>CM060906.1:377809198-382809198 GCA_030737815.1 Allium fistulosum | reverse complement strand
GTCTATCATACTAACTTATGTAATAAGTTAAAAAAGGGAGGAAAAAAAAAACTACAGAATATGAAAGAAAGACTCAACTTTTCAACTTTTGCATGCCCAGTCAACTAGTGTGCCTTAAAAATAATCAAAAAAATTGACTATCATGACAGTTTCTACCTGCAGTCGCTGATAAATACTTAGGCGAGATCATAGTAGATGGGAGACTTAATAATATATCTCAATAAAAAGGATTAATGTCGAAAAGCACAATGAAGCAAGCAATGAAAGTAAAAATCATCGAGACTCAGTTTGTACAAACAGATGCAACACAATTCAAGTCAGTAGTGCAGAGATACACTGGAAAAGATTCTACTCCATTCGAGGTTAACGGAGAAATTCCAAAGAAAGAAGATGAAGCGTTGTATGATAATAAGGTAGATAATTATTATATTGGGCAAAATGTACAAGCTCACTGTATTGTTGATTGGTCTAATTATTTCCATCAGTGAGTCTGTATAAGTTGTTTTTCAATCTCTGGTTGTTTTTGCTCACACACAGAATAAACATTTTGATCTTTGTATATAGTTTGTTTTGAAACTTTGATCTTGGTTCAATATGGTTAAATAGGATTACATCACATTTTAACTTGGAATGGCGACAAATAAAACTGGAATACTGTTGTTGTCAGGCCCGGCCCAAATGGCAGCCCACCATGCCCTGGGCTAGGGCAGCCCATTGGCTGGAGCAACAAAATTGAAAATTTATATGTTTGTAACTGTTTAAATAATAATTGTAAATTAAGTGATCTTCAAAGTGTAGTGGAGTTTAGTGCTAAGTTAAATTAGAATGAGCCATGGAGATCTAGGTTCAAAATTGGTATGGAACAACAAACATTATCTTTTATTTTAAATTTCTTTAAAAATTGTATATATGGGCTTAGGCGACATCCAAAATTGTGAGTCGGCTTTGGTTATTGTAATATAGAAAATTATTGTTAAAAAACGACCATTACTTCCCAAATATACGGATATCTAGTAATTTCCTATTTCAATACTTTATTTTATACATGCAAGTAATCTACACTTTGCAGTTAAAGGAATAATGGTTCCGTAACGGTTGAGACACAAAAAATTATAACGAAGATAAAACGGGGATATAGCGGAAAATAGCAGAGGTACAAAACGATTAATTGGATATAAAATCAAATATTTAAAGTTAATTTATACTCATTCTTGCATCATTTATGTAGGAAAAAAAATATTGTTTAATCTTATATAACAAAACCGAAGAATATTATGATTTATGCAATCTAGATTTGGTGACTACAATAAATTTCTAACTTATATTGAGCACATATGTCTTAAAATTAGGCTTTACTTTAACTTTGTTGATTTGGTTTAAAAAAGAACTAGTCAAATCAACATTTTTATATTAATATTGCTAAAGAGAGTGCTAAATGGTTTGATTTAGCGGGTGTAGTGGAAAATAGCGGGGTTTAAAGCAGATCTACTGTTTAAAACGCTATAGTGAAAAAACATAGTGGTTATTTTGCAGGGCATTAGGGGGACTTTAACTGCACAGATTCTACAATTAGTGAATGGACTCATTGCAAATCTAACCGGTGCCCAACGTGGGAACTGGATCAATTAAAATAATACGGTATTTTACCGAAGATGTGTTAATAAAACAAACTAGAAAATATGAAGAAAGAAAAACTTCACTCATATTTTTGAATGAATGACACAAGTTTTAAAATTTAGTCTGAAGTACATTGAATACTATATTAATAGTCAAAACAAATGCTATATAAACTATATAAATGAATGTTATATGAAGTTAGCATTATATATGTGTAATAATATATGAACTTAACATTACATATTTGTAATGATATATTAATTTGATAATTATTTAACTTTAAAAATGAATATTATTATAGTTCATCTAATGTAATTTATCCGTTACTAGTATAACATAGCATTCCGTTTATCTAATGCAATATTAATATAACATTCAATGTCCTTCATATTAAATTTTAAAATTTGTGTCTTTGAGACTAAAATCGGTCTTAAGTATTTCCTTTAAACTAATTCCCTCTAAAATAAATGTGCAGAGATCCTTATAGAAAACACCTTGAAAATCAAATAAACATACAAACATCGGGTTGCATGTAACCAGTTTAACAATCTCCGATCAAAAATGCTAGCATCTGACCTTTTTCAGATGCCTAAACTCTAACTTCTCCTAAAAGGCAACAAAACACTACAACTAAATTTTTTTTTCAAAGTATCTTCCATCCCTTAGACGGACCTAGGATAAGGCTACCAAGGTAGCCATCTAGGGCAATGAGTTGAGGAGAGGCAGGGGTGGTCCTATGAGTTGTGGTACCTACAACTAGTTGTTAATAAAGACCATATTACAAGTACTAAATAGATTAATAAAATTAAAGCATTAAATAATTTATATATGATGTCGACAAACACCATTGTCCAAGTAGTTAAGTAATTCGGCTTTGGTGCGAGAGGTCACAAGTTCGAACTTGTGTAGCGTGATTCGAACGTTTATTGACATGCGATATGTTGTCCTAGTGACATGTTGTATATAAAATATCATATTAAGATATATATATATATATATATATATATATATATATATATATGATGTCAATATCAAATGGAGTAACAAAAAGAAACAACTATCTTGGTAACAATACTTTAAGTTGTACCACAGTTCAAAACAAAAATTATATTTTAGCAATTGATTTGCGTTAGAAATGTTAATCATTAAATTTCCAAGAAAATAAGCTTATTTTTCATGAAATTTAGCAATTCAAATCGTATTAATATTCTCTAAATAAAAATTCACAACATTAAGTAATTTAAAATAAAGATAAAAAAAATTACCCTCTTAAGCAAAATTTTGATTTCTGAAATTGATATGATGCTTTAACTTTCCTTCCGATTTCATTTAAAAGCGATGTTGAAAATTATAAATATGTTGGAATTCTAAAAATTATAATTTTTAAATTTAGAAACTATGAATAGTAGGAAAAGAGAATGAATTGCTGCTCTTCTTTCTTACGTCTGTCTTGTTCAGTTTCTACACAATGTTTTATTATCGTCTATTAAATTTGAAATCTAGGCTTACCCAAGCAAAGCCACTGGGGAAGCAACAATCTATGACTATATGTAATTAATAAACTCTCGTCAAATTTCAAATTGCAATTGTAGTTTGTCGTAAGTTATTTCAACTAGTGTTCCAGCAACCAAGATTCAATTCCTCCAAACTGAATCACAAATTGATTTCTTACTATTTATTCCAGCATTAACGGTTTGGCTTGCCTATGGCAAGCATACCAATTATGTCGGGCCTGCCTACAGCTCAACTACCTAGCGATCTAAATTTCCTTATTCCTTCAAGAAATTTTCGTTTTATTCAATTTCAGCATTAGGATCCTAATTAACATCCGTTCGGATATCTCAATTTTATTATTTCTTTTGTTCTCATTCGTTCGAAGATTATGTTCCCTCCATATGGTAAGTTGTGGTGGTGAAGCTAATGTAAGCCATATTCGGTATTTTTTCTTTGATTTGGAAGAGTTTAAACGTTTGTAAGCTTCTTCCTCGATTTGAAGAATATTAGAGGGTTCTTTTCTAATTTCGATCTACATGGAATCCATGTTAGGATTTCAATATACTTTAGGATTGATTAATCATGAAACCCTAGATCTGAATAAGTGACCCATATTAATTTGATTGAGAAGATATCAGAGGAAAGTAAATAAATTAGCGGAAGCCATACCTGAATCCATAGTTACTGATTGAAAGAACTAAAAATCGCTGAACCATAAAGTTAGCACCCAATCCATTTTAGATGCACTAACTCCAGCTTTTGGAAAAAAACATTTAAACTACATAACCTACAAAATCAGCATCATAGCTCAACTCCCTAATGATCTAAAATTTCAAGGTTCCTATAAGAAATTTTCAATTTTTTTTGTTTAGTTTCAGCCCCAGGTACCTAATTTCCATCTATATAAATTTGGATCTCTCAATTTTGTTTTAATTTTTTCTCCTATTGAGTCAAAGAAGTTTTTCTTGTTCTGTATGGTAAATTATAGTCGTGAAATTAATGAAAGTCAAATTTGTGTTTGGTCCTTTGATTTGAAGGAGTCCACCTTTTGTACTTGGTCTATTCAAAAATGAATTGTATGAACACAGTGACATCTTACGGTTATTGAATTATGCCATATGGTTTTACACCAATTTGGTTTCATGGGATTATTTTGTGTCGCTTCCTAAGGAGAATCAAAGGAATAACCTTTTTCCCAAATTACCTAATTTCCAATAATCTACTTCAATATTCCCATCAGTCAAAATTTGGTTGATGTAGTTTTCAAACAACGAGTTTAAGGTAGAATACTAGGGTTCAGATGGTTTTTTTACATTATACCATGCACTAGTGTACTTTTACCTCCATATAACTCTAGAGTATCCCAAATTAGGATATTAATTATACTTTTGTTATTTATCATAGGATCGAAAAGGCAAAAGTGTAGTCTATCGACTAGCAATAACTTTTATTTATAAGGTCATTTTATTTGGTATTTATATATTTTTACATAACATGATTTGTTATTATCAATCTTTATGGTTCATAAATAAACATTTTTTTTGGACCACAATTTATTTCGATTATTGATTATTCTAACTATTTTAATTTTTTGATCTATCTTATTATTTTAAATACTGGAAGTTTGTACAGTTTTTATGATTTCCAGTTGTTTATTTTTACACACAAGATAAATATTCATCATTTTATATAGTTTACTCTAAAAAAATTCTCTTGAGTTAAGAGTATTAAAGAGAAGTATATCACATTCATGTTACTAAGTCTCTTGCTCTAGATTAGACCTTCGTTCAAAAGGGAGGAAATAATGGAGATCATATATTTTCAGGTGGCTATAATTCGATTCACCTTCTCCCATTCAATATACACAAAATTTCTATAACCCTAGCCTCCATTAAAATTTCTTGAAGCCTTAAAGTTATGATTTATACACTAAATTCCAAGAGAAGGAACAGTGATTCAAAGATGAATAGCTAGCAACCGACGTGTCAACAACCGACGGATATAAGGTACACATTTCCTTTTATAAATAAGAAAAATGCATATACATTTATATCATATTTTAGTTTCGACCAAAAGTAAATTATATAGACTTTTATTTATTTATATATATATATATAATATATTTAATGCTTAATGCTCACGGCCCATATATATGCAAACATTATATATACAATAAAATAATAATATATACATTGTTTTTGTTTTAATAAACAAAAAAAGATTCTTCTTGGGTTTTAATAAAAGAAGATATTTTTTTCATATTAGGATAAACAAACAAACAAACAAATATATATATATATATATTCTCTTTTGGTTACTAAATATAATATGTGCGTGTTTCTCTTTTTTGATTTTATAAAATTAAATTTGATATATTTGTTGGATCAGATGCATCAAGTAACAAGGTAAAATGGGCTAATTTCAAATATTTTCCTTTTATTCATTATTATGCATTAAAATTTTTATTTATTAGCTTGAATAACATTGATAACATTAAATCATATTTATTGTTAATTGAATTATTTTGATTCAAATTTTAAGTTATATTATTATTAATACGAATAATAATTCGAATGCGACATTTACTAAGGTAATTTTTTAATTCATATTGAAATATATTTAAAGTGATGTATTTAAAATAAATATATATTATCAATTTGAATAATATTTATTTAAATATAATATTTACCTAAACAATTTTATTGATTTTAATAACATTTATTTAAATATAATATTAAATAAATAAATATATCATATTAGATATATTTGTATAAAGTATTTATAAAAACACACAGGTAAAGGATTTGTAATTTATTTTGACTTGAACGTGTAATTTCAAATTATAAATATTGAACGCATTTGCTATTTTTCTTTTAGCAATGTTAATTTATGAATATCTTATTGATAAATTAATATATTGATATCTAATTTACAATATGTATACAAGTATGTGATATATATTTAAATAACATCAAAATGTTCAGAATTTTAATACAAACCCAATGACGTAAGTCGTGCATAAAATAAAACTTATATGTGAAAGTTATACATGTAACTATCGGCCTTTTGACCCGCAAATATCGATGTTAATACGTTCATGGTATTCACGTATCGAGCACTCAGGTGTTAGAAAGACAGATTGTTAGGGTAAATAAAAAGAAAAAAAATGAACAAGGAAGTAACAACAAAATATCTAAATCTCACAATTAATTGATAATATATAATATCAAAATAGTACGAAGTGTTACTGTATGATACAATGTAATTTCGGAGTTACTAAACATTTTACAGTCGAGAGTTTCACATTAAATGTCTTGAACTCAAGAAATGGATTTTTATAGAGAATAATATAAGAAAAATATATTTGAAAGAGAAATCATATTTCTTGTTCCTAATTAAGCATCTACCAATATTTAATACAATTATGTTTCCGATGTCTCTTATGAATTAAAGGTGACCATTCACTATTTTTATCCCAATCGTGCTTATGTTACATCCACTATCAAACTTTCAATTTTCTTTTTCAATTTGTTAAACCGTTCAAAAGGAGAAACCCTTTACTACGAGACTGCATCGAATTCTTTACAAAATGCATTCAATTATCCTTAACATTTTAAGGATATTGAATAAGTTGCGCACAAGTAAACAGATCATAACTAATATTTTAATGATCGAATTTACAGGTCTCTTTGTATTCTTTGGTCTAGTGTTGTTCCCAACAAAGCAAGATCCTTATTTTATTAAATCCAATTGAACACATTATCTTTCATTATGGTTTACTTACTCATTTTGAATGAAACAATTTCATTGAAATCTCATATATTACGAAGGTCATAGTTCACTATACAACTTTGTATGTGATCAAATAAGGATCGGATATCCATGCTCTTGTATTGTTTTAGAGTTCAAAACTCAGAAAAGTCAATACACAACCAAGGGCAAATTCACACTTAAGTTGTAACGACCCAGAATTTTGAACAATTTAAATTGAAAATATTTAATTGATTTTAAATATTTGAACGATGGTTTGACTTGAATTTCAAATTATCAGAATAAATTGGCGATTAAATTTTAAAATTTAATCTATTGAATTGAATAAAAATTTGAATCTTCAAATTTAAGCCGATTAAAAATATTTCAAAGGCGTGAAAAATTCACATCGATGATACTGAAGATAATCGAAGCTTCATAATCTAATTGAAAACTGTTTGTTCAGTTTTGAAATTTATATCGTTTGAATCAATATTTAAAAATAGTATTCCGGGGCACAGTCTCAGAATTTGACGAAACCAGTTCCATTGGGTCCGTAATATTGAATTATTGTCGGATTTTAAATTTCGTATTTTTCGGAGTTGATATGTGAGCACACGTTGAGTAAACGCATCGAATTTTTATCGAGATTCAATTTAAATTTAAAATCTGAATTTGGTCAACATCAGCCACCCTAGATTTTTTTTTAGCAGACCTATTACCTGAAACAACACGTTCTCCCTGTTAAAACACGTTCCCTTGTCTCCCCTTCCTTCTCTGTTGAAATACACGAAAGAAAATCATCTCGTTCAAAAGATAAAAACAAAACCTTTCCTCAGTAAAAAAAATCAAAACAATGGTCGAAGCCCCTTTCTCCTCAAATCAAAGAAATCGAATCTCTCTCCAGTTCTTTTAAATCAAAGAAAACGGAAACAAAATGGCCGCGTACAATTTTTCTCTCGTTCAAAAATAAAATCGCCTATCATCTTCAAAAAAAATCGGTTCGTGAGAGAATCAGGTAGCCGCGATGGTTCAATCGAATCTCGTTCCTCTTTATAGCATCGCGACTTGTAGTTGGGTTTCGAATCACCCTCTTTTGCTTGCGTGTTCGAGCAACTCCAGGCGACCGAGGGTTGCAATCTTCGTTCGCGTGAGATAATCTCGAGCCGAGCCTGGTGATGGCATCGGTGAGTTGAAGGGGGTATCGCGACCTTGTCGCTAGATCGTTCTAGAGCACGACAAGCGGCGGCCGCGATAGGCGCACACGATTCAAGAGCGGCGGCGCACGCATCGCGAGCGGATGGCAGATGGAGGCGTGTGAGGGTGGAGGGGCGGCACGGCGATGAAGTGTCGAGCTTGAGCTCGAGGCAGTGGTCGGCAATTAACGTAAGGGCGACTGCGATCTGGAGGGGTCGCGTTTTATCTGGGAAGGCCGGTGTTGGCTACTCGATCGGAGACTTGATCTCGAGCCTGGGTATTGACAGTGAGGTATACCTAATTTATTTTAGTTTAATTCGTTATATATATATATGTATGTATAAAAATATATATCGTACAATTAATACAGTTTGTTCAGATGTATATATAGTTGCAGAGAATAATATGATTAAGTATAAATGTTTATAAAATTACATATATATTTATATATATACGAAGATAAGCTTTTATAAATGGAAAATTTTAAAATATTTGATTTATGAAAAAATCAGATTTTTTAATTATGTATATATATATTCCATAAGTATGTACATATGTAGTTTCCAGGAAATAAAATAAAATAAGTATAATATTTTGAAAATTTATTTATTGAAAATAATTTATTAAGGGAGTGGAAAAAAATCTGTTTAAAGGAGAAATACTGGTTTAAATAAAACTACCAGTTAATCTAACTATTAAAATGAAATCACCGATGAATCAAAATTTTCAAATGAAAATTTATTATTCGATTGATTCGAATATTAATAATTTGTATAATATTTATACAAGGTATAAATCAAGGAAATCAAGTGAAGATAATTGGGCCGAGATTAGAAACGGATTGCAAAATAAAAAGCTAAGGTGAGATTTTCTCACTCGAAGGAAAATTTGATTTTTACAGTTATTGATTGATGATTGACTGTTTGGGTGTGATATTAGATATAGTAGGATATATCTATATACATATAGAAATATATACATATTGGCATATGTATATATTGGATTGATTGATTTCCCGCATTGTATAGCGGATGAGACCCTATTGCGCCGTTAGTAAGCGGATGATTTTTATAAAACCCATATACCGCGATATTCCACCTCGAAGTGTAATGGGTATTGTGCTAACATCTGTGGATGCAGGGAAACAGGTTGGAGGGATCCAACTGGATTCTTCACCAGTATTTATTTATTTACAGATATTGTGATGTATCCTGTTATCATATTGATATATGATGTTGAATGTTGTGATTGACTAATTGGTGCGTTGCATCATCGGATTAAATTTTGAAGTTTAAAAATGACGATGTTGATTTTAAAAGAGATTTTTTTCAAGCGATTTTTGAAAGTATACGTTTTATTTAATTTTTTTGAATTGATTTATAAACGTTAAAATTTTAAAGTTATAAAAGTTAAGATTTTTGTGAAATATAACTAAAGTGATATTTTTGAAATAGAAGTTGATTTATTTATAAAATGGTTTAAATTGAGATTTTTAAGGTATTTTAAACGGTTTATTTAAAAGATTTATAAAGTCGATATTTATGAATCAAAATATTGTAATTATAAAACGAATTTTTATAAGTGTTGAAATGAAGTATAAATGGATTTCATAAGTGAATGAAATTAATAGATTTATATTGTGAAGTATAAAATGAATAGATGTTGTGAAATAAAAGGATTTTATAAGTTGAAATTGTTATGAAGTATAAATGTGATTTATAAACGTTGTTTATAAATCCGAAATCACTTATTTTGATAAGTGAATTATAGAAGTTAATAAAAAGGAGATTTATAAAATCGAAGTTGTTATAAAATAGAAATAGAATTTATAAGCGTTGTTTTATAAATTCGAAAATCAATCAAATTTGATGAATTTAATATAGAAGGTTATTAAGGGAATTTTATCCACGATTTTGGACAGTGGATAATCTTTGAAATAAAATGTGTAGGAAATATTGAGATTGGTTAGTGAAGTATATTCACGATTTTGGAAAGTGAATATACTATTAAGTGGAATGGATATGTTTTGGGGAAGTGACATTAAAAATGAAGTTAATTGTTTTAACGATGTTTTAAAATGTATTGAATATCGAAACCATAGATTTCAACATTTATTGTTGAAATAGACGTTTTCGAGGAAAATAAGGAAATGATGGACTATAACACTGTTGTTATAGTAGATGGTTTCCGAAAGGAAATGTTTTATATAGTATTGGGATTTATATATCTATCTAAATTTCGAATCCCTATACTAGTGATTTTGGGTCGTCGTAACGATGTTTTACGTAACATTCGTTTTGACTCAAATAGATGTTGTTATAGTAAATGATTTCCTTTAAAGAATGAAATATATACTTAATATTGATGTAAGTATATCGAATATTTTCCAAGTGTTGAAAATAAATGATTTGTGAATTACTTATTATTAAATAAGTATGGAAATGTTTTTCCAAAATGAAATGAAACGTTTTTGAGAATTTATCTTTGTAAAGATAAATCGAAAGTGAATATTTGAAATCGATTGAAAATCGTATATCAGTAGATATTTGAAAATATAAATTCACTATGGAATTTATAAAAGAAATGGAAATTCGTTTTTGAAGAATAAACGTTGATTTATTTTTAAAGTGTGGAAATTATATATCTAGTAAAGATATTTTTGAAAATAAAATAATTTGGAAAATTATTTGGAATCTGATGATGTTGCGCATCTTTATTGATAGTTAAATAACCGACTATCAATAATTACCTTGAATCGGTATTTGTTGTGAATTGAATGAATTTGAATGCCACACTTATTTTTGAATAAGCGCTCACTATTCGGGTTAGCCGGGAAAGAACCATGGGGTCGTATAACCCATTCCGAATATGTGATACGTCGTTATGAATTGCATTTGATGACCGGTGTTGAAGACCGGATATTTTTGAAAACGGAAGGATTACCGTCGAGTTACTCTACATCGATTGATCTCCGATTTAGAGGTTTTATCACCCTTAGTGACGGGAAGTCCGGACGTGATTAGAAAATTATCTGGATTTGCAAGGGCTTCGTGAGAAGTGCCTTCGGTTCTGTTCGATCCCGGAACAGACTTGTATGTTTGTGTGTCCGACGTTCCAAATTGAGATATAAAGCTGATTAATTTCAAATACATTTCTGTTGGTGGCGGAGAATTTATTCTCTTAGCTTAACACCCTTCTCTGAGACGTACGAGCTCAGAGGTTTTGTAGTTGAAATTTATCAGCAATATACTCCCAATTTGGTAACGTGGCAAGCTGAGTGTTGCTGTGAAATGATCGTTGTTTGATCATTTGTGATATGATCATTTGTTTGATCATTTATCTTTGTGATCATTTCTTTGATCATTTGTTTGACCCGAAGCATGGCTTTGTGACAAAGCGTAGCTTTGTGGACAAGACTTCGTCGAGCCTCACACCCCGGAAATGGTCAAAACAGGAAAGATGCGGCAAGGTTATTAGGGGGTAGCGCCCCTTTAGTGTATGTCATTCCTTCTGGATAGAGGTGGTATCATGGTATGGACCCCAGATACTTAACCTATGTGGTTACTGCATTATTATTCTTATGTGGTTGTTGGAAATCGAGGATCCTCGGATATAGATCGGTTACGATCGGGGGATGACATATTCGTGTCAGTAGTTACCCAGTTAGGGGTAACCCGGCCTTGTGTTGGCAGAGATCCGGTTAGGTTCTCGGGACGTCATTCTAGAGGCGTTTCCATGTGGCAATGGGAAGTTCCTTGGTCTAACCATTTGTTGGAAATCCAAATAAACAATACGTGACTTGTACGGTTTTAGTTGTAGAACCTATCATTCACTTATGGTGGCGCCCCACTGTTTGGATGGTAGCTATAGTAGGCATAAGTGTGAAATGCTTATGCTGGCTAAGATTTATATTATACTTTCGAAATGATTTTTCTACACTATGCACTAATAATAATATCAAAAAGGATTTGATTTTTGCGTAGTAAGCATCTTTGACTATCATAAGAAGAAATCTCCTCCAATTCTGCGTTTGCATTGTGTGTGTGGCGGGAGGTCTTATGGTAATTTCATTTTCCAAAAGCATTGCGAATCTGTTTAATTTTCTTTGTGAAAAATAACTATTTTACGATCTCACACCAGTCACCATGACTGACTCGGAGTTTATTGTTTCCCTTCTAAACTCTGGGTGCCCACCAATTTCCACACGGGCAGCCTAGAGTTATGTTATCAGGATATTCTGGATATTATGGAGCTTTGGAAGCAAGCTGGATGGCGAAACGTACATCCGTACTTATTTATTTATTCCGCTGTGTATTCTGTATGAGGACAAGTTTATATAACTGTCCATTGTTGTATTGTTGTTGTAAACTCTGATGATGATGTAATGTATAAAATGATATAGTTCTTTGATTTAAAGATTATTCATTTATCTATTATATGTTGTTCCGCTGCGAATGTGAGATTCTGATATTGTTCCTGCTTCTGATGTTGTTCTGTTGTTCTTCTATCTTTTCTTCTACCTCTTCTCTTTTAAAAACCCTAAGTATTCGGTTTTCCGGCATTTGATTGCTCGACAGTTGATACAGTGGACGTATCGATGTCGATTTTCGAAAGTCGAAGAATCGGGTCCTTACAACGTGGTATCAGAGCATATGGTTAAGCGACAACCCTGCTCTGTTGGGTGTTACTCATTAGAGATAGAGTCAGCAGTACTCTAGAATGAGTGTGAGTGTAATAATAGATATGAGCGCGTATTTGTTAGTGAATATGAAATTATTTTGTATTGTGTTGACTTATCGGTTGATTGTTTATGAATTCTGGTCGGTGCAGTCTAGCTAACTGAAATCGATAGGGGTTTCTAAACTCTTAAACAAGATAAACCGACACAGTATTGATTTTAAAATAGGGTAAATGAAATAATTTACCCAAAGCTATTTTTGTATATAAAGGAAATAATTTTCTGTGAATTATTATGATATATGGATGCATGGTTGTTAGGAAGTGATGATGTTAATTATCATCATTGATATATATATATATATGGAAATTATATATGAAATTGAAATCAAAAACAAAGAATTAAGAAATAAAATCCATATACAAATAGAATTTGTGAATATGAAATATTAATGTGATTTTTAATCTGAAATGGAGTTTTAGAAGAATATTTGCAATAAAATTCATAATGGAATGTGAACAAGTTAATAACTTATAACATATTTGAAATTTGATTGGAATTAAGTCAAATGAAATTAAATTGTGTTTGTGAATGAACAAATGAGATAACTTTTGTAAATAAATGAATTGAAATGAAAAAATGAAATGAGATTTGAATCAAGTGGAATAGAATCCAAACCTGAGAAAAATGAAATGGATCGAATTCAAATAAGCTACTTTGATAATTTATTAATTCACGAAATACAGAAATGGAAGTTGAATTAGATAAATTGAAACTTGAATTGTGAGCTAAATGAAAAGAGATGGTTCGAATTTAAATATAAATTCAAGTAAGTAGAAATAAATTTTCAAATGAATGGAATTTACAATTGTAAGTGAATAAAATTGAAATTGAATGTAGAAAATAAATTTGAATAAAGTGAATTGGAATTTGTGATGAATTAGTAATTGGAACTAATCTAAAATAGTGTAGTTGTGAATGAAAAATAGTCGATGAAATTCAATATTCAGAAGATAAATAGAATCCAAATTGAATTAAATGTTGGAATTGAATTCAAATGAAATTTGAAATGCAAAATTGAATGATAAAAATGTATAAGCGGTTTATATTGGAAAAAATTTGTAATGAAATGTGCAAAATGGATTTGAAATGGATTAGATATGATTGTCAAATAGTATACAGGTGTATTAAAGGAGATTGGATTTGATTTTCAAAGATAAATTTGAATTGCTCGACAAAAGGTAAGTATTTAAATTTCGATATGAGATTTGCTGATTTCTTGTCTAACCGCTTGGCTTTTTCTTTTCTTTTTGAAATTTGAGAGTCCGTAGGGACGTTTTGTAGTCATGCCGTGTTAGCCGCGCAAAGGAGACGCTGGCGAAATTTTTTGAAAATTTCGAGTGTTAGAAAATTTTTGAGAAATTTTGAAAGTTTAAAATTTGAATTTAAACTCGAATTTGAATTGAGAAGTTAAACAATGTTGTTTGAAACTTATAATTGAAGTTGGAAAATTAGTTGAATTAATAACGAATCTCTAGTAGAAAGATTTGTTTTGAAAAATTGATAAAACTATTGAATTGTGAAAGATAGTAGACGAGTTAAGGACCATTTTTCCTAACTTGTAATTTCGGGACGAAATTCTTTTAAGGAGGGAAGATTGTAACGACCCAGAATTTTGAACAATTTAAATTGAAAATATTTAATTGATTTTAAATATTTGAACGATGGTTTGACTTGAATTTCAAATTATCAGAATAAATTGGCGATTAAATTTTAAAATTTAATATATTGAATTGAATAAAAATTTGAATCTTCAAATTTAAGCCGATTAAAAATATTTCAAAGGCATGAAAAATTCACATCGATGATACTGAAGATAATCGAAGCTTCATAATCGAATTGAAAACTGTTTGTTTAGTTTTGAAATTTATATGGTTTGAATCAATATTTAAAAATAGCGTTCCGGGGCACAGTCTCAGAATTTGACGAAACCAGTTCCATTGGGTCCGTAATATTGAATTATTGTCGGATTTTAAATTTCGTATTTTTCGGAGTTGATATGTGAGCACACGGTGAGTAAACGCATCGAATTTTTTATCGAGATTCAATTTAAATTTAAAATCTGAATTTGGTCAACATCAGCCACCCTAGATTTTTTTTAGCAGACCTATTCCCTGAAACAACATGTTCTCCCTGTTAAAACACGTTCCCTTGTCTCCCCTTCCTTCTCTGTTGAAATACACGAAAGAAAATCATCTCGTTCAAAAGATAAAAACTAAACCTTCCCTCAGTAAAAAAAATCAAAACAATGGTCGAAGCCCCTTTCTCCTCAAATCAAAGAAATCGAATCTCTCTCCAATTCTTTTAAATCAAAGAAAACGGAAATAAAATGGTCGCGTACAATTTTTCTCTCGTTCAAAAATATAATCGCCTATCATCTTCAAAAAAAATCGGTTCGTGAGAGAATCAGGTAGCCGCGATGGTTCAATCGAATCTCGTTCCTCTTTATAGCATCGCGACTTGTAGCTGGGTTTCGAATCACCCTCTTTTTCTTGCGTGTTCGAGCAACTCCAGGCGACCGAGGGTTGCAATCTTCGTTCGCGTGAGATAATCTCGAGCCGAGCCTGGTGATGGCATCGGTGAGTTGAAGGGGGTATCGCGACCTTGTCGCTAGATCGTTCTAGAGCACGACAAGCGGCGGCCGCGATAGGCGCACGCAATTCAAGAGCGGCGGCGCACGCATCGCGAGCGGATGGCAGATGGAGGCCTGTGAGGGTGGAGGGGCGGCACGGCGATGAAGTGTCAAGCTTGAGCTCGAGGCAGTGGTCGGCAATTAACGTAAGGGCGACTGCGATCTGGAGGGGTCGCGTTTTATCTGGGAAGGCCGGTGTTGGCTACTCGATCGGAGACTTGATCTCGAGCCTGGGTATTGACAGTGAGGTATACCTAATTTAGTTTAGTTTAATTCGTTATATATATATATGTATGTATAAAAATATATATCGTAAAATTAATACAGTTTGTTCAGATGTATATATAGTTGCAGAGAATAATATGATTAAGTATAAATGTTTATAAAATTACATATATATTTATATATATACGAAGATAAGCTTTTATAAATGGAAAATTTTAAAATATTTGGTTTATGAAAAAATCAGATTTTTTAATTATGTATATATATTCCATAAGTATGTACATATGTAGTTTCCAGGAAATAAAATAAAATAAGTATAATATTTTGAAAATTTATTTATTGAAAATAATTTATTAAGGGAGTGGAAAAAAATCTGTTTAAAGGAGAAATACTGGTTTAAATAAAACTACCAGTTAATCTAACTATTAAAATGAAATCACCGATGAATCAAAATTTTCAAATGAAAATTTATTATTCGATTGATTCGAATATTAGTAATTTGTATAATATTTATACAAGGTATAAATCAAGGAAATCAAGTGAAGATAATTGGGCCGAGATTAGAAACGGATTGCAAAATAAAAAGCTAAGGTGAGATTTTCTCACTCGAAGGAAAATTTGATTTTACAGTTATTGATTGATGATTGACTGTTTGGGTGTGATATTAGATATAGTAGGATATATCTATATACATATAGCAATATATACATATTGGCATATGTATATATTGGATTGATTGATTTCCCGCATTGTATAGCGGATGAGACCCTATTGCGCCGTTAGTAAGCGGATGATTTTTATAAAACCCATATACCGCGATATTCCACCTCGAAGTGGAATGAGTATTGTGCTAACATCTGTGGATGCAGGGAAACAGGTTGGAGGGATCCAACTGGATTCCTCACCAGTATTTATTTATTTACAGATATTGTGATGTATCTTGTTATCATATTGATATATGATGTTGAATGTTGTGATTGACTAATTGGTGCGTTGCATCATCGGATTAAATTTTGAAGTTTAAAATGACGATGTTGATTTTAAAAGAGATTTTTTTCAAGCGATTTTTGAAAGTATACGTTTTATTTAATTTTTTTGAATTGATTTATAAACGTTAAAATTTTAAAGTTATAAAAGTTAAGATTTTTGTGAAATATAACCAAAGTGATATTTTTGAAATAGAAGTTGATTTATTTATAAAATGGTTTAAATTTAGATTTTTAAACGGTTTATTTAAAAGATTTATAAAGTTGATATTTATGAATCAAAATATTGTAATTATAAAACGAATTTTTATAAGTGTTGAAATGAAGTATAAATGGATTTCATAAGTGAATGAAATTAATAGATTTATATTGTGAAGTATAAAATGAATAGATGTTGTGAAATAAAAGGATTTTATAAGTTGAAATTGTTATGAAGTATAAATGTGATTTATAAACGTTGTTTATAAATCCGAAATCACTTATTTTGATAAGTGAATTATAGAAGTTAATAAAAAGGAGATTTATAAAATCGAAGTTGTTATAAAATAGAAATAGAATTTATAAACGTTGTTTTATAAATTCGAAAATCAATCAAATTTGATGAATTTAATATAGAAGGTTATTAAGGGAATTTTATCCACGATTTTGGACAGTGGATAATCTTTGAAATAAAATGTGTAGGAAATATTGAGATTGGTTAGTGAGGTATATTCACGATTTTGGACAGTGAATATATTATTAAGTGGAATGGATATGTTTTGGGGAAGTGACATTAAAAATGAAGTTAATTGTTTTAACGATGTTTTAAAATGTATTGAATATCGAAACCATAGATTTCAACATTTATTGTTAAAATAGACGTTTTCGAGGAAAATAAGGAAATGATGGACTATAACACTGTTATTATAGTAGATGGTTTCCGAAAGGAAATGTTTTATATAGTATTGGGATTTATATATCTATATAAATTTCGAATCCCTATACTAGTGATTTTGGGTCGTCGTAACGATGTTTTACGTAACATTCGTTTTGACTCAAATAGATGTTGTTATAGTAAATGATTTCCTTTAAAGAATGAAATATATACTTAATATTGATGTAAGTATATCGAATATTTTCCAAGTGTTGAAAATAAATGATTTGTGAATTACTTATTATTAAATAAGTATGGAAATGTTTTTCCAAAATGAAATGAAACGTTTTTGAGAATTTATCTTTGTAAAGATAAATCAAAAGTGAATATTTGAAATCGATTGAAAATCGTATATCAGTAGATATTTGAAAATATAAATTCACTATGGAATTTATAAAAGAAATGGAAATTCGTTTTTGAAGAATAAACGTTGATTTATTTTTAAAGTGTGGAAATTATATATCTAGTAAAGATATTTTTGAAAAAAAATAATTTGGAAAATAATTTGGAATCTGATGATGTTGCGCATCTTTATTGATAGTTAAATAACCGACTATCAATAATTACCTTGAATGGGTATTTGTTGTGAATTGAATGAATTTGAATGCCACACTTATTTTTGAATAAGCGCTCACTATTCGGGTTAGCCGGGAAAGGACCATGGGGTCGTATAACCCATTCCGAATATGTGATACGTCGTTATGAATTGCATTTGATGACCGGTGTTGAAGGCTGGATATTTTTGAAAACGGAAGGATTACCGTCGAGTTACTCTACATCGGCTGATCTCCGATTTAGAGGTTTTATCACCCTTAGTGATGGGAAGTCCGGACGTGATTAGAAAATTATCTGGATTTGCAAGGGCTTCGTGAAAAGTGCCTTCGGTTCTGTTCGATCCCGGAACAGACTTGTATGGTTGTGTGTCTAACGTTACAAATTGAGATATAAAGCTGATTTCTTTTAAATACATTTCTGTTGGTGGTGGAGAATTTATTCTCTTAGCTTAACACCCTTCTCTAAGACGTACGAGCTCAGAGGTTATGTAGTTGAAATTTATCAGCAATATACTCCCAATTTGGTAACGTGGCAAGCTGAGTTTTGCTGTGAAATGATCGTTGTTTGATCATTTGTGATATGATCATTTGTTTGATCATTTATCTTTGTGATCATTTCTTTGATCATTTGTTTGACCCGAAGCATGGCTTTGTGACAAAGCATAGCTTTGTGGACGAGACTTCGTCGAGCCTCACACCCCGAAAATGGTCAAAACAGGAAAGATGCGGCAAGGTTATTAGGGGGTAGCGCCCCTTTAGTGTATGTCATTCCTTCTGGATAGAGGTGGTATCATGGTATGGAGCCCAGATACTTAACCTATGTGGTTGCTGCATTATTATTCTTATGTGGTTGTTGGAAATCGAGGATCCTCGGATATAGATCGGTTACGATCGGGGGATGGCATATTTGTGTCAGTAGTTACCCAGTTAGGGGTAACCCGGCCTTGTGTTGGCAGAGATCCGGTTAGGTTCTCGGGACGTCATTCCAGAGGCGTTTCCATGTGGCAATAGGAAGTTCCTTGGCCTGACCATTTGTTGGAAATCCAAAGAAACAATACGTGACTTGTATGGTTTTAGTTGTAGAACCTATCATTCACTTATGGTGGCGCCCCACTGTTTGGATGGTAGCTATAGTAGGCATAAGTGTGAAATGCCTATGCTGGCTAAGATTTATATTATACTTTCGAAATGATTTTTCTACACTATGCACTAATAATAATATAAAAAAGGATTTGATTTTTGCGTAGTAAGCATCTTTGACTATCATAAGAAGAAATCTCCTCCAATTCTGCGTTTGCATTGTGTGTGTGGCGGGAGGTCTTATGGTAGTTTCATTTTCCAAAAGCATTGCGAATCTGTTTTATTTTCTTTGTGAAAAATAACTGTTTTACGATCTCACACCAGTCACCATGACTGACTCGGAGTTTATTGTTTCCCTTCTAAACTCTGGGTGCCCACCAATTTCCACACGGGCAGCCTAGAGTTATGTTATCAGGATATTCTGGATATTCTGGAGCTTTGGAAGCAAGCTGGATGGCGAAACGTACATCCGTACTTATTTATTTATTCCGCCGTGTATTATGTATGAGGACAAGTTTATATAACTGTCCATTGTTGTATTGTTGTTGTAAACTCTGATGATGATGTAATGTATAAAATGATATAGTTTTTTGATTTAAAGATTATTCATTTATCTATTATATGTTGTTCCGCTGCGAATGTGAGAATCTGATATTGTTCCTGTTTCTGATGTTGTTCTGTTGTTCTTCTATCTTTTCTTCTACCTCTTCTCTTTTAAAAACCCTAAGTATTCGGTTTTCCGGCATTCGGTTGCTCGACAGTTGATACAGTGGACGTATCGATGTCGATTTTCGAAAGTCGAAGAATCGGGTCCTTACATAAGTGACTGAGTCATGAAAGTTTTAATGGTTGTATTATTCGGCTCTTGCATGGGTCTCGAAGTGACAACATGCCAAAAGATTTATTGGTAAGTATTTTTTTAGACATTTTATCGTCAATCATTAATTGTTATCCTACATTAGAACCAAGCGAAAAACAAATCAGAATAGTTAAGTACTCATTATATCAATCAGAAGACAAGATCACAAATGGGATGTCAAAGTCCTGATAAAGGCCCAAAGGTTATACCAACATTGTTGACTATAAGAAAGTACTTGGCCATCTTTTGGAAAATCCAAACGATAAGAAGTTGAAATGAATGAAGATACAAGTTCAATGATCATAACACTGTACTAATCCATTAGTGGTATACGATGGGTCAACAAGACTTGGTCAGAAGGTGGAAAGCAATGACCAAGTAAAACACAAAACGATAATATAACACCCCGTAAAATGAACCATAAATAAATGAAGTAAATTGAATTAAATATGATAAGGGTTGAATATGGAATTTTAATAAAAGTTAAAATTTGACCATGAAAGTTATTCCAATGCGATCTTGGAGAAAATTCTAATCTTTTTCCATATATAATATGCGGAAAACAGAGCTCAAACGAAGAAGTTATGAGTGGTTGAAGTTTTCAAATTTAAATTAATTTGGTTCAAATTCAAATGAATATCTAAATTTAGGGTTTAAATTCAAAAACTAACATAAAATTAATTGTGGATTAAGAAAACGTTTAATTGATAATTAATGTTGGTTTTAAAAAGGGAATAAAATTAAATAAAAAGCAATGGGATAAAAACATTCCCCAAAAGGACGAACAAGTAAACCCCTTTGATTGGGATTGGTCGACCCTAGTAGTTGATCGGTAGATGGGGGACGGTCGACCGGTTGGTCGTGGAAACATGGGTGATAGCTAGGGTTTTGTGTATATCAACAGTCCATATCTCTTCATTCTAAAAACTATTTTCATCCTACGATTCCGGTATGTTTTAACCGCTACAAATAGGACCCTAGACCCTCACTTTTTATTCAAAAATATTTTGGGAAATTCAGCGAAACTCTGCTATTGTTATCTCTTCAAATTAGATTCAGAAACTCCATAGAGAATTCAGGTAAGAATCCAATATATTTTCTATTTATTTCTTCTTCATCTAACCTATTCTTGTTCTATTTTCCTCTAACTATTGCGAATCTAATAAATATATATACCCATTCCCTATTATGTGTGTATATATGAAACAAAAAGATTCTGGAATAGATTGTGAGGCATGCAAAGCTAAGACTATTCTGTGAGAGGAAACCCTAGTATTTCTTCTCAGTAATTGTTTATTATATTTCTTTTTGGATTAATATGCCTTAGGGATTTTGGGATTCCTAAAATATGATAGATAAGATCCCCCAAAATTCCTTTTTATTTCGATATGTCAATTATATGCTGAGATTCCTAATTATTTAGCTTAATTTGACTGAATTTGTTTCGTTTATACAATTTTTGATAATTTCATAGTTTATTCCACTTCTTCTTCTTTGGGTCAAATTGTGATCCTTCAATAAAATAAAAGGTTTAGATTACGAATTCTATTCATAGTTTACACCACTTATTCTTATCTATTTCTTTGTAAAAGAGGAGTTGAATAGAAATTAGGGCTTAGATTACAATTCTTATTGTTTAAGATATTCTATTGAATTGGTGTAATAAGTTTAGTTTCCATTTTATTTACAAGTCTGTTATTGTAGTTTTACTTATAAATATTTGTTCCCTGTTTTGGACATTAGAATCCCATGAAATCTTGGGAATTTGAAGAATAAGGACTTGTAATTTGGTAAGGGAATTGACATTTAACGCTAGTTTAGAGCGTAAAGTCTATGGGTTTAGAACTTATTAGACGTGAATATTTATTTATCTCTGTTTATATGATTAACGTATAATTATTGCGTATATGGCATAGTTAATTAAGCATTTATTTACATTTATTTTTCCCATTAGGAAGGTAATTGATTGTGAGGCGAAAATAAGAGGAAACTCTTATATAGCCTAATTATTATTTTAAGGCGTAATAAGGACCTTATAAGGCCTTATTTATGAAATGGTGAGATGAGTGTGTGTGTATGTATATATATGGTGGGTAATTGATTTGTGGCTAAGTCATAGGGATGCGAGGTCAATAGAGCTACATGACGGAAGTCTGCCCTTCACTTTGAGGCTACCAGTAGTTGTGTACACTTTTATTGATGTGAGATCTCCTTATGATAAATATTTGTAATGACGTGAGGTTAGTCCCAAATTCTTTATGGAAAATCTACCCAGCTAATCTAGCTACCAGTTCCTACGAATAGCAGACTAATGTGAGATATCATTATGAGTATGGGCCATAAGGCGAAGGGCCTGCTTCGAAAGGTATTAAGTGGTTGGACCCACCTCTTCTCCCTAAATAAAGTATTAAATGGCCAAGGGGATACTTATGTGGTATCTCTATAGGGGTTAGCTTCTGGAAATATGTCTTAAATAATGGGGTCTTCCTTAATTAAAATCTTAATTGACCAGAGTCTGCCTATTTTCCACTTGGAAGTATTAAGTGGCCTATGAGATTCAATATGATGTCAGCTAGATAGTACCATTGAAGAGCACGCTTCTGGAAATAGGTCTTAAGTAATGGGATCTGCCTTAATTAAGATCTTAAATGACCAGAGTCTGCCTCTTTTCCACTTGAAAGTATTTAGTGGTTTGGGTACTGTCTCTCACATATTAGCTATTTATGACGTATGATTGGGAAATGGGATTTCAAAAACTTGCTTCTGGAATGGAAGGTATTAAGTGGTTGGACCCACCTCCTTTGCTTATAAAGAAGTATTAAATGATTTTAATGGTTTTACATTCGTAGATATATTCTTATTTTGAAATATACTGCCCAAGTGCTGAAAAGTAAGACTTGAGGTTTTTATTCACCAAACACTTGTTGTTCTAACTCTTTCCTCATTACAACACAGGTTAAGGATGGAGTGGTCGCGGTGACGATGCTTAGAGATGGGGAAGCTTGGCTTGTGGCAGTATTTTTTATTATTACTTGCTTTTATGTGTACCTATGTATTTAGACAATTGTTGTAATGGATATTATGTTATGGTTTTTATGGAATTTTTTGTTATTACATTTTTATGGTTTTGAAATAAATGGGTACACTTTGCTATTATATTTTGTTCCATCTATTGTGAGTTCTGAAAGTTTAGTTATGGCTCTATACTGTTATTTTCTTAGTTCTACCAACAACTTACCTTAGAATGGATCAAAGTTTCGATGGGCCTTTTCTGGATCGAAATTTAGGCATGTTCCAGGGTGGGTTGTTGCATTTGGTATCAGAGCCTTGGTTACCCGATCAACAGGCAAGTATACTATGCGTATGAGTGCGTACTTGTTATTTTTGAAAAAGGCTTTTTAACATATTTTTCGAAAACTCATACTATTTATACTTATTTTGAATTTACGCTTAACTCTATAAATTCTGACTATAGAAGTAGCTGCTACCATATTCCGAAAGGGTGGACGAAGTAACTATGAGTTGGACAATAAATAGAGTTAAATTTATACTTCTTTGTAGCACCTAGACTTCCTTATAATTATAGGACCTATAAGTATTAAGATAAGAGGGATATGAATCATAGATCGATAGGTTGATAGGAAATAAATGACCTTAAGGAAACGTCTATTAGGCTGACAATTAATACAGACAAATTAACATTTATTGAGGTAACAAATGAAGGTGTTATGTATTAATAAAATACGGAAGTAAGGAAAGGAGCAAACTTCCGTAAGAAGGAATACATTTATCACCACAAGGAGGAAATTAGATTTTTAAAGGGTGGAGTGTAAAGGTTTAAAAGAAAGAACAACTTTTAATTTTACCTTTTGGAACATAATTGGATAAAAAGGTTTCTTTGAAAACGCCTTGAAAATTTTGAAAGTGCCTTTCAAAAAATTTTGAAATAAAAATCTTATAAGCTAAATTTTTTTGATAAAAAGTGATTTTAGGCGACTTTTAAATTATACCACCATTTGTTTTGTAAAAAGTTTGAAAAGAGGTTGTAAATTTAAAAAGGGTGGTGAAACATTTTTGGTAGGTGATTTTAATTTAAAAATTTCTGACTTGAGAAGTTGAAAAAAAAGTTTCCATTCATTAACTTCTCAATTTAAAATTTGATTAGATTAAAAAGATTTCGGTTTCCTTGTTTTTCTATTCTTCTATTTTTCTATGTTATATTCCTCATGCAATAAATTTGAAAGTTCCTCCCTCTATACTTTTAGAGGCTGTATAAGTTAGAAATTTTTGGAAATATAAATATGGTTTTAGATAGCTTTGAAAATATACCACCATTTGTAACAACCCAAAATTTGGGCCATTTGATTTTATATCTTTAATTAATTTTAAATATTTAAATAATTGGACTTTAGAATTTAATAACTTATAATTCAAATATAGGAAATGTTTAAATATTTGAATTGTGAATTAGATCTTAATTAAATGGTTTTAATAATTTTATTTAACTCCTTTTAATTAATAAATAATATTGATGAATTCAATATGTAGATTTATTTACAAAATTAAATAGATTCGATAAATATCAGTCATTGGATCGAAAATATAAAACGATATTTAAATCTGTGAAATTAGCTTTTCGAGGCACTATCTTAGATTTTGACGAAAATAGTCTCATTGGATCCGTAATAATGAATTATAATATGTCGTCGAATTTCATGGCGATCAGACAGATCGTTTGGTCGTGCGAGTTCGAAAGGTGTGGAAACTAACTTTGGAAATTTAATATAATAATTGGGTTTGAAAAGCTGTCTTCTGCATATGATCGAATTACGGCTCGGGACTAGTTCCATTGCATTCGGAATAGGGGTATAACATATAGAATGCTAGGCGGCATGTCTCGTTTGTAGTTCAAGATTTTTGGACATTTAAAGATGAATATTTTAAAATTAAATAATATATATATATATATATTCCTTAAATTCAGTCATGCTTTCCCATACCCATGCCATACTCCTTATGTACGCCCATACCTCCATCACCTAGCTGCCATACCTCCTTCCCTTATATAAGTGCTGCCTGTAACAAAAGTTTCCTTTTGCAAAATCAAAATCAAAACGTATAGCTAACTAAAAATCATAATTTTAGATCCAATGAATCCGTATGGACTAGATCTTCCATTCTATATTAGTTTCGTTAGTTGTAATCAAGATTTTGTGATAGCCAATTATGGCAACGCAGCTAGGGTTCTTGATTTTGCTTGATTTGAGAAGAACCAGTGGAAACAGAGGTTGGATTCGAGTATGTGAGGACTTTTTGGTTCGGTGTTGAGCTTTTTTGGGGTCTTCGGAGCTACGGAGAGGATCGTGACCTGATGGAGGTCGCGAGGAGAAGGCTTGATCATGTTTTTATAAGGGATGACGGGCGTGGATTTTTGGGTACGAGCGAGTCGAGTTCGCGTAGAGCGACACGTTGGCCAAGACGGATTGGAGAATCATCGTGTCTAGCTCCGTATCACTTCATCCTTGTGCACGTATAAATGGGTTTAATGATCACTGTGCATGTTGTTTGTTGAGGAAGAAGATGAAGGTTAGGTGAGGGGCATTGTTGTAATTTTTGAATAAATTAGTTATTTATAAACCGAATTAATCGATAACTTATAAACTGTGTATCTTACTCATATGAGGTCGGATTTGAACGTTGTTTATTGCATTGGACTCGTGTCATTGAGATCTACGCTATGGGGTTGGATTGAATGAGATTGGAGCTTGTTGAAATTTATGCTAAAATCGATCGGTCGTTCGGTTTTAGTCCGAAATTGGAACATTTCGGTGAAAACGAAAACCAATATGAGTTTAACTCACATTCAATTTTACTATGTCATATCTGTGATGCTATAAACTATTTTTGATTGTTTGGATGTTAGTTAAATTGTTTGATTGAATGTTTGGTTGAATTTCTGATTGGAAAATGGATGACATATTTACTTGATTTTTATGAACCCATATGATTATATATATTATCCATAACTATTGTTTTGCAGGGAAAATTTATAGAGAGACCTGAGGGGTTTCTCGCCAATAATTATTTATTTACATCATTTTTCTATTATATTGATGCTTAATTTAAATAAATCTTGATATTCCATTTAATTTGTTAAGCGTCATTATATCAATTTCGCTATATCGTCATTTATTAATTTTCATCCCCAGAACCCTGTCGTATGTTTTTGAACTTGAGCTTGTGTTTTAACAAAACAAAATGTTAAAATTCATTAATCATTTTGATTAATGATAATTTAAAGTAAATAATCATTTTAACTAATGATTTTGAAATTAATTAACCAATTTAATAAATGAGGTTTGAAATGCTTTATTTAAATGAGATTGGATTTAAATAAATCATTTAACTAACGATTATTTGAGTTTAATCAATTATTTTAGTTATTGAAAATGGAGTTTAAATAATCTTTTTAAATTAATGATATTTGAAATTAATAATCATTTTAATTAATGATATTTAAAGGTAATTAATCATTTAATTAATGATATTTGATTTTAATTAATCATCCTATTTTCTGATATTTGAATGTAATTAATCATTTTAATTAATGATTGTTATAAGTTTAATTAATTGTTAAAACTAACAACTTTAGAAATTTAGTTAACCGTTTTAATTAGTGATATTTAAAAGTAATTAATCATTTTAAATAATGATATTTGAATTTAATGTATCATTTTTAGTTAATGATGTTCTAAAATCTATTTATCTATTTGATTAATGAGATTTGAATTTAATTAAATTATTTTAATTAATGATTCTAAACTTTTATTAATCATTTTAACTACTGATTGTGTTTAATTTAATTAATTGTTTTAACTAATGATTATTTTAATAGAATAAATCTTTTTAATTAATGATATTTAAAGTTGATTAATTAATTTAATAAAAGTGGTTACAGTAAATTAACTAATTTGATGAAAATGGTTTAATGTTAATTAAGTGATAAAGACTTTAAAGTTAATTTACCGATAATATAAAAGTGTTTGGAAATAATTAACTATTTTGTTAAAGATAATGGATTTTTTACTTAAAAGAGATTATAAATGTTATTAGTTATCTTTTGGGATAATTAATAGTGTTTTAAATTTATAAAGGTATTTAAATTGCTTTATTATCATTTGGGATAATGAATTTTGTTTTAAATTTATAAATAATGGTTTATAAATAAGAATTTTTTTTAAAAGGAATTATTTACAAATAAAGCTAAGTGTAGATTGTTTTTGGGTTTATAGTAAACAATGTTTTAATGACATTTGTTTTTGACCCTTGTTTCAATACACTTGATATTATAAATTTTGTCTTTTAAAAGAACATTTTAAAAGAGTATTTTCCATAGTGTTTTTACAAATACTGTAATATGAAAATCAAGTACAAGTTCTGTTTTTTAAAAGTAAAGTTCGATTTCAGTTATGGAAAAATAGTTCTGTAATCGATATCGCTTATATGGAAAGGATCTAGTCATACTTTTAATGCTAAATGTTGAGGCTTGAACTCGTTTCTATATTGAAGGTTAAAAATGTCGTCAAGGAGATACCTAGATGTAACACTATCTCAACTTGCTTGGCTTCATTTTCAACCGAGAGATATCACTTGTTTGGAATTGACGAGTAGTGTTAAATATATGATATTTAATTTCTCTATATGATCATTTTAATTATTCCCGATAGCTGATTTATTAATTATGGGATCCAGCTTTCTTATGGTGTATCGTCGCCTTAAAAATGATTTGCTGCTCTTTTAGCTTTGATATTCTTTGTCGGAAATGACTAAAACTAATGCGTGAGAGGGGGCTAAGCTATGTGGGGTTTCTCCCATTAGGGTATTTTCACATCTCCTCTAAATTTTGGTGTACCATCACCTAAAAATGATTAAGATTTAAATGTGAAATACTCGAAATCTCAGTAAGGTTTGGCAGGGTCCAGCTTGAATGTTTCCGAGAAGTTTCATAGAGTAAATGAGCTTTTCAGAAGTATATTACTGGAGGTACACTTCAGGGGGTGCACCTTCCTAGTCATTTGTTGGAAATTTTCCTTTCCTTATTTGATTCGAACCCTTTAATCTGTTTATCTTTAAATTGCCACGAGAACAGTCGACCACTCTTCGCGGTGTTTAAGTATTTATTTGTCCATTCTTTCAAGTTTGGATGGTTACCTTATTTTGTCAATTCTATCTTGTTTGGACAGTTACATTGTTTTATCCATTCTGTCCGGTTTGGATTTTACTCGGGTTATTTCCATTCTTTATTTACATCATTTTCGGAAAATTTGTAGAGAGACATGAGGGGTTTCTCGCCAATATTTATTTATTTACATCATTTTGCTGTTATATTGATGCTTAATTGAAATAAATCTTGATATTCCATTTAATTTGTTAAGTGTCATTATAGCGATTTCACTATATCGTCATTTATTAATTTTCATCCCCAAAACCTTATCGTATGTTTTTGAACTTGGGCTTGTGTTTTCACTAAAAAGAATTTTAAAGTTCATTAATCATTTTGATTAATGATAATTTAAATTAATTAATCATTTTAACTAATGTTTTTTGAAATTAATTAACCAATTTAATAAATGAGGTTTCAAATTGGTTTATTTAAATGAGATTGGATTTAAATAAATCATTTAACTAATGATTATTTGAGTTTAATAAGTTATTTTAGTTTTTGAGAATGGAGTTAAATAATCATTTTAAATTAATGATATTAGAAATTAATAATCATTTTAATTAATGATATTTAAAATTAATTAATCATTTTAATAATGATATTTAATTTTAATTAATCATTCTAATTTCTGATATTTGAATGTAATTAATCATTTAAATTAATGATTGTTTTAAATTTAATTAATTGTAAAAGCTAACGACTTTTGAAATTTAGTTAATCATTTTAATTAATGATATTTAAAAGTAATTAATCATTTTAAATAATTATATTTGAATTTAATGTATCATTCTTAGTTAATGATGTTTTGGAATCTTTTCATCTATTTGATTAATGAGATTTGAATTTACTTAAATCATTTAATTAATGATTCTAAATTTTTATTAATCATTTTAATTAATGATTATTTTAAATTTAATTAATTGTTTTAACTAATGATTATTTGGATTGAATAAATCTTTTTGATTAATGATATTTAAAGTTACTTAATTAACTTAATAAAAGTGGTTAAAGTAAATTAACTAATTTGATGAAAGTGGTTTAAACTTAATTAAGTGGTAAAGATTATAAAGTTAATTTACTGTTGATATAAAAGTGTTTTGAAATAATTAACTATTTTTGTTAAAGATAATGGATTTGTTTACTTAAAAAAGGTTATAAATGTTATTAGTTTTCTTTCGGGATAATCAATATTGTTTTAAATTTATAAAGTTATTTAAATTTCTTTATTATTTTTTGGGATAATAAATAATGTTTTAAATTTATAAATAATGGGTTATAAATAAGAAAAACCTTTAAAGGGAATTATTTATAAATAAAGCTAAGTGTAAATTATTTTTGGGTTTATAGTAAACAATGTTTTGCTGGTCTTTGAGCTTTGATATCTTTTGTCGAAAATGGCTAAAACCAAAGAATAAGAGGAGGTCAAGCTATGCGAGGTTGCCCCATTAGTGTATTTTCACAAGTCATCCATATTTTGGTGTACCGTCACTTCAAAACGGTTAAGATTTAATATGAAATATTCGAATTTTCGATAAGGTTTGGCAGGGTCCGGCTTGGAGGTTTCCGAGAAGTTTCTCGGAGTAAATGAGCTTCTTAGAAGTATATTACTAGAGGTATACTTCAAGGGGGTGCACCTTCTTAGGCATTTGTTGGAAAATTTCTTTCCTTATTTGATTCGAACCCTTGAATCTCTTTATTTTTAAATTGCCACGAGAAGAGTCAACCACTCTTCGCGATGTTTAAGTATTTATTTTGTCCATTATATCAAGTTTGGAGGTAACTTATTTTGTTCATTCTATCAAGTTTGGACTGTTACCTTGTTTTATCCATTCTGGTCAGTTTGGATTTTACTCGGGTTATTTCCATTCTTTCAAGTCTGGTTTTAATATTAATTATGCCCATTCTTATCTGAATTTGTTTCTAGATATTTATTTCTGGTCTTACCTGTATGGATATTATTCTTGTGAGGTAAAAACCCATTCTGCATTAGCGGCGTGGTCCCACAGAACTTTTTTATGTTCCCCATTATTTGAGTTATCTCACGCTGGTATTTCCAGACTGATCTGAGAGTTATTTTATTATAATGCTTAAGTCAGACTAAGTATTTTTCCAAGTTGACTTTGGTGTTATGGAGATCATGAAGAGGGGTTGGAGGTTCACCTATCGTAGTGTTTTATTTTCTACTGTATTATATATAGTATCCCTATCAGCAATTGTAAGGCCAGGATTTTATAACTGTATAGCTGATAAGGTTTATTTATAACTCTGATGTACTTTTTATTTTGAAGGGATGGTTCTACTATCCTTTTTATATTATATGTTGTCGATTCTATAGTGAGATTCTGATTTTCTCTGTTCTCTGTTCTTTTTTTTATTTACCCTAACAATCTGCCTTTTTGTCGATTGGATGCGCGATATTTGAACATAGTGTTAGTGTTCGGTGTCGACTTTCGATTGTCGAAAAAGCGGGTCGTTACAACATGGTATCAGAGCGCAAGGTTAAGCGAGAACCTTGACTTTGGTAGGGTCTGCTCATTAAAGATAGGGTAAGTGACACCCCAGAATGAGTTTGAGAGTATTACATATTTGAGAGCGTATTTATTAATGTTATAAAAACATATTATGTTAATTGGTCTATTAAGTTTTTATAAATTCTGGTCAAGACGTGGGTCACGGTATCGATAGGGATTTTTAAACACTCGACCAAGGCCAATGGACATGATATTGAATTTTATAAAATTTGGCAAACGAAATATTTTGCCTAGGATTATATTTTATATATATAAAGGAATAATTTTCAAAATTTTATATAGTTTTAGTGTGTAATTGTTTGAATATGATAATATTTATTTATTATCACTATTATTTATTCAATTATGCCTAATTAAATTAGAAGCATTAACTGTTGTTTGATAGTTGTTAAATTATGCTCGGTTTATTTGGGAGCATTTATCACTTTGATTTAAAACAAAATGTGAATTGATTTTCATAATTTGACTATAAGGTGTTTGGAGAAATTCACCCTTTAATGATGGTGAGGTAAGGATTAAACTTTAATAAAAAGTTGTTAAATATAATCTTAATGGTAAAATGAGACCTTTAGAGAATAAATATTCGAGATAATTCAATTATAATAAAGAAGAATCATTATAATATGAAATGATTTTTATATAAAGGAAATTTTACATAAATTTAGTTTGTAAAAGCTATTTCAAAAGGATTTTTGAATCTAAATCCCGATATTTTTGAAAATAATTTAAAAGGATTTTGAGAAATGAAATAGTAGTATTTTTAAAAGTAATTGAAAGTAAAAATATTTTGGGAAGTAAATTTTTAAATGGAATGCATTTTCTTTGGGATAATTAGGAGAAAATCATTTCGATTAGTTTTGTGGTAATATAAATAATCTTCTAAGTGACGATCAAATGTTTGCTTAGGCGAATATTATGGAGTACTTAGTAAATTATACTCTTTATCATTGTGCGATCGAAATGAGTTCAAAATCTGAATGAACCCAAAGTGAGTTTTATATTGGAAGTTATTATATATGATAGTCGTTCCTCTAAAATGGTAAATGGTGGCAGCCGTTCCTCTAAAATGGCGATTCTTTCTTGCCTCCATAACCTGACTTCCATTCGTCCATCGTATGTCCGCCTCATTCCTCTCCATCCCCTACCTCTGCCTAGCCTCTTCTTGCTATCCCACTCCCTCTCTTGGCAATGCCGAAAATCGCAAAGGAAAACTTAGATACGCTGCCTCTATTGCTAACAGATCTCATACTAGATTTGGGCGAGAATATGAACCACCTCTGATTTTTGATTTTCGTTCTCACCCTTGATCTGAAGTTGTTGCTCCTCCATCTTTTGCGGATTCCCCTCTGGCCGACTCAGCTTCTGGAATCAAATCCTCAACTTCGGCAAACATTGATGATCGTGCTGACCTCGCTGCGGTCCCAATGCTATGGCGGTTTTCATTCTAGCCTCTGATGCTCTTTCTTCTATGGATGGACCGGTTTTAGGTATTAACATTCCTTCCTATACCTCGGCCATATCCATAATACTACAGTCACCTAATCTCTCTTGAAATAGTGCTTTGATGACAACGTGTCAATGCGAAAATGACGATTGGGTACAAATTGGAAAAAACAATGCGATGTTGAATGATAGCTCTGCTGTTAAACAAAAAATTGATGCATCAAAAGTTAGTTTGAATGACAAGTTTGACCGAAATGGATCTACTCCTTTTATTCAAACTACTTCTTCTGATGAGCATATCCTGTCCTCTCCTTGTAATCAGTCAATGGTGGACATTGCGGCTTTAAATCTAGTTGTTCCTATGCTTAATACATATGCAATTAGTCCTACTGTTTCACCTAAACCCATGGAAACAGAAACGCCGAATATTGAAAAAAAGTGGTCATCCTTATTCTCTACGCTACCACGAAATGCGTGTGCTTTTGTTCCCCGTTCTTTTGAAATGGTTAATATTGATGGGGTCTTGTTCCCCCTTTGGAAGTAATGCAAGAAGGAATTGATTATTGGTCAGAGTATCTTGTTGGTTTCTTTCTGAACTATAACTCGCCTTATTATGTGGTTAAGGAACATTGTTTCAAAGCTTGGTAGCATAAGGGTAGTCTCCTTGTCCACATGGACAATTCCATGTTTTTCTTCAAGTTCTCGAGGCCTGAAGAGCATCTTCATATTATTAGTAAAGATCCCATTTTTATTAGAGGCAAGCCTTTTATTTACACTCCTTGGAGTCCGTCCGTTGACTATGCTTGTGAGAAAGTACTGTCTATTCCTATTTGGACTTACTTCTCTCATATCCCCTCTATTTTGCAACCTATGTTAGGTCTAAACTGGCTAGTTAGTGTGGTAGGTAAAGTAAAATGCTTTGATGCTAACACCATAGCTAGGGATAAACTAGTCTATGCAAAAGCTTTGATTGAGATCTTATGTCCTGTCAGTCTTTTGGTCGTATATCATCGGCATGCTCTCGTACATCATTTGTTGGTCCACTCTCGGTTCGGACTCCTCTTCCTAGGCCCTAGAACTTGAAATGGATCCCGAAATTGCACCTTGTTCCTGATGAGCCTTTGGTGCCTCCTCTTGTAGCACTATCAGTCCCTCCTATTGAGCCTTCGGTGCCTCCTTGTGCTCCTCCCCTCTCTTACGATATTATGGTTTCCTCTGATCCCCCTGATATTTCAGATCCTGGAGCTTCTAGTATTGTTTGGCACCCTGTTGAGATGTCTTGGATCCACATACATTTCGATATGAGATATGACCCGAATAGACATGATTTCCATACTTTTGTTAGTGATGTTGATGGTGAATCTAGGCGATTACATTACTCTATATATGACAGTGGTCTTAACCTCTAGGTGGATGGAGCACGTGGTAAGCGGAATAGATCTCTTCTCGTTGATGATAGCTGGGATAGGAGATATATATACAGTAGGGAACACCCTGGTTTTATTTTGGATATTGTGACTCACTTTGCATATTATTTGCATGTGCTTGGTCCTGTTGGTAGTGATTCTTCCTCCACTTGGGAGGAGGAACCGATGTTTCCTTAGGTCATTATTATAGCTACAGAAGCACCTTAGCTTCTCTCCTATTACGTACTCTAAGTGGTATGGCCACTATAAAACCATATAGTTGTTTCTGTGCATATGCAGAACACCTTTTCTTCATTTATATATACAGTGACACGACCCATTATAAAGTCGCTGGCTTTGCCTAAAAAAATATGTAGTATGCTTTCAAAAATGATATTTTTTTTAAATTAAAACCGGGTATTCAATTGTTAAATTCCATTAAAAGGGAATTGTTTTCCAGAACAAAAGATATTTCTAATAAGAGATTGTTTTGAGAAATAAGATTTTTCCCTTTGATAAGATATGAAATAATTTAACATAGGTAAATTGAGTTAAATTGGATAAGAAAGTTTCGATAAACATTGTTTTATTAAAACCATAACTTTTGTCTAAAAACATTTAAGTAGTGTAAACTATTTGCTGATTGGGTCAACCCATAAATATCTTCTATAACGACTCATATTTTTCTATAACTAAATTATTAAATCAAATAAGATTTTTGAATTTGATATTGGAAGAAATTAAAATTTGTGATTTATTAATGAGAAAATAACTAGAATGTAATTTAATAAAGTTGATTTAATTTAATTAATAACTGTTTTAATGTAATTGAAATAATTTTAAAGTTAATTTGGTTATAATTGTAAACAAGGAATTAAATTGGCAATTAGTGGAATTATTAAAATTAAATATTACAATTAATATGGTAAAAAATAATAACTGTAGAATATTGATGTAATAAAATGTAAACTAATGTTAAATATATTCATAGCGTAATAATTGATTCAATAATAAGAGTGTTAATCGAAATTAAAGAATTTGATTGAATTTAAAATATAATTAACTAGAAATTTATTACCATTGCAATCGAACGTAGGATTTAATGAAATATTTTAAATAGTGAATTTAACATAGAAAATTTATTTTGATGGATTATTAATTTTTATGAAATCTAGAATGATGAAATTGTTAATTATTAAATTTGTATATAAAAGTGATTAAATTAATTTAACAATAACTTATTTAATTAACGTGAAAATAGCCATTTTGGCCACTGCCTCGGATTCCGACGAAACCAGTTTCATCGGATCCACAACAGTGAATTATTGTAAGATTTCAAGTTTCGTAGCATCGGACTTACCGTTTGATCATGCGGGCTCGAAATGCATAGAAATCAATTTAATAAATTCAATTAAAATAAGCTGATTTTTAAAAGTTAACTTCTGTATACAATGGAATTAGGATTTGAAAGTAGTTCCATTGAGTTTAAAAATATTGAAAACATCTATTTTGATATATGGGATGACCTACTTTCGTTTCGAGAATGAAACAGGCTTTACGGGTCGTTCTTATCGTTTCGACCCAATTCGATATGTTATTCATTCTTATCTAGCTTTGTCGATATAAATAGATTTTATTTCTCAAACCCTGGTAGCCTTTCAGTTTATTCTGTACGTACATCAATTTCTTACATGTTCCTTCCTTCCAATGGCAGAAACCCTAAATCCCAATTCAAAATCAATTTCAAAAATTTAAACCTTCCAAACCCTATCAAATTATATATCGTTGGAAAAATTATAAATAGATCTTTCTCAGCCGTCCATGCCTAGGGTTTTCGATCCAACGGTGGATCGTCGATCGTTTGATGATCGGGGAGTTGCGTTGGGAAGAGGACGTTGAGCAGGTCTCCGGGGTGGTGTTAGTTGTGCCAGATAGTGTCGAGATTGCCTATAATCAACGTCAAATCACAATGGCGGCAGAGTTCTCCTTGGGCGATGGCGGCGGTCGCGGCAACCATAGGGGGCGGCTTTAGGCGGGTAGCACGTTGGTGGTCCTTGATCGAGTCGTAGATGCACGAGCAGGCGGCAATTTATGATCGAAGATGGCAGATGAAGTAAATTTGTATTTTATTAGTATAAAAGATGAAATATGGTTTAAAAATAATATTTTGATGATTAAAAAGGGGTTAAAATGATTTGTTGTAATTTATTTGAAAAGAAAATAATTTTTGTTGTGCTTGTTATGTTAAAAATAGTATTTTTACACTAAAATAGTGTAAATTGTGTAATATTGTGAAAAATAGGGTTTTATTGTTAAAAATAACTTTTTATAATTAAAATAAATTTTATTTTGTTACCATAACAATTTTATTTCATTACAAATAGATGTATACATTTTATTTGGATTTCAAATGAGGAATTATATGCATTTAGTGTTAAAATAAGTTAAAATATGAACATAGCCTTACTTTTTCTCTAAGTATTTTGTTCTTAGGCTTATTTGGGTAAGAATTAGATCCATTAGCCCTAACCTAGAAACTTCTGGTATGTGAGAAACTAACGGTACGTTTGTTTCATCTCCTTCTTCTTAAAAGAAAGTTTACAGAAAATAGAAAATAATGGCTTCCTCAAACTAAATCAAATTCCCACTCAAATTACTGCTAATTCAAGAAGTTAATCAACTAAAACAAGATAATAGAAGGTAATCTCCACCAATACTAGAGTTATTTCATCAAAATTCTTGAATTGAGATATGAATTTGTCTGTAATGTTTTTGTTTCCTGTTGCATGTCTTTCTTTCAACTTTTACAGGTTCGGGAGGCACTTCTTCATCTCTAAAGCTTGCATCTTGACTTCGAATCGCACAAAAATCTTACTATTTTACTAAGGTGAGTATAAAAACTCACATTTCTAACTAGAATAATGCTCTGCCTGTAAAAATCGTTGCTGAGAATAGTTCTGTATATATATTATTCTCTGTTGTTGTTCTTTGATTTCTGATCTGTAGTTGCCACTTTGTGTGGCCATAAATTCCTATTTTTTTCTCGAATTGCTGCCGTATTTTTTTCCGGTATGCAGTTTGAATGTCACTCTATGTTCATGCAAATTTTCGTTGTCTAAATCAATGTGTAGCTGGGTCAAAATTGTGCTCAAAGATTGAATCGCGCATGAGAAACGACCTAAAAAAAAGAAAAAAAATTGCGTAAGAATGATCGACCTAGAGGTCGACCATACACTTCCCCAAGTCAACCTGGCGATCGACCTGAGGAAATGCATGGTCGACCCTTAGGTCGACCTGCTTATGGCCTTTGTACTATTGAATTTCCAAGTTTTTCTATCACTTTTTCCTTCATTCCGTTATGTTTTTGACACTCGTTTTTATGCAACTTTAAGATGTTTTTCTAGTGCTTTACCCTATCTATGGGTGAGCAAAAGTTATGGTCAATCCGAGTCCCGGATGGATGAGTATTTGAGTTGTTTTCGAATGTTGAATTTCAATGGTTTTCATCGATTTTTGTCGTTTCAAAAAAAAGTTTCTCTAAAATAAATCAAATGACTTTGAAATAAATATTTTCCAATATTTATAAATTATTATAAAGTATTTAAAATATATTTATTTCCAATAATAAGGAGAATTTTCAAATAAATCTTTCAAAATGATTTAAGAAAATTGTTTAAAAATCCCATTTTCTCAAGTGAATTAATTTATAAATAATATACACTACCCTTACACTATTCGGACATCTGAGAAAGAGAATTAAATGATTTAGTAAAACACATGGTATGCGACATGTGAGTTTACTTTTTCGATTAATTCTAGACTTGTACGAGCGAAGCAATTCTAGGCTATTGATTTGAGATGATTTCTGGGATTTGCCATTTTATGGCATGTTTGAGATTTATAATTCCTATTTTTGGGAATTATCTAGGAAGGCCAATATTTGGCGAGTTATGGTTTGAGATCTCCTAATTTTAGAGTTAAAATCTATGAGAACCCGATATATTATTTTACTAGCCGTTGAGATGAGGCGAGTCATGAGATTTCTGAGTTCTGAGATTTTGATGATTTTGTTTTCTAATGGGGCACTGACCAGTAGTTAGGAAACTGTTAAGTGAGAACGTGTGGTATAGGACGCACTGTTACCACTCTTTCGGTTCCTTTCCGAGAGTTTGTGACACATTCTGGGATTACTAGTACTATAGACCTTTGGGTCATCTGGGATTTACGACTTCAGTCGTCTGAGATTTACGACTTTGGTCGTCTAGGATTTACGACTTCGGTCGTCTGGGATTTACGAATTCAGTCGTCTGAGTTCTACAACTTTGGTCGTCTGGGATAGGTACCAAAAATATATATATAGTACAGGTCGGAGTTTGGCACGTGCAACATTGCTTCGGCATGCAATCGGGATCTGGCCAATCCGGGTTTTCTGAGTTTTCTGAGTTTTATTATGATTTCACCATTCGAGATATCTTTAGTACATCGATAGCCTAGAGCTATATGAGATGTTATACATATATGGTGATTTCATTTTTATGTGGTTCTGAACTCTTATTGAGTTCCTTGAGTTAAAAGTTTGCATGATTCCTTGATTCTGAGTTATATATTCATATGCCGATGAAATGAGGCATAATTGAGTTGGAGATTTTGATGTTTCCTCTTATGGCTATCATTTTTCTTATTTACATTTATGTTGAATAAACTTGAGTAGGAATCACTTAAGGTATGTTAAACCTATTCATGAGTTATTATTGAGCCATTATACCATTGCCACCCTTGGAATTGGGAATAGAACTTCATTTCTATCATTCCTTTCTATTTAAAGGAATGTTTCCCTTATGCATGTATATCCATTTATCTCTTGCTAATCATCATGTTCTAGATAGCCTGACCCGTGTATTTATTACTCGATTCAGACCGAGTTGAAGGTTAAGATCTTTTGGACTTTTGGCTTAGGAGTATCTTTTGGACTTCACTATCAACCCTTTTGGATATGAAGCGTAGTTCTTGTGTAGTTTTTGTAGTAGTTGTCTTGTTGGGAACTTAGATATGTATATTCTTTTGGGGATGTATGTACTTATATATTTTGGTTGAATACCACTTACGACCTATTGTATTACATTTGATGTATGTGTATATGTATATATGTTTGTGTTTGCTTTTCTATGACTTGAGTCTGTTGAAGTTGTTATGTTTTGTTTCTGAATCGATCCTGTAGCCACCATAGTAGTGTATTAGATAGGAATTAAGTATGTCGAATACTTATGACAAAATGAACAGAAATGAGTACCAAATCAACATACTTAGCTCTTATCTAATGTAAGACTATGATGGTCGGCCTTAACCAGCCCTATTTCCGCATTAGCAGACAGAATTACCTAGTAATTCTCTTTGTTAATGTGAGTCTCAGGGTGGGGCATCACAGTTTGGTTTCAGAGCTGGATTTAGAACAAAATGTAATAAAACACAGAACAATACACACAATTACTATACATCAAGTATAATACAAGTGTAAACATCGTCCCCAACCGTAGTGAACCCAATCTTGTCCTTAACCTTTTCGTGTCTTATGGGGGTAGATAAGAGGAATATGTCTAGGAATGTTAAATTTTAAATTCCGTAGTATTCCTATTTAATGAATTTGAATTGCAAATATCTACCCTTGTGAATAATCCTATCTTATCTTAACTTTCAGCTCATGGATGGAAGAAGAAGAGGTCACACTTCGGAGGCGGGACCGTCCAGTGGTCCTTATCCCGAAGGAGTCTATATGTCGACCGATCAGATTATTGAGCTTCATAGGAGCACTCAGCCTCTTGCTCCTACTCATTCCTCTCCTCCGTGCAAATCTTCATTTGCGTGTATGTGTAGTGACTTCACCCATCTCGGAGGCAAGCCATTCAAAGGTCCGAGATAGTTTTAGAGGTTCAAACTTGGCTCCGAACATGCGAGCGCATCTTTACTCACATAGAGATCTCCGATCATCACCGTGTTCTTGTGGCATCGAGTATGCTGCAAGAACGAGCTCTAGACTGGTACGAGCTCCTTATTGCCGAGATAGACGAGTCTACTCTTACTTGGCAGCATTTCCGAGACCGTTTTGAGCTTATGTTCGTGCCAGAATCCGAGAAGGCTTTTCTTGACCGTCGCTTCCTAGAGTTAAAGTAGGACAAATCATCTATTTCAGATTATGTATCCTCCTTCAAGTCCTTATCCAAGTATGGGCTCGAGTTAATTAGCACTCCATACAAGAAGAATCTTAAGTTCGTTTTTGGAATTAAGAAATATTTTAAGAAGTCGCTCATGCTTCAGCTTAAGCTCTCATTCGAGGAGCTTGTGGATTCGGCTCTTCACCTCGAAGCCGTCAAAAAAGAAAGGGATAATAGTGATGAGGTCGAGGTTCGAAAGAATCCAAATAAGAAGAAATTTCCCTTTCATAGATCCCAATCCTTTCCTCCGAGGAAGAAGGAAAAGCAAGGCAGTTCTAGTTCTCATCCTCATGTAGTACCTTCTTCAGCTAGAGTTTTAGCTTGCTTCAATTGTGGTTCTCGAGATCATCTAGCAAGAGAGTGTCCTCATCCCCGCAAGTGTGCCTATTGCAAGAAGGAAGGGCATATGGTTTCTTCGTGTCCTAAGAAAGGGAAAGGTTCTAGTTCGAGGAATTTGAATGTGGCGAAGGCTTTTGGTAGTGCATCTCAGTCTCGAGGTATATCTCCTACCATTTTGGAAAATTCTATTCTTTTTCATGACTGTTCTATTCGAATCCTCTTCGATACGGGTGCTAGGCATTTTTCCATATCAGAGAAATTTGTTAATGCTATTAGATGTTCCAGTCTTGTTACTTACTTGAGGAATGCGAATCCTTTGAAGGGATCCGCAATACTTGGCATGAGAATTTTGAGATTGTTCCTTGTAGTTTATCATTTCATGCGAATTAGCACGCTATTTTCTATCTAGAGTTTGGAGTAAATTGTAAAGGAGTGGCTCGCATTTTATCAAGCCACATTCTGTGATTTGAAGGATCCTATATTTAGGTATCCAAATTCAGTTGGTTTGTTATTTCTTGTCTTCAGAATATTGATTATGATTCCGAAGTCTCTGTATTCACTCTTGAGTATCGAGATGTTGATGATATATCTCGAATTCCTATCATTGTGACTCTGTTGATTTCTGTAAGTCCGTTCGGGTATGACACCCAATCGGGTAATCGAATATTGTATTGACCTCATTCCCGGTTCTTAGCCTTTCGGTCATCCTTCCACGAGGATGCCCACTAAAGAAATGAGGTGATTCATTGAATTTATTCGATATTGCCATTCTTACCTCTTTTGAGATATCCTTTTTGGATACTCATTTGTTGATAGGCTTAGTAATATTACTTCACCCGAAGTAATGATTTGTTGTTTGTGTTCTTCTTCTCATTCAAGAAGATATTTTACCCTTACCCTTATATCTCGCTGATTTCTTATTCGATCTATTGTGTGGTGTTAGGATCTTTCTTTAGCTTGACCCTACACTGATTCTAATTAGCTACTAGTTGCGAAGGATAGTGTTTCTTTTACCGCATTCCGCACTCGTTATGAGTTTTTTGAGTAGTTTGTTATACCGTTAGGAATGACAAACACTCTAATCTATTCACTCAATCTTGTGAATCGAGTATTTGAGGAATATCTCGATGAGTCTTTTTTTTGTTTTTGATTTTGGGTATATGTAATGAATTGTGTTCTCAAATTTTTCAAAAATTGAAGATATATTTCTAAGAGATATTAGATTGGTTTTTTTGGGGATAAATATAGAAAATTTTGAGAACTAAATATGAGGTACTTCTTTTAAAAAAGATGATTTTTGTGTTGGGTTTTCCATCGAGTGCTTTAAGAGTTCTGGTCGATACGTCTGATCAACTTTATCGATAGGAATTTCCGAAATGCTGTGATGCGACAATCAAACACGATAAATTGAGTTTTAATGAGACTAAATTTGAAAATAAATTAAAAAGATTTGAGAATTAAAATTTTAATTTTGGATGACATATGCAGCCATTGAACCATAGTGGTTGGATGAGTGGCGAGGCACTTTTGATCATTTGGTCAACTCTGCGGCTAATCGAAAGGGTTATTCATTATAAACCAATGGCGAGGCAATGCCACTATGATCATTGAAATATATGAGTTTGAATATAGTTATGTTTTATTGTTGAAATGATGAGATAATACTTTGTTTGAAAAATAAACGTTTATTGAATAATTTAAAATGAGTTATACATGTTAAAGATGGAGTTTATTATGAAAATTTGAGTATTTGAAAGAAAAAAAAAGAATAGTTAATTTTAAAATTTTATCTTAAGAATTGTTGAAATGAAATTATAAAATTCTTTCAAAAATTTAATTTTGGAATAAAAGGGAATATGAGTTTGAAATTATTTGTCATTTTATAAGAACTATAGGAAGGAGTTTGGAAAATTTCCATGTGTTGAAAATTGAGATTTTGAATTAAAGGTAATGAGTTTTAGAACTTTAAGAAGTTTGATTGTAAAGAAAAAATTTAGATTATGGTTTTGAAGATAATGAATTTCGAACTCTAGTAAATTTTGATTGTAAATTAAAATTTGTATCTATTGTGTTCCTCGTGATTGTCTTGCCTTAGTGCAATAGTCCAACGACTAGCATGTTGCGGTCGTTTCAGTAGGGTGTCTTCAAAGTAACCACCTCTCATTGGGTTTTCTTACCTAAATTGTTGTTATCTTAGTATCAGTATGCCTCCTTCCGTAGTGACATACGGAAAGTCATCAGCTTGTTGTTAGAGTTGGGATAAAGCGATGCTAAATCCCAACTCTATTTCGAGAAACTTTTGTGAAATCAATCTCCTTCGATAGATTTTTGAGTAGCACCCCGTTGTGTTTTGTTTCGAAAGTGAGATACTTTCGAAATCATGATGTATTGCTCAAAGAAATTCAGTGGTCCGCAAATCCTAGTATTTATACTTAGGAAAATCATTAAATTTACCGAGCAATTTTATCTTGGTCTTCTTTCGTCTTGGGAAGACAGTGAGGAATTTTGATCTCGTGCTTGTCTATCCTTCGTGTGATTGATGAAATTAATATGCTGAATACAAACTCTTCTCTAGAAATTGCGAGGACACAATTTTGTTAGGGGGGAGTCTATAACAACCCTGGTTTGGAGATTACCTGTATATATTAAATTAAAATATAATTAGAAATTTTAAATTGTTTATTTGGAATAAATAATGAATTTTGTAAATAAAATGAGAAAAATAAAGTTTGGAACTTTATTTTGTTTGTTTGGATATAAATATGGGATTAAATATTTATTGGATAAGTATTTGGTTTAAATAAATTGAAATATTGAGTATTTATTAGTTTGTGGCTAATAAATTAAATAAGTGATGTATTTCAACATTAAATTATTCGAATAAATATAAATTGATGAAAATAAAGTTTTAAAAACTATATTTTGAGAATTTGGAGAGAAAATGATCGTCTCTTGATTTTATTTGAGTCAATGTAATAATATTGGAAATTAATGCCAATATTAACCTTTTATTGGTTTTAAAAAGGAGAAATATGTGGTAAATTTGTATATTATTAATAAAAAAGAAGAAATATGGTTTAAAAATAATATTTTGATGATTAAAAAGGGGTTAAAATGATTTGTTGTAATTCATTTGAAAAGAAAACAAATTTTGTTGTGCTTGTTATGTTAAAAATAGTATTTTTACACTAAAATAGTATTAAATTGTGTAATATTGCTAAAATTAGGGTTTTATTGTTAAAAATAACTTTAAATAATTAAAATAAATTTTATTTTGTTACAATAACAATTTTATTTCATTAAAAATATATGTATACATTTTATTTGGCTTTAAAATGAAGAATTATATGCATTTAGTGTTAAAATAAGTTAAAATATGAACATAGCCTTACTTTTTCTCTAAGTATTTTGTTCTTGGGCTTATTTTGGTAAGAATTAGATCCATTAGTTCTAACCTAGAAACTTCTAGTATGTGAGAAACTAACAGTACGTTAGTTTTATCTCCTTCTTCTTAAAAGAAAGCTTACAGAAAATAGAAAATAATGGCTTCCTCAAACTAAATCAAATTCCCACTCAATTTGCTGCTAATTCAAGAAGTTAATCAACTAAAACAAGATAATAGAAGGTAATCTCAACCAATACTAGAGTTATTTCATCAAAATTCTTGAATTGAGATATGAATTTGTTTGTAATGTTTTTGTTTCCCGTTGCATGCCTTTCTTTCAGCTTTTACAAGTTCTGGAGGCACTTCATCTCTAAAGCCTTCATCTTGACTCCGAATTGCACAAAAATCTTGCTATTTTGCTGGGGTGAGTATAAAAACTCACATTTGCTAACTGGAATAATGCTCTGCCTGTAAAAGTCGTTGCTGAGCATAGTTCTGTATATATATATATATTATTCTTTGTTGTTGTTCTTTGATTTCTGATCTGTAGTTGCCACTTTGAGTGGCCATAACTTCCTGTTTTTGTCTCGAATTGCTACTGGATTTTTTTTCGGTATGTATTTTGAATGTCACTCTATGTTCATGCAAATTTTCGTTGCCTGAATCAATGTGTAGCTGGGTCAAAATTGTGCTCAAAGATTGAATCGCGCATGAGAAACGACCTGGAAAAAAAGAAAAAATTTGTGTATGAATGGTTGACCTAGAGGTCGATCGTACACTTCCCTAGATCGACCATACGGTCGACCTGAGTGTCCTCATGGTCGACCAGAGGAAATGCATGGTCGACCCTTTGGTCTACCTGCTTATGGCTTTTGTACTATTGAATTACCAAGTTTTTTTGCCACTTTTTCCTTCATTCCGTTATGTTTTTGACACTCATTCCTGTTCACTTTGAGATGTTTTTCTAGTGCTCTACCCTATCTATGGGTGAGAAAAAGTTATGGTCAATCCGAGTCCCGGATTGATGAGTATTTGAGTTGTTTTCGAATGTTGAATTTCAGTAGTTTTTATCGATTTTTGTCGTTTCAAAAATAAGTTTTTATAAAATAAATCAAATGACTTTGAAATAAATATTTTCCAAAATTTATAAATTGTTTTTAAATTGTTTTAAAGTATTTGAAATATATTTATTTCCTATAATAAGGAGAATTTTCAAATAAATGCTTTCAAAATGATTTCAGAAAATTGTTTAAAAATCCCGTTTCCTCAAGTGAATTATTTTATAAATAATATACACTATTCTTACACTGTTAAAATGTATGAGAAAGAGAATTAAACGATTTAGTAAAACACATGGTATGGGACACGTGAGTTTACTTTTTCGGTTAATTCCGGACTTGTACGATCGAAGTAATTCTAGGCTATTGATTTGAGATGACTTCTAGGATTTGCCATTTTATGGCATGTTTGAGATTTATAATTCCTATTTTTAAGAATTGTCTGGGAAGGTCAATATTTGGTGAGTTGTGGGTCGAGATCTCCTAATTTTGGAGTTAAAATCTATGAGAACCCGATATATTATTTTACTTGCCGATGAGATGAGGCGAGTCATGAGATTTCTGAGTTCTGAGATTTTGATGATTTTGTTTTCTAATGTGGCAGTGACTAGCGGTTAGGAAACTGTTAAGTGAGAACATGTGGTATGGGACGCACTGTTACCACTCTTCGGGTTCCTTTTTGGGAGTTTGTGACACATTCTGGGATACTAGTACTATAGACCTTCGGGTCATCTAGGATTTATGACTTCGCTCGTCTGAGTTTTACGACTTCGATCGTCTGGGATTTATGACTTTGGTCGTTTGGGATTTATGACTTCGATCGCCTGAGTTCTACGACTTCGGTCGTCTGGATAGGTACCTAAATATATATATATATATATATATAGTACTGGTCTGAGTTTGGCACGTGCAGCATTGCTTTGGCATGCAATCGGGGATCTGGCCAATCCGGGTTTTCTGAGTTTTTTGAGTTTTATTATGATTTCACAATTTGAGATATCTTAGTACATCGATAACCTAGAGCTATATGAGATGTTATACATATATGGTGATTTCATTTTTATGAGGTTCTGAACTCTTATTGAGTTCCTTGAGTTAAGAGTTTGCATGATTTCTTCATTCTGAGTTATATATTTATATGCCGATGAAATGAGGCATAATTGAGTTGGAGATTTTGATGTTTCCTTTTATGGCTATCATTTTTCTTATTTGCATTTATGTTGAATAAACTTGAGTAGGAATCACTTATGGTATGTTAAACCTATTCATGAGTTATTGTTGAGCCATTATACCATTGCCACCCTTGGAATTGGGAATAGAACTTCATTTTTATCATTCCTTTCTATTTAAAGGAATGTTTCCCTTATGCATGTATATCCATTTATCTCTTACTAATCATCATGTTCTAGTTAGCCTAACCCGTGTATTTATTACTTGGATCAGACCGAGTTGCAGGTTAAGATCTTTTGGACTTTTGGCTTAGCGGAATCTTTTGGACTTCACTATCTACCTTTTTGGATAGGAAGTGTAGTTCTTGTGTATTTTTTGTAGTAGTTGTCTTGTTGGGAACTTAGATATGTATATTCTTTTGTAGGGATGTATATATTTATATATTGTGGTTGAATACCGCTTACGACATGTTGTATCACATTTGATGTATGTGTATATGTATTTCTGTTTGTGTTTGATGTTCTGTGACTTGAGTTGGTTGATGTTGTTATGTTTTGTTTCTGAATCTATCCTGTAGCCACCATAGTAGTGTCTTAGATAGGAATTAAGTATGTCGAATACTTATGACAAAATGAAAAAAAAATGAGTACCAAATCGACATACTTAGCTCTTATCTAATGCAAGACTATGATGTTCGGTCTTAACCAGCCCTATTCTTCGCATTAGCAGACAGAATTCCCTAGTAATTCTCTTTGTTAATGTAGGTCTCGGGGTGGGGCGTCGCATTGGATAGGAGATGTAAACTCCCATAAACATCTCTGAAGCCGTTACACTCATATTTACTTATTTTGATTTAACTTACATAAGATCTTTTAGTAGTTCTGACCCGAGTTTTTTGCTTTTTCATTACGCTCGGGTCACTCTGAGTTTTTCAGTGTATTGGAGACCATTTTATTTGAAGGATGAAGACGAAGATCAGTCTACTATTTATTATATTTATTCCACTACATCATGTTGTTCTGCTGCATTATTTATTTATTCATGTTGTATGTATAACTCTGATCTGTATTGTAGAGTGTAATCAAATGTTATTTGTAAAACAGATTCATGAACTGTTTATTTGATTATTATATTTGGTCATTCCGCTTTGAGATTCTGTGTCTTTTTTTTCCTTCTTTTCTATTATTTTCTTATTTACCCCATTAACAATCCTCCCTTTTGAATGGTTTGAGTTGACATGTGTGGTTTATTGTCGATTTAAACCATCCAAAAATGTAGGTCGTTACATTTGGTATCAGAGCTAGGTTAAGCGATAACCTTAGCTTTGTGTGGTCTGACTCATTAGAGATAGGGTAGTAATACCCTAGAATGAGTCTGTCTGAGTGTATATATATGAGAGAGCGTACTTGTTAGTGTCATAAAATGTTTTTATATTGTGTTAATTTGTTCTATTTAGTATTTATAAATTCTGGTCGGTACATAGGAAGCTATGGCATCGATAGGTATTTCTAAACATTTAATAGGGCAGACCGACACAATATTGTTTTTGAAATATAGGTAAATGAAATAATTTTACCTAATATTATATTTTGTATATAAAAGAATAAATTTTATAAATGGATATAGTTGTGTTTGATATGTCTGTTTGTTAGGAAGTGAAAGTTTATGAATTGGTTGCAAAGCAGGATTTATAAATAAAGTGAATATAAATTGGAAATTTGAGAACTTAAGTTCCGAGGTTTAAAATTTGGTTTTGAAAGATTTTTGGAATATAATATTAGTATTATTTGGAAGTATTTTCAGAGAAATAATTTCAAAGTGATTTAAAAGAAATGTGTTAAAAGAATTTTAAAAGGAAATAAGTTCTGTACTCCCCTCCTCTATCGTTGGAAAATAATTTTGGTGATGAGTGCACACATCATCGACGTTCAATTTCGAGTTTCAAAGTGGGAAGGCCGCTATAGTAGCTTTACTACACATTTATTTTGATAAACAAATCTTAATCTTTAAATTCTAAATATGATTGGATGTATAAAAGCTATGAGTGTGTGTGTATTATTTTAAATGATTTGAAATGAGCCCGGCATTTAGTTCTTAAGTTTCTATAAATTAGGGATTTTGTAATGAAATGAAATCTTAACCATTTTAGTAGATGGAAACTTATAAAGGGATAAATAAGAACTTAGATGCTAAGTGATTAATGAGATATATAAGAAATTGGAAGTTTGTAACCTGTAAATCAAAAGATATGAAAATTTAGAGGATGTAATTATTGAACATTTTGTTAACTAAAATGAATAAGATAAATTTGTGTAACATTCAATTACATTCTTAAAACATATATATAACTTACCAGAAATGATTAAAAAGTTGTAATGTTAAATAGGAATATGTAATAGGATATTATACAAGTAAAACTTAAGTGAACAAATTATAAATAAAGTTACATTGTCTTAAATTGTGTAAATAAAATGTAAATTTGTAAATAATGTTTGAATTTAAATTGTAACTTTTTGGGGTAATTATAACTCGAATAAAGTGGTACCAATGAAAATGAATGTGAATTAGATTGCAAGGAAACTTATATAATATTTTAAGAATTGATTTATTGATGGCTTCAGATACTGGATGTGACATAATTTACATATGTAAATGAATGTAAATTAACAAAAGATGACATTGTATAAATGAATGAAAATAAATGAAAGTAAATGGAAAAATAAACCTTGTACGAATAATCTATCAAGTAATTATCCAAGGTTTTTGAGCATAGGGTACACTTGATAGTTTATTTATCACCTTGCACGGTTAAAAGTTTCTGAACTAAACAAACCTTGGTTTTGGTTGCTATGGATGTATGATTGATTCCTTGTTGCATATATTTTGTGTTGATTTGCTTTTGTTACTAATTGAAAGAACCAAATATTTCCCTTGTGCATAATTCTCACTATGTTGGATTATATAAGTGAAATACAGGTTTATGGAAGCAATAACTACTGTTTTCAGTTTCATAAATAAAGTTTGTTTGCACGACAAATAGGTACATTTTCGGATTACGGTTTTATAGAGATATTTTATTGGTTTTCCCATTGTTTGGGATATTTTTATTATTGAAATATGATATATACTAAAATTATAGATATTGTTATTTTTCCGGACCTAACCACGCAAAGGAGACTCTGCTGAAATTTTTCGTGAATTTAAGACTTAGAAAATTTTGTAAAAGTGAAGATATTTTTAAACTTGTATTACTTGGATATGGAAGAGTAAATTGTTTATAAATTGGTATATTTTATTTAAAATACTTAATTACATAAATTAATTGTTTATATATTGAATACTTTGAATAAAACATATTAATTCCTTAATTTCTTCTTTTCCCATTTCGAGGACGAAATGTTTTGAGTGGGGGAGACTGCAACGACCCGTATTTTTCGATAAATAAATTATAAAATTAAATAAGTTTTTTGAATTTGATATTGGAAGAAATTAAATTTTATGATTTATTAATGAGAAAATAACTAGAATGTAATTTAATAATGTTGATTTAATTTAATTGATAACTATTTTAATGTAATTGAAATAATTGTAAAGTTAATTTGGTTATAATTGCAAATAAGGAATTAAATTGGCAATTAGTGGAATTATTGAAACTAAATATTATAATTAATATGGTAAAAAATGATTACTATAGAATATTGATGTAATAAAATGTATGCTAATGTTAATTATATTCATAGGGTAATAATTGATTCAATAATAAGAGTGTTAATCGAAATAAAATAATTTGATTGAATTTAAAATATAATTAACTAGAAATTTATTACCATTGCAATTGAACGTTGGAATTAATGAAATATTTTAAATAGTGAATTTAACATAGAAAATTTATTTTTATAGATTATTAATTTCTATCAAATCTAGAATAATGAAATTGTTAATTATTAAATTTGTATATAAAAGTGATTAAATTAATTTAATAATTTATTTAATTAACGTGAAAATAGATATTTTGGCCACTGCTTGGATTTTGACGAAACCAATTTCATCGGATCCGTAACAGTGAATTATTGTAGGATTTCAAGTTTCGTAGCGATCGGACTTATCGTTTGATCGTGCGGGCTCCAAACGCGTAGAAATCAATTTAATAAATTCAATTAAAATAAGCTGATTTTTAAAAGCTAACTTCTGTATACAATGGAATTAGGATTTGAAACTAGTTTCATTGAGTTTAAAAATATTGAAAACATCTATTTTGATATATGGGATGACCTACTTTTGTTTCGGGAACGAAACGGGCTTTTCGGGTCGTTGTTATCGTTTCGACCCAATTCGATTTGTTATTCATTCTTATCTAGCTTTGTCCATATAAATAGATTTTGTTTCTCAAACCCTAGCAGCCTTTCAGTTTATTCTGTACATACATTAACTTTTTATTTGTTCCTTCGTTTCAATGGCGGAAGCCCTAAATCCCAATTCAATTTCAAATCAAAATCAATTTAAAAAATTTAAACTCTCCAAACCCTATCAAATTATATATCGTTTAAAAGCTCTCGATGAGTGCAATCTACTGTAGTAATTCATTTTTCGATTTGAATCATCGTTTGGCTAGAAATCGACGATCTTTCTCAGCCATCCATTTCTAGGGTTTTTGATCCAACGGTGGATTGTCGACCGTTTGACGATCGGGGAGTTGCGTTGGGAAGAGGACATCGAGCAGGTCTCGAGGGTGGTGTTAGTTGTGCCAGATGGTGTGGAGATTGCCTATAATCGACGTCAAATCACGGCGGTGGCGAAGTTCGCCTGGGGTGATGGTGGCGGTCGCGGCGTCCATAAGGGGGCGGCTTCAGGCGTAGAACGTTGGTGGTCCTTGATCGAGTCGTAGATGCATGAGCAGGCAACGATTAGTGATTGAAGGTGGCGGCTAAAGTTGAGGGTCGCGTACGCGAGATGTTGAGGCTAGGGTTTGGCGTGTTCGAGCAGGTGACGTGTAAACCTATTTTACTTTATTTATTTTTAATTTAAATTTAAATTCAAACGTTCTAATATGCATAACTTTTTCATATAAGCTAGGATTTGGACGCAGTTTTCCCCGTTGTGATCGTATCGAAATTCCAGACATTATGAAATTGGTTTGGCTGAATTCTGAGACTGTTTAAATTTGGGCCTTTATTTGGATTTTAAATCGACTAAAAATAAAAGGTGAGTGTTTTAAGCCACACACGAATGCTAAACTATCTTATATTTATTAAATTTAATTTATGATGTGATTAGAAATTGATTGATTGTTGTTTGGTACATTAAATTTGTCGTTCGAGTTTAATTTGAATTTATATTGAATTTAATTTCATTTAAATTAATATTGAAATTTAATTGCCAATTAAATCCTTGATAATTATAACCAGTTTATTTGTTGTGATTTACTGGTTGATTTGAATGATGATTGTGATGGATGTTTAATTGTTGATATTTGGATGATTGGATATTTTATTTATTTTATATATTGCTATCATACTGCAAGTTCCCTTAGTTATTGTTAGGAAAATCACTATGGGTTGAAATGATACATACCCGAACGAATTTATAGATTAGGAAAAATTAGTATGGGTTGAAATGATAAACCTGAGTGATTTTATGGATTTTTAATTTTATTCGAGATTGCGGGTTGAAATGATATATACCCGTAAATTTAAAATTTATTGCGGATTGAAATGTATATATTCGTACCACTTGACCATAGGGTAGAAAATTATATACGGATACCGGATTGGTTAAATTAAATGATTTTAAATCCTTAAATTTTGAAATCTAGTTAAATGATATTATGAAATAAATTTAGATTTATATAAACTCAATTATTTTCAAAATCCAAGTTTTTATAATGTTGAAATTGAATTTGGTATAAATGAATTGTTTAAAGAATTGGATTTGAAATCTTAAAGTTGTACTTTGAAATATAAAGAAATTTATTAAAATTGAGTTATTGTAAACGTTTGAATATTTAAACTTTAAACCTATTGAATTTGAAGTGGTTTATATTGTAGTTAAAACATGGATTTGAAATCGATATAAATTTAAATAGTTTTTATTTAGAATTTGAATTGAAACCTTTAACCCTTTGAATTGAAATCGTTTAACTGAGATTGATTTGATTTGATTTGTGAAATTGGAAGAAACAATTCTAATTTGAACTATTTCCGATATAAACTCTTTTAACATATAAACTATTTTCTCGTATAAACCATTTTAATAAAATAATAATTTTTAATACATTAACTATTTTAATGCATAACCTATTTTATTATATAAACTATTTCTAATATATAAACTATTTTAATCTATAACCTATTTTTAAATTATAAACTATTATATATATATATATTATTTTAAATGTATAAACATCTTTTAATATATATTTTAATATATAACCTATTTTAATATATAAACTATTTCTAATATATAAACTATCTTAACCTATAAACTATTTTAAACATAAACTATTTTTAATGTATAAACTATTCCAATATATATACTACTTTCCATATTCAAACTGTTTAAAGTTGGAACTGTTGTGATTTAGATTTAATTGATTTAAATGCAAATATTTTGATATGATGGTTTAACCTATTTTAGTGGTTATGACGTTTAAACGTATATGATTTGAAGTAAATAATGATTTCGAAAGTGAATATGATTTTGAAAGGATTATGATTTGGAAGTGAATATGATTTTGAAGTAAATAATGATTTCGAAAGTGAAATGATTTTTGAAGAAAATATGATATTTTGATATGAAGTATGAACTGTTTGAAATGTAAAAGAACCATTCGGTATGAAATAAGCGTCTGATTGTTAAAGAGACCGGGATTGGATATTGTCATACTCTCTGCCAATACCGAAAACCACTTTAACAACTGTGCACGTGGTGGAAAATCCAGAACGAAGTAGGATGGTTTGGCAAACGCTACCGTATGAGGTATAACGCAGCCCTGACCCCCGCGGATCAGCTTGATATGACTAAAACAGGAGCTATACCGGGCCAAGTGAGGTCGCTCCTCCGATCGGGCATATTTCTTCGATGCCATATTTATTACTTTGTGATTGATTTGGTGGCCACCCCTCGATTTGATTATGGGAGTGTGTTCCGAGGTGGACGGTAGTAGCTTCTATGCGTTACCACCAGTCCGGGAGTGCAAATGGTAGAATCCTACACTGACATTATCTCGCATGCCTTGTCATATCCTTATCGCGTCCACTACGAGTTTGATTTGCGTCGTACCTATGGAGTGCTCCCTGATAGCCCACCGGTTAGGTGGAGTTTACAATACTGTATAGACACGACATTTATATAAAATTTGTTAAGGGGGATATGGGTAACGCCTTAATGCTATTTTAATACTTTACTATAGACATATTATAATAGCGTATTGTATTACATAGTAAATAGTTTAACGGATCCTTAGGAGATGGAATCCTGAACATCTCTTAAGTTATTGCATGCACGTTAGACACTGGATAGGAGATGTAAAACCCGAAGCCGTTACACTCATATTTACTTACTTTGATTTAACTTACATAAGATCTTTTAGTTCTGACTCGAGTATTTTGTCTTTTCATTACGCTCGGGTCAGTCTGAGCTTTTCAGTGTATTGGAGACCATTTTATTTGGAGGATGAAGACGGAGATTAGTCAACTATTTATTATATTTATTCCACTGCATCATGTTTTTCTGCTGCATTATTTATTTATTCCTATTGTATGTATAACTCCGATCTGTATTGTAAAGTGTAATCAAATGTTATTTGTAAAACAGCTTCATGAACTGTTTATTTGATTATTATATTTTGCAATTCCGCTGTGAGATTCTTTGTTTTGTTTTTCCTTCTTTTCTATTATTTTCTTGTTTACCCAATTAACAATCTTCCCTTTTGAATGGTTTGAGTTGACATGTGTGGTTTATTGTCGATTCAAACTGTCCAAAAAGGTGGGTCGTTACATCTTCCATTTTAACACTCTAAGCTAGAGAGGTCACGAAGTTGACTTGGTTTTAAAAGACCCAATTTTGATTAGATCTCCACTTAAATTGTGAAAGTAAAATAAAATTTGTATGTACTCTTACGATATAGAAGAGTATTATACAAGTAAATAAAGTCGAAATAAGTTATTATTTGATGTTTTATAAAGAAATGACTTTATAAAATATTTTTAAACTTATGTGAAATTTTTTGAAATAATTCATAAATAATTATAGTATTGAATAAAAACTGAATGCAAACTTAAGTGATTCAGAAAAAATCCGTGCAATTAAGAAACTAATGAATTTAGAGTATAATTTTCCATTTTGTCCGAGTGAGTTTGGACAATTTTCTGAGCAACAACCAAAGGCTAATGAGAAAAACGAAATGCTTAGATAATTATCAATATTTTTGGACAATTAAGAAAGTTTTGAACCTAAGTTAAGATTTATTTTTTAGTCATTTGACATTTTGAAATAGTGTCAAGTGATAAGTTTACCCTTATGGAATTTGATTGATTGACTGATAGTGTTGGCTTATTCCTGTGTGGAATTTGATTTGATTTGACGGAATTTGATTTGATTGGATTTTGCTAACTGATTGTGCTATCTTATATATCCTAGTTTATAAAATTAAGATATGTATACTAAGGTTTTAATCTGTTGTTATTAGACCTAAATCCCAGTGATTGTGAAAAGAAGAATTTTTTTTTGAAGATTTTGAGAAAGGAACGATATATATTCACTCTAGTTGATGATTTTGGAGGAACCGGAATACCACTAGACGCTCCATGTTGCTTTGACTCTAGAGTTTCACCATACTTTATTAGGAGGAATTCCCTCCTTATCACTTTGATTTTTGATCTCTGATTTCATTTTCGTCTGAGAAATTTGAAAATAAAATTTTGAATTGTAAAACCTGGGCATTTTGATCTAAATTTATCATTTGATAATTTTGGATCTATAGCATCTATTATAGAACATTCTCTATATTTTGTCGCATATTATTGAGATATGGTTATGGATTTCATGCAGCTTTATATCAGACTAGTTTTTGCATATAGAGTTGCATCAGATTGCTATTGTAGGCCTGATTTTCATTTAGGTTATGTAAGTACGGGAAAGCAAGAGATTTCCACTTAACTTCTTGCGCACCTGCATTTGCATAAAGGTAATAAATTACTTGCAAAATATAAAATCAAACGCTAAAAGGTACGTAATAAATCTAGAAACTTAAGTTGGTTGATGATTTTATGTCGTAGATATGGGAGGCCACTTGGCTTTGTTTTCTTTAGTTGGTTTAGAGTCCGTAGAGGCAATTTGTAGTTGTTCCAATCGAGCCATGCAAAGGAGACGTTGGCGTAATTTTTTGAAAATTTAAGAGTTAGAAATTTTTGAGAATTTTGGAAAACTTTTGATAACTAAAATTTGATTTTTGAGTTATAACTTAGAATGAATGAATGAATGGAAGGAATTAGTTGGTATAGGTGGTTGAATTTAAAAGACTTGGAAATTTTGGCATCTATTCCAGCTAATTGGTTGTGAAAAGTTAATAACTTTAATAACTCATTTTAATTAATAGTTTTAAAATTAAGGGTCTGGAAACATTTTCTTCCGTAGAAATTTCGGGGATGAAATTCATTTAAGGAGGGAGAATGTAACAACGCAAAATTTTAGCCATTTGATTTTAAATGTTTAATTAATTTTACATATTTAAATAATTGGATTTTAGAGTTTAATAATTTATAATTCAAATATAGGGAATGTTTAAATATTTGAATTGTGGATTAAATCTTAACTAAATGGATTTAATAATTTCATTTAACTCCTTTTAATTAATAAATAATATTGATGAATTCAATATGTAGATTTATTTACAAAAATAAATAGATCAGATAAATATCAATGATTGGATCGAAAATATAAAATGATATTTAAATCTGTGAAATTAGCCTTTTGGGGCACTGTCTTGGATTTCAACGAAACCTTTTTCATTGGATCTGTAATAATGAATTATAATATGCCGTCGAATTTCATGGCGATCAGACAATCGTTTGGTCGTGCGAGTTCCAAAGGCGTAGAAATTAATTTCGAAAATTTAATATAATAATTGGGTTTGAAAAGCTATCTTCTGTATATGATCTAATTAGGGCTTGGGACTAGTTACATTGCGTTCAGAATGGGGGTATAACATATAGAACGCTAGGCGGCACGTCTCGTTTGGTGTTCGAGACTTTCAAACGATTAAAGATGAATATTTTAAAATTAAATAATGAATATATTGCTTAAGTTCAGCCATGCTTGCCTATACCCATGCCATACTCCTTATGTTCGCCCATACCCCCATCACCTGGTTGCCATACCTTCTTCCCTTATATAAGTGCCGCTTGTAACAAAAGTTTCCTTTTACAAAATCAAACTTCAAAAATCAAAGTGTATAGTTAACTAAAAATCATAACTTTAGTTTTAATGAATTCGTATGGACTAGATCTTCTATTTTAAGTTAGTTTCATGAGTTGTAGTTAAGATTTTGTGATAGTCAATTATGGCAATGCAGCTAGGGTTCTTGATTTTGTTTGATTCGAGAAGAACTAGTGGAAACGGAGGTTGGATTCGAGTATGTGAGGACTTTTGGCTTCAGAGTTGAGTTTTCCTATGGTGTTCGGAGCTATAAAGGGGATCACGACCTGAAGAAGGTCGTGAGGAGGAGGCTCGATCGCATTTTTTAGAGAACGATCGGCGTGGATTTTTGGGTACGAGCGAGTCGAGTTCGCGTAGAGCGACGCGTTGGCGAAGATGGATTGGAGAATCGTCGTGTCTAGCACCGTGTCGCTGCATCCTCATGCACGTATAAATGGGTTTGGTGATCACTGTGCACATTTGTTTGTTGAGGAAGAAGATGAAGGTTGGGTGAGGGGCATTGTTGTAATTTTTGAATATATTAGTTATTTATAAATTTGAATTAATCGATAACTTATAAAATGTGTATCTCACTCATACGAGGTCGGATTTGAAAGCCGTTTTTTATGTTAGACTTGTGTCATCGAGATCTACGCTATGGAGCTAGATTGAACAAGATTAGAGATTATTGGAATTTTTGCTAAAATCAAATGGCCTTTCGGTTTTAGTCCAAAACCGGAACGTTTCGGCGTAAATGAAAATCAATATGAGTTTAACTCATATTCAATTTTAATATATCATATCTGTGATGCTATAAACTATCATTGATTGTTTGGATGCTAGTTAAATTGTTTGATTGAATTTCCGATTGGAAAATGGATGACATGTTAACTTGATTTTTATGAACCCATATGATTATATATGTATATTATCCATAATTATTGTTTTGCAAGGAAAATTTATAGAGAGACCCTGAGGGGTTTCTCACCGATAATTATTTATTTATATCAGTTAGCTGTTATATTGATGCTTAAGTGAAATAAATCTTGATATTCCATTTAATTTGTTAAGTGTCGTTATAGCAATTTCACTATATCGTCATTTATTAAATTTCATCCCTAAAACTCTGTCGTATGTTTTTAAACTTAAGCTTGTGTTTTCACTAAAAAGAATGTTAAAGTTCATCAATCATTTTGATTAATGATAATTTAAAGTAATTAATCATTTTAACTAATGATTTATAAATTAATTAACAAATTTAATAAATGAGGTTTCAAGTTGGTTTATTTAAATGAGATTGGATTTAAATAAATCATTTAACTAATGATTATTTTAGTTTAATCAATTGTTTTAGTTATTGGGAATGGAGTTTAAATAATCATTTTAATTTAATGATATTAGAAATTAATAATCATTTTAATTAATGATATTAAAAAGTAATTAATCATTTTAATTAATGATATTTGACTTTAATTAGTCATTCTAATTTCTGATATTTGAATGTAATTAATCATTTTAATTAATGATTTTTTAAAATTTAATTAATTGTTAAAGCTAACGACTTTTGAAATTTAGTTAAACATTTAATTAATGATATTTAAAAGTAATTAATCATTTTAAATAATGATATTTGAATTTAATGTATCATTCTTAGTTAATGATGTTTTGAAATCTTTTCATATATTTGATTAATGAGATTTGAATTTAATTAAATCATTTAATTAATGATTCTAAAATTTTATTAATAATTTTAATTAATGAATGTTTTAAATTTAATTAATTGTTTTAACTAATGATTATTTGGGTCGAATAAATCTTTTTAACTAATGATATTTAAGTTACTTAATTAATTTAATAAAAGTGGTTAAAGTAAATTAACTAATTTGATGAAACTGGTTTAAAGTTAATTAAGTGGTAAGGATTTTAAAGTTAATTTACTGATGATATAAAAGTGTTTGGAAATAATTAACTATTTTTGTTAAAGATAATGGATTTGTTTACTTAAAAAAGGTTATAAATGTTATTAGTTGTCTTTCGGGATAATTAATATTGTTTTAAATTTATAAAGGTATTTAAACTACTTTATTATCTTTTTGGATAATAAATATTATTTTAAATTTATAAATAATGGGTTATAAATAACAATATCCTTTAAAGGGAATTATTTATAAATAAAGCTAACTGTAAATTGTTTTTGGGTTTATAGTAAACAATGTTTTAATGACATTTGTTTTTTACTATTGTTTCAATACACTTGGAATTATAAATTTTATCTTTTAAAAGAACATTTTAAAAAATTATTTTCCAAGGTATTTTTACAAATACTGTAATATGGAAATCAAGCACAGGTTCGGTTTTTTAAAACTAAAGTTCGATTTAGGTTATGGAAAAATAGTTCCGTAATCAATATCGCTTATATAGAAAGTATCTAGTCATACTTTTAACGCTAAACGTTGAGGCTTGGACTTGTTTCTATATCAAAGGTTAAAAATATCATCAAGACGATGCCTATAGGTAACACTATCTCAACTTGTCTGGCTTCATTTTCAACCGAGAGATAGCACTTGTTTGGAATCGACGAGTAGTGTTACATATATGTTATTTAACTTCCATATACAGTCATTTTATTCATCCTCGATAGTTGATTTATTAATTATCGGATCCAGCTTTCCTCATGGTGTATCGTCACTTTAAAAATGATTTGCTGCTTTTTGAGCGTTAATATCCTTTGTCAAAAATGACTAAAACCAAAGCATAAGAGGAGATCAAGCTATGTGGGGTTTCTCCCATTAGGGTATTTTCACATCTCATCCATATTTTGGTGTACCGTCACTTCAAAACGGTTAAGATTTAGATGTGAAATATTCGGATTCTCGGTAAGGTAGGGTCCGGCTTGGAGGTTTCTGAGAAGTTTCACAGAGTAAATGAGCTTCTTAGAAATATATTACTAAAGGTATACTTCAAGGGGGGTGCACCTTCCTAGTCATTTGTTGGAAATTTTTCTTTCCTTAATTGATTAGAACCCTTGAATATGTTTATCTTTAAATTGCCACGAAAAGTGTCAACCACACTTCGCGGTGTTTAAGTATTTATTTGGTCCATTATATCAAGTCTGGACGGTTAACTTATTTTGTCCATTCTATCAAGTTTGGACTATTATCTTGTTTTATCCATTCTGTCCAGTTTGGATTTTACTCGGGTTATTTCCATTCTTTCAAGTCTGGATTTAATATTAATTACGCCCATTCTTATTTGGATTTGTTTCCTGATGTTTATTTCTGCTCTTACCTGTATGGATGTTATTCTTTTGAGGTAAAAACTCGTTCTGCGTCAGCGGTGTGGTCACATAGAACTTTTATATGTTCCCCATTATTTGGGTTATCTCATGCTGGTATTTTCAGACTGATCTGGGAGTTATTTTATTATAATGCTTGAGTCAGACCGAGTATTTTTCCAGGTTGACTTTGGTGTTGTGAAGATCATGAAGAGGAGTTGGAGGTTCACCTATCGTAGTGTTTTATTTTATGCTATATTATATATAGTATCCCTATCAGCAATTGTAAGGCCAAGGTTTTACAACATTCTAACTAATAAGGTTTGTTTTTAACTCTGATGTACTCTGTATTTTAGAGTGATAGTTCTATTGTCCTTGTTATATTATATGTTGTCGATTCCGTTGTGAGATTCTGATTTTCTCTATTCTCAATTCTCTGTCCTTTTTTTTATTTACCATAACAATCTGCCCTTTTGTCGATTGGATGCGCGATACTTGAACACAGTGGTAGTGTTCGATGTCGACTTTTGATGGTCAAAAAGGCAGATCGTTACACCATTAGTTTTAGAAAAGTTTGGAAAGGTAATGCAATTTTTAAAAATGGTGAATTTCTTTAAGACAAAATGGGACAGTTTAAATTGTAAATTAATGACTTGAAAGTTTTCATTTGTTAACCTTTTTAATATGATTAAAAAGATTTCAATTTTAGGTTCTTTGGTCCTTCTATTTTTCCTTGTTTATAAGCGTAAAAGTTCTTTCTATAGAACTCTTTTTATGGGTTTATAGATAGAAATAACACCTATTTAGGGATAGAGAAATAGAAAATAGAAAATAGAAAGAAAGGAATGTCCAATAGTATAGGATGGAGAGCATTCCCATATAAGGTGATGAAGAGAATAATGGTTGGAATTTAGGTAATGATAGAATTGTGAATTCTAGTAGATAAGATATTGAAAGGAGTAATAGAAAAAGATAAAAGTTATCTTTTTCTATTCCATCTATTTTTCTATCGTATAAAGTTATAAAAGGTATCTTTGACCATTGATTGGATTTAAATGATGATTGATAAATAAGTTAGATGTTTTTGTATAAGGAGAAGCATTTAAGTAAAGATGAGAATTTTATATGTTTTTCCTAATTTGAATACAAAAGTTATTTGAATAATAATAATATTGGATTTGATAAAGAAAAGTGTTGCAAGAGATTTTTAGATTTTTTGAGTAGAGTTACGAGATATATTTCGTCAAATAGCAGTATGTTTTGAGTAATAAGGTAATAAATATTATTGTATGCTTTAGGAGGAAATAACTGTTATTTTGAAATGATGATAATTGCGGAAAATTTACTATTTTGTAAACGATAATTTTTATAGCTAGAAAACTCTTTGAAAAAAAAATGGTCTAACATATTATTTTGGAAAGATAATTAAGTTTTGAATCTTTTGGTAAAAAACAAAAATTCTATTTTCAAAATAGAGTAAATCCTTATTTTAGTAGGCTATTGAAAGGAAAGTTTTTCATAAGTCCCTTTTTGAAAAACCAAGAAAATTTTGAATGCCATAAATTAGAAAGTCTGACTTTTAAGGAAAAAAAAATTTGATAAGGAAAGTTTTAAAAAGGAAGATTATTTTATTTTTATTTGGGAACAAAAGAATTTTGAATATTTGATAAAGGTTTTTATTAAAGTTTAAATTTTCAAAGACGGAGATATTAAATTTGATACTTTATTTTTTAAGTATTGCAAGAAATGAAGTAAATGCATATTTTTAAATAAGTTTATTTGTGTGAAGATATTTTATTTTGTGTGCGAAAGTTATGATTTTATAAAATTTTATGGAGTAGATACGGGTCATGACCTAGGTAGGATAGACTAAGTTTTTTTTAGGATATGAGTAAAATAGAAATAGAATGTACAACCTAATCTGGAAATTTGAAGTCAGTCCCAAACCTCTATTTGAAGAAAGTTGGTAAAGTGTAAAGATATTCCAGATCTATAATTGGTTTATGAATTAGGTTGCCTATGTAATATGAATTTCTGTATTTTAATTTTGGAGCAATTTCCGTTTAATTTCCATAAATTATCCAATGCCCAAAAATTTGTATAAAAGTGCGTTATTTGAAGTAATAAGGACTAGAAAGGAAAGAGATGTGTAAGAGATGGATATTCTTTTCTACAGTTTACACTGCCTATTTCAACAAAAAAAAGAAATAATTCATTGTAATTTCAAACAAAGCAAAACCTTCACTTGCGGTTAATTTTTGGAAAATTATGACGGTAATCTTTTTAGAAGGATAGCTTCGATAAGTTAAAATATTGAAATGAGTATTCTAGTTGTGGAATTAGTAGTTAGATACAGATATCATATATCTATGCTAAACGACTTGAATATATATAGGTAGCATAGATTACGACCATAGCGTATTATTTCATAATTGACGGATTAGGATTTATGGACGTTAATTATAAATTTAATCGGCAATAAGTTTGTAATTGATGAGGGGAAAAGTAATCTAATGGGGACTGATTAAGGAAAATTGATATTGGCATTTGTGGAAGAATGAAATTTTTGTAATAAATGGATTTTGGTAACCTGAAGAAGGATTAATTGGAAATGGTCCAATTTTGACGAGTAATGATCAACTGTAATGGATAAATTAATTGAAGCAATGAATAGAGCACGTTTATTAGAGATCGAAAAAGGAAAATTAAGAAAATGGGTAGCAATGGAATAAAGCATTAAAAATGGCTCATCTTAATTTAAAACGGAGTGGTTGGACCTCAACACCAATTATATTAACTGATAAATGGCAACTTCCATAAAAAATTTCTTTTGGAGTTTTTGGATTATAATTGCTAGTTGTCTTCCTTAGCTATTGGAAAAGTGGATGATGTGGTATAAGATATATTCCCATTTTATTCCTGTGTAGGTTTTATGAATGTGATTTAAACCACTTGACATATGTTGGAAAGTAAAGTAAATAAGGAAATTTTATGGGAACGCTTAACTAGCGATAGAACATAAGTAAAACTGGAAGTCAACGAGGAAATTAGGTTAGCAGCCTAAAGTGAGTTAATGTTTCAATCTCAAAACTTTAGATTTTGGGAACATAAGGGATTTGACACACAAATGCCACCATGCAAGGAAAAGAGAAAATGTATAGGAATGAGAATGGAATTTCCTATTGATTAAGGATTAAAAGGAAGGTGGTAGAAATTTTCCGTTAGAAGTAGTGGAACCGCAACACTTCTATACAACTTTATGGAGTTGTGCTTTGCATCTTTAGTGATATGGACCCTTAGTTTACTAGCAAAGTTGGAGGGGTTTGCTACTAGATTTAGGAACTTTGTTGAATTGGAGCATCGCTAACCGACTGAAGAACGATGGATAAACTGAAGGAATGGATGGAAACTTAGAGGATTTCTTGAGAGCTTGCATCTTAGACTTTGGAGGACCTTAGGAGTAGCGCTTACCCTTAGTAGAATTCGTGTAGGATTGTAGTTATCAATAGATGATTGGTATGGCACCCTTAAAGCAATTTTTTGGGGAGGCCATGAAAATCGTTAAATTGTGGGTGGGAAACCACCGACAAATTCTACTGGGACCAGATTTGTATAGTGAGGTTTTGGAAAGTCAAAATTGATTAAGCAGCATGTAAAGGTCGTATGATTTGGTTATTTAGAAAGTAGGTACCAGATTTATTAGGACTTTTTCGCAATATGGGGAAAAAACAAGAAAACTTTTATGTTGGTTGGAGTCCATGGTGTTTTTGCATTTGAGGAAATACCAATTATTTATAACTGTTATAAATATATATCGATCGATATATTTATAACTATTATAAATATATATAACATTGTTTATTTCTCAAATCATATTCAAATTTTATAATTAATATTTCATAAATATTAATTAATTTATAACAATTATAAACTAATTAAATCGTTCGGCCTTAAGAGAATTCATCATTTCGGCTGTGTAACTCTTGGGTGTAAATTTGGTCAGCGATTAACATCGAACTATTCTAATATTAAAGTTCACACGTCACTTAGCAGGTGGTGTGACATTATGGCCAAATTTATCGCTTACTCATTTTCGATAAAATCCAATTTTAGTTTAATAAGCATTACGCGGTTGTGACATTTGTTTACACCAATTCTCTTCGTCAAAACTATATCACTTTGGACTTATGGAATTTGGTAATGGTCAAAATTCCAACTTCATCCACATTCAACTTTATAGTCCAAATACAAAGTCCTTAGTTCAATAATAATAATAATTATTAACCGAAATGCTCTGGCCAGAGACATTGACTTTAAGTTAACTTGAGTTGACTATGATATTAACCGCATATAACTAAGGAGACGAATCCTCTATTGAATAGTGCTTCACTTCCAATACTTCCACTCGACCCAACTATAGTCACTCAATGGACGCCATGCCATGCTTTGGCTATAATCAAAGCGGAGCTTTCATATTGAAGATCCACAGTATTCTCAAGTCGAGAGAACTGTGTAAATCAGTCACATCGATATTTTCTATTTGACCTTAGTTATATTAACCAACAGAAAACTATCGAGTGAGTCGTTCCATAGTTATCCAATAACTATTAGTACGTAACCCCTAGGTGTCCCCAGCAGCCATGAGTAATACACTGCCCAACATTTGGAGAGCGTTACGTATTCCAGCCTCAACGGATACATTGATATCCGGTCTCGATGCATCTTGACTAGGAATATTTAAAATGGTATATTTGTTTCATTGTGATAAATTACTCATGGTTACAACACTTTGTAACTACTATCACAAAATATACAATTTATGGATTTTTCTATTAAATATACTTTTAATTAAGTTAATTAATTAATATAATCACATTATATAAAGTATATAATAGAAAGAAAATAACTTTTATTTCGAACAAGATTGGTCAACGAGTTAGATATATGTAACAAATTACATAATTGCCCCTAAGGCATGTCCCTAACTCTATCAATCTCCCACTTGCACTTGGGGTCAATTATAAAATCTAATTCCAACTTCTCCAATCAGTTTTCTCAAAACCAATTAGGTCAGTCCCTTAGTGAATGGGTATGCTAATATGTTTTAATTATCTACTTTGTCGATTAACTCTCTCTGACACTGATAAACTGCCTTTATCATGTTGAACAATTCGAAGTATGTTTTTCGACTTCTTGTGAGCTTTAAGTTCTATCATGATCATTTTCATGACATTGTTATCTTAAAACAATATTATGGGATTCTCAATATTTGGAATCACCTTTAGCTCAATTATAAATTTGTGCATTATATCTATATACATTGGTTTATTGTAGCGTTGTTTAAGTTAATGTTCTCAACATTTCATTGAATCGACCACCATCACCTTTATTTTGAAACATTTTCAAATTAAAGATTTTAACTTGAATTTTATCATTGACATGTTATACTCAATATCACTTATAAAAGTTTATGTCCAAACGTTCCATCGTAATGAGTTCGTTGTTTCTATAAACAATTCTCTAGTATTTCATAAATACGCGAGAACACCTCAAACAACCATTTAGTGATATCAATTTGGATTTTATATTTTCTCCATGTATCAAATACATAAAAAAAATACAATATCATACACAACATTATCTGTATAATAATTCCTATTGCTAATGCATAAGGAATCCAACTTACATGTTCTCTTTTTAATAGGGTGCTCTTGTATATTGTTTTGGGACAATCCCTATATCTTTTATACTCACCATAAAGACATCATTTACAATCTAAAATTGAGTATTAAAACAACTAAAGTTGATTTTAATACAAGCATATTGTTAAAATCAACAACGTGTTGTTTACTTATAGTTTAGAACTATCTATGTACCTTTTAACGTTCTTTCTTATGAACACACGCTTTCTCTGCACTTCGATTGAAAATCAAACTATTTGATATTTCTATCAAAATACTTATTCAATCTTGATGCTTATAAAATAATACATTCGTATCATTTCTTGGATCATATCCAAAGACTCACAAACCCAATATCGCTCCCACTGACTTTGAGGCATTTTTGGTTATTATGTGTAAACGGCTTACTCTAAAGCATTATTTAGAATTTTCTGTCTCAATACATAAGTACTAAACACTAAGTCTTATCGAGCGATAATTTTATGAGTAAATCTGAATTAACTTGAGCATGTTGAATATCGAATCTGTTATGCTAATTTCAATAATTGAAATCTGCGATATTATTCTTATCAACATTGCTCATTTAATTCCAACCACATTAGTCTTTCCAATAAAGACATAATCTTGGCCGATGGATCACATCTCTTTGGTTACGACCACCAAAATCATATTTTGATAGCGTACATGGAATTCTTTCAGATTTGCGCATCATACCATATAGAGTCAACAATCTTAATGGTTTAATTGAACAACGGAGGTAATGTATTTTTCGACATATATAAGAAACTCGTAGTTTCTCTTCGATGTATGAGAATAATTATTAGACATTCTAATGCTATGTGTTCGTTTAGGTTAGTTAATTTCACTTCATCTCATATAATCAGTTCTATCTATGGATCGGATCCAATTCCATTTAACTACCAAACATTTCTCAAAGAAATTCCTTCACAATGAAGTTGATATATCTTGAATCAACAATTGTTTCTTAATGCAAATAGAATAGGGATTCATAAATGCTTTATGAACCTTTTTATTTATAAAATTGATTTTAGTTTACAAAAATTTATGTTCAAAACATAAATATTTCATTTGATGATAGACCTTTCCAAAAACCTTTTGGATATTCATACAAGATCCCTCATGAACAACTATTACGTGCAATCTTTCAGCTCGCACAATCTGCCAACTCCTTGACCTAGTATATGTTGGGATTTCTTACAAACTGTTATCTTGTATGATTTTGTAAACTATTATTTAGATGAAATAATATCAACCTTGTGTACTAATCTTAAGTACATGACCTTATAGAAAGAAACTAACTCAACTTCACTCACAATTAATCGTAAATTGTCCAACAATGTCTGATTACTCCTTATTGATGCATCATTATGTATCACATGGAGGAGTGACTTTTGAGATCGACCCTATATTCATTTTTAGGTACATTTGGAACTCTTTCCAATATACTCACTTATTCGAACAAATAAATCATTTTATTTTATTGCATGTTATTTTATTTACTTTTCTTTTATATTCTATGATTTTATCATAAACTTACTACATGTGTATCTAATACACATGTTCATGTTGGTAATAAATCATCGATGAATATAAGAAAGTACGTGGAACCCTTTTGGTATTAATAGACATGTGATTGCATACATCAATATGTATTAGAGTTCATCAACTCTTATGATGCTCCCACTGAATGGGTGCATAGCCATTAATTGTTTGAGATATAATTAACCTGTATCATATGATTTATAATTGTAGGATCGAATTCACCCTAGAGGGGGGGTGAATAGGGTGATACTATCAATTATAAAAATTTATTGCGGAAGTATATAAAATAATTTCAACTCAGATAATACCAGACTAATAGCAGCACAGATAATAACAGAATATAAAAAGCAGAAAATAGAACACACAGATTTACCCTGCTTCGGCAAAACCCTACCTAAGTGCTGCCCCCAAGGTTTCTACTAGAAATCAAGTAGTCAGACGCTTACACACGTAAACTCGCGACACCCGCTACTGACTAGCCTAACTCTACGCTCAAAACTCTGCCACAACTCAGCCACCGAGTTGCGAATTCTCGAACTACACCACCGTAGTTCGTCCCCTAGTCACACGACTAGAAATTTACAACTGTTTAAAAGAAAAATACAAATTTAAAAACAAATTAAAGACAAAACCCTAATTAAAAATTAAAGCACAAATATATAGGCCGGCCCAATAAAAAAGTGATAAAAATTAAAGCCCCTTTTCTTTCTATTATTCGGCCGGCTTTCTTGTTAGTGATAATGGCTGCTTCAATTTTCGTTGCTCGTTTATTCTGAAATTAGGGCTTTTGAATTTCAAAGAGGCCGGCTTTAGTTGCTCGATTGAATGAATGATTTATCACGTTGTTTGCTTTGTCGATCGTACGTTTCTCTGATTTGCTCAGGCTACTTGAAATTGATTGAGTTCGACTATGAATTGGTATGTCATTTGTTCTTTTTGCTTTTCTAGTTAGCTTGCTTGAACTCGATGATCCTGGTATGCCAATGATGTTATGGTTTATATAGGGTTTTAATTCCCTAAAGTTTCGTTCAAATTGAATTCGTCTGATAGTTTATTTGCCGTTCGATTTTGCTTGAGTGAATACGATTTGGTTTGACTAGTTCAATTCGTAACTTTCGTTGCTTGATTACCATGGCTCGATTCCTTGGTCATCACGGCTTTGAATTCTTTGATGATGTTGATTTATTTTGACGTCAGCCAGTGATTTGAATTTGTTTCTCATGACTTGGTTCCAATTTTTGTGCTATGACTTCGGCTTCTCTGTCTTTGTTCATTTTGAAATTCCTGATGTGCTTTGACTTTGTTTAAAAACTTTAACCAGTAGTTGCTTCTAAACTGATGAACTTTGGTAGCTGTTTCATTTGAACTGTACTTGAAATCTGTAGCTTGGTTGCACTGTCCACACTATGTTGATTAATATACACTGCTGCATTTCATATATATATTCCTTGGTTGCACTGTCCACTATGTTAAAAACTGTTGTCTGCATTTGCTTGTGTACTTCACTTGTACTTGCACTATGTCTGGTTCTGCAGTGTCATCTCTATTGTATATCATCATGTGTTTGTTGTGTGAAATTAGTCTGGGTTGCTCTGTTTTCAATTGAGGCTTAAACTGTATTCTTGAATCTGGTTGGAGTTCTGGTTCAATTGTGAGTTTGAGTTGTTTTGTTGTGCTCTGTCCACTGTTGTTTTATGTGTGGCATATAAGTCTGGTATAGTTTGCTCTGACCAGTTCATTGAGCATGTTCCATTGATGTTGGTGTTCAAGTAGCTTGTCTGGTTTATTGTAGTTCACTGTATTGTGCCATTATCTTATGTACCAGTTGGAGCTCGAGTTGCTTCACCATTGACTGTGATCGTGTAGTCTGCACTTGAACTTGCATTCACCATGCTTGTTTTGTCTTCATTGTGCATTACCCTTTGTACATGTTTCATACCTGTGCATGTCACTCATTGTTTTCAAAACTGTTTGTAGTTTTGTTGCTGTTTCAATTTGGTCTGGTTGGACTATCTAGCCTCTGATTTCATGTGTACGACTTGAACTTTGGTCGAGGCTTGATTTATGCGTCTTGACCATTTCATTTGAACTTGCACCTGTGTTGAATCCAGCTTATAGCTCGGGTTTGACCTTGTGCTCGTGTCGTGACTTTATTTGTATTGCACTTGAGTTGAACCCGGTTTTTAATTGGGTTTAACCTTGTGCTAACCTGTCCCTGTAATTTTATCAAGTGTACATTGGTGTGCACGGCCTTGTGGCATGTATAGTGATACACTATGCATGTCACAAGCTGTTCGTGTATGATGAATTTAAAATTAAATGATGACGAACAACCCAAATGACCGAGGCAAATAATATTTTCAAAATACACATTTTATTTTTCACTACAAAATATTTTCTTTTCAATTTTACTACGTTAGTGTTTATTTTGCAGATTTCTCAGATGTTGGATTCAATCTGAAATAGACTTGAAGAGTAATACGAGTGAATGAGTGATATGTAGTGAGGTGCAAATGTAAATTGGAAAATGTGATGTAATCGAATTTGTATTGTAATTGAAATTGTGTATATATAGTGAGAGCTCAAATTTGTACTATTCAAAATTGTAATAAATATTTGTTTGAATTTAAATTCTGTGTTATTTATTTTATTCAGCAAATATTTATTTAATTATGTGAAAAATAAAATAGTACATTAACAAATACATTTAAATGAATATATATATATATATGTGTTTATTATCATCAAACAAAAATCATATACTAGCATATTCAACAATCTCCCCCTTTTGATGATAACAAACATATATTTAAGATTTTGAATTTTATTAAATGTATTTGATCATTCAATTTGCTCCCCCTATTTGAATGCTCCCTCTCTACACCAAGCTCGCCCTTCATATATGCATGAATAAAAATATGCAAATGAGCCAAGATGAAAATAAAAATAAAATAAAATATTTGACATTTATTTTCCAAAATCTTAACTTTTCTCTCCCCCTTTTGTTATCAGCAAAAGAGTAATAGTGTTAGAAAAATAGAGATAAAGTGATGTACATTAAAACAACATTAAAACTCAATCGAGTATAAATATTAAATTTCAATAAAAAATCAAACAAAAAATCATAAATACTCTTTTTGATGCATATTCCACTTTAGAATGATAGGGATGATGTCATCATATAAAACCATATAGTTGTGTCTATTTGTGGTATACTTATTTCAGGAATTTGAATATATACTAACCATGCATAACCGTTAGGACTTTTAAATAAGATTAGTAGTATTCCAAATTTTTATTAAAAAATGAATTCAAGTATATTCTAACCACGCATAACCGTGAGGACTTTTAAATGAGATTAGAATCAACTTGTCTATTTAATCAATCAATTTTGATATGTGTTCCATACATGCATAACCGTGAGGACTTTTAAATGAGCATGGAAGCACATAATCAAAAATTCCAAGTAATTCACCCATGCATAACTGAGAGGACTTTTAAATGAGAGCGAATACTTTGGATGTTTTTATTGATAAAAATATAATGAAATGAAAGCACATAATTTCCTGTTTAAAATACCACATATTGACATACTATATTGGATTTTGATGAGTGATGGTCGATAGAAATATGATAGAAAATAGAAATGGTCATGGAATTTTTACCAACAAAAAGTTTTTATAACTCTTGTTTAAATTTCTAAAGAAATTTACTAATTATACTATCTCAAATTATAATATATGATTAATATCAACACTCTTCACTTTTTCAATCACTATTTATCTTTTCGATAATCAGTAGGGAGTCAGATTAGTTAATGTAGTCATTTAAAATCAAATACAAAAATATTTATCAAATTTTTTAAAATGACTAATCTGAAACAAGGACAACAAAAATGATTTTCTAGAAGGCGTTTTAGAAAAATATCTGCTATTTGAAAAATTATTTCAAGTGAAAAATATGCAGATATTTTCTTTGAAAAACGATGCAGCTACTGAATGTCTCAACATAAATCACGTTCCACTAGTAATTTTTCTATCAACTAGATTACTAGTGTAATCTGCATTCGAATTTTCCTTTAACTCAAGATTATCATTAATTGGATGTTATAGACCAGACCGTGAAGTTGCAACAATTTCTTGAAATCCTTTTTACAACTTTTAAATGAAATTCTTTTGGATTTTATCCGAAGCTATGCTAATAAAAAATCAGTGAATATAGTGTTTGCAGTAAAGTAACCAAATCTATCCACGTGAACCGAGAGTAATCATCAATCAATAAAACACCATTATTAAATCAAACAAATCTATATGAAGTAGTTCAAAGACTCTAGAGGTCCTTAAAGTATTCTTAGAATAAAAGAATAATTTGGCCAATAAATTTGAAAAAGTCAGAATCAAAATCAACATTTATTATTTTATCACATAACTGGCTGATTTAATTCAGATTGTGGTGCAGATTATCACATTTAATATATCGTTCAAGATAGATGTACCGTTACCTATTTTACCTTTACCGATAATATTTCATTGTTGCCCATTGTGATTCTACCACCTTTATACTAGGCGAAGGAACTTTGATTTGTCGCCCGTTGTATGCCTGGAATAGCCAGAATCCAGATAGCATTGTTATTGTTCCTTAGCCTGCCACCATACCTACACGAGAGAAGATTTTTGTGACCTATTTGTTTTTATAGGTCCATGGTTGTTAGTGGCAACATATTTTGAAAAATGAGTTTGGGGAGACCCAAAACTATTTATATATGTTCCTTTCGGCACCTAGATTTGTTTAACTTTGAGGGATTTTATATTCGTGCCTTTCGGAACCCTAATTGGAAAAGTTTTCACGTGTTTGGGTCTATACCAACAATTATTTTGATTGTGTCCAAATTTTCTACAAATTGTGCACATGGAATTGACTTGTTTAATTACATTTCTATCACGTTCAGATTGATTATACCCAAGTCCTTGTCTAACAGTATTAACAGTTTGTTTCCCTAATAGCATATTCAACGATTTTTCACTTTTGGGAAATTTTCCTAAAGTTGTAGTCAATTGTTGGACTTTTGTTTTGAGAGATTCATTTTCGTTCAATAATTGAGTGCACTTTTTAATAGAATTTTCTCTTCTAGTGTTTTCACTCTCTTTCAAAATCAGAATTTCATTTTCAAGTGATTTAATTTTAATTTCTGATTTTTTAATCTCTTCTTCAAGTGATGGACACTTATCACACTTAGGGATCTTGCTTTAATAGTTTTTAACCAATTGATCAAGTTGTTTATTTAAATCTATCAAAGTAGCTCTTTGTGATTCAATTTTAGCATATTTCTCCCTAAGTCTTTCAAAACAGCCATTTACTTCGTGGAAATATATAAGTAATTCCGAGTGAGTGAGTTTTGATACCTCGCTTGGCTCGTCATCATCGCTATCAGTTATATCACCTCGAATGCACAGATCTGCTTTTTCACTCTCAATGCTAGTACTTTTATTATCTTCATTACTTGTATTCCACGTGGCTGCAAAACTTCTTCTTTTTGATCTCTTTTCTTGGCCGTGTCGATTTTGAGGACAATTGGGCTTGATATGACCGGGTTTATTGCACTTGTGACATATGATCTCTTGCTCTTCTGAGTTGTCTAGTACTTTGACTATTCTGCATTTCAATTTTTGATTTGGAGATGGATTTCCGTATTTGTGGTTCCACTTTTTGAATCTCTTTATTAGTAGCGCCAGCTCAGCTGCTCCATCATCATCATCACTACTGCCTTTTGTCAATCCTGTTAAGCATGTTTTTGAGTCTATTATGGGGGATCTCTCACGGTTGTTGACTTTTGCACCATATATTGCATCAAAAGTATTCTAGATTTCATGTGCATTCTCATAATGAGAGATAAAGTTAAAATTATCTTGATTAATATGAGAATATAATATATGCATAGCAAGAGCATTAATCGAAGTATTTTTCTTATCTATTACATCACACCCGCTTTCAATAATATCCCAACATTTAAAATTAACATATTTTAAATAATATTCCATTTTTAATTTCCAGTTCAAAAAATCCGTTCCATCAAAAATAGAAGGAATAATATTGGACCGACCCTCACCAAAAGCATTACTAAAAGAAGCCATTTAAAAAAATTCAAATTCGTAAAACAAAAATTAGTTTTTGAAAAATCAAAATTTTAAAACAAAAATGGCTTTTGTTCCTAGCTCTGATACCGCTTGTAGGATCGATTTCACCCTAGAGGGGGGGTGAATAGGGTGATACTATCAATTATAAAAATTTATTGCGGAAGTATATAAGATAATTTCAACTCAGATAATACCAGAATAATAGCAGCACAGATAATAGCAGAAAATAGAACACACAGATTTACCCAGCTTCGGCAAAACCCTGCCTACGTGCTGCCCCCAAGGTTTCTACTAGAAATTAAGTAGTCAGACGCTTACACACGTAAACTCGCGACACCCGCTACCGATTAGCCTTACTCTACGCTCAAAACTCTGCCACAACTCAGCCACTGAGTTGCGAATTCTCGAACTACACCACTGTAGTCCGTCCCCTAGTCACACGACTAGAAATTTACAACTGTTTAAAAGAAAAATACAAATTTAAAAACAAATTAAAGACAAAACCCTAATTAAAAAATTAAAGCACGAATATATAGGCCGGTAAAAAAGTGATAAAAATTAAAGCCCCTTTTCATTCTATTATTCGGTCGGCTTTCTTGTTAGTGATAATGGCTGCTTCAATTTTCTTTGCTTGTTCGTTCTGAAATTAGGGCTTTTGAATTTCGAAGAGGCCGACTTTAGTTGCTCGATCGAATGAATGATTTATCACGTCGTTTGCTTTGTCAATCGTATGTTTCTTTGATTTGCTCACGGCTCCTTGAAATTGATCGAGTTCGACTATGAATTGGTATGTGATTTGTTCTTTTTGCTTTTCTGGTTAGCTTGCTTGAACTCAATGATCCTGGTATGCCGATGATGTTATGATTTATATAGGGTTTTAATTCCCTAAAGTTTTGTTCATATTGAATTCGTTTGATAGTTTATTTGCCGTTCGATTTTGCATGAGTGTATAAGATTTGGTTAGACTAGTTCAATCCGTAACTTTCGTTGCTTGATTATCACGGCTCGATTCCTTGGTCATCACGGCTTTGAATTCTTTGACGATGTTGATTTATTTTGACTTCAGCCAGTGATTTGAATTTGTTTCTCATGACTTGGTTCCAATTTTTATGCTATGACTTCGGCTTTTCTATCTTTGTTCATTTTGAAATTCCTGATGTGCTTTGACTTTATTTAAAAACTGTAACCAGTAGTTGCTTCTAAACCGATGAACTTTGGTAGCTGTTTCATTTGAACTGTACTTGAAATCTGTAACTTGGTTGCACTGTCCACACTATGTTGATTAATATACACTGCTGCATTTCATATATATATTCCTTGGTTGCACTATCCACTTTGTTAAAAACTATTGTCTGCATTTGCTTGTGTACTTCACTTGTACTTGCACTGTGTCTGGTTCTGCACTGTCATCTCTGTTGTATATCATCATGTGTTTGTTGTGTGAAATTAGTCTGGGTTGCTCTGTCTTCAATTGAGGCTTGAACTGTATTCTTGAATCCGGTTGGAGTTCTAGTTCAATTGTGAGTTTGAGTTGTTTTGTTGTGCTCTGTCCACTGTTGTTTTATGTGTGGCATACAAGTCTAGTATAGTTTGCTCTGACCAGTTCATTGAGCATGTTCCATTGATGTTGGTGTTCAAGTAGCTTGTCTAGTACATTGTAGTTCACTGTATTATGCCATTATCTTATGTACCAGCTGGAGCTCGAGTTGCTTCACCATTGACTATGACTGTGTAGTCTGCACTTGAACTTGCATTCACCATGCTTGTTTTGTCTTCATTGTGCATTACCCTTTGTACATATTCATGTTGCATACCTGTGCATGTCACTCATTGTTTTCAAAACTGTTTGTAGTTTTGTTGCTGTTTCAATTTGGTCTGGTTGGACTGTCTAGCCTCTGATTTCATGTGTACGACTTGAACTTTGATCGAGGCTTGATTTATGTGTCTTGACCATTTCATTTGAACTTGCACCTATGTTGAATCCAGCTTATAGCTCGCGTTTGACATTGTGCTCGTGTCGTGACTTTATTTGTATTGCACTTGAGTTAAACCCGGTTTTTAATTGGGTTTGACCTTGTGCTCACATGTCCCTGTAATTTTATCAAGTGTATATTGGTGTGCACGACCTTATGGCATGTATAGTGATGCACTGTGCATGTCACAAGCTGTTCGTGTATGCTGAATTCAAAATTAAATGATGACGAACAACCCAAATGACTGAGGAAAATAAGATTTTCAAAATACACATTTTATTTTTCACTGCAAAATATTTTCTTTTCAATTTTACTGCGTTAGTGTTTATTTGGCAGATTTCTCAAATGCTGGATTCAATCTGGAATAGAGTTGAAGAGTAATATGAGTGAATGAGTGATATTGTAACGACCCGGAATTTTGGACCATTCGCGTCCATTATAAGTGTATAAGTAGACACTCATGCCGGAGTTGAATTGCTCAAAATACCGCGTTGTTAATTTAAATTTGGCAAAACTGAACATATACAGTAAATAGATATAATCACAGATCACAGACACAGAGTAATAAATGCAGCGGAAATAAAAGAGATAGTAGTTCATGAAGCTACTATATGAATATATAAAAATACATCAGAGTTTACAACAGAAGAGTAATACGATACATCAGATACAAATCAGAATACATCACTGGAATCATCGAATATCTGAAAGCTGGATAGATAGCTGGATCTCCAAGCGAAGCTCCAACTCCAAAGGTGAGTCTCGAAAGCTGAACCACTCAGTCTGACCCGAGCGTAAAGCAAAACACAAAACACTCGAGTCAGGATTAACATTCTCATATTAATAAATCCAACTCAAATGAAATAGCAATTGAAATACAAGTAACTCAAAGGATGTTTGGAATAACCATCCTTTAAGGATCCGTTAAACTATCTACTAGGTAGTAATGTACGCTAAGTAGGTAATGTCTATCAGTAATATAAAGATATCAAAGTAGGGTTAAGCAGGGCCCATACACCTCTTAACCTGTTTATTCCCAAAAGCATATACAAGACCGTAGTTTCCCCAAAACCGGAAGTCACCAGAGGGCAATCCATATACTCAAGGTACAAAACAAATTCGTAGTGGTCGCGTATAGGATAATCAGTATGACAAGGTACATGAGGCGATACCAACTAGGATACTAGTAGTTGCGTGATCCGGACTGATGTTGGGCATAGCAGCTACTACCCCAACACCGCGAAACAACACTCCCATAATCGAGGGGTGCACCCAAATCGAATCACAAAAGTAATAGATATGGTATCGAAGAAGTGTGTCCGCTAGAGGTGGCGAACCTCAATGGCCCGGCGCGGCTCCTGTTTTAGTCATGTCAGGGGTCATCCAAAATCGTTCTCTTTCTTCAATCAACGCGTTCACCAAACCATCCACTTCGTTCTGGATCAACACTTCGCGTATAGTTATTAAAGTGGTTTCGGTTCAGATAGAGAGTATATCCATTACCGATCCCGGTCTCTTTAATAACTTTCGTAATTATTACACCGATTGGTCGTTTATATATTTCAAAAACCAAATCAAATTCAATTTCAAATAGAATTCGTAAATCAACATTTCATTTGTCTTTCTAAAACAATTTCCAAATTTTCGTTTCAAAACTTCCAATTTTCCGTTTCAAAATCTTATAATTCATTTTCAATTTCTATTTAAAACAATTCAAATATTGATTCAAGTTCGTATATAAGTTTCATTTCGAAATCATTTAAATCAATTTAGTTTTAACATTCAAATCAATTTTTATTCATTTATCGATTTCATTCAATATCGTTAAATTAATTTATCATTCAAAACAATTTTTTTTATTAAACTTCCAAATCATTAAATCAATTTCTTAAGTTCAACTTCATTAGATCAAAACTTACAATTTTGAATTAATTTCAATTCGTCAAATCAATTCTTCCAATCACAAATCTTACATTGATTTCAAAAATATCACATTTTCATTTCTTGTTAAAGAAATTCCATTTCACTTATTTACTTTCTTAAATAATTTTCCAAAACTTAATTAATAAAGAAACTCAATTTCAATTATTTACGAAGTAAAATTCACTTATTCAAAAAATTCAATTTAATTTAATCATTAAATAATTCAATCTTATTTAATTATTAAATAATTCAAAACTTAATTATTAAATAATTTCAAAGTTTAATAATTTCAAACTTAATTCAATTTCAAACTTAATTTTTAAATAATTTCAAAGTTAATAATTTCAAACTTAATTCAAATTCAAACTTAATTAAATAATTTCTCAAATTAAACAACATTCTTTCATTAATTACATTTTAATATCTTGTTTCAGATTATTAAATATTAACAATTTCCTTTCATTAAAATTCAAATTTCAACTTCATTTCAAAACCATATTATTTATTCAAAAAAAATCTTCGTTTATTTATAAATCAAATTATTGACCAATCGGGTTTTATTTAATTTTCTTTCCTAGGTCAAAGTTCAATTTGGGTATTTATCATTTCAACCCAATTCCAATTTAATTCAAAAATCAAAGCATAGCAAAAGGGAACTTGCAGTGTGATAACTGGGATGGTGTCAAAGTAAATAAACAAGCAAATACAACAACCAATATCAATCCAATAATCAATTCAAATAATCCCGAAATAACCCTATTAATTCGCATTGTTATTTGTACGAATTAATATAATTATTTCTAGAATCTACACTATCATTTCATGTAGATTAAAGATTATTACATTACAGTTTTTCACTTGTCATCTATTTACAATTCCATACATCATTAATTTAACATCATACGTTCAGTGGTTCAAAGTATAATTAAACAAATCCTACGCGTCAATAAATTCAACAGTTAAAGGGGTCATATTATACAAATGTCAGTTAATCAAATTTAACATTTAATTATCCTATATCAAGTTCAATTTCATAGTATTTATCATTTTAACATTAACAATTTAACGTCCAATATAAACATCAACAATCAATCAATTATCAGCCACTGTATTATCAACGCATAAATAATTAACAGATAATGGTGTCAGATGTCACAGGTGAACTGATACAGGCAATAGCATACATAACAGTGTAATTAACTAACAGCAGCATATTTCAATTGTCGTTTCAATTGAAATCAAATTTAATAAATAAAAGAACGTTAATCGTGAGTGAGTGCTCACCTTTCGAGGCTAGAGAGTACAGAAGATGACACGGATACGCACACTGATACAGCCACTGAAATTTGAATGATGAACGGAAGTAAAATGGAATCGGCATGAATCCAACGATCAAAGCTGATAACAAAAATCGACGGAATCAAATCGAAACTGGATTGACGAAGGTAGATGGAATAAAAGAACATATAGGTAACTATATATACTATATACAAATCAATATACAACATATAATTTAAAATAAACACATAACTTCAAAAATCTCTATATACAGGTGTTCAAAAGGTAACGATTTCATATTCTAATATATACAACAAGTCTCGGATTGAAGCACAAATCAATATACACATATCTACGCAACAGCAAGTGCTACCTAAACTAACCCAGATAATAAAGATTTATATAACTAACATGTTTATACCCCACTTATAATATAACATATAAGGCTTCAAATATCCAACCATGCTAGGAACAGAGAAAACTGTTGACACTTATGCAGTACCTTTATCTTAGCATGAATGGACTCAACATATAGTGCTATATTATAAACTATACACATAATTTAAAACAAGCACTGTCATTATAATATAAACAGTACACAAAATATATACCAAAAAAAATAATGAAAACTGTTGAACTGAATATACGTATATATATTTATATACATTTTTTTATCAGATTAAAACGTATAGTTAGAATAATATATGTGTATTTATTTTTCAAAACAATGGTTAAATGACAAAACCTACCATATTTATAAAATTTTATTTTATTTTATTTATTTATTAATTTTTTTTTTTTTGAAAAACCCAGATGTGCGCATTTATAAGCTTGAAATGCATAACACAAATTTTAACTAAAATATCGATATCTCGATATATATATACTTACTGTAGTTACCTACTAACACATATATAACTTATATAACCCATACTGTAAACAAATTATGAACGTAAGCTTCCGAACTAAAACATGCAAACAGAAATATGTCAAAACATGCAACTTGTTCTAACCTATACAACCTATATACTAATACAACTGATTTGACAACAGGCCATAAAATAGAAGTAAATGCAAACAATTTACTTACATATATCAGTTATTATACTATATCTACATACATATATACCTTACATCAAGGACATGGAATGATCAAAAGGAAGAAGAGAAGACGAAGGCCGAAGGTGGAGGCGGAGGCTAGGTGCGTCAGGTCGGAGGTGAGGCTACGGCGGTGGGACAGCAAGCTCGTCTAAGGTGGTGCAGTGGTGGGTCCGAGGAGATGGGAAGTGAGTTCGGCTGTGATGTCGTCGCGTGGAGTCATTGAAGTCGCTCACGACTGGAGGTCCGGTTGCGGCTGTTTGAGAGGCGGGGTCGCGTCAGGCTAAGGCGGTGGAAGGAGAGGCAAGGCGGTGGGGTTTGCGGGCTTGGAAGTGGTGGCCATGGCTGTGGATCTGAGGCGCTGCTAAGCTAGCGTGGTGGGAAGGGCACGGGTTGATGGAAGAAAACGGTGGCGGTCATGGTGGAAGGGAAGTAGTCCGGTGACTGACACGGCGGAGGGCGGTTGGCTAATGGTGGAGTAAGAGTCAGACGTAGGGTGGAAGAGGGGCTGTGGGCTGTCATTTGCTGCTAGTGGCGGAAGTAGCTGTTGGGTGATGGCATGGAGGTGGCTACCGTGCTAATCACGACGTTGGGGAGGCGCTTGGGCTGAGGGCGGAACGTGGATGCTGCTCGGGTTTGGTCTGGAGGCGCCGCATGGTGGAGAGAGAGGGTGGAGGGATTGGAAATGAAAGATGGAAAAGCAAAGCTGGATACAAGAGATGAGATGGGCATGTTCATAAGAAAATGAAACGTGGGTGACAGGCAAATATAAATGAACATATTAAAGAAGACTAAAGAGAGCAAGGGTCAGAAAGAAAGTAAATCAACTGTTACCAAAAGGAACAGTTATTGGATTTCGAACCGCAATTATGAAAAGCAAAGCGGCGGTTGTAATAAAGCTGTGAATAGCCAGCTTGCAGAATTCAGAGGATATAAATGAAATGATTATGCAACTTTCCACGGTGGGAAATGAATAGTCTCAGAAAACCGAAAAGGCTAAAACGGTTACCGATACGGTAGGCGTTACGCAAAGTGCAACGTACACCGGAACTCCGAATTTGACAATCGAATATACCGTAGAGATCGGCACGACGAGACGATCAAAACGGTATATAGAAATCAGTGGTACGATCATTCGATAAAAATCGATATCGGTACCAGAATGCTGCATTTTGCAGAAAATAAGAACGACGGAGCAATAGATGTCCGAATTTGGAAAAACGACAAACTGACATCTTGCTCAGAAGATGGTTTAGAATTTTTCTATGTAAAAATATTTTGGTTTCGAAAATATTTTATTTTCATTGCTTTTTAACTGATTAAATCGAAGTGAATTTACGCGCGAAATAAACTTTCATATTTTCGGACGAAAATCTACCTGTTGCTATGTTTAACTAGACGTATTCCAAATATTAAATTTTTATTTCAAAATTTTATCGTTTAAAATTTCACAAAATTTTAACTAACTACGCTATTTAAACAGTTGAAATTTACGGGTCGTTACAGATATGTAGTGAGGTGCAAATGAAAATTGAAAAATGTGATGTAATCGAATTTGTATTGTATTTGAAATTGTGTGTGTATAGTGAGAGCTCAAATTTGTACTATTCAAAATTGTAGTAAATATTTGTTTGAATAAAATATCTGTTTGAATTAAAATTCTATGTTATTTATTTTATTCAGCAAATATTTATTTAATTATGTGAAAAATAAAATAGTACATTAACAAATACATTTAAATGAATATATATATATATGTTTATTATCATCAAACAAAAATCATATACTAGCATATTCAACAATCTCCCCCTTTTGATGATAACAAACATATATTTAAGATTTTGAATTTTATTAAATGTATTTGATCATTCAGTTTGCTCCCCCTATTTGAATGCTCCCTCTCTACACCAAGCTCCCCCTTTATATATGCATGAATAAAAATATGCAAATGAGCCTAGATGAAAATAAAAATAAAATAAAATATTTGACCTTTATTTTCCAAAATCTTAACTTTTCTCTCCCCCTTTTGTTATCAACAAAAGAGTAATAGTGTTAGAAAAATAGATATAAAGTGATGTACATTAACACAACATTAAAACTCAATCGAGTATAAATATTAAATTTCAATAAAAAATCAAACAAAAAATCATAAATACTCTTTTTGATGCATATTCCACTTTAGAATGATAGGGATGATGTCATCATATAAAACCATATAGTTCTGTCTATTTGTGGTATATTTATTTCAGGAATTTGAATATCTACTGACCATGCATAACCGTTAGGACTTTTAAATGAGATTAGTAGTATTCCAAATTTTTATAAAAAAATGAATTCAAGTATCTTCTAACCATGCATAACCGTGAGGACTTTTAAATGAGATTAGAATCAACTTGTCTATTTAATCAATCAATTTTGATATGCATTCCATACATGCATAACCGTGAGGACTTTTAAATGAGCATGGAAGCACATAATCAAAAATTCCAAGTAATTCACCCATGCATAACCGTGAGGACTTTTAAATGAGAGCTAATACTTTGGATGTTTTTATTGCTAAAAATATAATGAAATGAAAGCGCATAATTTCCTGTTTAAAATATCACATATTTACATACTACATTGGATTTTGATGAGTGATGGTCGATAGAAATATGATAGAAAATAGAAATGGTCATGGAATTTTTACCAACAAAAAGTTTTATAACTCTTGTTTAAATTTCTAAAGAAATTTACTAATTATACTGTCTCAAATTATAATATATGATTAATATCAACACTCTTTACTTTTTCAATCACTATTTATCTTTTCGATAATTAGTAGGGAGTTAGATTAGTTAATGTGGTCATTTAAAATCAAATACAAAAATAATTATCAAATTTTTTAAAATGACTAATCTGAAACAAGGTCAACAAAAATGATTTTCTAGAAGGCGTTTTAGAAAAATATCTGCTATTTGAAAAATTATTTCAAGTGAAAAATATGCAGATATTTTCTTTGAAAAACGATGCAGCTACTGAATGTCTCAACATAAATCACGTTCCACTAGTAATTTTTCTATCAACTAGATTACTAGTGTAATCTGCATTCAAATTTTCCTTTGACTCAAGATTATCATTAATTGGATGTTATAGACCAGACCGTGAAGTTGCAACAGTATCTTGAAATCCCTTTTACAACTTTTAAATGAAATTCTTTTGGATTTTAACTGAAGCCATGCCAATAAACAATCAGTGAATATAGTGTTTGCAGTAAAGTAACCAAATATATCCACGTGAACCGAGAGTAATCATCAATCAATAAAACACCATTATTAAACCAAACAAATCTATATGAAGTAGTTCAAAGACTCTAGAGGTCCTTAAAGTATTCTCAGCATAAAAAATAATTTGGCCAATAAATTTGAAAAAGTCAGAATCAAAATCAACATTCATTATTTTATCACATAACTGGCTGATTTAATTCAGATTGTGGTGCATATTATCACATTTAATATATCGTTCAAGATAGATGTACCGTTACCTATTTTACCTTTACCGATAATATTTCGTTGTTGCCCATTGTGATTCTGCCACCTTTATATTAGGCCAAGGAACTTTGATTTGTCGCCCGTTGTGTGCCTGGAACAGCCATTATCCAGATAGCACTGTTGTTGTTCCTTAGCCTTCCACCATACCTACACGAGAGAAGATTTTTGTGACCTATTTGTTTTTATAGGTCCATGGTTGTTAGTGGCAACATATTTTGAAAAATGAGTTTGTGGAGACCCAAAACTATTTATATATGTTCCTTTCGGCACCTAGATTTGTTTAACTTTGAGGGATTTTATATTCGTGCCTTTCGGAACAAAAATTGGAATAGTTTTCACGTGTTTGGGTCTATACCAACAATTATTTTGATTGTGTCCAAATTTTCTACAAATTGTGCACATGGAATTGACTTGTTTAATTACATTTCTATCACGTTCAGATTGATTATACCCAAGTCCTTGTCTAACAGTATTAATAATTTGTTTCCCTAATAGCATATTCAACGATTTTTCACTTTTGGAAAATTTTCCTAAAGTTGTAGACAATTGTTGGACTTTTGTTTTGAGAGATTCATTTTCGTTCAATAATTGAGTGCACTTTTTAATAGAATTTTCTCTTCTAGTGTTTTCACTCTCTTTCAAAATCAGAATTTCATTTTCAAGTGATTTAATTTTAATTTCTGATTTTTTTAATCTCTTCTTCAAGTGATGGACACTTATCACACTTAGGGATCTTGCTTTGATAGTTTTTAACTAATTGATCAAACTGTTTATTTAAATCTATCAAAGTATCTCTTTGTGATTCAATTTTAGCATATTTCTCCCTAAGTCTTTCAAAACAGCCATTTACTTCGTGGAAATATATAAGTAATTCTGAGTGAGTGAGTTTTGTTACCTCGCTTGGCTCGTCATCATCGCTATCAGTTATAACAGCTCGAAGGATCAAATCTGCTTTTTCACTCTCACTGCTAGTACTTTTATTATATTCATCACTTGTATTCCACGTGCCTGCAAAACTTCTTCTTTTTGTCTCTTTTCTTGGCCACGTCGATTTTGAGGACAATTGGGCTTGATATAACCGGGTTTGTTGCACTTGTGACATATGATCCCTTGCTCTTCTGAGTGGTCTAGTGCTTTGACTATTTTGCTTTTCAATTTTTGATTTGGAGCTGGATTTCCGTATTTGTGGTTCCACTTTTTGAATCTCTTTATTAGTAGCGCCAGCTCAGCTGCTCCATCATCATCATCACTACTGCCTTTTGTCAATCCTGTTAAGCATGTTTTTGAGTCTATTATGGGGGATCTCTCACGGTTGTTGACTTTTGCACCATATATTGCATCAAAAGTATTCCAGATTTCCTGTTCATTTTCACAATGAGAGATAAAGTTAAAATTATCTTGATTAATATGAGAATATAGTATATGCATAGCAAGAGCATTGATCGAAGTATTTTTCTCACCTATTATATCACACCCGTTTTCAATAATATCCCAACATTTAAAATTAACAGATTTTAAATAATATTCCATTTTTAATTTCCAATTCAAAAAATCCGTTCCATCAAAAACAGGAGGAATAATATTGGACCGACCCTCACCAAAAGCATTATTAAAAGAAGCCATTTTAAAAAAAATTCAAATTTTTAAAACAAAAATTGGTTTTTGAAAAATCAAAATTTTAAAACAAAAATGGCTTTTGTTCCTAGCTCTGATACCACTTGTAGGATCGATTTCACCCTAGAGGGAGGGTGAATAGGGTGATACTATCAATTATAAAAATTTATTGCGGAAGTATATAAAATAATTTCAACTCAGATAATACCAGAATAATAGCAGCACATATAATAGCAGAAAATAGAACACACAGATTTATCCAGATTCGGCAAAACCCTGCCTACGTGCTGCCCCCAAGGTTTCTATTGGAAATTAAGTAGTCAGACGCTTACACACGTAAACTCACGACACCCGCTACCGACTAGCCACTGAGTTGCGAATTCTCGAACTACACCACTGTAGTTCGTCCCCTAGTCACACGACTAGAAATTTACAACTGTTTAAAAGAAAAATACAAATTTAAAAACAAATTAAAGACAAAACCCTAATTAAAAAATTAAAGCACGAATATATAGGCCGGCCAAATAAAAAAGTGATAAAAATTAAAGCCCATTTTCTTTCTATTATTCGGCCGGCTTTCTTGTTAGTGATAATGGCTGCTTCAATTTTCTTTGCTCGTTCGTTCTGAAATTAGGGCTTTTGAATTTCGAAGAGGCCAACTTTAGTTGCTCGATCGAATGAATGATTTATCATGTCATTTGCTTTGTCGATCGTAAGTTTCTCTGATTTGCTCACAGCTCCTTGAAATTGATCGAGTTCGACTATGAATTGGTATGTGATTTGTTCTTTTTTCTTTTCTAGTTAGCTTGCTTGAACTTGATGATCCTGGTATGCCGATGATGTTATGGTTTATATAGGGTTTTAATTCCCTAAAGTTTTGTTCAAATTGAATTCGTCTGATAGTTTATTTGCCGTTCAATTTTGCTTGAGTGTATACGATTTCGTTAGACTAGTTCAATTCGTAACTTTCTTTGCTTGATTATCACGGCTCGATTCCTTGGTCATCACGGCTTTGAATTCTCTGACTATGTTGATTTATTTTGACTTCAACCAGTGATTTGAATTTGTTTCTCATGACTTGGTTCCAATTTTTGTGCTATGACTTCGGCTTCTCTGTCTTTGTTCATTTTGAAATTACTGATGTGCTTTGACTTTGTTTAAAAACTGTAACCAGTAGTTGCTTCTAAACCGATGAACTTTGGTAGCTGTTTCATTTGAACTGTACTTGAAATCTGTAACTTGGTTGCACTGTCCACACTATGTTGATTAATATACACTGCTGCATTTCATATATATCTTCCTTGGTTGCACTGTCCACTTTGTTAAAAACTGTTGTCTGCATTTGCTTGTGTACTTCACTTGTACTTGCACTGTGTCTGGTTCTGCAGTGTCATCTCTGTTGTATATCATCATGTGTTTGTTGTGTGAAATTAGTCCGGGTTGCTCTGTTTTCAATTGAGGCTTGAACTATATTCTTGAATCTGGTTGGAGTTCTGGTTCAATTGTAAGTTTGAGTTGTTTTGTTGTGCTCTGCCCACTGTTGTTTTATGTGTGGCATACAAGTCTAGTATAGTTTGCTCTGACCAGTTCATTGAGCATGTTCCATTGATGTTGGTGTTCAAGTAGCTTGTCTGGTTCATTGTAGTTCACTGTATTGTGCCATTATCTTATGTTCCAGCTGGAGCTCGAGTTGCTTCACCATTAACAGTGACTGTGTAGTCTGCACTTAAACTTGCATTCACCATGCTTGTTTTGTCTTCATTGTGCATTACCCTTTGTACATATTCATGTTGCAAACCTGTGCATGTCACTCACTATTTTCAAAACTGTTTGTAGTTTTGTTGCTGTTTCAATTTGGTCTGGTTGGACTGTCTAGCCTCTGATTTCATGTGTACGACTTGAACTTTGGTCGAGGCTTGATTTATGTCTCTTGACCATTTCACTTGAACTTGCACCTGTGTTGAATCCAGCTTATAGCTCGGGTTTGACCTTGTGCTCGTGTCGTGACTTTATTTGTATTGCACTTGAGTTAAACCCGGTTTTTAATTGGGTTTGACCTTGTGCTCACCTGTCCCTGTAATTTTATCAAGTGTACATTGGTGTGCACGACCTTGTGGCATGTATAGTGATGCACTGTGCATGTCACAAGCTATTCGTGTATGATGAATTCAAAATTAAATGATGACGAACAACCCAAATGATTAAGGCAAATATGATTATCAAAATACACATTTTATTTTTCACTGCAAAATATTTTCTTTTCAATTTTACTACGTTAGTGTTTATTTTGCAGATTTCTTAGATGCTGGATTCAATCTGGAATAGAGTTGAAGAGTAATATGAGTGAATGAGTGATATGTAGTTAGGCGCAAATGTGAATGGGAAAATGTGATGTAATCGAATTTGTATTGTAATTGAAATTGCGTATATATAGTGAGAGCTCAAATTTGTACTATTCAAAATTGTAATAAATATTTATTTGAATAAAATATCTGTTTGAATTTAAATTCTGTGTTATTTATTTTATTCAGCAAATTTTTATTTAATTATGTGAAAAATAAAATAGTACATTAACAAATACATTTAAATGAATATATATATGTGTGTGTGTGTGTTTATTATCATCAACAAAAATCATATACTAGCATATTCAACAATAATCATATAGTAAAATTATTTCTCAAAACTACGGCTTAGTCTATAATTCCCAAACAACTATAAATAATATTAGACACATATGTATTTTGTTGCATTGCTTTTACTATGAAAACAAATTCCATAATATAGTTCTATTTCATAGTGAATCACTACACCAAACAGGCCATTTTGTCACACTTTTTTCGTTTCATTTTGTCACGATTATTATTGTTGGAAATTTATAACGGTTATTATTGTTATATTATTTTGTCACGGTTATTTCCGTGACAAAATTTAGGCTTTTCGTAAATAATTAGAAGACATTGGGCAGAGTTGTCATTAACGTTCCCATCCTTGCTTCAGATGTTTGTCACGGTTCTGGCTTGTATCTTTCTTCCTAAAATCTAATTAGGGTAAAGCCGTCGCAGCCTTCCTCCATTGCGATTCGCCCTATCGCCGTGTATCATTCTTTAGTGATATTACGATTCTCTTACTGTAGGCAAAAGGTGAAAACCAGAAAGCTATTTAAAGCAAAGCTGCAGCGAGGTGAGCACTTTCTCTTCGTCTATAATGTTTAATCTCTTACAATACATCTGTATTTGGTTGAATTTTCTTATAATAGCAGCTCCTCTTAATTTATTGGGGTTTTCTGCGTTCTCTTTAGGTGAGTGAACTTTACCATCTCCGGTTGATTTTTGAAATTAAGGAGCAATAATTCGTTGCTATATATGTTTTGGAGTTTGAATTGTTAGCTTTGAAATAGTTTTAGGTTCGGTTATTAAGCAAGTAACAAAAGGGATTACAAATTTTGTTTAGCAGCCTATTGAGTGATGATGATAAGGGTTCAGTTTACTTGACTGGGTGAATTGAATTTTGGTGTTTACCTTGTAGTTTGTTTGGGTTGTGTAGCAACAACACTGTTGGACCTAGAATTGTAGGAACAAATAATAAAGTTGGTGAAAATATTTTGAGTTTCTGTTCATGTTAATCATACATTTCAAAAGATTTATGTTATTTTGTTAAGTAATTTGTAAGGCGACGTTGAATAGATTAAGAATCTGTAATAGTAATATCAAGGTTTGTAACTACATAATTCTCGACAGTGGGGAAAAAATGAACATGAATCGGTTTGTTGATACTTGTGATGAAGTAGTAGAGTGATATTTTTAAAAATAATAACTAAATATATACGAAACGTGATCAGTAAGTAATCTACTGTTGATTCATTAGGGAGATACTGTTATTAATCGAGGCAAATTTGGATTGGAAGTATGATTGAAGCATGTGTTGTGAATACTGACATGAATTAACTACGATTAATTATTTGTATTACTTTTTACTCTGAACATGCCATGCAACAGTAGGTGCCAGTCTGCTTCCAGCTTAATTCAGTATATACTTGCTTTTGTTAAAAGTGGGATTAATGAATCTATTTGATCTTCTTAACCATGGTTCCGGACACCGTCATCGATCCGGCCAACAAGTGTATCCCAAAATGAATTTTGTAAGAGCATATGTTATGATTAACCCAAGGGCATCATCAAAGCAGTATGAATTTATAATATTAAGATCTATTGTGCAAATTTCATTTAAAAGAATAGGATATTTATGTTAAATGCATTGTTGAAAGTGATATTTACATGTATATAAAGAAACGTAATCAACCCTCTCTGATGCTGATTCTTTAAGAAGGATGGTATTTAAGACAAATATTAGATTGGAAGTATGATTGAAGCATGTTGGATTAATAGAGGCATGTGATGTGAATACAGAATCCCGATTGGTCCATTGTACGACGTTCACCTAAACGCTTGACTGATAGCGTGGATGATTACGAGATGCCAACAAACTTCCAATCGGTTTTAAAGGAGCAATCTAACTTAACAACGTTGTTGAAATGTATTGAATCCAAATAGATGAGCTTGATTGAAGTAGTAGTTGCTTGTTTTGTAACTTAATTAGTATTCTCAATCATTATTTGACATTTATCATGTTGCCATAGATCAGAAATTTCAACAAATTTAAAATATAAAGGCATTTCTTTCTTCCATGTATACTCATTTGTTATCATTCATTAAATCTTCACATGGCATATAAAACCATCCTTCTAAATGCAGCAGAGATGGTATATTTCAATGCAAATGCACGTGACATGCAAGTATGCAAGTATGTGTGAGATTTTAAAATGCGTGAAGCTTTCCATTCATATGAATTGAGATGTAAAAATTCAAAATTAATGAATATGAACAGAAAGCATGGCGAACTTTTGGAAATATGTGAGTTTTAAGTAGCAGTTTTAAAATGTATATAGTTCTTTATATAATTTTATGGAATTATATTTTGTAGATAGGTTGTTATATCTCTTGCATTATATTTTGGCAGTATGTCGGATAGTTGCAGTAGACATATAGAAAGCAGAGAAGAAGAAGTTCCTCCTCCCCCACCAAATAAAAAGTACTGGATAATTGTTGAGATGGATGGTGCTAAAGGCGACGATGCAACAAAGTGGAGTTCCCGTTGTGGCACTCTAATTTGAAGGCATATTCCCATTAGATATGATGATTGGAGGAAAGTTGATGGGGTTTTTCAGGGATAATTTTTACAAGAATGATTTTTTTTTGCGCATATTTGAAGTACAAAATCATAATTAGAACATTTATTTTACCTTTCTATAGAAGGAGTTTGATTTGAATATAAACCCCGATTTAGCTCGACCTATTTTAGAGAAGGCGTTTTCACAGTACTTCAGAACAGCAAAAGCGAAATTGAGAAAGCTATATCTTAAAACAAAAGAAGGAGAGTTATTGCCTAGGCGTCTTGCGATTGATAACCGACCCGAAGACATTGATAAAGTTCAGTGGGAGGGGTTCATCGACAATGAGTATGCTGATAAGAAGAAAAAACAATGTAAGACGAATGCTGATAATAAAAGAAAGAACACCATAAATCATACATTGGGAAGAAAATCTTATAGTAGACTATATGAAGAATTGGTACATAGTAAGTCTTTCACAACTAATCGCTATAATATTATATAATTGTTTAATATATTTACATTTATGTAGGAAACTGATAATCCCGAATGTAAAATTACACGAGCAAAGGCATGGAAAGTGGCGCACACAAGTAAAAAAACCGGAGAGGTGCTTCCTTGCGCCGCTGAAAAATATGTAAGTCTTTTACAATTTTGCCTTTACAATTTCCTTTTACAATTCTGATAAAGTGTCCATGCTAAATAATGACATATGAATATAGATATTATTCATTGTACTTATATTTATTCTGTAGAAAAAATTATACCAAAGTATGTGTTCAGAGATACCAAGCTACTTGCAAGTCAATGGATTGATAATAAGAGGCGATTATAAATTAGCAACAGCCTGAACCCAGCAATGAATCCTTGAACTTTTCCCTGTAAAAAAATATTGAATGTTTTCTTAGATCAAGATAAGAAAGTGACAAGTTTAAGAAATTTTTTAACAACTATGTAAGTACTTTGAGTTCTTTTAATATTATATATGTTGTGAAGTTGGTATATGGTTTCTTACTAGTTCATGGTAAATATTTGGTTTACCTGGGTTTTGAAAAGAAAACTCATTTGTGCTCTAAAAGATAATGGAATCATAAATTAAACATTCAAAACCATACAAGAGTCCCCAAGATCATTTAGTTGTGTTTTTTATATGGAACTAAGCTTCTTTTGAAATCCTGAGAACTGGGCATGTTTAAAAAAAAATTATGCATGCTGCTAGAATGCAATTAGCCGGTTTTGTGAAATTACATGAAATCAATGGGGTAAATTCGCTTACCTATCAACTAAGACCCAATATACTTTACCAGTTACACTGCAGCAGTGGTAGATGAAATGTAGTTGTTGTTGAATGTATGTGCAGTTGTGGTCAGTTGGTGAGGTGACTAGCATGCAGGTGATAATGTCATAGTATTGACAAATTGAGCACCCCTCTAGTATTTAGCAAAGTTGTAATGTGCTGAACACTTTGAGAAATTTCTCAACTTTGCCAAAAGTTGGTTCAGGTATTATGCTGGATATCCCTTTCAGATTTTAGAATATGATAACGTCATAGTAGACATAATAAATTTTGATGAAAGTAGTATCACTTCACGTGTACTTCTATCAGGATGAGCTATATAATTTTTTTAGTTTGTTTATTCATGTTTTTTTCCTGTCGTTTTGCTTCGTTAGCTAATTTATAAAACATTATTGTATCTTTAGAAATGACTTAGTGCTGCTAAATTATATTCTTTAAGTGGCTTATGATTATTTGTCAAATAGTCTGTCATTGAAATTTATATTCATCTGTTACGAGTTCCAAACATGTAGTCTAGTCCATGCAGCATAAATGTAAAAAGCATGAACAATATCATTATTTATGCCCAGTTTGTCATATCGTGTTCATGTGAAACCTGAAAACTTTATATATGTTCAAAGTTCAATATATGGATCTTCAATGCATTTTTGAACGAATAATTGAAAATAAAATATGACACTGTCAATTTATGAATTGTGTAGGCATTGATAGAAGCAGCCGAAGAAAGACAAAAATCGGAAGCTAGTGTTAATGGAGAAGAAGGAATAAGAAGTTTAGAAGATTTTGAAAAAGATCCCGTTGCCGAAGCTTTTCGGGATGATAAAAAGCGAAGCTATTGCCGATCTATTAGCTCTACGTCTACTGTAAAGCAAGTAAGACTCTCTCAAGCTTCAAAAGCCATTACCAATTACAAAGAGAATGCAAATCAACAATGGAAAACAGAAATGCGTGAAGAGATGGAAACAATGAGTTTAGCTATAAATGATATGAGACAATGTATAAAGATGCTTGTAAATCATATTGGAGGAAATGTGTCGACACCAAGAGGAGAAGCCATTCTAATACAAAGCAAAATCTCAACAGTCCTGGAGATAGCTTAGGTGCTCCACTAAATGGAATAATGGGATCTTCTACGAGAGAGAAACAACCAGTAACGCTATTGTCAGTGGATTTGATGGAAGTAGCAAAAGGACACATTGGGACGCAAAAGATATGGCATGGTAGAAAGGTGGTTGAAGGAGAGAAAGTTGTTTGGGTGGAGAATGTTTACGATCCAGAAGCTTCAATTTATGAAGCACCACAAAATGGCCATTACACACTATCCGAATTGGTTGAAGGGGGTTTTGTGATTTGGCCCGAGTATCGTTTGCGTTATTAGTAAGTTAATGAACACTATGTAGTTATATTCTGAAACTGTGTTTTAAAGTTTGTTATATATACTATGCTTGTATGCTATAATTTGTGGTGTTGGTATGAAGTATCCTTTGTGGTGTTTGAATGAAACAAAAATGTTTGGTGGTGTTCTAATTATTGATCGTATGTTTTCTTAATGTTAATACTTTATATTTTTTGTATAGATTGTTTATAGCTGTAATAAAATATTGGTGCTATATAGTTTGTTTGATACTGTTTTAGTTATCACGGTTATAAGTGTTAGAAAATAACCTTTCGTAATGGTTATAACTGTGATATAATTTGCATTTGTCACGGTTATAAGTGTTAGAGTTTTCTTTTTGGTAACGGTTATAAATGTTAGAAACCATTGTTCTGTAACGGTTATGTGATAACCCAGATTTTTGGAACATCTGTTAATTGATAATTAACTGGATTGAATTAGTAAAATGCTGATTTATAAGTGAACAAATAAAATTCTGATAATTAAAAATATCTGGAATGTATATAAATGGATTTGAGTTATAATAAATGCTGGATTATAAATATCTGAAAATAATAACTCTTATAGTAAATCAATATATATATATAAATAGATATATGCAAACTCTATAATGATGAAAATCTTAAGTATATACATATATAAATCCATTGTGAATATATAATCACAGTAAACATATTAATATAATAATTTAACAATAATAATTTGATAACCTTCTTTATAATATTAAAATATTCTCTATATACATTGTGAATAGGAAGTTTTGGGTTGAATTTAATATAATAGTTTTTCAAAAGCTATTTAAGGTTAAATTCTATATTTTCAAACATAAGATAAATATTTATTTTAAATATGTGATAGCTTAAATAAGATTTAATAAAGGTTTAAATATGCTTGTTTTTTTAGATATACATGACTAAATATGGTTTGTATAAATAAAAAGGAAAGGTATTAAAACTAAATTGTAAAATATAATATAAAAATTATATAAATATATTAAAAACATTTATACACATAAGTCAACAAGTATAAATCATATGATGAGGTGTTAAACAAGTGTAGCCTAATGGTGACATGGAATAAACAAGTGTCACATATCTTTAATTTCTATATTCATTTAAATTTAATAAAATGGGGGATGAACCAAATTATATAAACACATTTAACCCTACACTTCATTTTTTTTCTTTAATTTGGTCTCAAAATCCAAACTGAGCAAAATATTAAACCTGGAAAATGAAAACATAAACCAGAAACAAGGATCAAAACAATAGTAAAAACCTGGAAAGGATTGAAATCAAGCCTAGGTTCAAATCAAAATCTGGAAACTGTAAAACCATGCTAAAGCAACAACCTGATCAAAGCCTAAAGTAAGAACCAAATTCAACCTGAAAACAAATATCAACTTCAGTTTCCAGGATCATCAAATGAAGAAGCAAGTTCTTAATCAAAGCAGCTTCCAGTTTTTCAATTAAGCATGTCTCTGCTTTTAAATCGATGAGTAAACTTTTTTTTCTACAAATTTAATCAGTGTTGTATCTTGAACATGCTTGAAGTAAAGTTGTAGAATGATTGCAAGTATGAATTTATATGTTGTATGTATATAAAAGAATGAATATCCTTGTGCATGTCTATGTATTAGTATATTCATCTCTGTTCATAAACTACAGGCTCTAATCCATCAAAATAAATTCAATAGCTTTGTATATAATCAATTTTAGGCTTCGATCTTTAAAAGAATAATGATTGTAAGATTATAACTTCATTTTTAAAAATAAATTCAAGTGTTTATATTAAGAGATTATTTCAAAAATAATATAGTTATAGTGAAAATCAAAAATGGGTTAAAAATCGATCATGATAATTTCAATTTTTGATTATAGGATCTGATGCGTATTAGAAAATAATGAATTTAGATAATCGAATCATGATTTTTAGCATTGTAATTATTGAGGATTCTTGAGATGATCAGAATTTGGGTTTTCATCGATTGTCGACGAACGGCGAGGTGATGGTTGTTTAGTTTGGGCCTGGAGGTGGCTGGTGTATCGTAGATCTTAGGAAAAATGGTCAGGGAATTTCTAGATGGTCGGAGCGGCCAGGGGACGGTGATGTAGGGCTTTGTGAGTTGTTTTGGTTGAGGTAGTTGTCGAGGTGATCTCGACGTCGATAGTGCACTGGAGACGATCGCATGTGGGGGGATTGTAGCGTGGTGACGTAAGGCTGCTCTGGACGTGGCGGCATGATTTCTGGCAATCGGTGGCGTTGAGGCGAGCTAATCTTAGTCGAGGTGTTTGGTTCCTGTAGTGTGCTGAGTGGTTCGTTTTCGTTTCGCATGCGAGAATGTCGAACTGGAAGTTCAGGTAAGTCAGTGAGATGATCGTCGACTTGTGGGTGGCCTTGGCAAGGGTCGGAGGTGACCAGATCGTTGGTGCACATGCACGAGGTATCAATGATGCCTAGATAACATTGTTGTTTGGGGAAGAAGGAAGTAGCTCGGGTCTGGATCGAAGTTTTCATGCGTTGGTCTCAAAGGAAGGTGATGTTCGTGTAACTCGGAGTATGGCTCGAGTGTTTTGTGAGTATGGCCCGGGTTTTTGTATGTGTTTAAGTAACCAGGTTATTAAAATAAAAGTATGATCAGGATTTCAAGTATTAATAAGTTTTAAAACAATGTGAATGTTTTAATCAAGTTTTAATAAGCATAAGAAGATGAACAAAGTTTAAAAACAATAGTAAATTTTATTAATCAAGTTTAAAAATGTTTTAATATACTTTCATTAATTTATTCTTAAGCTTATTTTAAATAAATCAAATAGCTTAATTAAGAAGTTAATTAAGAGATAAAGATATTTATAGTTGTTAATTAACTTAAAGGTCTAAGTTAATTTATGGGTTAATAATAATTTATTTCAAAAGTTAATTTTTTTTAAGATTAATTGATTTGGTTTTTAAATAATTTTATATTGGGATGATTATTTAATTTAAATCCCTAAGTGTTTTTAAGGATTTAAATGTTGTAATTAAGAAGTGATTAAGATAAATGGTTTATCTTTTAATTAATTAAGTCTTGGGTAATTAAAGAATAATTAATTTATAAAAGTAATTAAAGGATTTAATTACTTAATGTAATTAATTAAAGAATTAATTAATGATTAAAGATTAATTAATTAATAATTAAAGGTGAATCAATTAATGATTAAAGGTTAATTAATTAATAATTAAAGAGTAATTAATTAATAACTAAAGGATAATTAATAAGTGTGATTAATTAATTAAGGTTAATTAATCAATGTAATTAATTAAGGAGTGGTTATAATTAATTAAAGTTAATTAAGCAGGATTAAAGGTAATTAATTTAATATATATTAGGAGATTAAATTAAATTAATTGTTTGAGTATTAATCTTGCCTATAGATGATAACTTGAATCGAATACCTTGGTTTGTTTGAATATCTCTGATGTTGAGTTGTGATGTATTGTGATATGATATGATGGGTTAAACTGTGATATTATGAGTTATCTATCGATAATTGATTTGCTATGAGAATATGAGAACCTATGTTTAAAGCTGATTTGTATCCACTTAAACAACTGGGATTAAGATGACATTGAATTCGAAGAGACCGGGGTCGGGTATCAGTAAATACCCGAAACCACTTCGATTTGAAATCTTCTCTAATCCTTTATAGATTGATATGTGAAATCAATAGGCCGGTTTGGGATAATATGGACCATTTAAACTAAGTTGGATACTTATATATTGTTTTGTGAAAATAAGTGTTGACTATATAAGTTGTTTACTTATAGTAAAGTATGAGTTACCCCGGGTTTAAATAAGTTCTATGAATTGAAATTTCATGTTAGATGAGTTTACTCACGTTGGTTTCCAGCCTGACCCGGGTGTTACTTGGATGTAATGCTCGGGTCAGACCGAGTATTATAGATTTTCAGGTTAGGACGTTCTGGAGCGCAAGTGGCGAGCTGGATGGCAGGAACGTATGAAGTATTCTGCTGTGTATTTGAGAGTTGTTGTGATATTAGTCTGAGACAGGTTGATATAACTGTCCAGTCATGTGTATATGGTTGTAACTCTGATGTATTGAATGTAAAGTAACAATTACAGCTTTTCTTTGTATAAATGCTATTATTTGATATTATATTTGATCCGCTACGAAATGTGAGATTCTGAGTTTTGTTTTCTATTCTCTTCTACCTCTTTCTTCTTCTTTTCCCTAACAATCCGGAATTTTCGGAGTCGAAAATTTCGGGTCGTTACATTTGGTATCAGAGCTGAAGGTTAAGCGAGAACCTTGGCTCTGGTGGGATTACCCATTAAGAATAGGATCAATGGTACCCTAGAACGAGTTGAGTTTATATATATATATATATATATATGAGAGCGGAATTGTTATTTTCTTATATAAGGATTTTAAATGATTTTATATAAGAATATATTTTGATATATAAAGCAATATTTTTTTAATAAATATTAAGGTAATTGGTTGTTAAAATATTGGAATTAAATTAAGTGGTAATAGAAATACTACCAAATTGAAATTGAATGAAGATAAGTTTGAAATGGATCCAAACTGAAATTCAAATCTCGAATTTGTAGAAGTGTTATCAGAATAAAGATAATAATGAATTGGTTTCCAGATATGATAATCTTGGTTATTATCATAAATGGTTGTTGTGTTTAATAATGAAATGTGTAAATGATTAAGTAAAATGAAATGTTTTAGGGAAATAAACTTTTAGGTGAGTATGAATTATAAATTGGAATTAAAGATAATTTAAAATTGTGAAATTTTAAATCTAAATCCAGAAAACTTGAAATTGTTTTAAAGAAGTTTGTTTTGAATTAAAACCAAAGGTGGTTTAAAAATTTAAGGTATAACTTGGTGTGTAAAGGAAATAAATATGTATAAATGAGGATATACATAATATCAAAGATGATTTGAAATAAACTCTATGTGTTGAGTTTTAAATTTTTCCATGGAATGTGATATGAAAACCCAAAGTGATAAGTTTTTGAACTTATAAGTGGGAAGATTATTAATATAAAGTTTAAAATTTGAAATGGAATTCAAATTGGGTAAAGTTGACTGGATTAAATTGAATTTAACTTAAGGAAAGTTAAATGAGTTTAGAATGAACAACTTGAATTTGAAATTTCAAGATGAAATTGAAATTTAACTTGGGAAGTTAAATGGTTGATTTTAAATGGGAGTTATGAGTAATCTCAAAATGGGTTTGAGATCTGGAAATTGAAAATGGATGCTGTTAATTAGTATTTGGATAAATTTGGATGTTTATTTATCCTGATATCATTCTATTGTTATAAATAATCTATGAAACTGAGAATTGGTTTTAAAGTTAGAAATGGATAATAAATTAGAATCTAAAGATTAAATTGTTTTTTTTTAATTCTTATTTGAACTTTATAATAAGTTAAGTAAAGATAATTTTAAAATGGAATTTGGATTCAGAATTAAATGGTTTAAAGTTTTAAGTTGTTAAATTAAAAATAAAGGTTGATTTGATTTAGAAGTAAGGGTTAATTTGACTTAAGGGATTAAATCAACATTTAAATTTTTTAACTCGAATTTATATAATTTGAGATGGTTTTAAGTTGAGATTTGAATAGAATTTGTTCAAATTGAATTTGATTTGAATTAATTAGAATTGTGATTGAAGATGTATAAGTTTAAAAATTAAAATGGTAAATTAGAATTGAAATGATTTGAAATTGAAGCTGGTTCAATTTGAAATTAATCCAAATTGATTTGAAATAATTTGGAATTGTGATTAAAGTTGAATAAGTTTAAAAATCAAATGGAATTTAATTTGAATTTGGAAAGGAATTAAGGTTAATTCAACTTGAATTGGGATTAAATCAATTTCAATGGAAATTGAAGTATTGAGTCAATTTAAATGGAAGTGGAAATTTAAATTGAATTGATGGGAAATTAATTGGGAATGGAGATTGGGAAATTAAATGGTTTGGCTCTAGATTATTTTCAAAATAAATTGTTTTAATACAAATATATTTTTCCAAACTGTTTACTATACAATCTTTCTTCTTAAACCCCAAACTATCTTATACTTATTTTACAATTATTTTGGAACTATTTAACTATTTTGAAACTGTCTTATAAACTAATTACTATTTTTCAGTTACTTATCACTATTTTAAAAAAACTATTTTGCAATTATCTAACTATTTTATACCTACTTAACTATTTTACAGCTATTTTACAAACTAATAACTATTTTTCAACTACTTATCTATTTTAAACTTTTTCAAGCTATTTTTAAATTTAAATAGGTCAGAGTTCAAACTGTTCGTAATTGAAGTAATAACTCAATTGGAAATGGAAGCAATTGAGAATAACTGAATGGAATTAAAGGAAATGTGAATAGAAAAGAGAATTTATTTGGCTAATAATCTATAATGATGAATACGTAGGATGTACGTATATTATTCTATTCGCATAATGATTTGATCTAGATTCAAGAATAGAATTTCGAGATAATATTATCGATCCGAGTTGGGATTTTTCACTCGATTTTCGACAGCGAACCTGGATATGGATTTTTGATTGGTTCTGGATATTCTCTATCATAGTTAAGACTATGCAAGGAGAATGATGGTTTCTGGTCAAGAAACCAGATCTGAGTCCGCACTAGGAAGTCGGGTGGACGATACTAGTTCGGAAGTGAAATTATGTGATCGAGTGAGCGATCGGACTGATATTGCGTACGGATGATATGTGGACATCGTACGAGTTTGAATGAAATTGATATTGAAATTGTGAATAAAAACTGTAAAATGATTTTGAAATGGAAGGGTATATTTTGAGAAATAAATGATGAAATAAAATGGGAGTTGAATATTTCTGTGATTAGAACTCATTTTATAGAAAAGTGATATGGTTAATAACTTTATAAAATATTTATCAAATTTGAATATTTGATTTGGAATAAAACAAAGTTATATATCCTTGTTATATAAGATAAATCTTCCCTTGTTGAATCTATTGCCAGAAGAAAAGGGTTTTGAAAATATTTGAAGTATAAAAGAGGTTTTATACAAGTTTGAAATGATCCAAAGATTTTCAAAGTTATATATATCTATATATATATATATATAAAGGATCTTATGAGAATGATTTTGGAAAAGGTTTTGGGAACCTATGGATTTTGGGAAGGCTTTTGATTTTTGAGAAAAATCAGTTTTGGAAATTTGGAAAGCCAAGTTTGGAACTATCGATTTTGTGTAAAGATGATTTTTGATATAAATCATAAAGGGTATGATTTGAAGATACTATAAGTGCATAGTATAAAGTGTTTTGAGATTGGCTCTGGGGAAAAAGGCGCTCCCTTGAAATGAACTTCTCAGGAGTGCCACAGGGTGGTACTGCCTTGAACCCCAATGGGAGATTCTAAAGTTGATCCTGTAAGGAGTCCGGACAAACTAGTTCCTGAGGATTATTGGGTAGCGAAAGTCGAGGGCGCTGATGCCTACAGTGGCATTTGGGTTATGCTGTGACGACAGTGTAGCTCGATGTCGCTACGATCTACTGTGTGGACCATAGCGAAAATCGTGTGGAGGATGAGTGTCAACAGTCTACACTTGATTTTGCCGGGACGACAACGTAACATCGGTAGACTGCGATCTATGGTCAAGTGGAGAAGTTTCATTCTTTTGGCAGTGAAATTCGGTGGCGCTGATGCCTACAGTTATATGGGTTTTTGCTGTGATAGCAACGTAAAGCCCAGGTATAACTGCGATCTGTAGCGGGTTCCATGGCGTAATCGAGGGGCGCGGAGACCTACAGTTATCTATGGATTTTGCCGGGACGGCAACGTAACCATCGGGTTAACTACGACCATGGATGGGGGTGATGATTTCCGGAGCATTCTCACCAAAAATGTTTCCTCTATTTTCAAAAATGTTTTCTATATTTTCAATAAATTTTATTTTCCAAGTATTTTCACTGGATGTTGAAAACGGGTTTGCTAAGTCCTTATAGATTTTCAGTCCTACGTCTGATCAACGTATGACCGAATTTCTGTGAGAACAAGGATGCACTTGTTGAGACATTGAGTTATAAAAGTATTTTTATAAAAAACTATTTTTGTAATATTACATAGATTTTAAAGTATTTTAAAAAATTTAATATAAAGGGAGTTTATAGTTTAAAATGTTCAACAAGAAATTTATCTGATAATAAGTAAATAATAAATTTTGGCTTCGTTCCTTTTCGAGGACGAAAAAATTTAAAGGGGGGAGGAATGTGATAACCCAGATTTTTGGAACATCTGTTAATTGATAATTAACTGGATTGAATTAGTAAAATGCTGATTTATAAGTGAACAAATAAAATTCTGATAATTAAAAATATCTGGAATGTATATAAATGGATTTGAGTTATAATAAATGCTGGATTATAAATATCTGAAAATAATAACTCTTATAGTAAATCAATAAATATATATATGTATATATATATATATATAAATAGATATATGCAAACTCTATAATGATGAAAATCTTAAGTATATACATATATAAATCCATTGTGAATATATAATCACAGTAAACATATTAATATAATAATTTAACAATAATAATTTGATAACCTTCTTTATAATATTAAAATATTCTCTATATACATTGTGAATAGGAAGTTTTGGGTTGAATTTAATATAATAGTTTTTCAAAAGCTATTTAAGGTTAAATTCTATATTTTCAAACATAAGATAAATATTTATTTTAAATATGTGATAGCTTAAATAAGATTTAATAAAGGTTTTAATATGCTTGTTTTTTAGATATACATGACTAAATATGGTTTGTATAAATAAAAAGGAAATGTATTAAAACTAAATTGTAAAATATAATATAAAAATTATATAAATATATTAAAAACATTTATACACATAAGTTAACAAGTGTAAATCATATGATGAGGTGTTAAACAAGTGTAGCCTAATGGTGACATGGAATAAACAAGTATCACATATCTTTAATTTCTATATTCATTTAAATTTAATAAAATGGGGGATGAACCAAATTATATAAACACATTTAACCCTACACTTCATTTTTTTTCTTTAATTTGGTCTCAAAATCCAAACTGAGCAAAATATTAAACCTGGAAATTGAAAACATAAACCAGAAACAAGGATCAAAACAATAGTAAAAACCTGGAAAGGATTGAAATCAAGCCTAGGTTCAAATCAAAATCTGGAAACTGTAAAACCATGCTAAAGCAACAACCTGATCAAAGCCTAAAGCAAGAACCAAATTCAACTTGAAAACAAATATCAACTTCAGTTTCCAGGATCATCAAATGAAGAAGCAAGTTCTTAATCAAAGCAGCTTCCAGTTTTTCAATTAAGCCTGTCTCTGCTTTTAAATCGGTGAGTAAACTTCTTTTTCTACAAATTTAATCAGTGTTGTATCTTGAACATGCTTGAAGTAAAGTTGTAGAATGATTGCAAGTATGAATTTATATGTTGTATGTATATAAAAGAATGAATATCCCTGTGCATGTCTATGTATTAGTATATTCATCTCTGTTCATAAACTACAAGCTCTAATCCATCAAAATAAATTCAATAGCTCTATATATAATCAATTTTAGGCTTCGATCTTTAAATGAATAATGATTGTAAGATTATAACTTCATTTTTAAAAATAAATTCAAGTGTTTATATTAAGAGATTATTTCAAAAATAATATAGTTACAGTGAAAATCAAAAATGGGTTAAAAATCGATCATGATAATTTCAATTTTTGATTATAGGATCTGATGCGTATTAGAAAATAATGAATTTAGATAATCGAATCATGATTTTTAGCATTGTAATTATTGAGGATTCTTGAGATGATCAGAATTTGGGTTTTCATCGATTGTCGACGAACGGCGAGGTGATGGTTGTTGAGTTTGGGCCTGGAGGTAGCTGGTGTATCGTAGATCCTAGGAAAAATGGTCAAGGAATTTCTAGATGGTCGGAGTGGCCAGGGGACGACGATGTAGGGCTTTGTGAGCTGTTTTGGTTGAGGTAGTTGTCGAGGTGATCTCGACGTCGATAGTGCACTGGAGACGATCGCATGTGGGGGGATTGTAGCGTGGTGACGTAAGGCTGCTCTGGACGTGGCGGCATGATTTCTGGCAATCGGTGGCGTTGAGGCGAGCTAATTTTAGTCGAGGTGTTTGGTTCCTGTAGTGTGCTGAGTGGTTCGTTTTCGTTTCGTAGGCGAGAGTATCGAACTGGAAGTTCAGGTAAGTCAGTGAGATGATCGTCGACTTGTGGGTGGCCATGGCAAGGGTCGGAGGTGACCAGATCATTGGTGCACATGCACGAGGTATCAATGATGCCTAGATGACATTGTTGTTTGGGGAAGAAGGAAGTAGCTCGGGTCTGGATCGAAGTTTTCATGCGTTGGTCTCGAAGGAAGGTGATGTTCGTGTAACTCGGGGTATGGCACGAGTGTTTTGTGAGTATGGCCCGGGTTTTTGTTTGTGTTTAAGTAACCAGGTTATTAAAATAAAAGTATGATCAGGTTTTCAAGTATTAATAAGTTTTAAAACAATGTAAATGTTTTAATCAAGTTTTAATAAGCATAAGAAGATGAACAAAGTTTAAAAACAATAGTAAATTTTGTTAATCAAGTTTAAAAATGTTTTAATATACTTTCATTAATTTATTCTTAAGCTTATTTTAAATAAATAAAATAGCTTAATTAAGAAGTTAATTAAGAAATAAAGATATTTATAGTTGTTAATTAACTTAAAGGTCTAAGTTAATTTATGGGTTAATAATAATTTATTTCAAAAGTTAATTTTTTTTAAGATTAATTGATTTGGTTTTTAAATAATTTTATATTGGGATGATTATTTAATTTAAATCCCTAAGTGTTTTTAAGGATTTAAATGTTGTAATTAAGAAGTGATTAAGATAAATGGTTTATCTTTTAATTAATTAAGTCTTGGGTAATTAAAGAATAATTAATTTATAAAAGTAATTAAAGGATTTAATTACTTAATGTAATTAATTAAAGAATCAATTAATGATTAAAGATTAATTAATTAATAATTAAAGGTGAATCAATTAATGATTAAAGGTTAATTAATTAATAATTAAAGAGTAATTAATTAATAACTAAAGGATAATTAATAAGTGTGATTAATTAATGATTAATTAATTAAGGTTAATTAATCAATGTAATTAATTAAGGAGTGGTTATAATTAATTAAAGTTAATTAAGCAGGATTAAAGGTAATTAATTTAATCTATATTAGGTGATTAAATTAAATTAATTGTTTGAGTATTAATCTTGCCTATAGATGATAACTTGAATCGAATACCTTGGTTTGTTTGAATATCTCTGATGTTGAGTTGTGATGTATTGTGATATGTTATGATGGGTTAAACTGTGATATTATGAGTTATCTATCGATAATTGATTTGCTATGAGAATATGAGAACCTATGTTTAAAGCTGATTTGTATCCACTTAAACAACTGGGATTAAGATGACATTGAATTCGAAGAGACCGAGGTCGGGTATCGGTAAATACCCGAAACCACTTCGATTTGAAATCTTCTCTAATCCTTTATAGATTGATATGTGAAATCAATAGGCCGGTTTGGGATAATATGGACCATTTAAACTAAGTTGGATACTTAGATATTGTTTTGTGAAAATAAGTGTTGACTATATAAGTTGTTTACTTATAGTAAAGTATGAGTTACCCCGGGTTTAAATAATTTCTATGAATTGAAATTTCATGTTAGATGAGTTTACTCACGCTAGTTTCCAGCCTGACCCGGGTGTTACTTGGATGTAATGCTCGGGTCAGACCGAGTATTACAGATTTTCAGGTTAGGATGTTCTGGAGCTCAGGTGGCGAGCTGGATGGCAGGAACGTATGAAGTATTCTGCTGTGTATTTGAGAGTTGTTGTGATATTAGTCTGAGACAGGTTGATATAACTGTCCAGTCATGTGTATATGGTTGTAACTCTGATGTATTGAATGTAAAGTAACAATTACAGCTTTTCTTTGTATAAATGCTATTATTTGATATTATATTTGATCCGCTGTAAAATGTGAGATTCTGAGTTTTGTTTTCTATTCTCTTCTACCTTTTTCTTCTTCTTTTCCCTAACAATCCGGAATTTTCGGAGTCGAAAATTTCGGGTCGTTACAGGTTATAAGCGTGAGAAATTACTATTTTGTCACGGTTATAACCGTGAGTAAATGCTATTCTGTCACGGTTATAAGCGTGAGAAATTACTATTTTATCACGGTTATAACCGTGAGCAAAAGTGTGACTGAATTTGCCCACGGTACCTATTTTCACGGTTATAACCGTGACAAATTAGTTTTGACACGCTTATAACCGTGAGGAAATTGCCTTTCTGGTGTTGTGAATATTCATAATACTCATATTGAAATATAGTTATATCTATTTTTCAGTCAATACAAAAAATAAACATTATTTCACAAATAATGTTCGGTACATTTTACGGAAATGTTTTTCGTAATTTGATGCAATCATTAGGTGCTATATGGCATGCTTCCACAATTTCCGTCATTACTATAATAACGTACTAAATTTAGAGGTCCACCATTCACTAATTATTTTTTATATTTTTTACTTATTTTATATGCTACAACTAGTTTACAGTGGAGAGCTCTTTGATCAAATATCTTGAACTCAAAGAAATAAATGTTATAGAAAACAATTTTCTATATGAAAATACATTTCAGAATAAAAATCATATTTCATATTCCAATATTAAGTATTAGTTATTATTACAATTCTTGTTTCCAATGTTTCTTTATGAAGCAGAAGTGACTATTCATTCTCTTCATTCCAACTTTACCTTAAATTACATCTATTCTTATACATTCGTTTTTCTTTCAAATGGTCAAACTATTCAAAAGAAAACCTTACTACAATATCATAACAAACTTTTACAAAAGCGCATTCGATTATTCTTAACATTTAAGACATCAAATATGTTGCACTTTATGTAAACAGATCAAGATGACATTTCAACGATCAAGTTCTTAGATGTATCTCGTAGTTTATGGTCTTGTGTTACATTAACACAATATGATCCTTTTGAAATCATTCAAGTTGAATACATGATCTTAAAATATTGTTTATTGGCTTACTTCGAATAAACTAATTTCATCGAAATATTGTATCCCACAAACTATGATCGTTCACTATATAACATTTATATGTGAAAGTACATGGATTGGATATCCACAGTCTTGAATTGCATTTTGAGTTCAAAAACTCGTAAAATGCAATACACGGTCTAAACCAAATAACATATAAGTGACTAACTTACGAATGTATTAAGTAGTTGAAATTAAGCGCTTGCATGGGTATAGAAACATTACATAACATGCAATTAGTATTATTAGTAAGTATATATTATATTTCTATTTGTCAACTTTCAATTCATTTTGTTTATATATGTTAATTGACAAATGTTTTATCAATCATGTTAAATGCACAAATTTACCATTGTAGATAATTATAACATTATATAGCATATGTTCTTACAATATTAAAAAAGTTAAATGTAACCATTTCATTTTTCTAATAAGGCTCCCACTAGTCTTTTATGTTTCTCCAAACCCTAAGATGAAACATAGAAGTCTAACAACTTCACTAGTGAGTGTTAGGACTCGTTTGTTTTGGTATTCTGACCTTGAGTTTGCTCAACAAATCATAGCCCCACAAAAGATGGATAACTCCTTATCGGTTGTATCACATACAACTCCTAACCCAATTTTCCTTGTTCTGATCTCATTTCGACCTTGAGTTTGCTCAACAAATTGAAAGAGATTATTCACTCATACCTTCCATATCATGATGACCTAAGTATAGTATATGTACCTTGAGTTTTCTCAACAAATAAATATAGTTATCTTACCTCATATGTTCAATATATTAATAATACTACGCATAACATCCCTAGCTTGAGTTTGCTCAACAACTAAGGAGTATATAAGTAATTTATTAATATATATATGGTAGAGGACAACATTATATTGTAGATTTATAATCTTTAATATATATATATATTGAGTGATATCGACTTATAGAATAATATATTTCTTATGAAATACTCCGGCGATTCAAGTGTCAAACACATCAGAAATCACGGTATATGTACATTTACATATGTATTTATTTCTCAAGTCTGTTTGGGTTTCTTTAATGTTCCACATTTAGTTTATACACATATCATATAAGTTTTATTATTATATAACTTTTATTTTTCATATTACTTATATGATAGTCTTACGTATAATATATCATTAATTAAATCTTATCTAATTAATTTTAATCAATTAACTCTTTAATTAATTTTAATTATCTACTATAACATTTATAATGTATATTATAACCTTTATGGTGCAACACATATATATCATATATATGTGTATTTTATTTAATTAATCAACCTTTAATTAATTTATTCAATTAAACAATTTTTATTAAAATTTATTAATTTCAAAATTTATCTTGTATACATACATGTATACTTATGTTATCTTAAACATTTTAAAATAACATAACATATATCAACATATATAATACATGCATATATACATTAATTAATTAACATATTTAATTAATTTATTTTATTAATCTTATTAATAAATTTAAATTTTGAAATTATTATATAAATATTTTCAAACATTTTGAAAATATCATTATCCTTTCAAACATTTTGAAAACTTATGTAGTATTATAATTTTTATAATAAACATGTTTTATTTTAAATTTAACTATTAAATTTAAAATCTTTAACATTATCAAAACGATTTTGAAAATTAGCCCAAGGCCCAAATTAAGTTGGGCCTTTTCTATTAGGAGCAACCTTTGGGCTCACTTCACCTTTCGGGCCAGGCCGGTAACCCGGTAGGATAGGGTACTTAATTACCTAATTCCAATTCTAGACAATACCTTTTTGGACACCGTACTAAGTGGGCAAACTTAATTAGTTAGCCTTAATATGACTAATTTAGACCGCATAGGCTATTGGGCTCCGATACCATTGTTGGAACTGGACTAGCCCGCAGCGGAAGTTATGGGTGAATTTCAAAATTTTTACCCTATTGGATCTTTTATTGGGCCTATGAAGGCTAAGTGAATTAGAATATTTCTAAATTTCATTTAAATAAAATCATTTGTTTTATTTAAATTCAAATATATTAAGATATGAAATTAATTTTATTTGATTTAGTTTATGCATAAATGTATCACATACATATATGTGTGAGTGCATGTGTAACATAATAATTCATGAAAATTATAATATGCCCATATGTAGATGTTGGGATTTACATCGCAATAGACATATTAGCTCATTTTGTATGTCATGTATGTTGTCCAAATATGTGCATGTATATGTTTTACAATATATATATATATATATATACACACACACACATACATACACACACACACACATATGTATGTATAAATATATTATATATAATATATGAACATAAAACATTTATATATTGATATATATATATATAGAAAGAGAGAAAAAAATTACTAAAAATTAATTATAATTCAAAATTAACTTAGTTTTGCAAACATAACGACTTTAGTATTTTAATTTGTATAAATTATGAATAAAATAATGTTTTCGTCCATAAATAATTAACATAAAATAATCTATTCATGAAAATTAAAATTTTACAATTTTCAAAAATCTAGGATCATAAAATAGAGCTTAAAAAATTTTTAAAGATTTTTCAAAGTTGAAATATTATTTTTAAGAATAAATACATTGATTTCGGCAATAATTATTTAATATAAAATAATGTATTATTAAAAATTAAAATTTTAAATTTTCGGAAATTCTAGGATCATGAAAGACAGGTTATGAAAATTTTTGAAGAATATTTCAAATAAATTATTATTTTTAATAAATCATAAAAACAATTTCAAAAATAATATTAATTATTAGAAATAATAAAATTTATTGATAAATTCCTAAAATTTTTCTATACGTTTTTGAAATGATATACTATTTTTTAAAAATATAAAATTGAATTTGTAATGTAATAATTCTTTTATATATAATAAACAATTCAAAAATTCAATAATTGTTAATTTAAAAATATGAATGTATGTATGATAATTGATTTTCGAATTTTTAAATCTATATTATATATAAATAAGTGTAATAAATTTTTTAAATCATATATATATATATATATATCTTATATATGCATATATGCTATTATGAGAGAGAAATATACACTAATATATATATATATATATATATGAATTTATTAATAAATATATATAAAACAATTATGAATGAAAAAACTTGATTTTTTACAGTAAAAAACATTTTTCTATACATAAATTAAATAGTGTAATAAACAAATTATGCACATAACCAAACTGATTTATGACAACTACATCTACTTACAAAATCTCATCTAACTAAACATATATATAGTAGCAATATATTTAAATAGATATGAAATTGCTCATTATAGGATTGTAGAATATAATTTAATTACTGTAATATGAATTAAAATTAACAATTTAATGATGCCTTTGAATCCATGTTGAAGCAATGACTTCCCTTCTTTTTACTGTTCTTGATTCGTCAGATTGCAAGTCTGAAATCATCGACCTCCAACTATCAAATAATATTATTTTAATTTGAAATATATTTGTGAATTTTGGAGTGGATTGAGAGCTATGTTTTAACCAACATGTAGAAGGTAATGGCGGCCAAAAAAAGGTTAGTAATTATTTTTAGAGATATATACACACACACACACATACATACATACACACACACACACACACATATATATATATATATATATATAGGGTTGTATTAGGGAGAAACGAGGAAAACCTTTTTACCTATTCTCACTTGATCTCAACCCATTATCTCCAAGCCAATTCCCTATGTTTTAGCCACCTCTAGACCTTCCCAAAACTTACAGCCCTAATGAAGCGCCTTAAACCCATCTAATCCCAAACCAAAATACTATGTAACTAAATCTAATTTAATCGCTTGTCGATATTGTATATCGATCGATATATTTATAAATATATATAACATTATTTATTTCTCAAATCATATTCAAATTTTATAATTAATATTTCATAAATATTAATTAATTTAATTATTAACAATTATAAACTAATTAAATCGTTCGGTCTTAAGGGAATTCATCATTTCAGTTGTGTAACTCTTGGGTGTAAATTTGGTCAACGATTAACATCGAACTATTCTAATGTTAAAGTTCACACGTCACTTAGCAGGTGGTGTGACATTATGGCCAAATTTATCGCTTACTCATTTTCGATAAAATCCAATTTTAGTTTAATAAGCGTTACCCGGTTGTGACATTTGTTTACACCAATTCTCTTCGTCAAAACTATATTCATATAACAATAGTCCAAATTCCAACTTCATCCACATTCAACTTTATAGTCCAAATACAAAGTCCTTGGTTCAATAATAACAATTATTATTAACCGAAATGCTCTGGCCAGAGACATTGACTTTGAGTTGATTGTGATACTAATCGCATATAACTGAAGAGACGAATCCTCTCTTGAATAGTGCTTCACTTTCAATACTTCCACTCGCCCCAACTATAGTCACTCGATAGACGTCATGCCATGGTTTGGCTATAATCAAAGCGGAACTTTCATATTGAAGATCCACAGTATTCTCAAGTCGAGAGAACTGTGTAAATCAGTCACATCGATATTTTCTGTTTGACCTAAGTTATATTAGCCAACAGAAAACTATCGAGTGAGTCATTCCATAGTTATCCAATAACTATTAATACGTAACCCCTAGGCGCCCCCGGCGGTCATAAGTAATACATTGCCCAACATTTGGAAAGCGTTACGTACTCCAGTCTCAACGGATATATCGATATCCAGTCTCGATGCATCTTAACTAGGAACATTTAAAATGGTATATTTGTTTCGTTATGATAAATTGCTCACGATTACAACACTTTGTAACTACTATCACAAAATATACCATTTATGGATTTTTCTATTAAATATACTTTTAATTAAGTTAATTAATTAACATAATCACATTATATCAAGTGTATAATATGAAGAAAATACATTTTATTTCGAACAAGATTGGTCAACGAGTTAGATATATGTAACAAATTACATAATTGCCCCTAGAACATACCCCTAACTCTATCACATCGTACTATTGCTTCCATGCAATGCTCATAACTTGCTGTATAAATGGTCATATTAAATCTCCCCAAATAGAATTTCTACGCATGTATCAAACAACATGCCCGAATTGCCTACAGGAAGCGAAGCTAATAACCTCCTTTGCTTGTTGTAATGCTCTAACAACAAATAAAAGATCATCCTCGTTATTTCTAAGCTCGCAAAAAATGCGGGTGTTTATGTACCAAAGAAATTTGTGATAGTTGAAGGAGAGGTTATGATTCCACCTAAAGAAGTTATGGACCTGGTTGCGAGTTTTCGAAAGAATATCTCATTAGCTTCTTCCTTGATTCCAATCCTCATGATATAGTTTGAGCTCAATGTCGAAGTGTGTGGAGACTTAAAAGAGCATTAAATGTACACTTTGACAAGTTTTACTTTCACTTCTCCAACTTGGAGGATAGGCAATGCATTCTAGAATCTGATCTAATATTTATTGAATGCAAGTCATTCATCATTACTACTTGGAGTCGGTTTGTTGACTCAGCAAATGCGCAGGCACGCTCTATACCAGTTTAGGCACACTTCTCTAGCATTCCTTATGTACTTCAACCTATGGCTAGTATTGAATGGTTAGCATACATAGGAAGAGAGCTAAAATGGATATTATATGCTAAGGCATTGGTTGAGATTAAACTAGACAAGCTATTGCCTACAAAGCTTATAGTAAGACCAACAGAAGGCCAACTCGCGGTTATTGATGTTCATTATAGTCAGAAGTCGGATATTTGCACTGCCTGTTATTTTTTTGGTCATACTTCTGACCGCTACAAGCATGGTACCTCATCATCTTAGTGTTGTTCGTAACGTCAGAAAGTAGTTACGAAATTGTTATTTTAGTAACGTTAGAAAAGCGTCACTAAACTATATACAGAGATTCGTACAGTAACGTTACAAAAGCGTTACGAAATTGTTGCAATTATGTTGATAAACTATATACGAGAAACTGTTTCCCAAGATGAAACTAATCGATCTCTGCAGTGCTGTTGGTAATTACTAAGTGCCTCTAATACGTCTCAAACGCACATTCGCCCAAACCGCGGACGCGCGCGTGCGGGTGGTGCGTCTCTAGGATGGCCTGCTCTATTGTCTCTCTTCATTCCATAGTAACTACACTAGAGACCACATAGTACTATATAAACACATGATGTTTATTATATTCTACTATGTGAGACTATACATCTTCCAATGCATTTAATGTCTCACACTTCTCAATGCAAATCTATTTAAACTATTCCTTCAATTCCAATAGTTAGCACCTTACTTATGTAATTCCATTGCCTATTTATCATAAAATTTCTCTTATTGATATGTCACATCTCAAGGAAGCTACCTTTCCTCAGCCTTAGCTTGTTGGCTTAGTCATAGTTGTCCAACCTTCTCTTGAAAGCAACCCTCCCCTTATGTCAGCCATACGTCAGCCATTAATCCTGCTTTGAAGATACTTCCTACATCCTCGCAAGCTAGTGAAGGTTCATATTTTAAGTTTGGTTCGCCTTAAATGACGATTTGGGTATCTATACATACTTATTATAAAACATCCTATTTATGATAAACGAAGATATAAAACGGGTTGCATGTAAATAAATAAAAAATCTCCAAACAAAAAAGCAAGCATCCTATTCATTTTAGATGCATTAACCCTGACTTCTCCAAGGGCAACAAAACACATTAACAAAAACAAAACAAAAATCAAAAAATTACCAAATTAGCCTCATCGCGTGGCTCTGTTCCCCAACGATCTAAAATTTCCACGTTCTTGCAAGAAAAATTCATGTTTTCTATTCAGTTTCAGCATCAGGTACCTAAAGTTAATCCGTATGAATTTAGATCCCTCGGTTTCGTTGTAACTTTTTCTTTCATTGATTCCAAGATCATATACTTACCATACATGGTATATGGTAGTGGTGAAGCTAATGAAAGGAAAATCTCATAGTCGGTCCTTTGATTTAAAACAGTTGAAGAGTCGATAAGCTTCTTCTTTGATATTAGAGTACTAGTGGAGTTCATCTTCAATTTAATCCATAGAGATTCCAAGATAAGCTCTATAAGAATCAGGGAAAAAAAACATGTGATTTCTATTCTCATCTTCTTGACTTCTATATATATATATATATATATATATATATATATATATATATATATATATATATATATATATATATATATATATATATATTATCAAAGGAACAAGTCTATTCTTGTATTCATTTTATTCAAAAAGGCCATGTAAGCACATAGTGAAATCTTAGAGCAATCGATATTACGCCAAACAACTTTACATCGATTTTGCTATGTGTGATGCTGCCTTGTTACGTCCCAAGAAGAAATTACGGAAAAGCCTTTGTATAAATCACCACATTTCCAATAATCTGCTTCAGAGCTTCTATTAATCTGAATTTGGTTGAAGTTGTATTTAATAAGATGAGTTTGTGGTAGAATACTATATGGTTATTATACATTATGTCCTGCAATAGCAAACTTTCACCTCCATATAACTTTAGAGAATCCCAACATAGGATATTGATCATACTTTTGCTATTTAGCAAAGGATTAAAAGATGAAAGTGCAGTCTATCCACTAGTAAGTGCTATTTGCATATGTTCAAGGCCTATTTGATGGATATATGAATGTTCTTAACATGTATTTGGATACTCGTTTTTTATTATAATTTGCTATGTGATCTAACTCTGTAATAGTGATGTTTCAGTTTTACTTATTTGCATTCCATATTAGAATGTGATTTACTCATCTGCATTCCTATTAAAGTAAGATTTTAACGTTAGTGACTTTTATGTTAAGAATGGACAAATTTAGTATGACAAGATGCGAAAGCTTGCATTGTCTACTTGAAAACAAAATTCATTTCGATAAATTCCTAACTCAAACCTATGAAGCATTAGAGACGACAATTTTTGGTTGAATTGTTCCATCATTTGTAAGAAAATTAAAAACTTGAAAAATAATTCAGTGAAGTAAAATATCAATCGATATGAAGAGGCAGCAAGAGCTTCATGAATTAAATCTAGTAAATGGTTCAATAAACATTATACTATTTAGAAGGCGCGCTCTGTATAACTGAAAGTCTAAATTAAAAAAACTCATCCCAAGATACCATACCATATAAACTGAAGAAGCAATCCAATTAAACACTATTTAATACACCTTGTGTACATACTGGTGCACCAGAACCAAGGCAAGGAGAGTTATTAAGCTGCTAGCCCATTTGTGTGATTAAGCAAGGCGAACGGCTTCATGTTACTAGCAACTGTACCTTTATTTAAGCAGCATGATCTATGTCTTAACAAATAGATTGTGTTTGTCTGCATAATAGAACTATTATGTAACTGCATGCGTTGCACACGGTAACATTGTAAAAATACAATTTTAAAGTTTTAAAGGGATGATAGATCAAAGGAAGAGATTGGGAGTCATAACAGAGAGGTAAATGATGAACGCACAGTTTCAACTTACTCTGAAAGTGACAAAAAAGGGTTAAAACATTAAAAGAGGTTGACGAAGCAATTGAATGGTTGAAACATATTCGTGAAGCTTTAGTAAAAGAGGCTGATGCAATCAAAATAAGGAGGGAAGGTAACAATCAAGCATCGTGAGTCAGGATACCTAATGGCACCTGTCAAGATTCAGATTTAAAAGTGGAGAGATCCTCAAATAGGCATAAGGAAGGGGCAAGAACATGATAAAGACCAAGTCATTACAAGCTCTGATGCACTACAAGAGCCCATAGAAGGAGCCATCGATCTTTTACAAGTCCATGCAGTACCGCCAGTTGATCCTGTCCTTCATAAGGAATGCCAAGTTACATCACAAGATTAATCTTTGCATGGACCGGGTTTTATCAACTCTAACTCTCTGTCTACTGATATTAAAGTTATTTCTTCCTCTATTAAAAAATTGTGTTAAGGAGAATGATATATCCGTGCAGGTTAATATCCTCTTTGATACAGAGAACAAGGAGGAATCCAAAGGGAATGTCTAATTTAGTTTGTACTATCATAAACTTTTGAGTGAGAGTTCCAATGAAGTGGCCAACAGCCCAACCAGAAAGACTAAAATAGTTAAAAAAGAACAACTGGTGAGAAAAATCTGAAATGGGAGGATGGGGAGAAATTAAAATGATGAGAGTAAGAGTACCATGCATCAAGGCAAGGAATTAAAAAGTAGAAATAAATCAATTAAATGACAATTATACGTTGGAACGTTCGGGGTTCGCATAAACCCGATAGAGTTGAGGAAGTCAAAAAATGTATTCAGAAGTATCATTTAGACTGCGTAGGGCTATTGGAAAATAAGTTGAGACCAATGGAGAAAAATAAGCAGAGTTGAGACAAGAGGAGAAGTGGTCAATTATAAGTAATGTTTTATACCATTACAAATGTACGGTGTTAATATTGATTAATAAAGAAGTATGTGATTACGATATTATCAGCATCAGTGATCAACATATAACTTTGAAATTACGAAACATCAGAGGTGCAAGATTCAAATTTTCTTCTATTTATGCACAATATTTGATTATTTAAGAGAAGCCTTATGGAGAAATCTAAAAGAAGATGCAGTTTCTATATTCAGACCATGGATTATCTTGGGAGATTTTAGTTGTATTAGATTTGATAGCGAAAAGAAGGGAGACAATAGAGTATCATTTGGTAAAATGACTAAGATGGTTTATCGGTATTACCGATTCATGGTTACCAATTTTCATAATGGTCTGGTCCAGTGAAAAAAACTAGTATAACCGCACAACGGTGGGTAAACCGACCGTTATGGTATTTGATATCAAAGAAAAATGTTTTTGTTTAATTTTTTTCTTTATTATTAGTCTGATACAAAATTAACCGCTTTTTAAAAAAAATAAAAAAAATTGAAACTGTGTAAATTCTATTATATCAATATACATTATCATATTTGTTAAAAAAAAAATGTCACCGCAATATACATCATCATATTTTTCAATACCTAATTAAAGAAGACTACTAATGCAAAAATTGATTTAATAAATAAATCTCATATTATTGAACTACAATGTTTAAATAAATTACCTAAAAATAACATTATTATATGAAAAACTAACACTGCTGAAGAAAAAACAAGAAATAAACTAAAATTACTGAAAGAAAAAAAAAACTAAACTTTGGATTCTGCCATTGTTGATATTTCTTCTAACAAAAAACTTGATTTCGCCACATAATCAATAACTGATTGAGACATAACATTGATTTTTTGTTTTTTTCATTTATGTACTCTATTTGGGTAACACCAACTCTGAAAAGACGAGGGATCCATAACAACTCCTTTAGTTTTTGTTTGTATATATCTTCACCTTCATCATTCTTAATCTTATAAAGGTCGTTAGCATTGCAACCTATGATTTCCTCTACTGGTTCATTAAAAGCAGTAATCCAAACTTCAACGGTTGGATCATTAATTTTCATTACCATAATATATCTGCATTAAATGAACATATTATTACATATATTACTGATTACTATAAATAATTAACTAAACTTTGGTGTCATGGGTCACAAGTTCGAAATTTGCGTAGCATGATTCGAACATTTATTAACATGTGATATATTATCCCATTGATATATTGTATATAAATTACCATTTCAAATAATAATAATAATAATCAGCTCTTAAATTATTACCTCAAAGTACAAGAGCTTTCATTCTGTTGGCATGCTTCACACCAGTAGCCTGATCCTGCAGATTCAGTTACCTTTTTTTTGCAACTCTTATAGGCTTGATACCACAATTTCTGACTCTTAATATAAGTTATGTAAGCAAACACGCTGAAGAATGCAGACTATGAATGGAATAAAAATAAACAATTAATATGAAATTATTAATGTACAATATAGTTCGAAACGATATGGACAAACCTTGTCATGACCCAATGTTGGATCATTTATTATATGAGAAAGCATAACTCTATCGTAAGTGGTAGATGAGATTATTGTGTTTTTGCCTTCACAATTGTACCAACTTCTAAGCTTTTTAGCTTCTGGTATGTTTTGATTTATATATAAATTGCTTTTACTCAATGTGGATAAAGATAAACCTGCAGTAAGATTAAATAATATTAAAAAAATGATGGCTTGGCAAGGACTAAAAAAACAGAATAATTTTTATCTTGAAAATCTCCAACTTTGACATATGTAATAGCTACTATAGGACATTCATCAAACATTTGTACCAGCTCAGCACCGACTTTCATAGCAAGTTCTTCCCATAAAGTCACATTAACAGTTTTACTTCTGTAATTTAAATCTAAGCATAAATATGTTGAGTAAACAAAATTAATGGTTTAATATGTGTAATGGCCGGTAGAAGTACCGAATAGTACGCAAATATAATCATGGGAAATTTGACGTAGGTAATAGGTCCGGATGTGATAATTCTGCAGATACGGAGCACCACATGGTATGACGAATGTCAAGGTTCAACTCAAAGAACAACTAAAGGAGTAGGTTAACGGCTTACTTAATTTTGCATATCTGGACAGTTGATTCATTATTCGACTCCATTGCAAATGCTAACGAAAACAGAGTGAAATAAACGGCACAAAATTCAACGTCGTGACGTAAATTATATATAGTAGGAAAATTGTAATTAACTACTAAGCAACACAAAAGGAACGGTAACAAAATGTTGAAATATTTATATGTAATTGCCAAATCGTTCTTATCAGATTTAGTACAGTGTATATAATTGACGATTGTCATCACATCCTGTGCATATGCACCACTAAATCAATCTCAAACTGAACACGTGCTATAACAAAGAAATCCTCTTTCGTCCTGCAAATTTAGAAATATAGGCTAACTAAATGTGGCATTGAGTGTAGCAGTTAAAAACCGCAAAGAACAAATTAACCTTACGTAGGGGATGAGATATATGTTTAAGGGACTTTCGTTCAGGCAAAATGCTAGTAATAATAACAGTGGTTGCCTTCAAGATTTGTTGTGCACTGACGTCCACGCTTCAAGTTGTTTCTACTAACCTCCTAAATCCATCAGGTTGCACACATGGCACGTGCAATCAATGCTCTACTTGACATTAAAAAGGTCAACAAATAAAAGAAGTAGAACCATCGTACTAATGTGATGATATTCAGTGGTCCATGTACCATAATACTCAGACAGAAGGTTGAAATATAGATTTCCATTGTAAATATGACATGCATTTAGACCCGTCAAACGGATCGGATCGGGTCATAAATGAATCGGGTAAAATTTAACCCAATCCACTCAAGGCATAAACAAACCCGACTCATTTAATGTACGGGTTGATCGGACTCGACCCATTTAATATACGGATTGATCGGACCCGACCCATTTAATAAAAGAATTAACCCGACCCGACCCGTTTAAAAAAAACTGTTGCATAAGCAATAAAAACTGCACCATACTAAGCTGTTACATAACAAACAAAATCAATAGTAACAAAATAAAAATCTGCACCAAACTGCATCAAATTCTACATAAAAACTGAAAACAGCATCATAAAACATCAGACAAAGGTTTCAATGAAATAAAATATCCACTAGTTATATACAAGCAAGCAACAAGATGTCCGTTAAGAAAGAAGAAGCAACCTATAAATGACAACGCTAAGGCCTTGTTGTACGGTGCTATGTATCATAGAAGCGCGATCTTTGTCTTGCTGTCACTGGTGCCTGGCTGCAATGTAAAAATATGCAAAGCTATCAAGCCTCTAAACAGCAATAGTATCATGAGGCTCAAATTCAAAACTAAAAAGACGTGGAACATGACATATAGGACAAGATGACTCAGTTCCTAACATATATCAGAAGTTATCCCATGTTTCAGTTTGACATTCTACAGTATCATATATGGCAAAAGAAGACCAAATTCTCAAAAGCAGGTTGAGCTCACAACCAATAAAATATATGGCAAAAGAAGACCAATTCTCAAAACATGGACAACAGCATGGTATGCAAGGTAAAAATACACAGGCACACTCAAGTACACGTGCACAGTACATACTAATACAGACGTGCATCACCTACATACCTAACATTCACACTATAACACACATGGACACATGCAGCTCATATACGTATATTATTATTATTATTCCAAAAACAATTAAACCAACAAAGTTAGACCGAATAAAAGCAAAGCCAGTAGCAGCAAGAGCAAATGACGAAGAAGAAAAAGAAGTGTACACAAAGACTTACAAATATAATCAAGGTAGATGAAATGAACAGAGCATTGAGTTGCATATTACAGCTTATGAATGATGTAGAGGGGCAACAAAGGTTAGCTTAGCAAGAAAGTCATTTTAAGAAAAAAGAAGTACAAGGAAAATTAAAAAAAAAACGATAAAATATAAAGCTGGAAGCTAGTAAATATATAAGCATATACTTACCTGGACGGAAGCTAGTAAATATATATGCATATACTTAACACGTTCAAGATTCATGCACATAAAATACTCTATCACTCATACAACTATAGCACAACACACATAAGGGCTGTGACACAATAGACCCACACACGCTAGCTACCCCACAATCATTCATAGAAGCTGTAACTACAGGAAAATATAAAGAAAAGTAACCCAAAATTAATTTAGACATTACAAATGCCTCAACTCACATAGCAATGCGAAGACTAACGCTCTAAACATTTATGAGAGAGGAAGCCCTGAAGTATGGCACGAAAACCCACACTTCCGCTTGTAAAAGTGTCTATTCAATCTACATGCATTGTTTTGATGTGTGTATTATATTGTCTACATGCATTCAATCTACACGATATCTTTATTGAAACTCTTCTATTACTTCCTAATATGTTCACTAACACATTCCTATACTACAGGTCTCAAGTTTCACCAACACAAGTAAGCGGCTAATAAGATTTAAGATTGGATTCTGAACAATTGATGCTTCTAGCTTGTTTCAAACACATATCTTGAATCCAGAATGACAATTTTAAATTACTTAGCCTTGTAGAATTCAAACAGTATGTCCCATGCATCATCAAATCACAATCCCAATAAAATAAGTTGCTTCATCGACCACTCAACTAGAGCATAATGCAGTCAATATGACTTAAACTATAAATTAGTAAATCAGAAAATATGCAATTATATCACAAATAAACCTTATTGAAATTTTCTCATTTTCCATGAAATTTAGGTATTTATGCCAATTTTCAAGCTCCAAAGCATCAAGAGGTCTGACATGGAAGTAGGGCCTTCTGATGCCTAATTCAAAGTCAATGATTTTAGATTCGTAGTCTTAAAAAATTACATAAATCAACAAACCTAAAAAATGTTTGAAACAACAACAAAAACCTCGAAGATAGGCATCCGATGCATGGCGAGCTGGAGCAGTGGTATTGAAATAGGAATAAAGCTAATACCTTTCAATCGGTGGAGGCAAAACTGTATGGATCTAGCTGCGACGTCCATGTTGGAGGCAGTAGTATCTGACGAGCCACCGACGGTTTACAAGGTGCGATTTCTTTGACAATGCTGGCGGCGTGAGGAATAAAGGAGGCTGGTTATCAAAGATGAAGAGGAGTATCGGTTAGATTTATGAATTAATTTTTAGCCTTTGATTTTGCTCCTTCCAGATCATGGTTTTCTCCATACACGGAAATTTTGAAATCTTCAATTGCTCGAGCCATTTGCTTTTTGGATTTTGGTAAAATCGGATCTTTTAGGGTTTTATTTTGAGTTATCGGAAATTGCGGTAATGGCATCTTTAGAAGAACACGGCGAAAACGGAGAAGAAGAATAGGTAAAGAATACACGGAAGCAACAACAGAGAGGAATGAGGCATGTAATTTTGGCTTCAGGAAAATTGATTTTGCCTAGTAGAAGTAGGCAAACCTCCCTACGGTCGGTTTGATTATGTTTAGATTGGATGGGTTTTTTTTAAACTTGATTAACAAAAGGGCCCAATCCCAGAAAGTACAAATAAATGGGTATACCCGAAAGGGTAAGACCCAAACTAAACACATCACATACCAAACCCTAAACAACATAGGGTATTCAGCGCCTCCTTTGAACAAAAAAACAACACGAGTAAAAATGGCGGAAGGTAGAAGTAGATTTCGACACAAATCACAAAATAAATCCCTTGAGCCTGAAAATAAGGCTTATAGGGGCTTCCAAATCTTCGTGGCTGAGCGCTGCAATCCATGAAGCTCTGAAATGGAGCAAAAATTACTCTCAAGAGCAGTTTTTGTATCAGCTTCTACAAGCGAGGTCACTTTGCTGTTCAAAGCTTTAACATACCTTGAATCTGGAAGATTTTTGAAGTAAGCTCCAAGATCTAGGGTTTTGGCATCCAAAATAATTTGAGGCTCTCATGAATCAGCAGCAGCTATGGTCGTTGCTTCGCGACTTGGAGCTTTGAAAGTTAGATCTGATAGAGTCTCTTTAGTAGCTTCAGCAGTATAAGATTGAAACTTGCTGCTATGAACAATATTTGCTAGAATCTCTGGTTCCTTCATTCTACTACTTTCGTCTCTCTTCCAGTTAGATAAGTGATAAATTTGATTGTTAATATTGCTCTTGTAATGATTGAATCCTAATCTTTGGTCTTTGATAGCCAATTGAAGCATCCTTTCATCTTCGCGTAAACTGTTATTAGCACAGTAGCTCCTATACATATCAAGTAAAGAAAAGATATGATTAGAATTCATAATATTGTAATTAATTTTATTATTATTGATAGGAGATTTGTTACTTTCCTTGTAGGTATCATTCATGACACTGGTATTATATAGGCAACCATCAGTAGTGCTGCAAGTACCATCTCTATGAATCCCATCAGATAAGTGATTGTTGTTAAACATATGTATGTTCTCTGATTGGGTGGCTCTTAATCCATTGTTGTTGCTTCTGGGTTGCAGATTATCAATATGCTCAAGCTCACTGTTGAGAGAGCGGTAGCTTCTATTTAAATCAGGTAAGCAAATCAACTTATTAGAGACTATATCAAAATTTGAATTAATATTACTAATATTAAGTTTTTGTTTGCTTCCCTTGCAGGGATTTTCCCTGGTTTGGACTAAGAAGTGGCTGCTATCAGCTTTAGCTTGATAGAAATTTTTGCCTTGATAACCTGCTGAAGCTTTAAACCTTATGCGGTTTCTTATTTGGAGGGAATTCTCGTAAGAGAATTTACCTTTTTGTAAGTATTCTTCAACCCTTTTTTCATAGTTGTCTGAATCACTTAGGCCCCGTTTGGTTTGCTATTTTTAGTTTTGTGTTTTCGTCTAAAAAAAAATTTGCATTTGTTATGTATTGTTGAAAAACAGACAATTTTGAAAAATGAAACTAACATAGAAAATAGAAAACAAGTTTATTTGATTTTTCGTGTTTTGAGACATAACAAAAGAACGGAAAAAAATTCATCTCCTTCATTTCCCGTCCATCATGGCGATGACTAAGAATTGTACAAAATTTCCCACATTTTCTTGTATTTTGTAGTGTACATTGAAAACGCAAAACACAAAACTCAAAACGAAACCAAATAGGGTCTTAAGTTTTCTCCTTGCATATCGAGATTGCGAGGATTGCAAGACTTTTGGAGAATGATATTGTATTCTAATTCAATGGCTTTCCATAATTGAGTACCGTTAGTTTCATTGTTTTGATGAAGCCTGTTATTTCTTTCTTTCCATAGAAAATAAACTGTAGTGGTTAAAACAACACAAGCTTTATCAAATTCCTTGTTCTTTCCCTTTAAATTTGTTTGTATTTGTTGAATGCTGTGTCTAATGTTTTGAAGCACTAAGTGTTGATTGAGTTTTAATTTGTTTTTGGCAATAAACCAAATGTGTCTTGAATATGGACAATCAAAGAAAAGATGCTCAATACTCTCAGCTTCTTTCTTACACAAGAGACAATTGATGTTTTCTTTGTTTTTGCTCCATTTTGCACATCTGTCCCTTGTTGGCAGACGATTTAAAATAGAAAAATAAGTGCAATGAGGCATTTTAGGGCAGTTTGCTGTATTCCAAATTGTTTTGAACCAATCTACTTCCATTTCTTCTTCTTTAATATAATCCCTAGTGTTTTTAAAAGAGAATTTTCCTTTTATAGATAATTTCTAAATCCATTTGTCTTCTTCAAGGCTTGGGTCTATTTCTATTTTGCTAATTGTTGAGTTGAAAATAGAAGCTGCTGGCTATAGTTGAGTTTTCCAAAGTGAATTTTGAATAATGCCTTCCACTTTTTCATTTGCTTCTCCAAATTGATAAAGATTGCTCCAGCCAAGCAGGTTTATCAAAGATTTTCCATTTATCCAAGGATCAAACCAAAGACTAGTTTGCTTTCCATTTTTGAACTTTCTTTCTAATAATTTAGTGCCAATTTCTCTGCAATTAAAAATAAATTTTCAAGTATGAGAATGGTATTTTTCCACTGGCATGGACCAAAAGTTCTTATTTTTGACATATTTGGCTTTCATCCATTTTGCCCAAAGAGAGTTTCCTCCAATGAATTTCCAGAATAATTTGAAATTGCAAGCCTCATTTAAGTCTTTAAGATTTCTAATGCCTAAGCCTCCAGCCCTCTTTGTTTTAGTGATAGTATTCCAGGAAACTTTATGATTCTTACCACTCCATAAAAAATTTGCACATAATTTTTCTATTTTTTCAATTGTATTGATTGAGATATTGTGAGATTGCATCCAATACATGACTATTGTTGTAATGACTGTATGGGTGAGTTCAACTCTTCCTGCAATTGAGAGTGGCTTGCTAGACCAACTGTCAAATTTACTTTGAATTATATCATGAAGCTTGGCACAATCCTTATCTTTGATTTGGTTGCAACTAAGAGGAAGCCCTAGGTATTTAATTGGAAGCTCACTTTGCTGAAACTTTAATACACTAGGAATTTCCTCCATATTGCTACATGATTTGCTGAAATAAATCTTGCTCTTGCTGTCATTAATTTGTAGTCCTGCATAATCTTTGAGGTTATCAAATATTTTCTTTATTATTTCAGCATTCTGAACATCTGCTTTCAGAAAAATTAATAAGTTATCAGCATATAGAAGATGAGTAATAAAAGGAATAATTGAATTAATTGGTTTTAAATTTTTATTCAATTGTTCCTTATCCATTTGCAATGTAAGATATTCCATAGTTATAGTGAATAGGTAAGGAGATAAAGAATCTCCTTGCCTTATTTCCCTATTACTTTTTATGAACCCACAAGGGGAACCATTTATAAGAATTGAATATGTTACATTACGGATGCATTCTTTAACTAGGTTGCAAAAAATTTCATTGAAGCCTAGTTGTCTCATCATATGAATAATGAAATTTCTATTGATTTTATCAAATGCTTTATGTAAATCAATTTTTATACACACTTTTTATTCCCTGCTTGATTGAAATTTCTTAATAATTCATGGGCTAGAAGTGTATTTTCAGCAATAAATCTACTAGGGATAAAAGCACTCTGGTTTTCAAAAATTAAATTTTTTAGAAAGGCTTTTATTCTATTACTTAAAATAGTAGCAATAATTTTATAAAAGAAATTATAATAGGCAATTGGTCTGAAATCTCCAAGGCGGTTAGGATTTTTAATTTTTGGCACTAAGGTAATAAAGGTATGATTCAAAATTTTCAGTAATCTGCCAGAGGAAAAAAATTCATTAATAGCCTCAAATAAAATACTTTCTAAATCCAACCAATGAGTTTTGTAAAATTTAGCCCCAAAGCCATCTAGTCCAGGGCTTTTATCATCCCTTGGCAGTAAAAATGATTTTTTTAATTTCTTCTAGACATATTGGAGCAAGTAAAATTTCATCACTATTATTATGCAGTAAATATTTAGGAGTAATATTGGGGAACATACCTGGGCTTCTACCAGAGTTGTACAGATCAGAAAAATAATTGATAGCTTCCTTTTCTAACTGGGAAGCTTCATTAATGATAATCCCATTATCATTAAGTAATTTCCCTATGTCATTACAATACTTCCTACTAGACATTTTGGCATAGAAAAATTTACTTGGAAGATCACAATTAGTAAGCCAGTCTACTTTGGCTTTCTATCTTAAGTTAGTAGCTTCAATATGTAATGAATTTGCAAGCTTTTTTGCATAAGAAAAAACTCCTTAATTTGAATAGGGTCTGAGCTATCAAGGTCAATATTGTCTTGCAATCTCACACAACCAACTCTAATTTGATTGATTTCATTATTATTTCTATTTTTGTTCCAAATTTTCAGATTGACCTTAGTTTGCTATAAAATGGTTCTAAACTTAAATTGGGCAGAACCTAAAACTGAAGTATGAAAGCTATTTTTAGCAACCATACTATAATCCTTATTAAGAACCCAACCATTCTAAATCTAAGAGGGAAATTGCTTTTAATAATATTATTTTGGGAAAATATAAGTTGTAATGGGGTATGATAACTAGTAGCTTGGGGTAGAGTATAACATCTAAAATTAGGAAATTTATCTAAAAAATAATGATTGACCATAATTCTATCCAATTTACAATTGAAATTTCTGAATTCACCAGATTTCCAAGTGTACTTGTTACCTACAATATTAGGCTCAGTTAAGCCAGTTTTAAACATAAAATTAGAGAAGAATTCCAATTTCCTAAAAGGAATTGGAATTCCTCTCCTTTTTTCAAAGGCCTTCATAACTGTATTAAAATCACTAATTAAAATCCAAGAGATGTTAATATTATTATTTAGCTGTTCCAGCTTATTCCATAATAAAAGTCTATCTTTTTCCATGTTAGAAGCATATATAAAAGTCACATTTAGTTGGAAACCCCCTTTGTTTTTAAAAAAATAGTGAATATATTGCAAATTTAGAGAGTACTGGTATAAATCCCATATATTGAGATCCTAGATTACAAAAATCCTACCATTACCCCCCCCATAGAATTATTATGAATAGAAATCCATTTCTTTAAAAGACTGTTTTGAAAATTAGCTAGATTATTGTCTTTAAGTTTATGCTCTAAAATACCTACAATGCTAGGCTTATATGTTAATAATAACTTTGAAAAATCTAATTTTCTTTCAGGGGAATTTAAACCCCTAACATTCAATGAAATAATAGACATAGATATAATATAAAGGATATCACTACAGCTAAGGTGAAGTATTGTTGCAAATTTCTATGCTTTCAGAAGCTTTTCCTCCCCTTTTCTTGTATTCTTTCTTTCCTTTAACTTTTAAGAATTCTTCCCACTCAGGATTTTTGATGATGTATTTCTTCTCAAAGTTTTTTGAATTTGAGATTTCATCATTATCACTATCCATAATTTCCTGTATGCTCTTTTTTCTGGCCTTTTTCCTTTTTCTATTTACAGGGGAAGAAGATGAAGAAAGGAGAAGGCCAACATTCTCTATTAAAAACTCATAAATCTCAGAACAGTTATTCAGACGACTTTTAGTTAACACTGCAGAGTTTTCATTTTTTGAACCATTTAAGATAGTTATTTCTGTAATTAAACTTGGGTCTTCTTGCTGGGGGGGGAAGATCCATGAACTGTATATTAATGTCCCCAGAACTCTGATTTGATTTTTTTGAGATTACTGCACTATTGCCATCTGAAACCTTTTTTACAGCAGAACCATCTTTATGTTGTATAGTTTTTATGGCCACAGTACGTCTTGTTTCTTCATAGTTAGAGCTATTTGAAACTGCTTGCGGAAAGATCTCAGTTTGCTCGTCATTGCTAACAATTTCCATGTTATTCTTTGAAAATTCAAAGCTTAGAACGTTTCCTTTCATATTTCCAAAGAACTAAGTTTTCTCTGAGTTCAAATTATTATCAAGAACGGTTGGATCTTCATTGTTAATGTTTTCAAAGATTGTTACATGGTTTGCATGTCCGTTCTTTTCTTGAATTAAAGGAACTTATACGTTTCTTGAATCCTCTGTAACTGGCTTTCTTGAAACTGCACTGAGATTTGGATTTTCTTTTTCTTTCCAAACTAACTTTGATGAGCAAGCTTCGATGAGATGACCAAAGCAAGCACACTTCATACACTTGGAGGAATCCATTCATATTCTATTTTCTAAGTAATATTTTCTCCATCATGCATAGTGATGTAGGCAAATTTTGGTAGAACTTCGTTGGCTCTGATTTCTACTCGAATTCCTGCATAACTAAGTCTTGTTTCGTTTGTCGTAGGCTCATCAAATTTTATTGGAATACCTACAACACTAGTTATTGCTGCAAATGCCTCTTTGTCCCATAATTTGAGATTGAGTTATGGTAATCTTATCCAAATTGGATAAGTGGATAGTAGATCTCGATCAAGAATCATTTTCTTATCCCATTTTTTCAAGATAATAAGCTTGTCATTGATAAAGTATGGACCTCCTTGAATTGCCTTATTACAGTCGAATTCGATAGAGAATCTAATGAAAAAAACCCTTTGTTTCTTGTGTAGATCTCGAATTTGTCGATTGGGTTCCATGTTTTAAGAACGAAATCCTTGAAATGATGATAATAGGGCCTAGATCCAAACACATAAGCTATTATAGAATTACTCCATTTATCCTCGGTTCTTTGACCGATCTCTTCTTTAACTACAACAACTCTTTTGTCGCCCATTTTCATCGGTGCTGAAAAACTTAGATCTGCATATGAATTAAGCCCTCCTTTCTTAACAAGATCTGCCCAAGAAGATGATGGTTTTGTTATGTTGTTTGTTTCTTTAGAGTGAGTTCTTGAGGCATCGAAAACTGGTCTGGTATTAATCTGTTGTTGATCATTTCTATGATTGTATCTCTGCCCTTTAGGCACAGATCTTGCCGGATATAGGTTGCAGGCCTATGGGTTTGCCTCTGGGGTTTCTCTAAGGAAAGATTGGGGGTGGTTTTTGACATTTGAAAACCATCGTTTTCTTGATCTGGAGGCTTATCTTTAAGATTTGAGAAGGAAAGAGGTCAAGGAGAAGTCGGAGAATCAAGGAGGGAGGATGAAGAACCCCTTGAATTCTGATTAGGGTTTACACAAAAGATAGGATTGTTTTTTATATTCATGGCAGCCAAGGCTACTAGAGAAAAATAATTGCTATTGGATAGGGTATTTGTTAACATAGATTGGATGAGAGGTTTCCCGAGCTTTGTGGTTGGATACTTGCCATCCAGTTGCAGTGATCATAATCTCATTCTTATATAATTAACAGATCAGCAACAGGTCAACACGAAACCATTTAAATATATGAAATGGTGGTGCTTGGATGAAGACTACCTTAGAACACTAGAGGAGGGATGGTATCCATAGTTGATTGGACGTCCCTTGTTTTGTTGGGTTAAAAAACTTAAAGAAGTAAGGAGAAGCTTAGAGAATGGAGTGGAGATAACAATGACACTAGAATGGATGTGGAATTTTATAGAAATAAGTGTAGGAAACCACAACGATCCTTGGAAAGCAACCATAATGAAAACAATGCAAGGAGTCTATAAATCTGTGTGAATAAGTGTAGAAGGAAATCATAGACACATGGCAAAAGTTTAAAGTTGATTGGCTACTATTGGGGGGTGAAGCTACCTCATTCTTTTATGCTAAAATATCAAATTAGATATGTATAAATAAGTAGGTTGGTAGCAAGGTTTTAAATATCGGATTTCGGTCACGTTTCGTCTCGGAATTTTTACACAAGTAATATCGTATCGGGGGAGATCTCGGACGAGATGAGTACATATCGGGTGTACATCTCAGATTGACATCTCGGGTCTTATAATGCATCTCGGGAATATCTCGGATGTACTTATGTGTCTAAAATTGATGTGTCAAAAATTTATTTAACGGTTATAACTTTCTTAGTAAAAATAATAATGGTAACACACTTAATTTACATGGAAAATGGAATATTTTTAGAAGAGTAGTAGCTTGATTAGTTTAATTGATTTGGTGATTGAATAATATCCTTTTATTTGAACATAATAAAGAAACGAAACCTTTCGTTATGACTCATTAAGATAAAAAGTAAAGAATATGTTCAAGAAGTTGGTAATTTATAATTGGATTGAGTAGTTTCTTTTGAATCAATATGAAAATAAAAAATATTATGGAAAATAAGAAAAATGTATAATTTCGGGTGAGATCTCGGATTGAGATCTTGATTCATATTTCGGGTGAGATTTGAATATCTCGGACGAGATGAGCATCGAGGGAGATATGGAGGAGATTTGATGTCTCGTCTCGTTTAAGTGTGAAAAGGAGATCTCGGAGGAGATCTCGGGCGATATATGGGAGATTTAAAACCATGGTTGGTAGTTTATCATTTGAAGGGAAAATTTGTAACAATCAAGTGGAGTTTGCAGATAACGGTCAATTATTTTACTCGGTTATTCAATCAAACACACTAGTCGTACATGCCCAATGTTATTTGCAAAAATAACATTACGGAATATGGCTGAATGTTTCTGAATGATCAAAAAGATATGAATGAGACAATGGAAGCCAGTTCGGGAGTTAGGGACAACACGGCTCTAGGTCTGGACGGTTTCAATTCAAAATTCTATAAAATCCACTGCAAATGGTAAAGGATCTCTTACATCAGGATATAATGGTACATTTTAGTGTGGAAAATTATTAAAGGAACGCAACCACACATTCATACATCTTTTCCTGAAGAGTAAGTCAACAAATGAGATTCCAAACTTCAGACATGTCACTTGTTGTAACATGTTATAAAAAATCAAGTCCAACTCTAGGGCAAGGCTGGCAAGCTAGCTGCCTAGGGTAACAGGGCGAGGAGGGGAAACAATCTACAAGTTCTGATAAGATGTATACACTTTTATATCATGCCTATAACAAATTATAATTTATTCAAATGGTAACAGATGTTGGCTTTGAAGCAAGCAACCAAAGTTCGACTCTGGAGTTACCCATCTCCGAATAATTTCTCACTCTCTGCTCTGCTAAAAAAATTGATTTATTTGGGGCAACCAAATCAATCAAGCTGGGCCTATATAAAATTATAGCCAAGGTCCTATATAACCGAATGAAGTTGTTCATGAATGGCCTTATATCAGAAAACCTGGTAGAGTTAGGTTATGCCCTAGAGGCATTTATGTAATTTGTTACATATATCTGACTTGATAACCAATCTTGTTTGAAATAAAAGGTGTTTTTCTATTATATACTTGATATATTGAATTATATTAATTAATTTATTTATTTAAAAATATATTTAATAGAAAATCCATAAATGGTATGTTTTGTGATAGTAGTTACCAAGTGTTGTAATTGTGAGTAATTTATCATAATGAAAATAAATATATCATTTTAAATATTCCTAGTCAAGATGTATAGAGACCAGATTCGATACATCTGTTGAGACTAGAAAACGTAATGCTCTCTAAATTTTAGGTAGTGTGTTAGTCATAGGTGTTGGGGGTATCAAGAGGTTACGTACTGATAGTTATTGGATAACCATGGAATGACTCACTCGATAATATTTATGTTGGTTAATATAACTAAGGTCAAACAGAAAATATCGATGTGACAAAATTACATGGTTCTCTTGACTTACTGTTGATCTTCAATGTGGAAGCTCTGCTTTAATTATAGTTAAATCATGACACGACGTCCATCGAACGACTATAGTTGGGTCGAGTGGAAGCAATGGAAGTGAAACGCTATTCAAGAGAGGATTCGACTTCTCAGTTATACGAGACTACTATTATGGTCAACTAAATTCAACTCAAAGTCAAAGTCTTTAGCTAGAGAATTTCGTTTAATACTAATTATTATTGAATCAAGGAATTTGTGTTTGACTATAGAGTTGAATATAGAAGATATTGGAATTTTGACCATTACCAAATTTCATTAGTCCAAAGTGATATGGTTTTGACGAAGATAATTAGTGTAAATAAAAGTCATAAAAGGCTAACGCTAATAAAGTAAATTGGATTTTACCCAAACCAAGTAAGTGATAAATTTGGTCAAAATGTCACACTCCCTGCTAAGTGACGTGTGAATGTTAATATTCGGATAGTTCGATATCAATCACTGACCAAATTTGCACCTAATGAGTCACACAACAAAAATGATGAATCCTCATTTGACCAACATGATTTAATTAATTTGTAATTGTTATAAATTAGTAAAATTAATCAATATTTATGAAATTTTATTTATAAGGTTTTATTTTGATTTGATGAAAAATATTGTTAAATGTAATTATAAAAGTTATAAATATATTAATCAATATACGATATCGATAAGTGTTTAAATTGGATTTAAATATAAAATATTTGCTCGTGCTTTAAATGGGTTTAAGTCCCATATAGGGGTTGATCATATTCGGCCATGATGGGGGCTTAGTGCGGCTATGAGATGGTGCAATAGAGGCTTTGAGATGGAGGGCTAAGATGGAAGAGAATTGGTAAGAGATGATGTAGGATATTGATCCTAAAATATCTCTAAATTCTCCTCTATATAAGTATCACTAACCACACTGGTTTGTGATCCTCTTTAGCGTTTATATCCCCTCTAGATCCAGCCGAACTCTCCCCCTTCATCTCTCTAATTCTCTAAGTTCAAATCAAGTGCTATGTGATAGCAGATGGTTAATGATCTAGAGGCTAGCAATCTGTTGGATTGGAAAACAATTTTAGAAGCAAATTTCATCATTTCAAGGTGTACTTAAAGGCATGGATGTAAGGAAAATTTCTGAAATATTTATGAATAATAATGTATGTATATTATGTATTTCATGTATATTATTTTGATAGTTAGGTAATGATTGTATTATACAAGCATATTATCATAGTTAGATTGGTTGTATATTCATATACACTTATAAATTTAAAAAAAATTAACACATTAACATCAGTAATGCTCAGGGCTCGATTAAAAAAACAACTTTTTTGTTTTTAATTAATTTAATATACAATTTTTAATTCTATAAGAGATTTGTAATGTAAATTACATATCCTAGTTTATTTAAATATATTTTTAAAATTTCATATAAATAGTTTCATACCAAAATTAATTTCGACTAAAAAATAGTAATAATTTTTATACATATATATTATTATTTAAATTACTTAATTAAGTAATTTAGTTATAACAAAATTTATACATATTATAAAATATGTTTTATATTTTATAAAAATAGATATGTACATTATCAACCTTTCCAGAGCCCGCTATCGTGCGGGAGCCTCATGCATTGGGTTCTACCTTTAGATATGTACATAATATACATTTAGTTGAAATAAAAAAACCAATATTTTAGTTTTAATTTAAATTTTAAATGCAAGCCAAAAATTAAAAATAGATTTCAATTTATTTTAAAATTATAAAATTATATTTTAAATGTTTACATCAGTCATATTTTTTTATTAAAATTTAAATTATATTTGAAAATAATATTGTTATCAATTTTATTAATTATTAAAGCATTATCCGTACGGATGTTATTTTAAATACATTTTAAAATAATAATATATATATGTATGTATGTATGTTTTGCCATGAACAATAATAGGGGGGTGTATGTATGTATATATTAACATACATATATATCTGTATATTTTAAAGATAATAATGTATGTGTGTGTATATTTAATATCATATTATATACATACATACTTACATACATATATATATATATTCAAATATAAATATTGTAGTGTTTTATTTACATAAATTAAAGTGTATAAATATGCATTTGGAGAGTAAGCTTGTATATTGGATGAGCCAACATTTCCGTTATAGTGTAAATCACAGCACTTATACATAGGCATGTTATACCTTTTATGGATTTATATGTTACACATGCACACATATATGTATGTATGTGTATGATACACATATATATATAACATTAATTAAATAATATAATATCATTTTATAAATTTAAATAAAATAATGATTTTATTTAAAAGAAATTTAGAAATGTTCTGAATAAATTACACTCCATAGGCCCAATAAAGATCTAGAATTTTTTTAAAAAATTCACCCATTTTTCCACTGTGGACTGGTCCAGATCCAACAGTGGTATCAGAGCCCAATAGCATATGCTGTCTAAATTAGTCATGTTAGGGTTAACTAATTAAGCTCACAACTCAGTTAGTAGGGTGTCTAAGAAAGATAATGTCAAAGGATTGGGTTTGATAATCAAGTAATCTGCCTTACTTGGCTACCGACCTAGCTCGAACAGATATGTGATCTCAAAGGTTGTCTCTGATAGAATTGGGCTTTGGACTAATTTTCAAAATTATTTGAAAATTAAAAATACAAGATTTTAAATTTAAAAGTTAAGTTTAAAATAAGATATATATATATATATATTATAAAAGTTATAATATAATAAAAAATTTCAAAAGTGTTTAAAAAATAATATAAATTAATTTCAAAAATTTATATTTATTAATAAAATTAATAAATATATAAATTAATTAAATAAGTTAATTAATGAACAATATATGCATGTTTTATATATTTTGATATATGTAGTGATATTTGAAAATGTTTAAGATATCATAAGTATTTATGTATGTATATAAAATAAATTTTAAAAATTAATATATTTTAATTAAAATTGTTTAATTAATTTATTTAATTAAAAGGTTAATTAATTAAATAATATACACATATATGTTATATATATATATGTTACTCTATAAAGGTTATAGTGTATAATAAATATTCAATATAAATGTTATATTATACTAATATAAACTTAATTAAAATGTTAAGCAATTAAATTAAATAAGATTTAATTAATATAATATTATACATAAGACTATTATACAAGTAAAATGAAATATAAAAGTTATATAATAATAAAACTTATATAATATGAATGTATGAATTAAAGGTGGAACATCAGAAACCCTAAATAGACTTAAGAAAATAACTACATACGTAAATGTACGTATACCGTGATTTTCGATATGCCCGACACTTGAACCATGTGGGTATTTTAAAAGAAAATTCAATGTCACTCAATATAATATATCGAAGATTACAAATCTTTAATATAAAGTTGTCTTCTACTATATATATTAAAAAAGTACTTGCACACTCCTTAGTTGTGAGCAAACTCAAGCTAGGGATGTTATGTGTAGTATTATTAATATATTGAATAAACAAGGTACGATAACTATATGCATTCGTTGAGCAAACTCAAGGTACATATACTCTACTTAGGCCGCTGCGATATGGTAGGTACAAGTGAATAATTTCATTTCAATTTGTTGAGCAAACTCAAGATTGAAGTGAAATTAGGACAAGGTACCAAGGGTTAAGTGTTGTCTATGATACAACCGATAAGGAGTTATCCATCGTTCATGGAGCTATGACTTGTTGAGCAAACTCAAGGTCAGAATTCCAAGATGGACGAGTCCTAACACCCACTAGAGAAGTCGAAAGACTTCCATATTTTGACTTAGGGCTTGGTGAAACATAAAATACTAGTAGAAGCCTTGTTAGAAAAATGAAATGATATCATTTAACCTTTCTAATATTGTAAGAACATATGCTATATCATGTTATAATAATCCATATTGATAAATTTATGCATTTAATATGATTAATAAAATATTTATCAATTAAGACATAAAATTGAACTGAATTGAAGATTGACAAATATAAATATAAGATATACTTATTAATAAATGTTGATTTCTCATTAACGTTTCAACACCTATGCAACGCTTGTTTTTGCAACTACTAAATACATTCGTAATTTGGTCGCTTACGTGTTTATTTGGTCAAGACTGTGTATTGCATTCTATCAATTTTTAACTCTAAAAGCAATACAAGGCTATAGATGTTTAATCCATATACTATCGTATATAAGTGTTATATGGGGAAGGGTCACAGTTCGTAATATGCGATACTTCGATGAATTTAGTTCATTCGAAATAAGACAATAAACAGTACTGTGAGATCGAGTATTCAATTTGATTGATTACAAAAGGATCCTATTATGTTAAATGTAACACCAGACCAAACAATAAGAAATATCTTAGAATTCGATCACTGAACTGTCAGTTTAATTAGTTTATGTAAAGTGCAACATATATGATGTCCTTAAACATTATGGATAATCGAATGCACTTTTGTAAAGAGTTTGTTATGATATTGTAGTAAGGGTTTCTCTTTTGAATGGTTTGACCATTTAGAAAGGAAGAAAATGTATAAGAGTAAATGTAATTTAAGGTACAATTCCGATGAAGAGAGCGAATGGTCACTCTTGCTTCATAAAGAAACATTGAAAACATGAATTGTAATAATAATGATGGATGCTTAATATTGGAATAAGAAAAATGAATTATGTTCCGAAATGTATTTTGTATAGATAATTGTTTTCTATGAGATTTATTTCTTTGAGTTCAAGATATTTGATCAAAGAACTCTCCATTGTAAACTAGTTGTAGTATATAAAATAAATAGTCTATATTAAGTGGATGATGGACCTTTGAATTCAGTACGTTATTATAGTAATAGCAGAAATAGTAGGTGTTAACAAATTTTTTGTTAACCCATAAATGTGCAAAGTAGGTGAAGCTTGGTTATAATTAGGCTAAATAGCATTATGTCAACTCGCTAAAAACATGCATGTTCTATGTTAAAGCCATGTACACGTCGAAATCATGAATGCAAGAGTCCAATACAATTCTATATGCTATGCAATGCTATGCAATGTTAATTGCACAAGTCCTTATTTGCATAAGTCATCAATTTACAATAGGCATTAGAAATCCCCAATTCGATTTAGGGTTTACAAAATTAAAAATGTAAGAGAGAGAGAAGAGAATGAATCGCCCCTTTTATAATGACCTTGGATCCATATTTATATGGGAGGAGGTGTGCGGCATAGTTGTCATGTGTCCTTCGAGATGCCCGACATTCGGCATTATTCATCATGTTGATGCCATCCGGCATCCTTTGTTGTATTGTTGTGTTATGATATCCATTGAGGATTGGAGATTCACGATGTTACTCATACATCATTCCTTTACTCATTGATGTTTTTTGATAACCCCTGCAATGTTGTTGATAGGTGGAATTATGCTTGATTAGTGATTTATGACATCCACTCTTACTTTATTTATTTGCGACATCCATATTACATTGATGACTTTTGACATCTTCTTTATATTGCCACCTTTCGATATCCTCTTACATGTTAGGCTTTGACATCTCTTATTATATTGGTGAAGTGTGAGGTTAGTGTCATACGATATCATTGTCAACTGCAAGCTTTCGACATCCTTTCATTCTATGCAACACGAAATCCTTTGTCTCTCAATGAAAGCTTGTGAGAGTTTGGTGTGTATCACACATTCGATGTCCGCTTAAGGCATTGCGACATCCTTTGGTGTATGCTTCCTTGCTTTTTTCGACATTCTTGACTTCGACATGATGTGTTCATGCTTTTGACATCAGACATCTTCTCTTATATGCTTTCTTGCCTCCTTTTTTCACATGCTTTCATATTTTTGGCATCGCGGTTTGTAGTAATAATTGACCCCTAGTATAGAGAAAATATTGAGTTTTCAAGTCAATTCCTCAATGTTGGCGCCTTCCGCCTTAATTTATATGTTGCCGCCCATTGGCATTCCTCGTATACGTGGGCCGTTTATTTGAATTTAGACCGATGGCTCCTATGCTTCCTCTTTCCCTCTATAAATACTCGTCCTTCTTCCCATTCTCTCTTTACCTACAACTTAAAGCTCAAGAAAATAATTTTAAATTCTCAAATTTTACTCAAAAACCTTTAATCTTTCGGCATCCAAGCTTTAGTCGAGGAGCGATTTTCATCTTAACCAATTGAATCAAGAGATTAGATTAAGTATTTCTGAATTTATATTACAATTAAGGTTTTATTTGGGCATTTTTGATTCCGAATCGACACTGGGGTTTAATATTTGGGTTTCGGCTATAGATTTTCGATTTATAAGTTAAATTATAGATTTGGTATGCTTATAGGTGAATTTAACAAGAGAATTATCATATCTTTTGGGACTTTATTGATTAACTAAAGATTGTCCATATCAAATTTAAAAAATCTAGGAGCTTCTGTTTAGCTAAAAAACGGGTTATTTATGAGGAACCCGAACCTACTACAGAAAAAATTCACTAACTCGCTTGATTTCGAAGTTATTGCCTTACAAAATTAAATATTTAACCCGATGTTCGACATCAAAAAGGTTCATTCCTTTAATCATTATTTCAACAATTAGTTCAAAGCCCGAAAACTATTAAAATATGGGATCCTTATAATGTCCGCAACCAAGTAGGAGTGGGATAACTATTCAGGAGTTTGACATGTATTTTAAAGGGTTGTCGTATAGATCCAATAACTCTATAGTGAATTGTTATCCCTTTTCGTCGGTTACTTAAAGTGTTGATAATTCAATATTCTTGCTTATACGACATCACTAGTTTACCTTATATTTATCGCATAACAAACTTATAAATTACTTATATATTTGATATCTTTATGAGTTTAACAATTGGCTAGAGTATTTTTAAACTGTTCGACAATATTGACTGATTTCGACCATTTCCATTCGATATTAGGTTATTGTTTTTATATTTCATTATAGTTTTCATAAAAGGCTATTAATGCAACATCCTATGAATTCTATATCAAATTAATTAATCGACATTCCATTTAAGATGATGTTAATATGATATTTAAATCAGACCTTTTTACTAGTTACGAACTTACCATCTTACCATGGATTTAATAGTTATTTACATACCCTTAACTTCCTAAGTATTTTATTAATTCGACATGAGCTATTTAATGGGTTATTGACTTGTTGAAAGTGTAATAGTTATTTATGAATTTCAACACCTTATTTCCAGGACTTGGGTAGTTTCTAATTAATTAACTACATTTTCTTTAGGCATTTAATTGTCTTTTTGCATATGCAAGCATTCTAAAATGAGTAGTACTTTCCTAACTTTGTGTAATATGACCTGGTACGAAAATGGAAAGCAAGAAATCAAGTAAGAGCTCCAAACCATCTCCTTCTAATGAGAATGGAGATTTCCGGTTCAACCAATCTTACATTACTACTCGGGAGGAAGTAGACACGGTTCTCCAACAGTTTGGGGTTACAAACACAGAGGCATGCTTTTTGGTCCCTCTGGTAGGATGACAACCCTCCAAAGGAGTTCTTTGCCTTTACTTCTATCCATATTTGGCATTTAGGGTATTTTCCTTTTCCAGATTTCCACTTGCGATTACTGGAACATTTAAACATTGCTCCGATCCAACTGACCCACAATTTATACACTAATCTGAGCTGCTTAGAATTCCTTGCTAGGGAGGCTAAACTCCCTTCTTTGAGTGTTGATACTCTTCATACATTGGCAAATCCTATGAGGATTAGTGAACAACTAGATTGTCCATTGTACCATCTTCGTCCTTTCTCGAAAAGGTTAATTACTTATCCTATTAACATGACAAAGGAGTGGGGGGACTAATGTTTCTACGTCAAATACTGCTCTTCTGAGATTAAGGGAACCTTCACCGTAATCGGTAAGTTTCTGTTTTCCATGACTTATGTTATATCTGTCATCCTCTTACGATGAATGCTTTCTTTTAGATTCTGCTTCCAAACAAACTAGCCCTTCAATCGATAATACCATTAAGTCCCTGACTCAGGTGCCTAAGAGTATAGGTAACAGGCTTACACTCTTGATGGAGGAAAATCTCCACAATTATTCTATGATTTTGGATCACCATAAGATATTGGGAGAACCCCCGATGATGAAAGGGAATGCTCAAGGAAAATAATCATTGGTCGTTAGTAAATAGTAGGCTTTCTCTATCTCCTCTTCTGTTCAACTTGAACCTCTTTGTGAGCTTTCATTACAACTTAAATGGAATTTCTTACGTTGTTATCTCATAAAATTTCTCCTTTTGATTTACGCTCATTTGCACTCGTTGTTGCTTCCAAGGAGTAGGAGGCCAAAGATCATTTTCCTACCTTAACTAAGCCGACTAAGCCTGCTTCTGGTAAGGACTCTATTGCAAGCACTGGTGCTCTAGTTGATATCTCAGTTCCTCCCTCGAGTAAAAAAGCTAAGCTTGTGAGTGACCAAACTTCCGTTGTCGTCGTCGAGGAATCACATGTAAATATTGATATGTTGGCTCAAAACCCTAATGTAATAAATTTAGACTCTCCCGGACATAAGGCACAAAAGCGAACCGACGAGACTCGTCCTCCTGATTCCTTCCTACTTCCCCAACAGCAATCCGTCATTTATATGACAAGTTTGGTCTATCTTCTCTTCCTAATGATCCTCTTCCTTTAGAGGCTCAAGCTTAGACTGTTGTTGCAATCTTTGATGATTTTCTTCGTTTGGCTGCTCAATCTCCTACTTTAGCCTCTCTAATACCATCGCGGCCTTTGATTTACTCAAAGGATAATCTTTATGTTATTTTTCAATAGCTTCTACCGGTATGCATTCTTTCTTGTTTGGTTAATTTAGGCCTTTAGCTTTGTACATCCTGATTTGACTTAGGTTTGTTATACGTTCCAAGCGGCCAAGCACATGTTTTTTCTGCAATAGGCTTCTCAAGGTCCTTCTAGTGAAGTGGGCGAGCTTAAGGTGCAAGTTTCTTCACTTACGAACAGTGTGATTAATATTATTATAGGAAGAGATGAAGCCATTACTAAAAAGAAGAAACTTGCTTCCTTTCCTAACGAGGAGAAAAAGGCTAAATAATTACTGAAGGAGGAAGTGAAAATGCTAAGAACAGGCCTTGAGAAGGCCAACAAAAAGATAGCCAAATTAGTTGATAAGAAGAAATCTATAAAGGATAAGCTAAAAACTAAATATGCCACCCTAACTTATGCAAACAACATCATCAAAGATGCTAAGAAGAAAGTTTCTTTTTTCCTCAATCATGCTCTAACCACAATTACTAAAAAATGCTAAGAAGATGCCTTGTTCGTAGCATATGGTGATAATATCCAGAAATGCCCGGATTTAGATTCTCCTTCTATCCCAGCTTTAAATAAAAAGTTCGAAAGAAAGTTTGCTTTTATTTTAGGAAGAGCCCAGGGGTTTGTTCAAGAGGAGTTCCCCGATAAGGAAGAGGTTGACCCTAAGATGTTGATGTCCTTTGATGATCCTTCTCTCGATGAGGATAGAGATTCCAATGAGGGGGAAGATAATAATGATGACAATGATAATGATGATACCGACAATAATAGTCGTGGAGGCGATGGAAATGGAAAGGGTCCGGATAGATCAAGAGATTGGGGAGATGGATCAGGTGATCGCGACTTAGATTCATCTTTTCATGATGCAGGTTTTACTGATTTTCCCGGTCATCAACATTCTTCATGAGAGAATAATCCTCCAAAAGTTGCTGCCTCACTCGACCAACAACCAAAGGAAAAACTCTAGCTTTTGCTTCTCAAGTTCCGGTCACACAAGTATGGAGTTCGCTATTTAAATGCTTAAGATTACCTGCTAGTTTTTAATTAATAAGTTTGTTACTTTAGTCAAAAAAGATCCAAATATTATTACGAGACTCTTTATGGGAATAGTGTGAGGGAAGTGCACTGCTTGAACAGAGAAATCGAAAGGTTAATTAAGGAGCATAATGAATTATTTGACAAGTACAGGGGCCTCTGTCTTCGCACCAAACAATTAAGGGATTTTAAGGAAAAAACAAGTTGTTTGGTTCTTAAGAAAATCTCGTCTTCATAGGGAAAGGGTTTTGAGAGAAAATGCGAAGCTGATCACACTCTTTTAGATGCTTATTGAAGATAGAGATGCTCTAGTATAATTTCTTTACAAAGTTTATTGTAGAAATATATTGTTGATTTTTCTTTCTTGGGGGAGAAGAGTGAAGGTTTGATTAGATGTCTCCATATGAGATATCTAGATGAGCATGGATCTGACCCCCATCCTAGGGCATGTTCGAATCTTCCCAGGGTTGTGACTATTCACCTTAACCTAAACACTCCTCCCATTGAGAAAGTTAAATTAAACAAGGAGAGATTTATTTTTGAATTTTACAAAGGATCAATATTATATGAACCCTAGTGATTTTGTCTTCAATGTGTAATTCAGACAGTTTTATGAATTTCAGTATTTTCGTTCCTCATTTCTTTGTAACATAGTTTTTTCTCATAAATCATACAAATTAAGGAATCACCAAGTAAACATGTTCTCATAGAACTCTTGAGTAAATTCATCAAATTAAAGAGGGATTTTAAAAAGAAATCATTAACCCTTAAAACCTCTCGGCTAGAGAAATATTGCTTCCTTAGAGATCTCCAGGAAGTTTACACATGGTTTTTACACTTTCGCTTTGATTTCTTTGGTGATGAAAAGGATAAATTGCCGAGCGAGATACGAACCAGTCACGCTAAATTGTTATGTGGTGAGATCAGCCCTCAGCCGAAAAATGGGATTATCATCAATTCCCTCCAGTTAATACCCCTCAAGGGTTTAATGTTCCTTTTGATTCTACCCTCCTTTTGCTACTAGATCACTTAAGAAGGCACAAACTTAAGTCCTTAAATTTTAAGAGTTAAACACATAAAACTTGTATTCCTGTTATAATTTGAATTTGCTTGTGCTTGTAATTCTTTTGTTGTTAATAAAGAAAGCATTTTCTTCGTATTGATTTTTTTTCTTATTTACTTATTTTTATTTAGGAAAAATAATTAATTCTTGCATCTTATGGTCACAATTAACTCTTTTTGTCCTATGGTCTGAAGCTCCTCGATCGATCGAACACCATTAAAGCTAAGTTTAGATTGGAATTCAGGAAGAAGTTATCTTCTCAATATACTTCAACTTTGTCATTTCCGGATAATTCGATTGCATAAAAATAGCATGACATGTACTAATTGATTGAGATCCACACTTAATAGTTTAAAAGAGATGACCTCCAACTTATAGGAACAAACCAAATAGAAGGATAAAGGAATCCAAGAGTTAAGAGAGAAAATGGATATAATTGATCAATCTAGACCTTTCGAAGGGATCGAAGCTGATGCGGAAATTGCTAAATTATATCAATGGGTAAATGACCTTGAGGGGGACTTGCTAAAAAGTCAAGTATATTTCGCATCTTTGGAGTTCATCGCAAGTGGAGGCGAATCCAGCCTTCCTACTCCTACTCCCAGGAGAATGACTAGATCCCAATCTTTAGCTGGCGAAGAGGCATTTGCTTCTTTGTTAAACCCTCCTCTAGGTCTAGACCATGGAGAAATTTCTAGATGGTGCCAAAGGGTTAAATATGATTTTTTTCTTCAGTTTTTGAAAGGAAAACGGGATGAGAAAGTATGACAACGTCTCAGTGATTATCAAGGTCAGACCAAAGAATTGGATCGCGATAAATTTGCTCTTGAGAAAAATATTAAAAATCTTCAAATTAAAGTTAAAACTCTCGAAGGAGCTGATAGGACACTTAATCGTGTGCTGGAGAATGAGATCAGTTCTATTGATGATATGGATAATATCCAAAAGAAGGAAAAGAAGCTTAAAAAACTTCTAGATGCAGCAATTCATCACATCACTGAACCCTCTTCGACTATTGAAGTTCTAAAAGAAAAAAGCAGGACCTTGAATCTCAACTAAAAGCAATCGAGGTGATATCTTTTGAAACTCTCGACTTGACTCTCTTGTTGATTATCTACTCGAAGTAATAGTTTCTTTTCGAGTAAAGATTGACTTCTCCTTTGTGGCCCAAATATGAACCAAAGGCTAAGCAAAGCAGCAAAAGCAAGATATAGATGGTACCATCATTTCTTTTTGTATGCATGTGTTGATCACCTTAAAGATATTTGGGGCCCTCCATGTTAACCCAGAGATGGTCCCTCCTTCAATGGAGGTCATCCATGCCCTCTTGAGGTTAAGGGAAAAGGAAAAGAGAAAGTGTATCAACATCACCAACTTCCTCAACCTCCCCCTTCTTAGGAGTACTTGATTAGTCTTGTTTTGATATTTGCAGCTTTTGTGTATCAAGTGTAAAAATTGTAATTAAATTTGTACCTAAATGGTTGACATGTTGATTTAATTTCGTATTTCTTTCATTACTTTTTGCCTGAATTATTTGAGACATGCGGCTTGTTTTTCAAAGCTTTAGTTTGATGCAATTCGACGTGCGGCCTTTATTTGAGCATTGGTTTGCCTTCTTAATATAATTCCTATCATTAAAACCTGAAATATGTTTTGACCAAGGGATTAGTAACTTATTTAATCAAAAATTCAGAAGAATCCTTCCTTTACTTAGTTGGGAATTAGTAACAAAGATTCTCGTTATTAGAAAATTTGAACTCCATTCTGGGAGGATTCAATGAAGCCTTTAATAACTTTATCCTTTAGCTTCATCATTTTTAGCTTTGGAGTTTGACCCTTGTAGTTTTAGTCTGGAAGGAGCATATATATGAAATTTCGTCTAATAATCATTGATTTGCTTTTGTATTCAATTGATCTTCGTCTAGACGATTGCCTCTTACTACTCTTCGGGTAGTGATTTAGGCTTTGATTGAATTCTGTTGTTACAAACTTTGGGTAATACTTTAAACTTTGAGCGAACTTCTTATCACCATCTTAGGTGATGATTTAGGTTTTAATCGGTGCATTTGGTTAGCTTTCTTGAGCAAAACCAAAGTCTTACCAATCATCCCTTTAAGAGGCGCTCCGGCAGACCGTATAGGCGGAACTGAAGGCTGGTTTAGTGCTTTGGCCAGGCCATCTTAGGTGAGACCAAAGGCTTACTCTCTCCTTCCTCTAGGAGGTGCTTTAGACAAGCTTTACAGGCGGCACTAAAGGATGGTCGGTGCTCTGGCCAGGCCATCTTAGCCGAGACCAAAGGCTTACTTCGTCCTCCCTCTAAGAGGCACTCCGGCCAGGCCATGTGGACGGGACAAAAGACTTGCAGTGCTCTGGCAAGGCCTTATAGGCGGGACCAGTGACTTACTCTAACCACCCTTGACCAGGCCATCTTGGCGGGGCCAAAAGATTCTTCCTTTATTTTTTTGAATCCTTTATATTGAAAACCTTACTTTATTAGTCTTAATCCTTACTTACAAACTCTTTGAGCACTCCTCATTTCAAGAAATGTTTGATCATCACCTTTAAGGCTCGACACTGATTAGTCTCATATCCATTTGCTTGATGATATTGCAAATAGGCACCTCTAAGATTCCTTTCATTTTTATGTCGCTTCTTCTTCGACGACCAATAATTCAATCTTCTCTTTATTAGAAGATAGATATGTTCATAGGGAGTAGTGAGAGAATGGACCCAACAATTCTTAGAGTATGATGCCTTATGCTCCCATTTATCTTTCTTTTAGCGCTGGATTGTCATATTAGGGTCATCCATGATCTTTCTCTTATGAGCTCTGGTTGGTGTGGAAGGATGATCTATTACTCTTTTCCATTTCTAGGCAAAATTATCAAAATCACTTTTTTTTCAAAGATCGTCCCCTTTGATTAGCATTGTTTGGCCCTTCTTATCTTCAAGAAATAACTATCTTTCTTTAGGCTCTCTTTTCCTAAAGCAAACATTGGAGTTGGTCCTACATGGAATGGGTTCATGCTCCATTTGTTAGGATCATAAAGTGCCATTTGTTTTTTTTCTTCAATAATTTGCTATCCCATATCCTTAGCATTTGTTCCTCGTGAGACTAAGGGTCAGAAGTGACTTGATAAATCGGCCTACTTGCTTGAGGATCAAAAGATCCTTGTTCGGAAATAGTCATCTTGTAGTCTAATGGGCTATGTTGAATTCAAAAAGTCCTTTGTATTCCTTATATGCAAGTTAGGAGAAAGTCCTTTATATGAAAGATAGCAAGGAAGGTCAAATATGGAATATGTGGGATTTCAGAGGTTCATTCCCTCCTTCTAGTGCCAAAATGTTAATAAATTTCTTTGTTAACCCTGAAATGTGCAAAGTATTGAATATTGGTTATGATTATGCTCTAATAGCCTTATGTCAACTCACTAGAAACATGCATGTACCATGTTAAAGCCATGTACACATCGAAATCATAAGTGCAAGAGTCCAATACAATTCATAATCAAGAATCTTTATTCAATAAGCTATGCAACGTATGCAATGTCCATTGCACAAGTCCTTATTTGCATAAGTCATCAGATTACAATAGGCAATAGGAATCCCCAATTCAATTTAGGGTTTACAAAATTAAAAATTTAAGAGAGAGAAGAGAAGAATCGCCCTTTTACAATGCCTTTGGACCTGTATTTATAAGGGTGAAGGTGTGCAACATAGTTGCCATGTTTCCTTCAAGATGCCCAACATTCGACATCATTCATCATGTTGATGGCATGCGACATCCTTTACTGTATTGTTGTGCTTCGACATCCATTGAGGATTGGTGATTAACGATATTACTCATACAGTATTCCTTTACTCATTGTTGTTTTCCGATAACCCCTATAATGTTGTTGAAATGTGGTAGTATGCTTGATCAATGATTCATGACATCCACTCTTGCTTTAATGATGTGCGACATCCATATTGCATTGACGACTTGTGACAACTTTCTTTATATTGCCGCCTTTCGATATCCTCTTACTTGCTTGGCTCCGACATCTCCTATTATATTGATAAAGCATGGCATTTGTGTCATACAATATCATTGTCAACTGTAAGCTTTTGACATCCTTTCTTTCTATACAACATGAAATCCTTTGTCTTTTAATGAAAGCTGGTGAGAGTTTGGTGTGTATCATACATTCGATGTCCCCTAAGGCATTGAGACATCCTTTGTCGTATGCTTCCTTGCTTTTTTCGACATTCTTGACTTCAACATGCTGTGTCCATGCTTTCGACATCAAACATCTTCTCTTGTTTTCTGTCTTGTCTCCTTGATTTCGACATGCTTTCATATTTTCGGCATCATGGTTTATAGTGACAGTAGGAGAGTGCCATATGGCACTTATTAATTGCATCAAATTATAAAAAAATTCGTAAAATGTACCGTACATTATTTATCAAATAATGACTATTTTATGGTTTTGATTGAAAAATAGACATAGTTATATTTATTGTGAATATTATGAATATTCGTTACGAAATAAAACTATAATGTGGTATTTATTTTCATAACAAAAGTGATGCATTAAAAACACCGAAGTAGCTAAAATTATTTACAATTATTTTGGAGTAATAGACTAACCATGGTATTGAGAAATAATTTTATTATATGGTAATGAATCATATGATACTGGTTAATTATATCTTAGACAATTAATGGCAAATCACCTATTCAGTGGGAGCATCATAAGAGTTGATGAATATCCGGATTGATACAAACAAATGTATGCAATCATAAGTCTATTAACACCAAAACAGTTCCACATACCTCATCATATTCACCGATGAGTTATCATAAACATGAACATGTGTATTTGATAAGCGTATACAAGTCCATGATAAGCTCATATAATATTAAATGAAAGTAAATAATATAACGTGCAACGTAAATGATTCAATTTGATCGAATGAGCTAGTATATTGGAAAGAGTTCCATATGTACCTAGTATGAATAAAGATTAGGCCTCAAAGGTCACTCCTCCCTGTAATACATAATGATGTATTGATAAGGATTAATCGAACTTTGTTGGAAAAATCGCGATTAGTGATGAGTGATGTTGAGTTTAACTCATTCAACAAGGTGTGTGCTTAAGAGTAGTATGCAAGGTTAAAATTAATATCAAGCACAAAATAGTTTACAAACCCATTATAGATAAAGGTTTATATGAAACCCCTACATATCGTAGGCCAAGGAGTTGGCAGGTTATGCGAGTCGAAAGACTGTACATAAGGGATCTTATATGAATCGTCCCAAGAGAATTTTGGGAATGACAGTTATTATATGACTAATTTATGTTGTAAACATAAATATATTGTGAACTAATACAAAACCAGTTTTATATAAGGCAGTTCATGAAATGCTTATGAATGCTCATTCCGTTGCATTGAGAAACAACTATTGTTTCAATAAATACCAACTTCATAGTGAAGAAATTTCTTTAAAATTTATTGGTATAAAATGAATTTGGATACGATCCAATGGTAGAACCGATTATAAGAGATGAAATGAAATTGACCAACCTAAATGAACACAAATACATTTAAACGCCTAATGAGTATTCTTGTACATTAAATAGAAACTTTAAGTTTCTTGCCAATGTCAAGAATAAATAATCTTCGGTTGTTTAATTAAAAATTGAGATTATTGACTTTATGATCTGAAATAGATTCCAAGTACATTATTAAAATATGGTTTTGATGGTAGTATTCGAAAGGATATGATCCATTGGTCGCAAATGTGTCTATATAAGAAAGACAATACAGTTGGAATATAGTGAGCCACGTTAATAAGAATAATACCGTGAATTTCAATTGCTGAAATTGACGTAATAGACTCACCATTCAATGTGGTCTAGTTGTTTCGGATTTTACTCACAAAATTATTACATGGTATGACTTTATTTTTTGTTACATATGTATTGAAACAGAAAATTCCAAATGATGATTTAGAGTAAACTGTTTACACATGATACCCAAAGTGTCTCGAAGTTGGTGGGAGCGATATTGAATATGTGAAATTTTGGATATGATCCAAGAACATATGCGAAAGTGTCATTCAACAAGCTTCAAAATTGAACAAATGTTTTGATAGAAATATCAAATACTTTGATTACCAGTCAAAATACAGGAAGTGTGTGTTCATAAGAAAGAACATTAAAAGGTACATAGATATTTCTGAAACATAAGTAAACAACAAAATGCTGATTATTAACGATGTACTTATGTTAGAATCAGCTTTAATTGTTCTAATACTCGATGCTGGATTTGTAAATGATGTATTTTGTAGTAACTATAAAGATATTAGGAATGTCCCAAACGGTATGCAAGGACACCTTATTAAAATGTTTAATACAGAACATGTAAGATAGATTATTTTGCATTGGCAATAGAAATTATCATACATGGTATGTTGTCTACAATATCGTGATTTGTTTATGTATTTGGTACATGAAGCAAACATTAAATCCAAACTGATATCACTAAATGGTTGTTTGAGGTGTTCTCGTATATTTATGAAATATTAGAGAATAGATTACAAAAACAACAAACTCCTTATTAAGGAGTGTTCAGACTCAAACTTTCATAAGTTATGTTACACCCATTTTTTGAGTCATGCAGTATGAAGCATAGATCGGTTAAATAGTGAACTGCGAAGTAAAGTCAAAAGGGCTATGCCAAAAGCATAGTGGCCCACATAAAAATAGGTGAGCTAGCTGAATCACGAAATAGGCTGTGCAAACATGTAGCATAATCAACACACTACAATTCTAAGATAAAGAGAAGATCGTGTATTCATAGGATGCAACTACGGTGGTACGTCGCAATAAAACACAAAGGCATTAAACCCAACAAAACTGACCTATCCAGTTAAAAGTCAACTTAGCTGGACTAAACCCAAGCTGCATTACTAGGACATTAAACTACACACCATTGCAAGCGCACTACGCTAAAGGTTTGGTCCCACCAAACAAGTTAAACAACTTAATTATACTAACAAAATCATTATAAACACAAGTCAAGATCAAACAAGGCAATATGGGCAATAGTAAGCTAACTAGGCTAAACAGAGATGAACTGCACTATATTATCATATTTACAGTCCACTTGACTGTCCAAGTACTAAGTGTAGAAACATGCCACCTCAATATGAAAATATGCACGACGTCCATGTCTAATCAGATGAACCAAGGCAAGCCCTCCATAGGAAGTACGTTGCAAGAAAATTGGATCACAACATCCAAACCTAGAATGATTTGCGCTAGCATTACAACATCAAATTGCACCACAATTTCTTAATGGAACAAAATCTAAGTGCGGTAGATCTGCACCGCAATCTTGTGCCAACATAACAGAGCTATAAAGATGCCCCCACGATCATAATGTGATATTAGAGTGACAAAACTATGTCGCCAATCTAAATCAACAGCGGAAGTTGTAGAGGCATACCACAATCTTGATAAGACAAAATGGCGCAATTATTCTATAAGATACCGCCCCACAAGCATAAGAACCCAAGTGATGAGGTATGGGAATGAAACTGCTTACAATCAAAGGCCAGGCCTTGCTCCTCAAAGACAAACAAAGAGATCCTAGCTGCATCCCTAGAACCATTTAACCCAGCTCAAAGATAAGAGCGGTAGAGCTGTCCACTATCTATAAGGATGACTTGGAACAGATTCAGACATGACGATCACCCATCAAAATAGTGGTGCAGCATCCACTACCAATCCATGCAACCTTCCAACACTGCACTATGCTAACAAAGGGTAGTTGTTACAATCCATCCTCAAATAAGGGGCAGTTCACTGGCACAATATTATTTACGCATCTGTGCATCCATAAACTCGCTGCTTTGCAGATTAGAGAAGGCACGATCCATTCAAATTTTGGCGTTTCTTGCCTCAATTCTTTGCATTCCCGCTTCAAAATTAAATCTTCCCACCAAAGGCAGATTTTCCCACCTAGAGCCACACCATCAATCCAATATACTAAAAACTGACGATAGATCAGTGACATATGTAAAGATCTAGCGGGGGAAGAGAACCACGAAGGAATAACTCCATCAATTCACCAAAAAGCTCAACTATAAATAAAGAGGCACTATAGCATTGTCAAGGGCCCTTTTTTCCATTCTAAAAAACTGTAAAAATAAAGAATATATACTCTTGATGATTTAAACCATGTAAATTTAAATGAGGAATAAAAAGGGAGGAGAAGTTGGCATATGGACATAGGATTCATCGAAATGCGAACCACGTAAACCTCTGTGTCATTTTATTTTTCTTGTACATTCTATATCATATTTTGTGTTTCACTTTGCTGGAGCCATATCAAAAATGAATGTCAAATCAGAAGTGGAATTTCAACAAACAGTTAAAATGCATCCACAGGATTGTGTAAGCTCAAGCGACATAGTTATTTCTCCTAAGGCAAATATATATCACCTAAATTTGCGAATTCTCGATTACGAAAGCATTCAGTGTCGTAATTGATTCACGAGCTTAAGTTGATGTTGTGAGACGAAAAATCTCACCAACATTTTGACGTTAGAAGGAGGGCTTCTTAGACTCACCCATTTTCCTTTTTACCACTGCATTTACAGTCACAATTACCATAGATCTGGAAGAAAGCTTTATCCACAATCAACACAACTAAAGTTCTCCGATCATCGACTTTCGATACATAATGACATCATATAAAAAGGTGCACAGTATGATCCTTTTTTAATCATTAATGTTCATGATCTTATCTTGCAATCCTTAATGTACTGATATGTCATGTCATGAAATGCGGATCGAAGTTTCACATTGCGTACTATTTTATCTTAGTTTCCTGCTATCAATGCATGTTAATCTTGCTTTCGAAAATAAATTATCAAAGATCAATTCTGTATCTTACTTGTCGGCTATAATCCACCTTTAAATTTGATTTAAAATATATGCTTTGTATAATATGGAATATAACCATTATAACAAAATGCAGGGCAAAATATTTATCAAACGAAGCCAACTGCCCTACTCATGCATATGATGATTTGTCTTGGTTTACTTAGTGTTGACTATAGGATGAAATATTCCCTTAGCTGTCTAATTAAATAACATGCAAAACTAATGTCTATTAATGTAAACCTACCCCCATCACTCTAAAGGTCACTACCAATGTCTTCCAGCCTAGCTAATTACGCTACTGGAAAGCAAAAACGACACTCTCAATACTAAGAATGGTGATACTGAACTAAGATGCATGGGGCAAGGATTTAAAAATAAAACCCATGCATGCCAGGAAAGTGACATAGTCTAAAACAAATGTGAGTTCCAAAATTCATCAAGGAGGACCTACTCCTAACGCTTCACCGTTCACCGCCAATGATTGCTAGCTAAGCATAGCACGTAGCTAGTAAATAGGAATGACAATCTCAACATTGAGAATGGTGAAACTGGATGAAAATACTCGGGACTATATAAACGCGGTCCAGCTCTTCAGCCAAATTACTACATTGGATATAGAGATATTAGATAGCCCAAACCAGCAATCAAAATAGGACTACATATATGTGGTTAGGCTTCTCAGCCACATTACTATACTGGACGTAGGGATATTGGACGACCTGAACCGGTCATCAAAACAGGGCTGCATATACATGGTCCGGCTTTTCAGCCAAATTATAGTGTTGGACGCAGGGATATTACATGGCCCAAACCAGCTATAATAACCAGGTGCATGAAACTGAAAAAGTTATGCACACACGACCCGACTTCACAGTCGAAAAATAGTTTGTCCCCAAATAGTGGGGCAGACCGTACTAAGCGCATGACAAAGCATAATTGCTAAAAACCAAGTTTAGAAAGCATAAACTCTAAGAAAGTTTGATCCAAAAAATGGCAAGAAAAGATGATGCATAAAATACACAACAACCTACAGATCATGTACGATTCCAAAAACTACTTAAAACTTGTTGGGTAAACATCAGAAACTAGGAGCTACTCACATTTAATTACTTAGTTATACTTATACTCACTATAATCTACAAATGATTATATGTTCCGTGCACGTGCACATGCTTCATAAGTAAAAAATAAATAAAAATAATCGCAACACAGATTGCATCAAAAGTCAAGTTCAAAAACTATAACTCGACACAAAACAAAACTACATCAGGAGTTAGACTCGGACTCAAAAATAGCATCAACTATAATTCTTTTGTAATGATTAGCTTTGCGGACATCCAACATCAAACGTTGAGCAGAACCACCTTTAAGACAAGAAGCATGGGACATATCATCTAACTCAGTAATAACAACTAAAAAACGGCTACGAGCAACACCAATAAGTGGTTAGCACCGACGCAAGTGTCACCATAGTCTTAAAGATCAAAAACATAGTCTACACGATTATATAAAAAGGTTTGGTCGAGATCAGACCAGAGGTGAGCGAAAACACCGATTGCACGCTCCACAGCAATACTATTATGACCCTTCTGACCCTTTCATTACAGACTAGCTCCACTGAGGAAGCCTTGTCCAAATTACCCAGAGAAGTTGCAAAAGTTCCAGACAGTGCGGTAACAGGAGCTCAACCAAGGGTCTGCAAATTGAATCGTGACTCCAAGGAAGAAAATTTATTTTCAAGAGCATTAATGTGCTCCATAGCCACCCTCTTGACCCATTCAATCTCATTCAAAAGTTGTTCTTTCGTCTTTTTAGTAGCTCAAGAATAGGAGCCAAAAAGCTCCTATGTAGTCGATATAGCATGCGAGCTACTACTCCCAGTAGACTTTGATTCCTTTTTATAATAGTCTCTTAACTTAATAAACTTAGCCTCATTATAGTTCTTTAAATCATTCTTCCACTTAAGAACAATATCAGGGTCTACCCCCGGAGGTGAAGCAGGGGTAGCATCAGGCACCAAGCCTAGAAATTGCACCTTGAGCCATGGCCAAAGTAAGGGCATCTTCATTACTAATTTGCTTTGCAATCTTCTTATATAACTCTTTAAATTTTCATTCTAGAGCCTTGATCTCATCTTTATATACGATCCGGCATCTCTCAACAAACCTTCTAATTCAGCAATACAATTCTGAGAGGACTTGAGATTTTTCTCAACTCTTCTATTTCTTAATGTTGTTTGGTAATGCAATTATATTGCCTTATGTTAGCTTGCTTAGACTCTTTCAACTCATTTTTTTGTTCATCAAACCGCATGCACATCTCCTCACGAATTTCATTTACAATGGATTCGTTCTACATAGCAAGGCCTGCGTTCGCAACTTCAAGCCCTTTAACCTGGATTTTGTAGTCTACAACTCTGATAGAAAAAATAAGCGTAGTCTTTAAATATGTAATGACTAGAAAATAAATAATAAGCAGACAAACAACAAAATCATTAATAATAAATGGACTGCATTGGAGCACTCATACAATAAGTAAAAGTGTTTCATTCAATTAGAAACTAAAAAGTACATAAAAAGGGAACCCTATTTTGTCTGCACCTAAGTCTATCTTTAAACCACAATAAGTTAGGATATCTTAAAGGGAGAGATTAACTTTCTAAGGAGGAGTCCCACTCACGCAGCACCGGATCATACGGCCCGTCCCTTTCATTAATAACTTGTGTAATTTTGGACAAAAGCCCTTGAGTATCTTTTCTTAATTGAGTGGTAATCTTCCCAATTTATTTTCCCTCCTACATACCAAGGTCATTCACATTAATAGTCCCTCCATAGTGTGCCATTCTAAAACCTTAAATTGTTGAACTATGCTACTTACTTTGCATGACTTTGATAAAAGGGGTTTACCAATAGTTAAAGTCTTTACCTAAAAGAATGAGCATAAATTAAAACACCGAATACTAAATATATATAATGATGATTTCATTAATAAACTTCAATGTTTACAAAATGTCATGTAAGTTAAAGAATATGCAACACTATCACAGCAAAAGTCATTTTTATACAAAAAAAGAGAGAATAAAGCTTAGTAGCTAAAAAGATGGGAAGTTCGGGTGTTTACATCCGCGGTATTCATAGATCCAAGTAAGGCAGCCTGGGATTGCACTTCTAAAGTAGTAGGATCATTTTCTCCATCAGAGTCATCAGTTATATATTCAGCCTACATTCCTTTAGAGGAGGAACAAGGAAGGCCGTCGCATTCCTGAACCCATTTTCGTTTGCAGTATTCATGGCATCTTTGACCAGATTTGGCTTTTTCAAGAAACTTAAATCGACTTCTACATCCTCCATGTCAGGCTTATCCACAAAGAACTGCCTCTTCACTTGGGCATAAATAATATAAAGAACATTATGGGTAGTTTTGTCTAAGTCCTTTTCCGCTTAGTAAGCTTCCAGTCCAATCTTGTTACCTTCCACTTCTACTGCATGGTGTCTTGTTCCATATCCTTAACCTTTTTAGAAGAAGCTTCTAGTTGCACTTCATAATCTGCCTCCCTCTTATTTCTTACTTTAATGTCCAGAGAAGCGATGTCCAAATCTCGTTTTATCTAAAGGTTATCTTGCTTCAACTTTGAAATTTCTTCTTGAGTAGTAGTAAGAGCCGGCTCCAAGTTTTTGAGACTATTGTGCAGTTCCAACCCCAAAGCAATGACCTTATGGAATGAAGATTACAAATAAAATAACAATGCACCTAAAACCATAACTAAATAAAAGCAACATTATAATCTATTAACCTGAAAGTCATTACGGTGTAACTCCGAGAAGACTTCTCCGGAAGATGAACTGGGAGAGGGAAACGGAAGGTGGGTCGGTGTGGTGTAATCATCAGTAAGTAAACGGTCCATCTTCTTAATTAGGTCAGAAATTATGCCCTCTCTTGGAATGACCAAAAAGTAAGAGGGGGGCAGAAGCATGCTAAGAGGCGGTACAGGAACCGCAGTAGCTGTTGAAGAACTCGGGGGAGGAGGCGGAAGATCATTCACCCTAAGTTGCTTATGCGCACTTTCAAGTGCAAAATGTTCATCCCCTTGTCTTTTCTTTTCACCTTTCCTTTTTGAACTTAAAGCAGCCGCGAGCTTCAACACTGATCCTACATAATACCATGAATAATAAAGTTAGCACATAAAAATCTTTTAACTCTGATAAGCCCAAATGCATAACGAATAACTAAAAATATACCACACAGAGCAAAAATATCGAAACTATATGTAAAAATGGATCTGGAAAAGTGATGGTGCATGTGTAGAAAATATGTCTGTGCAGCAAGTCATTGGTAAAAAGATAGGGGCAATTTCAGGTATCATCAGTTAACCTCAATATGTCTACCCTACATTGTGAAAACAGCTCCTTTTCCGCTTTAGTGAGTTTAGGACGATATGCTATAAGGTAAGAAGACATAAATCGATAGTTAAAAGAAGAAGGAATATGAAGAAAAATGGGCGTAGTACCAAGCTCTTGGAAGGAAGGAACAAAACCATCCAAATTAGGAATAATAAAGAACTGATCCGCCCATCGATAGGTTTTATGAGGAGTAGAGGAGAAAAGTGAATTTTTGGGCTAAACAAAGCAAAATCCCACGTACCCTGATAAGCGGTTCTCCCTTGTAGAATACAAAAACGATAATTCGCTACAAGAGGGAGGAGACAGATGTTTGACATACAAGATATATATGTGCAAGTCAGTAGGTATTAAGAGACCAGGGCTAACAGGATAGGGGATAAACCAAACGCCGCAAGCTATTCTTTCAGAAGGGGATGGAGGGGAAAATAAAGGCTGCATCTAATATGCTCCGATGGTATGGAAATGCACCCTTAGGGGGCAGATGAATATGATTAGATGGTGAGGCAACTCTAAATTCATAACCACTAACCCTAAAATTAGCCAAAATTCCCTGCAGCTGACTTCTCTTGCATATGATCGAGGGCAATTCTAAAAAGGAAAAAACCCAATTAGAGGAACAAGGACGATCGTTAGAGGCCATTAACAACTAAACTAAATAAAAGAGATGAATTACCTATAAAATTATGCAAATCAACCTTAGGATAATAGGAAATAGGGCTTCATTGCGTTATAAATGAACTGATAAAGGAATCCCAATCCTTGATTTCAGCAATCAACATAAAAAATAAATCGTATAAATAGCCACTCGAACTCAAAATGAAAAGCAAAATAAACCAAGAATCAACCGAACAAGAAAGAAGATGCTTAAAAATGAGTAGATAAATTTGACTTATAGATGAATTTAAGTTTAATTTAAAGAGAAATATGAGATTGAAATTTAACGTATGGGTTTCTTCTTTCTCGGACTGATAAAAGAGGAAATGAGGAAGAAGGACTAGTACTTATAGGTCTACTAATGAAATCCTAACCTTAAAAGTATAATGATTAGGGAAAGCCACGACCGTTGGATGTAGTGATAATAACTGCCTTTCACGAGAAATCAAATATACTTCTTAGAGCATCTTCAACCCATTTCACAGATAATGTCATGTAAAGTCTATGTATCAATAGATTGTAGACAATGTTACTTCAATGTTTGCATAAATGACAATGACATTTACAATTTCTCTCTAATGCAAATGTTAAAAATGATCATTATTTGCACACATGTCATTCTGTTATTCGTACCAATTAAAATAATTTATTAAATTTATTAATTATTACTTAAATTTAATACTTCACATTGTGATGTGCAATGTCCAAAACTAGACATTGCACTTCACAATGTCATCTTAGAATTAGAAACTACATTAGCATTGGAGAATGTATTTTAAAAGACATTTTGTAATTGCTGACGTGGCTTGACATTACATCAAAAATAATGCTGTGTTGAAGATGCTCTTAGGATACGAAATGATTCACATGACAATAGTCAAAAAAAGCGTAATGGACCACGTGTACATAGCATTAAATGTGAAATACTATTTGCACATTTCAAAATACTGGGTATGAATTGACAAGTTCGCACTAATAGGCATTAGCGCAGACTTGGGGGGCAAGTGTTACACCTATTTTTTCAAGTCGTGCAGTATGAAGCATTGACCGATTAAATAGTGAAATAGGAAGTAAAGTTAAAAGGGCCAATCCAAAAGAAAAGTGGCCCACTTAAAATAGAAGATGAGCTAGCTGAATCATGAAATAATCTGTGCCGGACCAAAACATGTAGCATAATCAACACACTACAATTCTACGACAAAGAGCGGATCACATATCCATAATATGCAAATATGCAAATATGCCATAATAAAACGCAAAGGTAATAAGCCCAAAAAAACTGATCTTCCCGGTTAAAAAGTCAATGAGTTAAACTAAACCCAAGCTACACTGCCATGACATTAAACCGCATACCATTGCAAGCTCATTGCGCTATCAGTCGTTAAATCACTCTGACCATACAAATAAAATGCAGTATAAATATATAAAGGTATTGTGTCAGACCAAACGAGTTGAACTGCTTAATTATACCGGCAAAATCATTATAAACACAAGTCAATATCAAACAAGGTCAATATGCACAGTAGTAAGCTAGCTCAACCAAATAGAGATGAACTTCATTGTATTATCATATATATAATCCACTTAATCACCGATGTACTAAGTGTAGAAGCAGGCCACCTCAATATGACAACCTATACAACATCCATATCAAATCAGACGAAACAAGGCAAGCCAGCCATAGGAACGACACTACAAGAAAATTGGATCACAACATCCAAACCTAGAGTGAGCTATGCCAGCACTACAACTTCTAACTATGCCACAATTTCATAATAGAACAAAATCCAAGTGTGGCAGGTTTGCACCGCAATCTTTCCAACATAACAGAGCTATAAGGATCACCATCATAATGTGATATCTGTGTGACAAAACTGCACCGCCAATCTATATCAACATCTATGGTGGTAAGGATGCACCACAATCTTGATAAGACAGAATGGTGCAATAATCCTAAAAGATACTGCCCACAAGCATAAGGACCCAAGGGATGATGTAAGGGAATGAAACTGCTTACAATCAAAGGTCGGGCCTCGCTCCTCAAAGAAAAACAAAGAGATCCCAACTACATCCCTAGAATTATTAAACCCAGCTCAAAGATAAGAGTGGAAGCACAGTCCAACATCTATGAAGATGACTTGGAACAGATTCAGGCATGATGATCAGCCCTCAAAATAGCAATGCGGCATCCTGTACCAAGCCATGCAACCCTCTAACACTGCACTGCTAACAAAGGGCGGTGGATATAATCCATCCTCGAATAAAGGACAGGTAACAACCCGCATATTTTACGATGGTATATTTAAATGTTTTATTTAAATATAGCATCGTTAGTCGGATTTTAGTCCGAAAAAGTCACTATTCGTAAAAGAACAGTCGAATTAGTGAAAAGTCTATGTGGATCGAGATACGGAGGTGTCTATTTGAAAAAAATAAGTAAAAACTGTCTTACAGGGATTCAGACGTCTGAAATGAAGCATTCAGACGTCTGAAATTGTTCGAGTCAAACCAGAAAGGAAATAGGCTAAAATTGCCATTTTCAGACGTCTGAAATGGACAATTCAGACGTCTGAATATTGTTCTAGACAACTCATATTTTTCCAGGTTCAGACGTCTGGTTTGGAAATTTCAGACGTATAAATAAAGAATGAAGTTGTGAATCAACAATTTGGACTCAAGACCACTTCCATTGAGTTCAAAATGGTGTTTGCGACTTTTTTGAGTATAAGCATCATTATATTTGGAGTTGAATGAATTTTGCTATTTTTCACTTAGGGCTTTGGGCATGGGTTTGGGTTTCACCCAACTCATACTATACCCTAACCAGCCCCCTCTCCTCTCCATTCACTCATTTTATTTCCTAAACACTCAAGCTTTAGCAAAAATGGGGGAAAGAATGGGAAATGTAAATTCCTAAGCCCTAGATTCATTTGCGAACTCAAATTCAAGTCCAAAATCCAAGAGAAGCTTAGGTAAGCATCCTCTTCTCCTTCTCCATCTCAATTCCTCTTCGATTTCTGAAATTTCCTAAACCCTAACTTAGGAAATATTTGTTTTTGAGCATAGATTGAAGCTCCTTGAGTTATAATTGAAGAGTGGTTGTTCTTGCCTTGCTCTATAGCTTCTCTCTTGAGTTTTTGGGTTAAAAGGTGAGTTTTTGAACTCACATCTACGTCTATATCTTTGATAGTGTTAGGTAGCAATTCCTAACATATATTCCTTGTCCATTTGCTTTTGAATTGAATTGGTTTAATGAATATTCCAATTTTTGGTGTTTGAAGTCAAAATCTATGAAAAATCCTTATGGATGTTTGGGCATGTTGGTCGGAGTGTATTGGTGAGTCTTTAGGGTTGGGTAGTCATTTGGCGTAAACCCCTAGCCATCGTCACTCATCCGATTGCTTCCGATATGATTTGGCCATCATTGGCCTAGGCAAAGTATTGCCTGAGCTCCAGTTTCAAACGTCTAAAATATACAATTCAGACGTCTGAATCTGCTTGTCTCAGCCCAATTTGCCTATTTTGTATGGGATTCCAATTTTTGATCGATTCTTCTTTCTCCAATTATTTGTTTCACTTTAGATTGACTTTGATGATTCATTTTAGATTTAGTACACGGTTTTTTATAAAATGACCTTTTTAAATTGTATTAAAAGCTCGTTTCTCCAAATTATAATTTCTATATAAAACGCACACAATTTTGCACTTCGAGCGAAGAGGGAGGAGAATTAAATGATTAAATAAAACGTGTGCTATGAACACGTGGGTTTATCTTTTCAGTTAATTCCTAATCTATTCGTTTGACCGTTTTGACCTTTGGGTCTCGTTTACCGATGAGATGAGGTGAACTTTGTACTGCTTTGAGTGTGATATTGACTAACGGTTAGTAAACCGTTTAGTGCGAACGTGTGGTATGGGACTCACGTTAACATTTTTCGGGTTCCTTTCTGAGTGTTGTGACACATTCCGCCAGTTAGTGGTGTCCAGTAGTGGGTCTCCGGACCTTCACCACTACGGTTCGTTGCCTTCGGGCGTTGCCTTCGGGGTTTGTTGCCTTCGGGCTTGAGCCTTCGGGGTTTATTGCCTTTGGGTGTATGGCTTTGTCTATGTGGACAATTGCTCCTATGTGGGAGTAGAGTCTTCGTGCGTATCGCCTCTGGGCGTGTGGCTTTGTCTATGTGGACAATTGCTCCTATGTGGGAGTAGAGTCTTTGTGCGTATTGCCTTCGGGCGTGTGGATCCTTATTATACAGTACTGAGCTCGAGCATCTTTTGTTTCTTTGACAAATTATATTTCCCTAGTGTATCACCTTTCGGTGTAGGTCCTTTGAACCACCCGATATATAGCGATCACCTTGTGGAAACTTGTGTTACCTTTATTGGTATTTGTTATTGCCTTTTGGCTTGTTTTGGGATATGATATCCTTGGTTTATTTGAGTTGCCTATGATATGAGGCTTGTTAGGATTCATCTTTTGTTAGATGATTTGGTTATCCCTTTTGGAGATATTTGTGGTACTTTATGACTATGTATGTTCATTATCATTTAGTTTATCTAACTGATTTGTTTAGCTAGACTGACCCGTGTATTTTATACTCGGGTCAGACCGAGATGTTTCGGGTTAGGTACTTTGGACTTAGCCTATTTTGCTTCCGCATGGACTATTCCGCTAGTTCCTTTTTGTTATAGCTTTTTGTGTAGTCCTTTTTGGTTGTAACTCTGATATGTATTCCTTTGACTCGCATGTATATTGTGGTTTGCTTTACCACTTGTCGAGTATCATTTTGTAAACTCTGTAATGTATCTGTATATGTGTAAATGTATGTGATGATCTACTGTTCTATGATGTGTATTACATTTGAGTTGTTATATTTTATTCTGATAGATCCTTCAGCCACCTATGGTTTTGTATTAAGTATTTATTGTATATGTGGATCCACTAGAGAAAGAAAGAAAAATGTATGGCAATTGTCGGCGTATTCAATAGATAATTAAGATAAGGCTATAGATGGTCGCTCCTAACCAGCTCTATTCTCCGCATTAGCAGACGGTGTTACCTTGTAATACTCTTTGCTAATGTGGGTCTCGGAGTGGGGCGTCATAGGACAGTTCACAAGCGCAATATTATTTACGCATCTGCACATCCACAAACCCACTGCTTTGCAGGATCGAAGAAAGCGTGGTCTATTCAAATTTGGGAGTTTCCCACCTCAATTTCGTGCATTCCCGCTTCAAAGTCAAATATTCCCACCAAGAGCAGATTTTCCTACCTAGAGCCATGCTAATGATCCATGTATACTAAAAATTGATAACAGAATGGTGAGATGTGTAAAGATCTAATGGGGGAAGAGAAGCACGATAGGATAACTCCATCAATTCACAAAAAAAACTCAACTACAAATAAGGAGGCATTGTATTAGTGTCAGGGGTCTTTTTTCATTTTGGAAAACTATAAATAAATATATATATATATACACTCTTGATTTTTAAACCATGTAAATTTAAATAAGGAATAAAAAGGGAGGAGAAGTTGGCGTGTGGACGTAGGATTCATCGAAACCCGAACCACATAAATCTCCGTGTCATTTTATTTTCTTGTACATTCTATCTCATATTTCACTTTGCTGGAGCCATATAAAAATTGAACGTCTGTTAACCAGCTTTTTAGCAATCAGATTTCAACTGGCTTTAGAAGATTCAAACGAGGACGAAACGACTTGAAAATTTGGAGGAACACTTAAAATGACTAGAGAATTGATCTCAAGAAATTTGGATGAAAAATACACTAAGGAGAGAAGTCGGTACCGACCTCTCTTATTAACTTCGTAGATGTTGCGACCACTTTTGGACACCTCCATATTAAATTAGAAGAGTGCTGCTAAAGACTACATGTCATTTCGAGCTAAGGGAAAAAGTCACTACCGATCTTTTAGGCAAAAGGCTGATACTAAGCTGTTTTGGAGAGTGGTAGGTACCAATTTTTTTTGGACGACCAACGATGGACAAACACAACATAGGACACCTTAAAATGAAGTAAGAAGAAGGATGTAAGAAGGTTCAAAGTGATTCAAACAACAGAGAGAAGTCATCACCAACTTAAGAGGTCAGAAGTGACCTTTGTGGTAAACTCGGGAGATCCTACAACTTTGCACAGTACTTTGAGCCGATATTTGGATCTCCCCCATGTGGATTTCTATCCCAACACGACTGTTTCCCCTATAAATACACACAATAGAGCAACCAAAACAGGAGCTAAATTCTTTGACCATGAAGAGTCACCTAGGAAATAACAATTTGCTGTTCTAGGACTTAGATCAGCAAATTTTTAGTAGTAGTGACTCTCAAACACTCTAGAAACGTCATTGAATCTAAGATCCACTAGATTGTGGTTAGATCTGAAATAGCTAGTTGTAATCCAGAGAGAGAACAAATAATAAAAGATTAAAGTGGATGTAGGCTGGAGATTATGCTGAGCTATTATAAAAATTGTGTCTTCTTTACTACTTTTTTGTTTATTTAAGCTGAACTGGTGCTTTCATCTTGATTCTAAGTGTTGATCCATTTTTTGGGTTAACAACGTCAAATCGGAATTAGCATTTAAACAAACATTTAAAATGCATCCAAAAGATTGTGTCAGCTAAAGCAACACAATTACTTCTTCTAAGGCAAATATAATATTACTTAAATTTGCTAATTCTTGATTGCAAAAGCATTCGACATCATAATTGCTTCATAAGATTCAATTGATGTTGTGAAACGAAAAGTCTCACCAATAAGTGGTATTGAGTATAATATGTTAAGAATAAATTCAAGTTAAGAATCTTTAAGTTGGAAATGTTCCAAATGAAAGACTATGGTTGATTCAATGAAAAAGACTAAGTACATCGCCTTGAATAGTGCCGCAATAAAAACAATGTATATAAATATAAATGCACAAATTAATAATTGAGCTAAGTGTGATTCCAAATGTTGATAATACCATAACATTGTTATATGATAACAATAACACGATATAGTTCATAACAGAACTTAGTGCTCACTAGAAGTCAAGAGACATACTCTAAATTGTTCCTCATGATATAGGTAGCTTATCAATGTTGGAGAGAGTTAATTGATAGAGTAGACAATTGAAACACAATAGCATACATATTCACTAAGGGACTGACCTAAAGAGTTTTTAAGGAAACCGATTGAATAATTTGGAATATGATTCCATAATTGACCCTAAGTGCAAGTGTTAGATTGATAGAGATAGGTGTATGCTCTATGGGCGATTATGTAATTTTTCACATATATCTGAATTGATAACCAATCTAGTTTGAAAAAAGGTGCTTTCTTTTTATTATATACTTGATATAATGAGTTATATTGATTAATTAATTCAATTAAAAATATATTTAGTAGAAAATATGTAAATGGTATGTTTTGTGATAGTAGTTACAAAGTGTTGTAACCGTGAGTAATTTACCACAATGAAAATAAATATACCATTTTAATTATTCCTAGTCAAGATGTATCGAGACTATATCCATTGAGACTAGAGTATGTAATGTTCTTCAAATGTTGGACAATGTATTACTCGTGACTGCTGGGGGGCACCCGGGGTTACATACTGATGGTTATTGGATAACTATGGAATGACTCACTCGATATTTTTCTATTGGTTAATATAATTAAGGTCAAATAAAAATATCGATGTGACAAAATTACACATTTCTCTTGACATGACGATACTGTTTATTTTCAATGTGGAAGCTCCGCTTTGATTATAGTTAAACCATGGAACAATGTCCATCGAACGACTATTGTTGGGTCAAGTGAAAGCATTATAAGTGGAATACTATTCCAGAGAGGATTTGTCTTGTAACACCCCTAATTTCAGTTTAACATTATTCAGGACATTTAATTAGATAGATTAAATAGAATAATGGAGTAGGATAAGCGAATGAGATTTGGTTATTAATAAGGTTGGGCCTTAACTAATTAATTAAGATTGTTTTAAACTAAATAAAAGAAAGAATGAATGGGAGGGGAAAATTAGGAATATAGCTTCATTTTCTTCCCTTAAGCCCTCTCTCTCACCCGTTCTCATTTCTACTACAACAAATCAAGTAAAGGAAAAGAAACTCTTAGAGTTGGCAATTAACAAGCTTGGGAAGGCAAAATCAAAAAGGGAATTCAGGAAGGAGCTTAGGAAAGCTAAAACAACATCAAATCTCAATTCCAATATCCAAATATAAGGTGAATAATAAGTGAACCATCTTTATTGTTTGTTTTTGAATTCGGCTATGGGTTATACCCGAGTTATTTTGATAATTTATGCCATGTTTTGGTTTTATGACCATAGTTTGGACAGAATAATGAATTACAGATTTTTTATGAAATTTTTTGAATGGGTTGTAAGGGTAAAACCTAAGTTTTTGGTCTCCAAATAAATTTTTTTTATATGATGTGTAAAACATAATTTTGGAGATGGATTTTTAATTTCATAATTTTTCAAGTTAAAATAAATATTTATGAATTTTGTAAGGTAGAAATTTGGTTTATTTCAGTTTTTAATTATTAAAAATAATTCGACATAGTTTTTGGTCTCAAAATTTTTATATGATAAAGAATATGGTATTTCTGAATTTTTGTGATTTTAGACGATTTTTCCCAAATAATTATGATTTATTATGAATTTATTATGCTAGATAAGCATTTAAATTAATAATTAATTAAGGATATTAATTAATTAAAGTCGATGTATGTTTTAGGAAAGTAGAACTGGTTGTGGCAGTTTTCTAAACCATTTGGACAAAAGTATATTATTACCCAATAGAAATTTGACAAGGAATAAGTTGAAATGAAAATACTTTAAATGGAAATAAAACAGTCGTCTATATTAATTATGGGATTGCCATCATCGTCATCATTGATGCCGCAATCATCTATGCCGCAGCTATGCTTTTCTACATTAGCTATAGTGGATGCATACGATATTAATCTTAGTTGGTATAAAATGAATCCACTTGGTTGAAGTGAGAAGTGCGAGTAAGGTCCGGATTCATGCCTTTGGTATCAATGATGCAGCATGTCTTAATGCCGCATATCAATGTCGCATGGTAATGCCACAAGTTTTTAACATATAGTTTTAAATAACACCGCATACCACTATTTTGATACCAACTATATTAAGGCGGGGATGCCGCATGTTTTCTATATCGACGCCATAGCTCTAGGCAGTGATCCCACAAGCAAAATTTTCGATATTACCTGTTTTACGGTGATGATGCCACTATTACTTGACTTCGATGTAAAGGAAATTTATATCATGGGTTGTCGATGCTGACACCTTATGTTTACGGCATAGAGCCAAAGTACTATTTTTTTAACATTATAGTATTAGTGCCACAAGTGACTGAATTCGATGATAATGCCAAGCGGCATTAATGTCGTTACTCTTTATTTCAATGCCGGTGAGGCATTGTTTTATGCTAACTAAAAGTATGTTTAAAAGTGAGAGATAGCCTATGTTTTTAAGAAGGTCGGACACCTTATGATTTCGGCAATTAGCCATATGATAAAATCAAAAAAAATTCTTTCCAACCTTGGATAGAGGTCGATATTGATATTGCTGCATGAATGTTGTAGGTCTTTTATATTGCTATATAACCGGTGGGGTGCCTTATGTATGATGATTTCGACATTTTATGTGCGTCATGAATATCGCATATTTTCTATATTAACAAAGGTAAGCTGTAAGTTTTGTTTGATATTGTTCATTGGGGAATGTAGATTAACTTCAAAACGCTATATGCTTTAGAAATTTGACATTGTTTATTGGGGATACTAATGTATATCATATTGACACCATTGTTTTATGAATCGACATTAGTCATTGGTGATACCAATATATTTCATTTTAAAATTTCGACATAGATCATTGGGGATACCAATGCATATTATTTTGAGATGTTATAAGTTTAAGGGGTATACAACCTAATTGGGGACACCAATAGACATAGGTTGAACATTTGTGTTAAACATGAATTAAATCGATATGTGATGGCTTCATAGTTATCCTAGAAAAACTACGGGATGTGTAATGGATAGTCCACAACATGTTGGAGATGGATAGTCTCCATATAGTTAATGAAGAGTTCATAGTCATTCTAGGAAAACAATGGAATGCGAGATGGATGTTCCACATCATTTTAAATAAATTAAATATGTGTGATGGATAGTCCGTATAACTTTGATAATGTAACCATGCATGATGAGTAGTCTACAGGGGAGGGGATAGATAATCCATAAAAATGTTTACATGTGAGATGGGTAGTCTACATAAATAAAAGATGGATAGTCATTTGAAATTAAAACGGATGGTCAGATGAAATTAAGAGGGATGGTCTAATAAATTAGGATGGGTAGTCCAGTATATGTTGCATGACTGAAAATGCTTATTTTCTATAATATAAGCATTATGGATCAGGAGCACAGTATATGGTTAATGTATTTTGATTAAGATACTAGTGAGGGGAAAACCCATTCCGCTTAGCGGCGTGGTCTCACTAGATAACTTTTTTTGGTTCGAGATGGTAGGTTATTATTCACACCAGACTATTTGACTGACCTGAAATTTTTTCCCCTCAAACTCTTGGGTACTAGTTTGAGTAGGTCGGAAGTAAGAGTTTCCAGGTTTCCAGTAAGGCGAATAAGATTCCAACGACATGTAGGAATCAAGCTATCTATATTAGAAGTTTTAATTAATCCGCTATGCAGTTCACTTTGTTTGAATGGATGTAATGGCAGAAATTATAACTATCAAGTAGTAGTGGACTCTAATCAACCAAGGAGGCACCTTCATATGTCACTCTTGGAGAATTTTGTAATAATTTTATTTGCTATGAATGTGGGATCGGATGTGATTATGTAATGAGTATGAAACCTTATTTATGAAATGAAATGTGAAAACTTGTTATTAAATTGTGTTTGAAAATTTTCATATTCATGTGCTTATAATTGTTAATATGATTAACATATCCTCATTTTGTCATAGAAAATTAATACTATGAATGACTGCAGCATCCATAGCACTTATTTTCGGGCCTAAAAGTGGGGGATGTTATAAGTTGTTATCAGAACATTGCTTTATCTAAAAAATAAAAGATTAAAAGATTTTGAAAACATAATCCAAATGAATCAGAGAATAAGATTGAGGTATGAACACTATAGTAACATACTTGTATTTTCTATATAAAAGTATGTATTCTTCCCTCTCTCTTAGACCATTCTTTTGTATCTTATTAAGGCTCATATGCAGATTACAAGAAAGCAAGATATGGAAGCTAGAAATGGAAGAGTGAATCCTGGTAGAAGAAGCACTACAAACAATGGAAATGTTCGACCTAACACTAGAAGGAACCAAGGTTGGTAGGCATATGTTAACCAAAATGCAAATATCAATGTAGATGCTAGAACACCACTAGTAGACATAGGGACTATGTATCTGTTCTTCATCAATTTGATGCAAACTGGAGCAGCTACAGGGGCAACTGGACAAAATGCTGCTAATATGGGAGGAGTTAATCCCGTGGCCTCGGTTGGTAATAACGATGCTAAGCTGGACCAAGATTATACTACTCTTGGTGGGAAGCCTTTTCTTGGAACCGAGGATGCTATTGAAGTGAAAAACTAGTTGTTGCATTATGAGAGGATTTTTGCTGATTTGTGTTTGAATGATGAGCAGAAGAGGAGATTTGCTTCAAGGCAGTTCAGACGAAGGTTAGAGGAAAGGTTCTTATCTGTGGTAGCCCAGTCAACCCTACTCAGGAAGTTTATGGAGTTGGTGCAAGGGGAAATGCAGGTGCTGGAATATGCTTCGAAGTTTGATGAGCTATCTAAGTATGGATATGCTACCATCAACACTGCGATTAAGCGAAATGGGAAGTTTATCCGACGTTTAAAATCGAAGATTGCTAAAGTAACCATGCCACATATACGAGAATCGAGTAATGTAGTGGTGGAAATGGTTATAAGGAATGATGAGTTGCTTGCTATTTTTGGGAAAGAAAAGTCGGTGGAGACCCCGAATTTTTAGAGTAAGAAGAGGAAATTCTTTTGGAAGAAGGGAGTTCAGAAGGGTGGATCTGTTGAGAAAGGGAAAGAAGATATTATTTGTTCTAAGTGTTACAATAAGAGACACTAGTGTCGATCTGGTAATGGCAAGATGGCTATGGGAAGACAGAATGTGAAATGTATTACCTGTGACCAAGTGGGGCATTACAAGAACAAATGTCCAGAAGCAGCCAAGGCATGAAAGGAAAAGGTCTTTACTTTGGAACCATCATTGTAACGACCCGGTATTTTCAACCATTCGCATCCGCACATGTCGGATTTGAATTGCTCAAAATATCATATTGTTAATTTAAAATTTGGCAAAACTCAGCATATACAGTAAATAAATCAATCACAGAATCACAGACAAAGAGTAATACAATAATATGCAGCGGAATAGATAAAACAGTAGTTCATGAAGCTGCTATATAAACATCAGAGTTAAAATTAAAATACAACAAAATATCTCAAATACAGTGAAGTCTTCAGTACGAATAGATGATCTCTCTGAACAAATCAACTGGAAAAGCTGAAAGCTGAATCGATAGTTGGATCTCCAAATGAAGCTCCAAACTCCAAGGGCGAGTCTCAAATGCTGTATCACTCAATATGACCCGAGCGTAAAGCAAAACACAAAACACTCGAGTCAGGATTAACATTCTTATATCAATAAATCCAACTCAAGTGAAATATCAACTGAAATACAAGTAACTCAAAGGATGTTTGGGATAACCATCCTCTAAGAATCCATGGAACTGTCTACAATGTAGAAATATACAATACAATACCGTAGCCATTTCAAATTAATTTATACTTAAAAACCAAAATATCATTTCCATTTCAAATATATCTATTTTCCAAAATAGTATATTTATATTAAATAATTTATAAAGTAAAGTATTTGCAATTTCCTCAAATTTCACAAATCGTTTCAAAAATCAACTCGACTTTCCATTTAAATAAAATTCAATCTCAATTTATCAATTTCCATTCAATTTAGTTTTCTAAATAACAAATTCAAATTTTTATTGATTTCAAATACAGATCTGAATCACAAATAAACCATTTAGATTGCAGTATATTTCAAAGCTTTAATATTCAACATTTTAAAGTTCAATTTAACAGTTTCATATAGATCTTGATTTAACTTCATTATTATTTAGTCTCGAAATATTCACTTAATAAATTCAGTATTATTTAAATAGCCTAAATTTACCTTTAAACTAAATATTCCTTTCGATTTTTTTAAACTTGAAATATCCATTTAATTACTTTAAATCAAGAATCAAGTTAAAATCAAATTTTAAACTTCAATTCCAATAGTTCAAATCGATTTAATTAAGTAGAATTCTTAATTAGATACAATTTTACTTAAGTCAACTTTATCTTACTTAACTTATACAAATCCTTGAAAAATCTGTTTAAAGATATAATACTTAGACATATTATATTAATTAAATCAACTTAATTAGATTTAAAGTTTATTATTAAATCAACATTATATAAAACTTAAAATATTTCCAATATTAAATAAAACCATATATATATTCCCTTCCAAAACCATAGAAATCATTTTTAAAATACATACATATAGACCAAACGGTGTTTGTATATAATTTCCTATCCTATAGTCAAGTGATACGGATATTAATCATTTCAATCCATAATTTAAATATATACGGGTAGATATCATTTCGACCCGCAATCCTAAATTCAATTCAAATGAAAATCGCTTGGGTCTATCATTTCAACCCATAACGATTTTCTCCTATTCTAAAGTCCGTTCGGGTATGTATCATTTAAACCCATAGTGAATTCTATACTAACAGGGAACTTGCAGAGTGATAATAGATATGATAATAATATAACAGGCATATATCATCAACAACAATATAATATATAAACAACAGGATATGGTGTCATATACCACAGGTGAACAATTACAGATAACACCATATCTAGCAATTTAAATAACTACAACAGCATATTTCAATTGTCGTTTCAATTGAAATCAAATTTAATAAATAAAAGAACGTTAATCGTGAGTGATTGCTCACCTATCGAGGCTAAAGATATGACGAAAAATGGAAGCGAATTATGAATTCAACACGAATCCCAAAGCGAAACAAGATGGGCACGAATTCGACGATCGAAGCAAGGCTGGAATCGATGAGAAAAATCAAATTAGCTTGATATAAACGGAATATATATATTGCTATTATAAAAATTTATCTTTCAAAATTAATTCAAAGGCATGTATAAAAATAATAATAATAAACCTTTATACATAATTGAGAACAAAACTTAGGCACACATATATAAACTAATTTATAAATTTACATACATATTCTATTAAAAATCAAATTTATTATAGAATCAATGTAAAATTTGAAAACGCATATAAACTTACTGTAAACTACAGATTATCCATAACAACCGATATAACATATCATAAAATACTAATAAAAGTAATAATATGTACTAATATACATATCATATATGCAGATGCCTATATATAACTAACCTATGCAAATCAATATATAAACTTGTATGTAATTTCCAGAATATACGTATATTAGGTATAAAGAATAATGCCAGGTTAAATACGTACTGTGTAAACCTTTATATTTTTATAAATAGTATAAACTCAATATAAAAAATACACAACCGACTATTATCTTTCAAACCATCTATATATATGCTAAATTTTCCTTTTCTTTAAAATAGTATTTAAAAACACTAACATAAAGTCAAATTCCCAAAATCAAAAATTCCTATAACTCGGCATGTATACACAAAGGCAAACATATATCTGGATAATTCAAAGAAGCAAGAGCATATATATGAACTCTGGTTTTTCTCGGTTGGACTGCACCTTATAATAAAATGTAATAAAATATGATATGATAAAATATACAATGATATAATATACAATACTATTATATGAGACACACGCATCATACTATGACATAATAGGATTTGATAAAATGAAATATACTATAACATAATGTACACAAGAATAAATTTGCAGGCTATATATTTGCTGTATCCAGAGTTTATATCACACTATATATCACACGCCAACCTATACTAGTACAACCTTATTACAAAATATATCAACCAAAACCATATACATATCTTTTAATAATAATTTATATAAACTAAACTGTTGCTTATAAAATATATAACTTGTATAGTAATATATATAAAACGTGTAATACATATATGATATACATCAATATTTAAACAAGTCACACAAATATATATATATATATAATACTAACATTACAAATAACTCACAGTTCAAAGAAGAAGAGATAGGCGTCGTCAACAGATCGGAGCGGGGCGAGCTATGCAGGGTGTCGACGTTGAAGGCTAGGGGCGGTTCAAGTTCGTTGGCAGGCTGTGGATGGCATAAGGCGACTGTGGTTTTAGGTGGATGAAGCACAGTCGGCTGAGGATGCTCTCGGTTTCGGTAGGCGATGCTTTGGTGTGTTCGTGCGAGAGTTTGATGGTCAAGGAAAGTGGCATAGGGCAAGTAGGAGGAGGTTATGGCTATTGGGTTGCTGTGTCTAGTTGTTGAGAGCTACAGGAAAAATCAATATGTATATATATATCAAACTAGATTTATTTTTCACAGGCAAAGAAAACAAAAAGGGAAAGGGATGAAACATTAGAGGAGAGATAAAGTGGATGGGAGAGCAGAGTAAAAGTTCATTTGCTTTGGGACAATCAAGAGACAGGCTAGATTCAAGTAAAAAATGAAGAGGCAATGAATATATACAAGTAAAAGAATTAAAAGAAAAGTGAACGGTAGAGCTTTGATTCAGCTGAAGGTTAAAAAGCAATTTATTATTGTGGTCCAGCCTGTACATTTCAATTTGAAAAGTAAAGGAAAGTTAAAAGTCAAAATTTACGATACTGTTACAACGAACAGTTTTATTGTTGCTGTCGCGTACCGAACTTCAAAATAAAAAAATAAATATACCGTAGAGATCAGCACGACGAGACGATCAAAATGGTATACAAATATCAGTGGTATGACCATCCTATCAGAAGTCGATATGGGCACTGATATACGTTGCTATTCCGTACGGAAAAATCCAAACGGAGCTAGAAACGTCCAAAATTTGCGAAACGAATTACGCAGTCTTATTCAGAGTGTTCTAAATAAATTTTCTCATGTTGACATATTTAAGTTTCGAAACACTTTTAAATTCAACTGTTATTAACTGATTTAAATTGAAATAAAATTTCACAATAAAATAAACTTCAATATTATTAATTGAAAATTTGCCATTGTCTATGTTTAAATAGACGCATTCCAAATATCAAATTTATATTTCAAAATTTAAATATTTAAATTTCTCAAAAATTCAATTAAATACGTTATAAAAATTATTAAATTTTACGGGTCGTTACACCCTCCCCCACTCAAAACTTTTTGTCCCCGAAAAGGAAGGAGGTAGGAGAATAGAAGCGACCATAAAGAAAATTAGATTGAAAGACAAGGATAAACGATTAATTTAAAACTATATAAATTTGCTTGAAATATTCATTTGAAGACTTCATTTGCAATTCAATTATCTTTAATACTTTAAAACTTTTCAAAACCTATTTGTAAAATTTCTTGCTTCCTTTACAAATACCATTTACCTCTTTATATATATATATGTATGTAAACTATTTGAAAACAATTATTTACATCATTAGTTGTATTTACAGAGAAGCTATTGAAAACATTAAATCCATAATTCGTAAATTTATAAATTTCACCTCAAGATACTTTTCAAAATTATTAATAAATCACTAATCATTTACTTTAAATATGTTTTATTTAATTAATAACTTCTAAAATATTTATAACACTAAATTTTTTCATTAAACCATGTAGTATATAAATAAACAATGTTTTAAAGGATATACTCACAAAGGAAAGAAGGTAGATTCAGAAAAACAGATGATAGGTGAACCAATAAAGCTGTGTAGATAAGGTAGATTCAAAAGAATAGTATCGGGCACAAATAATTAATTTAGAACCATAAGAATTTCAATTTCAAATATTAATACAAAATTTCTTTGTTGGAAATACTTTTATAATAAAATACCTTTATAATAAAATACTTTTATAACTCGATGTTTCAACAAGTTTATCCTCGTTCCTGCAGACTCTGGCGGTGCGTTGATCAGGCGCAAAGCTAGAATTCTCAGGTACTTAGTAGACTTGTTTCAACACCCAGTGAAAATACTGGAAAACTTTTTAAAAACAGATATGGAAAGTACAATCCAAACAAAATAACCAAAACCTTTGTCTAACCATGGATCGCAGATACACAATGGTTATGCCTGGATCCCCCAGGTAACATCTGTATCCGTAAGCTTTCTCATCTCTGCGAATTACGCCATGATGACTAGTAGACCGCAAATACACAAAGGTTACGCCTGGATCCCCCAGGAAACATCTGTATCCATAAGCTTTCTCAGCCCTGCGGATTTCGCTATTAAAACGACCTACATAGATCACTGGATACACAATGATAACGCCTGGATCTCCCAGGAAACATCCGTACCCCTGGGCCATCTAGCCAGGTGAATTACGCTATGCAGTCGCGCTCGTAAGACCATGGGTAACGCCATGGAATTCGATCGACACTCGAGTATCATATCCGGAAAACCAAAAATCAGAGAAATATCGATAGAATGAATCCACAATGTGGCCACAAAGCGGATATCAAGCAGAAGGCACTTTCCATATCTTTACTTCGAAAATATGTATCATATAGTACCTTTCAAATCACTTTCAAATATCGTAATTATATAAGGTCCATTATATATAAGATTTCATTTTCAAATCAAATACTATCCAAAATCAATAGTATATCAAATCACACTTATATAGACTTCAATTATATAAGATTTCACTTTTCAAATTGAGTACCTTTTCAAATCCATAGTTTTCAAATCAACGTCATACTTATACAAACCAATTTTTATATAAGTTCGATAACTCCCAAATCAAGTATTTAAATAAGGTTCTCAATTCAATTCGTTTCAATATCCATACAATTTTCAAAATCATATACACTTCCACCAAATTGTTCTTCCAAATCAAATATCTTCAGTTCCAAAGTTTCCAAAATAATAAATTTAGAAAATAAATCCAAATTTCCAAATCAATATAATTTAAGTCAACCAATTCATTTCCAAAATCAAATGTTTTCAAAATCATCTTATATTTACATAATGTCCATCTTATATCAGGGTCAAAAATTTTCAAAAATAAATTTCGCTGCATGAAGAGCCATATGGGATTGAACATCTTTGCTTACTAAAAGATTTTTACTTTAGAATAGTTTTGTATATAAAATAGTTTGTAAAATAGTTTGTATGTAAAATAGAATAATACAGTTTGTTTAAGAAGAATAAAAGAAAAATAGTTTTGAAAAAATGGTTTTAAATTGATAGTAGTTTTTTCATAAAAGAAAATTTCCAATTAAATTACAAAGATATCCAACCCAACAACTTCCAATTTCAGCATCAAGTATATCAATGATATTAGAATATAAGATGTACATACGTCATCATTTCGCAAAATCACATTCGATCGCTCGCTCGATCACACAAGTTCGCTTTTGAACTAGTATTGTCCATTCGATTTCCCTAATGCGGACTTCGATATGGTTTCTCGACTAGAAGCCATCAGTCTTCTTGCATAGCCATATACTATGATAGAGAATTCTAGAATCAAGCCCAAAATCCATATCAAATATTCACCATCGAGAATCAAATGAAAAATCCTAACACGTAATGGTGTAATTCACCTTGAACTTGTGTACTCAAACTTGGATCAAATTATTTATGCGAATAAAACAACATATGTACAACTTATGTATCTATTCAAACTTGTTAAATATATAGTTTCATAAAGATGTTACTAAGTTAAAACATTTAAACTAAATTTTATTCAAAATATTTTGAAGACCAAATTCTTTTCAAAACATTTCAAATCTAAATTTCATATTAGAAAAATTCAAAATAGCCTTATTCATTTACTTAACAAAACAGTTTCAACTTATTTAAATCATATTACTACATACTTTAAACATACATGCCAAACTTATATACTTTATACTTTTCAAAATTACTTGGCTTTGAAAAGTTAACCTTGATTTGGAAGTGCTTGAACCTTCAAAATAGTCGAAGAAATCATATTTCAATCCAAGAGTTGGAAATCACCAACAAATCAGTAAATCAATTCCAAAAGATAGGGTTATATCAAATCAAATCCAAAACTCAAGGACTGAACACCGGCTCATTTCAAATTGTTCAAATATATAAACATATATCTTTCGAATATCACATCATACTTCGGAATTTGAAATCAAAATTTGTTTCGCAAAAATCACTCGCGTAGCAATGCTACTAAAGTGGCCTCTCCTCCACTCTGAAACTCGAAAATCAATGTCGATGATGCATGCACTCATCACCGAAATTATTCTCCAGCGACATAATTGAGTTCTGGACTTCTATTTTCTTGAAAACTTCGTTAAATTTCTTTGAAATCATAAAAACTCATTTGAAGTCTTTTGAAACATTTCTTATTCGGAAAATACTTTTAAATCGTATTATTATATATTTTCCAAAATCTTAAAAACCAATTACAAAACACCGGAATTCAATCTCTCGAGTTTCAAATTAAAACCCTTCAGTTATAAATTATTTTTATATAAATCAATTTCTTATATAATTTTCAAAATTTCAAATCCTTTCGAAACTTCAAATTCTCGTTTTTAAAAGGGATATAATTCTTATCGAAAACATTTTCACTTTTATATATAGAATATATTCATACTTATCAAAATAATAATTTCGATATATAACAATTTCTAAAATACAAACAAGCCCGATTTTTCAATGGATGATGCAAGAGTGGATTTCAAAACAAAGATAGAGGTTCAAATTAGAGGGACTCTAATCAAATAAAATTTCTGATTCGAAGATAGGTTCGAACGAAGATGAGATAATTAAATATCAAAGTAGAAGATGGATATACTTATATAAATCGCGGGCGACCTCTCATCACCATGACTTCAGGAATATAATCAATGTGGAAATCTAAGGCAAATCGACATTCGATCGCCAGAGATAGAATCCAGGTATAGCAGAAAATAGATAGCATCGTAAACCGAGGATACAGAAAACTTCGGTGCATCAATGCCAATTGTAAAGGAGTTTTACCCTTTTACAAATCATTCAGTGGAGTTATGGGATACTCCAGATCAAAGAATACAAATAGGGGAGACAAGAATAGATTTCGGAACCGAGGGACGTTCCAAAATTCAAAGGAACTTCCAATCAAGAAAAAGGGTTTCAAGCTCAAACGAAAGTGATTCCGTAATTAAGTCTACTACATATACTGAGTTTGCCTAAAACCAGAGCTCTGATACCAACTGTAACGACCCGATATTTTCAACCATTCGCATTCGCACATGTCGGACTTGAATTGCTCAAAATATCAGATTGTTAATTTAAAATTTGGCAAAACTCAGCATATACAGTAAATAAATCAATCACAGACAAGGAGTAATACAATAATATGCAGCGGAATAGATAAAATAGTAGTTCATGAAGCTACTATATAAACATCAGAGTTAAAAATAAAATACAACAGAATATCTCAAATACAGTGAAGTCTTCAGTACGAATAGATGATTTCTTTGAACAAATCAACTGGAAAAGCTAAAAGTTGAATCGATAGTTGGATCTCCAAATGAAGCTCCAAACTCCAAGGGCGAGTCTCAAATTCTGTATCACTCAGTCTGACCCGAGCGTAAAGCAAAACACAAAACACTCGAGTCAGGATTAACATTCTTATATCAATAAATCTAACTCAAGTGAAATATCAACTAAAATACAAGTAACTCAAAGGATGTTTGGGATAACCATCCTCTAAGGATCCGTGGAACTGTCTACAATGTAGAAAATACACTACAACACCGTAGCCATTTCAAATTAATTTATACTTAAAAACCAAAATATCATTTCCATTTCAAATATATCTATTTTCCAAAATAGTATATTTATATTAAATAGTTTATAAAGTAAAGTATTTGCAATTTCCTCAAATTTCACAAATCGTTTCAAAAATCAACTCGACTTTCCATTTAAATCAAATTCAATCTCAGTTTATCAATTTCCATTCAATTCAGTTTTCAAAATAACAAATTCAAATTTTTATTGATTTCAAATACAGATCTGAATCACAAATAAACCATTTAGATTGCAGTATATTTCAAAGCTTCAATATTCAACATTTCAAAGTTCAATTTAACAGTTTCATATAGATCTTGATTTAACTTCATTATTATTTAGTCTTGAAATATTCACTTAATAAATTCAGTATTATTTAAATAGCCTAAATTTACCTTTAAACTAAATATTCCTTTCAATTTGTTTAAACTTGAAATATCCATTTAATTACTTTAAATCAAGAATCAAGTTAAAATCAAATTTTAAACTTCAAATCCAATAGTTCAAATCGATTTAATTAAGTAGAATTCTTAATTAGATACAATTTTACTTAAGTCAACTTTATCTTACTTAACTTATATAAATCCTTGAAAAATCTGTTCAAAGATATAATACTTAGACATATTATATTAAATAAATCAACTTATTTAAAGTTTATTATTAAATCTACTTTATATAAAACTTAAAATATTTCCAATATTAAATAAAACCATATATATATTCCCTTCCAAAACCATAGAAATCATTTTTAAAATACTTACATATAGACCAAACGGTGTCTGTATATAATTTCCTATCTGATGGTCAAGTGATACGGATATTTATCATTTCAATCCGTAATTTAAATATATACCGGTAGATATCATTTCGACCCGCAATCCTAAATCCAATTCAAATGAAAATCGCTTGGGTCTATCATTTCAACCCATAACGATTTTCTCCTATTCTAAAGTCCGTTCGGGTATGTATCATTTCAACCCATAGTGAATTCTATACTAACAGGGAACTTGTAGAGTGATACCAGATATGATAATAATATAACAAGCATATATCATCAATAACAATATAATATATAAACAACAAGATATGGTGTCATATACCACAGGTGAACAATTACAGATAACTACATATCTAGCAATTTAAATAACTACAACAGCATATTTCAATTATCGTTTCAATTGAAATAAAATTTAATAAATAAAAGAATGTTAATGGTGAGTGATTGCTCACCTTTCGAGGCTAGAGATATGACGAAAAATGAAAGCGAATTATGAATTCAACACGAATCCCAAAGCGAAACAAGATGGGCACGAATTCGACGATCGAAGCAAGGCTGGAATCGATGAGAAAAATCAAATTAGCTTGATATAAATGGAATATATATATATTGCTATTATAAAAATTTATCTTTCAAAATTAATTCAAAGGCATGTATAAAAATAATAATAATAAACCTTTATATATAATTGAAAACAAAACTTAGGCACACATATATAAACAAATTTATAAATTTACATACATATTATATTAAAAATCAAATTTATTATAGAATCAATGTAAAATTTGAAAACGCATATAAACTTACTTTAAACTACAGATTATCCATAACAACCGATATAACATATCATAAAATACTAATAAAAGTAATAATATGTACTAATATACATATCATATATGCAGACTTGCCTATATATAACTAACCTATGCAAATCAATATATAAAATTGTATATAATTTCCAGAATATACGTATATTAGGTATAAAGAATAATGCCAGGTTAAATACGTACTGTGTAAACCTTTATATTTTTATAAATAGTATAAACTCAACATAAAAACATACACAACCGACTATTATATTTCAAACCATTTATATATGTGCTAAATTTTCCTTTTCTTTAAAATAGTATTTAAACATAAAGTCAAATGCCCAAAATCAAAAATTCCTATAACCCGGCACGTATACACAAAGGCAAACATATATCTGGATAATTCAAAGAAGCAAGAGCATATATATGAACTCTGGTTTTTCTCGATTGGGCTGCACCTTATAATAAAATGTAATAAAATATGATATGATAAAATATACTATGATATAATATACAATACTATTATATGAGACACACGCATCATACTGTGACATAATAGGATTTGATAAAATGAAATGTACTATAACATAATGTACACAAGAATAAATTTGCAGGCTATATATTTGCTGTATCCAGAGTTTATATCACACTATATATCACACGCCAACCCATACTAGTACAACCTTATTACAAAATATATCAACCAAAACCATATACATATCTTTTAATAATAATTTATATAAACTAAACTGTGTCTTATAAAATATATAACTTGTCTAGTAATATATATAAAACGTGTAATACATATATGAGATACATCAATATTTAAACAAGTCACACAAATATATATATATATAATACTAACATTACAAATAACTCACAGTTCAAAGAAGAAGAGATAGGCATCGTCAGCAGATCAGAGCGGGACGAGCTATGCAGGGTGTCGACGTTGAAGGCTAGGGGCGGTTCAGGTTCATTGGCAGGCTGTGGATGGCTCAAGGCAACTGTGGTTTTAGGTGGATGAAGCACAGTTGGCTGGGGAGGATCTTGGTTTCAGTAGGCGTTGCGTTGGTGTGTTCGCATGAGAGTTTGATGGTCAAGGAAAGTGGCGTTGGGCAAGTAGGAGGAGGTGATGGCTATTGGGTTGCTGTGTCTAGTTGTTGAGAGCTACAGGAAAAATCAATATGTATATATATATTATACTAGATTTATTTTTCACAGGCAAAGAAAACAAAAAGGGAAAGGGATGAAACATTAGAGGAGAGATAAAGTGGATGGGAGAGTAGAGTAAAAGTTCATTTGCTTTGGGACAATCAAGAGACAGGTTGGATTCAAGTAAAAGAAGAAGAGGCAAATGAATATATACAAGTAAAAGAATTAAAAGAAAAGTGAACGGTAGAGCTTTGATTCAGCTGAAGATTAAAAAGCAATTTATTATTGTGGTCCAGCCTGTATGTTTCAATTTGAAAAGTAAAGGAAAGTTAAAAGTCAAAATTTACGGTACCGTTACAACGAACAGTTTTATTGTTATTGTCGCGTACCGAACTTCAAAATAAAGAAATAAATATACCGTAGAGATCAGAACGACGAGGCGATCAAAACGGTATACAGATATCAGTGGTATGACCATCCTATCAGAAGTCGATACGGACACTGATATACGTTGCTATTCCGTACGGAAAAATCCAAACGGAGCTAGAAACGTCCGAAATTTGCGAAATGAATTACGCAGTTTTATTCAGAGTGTTCTAAATAAATTTTCTCATGTTGACATATTTAAGTTTCGAAACACTTTTAAATTCAACTGTTATTAACTGATTTAAATTGAAATAAAATTTCACAATAAAATAAACTTCAATATTATTAATTGAAAATTTGCCATTGTCTATGTTTAAATAGATGCATTCCAAATATCAAATTTATATTTCAAAATTTATATATTTAAATTTCTCAAAAATTCAATTAAATACGTATAAAATTATTAAAATTTATGGGTCGTTACAATCATCATCTAGGCCAACGGCCGAAGAGAAGGGAAAGGCGGTTATCCGAGCAACGCTTTTGATTCATATCATACCTATTAGAGTATTATCTGATACTGGTGCATCTGATTTCTTTATCTCTAAGTGTTTGGTAGGTAAGTTAGAGATAGAGCCGCCATACCTTGTTACTTCCTTAAGGATAGCTAATCCAATATGAGGGTATGCAACTCTAGGGATCAAACATAAGCATCTATAATTTGAGTTGCTAGGTTATACTTTTGCCTGCAGTCTGTTTATGTTTGATTTTGTGGGCTTTGGGATTATTTTAGGTATGGATTGGTTGAGCAAATATGATGCTAGGATATTTTAACAGGATAGGAAAATATCATTGAGACAACCCGATAGTATTAACCGAATCATATAATTAGTTGAGAATTCGAGTTTAGAAGTTTGTGCTTTATTAGGTGCCACGGAAGTAGAAGATGAGCTAAATCGGGTCTTAGTTGCAAGAGAATATGCAGATATTTTTGAGCTGGCTATAGTACTACTACCGAAATAAGTGATTGTGTTTTGAATAGATCTTGTGCCTGGAGCTGAATTCGTTAGTAAACCATCAAGCAGAATGACACCCGAGATGAAGGAGTTAAAGGTACAACTAGTGGATTTAGAAGGAAATAATTTTATTAGACCAAGCAGTTCGCCTTAGGTAGTGGCTATGATGTTCGTGAGGAAACCGAGCGAGTCATTGAGATTATGTATTGATTACGGTAAGTTGAATGAGAAGACGATCAAGAATAGACATCCTCTGCCAAGGTTCGATGATTATTTGATCAGTTGAGTGGAGCTAAAGTATTTTCCCAGCTAGATGTGGCGATATGGTTCCATCAATTGAGGGTGGTGGAGGATAGTATTCCTTTGACGACATTTTAAATAAGGAGTGGCTCGTACGAATGGTTAGTAATGCCATTTCAGTTAACTAAGGCGTCTGCTTTCTTTGTGGACTTGATGAACTGGATTTTCCAAGGGCACTTGGATAGGTTTGTGTTGGTGTTCTTTGATGACATTTTAATATATTCTAAGGATGAAAAAGTTCATGTGTTCATCTCAGAATAGTGCTTGAGACATTGAGACAGCGTCAATTTAAAGCGAAGTTTCAAAATGTTAATTTTGGAAGAGAGAAGTAAAGTTCCTTTGTTATGTAGTTTCCGAGAAAGGGTTGTCCGTGGATCCAACTAAGATTGAAGTTGTTAATAATTGGAAGGGACCTGAAACAGTGATCGAGATAAGAGGTTTTCTTAGATTAGCTGGCTATTACCGAGGATTTATCAAGGATTTCTCGCAGATAGCAGCACCCTTGACTAAGCTAAATAGGAAGGACATAAAGTTTTTTTGGTTCGATAAATGTAAGGAGGCTTTTCTTAGGTTAAAGTATTTGTTGACCAATGTGCCTGTGTTGGTTGTTACGGATGGAAATTAGGATTTAGTGGTGTATACATATGCATGTGGAATAGGGTTAGGAACTGTATTGATGCAAAAGGGTAAAGTAATTGCCTACACTTCTCAACGGCTCAGACCATATGAAGTTAGATATCTGACTCATGATTTGGAGTTGGCAGTGGTGAAATTATGGAGATACTACTTCTTAGTAATAAGATTCGAGTTGTATATAGATCATCAGTCTTTGAGGTATTTATTCACTCGGAAAGAGTTGAATATGAAATAGTAGAGGTGGATGGAGTTTTTAGCAGCTTATAATTTTAGTATTGAGTATATTCCAAGGAAGGGATACAAAGTGGCAAATGTACTTAGTAGAAAACATCAGAATGCGGTATTAGCTATGTTGGTAGAATGGAAGGACTTAGAGCAGTTGACTACTTCGGGTGCAGTTAAGATCGATTTCTAGTTCTAGTCAAAGTACTGTCATGTTGTCTTGCTTGAAAGTTCGACCAGTATTGATCGAAAGGATCGCTTCTAAGCAAAAAGATGATCCATTACTAGCCGAAAGGGTTAAGATTGGAAAGTGGAACTGAAATTGATGATCTAAAAGATTTTAGTGTTGACCAGAGAGAATGGTTAAGGAAGAAGGGACAGTTATGTGTTCTAGATGTTGGTGAATTAAGGAAGGAAGTTCTTAGCGAGTGTCATCGATCGAAGTTTACTATACATCCTGAAGGAACTAAGATGTATTAGGATATAAAAAGAAGTTTCTTCTAGGGAGGTATGAAAAGGGATGTAGTCTTATGGATAAAGAAGTGTTTGAATTACCAACAAGTGAAAGCCGAGCATTGTCAGTTGGTTTGCTTCAACCTTTAGGTATACCAATTTGGAAATGGGATTCGATATCCATGGATTTCATTAATTGGTTGCCAAGGTCGAACAAGGGAAATGAAAGTATTTGGGTCATAGTGGATCGATTGACCAAGAGTAAACATTTCATTCTCGTTAAGTCAACCAAGAGGGCACCTGTATTGGCTATGTTGTTTATGAAGAATATTGTTAGACTACATGGGATTCCGAGTAGTATAGTCAGTGCCAGAGATGCTTTATTCACTAGTGAATTCTGGAAGAATCTACAAGAGGTGTTAGGTATCAAGCTAAAGATGAGTATCGCTTATCACCCATAGACGGATGGGCAGACAGAGAGAGTCAATAAGGTACTTGAAGATTTGTTGAGAGTTTGTGTACTAGATATTAGTGGGTCATGGGAAGACCATTAGCACTTAATTAAGTTTTCCTATAATAATAGTTATCAAACTAGTATAGGAATGGCGCCTTTCGAAGCTTTGAATGGAAGGCCATGCAAATCAACATCATGTTGGTTAGAGACTGAAAATAGATTGGTCCTTGGTTCGGATATGGTAAGAGAAGCCATAGAGAAGACTGTGTTAATCCGAGTTAGGATGAGAGAAGCTCAGTTTAGGAAGAAAAGTTATGCAGATAACATGCGTAAAGATTTAGAGTTTTCAGTTGGGGATCATGTGTTCATTAAAGTATCACCGATGAAGGGTGTGGTATGATTTGGAAAGTCAGGGAAACTAGTACCGAGATTTGTTTGACCATTCCCTGTTAGAGAGAGGATTGAAAAACTCGCGTACCGAGTAGAGTTATCGAGTAGTTTGGTAGTAGTCCATAATGTGTTTCATGTTTCTCATCTTAGAAAGTATGTGCATGGTCCAGAGACTACTATTGCTTCGACTGCATTGGAAGATTTAGTAGTGAAACTAGATCTGACTTTTGTGAGACAACTAGTTTGTGTTGTAGCCAGAAATGAAAAGAGGTTAAGGAACAAGACATTCAAGTTAGTGAAAGTACAGTGGAGTGACAATGAGAAAGACCTTACTTGGAAGACTGAGGACAGGGTTAGGAATACTTATCCTGAGTTGTTATGATGGTATGTTCTATATTTGATATATATAGACTTTATAGTTGGTAGGATATACTAGCATTGTTTGCATGTTTGATATGCTAGTTATGCAGTCCTTACTAAATTTCGAGGATGAAATTCTTTAAGCACGGAAGCATGTAGCACCCATAATTTTTGTTAAACATTATTCAAGAAATTTAATTGGATAGATTAAATAGAATAATGCAGTGGGATAAGGGGATGAGATTTGGTTATTAATAAGGTCGGTCCTTAACTTATTAATTATGTAAGATTATTTTAAACTTACTAAACGAAAGAATGAATGGGAGGGGCAAATTAGGAATATAGCCTCATTTTCTTCCCTTAAGACCTCTCTCTCCCTCAGTTCTCATTTCTACTACAACAAAGCAATCAAAGGAAAAGAAACTCCGAGGGTCAGCCACTAACAAGCTAGGGAAGACGAAATCAAAAAGGGAATTTAGAAAGGAGCTTAGGAAAGCAAAAAACAACGTCAAATCTCAACTCCAACATCTAAATCTAAGGTGAATAATAAGTAAAATTTCTCTACTGTTTGTTTTCGAATTCGGGTATGGGTAATACCTGAGTTATTTTGATAATTATGCCATATTTTGGTTGTATGATCATTGTTTGGATAGAATAATAATGTATGGATTTTTTATGAAATTACTTGAATGGGTTTTAAGGGTAGAACCTAAGTGTTTTATCTCCAAACGATTTGATTTTTTTGATATGATGTGTAAAACATAATTTTGGAGATGAATTTTTAATTTCACAATTTTCCAAGTTAAAATAAATATTTTATGAATTTCTTAAGGTAGAAATTAGGTTTATTCCGGATTTTAATTGTTAAAAATAATTATATAGTTTTTGGCCTTGAAATTTTTATATGGTAAGAATATGATATTTCTGAACTTTTGTGATTTTTGGGGATTTTTCCCAAATGATTGTGATTTATTATGAATTTATTATGCTAGATAAGCATTTAAATCAATAATTAATTTAGGATAATAACTAATTAAAGTTGATACATGTTTTGAGAAAGTAAAACTGGTTGTGGCAGTTTTCTGAAAAGATATGGACAAAAATATATTGTTATCCAATAGAAATTTGACAAAGAATAAGAGTTGGTGAAAAGAAAATGCTTTTAATGTAAATAAAACAGTTATTTATATTAATTATCGGATTGCAATCATCGTCATCATTGATGCCACAATCATCTATGTTGCAGCTATGCTTTTCTACATTAGCTATAATAGATGCATACGATATAAATCTCAGTTGGTATGGAATGAATCCACTTGGTTGAAGTAAGAAGTGCGAGTAAGGTCGGCATTCATGCCTTTGGTATTAATGATGCAGCATGTCTTAATGCTGCATATCAGTGTCGCATGGTAATGCCACAAGTTTTTACCATAGTTTTAAATAACGCCGCATACCAGTATTTTGATACCAACTATATTAAGGCGTCGATGCCGCATGTTTTTTATATCGACGCCTGTTAACCCACCTTTTGGCAAGGCAGTACAAATACGGATTTAACCCAAAAAACTTCATGATCATCAAGGCAGAATGGCCAAAGAGATGGTTACCAGGATTGAAGATCGATTATGGATAAGACTATGGAAGATAGTCGTACGGATTCATGCGAATAGCATTCTGGAATTGGCTAAGTTTGAATTTCACACTTCAACCGAAAAAATGATTGGGTACGATCGTTTTTCACAATAGGTCGGTTATGATCCTTCTCCAATATGGATCGGCAATGATCCATCTCCATTATTGATTGGCTATGATCCATCTCCAAATTGGATCGGCTATGATCCATCCCCAATATGGATCGACTATGGAACATCTCCATTATGGATCGGCTATGACCCATCTCCAAAATGGATGGGCTATGATCCATCCCCAATATAGATCAAAATTGGAACATCTTTATTATAGATCGGCGTGAATCGTTATGGATACGGATCGCTTGGATTGACAGTACAAATCAACAACACTGTCAATAACTCAAAATCTAGAAGTCAACTATGCACGAAACTTTGGGAATAGCAAGATATTACATGGTGGGACCCACCATATCGATTGCATGTGAAAAGAAGCAAGAAAAGGATCGGCGCCCATCATTATTTTGATAAAAGTGGGGCCCACGATCGATAGCGTGGCCTCGTCTGGATCTAGAGACTCCACAACCGAAATTCACACTACAAGAAATTTAATTTTTTGTGGCGCTCAAAAAACGCTACAAAAACTTTTGGTGGCGTTTTGATAAACGCCGCAAGAAAACATGCGACTAAAAATCAATGATTTTTTGTTGCATTTATTTTAACGCCACTATAAATGCATTTTTGGCAGCGTTTTTCAAACGCCACCATAAATCTTTTTGTAGCGTTTAAAAAACGCCACCAGAAGATTTTTTGGCGCTACTAATAGAATTTCCAACTTTACCCCTGTTTTACGGTTGCATTTACTCAACGCCACTATATATATTTCGGTAGCGTTTTTGAAACGCTACTAAAAGTTGTTTATTATTTTACACCATTTTTCATGCTATTATTTCCTGTTAATGGTCTATTTTGGTTCTATTATATCAATCAACAATCACTCACATAATCATCATATTCAAATAAGTTAAAAAACACATTAACCATATAATCAAATAAAATATCCATAACCATTCCAATACAATAGTTTTTAGACAAAATGACCTAACTCACATACAATAACCATTTGTATACAAATTTACACATCGGGTACTAATAAATGTTATATCTAACTAGTGCTAACAAAACGTTTGATTACCCATAATTCTTTGTTGCATACACAAGTGAAAGCTAGCATCATCAAGTCCAAATTTTCTCTCTTCAAAAGTCCGATGCCTACACAAGTGAAAGCACAACATATAGTCAAACAATTGCGTTAACTCGTAGGACTTCAAATATGAGATCAAACATCTACAACATTATACAAGTATATCCTACTATAAATGATGTCATATAAATTATCAAAGTTATCAAAAAAATAAAATAAAATCCTTTCTTGAGCTTAAATAGTAGGAATCAATTTTGCACACTTACGAACCCTCCTTTGATAGAATGGTGAATCCAACAACCTGAGCAAGAAAAAAATGACAATGTAAGCACCTAAATTCATAATACTTTTGTAAATTGTAATTTAATGCATAATATGTAAAGCAATTAGTTAACAGTAAAGCAATTAGTTAACAGTTTAGTTGAAGGTACTAAAATTTTAAGTTTTAAATTTAATTTAATTTAATTTAAAGTTATAAGTTAATTTAAAATTAAAGTTAATTTAAAGTTAGCACCATAAAAGTCCAACATTGCTCACTTTGGAAATACAATGTCTGCACAAGTGAAAGCAGAACATATAATCAAACAATTATGTTAATTCGTAGGACTTCAAATCTAATATCAAACATCTACAACATTGTACGAGTATATCATATTATAAATAATGTTATATAAATAATCAAAGTAATAAATAGAAGAAAAAGTTGCTTGCGATATGATATTATCGCTAATCAGTTTCTGAGCTAAATATGGTTTTAGTATAAAATAGCTTCTGAGCTTTATGGTTTATTGTAGTTGTATAAATAGATATGTCTATTGAATTCATATGCTTGTGTGTTATAATATAATCATTGACTAGGTCATGAAGTCAAACTTATCATAATATCAAAAGAGTGTACTTAATCGCCAACAGTGTACAGATTCAAGCCAATTTAATGAGTCATCACAGTACCTGAGAAAAGACGAGCAGTATAATTATCATTGGGAGCCCTATCTCGATACATTTAGCAACCTACATAAACAGAAAAGTTGAAACAGAGAGGCGATCGGCAACTAATTGTGACAAACAACACTAGTTATTGCTTACTCCAGGAAAGCCTAGTTCGTAGAGTCCAAATCCTGATAAAGCAACTAAAGGAACAGCTGAAAGCGAACTTAAGAACCTGATTGTCACAATAAACGAACTAAAATGTAATTTTTCATAAACAATTATAAGAGAATATATTGGAAAATGGCTTCAATCTAACCTTGTAACATTGCGCCATAGGCCACTGAAGCCAACAATAATCTGAAGAGTAAAATTAAGTAACAAGTTAAATTCAAAAGTAAGAAATAAATGGTGTTTGAATTAACATTACTGCACAAATCTGATATTGCCTCATCCTCAACATGATCCTGCATTTCACACCCCACTAAATTACCTTCAGTACCACCCTATACAGAATCCAAAACCCCCACCACTTCAGCGACCAGTGCACGACTTACAATGCATGGTTTCTCAGTGTGGTGGAAATTATAATATGTTTGGCGTTGTTTATTATTATTATTATTGGTTATAAAACTTAGCTAAATTATTATTATTTCAAACTTAATTTAATCAAACTATAGTTCATTATTATTATTAACTTAGTTATTTATTTAAGATCAACTGCGGCGCTTTCGCCAGTATTTGTTCAACAACTTCTCCCATGCACAGATAGATTGCCAGCATCAAGCAAATTACTCTGCCTTACAGCTGGCCGTTCAACTCTTTTAGTGCATTTTGGTTGCATTTCAATGCCTTAGTGCAGTTCAGTTAAGGAACTACCTGTTGATGTATAAACCTGTCGCAGGACACAGCCGCACGTTTAAAGTTGTTGTTCCACCTGGAACGCAGATTCATCTCCCTAATCAGTGCCCTTTTAGTGCTCTCTTCACCTGCTCATGGTTGTACTGCAGTTCGGTGTTTTGTTTACCCAAACCTCCATGTCCACTTGCCTTTTGCAATCTTTGGCTGATAGTGGATTCACGAATTGTTTAGGCTTCCTCCTGCTTCAAGTTTATACACTTCGTACTCACGTACATAAATTTACATATATATAAACATATATATGTACCACACACTTACAGCTGCCAATGAATCCTTGAAATCCATGCCATCGGCAATTCCTGATACAGCTGCCATCAAAACTATGAATGGATCTGGCAGATCCACCGATGCTGCCGTGGCATTAAATTGCGTTAGAAAACTCCTTAGAGATTCTTTGGTCTTCTGTTTCAGTGTTTCTAGACTCGTCAAATTTTTGAGTCTCGAAATGTGAACCCTAAATCGCTTCATAAATCTTTTGACCAATCCCATCCATGTTACAATAGAACCACTCTCCAACTGCCTAAACCACAGTGCAGCTGCATCCATTAAATAAAGGGGAAAGCATCGTGTCATGACTTCCTTTGATGGCCCCAATACATCCATGTGTCGTATGCATCTCATCATATGCATAGCTGGGTCTTCCAACTTTCCATTATATACTTCCAGCGAGTAATTTAAACTCCAATGAATTTCTAGCATTCCTGATAGCAGGAGTGAATGGACTTCTACTTACATCCTCCAGATCCCTGTTCATCAATCCTCCTTGCATAACTCGCCTAATCATCCTTGCAAACCTGTCATTATCATCTAGCGGTAGTCCCCTATCATCATTTCCAAACCGCCCCTCAAGTCCATGAGGGAATTCCAAAAAGTGCTCCTTCGGACGATCGCAGGTCCTCCAGGATCGCGATCGACCAGCCCGGGAACATGCTCTCAAGCCTTTGGGCATCGGGGCCAATCCCTCTAAGATGGCCGGGAACTGCCCCCAGCTGCTTTCAATTCCTTTGTCCAGTAGCTCCATCCCTATGGTCCCGGCTCTGATTTCCAGCGACTCCTGCCGCACCAACTCCTTGGTCCAAGTTGCCAATAGCTCTTGCTACTCTATTCTCTTGGTTCTGTGCTCGAGCTTGTCCAATCTATCAGAGTAAATTCTGCATCATCTCCTCTTATCTTTTCAGCATCCTTTCCTATATAGCATCCATCATCATTTCCATTTAGTCCCTGCTGATGTGGATAGATACTTGATTAGCTCCAGCTCTTGAGGAAGCCTCCTGACTCCCTTCATGGTGGCTCCTTTCCGGTAGCACTCTCCTTGTTGACTGTCTCACCATTGCTCTAAATCTAAGCTCTAGATCTTTTCCAAACTCTGAATCCGAATTCAAAATCCGTGGGGGATACCTTTCTCAGTGAAAGCACCAAAATGTTGGCATCAAAAATGTCAACACCCGATTGAATGTGAAAGCACCAATATCCAATAAAAATATCCAAATAGAGACAAGAACACAGATTATAGAATAAATTGCAGGAAAGTAAATGAACACGCAAGTTTTATAGTGGCACGGCAAACTCTGGCCTACACCCACTCCAATAATCTTTTATTTATACTGTAAGATTACAAGTACAATTGTTGTTTTTTTGCCTTAGAAAAGTAACGGAGGAAGAGAAGATAGCGAAGAAGAAGAGACAGCTAGAAAAAGATCCTTCAAATAAACCATAAAGGTTGTATTTATAGGGAAAGACGGTGAAACATCTTCCTGACACTACAACAAAACCTGCTTTTAGTTGCATTAATTGGTTGCGTTTAAGGCTATATGCAACCATTGATCAGGTTAACTTATAAACATGAACAAATAAACGCGGCCAAGTGGTTCCCGCCAATAATTCGTTGAAATTTCCTAAAAATTTCCGTGGCCGCTCCTTATCTCCTTTAAACACTTAGAAAAAATTTATCTTCCTCCCTCAAATTTTGTAGCCACTCATGTCTACTTTCTCTATTGTCCTCATCTTCAAAATCCCTCGTCTTCATCTTATAATTATCACAAAATTTCCCGTCTTCGTCTTCCAAATCCTTTGTCTTCGCCATCCATCTACTAACGCACAGAAACCAATTTACAATTATAATTGTCAAGTTAAAATTGCTGTTTTGGCTAAATTAGATTAATCGACAGATCTAGGTTTTATTTTCCTCAACTGTAGGAAATAGAAGGAAAACCAAGATTGCATTTCTAATTCTGGTTGCTCTTGTCTAATCTGAGCAATCCAGTCGCAAGGTATGAAAATCTAACTTAATTATTATTGAAAGTAAGTTGTTAATTTTGAACTTTCTTATTTCTCCTTGATAGCATCTGATTGTTTAGTTCAAAATTGTGGTCTAATCGACATATTTAAGTATGATGCTTTTGTAATTTGGATATTATTTTTATGATTAGCGTTGGTATTTAAGGTGGGAAGATTTGAACTCTCCCACAGGTAAAATATTTGGCATTGTTAGTCATCCGTGTTAATTTGGGGATTTGATTAAGTGTTGTAGGTAGTAGTGTTAATATATATGTTTTTAAGTCTTTCAATCTGGTAATAAAAAATAAAAATAAAAAAACTGATAAGGAGCAAAAATTTAGTTAATTAACCAATCTGGAAGCAGTAATTTGCAACGAACCGTATGATATATCTTTGTTATATGATTCGTTCGTCGTCTGTTGTGCCATGGACAAAGCAAGGCTTATTAACCGATAACGAATGATCAAAGAAAGTAGTGATTATTAAACGACAACGAAAGATGCAATAATGAATAGGTAGCTCTTATTTAACTTTAGCAATGTAAAATCTGCAAGTATGCATGTTGTCATTGAATCGCTTACTATTATTATCTTATAATAATAAAAGGAATACAAAGTGTCACATGATCGACAACCACCATTCTTTTGTGATTCGAGATTGTACTTAATAAGTTCGTAGTACAACTTTTTGAGCAATGATTTATTTTTGATTTATCCGATCTTTTTAGTATTTGAGGAAAAATGTATCACATTGGATATTGAGGGAGGTCGATCCTATTTGCACATGAAAAAGAGCGTTAAGCGGAGGATGACAAGAATTATTTGCATTATGGTGAATAACTTATTCCACTAATTATTCCTTCCTATCCTGCTATACCTAAGACATACAGTGTTCGCACAGTAATTTTACACGTTACCTTAATAAAAAAACGAATATGGTGAGAGTTAAAGATAAACAAGTCAAATTATATAAGCAATCCACTGAATATGAGGGTGCTGCTAGTATGTGATATTTGTTCATGTTTTGGCCATAAAACTACCCAATGTGACTCAAAAAAATGAAACAAGGAATGAAAGTTTGGAGCCAAATAATAAATAAGCACAGAGGAACAAAGCTCCTATTAGATAAGCTAACCTCTTCCTGCATTTTTGAATCTATCTCTAATAGTCATTTGATTCATGCTTCTTGTGCAAGAGCCAAAGTTATTGCTTCATACATGCACACAAGTACACAGCAGCATCAACTTGAAATTTCCAGTCTATAGAACTGTTAGATATATTTTGTTTATAGAACTGAAATTAATAAATGGTTTAATAATTTGTGTGAGTTATATATATGAATATATGGGTATATATGTAAGTGTGTGGTACATATATATGTTTATATATATGTAAATTTATGTACGTGAGTACGAAGTGTATAAACTTGAAGCAGGAGGAAGCCTAAACAATTCATGAATCCACTATCATCCAAAGATTGCGAAAGGCAAGTGGACATGGAGGTTTGGGTAAACAGAACACCGAACTGCAGTACAACCATGAGAAGGTGAAGAGAAAACTGAAAGGGCACTGATTAGGGAGATGAATCTGCGTTCCAGGTGGAACAACAACTTTAAACGTGCGACTGTGTCCTGCGACAGGTTGATACATCAATAGGTAGTTCCTTAACTGAACTGCACTAAGGCATTGAAATGCATCCAAAATGCACTAAAAGAGTTGAACGGCCAGTTGCAAGGCAGAGTAATTTGCTTGATGCTGGCAATCTATCTGTGCATGGGAGAAGTTGTTGAACAAATACTGGCGAAAGCGCCGCAGGTGATCTTAAATAAATAACTAAGTTAATAATAATAATGAACTATAGTTTGATTAAATTAAGTTTGAAATAATAATAATTTAGCTAAGTTTTATAACTAATAATAATAATAATAGACAACGCCAAACATATTATAATTTCCACCACACTAAGAAACCATGCATTGTAAGTCGTGCACTGGTCGCTGAAGTGGTGGGGGTTTTGGATTCTGTATAGGGTGGTACTGAAGGTAGTTTAGTGGGGTGTGAAATGCAGGATCATGTTGAGGATGAGGCAATATCAGATTTGTGCAGTAATGTTAATTCAAACACCATTTATTTCTTACTTTTGAATTTAACTTGTTACTTAATTTTACCCTTCAGATTATTGTTGGATTCAGTGGCCTATGGCGCAATGTTACAAGGTTAGATTGAAGCCATTTTCCAATATATTCTCTTATAATTGTTTATGAAAAATTACATTTTAGTTCGTTTATTGTGACAATCAGGTTCTTAAGTCCGCTTTCAGCTGTTCCTTTAGTTGCTTTATCAGGATTTGGACTCTACGAACTAGGTTTTCTTGGAGTAAGCAATAACTAGTGTTGTTTGTCACAATTAGTTGCCGATCGCTTCTCTGTTTCAACTTTTCTGTTTATGTAGGTTGCTAAATGTATCGAGATAGGGCTCCCAATGATAATTATATTGCTCGTCTTTTCTCAGGTATTGTGATCACTCATTAAATTGGCTTGAATCTGTACACTGTTGGCGATTAAGTACACTCTTTTGATATTATGATAAGTTTGACTTCATGACCTAGTCAATGATTAGATTATAACACACAAGCATATGAATTCAATAGACATATCTATTTATACAACTACAATAAACCATAAAGCTCAGAAGCTATTTTATACTAAAACCATATTTAGCTCAGAAACTGATTAGCGATAATATCATATCGCAAGCAACTTTTTCTTCTATTTATTACTTTGATTATTTATATAACATTATTTATAATATGATATACTCATACAATGTTGTAGATGTTTGGTATTAGATTTGAAGTCCTACGAATTAACATAATTGTTTGACTATATGTTCTGCTTTCACTTGTGCAGACATTGGATTTCCAAAGTGAGCAATGTTGGACTTTTATGGTGCTAACTTTAAATTAACTTTAATTTTAAATTAACTTAGAACTTTAAATTAAATTTAAAACTTAAAATTTTAGTACCTTCAACTAAACTGTTAACTAATTGCTTTTCTGTTAACTAATTGCTTTACATATTATGCATTAAAATACAATTTACAAAAGTATTATGAATTTAGGTGCTTACATTGCATTTTTTTCTTGCTCAGGTTGTTGGATTCACCATTCTATCAAAGGAGGGTTCGTAAGTGTGCAAAATTTATTCCTACTATTTAAGCTTAAGAAAGGACTTTTTTTATAACTTTGATAATTTATATGGCATCATTTATAGTAGAATATACTTGTATAATGTTGTAGATGTTTGATCTCATATTTGAAGTCCTACGAGTTAACGTAATTGTTTGACTATCTGTTGTGCTTTCACTTGTGTAGGCATCGGACTTTTGAAGAGAGCAAATTTGGACTTGATGATGCTAGCTTTCACTTGTGTATGCAACAAAGAATTATGGGTAATCAAACGTTTTGTTAGCATTAGTTAGATATAACATTTATTAGTACCTGATGTGTAAATTTGTATACAAATGGTTATTGTATGTGAGTTAGGTCATTTTGTCTAAAAACTATTGTATTGGAATGGTTATGGATATTTTATTTGATTATATGGTTAATGTGTTTTTTAACTTATTTGAATATGATGATTATGTGAGTGATTGTTGATTGATATAATAGAACTAAAATAGACCATTAACAGGAAATAATAGCATGAAAAATGGTGTAAAATAATAAATAACTTTTAGAAGCGTTTCAAAAACGCTACCGAAATATATATAGTGGCGTTGAGTAAATGCAACCGTAAAACAGGGGTAAAGTTGGAAATTCTATTAGTAGCGCCAAAAAATCTTTTGGTGGCGTTTTTTAAACGCTACAAAAAGATTTATGGTGGCGTTTGAAAAACGCTGCCAAAAATGCATTTATAGTGGTGTTAAAATAAATGCAACAAAAAATCATGGATTTTTAGTCGCATATTTTCTCGCGACGTTTATCAAAACGCCACCAAAAGATTTTGTAGCGTTTTTTGAGCGCCACAAAAAATTAAATTTCTTGTAGTGATGTTTCGCCGTCTTTCCCTATAAATACAACCTTTATGGTTTATTTGAAGGATCTTTTTCTAGATGTCTCTTCTTCTTCGCTATCTTCTCTTCCTCATTTACTTTTCTAAGGCAAAAAAACAATAATTGTACTTGTAATCTTACAGTATAAATAAAAGATTATTGGAGTGGGTGTAGGCCAGAGTTTGCCGTGCCACTATAAAACTTGCGTGTTCATTTACTTTCCTGCAATTTATTCTATGATCTGTGTTCTTGTCTCTATTTGGATATTTTTATTGGATATTGGTGCTTTCACATTCAATCGGGTGTTGACATTTTTGATGCCAACATTTTGGTGCTTTCACTGAGAAAGGTTTCCCCCACGGATTTTGAATTTGGATTCAGAGTTTGGAAAAGATCTAGAGCTTAGATTTAGAGCAATGGTGAGACAGTCAACAAGGAGAGTGCTACCTAAAAGGAGCCACCATGAAGGGAGTCAGGAGGCTTTCTCAAGAGCTGGAGCTAATCAAGTATCTATCTACATCAGCAGGGATGAAATGGAAATGATGATGGATGTTATGTAGGAAAGGATGCTGAAAAGATAGGAGGAGATGATGCAGAATTTACTCTTATAGATTGGACAAGCTGGAGCACAGAACCAAGAGAATAGAGTAGCAAGAGCTATTGACAACTTGGACCAAGGAGTTGGTGCGGCAGGAGTCGCTGGAAATCAGAGCCGGGACCATAGGGATGGAGCTACTGGACAAAGGAATGGAAAGCAGCTGGGGGCAGTTCCCGGCCATCTTAGAGGGATTGGCCCCGATGCCCAAAGGCTTGAGGGCATGTTCCTGGGCTGGTCGATCGCGATCCTGGAGGACCTACGATCGTTCGGAGGAGCACTTTTTGGAATTCCCTCATGGACTTGAGAGGCGGTTTGGAAATGATGATAGGGGACTACCGCTGGATGATAATGACAGGTTTGCAGGGATGATTAGGCGAGTTATACATGGAGGATTGATGAACAGGGATCTGGAGGATGTAAGTAGAAGTCCATTCACTCCTGCTATCAGGAATGCTAGAAATTCAATTGGAGTTTAAACTACTCGCTGGAAGTATATAATGGAAAGTTGGAAGACCCAGCTATGCATATAATGAGATGCATACGGCACATGGATGTATTGGGGGCATCAAAGGAAGTCATGGCACGATGCTTTCCCCTTTATTTAATGGATGCAGCTGCACTGTGGTTTAGGTAGTTGGAGAGTGGTTCTATTGGCACATGGACGGGATTGGTCAAAAGATTTATGAAGCGATTTAGGGTTCACATTTCGAGACTCAAAAAGTTGATGAGTCTAGAAACACTGAAACGGAAGACTAAAGAATCTCTAAGGAGTTTTCTAACGCAATTTAATGCCACGGCAGCATCGGTGGATCTGCCAGATCCATTCATAGTTTTGATGGCAGCTGTATCAGGAATTGCCGATGGTATGGATTTCAAGGATTCATTGGCATGAGATCCAATTATGGATCTCGGGGAGTTTTATCATGAAGCAAAATGGTTCCTACGACAGGAAGACTCACGAGCCGACAAACCGGAAGTGAACGTTGTGCAAAGCGGAGGATCATCAGGAGATGTAAACAAGAATGATAAAGGAAAATAGAATCTGGATGATGGATATGATGGGACGAAAAGGTGATGGAAAGAGCGGGAGCCAAAGTTCTCCACCTACTCGGATTTGATGGAAAACATAGAATCGATTTATCATGACACTATGGGACAACTCCCTTATCGAAAACCGGCTAGGAGGGATCCCACGGAGCAGGAGCATATGTCTGGAATGTACCGCCTATTCCACGAATTGAATGGGCACACCACGGATGAATGCAGTCACTTAAAGGATATGATTGAGGAGCATGTCAGGAACGACAGACCTCCATAGTATGTAAGGAATCGAACAACAGTGGTGGAGCAGGAGCAGCCACCGTCCGCATCGAATAGAAACAGGAATGCCCTAGGATCGGGGTCACGAATCGTCATCAATTGATCATGATGGTAAGGGCGAGTGTAGGACTTGGACTCTGGCTATAATAATAAATAGCGGCTAAGTCAATTACACATGTACGAGATCGAGGATGGTCCCTAGGCATGCTTTGAGATGATGATGAACCGTTGTGCCCGGAGAGGCATCCTTTGGCTTTTTTAGTTTTCTAGATATTTGGATGTACACATTGTTATTTATTAAGTTATTTATGATTCGCATTATTGTGATAAATAAAATAGGGTGTGATTATTGTTCTGGCTGGAGTAATGGGACAATAACCACAAGGTGCGAGTCCCTTCTTCGGAGAGTGACAGAATGGACTCGTACGTGGATTAAGTCCTCGACTAGAGAGTCGAGGCCAGACAACAAAACCCAATAGGATGTCAGGTATGGATTATTTCTAGCAAGGAGTTGGTCGCTTCACCTGAGAGCGACAGGATCGTCCTACTCAGGTCGTCGAATATGGATTATGCTCGGCAAGGGTCAAAAGAGACCACGATCGACCTAGGACTTAGGCCAAGGCATCACTTAATGTTCAGGGACACCGAATCGGAGTACAAGAAGTAACACCGCTTCACAAAAAAGTGACAGGATCGGCTTACTCGATCATCGAGTACGGATTATGCTTGGGAAGGACCTAGAGAGGTAACAGATTTGGATATCAGCCTCGAACGGCAATGGATTTGGATTTGGATGGATATAGATTTGAATAAAATGATCCGGAGAGATCGTGGATTCAGAATTGGATATCGAATTGGAATGGTAATGGATTTCACTAATGATCCAGAGATATCATAGATTTGGATTGGCAATGGATTGGATTCGGATTGGATAATATGGCAATCGATGGATTATGGACTTCGAATTTTGGATTTATGGCAATTCAAAACATATCTTCCTATCGCAAGGCATGTTTTGGGGAGCAAAGTATTAACCCTCTTTTAGCAAGGCAGTACACAGGCGGATTTAACCCAATAGACTTCATGATCATCAAGGCAGAAATCCCAAAGAGATTGTTTCCAGGATTGGAGATCAATAATGGACAAGATTACAGGCGATAGTCATACGGATTCATGCAAATAGCATTGTAGAATGGGCTAAGTATGAATCTCACAATTCAACTAAAAATACAATCGGGTACGTTCATTTTTCATAATGGATCGGCTATGATGCTTCTCCAATATGGATCAGTAATAATCCATCTCCATTATGGATCGGATATGATCCATCTCCATTATGGATCGGCTATGATCCATCTCCAAAATAGATCGGCTATGATCCATCCTCAATATTGATTGAATATGGAACATCTCCATTATTGATCGGCTATGATCCATCTCCAAAATGGATCAGCTATGATCCATCCCTAATACAGATCGGACATGGAACATCTTCGTTATGGATCGATGTGAATCGATATGGATACAGATCGCTTGGATTTATAGTACAAATCAACGATGATAGATCAATAACTCAAAATCTAGAAGTCAACTATGCACGAAACTTTGGGGATAGCAATATATTACATGGTAGGACCCACCATATCGATTGCGTGTGAAAAGGAGTAAGAAAAATGATCGACACTGAACGTTTTTCTTAATGGAAGTGGGGCCCACGATCGATAGGGTGGCCTCGTCTGGATCTAGAGACTTCACAGCCGAAATTTCAGGAAGATGTTTCGCCGTCTTTCCCTATAAATACAAGCTTTATGGTTCATTTGAAGGACCTTTATTCAACTGGCTCTTCTTCTTCACTATTTTCTCTTCCTTCGTTACTTTTCTAAGGCAAAGAAAAACATCTATACTTGTAATCTTGTAGTATAAATAAAAGATTATTGGAGTGGACGTAGGCCAGAGTTTGCCACTACTATAAAACTTTCATGTTCATTTATGTTCCTGCAATTTATTTTTTGATCTATGTTCTTATCTCTATTTGGATATTATTATTGGATATTGATGCTTCACATTCAATTGAGTGGTGGTGGCCATTTTTGATGCCAACAAATCCATAGCTATAGGCAGTGATGCCACAAGTAATGTTTTCAATACTAACTGTTTTACAGCAATGATGCCACTATTACTTGACTTTGATGTAAAGAAAATTTCAATGCTGATACCCTCTGTTTTACGGCATAGAGCCGAAGTACTTTTTTTTCGACTTTATAGTTTTAGTGCCGTAAGTGACTGATTTCGATGGTAATGCCAAGTGCCATTGATGTTGTTACTCTTTATTTCAATGTCGATGAGGCTTTCTTTTGTGCTAACTAAAAGTATGTTTAAAAGAGGTGAGATAGCCTATGTATTGAAGAAGGTCGAAAGCCTTATGATTTCGGCAGTTAGCAATATGACTATAAAGTCAAAAATTTTGTTTTCCAACCATGGATAAATGTTCGATATTGATATTATTGCATGAATGCCATAAATCTTTTACATTTCTATATAAATGGTGGGGAGCCATATATATGATGTTTTCCACATTGTATAGTACGACATGAATGCCGCATAATTTCTGTATTAATGGCGATGAGCCATAAGTTTTATTTGACATTGTTCATTGGGGATACCAATGTAGATCAACTTCGACATGCTATATGCTTTAGAAATTTGACATTGTTCATTAAAGATGCCAATGTATATCATATTGAAACCATTGTTTTCTGAATCGACGTTAATCATTGGGGATACAAATATATTTCATTTTTAAAATTTTGACATATCATTTTAAGACGTTATATGTTTAAGGGGTATACAACCTAATTGAGGACACCAATAGACATAGATTGAACATTTTGGTTAAACGTGAATTAAATTGATATGTGATGGATTCATAGTAATCTGATGAAAACTACGGGATGCGTGATGGATAATGTTCGTCGACGGAAATTCTATCGGTTTAGAAAACCGTCGAACGAATTTAAATTAAAAATAACTGCAAGCGCACGACGTACACTTGTAGTACGTGGCGAATACGGGTCGATCCACAGGGAATTGATGATTTTAAAAAATCTAATCAATCAAATTAAACCAAAGTCGAGTGAAAGTTAAGCTAGAGAATTAGAAAATTAGCTAACTAACTAAAAGAAAAGAGATGCAAATATAAGAGTTAAATGACAATTTAGAGAATAAATCCACTCTCTAGATCATGTAGTTCAACACATGTGAAATCATAATCTCTCTTTTATGGTCATTAGTGCTTTAATTGATGTGCTTATCATAAGTATGGCATATTTGTGCTATTAATTAACCAACATAAGCCATCAAACTATAACACACCCCTTAAATTACTTACTAACTTTCATGAAACTTGACAATGAAAATGAAAATGAAATCTATTTTAAGTATGGCCTATTAACTATTGATTAGAAATATAGACCATCAAATTTTAATTTCAAATCACTTTCTTATGCCATAATCATATTTTGATGAAGAGGCATTTGTGTTAGTGATTGTTTAAGCATAGCCTATTTGGTGTCAACAATATAGGCTATCAAATTCAAAGCAAGAACAACAAATAAAACACTTCATGATCATCATTAAGCACAAAAAGATAGCATGAATTAGAAAATAGTTGAAGCTACATAATTAGAGAGCTTCATTACCCCTAAATTGAAGGGGTTTAGCCTCTCATATTTGTCATTTGATTAACAAATGTAGCTTGCAACATGAAAGCAAAAAGAAAGAAAAATGAAAGCTAAATGAAAGAAAACTATTCTAATTGCATAAAAGAAAATCTAGACTACTAGCATGAAAGGAAATGAACATGTAATTAAAAGGAAACCATAATTACATTGCATAAAAAAAGAAAGTTTACATGAAGTAGAAATGGCTAAGTAACCATGAAAAGAGAAAGAGAGCTTGTCTTTTTATTTTGAGCCTAAACTAAACTAAAGAGAGACTAAGGGAGAGGAGGGGGTTACATGAAACATAAGGGGATTTTATACATGTGTTAAACCTTAATTCATATTTTTGGGGAATTCCCAAAATACCCTCTTAGGAAGTGTGGAGGCCAAGTAATCATTAGCTTCAAATAATCCTCATTTAAGTGTACATGAAGCCATTAATTCCATAAGCATGTGCATTATCCTCTAATTTGTACATTAAGGTAGGTGGGTAGGTGGGGTCCTCCATTATCTTCACTTTGAATTATTTCCATCTTCATTTGTTCTCTTCACTCTTGTGCATGCATGTGTCTTCATGAAACCACTTGTATATGAATTCAAATTCCTACAAAATAATATAGAAAATTTCAATTAAATTTTAGAAAATTAATATATGCACAAAAATGACCATTTTGCCCTTGGATGAAGATGAATATGTGACAATTTGAAATAATTTGAATTTTGGTTTAATCAAGTTAAAATACCTGATATGATCATTTATTTAATTTAAATAGATTAAATATGGTGGTAAAAATATGCACATTTACGTGCACATCAGATAATCCATATCATGTCGGAGATGGATGGTCTCTATATAGTTAATGAAGGGTTCATTGTCATCCTTGGAAAACTATGGAATGTGGGATGGATAGTCCACATCATTTTAAACAAATGAAATATGTGAGATGGATAGTCCACATAACTTTGATAATGAAACCATGAGTGATGGGTAGTCCACATGGGAGGAAATAGATAATCCATAAAAATGTTTACATATGAGATGGGTAGTCCATATAAATAAAAGATGATATTCATTTGAAATTAGGATATATAGTCAGATGAAATTAAGATGGATAGTCTAAAAAATTGCGATGAGTAGTCTAGCATATGTTGCATGACTAAAAATGCTTATTTTCTATGATCTAACCATTGGGGATACAGGAGGATAGTATATGATTAAATTTTTTTGGTTAAGATACTAGTGAGGGGAAAACCCGTTCCGCTTAGCGGCATAGTCTCTCTAGATATCTATTTTTGGTTCGAGATGGTAGGTTATTATTCGCTCCAAACTGTTTGTTTGACCCGAAGATTTTGGTTTTCTCTTAAACTCTAAGGTACTCATTTGAGTAAGCCGAGAGTAAGGGTTTCCAGGTTTCCAGTAAAATGAATAAGCTTTAGGACACGTGTAGGAGGCAAGCTAGCTATATTAGGAGTTTTATTTAATCCGTTGTGTAGTTCACTTTATTTAAATGGATGTAATAACAGAAATTATAACTATCAACTAATAGTGGACTCTAATCAACCAAGGGGGCATCTTCATATCTCACTCCTGAAGTATTTTATAATAATTATATTTTTCTGAATACGGGATCGGTTGGGATTATGTAATGAATATGAAACCTTATTTATAAAATGAAACGTGAAAACTTGTTATTAAATTATGTTCGAAAATTTTCATATTCATGTGCTTCTGATTATTGATATGATTAACAAACCGCAGTTTGCCATCAAAAATTAATACTATGGATGACTGCAGCATCCTTAGCACTTAGTTTCGGGCCTCAAAGTAGAGGATGTTACGAGTCTCCTTAGTTATATGAAGTTAGTATCACTGTCAACTTAATTTAACTCAAAGTCAATGTCTCTGGCCAGAGCATTTCGGTTAATAATAGTTATTATTGTTGAACCAAGGATTTTGTGTTTGGACGACAGTTGAATATGGACGATATTGGAAATTGACCATTACCAAATTCCATAAGTCTATAGTGATATAGTTTTGACGAAGAATATATGTGTAAATAAAAGTCACAACAGTTTAACGCTAAATAAAGTAAATTTGGATTTTGCTGAAACCAACTAAGTGATAAATTTGGAAAAATGTCACATCACCTAATAAGTGATGTGTGAATGTTAATATTTGAATAGTTCGATATTAATCACTGGCTAAATTTACACCTAACGAGTCAGACAACCAAAATGACGAATACTCCTTTGACCAAAATGATTTAATTTGTTTGTAAGTGTTATAAATTAATTATTATTTATGAAATTTTATTTATAAAATCTTATTTTGATTTGATGATAAAATATTGTTAAATGTATTTATAAGAGTTATAAATATATTAATCGATATACGATAACGATAAGCTTTTAAATTGGATTTAAATGTAAAATATTTGTTCGGGCCTTAAATGAGTTTAAAGCCCATATAGAGACTGATCATAGTTAGCCATGATGGGGGCTTGGTGCATCCATGAGATGGTGCAATATATGCTTTGAGATGGAGGGCTAAGATGGAAGAGAATTGGTAAGAGATGATATAAGATATTGATTCTAAAGTATCTCTAAATTCGCCTTTATATAAGCATCTCTAACCACACTAGTTTGTAATCCTATTTAGCCTCCATATCCCCTCTAGATCTGGCCGAACTTTCCCTCTTCATCTCTCTAATTGTCTAAGTGCAAATCAAATCAAATCAAATTAAGTGTTATTCGATAGTTGGTAGTCTACGATTCAAAGTCTAGCAATCTACAAGATTGTAAAATAGTTAAAAAGGTAAATTTCATCATTTCAAGGTGTACTTAAAGGCATTGGATATAAGGTGAATGTTGGCGTCAAAAATGGCCACCAATACCCAGTTATGTGAAAGCACCAATATCAAGTCACAGATCTCAAATAATATAGTTAGAGAATATAAATTGAAGATTAATAAAGTTAAAAATGAAAGCAAGTAAAGAGAGACACAGATTTATAGTGTTTCGGCTAACTCTGGCCTACGTCCACTCCAAATATTTTCATTTTATTAGTTTATGTCGTTGTTATAGTTACAAATCCATGAAATCCCAAAACAAAAATGACAGAGAATAGCCTAGGTAGAAGATAGAATGAAGCAGAAAGAAGGCCCAGATCCCTTTTTTGATGTCATGCCAGTTGTATTTATAGGAGAAGACGTGAAAATATCTGGCTCAAAACTCGGATCTGGAACCCTGAAGCCAAGACGTGCCTTCCCAGAAAGTTTGGGGCCCAATGGAGCCCATAATAGGGATCGGTGTTGATCCTTATGGTGGGTCCCCCAAGATGTTATCTTCTTGCTTTCCAAATTTCATGTCGATTGCACTTACGGGTCTTGAGATATCGATAAATCACCACCGAATTATGTCATGAATAAGGATAGAGGCCGATCCCTATGTAGGGATAAGGGTCGATCCCTCCAGGTTTCTCCTTTGTAGTTGCGATCCCTATGGTATATTCGTTGTGTTGTAATATACTCATACTCCAAGTTTCATGTTAATAGCATCTGTAGATTTTGAGTTATTGAACGATAATTACTGCAAATTCAACTAAACCGATCCTTGAATAGGGATAGGGGCCAATCCCTCCAAACTCCTCTAAATGATGTGTGATCCCTAAGGTAGACTACTTAGGGTCCCTTCTTCTTGTTTCCAAAGTTTCACTTCAATCTGCCTTGTGGTTATTGAGTTATGGAGCGATCATCACTAAGTTGTGTTGTGTGCATCCTGTTTATTCTGATCCCTCTATTCCGATCTCATTTTGTAGAGTGAATATTCCGGTCTGATCCCTCTCCTAAGGGGAGTGCTAGTTCCATACTTAGCCATTTTAAGTGCTTTCCATCTGAATCCATCCAACTTCGTCCATAGTTCCAAATATAATAGATCTCCAATCCTGGTAACCATCTCTCCTGGCTTCTTGCATTGATGATCATGAAGGCCGTTGAATTAAATTCACCTGTGTGATGCCTTGCCAAAAAATAGGTTAATAGTAAATTTCTGATGTATTTTTGAATAAAAATGTATGTATATTATTTATTTCATGTATATTATTTTGATAGTTAGGTGACTATTCTATTATAAAGCATATTGTCACAATTAAATTGGTTGTATATTCATATACTCTTTTACATGTATTTTATAATTTTTAACATATTAACATCTATAATGCTTATGGATCAATTAAAAAAACAACTTTTTTGTTTTAATTAGTTTAATATCCAATTTTTAATTGTATAAGAGATCTGTAATTTAAATTCTGTACCATAATCTATTTAAATATAATTTCAAAATTTCATATAAATAGTTTCATATCAAAACTAATTTTGGCTCAAAAAAATTTATACATATATATTAATATTTAAATTAATTAATAAAGTAAATTAATTGTTACTATATATATTATAAAATATTTTTTGTATTTTATAAAATTAGATATGTACATAATATACATTTGGCAGAAATAGAAAACAACTTTTAATTTTTAATTTAAATGCTAACCAAAAATTACAAATAGGTTTAAATTTATTTTAAGATTATAAAATTATATTTTAACTGTTCAAAAATAAAAATATCACTCAGATTTTTTATTAAAATTTTTAAATTTATTTTATATTTGAAAATAATAGTTTTATTAATTCTATGAATTGTTAAAGCATTGTCCGTATGGATATTATTTTAAAATACATTTTAAAATTATATATATGTATATATTTATGTATGTATATTTTTTCATGTGCAAATGTGTATATATATATATATTAAAGATGTTAATATGTGTGTTTATTTAATATCATATTATATATATATAAATGCATTTAAAATAAAAAAAATATGTATATATATAGCTTTTGACTTTGCAAAAAAAGATTTTTTTTATTTTTTTATTTTAAACAAATTTATATAATTATATATTCATATATTTAATGTTAAAATTCTATGTATATATATATATTTAAAAATTATTTAAACTAAAATATAGTTTATACATACATAGATACATACATTCATATATAAATGCTATAACATTTTATTTAAATAAATTAAAGTATATAAATATACATTTGGACAATATGCTTGTATATTGGATGAGCATGCATGTCCATTGCAGTGTAAAACCCAGCACTTATACACAGCCATGTTATACCTTGCGTGGATTTATATGTTACACACACACGCATAAGAATATATATCTGTGTGTATGATACTTGTATATATAAAATATAACATTAATTAAAAAATATAATATCATTTTATAAATTTAAATAAATAACAATTTTATTTAAAGAAATGTAGAAACGTTCTAAATAAATTAGACTTCATAGGCGCAATAAAGATCAGAATACAAAAAAAATGAAATTCATCCATTTCTTTCGGAGTGGGCTAGCCCAGATCCAACAAAACCAATATGAATTCACAGAAGGAAGAACAATATGCGATGGAATTTTGTACGCCCATGAAGCTGTCAAAGGCATGGGAAGAAGCATCAACAAAATTATTTGTATAAAGATGGATCTAATGAAACCATACGATTCAGTCAATAGAAAATTCATTGTTGGCACATTTAAAGGGTTGAAATTCACTGAAAAGTGGACTATAACAATTGAAGAGATTATAAACACTCCCGTCTTCTCTGTTATTTCAAAAGGAAGTCTGTATAGTTTTTTTCAAAGCTCTTTGGGATTGAGACAATTAACCCTTTTATGCCTCTTCTTTTCAAGTTAATCATAGAATATTTTAATTTATTAATGAAAGAGAAGCAAAATGTAGGGAAACTAAAGCCAGTAATTTCTGCAACGTTCAAGTTAACTCATATTATGTATGCAGATTATATAATGATTTTTGTGAAAGCAGATGTTATGGCGACTGAAGCAATAAGGGATATGTTCAAGAAGTTGTTTAAGGTAACAGATTTGAAATTGAACTTTCAAAATTCAAATACATTTTATAGAAAAGGAGCACATAAAAATAGGGAAATTTCCATCATCTTATACATCAAACAAAGTGAACTACCGATTAAGTACTTAAGGATTCCTCCGTCAAACTCTAATCTTAAGGGTAAAGAATGTGGTAAGCTGTTCGGGAAGGTGAAAAGCAGAATAGAGGGTTGGAAAGAGAAACTTCTTAGTTTGGTGGCTAGATTGGAAATTATCAAGCCGATAATCTACTCCGTCATTCAGACTTGAATGCAATGTTTCAGGCTGGCAGTTTACATCATCAACAAAATAAAATATATATGTCTAAATTTTTATGGAAAGGCAAACCGAGCAAAATTCCTAGGGACACTCTGTGTAGAGAAAAGGAAGAAGGAGGAATGAGTTTTAGACAGCTAAAAGAAATAAATTTGGATTTGGGGTTAAACTAATGTGGAAAGTAGTTAATAAAGAAGGTATATAGGCTAAAAGCATGCATGGGGAGTATGTCAAATGCCAATTCTTTTGGGAGTTAAGGGAGTGAACATATAATTCTAGCGTTTGGAAACTTGTACTTCGTAGTAGAGAGGTGGCATTAAAAGGCATGACTAAACGAGTGGTGGACGGGAAAACAACCTCTCGTTGGTTCGATCCTTGGCTCCAAAGAGGGACCTCGATTAACAAACTTGGACCAGACATAGTGGAAAGACTGAGATGTGAAAATTGGATAGTTAATGAAATCATTTAGGATAACACATGGAATACAAGTAGGCTTGGCTTTTTGAGAAAAGTAAGAGACGAGATCACGGCTATAAAAATTCAAAATAATTGGGAAAATGACTTTTGGGCATGGACTTGTAGCAAAAATGAGCAATACTGGTTCAAATAAATATGGACCAAGGTAAGAAAATCATTCGACAACGGTGAGGAGGAAAAATCAATTTGGCATAAAATTCAACCTCCCAAAATGGCAATATGTTCTGTGTAATCAAGGCATATAATACATCAACCATCTTTAATTTCACTACAAATACAGCGACATGATATGAAAATAATGTCATAATAAGCTGAAATTTGCAAACTTTAAATATTAGTTCAGAAATTGCTGAGATAATAACCATGTTAGACCGAAAGTACAAAAGCAGCGACATAGTTAAAGTTACATTATCTTCTTGTGCACGGAAGATTTTGGAGAAACGAAACAATCAAATTTTTAATAACAAAACAACTCAAACCTTTGCGTTTGCAAATTCATATCATCATCAGTCAAGATAAGGGCATGTAGAACTAAATATATCAATTATATCAACATGAAAAATGAGGAAATATGTAAAGAGTGGGAGTTAGGCTCACTAAACCACTAGGTTGGTGGTTATGATCATATGTGCTGATGGTTCTCTCCTCTTCCGGCTTGATGTTCTTTTGTATGTTCCTATTTTAGTTACATTTATTTTCTTTCTCATAAATAATATTTACATGTGAAATATTCAAATATCTACCATAAGATTTGGAGTATATTGAAATTCGGTCCAAGCAAACTTCTTCTTATTTGCGCATATAACAAAAGATTACATTTTGCAAAGAAAGTATATCGCAAATAGTAATTGGCTCATGAGAGTTATCTATTTATCTCAAATTAAAGAAGAATGAAGCTAACCGATGGCTTTTCTAGTGGCTTAGAGCAACAAATCTTATGAACTTGTTTGGATTTAGTGTAGATCTCCCAAGTTAAAAGAGTATATTCTGTTACATCTTACTAATTATGGAGATTCATAAGTAGTACAAAAGGAAATGGATCACATATTCGCGATAGCAAAAATTTTGAATGAGGATATTTCAATTTAAAAAAATATGCTCACTGAAATGGAAAAGTTTGGAAAAGGAAAGAATAAGTTAAACTAAAATGCACTGCTGGTGTGACACCTCGCACCCTAGGCACCCCGAAAATCGGACATGATTAGAACACGGGTGGTCGGGTGAAATAAAAATCCATAACATAGCACAGAGACTAAGGCAACAACATAAAATGATTAAAATATTACAACTGAAGAAAACTTTCACTAATTATAAATTAATAGCAAAATAGCTTCATTAAAAACAACATTATCCCAAATTTATTTCTGAAACCAAAAGTACCAAGTAGTCTCCACCAAAACATAAAACATAACAAAGTACACAATATAGGTCCTCATATATAGAGTAAAGTACGGAAAAGAGAAACGAAGTACATGACACAAAAGCTGAAGATAACAACTGCTCCAATGACCCTCCAAGCTGCAAAGAACTGCAACCTAGACCTTCCCTCCTGTGATTTGGGGAAAATCTAAAAAATAGGAATGGGTCAGACATAGAGACTGGTGAATGAGAAATAAAATGAAGCAGAAAGAATAAAACAGTTTAATTCCAAGTCTTCCCCGGATATCGCAGAGGGTGAATAATATAATGTAGTGAATCCTTCTTAGATACAGTTCTTAAGAAGCCAAAGTCCATGGTCACTCTAGAGAAGTCAACCATGCAGTAATACTAAACGTCAATCGGCCTGGCAGACCTGCTGTCCTTACCTATCCACGTGCTATAGCGTGAAAGTCATGCACTTCACCTGCGCACTATGACTAAATGCCTCTTATGTCTGACCGGCGCCAACTCAAAAAAACTCGTAGGACCCCAAAGTTGCGCTCAGGCTCCGCCAACTGGACTCCTATCCTCCTGTCTCCTCAGTCACCAACGTGGACTTTCCCCTATCCAAAGTTTCGGTCTCCGAAAGAGTTCCCGCGGCTGGGTCGTCTGCGCAAAATCCTCCAATGATCTGCTTAAAGAAGCCTACGTCAGAGCACACTTGTCATGTTCCGTCCGTGTAGATCTGCCTGAAGAAGCCTACGATTGAGGATGCTATCTATCCTACATACTAGCAACTTATGAAAGGTAATAAACATCCTTGCGAACCTACTAGCCCGCTCCTAGTACGCAGAGCCAAAACTATATTTTTCTAAACTGCATGAAACACCTACCCAGACCTTTACAAGGTCTGCATACCAAATCGCTTCTAGGTTAATTAATTTTACCGTTACAGTTTACATACTGTTTATTTCCATTAATCTGCTTTAGGCCATTTTTACATCTGATTTGGTTATTTCACAATTTCCCTTTTTTCTTACATAAATAGTATTTCAATTTCACGTCCATTCAGTCCATATGGTTTGTCTGTAATTTTTTATGCCATTTGGTTACAGATTTACACTTGCCTTTAGGGTCCAGTTAATTTACATTTTTTTCCACCCTAATTTATGTTCTTCTTTTAGAGATTTAATCTGTACAAAAAATTTATCCAATAACCACAAACCATTTAATTACAAAAAATTCCACTTTTACATTTTTAGGCCACATATGAAATAAATAATTATGCTAATTAGACTTCCCAATTTTGTTTCAAAACCATATTCAAAATTATGTAATTATATCAATAAAAACCATAATTTTATTCGAGTAACATATACTGAATTTATTCAACTAACTTTGTTCTACCATTAGAAATTGAATAAAAATTCTAATTCAATTTAATTAAACCAATCTTATTTATGCCATGAAACATGAATAACAATTTGTTTGTTCCAAATTTTAACCCAAACATGAATTAGAATTAAGAACTGGAAGAAGAAGAAGATACAATAATTTACATAAATTTCAATCTTATTTATGCCATAAAACGTGAATAGAAAATTTATATGTCCCATATTTTAAACCAAACATGAAATAGATTTGAGAAGTGGAAGAAGAAGAAGAAGTTACAATAATTTACATCTATTCTCAATTAATAATAGAAAATAATTCATATTAACGTGCCAGAAAAGAACTGAAATTCAACTACTTTATTTTTCTATTTCATATTAATTCCCACTCACCCCGCACTTGAGCTTGCATAAATTTGAAAATAGCTTTGCTTTAATTTTTCTCCCTTTGATTCTTCTAAATTCCCCAAATTGCTTGAGTATATATAGATAATTTAATTTGGTAGAGATTTGTTTATTTAGTAGAGAAAAGGAGGAAGAATAATACACACTAATTTTACTGTAGAATTATGGTGACGGCTGAATAAGAGATTAGGTTTAGGTTAGATGGTTTATTTATAGATTGTTTGAGTGAATATAATCCATTAGATTATTTTAGATTAAATCTGGTTCTTTCATACACTTAATGGTTATCCATTCTAGCCCATGCACATCACTCAACTAATAAAATTCAGCCATCTCATCCTATGTCATCACTAGAGCGAATGGGAAGCCGCCACATGTCAGAAACAACGCTGAAATACGTAGGAAAATCGCTGGAAACGAAGCAGCTTAAAAAACATCGCTCCAGATTTTGGACGACAACGGGACTTGATCCCTGGTTAGTAAGGAAGTCAACATGCGTCTTTACCACTGTACCAAATGAGCTTTTAATTTTTTTTAATTATATTTCCCATAAAATACCAGGGTGTTACAGTTGGTGAATTATTTTCTGAGGAATGAAGATGTTTCTAGAGGTGGTGCATGTATAATAGAAGAAGGCCTAAATGAGCTTTATTCTGTAACTTGCTTGTATGCTATATTTCTATGTACATATTCATTTTAACTTTTGCACATATTTAGTTTATTTGAATTAATAAAGTCACTTAAATCATGTTAAATAAAGTTAAAGTAATTGTTAAAAATTGAATTTTTCTGATCGCGAATTTACTAAGATAGATTAGCCATTAATTAAATTTTTAATTATCATTTAAGTGTAAATTTTTGTCATGTTATTTATTTATATTTTTTTATTCCATCAAAAATAATATATATTTTTTCACTTTCTTTAATGATCGTTAATGCACATTGAAATTATGGTTCTTCTTTTTACATTTTTTGGGGAATAACTGAATGTTAGTTAATTGAATATTTTAATCAATTTAAAGTTTAATATTATTAGTTCATTTATTTTAATTATACAGACTTGAATGTAAATTGCTAAACGAATAGAGAAATTTCTTGCAAATAATTGTAGAAATTATCAATTATAGATATTTGAATGTGAATAGTGGAAGAGAATTAAGAGAATCCTGTGAGTTGTTGTAATAATAATAATAATAATAATAATAATAATAATAATAATAATAATAATAATAAGGATTTGAATGTAAATACCGAAGTAAGTATTAACGAGGGATTTGAAAATTCCTAGAACTAATATAATACATGGAAATTCATCTACTTTACCATCACTTAATATGTCAATTTATTATATTATCAGACAAATTAATAGAGCAATGTAATTTAAAAATAAATAGCACAAATGATAAGTAGTTACACACACACACATATAATATGCATTTGAAATAAAAATTTATTTAGATTTTAAATAATTTAATATAATGTTTATCTATTTTAAATAATTTAAACATTAGGTATAATATTTATTTAATTTATATGTATTAAATAAATATATAAAATATTTTATAATTATTTTTTGATTTTACGTACCAAAATAATATTTTGTTGTTATAAAATAATATTTTTGAAAAAAAAAATTATATAATAAATAACATATTTGACTCATTCGTATATTTTAAGTACTCATAAATAGTTAAATATTTTGTTATTTTTGAGTTTTAAATGTTCAAAATGATTTTAATTTAGTTTTTGAAAAAAGAATAGTTAACATTTGTCTTAAAATAGTAATAATAAAGCAAAATATTTTCCAATCAAAATATGGTATATATTTATCCACTAATTAATGTAAATTATGAATATAAATAATTAAATTTATCGTTATTACAAAAACATTAACAAAAAATATTTATATGCTTGTAAAAAAATTAAATTGTATGTAACTGAATGGAAAATAGTTTTTCTACGTTTTTTAAAATATGAACGTGGTATACACACTGCATTGCATTTATTAGGATTTACTATACCAATTAATAAATATTAACTAAATGAAATTATTTAATGATTTCGAATTTAAGATCACTTAGATAGGATAAAACTTGGGAGAATTTTGTAAATATATGTTGAAATTATTAAATGGTGGTATTTGAATGCAAAATGGTAGTAAAGAGAATTAGTATAACATTGTAATAATTACAATAATAATGACATAGAGTAATGTAGGAGAATAATAAATAATTTTGTATATAATTATGAAAATTTCAAACTATGTGGACATGAATTGCTTTATATAGATGATCAGTAGCTGCAACTGTTAGATGAACGATTGTAACCAGTAATAAAGATAATTCTTCATAGAGAATAGTGTATCTTCAGAAAATTTAAAAAATATGGATGTTATGATCGTTAAGTTGATAGAAGGAAATAAACCCATCGATTGTATTTTGAGTAGGGATAGACGTTTCTGAAACAGAAAGTAAGCAGTTCAAAAACAAGCAGTTTCAATCGACTGAAATCATCAATTCTATCGACTGAAAACATATTTAGTCGACTGTTTTGGATTTTCAGTCGTCTGAAACTGTTAACAAATTGTATGTTTAATTCCTTTGGGTCAGTCGACTGACATGGGTGTTTCGGTCAATATGAATGATGTATATTTCAAATTATTTGAATAATTTGTTATCGTGTGTGTTTGTATATACCACTAGAAGAGATTTTAACAATTTATTTAACTCTAGACTAAGACATTGTGACTGATGCTACATAATTTGTGCCGTCATGGTCGTCTTATTATTAATCTTTTCCTGTGCAAGTGGTTAGTATACACAATATAATGATGTATAGTTGTTACTATCAAAATACCCAAAATACGAGGTTCTAACATTCTCCCCCTTTTTGATGAAGACAACCATACATTTTAAAGTAATTGATATAGATAGATATATCCTCCCCTTATTGATATGGAGTAATTATTCTCCCCCTTTGTCATTGACAAGAGGGAAATGAAATTTGGTAGCAGCAAATTTGGTTAAATAAGATTTAAAAATAAGAACATTTCATAATCACATAACAATAAAACATTTCACAAGAAAACACAAATGTCACAATGACTAGTACATATAACATAAAACAAATTTCACAGTCACATAACAATCACATGACCATAACAAAAATTGTTGCGAATTAACAAACGATATGTAGTTTCTTAGATATAAATTAAAAATAGTATACATAAGTAATAAAGGGTGAAAGAGAAATACCATTGTACAAAGGCTCATTAATCATGACTTCCCTTAGTTTCTCCATGCTCAACTGAGTCTTCTCCTTCTTCCTCTTTGGATGTTGTCCAAGTTAAATGCTCAGTGTAACGACCCTAAAATTTTCGACCAAATTTAAAATTTTAAATTCATCGTTTCAATAAAATTTTTGAAATTATAAACGATCTCAATTTATGTCCAAACTTTATTTATGACATACGTCTAGTTAGATATGGACATAGAAAAAGTTTCGTTGCAAATTATTACAGTAAAATCCGCTCGCGTTTTACTGTATATCAGTCCATATAAAGCTGCGTAAAATTTATCTTCCAAATCAAAATATTTTTACACAGTTATGTTGTAAAAATTATTCTGATCAAGATTTTGTAATTTGTTTCGTCTAAAACTGTCATCGCCTGCTCCGTTTAAATTGTTTTGCAAATCGTACAATTTAAGCGGCGTAAATGCAAATTTTATAAAATCATCGTATCGCAATAATCTGTGTACCGTTGGAAGCGCATCGTCACACTGATCATAACGGTATATTTATTTGCGCGAATCGAAGTCCGACATCATCCGTCGCGTTAATTTAATCGCTCCGTACGGTCCGGGTACACAACTGCAACCCAAAATATTTAACCCGTTTGCAAAAGGAAGTTTGAAAATAAAGTCAGCCATGTATTTAATGGAGTAGTTAGAAGCTAGGAGTTGCTTGGGAAATGGGAAAAACGTTTGGTAATTCGATGGAAATTGGGAACGTATGTGAACGTTGGGAAGTTCAAAAATTTATTACTGAACCAAAGTTTAAAAGTGAAAAAAAAAGGGGAAACACTTCATTCTCCCACTGTTCATTTGATTTCACCGCATCAGGTAATAATACACTCCTCTCCTCCTTTTTCTTCTTCTTCACATTTTTTTCTGAAAATTGCTAACGCAAGAACAAGCACGCGCCTTCCCATCTCCACAGCCCACCCAACCACCACCTCGCGCCCACCTCCCTGACTCACTGCCCTCCGCACCTAGCGCCCAACCACCCTCCTCCTATCGCCACCTCCAGCAACCACACCCTCTCCACTACCATTGGCCAACATTTCTTTTCCCTTCAGCGTCCCTACTCCACCCACCTACCAATCACCACCCCACGCCCCTTGCCACCACCTCATCCTTACCCAGATCCCAACCGACTGCCTCCCTGACCCACCACGTTGTCGACCACCCCTGACCCACTGCCTTCGCCACCTTCCAGTCACCGCCCACCACCTACACCGATCCCGCCTCCAACTCCACTGTCAGCCTCCCTTCGCACCACCCAGTCCACGTCCGACCGTTCACATCATCTCCCAGTCACACAGCCTTGCCATCCCACTTCCGCGCCTCAGCCCAACCACCATCCCCGCCTCCTCTTCTTCCAGCCTTGCCTGGCCAGGTGTGAGTGAGTGTACGTGTGTGGTTGAGTACGAAGGGTGTGCATATGTGCGTGCGTGTGTGTTTAGGCATGTGTGTTCATGTGTGCGTGCTTGATGAGGTGTGTGCAAGTGTGCATGTAGAAGTTGTCACGTGTTGTTAAAAAATATATATATACGAAGATAGTGCAACAGGTAAGGAAAGTAGAAATGTTCTGAAAAAAGAAAAGGGGGTGATGTGTCACGCATGTATGCGTATGAACTTAAGTGTAGTAAACAGTGTAAATAAGGGGTGGAACTATAAGGCTAGTAGCAGTTTACTAAATGCGTTTGGGGACTATGCAAACATAAGTAAATATGTGCATGAATTTGGGGACGGTTGGTCTGGGTAAATTTATATTTACCTATAAAAAAATGGAACTGAGATGTTTAAAATAGTTTTAAATATTGCAGTATAGTATTACGCAAATATCTATTTTGGTTGCCGAAGATAGTAACCGACTTTTCTTTTACGTTGTGTGCAGAAGCAACCGACTGATTTCTTTCGCAGCAGCAAATTTTCAGCTTCGTTCTTTTCTCCGTCTTCGGTAAGCGCATTTATATAAATTTACAAATTATATACTAACGTTCATTGTATTAATATCGTTTCCTTTCTGTCGATATTACAGTGTCCGTTGTTCGTGCTGTACCGACTCTATTCTTACTTCTTCGTGCTTCGCCGTCAAATTTCTATATCCATGAAAGGTGAATTAATTTTCACGACTATATTCTTATACAAGTTTGGATGATAAATGATTGCTTTGTGATGTTGAATTGGATGTTAATTGTATTGTTAAGTGATAAAATAATTTGCAAGTGAATTTGATATAGAATAGTTAACGAATTAGATTTGGATTATATATGTTGAACTTTGATTTGCTAAACCTGAGCCCTTCATATGTTAAATCCGATTAGTTAAATTGACCCTTTAAATTTGTAAGTTAATTGACACGTAGAATTTGATAAATTTCACTTTGGACTCTTGAACGTATATTGAATTAACTGTTGTAGTTGAATTGAACGACAAGTGAAACTGTAATGTTATAATCTTTAATCTACTTGAAATGATAGGGTAGATTCTAGAAATAGTTATATTAATTTGCGTAAATAACAAACGCGAATTAATACGATTATTTCGAGATTATTTGAAAATTGTTGAATTGTTGTGAATGGATGCTATTGCTTATTTATTTACTTTGACACCATCCCAGCTATCACACTGCAAGTTCCCTTTGTATGCTTTGATTTTTGAATTAGAATGGAATCGGGTTGAAATGATAAATACCCAAATAACTTTGACTTAGGATAGAAAATTAAATTAAACCCGATTGGTCAATGTTTTGATTTAAATAAAATAAAGTTTTATTTGATGAATAACAAGGTTTTGAATAAATTGGAATTTAAATTCGAATGAATGTAAATGTGAGTATTTGAATTTGAAAACAAATATTAACGTAGTAATTGACAAAAAGAATATTGTTTAAAATTTAATTATTTAATAATTAAATTTAGAATTATTTGATAATAAATTTTTGAAATTATTAATAATTAAGTTTTGAAATTATTAATAATTAACTTTTGAAATTATTAATAGTTAAGTTGTGAAATTATTAATAACGAAGTTTGAAATAATTAATAATTAAATTTTGAATTTATTAACAATTACGTTTGGAATTATTAATGAATGAGTTTGAAATAATTAATAATTAAGATTTGAAATTATTGAAAATTTGATGAGATCGAATTTTAATTAAATTGAATTGAATATCTATATTAAGAGAAATTGAATTATTGAATAAGTGAAACTAAGTTTCTTTAACTAAGTTTTGAAATTTGAAAGGAATTTCTTTGATAAGAAATAGAATGCGCTTTATCGAAACAAATGAAAGACTTGTAATTTAAAGAATTGGATTTGACAAATGTAATTGTAAATAAGTTATAAACTTTGATAATGAAATCGAACTTAAGACGTAATGTAATGAATTGGAAATTTAATTGAATTTGTTTAATGATAAATTAATTTAATGAATATCGAATGAAATCGATAATTGAGTTTAAATCGATTTGAACGTTAATTAAGTTAAATGATTTTGGAATGAACTTATATACGAAATGCAATGAATGATTGAATTGTTTTAAAATTGAAACTTTGAAATTGAATTATAGAAATTTAGGAAATGAAATTGGGAAGTTATGAGATGTAATTTTGGAAATTGATTTAGAAAGACTAACGAATTGTCGATTATGAATTCCAATTGAAATTGAAATTGATTTGGTTTTGAAATATATTAACGACCAATCAGTGTTATAATTACGAAGGTTATTAAAGGAACCGGAATCGGTTTGGGACATACTCACTGTCTAAACCGGAAACCACTTTAATAACTACGCGCGGAGTGTGATCCAGAATGAAGTGGTTGGATAGACGAACGCGATGACTGAAGAAAGTGAACGATAATGGATAGCCTTGACACTTGTGTCAAATTGGAAATGACTAAAACAAGAGCCGTGTCGGGCCAATGGAGGATTAGCTACCTCAAGTGGACACACTTCTTCGTAAACTATTCATTTACTTTGTGATTGATTGGTGCGCACCCTTGATTTGGGAGTGTTGTTTCACGGTGTTGCGGGCGCTGCGGCGTTGCGTTCTCACCAGTCCGGATCAGGCGAACGGTAGTGTCACTACCTTGGGTATTGCCTCATGTGCCTTGTCATACTTGTATTCCTTTATACGCGACCACTACGATTTTGGTTTGTACCTTTAGTATATGGATTGCCCTCTGGTGACTTCCGGTTTTGGGTAAACTACGGTCTTGTATATGCTTTTGGGAATAAAAATGTGTTAAGGGTGGAATGGGCCATGACTTAACACTATTTTGATATCTTTATATTACTGATAGACATTATCTATTTATCGTACTCTACTATGTATAGATAGTTTATCGGATCCTGAAAGATGTTTATTCCAATCATCTTTGAGTTATTGTTATTTCAAATTTTGAACCATATTATCTGTATAAGAATATATGTCCTGATTCGAGTGTTTGTTTGTGCATATGCTCGGATCAGACTGAGGATTTCTGTTGCTGTGCTTTTGGAAGCTGAAGACTTGAAGACTATCATTTATCTTTATCAGTACTGCTCCATTCTATTTTGTTATTGTATAAGACATCTATGTATTTCTTTTCACTATCTGCTTGTGACATTGTTGTATTTACTTAGTAGCTTCATGAACTACTATTATGACATTGTTGTAATTCCGCTGCACTATTCTGTTATGTTATATTTTCTGTGATTCTGTGATGATTCTCATTTATATACTTATACTCCATTAATGATTCGTGTTTTGCACTATTTAAGTTGACATGTGTGGATTATTGTCAATTTAAATGGTCCAAATATACGGGTTGTTACACTCAAGCTTTTAAGAAATTTGTTTGGATTGTGTATACGCAGAGGAGGATGAAGCGAATGACATTTTATCCCAAATTTTGTTCATGAATCCTTTAATTTGATCGAGGTTGTTTTCCATCCTAGTGATAGTGTGCTCAATGCGGGAAAGTCGTCGATCAAGCTTACTCCGATTGTAGTAAAGAGTGACATATGCCTGACGTGCTTAATGTTCAAAAGATATTTCTTCTATGCCATCCTCATCACGTTGATGTTGAAGAGGTGGAGGAGCTTGAGAAGAGGAAGTTGCAGTAGGATTGGAAAGTTGGGGATGACCGGCTTCTCTATTTGCTTTCCATTGCTCGAAGGATATAGTATTGTGATGTTCGACTCTTTGTGGAAGTTTCATGAGACTAAGAGTTTTTGGAGTCTAAACAACCAACTATAGTAAACTTGGAATTTGGAAGAGGTTCTTGAAAGGTTATTAAGATACGCATTATATACTCCCCGTAATAAATCGTTTTGGCTTTACGGTTATGAAATGTTGCACATTCATCCATGATTACTTTTTCCCAATTAATATTTTGATGACCATATAGTGCACAAGAGCTTAGAAGTTATGTTTATAAACCACTTCATAGCTACTGGTTCGTGGTTGTATAGAATGAGTAAGTACTTTATGTAAAATTCTAGCTTTTGAACGTAATAATTTTGCTTTCAGCATTTCTAAGCTATAAGCTAAAAACAGATGACTAATTTCATCACGATTGTTCAAATCTACTTCAAGGTCGTCTAAGTCTTATCCTTTCAAAGTGAAATTTAAAATAGATCCTCATCTTATAATAGGTAGATAAATTTTGACACCACAAACAAGAGTCCATATATAATTTTCTCTATTGTGTGGATTCATGAAATCTAAGTTCAAGTTAGCATAAAACAATTTTACCAATAATGAGTAAATCTTGAGATTGTTAGCTTCAAAGTTGATAAGATGATCAATGTGGTTTGCTTCAACAAATTCTCAAATAGAATAGCCTCCAAAGTCTATGAACTAGATGAATAAACCTTTGAAAATCGTCATGTTCCTCGTGTTATTGAACCTTTGGATAGCGGCATTGTTGTATAGCCATCCACTGATTTGGGATTCGGATGGTCCAGTGGGTGTAGATGATTCTCTTGAACAATTTGGAGGCACTGTAATTTGGTAATAAGAAAGAAATTTGATTTTGTTTATCTCTTTGGAGGAGGAGATGAAAGAGTAAGTCAGAAAATGTAAGGGATTGAATAGAGGTTAGAGTTTTGAATTGGTAGTTGTCTCAAAAGACGTGAAGGTGAATGGGTTTTTGTTTAAAAAAATGAAAAATGCTCGATTAGTCGACTGATAGTACAATTCAGTCGATTGAAAATTGGGCTAGAAATATTTTTCACTCCAATATCAGTCGACTTAATTAGCACTCGGTCGACTGACTTAGATTAGTAGTTCGGCAACCAAAATTTGTTGTTTATAGAGTCGACTAAAATAAATGTTTAGACGACTGAATCTCAAAGTAGTATGTTTTATGTTTATTCGACCAGTTGATTGAATGTTGAAGTCAGTCGACTGACCTGAATGTTAAGTTCGGGTAAACAATATGTTTTGTTTATAGAGTCGACTGAATAATAAGCCAGTCGACTGAAGTTTGGTTTGTTTTATTTATCCTTCTTCTCGTTCAATCGACTGAACTAGGACGTTCAGTCGCTGTTATTCGTTTAAAAAGTGTAAATTTTTAGTAACATTACTTTTTCTAGGTTTTGTTTTAAACATTCTAATATATTTTACGATATATTCCATTTAATTCAATAGAAACAAATACAAGTTTTATTTAAATATTAAAACAACAATCAACTTGTTATACACACACATACACACACTTGAAAATTCATTTGTTTTAAGTCGGCTCAGATTCGTCTTCGGGAAAGTGTTCCTATGAGCTAGGTTCAATCTTCGTTTGCTTGTTCAAAGGGTTAAGGGGAGACCATATGTTTGTTCGAACCGGAATGTGATCCCAAATGTTGTTTGATAGTCCTTGTTCCTAAGAATTTCTTGAAGTGGAGTTTGTATTTATTTACTTGTGTTTCTGTTAGTTGAGGGGAATGTTTTCGTATACTGTCTTTCATTGGTGAATGTCCGCAAATAGCCAGAACGCATCTATTTAGATGTGCTCCTTGTCTTTTTTTGCTCGTAATACATCTCCTTCTGTACACCCATCATTTCTTTTTGATGGTGAAAAATCTCATCAATTTTGGTATTGGAAGATGATGATTCAAGGTTGATTAACCGTTTAACTTTCTTACCCATTGGAGAGTAATTAGTGTGACATGTAGGTGACAGAATGATATTAACCGAAAATGATTTATTTATAATAGAGTTGTTTTGTTTGGAGTTGAATGATTACTTTTAGAAGATGGTGAACTATAATTTATTGCGGAGTAAGTTGAATCATAGTCGGAATTTTTTTGAAAATTACTTTTTATTTATGATATGTTATATGAGTTTGGTTAAAAAGAAACTGTTGTTTATATATAGTATGAATTTGTTAAATTTTATCTTTATTTTATAGGTTGAGAATATTTACAATTTTATTGATAGTCATTTTTAGTTTCCTAATTTTATGTATTCTAATTTTTTGTAATGGATAGTGTATATTTGAGTTAATGGCCATACAAATTGTTAATGGTTACTAGACTTGTGTAAGTGGCAACAAACTTTAATTTGGGTATGTAGAGAACTTACTGCAACTCAAGTAGTGATACAATGCCAAGTTCACGTCTTAGTTTAATAAATGCATTTTCATTTAGTGGTTTAGTGAAAATGTATGTGATTTGATTTTCGAAAGAAGTAAGCTCAAATGATATTACGTCTTTTTCTATGTTATCATGTAGAAAGTGATGACGAACATCAATATGTTTGGTACAAGAGTGGTTTATTGGATTTTTCGATAGGTTAATAGCACTTGTATTATCACAAAAAATTGGAGATTTATTATCGTATGTCCCATAGTTATGATGAGTTTGTTGCATGTATATCACTTGCGCACATGCCAAAGCAGCAGATATGTATTCTACTTCATGCATTGATAGTGAAATACAATTTTGCTTTTTACTAAACTACGATACTAGAGACTGTCCGATGAAATGACAAGTACCGCTCGTACTCTGCCTGTCGGTTCGACATCCTCCAAAATCAGCATTGTTGTGTGATACAAGTTCGAAAGGACATTCTTTCGGAAAGAAGAGGCCGTAGTCTCTAATGTATTTAAGTATCGTAGAATTCATTTTACGGCTCGTAAATGTGATTATTTGGGATTTGCTTGAAATCATGAACACAGGCAGACACTCATCATGATATCGGGGCGACCAGCGGTAAATATAATAAAGATCCAATCATACTTCAAAATAATTTTTAATCCATACTTTTTCCGTTTTCATCGTTATCGAGATGAACCATAATGCTTATAGATGTCGATTTACTTGATGTTTTTTTCCATTCCAAAATGTTTTATTAAATTAGTACAATATTTTTCTTGATTAATAAAAATACCATTAATTAGCTATTTAATTTGCTGACCGAGAAAATATGAGATTTCTCCCATATGAGACATCTCGAATTCACTTGTCATTATTCTTGAAAAATCATTGCATAGATTTTCATTTGTAGATCCAAATATAATATAATCTACATATATTTGTATATTTAATATAACTTTTTTATCTCTTTTAATAAACAAAGTTTGACCAACCTTTCCAATCTCCAATCCAAAATCTATAAGAGTCGTTTGTACCAAGCACGTGGTGCCTATTTCAAACCGTAAAGAGCTTTCTTATGTTTATAGACGTGGATAAGAAATTTTTCATGTTTAAGTAGAGGTGGTTGTTCTACAAAGACATTTTCTTCAATAAAACCATTTAAAAAGGCACTTTTAACATCCATTTGATAAAGTTTAAGTTATGATGATAGGAGAAGGCTATTAAAATTCATATTGCTTCAAGTCTTGCAACAGGAGCAAAAGTTTCTTTATAGGCTATCCCCTCTTCCTTATTATATACTTGTGCAACTAATCTTGCCTTATTTTAGGTTACATTTCCATTTTCACCAGCTTAATTAGGATATTTATGTTCTATTTTAGATAAATGAAATATGGTCCAATTTTATTTGATTGATGTCTAGTTCTGACATTTGTATTTACTTCACCAATTATATTTTCAATTGGATGATCTTTTAAAATTTGTGGTGGAGTTCTAGTTTCATTTTCAATTGAATTTTCTGTGATTTGTTGTTTTTCATTTATACAATTTTGAGATGAATTTCCTATGATTGATTGTTCTACAAAAATTGCTTCATCACCTTTATTATTTTTGAAATTTTCGTCAAATGAGACATGTACGTTTATTGTACATTCTACGTGCTTTGCTTCTATCCGAATATCCGATAAGTATTCCTTCATCAGATTTTGGATCGAATTTTCCTAGTTGATATTTTGTATTTAACATAAATCAATTTGATCCAAAAATTCGTAGATATGATGTATTAGGTTTTTTACCGTTAAAAAGTTCATATGGTGTATGTTTAGTTAAGGGTCGAATAGTGTTAAAGGAACTAATCCATCTATCTGTAAAGCCTAATTGTTAAAGGAACTAGGCCGAGTCATAGTGGGTTAAATGGATGAATTAAAAAAAATCTATTTTTAGATCTTCATTTGGCCTATGAAATCAAACTGATTTTAGATCCAATCTAAGATAATTTAAATAAAATCTTTATTATTTTTTTATTTTTTTTATAAAAGGTTTTATTTCATTTATATGAGTTTTAATTTATAAGTGAATCAAATACACTTATACGTCTATAGTGCATGTGCAACATATATGAAATGTATATGGCTAATGTGACCATATATGGATGTTGGAATTTACACTGCAATGGAAATATTTGTCCCTTTATATATGCCTTTGTCATCCAAATTAGACTCGAAGCATAAGTTCACTTAAGCTAAAATATAAAGTAAACTTCTTTTAAAGGAGGGGGCCAAGTGTTGCATCCCAATTTTTTCCAAAGTTATGAAAGACAATTGCATGACGTTATTAAAGCTATCAACGGCCGAAAAATAAATAGACCCATCATAAGATGAAAATAATCAAGCCATCGCATGTCAAAGTAAAGAGAAGCTATCATAAGTTGACAAGGGTTATCGCATGTTGAAGTAAAGGGAAGCTATCCTAAGTTGACAAGGCTTATAGCATGCTGAAGTATAGGAAAGTTGTTGCAAGTTGATATTGTTGAGGCTATCACAAGTTGATGTTGCTAAGGGTATTGCAAGTTGATATAGTTGAGGCTATCCCAAGCTAATGTTATCAAGGTTATCTTAAGTTGATGTTTTTGATACCATAAAGCTATCACAAATTGATGGTTGAGGCAATCACAAGTGGATGGTTGAGGATATCACATGATGAGATTTGCATAGCTATCGTATGATGAAGCTAAAGAGCGATTGCATGTTGAGGGCCTAGTATCATAAATTGAAGCTATTGCACATTAATGATTGAGGCTACCGTAAGTTGATGGTTGAAACTATCGCAAGTTGAGATTTACATAGCTATTGCAGGATGGACCCAAAAGCAATGCTCCAGTTAGCCATGTGGCATTCTCTATTGGGTTAACCATGTCAACCACCATGAAGAAATTGAAAGTGAGTCGTGCCTCGTGTCAAATCAACAATGTGCCACTTAGCAAATCATAACCCTTTGTCTCCTATGGGTGCCATATGTCAAAATTATTACGGTCCGATTTCTTTATAAATAGCCATGTACCCCTACTAAAAAAGTGTGAATTCCTAATTTTACTTCTTCATTTTCACTTTTACTTGAGTATAAATAAAGAGCTTGACTTTGGGACTCTAATGGTCGATTAAGCCAAATCTAAATTATGACTTAATGGCTTGAGGCTTAAACAATTATCTATTTGAATACTTGATTATCTTGAACATGATAACTAACGTACTTGTCCAAGGGACCAATCTCTTGCTCAAGTATCATTAACTTGTGAAGACAATGCATGTTAGTGAATTCCAAAAACCAACCTATAACAAATCATAAAGATGATAATATTATTCACCTTGATTTGTTTAAGTATAGAGATTTTCCCTAACCTTCAATCGTTAAGCTTTTTCCTCTTTTTTATTTAAATTTGAAAGTTTTAATAGAGTTTCTCTTCTTCTTTCGTTTTGCTGTAGTTAGAAAAATGAATGAATACAAGAGTGGCGGAGAAGAGGTTAAGGAATTATAAGTGGATTAGGCCTTATCTCCATTCCTTATTCTCTCCTAGCTTAATTAAACCATTTATTCCTTTCTCCATATAAATTTCATTACCTCGTTTCTTATATAAGAAAAATTCATAATTGGTAAATATAACATATCTCCATTCTTATTCTATTTCTTTTACATTATTATTTTTAAATTATCAACTAATTAAATTTTTATAATGTGTATTAAAATAGGAGTGTTGCACCGATCTAAAAATATCTAGTAAGGTTTGTAGCAATTGTAAATAAGAGAACTATAATAATAAACATAAAATGGACGTAACTATATAATTTACGTGTGTCTTTACTTTTTCTACATTTTTTTCTTGCTTTCTGGTATATCTATCTATGATTTATGATCTAAACTAGGGGCAAGAACTTAGCATATTTGACGAACAGAGATCCCCCTCTTATAATCAAGCTCTTGGATCATACTCATGATCCTATGCTCAACCAGATCGCCATTTTTGAGTGTTCGGTCATTATTGACGCAAACAAAAGTCTATAATTTAGATAAATATAAGTTAACAAAATGTATAATTTTACATTTGTCTCTAGTCAAATAATATTATAAAACATGCTATTTTTAAACAATGTAAATTTATAGAAACAAAAGGAGACCACTACCCAAAAGTAATGTAGTACTCATAATCCTCTAAGACTTATCCTTATTCTTTAACCGATCCAGATATAGTGATCACTAAATATAATTTGTGTCATATTTAATAATAAAATATACTAAGTTGAATTATATGTTACACCATACCTAATTCTTTATTGTGTTATATAATAGAATGTACAAATTAAATTTGGAAGGTACACAATTACAATGCCTAAATTGGTATATAGATAATTCATATGTATATATTCCTTATACTCATGCATCGCTTTCAAAACTTCACCACAACCTTTAATAATTAATTTTATTACAAAATTATATATTTTAATAAAAAGTTTGGCATCATATCATATTCAAAATTTATGTTACAGTGATTAACATATATATCACCAATCAAAGCCAGTTCTTAAACCATTATACATTCTAAAAGATACATATGAAGTGGATTATTACCAAAATCCAAAAATAATTCAAATAAGAAGGTAGAAGGTAATTATGGAATGCACCATAGCATTACCTTCATATACTTCTTACATTTTAAATGATATGAATATCTCAGACTCAATTCAAAATTTCTCAAAATTCTTGTTTTTCTTTCCATACGCCAATCATCATAATAGTCCGATCTTTGCTTCAAAACTCAAATAGCCTAGTCATGATGAAAGATGGATTTAATTTAACTTTCAAATTGTTGAAATTGATGGATACGAACAGTGGATAGGAATTATTGTGTTATGGATAAAGCTACTGCCTTGAAAACAAAATTCGATATGACTATGGTGTAATCGACAATTGTCATCTACTCCTCAAGGTTAACACAGCTAGCCTTCAAACTTATGTACTCAAGGATAAAGAATTTGGAGATTTGCAGAAGTCGTTTCCTAGGAGTTTCAAGTATATTTGGAAGATTATTTTATTTTGGAGGAATTTGGAGGAATTTATGCACTCAAGACTAAGAAGATGGTTTTTATTTACTGTATTCTTTTATTTTTTCTCAAAGAGATTGATAAAGGGGAGAGAATGAAATGGACGTGGATTTTTCTATGTTTATCTTAGATAAATCAATCCCAATAATGTACATTCCATAAATGAAAATAGTTGCTCACTAGTATATAATACAAAAGGTAAAGCAATGAAAAGACTTTAAGTTTTATTATAGTAGCTCAACAGACACTCATATAAACAAATTTTAAATTATTTCCAATTCAAATTGCATTATCAACATTAAATATGATTTAATTTACTTAAACTTTATTCACGCTATCACATTGAAAGATATAGGGAATAATGAATAAAATGACAATATTTTTGAAACTATCGCATTTACCGTGTTGCTCAATGTAGCTGATCCAGTAGTTCTAACACTTATGTGGCATATGACTTGGTTTGTTGTAGTTTTATTAAATAAACAATCTAAAATCATGCTATAAATGGGGTTAATGTTGTCCTTCTTTGTTCTTCAAAGAGTTCCAACCTTGTTTATTTTTTTGAGGTTAGTCGTTGCGTTTTTTATTCAATCTACAGTTCTAATTCGTGAAACTTCTAAGGAAAATTTCTAAGGATCTACCTTTCAGACCTTCTCCTTGATACGATGATGGTGATCACACTTTCTAAGGAAAATTTCTTAGTTTTATGCCAAGCACATTCTTGAAATATTTCAATTATTAGGTAATTTTTCAATTGAAACAATGACTTAACGTTTATCCCAACAGCCGTACCTTTTGAGATAATCTCATGCGCAATTTTCTACAACTCAATGATTAAGCATCCATGAATTTATCATCTGTCATCTTATAATTAAGGCAACGATTAACGAAATACTTCTTTATTCCAGCCTCCTTATTGTCTTACTTCTTTCGCAATGCCTCCATATCTCCTAGTTCATTTATCAGAGTTGTAGTAGTCAATCAGAGTGTCATTCAACCCATTCAAAAAAAATCTAACAAAGGTAACCTTTTTGGTACAAGACTACAAATCTTAGGTTTCATCGTTGGTTGGTTGTTCGGGCATATTAGGCTTCTCAAATCAGAACATAAGCGACCTTCTTATTAATAGTTTTTTTAGAAAAGCACCTTTTGTTTTAATTGCTTGAAATGCATCCCACAAATCAGAATTCTTATTAATATAAATTGAAATAGAAATAGAAAATATATCATTAGTAGATGATATTATTGCAGGAAAAGTCAAATTGAGTTTTCTAAAGTGAGTAGTGCACTATCAACCACAGTATTCACATGTTTCGTGATTTCGTCCAAATTTGTAGACGATCAACCATGATATTTGTTGGTGATATTTTTCATCAACCTTAGAGTTATGATAATGTGTTATGAGGAGAAAATGTTATTTGCTAATCACTAGGCTTAATGATATACAAAACGGAGGAAAAAAGCATTCAAAGGTAAATGACACAAGATATGAGGTGGTTCGGCTAAGCTGCCTACGTCCACAATGAAGTTCGCTTACTATATGGCTCTCTTATAATTACAAGAAATTACAAGAGAATAATAAGAAAAGATGATACACCTAAAACTAATGAAGCTGGTAATCTCAAGAAGCTTGTGTAGTGGATCATGGGTTCCAACGTAGGTCCCATCCATTAGGGGCCCAACCAACCTAGGGTTCCCTTTATTGAAGGCCCAACCAACCCCTCAACAACCCTTTGAAGTGGTCATGCATGGGGTTCTTATAGTAATTAAACTGATGTTTGGATGGCTAAGATCGCATCTTTCCATTGATCTAATCAAATGGATTTAGTGAAGGGCGAAAGAAAGAAATGTGTGGTTGAGATGAAGGTCAATGGGATTATATCTGAAGCATACTCTACCATGATTTGCATTAAATGCACTTGTACTTGGAGTATGCTGGTAGGAAATGGGACATGCTTCTTGTTAGAAATAGGTATATCCAAATGTACCTCTTATCGATTTGCTTATGCATATCTAGGTAAAAGGACATGTCAAGCTGGTCTACTGAGATAATAAGGAGGATGGGGAACCGACGAGAGCCGAGGGCATGCTGATCTGGGCGAGTGGAGATGGAGTATTGGTCGCAGGTAGCGGTATCTAAGCTTGATTGATGATGGGCCACCCTTGATACAGTCTCACACTATGTTGATCAGGAGATGGTTGAGGGAGTGATGATCGACTAAGCAAACTAGCTTGTTTTCGAGTTGCGAGTGGGCTGGAGAGAGAGTCGGTGACCGTTGGGAGGTGAGTTGAGCCGGGCTTGCACGTTGCATTGACGTTCAAGCTGGCTGTTGGGGTTGCTACGTTGGTTGGCTTTGCCAACGGAAGGCTTGATGGGAAATTGAGCAGAGAAGCCGATATGGGCTAGGTTAGATTTGGGCTATCATCACACATGAGAACACTAATCGACCCGCTTCTAGCCAGGGCTGGCTTATGAGCTGACTTGGACCCATTTGGCCTGGACCGAACCGGGCCCGGCTGAGAAACAATGATTAGTCCGTCTTCTTAATTACAAAAAAATTGAGTGATATTTTGCCCTTTAAGTCTGTGCCTACATGGCGTTGCACCATTGGCATGACGATTGTGCTTCTCAAGACGTAGTAGGGATTTGTCGTCTTGCCCATGCGCTTGTTGTGACACAACACTTATCACTCGACTATTTAAGATACTTTCTACCTTTTTTATCGTAACGGCTGCAATGGAAAGTAGAAATATATAAATATCCCCTTCTTCTTCCCCTTTAAACCTATGGGGATATCAGTGTGCAATCTCTCTAGCGAACTCGAACTTTGCGCGGTTTTTTGTTGATAAAAACCGATTAGTTCACCTTCCTCTTCCTCTTTCATTGCATTTGAGTGCTTGGATTTTTATCCAATTTGGTTGGAATTAAAAGGAAGGAGGCAGCACTTTAGGGCCCGAACCATGCTTGTCGATTGTAGTCCAAACCGCTTTCTTAGATTTATGCTTCTTGAGATGGATCTTCCCTTTGGCTTGGACCTGTGTTTCTACTTTCTATCCAGCACTTCGATGGGGTTGCTCATCGGTTTGATACTAATGATCTAGATGAAGTTATGGGCTTCCTTGTTTTGATACTTTGACATTCTCGACCTCGGGTCGGTTTGAACGCTTCAACATCATGTTGGAAAGGGTAGTTTTTATCGCCTCAACTGCTTTTGCCATGGCCGAAGCCTTGGTTTGCTCCTTGGAGAGGTTGTTTGGAAGATTTTTAGGGTCTCTTGCGAGATTCACCGTGAAAGGCTTCAAAGGTGGCGACACCCTCAGTTTTCTTCAACATGTTCTTGATTGCTTGAAGGACGGGGGAGTACCATCGGTGCAGCATGGCATATTCTGGATGGTGATAAGAGCACGAGTCGGCTAGCCTTTAAAGAACGCTATTGACATGCTCCTTCTTCCCTTTCTCCTTTTCTTCTTTTTGACTAATTAGCGATTGAAAAATCTTTGTAAGCCTAATGAGGCGGGCATTATGCCCCAGCATTCTTTCGAACTAAATAAAAATAGATCTTTTATTGAAAATTTATTGTTTATAAAACTAGTTGTCTTTGATTATTTATCTATGACCAACAGGGTAGTGTATCTTGGATAACTAGAAAAGTCCCTTGCACTATGTTGACAAATCCATTTTTACTGATAGGTCAGGTCGATCAACAGACACAGAAGCGAGCACTGGCCGAGCAACTGGTTGTTTGTCAGGTGTCGAGGCTGGCAAATGACGGTTAAGCTTCATTGTGCTGCTCTATTAATGGGAGGTACTGGCATGGATCTAAGCCTTGAGTGGCTCGAGGTCCTTCCGAGCGATACGTGGTTGGGAGGATTTCCTACATTATCTTCAGAAAAAGTTCCATGTTTAAGACATCCTAAGTAATAATACTGTTATGTGACGGGCAAACCTGGGCATTGATAGGAGCCAAGTGCCAGCCAAGTATTAAGTGTCTGTTGGCGTAAAGTGAGAGCGCATGTTGGTCCATGGGTTCTCCTAGGTGATAAGCAATCATATGTAGAGCAACAGATGGGCCCGGCTCGAAACGGAGCGCATAGGGGCTCGAGGGTTCTCCTAGGTGACATGCAACCTATCGCTAGGTTACTAAAAGTCCCGGCTCAAACTAGGGCGCATGGCTGGCTCGAACACTCATGCATAAGGGTGTGATGTACTAGTGAGACGAGCATCATGCACCGTTGCTCATAAGAATTTAGTGGATAGAAATAGTAAAGAGAAAACTTATTTTGTATAGCTCTGCCATTGAGCGGTCCTGGCACGAACCTAAGTGCTAAGGGGCTCGAAGGTTCTTTAGGGTGACACACTACAATAAGGAGTGGGTAGACAGGCCCTGATCGAACCTAAGCGCTGAGGGGCTTGAAGGTTCTTCGGTGTGACACATTACAATAAGGAGCTGACAGACGAGCTCAGCTTGAACCTGAGCACCGAGAGGCTTAAAGGTTCTCTAAGGTAACACACTATAATAAGGAGCTGGTAGATGGGCCTGGTTCAAACATAAATAATGAGGTGCTTGAAAGTTCTCCAGGGGGACACGCTATAATAAAGAGATGACAGTCGAGCCCGGTTCGAACCTAAGTGTTGAGGGGCATGAAGGTTCTCCAGGCGCTAGGCCTAGCCAATTTTTATATGAGCACACTACGGATGCCAGACTTCGGTGTCACTTGGGGTAACAACACCATTCCAATCAATTATGCCCCATCCTATACGTATGAGGGGTACGAACCGTTGTGGTTGCATATATAATCATTGATGCACTTCGACATGAAGGGGAGGGACGTCTCATCCAAATTTATAGCACAATGGGCAGTCCTCGAGCAAGGAATTGAATGCACGGTGATTCAATCTCGCTGGATAGCTCGGTAGTCCCCGATAGTGAAATGGATTCTAGGTAATCCACCCTCGTCGATAGCCAGCCATGTAGGAAGGGAGAGACTGCTCGCACAGTCTTAGGCAGCAAAGGTCGGCAGTCTTCAAATGAGGTAATGAGCACATGATAACTCATCCTTGTTGGATAGCCTTGGTGAAGGTATCGAACAATCCAAGCCCTACAGTCTTCGATGCATTCTTCACAAGAGGTTACGGGCTCGGAAACGAGCACGAGAAAGGCATTGGCGGTGGAATCTGGGTGCCTCGAGACATGCAAGTTGACATCTGTCTGCTTTCGGATGCCATTGAGGGTGAAGACAAATGAAAGAACCATTTGGTGACCCTTTAGGCATGCAGAATAGAACAAGTGTGACGTAGGCTTTTTTAGGCAGATCGTTAGGGGATTTTACGTAGCCGACCCAGCTGCGAGCGCTCTATTGGAGGACCAGCACTTTGGATAAGGGCAAGTCCACGTTGGTGACCGAGGAGACCAGAGGATAGGAGTCCAGTTTGGTGGAGCCAGAGCGCAACTTCGAGGTCCTGCGAGGTTGTTTGAGTCAGCACCGGTCAGACATAGGAGGCATTAGTCACAGTGCACGGGCGAAGAGCGTGACTTTCACGCTGTAGCACGTGGATAGGTAAGGACAGCAGGTCTGACAGGCCGATTGACGTTTAGTATTACTGCATGGTTGACTTCCTTAGAGTGACCATGGACTTTGGCTTCTTAGGAACTGTATCTAAGAAGGATTCACTGCATTATATTATTCACCCTCTACGATATCCGGGAAGACCTGGAATTAAACTGTTTTATTCTTTTTGCTTCATCTTATATCTCATTCACCAGACTTTATGTATGATCCATTCCTATTTTTCCTATTTTCCTCAAATCACAGGAAGGCATGTCTAGGTTGCAGTTCTTTGTAGCTTGGAGGGTCATTTGAGCCGTTGTTATCTTCAGCTTTTGTTTCTTTTGTTTCAAGCACTTCGTTTCTCTTTTCCATACTTTACTCTATATATGGGGACCTATATTGTGAACTTTGTTATGTTTTATGTTTTAGTGGAGACTACTTGGTACTTTTGGTTTCAGAAATAAATTTGGGATAATGTTGTTTTTAATGAAACTGTTTTGCTATTAATTTATAATTAGTGAAAGTTTTCTCCCGCTGTAATATTTTAATCATTTTATGTTGTTGCCTTAGTCTTTGTGCTATGTTATGGATTTTTATTTTACTCGACCACCCTTGCTTCTAGTCATGTCCAATTTCGGGGTGCTTAGAGGTGTGAGGTGTCACAGTTGGTATCAGAGCTAAGGTTTCGGTAATCCTAAAAATATAAAGGTTTTCGAATAATTTTTAAAGGTTATTTCAAATAATACTTTTAAAAGTATATGTATATATTTTGAAAAAGAAAAGAAATTTTAGAAATGGGTCCCTCATATCTCTTCCTCCCTATCTATTGAACTATTTGTGGAGTACCTAATCCCATCTTTTTAATATCCATAGATAGAAATGTCTGAACCGCAAGATATCCCCAAAGTTCCAGGCCTTAATATGCCTGCTTGGTTCAGACGTTATTTGCAGGCTACTGCACGAGCAGAGCCACCAGCTAAGGATGCTGCTTCGACGGAAGGGGCTCCAGCCTGTCCGCCAGGCATTCCCGATTTTCCCAAGTTATGCAAGGACTACACCAGCTTAGGAGGAAAGCCGTTTCTTGGCACCGAGTCATATACTTAGGCAAGAGCTTGGATCCATAGTTGTGAGTGGATATTTGGACTTATGGGATTAGAGTACTTGGCTCAGAGGCAGTTGGCTTCATGACAGTTGCAGGGAGAGGCTCTTTTTTGGTGGGAGATTGTGGAGGCCGAGGCTGATAATTTTACTTGGGCGGATTTTCGTACTAGGTTCGAGAGGAAATTCTTATCGCAGGTTGAAGAGGGAGTGCAGCTAGAGAAATTTATACAGCTCAAGCAAGGGGATATGACAGTTAAGAAATATGTTTATCAATTCAATGAGCTTGCCAGATTTGGACTAGACCTCATCAATACTCCTCACAAGAAGGCGTTGAAGTTCGCTAAGGGTTTGAGTCAGCCACTGCAGAGTTTGGCGATGAGCCACATTCCGATGGGAGCCACTTTTGAAGGATTGGTAGAGATGGCTTTACTTGCTGATACTGAGAAGAAAGGAGACGTGGCGTAGAAGAGTGATGGGAAGAAGTAGTGGAAAGGAAAGAGGAGAGGAGGAGGAGGGTCAGGTAGAAAAAGAAAAGTTCCAAGGAAGGACTGGAAGTGCAATACTTGTGGGAAACTAGGTCATCTTGCTAAGGATTGTAGAGGGGCAGCGACCGAGATTGAGGTGCTATCTTTGTTACCAAGTGGGGCATATGAAGAAGGACCATCCTCCGAAGCCCAAGGACAGTTCACAGACACCTTCACAGCCTGCTCGGGCTTATGCTTTAGAGGCAGCTCCTTCCCTTAGTACTCGTCCGGTTGTGGACAAGGGAAAGAAGGTGATCATCGAAGGTGTGTTATCTATCTCTGATTTTCCTGTTCGTACCTATTTGATTCTTGAGCTTCGCACTCTTTTATATCTAGTACTCTGGTAGAGGGTCTTGGTCTTGTTTCTTGCTTAGTGACCGACCCGGTAGTAGTATCAAATCACGTAGGAGGATCAGCCTATTTGTCCATGTTATGTCGGAATTTGAAATTGTTTATTTTAGGGGTTGAGTTTGACAGTAGTGCCTTTGTATTGGGCTTTTTCGGGTTCGGGTTGATTCTTGGTATGGATTGGCTATCCAAGTATGGCGATGTTCTTGATTGCGATAAGGGGGTAGTAAGGTTAAGCACTTGTAGTGGACGTACCTTGGAGGTATCTTGTGATCCTAAAGGATCAGTCATGTTGAGCTACCTTTATTCTCTTGACTTATCGCCCGATAGTTTGAGTTCGGTGCCCATTGTTAGAGACGTTCCAGATGTGTTCGAGGAGGTGCTGGCCTTCCACCTCGAAGAGAGATCGAGTTCAAGATTTATCTTGTTGATAATGCCAAACCGATTGCTTTACCGGCAAGGCATATGGCTCCCAAGGAATGCCATGAGTTAAGCAAGAAGATTGGAGAGCTTTTGGAGATGGGCTTCATTCGTAGGAGCATTTCCGAGTGGGGCGCACCCGTCGTCTTTGCAACTAAGGCGGATGGCTCTCTCAGACTTTGCATGGATTATAGGGAGCTTAATAAGCTGACAAGAAGAATCGTTATCCTCTTCCCCATATAGACGATCTCTTCAACCAGCTATTAGAAGCCAAGGTGTTTTCGCAGCTCGATTTGGCCACAGGATATCATCAGTTGCGTGTGGCGGAGGATAGCATCGACAAGACTGCGTTTAGGACTCCAGATGGGTTATTTGAGTGGTTAGTCATGCCATTTGGGCTAACTAATTCTCCGGCATATTTTGTAGACCTGATGAGTCGAGTATTTCACGAATCGTTGAACAAGTTTATGGTGGTGTTCGTCGACGACATTTTGGTTTATTCGCGAAGCAAGGATGTGACGCCCCACTCTGAGACCCACATTAGCAAAGAGTATTACTAAGTAACACCATCTGCTAATACGGAGAATAGAGCTGGATAGGAGCGACCATCTATAGCCTTGTCTTAATTATCTATTGAATACGCCGACAATTGCCATACATTTTTCTTTCTTTCTCAAGTGGATCGACATATCCAATAAATACTTAATACAAAACCATAGGTGGCCGAAGGATCTATCAGAACGAAATATAACAACAAATGTAATACACATCACAGAACAGTGGATCATCACATGCATTTACACATATACAGATACATTACAGAGTATACAAAATGATACATGTCAAGTGGTAAAGCAAACCACAATATACAGGCGAGTCAAAAGAATGCATATCAGAGTTACAGTCAAAAGGACTACACAAAAAGCTATAACAAAAAGGAACTAGCAGAATAGTCCATGCGGAAGCAAAATAGGCTAAGTCCAATGTACCTAACCTGAAACATCTCGGTCTGACCCGAGTATAAAATACACGGGTCAGTCTAACTAAACAAATCAGTTAGATAAACTAATTGATAATGAACATACAAGGTCATAAAGTACCACAAATATCTCCAAAAGAGATAACCGGATCATCTAATAAAAGATGAATCATAACAAGCCTCATATCATCGGCAACTCAAATAAACAGAGGATATGAATATCCCAAAACAAGCAAAAAAGGCAAATAACAAATACCAATAAAGGTAACAAAAGTTTCCACAAGGTAATCGCTATATATCGTGTGGTTCAAAGGACCTACACCGAAGGGCAATACACTAGGGAAATATAATAGTCAAAGAAACAAAAGATGCTCGAGATCAGTATTGTATAACAAGGATCCACGAACTCGAAGGCACAAACCCAATATCACTCGAGCGGTGATGATGGACCAACTCCAAAAGTGATACTATAGGGCAACAAACCCGAAGGCATAAACCCGAAGGTACAAGCCCGAAGGCAACATACCCGAAGGCAACAAACCCAATATCACTCGAGCGGTGACGATGGACCAACTCCAAAAGTGATACTATAGGGCAACAAACCGTAGTGGCGAAGGTCTGAAGGCCCAGTACTGGACACCACTAACTGGCGGAATGTGTCACAACTCTCAGAAAGGAACCTGAAAAATGTTAACGTGAGTCCCATACCACACATTCGCACTAAACGGTTTACTAACCATTAGTCAATTTCACACTCAAAGCAGTACAAAGTTCACCTCATCTCATCGGTAAACCAGACCCAAAGGTCAAAACGGTCAAACAAATAGATTAGGAATTAACTGAAAAGATAAACCCACGTGTTCATAGCACACGTTTTATTTAATCATTTAATTCTCCTCCCTCTTCGCCCGAAGTGCAAAATTGTGTGTGTGTTTTAAATAGAAATTATAAATTGGAGAAACGAGTTTTTAATACAATTTGAAAAGATCATTTTATAACAACCCGTGTATGAAATAAAAAAGGAATCATCAAAGTCAAAAATGCAATAACAACTAATTGGAATTGACACGAATCGATCAAAATTGGAAACCAAGCAAAATAGGCAAATCTGGGCTGAAACAAGTAGGTCAGTCGACTGACTGCATAGGCCAGTCGACTGATCCAGAAACCCGAAAGTTTCAGTTCCTGCAGAGGCCAGTCGACTGACTGCAGAAAACAGAGACTTCCAGTTTCTACAGACAGTCCCAGAAACTCTCGGTTTCTACAGCCAGTCGACTGACTGCAGGGGCTAGTCGACTGACTGGCAATGGGACTGTTTTTCAGCCTATCCAAATAAAGAGCAAACTCTTCCAATTTGCGATCGGACGAGCAATGGGCACTAGGGGTTTATGCTAATCGATAACCCAGCCCTATTGGCTCTCCAATACACCACCAAAAGCATGATCAAACATCAAAGCTAAGATTTTTAGAATTTTAGACTTCAAAGCACCAAAAATTGAAATGTTCACCCAATCAATTCAAATCAAAAGCAAATGATCATGAATAAGTGTTAGGAATTCATACCTAACATCAATGATATCAAAAGAAGTAGATGTGAGTTCAAAACACACCTTTTAACTCAAAAACAAAGATGAGAAGCCCAAATGCAAAGAAAAGATCAACCACTCTTCACTTCTAATATACAAGCTCCAATCTAAGATCAAAACAAGTATTTCCTAAATTAGGTTATAGGAAATTTATAAAATTGGAGAGAGAGAGAGAGAGATGGAGAGGGTGAAAAGAAGGCTTACCTAAGCTTCTCATTGATTTTGGAGCAAGAATTTGAGTTTGCAAGAGGAAACTAGGGCTTGGAATTTCTATTTCCCATTCTCTTCCCCCATTTTCAGTTGAGCTTGAGTTTTAGGAAATGAATTGAGTGAATGGAGAGGAGAGGGGGCTGAGTTAGGTTATAGGATGAGTTGGGTGAAACCCAAACCCAATAAGCCCAAATAGAAAATAGCAAAATTCAAATTACTCCAAACATATCGATGCTTATACTCAAAAAGATCGCAAACGCCATTTTGGACTCAATGGAAGTGGTCCCGAGTTCCAATTCGACCGTTTGCAAAAAGTGACATTTCAGACTTAAATTCGACTAACGACGTTATATTTAAATAAAACATTTAAATATAAAATCGTAAAATATGCGGGTTGTTACAAACTCCCCTCCTTAAAGAAATTGTGTCCTCGCAATAATTAAGAGGAGAAATAAAAAGTAACAACCATAAAAGCATATCAACACAAAAGAAAATTTGAAATAAGAAGTTCACCATAAAGAGCACGAAAGAGTAAGTCCGGATGTGTTTGCTCGATGAATTCTCAAGATTCCCAAGAGAAATCCTTAGGGTTTAAGGACCATTGAACTTCCAGAAGAAGAACATTTTTATTTCGAAGGCGTTTAACCCCCGAAGTAATGATACGAATAGAATGTTGCTCATAAGTCAAATTTGGTGAAACTTCAATTTCTTCAATTACACCGGGCTCAAGAACAGAATCGGAATCCCTAAGGTATTTCCGTAGTTGAGAGATGTGGAAAACGTCAAGAATAGCAAAAGAATTGAGCCGGTACTAAAAGAGGTGATATGCCATGGAAATAATGCGTTCGGTGATGGGAAATGGACCAACATATCGAGGTGCTAATTTTCCCGATCAACTGAAACGCACATCACCCATCATAGGTGAAACACGAATGAACACCAATAAAGTCTGGACTTAAAACCAGCTTCTCACCGGCTTTAAGCCAACACAAAGGAAATCGGCATGGCCTTCCGTATAGTGCCTCGAAAGGTGCCATACCAATACAAGATTGGAAGCTTATTATAGGAAGAAAAGTCAACAAGAGACATATGATCTTCCCAACTCCCACCAAAATTAAGAACACATGCATGAAAGAGATCTTCAAGAGTTTGATTCACACGCTCTATTTGTCCATCGGATTAAGGACGATAAGCGGTGCTAAAAAAAATTAAGCTTTGTTCCCAAAGCTTTTGAAGACCCTACAAAAATCCATTAGTAAAATAATGGATCACGATTGCTAACAATAGAAGTAGGAACTCCATGCAATTTAACAAGACGTAGAGTTCAGCCAAAAGAGGTATAGTCCAAAAGAGAAGGACGAGCCTCAAGGCTACACAAAACAAGAGATGAACATGAATTGGATTCACGATCTCGAATCTCACAAGTGGATAAAGTCTCGAGATCACTCCATTCGGATATCATCATGGAAACAGCCGCTTGCTGCTCTCGGCTTAAGGGCATCGACAACACGATTGCCCTTTCCGGAAGTATAAAAATATCAAGATCATAAGATGCAAGGAACTCGAGCCAACGCTGTTGACGCAAATTGAGTTCCTTTAATCGATTCTCTTTCCCGAAAAGCTAAGACTTTCAAAATTATAATTAACTTTATATATATTCATCTTTTTAGAAAAATTAACTTTTTACAAGAATTTACTGTGTTTGACTGTCTCATCATAGCGTTTAGGAGATTCCTATCGATAACGTTGATCAAGCGCATCGACTAGAATTCTTAAAGCACTCAATGGGCAAAACAACACAAAATTATCTTATATATGATAACCATGTCTCTTATAAAATTTACAAATATTCTTTGCTCGTTTTAAGAACAAAACCCAATCATACTTATAAATATCTTATCAAAAAGATTTGCAAATTTTAAATTTGTTATTTTCATCCATAATCAATAAATATAAGGATAAACTAATCGAGATATTTGTAGAATACTCGATTCACAAAATGGATGAAATAAGGTAGAAGGTTCGTCAAATTGAATGGCATAATGAACCACTCACAAGAATCATAACGAGTGCGGAATGCGGTAAGTGGAATGCTACCCTCCGCAACTCATAGCTGATGAAAACCGGTGGCAAGGTCGAGCTGAAAAGACCTTATCACCATTCAATAGATTGCTTAGGTGATAATCCTAAGACAAGCTCAAATATACCGGAAAATTCACAAACTACCTGAATGAGAGAAATAATATTCTCCTCATCCCATAGGTTTTAAAGAATTAAAGTGATATCACCGAATTTGGAAATCAAAATCATTAAGAACAAAAGAAATCTGCTTAACAGATTGAAGATGTCGAAGATGAATAGTCCACATTGGACATAGGATATGAGCTTCATAATAATTAAGCCAATCCTTTCCCAGAAAAAAAAATCAATTTCGAAGCCTAAATAACGCATAACATGCAAATCGGCTCGAAAAGAATAATCACAAAAATAATCTCGACATTTTTACAAAGAAAACTGAGTGTTGCGGATCCACCAACCGGATTCGCAATTCTCAGTGAAGTCATAACCCATAATATTTAAAGAAAAGAATAAATAAGTTCTTTTGATATAAAAGAGTGGGACGCAGCCGTATCAAAAGAAACCAAATAGGAAGATCACGAAATAAAATAATGCCATCAAGGATAGGAGGAGAATTACCTCTGGGCTGAGAGGAACCTCCAGAAGCCTTAGCAACATAAAGCTTGCCAGACTTGGCATTAGTAGGAACAGTAGGGCAGGAGGAAACATGATGACCTTCATTCTTGTAATAACGGCAGAAGAGAGGCTTAGGACAAGCTCGAATCATATGATCAGGAGAACCACAATTGAAACACTTCCGAACGGAAGGTGTTCCAGCAGATTGAGAGATAGAACCAGATTCAACAGGCTTTTTCTTCTTGGAAGGGAAAAATTCCTGCTTATGAAATGGAAACTTCTTCTTATTGGGGTTCTTGCGAACCTCAATATCATCACCACTATCACACTCCTTCTTGATGGCTTCGAGATGAAGTGCCGAGTCAACCAACTCCTCAAAAGAAAGCTTAAGCTGAAGCATTAAAGACTCCTTAAGATATTTCTTAAGACCCGAGACAAACTTCATACTCTTCTTATAAGAGGTGCTAATGAATTCAAGACCATACTTGGATAAGGCCTCGAATGATGCAACATATTCGGAAACGGAGGACTTCCCTTGCTTCAACTCAAGGAAGCGACGGGCTAATAAAACTTTCTCAGATTCAGGAACGAATTTGAGTTCAAATCGTTCCCGGAATCGAGTCCAAGAAAGAACAGACTCATCAAGTTCGGCTATAAAAAGCTCGTACCAATCAAGGGCACGCTCTTGCAATAAGCTAGAAGTTACAAGAACTCGATCGTGGTCAGAAAGATCCATGCGAGAGAAGATACGCTCGCATGTGCGAATCCAAGCTTGGACCTCAAGAACGGACTCGGAGCCTTTGAATGGATTTCCTCCAAGATGAGAAAAATCACTGCACAGGCGTGCAAAGGAAGACTTGCGTGGAGGAGATGCTCGAATAGGAGCTGGAGGCTGAGTTCTCCTAAGCAACTACAAAAACTGATCAGTAGACATATAAACGCCGTCCGGATGCGAGCCACTGGATTGCCCAGCATCCGCGCGTCGTCCTCGGCCTCTTCCAGCCATTAGCTGAAAGCCAAGATAAGATAAAGATTATTCACAAGGTAGATATCATTAATTCAAATATGGAATACTAGGGAATAAAATGCATTCCTAGACATATTCCCATAATTCTATCTACCCCAAAGGCACGAAAAGAATAAAGGCACGATGATTCAAAGATTCATAACATTCGTACTACCCTTTGATGTACCGTAATATGTGTCTCTGTTCTATGTTTATCATATTTTGTTCTGAACTCAGCTCTGATACCAAACTGTGACGCCCCACTCCGAGACCCACATTAGCAAAGAGTATTACTAAGTAACACCGTCTGCTAATACGGAGAATAGAGCTGGATAGGAGCGACCATCTATAGCCTTGTCTTAATTATCTATTGAATACGTCGACAATTGCCATGCATTTTTCTTTCTTTCTCAAGTGGATCGACATATCCAATAAATACTTAATACAAAACCATAGGTGGCCGAAGGATCTATCAGAACGAAATATAACAACTCAAAATGTAATACACATCACAGAACAGTGGATCATCACATGCATTTACACATATACAGATACATTATAGAGTATACAAAATGATACATGTCAAGTGGTAAAGCAAACCACAATATACAGGCGAGTCAAAAGAATACATATCAGAGTTACAGCCAAAAGGACTACACAAAAAGCTATAACAAAAAGGAACTAGCAGAGTAGTCCATGCGGAAGCAAAATAGGCTAAGTCCAATGTACCTAACCTGAAACATCTCGGTCTGACCCGAGTATAAAATACACGGGTCAGTCTATCTAAACAAATCAGTTAGATAAACTAATAGATAATGAACATACAAGGTCATAAAGTACCACAAATATCTCCAAAAGAGATAACCAGATCATCTAATAAAAGATGAATCATAACAAGCCTCATATCATCGGCAACTCAAATAAATAGAGGATATGAATATTCCAAAACAAGCCAAAAAGGCAAATAACAAATACCAATAAAGGTAACACAAGTTTTTATAAGGTAATCGCTATATATCGTGTGGTTCAAAGGACCTACACCGAAGGGCGATACACTAGGGAAATATAATAGTCAAAGAAACAAAAGATGCTCGAGCTCAATACTGTATAACAAGGATCCACAAACCCGAAGGCACAAACCCAATATTACTCGAGCGGTGACAATGGACCAACTCCAAAAGTGATACTATAGGGCAACAAACCCGAAGGCACAAACCCGAAGGTACAAGCCCGAAGGCAACATACCCGAAGGCAACAAACCCAATATCACTCGAGCGGTGACAATGGACCAACTCCAAAAGTGATACTATAGGGCAACAAACCGTAGTGGCGAAGGTCCGAAGGCCCAGTACTAGACACCACTAACTGGTAGAATGTGTCACAACTCTCAGAAAGGAACCCGAAAAATGTTAACGTGAGTCCCATACCACACGTTCGCACTAAATGGTTTACTAACCGTTAGTCAATTTCACACTCAAAGCAGTACAAAGTTCACCTCATCTCATCGGTAAACCAAACCCAAAGGTCAAAATGGTCAAACGAATAGATTAGGAATTAACTGAAAAGATAAACCCACGTGTTCATAGCACGCGTTTTATTTAATCATTTAATTCTCCTCCCTCTTCGCTCGAAGTGCAAAATTGTGTGTGTGTTTTAAATAGAAATTATAAATTTGAGAAACGAGCTTTTAATACAATTTGAAAAGATCATTTTATAACAATCCGTGTATGAAATCAAAAAGGAATCATCAAAGTCAAAAATGCAATAACAACTAATTGGAACTGACACGAATCGATCAAAATTGGAAACCAAGCAAAATAGGAAAATCTGGGCTGAAAAAAGCAGGTCAGTCGACTGACTGCAGAGGCCAGTCGACTGATCCAGAAACCCAAAAGTTTTAGTTACTACAGTCAGTCGACTGACTGCAGAGGCCAGTCGACTGACTGCAGAAAATAGAGACTTCTAGTTTCTGCAGAGAGTCCCAGAAACTCTCGGTTTCTATAGCCAGTCGACTGACTGTAGGGCCAGTCGACTGACTGACACTGGGACTGTTTTTCAGCCTATCCAAATGAAGAGAAAACTCTTCCTATTTGTGATCGGACGAGCAATGGGCGCTAGGGGTTTATGCTAATCGACAACCCAGCCCCATTGGCTCTTCAATACACCACCAAAAGCATGATCAAACATCAAAGCTAAGATTTTTAGAGTTTTAGACTTCAAAACACCAAAAATTGAAATGTTTACCAAATCAATTCAAATCAAAAGCAAATGATCATGAATAAGTGTTAGGAATTCATACCTAACATCAATGATATCAAGAAAAGTAGATGTGGGTTCAAAACTCACCTTTTAACTCAAAAACAAAGATGAGAAGCTCAAATGCAAAGAAAAGATCAACCACTCTTCACTTCTACTCTACAAGCTCCAATCTAAGATCAAAACAAGTATTTCCTAAATTAGGTTATAGGAAATTTCTGAAATTGGAGAGAGAGATGGAGAGGGTGAAAAGAAGGCTTACCTAAGCTTCTCTTTGATTTTGGAGCAAGAATTTGAGTTTGCAAGAGGAAACTAGGGCTTGGAATTTCTATTTCCCATTCTCTTCCCCCATTTTCAGTTGAACTTGAGTTTTAGGAAATGAATTGAGTGAATGGAGAGGAGAGGGGGCTGAGTTAGGGTATAGGATGAGTTGGGTGAAACCCAAACCCAATAAGCCCAAATAGAAAATAGCAAAATTCAACTTACTCCAAACATATTGATGCTTATATTCAAAAAGATCGCAAACTCCATTTTGGACTCAATGGAAGTGGTCCCGAGTTCCAATTCGACCATTTGCAAAAAGCGACATTTCAGACTTAAATTCGACTAACGACGTTATATTTAAATAAAACATTTAAATATAAAATCGTAAAATATGCGGGTTGTTCCAAAGGAGGAGCATACTGTTCACTTAGAAGAAGTGATTAGGACCCTGCGAGCACATAAGTTAAAGGCGAAGTTCTCTAAGTGCCACTTTTGGAGGGATGAAGTTCGCTTTTTGGGACACATCGTTTCGGAGGATGGACTTGCAGTAGATCCGACGAAAGTCCATACGACGAAAGTGGCAGCAATACAGGATTGGCAGACCCCTAAGAATGCCACGGACATAAGGAGTTTCCTTGGTCTTGCGGGCTACTATAGGAAGTTCATTAAGGACTTCGCTAGGATATCAACTCCATTTACCTGCCTTACCAAGAAGAACTCAGCTTTTGTTTGGGATGCCAAATGCGAGGATGCCTTTGGTCGATTGAAGGAAGCTTTGACTACCGTGCCCATATTGGTATTACCGAATTGAAACAAACCTTTCTCAAGTTTATACAGATGCTTGTGGTACGGGGCTAGGGGCGGTACTGATGCAAGAGGGTATGGTAGTGTGCTATGCGAGTAGACAGTTGAAAACACATGAGAAGAACTACCCGACGCATGATCTTGAGTTGGCAGCTATAGTTTTTGCTCTCAAGTCTTGGAGGCACTATCTCTTAGGACAAAGATTTGAGCTTTTCACGGATCATAAGTATTTGAAGTATCTATTCTCTCAGAAAGACTTGAATTTGAGACAACAAAGTTGGATGGAGTTTTTAGCCTCTTATAACTTTGAGATATCCTATACCCCTGGCAAGGGTAATGTAGTGGCAGATGCGTTGAGTAGACGCAAAGTGGTTTTAAGTCCTCTATTTTTGGAATGGAAGCATTTGGAGTACATTGTTACCTTTGATTCTAGACCTCCATCGGATTTAGCTTTGGGATTGTTAGCAGCCCTCGACGTCCAGCCTACTTTGATGGAGCAGACTAGAGCAAGGCAAGGTGAGGATGAAGAGTTAAAGGACATTTTATATAAGCTTGGTAGAGGAGAGTCATCACCACATCTTAGGCGCTATACCATGGACACTAGGGGATGACTTAGAAGGGATGGTAGACTTTGTGTTCCCCGTAGTGAGGATTTAGTAGATGCGGTGTTGGCCGAGTCACATCATTCTAGGATGACAGTGCACCCCGGTGGTGATAATATGTACCGGAATATGAAGAGGGTATTCTATTGGGTCGGAATAAAGAAGAGGGTGGAGGAGTATGTATCGAAGTGCATCACTTGCCAAAGGGTAAAGGCGAAATAGAAGAAGCCTAGAGGACTGTTGCAGCCATTGGATATTCCATTATGGAAATGGGAGAGCGTCTTTATGGACTTCGTGGATGGATTACAAGGTCACGGAGAGGGAACATGAGCATTTGGGTCATTGTGGATAGACTGACGAAAAGCACTCATTTTATACCCATTAAGAGTAATAGGACGGCGGCTTCTTTGGCGACTCTTTATGTAACTGAGATAGTTAGGCTTCATGGAGTTCCCGCCAGCATTGTGAGCGACAGAGATCCATTATTCACCAGTGAGTTTTGGAGCAGTCTTCAGCAAGCCATGAGAACAGAATTGAATCTGAGCACGGCATATTGCCCTCAGACAGATGGACAGACTGAGAGGGTAAATAGGGTTTTGGAAGATTTGCTCAGATTGTGCATCATTGACTTCAGAGGCTCTTGGGAAGACCACCTACCTTTGGTAGAGTTCGCGCATAATAATAGTTATCAAGCAAGCATTGGGATGACACCGTTCGAAGCCCTATATGGCATACCACGTAGATCACCAGCCTGTTGGTGGGATACCACCGATAGGATCTTGCTTGGACCAGACTTGGTGAGGGAAACTTCCGAGAAGGTGGATTTGATTTGCTAGAGGTTGAAGACTGCACAAGATAGATAAAAGTCATATGCCGACAGAAGACGTTCAGATTTGGAGTTTAAGGTTGGAGATATGGTTTTTGTCAAGGTTTCTCCTCTGAGAAACATTATGAGATTTGGCGAGGTGGGTAAGTTGGCACCGAGATTTGTAGGACCCTTCCATATAAATGCACGGATTGGAAAAGTGGCATACAAAGTTGATCTTCCAGATAAGTTGGCAGGAGTTCATGATATTTTTCATGTTTCGCATCTGAGGAAGTGTCTACAAGATCCGCAGTGGTAGTAGAACTCGATCATCTAAGGGAAGTGGAGGTAGAGCGTGAATCACTTGTGCGTCGTACACCCACCCGTATAGTGGAACACGACATCAAGAGATTATGCAACAAGGAAGTTCGTCTAGTGAAGGTTCAGTGGGGAGATGACCCCAAGGAGTGCACATGGGAATCTGAGGAGAGAATTCGAACTTCTTATCTTTTTCTATTTGAAGGTACACTTCAAATATCCTATCTTTGATCTTTGATTTTTCCTTAATTAGGGTCTTTTCGATAATCTTTAGGTGAAACCTATGGATGGTAGCTTGGTTGTAAACATGTCATTAGGTCATGTTATGTTTGATGGATGAAAATGATTGCAAGTGGATGCTAATGTTTACAAATGGATGCATTGCATGCACTAGATAGATATTTATTAGGATAATCAGTCAACTAGGCACACACACACCTGCATATGCGTTCCTGTTATCTATTGCATTTGCACATGGTTGTATATATATGTGTGTGTGTTTATAAATGGATGTTGCATATGAATGGTGCATTTGGGTGAATGATGGAAACATACATATAGAATTATCAATTATACTAGGGTAATTGCATACATTTGGTTACATGGCATAAGCATACTTGCATTACAGGAGGTTAACTGAATCAGTAGACCGACTACCTTTTCACATTAGGTAAGTTCATATGCATTTCACTTTGCATAAATCATAAATTGCATTAGTTAAAAATAAGGACAATGGTAGAAATGGATGATGGTTGAGTAGATGGATGTAGTTCTTGGATGCTGGTTGTTAATTACGTTCTTCCATCTTTGGAGATTTTGGGGACGAAATCCTTTAAGGAGGGGGGAGGGGGAGAATGTAACACCCCGATATTTTATGGGAAATATAATTAAAAAGAAATTAAAAGTGCATTTGGTACGGTGGTAAAGGCGCATGTTGACTTCCTTAATGACCAGGGATCAAGTCCCATTGTCGCCCAAAATCTAGAGCGATGTTTTTTTAGCTGGTTCATTTCTAGCAATTTTCCTACGTATTTCAGCATTGTTTCTGACATGTGGCGGCTTTCCATTCGCTCCAGTGATGTAATAGGATGAGAAGGCTAAATTTTATTGGTTGAGTGATGTGTATGGGCTAGAATGGATAACCATTAAGTGTATGAAAGAACCAGATTTAATCTAAAATAATCTAATGGATTATATTCACTCAAATAATCTATAAATAAACCATCTAACCTAAACCTAATCTCTTATTCAGCCGTCGCCATAATTCTACCGAAAAATTAATGTGTATTATTCTTTCTCCTTTTCTCTACTAAATAAAAAAATCTCTACCAAATTAAATTATATATATATATATATTCAAGCAATTTAGGGAATTTAGAAGAATCAAAGGGAGAAAGGTTAAAGCAAAGCTTTTTCAAATTTATACAAGCTCAAGCGCCAGGTGAGTGGGAATTAATATGAAATAGAAAAATAAATTAGTTCAATTTCAGTTCTTTTCTGGCATGTTAATATGAATTAATTTCTGTTATTAATTGAGAATAGATGTAAATTAGTACAACTTCTTCTTCTTCTTTCACTTCTCAAATCTAATTCATGTTTGGTTTAAAATATGGGACATATAAATTGTCTATTCATGTTTTATGGCATAAATAAGATTGAAATTTATGTAAATTATTGTATCTTCTCCTTCTACCACTTTTCAGAATATGTTACTTGAATAAAATTATGGTTTTGATTGATATAATTACATAATTTTGAATATGGTTTTGGAACAAAATTGGGAAGTCTAATTGGCATAATTGTTTGTTTCATATGTGGCCTAAAAATGTAAAAGTGGAATTTTGTGTAATTAAATGGTTTGTGGCTATTAGATAAAAAATTTGTACGGATTAAATCTCTAAAAGAAGAACATAAATTAGGATGGAAAAAAAATGTAAATTAAATGGACCTTAAAGGCTAGTGTAAATCTGTAACAAAATGGTATAAAAATTACAAACAAACCATACGGACTGAACGGACGTGAAATTGAAACACCATTTATGTAAGAAAATGAGAAATTGTGAAATAACCAAATCGGATGTAAAAATGGCCTAAAGAAGATTAATGGAAATAAACAATATGTAAACTGTAACGGTAAATTAATTAATCTGGAAGCGATTTGGTAAGCAGACCTTGTAAAGGTCTGGATAGGTGTTTCATGCAATTAAGACCAAAATATAGTTTTGACTGTACGTACTAAGAGCGGGCAAGTAGGTTCGCAAGGATTTTTGTTATCTTTCATAGGTTCCTAGTACGTAGGATTGATAGCATCCGCAATCGTAGGCTTCTTCGGGCAGATCAACGCGGACGGAACATGATAAGTGTGCTCCAACGTAAGCTTCTTTAGGCAGATCGTTGGAGGAATTTGCGCAGCCGACCCAGTTACGGGCGCTCTTTCGGAGGACCGACGCTTTGGATAAGGGCAAGTACACTGGTGACCGAGGAGGCAGGAGTATAGAAGTCCAGTTTGGCGGAGCCTGAGCGCAACCTCGGGGTCCTGCGAGGTTGTTTGAGTCGGTGCCGGTCAGACGTAAGAGACATTTAGTCACAGTGCACGGGTGAAGAGCATGACTTTCACGCTATAGCACGTAGATAGGTAAGGATAGCAGGTCCGACAGGCCGATTGACGTTTAGTATTACTGCATAGTTGACTTCCCTAGAGTGACCATGGACTTTTGCTTCTTAGGAACTGTATCTAAGAAGGATTCACTGCATTATATTATTCACCCTTTGCGATATCCGGGGAAGACCTAGAATTCTTTTGGCTTCATCTTATTTCTCATTCATCAAACTTTATATCTAACCCATTCCTATTTTTTCTATTTTCCCCAAATCACAAAAGGGCAGGTCTAGATTTGCAGTTCTTTGCAGCTTGGAGGGTCATTGGAGCAGTTGCTATCTTCAGCTTTTGTTTCTTTTGTTTCATGTACTTCATTTCTTTTTTCCGTACTTTACTCTATATATGGAGACCTATATTGTGAACTTTGTTATGTTTTTTATTTTAGTGGAGACTGCTTGGTACTTTTGGTTTCAGAAAGAGATTTGGGATAATGTTATTTTTAATGAAGCTGTTTTGCTATTAATTTATTATTAGTGAAAGTTTTCTTCCCCTGTAATATTTTAATCATTTTATGTCGTTGCCTTAGTCTCTGTGCTATGTTATGAATTTTTATTTTACCCCCGTGCTTCTAGTCATGTCCGATTTTCGGGGTGCTTAGAGGTGCGGGGTGTCGCAATTTTTCACCTATAACTAGAATTACATCCATTTGAGTACTGATTTCTTTGACATCTATTCATAACTTGATAATACACCAAATGGATGTTAAAATAGCTTTTTTAAATGGTGAATTAGAAGAGGAAATTTATATGGACCAACCTGAAGGCTTTGTAATTCATGGTTAAGAATATAAAGTTTGAAGTTAGATAAACCATTATATGGTTTAAAATAAGCACCTGAGCAATGGCATGAAAAATTTGTTAATTTAATAATCTCACATGATTTCAAGTTAATGAAAGTGACAAATGTATTTATTATAAAACTGAGAACGACATTTGCATTATCATATGTTTGTATGTAGATGATCTACTTATTTTTGGGTCAAACATTCATGCCATAAATACTATTAAATCTTTGTTAAGTGCTAACTTTGATATGAAAGATCTAGGTGAAGCGAGTGTAATCCTCGAAATTAAGATTACTAGATCAAAAAAGGGAATTTCTTTGGATCAATCTCATTACATTGAGAAGATACTAAAAAAATACAATTACTTTGATTGTAAAACTATATGTACACCATATGATCCTAGTATAAAGCTATTTAAGAACACCGGTGAATGTGTAAAACAGTCTGATTATGCGAACATCATTGGCAGCCTTCGGTATGCCATTGATTATACTAGACCTGATATTGCCTATGTCGTGGGATTATTATGCAGGTTTACTAGTAGACTTAGTATAGAGCATTGGCATGCTATCGAAAGAGTCATGAAATACCTAAAACGAACTATGAATGGATTACATTATAAAAAGTTTCTAGCTATCCTTGAAGAATACACCGATGCATACTGGAATACTTTATCTGATGATTTGAAAAACAACTAGTGACTATATTTTTAGCATTGTTGGTGGAGCTGTTTCTTGGAAATCTAAGAAACAGACTATTTTGGCTCAGTCCACTATGGAGTCTAAGATGATAGCACTAGCCACAGCTAGTGAAGAAACCGATTATTTAAGAAATCTGCTAGCTGAGATTTCTTTATGAGAAAAACCGAGACCGGCTGTGTTGATCCATTGCGATAGTATCGCGACTATCGTAAAGGTACAGAACCATTATTACAACGGTAAGAGACACAGATATGTTGTAAGCATAACACTGTTAGAGAGCTACTCTCTTCAGGAGCTGTTAGAGTGGATCGCATACGCAATGATGAGAATTTGGCCGATCCTTTGACGAAAGGATTAGCTAAAGAGAAAGTCCTTAGAACCTCTAAAAGAATGAGACTATTGCTCTTAGATTGTTGAGCCACGCATAATGGTAACCTGACCTAATGATTGGAGATCCCAAGAACTAAGTTCAATGAGTAAGAACAAGTTGTGAAGTGATATGAGTTGAACATGCTATTTTTATATATGTAGAAGCATGTATTCCTGAAGTAATTAGAGGATTAATAGAAACACTTAATGAGATCTATACTCTATACAGAGTGGGGTATCTACCTTCAGGAGTACTTTTGATAGACTCACCTATGTGGATGTAGAAATGTGGTCGTTTTTATGGAATTTTGGGTAAAATTCTTATAGCATTCACTAAACTGGGATAGACGTGCATGACCATAAATACACGGGCTTATTTGATTGCACTCTAGAAAAATCTTGTGTGGTTTGATGTCAGGAATAGAGTTCAAGACTACGTGTCACTCTAGTAAAAACTGAATCTTATCCATTAGGTTCAAGTCGAAAGACATCTTTGTTTATGCATAATCTTATATATTTAGAAACTGCTCGAAAAATATTTTAAAAATTCAAGTAGGGGATTGTTGGAAAAAAATAGGTTTATTAATTGTTTAAAAATTAAAGATCTTGGAATAAATGCATTTATTACTTGAGTCCCACACCATAGGGATTATTGAAAGATACTCATATATATATATATGAGTTTCTTAGCTTCTAAATTGGGCATTTTGGGCACCTAAATGTTGTTTTTTTGTTAAGTAGAGAGCGCATGCATGATCATCACATGCGCGCGCGTCAACCGACTGACACGACCCGACCCGACTCGACCCGGGCTTGTTGTGGTGTAACACTTATATTTTTGGATGAAATTTGTTCTGCGTTTTCTGACCGTTATTTTATTTGAAACGGTAAAATCTCATATCCGAATTTTGAGCCAACGTTATCTCTCTATTCAGTAACACGTTCGATTTGGTATTCCGTTTATTTAATTAGTTTTTAGACGAGACCAAAGCAGAGCGATATTTTTTACCACTGCAAAAACTATTTCTTCTCCAAGAAACTATCTTCTTAAAATCATAAGGCGAGCGGTTATTTTTTAGTGCAATTGAGTCGGTTTTGTGTGTTCAAGCGAATCGATACCAAATCGAAAGAAGATGTTGTTTTATCCTAGACGCCGCGGCATTACTTAGACTGTTTTGCATCCCGGAGCAGAACGTCGAAACGTCTTCAAGACAGTGACCGAGTAGACGACTCGGTTGAAGATCATTGTTTTCAAACTGTAGATATTGAACCTGGTGACGTATCTGATTATTACTTTATCAAATTGCTTGGCAGATCTCAGTTATGTATGTCATTTTGCTGCTAATCCTGACTTAAGCGATGAAATTTGCTAATTTGCTATTTTGTGTTCAATGTATGCATATATATTCACTCGTTAGCAAAATGAGTAGCCGCAAACGGTGCTTTTGTACCTGTCAAACAGCAGGTTCGCACACTATTTTATATTTAAAAAATCGTGTAATCTATTAAATAATCTCATAATTATGGCGCATAATTGAATAAAAAAATCACAAGTGGAAAACTACAAAGAAACAAAACCGAAAATAACATCACATATTGTTCCTTGACTTAGTGTTACTCGGTACTAAATTAAAAATAACGCATATATAGTAACATCCAGCTAAATTCAGGTTTAAATATATTCATTTAGAACAGGTGACAGTTCCCAACAAGTATTTGCATGTCACTATTACAGAGTGTTGCCTCTTCCAATCCACCTTGAACCAACAAATTGGTTTCAAGTTCAATATTGTGCATGTAAGCACGTTATTTGTCTATATTCAATACCTAAATCTCAGTTTAAATTACGACTCATCCACTGCTTTTAAATTGACTTGCTCATTCGCAAATCCATTGCATACGCTACCTAATAAAGCAGAAATAAAATATTCATATACAGGCAAATCCAGATCATCAAGAGTCAAAAGTAACGGTGAAGATCTACTCTTCCTATAAAAGCCCTGACTCAATAGTGTATCAAATCCTGGCACGCAAATAACTAGTACAAAAGCGCAACAGCATTGCATGAATCCTTCATATATTTGGTAACGTTAGCTCACCTCCTTCACATTTTTCTCACCAGTCTCCTCTTCTTCCTCCATCACTACCCAAAAAGAAAAAAAGAAACCAAAAAAAAAAAAAAGGTTAGTCATGTCTCTTCCAATTTCACAGAAACCCAGGTACCGAATCGACACCCATTCTCTCTCCTACTCCATCCCATCCCGAAAAATATTATCCAACATCACCTGCACGGCCCACCCGAACGAGCTTCTGGCCATAGTGGGCCCCAGCGGCGCCGGCAAGACATCCCTCCTCTCCATCCTAGCCGGCGTCCTCCCTCCCGGTACAATCACGGGTCAAATCATGGTCAACTCCGCTCAGTTGGCCTCGTTCACATCGTTCAGGCGTCTCTCCGCCTACGTCACCCAGGAGGACACTCTCTTCCCTCTCCTCACCGTCAGAGAATCCCTTTCCTTCTCCGGGCGTCTTCGTGGGGACCACCATTTGAAACCTCAAATGGACTCTCGCGTCAACAGCATGCTCAAAGAGCTGTCGCTGGAGCACGTGGCGGATTCGCGGGTCGGGTCGTTATCGGGCGGGGAGCGCAGACGGGTCTCTATCGGGTCAGAACTCGTGCATGACCCGCAGATTTTGTTGCTGGACGAGCCTACCTCAGGGCTTGACTCGGCTTCTGCCTTGCATGTGATCGGTATGCTGAAATCGATGGCCGTGATTCATGGTAAGACTGTTATACTAACTATACATCAACCGGGTTATAGGATATTGGATCTTTTTGATAGAGTTTTGTTGATATCTAACGGATCCGTTAAGCATTACGGGTCTTTGTATTTTCTGGAGAAGAGGATTGCTGACTTGGATTATGCAATCCCTGCACGTGTTAATGTCTTAGAGTTTGCCATGGACGTAGCAAACAGTCTGCCTACTGAGTTGTATGTTACTAATTTTGATCGAGATAGCACAAAAATCATCCCTAAAAAGGATCAAATACATTACACAAATTCGTGGCTAAACGAAGTTGGAATTCTGACCGAGAGGTACTTCAAGAACGTGTCGAGAACAAAGCAACTGTCATCAGCAAAAATGCTGCAGTGCATCATAGCTGGATTGGGACTAGGAACGATTTTCATAAAAGTTCATGACATTCAATCTAGAGTTGGTTTTTTCGCATTTTCATTAACGTTTTTACTATCATCGACTACAGAGGGACTTCCTATATACTTACAAGAGCGTAAGATTTTAACAAAGGAGACTTCAAGAGGAGCGTATAGGGTTTCATCTTATGTGATAGCAAACGCTATAGTTTTCTTGCCGTTTCTTCTTGTAGCTTCGCTTCTTTACAGTGGTCCAGTGTATTGGCTAGTTGGATTAAGAAAGGAAGTGGATGGGTTTTTGTACTTTACATTAGTGGTTTGGATGGTGATGATGATGGCAAATTCATTTGTGGCATGTTTTAGTGCATTGGTGCCGAATTTTATAATGGGGAATTCGTTGATAGCGGGATGTATGGGAACATTCTTCTTGTTTTCGGGGTATTTTATATCGGAGAAGAACATACCTAGATATTGGATATTCATGCATTATTTGAGTATGTTTAAGTATCCGTTCGAAGGGTTTTTGGTGAATGAATATGGAGGTGAAAGAGGCAGGAAAATGTGCTTGGATGGAGAAGGAGGAGAATGTTTGTTCAATGGAGAGATGTTTTTGAGGCAACAAGGGTTGGTTGAGTCTCAAAAGTGGAGTAGTTTGGAGGTTATGTTAGGGTTTATAGTTGGATATAGGGTTCTATGTTTTCTTATTTTGTGGGTTAGATGTAGTGTATTACAGAGATGATATATTTTAGTTGAACAAAGCTATGATTTTTATTTTCTTGGGTTAGTGTGGTATTAAATTAATATGTATTTGATTCAGTGTAGATTCTTTATCAAAGAGATTGTGATATAATGTATATAATATACAAAAATTACATCTTATTAGTACGATCTCTTTTGTTACCAACAATTAGAAGCATTCCAACTATTTATGTTTTAACTTACGAAATATAGCTAGGAGGTATTTTGTAAACTGCAATGCGCAGAAATATAAAGCTATGCTGTAGTAGTTGATAATTTGATATGGCTTCCAATTAAAAACATACAGATCAGCACAAAGTTTTCATTCTACAACGGTATTGACTGTGATATGTTAAAGGATATATATTATTTATTTTTATTTCAAAAATTGGTTATTGGTGTATATTTACAAAAATAAAGTGGTGTACACGAAATTACAACTTAAGGGCCGTTGCATCATAACAGAAAAGGTAAAACTCCTCTGGTCCACTGCCAATCATACATTCACTTAATATTCGCAGAAACTCACAACTCAAGATTTCCTAAAATGAAACTGGGATTCCTTTTGTCATCATGGCAATGGTGGGCGCTTCTTGTCAGCTTTTGCTCATCCCCTTATTAGCTACAAGTACATATGCACGTCCATGTGGGTCTGCATTTAACTACAATGTACATGCATTTTTATTTGTACCTGTGGAAGTAGATTTGATAGTACAATCCCCACATTTGAACGCCGCCTAGGCAGAAACCGCTATGTTTTTTGTTCTGACTGCAATAACTTTTTCATACTAACTCGGAATCAGGCAAAACTTCGACCGATGAATTCCTACCTAAATTACAGACAATATGGTACATTCGGATACTTTATCTTGTGAACGCACACTGTAGTTCTCCTAGAGGACTCACAGTTTACTTAGAAAATAACATGGCACAACATCCTCATATTTGAACTCCGCCTAGTGAAGAAGCCGCTATTTTTTTTATTTAGACTGTTATATTTTCTTCATACTAACTTAGAATCCGGCGAGACTTCGACAGATTAACTCTCACCTAAATTACGGACAATATGGAACACTCGGATACTTCATCTTATGAACGCACACTGTAGTTCTTCATGGGGACTGACAGTTGTACTTAGAAAATAACAGGCTAACACATCATCATATTTCAACTCCGCCTAGTGCAGAAGCCGCTATTTTTTTTGTTCAGACTGCAATAACTTCTTCATACTAACTCGGAATTAGGCGATACTTCGACCGATGAACTTCCACCTAAATTACAGACAAAACAGTATAGTTGGATACTTCATCTTGTGAACGCACACTGTAGTACTCCATGGTGACTGACAGTTGTACTTAGAAAATAACATGCTATATCCCCACTTCAACGCTCATTGTAGTTCTCCATGGTGACTAATAGTTGTACTTAGAAAATAACAGACTACATCCTCATATTTGAACTTTGCCTAGAAAAAAGCCGCTATTTTTTTGTTCAGACTGCAATAACTTCTTCATACTAACTCGGAATCAGACAAAACTTCGACCGATGAACTTCCACATAAATTACGAACAATATAGTACACTCGGATACTTCATCTTGTGAACGCACACTGTCGTTCTTTGTGGGGACTGACAGTTTACTTAGAAAATAACATGCTACCACATCCCCATATTTGAACTCCGTCTAGTGCAGAAGCCGCTATCACTACGCCATAAATGACCTTCTGCAACATTTTTGCAAGGTGTTGCCAGCTAAAATGTTGCGATAGATATAAAATTTTGGTCCTACTGCAACGTTGTATTTTTAGTGTTACCTTAGCCATAAAAATGTGTTGCTCTAGCTAAACAAGTGTAACACGATGCAACATTTTTATAAAGTGTTGCTATAGATGTATTCAAATTAAAAAATTAATAAAATTAGTAATCCGCGTGAAAACGATCCAACGGTCTATATTTAATCTGATTGTAAAAATGGATCGCCGCTACAATTTTCCCCAAATTTTCGTTTTCCCGCCTGAACTCCATTAGATCCCTTTCGGTTTTCATTTCTCAAATCAAAAAGCAAATAGAATACTTCAATGGAATTTCGAAAATCCTAAATTGATTACTCGCACTTTGTTCATCGATTTGAATCACAAACATCACCGTTCAAATCATGGAATCTGTAGCCCTCTCCTCTTTCAACACCCTCTTCTTCTGCCGCCCAATTTCTCAAATCGCGAAAAGAACGTGTATTTCTCAAATCGAAATAAAAACACTCAATCCAAACTTGTTCGCACCCAGACAAAATTCTCAATCAAAATAAAATTGTTTGATTCAGGCGACTTAGGTGATTTTAGGTTTAGGGTTCGAAGAATTTGAGGTTGCGGTTTAAGAGTTTCTGGAATTAGAGGGGGCACGAAGGTGGTTTCAGATTTGGAGATCGTGAATTGGGTCTGGTCGCGAATGCAATCGGCGATTTGTGGCTTGATGATTTGTGGTTTGAATGAAGTCGCTAATGGAGTCTGGTTCAGGTCGTTTGGATTTTTTGTGTTTTTTTGTTTTTTTTGAATTGGTGGTCGGGATTGCTGAGAAGATGGTCGATGTAGACAGAGTGAAGGCTGTTGTGGTGGTAGACCGTGAATGTAGGTGTCGTGAATGCTGTGAGGTGGTTTGAGGGTTTGGGTAGTTTCAGGTGGGATGAAGGAAGTGTTGAATGGTGATGTATGAAGGCAGTGCTCAAATCAGAAACACATTGATTGGTGAAGGTGCTCTTGTTCGTGTAATTCAAGACTCTGCTTCATTATTAAGGCATTTTCTACTTAGCTGGTGTTGATTATTTTCCAAATTATTCAATGCAGTGATGGAGCAATTCCTGCTACCACTCTGATAATGGGAGGAAACCCTATCAAAGGTGAAATTTTATTAGTCAAGCAATGTTTCTTTTTTATAGAAAATGATGTGATAAAAATTATGTTTTTAATAATATGATTTTCAGGTTTAAGGGGATCAAACCTTTGCTTATCGCTCATATTTGGAGTTCTAGCTGTTCGTTATATTTTGCTGCCTTTATTCGGCATAGTTATAGTCAAGGGAGCAGTGCATATAGGACTTGTGCATGCTGATTCATTTGTGCATCATTTTACGTCGTTTCAAAGAAGGCTCGACCTTCCGAAATTGGATGAATCGGGCGGTGCCCACTTGTTCGACCGGACCGAGTAGGTCGATCCCCGCCGGGACTGCGGTGCCCCGGACCCCCGCCGGCGCTGCGCCCGGACCCGCTTCTCGGCTCGCCTTCGGCTCGGCACTCGGCTCGCCTTCGGCTCGGCATATATTTGTCAGTGTCGGTGTCTGTATAAATTGAAAGTGCATATGTAATGAGTGAACTGAGTGATGTAGTGAGGAATATCTGTATATGTGAATATCAGTGTTATATATCATTGAATTGTAAAATAGTGGAGTCAGGGATTTGTACTATTTCAAATGTTGAAATAAAATATTTATTTAAATAAATTACTGTTTAAATAACAAATTCTGTGCAATAGCATTTTATTAAATAAATATTTATTTTTATTAAAAAATCAAATATGCTCTACATTGTGGGCCCCACAAATTCAAAAAGTTCATATCTATAGCAACATTTTGGAATGTTGCTACAGATACCTATGGGTGTTGCCATAGACCCAAATAGGGTTCTATTGCAACAATATTACTTATGTTGCCTTAGATAGTCAAAATGTTGCCTTTGAGGTCTAAGGCAACGGCAAAAATTGCATCACCCTAAAAGTGTTGCCATAGACCTATGGCAACATTTTTCGGGCCTGAGCCAACATTTTTTTTGTGTTGCAGTAGGCCATTTATGGCGTAGTGTATTTTTTTTGTTCAGTCTGCAATAACTTCTTCATACTAATTCGGAACCCGGCGAGACTTCGACCGATTAACTCCCACCAAAATTACGGACAATATGGAACACTCGTATACTTCATCTTGTGAACGCACACTGTAGTTCTCCATGGGGACTGACAGTTGTACTTAGAAAATAAGAGGCTACCACATCCCCATATTTGAACTTTGCCTAGTGCAGAAGCCGCTATTTTTTTTGTTCAGACTGCAATAACTTCTTCATACTAATTTGGAATCCGACGAGACTTCGACTGATTAACTCCCACCTAAATTACGGACAATATGGAACACTCAGATACTTCATACTATGAACGCACATTGTAGGTCTCCATGGGGACTGACAGTTGTACTTAAAAAATAACAGGCTACCACATCCCCGTATTTGAACTCCGCCTAGTGCAGAAGCCACTATTTTTTTTATTCAGACTGCTATATTTTCTTCATACCAACTCGGAATCCGGCGAGACTTCGACAGATTAACTCCCACCTAAATTACGGACAATATGGAACACTCGGATACTTCATCTTCTGAACGCACACTGTAGTTCTCCATGGGAACTGACAATTGTACTTAGAAAATAACAGGCTACCACATCCCCAGATTTGAACTTCGCCTAGTGCAGAAGCCGCTATTTTTTTGTTCAAACTGCAATAACTTCTTCATACTAATTCAGAATCCGGTGAGACTTCGACCAATTAACTCCCACCTAAATTACGGACAATATGGAACACTCGGATACTTCATCTTGTGAACGCACACTGTAGTTCTCCATGGGCATTGACAGTTGTACTTAGAAAATAACAGGATACCACATCCCTATATTTGAACTCCACCTAGTGCAGAAGCTGCTATTTTTTTTGTTCAGACTGCAATATTTTCTTCATACTAACTCGGAATCCGGCGAGACTTCGACCGATTCACTCCCACCCAAATTACGGACAATATGAAACACTCGGATGCTTCATCTTGTGAACGTACACTATAGTTCTCCATGGGGACTGACAGTTGTACTTAGAAAATAACAGGCTACCACATCCCCATATTTGAACTCCGCCTAGTGCAGAAGCCGCTATTTTTTTGTTCAAACTGCATTAACTTCTTCATACTAATTCAGAATCTGGTGAGACTTCGACCAATTAACTCCCACCTAAATTACAGACAATATGGAACACTCGGATACTTCATCTTGTGAACGCACACTGTAGTTCTCCATGGGAACTGACAGTTGTACTTAGAAAATAACAGGATACGACATCCCCATATTTGAACTCCGCCTAGTGTAGAAGCCGCTATTTTTTATGTTCAGACTGTAATATTTTCTTCATACTAAATCGAAATCCGGCGAGACTTCGACCGATTAACTCCCACCTAAATTACGGACAATATGAAATACTCGGATACTTCATCTTGTGAACATACACTGTTGTTCTCCATGGGGACTGACAGTTGTACTTAGAAAATAACAGGCTACCACATCCCCATATTTGAACTCCGCCTAGTGCAGAAGCCGCTATTTTTTTGTTCAAACTGCAATAACTTCTTCATACTAATTCAGAATCCGGTGAGACTTCGACCAATTAACTCCCACCTAAATTATGGACAATATGGAACACTCGGATACTTCATCTTGTGAATGCATACTGTAGTTCTCCATGGGCACTGACATTTGTACTTAGAAAATAACAGGATACCACATCCCCATATTTGAACTCCGCCTAGTGCAAAAGCCGCTATTTTTTTTGTTCAGACTGCAATATTTTCTTCATACTAACACGGAATCTGGCGAGACTTCGACCGATTAACTCCCACCTAAATTACGGATAATATGAAACACTCGGATACTTCATCTTGTGAACGTACACTGTAGTTCTCCTTGGGGACTGACAGTTGTACTTAGAAAATAACAAGCTATATTCCCATATTTGAATACTATTTCTCTATAAGATGTAAAAGGGTATATTTGGAATTTCAAAAAGACACTGAGTAAATCTATTCAATGAATTCTCTTTATTAGTAGTAAAGATAAAGATAGAGTGAACGATTTCCATTATTATAATGAGGGATATTTCTGGTATTTCAAAAAGACACGATTGAATTCCTATTCAAGGAATTCTTATTATTAGTAGTAAAGAAGTAAAGATGAATCCTCCTTTACAACCTCCAAGTTGAACGGTTAAGGTTTGGAGCGATAGATTTTGACCGAAACAAACATATCTTGGTGAACTTTGGTAGACTGCTGCTTTCTTGGTCGATTTAAGCATGAGACATGTAGGGGAGAGGGAAAGTTTAATTTTTTCATTTACAAAAATAAGCAAGTTATATTAAAAAGGCTAAAATTTAGCTTACAAAAGAATCCAAAGATAGGTTGATTAGTGAGGAGTCTCTGGAGTAATCTATTTAGTGTAAAGATTTTATGGTAGAAAACTCTAGAGAATCATCCCTAGTTATTAGATAGAATACATTTTCACCATTCATTTAGGAAATGTGTATAATTATAAATATTGGAGAGTTTTCCCATTTGTATGCAAGTGAAAAAATAAAGAAGAAAATGACTGTAATAAGTTTTATTTCCTCTGTTACAAAATCTCTCTTCCAATTTTCACTTATAAATTACATTTAATCTTCTTCTTCTCATAAAGTTGCTAATATAGGTATTAGAGCAAGGTTGCAGTTAGCATTAAAATTGATCACTAACATCCAAATCCAGATGAAAGCATCAACCAACAGTCACAGATAACAGATAGGATGTATGTAGAGAGTATAAATGTGAAGAACAGTAAAAATTAAAAGGGAAAACAATAATAATAGAGGATTTATAGTGGTTCGGCTGACTCCAGCCTTATGTCCACTCCAGAAATTTCCATTTTATTGATATGAGAATCAATTACAGTTACAATCCAGAGTTTTTAAAGCAATAACGGCAGAGTAGCCTTAATGGGAAAGTAGGAGGAAAACAAAATGAAGATCTCATTTCTGAAGCCCCGCCTGCTGTATTTATAGGCAAAACTTGAGTTACTGGGCTTCCTGATTGGTCCGGGCCCACCAATACCATAGCCGACCCAAACCTCGAACACCACGATCGACCCCGAGTTCATAATACGCCGACCCGATATCCCTCGGGCATGACTCGAAGCAGACCTATCCAAAACTCGGAGTAAACTAGGCTAGAACCCGGAGCATAATGAAGTCGATCCTATCCACTCATTCAGTGCCAATCCTATCCACCCGACCGACCCACACCATCATGACCGAACCACCTTCCTAACTACCCAAAGCCTTCACAACACCGATCCAGTGTCTCCAAATGCTTGCCAAACCCAGAACGAGATGTCGATCCACACATGCCGATCGACTTATGCCGAACTACCTTGGCCGAACCATATCCATACTCCAACACCGAGTCACTCCCAACTCTAATACCTCTCAAGCATGCCGATCCACTGCCAAATGTGCCGAACCACCTATGTTCTCTCATCATGGCCAATCTAGCCCAGTCCCTTCCATGCCGATCCGATCCAAGATGCTGACCCGAGTATGAGAGTCACCGACCTGGAGTTACGAACGCGCCGACCTGAAGCACTCCTCGAAGACGACCCACCTTCTACCGATCCACGTATGGCCGAACGACATGGCCTTCCTTCCTTTGTCCGACCGACCCTCCTTAGCCGATCCACTTTGACTCATCTACCCTGACCGACCCTATATGACCGAGCCACTCGTGCCAAACCACCAATGCAGAACCATATCTGGTAGACCTGCCTTAACTTTCACACCATGACCGAACCATGCATGATCTCCTCCCCTCGACCGAGCCATGTACGACCGAGCCACCTTGGCCGAACCATGCATGATCTCCTCCCCTCGACCGAGCCACCTTGATCGAGCGACCCACACCGAACCATCCATGACTGATCGTCTATCCATCCAACTGGCTCAAACCCATCGCATTCCAGTTTCGACAAACGAGCAGTCGATTTATTTAAATCCGCCTGTTTATGGGCTTTCCAAAAGGCGGGTTAACATTTCCCCCCAAAATATGCCTTGCTGTTGGAAGGTGTGTTTTGAATAGTCTCAAATCCGGTATCCGAAGTCCATGTTACATTCATTACAAAGCAATTCCATCCAAATCCGATAGCCTACTCCGCGACTGTTCCAAGTCGTTATCCAATTCCGAATCCATCCCAAATCCATTAACCGAATCCACGATATCTTCGGATCATTTCATCTGAGTCCGGGACCTCTCCGGGTCCTGTAGTCCAAATCCAGGACCTCACCGGGTCCAAATCCTAAGTCGAAATTCGAATTCGACAACCGAGTTCTAACCCATCCACATCCAATAACCATGTTCATGACCTCTCCGGATCGATATCCAAATCTGTAACCTCTCCGGGTTCTTGCCAAGCTCAACCTGCACCTGACGACCTGTGTCAAGTAATGCCATGGTATTCCTGGTTCAGTGTCCCTGAACGTTGAGCAATGTCATGGCTTAAGTCCTAAGCCGAATCTTGGTCGCTCCGGACCCTTGCCGAGCATAGTCCATACTCGATGACCTGAAATAGTAACCGATAGATATTATAGGGCCTAAGTCATAGGTCGAATCCTAGTCTCTTCGGACCCTTGCCGAGCATAGTCCATGCTCGACGACCTTTCCGCCAAAAACCAAACAAAAAGTCAACCAAAATCCAATTTGAAATCTGAATTCAAACTAGAAAACCAGAAATCCATATCAAAAGTCCAAATCAAAATCCAAATCAAAATCAAGCATCCGAACCAAAATCCAAATCAGAAAACCAACAAAACTAGGAGCTCAAACCGAACTCCAAAACCAAACCAGAAAAAGCAAGTGTCCAAGCCAAAAAGAAAAAACAGTTTTCACAAACCAGAGCGTCACGGTCTATCATCATCTTAGAGCATGCTTAAGGGTCATCTTTGTCCCCGTACATGAGAAAGTGATTTAGCCGTTTGCTCGGAGTTTGTTACTTATTCCAAACCATCACAGTTAGTTTATGACCAACCGACCACCATTCCTGGGCCTCGCGCCATTGTCGTTCAAGGTGGGCGGTCCTCCATCCTTAACCATGTTTACTTCCTTTGACTTCATATCCAAACATGCATTTTCTTGTCGAAGAAATCTCTCAGCTTCATGAAAAAATTCCCCGAGATCCATTGGTGGGTCGCGTATCAACGATACTTTGAAATCCGAATTATCCCTGACTCCTGATATTGTAGCCATCAGAACCATTGATGGATCCGGCCGATCCACCGAAGCAACTGCTGCATTAAACCGAGTTAAGAAAGTCCTGAGCGATTCATCCGCCCTTTTCTTAACTGACGTCAGTGTCATCACATTCTTCGGCCTTTTTATGTGAACTTGAAATTGTTTCAAAAACCTATCCACCAGTCCTGTCCATGTTCTAATTGATCCATCTTCCAGCTGTCTGAACCACATAGTAGCTATATCAGTCAAGTACAGGGGAAAAAACCAGGCCATAACCTCCTTTGATGCCCCCAGCACTTCCATATGCCTTGTGTACCTCATCAAGTGGTCAGTGGGATCCATCTTACCGTTGTATACTTCCAAAGTGGGTAGCTTGAAATTGGGTAGATTCCTAGCCATCCTGATGTTACGGTTAAACGGACTTTTGTTTACTCCCTCCAAATCCCTGTTTGCCAGACCTCCACGAATAGTTCGCCTGATAATGCCAGCCAATCCAGTGTTACCTACCAAGGGTTGCCCCCATCTCCATTTCCTAACTGCCCTCCAAGTCCACGAGGAAATTCTGGCACATACTTCTCGTCACGTACTCCTGTATTCTTGTTGGCACCGGGCTGCGCAGCGTCGTCTGGTATCCTTCTATGGATTGGTCCAGCATTACCCAGTGGTGTTCCTCCGAGTCTAGGTCCATCCAGATTGATAGTTGTTTGCTGATGGGGGTTGCCCCCTGCTGAACCACTCCATCTGCTTTCCTGTTAAGTCCTTCTAATCCAGTTCCATGGATCTGAGCTCCTACAGTTCCCGCTTGTCCAAATTATCTGAAAAGTGTCTGCATCATTTCCTCTTGCCTTTTCATCAGCTGCTCCTGCATGGAATTCATCATAAGCTACATCTCATCCCTAGTGATGTAGATTGAAGCTTGATTAGCTCCAAAGGAAGCCTTCTGACTTCCATCTTGCTGACTCCTTTCCGTCCTCTGTCTCCTTGTTGATTGCTTTGCCATAGTCTCCAGAATCCAAGTTCCCAAGCCTTTAAATCCAAAATCAAGCTTCAGAATCGCTGAGTTCAATTCTCAGTGAAAGCACCAAAATGTTAGCGCCAAAATTGGTCACTAACACCCAAATCCAAATGAAAGCACCAACCAATAGTCACAGGTAACAGATAGGATGTATGTAGAGAGTATAAATGTGAAGAACAGTAAAAATTAAAAGGGAAAGCAATAATAACAGAGGATTTATAGTGGTTCGGTTGACTCCGGCCTACGTCCACTTCAGAAATTTCCCTTTTATTGATATGAGAATCAATTACAGTTACAATCCAGAGTTTTTAAAACAATAATGGTAGAGTAGCCTTAATGGGGAAGTAGGAGGAAAATAGAATGAAGATCCCCTTTTTAAAGCCCCGCCTACTGTATTTATAGGCAAAACCTGAGTTACTGGGCCTCTTGAGTGGTCCGGGCCCACCAACACCATAGCCAACCCAAACCTCGAACACCACGATCGACCCCGAGTTCATAATACGCCGACTCGATATCCCTCGGGCATGACTCGAAGTAGACCTATCCAAAACTCGGAGTAAACTAGGCTAGAACCCGGAGCATAATGAAGTCGATCCTATCCACTCATTCAATGCCGATCCTATCCACCTGACCGACCCACACCATCATGACCGAACCACCTTCCTACCGACCAAAAGCCTTCACAACACCGATCTAGTGTCTCCAAATGCTTGTCGAACCCAAAACGAGATGCCGATCCACACATGCCGATCGACTTATGCCGAACTACCTTGGCCGAACCATATCCATACTCCAACACCGAGCCACTCCCAACTCTAATACCTCTCAAGCATGCCGATCCACTGCCAAATATGCCGAACCACCTATGTTCTCTCATCATGGCCAATCCAGCCCAGTCCCTTCCATGCCGATTCGATCCAAGATACTGACCCGAGTATGAGATTCACCGACCCGGAGTTACGAACGCGGACCTGAAGCACTCCTTAAAGCTGACCCACCTTCTGCCGATCCACGTATGGCCGAACGACATGGCCTTCCTTCCTTTGTCCGACTGACCCTCCTTAGCCGATCCACTTTGACTCATCTACCTTGACCGACCCTATATGACCGAGCCACTCGTGCCAAACCACCAATGCTGAACCATATCTGGCCGACCTGCCTTAACTTTCACACCATGACCGAACCATGCACGATCTCCTCCCCTCAACCGAGCCATGTACGACCGAGCCACCTTGATCGAGCAACCCACACTGAACCATCCATGACTGATCGTCTATCCATCCAACTGGCTCAAACCCATCGTATTCCAGTTTCGACAAATGAGCAGTCGATTTATTTAAATCCGCCTATTTATGGGCTTGCCAAAAGGTAGGTTAACAGTTGCTAATCAAGGAAAGATGACAAAAGGCATGAATCCATTTCAAGTTCTCTTACTAAAGGTGTATGATGATAATTGGGGCATTCACATGAAGATGTTGCTTAGATCGCGAGATGCGTGGAATATCGTAGAAAATAGATATAAAGAATCCATCAATGTTATCACATTATCTCAAACTTAAATGGATGATTTGAAAGATTTTAAGAAGAAAGATCAGAAGGCATATACCTTTCCACCAAGGTTTAGATGAAGCTATGTTCGAGAAAATAGCAAGTGCGCAAACTGCTATAGAAAATTGTGAGATTTTGAAGAATACATTCAAAGGAAGTGACAATGTAAAGAAGGTTCAACTACAAGCCATGCGAGGAAAGTTTGAATCTCTTCACGTAAAATCTATAGAGTCAATTGCTGATTACTTTTCATGGGCATTATCTTTAGTAAATCAAATGAAAAGGTATGGAAAGAAACAAGAAAATTCAAGAGTAACTGAGAAAATTCTATGATCTTTAGATTCAAAATTTAACCACATAGTTGTAGCTATTAAAGAATTTAAAGATCTAGGATGCATGAACGTTAATCAATTCATGGGATCCCTTAAGGCCATGAAGAAAAGTTAAAGAATAGTCATTAGAGCAAACTCTTCAAACAAAACTCACCTCAAGCGAGTGTGAGACATTTAAAAATCGAATATATTATAGCCAATGAGAAAGAGGACATTGTTAAAACTACGGAAGAGGCATCTACGAATTTTTCACTAAATAAGAGAAAATTATAAACACATCCGCCTAAGAGATCGAGGAAATGGAGGAAACATGGAAGGCTGGTATCAACTTTCAATAAATTTTGAGAGATAAATAACTTTGCTAAAGAAGATGAAGAAGGTTCAATAGTTTTATGGGCACTCAATATGGATGAAATAAAAGACGAAAATACATGGTACATGGATATGGCAGTTAGCAATCATACATATGAAAAGAATGAACTGAAATACATTAACGAAGACATCTTAGTCGATGAGAAGGACAAAAGAAAAAACATGAAGAGAGAGAATGTCGTAAAGGAAGCAAAAGGGAAAGCAAAGAACGACATCGAGGAGAAAGTTGCATATGAGCTGCCAAAGGTCAAAAATAATGGAAGAGAAAATCGAAGAACCGAAAAACAAAGAGCTATCAAAGATTGAAGAATTAACCAAAGATAAAACCAAAAGAATAAAAGGTGAAGGGCTTACAAAAACCAAGAAAGTGAAAAAGGAGGCTACTAAAGCAGTAAAAATAGAAAATGTGGAAGAAGAAATGAAAAGGAGGAGAAAGCGAAAGAAGAAGTTAAAGGAAATAAAGTAAGTGAACAAGGCGCAAATAATGAAGAACAAGAAAGCAAAGGAGACGAAAATGAAGAGGATATGAATCAAGGAGATGAAATCAAGAGCTTGGAGGAGATTTAAATTACAACCAAAAATATAAAGAAATGAAAAAAAAGAGTATTAAAGAAGTAAAAACAGAAATAGTAAAAGGGAGAGTCAAAGAGACAACTGATGAATTTCATAATGGTGAGAGCAAAGATGTGAGCATAGATTATATAATTTCTATTGTGAATTTTTTTATTTTTCAATTAATGTTTTTCCAAATGTCGTGCAAAAGTGAAATTTGAAACATACGTAGAAATTGGATCGGTTAAAGATTGCAAGACTAAAACTATGAAAGAATGTAAAGGTAACATATACGAAACTAGAATAAGGTGGATTTTAGAATGCTTACCATTGAACCAAAAATTAGCATAACACCCTAAATCAAATAATAACAAGCAGATGTTAGCAGAATCGGCAAGAAAACGGTAAGTAACCCAGAGATTTTTATAGTTATTTGGTAAATTCTATGACCTAGGTACATTTTAATCTTATGGATTAATTATCATGAGTACATGAGTTTGCAGCTTGATTTTTAGTCTAAAACAACAAAAGTAAGCTCTAAAATAACAATGGTGGGTAGAGAATAGAAGATGAAGAAAATAAGGGTCAAAAATTCCCCTCGTTGTTGCTCTGCGCTTGCTATTTATAGGAGAATTGCCCACCAGAGTCGTCATATCATGAAAAAACAGGTAAACGTTTAGATCGATGAAAGTAAGGAGGAAGATGAGTCATCCTATAAAAAAATCATGTCGATGCCGACATGAATCGTGTCGGTGCCGAGATGATTGTTTTGTGCAACCTATGGTCCTTCTTCCATTTCAAATAGCTTCTTCAAGTCTTTAACCTTTGAGTATACCTCTACTATAATTTTTTTTGCCATCGAGAGCCCGTCTGTGCTAGTCCTTTTCTGCATAGCTTTATAATTTCAAACCTACTTCTTCGAAGATGAACCCTGAAGTGACCACTTGAAAGCTCCTATCACTTAACCATGACAAAATTTCCCAAAACAATATATGGCAAACAACTCGGTACCGAGTTCTCGACCTCTCGGCACCGGTAGCTTTCCTTCATGACTTTGAGACTTCAAACTTCCGAAGTTTCCTTCCAAGGTCATCTTGAGCTTGCCTCCCGAGTTCTTGAACCATTTCGTCTTCATCTTGACGTCTAGATTCACTTAAAGGCGGCTTGGTTTGAACGTTAGATAACACCTGCTCTCCAAAGTATGCTTCTATTGAAAATGAAGTGTGCTTTAGATCAAGACAAGCAATATATAGCTATCTGCACGAGTCTATTGGTTTTCCAAGAATTATTCTGATGAGTTGTCTATATTCCAAGATCATCCTTTCAATCGCTTTATATAATTGATGAACCTCTTTTCACACCAAGGTCTGGATCTACATTACTGTGAAGATTGCTCCACACCTTGGCCAAGTGAGACTTCCTTCTCTTCTATCCCTTTCTTTTCTATTCCTCTCTTTTTTGTAAACAAATCATGTCGATACTGAAAGGTTCATGTCAGTACTGATACAAATTCCCGCTTTAGTTCAGCACTATATAAGTTGTGAATTAGAATTTTTGCCTTCTCTTTTTCACCTTTTACCTTTAACTCAACACCGAATACTCTCCTTTACTCAGCACCAACCATTTTCATCCATAACTTCAGATCTTCAGCTACTACCTCGACTCCAAATCCAAGCCTCCACCATCTCTCCCTAGCAATCGCCGCCATAAACCTAGATGAAATCCATCGTCGACCCATAGTCAATTCAACCACCACTCCAGACAACTCGGCTAAAATTTCTTCAAAATCAAGATCTATATTTTAAGTTTAAAGATGGGCCATCAAGGCATGACATCACTATAGTCATAGTAGGGTCGTCATTGATCGTAGTTGGAGTCCTTTCGTGGTTAGAGAATGGATAGAGCTTTGATTCTCAATCGTCCATTATCCAAAACCTTTGGGTTTTGCAAAACCTAGGTGGTTCAATAGCCTATCCCAAGTCTAACCCAAAGCTAACATCACTAACGCCTAAGTCTTGATCGTTTCTACTCGATGTTAGCTTCACTTTACCGCCTCTTCTGCTTCGGGTTTTTTATGGCATGCTATGGTTTTTTCCATAGCCTCAAGCCCTACATATTCAAAGCTCCTGGGTAATCCATCCAAAGTTTGGTCAGTCACGAATCGTCGTTTAAACTCCGATGAGAATATTCAGAAGAACGGTTGCGTTGAATGTACTTTGGCACTCAAAATGTTCATATTGCCTAGCATTTTAAGTCACTACACAATCATACATTCTTGCAAAGAAGGCATTGCAATGATGCAGATAGTGGTTTTGTTACCGTTCACTCAGCGATAGAGGGTAAGATCTGACACACAGTTCCATCATGCTTCATAGCTCCTTTGCCAGCATGAGCAGGCTATTTACACAAAGTGTTTCATACACCATGCTATGGACACAAGATGCACATTTCATAAATTGATACTTCATAATGTCCCGGTTGACATTCAGAATCCAATTGGTCAACACACGTCAATATCTGTTGGATTTTGAATGTCGACCACACAGACGTTTATTAAAGTAAAATTTCATAATAAAACATACCTGCCATGTTTACTGTCAACCTTTCTTATTTAGAATGACTCATCAATCGCCACATTTCAAAGTCACTTCTGAATTTTTAATTCCTCCTGAAGTCGAATCCTCTACTACTCAAGCCCCAATGTCTACTCCGTCTGAAGTTAGGCGTTTGATTACATTTGAACTCCAAGCGCAACTTATTCCAATGATACCTCTCCAGAATCAGCCTCCTTCATTAAAAGAACGACCTGGACTAAGAGTATTGGAGGACCCTCCAGATCAAACACCGTCTTTATTAACTGTAGAGCAACTCCGGATGATCTGCTACTATCATAGAATTCTAAAAAATGATGTACTCCCTCCAACAATTTCTCAACTGGCCCATAATCCTCCTCAATGGTACACCGCTTGTAATAAGTATATGTGCTTGGCTAGAGTCGTTCCTCCTTTCAACGAATTTCATAGATTCAATTTACAAGAAATCTGGCTGGCTCCAACACAAGTGCACCCCAATGGATATGCCCTCCTCAATTTCTTGTACGTTTTATTCATGACATAGCTTCGACGACCTCCAAAATTTACAGAGTTGATGCTCCTTCTAAACTTCAAAAGGAGAGCCAATTCGCCTTCTTTATTAATCATTGAAGTCCGGTGTTGCTGCAAGGTCATTGAGGCACTCTGCGACAAGTGCTCATACTTATAGAGTGAATATTTGTCCGTTGCCCCTTTGACTTCAACCGACTCTAGTTGTTTAGACGTAAGGGTTCTTCCCAATCATTTTTCGTGCACTTGGATTATATTCATCCAAGTACTTAATTTTGCTTCCATTCCTTCACATACCTTCTTAGCCGTGATGCCAAGGACATACATTCCCAGACTTTGGAGACCCTGAAATTTGTCAAAATTCGACATCGCATCACTACCTATCTCTTCATGAATGACAGGCTTCGTCCATGCAGCCTTTTACATCCAAGCTATTTTCCATCCCTCTCGAGCTTCCACCAAAAAGGACTAGGGCTTCCGCTCCAACCTTTGCCCTCACTCACGACTCTAGCGACATCAATCAAGGAGGCGATAAAGGTCCTATAAGCAAAGCAAACATTGAGGGAGACCAAGATAAAGCAATGAAAGAGAACATTATCGAGGAAGAACACGAAGAGAGGGGGAAAGAGAAGAGCGTTGGAAAGAGTGGAAGAAGGGAAAGAAGAGGAAGTAGGAGAGGAAGGAGAATGCGAAGGCGAGGAGAAAAATGGAGATGACGATGATGACGAAGATCTTGATCAAAATGAACGCGAGTCATGTGGGGAAACCTCCTTGAAGGCATAGAAATTCCTTCTTCGTCTCACCCAAAGAATAAATTATGAAATCCTTCCAGCAACATTCTAGTCCAAATTCAACACCAGCAGCCAAGGAGACTCATACATGATATTCAGAAAACATTCCGGATCACTCAGGGATTTGGACATCTTGATTGATGATATTCTCAAAGAATGTCTTTCGGGTTTTAGTTTTCCATCTAAGGGCCTACCAACCGAGGGAGATGAAACCCCATCTTTGCAACCTACAAACAAGGTTTATAGAGCACTTAGGGCAATACCAGCATTCCACATACTTCTAGGCCAACAAACATTCATATCCTGCATTCGCTCTTACTTCTATATTTTGTTGTTGATACATCCTTTTTTTTCTTCATTTCAAGTATAATAACAAGAGACTGCTTCCATTATCTTCACTCAAGAATCAGCGAGCATCGGGGAACCACCCTATAACCTTATCCTTACCGCTCTACTATTCATTAAGAAATCGAGGAAGAAATATTAAGAAGGAAAGAGAGAGAATACCTTGAGGATAAAGATAAAAAGAAGCATCGGGCTGAGGAGAGAGAATATTATGATCAAGGAAGAAGTCTTGTGATTCACATCACTATCACGGGCCTACTTCTGGGTCTTCCGAACCACGCTCTCAGCCACAGCCTCATTCTTAATAGCTTCCAGCGATACATCCTTCGGTAACCACAGTATCAAGTCCTCAAAGATCAAAGGAATTTACGACTCGTGTCAATCTACCTCTACCCCCTTCAGGCTCATCCATAGCAATGACAACCAAATGCAGGTTGCCTTCCCTAGCCTTTGCCCGATAGAGGTGAAGTTCGACCATAACATCAAAGGTATCTCACGCAAGGAGGCAGACCATAAAGTTGGAAGGTTACTGAACTTGTTGACCAACTTTATGAGTGGAAGAAACTAGCTTTTTCCCTCTCCAAAGTTAATAGAATTGACTAGACAGAAATCTTATCATTTGAAATAGAGAGGAAGACCCATGATAGAATAGTAGCAAATTACAAAAACAAGTTGGTCGAACTAAAAGCAAAAAGATGTTGCTCAGACATTGATCGAGAATTCTAAAGCATTAATCATGGAGATTCCAGGGTACACACTGTAGCCGTTCTAGTTATGAATGATCAGTTTGAAAAGGCTCATCGAGAGAGTAGCATGCTTTTAGCCTAAGCCAAGGTCAAGGAAAAGGCGCTTCAGGCCAAAGAGTTGGCACTTCAGACAACGGAATTAGCACTTCAGGCCAAGGATGTAGAAACTCAAGGCCAGTCCAAACGTTGAGATAGTGGGGAAAATAGAAGCTCAGGTAGACCTTGCTAGGGATATATTTAAAAATAGCAAACTAAAAGACTAAGCCACGAAGGAGAAAAAGCAGTGAACACAACCCTTCAACAATTTTTTTCCCAATTTGATCGAAGACAATAATTAGAAGTGCTTGGGAAATAGTTATCCTATCACCCTAGCGGATGCTTGGGGAAAGCATACACCACATGGCTGCGTCTGGTGAAGGCCCAACATAAGATTAGTTAAAGCCAAGATTTTAGATATATATGACATTATAGCCTTGGAGAACCGTAAAGCGATCCTAGCTAAAAAGGAAGTGGCTATCGGAGGAGTGCTTGTTAATGTTCTTGCCGATCCTATTGTATTGGATCAAGCAGAATCCTCAACTCCTTATTCTAAAGAGCCTACAACAGAGACCCCAATTTCTACGGAGGCTGACTCTGAGGCCACCCATACTGCGACTCATACTTCGGCTATCATGACTATTGAAGAACTACATTCCACTTATTATTTCTCAGCCTATTTAATCATCTATCGAAGAAGGTGACTAAATCTCCAATTCATGGAGCTTCGCCTGGCAAAGGTATTTCTCCGGTCTTCCCCATATTCAAGAAGCTTCAGCTCTCTCCCGAGGTCGTTACTAACCTTTACTTCACTGTTTGTGAACTTACAGGTCATCCGTTGCTTCTCTTCTATCGGCAGCAACCTAGGGCTGGGTCCTAGTGCTATCTTTACCATGTCAACCTCTGCGACCATAGAGTCAATCATTCTAACTATCCCTTCTAGCTATGGCCCCAATCCCGATTCACATAAAATTAGGTACTCGAAGGTTTAGAGGAAACCAGTCAATCTATGAAGGAAGATGTTATTATTACCAACGCTAAAGACCCAAATGACTACATCACGATGGCGGAGTGGCTGAAGGTTGGTTATGACCAAAATTAAAATCAAGCTTGAGCCGAGAACTGAAAAGTCTGCCCTGGCTCTGATAAACCAAGCCAACTTCCCAACCTTCCTCCCATGAAAGCCTTTAAAAGGCCATAGCTTCGGCGCTTCCTTAATATCCTTAAATCATATTGTTGACAAGCCTGAAAACCCCCTCAAGATGATGACTAAAGGAGAGGTTACGCCTTCCGAGGGGAGTACTTCAGAAAAAGGGAACACTAAGGACGAGAAGGATTCGAAGATATGCCACGGGAAGGATGATCACAAGGGAAGCGACAAGAAGGGTAAGATGAAATAGGATTCCAATCTAAGTTTTTGTAAAAGTAGCTTTGGTACTTTTTCATGTATTTTGGCTTTCTTTTCATGTAGGCCGACATTGTGCGAGAGCAGCCCCAATAACTTTTGTTTATAAAAAGTGAACATAAATAAAAACTACTTTCCATACAATCTTTGTCATATCTACATATCTGCACTTTTATAACATTTTTAATTTACTACTGCAAGCATATATAGTATAGTTGGCCGTGATGTATTTTACATGCCTGTGTCCATGCAATTATATTGCTTACCGTAGTTATGTACATATAAGTAAATTTCTGTGATTTCTTGGTTATACTCCATTATACAGTACTATTTATCATTGCCAAAGCATTTTCGTTTTGGCTAAACAAAACTTGTTATTCATTTGGCTATCTCTGTAGCTGAACTTGTTTATTCTCAATTAAGTTTCATTCGATCGCAAATAAAGTTATAGTCAAAGAAGTGTTCAACTTCTAATCAATTCCTGTCTCTAAGAAATGACATTCCAAATGTCTATCTCTGGACACCTTACTTCGATCTCACCTATCTTCGAGCGTTTATTGAATTTGTTTATTGACCATCGTCACTTATGATTTGTTAGTTAAGTCTCGTCGGGCCGTGCGGTGAAAAATTATCCAATCACTCATCGATCCTTATCTTTGGGGATCGATGGTTCTGATGCTTATCTTTGAGCACCAATGTTCGACCTTGAAAATCTCTGGGCATTGATAGAAATAGCTCCCTGTCCATTGTCATTTTTACTCAGACGGGCATATCCCGTCGAGCCGCGAATGCAGTCATGGAAGCTTCGAATGTACATTGATTCCTATCTTTATGAACCAGCATTTTGGGTGCCTATCTCCATGCCTCCACCATCAATCTCAACTATCTTTAGGTGTTGACTGAGAGTACTCATTGACTGTCATTGTTTATCCTTGGCTGAGCACGTCCTGTTGGGCCGCAAGCGCGGTCGCTAAAACTTTGATTATACACCAGTTCATATCTTTGAGAACTGGTATTTCAGTTGCCTGACCCTCGGCATCCCTCATTGACTTTGCATACCTCTCGGAATTACTCAAAATTGGAGGGATAAGGGTGAATCACATGATTGACCCTTGTGATTATACTCCTCTGACCCACTCATGGATCAAAGGAGTTGGTCGGTACCTATCTCCAAGTGCATGACTGCGTTGCTAATCACGCAACATAAGATTTAGCTTCCAATAACACAGTTCCATTGATTCTAGAAGCTAGCTTTATTTATCAATAAAAGATATGGCAAGTCTTGGCTTATAACATTGCCCCCAATTCACCAAGGTGGCTTATTTGTAGAAAATAAAGTAAATAAATCTAAGTGAAATACCATCGTAAGTATTTGCTATTCCACGCTTGTGGAATCGGGATCCTATAAATAGTGGTTAGCTTGAAAGTTCCAACTTCAAGCTTTTGTTCTTTCGCACAGGGACCTTTCTAATTCGGACCAAGTGCGCCCATACCTGGGAGAACTTGTTTCCAAATAAGATCCCTAACCTCAAAGGTATGGCTTCTGTCCTTGTCATTAAAGTGTCGTGCTACTCTTTCTGGTGAGCAACTACCCTAAGTTCAGATTCTTCCCATTTCTCATTAACAAAGTGAGGAACTCAAGGAGTTCCTCATTCATCTTTGGATCACAGTGTTTTCTTTAATTGGAAGGAATTTCTAGTTCTATCGGAATCATAAACTCAGCTCCGTAGGCTAGAGCAAATGGAGTATGTCCGGTCGTGGATTTGTGGGTCGTTCGGTAAGCCCATAATGCTAGGGGTAGTTCATCAACCCTGTTGCCCTTGGCTTTTGTCAACCATTTTTCAGGACGAATTTGATGATTTTATTTACCTTCTCCACCTGTCCATTCGCTTACGGGTGTGTTACTACCGAGAAGATTTTCTTAATTTTGTACCGATTATAGAAATCCTAGAAATCGATGCTCTTAAATTGAGTTTCATTTTCGGTTATGATTTTATATGGGGCTTCAACTTTTTATATATGATGGTTTTCACCACAAAGTTGGTTATGTTCTTCGTAGTGATTGAGGCTAGCAATTCCACTTTAGCCCACCTAAAGTAGTCCACAGCTACAATAGCGTACTTTGTTCTTTCCTTTGGCATCGATAGCACACCAATTACATCAATTCCACAAACCATAAATGACCATGGGCTAACCATTTGCATACTTGATAGATGAAGCTCTTAGAATCTCCGCAAACCTCTAGCATTGGTCGCACTGTCTGGTGTAATCAGTACCATCTTGTTAAATTATGAACCATAATGCATAGCAAAGATCTTTCTTTGCTAATGCCTTCCCATTGGTATGGTTATCGTGACTTACTTCATGTACTTAATAACGATTTTTTTGCCTTGTCCTCGTTAACACACCACAACAACAGGGTAGAAAAGCTTCTTTTGTATAACACTCCTACTTGCATTATAAATCTTGGCACTTTATGAAGGAGTTTTCATCGTTTATTTCATCCGTGTAGGGGAATACCCTTTAACAAATGGGGCATTTCACAAGAAGGACAAACTTTGCAGTCCAATTAGTTTTTAGGACACATAACCATAGAAATTAATTTCAAGGCCAAAGTCAGCAGAATAATTACTTTTAAGGACAAAGTCAGCAGTCCAATTACTTTCAAGGACATAATTTCATAGGTTTTTAGGCCTTAGAAACTAATTATTTTGCATTTTGTCCTTAAAAGTAATTATTTCAATTGTGTGTCCTAGAAACTAATTGCACTTGCTAAAGAGGCCCTTGTGGCTAATTTCCACTTAACAAATAGTCTTTGATTAGAGTCATCCATGACTCCCTTTCCTCTTCGGTCTCCCAGATTAAATCATCATCCATCCGGTCGATGCTCGAAGCTAATAAAACTTTGATAGGAACCAATCCTATCAGTTGTGTATCCCCAGAGCTAGCTAGCTTAGCCAGTGAATCCACCTTCGTGTTATCCTCTTTAGGAACGTGCATTATTGTGTAGTGTTCAATATTATTCAACGGTTCTAGCATCTTAGTCGGGTAAGGGGAAAGTCTTGCTCCCTTAGCCTAAAATTCCTTCTTTACTTGATAGAACACCAATCGAGAGTCGCAATACACATGAAATGTCCTGACACCCAGTTCCCTCGCTATCTTGAGTCCAGCTATCAATATAGCATACTAAGCTTCATTATTCATTGCCGAAAATTCTAGCTTCATTACATAGTATATCATTTGTCCTTTCAAGGTTACAAGGAGTACTCCTGCCCCGGAATCTATACAGTTATAGCACTTAGCGGTTCTATAGCGGTGAAGGTACAAAAAGTTATAGCGGGGATATAGCGGGAAATAACAAAGGTGCAAAAACTTCCATTAGATATAAAATCTAATATTTAATTTTAATTTATTCTCATTCTCACCTCATTTATGTAGAAAAATGAAATATTATTACCTTTATATAACAAAATTTAGGAATTGATGGCTGTAATAGATTTTTAACGTATTAAACATTTATGTCTTAAAATTACGTCTTCACCCTAACTTTGTTGATTTGGTTTAAAAGATAACCAGTCAAATCAAACTTTTTATATTAATATTGCTAAAGCGGGGCTAAAAAGCCTTTATTTAGCAGGTGTAGTGGAAACTAGTAGGGCTTAAAGTGGATCTACTATTTAATAGTGCTGAATTGAAAAAGAGTAGCGGTCGAAGAGCGTTATTCGCTAATCGGGGATTTTGCGGGGCTTTAACTGCATAGCCTAGAATGATGTTTGTTGGAAGTTCCACCTGCTATAACTTCCACGGAATGGGCTGGACCATAACATCTTCCTTTTCTCCATTCCAAACGGTGAACTAGGCGATGAAATCAGCCAGCGCTTGTCCTTTTGTCGCCCTTCTAAGGTTGTAAGCTAAGTCATACTGGCTCAGCTCGATATCCACTTCAATAATCTTCCCAAGATCTCAGGTCAATGCAGTACTTGCTTTAAGGGCTGATATGTCAGCACCTTTATCGAGTTAGCTTAAAATTATAGTCATAATTTCCTTGAACACAAAGTAGTATGCTAGCTTTTCTAATCTTGGAAAGTTCTTTTTTCGCTTCGGTAAACCGCTTACTGATGTAGTCTATGGGCCTTTGGTTCTTCGTCTCTTCACGTACCTAGGCTGGAATTAGTGCATGATAGATATGGCTAAGTATATAAACAGATCTTCACCTTCCAAAGGGTTTGATATGATCAACGACCTCTCCACGTGCTTCAATATTTCCTAGAAAGCATCCTGGCATTCCTTCGTCCAGACAAACTTTCCTTTTTCCTTTTTAAGGGCATCGAAGAATGGTATACAATTATCGATCACTTTCAAAATAAATCGACTTAGCATAACGACTTTTCCGTTCAAGCTCTGCATTCCCTCCTTGTCCTTGCAATAATTACATGTTTCAAGGCATTAATCTACTCCGAATTAGCCTCAATTCCTCTTGAATTCACAATTAAACCCAAGAATTTCTCCGATGTGGCTCCGAAGGAAGATTTCAATGGATTTAACTTTATTTTGTACCTCCACGCACATCAAACATTTTGGAAAGATCGACTATATAGTTCTTCAATAGCCGTAACTTCACAAGCATATCATCCACAAACACTTCCATAGTCTATCCAATTTTATTTTTAATATTATATTAACCAATCACTGGTAGGTAGCTCAAGTGTTCTTCAAACCGAACGAAATGACTCAATAGCAAAACTGACCTAAACTAGTGACAAAACTCATATGCTCTTGATCTTGAATGTGCATTGCTATTTGGTTGTACTCGAAATATCCATCCATAAAGGATAACAGCATATGTTCGACCATTGAGTCCATAAGTTGGTCTATCTTTGGCAGTGGGAAGATGTCATTTGGGCATGCTTTATTCAAGTCTAAATAGTCAGTACATATCCACCATTTTCCATTTGCCTTCTTAATCAACACGAGATTCGATACCCATTCTGGGTATAAGTCGTCGTAGATAAAGCCATTTGCCTTTAACTTTTCCGCTCCTTCTTTAAATGCAGTAGATCACTTCGGACCCAGAATGCATCTCTTCTGCTTTATAGGAGGGCACTTTGGGTTCACATTCAATGCGTGGTAAACCATCTCTGACATATTCCATAAATGTCTGAATGTGTCCAGGCAAAATATGTCCAGATTTTCTCGGAGAAAACCAACCAACTCCTTTCTCAATTTGGCGCTAAGCCGAGATCCGATCTTAAGGACTCGGATAGGGTCATCCATATCGATCGGGATATTGATCACAAGCTCTACCGATGCTGCCTGCGCATCCTCTGGCTCCTTTTGGGGATCTATATACTTGAAGAATTTTCTGTGGCTCCCAAGCTAGGGCTTGGGCATTGATTGCTATGCATCTATTGTCTTGATGCAGAGAGTTTTCTTCACAAAATTTCCCTTCTTCCGTCGCTTCACTTCTTTGAGCTCGACGACATAGCATTCATGACCTGCACTTTGGTCTCCTTGAATAGCACCAACTCCATTCCCTACTAGAAACTTCATCATCAAGCACCAATGAGCCAGGGCTATTTTAAAACTTGCAAGGGTCGGTCGGCCCAAAAAGGCATGGTAATCTAAAAATTCATCAGCAATAACAAACGTTTGCATCCACACAACCTTGTAGTCTCCTTCACCTATCTCTACTAGTAGTTCAATAGTCCAGACAAGCTCTTTTGCCTCTCGGATAAATCCTTGGATCTTAGATTTACTTGGTTTGATATCCTTCGGACCGATTTTCATTTGATCAAAGGTTTTCTTGAATAGGATGTTAACCGAGCTTCCATTATCAATTAAGACTCGACATACAGTGGATGTCCAACAACATTGTAATTACCATAGGATCAAGCATAGGAGCTTCAATCCTATTAGACTCTCAATCATGAAACACAATATCATCCGTAATTTTCCTCATATATATTGTCAGAGCTCCATCTTCGATGGAAAAACAATTCTCTTACGACACATGCTTCAATAAAGTTCCATGCCATTCCATCTCATTCCACTTCCTCTCAACTAGATGAGGTCCTCCAGTTATTGTATTGATCACAATCCTACATCTGACCACATGGGTCCTTCTCCACTGGATCCAGTCGATCCCTCAAGGCATTCTGCCCTTGAGGTCTAGTATCCTTTCTGCCATCCTGTAGAACTCTCACATACTGCTGCAACTAGTTCTTTTATTTTAACTCTTCAACCATATCTCTTAGATGATGACACTCATTGGTATTGGGTCCATGAGTATCGGAAGCGATAATACTTCCCTAAGTGTTATTCAGCTTTATTACCTCCCTCCGAAGCAGCTTCTTATACATTTCCATTCCATTCTTGCATAGCAATATATATATATATATATATTCTCTATGGTGTCATTCAGAGGTGTATACTCCTCTAGTCTTAGACGTCTTAGACACTTCCTGCTACCAGTCCTTCTACCTCTTACACCCTAATTTCTTTTCTGCTGATTATTATTGTTTCCCACATTTATCACAACATTACCAGAACTCTCACTCGTTCATTTAATAGCTACATTACTTTGCATGACTTACTTCAACAATCCATTGCTTGCCTTTCCGGAAACCGTATCCACCTCTTCCAAATGAAGATATTTGTTGGTCTTCCTATAGAACATTTCCACGGTAGAGGTTATTTCATCTTTAACCACTTACCAAAGTCCATATCTGGATGTATCCCCGGACCAATGCCATCAGCACAATATCCTCTTTTGTGTTATTCACTTCCACTATAGAAGTATTAAATCTACTCAAAAATCCCTTTAGAGTTTCTCTGGGACCTTGGTGATATTCGGCAAGGACATTATGTCCTTTGGCCGGGCAGTGTTAAACCTGAACTGCTTCATAAACTTCTTCCCTAGTTCATTGAATGTTGATATGGATCTCGGCGTGAGTCGGGTAAACCACATCAAAGCAACTCCATGCAAAAAGATAGGAATACACCTACATCTTACTACATCAGTCACTCTAGCACCATCCATGTGCCATTCGTACTTCAACAGATGCTGCCGATGATTCATCGTTCCGCTATACGACATTATCGTAAGCATCACGAACTTATTAGGATATTCCTCTCGTAGAATATTCCCTGTGAATGGAGTTCTACTAGGCGCGGAACCCGTCTCTTCATTTTTCCTCATAAATTTTCTTCCATTAACCGTTTTATCATATTGGTAATATATTCCTTATTGGCCTGGTGATCCGAAAAGCGACAACCAGGAGCAGCCCGAGCGTTTGACTCCACTAACAATCTCGGTTTGCTCAATGATGTATAGGCTCTCCTGCATTTGGAAGCGCCACTTCTTTGAATCTTCTATGATGTCTGACTGGTTATGTGGCAGTTGTTTGAGCATTGGTGTTTTTTGCTCCAACATCGTTGCCACTGTCCTTCAAATCATCTTCAATGTCTGACAAGTCGATGGAATTGGGTAACACAACTCCATGGCTATCCTCATTCATCTTGGTACCAAACTGATTCATGTTGACACCAAATTGTCCAGTATTGGCCAACACATGGCCAGTTCTACAAACGGTCTTCCTTGAGGCTCTAGCAATCTTTTCCTTCAGTTTTTGCTTTTCGTCCCTTTTGTTCTAATCAAATGCAGATGAATTCTCTTCTTCAAAACCAAAATGTGATGTGTCTCTTCTACTTTTCCTTGGCTTTACGACTGCTGGATCAATAAGGCAATACTTACATCCATCTTATCAACGAGTATTTTTTGGCTGTCCATCATCGTCTGGTTCAACTCAGCAATTATCCTATCAAACTCCACTTTTGTAACCATCTCTTGAGATGCATATGGTCTAGGAGAAACACTTATAATTTGGTTTGTCTCTTTATTGTGGTGAGAAGCTTCATCTTCTCCACCAATTATAGCTCTAGATCTTCCAGATATCATAGGGGGCATTACTTCAAATATGCAATAGCAATGTTCTGGATCTAACTTCTGGATGCTTTAGTTCAAAGTACTAAGCTAGATCTACTCTTGAGAAGCTTTTTTTCTCAGTGAAAGAACCAAAAATGTTGAACCAAAATTGGTACATTACCCAAACCGAATAATAACAAGTAGATCTAAGTAGAATCAGCTAAAAACAGTAAGTAAAACATGGCTTTCTATAGTGATTCGGCAAACTCTATGGCCTACGCCCACTTTAATATTATTATGGAATAATTATCATGAGTACAAGAGCTTTGCAACTTGATTTTCAATCAAAAACATTAAAATGTATGCTCAAGAATGACAATGGTGGATAGAGGATGGAAGATGAAGAAATAAGGGCCAAAAAGTTCTCTCATTGCTGCTCTAGGCTTGTTATTTATAGTAGAATTGCCCATCTGAGTCGTTAGATCATGAAAGACCTAGTAAAAATATAGATCCATGGAAGTAAGAAGGAAAAAGAAGTCATCCTGTAGCAAAAATCATGTCGGTATCGACATGGATCATGTTAGTACTGAGATAATTTCTTCATACAACCTGTGGTTTTTCTTCCATTTCAACTAGCTTCTTCACGTCTTCAACCTTTGAGTATACGTCTCCTATAAATTCTTCTCAACATCGAGAGCCCATATGGCATTTGTCCTTTGCTGCATAGTTTTTCAATTACTAACCTACTTTTTTGGAGATGAACCTTGAAGCTACCAGTTGAATGCTCCTATCACTTGTCCGTACAAAAATTGCCCAAAACTGTATAAGGCAAACCACTTGGTGTGGAATCCTTATCCCGACCTCTCGGTACTGACAACTTTCCATTGTAACTTTGGGACTTCAAATTTTTGGAGATTCCTTTTAAGGCCATCTTAAGGTTGCCCTGAGTTCTTGAACCATTTCATCTTTATTTCGACGTCCAGATTCACTTGAAGGCTATTTGGTTTAAATGCCAGATAACACTTACTTTTTGGAAAATTTTATTGTAATGATGGAGGATAGAATGAATGGAGTAAAAGAAAGATCCGTGAAACTGCTCGTAGATCTTGACATTGGGGAAGAATGTCAACACAATAAAGAATGATTGGACAATATCTTTATTCCTACCAAAGCACGTAAAATATAAAGATTGGAAATTTTGTTCGTAGTTACAAAATCAAGTTTACCCGGGAATGTTGAAAATAAACTTGGTTTTGGGAAGCATTAATTATTTTTGGAAATTTTAATTTTGGCATTCGTGAAAATAATTAAGTTATGTTGAAGAGGTTAAAGTTTAGCCTATAGAAGAATCTAAAAAATATGTTAATTAGTAATGAGTTTCTAGATTTATCTATCCTAAAAATGTAAAAGTTTTATGATAATTATAGAAAACTCTAGAGAATGATTATCAGCCATTGGATAGAATACATGTCCACCGTTCATTTAGGAGATGTGTTATTATAAATATGGAGAGTTTCCTCATTTGTATGCAAGTAAAAGAATAAAACAGAAAAAGATTGAATCATTTAATTCTTACTAGTCATTTTTTCTACTTATAAATTTGTTGATAACCATATCCATTAGGTTAGACCCGGACATGACCCGACAAGTCTCAATTATAGACAACTTGGGTTTCGTCGCGTCTAAACTTTATGTTTTCAAAACCTAGAATCGGCCTAACCGAGGGACCCTTTTGAGCCAGGTTGGGTGGTTTTAGAGCTGCTTGTGCAGTATCACTTAAAATGGACATATTTTAATGTTTTTAGGTCGGATCTTTTGGATCGAGAATAGTTTAGTTCAGGTTTGATCAAATCTAAATGTTACTTTTTTTACTCAACTGTATTCCAAGATCCTTTGAATTTAGATAAGTTTTTGGTCTTTCTTTGATTGGTTCATTGTGGCTACGTGCTGTTATAATTACCAGACGTATCTGAAATTTATAACAAAATTGATTTTCAAAAAAGCTGCTATCAGGTTATTGTTGGAAATTATTCGATGGTTCGAGTGTGATGATGATGTAAATTGTACTTTTGACTACGAGTATCATTGTATTATATTCTTTTAGGCAATGATTCCACCCTTCCAGTACAAATAGTTATTGAATTACTGACTTCAGGATTCAATGAATCCTTATATAGTGTAATTGATTCAAAGTTTTATGGATTTAGTTTGGTTAAGAACACTCTAAAATCTTAGAGTCTGGTGATGTAGAAGTGGAGATCAAGATGAAAGGAAGAAGAAGACAAAAATTTCATAATTTTTTGAAACGAATTCTTTCTGCCCTTTATAAAGGCAGTGAAAAGATGCAACAAATCATCAACAGACGCTTTTAATGGTCGCGTTTATTAGCATCAACTGTCTGCTTTCCCTCCTGATTCAAAAGTTACATCTGTGGGCCTAACACCATCACATTTCCCAATGATTTTCAAATGTCATGGATTGCTATCAATTTTAGCTTGAATTAAAACTTTTAGACCTGCAAATTGGCTAAAAAACTCATCAAAAATCTATCCAAAAATATATTCTGGACCCAAACCTGACCCGACCCAACTCAAATCAGTCGAACCGACAGCTACAACATGCATGCTTGTGTCAGGATGCATGGATTCTCTCTTCAATCCAAGATAAAAAACAATTGGGTATCCAAAGGGCTCAACCTCTTTATGAGAATCCTATATTTAAACAACCTAGGATAATTTTAAGATGAAGAACTAATATCCCATCATCTCTTCTTTCTTTCTTCTTCAAAACCATTAAACAAATCCCCATATTTTGAAAATACCAAACATTTTACGCTCATTTTCAAAATAAATGAAATAAAAGGAATGGTTGCGTCACTTAGTTGACAGCCTACATACCTAAGAGTGATCAAGCCAATGTAGTTTAAAGATGAAGAATTTGCATCATCGTGGAAACCAATAAATAAATAAGAGGTATCTTTTGGATTTGAACCTTCACTTGGAGTAAACCCATCAAAATCCAATTGAGGTCATTGGTGAACTAATTCTGAATCAAGTACCGCTATGATAAAATCAAAACAGTCACATATATTGATTTTTGTAAGTAGAGTGTTCTTTATATTCAGCACATTAATGGCTATGTGCTTAAATCCCGAGTCTATGAGTGTAGCGACCCCACTACTATACCCATATTATTAAAGAACATTATAAGTAACGTTGTCCAATAATACAGAGAATACAGCTTGTTAAAGGCGATCGAATATGAATATATCTTTAAACTAACACTGACACATCATACTTACTGCTTCACTTAATCTCTGAAATAAAATTTTAATGGGTACACTTGATGTCCAAAGTAATAACCACAACGTTTCTCAAAATCAGAATAGTATATCATGTAAACAATAGTTATAGATCACAGTGGAATAATAAACCTCATAAACATATACAAACTATGAGTCTACCAAATAATATACTAGACCCACATAAATACATCTAATAAAACTCACTATCTAAAATAGTACATCTCATATACATACACAAAATCCTATGTGAGATAAACTAAAGAGTTAAAATGGTTTATCTCTATTTTAGCACATCCATCCAAAGGTCTACACATCCCATAACCCGAAAAGTCTCGGTCTGACCCAAGTATTATAAAATAAACAGGTCAAACTATCTCTAAATATCCAAAAGGGCGAGAAAAAGATATAATACTAGGATATATGACATATAGAAAAATACAAGTGTCATATATATAAACAAGTCACCGAATATAGTCCAATTCTAATTACAACTCAAGACGCAAGAATGCTACAATCACAAAACACAAATAAATATCAAATCCTCAAAATCCATCTCAAGACACAGAAATCACGAAATAATGCAGTCAAAAAGCCCAAAATTCCAGAATAAATAATAATATCTCAAAATCTCGGAAAACTAAATCAATAATGATCACAATGATCGTACTCACACCGTGGAAAACAAAAGGTGGTATTACTCATACCGACCTGATACCAATGATCATCCATATCATGAAAACAAATTCTCAGAGTCCAAGAAAACCATGTCCATACCGATCCAATGATTGTAAAAACATAACTCAAAGACCGGTGAAGATATAACTCATTCTGATCATAAGGATCATATAAAAATCCAGGAGTATAATTCTTGAAGATCTATCGGCCTCTTTTCCAAACACCAAAAGGGAGTAAACTCTAAAGTGCCAAATACTATCACTTTTAGTAATCACGAGAACTAATGTAACATCCCGGAATTTTTCGACTTTCGAAAATTCAACATCGATACTCACTTTATCGACTGTCGAGAAATCGAATGCCGGAAACCCGAAAAGTTATGGTTTTAAGAAAGAAGAGGTAGAAGAAAAGATAGAAGAAAAGATAAAGAAGAAACAAAAGAACAACATCAGAAACAGAAACAATATCAGAGTCTCACATATCGCAGCGGAACAATATACAATAGATAATTACTAGTCTTTTTAAAACAAAGAACTATATCAGTTTATACATACATCAATCATCAGAGTCAATATACAACAATGGACAGTTATATAACTTGTCCTCATACAGAATACACAGCGGAATAAATACTATCAGATACAAATACTACGTCTCGCCATCCAGCTTGCTTCCAAAGCTCCAGAATATCCAGAATATCCTGATAATATAACTCTAGGCTGCCCGTGTGGAAATTTGTGGGCACCCAGAGTTTAGAAGGGAAACAATAAACTCCGAGTCAGTCATGGTGACTGGTGTGAGATCGTAAAACAGTTATCTTTCTTTAAAATAAACAACAGAAGAATTTTAAAGTCAATTCGAAATGCTTTTGGAAAATGAAACTACCATAAGACCTCCCACCACACACACAATGCAAACGCAGACTTGGAGGAGATTTCTTCTTATGATAGTCAAAGATGCTTACTACGCAAAATCAAATCATTTTTGATATTATTATTAGTGCATAGTGTAGAAAACATTTCGAAAGTATAATATTAATCTTAGCCAACATACGACCAGTATCGTATGCCTACTATAGCTACCATCTAAACAGTGGTGACCACCGTACGTAAATGGCAGGTTCTACAACTAATACCGTACAAAGTTCGTATTGGAGTTTGGATTTCCAACAAATGGTCAGGCTAAGGAACTTCCTTTTCCACGATGGGTACGTCCCTGGAATAGACGACCCGAGAAATAACCTAACATTACGGTTAGATCTCTGCCAACACAAGGCCGGGTTACCTCTGCAAAAATAGGTAACTACTGACACGCGTATGCCATCCCCCGATCGTCACCGATCTTCCCGAGGATCCCCGATTCGCAACAAACCACATAGATAATAATAATGCAGTAACCACAGAGGTTAAGTATCTGGGCTCCATACCATGATACCACCTTTATCCAGAAGGAATGACATACACTAAGGGGCGCTACTCCCTAGAACCTTGCTGCATTCGTCCTGTTTCGACCATTTCCGGGGTGTGAGGCTCGACGAAGTCTCGTCCACAAAGCTACGCTTTCTCAAAAAGCCCTGCTTCGGGTCAAACAAAAATGATCAACCTATGATCACAAAGATATAAGATCAAACAAATGATCATATCACAAATGATCAAACACTGATCATTTCACAGCAACACTCAGTATGCCACGTTACCAAATTGGGATATATCGCTGATAAATTTCAACTACATAACCTCTGAGCTCGTACGTCTCAGAGAAGGGTGTTAAGCTAAGAGAATAAATTCTCCGCCACCAACAGAAATGTATTTGAAAGAAATCAGCTTTATATCTCAAATTGTAACGTCAGACACACAATCCATACAAGTCTGTTCCGGGATTGAACAGAACCGAAGGCACTTCTCACGAAGCCCTTGCATATCCGGATAATTTTCTAATCACGTCAGGACTTCCCGTCACTAAGGGTGATAAAACCTCTAAATCGAAGATCAGTCGATGTAGAGTAACTCGACGGTAATCCTTCCGTTTTCAAAAATATCCGGTCTTCAACACCGGTCTTCGAATGCAATTCATAACGACGTATCACATATTCGGAATGGGTTATACGACCCCATGGTCCTTTCCCGGCTAACCCGAATAGTGAGCGCTTATTCAAAAATAAGTGTGGCATTCAAATTCATCCAATTCACAACAAATACCTATCTAAAGGTAATTATTGATAGTCGGTTATTTAACTATCAATAAAGATGCGCAACATCATCAGATTCCAAATAATTTTCCAAATTATTTCATCTTCAAAATATCTTTACTAGATATAGAATTTTCCACACTTAACCATTTGAAAACAATTTCAAATCAATTTCCACTCTTCAAAAATAAATCAATATTTATTTTTAAACAACTTCGCTTTCTTTTATAAATTCCGTATCGAATTTATACTTTCGAATATCTACTGATATTCGATTTTCAAATCGTTTTCAATATTCAATTTCAATTTATCTTTAAGAAGATAAATTCTCAAAACATTTCATTTCATTTTGGAAAACATTTCCATACTTATTTAAAAATAAGTCAGCAATTCACAATCCATTTATTTTCAACACTTGGAAAATATTCGATATACTTAAATCAAATTAAGTATATATATATTTCATTCTTTTAAGGAAATCATTTACTTTGACGACATTTATTTGAGTCAAAACGAATGTTACGTAAAACATCGTTACGACGACTCAAAACCACTAGTATAGGGATTTGAAAATTAAGATAGATATTTATAAATCCCAATACTACATAAAAACATTTCCTTTCGGAAACCATTTACTATAACAACAGTGTTATAGTCCACCATTTCCTTAAATTTCTCGAAAACGCCTATTTCAACAAGTATGTTGAAATCTATGTTTTCGATTCATAATACATTTTAAAACATCGTTAAAAACAATTTAACTTCATTTTAAAATATCACTTCTTCAAAAATGAATCCATTTTATTCAATAATATATTCACGGTCCAGAGTTGTGAATATATCTTTTCTTTAAAAATCTTCTATAAAGAAATTTATCCAATTCAATCTATTTCGAATTTATAAACACGTCTATAATTCCATTTCTATTTTTAATAACAACCTCGACTTATAAATCTTCTTTTTATTAACTTCTATATTTTACTTATCAAAATAAGTGATTTCGTATTTATAAACAGCATTTGTAAATTCCAATTTTATTTATAAGAATTTCAATATCAAATCAATTTCAATTATTGATTTCTAAATTTATTTATCACTACTAAATAAATTCCTTATTTTTCTCAAATCATTCAATATTCCATTTTTAAATGGATTCTTCAAATTGAAATCATTTTACATTGATTTCACAACTTATTTAAATTTACCAATTAAATTTCAAACTGAATTTCCAACTTATCTTCTTTTAAATAAATTCCTTTTTTAGAAAATAAATTTCAATCGTTTCTTTTAATCTATTTAAAAATCCAAATTTAAATTAATTTCTTCAATTTAAAATCACTATTATATGAAATTCATTTATTTAACGTTTTCACTTGATTCTGGAATTAATTCGATAAGAATATAAAAATTAACTTTTTATACTTTAAAATTCCTTTCTTCGAATTTATTCAATTTCTAAAATTTTATTTACTTAAAAATTTCTATTTTGATTTCAAAAATCCAATTTCATTTATTTTTGGAATCCAATGATATCAAACATCCATTCAGCTAAATTTTTAGCTTTCAATCAATTTCCAGACATCGATATGATCAATAACATCAATATAATCATTCACAGATTTATACCACAGTATAAATAAAATCAATCAATGTGAGGGGTCCAGTTGGATCCCTCCAACCTGTTTCCCTGCATCCAAAGACGTTAGCACAATACCAATTCCGCTCCAGTACGGAATTATCGCGGTATATAGGTTTTTATAAATCCGCTTACTAACGGCGCAATAGGGTCTCATCCGCTATACGAGGCGGGAAATCAATCAATCCAATATATACATATGCCAATATGTATATATTGCTATATATATAGATATATCCTATCATATCTAATATCACATCAACATAGCAATCATATCATCAATCAATAACTGTAAATCACAATTTTCCTTCGAGTGAGAAAATCTCACCTTTGCATTTAAATTTGCCATCCATTTCCATTGCAGTTTTGTTTTCTTTACAGATTTTGACCTAGTATAAACATTTGATAATTTGTTAATATTCGAAATTATCGACAATCAGTTTCTTTTCAATGGATTAAATTTTAAACCAATTTCTTTTAATAAATCTGTTTAACAAAAAAAAAATACTTTACTGTAAATTTTATACAAACTGAAAATTTCTAAACTATATATATATTTTCCGCATGTATATATATATATATATATATATATTTCAAAACCGCATATAAAAACAATCTTTTTATTTTCTTTCAGTCAAATTTCCAATATAAACCCTTATATATTTTCCCAAAATCTCATATAAAATTTATACTCAGTGTTTTCCAGTATATACATATATTTTTATGGAATCGAATCGTTATCATATTAAAATTTTAAATTCTCTGATGAACGAAGAGGAAATCAACAGCTTGATAAATACAAATGTTTAAACCAATTTTACCTCACTGGAAACATTTGCGAACCCAGGCTCGAACTCGACTTTGACATCTCTCGCGAAAGCCACCAGCTCGAACACACGACCGAGCTCCATGCGACCCCATCGACAACGCCGCTGCCAACAACTCCTCGCCTGAGTCGCCGTGATCAAGTCGCGAGTCTTCACGAACGTGCTGCCACCATCCCAACGTACACGCCCCCATCTACCTGCCTCGATCGATTTCGAGCATCTCCCCAATCGACATCTGACTTCGCCGCGCGACTCAACTCGCGTTCGCGAGCCACCTATCGCCCCGAACCATCGCCCCTGTCCTCTAGCCTGGCCTCGCTTGCGACCACGAACAACCCTCCCAGAACCTAAGCATCGCCGACCCTGATGGATCGAACGCGATTATAAAGAGATTGTAGCAGGACCTCAAATCGGCAGTAGAGAATATCGCATAGGAGGCGAGGATGAGCTGCGATGGATGATGGAATAGCCAAGTATGCAGCGATGATTATTATGAAGGCGTTGATTTGAGAAAATTTAGAAAGGGGGAAAGTTATTTTTCGCTCGGCTGTTCGAATCTGAAAGAGGGGAGGAGAGTAGTATTTGAAACGAAAGAGTATGGGTAACACGATTTTTTGTTCGTGATTCTCTGCGTGATTGAAGGAGATGAACGTGTGGTGACGTTGACCATTTTAAATTTAAATTCAAATTTACATTCGATAAAGATTTTTAATGCGTTTTACACGCCGTACGATCACATATTGACTCCGAAAAATACAAAAATTGAAATCCGACAATTATTCAAAATTACGGACCCAATGGAACTGGTTTCGTCGAATTCCGAGACTGTTTGAAAAATGACTATTTTTAAATATCGATTTGAACAATTAAATTCAAACTGAACAATTCAATTTCAAATTCGATTCTGAAGCTTCTGAAATATTTCTATAACTCCAGTATGATTAAATAAAATTTTCCAAATCAATTTCAATCATTTTAAACTCGATTTTCAATTATCTCTGGAATTTCACTATTTAATTTATCGATTAAATTATCAAATTAAATCCAATATTCGAAAAATAAATCATTCGACTTTTAAATTCCATTTATTAATATTTAAAATTAATTAAATATTCGAATTTTAATTATCAAAAATTCCGGGTCATTACAGACTTCCCCCCTTAAAAGAATTTCGTCCTCGAAATTACAAGTCAGGAAGAAAGGTCCTTAACTCGTCTACTATTTTTCACAATCTAATAGTTTTATCAATTTATCAAAATTTTCAAATCAAATCTTTCTATTAAAGATTCGTTATCATTCAACTCGTTTTCCAACTTCAATTATAAGTTTCAAACAACATTGTTTACTTCCAAATTCAAATTCGAGTTTAAATTCAAATTTTAAACTTTCAAAATTTCTCAAAAATTTTCTAACGCCCTAAATTTCCAAAAATTTTTGCCAGCGTCTCCTTTGCGCGGTTAACATGGCACGACTACAAAACGTCCCTACGGACTCTCAGATTTCAAAAAGAAAAAGAAAAAGCCAAGCGGCTAGACAAGAAATCATCAAATCTCATATTGAAATTCAAATACTTACCTTTTTGTCGAGCAATTCAAATTTATCTTCGAAAATCAAATCCAATTCCTTAATAACACCTGTATCTTACTAGCCATAATATCTAGTTACAGCATTCAAACATTTTGCAAATTTGATTACAAAATTTCTAGTATAAACTGCTTATACATTTTTTTCTTCCCTGTTGAAGTTATATATCTATTCTCATTCAATTTTACATTTCCCATTCATTTGTATTTAGTTTACCATTTCAACTAAATTTGGATTCAATTTACTTTCGATTCTGAAATATTGAATTTTATCAACTATCTGTCATTCACAACTGCATCATCTTAAATTAGTTTCATTTACTAATTTATCACAAATTGAAATTCACTTTATTCAAATTTGTTTTCAACATTCAGTTTCAATTCCAGTTTTATTCTTTCATTCATTCCCCAAAATTTATTTTCAATTTGCCATTTAGGTTTATAACCACTCATATTAAACTGGATTTTCAAATTCCATATGAATTTAATTCATTCCAAACCATATTAATTTGTCATTTCTTCAATTAGTTTCAATTACTAATTTTATTTCAATACTTTACTCTACAAATTCAAAATGAATTTTTTCAACATTCAATTTACTTTCACCAAGTTGATTCTCTTGTATTTATTTTAACTTAACTTCATCCTTTAAGTTAAATTTATTCTATCAAAATTTAATCTGTATTAGTTATCAACTTATTAATATTTCACAAATATGGTATCCCAGAGTCTTACCAACATTTCAAAAACCATTTTTGAAAACAATTCAAATCATCCTTTGAATTTCCAAACAAAACCCAATTTTCCAAACAACTTTCATTTAAAACAATTTGGTAGCAATTCCTCTTTTGGAAACCCGAAAATGAACACCAACGATGCCGCGGTCATCATCGAAGTTATTTTCCAGCGACCGAAAAGAGTTTAGAGCTTTTCATTCCTTCAAAACATTTTTCAAAACCCTTGAAATCCATTTTCAAATCAAAAAGGATTTAAACTTTCAAATCTCCAAAATTTTCAAATTCTTTTCAAAACATTTCCAAATACTTCTCTGGAATTCCGTTTTAAATTACAATTCACATCTAAAATTTACATTCTTCAATTTCATTTGTATGTGAATTTTATTTCTTAACTTTGGAGTTGTAATTTCAATTTCTTATTTAATTTCAATGATAATAATAATAATTCAATGTTATCATTTTTCTAACAACCAAACATCCATATACTATGATAATTCATAGAAAATCAATTCGTTTCTATACAAAAATAGTTTTGGGCAAAATTATCTCATTTACCCTATTTAAAACAATACTGTGCCGAATTGTTCTATATAAGTGTTTAGAGATCCCTATCGATAGAGTTGTACGGACAATACCGACCAGAATCCATATACCACTCAACAAACCAATCATCACAATATAAAACAATTTTATACTCACTAACAAATACGCACTCGTATCTATTATTACACTCAACTCATTCTAGAGTACTACTGACTCTATCTCTAATGAGTAACACCCAACAGAGCAGGGTTGTCGCTTAACCATATGCTCTGATACCAAATGTAACATCCCGGAATTTTTCGACTTTCGAAAATTCAACATCGATACTCACTTTATCGACTGTCGAGAAATCGAATGCCGAAAACCCGAAAAGTTATGGTTTTAAGAAAGAAGAGGTAGAAGAAAAGATAGAAGAAAAGATAAAGAAGAAACAAAAGAACAACATCAGAAACAGAAACAATATCAGAGTCTCACATATCGCAGCGGAACAATATACAATAGATAATTACTAGTCTTTTTAAAACAAAGAACTATATCAGTTTATACATACATCAATCATCAGAGTCAATATACAACAATGGACAGTTATATAACTTGTCCTCATACAGAATACACAGCGGAATAAATACTATCAGATACAAATACTACGTCTCGCCATCCAGCTTGCTTCCAAAGCTCCAGAATATCCAGAATATCCTGATAATATAACTCTAGGCTGCCCGTGTGGAAATTTGTGGGCACCCAGAGTTTAGAAGGGAAACAATAAACTCCGAGTCAGTCATGGTGACTGGTGTGAGATCGTAAAACAGTTATCTTTCTTTAAAATAAACAACAGAAGAATTTTAAAGTCAATTCGAAATGCTTTTGGAAAATGAAACTACCATAAGACCTCCCACCACACACACAATGCAAACGCAGACTTGGAGGAGATTTCTTCTTATGATAGTCAAAGATGCTTACTACGCAAAATCAAATCATTTTTGATATTATTATTAGTGCATAGTGTAGAAAACATTTCGAAAGTATAATATTAATCTTAGCCAACATACGACCAGTATCGTATGCCTACTATAACTACCATCTAAACAGTGGTGACCACCGTAAGTAAATGGCAGGTTCTACAACTAATACCGTACAAAGTTCGTATTGGAGTTTGGATTTCCAACAAATGGTCAGGCTAAGGAACTTCCTTTTCCACGATGGGTACGTCCCTGGAATAGACGACCCGAGAAATAACCTAACATTACGGTTAGATCTCTGCCAACACAAGGCCGGGTTACCTCTGCAAAAATAGGTAACTACTGACACGCGTATGCCATCCCCCGATCGTCACCGATCTTCCCGAGGATCCCCGATTCGCAACAAACCACATAGATAATAATAATGCAGTAACCACAGAGGTTAAGTATCTGGGCTCCATACCATGATACCACCTTTATCCAGAAGGAATGACATACACTAAGGGGCGCTACTCCCTAGAACCTTGCTGCATTCGTCCTGTTTCAACCATTTCCGGGGTGTGAGGCTCGACGAAGTCTCGTCCACAAAGCTACGCTTTCTCAAAAAGCCCTGCTTCGGGTCAAACAAAAATGATCAACCTATGATCACAAAGATATAAGATCAAACAAATGATCATATCACAAATGATCAAACACTGATCATTTCACAGCAACACTCAGTATGCCACGTTACCAAATTGGGATATATCGCTGATAAATTTCAACTACATAACCTCTGAGCTCGTACGTCTCAGAGAAGGGTGTTAAGCTAAGAGAATAAATTCTCCGCCACCAACAGAAATGTATTTGAAAGAAATCAGCTTTATATCTCAAATTGTAACGTCAGACACACAATCCATACAAGTCTGTTCCGGGATTGAACAGAACCGAAGGCACTTCTCACGAAGCCCTTGCATATCCGGATAATTTTCTAATCACGTCAGGACTTCCCGTCACTAAGGGTGATAAAACCTCTAAATCGAAGATCAGTCGATGTAGAGTAACTCGACGGTAATCCTTCCGTTTTCAAAAATATCCGGTCTTCAACACCGGTCTTCGAATGCAATTCATAACGACGTATCACATATTCGGAATGGGTTATACGACCCCATGGTCCTTTCCCGGCTAACCCGAATAGTGAGCGCTTATTCAAAAATAAGTGTGGCATTCAAATTCATCCAATTCACAACAAATACCTATCTAAAGGTAATTATTGATAGTCGGTTATTTAACTATCAATAAAGATGCGCAACATCATCAGATTCCAAATTATTTTCCAAATTATTTCATCTTCAAAATATCTTTACTAGATATAGAATTTTCCACACTTAACCATTTGAAAACAATTTCAAATCAATTTCCACTCTTCAAAAATAAATCAATATTTATTTTTAAACAACTTCGCTTTCTTTTATAAATTCCGTATCGAATTTATACTTTCGAATATCTACTGATATTCGATTTTCAAATCGTTTTCAATATTCAATTTCAATTTATCTTTAAGAAGATAAATTCTCAAAACATTTCATTTCATTTTGGAAAACATTTCCATACTTATTTAAAAATAAGTCAGCAATTCACAATCCATTTATTTTCAACACTTGGAAAATATTCGATATACTTAAATCAAATTAAGTATATATATTTCATTCTTTTAAGGAAATCATTTACTTTGACGACATTTATTTGAGTCAAAACGAATGTTACGTAAAACATCGTTACGACGACTCAAAACCACTAGTATAGGGATTTGAAAATTAAGATAGATATTTATAAATCCCAATACTACATAAAAACATTTCCTTTCGGAAACCATTTACTATAACAACAGTGTTATAGTCCACCATTTCCTTAAATTTCTCGAAAACGCCTATTTCAACAAGTATGTTGAAATCTATGTTTTCGATTCATAATACATTTTAAAACATCGTTAAAAACAATTTAACTTCATTTTAAAATATCACTTCTTCAAAAATGAATCCATTTTATTCAATAATATATTCACGGTCCAGAGTTGTGAATATATCTTTTCTTTAAAAATCTTCTATAAAGAAATTTATCCAATTCAATCTATTTCGAATTTATAAACACGTCTATAATTCCATTTCTATTTTTAATAACAACCTCGACTTATAAATCTTCTTTTTATTAACTTCTATATTTTACTTATCAAAATAAGTGATTTCGTATTTATAAACAGCATTTGTAAATTCCAATTTTATTTATAAGAATTTCAATATCAAATCAATTTCAATTATTGATTTCTAAATTTATTTATCACTACTAAATAAATTCCTTATTTTTCTCAAATCATTCAATATTCCATTTTTAAATGGATTCTTCAAATTGAAATCATTTTACATTGATTTCACAACTTATTTAAATTTACCAATTAAATTTCAAACTGAATTTCCAACTTATCTTCTTTTAAATAAATTCCTTTTTTAGAAAATAAATTTCAATCGTTTCTTTTAATCTATTTAAAAATCCAAATTTAAATTAATTTCTTCAATTTAAAATCACTATTATACGAAATTCATTTATTTAACGTTTTCACTTGATTCTGGAATTAATTCGATAAGAATATAAAAATTAACTTTTTATACTTTAAAATTCCTTTCTTCGAATTTATTCAATTTCTAAAATTTTATTTACTTAAAAATTTCTATTTTGATTTCAAAAATCCAATTTCATTTATTTTTGGAATCCAATGATATCAAACATCCATTCAGCTAAATTTTTAGCTTTCAATCAATTTCCAGACATCGATATGATCAATAACATCAATATAATCATTCACAGATTTATACCACAGTATAAATAAAATCAATCAATGTGAGGGTTCCAGTTGGATCCCTCCAACCTGTTTCCCTGCATCCAAAGACGTTAGCACAATACCAATTCCGCTCCAGTACGGAATTATCGCGGTATATAGGTTTTTATAAATCCGCTTACTAACGGCGCAATAGGGTCTCATCCGCTATACGAGGCGGGAAATCAATCAATCCAATATATACATATGCCAATATGTATATATTGCTATATATATAGATATATCCTATCTGTAACGACCCGGAATTTTGAACAAATTAAATTAAGGATATTTAATTAATTTTAAATATTTGAACGATGATTTAATTTGAATCCCCGATATAACTCTGAATTTTGCGATTAAACATTTAAATTTAATCGATTGAAGTTGAATAAAAATTTGAATCTTCAATTTTAAGTTGAAGAAAAATATTTCGAAAGCTTTTAAAATTCGTATTGATATTACTGAAGATAATTAAAACTTCAAAATCGAATTTGAAAATGGTTCGTTCAGTTTTGAAATTATATCGTTCGTATCGATGTTTAAAAATAGCCGTCCGAGGCACAGTCTCGGAATTCGACGAAACCAGTTCCATTGGATCCGTAATATTGTATTTTTGTCGGATTTCAAATATCGTATTTTTCGGTGTTTATATGTGAGCACACGGCGTATAAACGCGTCAAAATCAAATTGAGTTTAATTTAAAATTTAAAATTTATATTAATTAACATCGGCACGTTCTCTCCTTCATCCACGCCCAAATTCACGCAAGGAATCACGAAATAATCGTGCAGAGCATCCCTCTCCCAATTTTAAATATTCATCTACTCTTCCTCCCTTTCCAAATCAATTCACAGAAAAAAAAAATGGCCGGTCCTCTAAAATAATCGAATCCAGATAGAAGATCAAGTTCAAACAAATAAAATTAAATTGGTCGCATTCTTCACAACAGATTTATTCCCCTTCCTTCCTCCGTTCGTTATTAAAAAGAAAAAAAAAACGATGATCTCGTTCGATTTAAAGATCGAGAACCAGGGGATCTTCGCGATTTAAATCGCGACAAGACTCGCGACTGAGGAAGCTCGTGCGCGTTGAAGGGTGGAATCGAGATCTATGAGGCGCGCGTGGGGTGCGTTCGAGCACGATTGAGGCAATGGGTTGCGTGTGCCCGCGTTTGGGCTTTACGCGATGGCGATATCACGACTGGGCGCTCAAGCTCGTGGTCGAGGCAGCGATTTTTTGGAGGATAGGAGTTAGCGGCGACCTGGGGAGGAAGTATCGCGAGATGGAGGCAGTGGTGTCGCGATCGAGTTAGGGCACGGTAAATTTCTGGTGGTGGTCGAATTCGATGGCGTGGATGCTGGCGATGGCCTGGAGCTCGCGTTCGATCTGAAGTCAGTTAGGTATTGTTTTGAAATTTCTTTAGTTTAAAATCTCTGAATCTAGAGTTAATTGATTTGAATGCAAGGTTAGGGTAAATCAGTTAAAAAGAAATTTTAGTTGATTGAATTTATTAAAAGAAGTTTGGTTTTAAATTTAATCGATTTAGTTAAATAAAATTATTTAAGGAGAAATTAATAATTAGTTTGAAATAAATCAAGGGTTAAATTATTTTGTTTAGGAGAAATAAGTTTAAAAGTAAAGTATAAATGTATTGTTCAATTGATTATCTAAAACTATTTAGATTACTAGAGGAAAATATATATAAAGGAGATTTATTTTTAAATATAAAATTTTGAGTTAAATAAAGTTATTGATTGATTTGGTATCAAAATAAAATGACCGGCGAATCGAAATTATCAAATGAAAATTTATTATTCGATTTGTTCAAATATTAATAAAATTGTACAATTGCTTATACAAGGTTAAACGGTGAAGAAATAAGTTGGATTCAAAATGGATTACAAAATAAAAAGCTAAGGTGAGATCTTCTCACTCAGATTTATAATTGAATTGCAGTTATTGATTGATTTGCTTGAATGTGCTATTAGATATGATAGGATATATCTATATATATAGCAATATATACATATTGGCATATGTATATATTGGATTGATGATTTCCCGCCTCGTATAGCGGATGAGACCCTATTGCGTCGTTAGTAAGTGGATTTTTATAAAACCCATATACCGCGATAATTCCGTACTGGAGCGGAATTGGTATTGTGCTAACATCTTTGGATGCAGGGAAACAGGTTGGAGGGATCCAACTGGATTCCTCACCAGTGGTTATTTATTTACAGATATTGTGATATATTCTGTTATCATATTGATATATGATATTGACTGTTGTGATGGACTGATTTGTGTTGTTGCATCGTCGGATTCAGTTTTAAAATGTAAAAATAACGACTTTTACTTTAAAAAGGGTTTTTAAAGTGATCTTTGAAATTATACGTTTTATTAAATTTCTGAAGTGATTTATTTTAAATAAATAAACGTTCAAATTTTAAAGTTACAAAAATTTATAGATTTGTGAAATATAACCGAAAAGTGATTTTTGGAATAAATAGTTGACTGATTTATAAAATGGTTTAAGTTGGGATTTTTGAATAACTATAAACGATTTGTATAGAAAGATTTATAAAATTGATATGTTATAAATCAAAATATTGGACTTATAAAACGAATTTTTATAAGTGTTAAAAAGAAGTATAAAAGGATTTTATAAGTAAATGAAATTAATAGATTTATAACGTAAAGTTATAAAGTGAATAGATGTTGTAGAATAAACGATTTATAAGTAATTTACTTATAAATTAGATTTTGCACTTAATTGGGATATAAACAGAAATTGCTAAATGAAATGATTTCATAAGTTGAAATCGTTACGAAGTATAAATGTGATTTATAAACGTTGTTTATAAATCTGAAATCACTTATTTTGATAAGTAATTTTAGAAGTTAATAAAAGGAGAATTTTATAAATCGAAGTTGTTAGAAAATATAAAGGTGAATTTATAAACGTTGTTTTATGAATTCGAAATCAATCAAATTTGGTGAATGTAATATAGAAGTTATTAAGGGAATTTTATCCACGATTTTGGACAGTGGATAATTCTTGAAATAAATGTGAAAAAAGGGATTGAAACATGGTTATTGAAGTATATTCACGATTTTGGACAGTGAATATATTATTGAAGAAAAAATGGTTATGTTTGGAAAAGTGACATTTAAAAATGAAGTTAAACATTTTAAAGATGTTTTAAAATGTATTATAAATCGAAAGCAGAGATTTCCGCAGTTCTTGTTGAAATAGACGTTTTCGAGAAATTTAAGGAAATGGTGGACTATAACACTGTTGTTATAGTAAATGATTTCCGAAAGGAAATGTTTTGATGTAGTATTGGGATTTATATACCTATCTTAATTTAGAATCCCTATACTAGTGATTTTGAGTCGTCGTAACGATGTTTTACGTAATATTCGTTTTGACTCAAATAAATGTGTTTAAAGAGAATGATTTCCTTAAAAGAATGAATATATACTTAATATTGATTTAAGTATATCGAACATTTTCCAATGTTGAAAATAAATGATTTGTGAAATACTTATTATTAAATAAGTACGGAAATGCTTTTCCAATATGAAATGAACGTTTTGAGATTTTATCTTCTTAAAGATAAATTGAAATTGAATATTTGAAATCGATTTGAGAATCGTATATCAGTAGATATTTTGAAATATAAATTCACTATGGAATTTATAAAAGGAAGGGAAGTTGTTTAAAAATAAACGTTGATTTATTTTTAAGTGTGGAAATTATTATATCTAGTAAAGATATTTTTGAAGATAAATAATTTGGAAAATTATTTGGAATCTGATGATGTTGCGCATCTTTATTGATAGTTAAATAACCGACTATCAATAATTACCTTTAGATAGGTATTTGTTGTAAATTGGATGAATTTGAATGCCACACTCATTTTTGAATAATCGCTCACTATTCGGGTTAGCCGGGAAAGGACCATGGGGTCGTATAACCCATTCCGAATATGTGATACGTCGTTATGAATTGCATTCGAAGACCGGTGTTGAAGACCGGATATTTTTGAAAACGAAAGGATTACCGTCGAGTTACTCTACATCGACTGATCTTCGATTTAGAGGTTTTATCACCCTTAGTGACGGGAAGTCCGGACGTGATTAGAAATTTATCCGGAATTGCAAGGGCTTCGTGAGAAGTGCCTTCGGTTCTGTTCGATCCCGGAACAGACTTGTATGGATTGTGTGTCTGACGTTACACTTTGAGATATAAAGCTGATTTCTTTCAAATACATTTCTGTTGGTGGCGGAGAATTTATTCTCTTAGCTTAACACCCTTCTCTGAGACGTACGAGCTCAGAGGTTATGTAGTTGAAATTTATCAGCGATATATCCCAATTTGGTAACGTGGCATACTGAGTGTTGCTGTGAAATGATCGGTGTTTGATCATTTGTGATATGATCATTTGTTTGATCTTATATCTTTGTGATCATAGGTTGATCATTTTGTTTGACCCGAAGCAGGGCTTTTTGAGAAAGCGTAGCTTTGTGGACGAGACTTCATCGAGCCTCACACCCCGGAAATGGTCGAAACAGGAAGGATGCGGCAAGGTTCTAGGGAGTAGCGCCCCTTAGTGTATGTCATTCCTTCTGGATAAAGGTGGTATCATGGTATGGAACCCAGATACTTAACCTCTGTGGTTACTGCATTATTATTATCTATGTGGTTTGTTGCGAATCGGGGATCCTCGGGAAGATCGGTGACGATCGGGGGATGGCATACGCGTGTCAGTAGTTACCTATTTTTGCAGAGGTAACCCGGCCTTGTGTTGGCAGAGATCCGGTTAGGTTCTCGGGTCGTCTATTCCAGGGACGTACCCATCGTGGATAGGAAGTTCCTTAGCCTGACCATTTGTTGGAAATCCAAAGAAACAATACGTGACTTGTACGGTTTTAGTTGTAGAACCTGCCATCTAATATGGCAGCTATAGCAAGCATACTATAATGGTACCTATGCTGGCTAAGATTAATATTCTACTTTCGAAATGTTTTCTACACTATGCACTAATAATAATATCGAAAAGAATTTGATTTTTGCGTAGTAAGCATCTTCGACTATCATAAGAAGAAATCTCCTCCAAGTCTGCGTTTGCATTGTGTGTGTGGCGGGAGGTCTTATGGTAGTTTCATTTTCCAAAAGCATTGCGAATTTGACATTAAAATTCTCTGTTGTTTATTTTAAAGAATAATTGTTTTACGATCTCACACCAGTCACCATGACTGACTCGGAGTTTATTGTTCCCTTCTAAACTCTGGGTGCCCACCAATTTCCACACGGGCAGCCTAGAGTTATATTATCAGGATATTCTGGATATTCTGGAGCTTTGGAAGCAAGCTGGATGACGAGACGTAGTATTTGTATCTGATAGTATTTATTCCGCTGTGTATTCTGTATGAGGACAAGTTTATATTACTGTCCATTGTTGTTTATTGACTCTGATGATATGTTGTGATGTAATGTAATAACAGATATAATTCTTTTGTTTTTAAATGATATTCGTTTATCTATTATATATTGTTCCGCTGCGATGTGTAAGATTCTGATATTGTTTTCTGTCCTGATGTGTTTTCTGTTGTTCTTCTTCTTTCCTTCTTCTCTTTTTCTTCTATCTTCTTCTTCTTCTACTTTTTCTTTTTCTTAAAACCATAACTTTTCGGGTTTCCGGCATTCGATGGCTCAGCAGTCGATAAAGTGAGTATCGATGTTGAATTTTCGAAAGTCGAAAATTTTCGGGATGTTACATTTGGTATCAGAGCATATGGTTAAGCGACAACCCTGCTCTGTTGGGTGGTTACTCATTAGAGATAGAGTCAGCAGTACTCTAGAATGAGTTGAGTGTAATAATAGATATGAGCGCGTATTTGTTATTTGAATATAAAAGTTGTTTTGTATTGTGATGATTGGTTTATTGAGTGGTATATGAACCTTCGTCGGCACAGTCTTGCAAAACTGTATCGAAGGGGTTTCTAAACACTTGAATAGAACAATTCGGCACAGTATTGTTTTGAATAGGGTAAATGAAATAATTTTACCCAAATCTATTTTTGTATAGAAAAGAAATGATTTTCTGTAAATTATAATAGTATATGGTTGCATGGTTGTTAGAGGTGATAATATTAATCTATTATCATTGAAATTGAATAAGAAATTGAAATTGTAACTCCAAAGTTAAGAAATAAAATCCATATACAAATGAAATTTGAGAATGTAAATTTTAAATGTGATTTGTAATTTGAAACAGAGTTCCAGAGAAGTTTTTGGAAATGTTTTGAAAGAAATTTGAAAAATTTTGGAGATTTGGGAAGTTTAAATCTTTTTGGAGTTGAAAATGAATTTCGAAGGTTTTGAAAAGTATTTTGGAGAAATGAAAAGCTCTAAACTCTTTTCGGTCGCTGGAAAATAACTTCGATGATGACCGCGGCATCGTTGGTGTTCATTTTCGGGTTTCCAAAAGAGGAATTGCTGCCAAATTGTTTTAAATGGAGTTGTTTGAAAATTTGGATTTTGTTTTAGAAATTCAAAGGATGATTTGAATTGTTTTCAAAATGATTTTGAAATGTTGCTAAGACTCTGGAATGCTATATGAAAATATTGATGAGAATAATAAATGAGTGATAACTTATACAATTTGGATTTTGATAGAATAAATTTAACTTAAAGGATGGAGTTAAATTAAAGAAAGTATAAGTGAATAAATGTAACAACCCGGTATTTTGTACCGATTTAACTATCATCTTTTGACGATTTCTTTTCCTGGTTAATCGTTGTTTGGAATTTTTGCACTTGTATATGAACGAGCTTTAACAATCTGTTAAGTGTCATGAACGTTGTAGGTTACAACCTCTTTCCCTATTTGTTCAGTTAAAAAGAAAACCCGTCTCCTCCATTCGTGAACCCTAGCCCAAATTCGTGATCAACAAAATAATGGCGACAAAACTTAGGGCTTCAGTGATTTTTCTTCGATCTGAGAAATTTAGGGCTTTCGTTCGCTCTGATCTTCGGGCTTTGTATGTCGAAGCATGCGATGGTTTCGATTGGATGATTTTCGATGTCGCCTGTCTCGATCGAAGTTTCTGCTCTTCGTGCTCGCTCGTAGAAGAAGCTCCTCGGTGGTGACTCTGGCTTCGTCTTCGCTTCCATGGCAAAGGTGAGTTCATCTCACATCTAATTCCAGCTCCAGTTCATTCGTTTTGATTTTTGTTAATTGCTTTGCCGTGATGACCACGGCTTTGATAATGTTGCTCCGTGAATTCCTTGCTCTGACCTGTTCGACTTTGGCTTCGATCATTTATAACCTTGTTAATCCGATGTTGTTTAAGACTTGGTTCGTTTTCATGATTGCTACGGCTTTGGTTTGGTTCACTTGGTCATCACCTTGTTGACTTAGAGTTGAAACTGCAGTTGACTTTGATAATTTTAGACTTTCTGATTTCCTGTTACACAACAGTTTCATGGTGACGAATTTTGTTTCTCTGTTCATTCTCAACTTCATACTAATTTTGGCATGTCTGCATCCATATATGCATTTGGTCATTCATTGGTTTGTTTGCATTTGTGAACATCGTCGAGTCTGGTTGTATTTGCATTGAACCATGCTGTGTTGATCTTGTACCACTCTGATCATGCTCTGTTATGTATTCATGTGTGTCCAGACCTTGGTGTAGTTGTTGTTCATTCGACTTTCTGTTTCACTGGTCATTACATGTTATACATATGTTGTATTTTGGACATTGTTTCACTGTTCCATTGTTGTAGTCTTTGTACTATTGTTGCTTCGACAATTGATCTTGGGTTTGGTTCCATTTGTTGTTTACTGGTATCACTTGACAATTTTGAATTGCTTGTAGTTGATTCTGGTTTCACATATTTGCAGTCTTGTCTATTGATGGCATCTCTGGTTACACAGAGCTGCCATGCATCATGTACAACTTGTAATTTCTCTTTGATCTCTTTTGAGTACTGATGTGTATTTGCATTGTCTTCTATCCACTGTACTTCGAGTCATGTTGTATTTGCCGTTTACTTGAGTTCGAGACTTCTTCTTTTGCACATCTGTGTTGCCATATTGATCACTCGTTCATCTGTACATGTTTATCCTCGAGTTGTCCATCTCAGTTGAACTGCACTTGGTTCTGCTTCATGGTGTACTCGAATTCGTCTCTGTTGCTGTATATGCTTGAACTGTTGATGACTTTTCTGCAGTTTAGTTGCAGCCTGCCTTCGTCCTTATACCTGTTGGCCACTGCAGTTTCATTGTGGTGGTGACTTTATATTCGGTGGTGGCGAGGCAGTGCACGCGTGCGTGCACTGCAGCCACCCAGAATTGACAGATTTTAATCGATATTTCTTTTATCCTTAATTCATCGACCTGTTGCGTAATTCGTAGGCTGTATTGGCGAGGCAGTACACGTTAGCGTGTACTTCAGCCAATTAGCATTGATATTTTTAAATTGACATTTCAATTGCTTAAACTGCTTTGGATTTCTGTTTTGTGGATTAACACTGTTTAGTGTTATTTCTGCCGTTATCCAATTCTCGTATCGAGAGTTGGATATACGAGATTTCTGTGACTGTCATCTATATTGAGATTGATTATTATTGCTTCTATGCTCTAATAACTGATTTTGAATTAGACTGATCCGAGTATTATTTTCTTTTGAATGTAATACTCGGGTCAGACCGAGTATTTACAGGTTGTAGATTTTTAGCTTTGGGTTGCTGCTAGAGCTATGAAGACTTTTTATATCATTTGAAGTGGTCTTCGTCTTGTTGTAGTAGCCAGTGTGCCTGTTGTAAGATGATAATGTATTCATGTATATTAGTCGATAATGTACTTGTATATATAACTTCTTGAGTCGACAGTTGTAGTTGTATCATTTGTATTGTGTCAAATGTATTGTAACTGATATCAGTTATTGTATATATGAGACTTTTCGTTCCATCTTTATTCCGCATTTATGTTATCTGTGTTATTTTTATATCTATTGTCCTAAACTATTATGACCACTGTGTAGTAGCTTTGAGTTTGTATCGGTATGTCGGTATTCCTCTAAAAATGAAATGCAATGTTTTATTATCTGACATATCGGTGCTCGCACAAGGCAATTACATAGATGGTCGCTCCTCAACAGCCTTATTCTCCGCGCTAGTTGACAGCACTACTCCGTAGTGTTCTTGGCTAGCGTGGGTATAGAGGTGGGGCGTCACAGCTTGGTATCAGAGCCTGGGGTTTAGGACAATTATAAAACATAACTTAGATGGAACATGTGTTACAACTATTTGTCGATGTTTTATCTCTCATCTTTACATATGACTATTTTTTGACTGTTAGGTATGAATTCCTAACGCTTATTCTTGTGTTTTCGGCTTTGGATTGATTTAGCCGATGTTGATTTTGTTTTAATTTGGCAAATTAAAGCCATTTTGACTTTTGGACTTTGTTCCACTTTTGTCTATGCTATGAGTGTCATTGTGTACCTGTTACACTGTGATGAAAAATAGCTGGACCAGTTGCAAATTTAGTGATTTTGATTTCTCATTAACATCTAGTTTGAATCTCAGCGATTTTGAACTTGATATTTTGTTTTTCCAGTTGATAATCGATTCTTCTTCTCTTATTAGTTGTTATCACCTTTATTGATTTTGATAACTTCTATTTCTGGAATTTTTGGTATTCCTACTTTGATGAATTTGGAATCGAATTCTTTGGATTCTATTCACATCTTCGTATGTGAATTCTTGTGATTGATTGTTTCTACAATCATTTTTGTGATTTGTCACTTTAAAAATATAAAGGTTTTCTATACTAGTAGTAAAAATTAAAATCCCTCTTTCCAAACGATTTCAAAACTATTTTACTACAAAGTTCTTTTTCTTGAACCGTTTTCCAATCTATTAGTATATACAAGCCTTTATTTCACTCGTATGAGAAATTGAATTAAACGGCTTAGTAAAACAAGTGGTATGAAACGCTTGCGTTTACTTCGTCGGTTAACTCCTGGACTTGTTCGATTGAACTTTTTGTGACAATTTTCTAGTGTAATTGACACTTCTCGTTGATCATGACGATCATTTTAAGGTTAGTCTAGACCGCAGTAGTGTGATTCCGACTCACACATATTTCTTTGTTCGCAAGGTTAGACTAGACCGCAGTAGTGTGATTCCGACTCACACATATCTCTTTGTTTGCAAGGTTAGACTAGACACCACTTGTGTGATTCCATTCACACATACCTTTTTGCTTTTTGGTTAGTCTGGACCTTAATTAGTGTGATTCCGACTCACACATATCTTTTTGTTTGCGAGGTTAGACTAGACACCACTTGTGTGATTCCATTCACACATACCTTTTTGCTTTTTGGTTAGTCTGGACCTTAATTAGTGTGATTCCGACTCACACATATCTTTTTGTTTGCGAGGTTAGACTAGACACCACTTGTGTGATTCCATTCACACATACCTTTTTGCTTTTTGGTTAGTCTGGACCTTAATTTGTGTGATTCCACTCACCGATGTCTTTTTCTCTGCGAGGTTAACCTAGACCTCAATCTGTGTGATTCCGACTCACACGCGTGGGATAGCGACCCACGGTCTTCGGACCATTCCTGTGTGAAACTTTAATGGATGGCTTCCATGAGATAGCGTCTCATCTTGTGATACCGGTATTTTGGAGTTTTCATGCTCCCATTTTGTGATAGGCATTTCCATTTTCCTTTTTATGGTTTAGACTAGCAAATGTGCGATGTCTCTTTCTCTGCGAGGTTAGCCTAGACCTCAATCTGTGTGATTCCGACTCACACGCGTGGGATAGCGACCCACGGTCTTCGGACCATTCCTCCGTGAAACTTTAATGGTTAGCCACCATGAGATAGCGTCTCGTCTTGTGAAACCGGTGTTTTGGAGTTTTCATACTCCCGTTTTCTGATAGGCTTTTTCCCCCTCTTTGTGATTTCTGGATTTCTTGTGATGATTTCTAGAATTTGTGCTTCACCAATTTTCGTGATCTCTATTGACAAGTTTTGTCAATTTTTGTGTATTGGTGAATTCATGTGTTATTAACTTGTTATGAATACAAGTTTAGGGTATGATATCCCTTTCTATCTTTGAGAAGATTCTTGTGACATTTTGATGAATGAAAATTCATTTGGCATTATATTTTGATGCCAGTTATTTTGATGAGATTTTGACATGTTAACTTCAATACTCGTCAATTTTGAAATGGATTTACAAGCGGTTCTCCCGCAATACTGATATTGCTAATTTAATCACGTGTTTTCAAAATTCTTTATTTTTAAAAGTTGTTTCAAAAATATAAATTAAAATTGTTTTCAAAATTTTTACAGCTTACATTTTCAAAAGAACGAGGAAGCGATTTAAACCTTTCAGAAAAATCGAGGACTATGACCCCTTTCTTTTACTGATTCGCTTAATTCCGGACTTGTCCGTTTGAGAATGTGAAATGTTATTTTTAAAACACACAATTCTGCACTTTCAAGAAAACGATAAAGAGATTTAAACGATTTAGCAAAAGTAAGGAGTATGGAACCATACTTTTACTACTTCGGTTAATTCCGGACTCGTTAATTGAATATTTATGACTTCTGATTATCGTTTTTGATAATTAGATGTTTGTGTTTCTGATTATCGTATTTGATAATCAGATATTTGTGAAATTTGATTATCCTTTGTGATAATTAAATATTTTCCAATTTAATTATCGTCTGAGATAATTAAATATTTTTCGATTTGATTAATCGAATATTTGTGATTTCTGATTATCGTTTTTGATAATCAGATATTTGTGAAGTTTGATTATCATTTGAGATAATTAAATATTTTTCGATTTGATTAATCGAATATTTGTGTTTCTGATTATCGTTTTTGATAATCAGATATTTGTGAAATTTGATTATCATTTGAGATAATTAAATATTTTTCGATTTGATAATCGAATCTTTGTGATTTCTGCTTGTCGTTTTTGATAATCAGATATTTGTGAAAATTCGATTATCGTTTTAGATGATTGAATATTTGCGATTTTGAGATTCGAGCTTCGTCTTTTTCTCTGACGATTCAGGTGAGTAATTTGATTTACTCACATTCAATTCGTGCAGTACGTGATTTCTGCTCTGATTCCTTTTCTTTCAATTACTAGAACTCGATTGATTCTTGCTTTCGATAGTCGTCTGATTTTGACTCCTTGATCCCCACGATGATGATTCTTTTGATTTGAATCAGTCGAACCTTTTTGATTCTATGTCTGATACTTCCATAATTCCTATACTTCCCTGTTGATCTTTGCTTTGCTAATGCATTCGACATTGTTAAGTTCTTATGGTTGTTACCTCTTTCCCACTTATTCCTTAAGATTGCGAGGACGCAATTTCCTTAAGGAGGGGAGTCTGTAACAACCCGGTATTTTGTACCGATTTAACTATCATCTTTTGACGATTTCTTTTCCTGGTTAATCGTTGTTTGGAATTTTTGCACTTGTATATGAACGAGCTTTAACAATCTGTTAAGTGTCATGAACGTTGTAGGTTACAACCTCTTTCCCTATTTGTTCAGTTAAAAAGAAAACCCGTCTCCTCCAATCGTGAACCCTAGCCCAAATTCGTGATCAACAAAATAATGGCGACAAAACTTAGGGCTTCAGTGATTTTTCTTCGATCTGAGAAATTTAGGGCTTTCGTTCGCTCTGATCTTCGGGCTTTGTATGTCGAAGCATGCGATGGTTTCGATTGGATGATTTTCGATGTCGCCTGTCTCGATCGAAGTTTCTGCTCTTCGTGCTCGCTCGTAGAAGAAGCTCCTCGGTGGTGACTCTGGCTTCGTCTTCGCTTCCATGGCAAAGGTGAGTTCATCTCACATCTAATTCCAGCTCCAGTTCATTCGTTTTGATTTTTGTTAATTGCTTTGCCGTGATGACCACGGCTTTGATAATGTTGCTCCGTGAATTCCTTGCTCTGACCTGTTCGACTTTGGCTTCGATCATTTATAACCTTGTTAATCCGATGTTGTTTAAGACTTGGTTCGTTTTCATGATTGCTACGGCTTTGGTTTGGTTCACTTGGTCATCACCTTGTTGACTTAGAGTTGAAACTGCAGTTGACTTTGATAATTTTAGACTTTCTGATTTCCTGTTACACAACAGTTTCATGGTGACGAATTTTGTTTCTCTGTTCATTCTCAACTTCATACTAATTTTGGCATGTCTGCATCCATATATGCATTTGGTCATTCATTGGTTTGTTTGCATTTGTGAACATCGTCGAGTCTGGTTGTATTTGCATTGAACCATGCTGTGTTGATCTTGTACCACTCTGATCATGCTCTGTTATGTATTCATGTGTGTCCAGACCTTGGTGTAGTTGTTGTTCATTCGACTTTCTGTTTCACTGGTCATTACATGTTATACATATGTTGTATTTTGGACATTGTTTCACTGTTCCATTGTTGTAGTCTTTGTACTATTGTTGCTTCGACAATTGATCTTGGGTTTGGTTCCATTTGTTGTTTACTGGTATCACTTGACAATTTTGAATTGCTTGTAGTTGATTCTGGTTTCACATATTTGCAGTCTTGTCTATTGATGGCATCTCTGGTTACACAGAGCTGCCATGCATCATGTACAACTTGTAATTTCTCTTTGATCTCTTTTGAGTACTGATGTGTATTTGCATTGTCTTCTATCCACTGTACTTCGAGTCATGTTGTATTTGCCGTTTACTTGAGTTCGAGACTTCTTCTTTTGCACATCTGTGTTGCCATATTGATCACTCGTTCATCTGTACATGTTTATCCTCGAGTTGTCCATCTCAGTTGAACTGCACTTGGTTCTGCTTCATGGTGTACTCGAATTCGTCTCTGTTGCTGTATATGCTTGAACTGTTGATGACTTTTCTGTAGTTTAGTTGCAGCCTGCCTTCGTCCTTATACCTGTTGGCCACTGCAGTTTCATTGTGGTGGTGACTTTATATTCGGTGGTGGCGAGGCAGTGCACGCGTGCGTGCACTGCAGCCACCCAGAATTGACAGATTTTAATCGATATTTCTTTTATCCTTAATTCATCGACCTGTTGCGTAATTCGTAGGCTGTATTGGCGAGGCAGTACACGTTAGCGTGTACTTCAGCCAATTAGCATTGATATTTTTAAATTGACATTTCAATTGCTTAAACTGCTTTGGATTTCTGTTTTGTGGATTAACACTGTTTAGTGTTATTTCTGCCGTTATCCAATTCTCGTATCGAGAGTTGGATATACGAGATTTCTGTGACTGTCATCTATATTGAGATTGATTATTATTGCTTCTATGCTCTAATAACTGATTTTGAATTAGACTGATCCGAGTATTATTTTCTTTTGAATGTAATACTCGGGTCAGACCGAGTATTTACAGGTTGTAGATTTTTAGCTTTGGGTTGCTGCTAGAGCTATGAAGACTTTTTATATCATTTGAAGTGGTCTTCGTCTTGTTGTAGTAGCCAGTGTGCCTGTTGTAAGATGATAATGTATTCATGTATATTAGTCGATAATGTACTTGTATATATAACTTCTTGAGTCGACAGTTGTAGTTGTATCATTTGTATTGTGTCAAATGTATTGTAACTGATATCAGTTATTGTATATATGAGACTTTTCGTTCCATCTTTATTCCGCATTTATGTTATCTGTGTTATTTTTATATCTATTGTCCTAAACTATTATGACCACTGTGTAGTAGCTTTGAGTTTGTATCGGTATGTCGGTATTCCTCTAAAAATGAAATGCAATGTTTTATTATCTGACATATCGGTGCTCGCACAAGGCAATTACATAGATGGTCGCTCCTCAACAGCCTTATTCTCCGCGCTAGTTGACAGCACTACTCCGTAGTGTTCTTGGCTAGCGTGGGTATAGAGGTGGGGCGTCACAGCTTGGTATCAGAGCCTGGGGTTTAGGACAATTATAAAACATAACTTAGATGGAACATGTGTTACAACTATTTGTCGATGTTTTATCTCTCATCTTTACATATGACTATTTTTTGACTGTTAGGTATGAATTCCTAACGCTTATTCTTGTGTTTTCGGCTTTGGATTGATTTAGCCGATGTTGATTTTGTTTTAATTTGGCAAATTAAAGCCATTTTGACTTTTGGACTTTGTTCCACTTTTGTCTATGCTATGAGTGTCATTGTGTACCTGTTACACTGTGATGAAAAATAGCTGGACCAGTTGCAAATTTAGTGATTTTGATTTCTCATTAACATCTAGTTTGAATCTCAGCGATTTTGAACTTGATATTTTGTTTTTCCAGTTGATAATCGATTCTTCTTCTCTTATTAGTTGTTATCACCTTTATTGATTTTGATAACTTCTATTTCTGGAATTTTTGGTATTCCTACTTTGATGAATTTGGAATCGAATTCTTTGGATTCTATTCACATCTTCGTATGTGAATTCTTGTGATTGATTGTTTCTACAATCATTTTTGTGATTTGTCACTTTAAAAATATAAAGGTTTTCTATACTAGTAGTAAAAATTAAAATCCCTCTTTCCAAACGATTTCAAAACTATTTTACTACAAAGTTCTTTTTCTTGAACCGTTTTCCAATCTATTAGTATATACAAGCCTTTATTTCACTCGTATGAGAAATTGAATTAAACGGCTTAGTAAAACAAGTGGTATGAAACGCTTGCGTTTACTTCGTCGGTTAACTCCTGGACTTGTTCGATTGAACTTTTTGTGACAATTTTCTAGTGTAATTGACACTTCTCGTTGATCATGACGATCATTTTAAGGTTAGTCTAGACCGCAGTAGTGTGATTCCGACTCACACATATTTCTTTGTTCGCAAGGTTAGACTAGACCGCAGTAGTGTGATTCCGACTCACACATATCTCTTTGTTTGCAAGGTTAGACTAGACACCACTTGTGTGATTCCATTCACACATACCTTTTTGCTTTTTGGTTAGTCTGGACCTTAATTAGTGTGATTCCGACTCACACATATCTTTTTGTTTGCGAGGTTAGACTAGACACCACTTGTGTGATTCCATTCACACATACCTTTTTGCTTTTTGGTTAGTCTGGACCTTAATTAGTGTGATTCCGACTCACACATATCTTTTTGTTTGCGAGGTTAGACTAGACACCACTTGTGTGATTCCATTCACACATACCTTTTTTCTTTTTGGTTAGTCTGGACCTTAATTTGTGTGATTCCACTCACCGATGTCTTTTTCTCTGCGAGGTTAACCTAGACCTCAATCTGTGTGATTCCGACTCACACGCGTGGGATAGCGACCCACGGTCTTCGGACCATTCCTGTGTGAAACTTTAATGGATGGCTTCCATGAGATAGCGTCTCATCTTGTGATACCGGTATTTTGGAGTTTTCATGCTCCCATTTTGTGATAGGCATTTCCATTTTCCTTTTTATGGTTTAGACTGCAAATGTGCGATGTCTCTTTCTCTGCGAGGTTAGCCTAGACCTCAATCTGTGTGATTCCGACTCACACGCGTGGGATAGCGACCCACGGTCTTCGGACCATTCCTCCGTGAAACTTTAATGGTTAGCCACCATGAGATAGCGTCTCGTCTTGTGAAACCGGTGTTTTGGAGTTTTCATACTCCCGTTTTCTGATAGGCTTTTTCCCCCTCTTTGTGATTTCTGGATTTCTTGTGATGATTTCTAGAATTTGTGCTTCACCAATTTTCGTGATCTCTATTGACAAGTTTTGTCAATTTTTGTGTATTGGTGAATTCATGTGTTATTAACTTGTTATGAATACAAGTTTAGGGTATGATATCCCTTTCTATCTTTGAGAAGATTCTTGTGACATTTTGATGAATGAAAATTCATTTGGCATTATATTTTGATGCCAGTTATTTTGATGAGATTTTGACATGTTAACTTCAATACTCGTCAATTTTGAAATGGATTTACAAGCGGTTCTCCCGCAATACTGATATTGCTAATTTAATCACGTGTTTTCAAAATTCTTTATTTTTAAAAGTTGTTTCAAAAATATAAATTAAAATTGTTTTCAAAATTTTTACAGCTTACATTTTCAAAAGAACGAGGAAGCGATTTAAACCTTTCAGAAAAATCGAGGACTATGACCCCTTTCTTTTACTGATTCGCTTAATTCCGGACTTGTCCGTTTGAGAATGTGAAATGTTATTTTTAAAACACACAATTCTGCACTTTCAAGAAAACGATAAAGAGATTTAAACGATTTAGCAAAAGTAAGGAGTATGGAACCATACTTTTACTACTTCGGTTAATTCCGGACTCGTTAATTGAATATTTATGACTTCTGATTATCGTTTTTGATAATTAGATGTTTGTGTTTCTGATTATCGTATTTGATAATCAGATATTTGTGAAATTTGATTATCCTTTGTGATAATTAAATATTTTCCAATTTAATTATCGTCTGAGATAATTAAATATTTTTCGATTTGATTAATCGAATATTTGTGATTTCTGATTATCGTTTTTGATAATCAGATATTTGTGAAGTTTGATTATCATTTGAGATAATTAAATATTTTTCGATTTGATTAATCGAATATTTGTGTTTCTGATTATCGTTTTTGATAATCAGATATTTGTGAAATTTGATTATCATTTGAGATAATTAAATATTTTTCGATTTGATAATCGAATCTTTGTGATTTCTGCTTGTCGTTTTTGATAATCAGATATTTGTGAAAATTCGATTATCGTTTTAGATGATTGAATATTTGCGATTTTGAGATTCGAGCTTCGTCTTTTTCTCTGACGATTCAGGTGAGTAATTTGATTTACTCACATTCAATTCGTGCAGTACGTGATTTCTGCTCTGATTCCTTTTCTTTCAATTACTAGAACTCGATTGATTCTTGCTTTCGATAGTCGTCTGATTTTGACTCCTTGATCCCCACGATGATGATTCTTTTGATTTGAATCAGTCGAACCTTTTTGATTCTATGTCTGATACTTCCATAATTCCTATACTTCCCTGTTGATCTTTGCTTTGCTAATGCATTCGACATTGTTAAGTTCTTATGGTTGTTACCTCTTTCCCACTTATTCCTTAAGATTGCGAGGACGCAATTTCCTTAAGGAGGGGAGTCTGTAACAACCCGGTATTTTGTACCGATTTAACTATCATCTTTTGACGATTTCTTTTCCTGGTTAATCGTTGTTTGGAATTTTTGCACTTGTATATGAACGAGCTTTAACAATCTGTTAAGTGTCATGAACGTTGTAGGTTACAACCTCTTTCCCTATTTGTTCAGTTAAAAAGAAAACCCGTCTCCTCCATTCGTGAACCCTAGCCCAAATTCGTGATCAACAAAATAATGGCGACAAAACTTAGGGCTTCAGTGATTTTTCTTCGATCTGAGAAATTTAGGGCTTTCGTTCGCTCTGATCTTCGGGCTTTGTATGTCGAAGCATGCGATGGTTTCGATTGGATGATTTTCGATGTCGCCTGTCTCGATCGAAGTTTCTGCTCTTCGTGCTCGCTCGTAGAAGAAGCTCCTCGGTGGTGACTCTGGCTTCGTCTTCGCTTCCATGGCAAAGGTGAGTTCATCTCACATCTAATTCCAGCTCCAGTTCATTCGTTTTGATTTTTGTTAATTGCTTTGCCGTGATGACCACGGCTTTGATAATGTTGCTCCGTGAATTCCTTGCTCTGACCTGTTCGACTTTGGCTTCGATCATTTATAACCTTGTTAATCCGATGTTGTTTAAGACTTGGTTCGTTTTCATGATTGCTACGGCTTTGGTTTGGTTCACTTGGTCATCACCTTGTTGACTTAGAGTTGAAACTGCAGTTGACTTTGATAATTTTAGACTTTCTGATTTCCTGTTACACAACAGTTTCATGGTGACGAATTTTGTTTCTCTGTTCATTCTCAACTTCATACTAATTTTGGCATGTCTGCATCCATATATGCATTTGGTCATTCATTGGTTTGTTTGCATTTGTGAACATCGTCGAGTCTGGTTGTATTTGCATTGAACCATGCTGTGTTGATCTTGTACCACTCTGATCATGCTCTGTTATGTATTCATGTGTGTCCAGACCTTGGTGTAGTTGTTGTTCATTCGACTTTCTGTTTCACTGGTCATTACATGTTATACATATGTTGTATTTTGGACATTGTTTCACTGTTCCATTGTTGTAGTCTTTGTACTATTGTTGCTTCGACAATTGATCTTGGGTTTGGTTCCATTTGTTGTTTACTGGTATCACTTGACAATTTTGAATTGCTTGTAGTTGATTCTGGTTTCACATATTTGCAGTCTTGTCTATTGATGGCATCTCTGGTTACACAGAGCTGCCATGCATCATGTACAACTTGTAATTGCTCTTTGATCTCTTTTGAGTACTGATGTGTATTTGCATTGTCTTCTATCCACTGTACTTCGAGTCATGTTGTATTTGCCGTTTACTTGAGTTCGAGACTTCTTCTTTTGCACATCTGTGTTGCCATATTGATCACTCGTTCATCTGTACATGTTTATCCTCGAGTTGTCCATCTCAGTTGAACTGCACTTGGTTCTGCTTCATGGTGTACTCGAATTCGTCTCTGTTGCTGTATATGCTTGAACTGTTGATGACTTTTCTGCAGTTTAGTTGCAGCCTGCCTTCGTCCTTATACCTGTTGGCCACTGCAGTTTCATTGTGGTGGTGACTTTATATTCGGTGGTGGCGAGGCAGTGCACGCGTGCGTGCACTGCAGCCACCCAGAATTGACAGATTTTAATCGATATTTCTTTTATCCTTAATTCATCGACCTGTTGCGTAATTCGTAGGCTGTATTGGCGAGGCAGTACACGTTAGCGTGTACTGCAGCCAATTAGCATTGATATTTTTAAATTGACATTTCAATTGCTTAAACTGCTTTGGATTTCTGTTTTGTGGATTAACACTGTTTAGTGTTATTTCTGCCGTTATCCAATTCTCGTATCGAGAGTTGGATATACGAGATTTCTGTGACTGTCATCTATATTGAGATTGATTATTATTGCTTCTATGCTCTAATAACTGATTTTGAATTAGACTGATCCGAGTATTATTTTCTTTTGAATGTAATACTCGGGTCAGACCGAGTATTTACAGGTTGTAGATTTTTAGCTTTGGGTTGCTGCTAGAGCTATGAAGACTTTTTATATCATTTGAAGTGGTCTTCGTCTTGTTGTAGTAGCCAGTGTGCCTGTTGTAAGATGATAATGTATTCATGTATATTAGTCGATAATGTACTTGTATATATAACTTCTTGAGTCGACAGTTGTAGTTGTATCATTTGTATTGTGTCAAATGTATTGTAACTGATATCAGTTATTGTATATATGAGACTTTTCGTTCCATCTTTATTCCGCATTTATGTTATCTGTGTTATTTTTATATCTATTGTCCTAAACTATTATGGCCACTGTGTAGTAGCTTTGAGTTTGTATCGGTATGTCGGTATTCCTCTAAAAATGAAATGCAATGTTTTATTATCTGACATATCGGTGCTCGCACAAGGCAATTACATAGATGGTCGCTCCTCAACAGCCTTATTCTCCGCGCTAGTTGACAGCACTACTCCGTAGTGTTCTTGGCTAGCGTGGGTATAGAGGTGGGGCATCACAATAAATTTGAATGAATGAAAGATGAATTAAAATTTCAATAATGGAATGTGATTTGATTTGAATCACGTTGAATAGAAAATTCCTAACTTGGAAAAGAAAAATGAATAAGGATTGAATCCGAATAAGCTACCTTGATAATTAATAAATTCATGGATTGGAAGTTGAATTAACTAAATTGAAACTTGAATTGTGAACTAAATAAAAGAGATGGTTCAAATTTAAAGATAAATTCAAGTAAGTATAAATAAATTTTCAATAAATGGAATTCACAATTGTACGTGAATAAGATTAAAACTGAATGTTAAACTTGGTTTTAAATTTGTTAGTAAACGAAATTCGAGAATGAATTGAATATGGAAATTAAAATTTAAAATGAATATGTAACTTCAACAGTGAAGTAAAGAGTGTATAAGAAGTATATATTGAAAATTTTGTAATCAAATTTGTAAAATAGTTTGAATAGTATAACTAGATGCTATGGCTAGTAGATATACAGGTTATAAAGGAATTGGATTTGATTTCACAGATAATTTGAATTTCTCGACAAAAGGTACGTATTTGAATTATAATATGAGTTTTTGATGATTTCTGGTCTAGCCGCTTGGCTTTTTCTTTTTCTTTTTGAAATCTGAGAGTCCGTAGGGACGTTTTGTAGTCGTACCGTATCAGCCGCGCAAAGGAGACGCTGGCGAAATTTTTCGAAAATTTCGAGTGTTAGAAAATTTTTGAGAAAATTTTGAAAGTTTAAAATTTGAATTTAAACTTAAATTTGAATTGTTAAGAAAACAATGTTGTCTGGAACTTATAATTTGAGTTGGAAAAATTAGTTGAATTAATAGCGAATCTCTAGTAGAGAGATTTGTTTTGAAAAATTGATAAAACTATTAGATTGTGAAAAAGAGTAGACGAGTTAAGGACCACTTTTCCTAACTTGAAATTTCGAGGACGAAATTCTTTTAAGGAGGGAAGTCTGTAACGACCCGGAATTTTGAACAAATTAAATTAATTTTAAATATTTGAACGATGATTTAATTTGAATCCCCGATATAACTCTGAATTTTGCGATTAAACATTTAAATTTAATCGATTGAAGTTGAATAAAAATTTGAATCTTCAATTTTAAGTTGAAGAAAAATATTTCGAAAGCTTTTAAAATTCGTATTGATATTACTGAAGATAATTAAAACTTCAAAATCGAATTTGAAAATGGTTCGTTCAGTTTTGAAATTATATCGTTCGTATCGATGTTTAAAAATAGCCGTCCGAGGCACAGTCTCGGAATTCGACGAAACCAGTTCCATTGGATCCGTAATATTGTATTTTTGTCGGATTTCAAATATCGTATTTTTCGGTGTTTATATGTGAGCACACGGCGTATAAACGCGTCAAAATCAAATTGAGTTTAATTTAAAATTTAAAATTTATATTAATTAACATCGGCACGTTCTCTCCTTCATCCACGCCCAAATTCACGCAAGGAATCACGAAATAATCGTGCAGAGCATCCCTCTCCCAATTTTAAATATTCATCTACTCTTCCTCCCTTTCAAAATCAATTCACAGAAAAAAAAAATGGCCGGTCCTCTAAAATAATCGAATCCAGATAGAAGATCAAGTTCAAACAAATAAAATTAAATTGGTCGCATTCTTCACAACAGATTTATTCCCCTTCCTTCCTCCGTTCGTTATTAAAAAGAAAAAAAAAACGATGATCTCGTTCGATTTAAAGATCGAGAACCAGGGGATCTTCGCGATTTAAATCGCGACAAGACTCGCGACTGAGGAAGCTCGTGCGCGTTGAAGGGTGGAATCGAGATCTATGAGGCGCACGTGGGGTGCGTTCAAGCACGATTGAGGCAATGGGTTGCGTGTGCCCGCGTTTGGGCTTTACGCGATGGCGATATCACGACTGGGCGCTCAAGCTCGTGGTCGAGGCAGCGATTTTTGGGAGGATAGGAGTTAGCGGCGACCTGGGGAGGAAGTATCGCGAGATGGAGGCAGTGGTGTCGCGATCGAGTTAGGGCACGGTAAATTTCTGGTGGTGGTCGAATTCGATGGCGTGGATGCTGGCGATGGCCTGGAGCTCGCGTTCGATCTGAAGTCAGTTAGGTATTGTTTTGAAATTTCTTTAGTTTAAAATCTCTGAATCTAGAGTTAATTGATTTGAATGCAAGGTTAGGGTAAATCAGTTAAAAAGAAATTTTAGTTGATTGAATTCATTAAAAGAAGTTTGGTTTTAAATTTAATCGATTTAGTTAAATAAAATTATTTAAGGAGAAATTAATAATTAGTTTGAAATAAATCAAGGGTTAAATTATTTTGTTTAGGAGAAATAAGTTTAAAAGTAAAGTATAAATGTATTGTTCAATTGATTATCTAAAACTATTTAGATTACTAGAGGAAAATATATATAAAGGAGATTTATTTTTAAATATAAAATTTTGAGTTAAATAAAGTTATTGATTGATTTGGTATCAAAATAAAATGACCGGCGAATCGAAATTATCAAATGAAAATTTATTATTCGATTTGTTCAAATATTAATAAAATTGTACAATTGCTTATACAAGGTTAAACGGTGAAGAAATAAGTTGGATTCAAAATGGATTGCAAAATAAAAAGCTAAGGTGAGATCTTCTCACTCAGATTTATAATTGAATTGCAGTTATTGATTGATTTGCTTGAATGTGCTATTAGATATGATAGGATATATCTATATATATAGCAATATATACATATTGGCATATGTATATATTGGATTGATGATTTCCCGCCTCGTATAGCGGATGAGACCCTATTGCGCCGTTAGTAAGCGGATTTTTATAAAACCCATATACCGCGATAATTCCGTACTGGAGCGGAATTGGTATTGTGCTAACATCTTTGGATGCAGGGAAACAGGTTGGAGGGATCCAACTGAATTCCTCACCAGTGGTTATTTATTTACAGATATTGTGATATATTCTGTTATCATATTGATATATGATATTGACTGTTGTGATGGACTGATTTGTGTTGTTGCATCGTCGGATTCAGTTTTAAAATGTAAAAATAACGACTTTTACTTTAAAAAGGGTTTTTAAAGTGATCTTTGAAATTATACGTTTTATTAAATTTCTGAAGTGATTTATTTTAAATAAATAAACGTTCAAATTTTAAAGTTACAAAAATTTATAGATTTGTGAAATATAACCGAAAAGTGATTTTTGGAATAAATAGTTGACTGATTTATAAAATGGTTTAAGTTGGGATTTTTGAATAACTATAAACGATTTGTATAGAAAGATTTATAAAATTGATATGTTATAAATCAAAATATTGGACTTATAAAAAGAATTTTTATAAGTGTTAAAAAGAAGTATAAAAGGATTTTATAAGTAAATGAAATTAATAGATTTATAACGTAAAGTTATAAAGTGAATAGATGTTGTAGAATAAACGATTTATAAGTAATTTACTTATAAATTAGATTTTGCACTTAATTGGGATATAAACAGAAATTGCTAAATGAAATGATTTCATAAGTTGAAATCGTTACGAAGTATAAATGTGATTTATAAACGTTGTTTATAAATCTGAAATCACTTATTTTGATAAGTAATTTTAGAAGTTAATAAAAGGAGAATTTTATAAATCGAAGTTGTTAGAAAATATAAAGGTGAATTTATAAACGTTGTTTTATGAATTCGAAATCAATCAAATTTGGTGAATGTAATATAGAAGTTATTAAGGGAATTTTATCCACGATTTTGGACAGTGGATAATTCTTGAAATAAATGTGAAAAAAAGGGATTGAAACATGGTTATTGAAGTATATTCACGATTTTGGACAGTGAATATATTATTGAAGAAAAAATGGTTATGTTTGGAAAAGTGACATTTAAAAATGAAGTTAAACATTTTAAAGATGTTTTAAAATGTATTATAAATCGAAAGCAGAGATTTCCGCAGTTCTTGTTGAAATAGACGTTTTCGAGAAATTTAAGGAAATGGTGGACTATAACACTGTTGTTATAGTAAATGATTTCCGAAAGGAAATGTTTTGATGTAGTATTGGGATTTATATACCTATCTTAATTTAGAATCCCTATACTAGTGATTTTGAGTCGTCGTAACGATGTTTTACGTAATATTCGTTTTGACTCAAATAAATGTGTTTAAAGAGAATGATTTCCTTAAAAGAATGAATATATACTTAATATTGATTTAAGTATATCGAACATTTTCCAATGTTGAAAATAAATGATTTGTGAAATACTTATTATTAAATAAGTAGGGAAATGCTTTTCCAATATGAAATGAACGTTTTGAGATTTTATCTTCTTAAAGATAAATTGAAATTGAATATTTGAAATCGATTTGAGAATCGTATATCAGTAGATATTTTGAAATATAAATTCACTATGGAATTTATAAAAGGAAGGGAAGTTGTTTAAAAATAAACGTTGATTTATTTTTAAGTGTGGAAATTATTATATCTAGTAAAGATATTTTTGAAGATAAATAATTTGGAAAATTATTTGGAATCTGATGATGTTGCGCATCTTTATTGATAGTTAAATAACCGACTATCAATAATTACCTTTAGATAGGTATTTGTTGTAAATTGGATGAATTTGAATGCCACACTCATTTTTGAATAATCGCTCACTATTCGGGTTAGCCGGGAAAGGACCATGGGGTCGTATAACCCATTCCGAATATGTGATACGTCGTTATGAATTGCATTCGAAGACCGGTGTTGAAGACCGGATATTTTTGAAAACGAAAGGATTACCGTTGAGTTACTCTACATCGACTAATCTTCGATTTAGAGGTTTTATCACCCTTAGTGACGGGAAGTCCGGACGTGATTAGAAATTTATCCGGAATTGCAAGGGCTTCGTGAGAAGTGCCTTCGGTTCTGTTCGATCCCGGAACAGACTTGTATGGATTGTGTGTCTGACGTTACACTTTGAGATATAAAGCTGATTTCTTTCAAATACATTTCTGTTGGTGGCGGAGAATTTATTCTCTTAGCTTAACACCCTTCTCTGAGACGTACGAGCTCAGAGGTTATGTAGTTGAAATTTATCAGCGATATATCCCAATTTGGTAACGTGGCATACTGAGTGTTGCTGTGAAATGATCGGTGTTTGATCATTTGTGATATGATCATTTGTTTGATCTTATATCTTTGTGATCATAGGTTGATCATTTTGTTTGACCCGAAGCAGGGCTTTTTGAGAAAGCGTAGCTTTGTGGACGAGACTTCATCGAGCCTCACACCCCGGAAATGGTCGAAACAGGAAGGATGCGGCAAGGTTCTAGGGAGTAGCGCCCCTTAGTGTATGTCATTCCTTCTGGATAAAGGTGGTATCATGGTATGGAGCCCAGATACTTAACCTCTGTGGTTACTGCATTATTATTATCTATGTGGTTTGTTGCGAATCGGGGATCCTCGGGAAGATCGGTGACGATCGGGGGATGGCATACGCGTGTCAGTAGTTACCTATTTTTGCAGAGGTAACCCGGCCTTGTGTTGGCAGAGATCCGGTTAGGTTCTCGGGTCGTCTATTCCAGGGACGTACCCATCGTGGATAGGAAGTTCCTTAGCCTGACCATTTGTTGGAAATCCAAAGAAACAATACGTGACTTGTACGGTTTTAGTTGTAGAACCTGCCATCTAATATGGCAGCTATAGCAAGCATACTATAATGGTACCTATGCTGGCTAAGATTAATATTCTACTTTCGAAATGTTTTCTACACTATGCACTAATAATAATATCGAAAAGAATTTGATTTTTGCGTAGTAAGCATCTTCGACTATCATAAGAAGAAATCTCCTCCAAGTCTGCGTTTGCATTGTGTGTGTGGCGGGAGGTCTTATGGTAGTTTCATTTTCCAAAAGCATTGCGAATTTGACATTAAAATTCTCTGTTGTTTATTTTAAAGAATAACTGTTTTACGATCTCACACCAGTCACCATGACTGACTCGGAGTTTATTGTTCCCTTCTAAACTCTGGGTGCCCACCAATTTCCACACGGGCAGCCTAGAGTTATATTATCAGGATATTCTGGATATTCTGGAGCTTTGGAAGCAAGCTGGATGACGAGACGTAGTATTTGTATCTGATAGTATTTATTCCGCTGTGTATTCTGTATGAGGACAAGTTTATATTACTGTCCATTGTTGTTTATTGACTCTGATGATATGATGTGATGTAATGTAATAACAGATATAATTCTTTTGTTTTTAAATGATATTCATTTATCTATTATATATTGTTCCGCTGCGATGTGTAAGATTCTGATATTGTTTTCTCTCCTGATGTGTTTTCTGTTGTTCTTCTTCTTTCCTTCTTCTCTTTTTCTTCTATCTTCTTCTTCTTCTACTTTTTCTTTTTCTTAAAACCATAACTTTTCGGGTTTCCGGCATTCGATGGCTCAGCAGTCGATAAAGTGAGTATCGATGTTGAATTTTTGAAAGTCGAAAATTTTCGGGATGTTACACTATCATATCTAATATCACATCAACATAGCAATCATACCATCAATCAATAACTGTAAATCACAATTTTCCTTCGAGTGAGAAAATCTCACCTTTGCATTTAAATTTGCCATCCATTTCCATTGCAGTTTTGTTTTCTTTACAGATTTTGACCTAGTATAAACATTTGATAATTTGTTAATATTCGAAATTATCGACAATCAGTTTCTTTTCAATGGATTAAATTTTAAACCAATTTCTTTTAATAAATCTGTTTAACAAAAAAAAAATACTTTACTGTAAATTTTATACAAACTGAAAATTTCTAAACTATATATATATTTTCCGCATGTATATATATATATATATATATATATATTCAAAACCGCATATAAAAACAATCTTTTTATTTTCTTTCAGTCAAATTTCCAATATAAACCCTTATATATTTTCCCAAAATCTCATATAAAATTTATACTCAGTGTTTTCCAGTATATACATATATTTTTATGGAATCGAATCGTTATCATATTATAATTTTAAATTCTCTGATGAACGAAGAGGAAATCAACAGCTTGATAAATACAAATGTTTAAACCAATTTTACCTCACTGGAAACATTTGCGAACCCAGGCTCGAACTCGACTTTGACATCTCTCGCGAAAGCCACCAGCTCGAACACACGACCGAGCTCCATGCGACCCCATCGACAACGCCGCTGCCAACAACTCCTCGCCTGAGTCGCCGTGATCAAGTCGCGAGTCTTCACGAACGTGCTGCCACCATCCCAACGTACGCGCCCCCATCTACCTGCCTCGATCGATTTCGAGCATCTCCCCAATCGACATCTGACTTCGCCGCGCGACTCAACTCGCGTTCGCGAGCCACCTATCGCCCCGAACCATCGCCCCTGTCCTCTAGCCTGGCCTCGCTTGCGACCACGAACAACCCTCCCAGAACCTAAGCATCGCCGACCCTGATGGATCGAACGCGATTATAAAGAGATTGTAGCAGGACCTCAAATCGGCAGTAGAGAATATCGCATAGGAGGCGAGGATGAGCTGCGATGGATGATGGAATAGCCAAGTATGCAGCGATGATTATTATGAAGGCGTTGATTTGAGAAAATTTAGAAAGGGGGAAAGTTATTTTTCGCTCGGCTGTTCGAATCTGAAAGAGGGGAGGAGAGTAGTATTTGAAACGAAAGAGTATGGGTAACACGATTTTTTGTTCGTGATTCTCTGCATGATTGAAGGAGATGAACGTGTGGTGACGTTGACCATTTTAAATTTAAATTCAAATTTACATTCGATAAAGATTTTTAATGCGTTTTACACGCCGTACGATCACGTATTGACTCCGAAAAATACAAAAATTGAAATCCGACAATTATTCAAAATTACGGACCCAATGGAACTGGTTTCGTCGAATTCCGAGACTGTTTGAAAAATGACTATTTTTAAATATCGATTTGAACAATTAAATTCAAACTGAACAATTCAATTTCAAATTCGATTCTGAAGCTTCTGAAATATTTCTATAACTCCAGTATGATTAAATAAAATTTTCCAAATCAATTTCAATCATTTTAAACTCGATTTTCAATTATCTCTGGAATTTCACTATTTAATTTATCGATTAAATTATCAAATTAAATCCAATATTCGAAAAATAAATCATTCGACTTTTAAATTCCATTTATTAATATTTAAAATTAATTAAATATTCGAATTTTAATTATCAAAAATTCCGGGTCGTTACAACTTAACCAAAACGTCCCATACCACCTGGTGAAATTCAAATATTTACCAAAAGCTAGTAAATCTCACTTATTACGGATATAACTAGAAAATTTGAACTATATTCTCTTAAGGATCTATCAGTTCCATGCCAAACACCAAAAGAGAATATAACTCTAAAGTGTTAAATACTTTCCTAAAAGCAATCACAAGAATTTAACCAAAGCATCCCATACTACCCGGTGAAATCCAAGTATTCGCTAATGTGTTAGTAAATTCCACTCAAACATTCTATTCAGTGAGTTATATCATATTCAACAAAGCATAATTTGAAAGCGTTTAAACCAATCAATAACACTAAGTCGATTATTAGTACTTCTCATATTAAGGCTCTCAAATTTTATCTCAAAGTCTATTCCAAATTCTTAAATAGAATGAAATACCAAGTCCAAGATTTATCTCAAGGTTTATTAAATAGTAAGAAATCAAATTTTTAGAGAACTATAAAATATTTTTTTGAAAGCAATATATATACTAATCTCAACAAGTTTTATTTGAAACTTTTAAATTATCATTTTCCTTTATAAAACCATTCATTCCAAAATATACTTATTTTTAAATCAAATTTAGAGTTTTAAAATCTGCAGTTTTGATCCTTTAAATTTCAAAATTTTGCAAAACTCAAAACATGGAAGTTATAGATAAAAGTAAAGCTTTCCAACAAGAAAAAGATCATCAAAATTGGACATATGGTTAAAAGCTTATGGTCAAAACAATTCTTAGGTTTTAAACTAATTATCTTTGTCATTTATTGTCAGGCCAACGAGAAAGAGATGCTATTTTAACCATTTAAACCTCAAAATTTTACAAAACTCAAAGCATGAAAGTTATAGATAAAAGTCTAAGATTTCCAACAAGAAAAAGATCATCAAATTTGAACTTATGGTTCAAAAGTTATGGCAGAAACAATTCTCAGGCTTAAAATTCATTATCCTTGTTATTTATTCCCGGGACAGTGACACTAAAACACATTTTCGCCCATATAAACCACAAAAATATTGCAAAACTCAAAACAAAAAGCTGTAGACAAGTATAAGATTTCCCGAGTATCAATAATTATCGAATTTCAATCAATAACGAAAAAGATATAGCAAATTAATTTCAGGTCTAAAACTCAGTAAATATATTAAAGATAGAATTGTGATTGCGCTTTCAATTCTATTTAAGGCAAATAAGTGGTAAAATCTCAAAAATTAACCAAAAGAGAAATTGTTTCTCATTGAATCTAGTTTTCGATCTAATAAGATTAACCTCAAATGGGTTAGAAACATGCAAGCTATCGCGGTTTTACTTCAGCGCATTTTCCGCAACCATAGAAACCCAAAACTATTATCTCAATTCACAAATTCAATCAAAACAACTAACATACTAAATATAGGTGTGTGAGTAATAAATTCAAAAATATGGACTTAAATTGAAGCTAAGTACTTGAATTCTTCTAGGCTAATACCTTTCAGCAATCACCTAGGTTTAATTTCAGCATTTTGAAAAAAAAAGATTACAACCCTAAGCAAAATTGAGATCAATCAACGAGTTAGACACATTAGAAGATGAAGGAGATTACCTGCAGTTGAATTTTCTAATTATTAAAAAAAGCCTTTTGATTTGCACTTAGATTTGAGGGAAATACAGAGCTAGGGTTTTCAGAATAAGAGGTTTCTTACTTTTAGATTTTTGAGCTGCAAATAAAATGAGAAGGAAATGAACATAAGTTTCATTTTCTCCTCACTATATCTCCTATAGGGCCAAGGGGGTTTGTATGAACCCAATAAGAGAAAAAGGTGTTTATATCTTTTGTTTTACTTATTATAAAACACTATTTTCACACTAAACAATAATTTATTTAACATATTTTGATTTCTCAAAATTTTCCAAAACCAATCAATAAGTTAAATTTTTTCATTTCTATTAATATTGAGATATCTTATAAAATTAAATATAACCTTTTGAAATAAAATTTATTCTCATTCTTTTGATAAAAATAAATTATTGATTATAAAATCTTATTTTAAACAACAAATCTCAATATTAACATTTTACTAAATTTTACAACATTGGTTGAAATAATTGAAGACGAAAAATAATTTATCACAAATCTCCACTTATAATAAATAAGTGAATAAAACTTTATAATTCACATTTTTGCATTACAAATTATTTTCATATATTTAATTATCACATTTTTCCAAAATTGTTCATATATTATCAAATATAAGAATCAAGTTTCATAAACGGATACTCGTTGGATTTCCAATTTATTTAATCCCAAATCCATATTAATTTGGAAATCATAACTAGTAAAATTCTCAATTTTATCTTACGATTAATTAAGATAAATTAAATCATGTTTTTAAGTTTAATTCCAGGTAATCTCGACTAGGGTTGTTACAGACTCCCCCCTTACAAAAATTACGTCCATGCAGTTTCCTTAAGAGGAAAGTCGATAGCAAACTAAAAAAGGCACAATTTCAAATTTTGAAAATAAATTCATACAATTATTTTACACTCTTTAAAATAAGATAACATCTTTTTATAGACTAAAACACTAAGTAATTAGAGTGCAAAAAAAATATTCATCTTATTTTAAATTTCGCAGGATAAGAATATATATATATATATATAATTTGTCTTAATTCAAAATATTTTAACATCAAATTTTAAAATTTTGATTATTACTTCCAAATAAAATTTTCCAAATTTAAATTTTCAATTATAAAATCTAAATCATCAAATTATAAAATTCCAATTCCAATTAAATTACAAAATTTATCATCCCACTAAATCATAAAATAATGCACACAATAAATCAAAATTATCACACACTATTCATCATAGTGTGTGTACCATAAATGAATACACAAAATTACATATATTAAATAATATAATAACGTTATCTCACCATCTATTTATAGCGAATCGCTTTGTCAAATGGCTGCGATGTTGACCGCGAAGTGAACATTGCCTCGCCATTGTTCTCTGTTATTGCTAATGTTCAATGGCTGCACACATCATTCAAAACAATACATATAATGCATTTTTATAGTCTCATTATAATTTTCTAAACCACCAAAAATTTAAAACACACATATATATAAATAATTTTTCTTCTTAATTTATTTTCCAAAATATTTTTCCTCAAACTATTTTAATTTTACAAATAATAATAATCAATTTCAAACCATTTACTAAATATTATTATCAAAACTTTAACTAATATTTGCTTTTCAAATAACCATATAACTCAAAATAATTCTTTTCAAAATATTATTTATATCCAAAATACATACTTTTAAAATTTATCACGTTTGTATATATATGTATACATGTTTTCCATAAAATATCTTTTTACTTCCAAAATTTATTACATATTCATGTAATTATATTTTCCAAAATATTTATCTCATTTTAGAATAATATTTAGCTCTTTAAAACTTTATTTCCTTTTTAAATATTATTTATAACTCATTCACAATTATTAACAATACTTAATATATATAACTCAAATTTTTTGCGTTTAACCATCTTGTCAAAGCGTTTAGAAATTCCTATCGACACTATGGTGTCCCATGTTTCGACCAGAATTCTTGATACACTTAACATGCAATTTAACACAAATAAATTCCAAAATTTTATAAATCTCTATATTTTCTTATAAGGAAAATCTACTAATAGCTATTTAATAATGCAACCAATCATCCATGCATACATCACCCAATCAAACATATATACATAAACAATAATTTACTATGCTCAGCGGAAACAGTTTATTGGCTTCCGCTGCGCAAATCAGATCACTAACGGATTAGGATACTACTACACAATGTTAGTCCTTGAGAAGGATGGTTTTGATGACAACAACCTTAAGACTTGTTATAAAATATAAATACTAACATTATAGTTTAGATATATATATATGTATGTATGTATATGCAGGATATAAACATGTAGGTACCAAGAATGAAGACTGTACAGTATAAAGATACAAGACTAATGAATTTAAAGATCAAAGATATCAAGATTGAAGACTCATGAGTATCAAGAAATCAAGTTATCAAGAGTTCAAGATTTTAACAGTACAAGATAAGTATTGAGTCTAGAATTATGTTAAAACTTCATAATAGCACGGAAATCTTCATTCCATATTTCATTTGGGATGGAACCCATTTCTAGCTTCTTAGTGGCTTACAAACCCACGACAAGTAGCTTACAACCTACGACAAGTGGCTTACAAACCCACGAACATCCTGGTTTTGTACAAGTTCTCGAGTCCTGATGTGATTAGATATTCTGCAGGAAGAAGCTTGCAAAACTACTTCAAAATGGTTTTTCAAAATGATTTTCAAAACTGCTTTTCAAAATGTTTTAGCCTTAAAATATTCTTTGTTTTTTGTTTTTAAATAAAATCTTGTTTTAAACTTCGTTTGTTTTTAAACTATCTCTTGTTTTAAATATTAAGCTTTAAAATATTTATTTACTCAGATTTTAAATCACTTTATAGATTAAGATTATATATATTAAAAATTACTTTCTAAATTCTTTTATATGTTTAAACTATATTCAAATATATTTACAAAGTTTAGAAATCGTTTTGACAAAATTATAGAAACCAATTTTAATAAGAAAATCAAAATCATCAATTTTTCCTAAAGCATGTCGACATCCCTCAACCCCCTATGTCGACATGGTGTCCGTTAAATTCAAAATTCAAATTTTCAAAAGAAGTGTCTATTCGTCGTATCCTTTCATGAATAGATATGGCTGTTGATTTCCTATAAATACCAGTAGTTTTAAAACGAATTTATCATCAAATTTCACTTATTTTCTCTTCTCTTCATCTTCCACATTTATTCTAAAGAATTCCAAACTATACTCTGCCGAAATACCAAGTGAATCAAACTTGATTATCTCTTGTTTGATTCTCTGCCACTCTCTCCATAAGATCTCAGTGCTATTCAGAGTTATAGGATTATTTGTAAATCAAACTGTTGAGTAAAAGGTGCGGTTGAGCCTTGAAATCAATTGGGTGTGATTGTTGCCCCGGAAATTGATTAGGTCATCTTGTGGCCTAGTAAATCAAGAGAGTTTGCCCCGGACTCGAATACAGGAGGGTGTACCTCGTGGTCTTGAAATCGAGGGTGTAATCTGGGAGATTATTTTTGATAAGAAATCCGTACGTTTGTGCGGGACTGGATGTAGGGTAACTCCGAACCAGTATAAAATTCGGTGTGTTCTTTCTTTTACTGCTTTTATTTATTATTTACATCTGTGTTTGATTCTGTGATTATATCCGTGTCTGTGAATTGCATTTGTTGGTAATTAAATTTACATAAGTTTCAAAAAGATTTAGAAAATCCACAAAACACTATTCACCCCCCCTCTAGTGTTATTCCAGCCTTATGATCCATAATCCGCATTTCTCACACACAACACTAAACCTTAAAAATCATTTTATAAAAATAATTTGTAAAGTAATACAAAATTTTCACAAATACGTCCCAATGATTATTCCCATAATCATTTTATATTCCTATCCCTATATAGATAATCAATATAACTATCTACCACACACCCCAGGGGACATGTTTCTAAGTTTTACTAGGTCTAAATCCATGTATTATATTTTATAATGTTTTAATTTGCTCTGATGCCAATTATAGCGACCCCACCACTATACCCATATTATTAAAGAACATTATAAATAATGACGTATAATAATACGGAGAATATGGATTGTTAAGTGTGACTGAATGTGAATATATCTTTAAACTAACACGCTGACATGTCATACTTACCGCTTTACTTAATCTCTGAAATAAAATTTTGACATGTACAGTCTTTGTCCAAAGTAATAACCACAATAGTTTCTCTAAATTAGGATAGTATATCATACAAACAATAGTCATAGATCACAGCGGGATAATAAACCCCATAAACATGTACAAACTGTGAGTCTATAAAATGATATACTAGACTCACATAATATACATCTAATACAACTCACTATCTAAAAATGTACATCTCATATACACACACAAAATCCTAAGTGAGATAAACTAAAGAGTTAAAATGTTTCATCTCTCTTTTAACATATCCATCCAAAGGTCTACACATCCTGTAACCTAAAAAGTCTTGCCTAACCTAAGTATAATAAAATAAATGGATCAGACAATCTCTAAATATCCAAAAGGGTAAGAACAAGATATAATACTAGGATATATGACATATAGATAAATGCAAGTGTTATATATAAACAAGTCATGGAATGTAGTCCAATTCTAATTACATCTCAAGAAACAAGAATGCTACAATTACAAAACACAAATAAATAACAAATCCTCAAAATCCATCTCAAGGCATAGAAATCACAAAACAGAATAGTCAAAAAGCCCAAAATTCCAGAGTAAATAACAATTTCTCAAAATCCAAGAGAACTAAATCCATAATGATCATAATGATCATCCTTATACCATGGAAAACGAAAGGTAGTATCACTCATACCAATCCGATACGAATGATCTTCCATACCATGAAAAAAAATCTCAAAGTCCACGAAAACTAAGTCCACACTGATCACAATGATCATAGAAATATAACTAAAAGACCGGAGAAGATATAACGCATTCCGATCACAGGAATCATATAAAAATCTAGGAGTATACTTCTTGAAGATCTATCAGCCCCATGTCGAACACCAAGGGAGAGTAAACTCTAAACTGCCAAGTAATATCACTTTTAGTAATCATGAGAACTTAATCAAAACGTCCCTACCACCAGGTGAAATTCAATTATTTACCAGAAGCTAGTAAATCTCACTCATTACGGTTTTAACTAGAAAACCTATAATATATTCTCAAAAGGATCTATCATCCCCATGTTGAACACCAAAAGAGAATACAACTCCAAAGTATTGAATACTTTCATGAAAGAAATCATAATAATTTAACCAAAGCATCCCATACTTTTCGGTGAAATTCAAGTATTCGCTAATGGTCAGTAAATTTCACTGAAACATTCAATTCAATGAGTTATATCATATTCGATGAAGCGTTATTTAAAAGCATTTAAACCAATCAATAACACTAAGTCAATTATTAGTACTTCTCGTATTATAGAATTAAGGCTCCCAAATTTTATCTCAAAGTCTATTCCAAATTCTTAAATAAAATGAAATACCATCTATGATTTATCTCAAGATTTATTAAATAGTACAAAATCATATTTTTAGAGAACTATAAAATAGTCTTTTGAAAGCAATATCTATATATACTAATCTCAACAAGTTTTATTTGAAACTTTTAAATTATCACTTTCCTTTATAAAACCATTCATTCCAAAATATACTTATTTTTAAATCAAATTTAGAGTTTTAAAATTTGCAGTTTCGATCCTTTAAATTTCAAAATTTTGCAAAACTCAAAACATGAAAGTTTTAGATAAAAGTACAGTCTTTCCAACAAGAAAAGTTCCATCAAAATCAGACTTATAGTTAAAAGGGTATGGTCAAAACAATTTTTAGATTCTGAATTAATTATCTCTGTCGTTTATTCTGAGGCCAGCTAAAAAGAAATGTTATTTCGATCATTTAAACCTCAAAATTTTACAAAACTCGAAACATGAAAGTTATAGATAGAAGTCTAGTCTTTCCAGCAGAAAATAATCATCAAATTTGGACTTACAGTTCAAAAGTTATGGTCAAAAAATTCTCAGGTTTAAAATTAATTCTATTTATCATTTATCTTCAGGACAACGACACTAAAATGCATTTTCGACCATATAAATCATAAAATATTGCAAAACTCAAAACATAATTTTTTTAGATAATATTATAAGATTTCCATAACACCAACAATTATTGAATTCTGATCGGTAATGAAAAAGATATGGCCAAATCAATTTCAAGTTAAAAACCCAGAAAATTATATTAAAAACAAAATTGTGATTGCACTTTCAATTCTGTTTCAGGTTAAGTAAACGGAAAAATCTCAGAAAGTAACCAAATGAGAATTTGTTTCTCATTAAATCTAGTTTCTAACCTAAAATGATTGACCTCAAACAGGTTTGAAACGTGCAAGTTATCGCTGGTTTACTTCAGCACATTTTCCTATTGCATTTTCAGCAACCATAGAAACCCAAAATCATCATCTCAATTTCCAAATGCAATCAAAACAGCAAACATACAACCAATTATTCAAAAATAGGCATGTGAGTAATAAACTCATAAATATGGATTTGAATTAAATCTATGAACTTGAATTCTTCTAGGCTAATACCTTTCAGTAATTACCTCAGCAATTTGAAAAGTAAGATTACAACACTAAGCAAAACTGAGATCAATCAACGAATTAGACACACTAGAAAATGGAGGAGATTACCTAAAGTTGATTCTCTAATTATTAGACAAAATCCCTTTGATTTTCACTTAGATTTCGGGGAAAAATAGAGCTAGGGTTTAGAGAATAAGAGGTTTCTTATTTTTAGAAATTTGAGCTGCAAATAAAATGCGAAGGAAATGAACATAAGTTTCATTTTCTCCTCACAATATCTCCTACATGGGCCAAATGGGTTTGCATGAACCCAATAAGAGAATAAGGTGTTTATATCTTATTATAAACGCTATTTTCACACTAAACAATGATTTTTTAACATATTTTGATTTCTCAAAATTTTCCAAAACCAATCAACGAGTTATATATTTTCATTTCTATTAATATTGTGATATATTATATAATTAAATATAACCTTTTTAAAATAAAATTTATTCTCATTCTTTTGATTAAAATAAATTATTGATTATAAAATCTCATTTTAAACAACAAATCTCAATATTGAAATTTTACTAAATTTTACAACATTAGTTGAAATAATTGGAGGGGAAAAATATTTTATCACAAATCTCCCCTTATAATAAATAAGTGAATAAAACTTTATAATTCACATTTTTACATTACAAATTATTTTCGTATATTTAATTATCACATTTTCCCAAAATTATTCTTATATTATCAAATATAAGAATCAAGTTTCGTAAAAGGATACTCATTGAATTTCCAATTTATCTAATCTGAAATCCATTTTAATTTGGAAATCATAGCTAATAAAATTCTCACTTTTTTCTTAAGATTAATTAAAGATGAACTAAATCATATTTTATGTTTAATCCCAGGTAATCTCGACCAGGGTCATTACAATGAGTCTACTTTAGAAAGCAGTCTTACTTTATTAGCAAACAGTTTGATTTTCATACTCATATGGGTAAGTCTCTTAAAGATTTTTTGTGATACACTTTGCTAGTTATCTAGACTTATTAAGCATCTACATCCATTCTAGTGCATGCCGAATCCAACACTAATTCATAAATTGGTAAGTTGTTTTAGTGTTCCTTGATCATTCTCTTAACTTTTTTGTATCCACTAAACCTTGTTTATCCTTTTCAAAAATAATTTCGGTTATGTTAAGGATGATCAACCTTCATTTATTGTCCTTTGTCTCTTATCTTTTAATTTTATAGAAACCATTTCCATTTGAAGATTCATAGTTACCCGGTCGGCTATTTTTTGGTTTCTATGTAATCGATTGTAATTCCTCTTCTTTTGAGTAATTATCTTACCATCCGATGTCTAAGACGTACATGTCTATACTTTTCATTATATGTTTTGTTATAAATAGTATAAATTATGGTTTGATTATCAGAATTAATCATGATTGTAGGAGATAACTTTTTCCATAGAGGAATTTCTATCAAAAGATTCTAAAGGCATTTAGACTCTTTACATGCATCTATTAATGCAATTAATTCTAACAACATTGTTGAATTAGAAATACAAGTCTGCTTCTTGGAACCCCAAGACATAGCAGAAACTTATAATATAAAGATCCACCTAGTCATAGGCTGAAATTTGGATTCTAGTTGTTCCAGATTGCATCATTATATTATTCTAATATAATAGGATATCCTTTACAAGATAAAGCACAATATGTAGTTCTTTTCAATTAAGCTAAAACTCTAGAAATAGCTTTTCATTGTTCATAACCGAGATTACTATTAAATCAACACGACATGGTTATAGCATGTGTTATGTCTGGTCTAGTGCAATGCATATCATATAATTCTTCCAATATATTAGAATATTCAAGTTGAGAAATAGTACATTCAATATTCTTTCCTAATTTAATACTAGGATCTAAAGGAGTTAGCGTTGGTTTGTCATTGTAATGACCACACTTCTTGAGGAACTTTTCAGTGTATTTAGATTTGGTTAGTATCAACTCTTTCACTTTTCTTATGATTTTGATCCCTAAGATCACATTGGCCTCCCCTAGATCTTCCATATCAAATTTAGAGAATAGAACTTCTTTGTTTCTTTTATACAAGATATATCAGAACCAAATATTAGCATGCCATCAACATACAAACACATTATAACACAACCAGTGTCATACGATTTGCTATTAATGCATCTATCAACATCATTAACAATGAAGCCATTTGACAATGCTACTTTATCAAACTACTCATGTCATTACGTGGATGCTTTTTTCGACCATAAAGATATTTCACTAATTTACAAACTTTCTTTTCTTAAACAAGATTTATGAAACCTTCTTATTGTTCCATACATATCTCTTCTTCTGAATCACCGTTTAGAAAAGCAATTTTCACATCCATTCATTGTATAACTAAATTATGAATGAATGCAAGTGCCATCAAACAACGAATGGAAGAAATGCGAGCAACATGAGCATGCGTGTTAATCATATTTTTCATCTTAAAAACACACCGGAATTTTTTCTTGAACAAGATTTATGAAACCTTCTAGTTGTTCCATACATTTTTCTTCTTCTGAATCACCATTTAGAAAAGAAGTTTCCACATCTATTTGTTGTATAACTAAATTATGAATGGACGCAAGTGCCTTCAAACAATGAATAGAAGAAATGCGAGTAACAAGAACATACATGTTAATGAGATTTTTCGTTTCAAAAACAACATAATATTTTTATGTAGCAATCACGACACTGAACGCTTTCATGATTATGAATCTACAAAATTAAGTAATATTAATATTTCCTTTAAAAGGAGTAATTACGTCGCTTTAAAGCTTACAAAATTACGAGGCGATATGTTCAAATGGTAGAGAGTTTGGTTTCTATACCATGTTTCTTTGTTTCTTTTATACAAAATTATGAGGCGATATGTACAAAATTACGAGGCGATATGTTCAAAATTACGATGCGATATGTTCAAATCGTAGATTGGTTTCTATGCCATGTTTCCATCTCGGATTTTTGGCCCAGTCTTATAGTGTCGAAGCAATGTTCAATGGAAGGCTATAGTCTTTATGTTTTGCCGCTGACTTAGGATTTTGGTGCTGAACTATCTGGATTTTGTTCTTGCTTCCTTTCCAAACTTCAACATCAATTGTGGAAGCAGTTCTCCTAGGCTCGGTGCTCATATTTATCTTACCTTGATATTACTTGGAAAATATGGGTGTAACAATACGTATCAAAATAATCTACTCCATATCTTTGTTTGTTTCCCTTGGCAACTAATGTGGCTTTAAATTTATCAGTGGACCCGTCTGTATTAAACTTTTTTGGAATATCTATTTACATCCAATTGATTTAGCGCCAGAAGGTAAATCAGTCAGAATCCAAGTTTGGTTTGCCAAAATTGAATTCATTTCATCATTGATAGCTTCTTTTTAGAAAATAGCATCCTTGGAACTTATAGCTTTAGAATAAGTTTTAGGATCATCGTCTATATTCATTATGTATCTAGTTATATTAAGAATTTCATCCTTACTCCCTTATACTAGATATGCAAGGAAATCTGGACCATAGTCCTTTCCTATTCTCGATCTTCTGCTTCTTCAACATTCAATATTTTCTTTAGGGATTGAGATATTCTCGCTGTTTTGAGAAGAGGGATAATCTTCATCATTGTTGTCATTAGTTTCAATAAGTTTTGGACTAGATGAATCTTATGGATTCTCACTAGTTTGATTTTGAGAGATATACCTGTTTTCAGAAAAATTCCACATATGCAGATTAAAGTACTTTAAAATTATCAAGTATTATAAATCTTTAAATTATAATATTAAGGGAATAACCAATGAAGACATACTTAAATGCTCTATTTCCTAATTTTGTCTTTTATTATTTTGTTTTCTAACATAAACCAAACGACCTCAAACTTTAAGTCTTGATAAATTGGGATTTCTTTTAAATCATTAATTCATATCAAGAAACATCCTTTTTTCAAAGCAACTTTTAAAATATAATGAATAGATAATATAACATCATCCCATAAAGGGTTTGGTAAATTAGAACTAATGAGCATAGCATTAACCAATTCTATATATTTGTACAAAATATGGACAAGCACCCCAATTCAATCATTATCAACTATCAAAGAAGAGATGAAAAATACAATTTTTAATACGGTTCGACTAGAGTATTAAGCCTACATCCACTATCAACTTTATTTTGGATAATATTCGCAATTACAACCACTTTTGCAACGAGTTTAGTTCTAAAAACTAGTAGATAATAAAAAATGATAGCAACTCGGTGCACATGTCCAAAAGTAATTTTCTAGTTGATAGCTCTCTATTTATAGACGAAATCCACCATCAAAATCTTGGAAGCTAGTTTGAACGAGTAAATATCTCCAGATCCAAAGTGCCTGCACGAAAAGCAAGACAGATCGTGCAAAATCCAATAATCAACATTGTTTAGTACCGACCCATATCATTGACCACATTTTTAACCTTTTCTTTGGCATAACACAAGTCTTCTATCATTCCTTGATCAATGTCTTGAAAACACTATGGGTCGATACTGACCCATTTTTCTTCAATATGGTTCTTACTTCTAACTCCAATTCTTGGTTCTAGCACTAAATAGAGTGGGTCCTCTACACTTCTTGGATTATTCATTATCAACTCATATGGGTTGGTACTGACCGATATGACTTGTGCATTTTCGACTCAACTTCTTCAGTCTTTTAATCTTGGCATTTTTTAGATGTCTTCCAAGCTTCTTGATTCATCTCTTTATTATTTCGCAGTCTAGATCCACTGAAATGATGGCTGGTTAAAATACCGAACAACACTTGCCTCCTAAAGTATGTTTCTGTGAGTACAAAGCATGCTTTGGATAGGGATGAGTGATTGAATTTGAATCTAGATCTGTAGGGATGCTTCTACCATTTGAACTGTTTCCATAAAATATTGCATCTCTTATTGAGAATGTCGACATATCACTTTAAACAGTTATTGAATCACACCCTTTCAGCAGATATAAAAGTTGGAGTCCTTACTTAACTCTAAGAGTTTTTGAAACCTATTCTACCTGTGGTTAGGTAGGATTTCATTTCTTTTCCATCACTCGTTATTCATTCATTTTTCTTTCCTTTTCTTTTACATGAAAACTCATATGGGTCGGTACTGACCTATATGGATTGGTACCGGTCCATTTGATGCTTCCGATGTATAAGCAATACTTAGAATTTTTTCTAAATTCACTTTGCGTTCCTATTTCTTTTCATCCCTTTGCGGTTGTGACTTCTTACTATTAAACCCGCTAAGATCCGCCACCATCTCTTTGCAAATGCCGCTACTACTTCATCAAAGTTCACCATTATCAGATCTTATCTACTCAAGCACAACTGACCCATAAGAGTTTCAGCTCCATCTCGAGCCAACTTCGATCTCAAATCATCAAATTTCAAAATCTACTCCTACGTGGGTTGCAATCCATCAGCTCATTTTTCCAAATCTACTTCTACGTGGGTGGCCATCCACCACTAGAGACCATCTCAACCGCCACCGCATCTCGACACCATCACTCCAAGTGTCATCATCCATCCCATTCATGGCACAGCCCTTCATCATCGCCACGTTGTTAATGAGTACCCAAAAAATCTGAAACCCATCCGTATCCATATTCGAAATATGAAAAATTATCCGATATTCGAAAAACATATTTGGAAACGGATATGGCCATATCTGTATCCGATAATTATTCATCTGGTTTTTATCAAGATTATAGTTATTTTTTTATGTATTTTAGTACACAAAACGATTATCGTTTACTATTTTATCCAGGCAAAAAAAGTAATATGTATATAAAAATCAATTTTTACCACCTAAAATTATTTCTCTTAGTGTATTTATTATTTTTTATATATTTAGTACAAAATGGATTTATAATAAATCCAAACTTTTTATTTATTTGTTAAGATTTATTGGTTGTGAATTAGTCGAAGAATATCCGATAAATATCTGATATTCATCCACATCTGCGGATACAGATATGGATATGGCACTATCCATATCCAAAAGTATCCATTCATTGGCCTAATTATCGCTACCATAAACAAGCTTTTGGGTAGAGATAGTGAGGGAGAAGAACACCACTTAACCACTTTGAACAATTTCTCAATTGACTTTAGGTGTGGATCGGTACCTTAGAGTTTGGTTGTTATGACTTAAGACATTATCATTACAAGTGCATCCCAATAATGATCGAATTCAAGGGTCATTGCATTCTTGGACGGTTGTCCAATCGATACTTGAACCTAGTTTTATATTCCCGCAACTCTACAAGAAGAAGCTCCGCTCTGCCTTGGATAGCGATTCCGTTAACTGTTAACGTAAATTCTACATTAATAGGATAACATTCAACACACTGTTCCATCATGTACTGGAGTTTGTTTCCCGACATGAGCGGGTGATCTACACATAGTGCATCCATTCATCATGCGATGAACATAAGACACATGCTACATAAACTAAATCACACATCACTGCCCCGGCTAATGTAAAGAACCTTATAAGTCAACGCATGCCGTCATCCATTGGATTCTGTACATTGGCAAAATGAAATTTAATCAAAGTAAACACTGATTTTAAATCATAGTTATCTATGCTCATATCTCAAGCTTTTAGTAAAGATGGACCTTAAACGTTCAGGGCATCTCTTTGCTATGGTGGACCCTTCAACGCCTTCGACTATAGGCTCTTCTTCTGCCCCAACCACAACTTCGACTCTATCCACAACTACACAACCACGAAACCAACCTCAACAGAATTTACAAATCACACTATATATTATTGAAATGGAGCCTCATGTTGACTTCACTCTGGATATCAATCTACAAGGTGTTATCATCTTCGATAACCCTTAGAATTCTCTGGCTTAGAGGTTGATAGAAGCAGACGTTAAAAGAATTTGTGATCACCACAGCATCTTCCTAAAGGAAGCCCACGCTCCATTATCACATAATATAGCTCCAAAGGGTTATACCACTTGTAACCGCTACACGTGTCTCTCTGGCACAGTCCCATCATTCAACCACCTTTTAAGATCGACTCTTCAACTTCTTAAGTTTGCTCCTACCTAACTGCATTCCAATGGGTATACCGCCCTTAATTGTACATATGATCTTCATCAAGAACTTAGGCAGGGTACCTACATTCGAAGAAATCCATACCTCTACAACTTCAAGAAGAGGTCTAATAATCCATCTCTCACCTTTATGGAGTCATACACAGCTGTCGGATAATCGTTGGTCTTGACAATAAGCTTTATAATTTCAAGGATGATTATTTCTTTGTTAGATGTCTGACTAATTTCTCCTATAAGTGGCTATTTAAATGTAAGTTCCGCCTTTACATCCATAGTTTCTTGGAGTTCACTCCATCCAATTCACCAACTTTTACTTTTGATTCGACGGATATTCCTCGAAGAATCACATATGCTACTATGGAAAATACACTTCAATTCTTCAAGGACATCCCTATAGAAGACGAGAAAAGAACCAACCTTCTCACATACCTCAGACTTTGCCACTTCAGATTACAATACTATAAACAAAATCTTGGTTACATACTTCTTGCACCTAGATCTACACAAGCTGCCTCAATTACTCAAGAAGTCAAATATGAAACCTCGATCTGTGCACATCGAGACACTTCGAATGTTGATGAGGAAGTACACAGTGTCGATGATGAGGTAGATGAAAAGAATGTTAGAGAAGAAGGAAAGGTAGGAGATTTAGGTGGAGAAGGAGATGAAGAAGAAGATCATATTTATGATGAAAATGACGAAGATGAAGAAGAAGAATCAATTAGGGAGACAGATCCTTTGGATATGATACCACTACACTGACCCGTAGGTCTCTTATGCCTAATATTAAAACGACAAAGTTGGAAACCAGACCCAAACAAAGCCCTGTTGGGGGATTATTTCAGCAATTTTCCATTGATGACATATTCAATGATTTATCCAACCTTGATAACGTCCCTAGTTTCACAAGGCTTGAGTTCAACCTCGATGGCTTTCCCCTTTTTGATCTCCATTTCGGCACCGACGTCCTCTCATTTCTATGTGGGAAGTTACTTTGACCTCTCAACTCCACGAGCATGGATTGTAGAGTCAATGTGACATACCAGCACTCTACACAACACTTAGGATCACAAGCATGTCCACTCTACACTTGCTTTCATCTGACCCCAAGTCCTAATCCTATTTTTATCTTCTCTTCTCAGGTATCATGGGCATGTCTCGATTTGAAACTTTAGATAAAAGATCCACTAGCAACTTCTCTTTCTCTTCACTGAACTGAACCCTACCAACGACGAGACCCTTTCTACCGGTCCGACTAAAAAAGGGCTGAATGAAAGCAAATGGAGAAAGAAGATAGAGAAAGGGAGAAAGAGGAAAGAGGAAAGAAGAAGGTGTCATTCCAAGCATGCGTGGTCAAGTGATCGCTACGGGTCTAAAAGAGCTTTTGGGTCTCCTTATAGAGATCGATTTCGGCTTCCTAGGGATCAAGACCCATACTTTCACAATCCCCATTCTCCAAAAGGGACAACTCTAATTCCATCCTCTCTTCCTTATGCCTTTGTTACCATAAATCATGATTCTGAAGGCATGAAGGAATGTCGACACAAGAATATCGAAATCAAAGGATCTTGTACCAATACAAGAACGGTTGATGTCAAATCCTATCACAAGCAATGCTACGCCTTAAGGGAAATCGCATGTCATCAATGCGATATGGAATATTGGACTTCAAACAATATCGAATGCCATCAATACATGAGGCATCAATATCACGTGTCATCAACAATAAAGAGGAGGATATTAAAAGCCTACAACAATGTTGCACACCATTGATGCCGCCCTTTATCAACAAAGGAAAATGGATAATATTGTAAGTCATCAGAGTGACCGAGAATATCATATGCCATCGATGTCACATACCATCTACTCCGCACTTTACCATTGTAATAAAGAATACCGCATCTCGTCCATATTGCATATAGTCAGTGAATGATATTGTATAAAGCCAACACTATAGTGTGTTAAGGCAAGGATTGATGTTGAAGTAATAGCATGTCGTAAGCCAATAATGTGACAGAGGCATGATATATCATCAATACCTCATCTCATTGATGCCGTATGTCATCAGTAACCGATGTTGGGTGACAATAAATTAAAGGATTTCGGGTCTTAAAAAACCTATGTATAAGGTTGTCGCCTACTAACAATGTACAAAAAGCATGCCACGATGCCGCATCTCTTCAATGCCGTTTACCACTATGTCGCATCTTACTGATGTCGCACTTCATCAACCAAGCCTTTAGAGAATGTCAAAAGCTATTACCTTTTGAGGTGATAATGAGGGATATCAAGATGGATTTGAACGTTGGGTATTAAAGCCTGACGCTGATGATCATCAACATATATGATAATGATGGAGCTCTTCAGCCTTAGAAAGATGTCATAGATCTTTAGTCAATATCGCAACTAAGCAATACGGCAAAGCATGATGCCATGTGTTATCAACACTTAAAGAGATGTCAGAAATCTTCAACATGAAGCATAACACCTGGTGCCATCAGGACGTTGATGATGCTGAAAGCCAAGCATGCTGGAGGTGACATGTGGCAGCCATGCTGTTCCTCCCAATCCCTATAAATACGGACCTAGGGGCAAGGAGGAGAGGATGATTGATTCTTTTCTCATTCTTACATTTTTAAAGTTTGTAACCCTTAATCAATTTGGAGATTTAGTGCTAATTGGAATTTTGCAAACCTTGTTGCTAATAAGGGCTTGTACTTTTACAATCGCATTGCATGTGAATAAAGAGACATGAATTATTGCTTATGATTCTCATGATTTTGACAAGACATTGATTTTGCCATTATATGTGCTACTACCAACAAGTTGACATAAGATTTATTGAATCGTGACGTATCTTTGAATTCTCAAGTACTTGTAATTTCGATCATAACCTGTTTTGAATTCCCAAAACACTCATGATTTTGAGACTAACATGGATTCAACATGAAGCATGTGCCTTCCTAGCAAGCTAACCTAGGATTACTAAAGTCTCTACTCAACTAAGTATCACTTTCCTCATACGTTTTAGGGTTAACGAAGAATTTCGTTAACATTTTGATGCTAGAAGGAGGGCTCGAACCTCCGTCTCCGTTTAACCCATAAGCGAAACTACCTTAAACATATATATATTGAGCTTAAATGTTTTATCCCTACCAAGCATATCCCATTAAGGAACCATTCCAAACCCCGTCTAACCTCATTTGGATAATGACTATCTCCAAACAAGGATCTTCCAAGCCTTGAGTAACTAGGCCAACCTGCCAAATCACCAGTGATCTGCAACTTCATGAGGTGCAAGTATTGAGGTTCTTAGCACTACAAATTATGGAAGATAAGAGAAGGTAAGTAACTCCTTATGATTCAGGTAAATGGAGCTTACACCCATTTAACATAGGGCTTACACCAATCTTTCTTTAGGAAAGAAAGATAACATCTTCATAGAAATGAGAAATAGAATTCAACTTCAAGCAAGAGGAACCATCTTTGAAAGAGAAATGGCAAAAGACTTTGACCAATTCACCAAAAAGTGGAAGAATGTGCTTAATCGTTCCCATAAATTGAACGAGACTCTATGCACTTTAAAGAGAAAATTTGCTACAGAGAATAAAGAGTCCGTCACATACAACAAAAGAGCTAAGTGGAAATCAAGGAAATCATTCTCCAAAGTTCACGGCTTTCTAAGAACTATTCTCTTACCGCTGCTTATGAGGATATTTATCCCCTAACCAAGGAAAGGCTAAACTATTGACCTTCTCAAAAGAAAAAACTAAAGAATAAATGAAATCTTTGGGGACAATATCGTCATTATCATTGCTTAAATGGCCACGACACTAATCAAGGTCAAAGCTTCAAAGGGATAATCAACAATTTCTAGGACAATGAAAGCTTAAAGAATTTGTAAATATATGTTAAAAAAGACAACAATAAAGGAAAGATTCTTGGAATAAGACAAGAATATCTACAGAATCAATCATGAAAAGGAGTAAGAATCTCCTAAAATAAAATAAAATGTCTTTGATCTTGCTAAGATTACCTGGTCAAAGCACCTCCTGGAGGGAGGTCAGAGTAAGCCTTTGGTACCGCCAGAAATGGCTTGGCTAAAGCTTTTGCAAGCCTTCGATCCCACCTATGTGGCTTGGCCAGAGCATCTCCTAGTGGGAGGATGGAGTAAACCTACTAAGATGGCCAGGCCAGAGCACCAACCAGCCTTCAGTACTACCGATAAGGCCTGACTAAAGCACCTCCTAGAGGGAGGACAGAGTAAGCCTTTGGTTTCATCTAAGACGGCTTGGCCAAAAAACCAAACCAGCCTTCATTCCCGCCTATAAGGCCTGTTTGATGTGCCTCCTCGAGGGAGGTCAGGTAAGATTTTGATACTGCTTAAGTTAAGCTAACCAAATGCACTGGACAAAAGACCTAAATCATCACTTAAGATGGTGATAAGGGGTTTGATCCAAGTTGAGATCATCATCTAAGATGGTGACAAAAAAATTAATCATAGCGTGATATGTTGCCTATTGTGGTAATCAGAGAGTCAATCAAAATCAATACCTAAGATGGTGACAAAAAAATCAATTGAGTCAATCGAACTCTATCCAAAAGAATGGATCAAAGCAATCATCTAGAGGAAAATCAAGCAAAAATAAGCCATTCGAGCTCCAAAGCATAAGCAATCTTCTAGAGAAAAATCAATCAAAAATGAGCCATAGGTGTTCCAAAGCAAAAATTAAGTAATCTTCTACAGGAAGATCTACCAAATATGAGATGTTGTGCTTCAAAGTAAAGAAAGCAGAATTTCTTCGTTAACGCAATAGAAAATGTCATTATCGGATAATTTTCTGGTCTTCTATTCAGATTATAATTACCTATATGGATTTCTAGTCTACTATTATTGCCGGATAATTTTTTGGTCTTCTACACAGATTATTATTGCCAGAATGGATTTCTGGTCAACTAATATTTTCAGATGATTTTATGGTCTTTTATTCAAATTATTACACCAGATGGTTCTCTGGTCTTTCATTCATGATTCAATCAAAATTATTACCTATTATGGTAATTCAGTCGAGTTCAATACCTAATATTATTATAATTCAACTTTCTTATTAAAATAATAGAAATCTCCATTATGAAGCAAACTATCAAATGTGAAAATGACTAAGGATCGTGTAAAATGGATTATTAACTAAACTATTTACTTGTGCAGAATATAAATATAAAGGTAAAACAATAAAGTAACTGACAGTAGAGATTTTTATACTGGTTCGAACTTTTCATTCTACGTCTAGTCCCAGACTCCTTCTGAAATTTAACTATCAACCCTCTCTCAAACCTAGAGGAACATGTATTACACCGCCTGAGCAACCGAACAATACTTCAACTGCCTAAGCAACAGAATACAACTTCAACTGCCTAAGCAACCGAAATTCATTAAATCACTAATGAAGTTTGCTTGAATGTACAAGTGATTAGAACAAAGTATTGAATATTTAGAGCAAGATAGTTTAAAATATAAGAGTGAGAATTAGAATGAATATTAGTTATTAAATAATGGAATTCATGACTATTTATAGAGATTGAATGGTTGTAATTGTTCGTGAAAGATAGCCATGAAAGGATAAGGAAGCAACTCTTGATCAAGAGTTGTTTCTGTTCATTAAATTGAAGTGTATTTTTGAGATATAGCTGTTATGAAGATTCAGCCATCTAAATGGAGCAATTCAGCCAACTGAATGGATTTAAAATTGATCCAGCAAAAAAATAGTTCAAAAACGACCTAATTTAGCCAGCTGAAATAACAACTTCAGTCATTTGAATATTCAAAATAAATTGTGCACATGCACAGAATCCAGTCAACTGAATCATAGTATTCAGTCGGCTCAATTTTATGTTTTCTGGCATATGAACAATTTTTGAAAAAAAACTTTTGTGTGTGCATGCATATACCACTTTGGAGAGATTTTAACATGAATTTACTACTAAACTCATACGTTGGACTAAATATTTTACTGAAGCTTCAATCCAAAATCTGGTCTGCAAGTTGTTAGATTATTTCTCGAGTAAAAACAAAACTGCAAGTATGGTTAGTTCATATAATATTTACTTATATAGTTGTCACAATCAAAACATCAAAATTCTAGGTTCTAACAAGATGTTTATTAATGAAGAAGCAGACTCTTACATTAAGATCAAAATTTACGGTCTTTATACCAAATAAGATTCTTAATGCTCAATCAACAAGGCTTCTGGTTCACTTACTAAGCAGATTATTGGCCTATATGTTAAAGGATTAAAATGTAGAAAGGTGGATTATGCTCAAAACAACAGCTAAAAAGCATCAGACTGAAACTGGGAAGCTAATTACAAATCTCAAACAAAAGTAAAGAATAGAATATCGATCATTTGGGTACAAGTTTAATTACCATTTAATACATTTTGTACAAGAATTACAGGAGTAAAATATTGGATAGTAAGAGAATCCAATTCAAAGTTTACAAATAACTCTTTACTAAGAATCAAACTCTTGAGCCATCCTCCTTAAATCTTTAGCAACCCAAGAAGAACCGGTTATATGACGAATTGCCATATGTAGAAGTTGTTTAAGTTTTTCTCTTTTTTTCATATGGCATCTGCATCGTCTATTGAATCAATTTGAATTTTTAACGCACTGTGATGCGTTTTATTGGCTCTCTTTAGAAGCTGAATCTTGCTCTTTAATTTCTCAATCTCTTGCGTGAAAGTGTGTTCTTTACACTCAAGTCTCTCAACCGTAGCTTCATAAGCATCAAGACGAGAACATTATCATTCCACTACTTATTCAAAATTTGAATATATTCAAGTCTAACTCTTTGGCCATTTGGCCATTTCGTCATCATCTAAATTCTTATGAGGGTTTAATATGATAGAAAATCGTTCTTGCCTAGCTAAAGGAATAGGAGTAGGAAGGTTGAAATCGCCTTCACTCACAATAAGTTCCAAGAATTGACAGTTTGCTTGGATTTTCAGCAGTTCTACCTTAAGATTCCTCATTTTTTGTGTGTAATCGTGCAATTTCTACGTTGGTTTCAATACTTCGAACAGAAGGTCTGGATTGGTTGATTGCCTCTATCTTTTCTTTCAGCTTTTGAATCCATCCATCTTTCTCTTTAATTTTCTTCTCTATGTCAAAAGTCATCTCTGTTAAACTACTGAATGTAGATCTTAATTTGTAGTATTTATCATGCCATTTTTATGCATCTTGATTATCTGGAAATCGTAAAGCAGGATTGCCTTGAGAAGAGAGTTTCTTCTCGAGTTTTTCCCTAAGACTATTTATAATAGAATTAAGTCGAGCAAGAATGTTTATGCCACTAGGTATAAGGGTCATTTGCTTTTCCTAACAAATAAATAGGAAATAAAATAAATAATATAGAAAGTATTTTCTTTATTAAGTGACAAAAGTTTACAACATAAGAAAATTAAAAATCACTTCAACCTTATGAATTTTATATGTCAAATTCCTATAGTTTTGAGAAAGCAGTTTGAGCCTTTTCAAGTGACCCGACCGACAAGGTAAGGGTAGAGTCAAAAGAATCTTTAATCCCTTCAGGGGTGTTAACTGGATGGAATTGATGATAGTCCCACTTTGCAGCTATATTGACCACATAGCAATTTAACATGTTTAGTTTGCATTTCGTTAAGCGGTTTATCCTTTTCATCACCCAAGAAATCAAAACGAAAGTGAGGGAATCATGTATAAACTTCATGTAGATATTTAAAAAGCAACATTTTGCTAACTGAGATGTTCTAAGAGCTAAGGACTTCTCATTAAAATCCATCTTTAACTTGATAAATTTACTCAAGGGTTCCATGAGAACAAGACTACTTAAGGATTCCTTAATCTATATAATATATTAAAATAAACTAAGAGTAAAGAAACAAAAGTGATAAAGTTTGTAAACTACTTGAATTACACATTACAATCATATGGGTTCGTGCAATATTGAACCCTTATAAAATTCAAAAATAAATCTCCCCTTACTATAATTAATCTTCTTGGGAGGAAGGGTATTAGGAAAGAGGGGAACACTAGCAATCCAAGAAAGGTTCCAACAAGCCTCAGGATGAGAGTCGCTTCCATGGTCGTGTAAATATATTTTATGAAAACGCCTAATCAAGCCCCAACTTTTTTCTTCTAAGAAAGAAAAGTCGGTGAGTAGAGTCCTAGAATAAATTTTGTAGAGAAACTCTACTAGGGCCTCTCTATCGTCAATAAGCATACATAAGAGGGTCGTTAATTCTGCATTCTCTCTCATAATTCTGTCCCGATGAAGGCGAGCTCTTTTCAAGCAGGGGAGGGTGGCAGCCTACTTTTCCTTGAAGAACTTTAACCATGCGGCACTAGAAGAGAAGCGCTTGTATTTGTTAGATGGTTTATTAAGTCTGTTAACTGATCTATTAACTTCTCTATGCGATCGACACACCTCTCTCTGATTCTTTTCATATAATGTTGCACAATAGTATTTCTTCTTTTTCCTTAAATAAAGTAATAAGCTTATTAACTAAAAGCTGCCTGGTAATTTAAGCATTTAAATTAAGAACTCCATACCTGAGAAGATGGAACTTGAAAAGTTAGAGTTTGAGTCTTTTCTTTTTTATGATGGCCGAGGGGAGCAATATCTTTTAGGGAATAATCCTCCCTTGTAGCATCCTAAGGATTAGGAAGTTCGGTAAAGTCTGCATCATGGTCAGTCGGATCTAAGTTAAGACCTCCTGATCCAACTTCCCTGCCTTTTGGTTCTTCAAGACCCTTGTCATTATCATCACCTCCATTATCCTTATCATGGCCATCACCATTATCATTGTCATCATCTTCTTCCTCATCAGAATTTGTCTTCTCTTTAGGTAAGGGGTCATCAAAAGATAATACCTTTCTAGCATTAACATTTTCTTCGGCAGGAAACTCTTCTTGAAGTGACCCCTGAGCTCTTTCCATCACGAGGCTAAATTTTCTTTTGAATTTTTCATTCCACTCTATGAGAGAAGGAAAATATCTAAATCTGGACATTTTTGAATGTTGTCGCCATATGCCACAAACAAGGAATTATTGTAACATTTCTCAGTAATGGTAGTAAGAGAGTTATCAAGGAAAAAGGAAACTTTCTTCTTGGCATCCCTGATAATGTTGTTTGAGTAAGTCACGATATCACTTTTCCTTCTTAACTTATCCTTTAAAGATTTATTCTCATCAGCAAGCTCAACCTTCTCTTTGTTGGTCTTCTCGAGATCTACACTCAATGCTTTTATTCTTCCTCCAATAATTGTTTAGCTTTCTTTTCCTCGTCAAGAGAGGAAGCAAGTTTATCTTTTTTAGAAATAGCCTCATCCCTTGCTGTAGTGATTCCAATTACACCATTGTTAAGCGAAGAGATTTTTTCTTTGAGCTCAGCCACTTCATTAGAAGGCCAGTGAGAAGCCTCTTAGAGGAAGAAAATATGCTTGGCCGCCCGAAATATGTAGCAACAGAAGTTAGGCAGGATATACAAAGCTGAAAGCCCAATTTAACCAAAGAGAAGGAAATGCATACCGATAAGAGCTGTTTAATAATAATGAAAAGATGATCCTTAAAATAGAACGAAGGCTGGGATGGCCTGAGAGAAACCAAAGCAAGAGATTGGGCAGCCAATCAAAAAAGATCATCAAAACTCATCATAGGAGTTTGAGCCTAAGCCTTTGAAGGAAGAGAATCATTTGGAGAAGGAAACAGTCCGAGCTTATCACATATATGGTGAAGGGCCATTGGAGAATCGGGAAGAGAAATGTTGAGAAGGGGATCCAAAGAGTAAGACACCACATTTGATTTTTGAATTACATACCCATGAGAATCTAGATTCGCAACATCAGGGCTTGAGTCAGTAGTCACATGTGCCTTCTCAGCTATAACAGTAGGAGTATAATCACCTACAAGCCTAGGCTTTTTACTCGAGGAAGGAGGTGGAATATCAACAAGAGTGCTAGTGCTTGCTTTCCTTTTAAGCGCCTCCAATGCCTTAGCAACAGAATCCTCGATAAGAGCAGGTTTACTCAATTCGGCTAAGACGAAAGCATCATCTTTGGCCTCCTTCTCTTGAGAAGCAGAAATGAGAGTAGATTATCCTAAATCAAAGACAAATTTTTTAAAAATAATCAAAGATTACATACAAGTTGTGACAAAAAAATTCCAGAAGATTCAAGTTGAACTAGAGAGGAAATAAAGAAAGCATTTTGGTTACTGGTAACCAATGATCACTTCCCTTTAGCATTCCCTTTTATTAGTGAAGGTTCTCTAAGTATTATGCAGTTGTCCAAAATCAGGGAATATTTATGAAGATTCACTTCTGTCAAAAGTGTGAGTCCATTACCCATGCTCTTGGATGTTAGAGTCATGGATTTGATAGTGTCATTAAAGAGGAGCTTGGTCGCATAGAAGTAGGATCTAAGAGGAAACATTTATCATAAAAGAATGACATATATAACATAATTGGTAGAAAAATTACTAAAAAGGAGAGAAAGTTCCCTTGATCTTAGGGGAATAACATCTAATGTAGAAGAATTCTCCCACTCCTTTGTCTTTTTAATAGTATTGGTGATTAAGCTCCTTCAAGAATGGTCAAATAGGATACAACAGGTTATCTAGTTGCTTACTTAATCTCACATGGTTAACTAAGGTATGGAGAATTTTAGCACAAAGAGGGAAGTTTGGTTTCCCGAGCAAGAACTTCCAAGCAACTCAAATAGGTGTACATGTTGGGAGTAAATTGAATCGGGAAAACATTTGGGTGCTTTAGGAAGCGTAAAGAAAATTTGGAAAGGGCAGGTAACCAGAGTGCTAGATATGGATTGGTGTGAAGGCAAAGAACGCTTATGGAGGGTTTTCAATTCTGCCAGAAGGACTGATGGGAATGGCTTCTATGTTTATAATCCCGAATTCCTTAAGGATAGTGTCCACTTCTTCTTGAGTGGTAATATACGATTGGTTGATATGATACTATCCTTTCTTGATGGAGGAAGAAGGTTTAGCTCTTACTGGATTTCTTGCTTGCGTTCTTGCCTACCATTTGCCTGCCATGTCATATTATACCAATCAGGGAAGTATTACATATTTTGTAAAATATAGAATGCTTATGTTATAAAATAGACAATTATATGCTATAACAAAACGATAGCAAGTTAATCTGGAATTACCCAAGCACTAATAAAGAAGTGTTGATGTACGAGTTAACTATTATACTTACAACAAGATTTTGACCATTAAACAATCCATGTCGAATTTATGAAGTGCTTAAGTTTTTAGTCAATCGAAATTATGTACACAATTGTTAGATCCATGGTGGAAAAGTAAATTTATATTTATATAAAAGAAGTATAATTGAATATCAAAATAATTAAACCGATGTCGTAATAATGACCCAATGTCGAAATGACAAGTAACCGAAATCAATGAATGATGTCAAAATGGTCTAAAATATTTTTATGAAAAATATCAAGTATATGTGTAGTTCATGAATTTTCCATAAGATAACTACGACACAAATTAGTGATGTTGCATAAAATTTAAACCACAACATTGTAAACATTTTGCTAAAAAAATAATAATGACACAATGTAAGGTAATTCGCTTCATACGATAACCTCTTAAATTGACGTCGCATTCGTGAATGTTTGCCGCAACTTCGTATAGTTGCTAACATTATATGGATCTCGCATTATAAAATTTTCTAAGTTTCGAATTAGTCATCGAAACATAATAAAAAGGGAAGAACTACTTGATGACAAAGATCACGTGGATGCCTAAGGCAACGACTTTGGAATCAAATAAGTTAACAACGGGTTTCGGGTTTAAATAAACTATTCATTTCACAATAAAACTAGAAATTCCCAGGTTACTAAATCAATATCACTTAACTTCAATTGGTCGATTAATCCCCGAACGACATAATCAAAGATAAATCCATTCATATACAAAATAAACTAATAATCCAAAGGTTAACAACGAAAATCTAATCGATAAATCACAAGTATCGATCCAAAATCTAAAATCCGCAATTAAAACCCTAACACCAATTCAAATGCAAATTTAGTTGATTGACTTAATCAATGAAAATCATACCTTGATTTATGCTTTGATACTGGAAGATTGAAAGTGATTAAGTAATTTCGTGAATTTTAAAAAATTTGCTTGAGCTTTAAGTTGAGAGTAAAAGAAGAAATTATGGAGAAGCTCAAATATTTATAGGGAAGAAGAAGAAGTACAGTCACGATTAGATCAGATTTAAATAAATGGCTAGATCTAGAAAAGAATACTAATATGCGGCAAGCGCAAATATCAAGGCAATGACTTGAAAAGTCAATGTTTCCTTATACTATGGAGGCAAATGTTACTACCATTCATGATTCTGAAGGCATGAAGGAATGTCGACAACAAGAATACCGAAATCAAAGGATCTCGTACCAATACAAGAACGGTCGAAGTTAAACCTATCACAAGCAATGCTATGCCTTAAGGGAAATCGCATGCCATCAATGCGTTATGGAATATCGAACATCAAACAATATTGAATTCCATCAATACGCATGGCATCAATATCACATGTCATCAACAATGAAGAGGAGGATATCAGAAGCCTACAATCACGATGCATACCATTAATGCCGCCCTTTATCAACAAAGGAAAATGGATAATATTGTAAGTCATCAGAGTGATTGGGAATATCATATACCATCGATGTCGCATACCATCTACTCCGCACTTCACCAATGTAATAAAGAATACCACATCTCATCTATATTGCATATAACCAGTGAACGATATCGTATAAGCCAGCACTATACTTCGTTAAGGCAAGGATTGATGTCGAAGTAATATCATGTCGAAAGCCATCAATGTGATAGAGGCATGATATATCATCAATATCGCATCTTATTGATGCCACATGTCATCGGTAACCGATGTCAGGTGATAATAAATTGAAGGATTTTGAGTCTTAAGAAACCTATGTATAAGGTTGCCGCCTACTAAGAATGTACAAAAATCACGCCGCAATACTGCATCTCTTTAATGTCGTTTACCACTGATGATGTATCTTACTGATGTCGCACTTCATCAACTAAGCCTTTAGAGAATGTCGAAGGCGATAACGAAGTAATCAAGATGGATATGAATGTTGGGTATTAAAGCCTAATACCAAAGATCATCAAGAAATATGATAATGTCGGAGATTTTCATCCTTGGAAAGATGTCATAGATCTTCGGCCAATATCGCAACTAAGCAATACGACAAAGCATGATGTCATGTGTTATCAACACTTAAAGGGATGTTGGAAATCTTCAACACGAAGCATAACGCCTACCGCCATCGGGATGTTGATGATGTCGAAAGCCAAGCATGTTGGAGTTGACATGTGGCAGCCATGCCACTCCTCCCAACCCTTAGAAATACGGATCTGGGGGCATAGAGGAGAGGACGATTGATTCATTTCTCATTCTTACATTTTTAAAGTTTGAAACCCTAAATCAATTTGGGGATTTTAGTGCCAATTGTAATCCTGCGAACCTTATTGAAAATAAGGGCTTGTAGTTTTATAATGGCATTGCATATGAACAAAGAGACATAAATTATTACTTACAATTCTCATGAATTCGACATGACCTTGACTTTGCCATTGTATGTGCATACTACCAACAAGTTGACATAAGATTTCTTAATTCATGACTTGTTTTTGAATTCTCAAGCACTTGTGATCTCGATCATAATCTGTTTTGAATTCCCAAAATACTCATGATTTCGAGACTAACATGGATTCAACATGGAGCATGTGCCTTCCTAGCAAGCTAACCTAGGATTACTAAAGTCTCTACTCAACTAAGTAACACTTTCCTCACACATTTTGTGATTAACAAAGATATTCGTTAACAGCCTTAGTTTCCACTCTCCCCAAATCCAAAACAACACAATCATCTTCATTTCTTCCAACATAGACGCCACGAAAAGAACAAGATATCACTGTTTTTAGTCTTCCATTGCCAACTTTTGATGCCCCATTCTCCAAAATTATGATAGTGCACAAGCTCATACACCTTGGGATGGATATAATAGGGAATTAGTTTATGTACAATGTGAAGGACATCCCCTCGAAGGACTTAGAGATTGGCATATTGCTCACGAAGACCTGATGGAGTAGTATACACTAAGAAGGAAGCTTTTTGCAGGCTTGGCAGATCTAAAAAAAGAATCACTTGATCATAGATACACATGAGAGGGAGAGTGAAAAGAAGGAAAAAATCAAGAATATTTTCTTTGACCAAGTTGAAAATTTAGAAAAGGAGTTATATTCCAAAGACAATGTGGAAAAAGATGCCGAAGATAGGCACAAAGCTGAAATCCAATTTTTCGAAGCCAAAATGAAAGTGCTAGACGAATAAGTCCAATAACCCACATCTGCACCAGCAACATAACCATAAAGAAAGATGTGCTTCAAATAAGGTGGGCATTAAAATTGAAAATCTAAAACTCAATTTATAGAATGAAAAAGATGAAATAGCCCAAGCACTCAAGACCACCCAATCTTACGCTCAGGAGGTCTGCAATCTGCAATAAGACAAGAAGACACTCGAGGAAAGATTCACTGAGCTAGAAGCTTGCCTCGCCTGAGTGGAGAATGAAAAATATGAGTTTAAGAGCAAGATCAACTCCACCACTAATGCTTCTACATCAACATTGCATGTCTGGAAACATCAAATGGTTGGAGGAGGATTGTAATAACCAGTGCCAAGTAACGACTTAATTAATGATAATTAATAATTATTAATAAGGTGAATGGTTTTTTTTTGAATTTAATTAATATAAAATTAAGAATAAGATTAGAGAATTTGATGGGAAAATCTTCAACTAAAATGAAAAAAAAATAATTTGAAAAGAATATTGACTTAATAATTTATTTTGTTATTTTAAATGTGAAATTATAAATTATTATTTGAAATAGACTGATAAACAATCTCTTTTGGGGATTTTAAAGTAAATGATATTTGAAGTAAATGCGATGGAATTTATTTATATGGTAGAAAGGATTTTATAGAATTAAAAGAGTCTGAAGTTTATTTAGAAAGGAATTTAAATGGAAAGAAAGAAATAAATTCAAATAATAAAACAAAGACTATTAGTACACAATTCCAAGCCTAAATTGATTTCATGTAAATGATAAAAGCTATGAAGTGTTGAAATTGTTTTCATATGAATAAAGTAAAGAAATGTGTAGATATGAAGTAAGCCCATTTAGTTGAGACCCAAAATTAAAAATAATTAAAATTTACTTTATGTAAGATAGGCTCTAGAGTTTTCTAACTCAAGAGGTTTCTCCCTCTCTTATATATACTACCCAACCTCATTTCAAAAACATATATTGAAATATTTGAATTTCCCACCAAACTCTTATCACTTTAAAATAGAAATAAATCCATTTAAAACACTATGAATTCCCACAATCAAATTCAAGCTTCAAGTTAACTATCTACACCAAGTAGCATAATGAAGAACAAGTGTTGTCCATCATAATTGAATTCAAGAATTATTGAAGAGAAGGCTAGAAAGAGAGACAAGCTAGTATGATCTTCAATTCAAGGTGAGTTCCCTACTCACAACTATATTTAATTGATTTAGTGATTATAAATCAATGAATATGTTACACATTAGAAATATAATGATCACTCCTCTACATATGTGAATTATGCTTCATCAATACAATTGATCATGTGTCATTCAAGTATAGTAGATGTATGAGAGAATATGGGAGAATAACACTAACAAGAGCATGTATCTAGACGAATCAAAGGGGAGAATTCATAAAAAACCTTTTAGACTTTTAGACATTCAGTCGACTTAAGGCTATAAATAGTCGATTGGAAACCTATTAGTCAACTGATCTAGGAATTCAGTTGACTGAACTAGTATAAATTCCAAACCCAAGTACAATATCTAATTTAGTCAACTTCTTATATGACTTTAGTCGACTTGGACCAGTCAACTAAGAGGATCTTTCAGTCTACCGAATACTGTATTTTTGGTTTTTCCTAAAATATTTATTTTGTATTTTTCATATTATTGAATTATTTTTAGTTAACGATCATTGATGTTTATTCTATATTATTTTAATCTTTTCAAGGGCTATTTATGATGTTTAGTAGTTTATTTAAATGTATATATAAGCTAATATGATTTAATATTTAGCTTTCATTTAGAAGTCTATTTTGTATAATATAAATTTTTATTTGAAATTAGTTTATAATGATTAAATTATGGAATGAATTTATGTTACTAACTGATATTAATATAACTATTAAGGACTTTGAATATATATATATATATATATATATATATATATATATAGAAAGATTTGAATTATGTATGTGTATGTGTGTGTATTTCAACGATTGAAGTACAATGGAATTATTTTGGAGGTTAATATATATTTCTTAATATCATATTTAATTATAAAAAATTATAGAATGATTGATATTTCATTTTACAAGTTATTCAGAGATGTTCATCAATTAAATGAGGTTGCTTAATAATATTACAATTCAAGTGGAAAATTATAAAGCTTTAGTGAAATCTTATTTTAAATTATCATACGGCTTTATGATGTTTGATAATGATTTTAAGTTTCCATTATGGAGTTGTGAAAGTGTTATATAGTGTTTAAATATTTATTTGGATTTTACTTTATATTATTTAATTTAATAATGTATCATTTATCTTATATAACTTTATTTGTGAACTTATATATTGTATATTTATATTATTACTTTTATTATTGTATATGTGTTTTCATTTCTATGTAACGAGTAATTTGAATAAACGGATTAGTGATACCATCTGGTATGGGACTTTCGATAGCACTTTTCCGATTACTCATTGGACTTGTTGCATAGAAATACTTAGTGTGGATCGAGTGTAGTTTATGAGCATTGAATAATTATTCGAATAACATACGGTGATATGGGACGACATTATGTTATTTGTTTGATTATTCTTTTTAAGTAAATGTCACTCAACCCAGGATTACTCGTTTATATGATGATACTCGCTACGATGAGTATATTATAGCCATGTGTTGGCTTATGGTAGAGCTGTGTGTCAGCAAGGGATTAGAACTCTAGTATATTATAGTCATGTGTTGACTTATATAGAGCCATGTATCGACCTATGTAATTAAAGCCCCGCAAATGCCCTATAAAATCCCCACTATAGCGCATAGCACTCTCCAACCGCTATGTTATTTCAATATAACGCTATTAAGCTATAATTTCACTTTAAGCCCCGCTTTATCCACTACACTGCTAAATCAAGGATTTTTAGCACCCGCTTTAGCACCAGTAATATACAATGGTTGATTTGACTAGTTCTCAATTAAACCAAATCCACAAAATTAAGGAAAGACTAATTTTGAGGCATAAGTGCTAGATATAAGTTAGAAATCTATTGTAGTCACCATATTTAGTCTGCATAAATCATGATATTCTTCGGTTTTGTTATATAAGATTAATCAATATTTCTTTTTCCTACACAAATGGTGTGAGAATGAGAGTAAATTAGCTTTAATATTTGATTTTATATCTAATGAAGCATTTTGCACCTTTGTTATTTTTCACTATATCCTTGCCTTTTCTCTTCTATAACTTTTTGCATCTCCACGGCTATAAAACTGCCAAGCGCTTTAACTGCACAGGTGTCGGGTTACATCAAGAGCTAAGAGTAGATATGGGATATGAGTACTATATGTCATCCACTTGTGTCTAGCTCCCTTTATGTTTCAGGAGTGAACCAGATTGGCCAGTATCCACCCTGGCAGCCTAATCGTAGGGTCATGCCCTAGAACCACGACACCATTGTTGTATATTATATTTGATGTGCATCGTAGTAATAGTGGATGAGTAGTAGCCCATAGCCCTTTGTGTCGTTTGGGTCAGTAGTCTGTTACCTATAGAGGCAAAGCCGGGACGTGACCAAGGCTAGGTGTTGATAAGCCATTGGTGGATGGGATTATGATGTCAATCGAGTTAATTGAATACTGTAGGAACATATCCGGCTACTAGTGGGAGTCTAGTAGACCCTTGGTTCCTAGAGCAGGCATACAACCATCAGTCTCCCGTCTGGTTTCGTTGTGTATGTAGTGGATTGGAATATATTTTTCTCAATCCTATGATGAGTTGGACTATGCTAGAGACCGTGTGTCTAAAGTGTAGTCAGTCCCCGTTATATACATACTATTTTGGTTTATTTATATATGAGAAGAGGAGATTATATTTAGTTATGTGTCTAGAGTATAGTGGATTCTTATATCTTTTATTACATTGATAGACAACCAATTCTTGATAATGATGTTGCATTTATTATTAACATTGAGAGATATGTTTGGGCATAGCTATGAGCTAGCCTAACTATACTTGTTAATATCTCACTATTGATGATTTCTTGATTTGATGGTGATTTCTAAAGTTGGATGATTCAACCATTTGTGGTTGATTCTGTGATTTCTGATTTGATTTACTTTGAAATTGGGCGATAACATCTTTATGTATGGTTTGTGATATTTGAAACCATATATACATTTGAGATTGTTTATGATATTGTAATTGTATATTCTGTAAATTTTATTGCGTGTTTATTAACAATAACGAGGATATTATATTATTATATCCTGATAGATTGAATTATGAATATATTAATCCTTGATTTAGACATAGTCCGACCCGTGTATTATTTATAAAACTTGAATCAATCCGAGATATTTCAGGTTCAAGGATAAGTTGACCAGTTTGTAGATGCTTAGGCAAAGAAGGACAATAGGAATTTATTATAGGGGTTTTTAGGCACGGGGAAGAGGTTGCAAAAAAATTTAGTCTCAGGGACAGCAAGTTTGTTTTTAGTCTGAAGGACACTTTGTAGTGTAAATCATAGAATGATAGTTGCAACTATCATTTTCTGTTTACACTATAAAGCGTCCTTCAGACTAAAACACAAACTTGCTGTCCTTGAGACTAATTTTTTTTGTAACTTCTTCCCTATGCCTATTTTCCTGTTTATTATATTATAATATACCATTGAAGAATATTTTGATTTAGGTATTGTATGATTAAGAAGTAGTATATATATTTATCTATTATATATTATTGTTGTGTTTAATCGACTCTATGTTCTCTGTGTATCTATATTATATTGTGTATTGTTCTATTCTAAAGGCACACATATTTATTGCTTTGTACCAAGGTTGTGTACGAATATGTTAAGTATTGTTGATATTTGAGATACATACTGACGTCGGTCCATGGGAATATTCACGTGTGCTCCATATCGCTTTATTCTCCATATTACTCGACAGTATTACTTAGTAATACTCTTAGGTAGTTGGGTATAGAAGTGGGGGCGTTAAATAATGGTATTAGAGCAAGGTTCAGAATAATATATCATATAGGAGATACGAGTCATTGGCTTAGAAGAGACTCAAGTCCCTATTCCCTTGAGTGTGTTGGGATAGTAAGTGTGTATGTGTGTGTGTGTATATATATATATATATATATATTATACAATGATACTGGGATAATAATCTAGGAACGTATTTGTAATTTGTATATATAATATTTTATTATTATTTATTGAAATGTGTAATATAAAATAATTAACCTGCGATTGCTTGGAATGAATTATTGTATTCTAATCTGTTAATGATCAGAGTGCGCAGTAGAAGTTATAGAATTATTTTCCACCAGGTGTATTGATTGCTTGTCTTTATGTATGATTGTTAGGTGATGTTTACTTTTATTAAAGTTGTAATTATTGGTATTAAGTCCTTGCGGCCATCTTCAGTATTGAAATTACCACTAGTAATTTTAAAGATTACATTTTTTAGCATAATATTTTATATTTTATATCGTTATGTAATGTAATTTTGAAATTTGGATGATGTCTTAATGGTCGGAAGTGATTTAGCATTAGTTTTAAAAGAGGGTTTTAGTAAATATTTCAATGAAAGTACATTTATAGTTAAAATGTATATATTATTAGGGTATGTTAATGGAAGTAAATAAATATTTTCATTGGAAAATCTTTTGCTAAAATTTATGTGAACAGAAGTGGTATTTGGTTAAGTTTTGTAAAAATAATTGTTTTATAAAGTTTTAAATTCTTTTATGAAGAGAATTTTTAGTAAAGAAGTTTGGAAATCTCTTACGAAAATTATATTTTGAATGAATTTGGAATTAGATATTTTTGAAAAGAGTTGATTTTTATTTAATTTTAAAATTTTAAAGTGAGGAGTTAATTTTGAAAATGTAAATTATAAGTTGATTTATTCGAATATTGATATGTATTTTGAGTGTTGAAGGTTTTCGGGATATACTGCGTGCCTTAGAGAATACTTCGAAGTATCCTGGAAGTCTCAATACTTTGGTAACTTGTGCGTATATTTGAATCTTCCAAACGAGTTCCACATAAACTCATAGTCCATGAGCATGAGCATTAAGCAAAGAAGATAAAAATCTGAGTCTTATATGCCATCGATAGAAGGTCTAATCATTGATTTGTATTTCTCTATTTATATTCTTGTTGGGTCGATGCAAATTACCGTATGTGCTAACCCATAATAGAGACAACAGAGCAATACAAAATTTGATTGTCTAATATTGAATGTAAATTAACAAATGGTGTAAATGAGCTAGAATTTATTTAGCTAGTTATAGATTTTCCCTAAGTAGGAACTGTGAGGATGTAATTTTCCTATGGGGAGAAGTCTATAACAACCCATTCCAAGTAATGAATTAATTAATGATATTTAAAAACTATTAATAAAATGAATAGGTTTTTTGAATTTAATTAATATAAAATTAGGAATACGATTAAGGAATTTGATGGGAAAATATTATAAATGAAGATAAATTTAATTTGAAAAGAATATTGACTTAATAATTGATTTGGTTATTTTAAATCTGAAGTTATGAATTATTATTTGAAATACAATGATAACCAAGCTCTTTTGGGGATTTTAAAGTAAATGTTATATGAAATAAATGTGATGGAATTTATATAAATGGTAGAAAGGATTTTATAGAATCAAAAGAGTTTGAAGTTTATTTAGAAAGGAATTTAAATGAAAAGAAAGAAATAACTTCAAATAATAAAACAAAGCCCATTAATACACAGGTCCAAGCCTAATTTGATTTCATGTAAATGATAAAAGCAAGTGAAGTGTTGAAATTGTTTTCATGTGAACAAAGTTAAGTAAAGAAATGTTTAGATATGAAGTAAGCCCATTTAGTTGAGACCCAATATAAAAAATAATAATAATTTACTTTATGTAGGAGAGGCTCTAGAGTTTTCTAACTCTGGAGGTTTCTCCCTTTCTTATATATACTACACAACCTTATTTCAAAAACATAAATGGAAATATTTGAATTTCCCACCAAACTCTTATCACTTTAAAACTAAAATAAATCCATTTAAAACACTATAAATTCCCACAATCAAAATCAAGCTTCAAGTTAACCATCTACACCAAAGCAATATAATGAAGCACAAGTATTGTCCATCCAAGTTGAATTAAAGAATTCACAAAGAGGAGGCTAGAAGGGGAAGAAAAGCTAGTATTATCTTCAATTCAAAGTGAGTTCCATACTCACAACTATGTTTAATTGATTTAGTGACTATAAATTAATAATCATGTTACACATTAGAAATATAGTGATCACTCCTCTGCATATGTGAATTGTGCTTCATCAATACAATTAACCACGTATCATTAAAGTATAGTAGAGTTATGAGAGAATAGGGGAGAATAACACTAATAAGAGCACGATATCTAGAAGAATCGAAGGAGACAAGACATGAAAAACCTTTCAGACATTCAGTTGACTGAAGTCTATAAACAATCGATTGAAACCTTATTTAGTCAACTAAACTAGTATAAATTCCAAACCCGAGTATAATATCTAATTTAGTCGACTTCTTATATGATTTTAGTCGACTTGGACTAGTCGACTGAGAGGGTCTTTCAATCGACTGAATAGTGTATTTTGGGTTTTCTCTAAAATACTCATTTTGTATATTTTATATTATTTAATTATGTCTAATTAATGATTATTGATGTTTATTCTATTTTTTTTCAAGAGCTATTTATGATGTTTAGTAGTTTGTTTAAATGTATATATAAGCTAATGTGATTTAATATTCAGCTTTCATTTTAGAATTCTATTTTGTTTAATATAAATTTATTTGAAATTAGTTTATAATCATTAAATTATGAAATGGCTTTATGTAATTAAGTGATATTAATATAGTTAATAATGACTTTGAATATATATATGTAGAAAGATTTGAATTATATATATATATACACACACATACATATGTATGTATGTATGTATATTTCAATGGTTTAAAGTACAATGGAATTATTTTGGTGGTTAATAATTTATCTTAATATAGTATTTAACCATGGAAAATTATAGAATGATCGATATTTGATTTTACAAGTTATTTAGAGATGTTCATCTGTTGAAATAGGTTGCTTAATAATATTACATTTTCAAGTGGAAATTTATAAAGCTATAGTGAAATCTTATTTTAATGAAATCTTATTCTAAATTATCATAAGGCTTTATGATGTTTGATAATGATTTTATGTTTACATTATGGACTTATGGAAGTGTTATATAGTGTTTAAATATTTATTTGGAATTTACTTTATATTACTTAATTTAATACTGTATGATTTATCTTATATAACTTTATGCGTGTACCTAAATATTGTATATTTATATTATTACTTTTATTATTGTATATGTGTTTTCAGTTCTGTGTAACAAGTAATCTGAATAAACAAATTAGTGATACAGTCTGGTATGGGACTTTCGATAGCACTTTTTCGGTTATTCATTGGACTATTGCATAAAAATACTTAGTGTGGATCGAGTGTAGTTTATGAGCATTGAATAATTATTTGAATAATATACAGTGGTATGATATGTCGTTATGTTATATGTTTGATTATTCTTTGTAGGTAAATGTCACCCAAACGGGGACTACTCGTTTATGTGATGATACTCGCTACAGTGAGTATATTATAGCCATGTGTTATCTTATAGGTAGAGCTGTGTCTCTACGAGGGAATAGAGCTCTGGTATATCATAGCCATGTATTGACTTACACGGAGCCGTGTGTCGGCTTACGTCTAGAGCTAAGAGTAGATATGGGATATGAGTGTTATATGCCATCCACTTGTGTCCAACTCCCTTTATGTTTTGGAAATGAACCAAATTGGCCAGTTTCCACCCTTGTGGCGTGATCATGAGGTCATGCCCTAGATCGCGACACCGTTGTTGTATATTATATTTGATGTGCATTGTAATAGTAGGAGATGGGTTGCTGCCCATGGCCTCATGTGTCATTTAGGCTAATAGTCTATTACCTTTGGGGGCAAAGCAAGGTCGTGATCGAGACTACGCGTTGACGAGCCATTGGCGGATGGGATCATGATGTCCGTCGAGGTAACTGATGACTGCAGGAACAGATCCGGTTACTAGTAGGAGGCTAGTAGACTCTAGATTCTTGGAGCGGGCATGCGACCATCAGTCTCCCATTTGGTTCCGGTGTGCGTGTAGTGGATTAGCGTATATTATTCTCCATCCTATGATGAGTTGGACTATGCTAAAGACCGTGTGTCAAAAGTGTAGTCAATCCCCGTTATATCTATACTATTTTGGTTTATCTACATATGAGAAGATGAGATTATATCTGGATAGGTGTCTAGAATATAGTGGATTCTCATATCTTTTATTATGTTGATCGGCAGCCTATCTTATTTGGTATTGATAGTGATGTTGCATTTATTATTGAGATTGAGATATATGTTTGGGCATAGCTATGAGCTTGCCTAACTATACCTGTTGAGATCTCATCATTGATGATTTCTTGATTTGATGGTGATTTCTAAAGTTGGATGATTCACCTATTTGTGGTTGATTCCGTTATTTCTGATTTGATTTACTTTGAAACTAGGTGATGACATCTTTATATATGCTTTATGATATTTGAAACAATATAATACATGTGAAATTGTTTATGATATTGTAATTGTATACTCTTTAAATTTTATTACATGGTTATTAACATTATTGGGGATATTATATTATTATATCCTAACAGAATGAATTGTGAATATATTAATGCTTAGTTTAGACATAGTCTACCCATTTATTATTTATATTACTTAAATCAGTCCGAGACATTTCAGGTTCAAGGATAAGTTGACCAATTTGTGGATGCATAGTCACAGAAGGAGAATATGACTTTAATATATTATAATATACTATTGAACAATTTTTTGATTTAGGTATTGTATGATTAAGAAATAGTATATATATTTTTCTATTGTATATTATCGTTGCGTTTAATCGACTCTGTGTTCTTTTTGTATCTATAGTATATTGTGCATTGTTCTGTCCTGGCAACACACGTGTTCATTACTTTGTACCGAGGCCATGTACGAATATGGTAAGTATTCTTAATATTTGAGATATGTACCGGCGTTGGTCCAAGTGAATATTCACATGTGTGCCCTATATTTCTTCATTCTCTGTATTATTGGATAATATTACTTAGTAATACTCTTGCATGGTATGTGTATAGAAGTGGGGGCATCACAAGGATTATCCCGAGACTTTGGCTGAGGTCTACACGGAAATCATTAAGTAAGAAAGAGAAGAGGTAGAGGGAGAGATAGATAATGACACAATCAAAGCCCTCTTATTCGATGAGTTTGGCTTAAAGGCCCTACATGAGGATCGGGCACTGTGAGTCACTAAATTTGCTTCCCTTGCACAAGTGCCCACTGGAGCTCCTGCATAGTCCATCTTAAAGGACATGATCGGAGTCACCACTCCCATCATTTTGGAGTCCTAATTAGAGGTGAATGTTTATGCATTGGCCAGCTCTAAGGCTGTCAATATCTCAACATCCGTGCCACTACCATCTGTCACCTCCACTAGTGCTTAATGTTTTTGGGAAATGAAATCTTGAAGACCCTAGCTTAATGCCACCTTCAACCGCCCTTGCTCTTCTGTTCATGTCTCCAATTCAAAAAGAGGGCCAAGCCAAAGAACCTTCACACACTTCAGCGCCAACATCAGGAGGTATATCTTTGACCTCTCCTGCCTTTGAAAAGCTTGAGATGTCTTTCGAGGAAATTTCTTAAAGATCGACCCGCTATCATGGCACTCCCAATGACGTCTCCTACCGAGACTCCTCTAGTGACCGCTCTTATCACCCCTTCCATCATCGTCTTAGCACCTCCTCCATCAGTTTTCCCTCAATATCGATGTCAAAAAGATCAAACCTCCGAGGGAAGAGGTTTTGATGAAATGAAAGTGACCAATGATGATGAGGAGGAGGTCATTATTACCAAGAGATAGTGACCAACCCCTCTTTAGCAGCAGTTAAAGCAGCCAATGTCCACAAGTTAGAGGATGTCAAACTTGAACCAAGCCTAGAGATTATTCCACCGCTATTATCAATATCCCTGCCGACCTTCCTAATTCGTGCTCCTTTTTCTTCTTCCATTAACCCTTCGACGGTTGATGAACATCCAAATACCCCTACCGGCATCGATTACAACTAGGAACTCAACTTGGAAAATCGATTTAAATCCTTCGAGATGCCCAAAATAGGGAAGAGGAAACCTATGCCATCGAAGAAGGGAAAGAAGAAACCAAAAGGGGTAGACATTAGATGAGGTTGATGCTATGCTTATTCAATAACAAGTTCCATCAGTCTTCTGCACTTTTTTCTTTTTCGGACTTCATGTAAATAGGTCGTTGTTGTGTGGGTATGTCCCTCATTTTTTGTATTAAAAAACACATTGATGTAATTACTCATATTTGTTATATCTGCCTGTGTTTGTGATATACGCGACTCTCTTTATTTGCTGTAAATCTATACAAAGATTTGTTTACCCAGCATTGCTTTGTTACTTAGTTTTGCTTATTATTGGTCATAAACTTCTTGTTTAACCAAACAAAACTGTATATAGTCAATCAACATTATTCAATATTTGTCGAAAAATCTTGTTTGGAAACAAACAAAGTTTTGGCTCATAATTGCAATAGAGATCACGCAATTTATCTTCTCATTTCAACATAAGACTGATATAACATCGTAGTTTACATGCAAAAGAAATTCAATTCTACATCGATTCCTATCTCTGGGGGTCGATGTCTTAGATTCCTATCTCTAGGAATCCACCTCTAACCTTACCTATCTCTGGGCACTGGTCAAAGGTAGAATGTGTAAGGATGAATCATCCAATCGAACCCAATCCGATTATACTCCATCGATCCAATTATGGATCAAAGGAGCTCATCGGTACCTATCTTTAAGTACCTAGACATTCGATTTTCAAAGCATAGAATGTGTGCTTGTGCCATTGATCTTATAGCAAAACGTCAGGCTTTAAGAATACGGTTCTAATGATTCAAAAATTCAACTTTATTTATGAACAAAAGAATGGCAATTATCACCTTGTAGCATCAAATCTTGATGGGTAAGTTTCCTTATTTATGAAAAAAGAAATCAAGTGAAATAACATCAAAGGCGCTCATTATTCCACGCCCATGGAATTGAGATCCCATCTATTGTTGACACTTGAAAGTTCTTTCTCCAAACTTCTTTGCAACCACATAAGAACTTTACCACTTCAGGCCAAGTGCATGTGTACTCGAGAATACTCATTTTGGAACGAGGATGCCTATTTTGAAGGTATAATTTCTGACCTTGGCATTGAACTGTTTTGTTACTGTTCACTAGTTAGCAGCTATCCTCAAATCAGCCTCTTTTTTATTTTTTCCTCAACCAAGTCAAGAGATTCAAGTAAGAATTCATCGTTCAACTTTGAACCATAGTGCAATATTTTGTGAGAAGGGACTTCAACTTCGATTGGAATCATGGCCTTGCTTCCTAGGCCAAGGCTAACAGAGTATGACCAGTTGCGTATTTCAGATTGTTCGATAATCCCACGTTGTTGATGGCAACCCATCCACCCAGTTGACCTTAGCTCTCTTTAATCCCTCTTAATGATGGACTTGATGATCTTGTTGACCAACCTCACATATCCATTTGACCATGATTGTACTACTAGAGCAAAATTCACAATTAGATATCAAGCCTGTAATTCTGTGAATTTAACACTCTCGAATTGAGTACCATTGCCAACGATTAATCTTCTATTGAACTTCAAATATACACAAAATTTTCTTCACTCCAAAGTTGATCGCTTTTGCCGAAGTGTTTGTTGTGAGCAGTTCCGCTTCAACCCATTTTGTGATGTAGTCCACAACCACTATTGTGTATTTCGCTCCACCTCTCTACATCGGTAGCACTCCAACCATGTTTATTCCTAAACCGTGAATGGCTACAGTCTAACCATCAGCGTAAGCTCGTTGGATAGGGCTCTTGGAATATTCACTATTCTTTGACACTTGTCACACTTCTTAGAATAGTCAGCTACATCTCGGTTGATAATTTGCTAGAAATGTCCATAACAAAGAATCTTCTTTGCCAAGTTTGCCCTCCAATGTTATCGCCATAGTTTCTTACATGTACATCAGCAAGGATCTCTAAAGCTTCATCTCTGGTGACACACCTTAGCATAGGGGTCAAGAATCTCTCATATATAGTATTCCTTCTTGCATAATTGTTTAACAACGGTTTTTCTATGAGTTAGAAAATCATCGAAAAATTTTAAATAAAAATACCACAAGCGCACGGCCTACAATTCTAGTACGTGGTGAATACGAGTTGATCCACAGGAAATTATATAGATTTTAAAATTTCTATTCAATCAAATTAAACCAAACTTGAGATTGTGATTAGCTAAAAATGTAAAAACTAGCTAGAACAAGTGAATGAAAATATGAGTTTAGAAAATAATTTAAAGGCAAATCCACTCTTATATTTTTGTAAATCAACAAATAAATAATCTATGATCTCTCTATTTTGATCTTTAAATGGAATTAATGATGTATTTTTCATAAGTATGGTTTATTTATGTTATTAATTAACATAACTTAAACCATCAAACTATAATACAACACATAAAACCACTTATCAATTTCAATAAAAATGAAGTTAAAGCAAAAACTATTTTAAGTACGATCTATTTACTATTGTATTTAGTAACATAGATCATCAAATTTTGTTTTCACTTTAATTCCACAATCAAAAATCTATTAGTAAAATGGTGATGTAAATTGTGTTTATGTGGAGTAAGCATAGCCCATTTGTGATTACAACATAGGCTATCAAATTCCCTTTTATAAACTACATCAACATTTACTTTCATGAAGCATTAAAAAGTGATCATAAATGACAAGATATGTTGAATTTACATACTTTTAGAGAGCTTCATTACCCCTAAATTGAAGGGGTTTAGCTACTCGTTTGTGTTATCAAATCAACACATGTAAATTTCAACATTTAAACAAAAGCAAGGAAGGTAAAAGCTAATGAAAATAGAAAAAAGAACTAAGCTACTTGCATAAAAATAAAATTAAACTAAGTGCATAAAAGAGGAAGCTAATCTACTAACATTAGAATGAAGAATGCATGTAAATAAAGATGAATACAAAATAAAAGAGCATGTAGAAAAAGAAAGAGGCTTAGGAAGCCATTTTATTTCTCATTTGATTTGAAGCTATAACTTGCATTCTAATGATAAGTAATTAAAAGAAGATCCATTACATGAACATAAGAGGGCTATTTATACATGCACAAAACCCTAATCCATATTTTAGGGGGCTTCCCAAAACACCCTTTAGGAAGTGTGGCCACCAAGTCATTATTAGTCTTTAATTAATCCATCATCAAGTATGCATGAAACTTTAACCTCCACTAACTTATGCATTACCTCCTAATTGTAGATTAAGGTAAGTGGGTAGGTGGGGTCCTTCATGATGCATGAGTTTGAATTATTTCCATCTTCATTCCTTGGTTTCATCCTTGTGCATGCATATTTCAATGAGAGCACTTTCATATTTCCATCCAAAATTCCTATAGTTAAAAAGAAAATGTGCAAATAAATATTCTCAAAATTAATTCATGCACAAAATTACTATTTTACCTCCACATTGATGTATGAATGATGACTTGAAAGCATACTTGAAATTTGGTTTTAAACATATAAAAAACCCACTTATGACATTTATTTCAATAAAAATAGATTAAATACGGATGTAAAAATATTCACATTTACGTGCACATCAAATACCCCCACACTTAACTTTTTATTCGTCCCTGAAAAAAGAAAAGCTAAGATAAATCTGTTGTCGTAGGAAACACGATTGCATTGAGCGTATGCAACAAGCCGTTAAACCTCTAGGTGTCCCTAGTAGGACGAGTGTTGTTTCATAAGTTTCAGCGGATACTACCCACAAAATCCAAATGCAACATGAAAAATTCCTAAATGCAAGATTTATTTACAAAGAGATGAATGCAAATTTTTGAAAATAATTACAAATGAAGAATTCACTTTCAAATAGACACGAATAAGTTAAATATAAGTTCTGGTCATTATCAAGAAATTGAAGTCCTTTACTCGTCAAAATTTCCAATAAAAATTAAGTTATCGTCACAATTAGACTCTAGTTTGGCTAGTTGTTTCGGTTGATAACATAGTGCAACTATGAAATGGATCCTTAGTTGATAATCAAAGTTTTTCAAAGTGGTATTTTCATTTCTTTTGAATAACAAGTCAAATCAAATAAGTGAAAATAATGCTTGGATTTAAATTGTTTACTCTCTCTTTATTTGAAAATTTTATTGATATTAACAATATTTACATATGCCTAACTCAGAAAACCGAGGCCAGATATATTACCCATGCACTGCCTTTCGGACTTACGTGAGGGGAATACAGAGCATGGCGAGTGCGCACAAAAGTGTGTACACCTATCGACTGTAGGCGTTATTAGTAAAGAATTTTTTTTATATATATATACACCTAACTCAGGTAAACTGAGGCCAGGTATACCGATCATGCATTGCCTTTTGGGCTTACGTGAGAAGGGTACAGAGCATGGCGAGTGTACACACTTGCATGTGAACACATGACTCTAGGTGTTCATAAAATATATACATATATACAACAAGATTTTTTTATTTCTTTTTAGAAAGTGAGAGTTTTAAAATATCATCGTTGTACCACTTAACTTAAAATATTTAAAATATTATCGCCTTTACTTTAAATCAACTACTCTTTTAAACAAAGATTTTCAATTAGGATATACTTCATAATTATCACCCATGAACCTTCCTATATACTGGTTCAAGCATCGTTACTTGTAATCAAACTTTATTTTTATTTTTGTTAAGACAAATAAATTTTCAAAGATTTCAATTTAATAACCCAAACTTGTACTTATCCTATGGCGTTTCTTCAAAAATAAATCAAGATGCTAAAAAGAAAAAATTTGTTTTGAGATTTTTTTTAGAATTATTTTTCTGAATTTGGTAAAGAAAATGCAAAAATAAACCATGAAAAATGAAAATGAAGATGAGACTTTCCCCACACTTGATTTTGACTATATCCCCACAGTTATTGCACGATATAATGAGTGTAACGGGGAAAAGTATATTTACAAAAGAGGGTTAACATTTCTTACTAGACGTAGCTTGGCTCATGAAGAATCATGAGATCCTCCTCTTGGTTACTTGGCAATTCCAAGAAAGGTTTCAAACGATGACCATTGACTTTGAAAATCGATCCATCCCTGGGGTTTTGTATTTTTATGGCACCATGTGGAAAAACAGTACGTACCACCAATGGTCCGGTCCATCTCGATTTTAGTTTCCCAGGGAATAAATGAAGTCTAGAGTCATATAAAAGAACTTTCTGGTTTGGTTAAAACGTTTTTCTTAGGATTGACTTGTCATGAAAAACTTTTGTTCTTTCTTTGTAAATTTTCTCATTTTCATACTCGTTGTTCCTAATCTCTTCCAGTTCGTTGATTTGCAATTTCCTGTTTTCACTGGTTTTTTCAAGATCAAAGTTTAAGTTCTTTATTGCCCACAACGCTTTGTGTTCGATTTCAACAGGTAAATGGCAAGCTTTCCCGTAAACTAAACCAAATGGGGACATCCCAAGGTTAGTTTTAAAAGTGGTATAGTAAGCCCAAAGCATGTCGGTCAATTTCTAAGACCAATCTTTTCAATTTTTGTTAACCGTTTTCTCCAAGATTTGTTTTATTTGACGATTTGAAACTTCAACTTGGCCATAAGTTTAAGGGTGATACGGAGTGGATAACTTGTGGGTTATGTCATATTCATTAAAGTTTCAAAAGAACGATTGCAAAAATGGATTCCGTTATCACTGATTATTGTGCGAGGTGTTCCGACCCTCGAAAAGATGTTTTCTTTAGGAAATTTCACAACTATTCTATGGTCGTCGGTTTTACACGGAACGGCTTCGACCCATTTCGAGACGTAATCAACAGCGAGGAGAATATACAAATTTCCAAAATAATTGGGAAAAGGTCCCATAAAGTCGATAACCCAAACCTCAAAGATTTCGATCGTAAGAATGGGGTTTAGAGGCATCATATTTCATCGAGAAATTCTTCCAAGAGTTTGGCAAGGATCGCAAGTTTTGCAAAATTCGAACGAGTCTTTGAAAAGAGTAGGCCAATAGAAACCACACTGAAGCACCTTTTCCACAGTTTTTCGAGGACCGAAATATCCACCGCACGCTTGATCATGACAAAACGAGAGAACACTATTGATTTCGCAATCCGGGATACATCGTCGAATGGTTTGGTTGGAACAGTTAAACAAGTACGGATCATCCCAATAGAAGTACTTGACTTGGGAAAAAAATATACATTTATCTTGTTTCGACCAAAATGAGGGAGTTTCTTTAGTGGCTAAATAGTTCACTATGTCGACATACCACGGATCGACAAAGACAGAAAGAAGTTGTTCATTGGGAAAGTTTTCATTGATTGGTAAAGGCGATGGTGCGTTGGGAGGACGAGACAAGTTATCAGCTATTACATTATCGGATCCTTTTTTGTCCTTGATTGTAAGATCAAATTCTTGTAATTAAAGGATCCAACGAAATAAGTGAGACTTAGCGTCCTTTTTAGCAAAATGATATCAAAGAGCCGAATAGTCTGTGTAAACCAAGATGTGCGAGCCTATAAAATATTGTTGGAATTTTTCGAGAGCAAAAACTACCGCTAGAAGCTCTTTTTCAGTGGTTGTGTAGTTAAGTTGAGCATCGTTCAGAGTCATACTAGCTTAGTAGATAACATGAAGAATTTTGTTGATGCGTTGTCCTAAGACAGCAACAACTGCAAAGTTCGAAGCGTCATACATTATCTCAAATGGAAGATCCCAATTCGGTGAGCAAATTACTGGAGTAGAAACAAGTTTGTTTTTGAGACGTTTAAAAGAAGAGATACAATCAGAGTTAAAGTCGAAAGGAATGTCTTTTCCAAGAAGAGTCATAAGAGGTCGAGCAATCTTGCTGAAATCCTCCACAAAACGTCGATAAAAACCGGCATGGCCTAGGAAAGAGCGAATGTTCTTAACGGATTTGGGAATGGATAGATTTGCAATGACATCGATTTTCGCTTTACCTACCTCAATGCCTTTATTTGAAATGACATGTCCAAGGACTATGCCTTGAGTGACCATAAATTGGCATTTTTCCCAATTTAGCATTAAGTGTTTATCCTTGCATCGTTTAAGAACCAATTCAGGATGGAGCAAGCACTTGAAAAAAGAGTTTCCAAAGATAGAAAAATCATCCATAAACACTTCAAGAAAACGTTCGATCATATCAGAAAAGATGCTGATCATGCATCTTTGAAGTAGTAGGAGCATTACAAAGGCCAAAAGGCATACGATGATAAGCAAAAGTGCCAAAGGGATACGTGAAAGTTATCTTCTCTTGATCTTCGGGAGCGATTGGAATTTGGTTGTAGTCGGAATAACCATCAAGAAAGCAATAGAATTCGTGATCGGCTAAATGTTCGTGCATTTGGTCAATAAAAGGAAGAGGGAAGAGATCCTTACATGTTGCGGCATTTAATTTTCGATAATCAATGCAAACACGCCAACCTGTTTCTGTACGAGTTGGAATAAGTTCGTTAGAATCGTTCTTAACAACGGTAAGTCCAGAATTTTCGGTACAACATGAATTGGGCTAACCCATGAACTATTAGAGATCGGGTAAATGGTTCCATTGTCAAGGAGTTTAAGAATTTCATCATGCATCACATCCTTCATTTTTGGGTTAAGCCTTCGTTGCCCGTCATGAATAGGCTTGGCATCGTTAATCAAATGGATGCGATGTTGAATAAGAGCGGGACTAATTCCCTTTATATCGTTGATCAACCATCCAATTGCTTCCTTGTTTTTGGATAGAATTGAAAGTAAGGAAGTTTCTTGATCAAGAGAGAGGGTCGCAGAAACTATGACGGGAAACGTTTCGTTACCAGCTAAGTATGCATACTTAAGGTGATCGGGAAGGGGTTTAAGGTCCAACCTCGGGGGTTGCTCTATCAAAGAATTAGGTTGAGATTCGGACTCAACTAGAAGCGATTCAAAAGGAAGCGTGTATTCAATCTCATTAGGAATTTCATGAAACGATCTTTCATACTCGGCCTCGCATTCATCGTTAAGGTCAATCGTCTCGTTTTTGAAGTTTTCATGAATGGCACTAACTTCCAACATTTGGTCGTGAGGTTCATTCGATTGGTTTTCAAGATTGAAAATGTTAAGATCCAAAGTCATGTTTCCAAAATAAATTTTCATTGAACTATTGCGACAATTGATTAAGGCATTTGAGGTGGCTAAGAACGGTCGACCAATATCAAAGGGATTTGATCGCTTGGTTGGTCAAGGGTTGTGTTTCGAGAACTATAAAATCAACGACGAACATGAATTGCCCTAATCTAATGAGCACGCCCTCAACTTCACCCACGGGCTTCTTAATGGAATGATCAACGAATTGAAGCGTGACCTTTGTGGGTTTAAGCTCACCTAAGCCTATTTGTTTATATACAGAGTATGGAATCAAATTAACACTCGCACCTAAGCCTATCAAGCATTTGTTAATCGTCTTGTCTCTAATTGTACACGAAATCGTAGGGCAGCCAGCTTTGTATTTAACGGGCATGGATTAGGACAAGACTTCACTCAAACTAGCCGCTAAGAAGAATTTTTTGTGCACTTGAGTGTGTCGCTTTTGGGTACACAAGTCCTTAAGAAATTTAGCGTAAATTGGGACTTGCTAAACAATGTCAAGAAGCGGGAAGTTAACTTTCACTTGTTTACAAATTTCCAACATCTTTTCCATTTGGTCCGAGTGTTTCTTGGGTCGAAGACGATGTGGAAATGGAACACGATACTCAGTAGGCAGGTCTACTTGAGTAGAAGAAGAATTTTGATTGGCATTCGATTTGACATTTGGCTCCACGTTCTATTCAAATTCGTTTGTTGTTTTAGAAGTATCGATAGGAGTTTTCGGTAAATCGTTTGGATTAATGACTTGATTATCGATTTGTTTACCAGAACACAGAGTTGTGACAACATTCAATTGGGTTACGTTGCTATCTTAAACAACATGGGCTTGATTCAAATTAGCGTTTTGATTTCTTGGATTTGGAACAGGCTGGCTTGGGAATGTGCCTCATTCGCGTTCACTTACAGATGTGGCTAATTGACTCATTTTCATTTCAAGTTTAGCAATTGATTGGCTTGTGTTTTGCATATATGAGGTCAATAAATTTTGCAAATTGCTGTTTGATTGGAGGCTTTGAGTAGTGGCTTTAGCCAAGGTTTCGAGACTTTTTTCAAGTGAACTTAAACGTTTTTCGTCTTAGGGAGAGGGAGCAAGATTTGGTTGAAAATTTGATTGTTGCGGTTGATTTTGAGACGGACCCGCAAAATTTGGTTGAAAACGATTGGGTTGAAAGGGAGGATTCAAAGCATTATTCGGGAATGCTTGAAAATTGGGACGAACCGCATTCGTGTTGGGATTGTTTTGGTTCCAAGCAAAATTTGGATGATTTCTCCAACAAGGATTATACATTGGAGAAAACGGGTCATTTTTAACCTTGTGGAAAGCGTTGAGTTATTTGACAGAATTAGGGCAGATCGGCTATATGATTAGGATCGTTATAACACATGGGTTGGGAAGTTTGGTTCATTTGGTTTGATGAGAAAACATTATCAAATTTAATAATCATTGCATCGATTATAGCTTCCAAAGCCATAGATGATCCTATCGAGTGTGCGCTCGATCATGAGTAAATTGATTTTTTTGTTCGAAACTTCCCATAGGGATGACTTTTCGGCTAGGTTTTCAAGGAATTGCCAAGCATCATCGTGATGTTGGTCAAAAAATTCGCCTTGGCACATTGATTCGAGCATGGTTCATGAGCTATTTTCGAGTCCATCGTATAAGATTTGGCAAAGCATCCATTTTTCAAAGTTATGGTGTGGACATTTTATCAAGAGCTCTTTAAATCTTTCAAAATATTTTTCGATTGGTTCTCCCCCGAATTGATGAAAATTGACAATTTCGTTTTGGATTTTAGATGTTTTTTCTAAGGGGTAGAATTTTTTTAAGAAAACTTTCACAAATTCTTCCTAAGTTTTAATCAAGTTTGACGGCAAGCTGTACAACCATTTTTCAGCGTAATCCGTAAGAGAAAATGGAATTAATCATAGTTTGATTCCGTCATCAGAAAGTTGGAGTTTCATGGTTGCACAAACTTGTTCGAATTTTGTCAAGAAATTGTATGGGTCATCGTGTTCAAAATTGCCAAAATTTGGAAGCGTAGCTATATGGTTCGAGTGAATTTTGAAATGGTCACCCGTTGAAGCGGGTAATGTGATGCTAGATGGAATGGAAACTCTATCGGGAAAGATTTTATCCACAAGAGTTCGAGGGACGTTTTCGTTTGTCAGTTCAAGAGGATTGTTTGTTCGAGTTAAACGATTAGTTGTTGAATTAAGAGTCCAAGTGTTCATTGTTGTGTCACGAGTCCAAGTACTCATGCACAATTAAAAGTTGAGAAGAGAAAGAAGTTAGAATCGAGTTTAGAGAATGAAACAAGATTAGGAAAATAAAGTGAAAATTGTTTTTGTTGTTTTTTTATATTTTGTTTTTAAAAGTGAGGAAAAATATTTACCAAGAGAAATTTATTTTTCAAAAGAGAAGTTTGATTTTTGTTTTGTTTTTTTTTCAAATTTTTTATATGTTTTTGTTTTTGTTTTTTTTTAAATTATTTTTGAAAATATATATTTATTTATTTTAGATTTTTGTTTTTCTCAAAAAAAGAAAAAACCGACTCAAATTTTTTTTTTGGATTTTTTTTTTGATTTTGAGTGAAAAATTTCAAAAGAGAAGATTTAAAAGGAATTTTTTTAAAACTAAGTTAAATTTACAAATTTTTTTTGGTTTTGGATTTTTGATTTTGATTGAAAATTTTCAAAGGAATGGATATAGAAACTAAGTTAAGGAAAATTTACATTTTTTTAGTTCTGTATTTTTAATTTTTTTTTTAAATATGCATGAACTAATGGGGCTAAATGAATGCAAAGAACTTAATTACAAATTTTTCGTCCATAGTAGCTCCTAACCCAAAATTGTATAATCACACTTTGTCTTAAATCAATAAAATATTTCTTAGCCTGGTAATGGGCAGGAGTTATCGGTGCACCACAAATCACCGTAGCAATGCAACCGAAGGTTTAAGTACCTTCAGAGAAACAACCACTATAATATTTATGAATCACCGTAATATTTATAAATGGTTATTACTCTGCCGTAGCCTAGACACCAAGATATAAAAAATTTCAAAGAATGCAATTATCAAGGTACAATTAAGCTCTAGATGAGCTCGCGACTTCCTTAAGTCTGAAGTCTAAACCGTTATTATTAGTCAAAATTCTATTATGAAATGCAATTTGTGGGCCAAAGAAGGGGTGATGAAATTTCCCACCTTATGTGGATTTGGGTATTGCCCTTAAAAAAATAAAATAAGATGGTATGAATGCAAAGCAGAAATTAAACTTGATTTTAACAATGCGACAACAAATGAAATTTGTTTTGTTTTTGAATTTTTTTCTGAAATTTTTTTTATATTTAAATGCAAATGCAAGCAACCAACAATGCAAGATAAATAAAAACTGGAGGTGAGAGCACGATACCAGAGTGTGTAGAATTATTTGCAATTTTTTTTAGCGGTGATTTTTTTATAAGCAAGCAATCTATTTGGCAAGCAGAGCGGCATTTTTTAGCAAGCTATTCTTTTACTTGTGATTTTTTGCTTTGGCACCCTGAAAAGGAGTAGACAAAATTGATATTTATTTAGATATATAAAGGAAGAAACAAGACAAACACAAAAAAATTCTTTTTGAAAGGTCTTTTTTTTAAAACAACTTGTTTTTTATTTGCGTTTTTTTAGAAGGCAAAAAGAAAACTTAAGAACAATCTAACTCAACTCAAAAAAAAAATTTGTAAAGAGAAACATAAATAAACAAAATAAAAACTTAATCAAACTAAACTTTAAAAAAATAACTAAAAGAAAAAATGACCTCCGGCGCAAACAAGAAACAAAGGCCCCCGAAATTTTATCAGACCTGAAATAACATTTATTACACCTAAAAAAAACTCGCTTTACTTAATCTAATTACTATCAAACCCGAAACGTATTTCCACTTCCTCGTATTTTCAAATTTCAAAAACTAAATTGAAATTCCAAATTAAAATTCCAAATTAAAGTTGAATTCGAAGATTGAAGTTGCAGATTGAGTTCGTTGATTTGGATTGGCGATTTGGGTGGTTCGAATATTTGAGATTTGGGTTTCGATTTGAGGTTGCGGTTGGCGATTTGATTTGGCGATGATTGGGTTCGTATTTGTCAAGTTGTTGAAGCTGGAGTGAAGTGACTATGGTTAGTGGTGAGTGGCCAGAGATTTTGTAGAGGAGGGATGTAGCAGTTGGTTGTAGTGATGACAGGAGTGTGGGAAGATTGTGAGAAGTATTGAATTGGAGTGACACAGAGGTAGGATGAAGTGTTTGTATTGGTGGTTTGATGTTGATGAGGCAGCAGCTTCTGAACTGCCAGGAACTGGTAGCAAGGAGGGGATGTGGCACAGTGTTAATGGTGGAAGTGAGAGGGGGGTTGAAGCTGTAGTTAAGTGAGAATGTTGCAGGATTGACAGTGAAGAGGAGCTTTGCTATGGTCAGGGAATGTTGATGGTTAGCAGCAGTTCTGGTGATGGAGAAGATGTATGAATGAATGGTTTGGTGATGAATGTCAAGTAGTGGTGACTGTGAAGAGATTAGGTGATCAGGTGGATGATGTTTGCACTGTATATGTAGGGGAGGTTTCGAGTAGCAGTAAAGCAGGGGGTTGGTTTGTTGTTGAAGGGTGGTGTGGTTTGTTTGGCCGAGGAGAATATGGATGAAGTGGTTTGGTAGGTTGCAGTAGTGCTAGAGGGTTATGGTGATGCAAGTTTACAGGGTGATGAATGGAAGAATGGTTTGATTGTTTGAGATTGTGGTAAGACTGGTAGATACTAAGGTGGTTAGGCAGAAGTATTGTTGCAAGGCAAATGATGTGGTGTGAAGTGGTATGTGTTACAGCAGTGTAGGTTGTATTTGAAGATGTATATAGTGGAGGATATGCAGGTGGATGGTTATTGTGTGGATGGTTAGGAGGAGCTGCTGCCATGTGTAATGTAGGAGGTTGGTTATGATGGATGATGTTGCAGTGAAGTTTGGTTGTGACTGTGTGGTAGATGGTGACTGGAAGTTTGGTGTTGCTGGTGGCAAATGTAACAGAGATGTTTTGTAAGGCTCTGTTATGTTAGGGGTGACAGGAATGTAGGGATGACAGTACGTTGAAAGAAGAAGTTGTAGTGGCTGTTATCAGTGATAGGAGGCACTGGTATGTGGTCCTTGCTGGTGAAGGAAATGGGAAGGCAGCAGGGTATGATGGTCAGCAGTGGTGATGTCTGAACTGTGTAGGGGTGGTCTGGCAGCACAGTTTGGACAGTTTTATAGAAAAAAGTGTAGATGAAAATGAAAATGAAAATGCAATATTTGAAAGATTTGTAAAAAAAAGTAGATATGGTCAAATGAAAATGTAAATGAAATGATTTTTTTTTCTTTTTCAAATGAAATTGTGTAAAAAAAAATTTCTTTTTAAATATGCAAATGCAAAACAAGCAAGAAAACAAGGAACAAGCACACAAAATTAAATCACACAACAAACATACACACAATTTTTTCTAAATTTTATAAAAAGAAATGCAATTCAACACACAAAACGAACACACTAAAAAAATCAAACAAAAATAATTCGAAGAATAGAAAATTAAAATCAAATTAATTCCCCGGCAACGACGCCAAAAACTTGTTTAACGACGGTTTTTCTATGAGTTAGAAAATCGTCGAAAAAAAATTAAATAAAAATACTGCAAGCGCATCACGTACAATTCTAGTATGTGGCGAATACGGATCGATACGCAATGAATTATATATATTTTAAAATTTCTATTCAATCAAATTAAACTAAACTTGAGATTGTGATTAGCTAAAAATGTAAAAACCAGCTAGAACAAGTTAATGAAAATATGAGTTTAGAAAACAATTTATAGGCAAATCCACTCTCATATTTGTGTAAATCAACAAACAAATAATCTATGATCTCTCTATTTTGATCTTTAAATGAAATTAGTGATGTATTTATCATAAGTATGGTTTATTTATGTTATTAATTAATATAACTTAAACCATCAAACTATAATACAATACATAAAACCACTTACCAATTTCAATGAAAATGAAGTCAAAAAAAAGCTATTTTAAGTATGATCTATTTACTATTGTATTTAGTAACATAGATCATCAAATTTTGTTTCTACTTTAATTCCACAATCAAAAATCAATTTGTAAAATGATGATGTATTGTGTTTATGTGGAGTAAGCATAGCCTATTTGTGATTACAACATAGGTTATCACATTCCCTTTTATAAACTTACATCAACATTTACTTTCATGAAGTATTAAAAAGAGATCATAAATGAAAAGATATGTTGAATTTAAATACTTTTAGAGAGCTTCATTACCCTTAAATTGAAGGGGTTTAGCTACTCATTTGTGTTATCAAACCAATACATGTAAATTTCAACATTTAAACAAAAGCAAGGAAGGTAAGAGCTAATGAAAATAGAAAAAAGAACTAAACTACTTGCATAAAAATAAAATTAAACCAAGTGCATAAAAGTGGAAGCTAATCTACTAACATTAGAATGAAGAAAGCATGTAAATAAAGATGAACACAAAATAAAAGAGCATGTAGAAAAAGAAAGAGGCTTAGGAAGCCATTTTATTTCTCATTTGATTTGAAACTACAACTTGCATTCTAATGATAAGTAATTAAAAGAAGATCCATTACATGAACATAAGAGGGCTATTTATACATGCACAAAACCCTAATCCATATTCTATGAGGCTTTCCAAAATACCCTTTAGGAAGTGTGGCCACCAACTCATCATTAGTCTTTAATTAATCCATCATTAAGTATGCATGAAACTTTAGCCTCCACTAACTTGTGCATTAGCTCCTAATTGTAGATTAAGGTAGGTGGGTAGGTGGGGTCCTCCATGATGCACGAGTTTGAATTATTTCCATCTTCATTCTATTGTTCCATCCTTGTGCATGCATATTTCCATGAGATCACCTTCATATTTCCCTCCAAAATTCCTATAATTAAAAAGAAAATATGCAGATAAATATTCTCAAAATTAATTAATGAACAAAATTACTATTTTACCCCCACATTGATGTATGAATGATGACTTGAAAGCATATTTGAAATTTGGTTTTAAACATGTAAAAATAACCAATTATGACATTAATTTAAAATAAAAATAGATTAAATATGGATGTAAAAATATGCTCATTTACGTGCACATCAATAATGAATCGTAGTACCATGCCCAAGAGCTTTAGTCTTTCATTCCTTCCTTTCGAGGGAATCTCCTTCTGCAAATAATCTTTAATCAGAGACATCCATGACACTTCTCTTCCTCGACCTCCAAAACCCAATCAATATCCATCTCATCAATGCTTGGTGCCATTAAAACCTCTACTAGTATGATTCCCAATAGCTATGGATCCCTAGAACTGGCCAACTTGGCTAATGAATCAACATTCATATTCTCCTTTCTAGAGATGTGCATTATTATGTAATGCTCAGTATTGTTCGATAGTTCCAACAACATTGACAAGTAAGGGACGAGTCTTACATCATTAGCCTAGAATTCCTTCTTTACCTAACAAATCACCAACGAGGATTTACTAATCTTAATTCCTAATTCTTTCACTATCTTGAGTCCTGCAATTAGTACTTCATATTCAGCTTCATTGTTTATCTCTTGGAACTCTAGCTTCAAAGCATAACAAACCCTTCGACATTTTCGGTTATCAAAACTACGCCTGCGCCGAAATCATGTTCATTGGAGGCTTCGTCAACAAATAACTACCATTGGGAAAGTTGGACTCATTCTTGGTCCACTTCATCATCCCAGACTGTGAACTCAGCAATGAAATCTGCCAATACTTATCCTCTTATCACTACACCAAACTACCCATTTTTCCACACCCCAACACGAAAAAATTACCACGGTTTTGAGCCATGGTAAAGGAAACTAGCACGGTCTAAGGCCGTGGCAATTTTACCACGGCTATGAACCGATCCAATATTACCAAAAAAATTTCACCCCCACCCCCCATCTCAATAACCCTCACCTCTCTGCTTAAACAAAAAAAAGAACGCTCCCATTTCAGTCACACGCCCTAATTTCAATCGCGCGCCCTAATTTCAATTGCGCGCCCTATGTGATATCCCGGAATTTCGGGGAATTTAAAATGTGACAATCTTTTAAATTAATTGGTAAAGTTGTTATTTTCAAACAATTTAATAATGAGTTGTTTTTAAATATAGTTATAAATAGATTTTAAATAGACCTATTATTTCAAATTTAATAAGTGTTGTTTAAATATATATATATGTGTATTTAAATTGATTTTAAATAGGATAATTATTTACAATTAATAATGTGATTGTTTAAAATACAAAATACAAAATAATAATATAGTTTGGACTTAAATCATATGGATAAGGTTTTTATTTAAAAATAGATTTGTTTTATATTATTCTCTTTAAAGAAATTTATTTATAGGAATTTGGGAAATATTAATTAAATAGTTAATAAATACAGAAGTTTTATATTATCATTTAAAAATGGATTAAATATACTATATATGATTTTATTTAAGATATGATTGGTTTTTATTTTATTTTCTTTTAAAAGTTTTATTTTTATAAATTGAGAAAAGCATTTATTAAATAAGATATGTATTTATCTATTTAGGAAATTTAATTTAAAAGCTTTGTAAAACATTTAAAATTTAATTATGCATGTAAAGTTACATGTGTTAATCTATAAACCTCTTAAATAACATGTGTTAGCATATTAATAAGGTTGAAGACAAGTGTCATAATTTATTTTCTTTTTCTTTAATTTTAATAAATTCTAATTTACACTATATAAACTTCCATCTTCTTTCTTCATTTCTTTTTCTCATCTTTAAATTTTCAAAAGCAAAAACCAAACCTGTTAAACCCTTTCTCAAACCAGAAATCCACAAAGAACAAAACCTGTAATTCATTTACAGTTCAAAAAAACCAAAGCCTGAAATTCATTTCTCAAATCAAATTGCAAACCTGTAATTCATTTCTAAACAAAGGAAACTCAAGCTTGTAACCTCCTCAAAGCATTTCCAAAGATTTCATCTTCAAAATTACAACCTGGAATCAAGTCTCGAATCATCTCAGTCAACAAAGCCTTTCAGTTTTTAAAGAAATCAAGGCATTTACTTCTGCAAATCCAAGTTTCCAAGTTCAATCTGTTTGCAAGCCTTCCTGTTCTCAAAAACTTCTCTACTCATCATTTAAACTGGTGAGTAAACCCAACTTGTTTTGTCTTAAATCTGGTTGCTTAAATAAATCATCAATGTTGATATATATATTGTTTGCATGATGATGAATTAGATGTCTGAATAATTGAAATGTGCATGTTATATATCTATGTTAGCTCTGTTCATCTTTTAAAAACTGTGAGTAAATTAAGTTTAAACAGTTTTTTAATTAGATTTATGTGATAGATGTCTAAAGTAAAATTGTGATGCATGTTGAATATATATATGCATGATGTTGTGAATATGAATATATGTATATATGAGTATAGAAACTGTGTGCATGTATGGATGTATCAGAGATCATCTCTGTTTAAGTTACAGAGTTCAAAGTTTAAAAAAAAATATATATATATATAATTTCAATTCTCTTTGTCCAGATTCTATTAGGCTTAGGAATTTAAACAAATTGTGTTTGTTTAGTCATAAGCTAAAGTTAGAAATTATTTTTAAGAAAAATAAGCTTGTATTTTTCTGGAAATAAATAAAAGATAGTGTAAATTTATAAATAGGTAAAACTCAAGTATAATAATTCTTGGATTCACCTATATAATCATAATCTCTATTAAAACCATGATTTTTAAAAGTTAAATCACAATTTTTAACTGGGAATTGAGAGAGAATTCAAGTGTTGATCGGGAAATGGGTTTTATGCTTTTTCTGGTGATCGGCGGTGTTTGGGGGATCGGGGTCTTGGCTGTAGCGAGTCTGGTGATCGTAGAGGTCGGCAAAAATAGTCGAAGTAATTCTGGTTAATCATGGCGACAGGGAATGGTCGAATTAGGGTTTAAGAAGGTTTCGAAGTCGAGGTCGAAAAGTTGATTACTGCTCTGTCGTCGGAGCATCGGAGGAGGCCGGTCATGGGGGAAAAGAAGCGTAGGACGTTAGCAAAGCTTCGGGTGAAGTCTCGTGACCTCTGGTGGTCGGAGGTGCCTGGACGAGGGAGGATTAGGTGATGGGTTCCTGGTTCCAATTTGATCGTTTGGGTCGATTTTGTTTTGGGTTGTGATGAATGCCTGGGATGGTCGGAATCAAGTGTAGGGGTCGTCGTCGACCTATCGGAGGTAGATAGGATGAACGGAGCTTCGCCGTTGGGTGGTGCACGTGCACATATACATTTTGTGTCAGGTGAATTCTGGGTTTGGGAACGAAGAGGTGGGCTCGGGGTTTTCCTCGATTTTTCTCACGTAGGACTCGAAGCAGGTGAGGAACGAGATTTCTCGTGTGTGGGCTCGGGGTTTTAGTATTTGACTCGGGTTTGGCCTGAGGTGATTTTCTGATCTAATCTAAAGCAAAAATTTTATAAAGAAATCAAGTTTTAATTTTTTTTAAAAACAAGGTAAGTCAACTTTTTAAGTTATGGATATTATTCTAGTTTCAAAAAGAGATGTTTAACTAGTTTTAAAATGTATATTAAATTAAAGAAATGATAATTAAGTCATTAATAAGGATAATGTTTTATCTTAAAAGTTAATTAAGATTTAATGATTTAATGATTAATTAAAGTAATAAAGTAATTAAAGAGAAATTGATCAATTTAATTAATTAATGATTAAGAATTATCTAATTAATAATTAAGGGTTAAGTTAATTAATTAAATAGGGATGAATTAGTTGATAATTAAGATCAATTAATTAAGTAATTAAGATTGATTAATTTGTAATTAGAGATTAATTAATTAAGTAATTAAAATAGTAATTAAGGATAAATCAAATGGTAATTAAGGATTAATTAACTGATAATTAAAGATTAATTAATTTGTTATTAAGTTTTATTAATTGATAATTAAGGTTTATTAATTAATAATTAAAAGAATAATTAATCTGTAATTAATGATTAATTAAATTGTTTAAAGAGTAATTAAAGGATGAATTACTCGGCTATAATTTAGGAGATGAATGTGATTAAGTTAAGTTAATTAATTTGTTAATTAATTAAAGATAATCACTTGGTAATTGATTAAGTATGAATACTTAATAAGATTGATAAGTGTATTTACTTAGTGTAAGTAATTAATGTATAATTACATGATGTAATTAATTAAAGAATAATTACTTAATAAGAAGTAATTAAGGATTTATTATTTGGTGTAATTAATCAATGGATTAATAATTAATTAAGAAGTTAATTAATTAAGGTAAGTAATTATAGGATGATAATTATTGTTTATGATTAATTAAGGTAGATTAATAGAAGTGATTAATTAAAGTTTAATTAATTAATGTAATTAATTAAGGGTCAATGTAATTAATTATAGTTAATTAATTAATGGAAGTAATTAATTAAGGATTATTAATTAATGTAATTAATAAGAGTAATTAAAGGTTAATTACTGTTAATGGTTAAGAATAATTAATTTGTAAAATTAATTAAAGGATAATTACTTTATGTAATTAATAATTAATCAAGGATGATTAATATTTAATGAGTAATTAATTAATTAATTAAAGGTTTGTAATTAAGTAATGATTGATTAAGCAAGGTTAGATAATTAATTCTTAAGTAATTAATTTAATTTAAGATAATTAAATTAATTATACCATAGGGTTAATAATTGTTGCTTATGGATGATTGTTGTGTAAAATATCTGAATTGAATGATATCTATTGGATGATATGTTGTGATATGATATTGGATATATCTGTGATAAATGTGTGATATTTATCTATGTTAAATGATGTGTGAATTCAAGTATTGAATTGGATTGTTTAAACCTTTAAACAACTTGGCCTTTAAAATACGTTTGGATTTCGATGAGATCGGGATCGGGTTTCCAGATTTGGATATCTGAATACCACATCGATCCAAGTTAAACGTTAGGTCGTGAATCTCAAGTGAAGATGAAGATTCAGAGTGCAAGGGTTATTGTCGTTAACTCTGAGGGTGATTCCAATATGAGTGTAACGAGATAATGCCTTCGGTTTCGTTCGAACCCGGAACGAACTTGTATGGATTGAATGCTTTCAGCACATCGTCAGGTGGACGATGAGCATTCTAAGTGATGTGTTCTGATAAGGTAATCGTAGCCTCAAGCCTCATCAACCGGGAATGGCTAAAACAGGGGAGGTGCAGCAAGGTTAGTGGGTAGCGCCCAAGTAGGATAAGATTTCCCCTGTCTAGAGGTCCCTTCTTTTTATTCGGCTGAGTGGGCGGTTGAATAGCTACAACCGCTGGGGTTTCTTATGCGGGAATTATCCAGTAAGGGATGGTTCCGGCCTTGTGTTACCGAAGAGCGGGCGTACTCCTGGGTACGTTGATCTAGGCCACGTACTGTGACGGGCGGTACCCCAGTAGCCTTGCCATTGTATGGAAATCCAACTTCCAATAAGTGCCATCGGACTTGATTGTATAACCCACTTTGTGGCTAGTATGCTGGAATTTAATAATGTAACAATTTCAGCTATATGAGTATTTATTTGAAAACCCTAGACCCTATTATAATATAACTCGATTTCCTATCAAAAGTTTTGGTTAGCGTAAGGTAAAAACTTTTCCATGTTTATGTGTGGGAAGTCTTACGTGATACCTTTGTTTTCAAAAGGTTTTGAAGTTAAGCAATTTTAACCGTTTACTCACACCAGACCCATGTCTGACCCAAGTGTTTATTTCTGTTTTATAAACTCTTGGGTACTCAAATTTTTACGAGTAGCTAAGGGATTCAGGTTTGCTTTAACGAATTCTGGAGGAGCAATGGAGCAGGAGGCTTCATCGTTCGTAGATATAGTGTTCCGCTGTGTTGATCTCTGAGTCATTTGTTTGAGATGTATTTTGAGTTGTAATAACTAGACAGGTGTTTATAACTGTCTAGTATGTGTTGTATAAGTTGTGTAACTCTGATAGATGTTGTATATGATACTATGTAATATCTTATGTGATTAATATAATTTATTCGTTCCGCTGTTGAGATTCTGATGTTGTTCTTTCTTTCTTCTCTATCTTTTCTCTTTTCTATCTCTTTCTTTCTTTATGATGATGCGACTTTCTATGGTGAAAAGTCGGGTCGTCACAGTTGGTATCAGAGCATAGGTTGAGCGAATACCTAAGCTCTTGGTTGAGTGAATACCTAGACTCTGGAGTGGTGTCTATCTTGAGAGAGCGTATTTGTAATTTATATATATATATATATATATATATATATATATTTCTACCTATTTGTTGGGTTACCTATTCGGGTTTTCCAATATGAGTTATAAAGGTAGATAGGGTGGTGGTGTGTGTAACACGACTACCAATGGTTGGAGTTTGAATGTTTGAGGTTGGAAGTGTATCTGTCGAGACTGTAGACCTAATACCGTCTCGAGTGAGCTTTGCTGTGGTGTAAAGATTTCTATGATCTCGGAAGAAAACCTGTTAAGGTTCGGAGTCCATCTTTGAAGTTGGATGAGTGGAGTTTAGATCTGTCCGTTGAGCAGAAGCGAGTGATGGTATCTGGGTACCTCAAGAAGTAGTAGCTGTTTGATGAGACGCAGTGACTATGGATGTCTCCGAAAATGTTTTATTTGGAGCAAGTTTAAGGAAGTGTGTCTGCTTCGGTGTTGTGGCTGAGTTCAGCAGGGTGTTGAGTTTGGTTTGAGGTCCGAGTTCCTCAAGAAGCTTTGGATAGGAAGTTTTGGCATCTGTGTCAGCGGTGTAGCTCGGAAGTGTTTTGTGTTCCAGCAAGAAGATCTTTTGGCTTTGCAGTTTTCTAGAGGTAGAATTCAGTAGCAGCAGAGTGGATCCATTTCTTCGATAGATTGTCTAGATAAGCATAAGCTGTTCTGATTGGTAAAGAGAGAGAAGTTTCTTTGGAATTAGACTGGATAGGATCGCAAAAGCGACTTGCGATAAGTTGAGTGTTCTCTTGAGTTATCAGAGATTTTCCGAATGTCTTCAGGGAAGTCAGAGGTTTGTCTGCATTTGAGATTGAGTTTCTTATCGACTAGATTTCAGGATTAATATCGGTGGTTCAGCTATTTGAAGGGTAGTTCCTAGAGATAGGGTTTTGGTGAAGCAGCTCAGTATTTCATGGAACTTCTGAGTTCTCTTTGTGGGTCTGAGAAACCATATTTCTGGGATGTGTTGTTTAGTTTGTGCTCGTGTTCTTTGGCATTCTCATCTTCTCCAGATCAGAGTTGCGCAGCGGAAGCGTGGTGGGCCCATAACCCATAGAAGCAAGATTTCAGTTGTTCTAGAGTGTAAGCAACCAGAAGTTGCAGTATTTGGATTAAGAGTTTCTACAGGAAATATTTCTGGATTTGAGTCTAGATTGGTGTGCGCATTTGTTTTGTTTTTCCGAGTAAGAGAAGTAAGTTGTAGTCTACTGATAATAGTGGAGTAGAGTTTGTGTTCTGGATTTTTGGGTAGATCTTGAGAGGATCATTTTGTTGAGTTATTTTGATACAGTTTGTTCTAGAAGCATCAGCGAAGGTTGAGCTGATCGGAATGGATGTAGGCAGCCAAGGATCGTCAGAAGAGTTCTATGGATAAGAGATGGAGGAATTTGGAATTCGAAGTTGGAGACTTCGTTGTTGTTGAGATTTTCTCCGGTAAAAAAAAAGGAGCAATAAGATTGGGTAAGACCAGGAAGTTAGCTCCGTTATATATTGGATCTTTCTGAGTTTTTGTAAGGATCAGTGTTTGGCTTAGAAGGTTTGAATTGCCAGTTTGGAAGACTGGGATTCAATGTATTTCACGTATCTCTGAGGGAGTATGTGTATGATCCATCACTGGTTGTGGAACCAGCAGTTCAGGAGATTTGGTAGTCGAGTCGATCTTGACTGTGGTCTGATATCTTGTGCAGTTTTATAGATCTAGATGAGTAGGAGCTCTGTAGCTTAGTATTGATTGTTTGGATTCTGTAGAACGAGTATTCCAATGTCTATACCTGGGAAACTCGGGGATAAATTTTAGGAAGCTTATCCGAATCTGTGTCCGGATAGCTAGAATTGTTTGTTTGATTGAATTATTTGTTTGGATGAAATTGGTTGTTTGTTTGTGTTGGCTGATATGTATGCTAAAATTGTTTGAAAATTGGTTGAAATAAAATAAAAACTTTGGATTATCTTTTGTTTTAAATTTCGAGGACGAAATTCTTTTAAGGGGGGAGGAATGTGATATCCCGGAATTTCGGGGAATTTAAAATGTGACAATCTTTTAAATTAATTGGTAAAGTTGTTATTTTCAAACAATTTAATAATGAGTTGTTTTTAAATATAGTTATAAATAGATTTTAAATAGACCTATTATTTCAAATTTAATAAGTGTTGTTTAAATATATATATATATATATATGTGTATTTAAATTGATTTTAAATAGGATAATTATTTACAATTAATAATGTGATTGTTTAAAATACAAAATAAAAATAATAATATAGTTTGGACTTAAATCATATGGATAAGGTTTTTATTTAAAAATAGATTTGTTTTATATTATTCTCTTTAAAGAAATTTATTTATAGGAATTTGGGAAATATTTATTAAATAGTTAATAAATACAGAAGTTTTATATTATCATTTAAAAATGGATTAAATATACTATATATGATTTTATTTAAGATATGATTGGTTTTTATTTTATTTTCTTTTAAAAGTTTTATTTTTATAAATTGAGAAAAGCATTTATTAAATAAGATATGTATTTATCTATTTAGGAAATTTAATTTAAAAGCTTTGTAAAACATTTAAAATTTAATTATGCATGTAAAGTTACATGTGTTAATCTATAAACCTCTTAAATAACATGTGTTAGCATATTAATAAGGTTGAAGACAAGTGTCATAATTTATTTTCTTTTTCTTTAATTTTAATAAATTCTAATTTACACTATATAAACTTCCATCTTCTTTCTTCATTTCTTTTTCTCATCTTTAAATTTTCAAAAGCAAAAACCAAACCTGTTAAACCCTTTCTCAAACCAGAAATCCACAAAGAACAAAACCTGTAATTCATTTACAGTTCAAAAAAACCAAAGCCTGAAATTCATTTCTCAAATCAAATTGCAAACCTGTAATTCATTTCTAAACAAAGGAAACTCAAGCTTGTAACCTCCTCAAAGCATTTCCAAAGATTTCATCTTCAAAATTACAACCTGGAATCAAGTCTCGAATCATCTCAGTCAACAAAGCCTTTCAGTTTTTAAAGAAATCAAGGCATTTACTTCTGCAAATCCAAGTTTCCAAGTTCAATCTGTTTGCAAGCCTTCCTGTTCTCAAAAACTTCTCTACTCATCATTTAAACTGGTGAGTAAACCCAACTTGTTTTGTCTTAAATCTGGTTGCTTAAATAAATCATCAATGTTGATATATATATTGTTTGCATGATGATGAATTAGATGTCTGAATAATTGAAATGTGCATGTTATATATCTATGTTAGCTCTGTTCATCTTTTAAAAACTGTGAGTAAATTAAGTTTAAACAGTTTTTAATTAGATTTATGTGATAGATGTCTAAAGTAAAATTGTGATGCATGTTGAATATATATATGCATGATGTTGTGAATATGAATATATGTATATATGAGTATAGAAACTGTGTGCATGTATGGATGTATCAGAGATCATCTCTGTTTAAGTTACAGAGTTCAAAGTTTAAAAAAAAAATATATATATATAATTTCAATTCTCTTTGTCCAGATTCTATTAGGCTTAGGAATTTAAACAAATTGTGTTTGTTTAGTCATAAGCTAAAGTTAGAAATTATTTTTAAGAAAAATAAGCTTGTATTTTTCTGGAAATAAATAAAAGATAGTGTAAATTTATAAATAGGTAAAACTCAAGTATAATAATTCTTGGATTCACCTATATAATCATAATCTCTATTAAAACCATGATTTTTAAAAGTTAAATCACAATTTTTAACTTGGAATTGAGAGAGAATTCAAGTGTTGATCGGGAAATGGGTTTTATGCTTTTTCTGGTGATCGGCGGTGTTTGGGGGATCGGGGTCTTGGCTGTAGCGAGTCTGGTGATCGTAGAGGTCGGCAAAAATAGTCGAAGTAATTCTGGTTAATCATGGCGACAGGGAATGGTCGAATTAGGGTTTAAGAAGGTTTCGAAGTCGAGGTCGAAAAGTTGATTACTGCTCTGTCGTCGGAGCATCGGAGGAGGCCGGTCATGGGGGAAAAGAAGCGTAGGACGTTAGCAAAGCTTCGGGTGAAGTCTCGTGACCTCTGGTGGTCGGAGGTGCCTGGACGAGGGAGGATTAGGTGATGGGTTCCTGGTTCCAATTTGATCGTTTGGGTCGATTTTGTTTTGGGTTGTGATGAATGCCTGGGATGGTCGGAATCAAGTGTAGGGGTCGTCGTCGACCTATCGGAGGTAGATAGGATGAACGGAGCTTCGCCGTTGGGTGGTGCACGTGCACATATACATTTTGTGTCAGGTGAATTCTGGGTTTGGGAACGAAGAGGTGGGCTCGGGGTTTTCCTCGATTTTTCTCACGTAGGACTCGAAGCAGGTGAGGAACGAGATTTCTCGTGTGTGGGCTCGGGGTTTTAGTATTTGACTCGGGTTTGGCCTGAGGTGATTTTCTGATCTAATCTAAAGCAAAAATTTTATAAAGAAATCAAGTTTTAAATTTTTTTAAAAACAAGGTAAGTCAACTTTTTAAGTTATGGATATTATTCTAGTTTCAAAAAGAGATGTTTAACTAGTTTTAAAATGTATACTAAATTAAAGAAATGATAATTAAGTCATTAATAAGGATAATGTTTTATCTTAAAAGTTAATTAAGATTTAATGATTTAATGATTAATTAAAGTAATAAAGTAATTAAAGAGAAATTGATCAATTTAATTAATTAATGATTAAGAATTATCTAATTAATAATTAAGGGTTAAGTTAATTAATTAAATAGGGATGAATTAGTTGATAATTAAGATCAATTAATTAAGTAATTAAGATTGATTAATTTGTAATTAGAGATTAATTAATTAAGTAATTAAAATAGTAATTAAGGATAAATCAAATGGTAATTAAGGATTAATTAACTGATAATTAAAGATTAATTAATTTTTTATTAAGTTTTATTAATTGATAATTAAGGTTTATTAATTAATAATTAAAAGAATAATTAATCTGTAATTAATGATTAATTAAATTGTTTAAAGAGTAATTAAAGGATGAATTACTCGGCTATAATTTAGGAGATGAATGTGATTAAGTTAAGTTAATTAATTTGTTAATTAATTAAAGATAATCACTTGGTAATTGATTAAGTATGAATACTTAATAAGATTGATAAGTGTATTTACTTAGTGTAAGTAATTAATGTATAATTACATGATGTAATTAATTAAAGAATAATTACTTAATAAGAAGTAATTAAGGATTTATTATTTGGTGTAATTAATCAATGGATTAATAATTAATTAAGAAGTTAATTAATTAAGGTAAGTAATTACAGGATGATAATTACTGTTTATGATTAATTAAGGTGGATTAATAGAAGTGATTAATTAAAGTTTAATTAATTAATGTAATTAATTAAGGGTCAATGTAATTAATTATAGTTAATTAATTAATGGAAGTAATTAATTAAGGATTATTAATTAATGTAATTAATAAGAGTAATTAAAGGTTAATTACTGTTAATGGTTAAGAATAATTAATTTGTAAAATTAATTAAAGGATAATTACTTTATGTAATTAATAATTAATCAAGGATGATTAATATTTAATGAGTAATTAATTAATTAATTAAAGGTTTGTAATTAAGTAATGATCGATTAAGCAAGGTTAGATAATTAATTCTTAAGTAATTAATTTAATTTAAGATAATTAAATTAATTATACCATAGGGTTAATAATTGTTGCTTATGGATGATTGTTGTGTAAAATATCTGAATTGGATGATATCTATCGGATGATATGTTGTGATATGATATTGGATATATCTGTGATAAATGTGTGATATTTATCTATGTTAAATGATGTGTGAATTCAAGTATTGAATTGGATTGTTTAAACCTTTAAACAACTTGGCCTTTAAAATACGTTTGGATTTCGATGAGATCGGGATTTGGTTTCCAGATTTGGATATCCAAATACCACATCGATCCAAGTTAAACGTTAGGTCGTGAATCTCAAGTGAAGATGAAGATTCAGAGTGCAAGGGTTATTGTCGTTAACTCTGAGGGTGATTCCAATATGAGTGTAACGAGATAATGCCTTCGGTTTCGTTCGAACCCGGAACGAACTTGTATGGATTGAATGCTTTCAGCACATCGTCAGGTGGACGATGAGCATTCTAAGTGATGTGTTCTGATAAGGTAATCGTAGCCTCAAGCCTCATCAACCGGGAATGGCTAAAACAGGGGAGGTGCAGCAAGGTTAGTGGGTAGCGCCCAAGTAGGATAAGATTTCCCCTGTCTAGAGGTCCCTTCTTTTTATTCGGCTGAGTGGGCGGTTGAATAGCTACAACCGCTGGGGTTTCTTATGCGGGAATTATCCAGTAAGGGATGGTTCCGGCCTTGTGTTACCGAAGAGCGGGCGTACTCCTGGGTACGTTGATCTAGGCCACGTACTGTGACGGGCGGTACCCCAGTAGCCTTGCCATTGTATGGAAATCCAACTTCCAATAAGTGCCATCGGACTTGATTGTATAACCCACTTTGTGGCTAGTATGCTGGAATTTAATAATGTAACAATTTCAGCTATATGAGTATTTATTTGAAAACCCTAGACCCTATTATAATATAACTCGATTTCCTATCAAAAGTTTTGGTTAGCGTAAGGTAAAAACTTTTCCATGTTTATGTGTGGGAAGTCTTACGTGATACCTTTGTTTTCAAAAGGTTTTGAAGTTAAGCAATTTTAACCGTTTACTCACACCAGACCCATGTCTGACCCAAGTGTTTATTTCTGTTTTATAAACTCTTGGGTACTCAAATTTTTACGAGTAGCTAAGGGATTCAGGTTTGCTTTAACGAATTCTGGAGGAGCAATGGAGCAGGAGGCTTCATCGTTCGTAGATATAGTGTTCCGCTGTGTTGATCTCTGAGTCATTTGTTTGAGATGTATTTTGAGTTGTAATAACTAGACAGGTGTTTATAACTGTCTAGTATGTGTTGTATAAGTTGTGTAACTCTGATAGATGTTGTATATGATACTATGTAATATCTTATGTGATTAATATAATTTATTCGTTCCGCTGTTGAGATTCTGATGTTGTTCTTTCTTTCTTCTCTATCTTTTCTCTTTTCTATCTCTTTCTTTCTTTATGATGATGCGACTTTCTATGGTGAAAAGTCGGGTCGTCACAGTTGGTATCAGAGCATAGGTTGAGCGAATACCTAAGCTCTTGGTTGAGTGAATACCTAGACTCTGGAGTGGTGTCTATCTTGAGAGAGCGTATTTGTAATTTTTATATATATATATATATATATATATATATATATATTTCTACCTATTTGTTGGGTTACCTATTCGGGTTTTCCAATATGAGTTATAAAGGTAGATAGGGTGGTGGTGTGTGTAACACGACTACCAATGGTTGGAGTTTGAATGTTTGAGGTTGGAAGTGTATCTGTCGAGACTGTAGACCTAATACCGTCTCGAGTGAGCTTTGCTGTGGTGTAAAGATTTCTCTGATCTCGGAAGAAAACCTGTTAAGGTTCGGAGTCCATCTTTGAAGTTGGATGAGTGGAGTTTAGATCTGTCCGTTGAGCAGAAGCGAGTGATGGTATCTGGGTACCTCAAGAAGTAGTAGCTGTTTGATGAGACGCAGTGACTATGGATGTCTCCGAAAATGTTTTATTTGGAGCAAGTTTAAGGAAGTGTGTCTGCTTCGGTGTTGTGGCTGAGTTCAGCAGGGTGTTGAGTTTGGTTTGAGGTCCGAGTTCCTCAAGAAGCTTTGGATAGGAAGTTTTGGCATCTGTGTCAGCGGTGTAGCTCGGAAGTGTTTTGTGTTCCAGCAAGAAGATCTTTTGGCTTTGCAGTTTTCTAGAGGTAGAATTCAGTAGCAGCAGAGTGGATCCATTTCTTCGATAGATTGTCTAGATAAGCATAAGCTGTTCTGATTGGTAAAGAGAGAGAAGTTTCTTTGGAATTAGACTGGATAGGATCGCAAAAGCGACTTGCGATAAGTTGAGTGTTCTCTTGAGTTATCAGAGATTTTCCGAATGTCTTCAGGGAAGTCAGAGGTTTGTCTGCATTTGAGATTGAGTTTCTTATCGACTTGATTTCAGGATTAATATCGGTGGTTCAGCTATTTGAAGGGTAGTTCCTAGAGATAGGGTTTTGGTGAAGCAGCTCAGTATTTCATGGAACTTCTGAGTTCTCTTTGTGGGTCTGAGAAACCATATTTCTGGGATGTGTTGTTTAGTTTGTGCTCGTGTTCTTTGGCATTCTCATCTTCTCCAGATCAGAGTTGCGCAGCGGAAGCGTGGTGGGCCCATAACCCATAGAAGCAAGATTTCAGTTGTTCTAGAGTGTAAGCAACCAGAAGTTGCAGTATTTGGATTAAGAGTTTCTACAGGAAATATTTCTGGATTTGAGTCTAGATTGGTGTGCGCATTTGTTTTGTTTTTCCGAGTAAGAGAAGTAAGTTGTAGTCTACTGATAATAGTGGAGTAGAGTTTGTGTTCTGGATTTTTGGGTAGATCTTGAGAGGATCATTTTGTTGAGTTATTTTGATACAGTTTGTTCTAGAAGCATCAGCGAAGGTTGAGCTGATCGGAATGGATGTAGGCAGCCAAGGATCGTCAGAAGAGTTCTGTGGATAAGAGATGGAGGAATTTGGAATTCGAAGTTGGAGACTTCGTTGTTGTTGAGATTTTCTCCGGTAAAAAAAAGGAGCAATAAGATTGGGTAAGACCAGGAAGTTAGCTCCGTTATATATTGGATCTTTCTGAGTTTTTGTAAGGATCAGTGTTTGGCTTAGAAGGTTTGAATTGCCAGTTTGGAAGACTGGGATTCAATGTATTTCACGTATCTCTGAGGGAGTATGTGTATGATCCATCACTGGTTGTGGAACCAGCAGTTCAGGAGATTTGGTAGTCGAGTCGATCTTGACTGTGGTCTGATATCTTGTGCAGTTTTATAGATCTAGATGAGTAGGAGCTCTGTAGCTTAGTATTGATTGTTTGGATTCTGTAGAACGAGTATTCCAATGTCTATACCTGGGAAACTCGGGGATAAATTTTAGGAAGCTTATCCGAATCTGTGTCCGGATAGCTAGAATTGTTTGTTTGATTGAATTATTTGTTTGGATGAAATTGGTTGTTTGTTTGTGTTGGCTGATATGTATGCTAAAATTGTTTGAAAATTGGTTGAAATAAAATAAAAACTTTGGATTATCTTTTGTTTTAAATTTCGAGGACGAAATTCTTTTAAGGGGGGAGGAATGTGATATCCCGGAATTTCGGGGAATTTAAAATGTGACAATCTTTTAAATTAATTGGTAAAGTTGTTATTTTCAAACAATTTAATAATGAGTTGTTTTTAAATATAGTTATAAATAGATTTTAAATAGACCTATTATTTCAAATTTAATAAGTGTTGTTTAAATATATATATATATATGTGTATTTAAATTGATTTTAAATAGGATAATTATTTACAATTAATAATGTGATTGTTTAAAATACAAAATAAAAATAATAATATAGTTTGGACTTAAATCATATGGATAAGGTTTTTATTTAAAAATAGATTTGTTTTATATTATTCTCTTTAAAGAAATTTATTTATAGGAATTTGGGAAATATTTATTAAATAGTTAATAAATACAGAAGTTTTATATTATCATTTAAAAATGGATTAAATATACTATATATGATTTTATTTAAGATATGATTGGTTTTTATTTTATTTTCTTTTAAAAGTTTTATTTTTATAAATTGAGAAAAGCATTTATTAAATAAGATATGTATTTATCTATTTAGGAAATTTAATTTAAAAGCTTTATAAAACATTTAAAATTTAATTATGCATGTAAAGTTACATGTGTTAATCTATAAACCTCTTAAATAACATGTGTTAGCATATTAATAAGGTTGAAGACAAGTGTCATAATTTATTTTCTTTTTCTTTAATTTTAATAAATTCTAATTTACACTATATAAACTTCCATCTTCTTTCTTCATTTCTTTTTCTCATCTTTAAATTTTCAAAAGCAAAAACCAAACCTGTTAAACCCTTTCTCAAACCAGAAATCCACAAAGAACAAAACCTGTAATTCATTTACAGTTCAAAAAAACCAAAGCCTGAAATTCATTTCTCAAATCAAATTGCAAACCTGTAATTCATTTCTAAACAAAGGAAACTCAAGCTTGTAACCTCCTCAAAGCATTTCCAAAGATTTCATCTTCAAAATTACAACCTGGAATCAAGTCTCGAATCATCTCAGTCAACAAAGCCTTTCAGTTTTTAAAGAAATCAAGGCATTTACTTCTGCAAATCCAAGTTTCCAAGTTCAATCTGTTTGCAAGCCTTCCTGTTCTCAAAAACTTCTCTACTCATCATTTAAACTGGTGAGTAAACCCAACTTATTTTGTCTTAAATCTGGTTGCTTAAATAAATCATCAATGTTGATATATATATTGTTTGCATGATGATGAATTAGATGTCTGAATAATTGAAATGTGCATGTTATATATCTATGTTAGCTCTGTTCATCTTTTAAAAACTGTGAGTAAATTAAGTTTAAACAGTTTTTAATTAGATTTATGTGATAGATGTCTAAAGTAAAATTGTGATGCATGTTGAATATATATATGCATGATGTTGTGAATATGAATATATGTATATATGAGTATAGAAACTGTGTGCATGTATGGATGTATCAGAGATCATCTCTGTTTAAGTTACAGAGTTCAAAGTTTAAAATATATATATATATATATATTTTCAATTCTCTTTGTCCAGATTCTATTAGGCTTAGGAATTTAAACAAATTGTGTTTGTTTAGTCATAAGCTAAAGTTAGAAATTATTTTTAAGAAAAATAAGCTTGTATTTTTCTGGAAATAAATAAAAGACAGTGTAAATTTATAAATAGGTAAAACTCAAGTATAATAATTCTTGGATTCACCTATATAATCATAATCTCTATTAAAACCATGATTTTTAAAAGTTAAATCACAATTTTTAACTTGGAATTGAGAGAGAATTCAAGTGTTGATCGGGAAATGGGTTTTATGCTTTTTCTGGTGATCGGCGGTGTTTGGGGGATCGGGGTCTTGGCTGTAGCGAGTCTGGTGATCGTAGAGGTCGGCAAAAATAGTCGAAGTAATTCTGGTTAATCATGGCGATAGGGAATGGTCGAATTAGGGTTTAAGAAGGTTTCGAAGTCGAGGTCGAAAAGTTGATTACTGCTCTGTCGTCGGAGCATTGGAGGAGGCCGGTCATGGGGGAAAAGAAGCGTAGGACGTTAGCAAAGCTTCGAGTGAAGTCTCGTGACCTCTGGTGGTCGGAGGTGCCTGGACGAGGGAGGATTAGGTGATGGGTTCCTGGTTCCAATTTGATCGTTTGGGTCGATTTTGTTTTGGGTTGTGATGAATGCCTGGGATGGTCGGAATCAAGTGTAGGGGTCGTCGTCGACCTATCGGAGGTAGATAGGATGAACGGAGCTTCGCCGTTGGGTGGTGCACGTGCACATATACATTTTGTGTCAGGTGAATTCTGGGTTTGGGAACGAAGAGGTGGGCTCGGGGTTTTCCTCGATTTTTCTCACGTAGGACTCGAAGCAGGTGAGGAACGAGATTTCTCGTGTGTGGGCTCGGGGTTTTAGTATTTGACTCGGGTTTGGCCTGAGGTGATTTTCTGATCTAATCTAAAGCAAAAATTTTATAAAGAAATCAAGTTTTAAATTTTTTTAAAAACAAGGTAAGTCAACTTTTTAAGTTATGGATATTATTCTAGTTTCAAAAAGAGATGTTTAACTAGTTTTAAAATGTATATTAAATTAAAGAAATGATAATTAAGTCATTAATAAGGATAATGTTTTATCTTAAAAGTTAATTAAGATTTAATGATTTAATGATTAATTAAAGTAATAAAGTAATTAAAGAGAAATTGATCAATTTAATTAATTAATGATTAAGAATTATCTAATTAATAATTAAGGGTTAAGTTAATTAATTAAATAGGGATGAATTAGTTGATAATTAAGATCAATTAATTAAGTAATTAAGATTGATTAATTTGTAATTAGAGATTAATTAATTAAGTAATTAAAATAGTAATTAAGGATAAATCAAATGGTAATTAAGGATTAATTAACTGATAATTAAAGATTAATTAATTTGTTATTAAGTTTTATTAATTGATAATTAAGGTTTATTAATTAATAATTAAAAGAATAATTAATCTGTAATTAATGATTAATTAAATTGTTTAAAGAGTAATTAAAGGATGAATTACTCGGCTATAATTTAGGAGATGAATGTGATTAAGTTAAGTTAATTAATTTGTTAATTAATTAAAGATAATCACTTGGTAATTGATTAAGTATGAATACTTAATAAGATTGATAAGTGTATTTACTTAGTGTAAGTAATTAATGTATAATTACATGATGTAATTAATTAAAGAATAATTACTTAATAAGAAGTAATTAAGGATTTATTATTTGGTGTAATTAATCAATGGATTAATAATTAATTAAGAAGTTAATTAATTAAGGTAAGTAATTATAGGATGATAATTACTGTTTATGATTAATTAAGGTAGATTAATAGAAGTGATTAATTAAAGTTTAATTAATTAATGTAATTAATTAAGGGTCAATGTAATTAATTATAGTTAATTAATTAATGGAAGTAATTAATTAAGGATTATTAATTAATGTAATTAATAAGAGTAATTAAAGGTTACTGTTAATGGTTAAGAATAATTAATTTGTAAAATTAATTAAAGGATAATTACTTTATGTAATTAATAATTAATCAAGGATGATTAATATTTAATGAGTAATTAATTAATTAATTAAAGGTTTGTAATTAAGTAATGATTGATTAAGCAAAGTTAGATAATTAATTCTTAAGTAATTAATTTAATTTAAGATAATTAAATTAATTATACCATAGGGTTAATAATTGTTGCTTATGGATGATTGTTGTGTAAAATATCTGAATTGGATGATATCTATTGGATGATATGTTGTGATATGATATTGGATATATCTGTGATAAATGTGTGATATTTATCTATGTTAAATGATGTGTGAATTCAAGTATTGAATTGGATTGTTTAAACCTTTAAACAACTTGGCCTTTAAAATACGTTTGGATTTCGATGAGATCGGGATCGGGTTTCCAGATTTGGATATCTGAATACCACATCGATCCAAGTTAAACGTTAGGTCGTGAATCTCAAGTGAAGATGAAGATTCAGAGTGCAAGGGTTATTGTCGTTAACTCTGAGGGTGATTCCAATATGAGTGTAACGAGATAATGCCTTCGGTTTCGTTCGAACCCGGAACGAACTTGTATGGATTGAATGCTTTCAGCACATCGTCAGGTGGACGATGAGCATTCTAAGTGATGTGTTCTGATAAGGTAATCGTAGCCTCAAGCCTCATCAACCGGGAATGGCTAAAACAGGGGAGGTGCAGCAAGGTTAGTGGGTAGCGCCCAAGTAGGATAAGATTTCCCCTGTCTAGAGGTCCCTTCTTTTTATTCGGCTGAGTGGGCGGTTGAATAGCTACAACCGCTGGGGTTTCTTATGCGGGAATTATCCAGTAAGGGATGGTTCCGGCCTTGTGTTACCGGAGAGCGGGCGTACTCCTGTGTGCATGTATGGATGTATCAGAGATCATCTCTGTTTAAGTTACAGAGTTCAAAGTTTAAATATATATATATATATATATATATATATAATTTCAATTCTCTTTGTCCAGATTCTATTAGGCTTAGGAATTTAAACAAATTGTGTTTGTTTAGTCATAAGCTAAAGTTAGAAATTATTTTTAAGAATAATAAGCTTGTATTTTTCTGGAAATAAATAAAAGACAGTGTAAATTTATAAATAGGTAAAACTCAAGTATAATAATTCTTGGATTCACCTATATAATCATAATCTCTATTAAAAACCATGATTTTTAAAAGTTAAATCACAATTTTTAATTTGGAATTGAGAGAGAATTCAAGTGTTGATCGGGAAATGGGTTTTATGCCTTTTCTGGTGATCGGCGGTGTTTGGGGGATCGGGGTCTTGGCTGTAGCGAGTCTGGTGATCGTAGAGGTCGGCAAAAATAGTCGAAGTAATTCTGGTTAATCATGGTGACAGGGAATGGTCGAATTAGGGTTTAAGAAGGTTTCGAAGTCGAGGTCGAAAAGTTGATTACTGCTTTGTCGTCGGAGCATCGGAGGAGGTCGGTCATGGGGGAAAAGAAGCGTAGGACGTTAGCAAAGCTTCGGGTGAAGTCTTGTGACCTCTGGTGGTCGGAGGTGCCTGGACGAGGGAGGATTAGGTGATGGGTTCCTGGTTCGAATTTGATCGTTTGGGTCGATTTTGTTTTGGGTTGTGATGAATGCCTGGGATGGTCGGAATCAAGTGTAGGGGTCGTCGTCGACCTATCGGAGGTAGATAGGATGAACGGAGCTTCGCCTTTGGGTGGTGCACGTGCACATATACGTTTTGTGTCAGGTGAATTCTGGGTTTGGGAACGAAGAGGTGGGCTCGGGGTTTTCCTCGATTTTTACACGTAGGACTCGAAGCAGGTGAGGAACGAGATTTCTCGTGTGTTGGCTCGGGGTTTTAGTGTTTGACTCGGGTTTGGCCTAAGGTGATTTTCTGATCTAATCTAAAGCAAAAATTTTGTAAAGAAATCAAGTTTTAAATTTTTTTAAAAACAAGGTAAGTCAACTTGTTAAGTTATGGATATTATTCTAGTTTCAAAAAGAGATGTTTAACTAGTTTTAAAATGTATACTAAATTAAAGAAATGATAATTAAGTCATTAATAAGGATAATGTTTTATCTTAAAAGTTAATTAAGATTTAATGATTTAATGATTAATTAAAGTAATAAAGTAATTAAAGAGAAATTGATCAATTTAATTAATTAATGATTAAGAATTATCTAATTAATAATTAAGGGTTAAGTTAATTAATTAAATAGGGATGAATTAGTTGATAATTAAGATCAATTAATTAAGTAATTAAGATTGATTAATTTGTAATTAGAGATTAATTAATTAAGTAATTAAAATAGTAATTAAGGATAAATCAAATGGTAATTAAGGATTAATTAACTGATAATTAAAGATTAATTAATTTGTTATTAAGTTTTATTAATTGATAATTAAGGTTTATTAATTAATAATTAAAAGAATAATTAATATGTAATTAATGATTAATTAAATTGTTTAACGAGTAATTAAAGGATGAATTACTCGGCTATAATTTAGGAGATGAATGTGATTAAGTTAAGTTAATTAATTTGTTAATTAATTAAAGATAATCACTTGGTAATTGATTAAGTATGAATACTTAATAAGATTGATAAGTGTATTTACTTAGTGTAAGTAATTAATGTATAATTACATGATGTAATTTATTAAAGAATAATTACTTAATAAGAAGTAATTAAGGATTTATTATTTGGTGTAATTAATCAATGGATTAATAATTAATTAAGAAGTTAATTAATTAAGGTAAGTAATTACAGGATGATAATTACTGTTTATGATTAATTAAGGTGGATTAATAGAACTGATTAATTAAAGTTTAATTAATTAAGGGTCAATGTAATTAATTATAGTTAATTAATTAATGGAAGTAATTAATTAAGGATTATTAATTAATGTAATTAATAAGAGTAATTAAAGGTTAATTACTGTTAATGGTTAAGAATAATTAATTTGTAAAATTAATTAAAGGATAATTACTTTATGTAATTAATAATTAATCAAGGATGATTAATATTTAATGAGTAATTAATTAATTAATTAAAGGTTTGTAATTAAGTAATGATTGATTAAGCAAGGTTAGATAATTAATTCTTAAGTAATTAATTTAATTTAAGATAATTAAATTAATTATACCATAGGGTTAATAATTGTTGCTTATGGATGATTGTTGTGTAAAATATCTGAATTGGATGATATCTATTGGATGATATGTTGTGATATGATATTGGATATATCTGTGATAAATGTGTGATATTTATCTATGTTAAATGATGTGTGAATTCAAGTATTGAATTGGATTGTTTAAACCTTTAAACAACTTGGCCTTTAAAATACGTTTGGATTTCGATGAGATCGGGATCGGGTTTCCAGATTTGGATATCCGAATACCACATCGATCCAAGTTAAACGTTAGGTCGTGAATCTCAAGTGAAGATGAAGATTCAGAGTGCAAGGGTTATTGTCGTTAACTCTGAGGGTGATTCCAATATGAGTGTAACGAGATAATGCCTTCGGTTTCGTTCGAACCCGGAACGAACTTGTATGGATTGAATGCTTTCAGCACATCGTCAGGTGGACGATGAGCATTCTAAGTGATGTGTTCTGATAAGGTAATCGTAGCCTCAAGCCTCATCAACCGGGAATGGCTAAAACAGGGGAGGTGCAGCAAGGTTAGTGGGTAGCGCCCAAGTAGGATAAGATTTCCCCTGTCTTGAGGTCCCTTCTTTTTATTCGGCTGAGTGGGTGGTTGAATAGCTACAACCGCTGGGGTTTCTTATGCGGGAATTATCCAGTATGGGATGGTTCCGGCCTTGTGTTGCAGGGGAGCGGGCGTACTCCTGGGTACGTTGATCTAGGCCACGTACTGTGACGGGCAGTACCCTAGTAGCCTTGCCATTGTATGGAAATTTAACTTCCAATAAGTGCCATCGGACTTGATTGTATAACCCACTTTGTGGCTAGTATGCTGGAATTTAATAATGTAACAATTTCAGCTATATGAGTATTTATTTGAAAACCCTAGACCCTATTATAATATAACTCGATTTCCTATCAAAAGTTTTGGTTAGCGTAAGGTAAAAACTTTTCCATGTTTATGTGTGGGAAGTCTTACGTGATACCTTTGTTTTCAAAAGGTTTTGAAGTTAAGCAATTTTAACCGTTTACTCACACCAGACCCATGTCTGACCCAAGTGTTTATTTCTCTTTTATAAACTCTTGGGTACTCAAATTTTTACGAGTAGCTAAGGGATTCAGGTTTGCTTTAACGAATTCTGGAGGAGCAATGGAGCAGGAGGCTTCAGCGTTTGTAGATATAGTGTTCCGCTGTGTTGATCTCTGAGTCATTTGTTTGAGATGTATTTTGAGTTGTAATAACTAGACAGGTGTTTATAACTGTCTAGTATGTGTTGTATAAGTTGTGTAACTCTAATAGCTATTGTATATGATACTATGTAATATCTTATGTGATTAATATAATTTATTCGTTCCGCTGTTGAGATTCTGATGTTGTTCTTTCTTTCATCTCTATCTTTTCTCTTTTCTATCTCTTTCTTTCTTCATGATGATGCAACTTTCTATGGTGAAAAGTCGGGTCGTCACACCCTAATTTCACAGTTTTCCCCAATCGCGCTTCTTCTTCCTCACAGTTACATCATCTACTTCTCCGTCTTCCTTCGCTTCTTCCTCTCCGTCTTATCTTGTTGGTTTGTTTGAAGAAACCTCATGGTAGGAAGGTTTGCTGCTGTGTTCGGTGTCGGAAATGCACTCATGATCGTTTCTTTTTACACTCATGAGGCCTCTCCAGCATCTTCTAGAGGTTTCCTGACTTCTTTCCAAGATTTCTTCACAAATAATTGAATTTTTCTTTTAAGTGTAAAAGAACAGAAGGAGCTTAATAAATTTGTTGAAATTTCAAGCTCCGTTGGTTCCATGTCACTTCTAATCAGTGTATTAGGTTGGTACACCAACCACCATGAAAATTATATCAATTTTTTCACTAAAATAATATCATTGATTATTGAAACTCTACAGTACCTTGTCGTCCATGGCCGTTGTATTTTTAGCTGCTTCTAGTGCTACGAATGATTCATTTCTAAAGGTATTGTTTCCTATCTTACTTTTGCTTTTAACATATGTATACCAGCTCACGGTTATCATTTATTATAAATATAGAAAAGTAGTTGCTAGTCCAGAAAGTTTAGATAATAATTGTTTACAATTCCAGCAATTTATATAAAACAATAGCATTCAGGTATAAAGTAATACCCTGCCCATCCTTTGCCCATTCACCTTCAAGACAAACCCTAGTAAGATTTTATATAACAATTTGCATCTCTGCCAAATTTGCATGCTTTACAAATCTAGCGATCTTTCTTGTTATATATATATATATAGTTTTCTTAGATTGGACTATCTATAGGGTTCAGTAATCTATAGGCTCTATTCTTATTGCAATTTTAGCTATCAAACTGTTTATACAAACCATGAATGAATATGTACAAAATTGTTTTATAAGTCCAGTGAATCCATCTGTTTTGAGTAGTCACTTATATATGTGACGGTGCATTTTAGTTTGGTTCCAGATTTTCAAATTCAGTTCTAATATATATATATATATATATATATATTAGTTGCACTATCAACTATTAAACTGTTAAATAAGAATGAAAGAATATTTATAGAACTACCTTGTAAGTCTAGTAATTTTTATAAAATGTGAATAGCAGTATACGACTTTCGAAATGTTAAATGTTCAAATGTATAGCCTGACATTTCTTTAAATCACATAGCATTATATATACATTGCTTTGAAGTTTTATGTAACAGGTTTCAACTTGGAAGTGAAATAAACTTACTTTTATTTTACAAATCTATCATGTTGTTCTAACATATTTTATATTTTATTTCCTTGATTTGTCTTGTCCTGTACATGTCCTTTTACTTGTTTCGTTTTGTTACAAGTTTCCATTGCTTTGAAATTGGTACATACGTCATCCTGTAGCTTAGATGTCATTACATCCTTGTCTTTTTTGATGTTATTGTGTTGCTTTGATAAGTGATCACATAAATAAGCATTTTTTTTTTTGAATTTTCATTCTTGCCTGTAGCATAAGAATTGGTCACATATATTTGCTTTAACATTAATGGCATGCTCTGTCATGCATTGCTTAATTTAATGCACATGGACACACTTCCTTTATATATACTTTGCTTTAAAAATGTCACATACTTGGATATGGGCATGCATTGGTTAATTAACGTAAGCATCCTTGATTGAATTATTTCGTCCCTACTTGCATGTGCATGTTTTAGAAACCACTTGACACCACTTTGTACACTTTATTTCGTCCCTACTTGCATGTCTCATAATATCATCTTAAGATTATTGATGATTGTTTTGGGAATTTTACAAATTAAACAGTGTGAAACAATGATATTGATGCACAAATTTCGCTCCAAGACGTGTTACTATAAGTTGTTCTTGCCTAAGATGATATTTACCTTCACTATTTTTGAATTAGACGAATGAATGCACATAGAGTACTAAATACAGTGGAGTTTGAGAATTGAATCCTTTTAACTGATTACGTTTGGATCAACGAAGTTGACTTGTTAAAATGATCTATTAAGGGATTGTTCTGTTTTGGTTCTTATTTTCGTTCATCTTTTCTGGGCTGAAGAGCTCAACTCACTTTATGGTTCTTCATTCTAAAAAACATATTTTGAACTCTGCTTGGCGCTGCGTGTGTAAACTTGTAAATTCCCTTTTCAATCTAAAATATAAATACTATTTGGTTTTATTTTATGTTTTTCTTTTTCGACATTCATAACAAAATACGAGAATAACGGAAAAGAGACTTAAAATTTTAAATCATCATGATCATGGTGGAGGAAAGACGAAGAGAATAGAGGACGACGGAGAGAATGTATTGTTTTCCTTTCTTTTTTATTTGTCAAAATAAAGAAAAATAAAACAAGTTTGTTTTTTGTATTATATGTTAGTTTCATTTTTCAAATTGATTTTTAAAAAATGATATTGATCATGCATATATTATGCATTTGTTACTAATCCCACTAAACATTATATGTAACAATCTTGTACTTCAATATAATTACCATAATTCTGCGATCAGTTCCATAACATTTGCATAGTAATAATAACCTATGTAAAGCTAAGTTTTAGTGTATCAACTGCAAAATTATATAAGAAAAAAAAGAACAGTTTCATAAGTACAGCTGCATACACTCCTGAAAAAAATAAAACTGAGGTTCAATTTCAATGCTTGCTTCTGATTGAAATTAATGCCCCTGATGTTCAGTTATTGTATTCTGTAAGTTCTTGAAGAAATTATGATATTTGGCGAATCCCATAAACCAAAATTCATGCTCATCGGATGTAGTTATTTGCAGATATTTCTTGTTGGAATCTAAATTCTCTACTGGATTTGCATTTTTTATCTTTGATAATGGAATTGAAACCTGCAGAAAGCAGATCAATCAGAATGAGAAAATTGTTTCATCAAAAGTACATGTTTGTCTAAAATTCTGGAGTAGGGTATTTGTTCAAACGACATATTACTTGTGAGTTACAGTGCCATATACTTGAAGAAAATTATCAAGCCATAAGTAATAATGATTTATGTGTCATATATACCTTGTAGCGAAAACTCATCGTCTCTTTATTGTATGTTGATTGCAATTTAAGCGATTTATCACTTAAAAATGCGATCTTTGCATTAGAAATTAATAGCATTCCAGCTATTGGACCCGCAGTAGTGAATAAATAACATTTTGAAGAAATCACAAGCTTCTCATTTCCATCAACCAAGAATAATCTTTTGAATACTCTTCCTTTTCCACCTGTTTTTATAAATCTTGCTCCCTTGTGAAAATTTCTTCTCACTGCTTGAGAGATTTTTGGTCCCAAATTAACTGTTAGCAAATAAAATAGCAGCATTAGATAATCTATGTTAAGAATGTAAATACTAAGTTTATAAGATCTCAGGTGTAACGACCCCGGATTTTAATTAAATTTAAATTGATAATTTATTGAATTTTTGAATAAAATTTGTGAAATAAAAATAAATAATAAGTAAGTAATTAAATGTTGGATGGTTAAACTTTAAAAGAACTAAAAATAATATTAAAATAAATTCTTTTAATAATATTTAAAATAAAACAAATCTCATAAATATTAACATAAGTATATAAAGTAAATTTAGTATTGGTAATTTAAGTTTTAAAATAAAAAGTGAAATAAAAATAAGCACTTGTATTGGAAATAAAAGTAAATCCATAAGTTAAAAATCTATAAACAAATAACTAAAATCAAATGCAAAGTAAAGTAATAAATAAATAAATAAATAAATATGTTGCAGGCAAGTACACGAATTAAAAAGGATAAGTATGACAACATATACAAGATTGTACATACAAGATAAAGGAAATAGTATTGAAAACTTGATAAGGTACCTTAGCATTAAATGTTATTATCTCTAGTACTCAAGACATATCATTTCAGCCTCCAACACTTAAAAAAATCTCTGATAAAATATGAACACTTGTACCTGTATACAAACCCAGATATCACCTTTCCCTGTAATATGTTCCTTCTACATATACATCTTCTCGTTTCTAATTCAATTCATTCAACACTGCAAACCAGAGATAATAACAAATACTTCCATATATACAAACTTAAATAATATTTACAACTCAACAAAGGCAAGAAGGTTAGGAAGATCAAAGCAAAGCAATTTCCAGTTTTTAAAGTCCAAAGCTTTGCAAACAATTGTGCTCTGTCCCTTTTCTCAGATCATAGGTGAGTAACTTAAATTTAAAATGCTTAAGTATATTCACATATGTTGCTTATGTCTGAAATGAGTATGTTATATGTATATATATTTATGCAATTCTGTTTATATGATGCCTTCCTGTTTAATGATCTGGAAAACATATCTGTTTACAAAATTTTAAGCTCTGGGTTAGTTCAAAAAAATCATTACTGCTTAACCTATTGATTGTTGGAACAAAGCATATAAACAAAATATGTTTGTTCGATCATAAAGTGAATTTTAAAATTTGAATTCAAGTTAAACGAAGTAGGTCTGCTTTGGAAACCTTAAAGAACAGTTAAAGTTTGAGATAAATGATATTTTTAAATATCTTGGATTATCAGTTCAAGTTTATAAACTGAATCCCTAAGCAAAATAATGTTTTTAAAGCTTGAATCAAAAATTTTAGATAGGGATTGGAAGCGCAGTTCTGGGTTGATCGAAAAATGGGTTTTTGACGATCTTTGATGATCCACGGGTTGGTGGTGAATGGGATCTTGGACGGAGGTGCAAGAGTGAAGGGTGGTTGCAGGAAAAATATTCGTATGGTGGTTCGACGAATGTGGTGAAGGCGGTGAGGAATTTTTGCTTGTAAACCTAGTTTGGATAGGTTATATTGTTTTGATCGAAACAACAACTCTGGTGGAACGAGTGTCATGGGCCTTCGGGGAACAGAAGCGAGGTGGTTGGAGAATAAGTGGCCGGAATTTTTGTCACTCTGATGGCCGAAGGAGCTAGGACGAGCGATTTTCCAGGATTTGGGTTTCGGGTTTTTGGTGTTCCAGGTTTTGAAGGGGAGAACTCGAATTTGATTCGAGGTGTTGTGATGGATTCTGGTGATCGTGAGGTCATCTGGAGATAGTCGCTGATGGGAAGCAGCTCTGGTGGGTGACCGGAGGTCGCCAGGGCCACGGTGCACGTGCACCGTGCATTTTTGTAGCACTGAGAATTTTTGGGTTTGGGGAGGAAATTGACTCGGGAAATACTCGAGTCATTCGAGTATGCAACTCGAAGCAGGGCAGGTGAAGACTCGAAGCGATTTTGGCTTGTCTCGAGAACAGCAGTGGTTACAGGTTTTAGACAACCTGGAAGTAATTTGAATTTTCAAAACAAATTCAAATGAAACTTTAATTTGTAAACTAGATTTAAATCAAAGTTTAAGTTGGATTTAAATGTAGATTGAATCTCAGTTTTAAATTAAATAAGTTTTTAAAATTTAAATTTGTTTGAACAACTTTAAAATGTTAAATAGTTTAAATTTAAAGGCAAAGCTTGAAAAAAAATAGAGATTAAAACTAAAATTTAAATCTGGAATTAAATCAAAATTTGAATCTTAGTTTTGGAATAAAAGAAGTTTTTGAATTTTAAATTGTTCTAAATAACTTGATTGATTAAGTGTATTTTTAAATTAATGTGAATTTAAAATTTAAAAAGGGATAATGTTAAAAATACACTTAAGTATTAATGAAGTCACTAATAAAGAAATTAATTATCTTGGAGATAATTAAGGTAATTAAGTGATTTAACTAATATGATGATTAAGGAATAATTTATTTACTTTTATAAATAAATAATTTAGATTAATTTATAATTAGAAATGATTTAATAATGAATTAATCTAAGATAAATTTCTTAGGAAAGTAATTAAAGAAATGTTATTAGTTAATAAAGATAATTAACTAGGAATTATTAAGTAATTAAATTAATGTGATTAATTTTCATAATTAATTAGATTAATAAATTAAGATAATCAGTTGTAAATTGTTAATGACTTAATGAAAGTAATTAAGGGATTAATTACTTATTTTAACAAATTTTGATATTTTGATTAATTAAAACTTATTTATTTTAGTTTAATTAATTTAAGAAAATCATTTGATAATTGGATAAGTGTAATTACTTAGTTGAATAAATGGAGATAATTACTTAAGGAAGTAGTTAATGATAATTACTGGAATGTAATTAGTGAAGATGATTTATAAATGAAGTAATTTGGGTAATTACCTTTGTAATTTATCAAAGGATTTATTTATGGAGATAATTTATTATGGATAATTAATTTATTTAATGAGTAATTAAGGAATAATTAATTAAGGTGATTAATAAAGTAATTTATATCAAATGATTTGTAATTAATAAATCAGGATTGGATAATTTATTCATACGTTGTAAATTTAACTGGAAATAAATTGAATTAATTAGGATTAAACATTTAATTAATCCTGCCTATAAATATTTATTAAATGCTTGACCTCACTTATGAATGATTGTATTGTATGAGATGCCTTGAATTGATTGCCCTATCTGATCTATGATATTTCGTTCTGTGAATTGTGCTATGTATAATTTATTCATTTATTGATGATACATCTGTATATTATCTGTGAATCTATGAATGGACGATAAGCGTTATAGTTTATATCGCTTATCAACTATATTCCTATATTTTAATCTATGATGATTGAATGATGTTGCACTATTGTGTTGAACCCCTGGACCACACTATACACACACAAATATGGATTTCACGGAGAAATCGATTAACTCACAGATTTTGAAAATAGTTTAAAAGTTGAATATTTAAAAACCAAATGTTTTGGAAATGGATTGAGTTTAGAGTGAAAAACTTTTGAAATGGAATTTCAAAGATGAAATTTATCTTGAGTAACTTGATTGAGTTTGAAATTTAAATATTTGATTTAAAATTTGAATTCAATATTTGAAATTGAATTCTATAATTTGAAACTAGGGATTAAAGATGTTTATATATGGGTTAAACTATTTTGATTTGGGAATGTGAATAAAATCCAAGAACCTTAACTCGTATAAATGAATCAGATTTCCAAAATGAAAACTGTTGGTTTTCAAAGAATAAAAGCTTTCAGATAAGAAATGAAATTCCAATTTAGGTAAAGGAATTTCAAGTTTGAATTGAAAAATGTTTTTCCAAGTTATGAATGAATTCTTTTTGAAAGCTATGAATTAAATCTGTTTATTTTTAACAGATTTAAAATGATGTTTTGTTTAACCCATTCGAAATGAAATTGTTTTGAAAGCTATAAGTTAAATCTTTGATTTAAAGATTTAACGAGTTAAATTGAAATGGAAATTGATTTGGAAAATCTGTGAATGAATCTTTTGTTTAAAAGATAAAAATGTGGAAATTGTTTAAACCGTTGTAGGTTGTTAAAATGAATCTTTTTGTTTAAAGATTTGAAAATGGTAATTTGTTAAACCATTTAAAAGAAAGATTTTGGGTAATAAGTTGTGACTTAACTGAAATCCAAATATCCATATATTTTTAAATATTGCGCTTATTATTCGGTTTAGCCGGGAAAGGACCTTTGTGTCACATAACCCATTCCGAATAATGATACGTCGTATATGGATTGCATTTGAAGACCGGTGGTGAAGACCGGGTATTTGTGAAAACGATAGGATGACCTATCGATTGTCTCTGCACCGAGTAGCGCCCGGTATAGAGATTCCCTAAGTGATGGGAAACCCGATCGGGATTGTGAATACCCAGATTTGCAAGGGCTTCTTCGGAAGTGCCTTCGGTTCTGTTCGAACCTGGAACAGACTTGTATGGTTACATGTCTGACATTACACTTTGAGATATAAAGTAGATTTCTTTCAAATACATTTCTGTTGGTGGCGGAGAATTTATTCTCTTAGCTTAACACCCTTCTCTGAGACATACGAGCTCAGAGGTTATGTAGTTGAAGGTTATCAGCGATATATTCCCAATTTGGTAATGTGACATGCTGAGTGTTGCTGCGTGATGATCATCGTTTGATCATTTGTGATATGATCATTTGTTTGATCATTTATCTTTGTGATCATTACTTTGATCATCTGTTGACCCATCTGTTGACCCAAAGCATGGCTTTGTGACAAAGCGTAGCTTTGTGGACGAGACCTCTTCGGACCTCACAACCCGGAAATGGTCGAAACAGGAATATGCGGCAAGGTTATGAGGGTCGCGCCACTACAAGAAAAAATACCATCAACAGCACCTAATGTCAGCGTTTGTGACTTAAGTGCGGTCATTAAAAATTTTGGGGGGAAAATTTTCCGTGTGAACGCTGACAAAAGCTAAATTATACAATTTTTGCACCATTTTTCTCACTTCCCCTAATTCCTCTTTTCATCCTTCACTGCCTTAGAAACATTTTCACCACGTAAAAAGAAGAAAACAAATCTTCCAATCATCAAAATTCGCCTACATCACCGTCGCTTCATTAAACTTCTCCATTCATCATTCAGAGATCTCGTTCATCGTTCAGATATCGTCTACAGGTACAACGCCATCAATTTTTTAGGTTTAAATGGGTTGTTTGATTCTATATAGGTTTAAAATGGGTTCTTTCAATTTTGAACGTATTTTCAACACGTTCAAACATCATTCATCAATCGCGATTTAGAATTGAAGTATTTCCGTATTTCCTTTTCTTTGTGTCCAATTTTAGTTCTTCGATTTTCTAATATTAGTATTTTCAACATCGTTCAGATCATCTATATGTAGATTGCATTATTTTAAGCATTCTAGCATGATTATTTAGAGCGGACCGCTAAATTATGTGTTTTGTTTAGATCTTTGTTATAAGTGTAAACTATCTAACTGTAATTGAATATGTTAACTTCGGTTGTACATCAGGTATGACCTTCAGATTTTAAGCAGTGTAATTTGTCATTGTTAGTTAAATCTATTCTATTTTTCATTATCTGTTCTATAGTTTAGAGTTTGTTGATCCAAATCATGTGCCAACATATGTAATTTTGTAAGAATTTATTTACTATGGATCAGTAAGTTGTGGTTTTAACATTTTTGACGTGCTACTGAAGTCAGCTAATTATATTAAGTTTTATTCTACACCCAGTTTGGAAGATAATTGACATATTTTGTTTTGGGAATGCAGCATGAAATTCTTTAGTTCTGCCTTTTATATTCTCATGTTTATGAACATTTGTTTCATATGTTGTAAAGTCCTGTTCTTAGTTCTCTTCCAACCCTTCAATCCTAATGTCAATTAGTGCACCTATTATTTCTTAAATTTGGCTCATCACGTTAGAAGTTTGATTGTATATTGGTAAATCCTTTTTCTCATCTATTGTGAAACAAGTGCTGAAGACCGAGGAGCCTGTAATAATAATTTAATCCATTTTAGGCTTTCTCATTCTTTCTTGTTTTGAGCTTAAAGTTTTCTTACTTCAGTTTTTAAGAAATGTATATATAGTTGACATCAAGAAATATATTCACTTGAGAGGTAAGATCCTTACATATGGATTTCGTGCTGAAGATGAATGAGCTGGTTGAGGTTTTCTCTTTCTTTGTTGTTTTGATCGCAGAGTTTTGTTACTTCTGGAAGTTGACATCTTGGAATCAAGTAGCAATGATTAGGTAGCTCAAACGTAAACACAGATATTTCCATGTTGTTAAGAAAAATGCATTTAGTTGACATCAAAGGGACTTCTTTTTTTTTGTTAAACATGTGAATATGCACTATTGTAATAGTTTATTTGTAATAATTGCTTGCTATATTCACTAACATGATTTCACAAGGTGTTCATCACTTCATTTTAAGTTGCACTTCCAAATAAAATTAAAACTACCTGAGATGTAATCCCCATTTTCTCTTGAGCTTCAGCATGAGCAAATAGTACAGATGGTGGAACAATCTGCAGCACAAAAGTTTGTGCTGCAGCTGGATGAAGTGGTGCTGAAGATTGAGCAGCCTGTAATAATAGCTTAATCCGTCATATGCTTTCATTTAATTTCTTGTTTTGAGCAATCAATGTTTTGTTAATAAATTTATTTAGTTGATTTCAAGGGACATCTTTTTTGTTGAACTTTTAACCAATCATGTTTGCTTTGTCTTTTAAACATATGGATGGCACAAGTTTTTAATAATTTCATTCAACTTACATTCAGGCTTAAAATGGAAGTACCTGAAATGCATGTTCCATTTCTACTTGAGCATCAGCAAGAGCACATAGTATACTTAGGTTAGAATGAAGTTTGGCTTCAAGCCTATAATTTCAGAGAATGTTATGAGCTTATTCCCATAACTGAGTATTTTTTCCAAAATGACTATAACTTGCTTGCTACCAACTGATAAAAGAAGCGCGATACACACACACACATATGCGCACACACATATACATATATATAAAGTATAAATATGTCGTATGAGATAATATATATTTATTTATATGTAAGTTTTCTAGATTAGTACACAATATCATGCTTACCATGCACATTCTGCTTCCTTCCCAGTGCTACGCAAGAAAAGAATTTGCATTATCAAAGTGTGATTTTCCTCTAATTTTTGCATCATCAAATTTGATTTGCAAGAAAGTTTTACCAAATGCATAAAAAAAATAAAAAATAAAAAAATCACATAGAGACGCATGACACGCACAAATACACATCCAACAAAAACTTTCATATATAATTATCTACTAGGAGAATTTCAGGCAAATTGTAAAATAATACAGATTTCAAATATAACTTCTAACATTTTAGCCTTTTTTTCAAGGGTAAACAAAAGTTTCATTTCTTTAGTGTTTTATATTTTCTATAATATAAAACTCAAATATCAATGCAGTAAAGAAATTCATAAGGAGAACTAAAAAACTAAATTATTGTGATTTGGAGCATCTACAAAAGAGATTGTGGTGTGTTCCCAAATTATCAGCCTCTCCAACTGTGGTGATAATGATCATAAGTTAAGAGTCGCCAATTGTTTTGACTAGTGTTGGGTTGATCAATGGTGTTCTCCACAGTGATTTTGGAAGATTTTAGGATTTTTACCATATATTTGAAGATCATTACCACCAATTTTGTGTATCTCATTTCATGTTTAAGTACATAGCAGTGGCAGACAATTGAGCTGTCAAACACTAGTTTAAAGCAATCAAAGTTATTGTATTTTGGCAAACCTTTTTATAAGTCTAATTTTTCCATTTTGTTATATGCTTTTGTTTTATTAAGCTTAGTACTATAGCTTTATTTAAAGTCACGTTCTCAAACGAAGCATTGCATATGTTATTTACATGTGTATTAATGTTCACGTTCTTTTCAATTTTTCATTATTTTGTTATATGTTCACGTTCTCAAATGAATAACTATAATTTAAATTGGGATTTCATAGTGATAAGTTATAAAAGTAAAACTTATTAGGTGAAATTATTAGAGTAATATAGAATATATTTATGATATTTGAATAGATAATATATTAGCATTGAATTATGATAAATACAAATGCACGACATTGCTGAATAAATAAATGGGTATTTATTTGTTATAATTGGCGTCCCCCCTCATAACTCATATGACATTGATGAATAAATAAATGACATGAATTTGTTTTTAATACCGAATTTCCTTCGAGTCCCTTATAAACCATATGCTAGTGCATTTACAAAATTCTTATATCACCCTTGTTTACTAATTGTTTCACTCATAAGATATCAAATAAAATGCCTAATGTGGCTATTAATCAAGCATGTCTATTTGAGCTTTTGAGATACATTCAACTGTTTTTTCTTCTTCTTGTATTGATTAATTACAAAGCTAATGGATGCGTGAACTAAACACTATAGTTTTATATAAATAGGAATCATAAAAGATGGAAGTTCATATATTAGTCAACGATGTAATATCAGTTAACACCGCTTCACATAAATATCTAATTGTATTACGGTCTAGGCTGGGAGAAATTATATCAATTAAATGTAAGATGCATCGATTCATTTTTTATACAAATTGCATATAATTCTTCAAAGTAGTGCACAAGGGACAAAATAATATGATAAATATGACCATGTATAAATCAGACATAGTTTGAAGAGGCATTAGGGCATTTAGAAAATATCCACGAGTAGATTGAAGTTTAATTCCATGATACAAAAGTAGCATTGTTCATTGAATAAATAAACAAACTGTATAAGGCACTGTTTTACTAGGCATGTTTGTTTTACGGCAACATAGTCTTTAAAACAAGTCATTATAACTTATAGGGCCTGGAAACAGTTTCCCTTTTGTTATCATACACCAGTAATTCTTTTCGTGGAATCCCGACTTAATATAATTCTAAATACAATGTTTAGGTTTAAGAGAAAATTTGCAAATTTGCCAAGGACCGACTCCATCTCAAATTGTTGCATTCTTCATGATTCTTTTGGTATCCCTCAGGTTAAGAGCATCACCAAAAGCAAGATTCTATGTATTCTCAAGGCTCAAGGTATTTTGTAGTTTAATATGACATATTGGTTTATATACAGTTTTGTTATCTATTCTCTTTGACATGATTATGTTGAAAAAAATGCATTTGCGCAAATAATAAATGAGACACATTTGATTTTTTCGTTCCTTTAATTTTTACAATTTATCACATCTCATGTCTAACTTACAAAAGATATTATCTATGAAGATGTGTATTTAGCGTATTGGTTACTGCTAGATTCAAAAACCAAAATGTATCGAGCTACATTCAGGTATTTACGCAAGTGCAGAATACATGCCTTTTTTCTCCTTTTCTTTTTTAGATTTTTACTCATATCCTATGAATGTGTGTTTCCAGTGCCTAATATTCCAAATAATTATTTGGTATAAATGATGATGCATGATGTTCATATACAAAACTTGCATTATAATATGCATATCATTCTTGATAATGGATTCTTAAAACATTTTCATGGTTCTGATTGGGAGTATTTGTTATGGTAACTTAACACGGTTACTTTGTAAACTGTTATATTGAAGTAACTATTTCGTTAACAGTGTTAGTATCATCTCTCTGCATGGAAGCTTTTTGTTGTTCAGTTCATACTTCTGCCTTACACTTTATGCAAGGTATTTTATTGATAAATTTCATTTTAAGTATTTGACCGTATAGCTAAATTCATTGCTAATTAATTTTCAGGTGCAGCCTTATGTCCTACATCAATATTTAATGCAATGTTTGTTTCGGGTTAATATTTTTTTAGATTGGAGACTAAATCTTCTTCAAATGTCACGGTAAACCTTTATATAAACTTAATTACATGTATGGTTGAATTAAAAAAAATCAAACATAGAAAATCTTTCTAGTTAAACATGTGCCTGCGAGATAACACACTGTTATAAAACTTTAAGCACAATAAACAAAAATGGAAAGATATATTTAACATACATTTTTATTGGATTTTTTTTCGTATTTTTTATTTGAATCGTATTGCATCAAATTGTTCATTTCTTAAGGATAGACAAAAGCTTGCAGCTCTATCTTCTAAAAATAGAGGATTGCTAAGTGGAAATAAAAATCAATTCAATATACTCTGATGGACCCATGTATTGCAAAGTGAAAACAGAAATTAATTCAGTACACTAATGGACCCAGTACATTATATTACCATGTCCATCAGGTTAAAATGGATATAGCAACTGGAATAGATATAGCACAGACAGGCTCTAGGCTACAGCTCTGGCTAAAGTCATAAGTTCAAATACTAGTTATATAATTTATTGTCTGGCCCAAACATTGTTATAGCCTATGCTCTTTTGCATCTTAAAGTTTTTTAACCAATGTTTTACTAGTCGTCAATGCCTTGATTTTTTTTTCAAAGTTTGTCATTTTTTGTATGATGCACATGTATATGCAAGTTATAACAAAATTGAATGCATGCCCCATAAGTTCACATGCTAAGATATATACAGACATTATTTTTTCCACGCTTCATCTAAAAAACTCTATAAAATCATGTTTGAGTTATTGCATGATGGTTTCCGAATCAAACCAAAGAAATGGTTGGTTGTATGTGGGCGTGGGCAAAACAACATGGTATCAAACTATATCTTTGTAATGGTTATTTTCATGATGGCATAGTTTTCACATATTTTTTTGTATCTATTTAATAAAATCATGTTTCATTTATTGCACGATTGTATCAAAGTGAACAAATGCCTATTTTACAGTCTACGCAAATTATCAGCAGCAAGGAGTTAAATATTGCACTGCTAAGGAAAATTAATACCTTAAACTAGTCTCCATCTTGTTTTACAGTGCAGAGCAGTTACCTGGACTGTCCAAAGTTAAAAACTAGAGTTGAGCTTATGCAGCGTTCCCAGAGTTGGCATCAGCAATGAACCTTAAAGTTAATAATACGATGTTTTTTCCTAACTGAATTTGTAATATCAGAAATTTACTTGGTGAGGACCTCGGCCAACCCAACACTAATGAGATCAATCAAATCGAGAATCAAATAAATCCCTTTAGGCATGGGAGAGACTGCTGGAGCTTGTAAGATGATGGATTTTGTACAGCAACAACCAAAACAACAGACGCAACAGCAAAGTATCAAGGTGCAATGTAATACACCCAATTCACATGGTGAGTTTTTCCCTTTCTTCTGTGGTTGTTATAGTTTAGTATCGATTTAACATGATACTGTATTAATGCCATTTATCTTCAACAACCAAATGAACCTTTTGGAAAAAAACTGCAGTTGTGTTCAATTTTCGATCTGAGATAGTTTAATTTTGAAATTCTTAGTTGTAATGAATAAGCGTGCATTTAATAATGAATGAGAAGCTTTGAGACAAAATTAGTGGTGAATTAGAGAGCATGAACTCATGTTTCGGGAAGGAAAATATGATTTACCCTTTTTCCCTAATCAGTGTTTAACTCACATTTTTCAAAAGTGAATAAATTAGAGCTTAAATATAAACTAACTGTCACTTAATAAGTTGATTTGTTTTGAAATTGCTTGGACATGTACAAAAAGATTTACGACTTATCAAATTTCTTAGTTTTTTTAAAAGTCAAATTTATTATCTATCAGATCATGACATAAATAGAATGTTACAGTTTTAAACCTATCTATCAAATTTCTTAGTTGTAAATATATAACACTTATATGAGTGTCTGTCTTGTAGTGTATCCAGCAACCTGATGAAGTAAATATTATCATGCCCTATCTAACCTATTTATTGTTGTGATCATCAATTCTTCTTTGTAAATTGATTTCTGAACAGTTAAAAACAAATGAAGTAAAATAAATGTAAAATCAAGGTTTGATGAACCCTTTTTTTAGAACTGAGAGGAATTGACTTTTTTTATGCTTCCTCCTCATCCTAAAAATCACTGTGCAGTTGCTGCTATAAGTATCAATGGTGTTATCAATGTGACGCGGACGCTAATTTGTTTTTATATGTGTACATTAGCCTACATCAGTGTAGAAGTGGTAAATGAGTGAGATAATGACGAAATAAAATTTATTTAACTACCGTCGTTCACTCACCATTGTACATCCAGTTTTACAGTCTTTTTTTGGCTACTATAACTGAAACATAAATATCTTTTGATAGTCTATTTTACAGAAACAAGAAGAAGAAAGACAGAAAGAGAAGTTGATGGTTCCACCTAGTAGCTCTGTTGGTAGTCTCTTCGGTTGACATAGTCTTTTTGATGGGAGATGATCTGTCGGTAGGTGGTCTTAGAAATAGTGAAAGAGGTTGCAGAAATTTTTATGGAAGGGATGGAGGAGGCAATTTTTATGGTATAATTCATTATTTAAAATTGTATTTCCTTTTGACATTGCCTGACAGAGAGACTCAAAATTTTTAGGATTCCCTTTTTACAGTCCAATAAAGAAACTCAAAATTTTCAAATGGCTTAAATATTAAACAATGTAAAGTTTTTATGATTTACATGGCTTGCATGAAGCAAGATTATTTTCAGCATGAAAAAAATTAAGAAAAAAGTAAAAAAGGCTAGAAGAAAACAAGTTATTACAAGTTTAGTTCTCCATTCGAATTTTGTTATAAGAATATGCATGTTTTTTACTTGTCATCATTTTACATTTAGTGCATTCTGAAAATGCTAAAAACAAAATTTTAGCTATATTCGAGCAAATTCAAAGTGCGTAGACGTAAAGTAGAAAAAGTGCTTATTTTCGTATTAAGTTTTGAACGGGGTGTATGTTTACGGGTTCTGCGTTTGAAATAGGTTATTTTGGAAGAGCCCGGACAATTTTGAAGAGAGAATCGGAAAAAGTGGGAAGGGGATTTTGGCGCATCAATGGGCATCACAGGTTTTGCACTACCATCTCATCTGCAACTATTTTTTTTCCTTCCAATATTATATGTAACTTAACTTAAATTGTAGCATCAACGGTGAATGTCTACAACCAATTAAATAGTAAAAGAATCAATCGCCTGTTATGTTTGAAAACCCAAGTAGGAGTTCACCTACAGATCGAATGGCTAGGAGCAACCAATGCATGTTATTTAGTAATATTAGATCAACAAAAATGCATCAATTGATCATTAAGTCTTTGGTCTAACCGTCTACATCTTTGGTGCCATCTTTGACATATAGACGTTTTTATTACAATAGCGTATCAAAACTAATATGCTGATTACAGACCCTATCAGAAAAATAGTATACATCCATGATATATGAAAAAGAGTTTGCAATGATGATATCTTATGGGAGACTGCGGTAGCTCATAGCATTTAGAAAGGGAAAACTAAGCAGTAAATGTAATTTACTAGTGAAAAAGAAGCTGTCATTTCAGCTGTTGAAACTTGAAAGTGGAGCTTTTTAACTAAATAAATTGATGATTGATCAGTTTTCCTACCGAAATCACAGCAATACACAATTGTTTTTAAATGTTCAACTGCTTCCACCTACTACTGAGAATGGTTTAATGAAGTTGTCTGGCACGGTTGGTGAACTGCAGTTGTAAGTTTATAGTGGAAGTTGTCACAGTGATAGCAACAGTTTTGTGAGTATGGACAGTGGTCGTAGGGGGAGGTGAATGGAGCCGTGATATGGGGATGAAATTGCAGCAGTGTTTTGAGGCGCAGAGGGTGGAAAATGAAGAGTGTGTTGACATGAGAGGTTGGATGGTGGACAGATGAAGTGTGGCGGTGAAGGGACTGTTGTAAGAAAAGGGGAGTGTTATAGTTTTGGGAGATATGTATGCCCGGCGATTGATGTGCACATGTGGTTTGTGAATGTGTGGAGAAGTCTGGAATTTGTGGCGCTGGTAGTTGATGAAATGAAGTGTGGTGATGAATGTGTAGTCTGAAGAGATGTTGCAGTGATGAAGTGAAGCTTGTTGGCGGATTTGTATGATAGTGGAAGATTTGTGGTGCAGGCAATGAGGTGCAGCAATTGTTATATTGAAGGCAGGTTATGGTGATGGAGGTTGATTGATCAGATGGGCAAGGGATGAAGTGCAATGCAATGAGGTATGGTGACAAGCTCGTTGGGTCAGTGCAGGCAGGCAAGTTGGTGGCAGTGATGAGTGATGGTAAGATGAAGGGGCAGAGGATGTTAGAAGTGGCAGGGTGGTTTGTATTGATTATAGTGGTGGGTTGTGGAGGAGTTTCAGTGTAACAGTTGATGGGGCAGTGGAGGTGGAGGTAGACAGTTTTGTTTAGGGAGTTGTTGTGGACTGTGGAAGGTGACCGAGTGGAAGAAGTTGCCAGATATGGATTTGTATATTAAATGAGGATGTATGTGATATGAAGTGTGAGTGGTGAATGTATCTGTGGTATGGAGAGGCTTATGCAGTGGATGAAGTAATTGTAGATGATAGAAGTGATATGAAGGATTGCACAGTCAAGTGAAGGTTGAATAGTTGTAAGGCAAATGAGCAGTGATGAACTTTGGGGAAGTTTGTGATTGTGAGTGATGAAGTATTGAAGCTAGTGACAATATTTGGGTGGTATATGTTGACAGATGTGCAGTTACAATATATGGGTGGTTTGGCTGTTGATGTCAGTGAGAGTTGATGTAATGTTAACAGGAAGTGATGAATTATGTGATGCTTGTAAATGTGGTGATATGTGCACTGGTATGTAAATGAGTGATATGTTAACTGAAATTTTCCATAATGGATGCTTGTGATGGGTTGGCAGGAAGTTTTGCAGAGCAGTGGTATATGTGCACTGGTGCGTGGAAGTTATGTAGGTAGTTTGGTGGTTATTTGCGTGCTGTTATGTTGCTGATGAATGTAGAACGGTGGGAAGTTAAAAGCAGGGAAGTTTGTATGTTATATGTGTTGTGATGAAGGTTGTTGAAGTGAGGAAGTGATGAATTCAAATGCAATGCAGTGGGGTGTTGGGGGCTGGTGAGTAAAGAAGTGTTAGAGGAAGATTTGTGTGTAGTAAATGCTTTAGTGGAATATTATTGTTATTTTTGTTTATGGATATTATTGAAACTTGGTTTATGGATGTCTTTTGTTTATTAATATTGTCTTAACTAGTTTATGTAACTAATTAATAGTTATTAAAACCTGTTATATATACTAGTTGCTTGAATATACTCAAAATATAGTTCTGGAATATTCAAAAATAGAGTGGAATATTAAAGCTGTCATATAAATAGAAGACAGCGTCTGATTAATGCTGTCAATGAAGAAACAACAGCGTTCAATTTGTGCTGTAATTATCTTAAAATAGTCAATAACAGCGTTTAGTACATGCTGTCGAAATAGTTTATGATTCAATAACAGCGTTTATAAAAAGCTGTTGTAAACAGTTAAAGTAGAATTAAAACATCTCCGACAACTAAATTATTAACGCTGTAGAAACATAATACAACATGTTTGAAAACGCTGTAAAAACGTTATTGACAGCTTGTAATAAACGCTGTCAAAGTGATGTTTCAACAGCGTTTATCGAAAAGCTGTTGTAAGTTCTGTATATACGACAGCATGTCGTTATACAGCGTTTGAACTAACGCTGTTGTATCGTATTACAGCGTTTATCAAACGCTGTTAAAAGCCTTTTGTGGTGTAGTGCGCCCTTTAGGGTATGTAATTTCCTTCTGGAAAAAGGTGGTATCAGGTATGGAGCCCTGGTATTTAACCTATGTGGATACTCCGATCTCATCTATTGTGTGATTGTGTGTATATCGAGGCGCCTCGGATAAAGGTCCCAAAGGACCTGGGGATGGCATATTCGTGAGTTACCTGTTATAGGGGTAACCCGGCCTTGTGTTGGCAGAGAGCAGTTTGTCTCTCGGGACGTCCAGCCAGAGGCGATCCCATTCGGCAGTAGGAAAGGAAGTTCCTTAGCCTGACCATTTGTTGAAAATCCAAAGAAACAATACGAACCTTTACGATTGCAATTGTAGAACCTGTCTCCTCAGGAGGCAGCTATAGCAGGCATAATATAATGGTACCTATGCTGGCTAAGATTAATATTGTATTTTCGAAATGATCTTGTATACTATGCACTAGTAATAATATCAAAAGAGTTTTCTTTTGCGTAGTAAGCATATTTGACTAACATAAGAAGTAATCTCCTCCAAGTCTGCGTTTGCATTGTGTGTGTGGTGGGAGGTCTTATGGTAGTTTCATTTTCCAAAAGCATTGCAGATTTCAATGTTTAAAATTCTTTTGTTGATGTTTTAAAGATAAACTGTTTTTGTTGCTCACACCGGTCCCACGACTGACTCGGAGTTTATTGTTCCTTTCCTAAACTCTGGGTGCTCATAATTTTCTACACGAGCAGTCTAGAGTTGGGGTTTTCAGATATTCAGGTTGAGTAGATTATCTGGAGCTAGTCAGTCCTTGGACGACTGACCTTGCTTTCCGCTAGCTATGGATTGGAGCATTCTATTGGAGATATTCTATCCACTGCTGATGTTATCTATTTTCTTTCCGCTGCTATTTCTTGTATCATATCTCTGATGTATATTGATATCGGTTGTATCATTCTGTTGTATCATATTGTATCAGACTTTGTATCTGTCATTGTATCAATGTTATGTATATTGATATATTCTTTTCTTTATTCCACTGTGTTGTTATACTTAACTGTGTTATAAGCTCCGGCGACTCGGATTTGAACGGTCGAATCTACGGCATTCAAGTACGATGTAAAGTATGGATGTCGATTTTCGAGCGAGAAAAATTCGCTTCGTTACATCAGGTAAGGAGAGTATGGATATTGTGAGTTATGGGGGCCCCCATTTTGTTTTTCTCAATTCTTTTTACATTATTCAAGTAGGTAGAGAAGCCTGCTAGTTAAATGAGACGATAGTATTGCAACCAGAGATATATCTCACTTGTATTATTGTACTGGGCTGGACTTATAAAGCCCACTTACTCTTTTTACCTTTCTCTGTTTTATATAAAGAGACCAGCATACTGTAGAATGAAAGTATCAATTCTATTGCATTAATAAAAGAAAACTCTTTCTATTCTCTTCCAATAACACTTCTGAAATCATCAAATCTCTTACAAATTCAATCATGGTATCAGAGCAGAGGAAAAATCACATATAGGCTTAACAGCTTTATGCAAGAACTGATCCATTAGAGAAATCTCATCATTTGGATCAGTTTACCTATCAGAATACCTTCATCATCACTTGGGTAAAGAATCTGTTCAAAGAATCTACTGCCTTGCCTAGATCATTAATCGGCTATAGAGAATCCTCAAAAGAAAAAAAACAGATTCAAGAATCAAGAAAGAAAATCAGAAATTCAGTCAGAGAAGAGAACAGAATCTCATCAATCAAATAAAAAGGTAAGTGCCATACCAAGAGCAATCAGAGAAGCCTCATCATATTGCTCGGTTGCAACATACCTGTTGAAGGAAGAATTTCTTGATTTCATCTAATTTCTGAGTTCTTTCTTTCTCAATTCCTATTTTTTTTAAAAGAAGTTTCTTCATGGCTGAAGGAAGCAGTGCAACATCAGGTAATGATACCGGCACTTCACCGCAATCTATGAATGTCACTGACAGTTTGATCAAAACTGTAATTAGCCTACACTCCAATCTCATCACTGCACATCTTGAAGATGACAATTATCTTCTTTGGAAAGTGCAAGTAGAAACTGCTGCCAGAGGATATGGTCTTGATGGACACATTCTAGGCATGATAGCCACTCCACCCAAGTTTATCACTAATCAAGAAAACAAAACAGTGAGTAATGAGGAATATGTCAAATTCCAAAGGCAAGACAGTTTAATAAGTTCTTGGTTACTTTCTTCAATTAGTATAAAGTTGTTACCACAAGTTATAGGGTGCAAAACTGCAAATGAAATTTGGACTACAGTTGAAAGAATATTCAATACACAGTCAGCAGCCAAAATAATGCATTACAAAAGGCAGTTACATAATATAAGGAAAGACAGCCAATCTATGAAGGAATACCTCTACAAAGTCAAGAATACTTGTGATCTGCTTGAGGCTGCAGGACATAAGATGTCCAACACAGAGCATGTTTTAACAATAATGAATGGGTTAGGAGATGAATATGAGGCAGTGGTGGCAGTTATTGCATCACAAGAAACTCTGCCCACTATTGACTATGTCCATTCTATACTCTTGGTTCATGAAGGAAGGCTAGACTATAAGAAACCCTCAGATACAGATATGTCTATCAACTATGCTTCAAATAGTAAAAACAAAAATCAGAACTATGGAAGAACAGATCAGCAATCACAGAGGGGAGGTCAGACAGCCAGAGGAAGAGGCAGAGGAAGATTTAATGGCAATAACAAACCAAAATGTCAGATATGTGAAAAAGTTGGACACACTGCTGTAAAATGTTATTTCAGATTTAATGCAAACTATGTGCCAGGTCAGGGACCAAACAATCAGAGAGATAACAACTACAATGCAAACATGGCACAAGCACAACTGGATTCAGGCAAACAACCCAGTGGAAACAGAAATCAAAATCAGGATGAAACTGCTAAAGCAGATCACATTCAAGATGAATCATGGTATCCAGACTCAGGGGGCAACAAACCACTTAACAAGCAATATAGAGAATCTAAATCTGGCTGCAGAGAATACAGAGGTAAACAATCTATTATTATGGGAAATGGCAAAGCAATTGAGATCACACACACTGGCAATACTCATATCAAAGGTAAAAGACAATTATATCTCAATAATCTGTTAAGAGTACCCAACATTAAGAAAAACCTGTTGAGTGTCTCTCAATTTGCTCATGATAATAATGTCTATTTTGAATTTTACCCAAATTATTGCCTAGTTAAAGATATACTAACTAAAGAAATACTCTTGCAGGGTAATGCAGTAAATGGTCTATACAAGTTCACCCCGACTAATAGCAAAGGTTCAAATCAAAGAATGACAAATTGTAATAACAATGAATTGCAGTCATGTGAAACCAGTAGAAATATTTTTGATCTTTGGCACTACAAACTAGGTCATCCTTGTACAAGTATTGTAAAACAGGTTCTTAAAGAAAATAATATTTCCTTTGATGATATAACTTTGCCATATATATGTTCTTACTGTCAAATGGGCAAAAGCCATAAATTAGCTTTTGCAGATTCTGTTACAGAATACAAAGTACCTCTTGAATTGATTTCAACAGATTTGTGGGGTCCAGCACCTATCTGTTCTGATTATGGGTATAAGTATTACATATCCTTTGTTGATGCATGTACAAGGTACACTTGGATATACTTTTTAAAATCCAAGGCAGAAGCTTATAATGCTGTTATATATTTTATCACTCAAGTTGAAAAGCAGACTAACCATAAGGTCAAGATTATTCAGAGTGATGGGGGTACTGAATACAAGTTCCTTAGTAAATATTTTCTTGATAATGGTATAGTTCATAGACTCACATGTCCTTACACATCTGAACAAAATGGCATGGTTGAAAAAAAGCACAGGCACATTGTTGAGACTGGGCTAACTTTACTAGCACAAGCATCACTATCTTTAAAATTCTGGCCAGATTCCTTCAGTACTGCTGTTTATTTAATAAACAAACTTCCAACCAAAGTACTGAATGGAATAAGTCCTTTAGAAAAGTTCTTAGGTGTCAAACCAGACTATCAAAACCTAAAAACTTTTGGATGCTTGTGCTTTCCCTATCTAAGACCATACAACAACCATAAACTAAACCTTAGATCTCAACCATGCACATTTATAGGTTATCCAACTAAACAGAAAGGATATAAGTGTTTAGATGGGACAATAAAAATATTTATAAGCAGACATGTTGTTTTCAATGAGAAAATATTTCCTTTTGCCAATGCTAGTATTAGAACTACACATAAAGTTTATAATCCAAAGGTTTCAATATCAAACATACCAGTAATGCCACATATATGGCATGCTGGTGAAACAGAGGAAAGAACAGGAGCAACTGGATCACAACACACTATGTCATCTGGACCAGGTCATGATATAGTTGATCAGCCTGCTACACATCCCCAGTCACCTGCAATATCAAACAATCAAGATCAAAATAATAATGAAGATCAACTAGATGATACTGCAAATCAGGACAGCAGTTCAGAATCATCTAATACTGAACTGCAGACCAGAACATGCCATCACATGATAACCAGATCGAAAAGTGGAATTTATAAACCAAAGGTTTATACTGCAACTACATGCACCACAGAGCCACAAACATTGGATCAAGCATTTAAAGACAAATACTGGAAAGCAGCAATGGATGCTGAGTATCAGGCATTAGTGAAAAATAATACATGGAGTCGTGTTCATCCACCAAGCAACAAAAACATCATAGGATGCAAATGGACCTATAAATTGAAAAGAAATCCAGATGGAACAGTGTCCAGACACAAAGCAAGACTTGTTGCCAAAGGATACACACAAGAATATGGTTTTGATTTCAGTGAAACCTTCTCACCAGTGGTGAAACCAACCACTATTAGAATAGTTCTTACAATTGCCTTAAATAATAACTGGATCTTAAGACAGTTAGATGTAAACAATGCATTTCTAAATGGTGTTCTACATGAAGAAATATATATGGAGCAGCCACAGGGATACAAACAAGGCACCAATCTTGTGTGCAAGCTAAACAAAGCCATATATGGGTTAAAACAAGCCCCCAGAGTATGGTTTGATAGATTGAAAGCCACTTTAATTCATTTGGGCTATCAATCTACCAAATCAGATAACTCTTTATTCATCAAAATTAGCAGTAATTTTATTGTTTACATACTAATATATGTCGATGATTTAATTATAACAGGTAATGATCAGAATGAAATCAAAGGCATAATACAGTATCTTGATATGCAATTTTCAATTAAGGATTTAGATGAACTGAACTACTTCCTGGGAATCGAAGTGAAAAAAGGGTCAGATTCAGAAATCTTCCTAAGCCAAAAGAAGTATGTCAAGGAGTTATTGATTAAAGCAAAAATGAAAGGTGCTAAATCACATCCCACACCAATGATCAGTCATCAGCAACTATCTAAACACAGGGGAGAACCAATATTAAATATCAAACAATATAGAAGTATTGTAGGAGCCCTACAATACTCCACCATAACCAGACCAGATATATATTTCAGTGTTAACAAAGTTTCACAATTTATGCAGGAACCACGTGAAGAACACTGGAAAGCAGTTAAAAGGATACTCAGATATCTTAATGGCACAACAGATTATGGTATTATGCTAAAGAAGTGCAAACAACTTAGCATCACATCATATGCAGATGCAGACTGGGCAACAGATGTGGATGATAGAAAATCAGTAACAGGCTACTACATATACTTAGGTAACAATCCAATTTCTTGGTGCTCAAAGAAGCAGACTACTATCTCCAGATCCAGCACAGAGGCTGAATACCGGAGCATAGCTAGTGTCGCTGCAGAAATCACTTGAATTCAATCACTACTCTCTGAAATGAACATCAAAACAGAGACTAAGCCAACGATATGGTGTGACAATCAAAGTACTGTATATATGGCAGCTAATCCAATCATGCATTCAAGGACAAAGCATATAGAGATTGACTTATATTTTGTTCATGAATTGGTACAGAAAGGAAAGCTTCAAGTGAATCACTTACCATCACCTTACCAACGTGCAGACATACTTACTAAGGCGCTATCTGCTAAGAATTTTCATCGATTCAGACAAGACCTGAAAGTGGGAGCTATCAGTGAAGAATCAGACAAAGGTTCCATCTTTAAGCTCTCGACTTCAGATCTGCAACAGCATCTATCTTCCGATCATTTCTTGAAGACGATTTGAGGAAGCAATTGTTCTTCTTCAGCTATGCAAAGTCACAGCAGATCACATCTTAGTTTGATATCAAGTTGCAGAGATTTAAGAGTAAAAGAGAGAGAAGGGATTTAATGGGAATCTTTTCGGCCGAGCTTTTGAATCGCTCATGAAACCCTAACCCTAGCTTCTGGTTGAGGGGGGGAGTTAAATGAGACGATAGTATTGCAACCAGAGATATATCTCACTTGTATTATTGTACTGGGCTGGACTTATAAAGCCCACTTACTCTTTTTACCTTTCTCTGTTTTATATAAAGAGACCAGCATACTGTAGAATGAAAGTATCAATTCTATTGCATTAATAAAAGAAAACTCTTTCTATTCTCTTCCAATAACACTTCTGAAATCATCAAATCTCTTACAAATTCAATCACTGCTGTCTTTGAATTCATATTCTGTTGGGTTTGAGGGCAGTGTGATGTCTCGTACGTAGGTGTTAGAGGGAATTGGTTTGCACGAAAGCAGGGAGTTTAATCTGAATTCTAATGTTCAGTTTTTTGATGAGGTTATTGCTTGTGATTTTGTGAGTGTCACTAATAAGCAATGGATTGGTGGAGAGGTTAATATGGTGGATTCAGATATTTGTATTGGAGATAAGGCAGGGTTAGATATTGTGGTGGAAAAATGTGGATTCTGTTGGGTATGTGAAGGGTGATAAGGCAGGTTTGAGTTCTGTAGTAGATTTTGTGGGGGATTATGTAGGTTCGAGTGTTTCATATATTGATGAATCTATTGATGATTGTGTGAATAGTTCGATTACTTATGATGTTATTGAGGACTGGAATGCCATAGCTTTATGTATTGATATAGTTAAATTAGCAAAGGATAATAACCATGGAGATGCGCATAGTGTTTTGAATAAACGTAGGTTTTGTACTTTTTTGAATGAGGCTGCATATGATAGTGGGTTAAGGGCTAAATGAAAGTATAAATTTACTTAATCACAAAATGCATCTACTTTCCAGGGAGTGTTTTTACAGGGCTTGCTCATTAGTAAGTACCCAAACCTCACAGTTGTCTTCCTCTTTACAGGACTTGCTGTTGAAGTGGATGATGTGAAGCTTGAAGTTGAAATACATGCCTTATAGCGCGAAATATTATTGTATCATTGTACTGTACTTGTATTATGTATTGCCTCTTTACAACAATGCTGGAGATTAGTTATAACTTTGTAGCATGTATTATGTATTGTTGCTGAACTGTTGTTTTCATGTATCATTGTACTGTACTTGATGAACTATCTGAAACTTTTGTTTTCATGTATCATTGTACTTGATGAACCATCTGAAACTTTTGTCTTCATGTATCATTGTATTGTAATTGATGAACTGTTTGTAATAGTGAACCGTATTGTGAACCGAGACACTATTTTGTATTGAATTGAACTGAAGTAAGAACCACCGAGATGGTTAATTGATTTGAGTAACATACAAATATTAATTGGCTAACCATGAATTTGCCACGGCTCTAAGCCGTGGCAAAACATATATTTGCCACGGCTCTAAGCCGTGGCTGATCTAAATATTGCCACGGCCTAAAGCCGTGGCAAAATAGAAAACAGCCACGTCTCAGGGCCGTGGCAAAATTTTTGCCACTGCCTATTTTTCCACGACCCAAAGCCATGGCAAAATCATTTAGCCACGGCCCAAAGCCATGGCGAAATGACTTTTCTGGTGTAGTGTATCGACTTCCTAGAATGGTAGCATATATTGTATTGACCTAACTCGATATTCCACTTAATTAATCTTCCCAAAGTATCAGGTTGATGTAGTATTTGTTTAAGCATTTGATTAGTCATCACTTTTGTCATATAAGCCTAGAAGTATAGCCTCAACTTCCTTAATATGATTAACAAACGGTAGCCAACTTCTCTAGCTTTGGATAGTTCTTCTCAACCTTAGTGAACCGTTTGCTAATATAATTGACTGGCCTTTGGATCTTGCACCCACCCGTACTAAAGCTGCACATAGTGCATGAGCCAATACTGTTAAGTAGACATACATATCTTCTCCTTCTAAAGGTTGGATAATATCAGTGGTTTTCTTAGGTGTTACAATAGATTCTAAAATGCAATTCGCTCATCTAATGGAACTTTCCTATCTCTTTCCTGAGGGCATCAAAGAATAATATGCACTTGTCCATTGCTTTTGGATGAATCGGGTCAACGTAGGACTTTCCCATTCAAGTTCTGCATTTCTCTCCTCATTGTTGGGGTGGTAACTAGTTTTAATGCTTTAATCTATTCTAGGTTAGCTTCAATACCCCTCGAATTTATATGAAACCCAAGAACTTGCATGACGTAACCCCAAAATAATACTTCAATGGATTCTGCATAATTCCATACTTTCAAAGTACATCGAACATTTCTAAAAGGTTGCTCATGTGATCGGCCAATCGTCGTGATTTCATGAGCATATTGTCCACGTAGACTTCCCTTGTCCATCCGATCTAATCTTTAAACATTTTGTTCACCAACCGTTGATAAGTAGCTCTAGCATTCTTGGGACTGAATAGCATGACTCTGTAACAATACAACCCCAAATCTATAACAAAACTCATTTTCTCTTGATCTTGGATGATCTTCGTAAACATGTTGTAGAAGGAGTACGCATCTATGAAAGGTAATAGTTTATGTCTGGTTACTTCGTCCATTAGTTGGTCTATCCTTGGTAAAGGAAAATAGTCCTTTGGGCATGTTTTATTCAAGTTTGAATAATCAATGCATGTCCGTCATTTTCCATTTTCCTTTTATTCAACATCGGATTTGATACCCACTCCAGGTATAGTGCATCGCAGATGGAGCGATTTTCCTTCAGCTTATCTTTATTCACTTCTTCCTTTAACGTAGTGGATCGCTTTTGTTTCAAAATGCTTCGTTTTTATTTCACAATAGGGTAACTTGGTTCACATTCAAAGCGTGACACACAACTTCAGGCAATATTCCATACATATCAAAATATGTCCAAACAAACACGTTTGTGTACACTCGAAAAAACCTTCCAACTCTTTTCTTATCTTCAAGCTGAGTTGAGACCTGACTTTGACAACCATCATAGGATCATCATCATCAATCAACTTTAATCATTAGCTCCACCAGGGTCATCCTCATCTCCTTTGTATTTTTTTATGGATCCATAGATTTGTAAAATTTGCTGTTGGACCCGAGCGAAAGCTTTGGTGGTTTTTGCTATGCTTATGAGGATTTCATATAGAGAGGCTTCTTTTCTTCACCTTCTTTCTACGCTTCACCTCTCTGAGGTCGGCAATGTAGCACCCTTGACCTATGCTCCGGTCTCCTTGAATTTCCCCTACTCCATTGTCTATAGGGAATTTCATCATTAAACACCATGCAGTAAGTGCAATTCAACAGTCGACAAGGGTTGGTCATCCCAAGAAAAAATTTTAGATTAAAATTCATCAACTACAAGAAAGTTCTATAACACCCAACCGATTCATTGGCCTCTCTAGTGAATCCCATTGGTTTCTTTGTTTCTAAACATAATATCATCATCAATTTGTTTGTATTGCTTTGCCATAGCTCCCTCCTCTATGGCATAACACATCTCTTGAGGCACATGCCTTAAGGAGTAGCCATAGCACTCTACTTCATTCCACCTCCGTTCTATAGGATGCAAACCTTCAGATATGATATTAATCAAAATCCCTCTAGCCAGTTGTCTCAGCCTTTCTCTATTGGATCCAGCCTAATTTCCTTAGAGCGGATTCCTCCAAGGTTGATCATTGCTCAGCACACCTCCTTACGGGTTTATCGCATATTATTATAACTTATTTTTCCTAATAAAAGACCTTGATGGCATCCTCAAATGTCTGCATTCATCTGTATTGTGCCTGTGTGTCCCATGAAAGCGACATGTGTGTCTCATGAAAGAGACAATACCTTTCAAAGTGTCTTTCCTCTTCAGTAGCCTCTATCAAGGGTGGCTTATTATATCACTTCAAACCTCTCGCAGTAAGGTGAATGTTCTCAATATAATTCATCGATTCCATATAATTTCCAAGATGGGTTTACCTCGAATGCTTCTTGGTACATTGCTTTTTGCGACCAATGTTCCGATTCTTTCTTTTATTATTATTGTTTCCAACATTTACCGCAACATTTCCAATGCTATCGTCACTTTGTTTAATAGCTATATTGCCTTGAATCACACTGCTTGGTCCTTCCTGACCACCACCAGCCAATCTAACCGCCAAAGCTACTTCTTCCAAGCATAGAAAATGAGATTCTTTACGATAAAATTCTTTTAAAATAGGTGATTCCTTTTTTTGAGAAACCTAACATAGTCAATCTTTGGATGTACCACATTCATTAGCGCCTTCAGCACATTCTTCTCCTTAGGGCTCCCCACCTCTATTCCCGCAGTATTGAATCTTTTCAAAAAGAATTTCAAGTTCTCTCTGAACCTTTTACGCATATTCGACATCGATACAGCATTCTTCGGTTGGATTGTATAAACTTGGAACTACTCCATAAATCACCTAGCTAATTGATAAAATGATGATATGGACCTAGGTTCAAGCTGAGTGAACCACATCGTTGCTATTCCCTTAAGGAATATGGGAAAAAAAACTTACAACATCCATCGCACATGCACTATCCATGTGCACCCCATACTTCAGCAAATGCCGTAAAGGATCAACCATGTCATTACAGCTTGGCTTGGTTGGCGTCATGAACTTCTTTGGATACATTGCTTCAGGAATTTCTTCAGCAAATGGGGTCCTACTCACTGATGAACCCCACTCATCATAGCATCCATGTTTATTCTCACTCATCGGCCTTTTTAATCATATCGACAATGTATTCTTCACTACGTTGGCCGGATGGATGGAGATTATCATGGACGTCACTATGAGTTTGGCCTGGCAAATGGTCTTGGTTGGTTGCATGACGTCTAGATTCCTCTATCTTTGGAGAAACCATTTTTCCCCGCCTTCTCTAATGCCTTGTTGGATTTTGTCCCCTTCCTCATGGCTCTGCAGTGTTAGTCTAATCACTACTAAACTGGGTACCAGTAGCTTGTCCATGTCCTCTTCTCCAGTATCTTGCAACTCCTCCTCATTGCCCTCAAATTCAATCATCTTTAATCGATCGGTACCACCACATGTTGGTCAATCAGTACCAACCGACATGGATAGAAGGATTTATTCTCAGACTTTCGTGCCCTGCTTCTTCTTCATCCCAGTATCCTCTTTATGCAACTTTTGTTTGCCTTCTCTATGGTGCTGCTCTGATGACGAAGAACTCTCTTTACTTGAATTAGATGATGGGTAACCACTCCTACTCTTTATACGCCTCTAAGTCTCTTTTTGTTGCTGTGGTTGGGATAACAACTTCTTCACCTCTTCCATGGTGAAAAATTGACTCTCCATCAGTTTCTTATTCATTTCAATCATCATTCTATCCAACTCAGCCATTCTACCATCTCTGGTGCACTCGAAGCCTCTGCTTTAGTTGTTTGTGTTGTTTCATCTTCATATTGAGATCCTTCCTTCTCTTTCTATGATAACTCTAGTCTTAGTAGGCTTCTCCTTCCTTAGGTCCATTTCTTCTTAGATTTGATAGTAGACTTTCTTCAAATCCAAATAATGATAGATCTATGCTTGAGAGAGGGTTCTCGGCTAAAGAACCAAAAATGTTTTCATGAAATATAGGAAAACCTCCTAATTCAATCAAATATGAAAATTAAAAGGATTAAGAATCAAAAAGAAGAGAGGAAAAACACAAATTTTGAAGTGGTTTGGTTTGAATGTTAAGCCTACGTCCACTATCAACTTTATTTCAGGTGATATTTGCAATTACAATCACTTTTACAACAAGTTTAATTCTAGAAACTTGTTGATAACGAAAAATGATAGCAATTCGGTGCAAAGGTCCAAAAGTCCTTTTTTAGTTGATGATAGCTCTCTATTTATAGGTGAAATCCACCATCAAAATCGAGGAGTCTAATTTGAACAAGTAAATATCTATAGATTCGAAGTTCTAGCATGAAGAACATGTCAAATCATACCGAATCCAGGAATTAATATAGTCTGGTACTGACCCATATTGACGGTGCCAACCGATATCTTAAATCCCATTTTTGACTTTACCCTTGGCATAACATAAGTCTTCTATCATTCCTTGTTCAATACCATGAAAATACTATGGCTCTATACCAAACCATATGGGTCAGCACAAACCCATGTTACATCAACATGGTTCTTGCTTCTAACTCCATATCTTGGCTCTAGCACTAAGTAGAGCGGGTCCCCCAAACTTCTTAGATTATTTGGTACTGAACCATTTGGGTCGATGTTAGCCGATATGACTTGTTCTTTTTTGGTTCTAACATCTTATGTCTCTCAATCTTGGCACTCAAGATGTCTTATTGATTCATCTCTTCATCATTTCGTAGTCTAGATCCACTAGAACCTCGCTTGGTTCAAATACCAAAAAACACTACAAATATCACTTTTTCCTTTCAGCGACTCCATTTTATTTAGGTGTGTGGAGAATAGTACATTAATTAATTAAACCATGTTGTTTACAAAATAACAAGAAATCATTTAAAAAATATTTTCTACCAGGATTAGAATGCAACACTATTATTTTAAATCACAATTGCATTTTTACTTCTGCCTTATAAATTAAAAGGTTATCAAAAATTTCATCTTTATTTTTCATTAGATAAACACAAGCATATCTAAAATAATCATCGATAAATGTGACATAACACATGTTGCCTCCATATGTTGTATGACCTTTCAAGTCACCAATATCACTACATACTAAATCAAGAAAACTAGATTTACTATCTATAGATTTAAAAGATTTCTCATGTATTTTTACTTGAATACGTATTTCATATTTAGAGATAGATCCAAAATTGCCATTAGAAATTAATCCTTATTGATTCATGTTTTTTAGTAAACTATACTTAACATGTCCTAATCTAGGATGCCATAAACAGTAGTATTAGCAATATAAGCATAAGTAATCTTTAGTAAATTCAAATTAATTATGTCATTACAAGAATATCCCAATCCAACAAACTCATCATTCTTAGAAAATGCTACCTTGTAAGACTTATACACCATCTTGAATTCTCCTTTATTAAAAACGTACCTAGAGATCAGATTCTTACAAATATTAGGTACTTGAAATATATTAACCAAAGTAAGGACCTTTCCAGAGGTGAATGGATGTTCTATAATACCTTTTCCAATTACTTTCCAGTGAATAATATTTACCACAGTAACTTGATTGCCTTATCCGCTAACTTCTTTGTAAATCTTTAAAAGACTACCATCTTTACTTGTTTATGAATACATTCTCCAATATCAAGCCACCAATCATTTTCTATGCAACTAATGGAGTTTCCTTCTTGCACTATAGCAACAAGTGAGTCTTCGACCACATTTTCTTTTAGTTGTTTATTTCATAGACGACCGTCAAGAGCATAGTGGCCTGGCTTGTTACAAAATTAACAAGTTCCATTCTTTTTATCTTTCTTGGGATGACCTATCATCCTAAACTGTCTCTCATTTAGACTTTGACATATTTGTTATTTCAACATTATTCGCCTTAGAATGGAACTCAGCTTGTGGACTACATTTAGTTGTCATTTACGAGAGTCCACTCTATGTAAAGGTGTCATTGTAAACTCTCTAAATCATATTCTATTGCACATGCTTCAATTTTTTCTTATAGTCATTCCAAGAATGAGGAAGTCTAGATATCACTACGCCATAGATGACCTTCTACAACACAAAAAAAATGTTGGCTCAGGCCCGAAAAATGTTGTCATAGGTCTATGGCAACACTTTTAGGGTGATGCAATTTTTGCCGTTGCCTTAGACCTCAAAGACAACATTTTGACTATCTAAGGCAACATAAGTAATATTGTTGCAATAGAACCATATTTGGGTCTATGGCAACACCCATAGGTATCTGTAGTAACATTCCAAAATGTTGCTATAGATATTAACTTTCTGAATTTGTGGGGCCCACAATGTAGAGCATATTTGATTTTTTAATAAAATAAATATTTATTTAATAAAATGCTATTGCATAGAATTTGATATTTAAACAGTAATTTATTTAAATAAATATTTTATTTCAACATTTGAAATAGTACAAATTCCTGACTCCACTATTTTACAATTCAATGATATATAACACTGATATTCACATATACAGATATTCCTCACTACATCACTCAGTTCACTCATTACATATGTAGTTTCAATTTATACAGACACCGACACTGACAAATATATGACGAGCCGAGTGCCGAGCCGAAGGCGAGCCGAGAAGCGGGTCCGGGCGCAGCGCCGGCGGGGGTCCGGGGCACCGCAGTCCCGGCGGGGATCGACCTAAAATGATGCACAAATGGGCACCGCCCGATTCATCCGATTTTGGAAGATCGAGCCTTCTTTGAAACGACGTAAAATGATGCACAAATGGTAATTGCAAGCACTACAACAATAAATGAGGCAACTGTAATAACTGGACCAACAGCCACCTTCAAACCGTCAACAACCCCTGCCGAACACTCACAGCACCACAATAAAACTTCTACCAACAATCACCTCTGCCACTCACAACCTGAACATTGTAATCATCAATTCACCATCAAACAGCGGTACTACATGAAAACGTGCACTAGATTATAAAACTGAACTTGGAGCTCCTAAGTTCAACACTATTTCCCTTAACAACAATTTAAAAATAAAACACTATAAATTATCTATAAGGAGGATGTATATAAACAAGTCTGTGAGTATTAACTAGTAACCGACATGAAGAAAATGATATAATGTGAATTATATACACATGATACCTGCAAAAATATAACTAGAAAATGATATATAGTTCCAAAGGAGCATTTGCACAAACATATGGGGGGCGTACTACCTTATTGAAATTACCAGTACCATTCCCATACTTATCCTTAATAATGTCATCATCTTGCAATCTATTACCATTAGCAGATTAATTGTTGCGAGAATGACAGCTGAATCTCGAGAGCAGTTCGGGTTTTGGGATAAATTAAGGCGCTAGAAGGGTTTTCAGGTGAAGTAGTCTAAAGGAGAAAGGTTGAGGGGTTGGTGGCGAGCAAGTCTTCTGTTGGAGGCGAGAGCTGATGGCGACGACAGCGGTGGCAAAAGGGGTTTGAACGGAAAACTTTGTTTGGCTTCGGGTTTTGGTGTCGTGACAGGGCTCTGGTTGGAGCTAGATGGTCGCGATGGGTCAAGGGGTAGCTGGGGGTGAGGGTGACAATTTGGTGGCGGAGGCGAATGAGAAAGCAGAAGAAGAGGAGGGTGACAATTTGGTGGCGGAGGCGAATGGAAGGAGGCGAATTGAAATGAAAACCAAAAGGGGATCTACTCTGAACTAGTTTAGGCGGAAAAACGAAATTTTGGGGCAAATTGCAGTGGTGATCCATTTTAACAACCAGATTAAATGTAGATCGTTGGATCTTATTCACGCGGATTGCTAATTTTATTAATTTTTTAATTTGAATACATCTATTGCAACACTATATAAAAATGTTGCATCGTGTTACACTTGTTTAGCTAAAACAACACATTTTTATGGCTAAGGTAACACCAAAAATACAACGTTGCAGTAGGACCAAAATTTTATAGCTATCGCAACATTTTAGCTGGCAACACCTTGCAAAAATGTTGCAGAAGGTCATCTATGGCGTAGTGTATTTTGACTCCAACTATGAATGATTCAAGGAGATCAATCTGGCATCTTTGAGTTGATTTATTATATAATATTTCGCTAACTTTCCAATAATGGACTTATTTTCGGTCATTTTGAAATCCAGAAAATGCATACTACGAACTTGTTGCTTGCCTCTGATATACGATATTTTCTTTCCAATGTTATCCAGAGTGCTTTTGTTGTTTTTAGCTTTTGATGTGCATTGTAGATAGAATTAGATAGTGCATTCAAAATATGTCCTCTACATAGAAATTCGTCTTCTTTGCGCTTTACACATTTCTTCTTAAGTGCATCACATGTAGGAGTTTCTTTGGATATTTCCTTCATGTCGTCTTCCAGTATGTATAACAGTTTGACGGTGATCAGAAAGTACTTACTAGTTTCTTGCTATCGAGTGAATTTATCCCATCATATCACTCCAATTGAGTAGGTGCTGATTCATGACTTGTAGGGCATTGATGTTGCTCAAACTGTTCATAGCCGAGTTATTGTCTAAAATTTGTTTGAAATTCTTCGATGGTTCAAGTATGACGATGATGCAAACTATACTTCTAACTTTAAGGATCTTTATATAAGACTCTTTTAGACAATAATTCAACACTTCCACTATAGATGGGTCATTTAATTGTTGACTTTAGGATTCAATGAAGTATTAACTAGTGTAACCATATTTGAAGTTCGTATGACTTTGATTCTGTCAGTAACACTCTGAAATTTTTGAGCGGTGATGCAAAAGTGGAGATCAAAATAAAGAGAAGAATAAGATAAAATTTTCATAATTGTTGAAAATGAATTCTTTAACCCATTATATAGGAAGTGAAGAGATGCAAACGATCATCAACAGATACTTCCAACTATTGCTTCCATTAGCTTCAATTGACTATTTTCCCACATGATTCAAAAGTTGCATCTTTTGGCTTGCAACAACCACATTTCCCTCCAATTTTCAAATGTCGTGGCCTGCTCTCTATCTCGGTTCAAATTCAAAGTTCCAGCCTGCAAACTGGTTGGAAACCACATCATATAATTATCCAAAAATATATTCTGCAAACCAAACCCAAACTCAACCTAGCTTGATCGGAAGGAAGGCGGGGCGCGTGTGTTTCAGGATATATGGCCTCTCTCTTCAACCGAAGAGAAAAAATTAGATGTCCAAAGGGCCCAGCCTCTTCATGAAAATCCAATATTTAAACAAATATAGGATACTTTATGTCAAGATATAGAACTAATATTCCATCTCCTCTTCTTTCTTCCTTCTTCCAAAACAATAATTAAACCCTCATATTTTGAAAATACCAAATAATTCTTGCTAACAAATTCATGCAAAGTGGTGAATATTTCTCTAGCTAAGTCTCGTATCTTTTATTTTGTAGTAAGTTCATAACATACTCTGCTTCCTTCATAATGCTATCTGTGTTTAGACAATGATTTCTATAGCCTAGTTCGACACTATAGCCATATTAACTTGCATGCAAAAATCTAGTGATTGATATTTTCCTCATTTTAATTACATAACACACACATCCTAGATCATCAATGGTCTATAAGTGCAAAAACATAATTATCAAATAATAAGTAATCATTATATCCCAAGGAACATTACTAAACACAATCTTCCACTTTTTAGTAAGTTTAAATTGAAACTCTACACCAGCTGTGACTTTTTGTAGAATCAAAAATCAATATTTTATTATTGTAGATAGGAATGTTATTGATTCATACATCAAACCTGTACTATGAGATTACTTGTATGAGTAGTAATATAACTCATCTTAAAGTTGTTCACGCTTATTAAAGCCATCGACTATAGTCCAAACTTCTCAATAGGTCGTTCAACTTGCAGCCATGGATCACTACTACAAGTCTGCGGTTTTCCACCGATTTTTTATGTCTATGTTGTGTCCTTAACCTGATTAGTGACACCATAATGATGCCAAAATTTTCTTTGGGAAAATGATCATCGATAAAAAATTGGTGATAACGATTTGGTTCCAAATTAGCTAGGATCACATAACTCACAGGGCGTAATACTGGTGTCACTGGAATGATGTTACAATGGCATCACGTTATGATGCCAATTTAATGAATCAATAATGTCTATTAATGTAAAATCAAGATTTTAACTATCCCTTAATGACACCAGATTACTATAAATTTCAAGCACCAACTACATTCTCTTCCTTCTAGCACAAACCATACAGTATATCGTATAAAGTCAAAACGATAGTGCCAAACAGACAACATAATCAACATATATCATCACAGGCGGTCATATACCATCACATGTAATGTACATAACCAACTAACTATGATAAACAACTACGAATCAAGTTTAAACCACACATAACATCGTCATAAGTCCAACATAAAGTACAATGTCATTTAACAACGACAAATCCAACCCAATTTGTTCGAATAACACTATATAATATACATACATATTATGTACAATAAACAAATCATGTCCAAATGCTATAAGTATTATGCCTGCAATAGGTCATCGTCGTCCTACCCTTCTATTGTTGATACTTATTAAATAAATTTCTGTTAACCGTTGAATTATGATTAGAGGTAGGTTTTAGCAAAGGTAATTTACTAAAACATGCTTAAAATGTGAAATGAGGGATTAAATAATAGAATTACAACTAGTGCAAGTAAAGTGAATAACATAATACGTAGAGTGTTTCGATCCTAGTAAAGGTCCATGTCTACTATGCTTGATGATTTTATTGCTAGTTATTTTGGATATAAGAGAATTATCTTAAGATCTTAGATTTAGGTTATATTTTTTATAAGATCGGAAAATAAAATCCTTTTCTTAGTATATAGGGATCTCATTTTATAGCTGTGGAGATCACACATTTAATAGCTCGGATTTAAGCTTTAGGCATTGATTTCCTCATGACAGTAAACGTTGATACACGATCCAGATTACGAGCAACTTGGATGCTAAATGGTAACGATGGTGCAGATGAAGGCTGGCAGGCAGTACCATGGCATGTTGGTGTCAGAAAAGCTGCATGATGCAGGATTGGTTGATGAAAAACGATGCTTTTGCTACGTGCACTACAAAGTACAAAGGATTTTCATTGTAGAGTGATGTTTTTGTCATATGAATGGTGTCATTTTGTGTCCTTCTTTCTAGGACAATAGTATGCGGTTGATTCTCTGTATATAGAGACAAAAGATGCCTTTATCAAATATTTGCCGAGTGATGACAAAGTATGGCGGATAGAGGTGTCACATGATTTGGAGAGCGAAGAACAAAGAAAGACGTGATAAAGGAGTTGGAGGCAAGGCTCTCATGCAGCGACTCGGTCTTCAAAATGGCAGGGCATAGGGAAGTCATTCCTGAGGCATCAAGCTCTTTGTTGATGATAGTGATTTAGCAGGCAAACGCCTAGATTTAAGAGACAGAATGGCAACCATGTATTTGAATATTAAGATGTTGGAGCAGGCAGATAATTAGGTCGGAGCTGTCTCAAATTGGGTCGCATGATGCAGACTTATATTGTCAGTCCTTCAATCGATCGGCCTTTTCACTCTTTTGCAAGAAAACTGAGCTAACATACTCCTGCATAAGTTCAATCGCATCCATTACATTTAGCTCTTGCTCACTGATAGAGTTAAGGGTGCCTCCTGTATGGGCAATTAGATAATTTATTATGTAACTTAACTAATATAAAAGAATTTTGTTCGAAACAAAGTAAGCTTTTTGTTTTGTTTTCTTTCATGTATGTTGTTAAATATAAGTAATGTTGATATACACATTAAACATATATAAGTAGAAAATCTTTAGGAGAAATATTTCATCGATTGCTTACGAATGTGTTCATAACCATGAGTGTTGCATCGATTTTTAAATACTAAATCCTTAAATATTCTTAGTCAAGGTGTATTATGAAAAGGATATCGGTACGTCTATTGAGACTAGTGTATGTAATGCTGTCCATGCGATGCATGGTGAATTAATCACGACCATCTGGGACATCAAAGGGTTACATACTTATAGTTGTTTGGAACAATCACTGAATAACTCAACGAGAGTCTTCTATAGGATAATATGAATAAGTCAAAATAGAAGATCTCACGATAACGATGTACAGTAGCCTTCAAAATTAAGGGTATTGCCGATCTCAAATAGCTGGGCTTTACTTTGATCATGATTAAACACATGGCATGGAGACCACGCTATGACCATAATTTTTATACATTGAATTACTTGAATTGAAACACTACCCAAGAGAGGGTTCATCTTCTTCGTTGTAGAAGGTATCACCGTAATTGTTAGTCAACTTAAAGTCAAAATTTCTAGTAAGAGTAAATTGATTAACTAATAAATGTTATTGGATTGAACCAAGAACATTAAAGTAGTCTACGTAATTAAATATGGATATTGATTAGAGAGTTAGGAGTATGCCTTAGGGGTAGTTATGTAATTTATTACATATATCTAACTCTATATCCATTCTTGTTTGTAATAAAGATGTTTATTTTTTATTATATACATGTTACATTGTGATATATTAATTAAGTTATTATAAAGTATATTTAATAAAAATCCTTAAATTATATGTTATGTGATAATAATTATAAGGAGTAGTAATCATGAGAAAATTATCATAATATAAAATAACATATTATTTTAAATATTCCTACTCATGATGTTTCAAAAACGGATATCGATATATCCGTTGAGATAAAAAAACATAACACTTTCCAAATATTAAGGAGTGAATTACTCATGGTTATTGGGGAACCAGGAGGTTACATACTAATAGTCATTGGAAAACTATGGAATGAATCGTCTATGAGTTTTCCATTGGTTAATAACAACTAGGTCAAATAGAAAATCTCAGTGTGACTATGTTACCCGGTTCTCTCGACTTGAGAATACTGTGGAACTTCTATGTGGATACTCTACTTTGATTATAGCTAAACCATGGCATGTCGACTAGCAATGACTATAGCTCGGTCTGAGCATAAGCATAAGTAAAACTTCCCCACCTCAGTCATATGAGGTTAATATAATGATCAATTATAGTCATCCCAAAACCAAAGTCTCTAGCCAGAGTAGTATCAGTAATAATAAATGTTATTACTGAACAAAAGACTTTGTTCATGGACTAATCCAGTTGACTGTGGAAGATACTAGAAATTTTATCGAAACCAAATTCCATAAATTCTAAAGTGATGTAGTTTTAACGAAGATAATTGGTGTAAACAATCAATATTAAAAGATCCCACTTAAAGTGTTACCGCTGAGATATATAAGTGATGAATTCGACCAAACCATCTTACCAATAGCAAAAGTGACGTATAAACGTTAATATTTTAATTATTCGAATATTAGTCGCAGAATAAATTTACACCTATGAGTTGCACAATTGTATCTATTCAGCCATCGAAACACAACCCAATTTAATTAGTTTATAATAGTTATAAATTCATTAAATTAAATAATATTTAAGAAATATTAATTATTGTTGTAATTAATGTATGAAGTCTACTTAGTAAACAAGGTTGCCTCTAGAAATGTTCTGGGAGCAATTAGTAATTAATTGGGTACTTATATAGTAGTTATATATATGTGTATCAATATACGATATCGATGTACATTTAAATCAAATTTGAATAATATAAATTACTATTGGGTTTTGGGTGTTTATTGGTCCATCTAGGACCATTACTTGGCCAGCCATGGGAAGAGTAATTGGATGGACATGGATATAAATTAGGTGGAAAGAAATGTGCAAGATATTTTTTCTAGTTCTCCCTATAAAAGCGAACTCTAACCAGCAGTTTTATTTGACTTTTTTTCTACCTCCTCTTCCTCTTATGATGGCCAACCTATCCCTCTCCTAAATAAGGCTTAGTCGACCCCATTTAGAACTAATACATGGAATTATAATTATATCTAGTGGTGACGCATCAATTGCTAGCAAAGGTGGTACAGATCTAGGAGACCTAGGAGACCGATAGATGGAAGTGTGAATGTTCAGGTGGTCTCCAAATTTATGATTATATATATTTTAGTTAACATCATTATAACAATTTTATAAATGTTATATTGTCTTCCCATAAATATTAATGTATTAAATCATATTAAATACTTAATCTACATGAATCGGTTGAATTAAATTCAAAATTTAAAACAAAATTACATGCATTTTAAATTCTGCCGTGTACTCAAATACACACATACACACAATACTATACTACTAATAATGAATATGGACTTCTTTGCTCTCAAACCTCCTCGCATTATTTTAAGAGAGGCATTCCTATGCTGCCACGCGTAGTCGGGAAATAAAACATCCTGGTCCTTCACAGACATATTCTCTTTTCTTGTCCTAGTTTTCAACCCATACCTAAATCACCATTATTTCCCAATTTTCTAACTATAACCATATCCAAATCTCAATCATGCAAAATTTCTTAACTGAGGTAAAGCGTGGATTTCTCTTCGCACAGCTACCCACAAGAGACAGAGTGGCTATCGGCATCCGGTACAACGGCTGCCTTTTGTTTTTCATCTACATCCATCAGTCTGTTTTAGCCCTTATTCCCCTTGCTTACCTAAACCCACTCCTCCCTGCACCCTCATATTTATTTGTTAAATGTAACGATTCAGAATCTCGAACGCTTTGTATTTAAATATATTAATTATTTAAATATTTATATCGAGGATTTAATGTGAATAAAAGTGATTTTATAACCTTAATAACCCCTATGTTAATAATAATTACTGCAACAAAAATCATTTTTGAAATTTGTTTACAAAAATAAACAGTTTGAAGAAATAACGATAGTGTGACCGAAAATCGTTTTACCGATGAACGGCTTTTTGCTAAATAAAAGTTGTTCAAACTCTTTGGAACTTATATAGTAACACATGGACATTTTGACAAAGAATTAAATCACCTTTGTTCATAAGCAAGATTTATTATAAGTAAGTGTACATTAAGGGAGGCATGGGAGACAAAGACCCATGTTTTATGGAGCAAAACAAGGCATGAACGGTGGCACAAAAGAAGGCTCTTCTTAAGGAGGCATGTGTTGCATTGGGAAGGAGGGAAAGGGTTTCTTTAACTCGTTTATATCGCTTCAAAACATTTCATAACGTCACATTTTCATTTGCTAAAGAAAAGATAAAAAATGGTTTCCTTTTTACACTTCTTTCTCCTCTCTAACTTTCTCAAAATAAATTCAAATCAACTCTTTTCTCCTACAAACTTTCAAAAAGGTCTTAGAACATCATTAGAACATGGTTTAATATCCAAGAAGTCAAAGAATGATAAAGGATTGGGGAATCTGCCCTAGGATATGAGCATCTAGGAGGTTTGGGAGGCTTGGTGTTGTGGTTTTGGGGCAAAAGGTGGTAACTTTGGCTTCGAGATTATGGTAGGAAGTGTTGCCTTGATTATATTGGCTTATGATATTTTTTTAGCCTAGTTTTTAGGTAAGTTATCTCCCATCGAATGAATATTGATGTACTATAATGTTTTCTTTTGTAAAAGTATGAATGCTATATGAAAACAATGAAAGTTGTCACTTTTTAGACCCCTCTTACTTTAAAAAACAAATGACATCATACATTTAATATATTTTCTCTTATAATCTTATAATGTGGCCATGACTTGATGTATACATGTTTGAATATGTTTTATGCAATGTAAAAGTGTGTTTGTGAATGTTTAAAGCGAGAAAATTGCTATGAAAGCACTTAACTTTAACTTATGTTATTTGATGATTTGTGGACATATCTCGATATAACTTGGTTTGGTTGTTCTCTACACTTCTAGAAGTGTTTTTGGACAACAAATAATATGTTTGAAAAGTTGTGGAAATGTTGAAAGAAGATAAAAAAAAGTTGAACTGAAAAGGTCGCTATACCGACACTTTTAAAATGCCTTGTTTCTGGAAAATAACGTTTATTTTTGTTAAGACTTCCATAGAGGTTTCTTTACCATTTTAAAAAGTAAATTATTTATTGTTCTTACTATAAAAAATTTGGAACTTAAATCATTTGATAGCTAGTTGAACAAAGTGGCAAAAGTTATAGCGAAATAGTCGCTATACGAGCACTTCGGAAAAATATATTATATTCAGAAATTAATATAAAACAACCAATAGATATTTTTTGGGAATTTTCTTCATGATATTTAAGCATCAAAAGTATGCTAACTACTATAGATATTTTGGATCAAAAATCAGTGGTTTAAGTATCGAAAACTAGTCGCAAAGTTGTAGCAAAATCACATTAAAAACATCCCAGAACTTTAGCTAGCATTTCTAGAATGCCATCGTTTCTTCTAAAACACGTTTTACCTGTTGCTGGTAGCACTTGCAGAAATGCTATCTTTACTGTTTGAATATATAAATTATGTAAAAAGTGATATTCCAATTAATTATTTTTCTCTAATCTTTTTAAGATTGTTTATAACTTATATTAGAGTATTTTAAAATTAGTTTCAAGTTTAAATATATTTTTAATAAATAATTATGAATTTTTAAAGTAAGTGGCTATTAATATAAAACATGTTTGTTTTGGTTTTTCTATTTATTTCAAAATTTGTTATTTTTACATAATATTCTATATAAATAATTATAATATATTTGTAAGTAGTTAAAGATTGTTTTAACATTTTAACAAGTATTTTAAAGGTATTTCTATATGTGTGTGTGTGTAAGTTTTAGAAAGTAAGTTAAGAATTTTATAAAAGTATAATGTAGGATTTGGACTTTAACTCTTAAGCTTAAATAAATGGTTTTGTGAAGTTAATTAAAAGTGCATTACCATAATTAATATGTGTGTATACGCTTTGATCTTTAAAATAAATGTTTTAAAGTTAATGATAAGTATAGAAATGGTTTTAGGTTGAAGTACAATGTTTAAGTAACATTTGTTTTTAACCTTTATTAATTATAATTAAGATTATAATCAAGATTATAATTAGGAATATAATTAGATACCTAATAATGAATATTTTAAAGATATCAATAAGTAAAAGTTTTTGGGTTGTAGTAGACATTTTTTAAGCAACAATTGTCTTTAATCCTTAAATGTAAAATCTCCAAAAGAAAGTTTTAATAAAATGGTTAAGTGTGAAATGGTTTTGGTTTGTTGTAACAATGTTTAAATAACACTTGTCTTTAACCGTTAAGAATATACTTAGATCTTTAATAATGAAGTTTTAAAGATAATAACAAATATGAAATCATTTTACATAAAGATAGAAAAGTAAAAGTTTAATTTATAAAAGAGAAGAGGTTTATAGCAACAATATTTGAGTAACATTTGTTTCTAATCTCTTTGATTATATTTTAAAGTAAATCTTTTTAATGATTTGTGAATATACTTATACCATTTGAGATAAGTATATGAATACTTTTGAAGAATAAAATATAGTATAAATGAATAGTAAAATACATGAATATTAGAATACAAGTATATATCTTTTATAAAGAGAAATTAAATCTATACACACAAGTTTTAATAAATAAGAAGTTTAATTAATATGTCAAGTTATTAATTAAATAAGTGAAGTTTTAATTAAAGAAAGATGTTTAATTAAAAGAATTTTTAATTAAAGGAAGATGTTTTTAAATTAACAAGAATTCATAATTTATAGAAAAAGTTTTAAATCAAATGAAAGAGTTTTAATTAGATAAAAAAGAGTTTATTAATAAAAGAAATTTCAATTAATGAAAATATTAATTAAATAAAAGTAGATTAAAAGTTGTTTATGTGACTTGATCTGTGTGTTAATTGTGCTTTGTGTGTTACTTGTGTATGGAAAACATTTAGTCGTGTGCTTAGCACTAAAACCCGATGAAGTAGGCTTGATTCTATCCATGAGAGTCAAGATTGATGTTTGAGTAAGGATGTAGCAGTATTGCTCTAACCTACCGACTTCTCTTTTTACCTAGGGATAGTAGAAGTTGGAAAGGTTGGAAACAGGATAAGTATATGAGACTTAGTTTCTATATGCAATCATTTCATTGTTGTTTAACCTGACCCAATTAACTTAAGAAGTAATTAAAAGCTTCGTGACTTCATACACTTTGAGAACCCCCGGGGAGGAGCATTCATATGAAATGTCTCTAGCTTTCACTTACTTCTTAAAGAACCAAAATTGAGTTATCCGAAAATTCATCGATTCAGTCTTGAGGAGACCGGGATCGGTTAGTGTTCAACTTATCAAAAACCATTTCAAGACCGAGATGCATGTTCTTTCTTTTGGAAGTGGATCTGTTTGAGATGTTGGAATCCATTTGGGGATTCATGATCTGTTCGAGTGATGATGGCTTATGTGTTGAGTTGCTGAACGTGACTTCACTATTGGTATATGACTAAAGACAGAATAGGATGCACAACCTCGGGTTTAGCAAACCCAAATAGAGGGTACATCAACTCCAGTATCTTTAGTATGATTATTGATATGTTGTGCATGGGGAGTTGGTGATACTTGGTTCACGTGTTAGCGTGTGGGTTGGTTGTGTTTAACTTATGGTATATTTTATCTAGGGATACACGATGCTCGGAAGGTAGTTTCTGATCCCTGTCATGGAGATTGGTCTTTGTTTACTTACTAGTTTTACCGAGGAGGTCTCCACGGAAAATCCATATGCGAACATACCTTAATGGTTTTGATTATATACCTATTCAATATTGTTGTGTCGTGAGATGCAAGTAACACCACAATTTTCTTATTTATATTTTCCACCCTAGACATTATCTATTATATCACCATATGTACTTACTAGATGGTGGTTCTTTTGAAAGGATAACCATTATGGCATTCCATGCAATCTCAAAATTACTGTTATATGCTAGCTACATATTTCTTGAGTTTCTCACATCAGACTTATATCTGACCTATGATTTTATTTTTCCCTTATTTCCATGGATGCTCTTTAAAGTAGTCTAAGAAAGGCAGGTTTTTATTGATGTTCATTGAGCTCTTGAAGAGGGACTGGATGTTTACGTACCATAGTATTTATTTCTACTGTATTACTTATATAATATATATATCAGCAATTGGAAGGACAAGCTAGTATAACTGTACAAGCCAATGATAGTACTCCGATTAGTAACTTTGAAATACTATGTATATTAGAGTAGCTCTGTGTACTATCTTTTGATACTATATGTTATCATTCCACTATGAGATTCTGATGCTTTCGTTCTCCTCTTTCTTGTTCTTTTTCTTTACCCTAACGTTATGTCTTTTCGGTACTTGGATGTTCGACACGTGAATACCGTGCTGTGCAATTAATACCCCACTATTACCCCGCTACAACTCTGCTATATCTCATAGCGGATTTCTGCCGCTACGATTTTTCCATATAGCCCTAATTATAGCCTTTCCGCTTTAAGCCCCGCTATTTCTGCTATATCCCGTTATTCCTGCTATATTCCGTTATTTCCGCTATATCTTCTTTAAAAGATACGAATTGAAAAAGACATTTATACATTATAAAAATTATGAAATTAATTTATTTAATTGAATTTTTAATATATTTTCAAAAATGAAAATTCTGTAATATTCTACTAAATTTAATTATGTTATATAACAGTTTTATGTTTATTTATAGCATATTCGCACATGTTTTTATTTAGAATTATTTATGTATTAATTATAATTTAATTGAATGTTAATTTTTCATTTAATTACCATTTAAATATTTGTAAAAACATTAAGTATGAGTTTTATTTTCTATTTTAAAGTCATCCGCTATATCCCGCTATATCCTCGCTGTATCCCCGCTATGACTTTTTGCACCTCCATCGCATTGAATCTGCCGAGCGCTTTAACTGCACAGATACCGTGGATGTATTATTGTCAACATTCAGGAGTCGAAAAGGCATTCATTACATTAAACAAACAGGTGTATCTTCCCCTTATTTTGATTCCGTCTTTTGAAACCGACTAGAAGACTGAATGCTTGATTGACAAAGTACCTACGTTGCCAGATCTAACTACAACTCCTATTTGTGTAAAATTCCTATCTTTAAGGCTATTATTTGTTCTTTTTTATTACCTTATGCTGATTTTCTCTTAATTTTGGATGAAATATTTAACGACCCGTATCTCTGTACCCTTTGAGTCGACTATAATTCACATCATTTCAACTCAAATTGAATGGAAATACGAATTTTTAGGGGTGAAGAAGAAAGGTAGTAGAAGAAATAGAAAACAACAACACAGAATCTCACAATCGCAGCAGACCAAAATATAATATATATATATATATATATATATATATATATATAACAACAGATTTTAAATACAAGAACTGTATTGTTGCTATACATACCATTATCAGAGTACAATAGACAACAGTCAATCAGGACAGTTTAATAACTTGTCCTCACACAGCGGAAATACAAATCAAGTACGGAAATATGTCTTTGTCATCTAGCTCGTCTCCTGAGCTCCATAGCATCCTATCCTGAATCTGTAATACTCGGTCTGACCCGAACATTATAATAAAATAACACCTGAGTCAGTCTCAAAAACCAGCATAAGAAAACACACTCAATTTGAATTATTAAAGTTATCAAAATCCTTTGAAAAATTAAGATATCTCGTAAGGCCACGTCACACATAAACACGATGGGTTTTACCGTTAAGATAACCAAAACAATTTTATCAAAATCGTCTGGTATTATAATAGTGTCTAAGCAAAGTAAATAGAAAATAGCTTAAATGCTTGCATCTCATGTTTCAGCATAGTTGGGCACAATCAAAACCGTACGGTGCTTATTGGAGAATGGATTCCATATAATGACTAGGCACTGGGATACCACCTATCACAGTACACTTCTAGAAAAATGTACCGAGAACCTCGTCGGGATCCCCTACAACACAAGACTGGCCCTATCCCTAACCTGGATAGAACCGAATATGTTATCACCCCGGCTGTTTCCATCCTTAAAATCGAGCGCTTACTTTTCCATGCACAACCATATCCATAATTTTAATATATCTGAGGGCTTCTAGAAAGGTGATAACATACCCTAATTGGATGCGACCCACTTAGCCTTGCTGCATCACCCCTGATTTTCAGTCATTCCGGTTGATGAGGCATGAGGCTATGATTTCCTTTCAAGAACAATTTCACTTAGAATGCTCATCGTCCTCCAATGACGATGTTCTGATAGCATTCGTCCATACAAGTTGTCCTGGGTCCGGAAAAACCGAATCACCATCTTCACTATCTTCACGATATCCATTCGTAACGTTCAAACCAAATCGAAGTGGTTTTCAGATAATTAAATCCGATCCCGGTGTCTTGGAAACGATCAACGAATTTGGCCAATATTTGATAGTCGGTTATTTAACTATCAGATAACATCCATAAGCAGTCACTAGGCCTTATTATAAATTTTTCCCAAAATATTTATTTTCAAAATACCTTTATAAGATATATATTCAATTCTCTTCCGGTATTCCAACATTTAAAAACAATTCCAAAAACTTATCTATAACAGGATATATTTTTTTAACCATTTCAACACTTAGAAATATTTTCGAATTCAATTTACAACACTTAGAAAAAAACCATATAAATCATTTCACACTTAAAATATTTCCCAAAACCCTCTTTTCAATTCTTAGGAGAATATCCATAATTTATCTCTTAATCTCCGGAATTATTAATATATTTCTTCTTACAATTTTCAAAAACGATTTATACTCTTTTATAAACCCAACAAACAATTCGAAACTTCTTTTATGAATTCAGATTTCATTTTCGAAGTTCCCCTATTCTACATTTTTCAAATTCAATTTTCTCCAAATCCTTTTAAAATTCCTCTATCAAAATCACATCCATTTTATAAACACCGTTTACGAATCTCGAGAGCATTTGTAAATCAATTCCAATCACTTCCCAAATCTCAATATATATAAAATAAATATTTTTAAAGAATAGTAATTTACTTCAAAACATGTTTAAGTAATTTATTTAAAAATCAAGACATTTTAAATAAAACATCAAAAACACATTTCCAACTCATTTTAATATAAACTAATCGGTTTAGAAAGCTGATTATAAAATTTGAATTTTATTTCAATTAATATTCGGTATTTGATAAATGCACTTCTGAAATATTCCAATAAAAAATAGCTTTTAATTATATAGTTTAATAAATAAAATTTCCTTTTAAAACAAAACGTAGTTTCTAAATAAAAATATATATTTTTCCTTCATAAAATCCCAATGACCAATTAAACTTATAAATCCCTCACGATTTGCAACACATCGATCCCATTTCGATTTCTAACCATTTTCACTTTACTAAATAGAGTCCACTATTTTTTTCCAAACCCTATTTTCATATCTCGATATAAATTCACACTGTAGAATTTTATTCCAATTTATCAATTGGTATTCTTTTCCTTATTTATAAACTCCTTCGAGTTTTTCACTTATTTATAAAACTAATCCCATTTATAAAATCTCATTTTATAAATCCATTTCTTAATAGGTTCCATTTATTTCGTGAATCCATTTCAAATATCGAATTCAACTTCTTTTCCTATTCTTTCTCGAAATATCATTTTAAAATCCAGTTTTTTTTTAAAACCTTTGTATGATTTATTTAAAAATCTCTATTTAAATATTTTACAAATAGTTAAGTAAAATTCCAAAATCAAATTACCATTTTATCCAACTTAACTTCCTTTAAAAAATCCAAACTCCAATACAAATAATTTTATATCCAAATTCTCATTTTAATTCCATCAAATTCAAAAATAATATTTATGGTATTTAAAATACCAAATTAAGGCCAGTGCTACTATAGCATCCACAGATTTAATCCCAACAAAATCTATAACAGATTTATTTACTCACGACATATATCAATATATATGAACAATTAATATATTTTTGAGGAATCCAGTTGGATCCCTCCAACCTGTTTTCCCTGCATCCACAGATGTTAGACAACATAAAAATACCAATCCCACTTCGAGGGGGATATCGCGGTATATATAGGGTCATCCACTGTTATGCGGGGCGCATAGGGTCTCGTCCGCTAAAATATGCGGGAATATCAATCCAACTACTAATATATATACTACTATATATATTTAACATACAAACTGATAATAATTTATAATTTCAATCTACATCCAATAATTAATTTTAACTATTTAAAATTAATTCTAGTAATCCAAATGAGTGAGAATTTCTCACCTTGCTTTTTAATTTGCTAAACTAATATCTAGCGTTAGTTTCACAGCTACAAATCAAACTCGCCTCATTCCATGATTTTTTTTTCTTTTGACCTCGTATGAATAAATTTCAAATTATATAAATGAACGATTTTAATTCCAATTATAATTAAGCAACTAATTACTTAATTAAAATTTATTTATCTATTAACTTATGAAAATTTACCTCCTTCCTAAATTGAATCGCGACATCCCTCCCTCCACTGCATACAGTATCACGTCGCGACTTGCAGAATGCATCTGAGCTGCCTCGATTGCCAACCGAGCCTCCCTGTCGCACGCGAACCAACACAACCCCCGACCCTAGCCTAACTACAGTTTGCACCCACCTAATCATTGCTCGCTGTTTCCACCAACGCCTACTTCATGCGCCCACCATCACGCGACTAAAACCCTAATTCCACCTAACTTTGACTAAAACTATCGAACACCCCCTTTTGCAGTCGATCCTCACCGAGGCTATAAGGTTGTCGAACATCAGGAACGACGCCACTTATTCCCATCGTGAGATTTTATCGCCTGATCTTATCATTGTAGGCAACATAATAGGCCTCAGTCACCGGTACTCCTACCTAACACTCGAAGCCGCAATCATGAGCTGAAACCACCTCACGCCCTAGCGCCTATGAATGACGCGGCCACCATAACTCCACCGAACAACATGCTCGAACATTCATAAAGCCATAGCTCAAGGATTAGCGTTTCATTTATTTGATTTTGTTTTTGGGATGGGTTTCGAATTTCCCTTTCTTTTTTATACGAGATTTCATTCTTGTTTCCTTTTTTCTCGGTGATTTTCGATTTTGAACAAAGGAGGAACGAGGTCGGCTTTTAAAAGGAAGGAAGAGGGGGTCGCATGTATTGAATAATTTGATTTGAACTGAATTGAAGAGAAGAGGATGTGTATTTGAAATGGTACAGTGATAGGTAGGATGGCTGAAAATAAGTTTGTGTGGGCTGATGTGAATGGAATAGTCAAGTCAATATATAAATATTATTTAAATTTTCAAATTATGTCGATTACGCAACTTAAAATTTCGAACCCCTATCAATGCGTGTCGCCAGGTGTTCATAATGTTATACCCCTATTCCGAACGCAATGGAAAAGGTTTAGAGTCCTAATTTGATCGTATGGAGAAGATAGCTTTTTGAACCAAATTATTATATTGAATTTTCGATATTAATTTCAACGCGTTTATATCCCGTACGACCAAACGATAACTCCAAAAGCTACGAAATTAGAAATCCGATAATAATATATTATTATAAATCCAATGGAACTAGTTTCGTCGATTCCGAGACTGTGCCCTAGATCCTATTTTAACGCGTCGGTTTAAATCGACGATTTCCAAAATATACGAATTCGTTTGAAATTTTCAGTTTTAAAATCTTACTAACTAAATAATAATTCCAAATCCAATATTTAAACCATTTAAATATTCAAAATCAAACGACGAAAAATCCGGGTCGTTACATTCCTCCCCCTAAAAGAATTTCGTCCCCGAAATTCCTAAGGTAGGACAAATGATCCAAACCCATTAACTTATCCAAACCTACTTAGTTAAAACTTGACATTCACTTTTCTAAACCCATTAGTTTCATCCCAACATTTATTTTCCACTTCTGATTCAAAACCCTTTCTTTCAATTTCAATTCAAAAATCAACGTTTTTAAGTTAACAAAAATTTTCCAAAATATTTAAAAATTTTCTAACACCCTAAATTTCTGAAATTTTTTGGCAGAATCTCCCTTGTACGGAGAGCCTTTTGTAATATGACAAGAGAGATAAAAATATATACATCGACCCATGTGGTCGGAAAACAAGATATATATCAATATTTATAATTTTGCGGTATTTAATCCGAAAATGTACCTTATTTTAGCATATTTAAGCATTATTGAGCAAGCAAGTTTACTTCATATGCAATTACGCAACCCAAATCTAGCCCGACGGCCTCTGAATACCTGTACTTGCTCAATTTTAAACACATAAGAACCAAAACATGAAATTTTAATAACACTTCATTTATTTAGCTTGTTAAACACATAAATTTCATAAACAATGCATTCTAACATATAATCATAAGCAATTATAAGTTTCCGATACTAATTTAATTACTTTCAATCGATCCATATATCATTTCATCAAATTCGAATGATTTACAACCCAATTTTCTTGCATTCACTTCATATTTATACCAAACAACTCATATCCATTCCAAATTGATTTAAAAAAAATCAATTTACTCACTTCCTATTAATTCACAGAATTTTATTTACTTTTGTTTACGTCAAACGACAAAAAAAATTTTCATGCAAATTTGGCGATATTCATTTAATAAAATACCATTTCAGTTTACAGTTATTTTAAATTGATTTCAAATCAATTTATATTTAATTCTTTTCCATTTCAAATTGATTCACATTCAAATTTTTCAACAAAAACCTTGTTTGCTAAATTTTTATGTCAATGACATCCAATCCATAAATTTATTTTAAGCCTAGCTTCCATCCAAAATATTAACTTAAGTTATTCGTTTATCTTCAATTATTTCAACCATATAACTCAAGTTTATTTTCCTTGCAACCCAATTCCAATTCAATTTTAGATTGATTCTTATTCAATCAAATTCCATTCCATTTACTAATTAATTTAATTAGTTCATTCACCCAATCCACTTCAAACTTAACTTCAAGCTCAAATTCATTTAAACAACATCCACGACCATATTCAATTTATTCACTCTTAAATTGAATTTATTTATAATTCAAGTCATTGCTATTTCAATCAAATTTCATTTTATTCGACCGCATTGCCAATTTTATTTAACTCGCTTATAATTAAGTCGAATTTTATTTACAACTCAAGTTCCATATTTAATCCCAATTTCAATTCATAATTCATTTTACTGGACCAAATTATATCCCTTTTTATATTCAATTAACTAATTAATTATCTAATTAGTTCACTTCCATTTTATAATTCCATATATGATTTCTACTTTAAAATCACTTTATTTAATTTTTTTGAGTTCCAAATTCATTTTATAATTCAAGTTTGGATTTTATTTCTTTACCAAAATATCAAACCATTTTCATTTTGTGTTTTCTATTCCATTAATTTCAATTTTTATAAGCTATATAAACTTATTTATTTACCATTCCATAATTTTTCATTTAAATTTTATTCCATTCAAAATATTTATAGCTTATAGTTATCCCGTCACTTTATAATTCAAACTCTATACTCAATTCAACTCGATAACATTTCTAATCCCAGTTCAATTTTTATTTAACTTACCTTAAGTTAAATTCCAATTCATACCATTTATTTTCCACATTTCATAAATTCTTTATTTGAGCTGATTCCATTTCCAATTTTATAACTTAGACTTATATATCCATTTCACAACTCAACTTTATATTCGATATATTCCATTACATTCAATTCATATTATTAGTTTACTTTACCAGTTTATTTCATCCAAATCAAAATCAATTAAATTTCTAAAATTTAATTCCTTCAACTTAACTTAAATTCCATTTTAACTTTCTCAATTTAAATTTTAATTCCAAAATTCAATTTTCACACTTCTTTCCCTATAATTATCATCCTCCACTTATAAGTTTAAAAACTTATTTTCTGATATTTTCTAGAACATTTAAATAAGGATTTCAAAATTCAAATACCCGGTATTTATTTCAAATCACTTTGAAATCAATATATATATATATATATATATATATATATATATGTACACACACACACTCTCTTTAGTTTAACAAACCACTTCCTTGGATTTTCAAAATCAACCTGATCCTTTTTTTTTCAAAACAATTCCATTTGGAATTTCCAAAACAACACTTGTCTTTCCCCAAAAATATCCATATCAAACCACCCTGGTAGCAATCCGTCACTTAGAAACTCGAAATTGAACACTGATGATGCGGCCGTCATCACTAGAGTTATTTTCCAGCGACTGTAGTGAGTTCACTGCTTCATCACTTCCAAAATCCATTTAAAACAATTTCCATTCAAAAATAATCCATATAATATCACTTTTATTCATTTCAAAACACTTTAGAAAACAGTTCCAAAAAATTTCGGGATTTAATTTTCCAAATTCTTGTTTTAATCAAATTTTAGTTTTAACTCAATTGTATAATCCTTACTTATACAATTTCCATTTGGTTCTATATAACCATTTCAATTTTATAATCTTGTTTTGGTTATAACATCTAAACACGTCAATTTATAATATAATAATTTCAGAAAATTATTTCTTTTATATCAACATATAATTTGAAAATTATTTCATTTACCCGCTTCAAAACCATACCATGTTAGTTTATCATGTTCAAGTGTTTAGAAACTCCTATCGATTCAGTGGCATCCCACTATTCGACTAGAATTTATTTGCCACTCAACAAATAAATCAACACAATATAAAACAATTTATATTCACTAACAAATACACGCTCATATCTATTAATACACTCAACTCATTCTAGGGTACTACTGACCCTATCTCTAAAGAGTAATCCCCACCAAAGCCAAGGTTCTCACTTAACCTTCAGCTCTGATACCAAATGTAACGACCCGTATCTTCATACCCTTTGAGTCGACGATAATTCACATCAGTTCAACTCAAATTGAACGGATATACGAATCTTTAGAGGTGAAGAAGAATGATAGGAGAAGAAACAGAAAAAAAACAACACTGAATCTCACAATCGCAGCGGAACAAAATATAATATATAACAACATATTTTAAATACAAGAACTGTACTGTTAATATACATACCATTATCAAAGTACAATAGACAACAATCAATCTGGACAGTTTAATAACTTATCCACACAAAGCGGAAATACAAATCAAGTTCAAAAATACGCCTTAGTCATCCAGCTCGTCTTCTGAACTCCATAGCATCCTATCCTGAATCTGTAATACTCGGTCTGACCCGAGCATTATAATAAAATAACACCCGAGTCAGTCTCGAAAACCAGCGTGAGAAAACACACTCAATTTGAATTATCGAAGTTATCAAAATCCTTTGAAAAACAAAGATATCTCGTAAGACCACGTCACACATAAACACGATGGTTTTTTCCCTTACGATAATCAAAACATTTTTATCAAAATCATCTGATATTATAACAGTGTCTAAATAAAGTAAATAGAAAATAGCTGAAATGCTTGCTTCTCAAGTTTCAGCATAGTTGGGCACAATCAAAACCGTACGGCGCTTATTGGAGAATGGATTCCGTACAATGACTAGGCATTGGGATACCACCTACCATAGTACACTTTTAGAAAAATGTACCGAGGACCTCGTCGAGATCCCCTACAACACAAGACCGGCCCTATCCCTAACCTGGATAGAACCGAATATGTTATCACCCCAGGTGTTCCCACCCTTAAAATCGAGCGCTCACTTTTACATGCACAACCATATCCATAATTTAAATATATCTGATGTCATCTAGAAAGGTGATAACATACCCTAATTGGGTGCGACCCACTTAGCCTTGCTGCATCTCCCCTGATTTTCAGTCAATCCGGTTGATGAGGCTTGAGGCTATGATTACCTTTCAAGAACAATTTTACTTAGAATGCTCATCGTCCTCCAATGACGATGTTCTGATAGCATTCGTCCATACAAGTTGTCCTGGGTCTGGATAAACCGAACCGCCGTCTTCACTATCTTCACGATATCCATTCGTACCGTTCAAACCTGATCGAAGTGCTTTTCGAATAATTAAATCTGATCCTAGTCTCTTCGAAACGATCAATGAATTTGGCTAATATTTTATAGTTGGTTATTTAACAATCAAATAACATCCATAATCAGTCACTAGGCCTTATTATAAATTTTTCCCAAAATATTTATTTTCAAAATATCTTTATAAGATAAAAATTCAATTCTCTTCCGGTATTCCAACATTTGAAAACAATTCCTAATACTTATCTATAATAGGATATTTTTTTTAACCCTTTCAACACTTAGAAATATTTCCGAATTCAATTTAAAACACTTAGAAAAACAAATTCTATATAAATCATTTCACACTTAAAAATTTCCCAAAACCATCTTTTCAATTCTTAGGAGAATATTCCATAATTTATCTCTTAATCTCCGAAATTATTATATTTCTTCTTAAAATTTTCAAAACTGATTTATACTCTTTTATAAACCCAACCAACAATTCGAAACTTCTTTTATGAATTCAGATTTCATTTTCGAAGTTCCCCTATTCAACACTTTTGAAATTCCATTTTCTCCAAATCCTTTTAAAATTCCTCTATCAAAATCACATCCATTTTATAAACTCCGTTTATGAATCTCGAGAGCATTTATAAATCAATTCCAATCACTTCCCAAATCTCAATATATATAAAATAAATATTTCTAAACAATAGTAATTTATTTCAAAATATGTTTAATTAATTTATTTAAAAATCAAGACATTTTAAATAAAACATCAAAAACTCATTTCCAACTAATTTTAATATAAACTAATCGGTTTACAAAACTAATTATAAAATTAGAATTTTATTTCAATTAATATTTGGTATTTGAAAAATGCACTTCTGAAATATTCCAATAAAAACTAGCTTTTAATTATATAGTTTAATAAATAAAATTTCCTTTTAAAGCAAAACTTAGTTTCTAAATAAAAATTTATTTTTTTCCTTTAAAAAATCCCAATGACCAATTTAACCTATAAATCCCTCACGATTTGCAACACATCGATCCCATTCTGATTTCTAACCATTTTCACTTTTCAAAATAGAGTCCATTAATTTTTTCCAAACCCTATTTTCATAGCTCGATATAAATTCACACTATGGAATTTTATTCCAAGTTATCAATTGGTATTCTTTTCCTTATTTATAAACATCGTTTATAAATTTATAAACTCCTTTGAGTTTTTCACTTATTTATAAAACTAATCCCATTTATAAAATCTCATTTTATAAATCCATTTCTTAATAGATTCCATTTATTTTGTGAATCCATTTAAAATGTCGATTTCAACTTATTTTCCTATTCTTTCTTGAAATATCATTTTAAAATCCAGTTTTTTAAAAAAATCTTTATATGATTTATTTAAAAATCTCTATTTAAATATTTTACAAATAGTTAAGTAAAATTCCAAAATTAAATTACCATTTTATCCAACTCAACTTCCTTTAAAATTATCCAAACTATAACACAGATATTTTTATATCCAAATTCTCATTTTAATTCCTTCAAATTCAAAAATAATATTTATGATATTTAAAATACCAAATTAAGGCCAGTGCTACTATAGCATCCAAAGATTTAATCCCAATAAAATCTATAACAGGTTTATTTACTCACAACATATATCAATATATACGAACAATTAATATATTTTTGAGGAATCCAGTTGGATCCCTCCAACCTCATTTCCCTGCATCCACAGATGTTAGCCAACATAAAAATACCAATCCCACTTCGAGGGGGATATCGCGGTATATATATGGTCATCTGCTATTATGCGGGGCACATAGGGTCTCATCCGCTAAAATATATGGGAATATCAATCGAACTACTAATTTATATACTACTATATATATTTAACATCTAAACTGATAATAATTTATAATTTCAACCAGCATCCAATAATTAATTTTAACCATTTAAAATTAATTCTAGTAATCCAAATGAGCGAAAACTTCTCACCTTGCTTTTTAATTTGCCAAACCAATCTGTAGCATTAGTTTCACAGCTACAAATCAAACTCGCCCCATTAAATGAATTTTTTTCTATTGACCTCATATGAATAAAATTCAAATTATATAAATGAACGATTTTAATTCCAATTATAATTAAGCAACTAATTACTTAATTCAAAATTTATTTATCTATTAATGAATTAAAATTTACCTCCTTCCTAAATTGAATTGCGACATCCCTCACTCCGCTGCGTACAGTATCATGTCGCGACTTCTAGAATGCATCGAACAGCCTCGATTGCCAACTGAGCCTCCTTGTCGCACGCGAACCAACACAACCCCTAACCCTAGCCTAACTGCAGTTCGCACCCACCTAGTCATCGCTCGCTGTTTCCACCAACGCCTGCTTCACGCACCCACCATCACATAACCAAAACCCTAATTCCACCTAACTTCGACTAAAACTATCGAACACCCCCTTTTGCAGTCGATCCTCACCAAGGCTATAAGGCCGTCGAACATCAGGAACGACGCCGCATATTCCCATCGCAAGATTTTATCGCCTGATCTTATCATCGTACGCAACATAATAGGCCTCGGTCGCGATACTCCTACTTGACACTCGAAGCCGCAATCACAAGCTAAAACCGCCTCATGCCCTAGCGCCTATGAATGACGCGGCCACCATAACTCTACCGAACAACATACTCGAACATCCATAAAGCCACAGCTCAAGGATTAGCATTTCATTTATTTGATTTTGTTTATGGGATGGGTTTCGAATTTCCCTTTCCTTTTTTTATACGAGATTTCATTCTCGTTTCCTTTTTATTCTCTGTGATTTTCGATTTTGAACGAAGGAGGAACGAGGTCGGCTTTTAAGAGGAAGGAAGAGGGGGTCGCGTGTATTAAACAATTTGATTTGAACTGATTTGAAGAGTAGAGGACGTGTATTTGAATTAGTACAGTGATAGGTAGGATGGCTGAAAATAAGTTTGTATGGGCTGATGTGAATGGAATGGTCAAGTCAATATATAAATATTATTTAAATTTTCAAATTATCTCGATTATGTAACTTAAAATTTCGAACCCCTATTGAGGCGTGCCGCCAGGTGTTAATAATGTTATACCCCTATTCTGAACGCAATGGAAAAGGTTTCGAGTCCTAATTCGATCGTAAGGAGAAGATAGCTTTTTGAACCAAATTATTATATTGAATTTTCGATATTAATTTCAACGCGTTTATATCCCATACAACCAAACGATAACTCCAAAAACTACGAAATTTGAAATCCGATAATAATACATTATTATGGATCCAATGGAATTTGTTTCGTCAAATTCCGAGACTGTGCCCCGGATCGCTATTTTAACGCGTCGATTTAAATCGACGATTTCCAAATTTTTTGAAATCGCTTAAAATTTTTAGTTTTAAAATTTTACTAACTAAATTAAAATTCCAAATCCAATATTTAAACCATTTAAATATTCAAATTCAAACAATGAAAAATCTAGGTCGTTACAAAATAAAACCTAAATTTATGTTCTATCTAAATTTTTTTGACTTTGACATAATAAGAGGTCAATTTCTGTGATGTTTAAACTACAAAATTTTGATGGAATGAATATAACCACTGGTTAGATTATGTTCATTTTATGAATTTGAATAAAAAATAACCTTTTAGTTTTGTTAGTGGTAGGCAAGGTACAAGCTAAATCATATATTTGAATCGAAATTTGAAATTACTAATTTAAGTAATAGCTAGTGATTTCAATTCAGAAGCATGTTTAGCAATGGCTTTAAAGCTATTTCGTGGGGTTAAAATGTCTAGCATGTATAACATTTTCAATTAATAGTTATTTGATAATGATGTGATTGCAAGTGTAATATATGACAAACGGTTTGTTGGTAATTGTTTAAATAACATTGGAAATTTTTTGTTTAATATACGTGTTTAAATAACTACTTATTAGAATATCACAGTTGCATAAAATTTATTAAATTGATATCCTAATTATACTTCTACATTAAATGGATTTCCTATGCGTATGTTTATTATTAATTAGTCCAACTTATATTATTAGTACATATATATGTTTCAGCATTGGTCGGAACTCTATCATTAAAGCTTTACTTGGACATGTAATATAAGTATGGGATGGTTAGTCCAATTTATTGTTTTCTTAAGAAACCAAAGGTCCTTATGATGGTCTTTTTAACTCATGGAAAAAAATTCGTGTTTTAGAGTTGTCAAATGTAAGATTGTCATATGGTAAAATATCGCACACTCATAAAAATGCAATACCTTCATCAAACATTAAATATATTTGGTAATTAAAACCAACAATCAATCACACACTCAAAAACAATCCAAATAATATATTTGCATCCATTTTTCTCTTAATTATAAAATCATTTTATTATTGTCTATTATAAGGTCATCTTTATTTTTTCATCCCAAAATAAATTCTTTTTAAAAGATAATATACTCTTTAAATTATTTATTATACTTCCATTTCTATAAACACTTCTAAACATTATAATTTAAATAAAAATTATTATTATTCATCAAATCGCTTTTTAAAACGATATTACTATTATTCTACATCAAAGTAGTAATATATATTAAAACTTCTTTAATACACTCCAAGATCAATTTACTACTCTTTACTCCAAAAATACAACATCTTATTTAAAATCACCAATATTCATTTTTACTTATATTAATCTCAAAAATAGTAATTATTTTATCCAAAAACACAGTCAGAAAATATTTCTTTACCATCATCGTCATCATCATCATTATTAAAGTAGCTTTTTATTTTTAATCAAAAAATAATAATATTTTTTATCATAAATATTGTAAAATTAATATTCATTCGTTTGCACAAAATAACAATATTTTCATTCAAATCTAAATTATTATTTAAAATCTCATTCTACCTTATAAATAAGAAACTTCAAATATTAGATTAAAATATTGTTTCAGTTATTATTTATGAATTTCCCCAAAAATTCATAAATAATAACCTTACTTAATTCTGTACTTTAATTTTAATAAAGTCTATTAATTCATCATTATTTACAGAAACCATCCAAAATCTCTAATAACCTTATTTATCTAATTTCTCATTATTATCCAATTTATCCCAATTAATTATTTTCCAATCCAAATTAAATATTTGTTTTAATTTAACTCCCAAAAATATAATAGTCAACAATAATTATCCAATTATGGCACAATACATCCAAAACATTATAATAATCAAATAATCAGCCATAGAATACAACGTATATCAATAAATATGATTTTTTATCAATAAACATGTATTTTGTAATTTAAAATTCAATTTATTAAATTAAATTTTTTATACTGACACGCTTTTACTAACAGACTCCCAACTTATCAAACCCAATGCCAAAATGTACAAGACATGATGATTAAATGATAGAAGGTTCAATTTGTAGATAAATAAAATATAAGGGTTTTAAATAACTTCCCCTTATATTCTCCTCCCATTCAAAGCCTGTAACCCATCCATCATCAACTTTAATCGGACTCCGCCCTTTATTCTGGCTAACATTAATCAGACAACAACCTTCCCTAGAATCGCCACCACCCTAGCTCCATGCTTCGACCATCACCAATGACCCCTGACCACCTTAACCGCCGCGAATTCATTGTCGCTGCCCCTTGTTTCCAACTCTAATCTTGAAATCTATGCCATATCGATTGTCTATTCACAAAGTCGAAGATTGATCTATGTTCCTTTTGTTGAGCACAAATTTACATCTTCAATTTCATCAATTGTTCGACAAATCAAAAAGCCCCAAATCGATGCCTAGGGTTTTGCCGATTAAAACTTTGACTATGATTTTCCACTGACTCGTGCGCTTTTTCACCAAACGAAATAGCATCCGTCAATCTATTCATCGAGGGATTCGTAAAGATATATAATATGTAAGGCTTTGGGTACTTTGAATTTTAAATTAATTTGTAGTTAGTGAAACATTCGCCATTAAACTATGATTATGAGGAATTATGGGTTTTATATAGAAAAATGAAGGTAAAGGCGATGGCTAGGATTTTGTAGCCTCACTTATATAGTCATTAAGCTGGGTTATGGACTATGTATCTAGATTGGCTCTAAATAGCTACATACACGGTTTAAACGCTGTGAAGCTTCTATTTCGCAAATCGTAACTTCAAATCCATCAAATTATATATTGAATTAATCAGCTTGGAAAGACCTTCACAATAGTCATAAATACGACACCAAATTCAAACTTTATTAAAAAAATCATTTTTAGTCACATTAACATTAAAAGCATCAACTTTCCGGGTCATTACATTCTTCCCCTTAAAAGAATTACGCCTTCGTAATTCCCCAAATACAACCTTCAACCAAATTGATAAACCACCTTTATCGGTCTAATTATAAATATGGGAAATTACATCAATCACAAGTTAATTACTAATATAGTAATATATAACACACATAAATTAATCATGATATAATTAAATTCACCCATAAACTGTATTTAAATTTTTATACACACATACTATAGCATACACCTTTTCAATCATGCAATCCAACTATAGTATAAAAACTAACCCTTCATTTATAAGGATGAAACAATATTAATCATGAACTAATTCATATTATGTATTTCAATAATTCAACAATAATTGACTCTAATTAAAATACACAATAAAACATAGATTGATCCAAACATGCATGTGCCAGTAAATGAATAAACACAAATTAATAATCAGCATAGCCCACCCAAATAAACATGCATATTCAAAGTAATATGACATCATCATCATACTAACTTATCAACCAATAACACGCGAGGGTTGATTTCCATGCTACGTATACATCCATCATTATGCATTCCCTCAAACTATTGATGATCTTACTTATAGTCTCATCACATGTTGATTTCTATGCTAACTATACATCCATCATAATATGCATCCCTCAAACTGTTGATGATCTTCCTCATAGTCTCATCCTCAAGATAACTGGCGTACCATCTCATACCTGTACCATCTAAAATATCATGTATACCTATTTATTGTCACATCCTCAAAATAGTATGTGTCTAGTCATGGCTACACTCTTTAAATGATTTGGTCATCCATTTTATTGCAACGCTTTGATTCTTGCATCACTTGTGTGCATTGGATATATGGTAACTCGTTTGACCATTCCTCTATTAGGGATTAATCGAAAAATCCCAGTTTTCTGTGTAACTGAACACCCGCCAAAAGCCGGCATTAGACCCTTCCTCGATCCAGGGTATACGGAACCCTTCAATGATTTGGGGAAACCGACTAATAACTAATGAGTGTCCTCACAATACCCATGCTTACTAGTACACTAGAAATCACTCCGAGTATCAACAATCCCTTCACATGCATCTCAAATCCTTTCCTCGCTCCAGTCATTTCCATTCACCATAATGGAACCCCTCAATGTTCCACTTTCCATAGTAGAACTCTTTAGTGTTCTACCCCACAAGTTCCCTTCAACGAACCCATCCTCATTCCATTTTCCACCATACAACCTTTCATCGTTCTACTCACGAGCTCCATTCGTTGAACTCATCTTTGTTTAATTTTCCATAGTGATTCCTTCATCTAATGTCTGGGATAACTCACCCAAAATACCAAAGAGGGACTGCTAGCACAGAGAGTTCTACTACACTTTAAAAGCAAAACATTTACCAAAACATTTTTATTTTCAAATCAAAGTTTCCTTCTCCCTTTAAAAATAAAGATTTCTTTTTTCTTCTAAAAATACACCATTAGTTTATAAAATAATTTCTCAAGATATATCCATCATTTTAAACCAATTAATTGTAATTTTGATAAAATATTGTCTTATATGAAAATTCAAACCGTTCTTATAGAAACTCTTTGTTTTAAAATATTTATGGAAGCAAAAAAATAGGTTTTCGAATACATAGTTTTAAAATTTTGTATAATAGGCCTACCGCCTATCCTTGATTCCTTAGTGGTACCCACCAAGACTTTTGTCACTAAAATCCTCAAACCACTATAACTTTTCTTCATGGAACCTCTTCACATTTCTTAGTCAAATAATGTATATACAATGTAATGACCTACCCTTTCGATCCTTAGAAGTCAACACCAATACATTTACAGTATTTACATTTCGAGCATCCATGTGCTGAAGGACAAATAGTTGGCGAAAAAGGAAGAAAAGCAAGAGCAGAATCTCACTTCATAATGAGTAAACTATAATAAACACAATGATCCTTACAGAAGAAAACTGTCATACACACACACACATCAAGAAGAGTAATAATTTATCATCGGCCTGGGCAGTTATAACAGCATGTCCTTACAACTGTTGATAAATACAAAAGCAGATAGTGCAGCGGAAATAAAAAGATACGCGAATACGTCTCAAGGCATCCATCTCGTCTCCTGTAGCTCCAAAGCAGACAGAACTAAATTTAAAATATACTCGGGCTAACCCAAGCATTATAACACAATAATGCTCGGATTGGTCTAGTGAAGCAGCGTGAGAAAACTCTATCAAATCATATTGGTTTCTATATTTATAAAATCCTTTAAAAAATAAAGGTATCTCGTAAGACCATGACGCTCATAAACACAAACGGGTTTTTAACTTACGATAACCAAAACATTTCTATAGAAAATCTTTTGATATTATTATAGTGTCTAGGGTTTAGAATAAATATTAAATATAGTCGAAATTGTTACATTAATTAAATTCCGGCATAATAGGTATGAAATCAAGTCCGAAGGCTCATATTGGAAAATGGATTCCAACTATGAAAAGGTAAGGTTCTACCCACCGAATTTGTACACCTTTGGATAAAATGTATTGAAGGCTACAACACGTTGCACCTCTGCTACACAGGACCGACCCTATCCCTTATTGGAATATGATCACCCCTTGGTTGATCAACAACCATAATAGGCCCTAAATCATACATAGATATCAACTCTAGATAAGGGATGATCATAACCTAACGAGAGAGACCCACATAGCCCTGCTGCACATCCCTGCTTTAATCATTTTACTGGGTTTGAGGTTCATAAGGTAACGATTACCTGATTCCTCCTAGCAATTCCCACTGGGAATGCTAACACTACCTATACAAGTTCATTCTGGGTCTGAACGAAATCGAAGGCACTACTTCTACAAAATCCATTTTGGAATCACCCTCAAGATTAGCAGCAAGTAACCCTAGCGCTTCAAAAAGCTCTGTCTTCGATCATCTTCAAGATGTCCTCCATTCAAACGCTTATATAGGTTCGAAGTGGTTTTCGAATAATATATCTGATCTCGGTCTCTCCGAACCGACAATGATAGTTTAAAACAGGCCAATATTTGATAGTCAGTTATTTAACTATCAAATAACAAACAATTTAACTAAAGATTCAATTTCCAAAGGAAAATTACGTTGGTTAAGCACAAAGCACCTATTAGCCTCTTTAATTAATCCTTTCATTAATTAAAATCACTTTTTGAATACTTGTATCAAAATACATTTACAAAGATATATTCATAAACCCTTTATAGTCCTTTCAATACTTGCAAAAATATCCACATACTTATTTCAACGGTATAAATATATTCACAAAAACACTACACTTTTCCTACTTAGAAAATGTATTCATATACTTATCTAAATGGTATAAGTATAATCACAAAACGTTATGAAAGATTTCTTATTTCAAAATCATATCAAAGGACTAATAAATATTGTTTTGAAAATAAGGAGATAAATCCATTTATAAAACTTTTAATAAATCTCCAATTTTATTTATAAAACTCTTTTACAATAATCCAAAATCATTTATAAAACCCCTTTTGGAAATATCCAAAATCTTTTATAAAACTCTTATATAAATATCTAAAATCATTTATAAAACTCCTTTTATAAATATATAAAATCATTTATAAATCTATAAAACAATTTGTTAAACCCTTTTATAAGTATAAGCTCTAAATTTGTTTTAGAATTCCTTTCATAAAATATCATTTATAAATTCCTTTATACATACACACACACATAACATAATTACAGCCTCCTTTTACAAATTCCAACTTATTGCAACTCTTTACAAATTCCAAATTCATTTATTACTTCTTTTACAAATTTCTAAATGGAATTACAAACTCCCTTTTCATAAGACAAAAACTTTATATATAACCATAACTCTAATATATAATTGTAAACTCCTATACTTCCCATGACTGGATCATTCCATATATTTCTAGAAATTCACAATTGGAATTATTTATTCCAATTTATCAAAATGATATTGATTTCCTTTTTATTTATAAGATGTCACTTATAAATCTCCTTTAAATCTAGACCATACCATCTATAAATTAGTTCTTTTATTTTCAACGTTTTATATAAACTGGTTTCACCAATATCCATTTCAAAAATATCTCCACCTTCCTTTAAACATAAGATCTCCCTTTTAAAAATAAAAAGTAACTCTTTCAATTTCCTTTTTTTAAGATAGCACTTGCTATTAAATAGTTTCCTTTAAAGACAAATACTTAAAAAATAATTATTAAAACCCTCACTTATATATATATATATGTGTGTGTGTGTGTGTGTGTGTGTGTGTGTGTGTGTGAATTTAAAAGAATAAATAAAGAAGTTGAATTAAAATAGAAAAGTTTCGAAACTCATTGTTAAAATAAATTATCACAGAAACCTCAAGATAAATTTTAAATCATTTTTCAAATCGAAAACCATTTCCAAAATCAAACATTACTTAGAAGTATTTCCAAAATACCATATCGAGGCCAATAGTTATTATAGCACTTAGAAAATGCTATTACTTCCCTTTTCATTAAAAAGGTTTAACTTTTCACAAGTTTCAGTGTCATATCCAATATGGCCACACAGTAAAATCTCAACATTTAACAATCTATTTAACGGGAATGTAACTGAAATAAAACAACGGAAATATAGCTGGAAATTAATAATCACATAAGAAATTCGGATTTCACTACAAATTTTCCTGTATTTCAATTTTAAATATTAATTGATTTTCAAAGTGGATATTTTAACCAATCAGCCAATAATTTCAACCAAACACAAACAGTAAAATTCTATCTATTTTATAAAATACTATTTTATCCAAAGAGGTGAGCTTAACTCACCAAAATTACGGTTGGCGCTGAAGCGTATCGGTTTGAACTAAAATTAAATGACATCAGATTTTAGCCTAAATTTTAAATTGCTCCAAATTAAGCCAAACCAGGTCCACCGTGTAGCTTTCGTCATTTCGGGTACAAGACAAAAAGTCTCATCTCGATTGGACCTCGTATGAGAGAGATACACATTTTATAAGTTATTGATTTTTAAATTAAATTTAAATTCACTAATTACATTTTATTTAAACTAATTACCCCTAATTAATCATCTTCCTCATTCATAAACTCTCCCGCCTATGCCTGTAACCTAACCACCTCAATGTCACTTCTTATTTCCTCCCCCATTTGCTCCACACTCGACGGAATCACAAACCGACGAATCCAATAAACTTCTCTTCGTGCGCTCGTCGATCCCGACCCGTCCAATCCTTCTCTACACGCCCGATAGAAAACGTGACCATGCTTTTCCAAGACCCGACCGTACCAGGTCGTGACCTACCTTGGTTGACCGCACCTTCTAGATTTCGACCACAAGATGCTCTTTCATGCGACAAGAGCAATGCACCATTCCCCGCGACCTATCGTCGCCTAAAACAAAGCCAAAACCTAACCCTAGTTCCTTCTCCTATTACTGACTTGGCCCATGACTGTTGCTTCCTTCCATAAATAACCGCACACCCTAAAATTAGCATAGATGGTTAATCTCACCAAATCAAACCCAAAGATTTCACCTTTATAATTTTTTTGATTTTTAAAACATTTGTTTGAATTTATATAAAGAGGATTTTATATGTTTTCTTTGTTTCGGAAATATGAATGAAACTGTAAAGGTGGAAACGAGAAAACGTGTGGTGTTGGATTTTCTTAAGTGTTGACTTATATTTATTTGCGGTTTTCAGCATTTACCACATAGATTTTCGTTCGGGTACAAACCACGAACAACCAAACAAAAATACGGTTGCGCCCAGAACAACAATGCGAGCACAGAACAATAGTAATATATACCGATTCAATAATTCTATAAAATCATGAAAACACTGTCGTTTACCAAAATCGTCAAACAATTTATTTAAATATTTTCCATATTAAACATTATAGAAAAATCAAATAAATTAAAAATACATCAATAAAAATTGAGTCATTATAATAAAAATTTATTGTCTTATTATTTATTCGAACCGTTTATTTCTGTAAATAAATTTACAAATGAATCCACCATTATTATTTATTAACAAAAAGGAGTTAAATAAAACCATTGAATCCATTAAATTAATATTCACGTTAAAATCTCGATATTTAAATCACTATTCAAATATAAAATTCCCAATTCAAACAATTAAATAATCCCTATATTTGAATTCAAGTTATTAAACCTTCAAAAACTAATATTTCAATATTTAAAATTAAGTAAATATTTCAAAATCAAACGACAAAATCCGGGTCGTTACATTCTTCCCCCTTTAAAATAATTTCGCCCCCGAAATTCTCAAGCTCAAAAAATACCTCAAACCCTTAAACTTTCAGAATCATGTGGTTGGAAAGAATTATTATATTCCCTACGTCCTTTAAAGTTACGAAAAATTTCGGCAGCGCCTCCTTTGCGTGGCTCGATCGAAAAAACTATAAATCGCCACTACGGGCCCAAACCAATAAAAGAAAACAAAAGCCCGGTAGCCTCCTATATGTTGGGCATAAAACCATCAACCAAAACAAAAATATAAACACGTACCAATTTGTCGGGCATGAAACCAAAAGCATCAATCCAGCCTTTGCTCCCATAACGTGCATCTTACTTACAAATAATATCCAACTATATATATCTTGCATTTTAAATGACAAAAGTAGATAATTTATTAAAGCCTATATGATGTACATATATCATCTGTACGTAATATCAAATCTAATCGCTCGCTCGATCACACAATTTCACTTCTGAACTAGTATCATTCACTCGACTTTTCTAGTGCGGACTCCGATCCGATTCCTTGATTAGAAACCTCTGTTCTCCTTACATAGACATAAACTATGATTAAAAACTTTGGAATCAAATCAAAAATCCTTATCAAGTGTTCTTCGTTAAGAATCAAGTGAAAAATTCTAACTCGGGTCGGTATAAAACACCTTGAAATCGTATACTCGAATCTGGATCAACAGTTATGCAAATAAAATGATCTAGATATAAATTACATATTTATTTCAATTGGTTTCTCAACTATGCCAATTCTTTTTGTTCACATTCATTTTACTTAGAATATCCCCTTAAATACTAATATCACTTATGAACCATTTCATAAAATCATTACTTAAGTTTATTAACGTCTTATACAACACAACTTACATTTATTAATCACATGATAACTTAAGTTCACATTTACATAATACTCTTCTGCATCCCTAGAGTATATATACAAAATTCTAATTTGTTTTACTTAACTAGAATGTTCAACAAATTTAAAATTTGTTTTAACTTTCTATCTCTCAAATTTATAAGTTATAAAAACTTATTATCATAGATTTCCAAAAAACACTTAGCTTTAATTTCCAATTTAACTTGGAAGTTTTCGACTGTCCAAAATCGTCGAAAATTCATTTTCATTTCAAAAATGAAAATTATCAATCAATCTCTCAAAATGAGATGCACAAACCAAACTATTCTAATGGTTATTATATATGAGTCTATAATATCACTTAACTGCAAATTTAAGAACTAAACAATTGTTAGCACCAAAATTGGTCACTAACCTCGTAGAGAAAGATTGTGTAGAGATATAAGTGATGAAAGTAAATTAAACAGAGAAGACAATGCTAATCTAACTGCAGAAAGTAAGAACACCAAATTTATAGTGGTTCAGCGTAATTGCCTACGTCCACTTTGAGGTTAAACTTTATTGATCTTCTTTATAGTTGATTACAAATACAATTCGTGAATCAAATGCTTGAATGAAGTTGTTAAGTGGAGAAGATGAGTCTTGAAAATGGCAGAGTCTCCCCAGTATTCTCTCTCCCAAAAAAGGAACCATTTCACTGTGACCCTGCCCCTCTATTTATAGGCAAATATGGGCTGGACTTCCCAAGTGGGCTGGATAGCCGAACGCTCCAGCCCCAGTACAGTGGTCGCTATATGCCGAACCAGGTGTGCCGAATGCCCTGATGCCGAACAGTCCCTTCTATGCCGAACGATGTGGTTGATGTTTGGGAAGTGCAGGATGTTTGTCAGTCGAAGCCGAACGCTCTTCTAGATGCCGAATACTCTTGTTGCCGAGTACTCCTGATGCTACCGAGTACTACGCCGAGTACTCCTATATGCCGAACTCCAGATGCTGTCGAGTTCTCCTTGATGTCGAGCGCTCTTGTATGCCGAGCAGTCTTGTATGCCGAGCAGTCTTGATGCCGAGCACTCTCGTATGCCGAGCAGTCTTGATGCCGAGCACTCTTGTATGCCGAACACTCTTGCTGCCGAGTATTGGTTGACGCCGAGCGCTCTGTATGCCGAACATTATGGATGTTGTGTACTTCACCGAGTACTCCTAGATGCCGGACATTCTATGACGCCGAGTTCCACTAGGAAGCCGGGTACTTCGCCGAACACTCCTAGATGCCGAGTACTCTCTGACGCCGAGTGCTACCTGATGCCGAGCACTGGTTGCCTGGTCAAATCTCCAGGAAACACTTGCCCCCCAAAGTGTATCATGTGACCGAACGTGATGCGCTTTGAATCTGGTTCAATTTCCCTTGATGCTGCCTTCTCGAGAATGCCTGTGACGGAGGTGCGTGACGAGCGTGGTTTGGACGCCGAACAATACGTTCGAAACCGGACAGCCCTCATGTGCCGAACGACACTTCGTTTTGATGCCGAACACTTCTGGTATTGACCGGTTCTACTGGGTATAGCCTTTTCAACTTCTACCTCCCTCTATATAACCAGGCGCCCTTCCACCATTTTCCTTTTACGCCTTCTTTTCTGTCATTCCTAGAGACTTGCAATTCTTGCCATCCTATCAGATATAAAGTCTAATTGATCCTTCCTCAACTTCGATCGTCGAACTAGGTATCATTCCTTCCACGATTACATTACTTCAACTTTAGGTTCATCACATGGAAACGGGGTATTTCTATGGTTGTACAATGTGTGGCTAGTAGAAGTGGCTCGTACGTTTGGAGTCGCCGAACGGTGCAAGGTAGTTAGGCCTAGCTCCTTTGTGCTGATCATGACTGGAAGAAAAAGGAAGATGGGGTGTCGAACGGCGTAACCTTTGCCGGGCGATCTGTCTCTGTCGTTCGGCGTAGATGGAGAAGGAGCAGGGTGGAATTATAATCGAGGGCGGAGCGCTACTTTAGCCGAACGAACTAAGGCCGAACACTACCCAAATGCCGAACAGACATACACGCCGAATAACATTTAGACCGAACAACTTAATTGCCGAACAACTGTCATGCCGAACAGATACATACCTGCCGAACAGAACTTAGACATACCGAACAAACACATACGTACCGAACAGAACTTAGACATGCCGAACAACCACATACATGCCGAACAGAACTTAGACATGCCGAACAACCACATACATGCCGAACAGAACATTTAACTGGACGATGACTTAACCGAACGAGGCCTTTAGCCGAACATAGACTTAGCCGAACAAGGCCTTTAGCCGAACGCTTGACAATGACTTAACCGAACACACATACATACCGACCTATTCTTAGGACGAATAATGCAATTGCCGAACAACATTTAAATGTCGAACAGTTATAAATGTCAAGTTAGACTTAAGCCGGAGACTTCACAAATTACACGTTTTCTGGATCTGGAACTGTAACCACCACCAGGCGGGCTCTTTGAGACGGTCAGCGATGACGGTCTTCGAAGGCAACGATTCGAAGCTCATTTTTATATCTTTGAAATCTTATTACTTGTACACAATTGCTTGCACTAGTTCACACACCACGTGGGGGGAAAACTCGTGTTGCTAATTCTAACGTTCTACGTTTTTTAAGTATAGTTCTCTCAAGCACTTAGCCAGGTTCGTTATTTATTTGGGATGTCGAGAAAATCTAGCTCCGCCACTATATTCGACAGGCCTGGGCCGTCATCAAGGCAAGGAGCCGTTGATACTTCTAATCTGTCGACTTCTCCTGCTCATAACTTGGCACCTAATGCTCTGGAGGCAACAATCTTACTAGACAATCCGATCGATTCACAAGCCTCGAAGATCAACGAAGCTGCTCTGCGACGGATATGTTCCATTCATGGGATTCCTTTTTCCGACGTGTTAGTTCCTTCGAGACACGATCGTCCTCATCTGCCCCCAGTCGGGTACACTACCTGCAACAAGTTCATGTGTTGGATGGGCAGCGTGCCTCCGTTCAATTTATTTCTCCGGGATGTTCTGCAGTACATAGACATAGCTCCGTCGCAGTTGCACTCGAACGGCCATGCATTTCTATACAGGACTTACTTACTTTTCATGGCTGTCTTCTCCAGACCTCCAACCCCCGGTGATATCAGATACATTTATATGTTCAAGAGACGGAAAGACAGTCCTTCCTTTATGTTCCTCGAGCCATACCACAAATGCCAGATCTTGACAGGGGCATGTAGCATATTCGCCCTGTACAAACAGGAATGGTTCTATGTGCGCTGCCCTTCTGGTTTCGCTAGGAGATGGGTTGAAGGCAGTAAGTCTCTCTGCTGAGTCACTATTCGTATTTAATCGGAGTCATGCATTTCCTAACCCTTCATTTCATCTTTTCAGGTATCAACCCGCGTCCGGAAGGCCGAGGATATTCTGAGGCTGTTGAAGTCATCAGAGCTCTTCCTGCTGAGGATCGAGACATCCGGACTATCATTTCAAATGAATCGCTGTTGGGGTTTGGCTTGCTAGCCCCTGGTCGTCGGATCAGCCTTCCAGAAGGTGTCACCATTCCCAAACCTTCGTCCGGTAAAGGGAAAAAACAGGCCGGATCGTCGTCGCGCCGCACTCCCGATACGCACAGAGAAGGTGAGCGTAGAGAAGATGATGTTCCTGAGACTCAAGGCGAGAACGTGGGTCCCACTTGGAATCCGGCAATCGAGGTTCAAGATATTGAGATGTCATCCTCCCCTTCGAAGGGGAAGAAGAAGTTAAAATATACAGTTTAAAAGGAGAAAGTTGGTGGCACTTCAAAAGTTACGCCTATCCCGCCTGAGAAAGAGGCTTCTTTGCAGCATCTGGAAAGTTCCTTGAGGGGTCTATCGAACCTTTCTATTCCCGAAGACATACTTAATTACGGGTTTGATGATCCTGAAGCCCTCAAATTTTCTTTGCCCGCTAGAGGCAATGCGGGAGTTCAACTCCCGGTCCAAGGAGACAACACCCCGATTAGTAAAGATAAACGAACTGGTCCATCGGGGGGAACACTAGGACACACACGCACATATGCATTCCATCATACACTTAAAGTTTTTCCTCATCTCACGGACTTTTCTTAACTCGTTGTTATCTCCATTCTTTGCAGGTGATATGGGGCGTTCTCACGGACTCGATCGTCTTCAGGGCTCTTCTGTATTTCATCACTCTGGACGGGATTCTGGTTCAGGCAGACGTAGGGACATAGGCGATTATGAAGATAGGGACAATCGTCCCCGCGAGTCATCTCACCGTAAGAAGGCACATTCTCAATCTTCCTAGTCCCGTGATCTTCCTCCTCCAACTGAGTCGGATAGGGAGAAGTCTTTACAGAAGGGTTATCAATCTGATGCTCCTCGAGAACAACATTCTAGTTCATCGAGTACAAGGCAAGTCCGAGAGCAACGGAAAAAAGCGAAATTCTCAAAGCCTCCTCCTCCTACTCCTACGGTGGACCCAACTGTTGCGGAAAAGATGGTCGATCTTAAGGCCAAGTTTCCAAAAAATTGCTTCGATGGTCTGAAGTTCCTCCCGGCCATTCATCATATTCCCGGGCATGTGAAACAGAGTGCCATTGCCTGCAATAACGACGTCTATGTTCAACATGACGCGTTTGTGCACTTGGTGGAGAAGATCTCGGAAGTATCCGTTGAGCGTCAACACGAGATTGATCGTCTGAATCTGGAGGCCAACAGCGATAGGAAAATCATCAAACTCCAAGACGAAGAGCTTGCTTCGTATAAGTCGAAGCTGGAAGCCGCTGAACAAAGCGCAAAAGATACTGCTGAGGCAGTTACTCGTTTAGAGGCGGCTCACAAAAAAGAGCTTGACGAAGCAGTCCAGCGCAGCGGTGCCCTCGCCCTAGAAAAAGACTCTGTCCAAAAAGAAAAGGACGCACTCGCCACCCAAGTCAAAGAGCTGAAAGAATTACTCTCCAAGGAGAAGGAGGATAAGGTAGCTGCTCAAGAAGAATCACAACGATACTGTGATGAGATCGTTGCTACTCGACTCCTGAAAACAAAGCTCGATGACGAACTCGCTAGGGTTGAGAAAATGAAGGATGAGGCCCGTGAAGAGGGCAAAAGAGAGGCTGCAGAGGAGATTGACTCTCGCCTCGAGGCGACCGCGGAAGCCGGCAGGGAAGAGGTCAAAAGCATGTTTGACCCGTTGATTGCTGAATACAGAGCCCGCGTCCTCATGCATCACGACTTAACATTCTTGGGTGACGGCTACCTTGAGTCCCTAGCCGAGGCCTGGGAAACTTTGATAAGGATTAGGAAGATCGAGTCAGGCTCCGAAGAGGTCGATGAGGAGGCCCTGGTGAAGGAGTTCCTTAGGGGGAATGAGCCATCGGATTTATCCGCAGCATTAGCACTTTACAGCAAAGGCTCTCCCCTTCCAAAAGAAAAAGATGGTGAAGCTGGCCCATCTGGGGTTAATATTACTGCTCTTCATACTGCTGCTCAGTCTGCTGCCCAATCGGCCGGTCGGCCGACACTTGATCCATTCGAGCAGCATGTTGGTTATGACCCCGAAGACCCTGGGCTCGATGCTCATGTGCTATCACCTATCCTGGAGGGTGAAACCCCACGCGCCACCGATAGCCAACCGGAACCTGGTGGGAAATTCTTCTTTCTCTAGAAGTTGAAAGATCCTGTCTTTTTTTCTAGCAGTGGCTACTCGTTCTAACGCTCATTCTTTATGTTTTCGTGCAGGTTGTTCTGACGCCGAGCAAATTCTGAGGAGCGATGACACCAAGGAGGAGGCAGGGAAAACAAGCGATGCTGTCCACGTGGGAGTACTCCCTGGTCCCGATGCTCAGTTGATCGGGGTGCTGGATGATGATAAGCTCGACGCTTCATCTCCTGCCGAAGGGGATGATGAAATTGAAATCACCGGCGCCACTGAGCATACCTCGCATATGAGCATGAAGGACTGCCTTGCCAAAGAGGAGAAGAAAAAGGCCGAGGTCAAAGTTGAACCCGGAATCCTGGAACTTTCCGACCCGCGGAATAGACCTCTGAAAATCATCCTCCCGGGCAGGTCCAAACTGCTAGATGTTCCGTCTCCTACTCCTGACTCCGCTTCCTTAGCAAGCAAGAAGTCCAAGAAAAGGCATGAGGGAGAGGAGTCATCGGAAAAGACGAAGGAAGACAAGAAGAAGAAATCGAAGAAATGATCGATATACTCGTTCAACGAGCTTCTTGCTTAAGTCTTGTAATTGCTTTTATCTTTCGTAGCTTGTAGTTTGTATAGACAGGTCTGGATTTTGCAGGAGTGATCATGTAATCCCATTTTGAACTTATCGAATAAAGTTTAGTTTCTTTTTGTTTGAATGATTCTCTTGTCTTTCTTTGGTTTGCTGACTAATTGTAGCCATAACTCAAGTTCTTATGAGTTGCATTATCTCCCGGTCCATTCTCGTGTTGTTCAAACATTTTTGGACATGGCGTACTTCTCGTCCCGCATCTCTCGAGTGCTTGGACTTTTTGCTGACTCTGTGCTCCGGGGACTTGGAGACTTGAAACCGTTTATACTCTAGCTCGCGCTCCAGGGACTCAGAGTACTCCGCTCTGCACTCTGGGGGATTCGGAGATTCGTATTCGTTTATACCCTAGTTCGCACTCTGGGGACTTAGAGTACTCCGCTCCGCACTTTGGGGATTCGGAGATTCGTATTCGTTTATGCTCTAGTCCGTGCTCTGGGGACTTAGAGTACTCCGCTCCGTGCTCTGGGGATTTGGAGATTTGAAATCGTTTATACTCTAGTCCGTGCTCTGGGGACTTAGAGTACTCCGCTCCGCACTCTGGGGATTCGGAGATTTGAAATCGTTTATACTCTAGTCCGTGCTTTGGGGACTTAGAGTACTCCGCTCCGCGCTCTGGGGATTCGGAGATTTGAAATCGTTTATACTCTAGTCCGCGCTCTGGGGACTTAGAGTACTCCGCTCCGCACTCTGGGGATTCGGAGATTTGAAATCGTTTATACTCTAGTCCGCGCTCTGGGGACTTAGAGTGCTCCGCTCCGCGCTCTGGGGATTCGGAGATTTGAAATCGTTTATACTCTAGTCTGCGCTCTGGGGACTTAGAGTACTCCGCTCCGCGCTCTGGGGATTCGGAGATTTGAAATCGTTTATACTCTAGTCCGCGCTCTGGGGACTTAGAGTACTCCGCTCCGCACTTTGGGGATTCGAAGATTTGAAATCGTTTATACTCTAGTCCGCGCTCTGGGGACTTAGAGTACTCCGCTCTGCACTCTGGGGATTCGGAGATTTGAAATCGTTTATACTCTAGTCCGCGTTCTGGGGACTTAGAGTACTCCGCTCCGCACTCTGGGGATTCGGGGATTTGAAACCGTTTATACGAGTCCGTACGTCGTACAAGATAATGTAGTTCGTCATTCAATTACGAGATATAGAAACGTTAGTGATTCATGGAAGGTACGGCTTCAAGCCTTTATTAATGAAAATCAACTAAACTGTTCGATTACAACTTTTCTTTTAAAAAGAAACTAAGTTGTTACTGAATGGAAAGATGCAGGAAATAACAGTGCTTAAAACAAGAAAGGAAACATGCTAAATGTAATAGTGCCGCAGATGTTCACTGTTCCATGCTCGGGGGAGTGTCGTGCCATCAACGGTTACCAGCTTGAATGTTCCCTCTCCAAGCTTCCGTTCAATGGCGTACGGACCTTCCCAGCTGGGATTCATACGTGATGGTACCGGGAAAACTAGTTTCAGAACGAGATCACCCACATCAAAGATCCTTGGGCGGACTTTGCCGTCGTAGTAGCGCTTGACTCGGTGCCTATGCGCTGCCGCCCTTAATTCGGCTTCTTCATGCTTTTCATCGATGCAGTCCAGTGATTCCAACAAGAGATTCTGGTTCGTCTTGGGATCATAGTATGTCACTCGGTGTGATGGAACTTCAAGTTCCACGGGTATAACGGCTTCAGAGCCGTATGCCAAGGCGAATGGAGTGTGGCCGGTCGCGGACTTGTGGGTAGTTCTATACGCCCATAATGCTGTCGGGAGTTCATCTACCCACTTGCCTCCGACCTTCTCCAGACGCTTCTTCAGTAAGGACTTGATTATTTTGTTGACGGCCTCGACTTGCCCGTTAGCTTTCGGGTGTGCCACGGCGGCGAACTTCTTCTCGATGCCATATTTTAAACAGAACTCTTTCAACTCTCTGCTTTCAAATTGCGTCCCGTTGTCCGTAATGATGGTGTGTGGAAGGCCAAAGCGGCATATAATGTTTCGTACAACGAAGTTAATGACCTTCTTAGAGGTGATTGTGGCCAAAGGTTCTGCCTCAGCCCATTTTGTGAAATAGTCGACTGCAACTATCGCATATTTCGCGCCACCTTTAGATATAGGCAAAGAGCCGATTATGTCAATTCCCCAGATCGCAAATGGCCAGGGACTAATCATTTGTGTGAGTTCCGTTGATGGAGCCCTCGGGATTCTCGCATATCTTTGACACCCGTCGCATTTTCTTGCGTAGTCCGCGGCGTCCCGGTTCACGGTGGGCCAGTAATATCCATAGCGGAGGATCTTCTTTGCTAGCGTTTGCCCCCCAGTATGGTCGCCACATTCCCCATTCGTGAACCTCTCTTAAGACCCGCTTTGTCTCATCATGAGCGATGCATCGCAAAAATGGGACTGAGAATCCTTTTCGGTACATTGACCCATCCTGCATTACGTATCGCGCGGCCTTTCGAAGGACCTGCCGTCTTTCGCTTCTTTTTTCTGGTAAAGCTCTGGTCGTTAGGTACAGTTTTAATGGGGTTATACACGATTCCTTCTCGATTTCTGTTTCCAACACGAGATCGACTTTCATCCCGTCTATGCTCGGGGCATGCAAGACTTCGATGGGATACAATCCCATTTGTTGCGCATCGCCGGTACTTGCAAACTTAGCCAATGAGTCGGCTTCTTTGTTCTGTTCGCGCGGGATATGTGAAATGTCATAACGCTCAAGATTTGATAGTAGCTCTTGGACCTGAACGAGGTACGGAGCAAGCTTTCGTCCCTTTGCTTGGTAGTCCCCCCGTACTTGGTAAACCACCAATTGTGAGTAACAAAAGATTTCGATTGATTCGATTCTGAGTTCTTTGATGAGCTTCAAGCCAGCGATCAGTGCTTCATATTCGGCTTCGTTATTTGTAGCCGGGAAGTCAAGCTTCAGGGCATAACAGATTGATCGGTTTTCCGGAGTTATAAGAACTACGCCCGCGCCGGAGCAACGGTCGTTTGATGCACCGTCGGTGTATAATTTCCATCGAACGGGGGGAATGATGTCGTCGTCATCCGGTTTGATGGGTATGGTAAACTCAGCGATGAAATCCGCTAATGCTTGCCCTCGGATGGCTCTCCGCGGTAAGTATGCGATATCGAATTGGCTCAACTCGATGTTCCATCTTAGAGATCTTCCAGAAGTTTCCGGCCGTTGGAGTACTTGCCTCAGGGGTTGATCGGTATAAACGCCGATTGAATGTGCTTGAAAGTATGGGCGAAGCTTTCGTGATGCAATCACCAAGCAATAAGCCAATTTATCGATTTTAGGGTAATTCCTCTCTGCCCCTGTTAAACGCTTGCTAACATAATACACCGGCTTCTGGACTCGATCCTCCTCACGAACCAATGCAACACTTATTGCATGCGGGGATACAGCCAAGTATACGTACAACATCTCGTGGTCAACTGGTTTTGCTAGCATTGGTGGACTCTCCAGATGCCTCACCAGATTCCGGAATGCTTCCTCACAACTAGACGTCCATTCAAAATTTCTCTTCCATTTCTTTATGATATCGAAGAATGGGATGCACTTGTCAGTTGCCCTAGATATAAATCGACTTAGCGCAGCCACTTTTCCGTTCAAGCTTTGTACTTGCTTTATAGTCCTGGGCGCTTGCACATCTCGAATAGCTTGGATTTTTTCTGGGTTGGCTTCGATTCCCCTAGCATTGACGATGAATCCCAAAAACTTCCCTGATGCAACGCCGAATGAACACTTCAGAGGGTTGATCTTCATCCCGTAAAACCTGAGTATGTCGAACATCTCAGCCAAGTCTCGAATGTGGTCGTTTGACCGTCGTGACTTCACGAGCATGTCATCCACATAGACTTCCATCGTTCTACCCAGCTGGTCCTTGAACATTCGATTCACTAAATGCTGGTAAGTTGCTCCTGCGTTCTTCAATCCAAAGGGCATCACTACATAGCAATACAGCCCGACATTTGTAACGAAGCTGGTGTGTTCTTGGTCCGGAATATGCATCGGGATTTGGTTGTATCCTGAGTACGCATCCATGAATGACAGCAGCTCGTGTTCTGTAGTGGAGTCGACCAACTGATCGATCCTAGGCAGCGGGAAACTGTCCTTAAGGCATGCTTTGTTCAAGTCGGAATAATCTACGCAAGTCCTCCATTTCCCATTCTCCTTTTTTACTAGCACGGGGTTGGATACCCACTCAGGGTAGAGGGCGTCGCGGACGAACCCATTTGCTTTGAGTTTGTCCACCTCCTCTCCGAGAGCGGCGGACCTCTCCGGATCCATTCCTCTCCTTTTTTGTTTAACTGGGACGTATTTCGGATCTATGTTCAACATATGACTCGTGATGGCGGGAGAAATCCCACACATATCAGAATGCGCCCAGGCGAAAACATCAAGATTCGCCCGGAGGAAGTCGCTAAGGTCTTCAGTCATCTCGGGACCAAGCTGTGATCCGATTTTCAGAATTCGCGAAGGGTCGTCGCGGCTAACTGAGATGTCAATTGTTAATTCAGCCGGTGCCGCCTTCTCTTCCCTGGGTTTCTCATCGTCGTCTCTCGGATCTATATCTCCGAAGATCCGAGAACTATGCCCGAGCCAGGGCTCGGGCACTACTTGTCAATTATTCGCATTAAGGATGCGGACGGGATTGTCCGCAACCTTTTCCTTCTCCCTCCGATGGGCTTCTCGGAGCTCAGCCACATAACAGGAACGACCAGCTGCTTGGTCGCCATGAACAATACCTACTCCTTTGTCAGTTGGGAACTTCAAAGTTAAACACCACGGGGCCAATGCTGCCCTAAACTCAGCTAGGGCCGGCCGGCCCAAGAAAACATTATATGGAGAATCCACATCCAAAACTACGAAGGGTAGAATTCGCACCCTCCGACGCTCGCCTTGCCCCAGTTCAACTGGTAACTCAACGTACCCTACGGCGTCGGTTGCTGCGCCGTTAAAGCCGTGTATACGAGCCTTGGACGGTTTCAGGTCTTTTGTTTCTAGTTTCATTTGATCGTAAGCCTTCTTGAAGATGATGTTGACTGAACTTCCACAATCAACCAGAATTCTTTTCACATATGCTGGTCCGATCGTTGCAGATATGACCATGGGGTCGATGGTCGGAGCCTCTATCTGATCAGCGTCTCTACTTCTAAACACAATATCGTCTGTCATTATGCGCTGCTGCTTAGCAGGGGCCCCGTCCTCCGTGTTCGAACAGCACTCAAAATCTGAATGCTTCAGGGAACTTGCATATCGCTCCATCTCTTGCCAATTCTTATCTGTGGGGTGAGGTCCGCCGATAATTGTATTTATGACTAGTCTACCTACGGTTCGGGCAGGCTCCTCGGGATGACGCGGAGCTGGTGCACGACCAGGGTTGGACGTTCCCTGTCCTCCTTCCTGAGGATCCTTCACAAATTCTTGCAATTTCTTCTGCCTGGTCAACTTTTCAATAGCGTCGTGTAGGTGTCTACACTCCTCCGTATTGTGCCCATAAGTCTCATGGAAGTGACAATATTTCCCGGTCCGTTTTTGTTCCTCGGTTGATTCTTTCGGACGTGGCTTTCTGTATTGAAAAGTATTGCAGGTGGATAGGTAAATGTTCTCAAGTGGCGCGTTCAGCGGAGTATACTCGCTGTAGCTTGGAATTCTCGACTTCCACTTCCCCGCTTCTTTTCTTTTCCCTTGACTCCTTCCTCCGGACTCCTTGGGTTGCCCAGGCTTGTTCTGGACATTGACCTGGACCTTTCTCGAGCTGTCTCCAGACTGCTTCACAGCAATGTTGCTCTTTATTGATTCTTGGACAGGTCCTGGCGCCTTATCCCGTCGTACCCACCTAGCTTCCTCTCTTCTTATGAACTGGTGTTCTTTTGAGTAGAAACGCTCTAGCGTAGCCGGAGGTTTTCCTGCCAGCCAGTCTCCAAACTCAGAGTCTGGATCCACACCTCTCATTACAGCCATTAGAATTGCATGGTCGTTGGGATTACTGACTTCAGTTGCTGCAACGTGGAATCTTTGCAAATATTCCTTCAACGACTCCCCGGGATTTTGGATTACACTTGACAGAGACATCACGTCCTTTGGGCGCGTAGTGTCTATCCTGAACTGCTCAATAAACTTCTTTGCCAACTCCTCGAAATTTGATACGGATCGCGGAGGAAGTCGGGTGAACCACATAGTAGCGATCCCAGATAGAGTAATCGGAAAGCACCTACACTTGGTGGCATCATTCGCTCTAGCTGAATCCATCATCCATTCGTACCTCATGACGTGCTGTCTGGGGTCAGTCCTCCCTTCATACGCAGGGATAGTAGGCATACTAAACTTCCTGGGGTACGCCGCTTGCAACACAACATCCGTGAACGGAGTATGACTTCTTGACACTCCCCAATCATCATTCGATAACCCCTGATTTTCCTTCATCAACTGCCTGATCATGGCTGTCAGATCTGGTGTCTGTATGGAAGGTGGAAGGTTGGTGTCTGTTCTACGCGCCTGTCCATGCTGATGCCTCCTCTCCTGGCGATCTGCCAATCGTGCGTCTTGAGGTTCGACATCGTTAGCATTTTGATGATCCGGGCCTCTGTCCTCCATCTGTACCCCGGTCCTAAAGTTTCCAGCTCTTGCTTGGTCACGGTCTCCAGTTGTTTGAACAGCAGCTTCTGCTCGTGCAGCGTCAGTCTTGCGGCGTCTGCGCCTGGGAGGTTCATCAGAGGAAGTTGAATTGTCAGATGAAGAGTAAGGAGCGGGATTTCCCCCAGCATTCTGTTGCTGCTGTTGAGTGAGTTGTGCCATCAGGTTGGCGTTAGCTTGCATCTGCTCTCCTAGTTGTCTCCTGCTTTCCCTGAGTTCTCTCATCAAGTCATTAAACTCTATTCTGGTGACAACCGGAGTCTGTTCTTGAGCGGCAATTCCTGCACTCGGAATCGCTGGTTGATTGCTAGGTCCTGCTTGTTGCACACTAGCAGTTTCGTGGGCATCCGCATTATGAGAAGCTGACCTGGTACGTGGTCTTGCCATTGTAGAGTTATCGGTATGAACTCTGAGTAGAATCAACGGATGTCCTATCAGTGAGTCGGATCTTCTTTGGGTGATTTGTTCAATCCAGTAGCTTCAAAGCAGATCCTTGAGGTCTGAGAATTCAATTCTCAGTGAAAGCACCAAAGTGTTAGCACCAAAATTGGTCACTAACCTCGTAGAGAAAGATTGTGTAGAGATATAAGTGATGAAAGTAAATTAAACAGAGAAGACAATGCTAATCTAACTGCAGAAAGTAAGAACACCAAATTTATAGTGGTTCAGCGTAATTGCCTACGTCCACTTTGAGGTTAAACTTTATTGATCTTCTTTATAGTTGATTACAAATACAATTCGTGAATCAAATGCTTGAATGAAGTTGTTAAGTAGAGAAGATGAGTCTTGAAAATGGCAGAGTCTCCTCAGTATTCTCTCTCCCAAAAAAGGATCCATTTCACTGTGACCCTGCCCCTCTATTTATAGGCAAATATGGGCTGGACTTCCCAAGTTGGCTGGATAGCCGAACGCTCCAGCCCCAGTACAGTGGTCGCTGTATGCCGAACCAGGTGTGCCGAACGCCCTGATGCCGAACAGTCCCTTCTATGCCGAACGATGTGGTTGATGTTTGGGAAGTGCAGGATGTTTGTCAGTCGAAGCCGAATGCTCTTCTAGATGCCGAGTACTCTTGTTGCCGAGTACTACTGATGCTACCGAGTACTACGCCGAGTACTTCTGTATGCCGAACTCCAGATGCTGCCGAGTTCTCCTTGATGCCGAGCGCTCTTGTATGCTGAGCAGTCTTGTATGCCGAGCAGTCTTGATGCCGAGCAGTCTTGATGCCGAGCAGTCTTGATGCCGAGCAGTCTTGATGCCGAGCACTCTTGTATGCCGAGCACTCTTGCTGCCGAGTATTGGTTGACGCTGAGCGCTCTGTATGCCGAACATTATGGATGTTGTGTACTTCGCTGAGTACTCCTAGATGCCGGACATTCTATGACGCCGAGTTCCACTAGGAAGCCGGGTACTTCGCCGAACACTCCTAGATGCCGAGTACTCTCTGACGCCGAGTGCTACCTGATGCCGAGCACTGGTTGCCTGGTCAAATCTCCAGGAAACAACAATCGGTTTATTTCAAATCATTTTTAAATTTTTATATATTTATATATATATATATATCTCCCTTTTATATCAAATCTTAACTTTGGAGTTTCAAACAAAATTTGTTTTACCAAAGCCAAACTTCTATAGCAAACCACTATGGTAGCAATCCATCACTTAAGAAACTCAAAAATGAATACCGATGATGCTGCGGTCATCACCAGAATTATTTTCCAACGACATATGTGAGTTCGGTGCTTTTTGCCTCTTTTAAAATCATTTTAAAACATTTCTAGTCAAAAATACTTCCAAAATAATACTATTACAATTTCTTACAAAACTTTGAAAAACAATTTCCAAAACACCCGGATTTTAATTCTCAAATTCTTATTTTAAAAAACTTTTTATAAACTATATTTATAAAGTATATTTGTATAATCTAACTTCCTTATATAAATTTACTTCACAATTATATATCTTCGTTTGAATTATAATAAAAAACTTTAATTAAGGTTAAATTTTATTTTTACCCCAATATTATCTTTGAATACTTTATAGTCAAAGTCGTGAAACTGAATTCATAAGGTGTTCGTATTTAATTTAGCCAAAGCAATATATGCTCTTAAACTACCTGAGCACAAACAATAAACAATAAATGATAATAACTGAATATTATCATTTTCTAACATCTAAACACGCCATATATAAATATATTAATTTCTGAAATTTTATTCCCTTTATATATAAAAAATGATCTAGGTAAAATTATTTCATTTACTCAATTTCAAAACAATACTGTGTCGTTCTACCTCATTCAAGAGTTTAGAAACCCCTATCGATATAGTTGTTCCTTCTACACCGACCAGAATTCATAAACCACTCAACCTATAAATCAACACAAAATAAAACATTTTATAACACTAACAAATACGTGCTTATATATATACAGACTCAAACTTATCCTAGGGCCTTACTTACCCTATCTCAAATGAGTTTACCCCATCAAAGCCTATGTGTTCGCTCAGCCTAAGCTCTGATACCAACTGTAACAACCCACCTTTTTGAACCTCAGAAGTCGACACTAATACATCCATGTTATTCACATGCCGAGCATCCAAGTGCGGGAAGGACAGATAGTTAGGGAAAAAGAAAGAAAAGACATAGCAGAATCTCACATCGTAACAAGTAAACTATAATATACACAATGATCTTTGTAGAAGAAAACTGATACACACACACATCAATTAGAGTACTAATCTATCATTGACCTAGACAGTTATAGCAGTCTGTCCTTACAATTGCTGATAAACACCAAAACCAGACAATGCAGCGAAAATAAAAAGATACGCAAATACGCCTCAATGCATCCAGCTCTCCTCCTGAAGCTCCAAAGCATCTAGAACTAAATCTGAATCACACTCGGGCTAACCCGACCATTATAAGAAAATAACACTCGGATCAGTCTGGTAAACCAGCACGAGAAAACTCTATCAAATCATTTTGATTTCTATATTTACAAAACCCTTTGAAAAATAAAAGTATCTCGTAAGACCATGCTACATATAAACACGGATGAGTTTTTACCTTACAATAACAAAAACATTTCTATAGGAAATATTTTAATATTATCATAATGTCTAGGGTTTAAAATATATATTGAATATAGCCAAAACTATTACATTAATTAAATTCTAGCATAATAGATATACAATCAAGTCCGAAGGATCGTATTAGAAAATGGATTCCATCTATCAAAGGGTAAGGGTCTATCCACCAAATCAGTACACCTCTAGATAAAATGTACTGGAGGATACAACACGTTGCACCTCTGCTACTCTAGATTGGCCCTACCCCTTACCGAATAGGGCCAAATATAATATCCCCATGGTTGATCAACAACCTTAATGGTCCCAGAAGCAGACATAGATATCGACTCTAGATAAGGGATGACCATACCCTAATAGGATCGACCCCCATAACCCAGCTGCACGTCCCTGCTTTAATCATTTTACCAGTTGTGAGGTTCATTAGGTAACGACTACCTGATTCCTCCTACAATTCCCACTTGGAATGCTAACATTTCCCTCCAAGCAGAAATGCAATACCAGCATTCATCCATACAGTTCGTTCTGGGTTTAAACGAAACTAAAGGTACTACTTCTACTACATCCATTTTGGAATCATCCCCGGGGCCAGTAGAAAGTAGCCCTTGCACTTCAAAGAGCTCTATCTTCAATCTCTTCAAGATGTCTTCCATTCGAACACTTATACCAGTTCGAAATGGTTTCATATAATCTCTTCAAGATGTCTTCCAAAGTAAAATAACGCTGGTTAAGCATGCAGTACATATTAGCCTCTTTAATAAATCCTTTTATTAATTAAAATCACATTGTAAATACTTGTATCAAAATACTTTTACAAATATTCACAAACCCTTTATACTCCTTTCAATACTTGGGAAAATATCCATATACTTATTTCAACGATATAAGTATATTCACAAAAACACTACACTTTCCCTACTTAGAAAGTGTATTCATATACTTATCTAAATTGTATAAGTATATTCACAAAACATTATAAAAGATTTCTTATTTCAAAATCATATCAAAGGATTAAAATAAATATTGTTTCGAAAGAAATGGAGATAAGGATAAACCAGTACATTATTCCTTCGATGTTAAGCATTGGATGAATGTCCACACCGCCAAAATTAAGAAGTTCAATTTGGGGAAATGCATCTCAATTTCTTTTATAATTTTCTTTAATAAATTCTTTATAATAAATCTCTTTCATTTATAAACATCTCCTTTACTAAAATTATAATCCATTTACAAAAATCTTAATAAACCTCCAATTGTATTTATAAAACTCTTTTACAAATATCCAAAATCATTTATAAAACTCTTTTTAGAAATATCCAAAATCATTTATAAAACTCTTTTATAAATATCCAAAATCATTTATAAAACTCCTTTTATATATATCCAAAAACATTTATAAATCTCTAAAACAATTTGAAAAGCCCTCTTATAAGTATAAGGTTTAAATTCACTCTAGAATTCCTTTCATAAAATATCATTTATAAATTCCTTTATAAATATATATAACATAATTGCATCCTCCTTTTATAAATTTCCAAACATATTGCAACTCTTTACAAATTCCAAATTCATTTATAACTTCTTTTATAACTTTCTAAATGGAATTACAAACTCCATTTTTTAAGACAAAACTCTAAATACAACCACAACTCCAATATATAACTATAAACTCTTATACTTCCCATAATTGGATCATTCCATAAATTTTCTTAAATTCACAAATGGAATTATTTATTCCAATTTATCAAAATGATATTGATTTCCTTTTTATTTATAAGATATCGCTTATAATTCTCCTTCAAATCTATACCATACCATCTATAAATCTATTCTTTTATTTTCAACATTTTATATAAACAGGTTTCACCGATATCCATTTTTAAAATATCTTCACCTTCCTTTAAACAAAAAATAAAATAGTTTCCTATAAAGGCAAATACTTCCAAAATAATTATTAATAACCTTACTTATATATATATATATGTGAATTTAAAAGAATAAATAAAGAAGTTGAATTAAAATAGAAAAGTTCTGAAACTCATTTTTAAAATAAAATATCACAGATATCCCAAGTTCAATTTTAAATCATTTTAATCGAAAACCATTTCCAAAATCAAACATTGCTTAACAGTATTTTCAAAATATCATATGGAGGCCAATAGTTACTAAGTACTTAACAAATGCTATTACTTCCCTTTTTCACTAAAAAGGTTTAACTTTTCACAAGTTTCAGTGTCACATCCAATATGGCCACATGGTCAAATTTCAACATTTAACAAGGGATATTTTAACCAATCGACCAATAATTTCAACCAAACACAAATAGTAAAATTCTATCAATTATATAATATACTGGTTTATCCAAAGAGGTGAGTTTAACTCGTCGAAATTTCAGTTGGTGCCGAAGCATACCGGTTTGAACTAAAATCGAACGACGTCCGATTTTAGCACAAATTTCAGCTTGGTCCAAATTTGGCTAAACCAGTTCCATCGTGTAGCTTTAGCCATTTTGAGCACAACGCAAAAAGCCTCGTCTCAATTGGATCTCATATGAGAGAGATATGCATTTTATAAGTTATTGATTTTTAAATTAAATTTAAATTCACTAATTATTTTTCATTTAAACTAGTTACCCTTAATTAATCATCTTCCTCATTCATAAATCCTCCCGCCTATGCCAGTTACCCACCCACTCCAATGCTGCTCCTTCTTTCCTCCCCCACTTGCTCCATACTCGATGGAATCATAAACAGACGAATCCAATAAACTTCTCTTCGTGCGCTCAACGATCTCAACCCGACCAATCCTTCACTGCACGCCCTATGGAAAACGTGACCTTGCACTTCCCCGATCCGACCATACCAGGTCCGACCCACCTCGGTTGACCACACTTTCCAGATTTTGACCAATGAGATGCTATTTCATGCGACAAGAGCAATGCACCCTCCCCGCGACCTATCGTCGTTTAAAACAAAGCCAAAACCTACCCCTAGTTCCTTCGCCTATTATTGACTTCGGTCATGACCGTCGCTTCCTTCCACAATAAACCGCACACCCTAAGGTTAGCATAGAATTGTAGATCACACCAAATCAAATCCAAAGATTTGACCGTTATAATTTTTTGGTTATTAAAACATTTGTTTGAATTTATAAGAAGAGGATTTTATAAGTTTTTTTTGTTTCAGAAATATGGATGAAACTGTAAAGGTGGAAACGAGAAAATGTGTGGTATTGGATTTTCTTAACTATTGGCTTATATTTATTTGCGATTTCTAACATTTCGCTGCATAGAATTTCGTTCGTGAACGAACCGCGAACGACAAAACAAAAATACGGTCGCGCTCAGAACAATAACGCGACCTCAAAACAATAGTAATATACACTGGTTAACTAATTCTGTAAAATCCCAAAAACACTGTCGTTTGCCAAAAAATCATCAAACGATTTATTTAAATATTTTCCAAATTAAAAATTATAGAAAAATAAAATAAATTAAATTAAAAATACATAAATAAAAATCATGTCGTTATAATGAAAATTTATTGCCTTATTATTTATTTGAACCATTTATTTCTATAAATAAATTTATAAATGAATCCACCGTTATTATTTATTAATAAAAAGGAGTTAAATAAAACTACTAAATCTATTAGATTAATATTCACATTAAAATCCCTATATTTAAATCACTATTCAATATAAAATTCCCAATTCAAATAATATAATAATCCCTATATTTCAATCCAAGTTATTAAACCTTTAAAAACCAATAATCAATATTTAATATTAATTATATATTTCAAAATGAAACAAAAAAAATCTAGGTGGTTAAATACAATTACAATATGTCGAACAATAAGAAGCAAAGTGAACAAGTAAACAACCAAACAAACAACAACTAATCAAAATTAACAAGCGACAAGCAAACCAAACAATCAACTACAAGCAAAAGAGATTAATCCAAACAAGCATGACATGATTTAATTAGTGAACATCATTCGAACAAGTAAACAAACAAATAATCAAAATCAATTACATTAAAACAAGCAATTAATAACATGATGCAATCATAAGAAATTAGTTAAAACGAGCACAACGTAAATTAATAAGTAGACATGGGTAATTGAATAGCTAAAGTTTCTTAGCTGCAATTAATTTAACAAATAACAATGCAATACAAATAATTCATCCAAAGTAAACGAATACAACCAACAAGATGACTATCCTAAACATCGAAATGGGTTGTCCCTTCTTCATACCCAACTCTCTCCATGGAAGGAATAACTAAATATCCATACAGGTCAATGGAAAATCACACACAATAATCATAAAATTGACATCGTCATAATGAGTGTCGGGAAAATTCAAAACTCATCTTACCCCATCATCTTGCACCAATGTTACAAAGTCTAGTTTTATAGTTCTCGGTTGAAATTCCCAAATAAAACTACTTTTTAATAAAATACCTTTTTTAAAAGAAACCTCCAAAGTTTGTTATTCAATTAAATATTTTACTTTTTCAACTATTGACTTTTCAAATCAGATCATTCTTATCATCAAATAATATCTCAAGTTATTACAAAACTATATATTTTATAATAAAATATTTCTTAACAGCATGTCTCCAAATATATTCTCAAAATTAACAATTTTCAAGTTAGGTCTCTTTCAATCTATTGGGCTGGGAAATGGCACAACACCCAAAAACGAGTTGAATATAGAGATCTAGCAAATAAAAATAAGAACACAAAGAAATTTTTATAGTGATTCGGCAAATCTGAGACCTACGTCCACTATAATCTTATTTCTTATGGATTTTAGTCACATGTATAAAGGTTTGGCCGGTCAGAAAAGGGCCTAAAATAGCTGAGTAAATTTCTTAGTGACTATGGTTGAGTCGAGATAAAGGAAGAAGAAAGGAAGTTCCAAAATACCTTTTCCAAATGCTCTAAGCCTTGTATTTATAGGCAAATTGCCCAATAGAAATGCCATATCTCAATATACTATGCCTAACTTCAGATCCGAGAATGTGGGAGAGGAAGATAGAGTCCCCAAACCTGAAAATTCAACTTGGTACCGACCAAAATTGGTCGATATCGATTTGATTTATAGCAGGAAGGTTGCTCCATCTTCCTTCCCTTGGTCTTCTATATTTGATCCATCGTGCTCCAAGCACTTTTCTTTGGAAATTATGTTGTTTCTGAGAGGTTCTGATATTTCTAGTACTTGTCTTCTTTCCTTCAGAACTTCCTTGGTGTTATTCGCCCACTCCTTTAGAAATTCACCTCAAGACGATCACTTAAGCCAATATTCCATGATTCTGGCTCCAGAGCCAACTAGGCCCTAGAAAGAGCTCGGTATCGAACTCTCTCCTAGATTCTTATGCTTAACCAATTTCTTGAGATCATTCTCTTTGCCTTTCCCAGCATGTTCCCAAGTCCATAAATTATTTTGTCTACATCTTTATGCCCAGGTTCGTTTGAAAGCTGCTTGGTTAAGAAGCCGGATAAGACTTGCCTCCCAGAGTATGTTTCTGTCAGATATAAAGCATGCTCTAGAACAAGAAATGTGTATATCATCATCTATATATGTTTGTTGGTTATCCAAGAGTTGCTTCAAAGCATTGTCTCTATTCCGTAAATATCCACGCGACTGCTTTATATAGTAGAAATCCCATTCTCCGTGCAAAGGACCAGATCCACTCTCTAAAGACTATTCCATGCCTTAGTCCAGTGCGTACTATCTTTTTGTCACTTTTCCTCCTTTTCTTTTTTGGATTTAGATCAAAAATTCATCTTGGTATCGAACTGTTTTGATGGTACTGAGAAGAATTGCCTCGTCATTTCGGGAACAATATATAACTGAGTACTTAGCTTCATTTCACTTCACACCTTTACTTAATGAATACTTTTAGAGCTTCTAACTAATGCAAAATTCAAGCGACTTAATTTCCACTCCTCAAACCGATTGCTGCCGCCTTACTCATGCCACCGTTGACCATCTAAAGGAACCATCACCATATGATTTTCCTTCCAATTGACATCGATCTCACAAATCAATTCGTCCTCAACTTCATCCAAGTATTCATTCGGATCTTGAAACCAAGGTGGGTTGCTTTTTGCCTCATAGCGATGAAGTCCATTGTTAGTGTTGGCATGTGGTTGTCGTGATCGATGGATGGTTGGAAACATCAACTCGTGATCGGACTATGCCCTTGCCTTGGCCATTGCAAAGATGTAAGACCTCTTGGGGTAACCCTACACTCAACCAGTAGCCAACAATGCATTTTCCTGGGTCACGCTGATCCTTAGTGCCCCAAGTGTTAATTTCGAGTCTTCCTTAACCTTGCTTTGGGCCACCTTCTGCAATTCCTAGGGTCATCCTTTTTCTAACAGCTTCGAGCATCGATCCAATTAATATGCATAAATAAACATGGTTAGGACTTGATCGATCATAAGTTGTTTCTTAACATTCCGATGCGACGATTCTTATTCAAAGAACGACCACATTGGATATGTTCCATCGTTCGAACTATTCTACCACACCATATCTCCAATCACCACATTACCCGTATTTCTACAAAAGAACTCTCCACGACGCTCTAGACAGCAGTTTTATTATCAATTATCCGATGATAACAGGTAAGATCCGATGCACGGGATTCTTGAAGATAGTGTCCTGCTCCCAACATAGAACCAATGGGTGACAATCCTCCATCAAGCTATATAGCTTGCAAAAGATATATGCTTAGGCGATGCTATACCACCTTTCAATCCATTCTTACGTATGTTCCTCGAGGAGTTTGGGCTAGCTCTGACACAAGTCCATCCCAACGGATTTTCCTCACTAAAGCTCTTTATATGTACTGTTTATAAACCAATTCCAACGACCTCCCACCTTCATAGAACTAACTTATGTCCTGAGTTTCAAACAGTGGAAGGGGCCACCTTCCTATATGACTATTGAAGCCTGGTGCTAATGTAAAGTAATCAAGCTCTCCACATTAAACATTCATACTTCTAGAATGAATATTTCTTCATTCTATATTTGTATGGCTTCAACCGGCTTTGGCTTTTTAGAGGTAAGATTCCTTTCTTTCCTTTCTTCTCATACTTGGATTCCCATCGTCTAAACCTTTAAACTATTATCATATTCCTTCGTAAATATTACCGCTCGAGATAAAAGCGAACAGCATGCTGAAACTCTAAAAGTTCTCCAAAGAATTAACTTCCAACAATGCATCCACTTACCTTCTGACGAATAAGAACTTTATCCGGTGCAACCTAATACATCCTGAATGCTTTGCCATTCCTACCATTGTTCCTCTGAGTAGTTATAGAATACCTACTAGGTCTTCTGCTCCCACTCCTAGCTTTAGTAACAATCTCCAAGGGGAAGCTAAAGGGCCACCTGGCACTACAAATGTTAATGAACCAGTTGATAGAACAGTAGAAGAACATATTGCCAGCAAAGTACCGATGGAAAAAGAAGAGAGTGTCAAGATAGAAATAATAAAGTAAGAAGGAGACAGGGAAAAAGGAAGATAGGAAGAAGGAGAAGAGAAAGAGAAGAAGAAAGCGATGAAGGAGGCGAGGGTGACGACGACTTTGGTCGAGAGGGAGATGAATCGTATGGAGAGATGTCTCCCGAAGGCATCGAGCTCCCAGCCTTGCTGCATCCAAAGTGTATAGTCATCAAAACTTCAAGACAAACCGCAGAATCAAGCATGACGCCAATAGCTGAAGCAACTCCTTCGACTGGTACTTCAGATGATATATCTGGCTCGTTGAGCGATTTTGGTGTTCTAATTGCGATCTTCTTAAGGAGGGCTCTTCAGGCTTCAACTTCCTGTGTAAGGATATCCTAGCCGAAGGAGGTGAGACCGCATTTTATTTCCTTTCAAACATGGTCCGTAGAGTACTTAAGGGAGAACATCGATAGTCTATGCACGCTCCTTCCATTTGCTCGTGTTCCAATATTCCAAAACCTATATGATCTCTTCTTTTGTTTTAGGTACCATGGGCAGAGATCGTTTCGGCTACCTCCATTAAGGCATTTTCAAAGAAAGGAAGTAGACTCATGAGCTGCCTCATTCCACATCTTATAAAGGACAAGAGACTGAAGAAGAAAGATACAGCAAAAAAGAACGCGAGGCAGAAAGTGATAGAAAGAAGAGACAGGCCGAGGAGAAACACTCCTATGATCATGGGAAAAGGCACAAAGATTCACGAGATCACCAATGTTCATCTTTTGACATTCCTCTGCCTCGATCTCAACCTTAGCTTCTTCCATAGCAACAAACTACAACATCGCTCTCACTTGCAACTTTCGTTCCTCCTCCTCAATCCAAAGGAATCACCACTCGTCCAACTCCTCCAGCCTCGTCCAGCCGAATGCAGGTTTCCATCCCTGGCCTCTTCTTAAATGGTGTCATGTTTTAAATGACATCAAAAATATTCCTAAGGAAAAGAAAGATGGCAAGATTGGATGTGTCCAAGAGCTTGTCGACCAAGGATACGAGTGAAAGAAGCTTTGTTATGCCCTCTCCAATATCAACTTAATCGACCAAAGGAATATCTAATCGTTTAAATTAGAAAAGAAAACCTGTGACAACCTTATAGAAGGGTGCAAGAGTGATTTGGAGAAGATGAAAAAAGAAAGAGGCGCGGCTCTGAAGTGGAGCGGCTCTGAAGTGGAGGCAAGTGTCAATGACTTGAAGGTGGAGATGAAGAAAGCTCACCAACAGTCTGAGATCATGGTGAAAGATATGTTAAGGACTGCTCATGATGACAATGTTGTTCTCCAAACACAGCTTTTTGACAAGAACTTGACCCTCCACGAGGAGGATGAAACTACCCTAGCAAAAGAAAAATTATCAAGGACCAGGCAGTTGAAATCTGGGAGCTCCATGTTGAAAAGGAAAAGCTTGAATCCGAACTCCTTCTAGTGAAAACAGAGAGATTGGAGGCTTAGGTTGACTATACTGCAGCTGCATATGATCTAAGCAAGCTAAAGGAATAGAAGGCCAAACAAAGGGAAGAATTGAACACCATCCTTCAATAGTTCTTTGCTAACATAATCCAATACAAGAATTTGAAGTGGTTGGGAAGTACATACGTCGCTACTTTCTCCAATACTTGGGAGGAGATATTACAGTGTGCAGAGGCATTCGGTGAAGGCCTAACCGAAGATGGGTTAAAAGCCAAGTCTCTCGACGTTGAGGACATTTTGAAACTCCAAAAAGGAAGGGAAATCCTAGATGTAGAGGAGCTGCTGCTAAAGCTGCTACTGAAGCTCTTGCTGGTCCAAGTGCATCGGGCCATGTAGAATCTCCTTCAAAATCTCAAGATCTTTTAATAAAGATTCCATCGTCTGAGGAGGCTAGATATGAGGCCATCCAAATCATCCCATCTTTTACCACTTCTACCCCTATTGAAACTTATATTCCCCCCTTCATCGACCAATTGATGCAATCATCAATCGAAGAGGGGGAGATTACTAAATTTCATATCCAGCAATCCAGTCCTTGTAAGGTATATCCCTCATCTCGAAGTCCTTTAGTTCTCGTCATACTAACCTTTACTACTCTATTTGTAACCTTGTAGGTCATCCTTCTCTTCCCCTCCTCCATTGTGAATTACTCTAGGCTTGGGCACTGCAGCAATTACAACCGAGTTAACCTCCGTGGTCATGGGACTAGTCGTTCTAAACCTTCCCTCCAGCTCTATTCTAGGTTCTGATGGAGGAAAAATTGCAGCTCTAAAGGCTTTCCAGTCCCTAGGGGAAAACATTACTATCACTAGTGCCTCAGACCCGATTGAATACTTTTCCATAGCGAAGAAGTCAAAGCTTAACATCTCTAAATTCAAAATCTGGACCGGACCTGGTCTTGAAAAGACTACTGATACCGAGAAGCCAAAGCATTCTCTATGAGCTTCCCATTACCATCAAGACCCCAAAGGACAGCAACATCGGTGCCACCACGGAGACCTCTGAGCCCCCATCGACTGTCCTGATGATCCTGCAACCACTACCTTTGAAGGCAACAGTACTCCATCTGAAGGCAGCATACCAAGGGATGAAAAAGGCCAAAAGAGGCCTCATGATGGCTCAGGTAGCCAAGTAAGCAAGCAAGAAGAAGAAGAAGGGTCATAAGAAATAGCTCATCATCGATCTTCCAATGACAATAAGACAGTCTACATTTGTCTCTTTTTACGTCGTAATTTCTATTTTTCAGTTTGTTGTACTAGGCTATGATTATGCGAAACTGACCCTCACATCCATTGTATATAGAGTTAGTATGTAATAAAAGACAACTTTTCTATTTCAATCTCTGTTCCATTAACATTTCTACACTTTTTGTACTATTCATGCTTATATACAATTGTCGCATATATAATATAACTACTTGTACTGCAATTTATCCATATTATACATGTATGTGCTTGTGTAATTTTTTTACTTACTATAACTCTGTACATATAAGTAAAATTCCTGCAATTGCCTCAATTATATTCCATTACTCGGTTCTGTTTCATTATTTCCAAAGTGTTTTTGTATGGCTAAACAAAATTATTATTTAATCGACTCCTCGATTTTCCAGTTCATTCTGGGTCGAGCTTCTTTCGACCAATAATCAGTTATATGTAATTCGGGTTTTGTGTTATTCCTTATTTCCGAGGAGCAAGGGTTTGGACATTCATATCCTAACGTCTCCAATCTCGCCAATAACTAGGCGCGTTGTTTTCATCCTTGGAATTCCACTACTCAACTTCTACCAAACATGTCCTGCTAAACCGTGAGTTTAACCATACATTTTGTAATTCCATTACATACAGAGTCCTATCTCCAAATCTTTATTTTCCAAATGTCAGAATCTGGGCATTATTCTTTGACATGGCTTGCTTTCGAGCATCAATCGAAGGTTAATAGTGTGAGGTAAATTATCTGATTACCCCCAGTCTGATTACTCTCTTTTGGTCCTGATCCTGGACCAGAGGAATTCTACGGCACCTAATTTTGAGTTTCGGCTTTCAACTTCACCCATTTTTGGGCATTGATTGAAAGCATCCACTAACCATCCTTGCTTATCCTCGGCCAAGCATGTCCTGCTGGGTCGAAAACGCGATCGTGAATATCCTGATCGTACACCTGTTCATATATCTGAGAACCTATGCCTTTGGATGCCTATCTCTGGGCATCTGCTTTCAATCCCACCTCTCTACTAGTGTTGATGGAGAGTATCTGTTGATTGTCCTTGCTTATCCTCGGCATAGCATATCCTGCTAGGTCGTAAGCGTGGTCATCAAATTTCCATCCATGCACCAGTTTCTATCTCTGGAAACTAGCACTTTTAGCTACCAAACTTCGGACATTCCTTACCAACCTTGCCTATTTCTGAGCTATAATCAATACCAGAGGAATAAGGTTAAATTATCCGATCGGTCCTCATGATTATACTCCCTTGTCTTGATCCTAGACTAAAGGAGTCGATACCTATCTCCGAGTACCAAATCACACTGCTAGTCATGCAGCATAGGGTTTTGCTTACAAAAACATGGTTTCATCGGTTCAAGAAGCTAACTTTTAATTATAAACGAAAAAACACGGCAAGTACTACCTTATTACCCCCAGAATCCTTGGGTGGCTTATGGAAAATAAACTAGATAAAACTAAGTAAAATGGCATCGTAACAAGTTGTTATTCCAATCTTTTGTTCGATTACATAAGGTCCTTCCCAATTCGAACCAAATGCCTTATACCTGGGAGAACTCCCTTCAAAATGAGATTCCCTACCTTGGAGGTACGACAACAAACCTTGGTGTTAAAGTGTCGTGCTACACATTTCTGGTGAGCAGGTACACCTAATTATGCTTCTTCTCCCTTTTCATCCACTATATTTAGGGACTTGAGCAATAGTTCCTCATTAACCTTAGCATTGAAGTATTTTTTCCAGTAAGAAAGGACTTCAATCGGATGCATAGCCTCTGATCTGTAGACCAAAGAGAACGGCGTATGTCCACTCGTGGACTTATGAGTTGTCTGATAAGTCTACATTGCAAGTGGAAGCTTATCGACCTAGTTTCCCTTGGCCTTAGTCAACCGTCACTTGAAAATGGACTTGTTGACTTTATTCGCTGCCTTCGTCTATCCATTTGCTTGTGGTGCGCTACCGTTGAAAATTTTTTCCCAATCTTATACCAATTGCAAAAGTCCTTGAACTCGGTACTTTAGGACTGAGTTCCTTTAATTGTTTTAACCTTCCGGGCACATCAAAGCTATAGATGATGTTCTTCGTCATAAAGTAGATCATCTTTATCCCTGTGATCATGGAAAGTTGTTCTTTTTTAGCCTACTTTTTGAAGTAATCCACTGCAACTATAGTGTAGCTCCTCCTTTTGCCATAGGTATCACACTAATTATATCAAATTTCCGAAAAGCAAATGGCCACGGGCTAACCATTTGCATAAGCTTCATTGATGGGGCTCTTGGCACTTTCGCAAACTTCTGGCAATGGTTGCACCTTTTGGTGTAATTAGTTGCATCTCGATTTATAGTTGGCCAAAAGTATCCATAGCGAAGTACCTTTTTCGCTAACGTCTACACCTCGGTGTGGTCACCATAACTACTCTTACAAATTTCCACGAGGATTTTCCTAGCCTATCCTTGGTTATACACCAAAGTATGGGGTAGAGAATCCTCTTATGTAAAGTACTCCATCTTGAATCATGAACCGTGGTGCTTTTCGAAGGAATTTCTTCTGCTCATTCTTTTCTCTTGGGAGAATTGCCTTAAGTAAATAATCCTTGATTGGAGTCATCTATGAATCCTCATCCTCTGTGGTCTTCAAAATCTAGTCAACATCCATCTGGTCGATACTTGGAGCTGCTAATACCTCCAATGGAACTAGTCCCGGTGGTTGTGCATCTCCAGAACTAGCTAACTTAGCTAATGAATCAGTTTTCACGTTCTCCTCTCTGGGGATGTGTGTAACGACCCATATTTTATGTAGTGAAGCATCATAAAATATTATTTTTAAATTCTTATTGGGCTATATGACTCTATAATTTTGGATGCTGTCGAGTATTGCTATGGTAATTTTATCAGATGATTTTGACCCAGATTTATTTTCTTGCATTTTCAGTAGTTACACGTATTACGCCAATATACACGCACCGAAGCACTGGAGAATTTGGACGAATGGAAAATGTCCTGGGGTCAAAGAGTACATTTATGAGTTGCGCATTCAAAAAAATTCGAGATTGGACATTCCGGCAGCCTGTACGACTTAAAGCAAACAAAATAGCATTTTGGGGCACTGCCTTGGATTTTAACGTAACTTATGCCGTTGGAACAGAAAAAATAAGATGATTCAAATGGTCAAAGAAATGTTGCAATCAGACATTCCAAGAAGTCGTAAGAGCATAAAATGTGCTCTAGAATTTTGAAAATTTTGAGAAAAAGAAGTACCACGCAACCCCCAACTCTACCCACTACTTTATAAACCTCCACATTCACCAGCCACCACATTAAAGTATTTCACTCTTCTCCTTCATGTTATTTATCTCTTCCCGCAAAACTCATCTTTTCACCTTCTTCTCATTATCTTCCTCCATCAAATATTTACCTTTTCTAATGAAATAAAATTTGAGTCCCTATATTATTTCGAGGGCGATGCAGTCATGGTCTTGGATTAGCCTAGATCAAAACATGGTGGTCGAAAATAGTAAATCTGGCAAAGGGGTGATTTTTGAAGGAGATTGGAATTATGTTTTGATGATATGTGTTTGTTCGTCTTGACGAGGAGAGTATGAAAATGTAGATGGCCTTAGCTGGAGACGGTCGTAGTAGAGGTAGCAAGGATAACAAGTTAAGAAATAAAGTGGGTTTTATTCCCATTTCGTCATCGACGCAGGGCTGGAGTGAGTACTAGCGGTGGTGGCCAGTGCGAAGACGTAGTAGGCAGGGATGAGTGATGTTGAGGCAATGGAGGTGCGTGTGGTGTCCAGGCAGTGCAAACGTGAGGAAGTGTTGAAAAAAAAGAACGTGAGCTAGTAGTAGGTCAACTGATGGGCTGGGGATTATCGAATAGAGGTTGAGGTAGCTAACAGAGGTGTAGGTGGAGGTGGAGCAGTGAGTGCGGAGGTGGGGCCTGCGTGCTTCCATGGTTCGGGTTCGTGCATGAATGGCTAAGGGGGAAAGAGACTACAAGAAATAATATATGAAAGGAAGGAAAGAAAAAAAAGTGTGTAGGGCAGAGAAAGGTAAAAAGAAAGAATTATGCGGCTAAGAAGATAATTATGAAATGGATCGGGTAAGGTTTATTATATAATTAAGGATTAATTAATTTGTTAGTTAATTAAGTTTTTATGTTATTAATATATATATATATATATATATCGATTTCTTATATCGGCCATATCTTTTGCATACAAGATCCGATTTGGACGTGGTTTCTTACGTTACGCTCGTGATGGAGAACTCTATGACTTAGCATGGGATTGAACAGCTTTTGTTGAGATGGGTGATATTTTCTCTCACCATACTATTATTAGTATAGTATAAAACGATGTTTTAAAATGATTTCTAACTTTAAAACATGATTTCTAATAAACCAACATCTTATTTCATAAAAGAATTTAAAAAAGTTTTAGAATGGTTTTAAATCGAATATCACACTTGTCATCATTAACATACTATTTTAGGAAATCACTAAATTTAGGCTACTTTTGATATGAATCCCCATATTGGTTTATATAGACGTGATATATATGTTGTATATATGCTATGATAGATATTTGTATGATTTTTGGTTGCATGTGTGCTTGTTTGCTTAGTTTGGTTGAAAACACTAATCGAAGATGATATAGTGTTAGGAAATATCCCATAGGATAGAATTTCATGCATAGAGTTTCATGCGTACCGACCGATCTAAAGACGAAAGATGATGGACTTGGGTATATGCTTCGGACTTTAGGATGGACATTTGATGTTTTCATTTAGTTTGTATTTAACCACTTTTGGTTAAGTACATGACCAAAGTGGTCGTTATCGACTACTTTGGAGTGGTCGGTATCTACCACTATTGATGATGGATAATTTGGTCAATTTTTGATGTGGATGATGGGGAGGCTTCGAGGAGCACGATGTGATGGTTCATTCGTTCGTTTTCCATTCGATTTCGATGTTATGGCTCTTCGATGAGTGGTTTCGATGGCGATTGTTGTGGACGATGACATGGAGATGAACAATAATGATGACATGATGGGAAGTGATGGCTTTGGTAATGGATAGTTGTACTTCGAGACGTAGAGTAGTATACCATAAGTTGTATTGAGGGGACTGTAGGAGGGTTATGCGATGTATGATGAGATTCTATGACTAATGATGGTTGTTGACAGTAGTTCCCGACCGTGATGACTTCATGACGGGAGTCGTATGGATAGTTAGGATGATCTTTGCTATTGATGACGTGTGTAAAGGGAATATTAATAATTGAGATGATGAGGCACACTCATGAGACAAGTACATGAGATGATTAGAGTCCCTTGATGTTAGGACCTAATTTGCTCGGTCCCCAGAGTCCTTAACATTAGGACCTGGGTAAGGTTACATACTATAATCTATTGACATGAGGGCATAGTGATGATGTGGTAGAGTTCCTTGACATTAGAACTACCTATACTCTGATGGATCGAGTGGCCAGGGACGTTGAGTAGTCCTTGATGACGAGATGGAGTATGTGAGTATTATATATCCAATGCACTAATTGAGTGAATGTAAGGATGGACGAGGGATGTCATGTTTGCTTTGGTTGCTTATTACCCTAGGGATGTCACACGATGTAGATATCACCGATATAGATACCTAGACACCCATTAGTACTTTGATGTATAGTACAGCAATGACGACTATGATATAGAGTAGCATATATCCTATGTTATGTGCTAACTCTTTAGATGCAGGGACAGATCATGTATGATTATCCATACCCTCTGTTCCATATACTATATCGACTTTTATAGCATTTGTCTATCGCTCACACCAGACTATTGTCTGACTCAAGATTTTATGCTTTGCTTCTTATTGTCTTGGGTACTCAATTTAAGTAGACTGGATAACATGTGTAAATGGCACATGGAGTTCTGCAAATGGACTAGCATGAGGCGACGTTATCCCATATTTATATTTTGGGATTATTATTGCATATTCCACTGTGTGACACTGTGGATCCTTGACAGTGTTTGACTTGCTATTATAAGAGACAATTTATCATTTGTATAAACTCTATTACTGTTTGTATAACTGTATGAGCTTGTGTTCTCTGATTATGTGGTTCATATAGTTATTGCTATCTTATTTTTTTAATATCTATTATGATTATTATGTTTTACTCGATGTGCTGTGAAAAATACTACAGGTTCTATGATTTTATGATGTTTTCTTTCTTATCTCTTCTATCTCCCTTCTTTATTTCTTTTCTTTCCCTTGACAATCATCCTACATTGGCTGGATGCTCTAGTAGCATGCTATTTAGTTATATTAACATTGGAGGTGTAGGGCTGTCGTCATAATGTGTGTATTCGTGTAATTCTCTATATCATCCAACAATTCTAGTGCTTTTTTGTCAGGTAAGGAGCAAGTCTAGTGCCATAGCATGGAATTCCTTTTTCACTTGGCAGACCATCAACTGGGAATCATGGAATATATTCAGCACCCTTATTCCCAATTCCTTTGCTATCCTGACCCCCACTACCATTTCCTCATACCCAACCTCGTTATTACTTGCGAGAAATCTCAATTTCAATACATAACAAATCGATCGTCCTTCCAAAGTTACAAGCACTACTCCTGCACATGAATTATGTTCATTTGAAGCTTCATCCATAAATAGTTTCCAAGGAGAAAACATGACTATATCATCTTCCTCTTCCCCATCTCGTGCGGTAAACTCTACGATGAAGTCTGCTAATGCCTGCCCGTTTATCGCCCTCCTCGAATGGTAAGTAATGTCGTATTGGCTTAGTTCAATACTCCACTTTAATAACCTTCTGGAATTCTCGGGTCAGTGCAACACCTATTTCAAAGGCTGATCCATAAGCACCTTAATTGGATGAGACTAAAAATATAGTTGCAGCTTCCTCAATGCAATCAACAAGCAATAAGTAAGTTTCTCCAACTTCGGTAGTTCTTTTCAGCTTCGGTGAATCGTTTGTTGATATAATAGACTCTCCGTCTAAAGGTTTGGATAGAACCGATGGTGTTTCCATGTGCCTCAGCAATTCTTCAAAGGCATTCTGACATTCCATATTCTATTCAAAATTCTTCTTTCCCTTTTTAAAGGTATCAAAGTACGATATACATTTGACGGTTGCCTTTGAGATAAACCAACTCAATGCGGCAATCTTTTAGTGCAAGCTTTGTAATTCCTTTTTTGTGGTTAGGGCAGTTACGTTCCTTAAGGCATTGATCTATACCGGGTTGGCTTCAATGCCCCTCGCGTTCACAATAAATCTTAGAAACTTACCGAATGCAACTCCAAAGGAACATTTCAACAAATTTGGATTCATTCCATATTTCTGTTGTACTTCAAACAACTCTAAAAGGTCATTCATGTGGTTCCTTGATAGTCGTGACTTCACGGTATATCATCCATGTACACTTCCATCATCTATTCGATTTGATTCCCGAACATAGAATTCACCAATCTCTAGTATGTAGCTTCGACGTTCTTCAAACCGAACGACATCACTGGATATTAATACAATCCCAAATCTATTCTAAAGCTTGTTAGCTCCTAACTTTGAACGTGCATCGGTATTTGGTTATACCTGGAATAAGAATCTATAAAAGAGAGGAACTTGTGTTTTGCGGTCATGTCTACCAGCTGGTTGATCCTGAGCAAGGGGAAAATGTCCTTCAAGCACGCCTTGTTTAAGTCCGAATAATCAATGCACGTCCACCACTTTCCATTTTCCTTCTTAACCAACACAGGGATTGATACCCATTCAAGGTATAAAGCATCGTGACAAAAATTGTTCGCTTTCAATTTATCATCTTCCTCCTTAAATGTAGTGGATCGCTCCGGACCCATACAACGTCTCATCTACTTCACATGTGGAAACTTCGGGTCCACATTTAGTGCATGGCATGCTATCTCCAGTTATATCCCGCACATATCCGGATGTGTCCAAGCAAACACATCTAAATATGCACGTAGAAAACTAATCAATTCCTTCTTCAATCTTGTGTTGAGTTGGATTCGATCCTGAGAGACTGAGTAGGATTGTCCATATTGATCGAAACATTGACCGTCAGCTCAGCTGGCCCCGCCTACACTTCCTTTGACTTCTTCCTAGGATACATAGACTTATCGAACATGCTATGGTTCTAGAGCCAGGGCTTGGGCTTTGATTTCTATGCTTTCGAGTTTTTAATGTAGAGAGATCTCTCTACATTTTTGTCTTTCTCTCGTCGCTTTGCCTCTGTTAGCTCGGCGACATAACATTCCCATCCAGCGCTCTGGTCTCCTTTAATTGATTCGACCTCATTCTCTATGCTGAACTTCATTATTAAGAACCAAGGAACCCGTGCTATCCCAAAATCTACAAGGGTCGGTTGGCCTAAAAAGGCTTTGTATGCCGAAAACTCATCCACTATTAAAATTTTATGAAACTACATCATCTTGCGGTCTCTATATCCTAATTTCACCGACAAATCAATTGTCCCAATCGGTTGTTTTGTCTTGCCTGTAACTCCTCAAATCCTGAATTTACAAGGCTTAATATCCTTCATGCTAAACCTCGTCTGATTGAGCATCCTTTTAAACAAAATATTTACAGAACTTCTACTATCTACCAAGACCCGATGTACCATAGCCAGGCTAACAACCGCCATAATCACCATGGGATCGAAGGTTGGTGCTTTTACCCCCATCAAAATCGGTATTCTTGAACATAATATCATCAATTACCAAACTTTGTTGCTTATTCGAAGTTCTGTCCTCAATGGCAAAGCAACTCTCTTATGGTATGTGCCTTAACAAACTCACATACCATTCCATTTTGTTCCAGCTTTTCTACATTGGATGAGGTCCTCCGATTATGATATTAATAAATATCCTTCCGTCAGTAGGCCTGAGCCTTTCTTCATTAGGTCCAAGTTGGTTTCCTTGAGCATTTAGTCTTAGTGGTCTTGCATTTTGTCAGCCATCTTGCGGCTTCCTCACATATTATTGTAATTTTTATTTCCTATCAACTTCTCGAAAAAATATCTAAAATGTCGGCACTCGTTCGTGTTGTGTCAATGAGTTTCATGGAAACCGTAGTACTTGCCCAAGCATCGTTCTTCCTCAGTTGCCTCCCTTCTACGTGGCTTTTTATACCTTTCCGTTCCTTATGTGGCAAGTTATATATTTTCTAGAGTATCATTTAGAGGCATATATTCATCCGGTTTCATATTCCTTGGGCATTTCTTGGCTTCATTCTGCCTGCCGCTGGTGCATTTCTTTTCTTTTGATTACCTGAATTACCAACATTCACCGCCACATTCCTAAAACTCTCATTGGTCTACTTAATCTCCACATTAATTCTAATTACCTCCTTTGACTGTCCACCACCAATCTTTCCTACAGCCTGACTTGCTTCTTCTAGATGTAAGATCTGATTAGCTTTCTAATGAAACTCCTTCAAAGTAGTCGGTTACTTCATCCTTAACCATTTTCCAAAGTCCATGTCCAAATGTATGCCCTGATCAACGCCATAAGTACCATTTTTTCATTGGGTTATCAAAACCTCTGAAATTGCAATAATAAACCGGCTCAAGGAATCCTTCAACGACTCCTGAGGTCCTTGGGAAAGGCTCGACAAGGACATCATGTCCTTAGGCCGAGCGGTGTGGAGCCTAAACTACCTCGAAAACTTCTTTGACGACTCATCAAAAGTCGATATAGATTTTGATGCAATCCGACTAAACCACATTGACACCACGCCATCTTGAAAAATAGGAAACATCTACGCCTAACCTTATCCGTAGCACTAGCACCATCCATATGTCATTCATACTTAAACAAGTGCTGCCTGGGATCGGTAGTTCCATTATACGATGACATGGTAGGAATCATAAACTTCTTGGGATACTTCTCCCTTGGAATGTTCTCTGTGAATGGAGTTCTGCTTGTCTCGGAACCCCAAACCTCATTCTTTCTCCATTTTTTTTCCTCCATCAACTGCTTGATCATATATGCTATATGTTCCTCACTAGCCTGGTACTCTAAAGAACGACTGTTAAGAAATGCCGAGTGTTTGACTCAGTGAATGGTCTCGAATTGCTCGTTGACGTCTAGGTTCTCTAGTCTTTGGGAGAACCACTCCTAAAACTCTTTTCTGTCACTTGATTGGCTCCATCACGGTTGTTTGTACACCAGAATTTCGAACTTCAACATCCAATTCATAATCATCACCATCATACTACAGATCATACTATGAATTAGATAAGTCAACTATCAATTTCACCTTAGGGGGGGTGAATAGGGTGATACTAATAATAATAAAAATTAATGTGGAAATATATAAAATAATTGCAGCACAGATAATAGCAGAATAATAAAAGCAGAAATAAAACAACACAGAGTTACCCAGCTTCGGCAAAACCCTGCCTACGTGCTGCCCCCAAGGTTTCTACTAGAAATTAAGTAGTCAGACGCTTACACACGTAAACTCGCGACACCAACTATCGACTAACCTAACTCTACGCTTAAAAAATGCCATAACTCAGCTACTGAGTTGTGAATTCTTGAACTACACCACCGTAGTTCATCCCCTAGTCACACGACTAGAATTTTATAAAAGTTTAAAAGTAAATTACAAAATAAAAAAAACAACTCAAAAATAAAAACCCTAATTTTAAAAATAAAGCCCAATAGGAATTAGTAAAGGCCGGCCCAAAGAAATAGACACTGTGATAATAATAATCTGTTCCCTTCACTTTTTATTTTTGTCTGCCGATTCCTCTTTCGTTCAGTTCTTCGTTCGTTCCTCTTTTGAAAATTTAGGGCTTCTGGAATTTGAGGCCGCCGATTCAAATTGTTGATTGAATGATGATCTTTCTTCAGTTTTCTTCGTCAATCAACTCGTCGCTTTGATTTGCATATGGCTGCTCCTCGATCAAGTTCGAATTGAATGATACTGGTATGTGATTTCCATTATTTACTCTTGTTGATATGCTTGAACTCGATGCTCTGATTGCTGATGATGTTAATGGTTTAAATAGGGATCGATTCCCTTAATTTCCGTTCGAAAATTTCATTTGAATTCGTATGATAATTTAGCTTGCCCGTTCGATTTTACTTGAATACGTGTGATTTGTTTAGACTGGTTCAATTCGAATATTTCTTTGCTTGATTATCACGGCTTGCGTTTGCTTTTAATTTGGTTCCGTTCTTTTCTCTGTTGAAATTTCTGATTTCAGCACTTTGAATTAGAGATATTATTTTCTAATTTCGTGATAATTGACTGGTTCACGATTTGCTGGCAATCTATTGTGGTATTTGAATTTTTGATATTTCCTGGACTTGTTCAATTCATGTTATCACCTAGCTTTGACTTTGGCATTTGAACTTGACATGTTCAGTTTGAATTCCCTGCGACATTGACTTTGTTCATCGAAGTGTGTTGACATGGTTTTTGCATTGAGTTGAATTTGTGGTCTGCACTTTTGTATTCTCTGGCATATCTTTGCATTTGCTTCGGGTTGCATTGCTTGCATATCCATATGAACTGATATGTGCTTGTGAGTTTGGTTCTTATGCATTTTGAAGTCTTTGTCCTTCTGTCTTGTACCATTATGTCTTTGATTTGTGCACTTGTCTGAAATTGCTCATTTGAGCTGCTGTCTGGTTTCCACTACATGTATACATACATATATATATATATATATACACACACACATATATATATATATATGTATGTATGTATGCATATATGTATGTATGTATGTATACATGTGTATTTATGTATAGTCTGTTTCTGGCCTTTGTGTTTGCGGTCTTGTCTATGTTGAAGCTTAACTTGCATGTGGTTGTTGTGTTCATTTGTTTGGTTTTGCATTTTGGTCTTCATATTTCATTACTCTGAACTGTTGTGTTCATATTAAAGACCGGTCTGGTTTCATGTGCACTGACCTGGTGTGGTGCACTTGTGTCATTACTGCATGTACCATCCATGCTTATAATTATTGTTCACTTATGGTTGTTGTTTTTCTCCTGATCTCTGTTGCAATGTTGTACTGACCTAGTGCCATTGATATTTGAGTTCATTGATGACCCATTGAGTGTTGTTGCCTTTGGTCATTGTATTCAAGTTGCCAGGTCTGGTTACAGTGTTCACCTTAATCGCATTCCATTGTTTACTGTTTTCATACTACAGTTTTGTTGCAATTTAATGTTGAGGCTTTGCTCAGTTGACTTGTTGGTGACACTTTTGTGATGTACTTGTGTTGCACCTGAGTTGAATCCAGCCTCAGCTTGGGTTTGACCTTGTGCTCACCTGTCCCTATACTTTTATCAAGTGTATATCGGTGGGCACAGCCTTGTGGCATGTACAGTGATACACTGTGCATGACACAAGTTGTTCGTGTATGAATAGATTCAAATTAAATGATGACGAACAACCCAAATAACTGAGGAAAATAACATTTTCAAAAATACTCATTTTATTTTACACTGCAAAAATATTTCTTTTTCAATTTTACTGCGTCGGTGTTTATTTTACAGATAATTCAGCTGCTGGATACAGATTAGAATATAGTTGAAGAACAAATATGAGTGAACGAGTGATATGCAGTGAGGTGCAAATGTAAGTGACAATTGTGATGTAATCGAAATTATATTATAATTGAATTTTGTATATATAGTGAGAGCTCAAATTTTGTACTATTCAAAATTGTAATAAAATATTTGTTTGAATAAAATATCTGTTTGAATGTAAATTCTGTGTTATTTATTTTATTCAACAAATATTTATTTAATTATGTGAAAAAATAAAATAGTAAATTAACAAATACATTTAAATGAATATATATATATATATGTTTATTATCATCAAACAAAAATCATATACTTGCATATTCAACAATCCCCCCCCTTTTGATGATAACAAACATATATTTAAGATTTTAAATTTATTAAATGTATTTGATCATTCTATTTGCTCCCCGTATTTGAATGTTCCCCCTACACCAAATCCCCCCCTTCATATTTGCATGAAAACAAATAAAAATATGCAAATAAATATAGATGGGAGTATGCAAATAAGAAATAAGATATTTGATGTTTATTTGCCAAAATCTTAACATTTCTCTCCCCCTTTTGTTATCAGCAAAAGAGTAATAGTGTTAGAAAAATAGAGATAAAGTGATAGACATTAATACAACATTAATACCCAATCGAGTATAAATATTAAATTTCAATAAAAAATCAAACAAAAATCTTAAATAATCTGTTATGCGCATATTCCACTTTAGAATGATAGGGGCGATGTCGGTATATAAAACCATATAGTTGTGTCTATTTTTGGTATATTTATATCAGGAATTTGAATATCTACTAACCATGCATAACCGTTAGGAATTTTAAATGAGATTAGTAGTATTCCCATTTTTTATAAAAAAATAAATTTCAAGCATCTTCTAACCACGCATAACCATGAGGACTTTTATATAGGATTAGAATCAACTTGTCTATTTAATAACCAATTTTGATATGTGTTCCATACATGCATAACCGTGAGGACTTTTAAATGAGCATGAAAGCACATACACAAATATTCCAAGTAATTCACCCATGCATAACCGTGAGGACTTTTAAATGAGAGTGAATACTTTGGATGTTTTTATTGCTAAAAAATAAAATGAAAACGAATAATTTCCTGTTTAAAATACCACATTTTGACATACTATATTGGATTTTAATGAGTGATGGTCCTTTAGAAATATGATAGAAATAGAGATGGTCATGGAATTTTTACCCATCAAAATTTATTATAAATATTGTTTAAATTTTTAAAGAAATTTACTAAATATACTGTCTCAAGTCATAGTATATGATTAATATCAACATTCATCACTTATATTTCAGTCACTATTTATCATTTGATAATCAGTAGGTAGTAAGATTAGTTAACATAGGAATTTAAGGTCAAAATCAAAAATATAGAATCAAATTTCTAAAATGCCTAAACTGAGACGAAGTCGACAAAAACTATTTTCTGGAAGGGGTTTTGTAAAAATGTCTGCCAATTGAGAATCAGTTGAAATGAAATTTATGCAGATATTTTTTTTGGAAATATGATCTCTAATAAAATGATGTCTAACATCTATAGGTTTTGTCCATGAGTGATGTACAAGATTATTTGTGAGATCAATTGCACTTTTGCTATCACACATTAGTGGTACACGTTTAAAATTTAGACCATAGTCTTGCAAAGTTTGTATCATCCATAAAATTTGAGCAAAGCAACCACTTAGAACGATATACTCTGCCTCAGTGGTGGATAATGCAATACAATTCTATTTTCTACTTGACCATCCGACTAATGAATGTCCTAACATAAAACACGTTCCACTGGTACTTTTTCTATCAACTAGACTTCCAACATAATATGCATCTGAATATCCTTTTAATTCAAAGTTCTCATTAGTTGGATACCAAAGACCAAAACGTGGGGTGTGCAACAGATATCTTATAATCCTTTTAACAGCTTTTAAATGAGATTCTTTTGGATTTGATTGAAATCGTGCACATAAGCAGACAGAAAACATGATGTCAGGTCTAGAAGCAATAAGATAAAGAAGTGATCCAATCATACCTCGATATTGCTTTTGATCAACTGCCTTACCTTTTTCATCCTTGTCAAGTTTAATTGTTGTGCTCAATGGGGTTTTTGCAGGTTTAGCATCTTTCAATCCAAATTTGTTGACAAGTTCCCTAATATATTTCGTTTGAGAGATGAATGTACCTTTATCACTTTGTTTGATTTGAAATCCTAAAAAGAATTTTAACTCTCCGACCAAGCTTATTTCAAACTTCTCCTGCATGACTTTTCAAATTTCTCATACAACAAGTTATTAGTGGCACTGTAAATAATGTCATCAACATATATTTGAACAATCAAAAGATCATCGTTTTCGTGCAATAAAAATAATGTGGTGTCTACATAGCCCTTTTTAAACCCATTTTCAAGGAGGTAAGTGCTGAGACATTCATACCAAGCTCTAGGGGCTTGTTTTAATCCATACAGTGCTTTCTTAAGTTTATATACATGGTTAGGGTATTCATGACTTTCAAAGCCTTCTGGTTGTTCAACAAAAACATCTTCTTTCAAAATTCCGTTAAGAAAAGCACTTTTAATATCCATTTGTCTTAGTTTAAATCCTTTATAGCAAGCAAAATCTAACAATATCCTAATGGATTCTAGTCTTGCTACAGGTGCAAAAGTTTCATCAAAATCAATTCCTTTAATTTTATTATAACCTTTAGCAACTAACCTAGCTTTATTCCTAATCACATTTCCAGATTCATCAAATTTATTTTTAAAAATCCATTTTGTTCCTACGACTGGATAATTATTAAACCCAGGTGCTAGAGTCCAAACATCATTTCGCTCAAATTGATTTAGCTCTTCTTGCATAGCCATAAACCAATTTTCATCGTTAAGAGCTGTATCTATGTCTTTGGGTTCAATTTCTGAAATAAATCCAAGACACAAATCACACAAATTTCTAAAGGAGGAACGAGTTTGAATACCTGCGATACGATTTCCTATTACCAATTCTGGAGGATGATCTGCTTTGAATTTCAATCTCTCTGGATCCAGATATCTTTGGAATTCTTTCATGGTTGTGGTTTCTTTTGGTTTTTCATTTTCATCTTTTTCGTTCTCCTCTTCAACATTGCTTTTGATTGTTTCCTTGTTTTGATCATCAATACCTTCAGTAAATTTCACATTGATTGACTCCATGATTGTTCTCGTCCTTTTGTTGTATACTCTATAGGCTTTTCTTCTAGATGAGTATCCCATGAACATGCCTTCGTCGGCTTTTGCCTCAAATTTTCCCAGTTGATCGCCTATATTAAGATTAAAACACGGATAGCCAAAAACCTTGAAATATGCAATGTTTGGCTTTTTGCCGAACCATAGTTCATATGGTGTTCTCTTAAGAATCGGCCTAATCATGACTCTATTTATTACGTAACAGGCTGTATTTACTGCCTCTGCCCAAAAAGATAAGGGTAGTTCATACTCGTTTATCATAGATCTAGCCAACTCTTGTAATGTTCGATTCTTTCTCTTGACTACTCCATTTTGTTGTGGAGTACGTGGGGCAGAGAATTCATGTCTAAATCCATTTTCATCACAATAATTTTCAAATTCACAATTTTCAAATTCTCTACCATGATCACATCTTAGTGAAATAATAGAAACTCCTTTTTCTTTTTGAACTAATTTTGTGAATTTGGTGAAGTAAGAAAAAGTTTTTGATTTTTTAGCTAAGAAGTATACCCACGTATATCTAGAGTAATCATTAACCAATACGAAACAATATTTCTTACCACCTAGACTTGTAATATCGTTAGGTCCAAACAAATTCATATGAACTAGTTCAAGGACTCTAGAAGTGCTTACATTGTTCTTGGCATGGAACGATGATTTTTTAAGTTTTCCCATAGTACATGTTTACATAAAATTTCTGTTTTGAAATCATGTGATGGCAAACCTCTTACCAAATCTTTTCTTTTTAATTTGTGTAACAGATTCATGCTAGCATGTCCTAATCGTCTATGCCATAAATTTATTTCTACATCCTTAGCTACCAAACATTTTGAAAGAGTGAGATCATCAAAAGATAGAGAGTATATATTACCTTTCCTCTTACCTGAAAATAAGGTTTCTTTTGATGATTGGTTAACAATTTTGCACAAGTCAGAATCAAAAACAACATTCATTCCTTTATCACATAACTGGCTAATTAAGACCAGATTATGGTGTAGATTTTCAACATATAATACGTTATTTAAAGTAAACGTACCATTACCTATTTTACTTTTACCGATAATTTTGCATTTCACGTTGTTGCCCATTGTGACTCTCCCACCTTTGTGTTTTTGTAGGCTATGAAACTTTGATTTGTCGCCTGTCATGTGCCTGGAACAACCGAAATCTAGATACCATTCTTATTGTTCCTTAGCCTGCCAACACACCTCGTTTGGTTCTTCACTTTCATTGTCATTTGTTTCTCCTGAGAAACACTGATTTACTTTTTCATTATATTTATTACTAAATTTGTCAAGACGAGATTGGGACGTTCCTTCATGAACTACTTCAAGTGTGTGCTAGATTTCCTGCGCAGTTAAACAATGTGAAACCAAATTAAATTCAATTTGGGCTAATGAACAAATAATAGAATTCATAGCCTTGATATTAGCAGTTAGCAGTTTAATTTCAGAATTTGTCCATTGATCCATAGTTTTTTCTATTTCTTGATTATATATCATAATTGTTGGTGTCCTATATCTTGTTTCAATAATATTCCATGCATCTACGGATTTCAAAAAAAAATTCAATCTATTTTTCTATTGCTTGATTATCACGGCTTGTGTTTGCTTTGAATTTGGTTCTGTTCTTTTCTCTGTTGACATTTCTGATTTCGGCACTTTGAATTAGAGATAATATTTTCTAATTTCGTGATAATTGATTGGTTCACAATTTGCTGGCAATCTATTGTGGTATTTGAATTTTTGATATTTTCTGGACTTGTTCAATTCATGTTATCACCTGGCTTTGACTTTGGCATTTAAACTTGACATGTTCAGTTTGAATTCCCTACGACATTGACTTTGTTCATCGAAGTGTGTTGACATGGTTTTTGCATTGAGTTGAATTTGTGGTATGCACTTTTGTATTCTCTGTCATAGCTTTGCATTTGCTTTGGGTTGCATTGCTTGCATATCCATATGAACTGATATGTGCTTGTGAGTTTGGTTCTTGTGCATTTTGAAGTCTTTGTCCTTCTGTCTTGTACCATTATGTCTTTGATTTGTGCACTTGTCTGAAATTGCTCATTTGAGCTACTGTCTGGTTTCCACTGCATGTGTGTGTGTGTCTATATATATATATGAGTGTGTGTGTGTACATGTGTATTTATGTATAGTCTGTTTCTTGCCTTTGTGTTTGCAGTCTTGTCTATGTTGAAGCTTAACTTGCATGTGGTTGTTGTGTTCATTTGTTTGGTTTTGCATTTTTCTCTTCACATTTCATTGCTCTGAACTGTTGTGTTCATATTAAAGACCGATATGGTTTCATGTGCACTGACCTGGTGTGGTGCACTTGTGTCATCACTGCTTATACCATCCATGCTTATAATTATTGTTCACTTATGGTTGTTGCTTTTCTCCTGATCTCTGTTGCAATGTTGTACTGACCTGGTGCCATTGATATTTGAGTTCATTGATGACCAGTTGAGTGTTGTTGCCTTTGGTCATTGTATTCAAGTTGCCAGGTCTGGTTACAGTGTTCACCTCAGTTGCATTCCATTGTTCACAGTTTTCATACTCCATTTTTGTTGCAATTTAATGTTGAGGCTTTGCTCGGTTGACTTGTTGGTGACACTTTTGTGATGTACTTGTGTTGCACCTGAGTTGAATCCAGCCTTGGCTCGGGTTTGACTTGTGCTCACCTGTCCCTACAATTTTATCAAGTGTATATCGGTGTGCACGGCCTTTTGGCATGTACAGTGATACACTGTGCATGTCACAAGTTGTTCGTGTATGAATGGATTCAAATTAAATGATGACGAACAACCCAAATAACTGTGGCAAATAACATTTTCAAAAATACTCATTTTATTTTACACTGCAAAAATATTTCTTTTTCAATTTTACTGCGTCGGTGTTTATTTTACAGATAATTCAGCTGTTGGATATAGATTGGAATATAGTTGAAGAACAAATATGAGTGAACGAGTGATATGTAGTGAAGTGCAAATGTAAGTGACAATTGTGATGTAAACGAAATTGTATTGTAATTGAAATTTTGTATATATAGTGAGAGCTCAAATTTTGTACTATTCAAAATTGTAATAAAATATTTGTTTGAATAAAATATCTGTTTGAATTTAAATTCTATGTTATTTATTTTATTCAACAAATATTTATTTAATTATGTGAAAAATAAAATAGTACAATTAACAAATACATTTAAATGAATATATATATATATATATGTTTATTATCATCAAACAAAAATCATATACTTGCATATTGAACTCAGCCCTATGCCCCTTTAAGGGCCTCAGATTCATCTTGGTACCGACCTAATTGTGGTTGACACTGATCTGAATCCCTTTAGAGGGAACTCTCCTACTTTCCCCAGAAACTATCTTTGCTGCTCTAGTAGTCTTTTCCTTCTTCTTAGGTTTTCCATCTCTCCTACTCTGACCAGAAGCAGATGAGTTCTCCTCTTCAGATCCAGCAGGTGAAGTCTCCCTCCTGCTCCTCCTCCTCCTGGTTCTCTATGATAGTGGGGTTTGCAAGGCAAGTTAGCATCCATCTTTTCCAATAGAGCCTTCTGACTATCAGTCATGTTCTGATTCAGCCCTGCCATCATCTTTTCAAATTCCACTCTCATGACCATCTTCTAAGGATGTCGGATAGCTGCTAACTTTAGTATGATGAGAATATCCTTCATCTACCCTAGTTATCGCTCCAGATCTGCCTGACTTCCTTGATGGTGCCACTGATTCTAGTATGCAAATCCTGCAAATCCTTTGATGAAACCTTCTGGATCTAACTTCTGGACACTCCAATCCATAATAAAAAGCTAGATCTATGTCGAAGTTCAATTCTCAGTAGAAGCACCAAATGTTGGCCCAAGAAATGGCACAACACCCAAAAACGAGTTGAAATATAAAGATCTAGCAAATAAAAGTAAGAACACGGAGAAATTTTTATAGTGTTCGGCAAATCTAAGGCCTACGTTCACTGTAATCTTATTGCTTATGAATTTTAGTCATAAGTACAAAGGTTGGCTGGCCTAACAATCTAGAACAACCAAGAGTAACTTCCTTAGTGACTAGGGTTGAGTAGAGATAGAGGATGAAGAAAGCAAGTGCCAAAATTCAATTTCCAAATTATTTAAGCCTTGTATTTATAAGGAAATCGTTCAAAGGAATCATCAAATCTCGATATACTAGGTCTAACTTTAGATCAGAGAAAGTGGGAGAGGAATACAGAGTCCCTAGAGTCGAAAATTCATCTCGATGCCGACCAAAAGTGGTAGGTACCGATCTAATTTTATGGGAGAATGTTGCTCCATCTTCCTTTCCTAGGTCTTCTATCTTTGATCCATCGTGCTTTGAGCACTTTTCTTTGGAAATCATATTGTTTCTAAGAGGTTCTGATATTTCTAGTACTTATCTTCTTTCCTTCAAAATTTCCTTGGAGTTGTTCACCTACTCCTTCAGAAATGTGGCTCAAGATGATTGCTTAAGGCAATATTCCATGAATCTTGGCTCCAGAGCAAACTAGGACCCAAAACGAGTTTTATACAGACCAGAAAGTGCTTGGTACCGACCTCTCTCCTAGACAATGATGCTTCTTCAATTTCTTAAGATCATTCCCTTTGCCTTTCCAAGCATGTTTCCAAGTCCTTAAATCATTTCGTCTTCATCCTAATGTTCAGATCCATTTAAAACCCACTTGATTAAGATGCTGGAAACACCACCAAACTCCTTACCCAAAAAATGTTTTTCTTTCTAAAACATCGTCTAACCTTTTAAGTGAAATTCCTTGCAGCTGAAATCAATTTCCAAACAAGAACTTTTTTGAAATCAAATACACTCATTGGTAAAACATTTCTCTAAAATAAATATTTTATCGCATTCTTTACTCCAAAACGGTATTTCTCAAAAATACTTCCCAAATATTTCCACCAATAATAATTTAAAATTATTTCCGTTATATATTTCTATTGAGAAAATAATTCATTCAAATGAAAAATCTTTTTATGGAAACTAACCTCCTGCAAAGTACTTTTAAAATAAATCTTCCCTAAATCATATAATATTCACTATAAAGACTATTTCAACAAAATACCCTTTTCTTTAAAATAATGGTTCTCACTAGATACTCCCCAACAAGGTTTTTTTTTTGAACAAAAACATTTTAAAATCTTTTACTATCATTAAAATTGTTTTTCCCTTCAAGGCATTTTTTTAAACAAATACTCCTCAAATCTTTCAATATATATTTTAAAATATTTGTTAATCAAAAATATTCTTTTCCAAAATGGTCCTCGGTATGATATTTTTACAAGGCATTCTAAATCAAAATGAGTTTACAAAATAATTTTCAACATATACCAATTTTTCCAAAAGAGTTTCCAAATCAAAACAATAGCCAAATGTTCTCATTAAAACATTTCTTTCAAAATAAATACTTTCAAACAGAAAAATTTTACAAATTTTTTTCTATCCGTAGGTAAAATCTTCCTTTATCAACAAAGTGTTCCCAAATCATAATACCATTATAAATATATTTTCCAAAAGATGTTTTAAAACAAACAAATTTTCCCACACTAAAATGTTTCTTCAAAATTAGAATTCAACTTCCAATCTCTAATTAAAACACATTTTTACTAAAATACTTCAAAATTAAATATTTTTACAATATTTACTTTTTATTACAAAAATATTTTTTTCAACCAAAGTAAACACTTTATTTTTTAGTAAAAATCTTACCAAATCACTTTGTGCCAAAAATAAAAAATTTCCTTTTTATATAATATCTTTAAAATCAGAAATGTATCCTTTATAAATTTTCCAAATAAATTTTGTTTACTTAAAAATAAAAGTGGTTCCATCTTATAAAGGTCGAGTTTTAATCGATTTACATTAGAGGTGTGTCACTTAGGTGATAACCAACACTTAACCTCTCTTATAAGTGTTCATCCTCTCCCAATCTTGCTTTATTTATTTTTCATACAAAGGTCATCATAAATAGACATCATTTTAGGTGGAGGTAATAGGCGTTAAAAAAATAAGCTATACACACAAAGCATGCAAATATCAATCAAACGCTCTCTCATTTATTTTCCAACCCAACCTAAGGTATGAAATAAACTATCATAATTGGTTTAAACCTTACCAAGGCTCGGGGAATCACTAAAACTAAGCTCCGATACCAATTGTGATGACCTACTATTTTTAACATCTAAAAATAATTATAAATGCCCAAAAAGTACGCTTACAATTAATTTCAAACGTTAAAGGTAATGGACCATGGTTATATCACTATGGGAAAAAACGAACCAGATGACAAATATGCTCCATTGTCTTGTTGCATACCTATTTATCGTTAAATCTCATGCCGTCTCATTACACATCAGACCACAGAGATGCCCCATCGTCTGGTATGCACCAACATAAAAAGAACCATATGTTGTTTGATGTTATAGTATCGTTTCTAGAAATTTCTATTAGACAACCTATAAATATTGACTAATATGAATAATTGTTCACGGAATGAAATCCAAATAATTTATTTAAACAATTTTTTATTTCAAATCAAATTCAAATACAACACCATTTTCACTATCACTCTACTTACATTTTCAAATACAACTTTCACTATCACTCTCATATATACAACATTTCTCTACTCTCATATACAACAGTTTTTTTGCTCACACTCACACGAGTTTTTTTTATGTTGATCTTGATTTGCTTGCTCCAGTTTGTATCCAACCATCTCTTATACTTGTCTAATAAACAGCACGGCAAAATGGAAAAGGAAACAAACCCAAAATTGCAAAAATAAAATTGAATTGAATATTAATATTGCCTCAGTTTATGGGTTTGTTTTCTCATGTTTTAGATAGGGACAAATATATATACGTGCACAGACAACTTATGATATGTACAGTGTATCACTGTGAATATCATAAGGTCGGGCATTGATTAAATCTCATGGACAGCAAACCAAACGTGAGCATAACGAGAAACAGACTCAAGGCACATTCACATGAAAAACAAAATGAGGTTCAGCCAACAATGCAATAGAACAATATGGAACAAAATCAGTTTCAAGCAGCAAACTTAACAAGTATCAATTTCAGCCAAAACAGTTTCAAGTATAATAGTTTCGGGAAAAAAATGCTAAATCATTTACATGTGAGTAACAAGTGCACATACAAGTTCAGAGATTCAACCAACAGCAAGCTTCAGGGAGTCAATCAAAACAAACCAGGCACATATACAAGTACAAGTACAAGCAAACCAAATAGCAAGCTTCAAAGCTCAAGTAATATACATATATACACATATGTATATACATGTATATATGTATATACTCAAAATGGTTCAAGCTCAAGTACATACAAGTATATGTGAGAACTGAACATAAACAGATTTGCAATTGATAGTGTAACAAGAAATCACAGTGCACATAAACAAGCTCAAGCAAAACAACAAGTGTCGTAGCAACACATATATAAACATATGTATAAACATGTATACATGTATATATGCAACACATGTTCAGAGATTCAACCAACATCAAGCATCAGGGAGTCAATCAAAACAAACCAGGCACATATACAAGTACAAGTACAAGCAAACCAAATAGCAAGCTTCAGAGCTCAAGTAATATACATATATACACATATGTATATACATGTATATATGTACATACTTCAAGCTCAAGTAATTCAGAATTGGTTCAGCTCAAAAGTATCAAAAGTATCTCAACACTGCCTTGAATCAGGCAGCAAAACCAAGCACACACATTGACTCAAATGCAATTCAAAATGGTTCAGAACTGAAAATAAGTTCAATTAAACCTCAAAATGGTTCAAGCATGGAAGTTCACACATTAAAACAGCAAATTAAAAGTGTAATAAGAAATCACAGTGCAAAAGCAAGTGCCACAAATTAAAACATATATATGTGGATATAAGAACATTCACACATATATGCATACATATGTAACGACCCGTAAAATTTAATGGTTTTAAAAGTATATTTAGCTAGAAATTTGTAAAATTTTAAACAATAAAATTTGAAACTAAAAATTTATTATTTGGAATACGTCTATTTTAATATAGCAACTGGTAAATTTTCATCTGATAATATTGAAGTTTATTTTCCTGTGAAATTTCATTTCAAATCAAACCGGTTAATAACAGTGAATTTAAAAGTTTTCTGAAACCAAAATATGTCAACAGGAGAAAATTTATTCAGATTATTCTGAATCAGACTGCGAAATTCGTTTTTCCAAATTTGGACTTCTACTGCTCCGTTTATCTTAATTCTGGCCAAATAGCAGCATTTCTGGTACCGATTATCGACTTTTGATCGGATAATCGTATAACTGATATTTGTATACCATTTTGATCGTGTCATCATGCTGATCTCCGTAGCATATTCATTCGTTTGTTTGGAAGTTCGGGACACGATGAAATCGGTAAACCTGTCAGTCGTATCGGTTTCGAAATTTGGGACCTTTAGAGTTTCGTGTCTTTTCATTTATCTAAACGGGTCCATACCAGTAGCCGTTAACTTTTAATAATTTCTTGGTTAACGTGTGACTTTTCGCTATCCCTTTCAGTTCATTTTTTCTCTCTGGTACGTTTCCTTTAACAGAGTATTTATTCATTTTGTTCATATAGCCTCATCTTTCCAGCTGTTCTTCATCTTCCCCACCTCGCTCTCTCTCCCCTGTCTTTTGCCCATGCTTGTGAAGAGAAAAATTTATATATGTATATATGAAGCTTCACAGCCGAAAGTTTTCCTCCGTTCATACCCTTGTTCGCCCCAAACCTGAGACTCTCCTCACGTCACCGACCTCCTACTCTCGCCAGACCCGCCCTCTCCGCCTCTCACTTCTAACCACAGCAGAAACCTTCCTCATCTCCAGATCCTCGCCATCCCTACAGCCATAGCGACTGCCATACCGAAATCTGCACCAAATTCCCAGACCTCCGCCAGAAACTCCTAGCCTACCTTTCGAACATGCAGCAACCCACATAACCTACCTTAGTCGCCTCCTCTGGCCGTGATCTTCGGCATGCCCTCCTTTGCATGTTTCTCTTCTATATATGAGTTATATATAGGTAATATATTATTTCAAGCTTCAGTTTAGTCTGTATATATAAGTTGTATATTATATATAGATTTTTTTTTAAAGTATATATATATGATACGTGTTTTATAAGTCATATACTATTTATACTTGATTTCTATATTGCAGCTTTTATTATGTTAGTCATATGTATGTTTATAGGAGTTTGCATTACAGCTGTTTGAGGTTATAACAAGTAAATCATATCATTTTAAAGGGTATGAAGTATATATGGTAGCTGTATATTTGTTATATATGAGTTTACACCATATTTATATTATAGGTGAGGTCGATTATCTATGGTTACATGTTTGTTCACAGTATATATATATGATCTATACGTATATATATATATATTAGTTTATAGTAATTACTGTGTATAGATAATGGTGTATATATGTTATACTAGCTTATATATGATTTGTTATATATATTTTATAATGTCATTTTATTGTGTAATAGGTTTGTTTTAGTGCTAGTCTGTTAACAGAATATAATATTTGAACTATTGTTTGTATATCCATTAGCTTATATATTTGAACAAAGTTGGGTCTATATACTGCTTGGAAGATAATTTTATTTTGTGAATATTTTCTATAGTATTCACACTGTCTGCATATAATTGTTTTATATAGTAGCATGCGAGTTTGTATTTGATTGTAATTTCATATTTACAGTGTCTGCACCTATATAGCATGCTTAAATACATAGATTTTTTTTTGTATGATCGAATTGATTTTATATACATATAAATGAAGTTATATCAATTTATGTTGATGCTTAAAATAAATATTGATTATGCATAATAGGTACGTAAGTTGTATAGGTTTATATATTATATTTTATATATGAGTACTTGAGTCTGAGATTTTTATTTATAGGGGTTTAAATTTAGTATTTATTTGAAAATGTGTGTGTATATATATATATATATTTTAAATATGAGTTCCAAATTTAATATTGGTTTAAAAAAAATATATAATAAAATAATATATATATCGTTTCAGTCTATATCATTCAAATTCTGATTTATTCCATCAATTCTTTATCTATCAGCCTTGTCCGTCAAATCCGTGTTCAGCTTACTTTACTTTGAGATTTGCTGTTGGATCAGTCGATATTCTAGATTGTGATTCAATCGTAGCTTGTCGTGTTATCTATCTTCTCTAGCCTTGAAAGGTGAGCAATCACTCACGATTAACATTCTTGTATTTATTAAATTTGATTTCAATTGAAACGACAATTGAAATATGATGCTGTAGTTATTTAAATTTTTATATATGCTATTATCTGTATATGTTCACCTGTGACATTTGACACCAGTATCTAGTATTTATATGCCTGTTATTACTATTATCTGTATATGTTCACCTATGACATCTGACACCAGTATCTGTTATTTATATTGATGATATATGCATGTTGTTATATTTTATATTATCTGTTATCACTCTGCAAGTTCCCTGTTAGTATAGAATTCACTATGGGTTGAAATGATACATACCCGAACGGACTTTAGAATAGGAGAATTTCATTATGGGTTGAAATGATAAACCCAAGCGATTTTCATTTGAATTGAAATTGGGATTACGGGTCGAAATGATATCTACCCGTATATATTTAAATTTCGGATTGAAATGATAAATATCCGTATCACTTAACCATATGATAAATATATATACAGACACCGTTGGTCCATATATATAAATATTTTAAAAATGAATTCTATGGTTTTGGAAAGAAATATATGGTTTTAATAAATGTTGAGCCTTAAAATTATTATATATAAATGGGAATGATTGATTTAAATACATATAATATGTTGAGTATTTAAAATATATTTCAAAATAGATTTTGGTAATAATTTGAATAAGTTAAGGTTAGAAAGATAATTTGAATTTAGTTGAAATTGTATTCAATAAAGAATTTTATTTAATTAAACCGATTTGAAACTTATTGAAATTGAGATGTAAGATATGATTTATAACTTGAGTTTGATTCATAAGTAATCTAATGAATATTTCTTGTTTAAATAAAGTTTAAGGAAATATTTAGTAAAAATGTAATTTAAAGCTAGTTAAATGGTATTGAATTTATTAAGTGAATATTCCCTGATTTAAATAATAATGAAGTTAAATCAAGAGCTATATGAAACTGTTAAATTTAACTTTGAAAATGTTGAATATTAAAGCTTTGAAATATATTGAAAATTTAAATGATCTGTTTAGAAATGAATTAAATTGATGAATTGAACTTTGAATAAATTTGAATTTGGAATTTGAAGTTGATTTGAATCGATTTGCTAGACTTGAGGAAATTAAATACTTTACTTTTTAAATCATTTAATATATATATATATATATACTATTTTGGAAAATAGATATATTTGAAATGAAATGATATTTGGGTTTTGAAGTAAATAAATTTAAAATGGCCACGGTGTCATAGTGTATATTCCCACCTTGTAGATAGTTCTACAGATCCTTAGAGGATGGTTATCCCAAACATCCTTTAAGTTACTTGTATTTCAGTTGATATTTCACTTGAGTTGGATTTATTGATATAAGAATGTTAATCCTGACTCGAGTGTTTTGTGTTTTGCTTTACGCTCGGGTCAGACCGAGTGATACAGCATTTGAGACTCACCTTTGGAGTTTGGAGCTTCCCTTGGAGATCCAACTATCGCCTCAGCTTTCAGCTCTTCTAGTTGATTTGTTTAGAGAAGTCATCTGTTGTACTGGGGACTTCACTGCAATTGAGATATTCTGTTGTATTTTATTTCTAACTCTGATGTTTATATAGTAGCTTCATGAACTACTATTTTATCTATTCCGCTGCGTATTATTGTATTACTCTGTGTCTGTGATTCTGTGATTGATTTATTTACTGCATATGCTGAGTTTTGCCAAATTTAAATTAACAATCTGATATTTTAAATTATTCAATTCTGACATGTGTGGATTTATTGTCGATTTGAATGGTCCAAAATAGCGGGTCGTTACAGTTGGTATCAGAGCTTTGGCTCTAGGCGAAACTTAGCATATATTGTAAAATTATTTACAGAATCACGTTCGTTCGAGTTTAATCTCTTCCTTTTGAATCGATTTCTTTTGAACTTTGGAACGTTCCTTGCGGTTCCAAAATTCATTCTTGTCTCTCCTTATTTGTATTCTTTTGATTCTGGAGTATCCCATAACTCCACTTCGAATGATCTCTATAAGAATGGGCGATCTCGCCAATCTTTGAATGATTTATAAAGGGGTGGAACTCCTTTACAATTGGCATTGATTCACCGGAGATTTATATATCCCTCGGTTTTGATGTTGCCATCTCTTGTTATGCCAAATTCTATCTCTGGCGATCGAATGTCGATTTGCCTTAGATTTCCGCATCGATTATATTCTTGAAGTCACGGTTGACCCGGTTAAGGTCGCCCGCGATTTATATAGGTATATCCATTATTTGTTTTGTAATTGATTATCTCATTTTCGTTCGAACTTATCTTCGAATCAGAATCCAATTTGATTATAGTACCTATGATTTGAATATCTATCTTTGTTTTGAAATCCATTCTTGAATCATCCTTTTGAAAAATCGGGTTTATTCGTATTTTGGAAATTGTTTTATATATCGAAATTTTTATAAGTATGATTTTATTCTATATAAAAGTGAAATGTTTTCGATAAGGATTATATATACCTTTTAAAAATAAGAATTTGAATTTTTGAAAGGATTTGAAAATTTGAAGTTATATAAGAAATTGATTTATATAAAAAAAATGATTTATAACTAAAGGATTTTAAATTTGAAATTTGAGAATTGAACTCCGGTATTTTGAAATTGGTTTTAAGATTTTGAAATATATAATAATAATATGATTTAAAAGTATTTTCTGTATAAGAAATGTTTCCAATGATTTTAATGAGTTTCGAATGATTTCGAAGAAATTTCAAAAGAAGTTTGAGAAAATAGAAGTCCAGAACTCACTTATGTCGTTGGAAAATAATTTCGGTGATGAGTGCACGCATCATCGACATTGATTTTCGAGTTTCAGAGTGAGGGATAGGCCACTTCAGTAGCTTTGCTATGCTAGTGATTTTTTTTGAAACCATTTTTATTTCAAAATTTTGAAGTATGATTGATATTAGAAAGATATATGTATATGTATTTGAAACGACTTGAAATGAGCCGGTGTTCAGTCTTCGATTTTTGGATTTGATATAACCCTATCTATTAAAATTGATTTACTGATTTGTTGTTGATTTCCAACTCTTGAATTTGAAAATGATTTCTTCGACTATTTTGAAGTTCGAGTACTTCCAAATCAAGGTTAACTTTTCAAAGCTAAGAAATTTTGAAAAGTATTTTGATAAAGTATATAAGTTTGTTTTGGAAGTTTAAGTATGAAGTAATATGATTTAAATAAGTTGAAACCTTTTGGTTAAGTAAATGAATAAGGAAATTTTAAAATTTTCTAATATGAAATTTAGATTTGAAATGTTTTGAAAAGAATTTGGTCTTCAAAATATTTTGAATAAAATTTAGTTTAAAGGTTTTAACTTAATAACATCTTTATGAAACTATATATTTAACAAGTTGGAATAAATATATAAGTTGTATGTATGCTGTTTTATTCGCATAATTAATTTGATCCAAGTTTGAGTACACAAGTTCGAGGTGAATTACACCATTTCATGTTAGGATTTTCATTCGATTCTTGATGGCGAATATTTGATATGGATTTTGGGCTCGATTCTAGAATTCTCTATCATAGTATATGGCTATGCAAGGAGACTGATGGCTTCTAGTCGAGAAACCATATCGAAGTCCGCATTAGGGAAGTCGAATGGACAATACTAGTTCGAAAGCGAACTTGTGTTGTCGAGCGAGCGATCAAATGTGATTCTGCGAAATGATGATGTATGTACATCTTATATTCTAATATCATTGATATATTTTGACGCTGAAATTGAAAGCTGTCATGTTAGAATATCTTTGCTTACTAAAAGAAAATTTCCAATTTAAATTACAAAGATATATAACCCATAAAAGCAAAGATACTCAATCTCATATGACTCTTCATACAGCGAAATTTATTTTTGAAATTTGATCCTTATATAAGATGGACCTTACGTAAGTATAAGATGATTTTGAATACATTTGATTTTGGAAATGAATTGGTTGACTTAAATTATATTGATTTGGAAATTTGGATTTATTTCCTAAAACTATTATTTTGGAAACTTTGAAACTAAAGATATTTAATTTGAGAAGAAATAATTTGGTGAAATTGTATATGATTTTGAAATTGAACGGATAATTGAAACAAATTGAAATTTGAGAACCTTATGTTACTAAAAACTTGATTTGGGAGTTGTCGAACTTATATAAAATTGATTTGTATGAGTATGAAATTGATTCGAAAACTATCAATTTGAAAGTGAAATCTTATATAATTGAAGTCTATATAAGTATGATTTGATATACTATTGATTTTGGAAAGTATTTGATTTGAAAATTAAATCTTATATATAATGGATTTTATATAAGTATGATATTTGAAAGTGATTTGAAAAGGTACTATATGATACATATTTTCGAAGTAAAGATATGGAAAGTGCCTTCTGCTTGATATCCGATTTGTGGCCACATCTTGGATTCATTCTATCGATATTATTCTCTCTGATTGTTGGTTTTCCGGATATGATACTCGAGTGTCCTTCGAATTCCATGGCGTTACCCATGGTCTTATTTTTCTCTCGTGACTGCATAGCGCAACTGCCTGGCTGAGTCTTGCCTAGGGGTACGGATTGTTTCCTGGGGGATCCAGGCGTAACCATTGTGTATCCTGCAATCTGTGTAGGTCGCGAATAGTAGCGCAAATGCTTGGCTGAGTCTTGCCTGGGGGTACGGATTGTTTCCTGGGGGATCCAGGCGTAACCATTGTGTATCCTGCATTCTACTAGTCATCATGGCGTAACTCGCAGGGCTGAGAAAGCTTACGGATATGGATTGTTTCCTGGGGGAACCAGGCGTAACCATTGTGTATCTGCGAACCATGATCGGACAAAGGTTTGGTTTGGTTGATTTGTTTGGATTGTACTTTCCATATCTGTTTTTAAAAGTTTTTCCAGTATTTTCACTGGATGTTGAAACAGGTCTACTAAGTACCTGGAGAATTCTAGTTTTGCGCCTGATCAACGCACTACCAGAGTCTACAGGAACAAGGATAAACTTGTTGAAACATCGAGTTATAAAAGTATTTTCGAAATGAAATTTGTTTCATTATAAAAAAATATTTTATTATAAAAGTATTTCCAACAAAAAAAAATTTGTATTAATATTTGAAATTGAAATTCTTATGGTCCTAAATTAATTATTCGTGCCCGATACTATTCTTTTGAATCTACCTTATCTGCTCAGCTTTATTTATTCACCTATATTATGTTTTTCCAAGTCCTCCTTCTTTTTTCTTGTTGACTATATCCTTCTTAAATATTGTTTATTTATATACTACATGGTTTAATAGTAAATTATGAATACTTTTGAAGTTATTTATTTAATAATACATATTTAAAGTAAATGATTATTGATTATTAATAATATTTGAAAAGTATCTTGAGATAAAAAAAATAATAAATTATGAATTATGGATTTAATGTTTTCAAATAGCTTCTTTGTAAATATAAGTAATAATGTAAATAACTGTTTTCAAATAGTTTTCATATATTTATAAAGTTGTTATTTAAGCATATAAATGGTAATTGTAAAGGAAGCAAGAAATTTTGCAAATGGATCTTGGAAGTTTTAAAGTATATAAGACAATTGAATTGCAAAGGAAGTTTTCAAATTTAAGTAAAATTTATATAGTTCAAATTAATTGTTTAATTTTGACTTTCAATCTACTTTTATTTCTGGTTGTTCTTTTCTCATACCTCCTTCCTTTTCGGGGACGAAAAGTTTTGAGTGGGGGAGAGTGTAACGACCCGTAAAATTTAATGGTTTTAAAAGTATATTTAACTAGAAATTTGTAAAATTTTAAACAATAAAATTTGAAATTAAAAATTTATTATTTGGAATACGTCTATTTTAATATAGCAACTGGTAAATTTTCATCTGATAATATTGAAGTTTATTTTCCTGTGAAATTTCATTTCAAATCAAACCGGTTAAAAACAGTGAATTTAAAAGTTTTCCGAAACCAAAATATGTCAACAGGAGAAAATTTATTCAGATTATTCTGAATCAGACTGCGAAATTCGTTTTTCCAAATTTGGACTTCTACTGCTCCGTTTATCTTAATTCTGGCCAAATAGCAGCATTTCTGGTACCGATTATCGACTTTTGATCGGATAATCGTATAACTGATATTTGTATACCATTTTGATCGTGTCATCATGCTGATCTCCGTAGCATATTCATTCGTTTGTTTGGAAGTTCGGGACACGATGAAATCGGTAAACCTGTCAGTCGTATCGGTTTCGAAATTTGGGACCTTTAGAGTTTCGTGTCTTTTCATTTATCTAAACGGGTCCATACCAGTAGCCGTTAACTTTTAATAATTTCTTGGTTAACGTGTGACTTTTCGCTATCCCTTTCAGTTCATTTTTTCTCTCTGGTACGTTTCCTTTAACAGAGTATTTATTCATTTTGTTCATATAGCCTCATCTTTCCAGCTGTTCTTCATCTTCCCCACCTCGCTCTCTCTCCCCTGTCTTTTGCCCATGCTTGTGAAGAGAAAAATTTATATATGTATATATGAAGCTTCACAGCCGAAAGTTTTCCTCCGTTCATACCCTTGTTCGCCCCAAACCTGAGACTCTCCTCATGTCACCGACCTCCCACTCTCGCCAGACCCGCCCTCTCCGCCTCTCACTTCTAACCACAGCAGAAACCTTCCTCATCTCCAGATCCTCGCCATCCCTACAGCCATAGCGACTGCCATACCGAAATCTGCACCAAATTCCCAGACCTCCGCCAGAAACTCCTAGCCTACCTTTCGAACATGCAGCAACCCACATAACCTACCTTAGTCGCCTCCTCTGGCCGTGATCTTCGGCATGCCCTCCTTTGCATGTTTCTCTTCTATATATGAGTTATATATAGGTAATATATTATTTCAAGCTTCAGTTTAGTCTGTATATATAAGTTGTATATTATATATAGATTTTTTTTAAAGTATATATATATGATACGTGTTTTATAAGTCATATACTATTTATACTTGATTTCTATATTGCAGCTTTTATTATGTTAGTCATATGTATGTTTATAGGAGTTTGCATTACAGCTGTTTGAGGTTATAACAAGTAAATCATATCATTTTAAAGGGTATGAAGTATATATGGTAGCTGTATATTTGTTATATATGAGTTTACACCATATTTATATTATAGGTGAGGTCGATTATCTATGGTTACATGTTTGTTCACAGTATATATATATGATCTATACGTATATATATATTAGTTTATAGTAATTACTGTGTATAGATAATGGTGTATATATGTTATACTAGCTTATATATGATTTGTTATATATATTTTATAATGTCATTTTATTGTGTAATAGGTTTGTTTAAGTGCTAGTCTGTTAACAGAATATAATATTTGAACTGTTGTTTGTATATCCATTAGCTTATATATTTGAACAAAGTTGGGTCTATATACTGCTTGGAAGATAATTTTATTTTGTGAATATTTTCTATAGTATTCACACTGTCTGCATATAATTGTTTTATATAGTAGCATGCGAGTTTGTATTTGATTGTAATTTCATATTTACAGTGTCTGCACCTATATAGCATGCTTAAATACATAGATTTTTTTTGTATGATCGAATTGATTTTATATACATATAAATGAAGTTATATCAATTTATGTTGATGCTTAAAATAAATATTGATTATGCATAATAGGTACGTAAGTTGTATAGGTTTATATATTATATTTTATATATGAGTACTTGAGTCTGAGATTTTTATTTATAGGGGTTTAAATTTAGTATTTATTTGAAAATGTGTATATATATATATATATATATTAAATATGAGTTCCAAATTTAATATTGGTTTTAAAAAAATATAATAAAATAATATATATATCATTTCAGTCTATATCATTCAAATTGTGATTTATTCCATCAATTCTTTATCTATCAGCCTTGTCCGTCAAATCCGTGTTCAGCTTACTTTACTTTGAGATTTGCTGTTGGATCGGTCGATATTCTAGATTGTGATTCAATCGTAGCTTGTCGTGTTATATATCTTCTCTAGCCTCGAAAGGTGAGCAATCACTCACGATTAACATTCTTGTATTTATTAAATTTGATTTCAATTGAATCGACAATTGAAATATGATGTTGTAGTTATTTAAATTTTTATATATGCTATTATCTGTATATGTTCACCTGTGACATCTGACACCAGTATCTAGTATTTATATGCCTGTTATTACTATTATCTGTATATGTTCACCTATGACATCTGACACCAGTATCTGTTATTTATATTGATGATATATGCATGTTGTTATATTTTATATTATCTGTTATCACTCTGCAAGTTCCCTGTTAGTATAGAATTCACTATGGGTTGAAATGATACATACCCGAACGGACTTTAGAATAGGAGAATTTCGTTATGGGTTGAAATGATAAACCCAAGCGATTTTCATTTGAATTGAAATTGGGATTACGGGTCGAAATGATATCTACCCGTATATATTTAAATTTCGGATTGAAATGATAAATATCTGTATCACTTAACCATATGATAAATATATATACAGACACCGTTGGTCCATATATATAAATATTTTAAAAATGAATTCTATGGTTTTGGAAAGAAATATATGGTTTTAATAAATGTTGAGCCTTAAAATTATTATATATAAATGGGAATGATTGATTTAAATACATATAATATGTTGAGTATTTAAAATATATTTCAAAATAGATTTTGGTAATAATTTGAACAAGTTAAGGTTAGAAAGATAATTTGAATTTAGTTGAAATTGTATTCAATAAAGAATTTTATTTAATTAAACCGATTTGAAACTTATTGAAATTGAGATGTAAGATATGATTTATAACTTGAGTTTGATTCATAAGTAATCTAATGAATACTTCTTGTTTAAATAAAGTTTAAGGAAATATTTAGTAAAAATGTAATTTAAGGCTAGTTAAATGGTATTGAATTTATTAAGTGAATATTCCCTGATTTAAATAATAATGAAGTTAAATCAAGAGCTATATGAAACTGTTAAATTTAACTTTGAAAATGTTGAATATTAAAGCTTTGAAATATATTGAAAATTTAAATGATCTGTTTAGAAATGAATTAAATTGATGAATTGAACTTTGAATAAATTTGAATTTGGAATTTGAAGTTGATTTGAATCGATTTGCTAGACTTGAGGAAATTAAATACTTTACTTTTTAAATCATTTAATATATATATATATATACTATTTTGGAAAATAGATATATTTGAAATGAAATGATATTTGGGTTTTGAAGTAAATAAATTTAAAATGGCCACGGTGTCATAGTGTATATTCCCACCTTGTAGATAGTTCTACAGATCCTTAGAGGATGGTTATCCCAAACATCCTTTAAGTTACTTGTATTTCAGTTGATATTTCACTTGAGTTGGATTTATTGATATAAGAATGTTAATCCTGACTCGAGTGTTTTGTGTTTTGCTTTACGCTCGGGTCAGACCGAGTGATACAGCATTTGAGACTCACCTTTGGAGTTTGGAGCTTCCCTTGGAGATCCAACTATCGCCTCAGCTTTCAGCTCTTCTAGTTGATTTGTTCAAAGAAGTCATCTGTTGTACTGGGGACTTCACTGCAATTGAGATATTCTGTTGTATTTTATTTCTAACTCTGATGTTTATATAGTAGCTTCATGAACTACTATTTTATCTATTCCGCTGCGTATTATTGTATTACTCTGTGTCTGTGATTCTGTGATTGATTTATTTACTGCATATGCTGAGTTTTGCCAAATTTAAATTAACAATCTGATATTTTGAATTATTCAATTCTGACATGTGTGGATTTATTGTCGATTTGAATGGTCCAAAATAGCGGGTCGTTACAACATAGCTATGTATGTATATACATGGAAGTTCACACATATATACATACATATGTAGTGATATATAAATATGTAGTGATATACAGATATAAACATACACATACATATATACAAAGGACAGTTTTGACATAACCAAGCGCACACATTTCGACATAACCAGGCACACTAATATACATATATACACATATGTATATACATGTATATTTGTACATAATCAGTAGAAAGGAAACTCAATAACATGTATGGATGAACCAAGATAACAAAAGCAACATGGACCATCAAAGTGCACCAAGATGAACAAGAAAAATAAAACGGTAGAGAAATCCACAATCGATGAAGATCCTATAAATATACCCAAATAACAGCCAACATAAGCATAAACATAATTAAATGTACTCACACACAAGCAAGCTCTAGGAAAATTGAATTCAACACAGCAAACAACTCAAACAACATCCAACATAAGCATCAAAGAAAGAACCAACCAAACTGCCTTCATCATCAACTAAGCATGAAACACAAAATTGTACAGCAAGTACAAGCAAACACGAGTGTGGACCTGGAACAACAGAAACCAAAGCATGAAATTTTCAAAACTGAAAATATAGGGAATAAAACTCTATAAATATATCCAAATCATCATTGGCTTTAGACATAGAATTCAAGAAAAATATAAATTGAAAAGGGCAGAAATCGTACTAATTTAAACCGAAGAACTCTCGACAAGAAGCATCTGCAACCATAAATTGCCCACTAATCGATGAAAGCGAGCATAGATTAAAGAAAAAGGCGATTCATTTCAACAATTTCAAAGCAACCGTTTTAAATTAGAAACCCTAAATCAAAGCACACAATCAACTTAGTAATGAGTCCACAAAGAAAGATGATTCAAACGAATTTCAAAGCGATTGAAACCCTAATTCCAGAAACGGTCAAATTTTTGATATAGAGTGAAAGAAAGAAACAAGTAAAAAATAGAATAGAAAGAAAGAGGGGAACAAAAATATACATGGGGAAACAAAATAAAAAGAGCGGCCATGAAATAATTGATAGGGAAAAGATGGAGCCAAAAATAAAAAATTTAGTAACTTAAATCGAATGACATATAAAATGTTGTTTGAATAACAAGCTTGTTCATAGAGATTTCACAAGCTACTCAGACAACAGATGAAAGATTCTGTGGCTCTTCAGACAACAAATGGTTTTGTCATGTGTTATGTGAAAAAATAGGATAATAGAAAATCTACCTTATGTCGTGTGATCTCTGTTATCTGATTCACTTTGTGGGATAGTGTATAAAATTAAAAATCTTAAATAGTGAACAAAAACAAAACCTAACACTGGGATTTAAACATTAATGTATACATATAGACACATTTCATTCCAACAAATTAAATATTACTCAAATAAAATACATCACATAATTTATACATTTCATTACATCTATTATTAAACAACATCTTTAAAAATATAATGCAAGGGATATATCGAACCATCGGGTGGGTATGGCTCACTCTAGATCCTTTGCTCCCTCTTTAGCTTCCACCAGTAAACTTACAAGTATACATGTAATAAAAGAAAAGGGTGTCAATAATTTTTGGACTGTGCCTTATCCTTTACACTATGGCCATGGGCTCGATAACTATTATATAGGGAAAAGCTGCCTACGTACCCCTTTATGGGGATCAAGCAAACGTAGTTCTGCCTTTTGATCTTCTCTTGTTCCAAATACTTGTTAGTACATAATAACCATAACATCCATGCAACCATACAACTGTCGCAACAATGCAAATAATAAAAGCAAAAAACCGTATTCCTACTCATCCATCACAACAAATCATCATATAGGCAATAACAACATTAGCACAATTAGCCATTAAATATTGCATACAATTTACAACACTCAATGTATACCCCCAATTATTAAATAAGAAAATAATAGTAATACAAATCTACTTTAATACATTCTAATCATCCATCGTAGTAGCGCATCGCCAATGTAGGTATAAATAGTTAAATATGTAATAATCGACTCAATGTTGGTAACACAACGTAATCACTAAATATGTATTAATCCATCCAATAATCAGTAACACAACATCTATCATTAAATAATCATAATCAACTACCCATCGTCTGATGGTAAAAATGGTAAAATATCGCACTCATTAAAATGTGATATCTTTATCAAACATCATATATATGTGATAATTACAACTAATTATAATTAATCACACATTCAACAACCATCCAAATAATATATTTGCATCCGTTATTTTCCTTATTATAATATTTTTATTATTGTCTATTATAAGGTCATCTTTATTTATTCATCATAAAAATAATAATAATCCTTTTAAATGAATATGTTCTTTAAATTCTTTATTGTACTTCCATTTCTCCAACACTTCTAAACATTGTGGATTAAATAAAAAATAGTCATCTTCGTCAAATCGCTTTTTAAAATGATTATATTATCATTCTACATCAAAGTAATCATGTATACTAAAACCTCTTTGATACTTCCAAAGACCAATTTATTACTCTTTATTCCAAAAGTACATCTTATTTTAGACCATTGAAATTCCTTTTTATTTCTATGTATCTCAAAAATAGTAATATTTCATCCAAAAACACTTTTGGAAAACATTTCTTTACCGCTATTATTTATTTAGAAAATAGCTTTTTATTTTATTAATCAAACAATAATAATGTTTCCTACCATAAATACCGTAAAATCAATCATTCCCTCATACACAAAACAACGCTTTTTTCATCGAAATCCACATTATTATTATTTAAAATCTCATTCTACTCTATAAATAATGAACTTCCCAAGTATTAGATTAAAATATAATTTCAGTTATTATTTATGAATTTCCTTATAAATTCATAAATAATAACCTTATTTACTTTCATACTTTAATTTCTGTAAAGTCTGTTAAATCATCATTAATTGTATCAACCATCCAAAATACGTAAATAAACTTATTTATTATTTATTTATCTAGTTTCTCAATATTATCCAATTTATCCTAAGCAATTAATTTCCAATCCAAATGGAATATTTATTTTAATTAAACTCCCAAAAATACTATATTCTACAACAATTCCAACCAAGACACAATATATCCAAAATATCATAACAATCAGCCATAAAATACAACGTATATTAATAAATATGATTTTTCATTAATAAATATGTACTTTATAATTTAAAATTTAATTAATTAAATTAAATAGTGCATACCAACATGCTTTTACTAACAGCCTCCAAACTCAATGCATCCAATGCCAAAAGATCTAGAATTTCATCACGAGTCCAATGGAAGAAACTGTGCATAAATCAAAGTTCATATGCACAAGATATGGCAATTAGAAGATAGAATGTTCGATTTGTAGATAAATAAAATATAAGGGTTTTTTAATAATTTACCCTTCATCATCTCCTTATGTTCAAATCCTGTAACCCATCCATCATCGACTCTGACTGACTATCACCCCTTATTCTAGGAACCATTGACCAAGCAACCACCCCCTTTGTAACCGCCAACACTACAACTTCATGCATTTGACCATTGACGGTGAACCGTGACAACCTAGCGGTTGCAAATTTCAACCCCGCCCCTTATTTCAAACCTTAATTTCGAAATTTAAGCCACATTGATTGTCTATTCATAAAATCAAAGATCGATCTTTGTTCCTCTTGTTGAGAACTATAAGTTTACATCTTCAATTTCATTAATTGGTCAACGAATCAAAAGCCCCAAATCAATGCCTAGGGTTTCACCAATGGAAACTTTGACTATGATGTGTCGCTGGCTCGATCGCTTTTTCGACAAATGGACATAACCCATTAACTCCATTCTTCAAGAGCTTCACAAAAATATATAATATGTAGGGGTTTGGGTATCTTAAATTTTAAATCAATCTATAATTAGGAAAAGTCATCCACCATTAAACTGTGATTAGAAGGAATTTTGGGATATAGATAGAAAAATAAAGAGAGAGGTTGTAGCTAAGGTTTCATAGCCTCACTTATATAGTCATTAAGCTGGATTATGAGTTGCGTATCTAGATTGGCCTAAAACAGCTAAGCACATTGTTTAAACACTGTAATGCCTCTGTTTCGTAAACCACAACTCCAAATCCATCAAAATTGTATCAAATTAATCGGCTCGGAATGACCTTCACAACGATTATAAATACGTCATCAAATTCATATTTTTATTGTAAATCTCTTGTAGAATCATTTTTAATTACATTAATATTAAAAGCGTTAAATTTTTGGGTCTCCATTTAGAGATTTTCTTCAAATCCTAGTAGCAATAGAGATCCAGGCTATATTCAATCTCTTAGTGAAAGCACAAAAATGTTAACATTTAATTTGATCTAAGACGCCTAATTGATAGGAATTCAAAGATAAAATGAAAAATAGTAAAGAATAAAATCAAGAGAGAAGAGTGGACGCAATTTTTACAGTGGTTATGCAAATCACTGGCTACGTCCACCTTATCAACGCTTTATTGCTCAATTGCCCTAGATCTACCAATATTATAATGAAATCTCAAATTTCTATCTCGAGTACAAAAATGGTGGAGTTTCCCCTAGTTTCAGATAAGAAAAGTCTAGATCTTTTTTAAATTGAAGATAGTCTCTTACTTATAGCTGAGTTAGGGTGTTTGGAGGCTACATATTCTTCAAATCATGTCTAATTTCATCAATCAATAAGATCCAACATAATTAGAAAGATATCGGGTCAAAGTTGGATTAAATCTCGAGGCTTAATGGATTGGTATCAATCTACAGCCTTGGTCCAACCCTGTAAATTTCTTTATGTCTTGGCATCTTCATGGTCATCTAAGTTTGAGAGCGGCAAAATGAGTCTTTTGATGGATCGATGCCAACCCATCTCCTTTTTCTAAATACTTTTCTTCTTCTTCGCTTTTGCTTAAGATCCGTTACCCTTCAGTTCAGGTAGAAAAATGGTGATTTTGATGGATCGGTACCAATCCTTCCATTTGTCATAATGATCCACAGATTTAGCAAATTTTCCTCCTCCTTTCTTTGTTCTTCATAGTTGATCATCTTCATATCCAATGTTCATTCCTTTATTATGCTATCTAGTTTTATCGAAATGTTGCTTGAGAAAAATACCATATTGCATCGTAAGTGAGTCTTCACAACGAAGATCAATGTAGTTGGATTCATATAAAGCAAGTTGATGGGAAATGACCTCATCGATTTCAATTGTTGAAAATAGTGGGGAAGTTTCGCCAATTAATGTGCTTAAGTTAGTTCTGATTATACTTGCAAATTATCACTTAATATGACTTTGAGTTTTGGCACATTGGCGTTGAAACAGAATATCTAAATGATGATTTAGAGGAGGCTGTTTGCACAGGATAGCCAAAGAATCTCAAAGTCAGTGGAAGCGATAATAAAGCTTGTGGGTCTACAAGATATGATCTTAAATAAACATCTAGAAGTTGAGCAAGTATTTTGATTTATAAATCAAATGGTTTGGTTTCAGTCAAAATGCAGAGAAAGCATGTGTTTATAAGAAATAAAATTGAAGGTACTAGGATACCGCTAATACTATTAGTAAAAAAACATGCTACTAATTGGTATCGATGTAACTATGTTAAATAAGTTAATGCTTAGTTGTTTAGTTATCAATGAAATATTTGAAAGAGGTATCTATTATACTTGTTATAAGAGGATGCTATGTTTGTCCTAATCGATCTACATATGCATCATCTTTAAATGTTTAATATGAAGCATGTAAGATGAATTCCTTATGCTTTTGTAATATTTACTATCATATATCTTATGTTTTTTACTATATTAGAATTTTCTTATGCACCTGGTGTAATGAGAAAATATCAAATATAAGTTAAAGTCACTTAATGATAGTTAAGAGTATTCTCGAGTATTTACGAAATACTGTAGAATTGTTTATCGAAACAACAAACTCCTTATAAAGGAGTATTCAAAATAGAACTTCATAGGTTGTATCGAAAATAGTAAATCACTATAAACACATGTTTAGCCCTAATAAAAGGGCTTTAAGCTGGAAATGTTACAAACAAAAGGTTATGGTAGGTTGAATTATAAAGGCTAAGTACAAGCCTTAAATAATGTTACAATGAAAGCAGTATATATGTCACGAATTTATAAGAAATCTAAGGATGCTTCTCACCATTGGGAATCCAATAATGTATTGTAATAGTAATGATGCAACATAGATTGTAGTAGGAACTGACGGCTTAATAAGAGGTCGAGATATGTTCTGCATAGTTAACCCATGATAAAAGAGTTTATCAGTGATGGAGAAATATAACTGAAATGTAGATAAAAAATAATAATATTACAGATCCACTGTAACATCCCGAAAATTTAGCAGAAAATTTGATAAGAAAATTAAATATAAATAAAACAAGGGCTAAAATGAAATTTTCACAAATGTCCGAATTTGGTTGCAAAACTTGCATCATTGCGTTCGTAGTGATTTTCTAGACAATTTTCATATGTAACAATGTGAAAACGAAGTTAATACAGAGAAGTTACAAACGTTTGAAAATTAGAAAACGACATAAATTTAAACATAATACTTACCAAAATCAATATTACAAGCGGTCGAACCTTAAGGTTCGGTGGTTGACCGGTAGCAGTCGATCTCGAGCCATGGATGGTCGATCGGTTGACATGTAAAATCGAGATTCTGAAGCATCGATTAGACGACTGTGATCGACCAAAATATTTTTCCTCGTTGCCAAGTTTCTGATGTGCGCTCGAGATGAGATCAAAGATTCTCCAGGGCAAATCCAATGCTCCTAATCAGTCTTTGACCTTTATAAATTAACATTTAGGCTAACTCTAATTTTGTTAGAAATCAATAGCATACCAAAACTCTACCAAAATTCCTTCTCTCCACTTGTAAACTTTCTTCAAAAATAAATTAAAATCAAAGCAAGAGCATGCTAGAAATCGGATCTAAGAGGGAGAAAACTAACGGGTGACGATTCTCCAAAGGAGCATGTTGTTAGAGCTTGGATCCGTGGTCAGTGAGAACAAGTTTAATAAGTTGATTATTTAATGTTAATTTTAACTTGTTCTATTTGATCTAGGATGTTAGAAATTACACTGTAAACTCTAAGCCCTAAATTGTAAAACCTAAAATCTGAATTAGAAACTGAAATTGTGTAAATTGATAGATTTGATTTTAACCTAAGTTAAACCCATATGTTATTGAATCTAAACTCTAAATTTGCTAAACCTGGATTAAACAAGTGTAATTAAATTTGTATAAATCTATGAACTGGAAATATAGACTAATCACTGTTTAGAGGTCACTGTATAATGCAAAACTTGAGAAATTAGTCAAAAATTACAATCGGATAATCAAAAATTAAAAACCCTGGATTTTACTACACGACTGGTCGACCATTCATCCTGAGCGGTCGATCCCAAGTGATTGACAGATAGGGTGTGGCGGTTGACCGGTTGAGGCCTGAAATGTAGAATCTCAACCTTGGCCTAAGGCCTAGATTGCTAATAAATATTATTAAAATTATTAACTGTATGTATAAGTGTGTTGTATACATATGTGTAGATGTTAGAGCCAGTAGGTAAGCTAGTTCCCAATGAGATGGTGCTAGGACATTGCAGAATTGGATAAATGTACTTTACCCAATGGGGGATCGATTATATGACTGGGGGCTATTCTATCACAAATGGCACACAAAGGAGGTCCTACGGTAGATGCACAACATTGATTGATGCTTGATGAAGTGTGTGGGCCCAGCACCATGGCACTCCTTGGTATTCATAGTTCTGACACGATGTGATACTGTGTTGTTGATGGACCCCGACGCGTGCAATAAGTGGCGGATACTATGGTCGCAGGTGGATACAGATGCAGACAATGAGACACTCAGATTTCCCTATTTCGGGAATTATGGTTTATGAGAAACCATTATGAGATTTTATTTTACTTGCCGATGATACGAGGCAATACATGAGATTTTAAATCTCAAAATACGCCATAAAATGGCAAACCTCAATTATCAACTCAAAACAATAGACTCGAATGGTTTCGGTCGTACAAGTCCTGAATTAACCGAAAAAGTAAACTCACGTGTCCCATACCACGTGTTTTACTAAATCATTTAATTCCAGACTTGTACGACCGAAGCCATTCGATTCTATTGGTTTGAGTTGATAATTGAGATTTGCCATTTTATGGCGTATTTTGAGATTTATAATTCGTCGGCATTGCGGGCTCCCTCTCGATGCATAGTTGGGTCACGCGTAGTTGTCGTTATGGGAAATTTATTCCCATTTAGCTCTAGTGGCGGTGTTTTAATATTTAGTAGCATGATGGTGGTGTTTTCATATCGAGTAGCTCTAATAGTGGTGTTTCCATATTGAGTAGCTCAAGGAGCGATGGTTGATCGTTATTTATTGAGGTTCGATCCATAGTTTGATCCTTGTAGTAGCATGCATAAGTTGTAGTGTAGGTGTGTGTCAGATAAATGCCCTTAAGTAATGGACCTTAGGAATACATGAACACTTGTAGGACACCCTAGCACCCATAGAGTAGAATTAAAGTTAATTGCACATGATCGCCATATATTAAACCTATACTCATTCACTAGGCTTTTGTCTGATCCACCATTTTCCTTTCTTTCCCCACCATCGGAGGACAGAGTAGTAGTTGATTTGGCCCGATTTTAGTATGTGGAGAGGTGAGCTCATCACAGGAGTTGCTTATCCTTTATTTACCATCCATGTAATTGTTTATCTTATCAGTACTTAGTATTTCTTTTATCAGACTTTGAGTAGCATTTCTATGTACCATGTATTTGACTGTGTATTGTTTTTTTAGACTATGTTTCAGAATATTTTCTGAGATGGTTATTTTCAGTATTTATATTTTATTCATATTGCTGTGAGTTATGAAAGTGTAGTATATCTTAGATCATGTTTGTTCATTATCAGTCTTTGTAATGTTATAAAAACCCGATAGCTCGTATTTTTAGGTGTCAACGCGAGTCCGAAAGTCACATTAGACTTTGGATCAGTGATGTTGAGGGGTGCAGGTTGTCACATCCGCTCATTGAGACCCTTTCTCAGTTTTGTTTAGGAAAACAAATCGAGAGATAGTTATAAGTCACCATAATTGGCTCCAAATGCAAGTGCGAGATTAATAGAATTAAGGTGCGCCCTTGAGGTAATTATGCAAATTGATTATATAACATAATACTTACAGTGAATCTTGTTTGAAATAAAGTGTGCTTTTGGTTTTATTTTTGATTGTATATATTTTTGTATTGGGATATAAATAATGCTATAAATACGTTAAATATATATAAGTAAAAAATCCTTAGGAAAAATAATCAATCTATTGCAGTTACGAAAGTGTTCGTAAGCATAAGCATTGAGTTGTATAAAATAAATACTTGTACTTAAATGTTCTTATTCAAGATGTATCGATACATCTATCAAGACTAATGTACGTAACAATCTTCATATGATGGATGGTGAATTATGCATGATTGTTGGACCACCAAGGGGTTACATACGTGTAGTTGAACAATTATTGAATGACTCACGATAGTCTTATATAGGTTAAATGTCAAATAGAAAATTTCCCATGATGATGTGTAGTAGTCTTTTGACTTGAAAACACTATGAACCTTAAGTGTCTTAACTACAATTTGATTATGATCAATCACAAACAACGTTGATCATGTTAAGGCCGTAGTTGGGTATAATGTGAACCACTTGCAGTGAAACACTATTAAAAGAGGATTCGTCTTCTTCGAATAAAAGGTTAGCATCTCCGTAATAGGTAGTAAATGCTAAGTCAAAGTATTCGGCCAAAGCAAATCGGTCGGAAACTGTTATCGATTGAACCATACACTATAATGTTGGACTTCATAATTAAATATGAATACTAACAGAGTTTTAACCATGGATCAAGCTCTAGATATCTAAGTGATATAGCGATGACGAAGAGAAAAGGAGCACAATATATTGTTGCATAAGTGTGTCGCTTTACCAATAAGAAATTGGATTTCAGTATATAATTTGTAAGAAGCCAAGCTCGTGTCAAAATATTGCATTTCAACAAAATTCGTACAAGCTTTAATATCTAAAATAATTTAAATATTACTAATGGTTGAGTTCACATCTAAGAGTCGCACAGCTACAATTCTCGGCTTTCAACCGAAGATAATTTGTTGGAATAATTTATAAAGATATATAGTATTATTATAGAGAAATTAATTGAATGGTTATACTAATTATTATTTTTAACATTATTATAGGACCAAAAGTTAATTAATAAAATGTATAACTATTACATATTTATTTAATTATTTTTTGGACCATAATTATTTAAATATAATAAATAATATATACATACACACACATATACATATTTTATTTTGGGAGCCGAAAATTTTAAATTATTTTAAAATAAGGTGGACTAAAATATATGTCGTTATGAATTAATTGAATGGATTTAATTAATTTAGTGAGATTACATCTCATTTATAATGGGGCATAACATGAACAACGGGTTCGATAAATATATATATATATATATATATATATACATAGTCAATCAACATTACTATAAATAGACCAAGATTCCTCCATTTTAATATATAGAAATTCACTTTGTCTCCATTAAAACAAGTTATATCTTAGTGGCGGATTTTGCAACTCCACCATTAAGTTAGATATTCGATTTCTTGTGGTGGAGCTGGCTGTTCAAGGTGTATTCGATTAGCAGGATTATCAAGGAAGATTTTCCAAATTATATTTCAAAGTTGATTTCAAAAATTTTCAAATAAATTTGGTTTAAGATTTATTATCAAAATTTATTTTGAATTTAATTTGCATTGTTTTGTTAATAAAATGGGATTACTATGCAAGCATGCATGCACAAAGAAAATTGTGCTCTCTGACCATTGTCGACGGCATGCCTCATCATCACTAGAGGTCTCAAGAATAGCACAGATCGAACCAACTTGACACAGTGCTTTGGCATCAAATATGTTTGCTTTTATTGGAAGTTTGTCGTTGCGAGCCGACAACGCAAGATTAAAGTTTGTTGAGATGGCGTCGATCAAGCATCCACGGGTATTGGGAGCATCATTACAGCAAGGGAAGTTCTACCGTGCAGGCGTCGACATCTCCAACTAGAGGTGTAAATTTTGTATGAGTACCTGACCTTTGGTTCGGACCAAAGTGGTAAAATGTTTGGTCTGTGTCCATCTGATTTTCATTTACGACACGAACTAGGACAAGAAAAAATATATGAAAATATGTTCATTCGAAGTTGTTCGACATTTTTCTGTTGTTTGAACATTATCTATCCGTTGTTCGACTCGTACAAACCATTTTCGAACTTGAACTTGTCTGGATTGTGTTCATTCGAGTCTCTTATAGGACATGACACGAACATACATGTGTCCATTTCTGTTCGACCCGTTTACACCCTATCTTCGGTGCATCTTGTGGCCGTGACGATTGACAAAAATTTGGGCCAAGGGCGGTTAGCACTTGGATAGGGAAGAAAGGTACATTATTTAAAAGTCCCTGATATTTTACAAACTACATTTTAGCCCCTAAAACTTCAAAAATGAATTACTTTCACATACGGACTTCGTCTTGCATACAACTTGAGGCGCAAGATTCGTATTAAAATTCTAGACATAATAATATTATTTTGCTGCATATTATACACTTACATATGACATTACTATTTAGATATTAGTACAAACACGCCACAGCCCACACGCATGCGCGCGTGCACACGAACACTCACATTTATAAATTAACACTGTTAATCAAAACTAGTATATTAATACGTTATTCGTTTGATTTGAATGTTTAATATTTGAATTAAGATGAACCATAATGATTTAAATTAATAACATCGATTTAATAAACATTGAATTTAATTTTGCCTTTTGAATATATAATAAAAATTATTTAACTAGTTAGCATCATTCAAATTTTAATTATATGGAATATATATACCATTATATGTAAAATAATTTTACTACTAAATTTACCTTTGAATAAAAGTTATTTAACTAGTTAGCATCATTCAAATTTTAATTATATAGAATACATACATACACACACCCACACACACCATTATATATAAAATAATTTTACTACTAAATTTACCTTTGAATAAAGGTTATTTAATTTGACAATGAATTATCTTATTGATTATTTTAAGTTAATAATAACATTCTAAACCATATTAATAATTTTTATATGTTAATAATATAATTAAAAATTCAAATTCAAATCAAAATCATCCAATAAAACATGAAATGTGATTTAATGTTAACTGCATTATTCAGGATGTTAGTATACTAGATCTAGTGCATATGAATTAAAATGATTGCTTCTAGACTTCGCTAAATGTATTATCTAATTTGTACTATCGGATGTATACCTCTATATTTATATTATCAAATTGTTGTATCCATGCCGTTCGTTTATGTTATAAATTGTTCTGCTTTTAACTAGATTGTCTAATCATGTGTCTTACTTCTTAATTACAAATTAATTATCATCAGAAACAATTAATTATTCCTCTTTCGTTGTCATTTTCGCAACATAAAAGCTTATTCTTCTTTCATCTTCGTCCAACATTCTACATTCTTTCTTCGTTCATATTCGTTCAAAATACTCCTTTGGGTTACCTTTCTTGTTCACAACAGACACCTAAACTCTCTTTGTTGGTACTTTTAACGAAAGGGAGAATTAATTTAAAGGACAAAAATATGTATATTTTTAGCCTCAGGGACAGGGTCTCAATATTTTAACCACAAGAACAAACATTCTTCTAAAAATTATTCATAAGAACAAAAATTCTTTCAAAATTATTTATAAGGACAAACATTCTTCCAAAACTGCTACTGAACTAAAAACTGATACCTAAAAACTGCAACTTATTGCTGCAATCTTTTTCGTTGTCAAAATCATTCCGGCTGTTTCTGGCTTAACATCAAACCATTATCTAACAACCCTAATTGGTTTATTAACAACACTAATTAACCATTCCTTATGATACTGATTCATTGCCCTACATACTTAGCAAATGCCTGTAAACTGCCTTACATAGTTGATAACTCACAGCTCCACCCGAATTAAGAGATCGCACATTCAGGAATACAAAGTTCTGGTAAAGTACAATGATTGATTTAACTTTCAAGAAACATACAGAGCTCCACAGAATTCTCATTCTACAACTGAACCAACAGTGACACGATGATACATATTATACTAAACACAAAAGATCCTAGGAAACTTACATGTAACCAATATACTTCAGTGTGAATACACACACATATACATACACACACGTGTGTATGTGTGTGTACTTATGTGTGTGTATATGTATATGTATATGTATATGTGTGTGTGTTGTCAGCGATCACTAAACATATAACAAAATTTACATAGGATTTTGCCACAAAATTACATCTACTTCTGTGTTCTCGCCATTGAAAATGAAGTTTACCTTTTGATAAAGTATTCATCCCCGAAAACAAATTATATCTTGTATACCAATTTCTTCAATTTATATTCACAGCTGCAAAACAAAAACAGAACCAAATAGAGCGAAGGGGAAGAAAAGAAAAAAAAACGGTTATGCATTTTTGAGATTGACTGATAACCGTGCATTCAACTATTTCACACATACATTCATATTTTTCAGAATAAGTTTACTTATTTTTCTGTTCATTCTTTTTTTGCGCAGAAATAACAAATGTTAAACAAATAAAGAAACTCAAAACTAGCGTTCGGGTGCAAGTAGTGCTGCTTCACCAAATAAATCTGAAATCCGGGTGAAATGAAAAGAGTGAATAAAAGAAAACAACAATGAGGCCCATTTTTCTTCATATGGTTAGAATTCATGAATTTTGACTACTGCCTATTAACATTTGAAAAGGAAGTGTTTAAACATTAATTTCAAATGAATGAAAGCTATTTTGCTCAATTTCATGTTAGAATTATACAAAGTATCTTTACTATCATAGATTGCATCCACCATAATAATTAAGGTTTAAAAGGCAGGGCCATTTTTTAAGAATATATTCATAATTCATTAATTCCAATGATAATATATTCATGAAGTTCAATGATAAATTAATATCTCATGCTAGAATTATACAGTATCATACATATCAGTAGTCAGTACCTTCCAATACCTAATGGACTTTCTGCTTAACGAAGTTATAAGGACATTTTTATCACATAACTAAATCTTATGAGTTCTATCTCTGATATTTCCCAGGACTAACAACTTTCCTTATTGATTTTATTAACCAAGTCAGTATTAGAACTGAAACTGTACCAGTTTTGTAACAGCTATTCCTCAATATATTTGTCAAGTTGTTTCAATTGCATAAAATTGAGATATAGATGGCGTCGATCAGGTTTTCAGATTATTTCATTTTGACAGACTTAACCCCATCACATCTCAATTATATCGCAAATTTCATACTGATACCAATCAATTTCAAACCGAATCTACCAGTTTTTGGTACTAAATGTTATCATGGGGGATTATATCTGAAAATGCTGAAGTATTTTATAGTTACAGGCTTACAGCATCAAAAAACCTCTATAATGACAAAATACAATTTCAATTGATAGAATGTAACTGAATCTTAAGAGAAGAAAACAAGGTATATTTATATTTCAAAATTGTGGGATAGCGTATAAATTACTGTATTTTTAAAAGCATGAAGTAATATCAGTCTTCATGCTATCCCACGTCCATTTGAATGAAATTAACCAGGATACAAGGCAGAGATGATTGGTGTGTTATTTCAAATCGAACAACCAAAAAGGATTTGAAGTAGCAAGAATTTCATAATACATGCATACGGTACTAAACAGTACCATTCCAAATTCAAAGCAGCCCCCACATCAAATTTCTAATGCATTTTAATATAATAAAAATAAAAATAAAAATGTTTACATGCAATACATAACCGATCATTATAAGACCAACTCCGTATACCATGTGATGTTCAAAATATACAAAAACATAGTTCTTAAGAAAGTAGTACGAAATTGTGAATAGCATTGGAGATTGCAAAAACAACCTCCAAATGTTTCTTAATTTACAGCAACCCACATTTTTCATTAGGGGTACGTTGGATAGCAACCTCCAATTTTGGGAATGATATACGATATATTAACAAACATGCATTGTTTTCACATATAATCAGGCCCGGTTTAAGGGCTATGCCAACCAGACAGCCGTCTCGGGCAACCTACCAGGTAGGGGCAACAAATTCGAGAAGACAAAGTATTAAAAAACGGTGAAGTTATAAATAAATTGTTGTATTATGTACCATTAAAGTGCTTCTTGGTTAAGGGGTTGTATGTAGGCATCTGCTTATTAAGTTCATGTGTTCAATTCCTTGGTTTGTCAGTACTTTTGCATCCAAATTTTTAATTGCCTAGGACAACCCAAGTGCTTAAGCCGGCCATGCATATAATTATATTGAATATACAGACAATTGCCTCAGTCAGCACTATAACTGAACATAAAAGTGGGTTTGTCAAATAACGTTAATAAAATTTGGCAATTTGTCAGCAGCAAAAGGATCAACTTGAACAATAACGTGTTGCGTCCGATCACCAGAAAATAATTCAAACACAGCGAAAAAAATATATCATATAGACTATACAATAGTGTGAATCCATACTATGCACACGGTATGTTGAGAAATAGATGTAATGTTAAAAGGAAATAAACTCGCAATAGCAGAACAAATATTATGTTGAGAAATTGATGTAATGTTTGAATCCAGTTATATTCAGTCGCAATAGGAGTTAAGCGCTTACTATTTACTCAGATGCATTCTCATAAACCATCTCTAGTACGCATTTTAGAACACAAATTGTCAGATAAAAACATTGATTTGTTTAGGATTAGTAACCTTAATAATTGGCAACTTATTCATAATAATTCAATGGGGGGAAATGGTAGAATCATTGTTTTTTGGGATCCTACCATTTGGGACCTTTGTAATTTCACCCTCAATATTCAATATATTCACTGCAGCTTTAAAAATAAAGAGGGTTTACAAATATTTGTCTCATTTATTTATGTCTCCAATTTTGAAAATGAAAGAACTCAACTCTGAAATTCTCTTGTTCATCTTAATTATAATATTTCTCTCCCATGGGTTATAATGGGAGACTTTAATACAATTACTAAAGTTCATGAAAAAAGAAGAGGAATTCCAGTCCCATTAAAAAAACTGGAATTTTTCTCTAATTTTCTCATTAAAATAGGTTTGATTGAGTCTACCATTAAGGATAATAAATTCACTTGGAAATCAGAAGAATTTAGAAACATTCATTGTAAACTTGATAGAATTCTTGTCAATAGATCTTTCAAAAATCATTCCTCTGACTTTAAATGCTACACTTTACCACAATACACTAGTGATCATACACCCATTCAACTTACATTATCTCAAAACTCTTCAACAAGGAAAAATTTTCCTTTTAGATTCAAGAATGGATGGGTCTATGACTCAGACTATAAAAGGGTTTTTCAAAACAGCTTACAATTTTCCTCAAATGGTTCTGCTCAGTTTAAATTCAGAAAATTTCTCCATCTTACTAAAAATAATCTTAAAATTTGGAATTGTACCAAAAATAAAAACAATAATGAAATTAATCAAATTAGAGAGGATTGTGCTAAATTACAAGATAGCATTGATAATGACAGCTTAGATAAAATCAAAATTAAAGAATTCTATCAATTACAGAAAAATCTTTCCAATTCCCTTCATGTTGAAGCTGCTAATATTAGGCAGAAAGCCAAAGTTAATTGGCTTTCTCAAGGGGATTTGCCTACTAAATTCTTCTATGCTAAAATGTCTGGCAGGAAATATCATAACAATGTAGGTAAATTAATCAATAGTAATGGTAAGATCATCAATGATGCCCCTTTATTAGAGAAAGAAGTTATTCTCTACTTCTCTGATCTGTTATATAATGAGGAGAATTCTTGCACTTTTCCAACCATTTTTCCTAAATATGTCCTACATTCTAACAGCGAGGAAATTCTTCTTGCTCCTATCTGTCTTGAAGATATAAAAAAAATTGTTTTTTCTGCCAAAGATGATAAAAGCCCTGGGCCTGATGGGTTTGGGGTCAAATTTTACAAAACTCGCTGGGATGATATAAAAAACATGTTATTTGAGGCTGTCAAATAATTTTTCATTTCTGGTAGGCTTTTAAAAAACATAAATCATACTTTTATAACTCTTGTTCCTAAAACCAAAAATCCTTCTTGTCTGGGAGAGTACAGACCTATTGCCTGCTGTAATTTCTTTTACAAAATTATAGCCTCTATTCTTAGTAGCAGAATTAAATGTTTTTTAAAATTTCTCATTTCAAAAAACCAATGTGCTTTTATTCCAGACAGGCTTATTGTTGAAAATACTCTTTTATCTCATGAACTTTTAAGGGATTTTAACCAAGTTGGTAAAAATAAAATGTGTCTCAAAATTGATCTGCACAAAGCGTTTGACAAAATAAACATAAATTTTATTATTTACATGATGGGTCAACTAGGCTTTAATGAAAAAATTTGTAACTTAGTTAAGGAATGTATCTGTAATGTATCCTATTCCATTCTTATTAATGGATCTCCTTATGGATTCATACACAGCAATAGGGGAATTAGGCAAGGAGACCCTCTATCTCCTTATTTATTTATAATTGCTATGGAATATTTTTCCCTACAAATGGAAATGGAACTGATGTGTAAAAACATGAAACCAATTAACTCAATTATTACTTGTATCTCTCATCTATTATATGCTGATGATTTACTAATATTTTTAAATGCAGATACTCTCTCTGCAGCTACCATTAAAAATATTTTTGACAACCTCAGAAATCAAACTGGTCTTCTAATTAATGAAAATAAAAGCAAAATCTTTTTCAGCAAAGACTGCAGGAACAAGATGGAAATCCTCAACATTTTAAAATTCCAACAGAGTGAACTCCCTGTCAGATATCTTGGCCTATCCCTCAGTAATAATCAGATCAAGGAAAGAGACTGTGTCAAACTTTATTAAACCATTCAAAACAAAATTAACAACTGGTCAAGCAGAATGTTATCTATAGCAGGAAGAGTTGAACTTGTCCATACAGTAGTTATTGCTGTCATTATGTACTGGGTGCAATCTCATAACATACCAGCAAAAACATTGGAAAAAATTGAAAAACTATGTACCAACTTCATTTGGAATGGAAAACTTCATAAAATTTCTTGGAACACCGTAACAAAAACCAAGGAAGCTGGGGGATTGGGAATCAGAAACTTTTCAGATATTCATGAAGCATGCAAATTCAAACTTTTTTGGAAATTCATAGAAGGCAAAACATTATGGGCTGAATGGACGAGGACCAAATATGTCAAAAGCAAAAATTTCTGGTCCATGCCCATCAAAAGCCATTATTCTTATGTTTGGAAAAATATTCTTAATTGCAGAGAAATTGGAGCCAAGTTTATAGAGCGCAAATTTAAAGATGGTAAATGCACTAGCCTATGGTTTGACCCTTGGATTAATGGCAACTCTCTTATCAACTTATTAGGCTGGAACAACCTTTATTACTTTGGAAAAGTTAATGCTTTTGTTGACACTATTATTCAAAATTCTACCTGGAATTCCCAAGCATATCCTGCAACTACCATCTTCAATTCTTCAATTAATAAAATTGAAATTGACCCAAATACAGATGAAGATGCTTGGTGCTGGAAATTATCTATAAAAGGCAGATCCTCCTGTAAAAACACTTGGGATTTTTTAAAAGGAGGGGAAATGGAAGTTGATTGGCACAAATCAGTTTGGAACTCAGCCAACTGTCCAAAAATGGCTTTTTGCATTTACTTTGCATTATTAAATCGTCTGCCAACTAGAGAAAGATGCGGAAAATGGAACAAAAACTCTGGAAATATCAATTGCCTATTTTGCAAAACCGAAATTGAAAACACTGATCATCTCTTTTTGACTGTCCCTATTCTAGACATGTTTGGTTCATTGCCAAAAATAAGCTCAACATAAATCAAAATTTGACTCTCCAAAACATTAGAGACAGCATTCAATATTTTCAGAAAGCATACAAAGGCAAGAAAGCAGATTTCAACAAAGCTACTATAGTTCTTACTACAGTTATCTACTTCATTTGGAAAGAAAGAAATAACAGGCTTCATAACAAAGTCGAAACAGACAGTATACAACTTTGGAAATCTATTGAAATCGAATTCAACATCATTCTTCACAAATTCAGAAGAAACAGCAACAGATCTCATAATATCTCAATAGAAGACAATTATGAGAACTTAGTTGAAGAATACTTACAAAAGGAGAACTTTAATAAAAGTTCTCAATTTCCTGCTGTTGATAGTAATATAGTGGAGAAGTCAACAAATTTCATAGATCATAGTTCCTCAGATGAAGGTTGCTGCCCCGCATTGCATACCAGAAATAATTCCTACAAGGGAAGTAATCAAAACTTCAATCTTTATTCTAATTTTAAAAGTTTTCTAAATAAAAATTTACATTATTCTTTATCTGATATGCATAGGGAGAGCCGTCCATTCAACTCTGAGCCTCTGCTTCCTTATGACTGCCAACTGCAAAACAACATTGTTATATCCAATGCTGCTGTATCTAGAGATAAGACCATTAATAATTTCAAGCACTTATCTTATAAGGCTCATTTCAATGTCGCTAGCAAGGCTACTGTAGATAACCTATCAAGCAACCAGATCTCAACATGTCAGGGAAGTAACAAGGCTCTTAATTCTAATAATATTAGGATTAATAAGGGCATTTGCACTAATGAAAATGTTTTTCTACCTGATTATAGCAAGAGGAGCCGTTGTAATGCTGAGGCTAACAACAACTTTCTTCTGCCCAATAACGAGCAAAGATTAGGAAACTCTCACTACATCAGCAAGCTAAATAATCGGATTTATCACTTATCGTTTGGGAAAAAAAAGCAGCGACTACTGTGTTGATGCTTGCTTTAATCTTCCAATGACAGATCTTAAAAAGACGTATGACTCGATTCTCTCCCTTTCCTCAGATCTGAAATTTGGGGGCAATCATAATAACAAGGAGAATAACTACAAGGAGAATAAGACTAAAACAACTCGTCAAAGTCATTTTAGCCTAGATCCTGAAATCTCCAGACTTCGCGATAAAGAAATTAAGGAGTGGAGACCCCCTTAAGCTCTAGTGCTGGCTTTAGCGAGTTTTTTCGAGATTTAAGCAGAGTTTTCTCCGCTCTTGATACTCCGCCATTTTTTATCTTGAGAGCTTTTGGAGGCGCTGCCTTGTTATTTGCTTTCTAGGGTTTGTGTAGCGTTTGTAATATTTGGTTTCGGGTCTTTTGGGGTTAACCTATTTCTTATTTTTGTAACATTCTGGGCTTGGCCCATTTATCCATTTTCAAAAAAAAAAAGGAGCTGTTTGCACAAGCATTTTTTTTCGATTTCTGTTGGAAAATTACACCGATTATATTTTGTAATCCATAAAAATGTAATTTTGAACCTCAAAACAGCTGGAGATGCTCTAATGGTGTCAAATTATAATTAATGCAAATATATCATTTGAACAAATATTGCATTAATTATAATTAGTCAACATCGGTTTGATTAATGCCTGTTGATAAATATGTCACTCAAATGAAAATAATCAAATCATTACTGTATTATTGTTCTTTTGCTATGTTAACAAGCAGTACATGCACATTTTATGCAATGGGTAAATTTTTTGATTTATACAATGTGCATGTACAATTCTTAGTTTACACTTGTGCATGCCCTGAATGCACAAGTATATTTTCTCCTGCGTACTGGAAATTAAGTCAATAATGAGATTTATATCTGAGATCCCTAGAAACCTATTTGTAAAATGAACCCTACTAAGTTTAGTTTTTTATTTAATCGCTTTATTTTAATCTGAACATGCATTTGCTTTTGATAACTATAAAGGTTGTCCTGTACACCTATCGATACATGACTTGCTCCTATCATTCAGTATAACCGAAGCCTAAAAATCCTCAACAACCAAACCAGTTGAACTTAATTTACACATAGGGTACATGATATATCTGATTTAAAATTAAGAAGACTACCTTTTCAATTCCTGAGGGGATCTATTGACTCCTTTAAGAGAAGATATACTTAGCTACAAGTATAAGTATGCTTGTCTGTTACATATAAACCATGCATGGGGGAATGAAGCAACTTATAATATAGACAGTTAATTAAAAATATACATAGGGAATGAAGTAACTTATAAAACAGTTAATTTAGAATGAAGCCTATGTTGCTGGTATTTGGATTCACTTGAATCACTTGTTTGGCTTCTCATTCCTGAAACATTTCTTAAAAGTAAAAAGAAATTATTCTCCAGAATCAACTTTTATTATTATTATAATTGTTGTTGCAGCTGCTGCTATTTTTCAAAAAGATATATTTCTTTTGGAGAAGTTTTTTATTTTTATTTATTTATTTTTTTCTAAAAAACATGAGCCTTCCCAAAATGTAAACTATAACCAGTTCAATTCAATTTCCTTTTAACATACTAGATTGTTTTAGCTAGCTGTAGGAGACCAAAACAGACGATTTTATTCACATTTCACAATGAGCCATACTCCAGACATAAATTTTCAAACTTGGATAAGAATTATTTGTAAACCAAATTATAATTGTTTTATGAAGAAATTTTGAAAAACTTAATTTTCAACTGGGTGTACCAGAAACTTTTTAGAAGAGAATGAACTGCTTCATTCTGCATTGAACTTAGTCCAACATTAGTGCTAGATTACACTTGCCAAGATCGGTCTTCCTCTAACTTAGTGCAACGGTCACCAAAGTTGCACTAGCTTACTTTATTTCGCTTTGAAGTGAGCAACCATGAAAGGAGAGAAAAGCTACCCTTATCTTATATCAAATAATAGTAGTAAAACAAACAGATAGATGTCTTTTTAGATCATGAAAAGCTAAAATAATTCTTCAAATTTCATGGCTTCTAAACTCAAGAGATTGATTAACCATTGGAACCCGCTTGTTATGCTACTATCAAGGGTCATGACGCAATAGGCCGAAAATGTAAATTTACAACCAAAATATAACACGTTTTTAGACTTCCTATTTGAAAAGCAACTTTTAAGAACATTTATACCAAACGTATTTGTAACTTTACAAAAATACCTCAAGGCTAAGAGTGGAGAATGGACTTAAAAACTGGATAATTTTACTAGGTTGAAAAGGGGTTTGGATCTGACTGAACTAAACACCTTACCTAATTCAAATAGGATTAAAAATAAAAATAACCATTCACAACAGCTTTTTTATTTTATTTTATTTTTTTACGGGAAAAACTTAACTGAACAACCTTACCGTCAGAAACATCCGAACCAACCACAAAACTAGTTTTTTTTTTTAAGTATTCATTAAAATGTAAAAGAATAAATTAATATGCATTAAAACGACATTCACTCGACAATTTCTTTACATTTTTAATAACCGATCCTCCATCCAAGTTCTTTAGCCATAGAAATGAGCCAGATCTAGCTGCATCATGGCTTGTTTAGCGTATTTTTTCATGTGAAAAAGCCACTGTAGGGCTACAGGGACGACGGCCGTCGCCACCACTGGGTTTCGTGGGACACGATTTGTCGTCCCAAAAGCGAGGGTGGCTTGGGGCTTCGTAATCCTAAGGATCTTTGTGCTGCTTTTGTCTGTAAGTTGTGGTACAGGTTTGGTGCTAACGACTCTTTATGGGCGTCTTTCCTTCACGCAAAGTACCATAGGCTGGCGGGTTCTAATTATTCGGGTACTCCATCCTATGCAAGTGAGACCTGGAAGCACATGCAGTCAGTGAAGTCTTTCTCTGATTCTCATGGCGGTCTTACGGGCTGGGATGACGCTTCGTTTTCCATTCTGAGAGCTTGGACATCGGTTAGAATTCTGTGCCCCATTCGTCCTTTGTTTTCCTTCATTTGAGATTCTCGTACTCCATCCAAGGTCTCTCTGCTGATGTGGCGTATCCTTCATGATGGGCTGCCTCTAGACGAGAATCTCAAAAGGTTAGGCATCCCCTTAGTTTCCCGTTGCAGATGCTGTGGCAACGGGGATACAGAATCCTTGAACCATTTATTCTTCGACAGTTTTTCAAGCAGATCTTGCTGGAATTACTTCGGAAACCTAGTTGGTGTTCGAGGGATTGTCAGATCTGCTAATGATCTTCACTCAACCTGGTGGGCTGGGAACTCTAGGAAATCTCTTCGTTCGATCATTTACCGCTTGATTACATGTCTTATCTGCTGGCACATTTGGTGCGCGCGGAATAAGGCAATCTTCGAGAGCTCTTCTATGGACCCCCGACCATTATCCGGCAAGTTAGGAATGACGTATTCCTAGCTTTCCGAGGTAGACCTTTCAGGGGAATCACGGGCTCATGAATTCAGCGTCTAGTGGGTCTTCTTTCTATTTCGTGTGTTTTGAGTTCCGCTAGAATCGGAGTTGGTTGAATCCTCTTGGTGGGGTGTTGGCCTCCATCCAGCGCTCTCGATCCCCCCACCCCCCCCCCCCCCCACTCCCCCCGGTTTTTGGTTTTGATGTGCTTGCTAGTTTTTCAGGTCTAGGTGTCTTCGTCGTATCTCGTTTGTCAGATATATTATGGTAGGATATGATTGCTTCGATGGCTATGGCTGTGGTTGCTTCCTTGGACTTCTCTTTTGGTATTCCACCTATTGTCCGCTTGGCGATTGTTGTGCTAAGTGACACCATCTATGGGCGGTGGCCTTGCCGGAGCTCGTCGGGTGTTGTCACTTGGCAGCCAAGGGGAGCTTGCGGCCGTTTGGTGTGGGTTGCTCTGCTGAGCAGTTTGGTTTTTGGTCCTCTTTCGGTTTTCTTCAGTATGGCGGTGGTTGGTATTTTCTCTGTTAGTCTGGCCTACACCTCTGTGGGTGTAGCGGAGAAGCTGGTAGTGTGGGCTGTTGCTTCTTTTGATTCTTTTGGGTTTAAATGGCTTCTATCTGGCAGTGGATCTTTTATTTTTCTTTTTCTTGTGGTCCTTTTAGGCTAGTCTCCGTTGTCGGTCTGTAGGGAGGCATATTTTCGTATGCCTTGCCTTCTTCTGTGAGCCTCCGGGGAAAGGCTTTTTTTCTCTTTTTTGCTATAAACTTCTTTAAAAAAAAAAAAAGAAGATATGCCTTAACACTACAAGGGGAAACGCGATTTCCGACGGCCAAAAACCGTCGACGGCCGTCGGCCGCCGTCGGAATTTACTGCGTCGGAGAGTAGTACTTCCGACGGTGTCTGTCGAACATATTTCCGGCGGTTTCCGACGGATGCCGACATGTGTCGGGATCTGTTGGAAATAATGAGCTACAGGCCGCCGGCAGCCGTCGGTAGCCGTCGGAAATTTTGACCTGTAAGTCGTCGGGAGCCGTCGGAAATCTGCTGTGTTTTTTTTTAATTTTCATTGCAAATATAGCATTCCAACCACATTTCTCTTTCAAACACTATTATATCAATACTGCACAATCCAGTATACAATATTCCAACCAAATATCAAAACCCAAACTACACAATATTCAATAAACACATAAATAAATAAAATTAAATCAAAAAAAATACATAATATACATAATCATCCCAACATTGACAATAATCATAATAGTAAGTGTTCTATCATGTTATGAATACACAAAATCATCAACATCCTCATCCACATCGTCATACAACCATAAAAGCAAGTGTATCAAACGTATTTATACATAAATCAACAATTAAATCACCCGTCTACCAAATCATTCAAAACTAAAACAAAACATACCTGAACGAGCAAGCAAGTAAGCAATGAATCAATCTCCGCCAGATCCAGAGCCAGCCGAGGAATGGAAGCGGCCACCAAACTGCTGTATGTACTCTAGCAACTGTATGGTCTGCATGGCCTGTTGGCGGTTCTGCTTCTCTAGTTTGGACACTCTAGTCCGCAATTCTTCTATATCAGCTAGATCGCTCTGAGTTCTACTCCGTCGTCCCCTACTCTGACTGCTGGACTGCAACAATGGAAAAATGAATAAAATTCAAGTTTATTGTTTTGAAAAGGTCAAAATATCAAATTTGAAGTATTTTAAGAAAAGGTAAATTATTTACCGCTAGATTTTCAAATCCGTATCGTCGATTATGCTCTGCTGGATCCATAACGGCCTCAAAAATAGCGTCCTCCTCATCGGTCGTCAGCTGATCTCGACCCGTATCAGCAAGGAGTTTCTACCGCTGCTCCATAAACTTTTCCTGCATTAACAAATTAATAATATCATATCTTATATAATTATAGTTTAATAGTTAAAACAATTACTAATACTGAATAAAATGAAATATGCTTACATGGCTTTTGCTAGATTTATCGTCCTGCAATGTATACGAAACAATCCCGTATACAACGATCATGTACAACACTCGTCAGACGGGGTCAAAAACTCTCTAAGGGAAATTTGTCAATTACATGCGCGCATTTGACGAAAAAATACAGTTTTGCTCACTGTTCACATTTACAAAAATATATATTAATTAATTTAACACATTTATTCGACGTATTACATCAACTTAAGGCTGGTTTAACATTTTTGTCATTTTTTAATACACACAATTATAATTTAGAGTAATGCATTTTTTTTGTTTCATAAGTAAATACGTGCACAATATAATACTCCGAGTTCATTCATTCATTTTATCTTATTCCAACTAACGTATACAATCGTACAATAAAGGCATACACAACAATTTACATATACATGAATAACCACAAATTATACATGTTTTTCACAATTTCACGATAAAAGATGAAATATGTATACCATGTGATGCTATAAACCATTATTACGCTATTGGAAACAATTGCAATCCCTAATTTGCCCTACTTTATCAATTTATGCAAATCTAACATTATGGTAAAAACTGAATTTTTAACAAAAATAAGAGATTATACCTGTGATTAAAAGTAATGGAGGTTGATTAGGCAACTGTGGAGGATCCGGAAGCTCGAAATTAGGGATTGGAAGCTTGGAGAACGAATTTGGGGATTTTTTTTATATAATTTTCGTATGAAATGAGGAAGAAGAAGAGGGCTCGGATGAGCCCTATAATCACAGTTTTCCGACGGCTTCCGACGGCCCGTCGAAAGCCGTCGAAAATTAGCCGTCGGAAGCCGTCAGTCCTCGCTGTCGGAATTCAAGCCTTTTCTAGTAGTGTAAGCAAATACTTTTAGATGTGGATTTTGTCATATCTGCATCCATGGATATAAACTATTATTGGATAAATAGTGGAAATTAGGCTAAAGGGATTCTAAACCCAAAGATGAATTTCTAGTACAGCATTCAATAATAATTAATTTAAAGGACGAAGGATAAAATGTATTACCATTTTGCAGAAAATTTATAAATGAAAGTATCTTCCTCTCATTGGGAATGATGCATTCCAGTATACTTTTTCTATGAAACAAATAAAATGATAAATGAAAGTATCTTTGTCCTTTCACGAAAAATGATCACTTGCTTTTTATTTACTTATTTCACTCTTCAAACTAATTATTCTGAAGTATTTTCGTATAAACTTAATAACCTAAGCTGAGAAACCTTTTAAATGAAAATCCTCAATTGGATATAATCTTATCCATTAACGATTGATAACCTAAAGACATAAATAAAAAAGTTGGTTAACAATAAATTATTTATGCCCCATTGATTATAAAAGTACAAAAAAATACGATGATAGAAAAAGTTTTGAACAATAAATATGTACTAAATGCATATAATACTAACTCTTATCTTAATTAAAAATAAACACATATCATTTATTATACTTAAATACACATAATATAAACTATAAAATTGACAAGAACCCGACATGCAATTTGGGATATAGATATCTTCATATCCGCATCCGTATTCATTTTTTCGAATATTAGATATTTACCCGTTTTTCGAATATGGATGGGGATGACTTTTAAAATTTTAGGTTATTTATCATCAGGCTTATGCATGCATACATACATACATATATATATATACACACACACACACACACACACATACATGCATATATATATACATATATATACATACATGCATATATATACATATATATACGTACATGCATATATATACATATATATACGTACATATATATATATATCTGTGTATGTGCGCGCACGCGTGTATATATATATGGTAAGGATCGGGTACACCTAATCCTTCTACACGTCAATTCTTCCCTTTTCCCATTTCAACCAAATGCTCTGAATTAAATAATACAACAAAGTTGATAAGAGGGAGAAAGTTATATTATTTGATTCAGAACATGTGGTTGAAATCAAAGAAAATTGAGGTGTACCAAAAATGAGATATAGTCGATCATTGATCTACACATATATATACACACATACACATACATAAATACACCCTTTTGACAAATGGTTCTAAAGGGTCAGAATTCGAACTCTTGAGATATCAAAATGAGTATTTTCCCTTAATAAAGTATTACTCTTAATTATAAAAAAATACATTGATATAATGTTATTTAGTATGTTGATTTTTGTAAAATACAGGACCAAGTCAAAATAGGATAGGATTGAAGAAAATATTACACTCAATCCATATATAGTACAAGTAGTAAGTGATATATATATATATATATATATATATATATATATATTGCAGGAGGGAATACTTGGTCACATTTATATAAGTTGGATTAGATTGGTGGTTTTCGATTGACTTTAACATTGGTTATGTGCGGTCGTATTCTTTACAATATATGAAAATTTTCGGTGGAAACATGGCGATGCAATGGTTAGAAGATCATACAATACCTACTTAGAAGGGAAAAGATAAAAGGAGAGGTCAACATTCACATAGGCAAAATTACCATTATTTTTTGGAAAAAACTAACTGTAAACATGATTCTAGGAAGAAATTAGTGAAGTAAAAAGAATGTATGTATCTCATCTTAATTATTTCAAATTAAGAGAAGGTTGGTGAGGAAACATAGAGATACAAATTTGCTTGTTAATTATTCAAGGTGTGTATGTTGCGTTTAATGCACATTTTATCGTATCATTTGGAGTGTGCACGTATTGGGTTACGTGCATATGTATTTTCTCGAGCTTCTCATCCTCCACATGCATCGTGGTTTATATAGTATAGTAATTTAGTGCACATCCTTTTTTTCAAAAATCACTCCTTAAAGCAATTCTGATCTTTAATTATTTGTCAATTTTCCAGGTTCGATTAATATCGTCTACAACTCCATCTTTGATCAACTTTTGTTTGTCATGTACCACCTTCACAATCATTTTGTCACTTCGATGATCAGTAAATTCTTCGTGAGAATACGCATCTTCCAAATTCCACTCGAGCTCCTCCGACTGTCGTTTGTAGTTGATCAAATTTTATTCATTTTTAGTTGGAATTGCTAATTCCGACCATCATAAATGTTGTTACGTCACGGAACCATCGCCGGTCAACTCGATAGCTGCACTTAAGACTTTACGACACCCTTAATAACAATGAAGCGAATCCATCGAAATATAATTGGAGGTTGACAAATATTTTTTAATCGTACTTTTAACTATCAAATTCTTGTGGATAGTTGAGTATTGTTGCACCACGATATTTAGTAACACATAAAATTTGCACTTTTTTGTTGTTGAATTTCTATTTAAATTTGGTTATTATGTATGCCTAAAGACTCGAATCCAAAACCTTTAACAACTAGCTCACGCTAGGTGTCTTACCATTAGAACAAGTGATCATTGTCGCAACAACAAATGTTGATAGTGAGTTTTACGATAATTATTTTGGATGAAACATAAATTATAATTCAGGTTAAAATTTGCATTTTAAATTGGTAGTTTTTTGGACTTGTAAACAATAAAATTTTATTATATTTCAACAAATTTTAACATTTTTGAAACATTCAAAAAGTGTAGATTTAACGGTTATTATCAAAATTTTACAGCATTGATCTTAATTTTAAAATCAATTTTGAAAGAATAACCCTTTTGAAGTAAGAACGGTACTTTAATTAAACAGATAGTTCATTTTGACATCTAGATTGTTTGAACCTGTGACTTCTAGAAACTACATCTAGAGCGCCATATTACTAACGAGTCAAGACGTACGTTGTTAATTTAGTATACTTTTTTTTCAAGTCTATACGTTTGAATAGTGTCCGTATTATATATTGCTTTATTATATTATTATAAGGTGTAATTCCTACACGACAGATACATTCTTTTCTACATTTGGCATTGAATACTCTTTTATCTGTCCCATAGCCTACATTATTTGTTCAGTTCAATTATTGCATACCTAATGAAAGAGTTCAGATTTTCAATTTGCAGTGTGCTGTATACACGTCGACATGAAACTTCACGTCGTACTTGATATGTAGGAGACAAAGCCATTAAGCTCCCATGACTTATATCTCCTTTATTTTCTGCCTCTCGGTCCTACAAAGCAGACAACTCTTCCATATCACAGCTATTGAAACCTGAAATAAAGTTCATCATTATCATAAAATAATCAAGTGACTATTAAAAAGTCTCGTCTCCGTACTCTTGGAGCAGGCATTTTGCAAAGCACTATATCCATGAAGCGTGCACATCGTGCGATGTTTGATTGTTGCCAGCTTTACTAATCGCTTCAATTTGCTTCTAATCTTATGTCTAATCCCATACTAATATAATAAACTCTTCTATTAATGTACCACTGAGAACAGTACTTTAACTTAAAATATATCGGTGGAAATATAGGAAAATCCTGGGAATTTAGAACAAATCATATAAAAGGAAGAAAAAACAAGTGTAAACGAGCTTAGCTGTGGGTCAAAGTTTGATCAAATATAATAGCCTGAGTTGAATAGTTTTGGAACGAATGCAAGTTGGTACTATATATAGCAGTGTTCTGCTACGAACAGTGATTGGATCATGTGAGAATGAGCTTTTATAGTTCATATGTCGTACATTTTATTAGTTGTCAAATTTAGACCAAGCTCCTTGTTTCATCAGGCTTGAAACTAGCTAGTAAAGGGACAGTTTGCGACTCTCTCTCCCTCTCTTTCTCTCTGAAATTATTATTTTGTTCAATGTGTTCGAATATTTTCAACTATTTACTTTTTTAAAATAAAATCAATTCTTTGATACGATTACAGTTGATAATTGAGATGATTTATGGACACGATAAAGCATGATTTGAGAACAAGAGATCCGCTTTTTCTTATAGCATCCAATGGGCGTATCAAATCAAGTTTGGAAGAAAATCTTTATATACTACTTATATTTGGTACCAGTAGAAGTGCAATTTAATAGCAGATACTGCAATGGAACATAACCGAATAGTCTTTGATAAATATACGACTTCTTCCGCTTATTACTAGTACTTTTGAAATAGATAAAGCACATGGGCGATTCATATATTATAGCATGTAATTAAAACTATCGACTTACCTTCATTAGTGTTAGCTGCGTTACCACTCTATTTTTACTCCATTTCAACTTTCGGTGCATCGGAAGGGTTTGGCGTGTTGAATGCTTTGTTTTGACAAAACCCTTCGAATTGAGCCAATGGTACATGAAGCATCCGACACGCCGCGTCGGACACATCATGTTCAATCAACGTTGTTTTTGTTAACTTTTCTCTACACAATTTCCTCATTTCTTTCTTCCTCATGTGGATAATTTTAATACAAAAGTACAAGTTATCTAACTGCATTCATCCAATCATATATTCATTATAATATTTTATTTTTTTCCAATATTCTTTTAACAAATTTCAGAATGTGACTCCAACAACAAATCTTCAACGTGAACGGTCAATGATTAGCAAGCACACAAAGAACTCTTGATTTCGTCGACATTTGCTCTGCAAAGCTTGCTTATTCTTGACAAATGAGTTGAAATTTGGCTCGAAGAAATTGATGGGAGTTCAACCAACGCTTAACATTGATTTCACTACCACCCAAATGACAAGGAAATGAGATCATTTGAAACGTATTAAAATTTTAGCCCTTCGTGGTAGTGTGATTTGTTAAGCAAGCCAATGTTCATCGGTAAAGTTGAGAATTCAATCTACACTAACGACATTATTCATGTCATACAACTACGAACACGTTACGCATACAGTTTGCGGCTGCATTTTCTCCATTATCATTAGATATTTATTTAACTTCGTATATATATACTATTCTGATGACAATTTGAGCCTTTTATTCTATTCATATCTTGATAGATATAAAAAAAAGGTATCTTTTCCTTCTTCATTCAATTTTTTTAAAATTACACCAAATTATGTTATAGTCCATAGAATAAAAATAGATCTATTTATTTTTCATGTTCATGAGAATGATTCGATGAAAAAATAATAATACAAAAGGTCCATAGTTTTACTATTTCATTTCCATATTTAACATGCTGTCATTTTGCAATCATTCTATAAACTAACTTCAAGTGCGAAATAAATTCCGCATATTTCTAACCTATAGATTTCACATGTTTACTATTGCACATAATTTATAGTAGACGGAAAAAAAATATTTAATTTTGTAGATTTCCTCTTTAATTGGAAATTGGTTATGCATCACTTACTACTTTTGCCCCCACACTATTATAGAGGCTCGTCAATCATGATATTTCAAGCAATTTATTACAAAGTAAATGCTTTGATTCATGAACATACACACTCATTCTTCCCTCCCATCTGTATCAAAGAAATTGTATGTATGTGATGCGTTTGTGTGTGTTATGTATGTATGTATCTTTGAATGTATACATACACGCACACACATATTCAAACTAATTTTATTACTACTTCCACCTCTATCACTGGGAAATCCGATAAAAAACTGAGTATGATTATCAATGAGTACGTGGAAAATCTAAAATCTTTCCACAACCGTATCTGAAATATGAGAGGGTATCCCAAATCTAAAAAATAGATATGGAAATGATAATATCTGCATCCAAAAATTAACCTTTTGACTTTTAACACGATAGTAATTGAGATTACGTATATTTTTCTATATGAAATAATTCATACCTACTATTTTATCATGGTAACGATTCATATTATGTATATATAAAAGAATATTTGTGATGTGAAAGTGATTATTATCAGTGTATTTTGTATTTGTAACGATCATTATTTTACGTATCGGAAGATCGTAAATATTGTTTTTAAATTCATTGGGTCGTATGACGTTACAACTTTGGGGAATGTTGGGTGGTCAAAAATTTTATTCTTAGAAATTTTATTAGACGAATTTGAACCTAAAAATTTATAAAGTCTATAACTTTTGTTTGAAGTCGATTTAGGGGTTGAGACAATTCCTTTTGATATATATGATGGTTTCTCTTTCCGTAGAGTGGTCAAATAGTGTTTTGGACATATTGCCTAGGAGATATGCCTATTTGAAATTTAGACGGTATTAAGATAGTTAAGCAGGTATTAGTGAAGTAGGGGTAAAGCCAAAGGCCCATTTTGGGATTAGAGCCAAGTGGGACTGATAGAACATTCTCTTAATCATTTCACACTTCCAAAAAATAGTTCGATCCTCCAATAATCCCCTTTTAGCCAAAAATCATCATTTTTCTTACTTTAGTTAACCAAACCACGTCAATACAGAGTAATTAGCGTAGGGGATTAAAGATTTACTATTTGGCCCATCATGGGATTTGTGATTCACTGTTCAACTCGGACTCGCTTGGGATTTGTGCCTAACTCGACTAAGGTGAGTGATTTTACATATCTCACTATTATATGGATGTTGATATAGTAACATGATAATTTTTAAGATGGTTTTAAATATTAAAATATTTCAAAACTTAGTTATAACCCTAATAACACCTTTAAAATGGTTTTAAAAGGACAAATGTGTACTTTGATTCGATCATTTTATCAAACCACTCATCGTTTTGTGTAGTGTTAGATCTAGAAGGATATAAATGCTTGGATATGATTTGTATTGCCTTGTGATAGTTTATGAATATTACGCATTGCTTTTAAATAGTTGTTTGTTGTGTTTTGAACTCGTTTTAGTGTAGTTAGAAAGTGGTCGCATTTGAGTGATTTGATGAGGAAAATTGGTCGGAGCGCGACAAAATTAATGTGGGATGCTTGTGGATGCGTAGGAAGGCTATATTTTGGTTACACGGGATTTGGACAAGATCCGATGAATGTTTGGTGCAAAAGAAAACTAATCGGTGATGGTTTGAATTTTGGTCGGTGGTGTAGCAACCACAGGGATTTAATGGCATAACTTCGAGTTGGCGGAGTTGAAAAGTGGTCGGAACTTTGAGCTTGGAAGGAATGACGAGATTTGGAGATGAGTGGAAAATTTGGTTGTATTTTCACCACCGAGCGATTTCTACCGAGATGTTATTGGGTCAGCGTCGAGACAATGATGCGGAATCTTCGAGGCACGAGACTCCCACTTCGTGCCAACATGGGAAGATGAGAGATTTTACATTTTGTACTTAGAGAAAAAATGACCAAGCAAACAACTCGGCACTGACTTGATGTATTCTGAGCTTGGTGCAAGGATGCTTCGAGACAATAAGGGGGAGACTTTAGGAAAATTTGGACGACGAGGAATTTTAGGGATCGGTGAAATTCGTAATATTTTAACTGAGTAATCATGTCAATGATGACATCGTGAGGTCGGTACTGACATTATTATGGTCGATGACGACCATGTGATGGTTGGAGGAAATCGATATGCAAACTTCGTTGTTTGTGCCATGTTTGTTCATTCGTTCATAAGACACGTGATTTTGACGTTATGAATCTACGACAAGCGATCACGACGGTGAAGCGATGACGCGACACTTTGATGTGATGACTTTAAAACTTTGACAAGATGATCTACGACTTATGAGGGTGTCTATAGATGCTCCGATGATTGCGACTCGATGATTGGAGTTGTGATGATTATCCATAAGGAAGGCTTTAATAATGGGAACTCGTGAGTGAAACTATGATTATGTTCTACTGTGGAAATGAATGGGATGGGACGTTGATTATGTTCTACTATAGAGAATCGTGTAAAGGATTATTGATACTCGAAGGTTTCGAGTGTGCTCATTTAGAGGGATATGTAGGGACACCCATTTGGATAATGGTTGTATCCAAATCTTAACTATGGACTACCCTAGACTTTATGATTGGGTGTCTAGATCCTAGCCTTACGAAGTGGTATTGATTTAAGCACTAAGAAACCGAGATTTCGTAGAGCACCCTCAGCCATAGAATATCTAAGTTGATGTTTATATTATCTATAGATAAGTTAGAATATTTATGTAACTTCGTAGAGCACCCTCAAAGGCAACATAACTCCCCTTATGATATTGCGAAATGACGGGTTTAGGCTGTCTAATATTGTTCATGATTTATTGTGCACTGCAACGACGTACATATCGGAGAATCGTACAATATTATTTTAAAATTTGAATTAGGTTGGAGTAAGTTATAGCTTTAGGCGGTGTTTAGCATTGCATTTTTTACTTTAAGAAATTTATTGGATAATTTTTTCCTTGAAAACATGTAAGGCCTACAACTTTTGATTCGAATCGAATTAGGGTATGAAACCACTTCCAAATGAAATATAAGATGGTTTCTCTTTCCACATATTGGACATAATATATTTTTAGACCTATGGTTTAGGAGATATGGCCATTTGAAGTTAGATAGATTTTGGATAGCTTAGTGGGTCATTAATTAAGCATATACTTAGTCTACTAACCCAATTCGGGGTTTGTGCTAATAGGACCTAATGGGACAAACCCTAATCATTATCCTATTTTATTTAGCTAAAAGATTCTTAAATCAAAAGTATTCTAAATCTCCATCAATCATCGCCTTAGCCAAAAGTATCTTAAATCCTTATTTTATTTAGCCAAATCAAGCAATTAAATAGAGGTTAGCAAGGGGTTAGCAAAGGACTCGTTAAGTACTATTTGAGTGCCTTGGAATTCAAGTCATTCACTACTCATCCTAGATCTACCTTGATTTGAGTGCATTTTGGGTTCTAGATGGGTTATTTATATCTCTCACTATAATCCGATTGCAAATATAAAATTAAACTATTTTGTTGAAATGGTTTAAAATTTAAAAATGCAATTTTAACCAAATCTAAACTCACCTAGGTTTCAAAAATGAATTTAAATACTTTACAAAGGAATTTAGATCTAAAACTAGCATATGTATTCATATGGATATGCTAACTTATGTTTTGACTTGTTTTGGATGGTATGGTGATTTCATCTGTATTATGATGATATGATGATTGTTGGGTAGTTGTTGCATGTTTGTTTGCTTAGGTTAGGGTATGGTGAATCGATATGCATTTTGGAGTATCGATCAATTCTAGAATGTTTGGAGCCGAATCAACATAAACAAATTGCATTAAAGAATGAGGCATTTGGAATAGAGGAGAAACCTATTCAGAAAATGCAGAAAATGGCCAAATAAATCGAACGACATGGAACAATCTTCATCGTTTGATCTAAAATGCTCGGATCATGTTCCAATCGATATGGGTGGTTCATAATGGCCTAAGGTGTTTAAGTGAGCGGAAGTGGAGTTGTGGCCAAAAAAAGGTTCGGATGTGCTTGGATTAGTTGAAGTCGCTTTGGTGTTTTGAGTGGAAGCTTCGAGTAAGGAGGGGAGAACTTTGGGACTTAGCCAGGAGGACACGACATGGGGATTTGATGGCACAACTTAGGGATTCAGGAATTGAAATGCTGTTGGAACTTTGGGCTTGTAAGGAAGGATGAGATGTTTGGAGATGAGATGGAGAATTTGGTTAAGTATTTTCACTACCAAGAGATTTTTACCGAGATGTTTTGGGGTCGGCTTCATAATAAGGATGCAGAAACTTCGAGGCATGTGGACTCCCACTTCAAGCGAACATGGGATGACAAGAGATTTTACATTTTGTATGTAGAGAAAAATTGGCCAAGGAAACAACTCGGCACCGACTTGAAGTGCTTAAAGCTTGGTGCATGGCTGCTACGGGACAATGAGGGGGAGACTTGGGGAAAGGTTGGATGATGAGAAGTTTTTAGGACCTAAGCACTTAGTACAATTTTAACTAAGTAATTATGTCGCGAATTGACATGATAAGATCGGTACCGACATGATTGTGGTCTATGACGACCATATGATGGTTGGAGGAAATCAAGGCATGGACTTTGGTGTTTGTGTCATGTTCTTTCGTACGCCCAAAGTGTGATTTTGACATTACGACTCCACGATGAGCGATCTTGATAGTGACGTGATGACGTGATGCTTCGATGCGTTGACTTTAGAATTTTAATGAGATGATTTTATGATTTACGTGGGTGTTAAGAGATGTACTGATGATGACGACTCCTTGATTGGAGTTGTGATGATGATCAATAAGTACAGTTTCAATGATTGTGTTTTCCTATGGAAATGAATGGGATGGAACATTGACTGTGTTCTACTATGGAGACACGTGCAAAGGAATCATTGATACTTGGAGGTTTCCAGCATGCTTGTGTAGAGTGGTTATGTGGGGATGCCTATCTGGATAATGATTGTGTCTAGATCTTATGCTTGTAGATTACATGGAATTTATGATTGTAAGTCTAGTTCCTAGCCTTACGAAGTTGCTTAGATTTGAGCATCGAGAACTCGAGACTTTAACTAAGTCTCTAGATAATACTTGGGCCATACAAGTCATCTTATATCCAATGCACCTGAGTGATGTGAGGATTGTTTGATGGATGATATGTTTGCTATGTTTATTCTATCCCCCTTGAGCTATCACATTACGTAGGTAACATGACTTGGGTACCTAGACACCCATCATTGTACTTAGACTTATAGTACACACCCATATGATGACAACGACGGTAGATTAGCATATATTGATGTTATGTGCTAACTCATTGGATGCAAGGACATGTCAGATATGCCTCTTCATACCCTTTGTCTATATACTCTATTGACTTTAGTAGTATTTTGAGATTGTTTATCGCTCATAGTAGACTGTTGTCTTACTCGTGGTTTTATGCTTTTCTTCTTATCATCGTCAATCCATTTAAATGAGTAGATTAGATAGCAGGTATAGGATTGCAAATGGTGTTGTGAAGATGGACTAACGAAAGGCTACACTTTCACGTATTACTATTCAGGCTTATTATTGCTTTATTATGCTTGTTTTATATCTATGATGATTATTGTATTTTATCCCTGTGCTATGAGATATAAAACAGGTTTACTTTGGATATTTCTACTTTTATTCACCACAATAATCATCCTTCATCGACTGAGTACCATTACGATGCATTATACATGTATATTGGGTACCGGGGGTGCAGGACGATCGTCGTAATATTTTCTTGTATTTATGTTAACAATATTCCTTAAAATGATTTATGTTGGGTCAAAATAATTCATTTTAGTTTTCCACATTATAATTATGAGCGAAGCAGATAAATATCTGATATCCGTCTGTATCTACAAATATAAATATCTGGTATCTGAAAATAATTATGAATGTGGATATAGGCACTATTCACATCTGAAAATATCCATTGACAGACCTATTGGTTAGCCTCAATCCCTTTAGTGCTTACTATAGATACAAGAATTCACCATAGCAGACCGTAAAGTAACACTTCTTGGGTTTTATCTTCTTGTTTTACCTACGAAGGACTTAAACCTTATGGAATGATCCTGATGTTATCGAAGCCATAGATGTGTAGAGCAGAGAGTGTGAGATTGGATGATAGGAGTTTCATTTGATCGAACATATGTTTGAATATGACATTATCTATACTGCCTGTAATAATAAAAACCTATGAACCTTATCGGTGGTGATGCTAATTAAGATTATCACCAGGTCGTGGTGGGGGTAGCCAACTCCTCTCTTGTCCTCAACCAAGAAGGTGATATTTGGTTCATCTTCTTCCACCTTTGAAATTTTCTAGGATAAGAGCTCTATTGAATTTATTTGACTTATTAGGGGGAGTTCCATTCTATACCAGGTTAGGGCCCTCCACTGCTTTTGTCCATACGAGGGTCACCGCATATAGATAATATTTTAGTGTTAATCACAGCCACATTGCTCCAGTCTGCCGTTGAGGCACAAAGAGAGGATTTTTGTGCTTGTTCTTTTGCTCAACCTGTTGTCTTACATATTGCACAAATGCACCTTTTAGACCAACCACTTTATCTTTTCTTTTAAGTGGCAACACTCACTGGTGGAGTGACTATTAAATTGATGGAACTTACAATATTTTCAATTGCCGTGAGGCTCCTCTTGCCCTAAGCAAGCGATAGGAGGTTTTTGGTATAGGCGCAATCTTTTATGGTGAGATAGATGGTTTTCATATTGCAAGTTAATGAGGCATAGTTAACATATGTGGGTTTAAATTGAGAGACGTCCTCGGGGCATTTTTTGTTGTGCTCCTAATGTACATTTCTCCTCCTATGAGTTGCTCCTGTTGCCTTGCTTTCTCTCCTGATCACTGTCAGACAACCTTTGGATGCAGGAACACTTAGGTATGACTCTTTATACCCTATGTCCAATATATTACATTGACTTTCATAGTATTTTGAGACTGTTTATCGCTTACACCAGACTGTTCATTGACTAGAGGTTTTATACATTGCTTCTTATCATTTTTGGTACTTTTAAATGAGTAGACTATATATCAGGTATGGGATAACACGCGAAGTTATGCAGATGGACTAGTAGGAGGCCACACTTTCATGTATTACTATTTGGGCTTATTATTGCTTTACTTCATCGTGCAACACAATGGAGCTTTACAGGTGCATACTTATATTAGAGACTATTATCATTTGAGTTATTATTTTATGTATAAATTCTTTTATCTATTTTGTATAACTGTATTAAACCTATGCTCTGATCTGTAATGATTTATATAATTATTCTCTATATAGCCTGTTTTATATCTATGGTGACTATTATATTTTATCATTCACTATGAGTAATACAACAGTTTTACTTAGGACATTCTACATCTATGTATCTTGATAATTATCCTACATTAGTCGAGTACCATTATAGTGCATTGTACAGGCAGATTAGGTACCAAAGAAATAGGGCGGTCGCAAAAATACTTTTGATATTTATGTTAACATTGTTCATAAAAAGTTTTATATTGGATCAACAAAAATTTCCTTTATTTCTGGACACTACTATTTATGAGCGAAAAGGATAAATATCTGATATCCATCCATATTTGTGGATATGAATATCCGATATTTGAAAATAATTTCGGATATGGATGAAGATATGACATTAAACGCGTCCGAAAGTACCCATTGATAGGCCTATTGAGGAGAAGGTAATAAATGTTCAAATAACTATTACATATAAAAACTCCCTATTCTTAAATGGAATATTAGTATATGCTTACTGACCATAATATAGAGAAGTAAGGATGGTCTACTTTGTGTCTACTTTGTGGATAATACAAAAAATGTAGTTATTTGAAGGTGCGAGGGATCTTGTATCACCTGAATCTTGTCGGGGTTGGCCTCAATCCCTTTAATGCTTACTACATATCCTAGAATTCGCCAGAGCGGACAGAAAAGTAGCACTTCTTAGGTTTTAGCTTTATGTTCTACTCGTAGAGGATGCCGAAGGCCTTGACCAGATTATGCACGTGCCCATGCCTTTCTCGGACTTAACTAACATGTCATCTACATAAACTCCCATTAATCTCATAATGAGCTCTGTGGACATCTTTTGTTGATCCGTTGGTAAGTAGCTCCTACATTTCAAAGCTCAAATGGCATCACTCCATAACAGTAGAGTCCCACTTTGGTAATGAATGACATGTTCTCTTCGTTTGGCCCATGAATGGCAAATTGTTATATCTAGAGTATATATCCATATATACAAGCAACTCGTGTCGGCTAGTTGCATCCATAAGCTGCTTGATGCCCGATAAGGGGAAGTTGTCTTTTGGGCAAGCTTTATTAAGGTCGTAGAAGTCAATGTAGGTTCTCCAGGCCCTACTTGGTTTTCGAACTAATACAAGGTTGACCACCCATACCAAGTATCAGATTATTAGATGAAATCATTGTTAAGAAGCTTCTCTACCTCCTCCTTCATTGCCATGTATCTTTTCGAGTTAAGAGGTCTTATATTTTGGCGAACAAGGTGAGACCTGGGACCAATATTAAGGGTGAGGCAGATAATGCAGGGATCTATGCTAGTCATGTCGGCATGCCCCCAAGCAAATATATATGTGACTTGTTGGAGAAAAAGTATTATCTCTGCCTTCTGACTTTTGGGTCTAGCTCTATGTTGATTTGGACGACCTTATTGGGATCGTCGTTATATATCATGTAGCTTCAAGCGGTGTGGCAAGACCACCAACTGGGTTGGTTTCCCCCATACGAGGACCAAGTGGGTTGCCATTGACAGCTTCTGGATTCAGTTCCAAGTCGCATTGATCCAAGGCATGGACCAGACGCTCAATGACACCCACCACAGGAGAGTTGCTTTTCCATAGAGGATGGAGCTTCGACTAAGCAACAAAGGTTAGTTACAAATGATATCATGTTCAAGAACATGGATGCTGATGGTGTCGAAGCTCCAACTTTTGACCCCATGGTGATAACGGCTGTTATTAGACCGACAATGGTACGTGGGGTCCTAGTAGATAGCGGGAGTTCTTTGAACATTCTATTCAGGAGAATGTTTGATCAATTGAAAACTAGCATGAAGGTTGTCAAGGCCTGTGAAACCAAAATTGAAGGATTTACAGATGAGGTAAAGCAACCGATTAGGATGATTAATTTATCGATTGAGTTGGCTGATGGAGATCGCAAGGTTGTGTGGATCCAACGATTTGTTATAGTAGATGAGTATTTAGCCTATAATGTCTTTTTAGACCGACTGGTCCTCATTGATTTTTAGATAGCTTTGGCTCCTTGGTGTCTGATGATGAAGTTCCCTACAGAAAACTGGGTCAGATCATTAAAAGGAGACCTGAGCGCGGGAAGGGAAGCTATGTCGTAGAGCTGAGAGAAGCAAAGCGACGGGATAAAGATAAGAATGTGGAGAAGTCTCTCTACTTTAATATTTTAGAAGCATAGCAATTAAAGCCCAAGCCCTGGCTCGGGAACCATAACAGGCTCGATAAGTCTATGGATCCTAGAAAGAAGTCGGAGGAAGTGTGGGCAGCACCAGCCAAACTAACGGGATATGTTCTAGTCGATATGGATGATCCTCCCTGGACTCTCAAGATTGGATCTCATCTTAGTGTTGAATTAAGGAAGGATATGGTTAATTAACTTCGAGGGAATTTGGACGTATTCGCTTGGATGCATTCAGATATGTGTAGGATATCGCCGATAGTGAATGGCATTATCTATGATGCTTTGCACCTGAAGTCGGTATCAAATCCTGTATTGGTCAAGAAATCGAACGGAAAGTGGAAGACATGTATTGATAACTCAGATTTGAATAAAGCATGCCCGAAGGATAGCTTTCCCTTGCCTAGGATCGATCAACAAGTAGACGGGACCGCCAAACATGAGTTGCTCTCATTTACGGATGCTTATTTAGGATATAACCAGGTGTCAATGCATATACCGGATTAGAGCGCACCGGCTTTATAACAGAGTTGGGATCGTACTATTATCGAGTAATGCCGTTTGGTTTGAAGAACGTGGGATCTACATATCAGAGATTGGTAAATTCTGTGTTCAGGAATCAAATCGGACGGACGATGTAAGTATACATTGTTGATATGCTGGTAAAGTCATAGCCACCATGAAGCCACATGAATGACCTTTTGTGGATGTTCGAGATATTGTGGAAGTACGAATGAAGCTGAATCCATTAAAATACGCATTTCGAGTTGCAACGTGGAAGAATCTGGGGTTCATCATGAATTCAATGGGGATTGAGGCTAATCCGGAATAGATTGACGCCTTAAGGAGCGGAAGGACCCTAACCACAAAAAAGCAATTATAGAGCATAGATGGGAAAGTTATTGCTTTGAGTCAGTTCATCTTAAGAGCGATGGATAAATGCATACCAATCTTCGATGCCCTCAAAATGGGAAACAAGAATTTTGAATGGAATCAAGACTGTCAGAATGTCTTCGACTAGTTTTTGAGGCACATGGAGACACCATCGGTTCTATCTAAATCATTGGATGGGGAGGATTTGTTCGGTAGTGTCTCCTCATACACTAAGCGCAACATTAATATATGAGGAGGCAAGGATTCAAAGGCCATTTTATGATATTAGCTAGCGGTTTACTGGAGCTGAAAAGAACTACCTGAAGTTGGAAAAACTTGTGTATTGCTTGTTGATTGCATCAAGAAAGCCATGGCCATACTTTAGGCTCATCCAATTAAAGTGCTAATGGATCAGCCCTTGAAGTTGGTGTTATACTAGCCCGAGACTTCGAGGAGGTTGCAAAAGTGGAACATAGAGTTAAGTCGGTATGATATTACTTACCATTTGAGGAGAGCAATAAACGGGCAAGCATTGGCATACTTCATCACTGAGTTTACTGCATGAAATAGAGAAGAGGATGAAGATATGGTTGCACTTCTCCATTGGAGATTATTTGTAGATGGATCTTCAATCGAACATAGTTCTGGTGCAGGAGTAGCGGTTATAACTTCAAAAGGATGATCAATTTGTAATGCATCGAAATTGGAATTTCCCACAATTGAAAACGAGGCTGAGTACGAGGCATTGATAATGGGAGTAAGGATAGCGAAGGAACTGGGTATAAGGATGTTGCATATATTCAACGATTCCCAATTAGTGGTTTGCCAAGTAAGGAAAAAATACTAGGCTAAGGGTAAAAGACTTGCTCCTTACCTGATAAAGGCACTAGAACTATTGGATGATATTGAGAACTATAAGATTACGCACATTCCCATAGAGGAGAACGCAAAGGCTGATTCATTGGCAGAATTGGTTAGTTCTGAGGAAGCACAGATGATGGGTTTAGTTCCAACGGAAGTGTTGATGACCCAAGTATCGACCAGATGGATGTTGAGTGGATTTTAGGGATCATGGAGGATAAGGAGTCGTGGATGACTCTAATCAAGGAATGTTTTCTTAAGGGAACTATCTCGAGAGAGAAATAAACGAAGAAACTCCTTCGAAAAGCACATCGGTTCATGATGCAAGAAGGAGTGTTGTGTTGGAACTGGGCCAGCCCGCAACGGAAGTTATGGGTGAATTTTAATTTTTTTTACCCTATTGGATCTTTATTGGGCCTATGAAGTCTAATTTATTTAGAATATTTCTAAATTTAGGTTAAATAAAATCATGTATTTAATTTAAATTCATAAAGTGTTGTTTGAAATTTATTTGATTTATTTTCACTTATTACATAAGTATACATATGTGTCATATACATATGTACATGTGTGTGCATGTGTAACATGATATTCCGTGCAAAGTATTTGCTCGTATATAGATGTTGGGATTTACATCGCAACAGACACATTAGCTCATTCTATATGCATTGTATGTTGTCCAAATATGTGCATATACTTATAGTTATAAATATCCAAGTAATTATATATGAATATATATATATATATATCTATGTGTGTGTGTATTATGAAAAATTATTATAAATATATGTGTGTGTGTGGAAAATGAGCACAAGGACAAATTTTGTAAAAAAATTAGGCTGAAGGACAACAAGTTTCATTTTTGGGCTGAAGGACAAACTTTAAAAATAATTAAGCTACAGGACAATGCTAATTATAGTTAGCATTTTGTACAGTGTAAAACTGAATATAATGTTATTTATAACTAGCATTTTGTATACTGTAAAAACTAAATATAATGCTAGTTATAACTAGCATTGTCTTTCAGCCTAATATTTTTTCCAAAGTTTGTCCTTCAGCCCAAAAATGAAACTTGTTGTCCTTCAGCCAAACTTTTTTCTAAAGTTTGTCCTTCTCTCCAATTCCCTCTATATATAACAATTAAACATATATACATATATAAGTATATATAAAATTATAAATTTAATTAAATAAATTATTTTATTTATTTATATATACATAGAAATTAAAGTAAATAATTATGATATATATAAATATATAGATATAATAATTAAATGTAAGTTTGTATTAAAATATACATAATTAATTTTTTTTATTTTAAATTTCAGTTTGGAATCATTACAGATCCAAATTTTTTATAATTTTAATATATTAGTATATATTTATTATGAATTAATTAGTCAAACTATCATAAATAAATAATATAAAATAATTATAATAAAATATAAAATTTTAAATTTTTGTAAAATCAAGAATAATATTTTAAGTGTTGGGAAAATTTTCTAAGTAAAAATTATATGTTTAATTAATTAAATACTAATTGACCGATTTTTATGTTAATTTTTAAAAATAAAAATCTTATTCAAAAATATGAAATTTTTCTAAGATCTTATGATATGATAAAATAATTTAAAAAAATTAAAATTGAATTTTTGAAGCATTATTTATTTTATACGAATTTATTAATTCTTACAGTGATTAAATAATGATCAAAAATATCTAATAATAATAGAAAAATTATTTTCGATTGTTAAATTTTATAATTAATAGAAACATATATTAAAAATTATATAGATCAAATTTTATAATATATATATATATATATATATATATATATATATATATATATATATGTGAAATCGTTTTTCTTATATGCTATTAAACCTATGGCGATCCAAGGCCAATACATATCGATATTCAGAAATTGGGGAATAAGTCGAAATCGCATCTTAGATCCATAACCATATGCCATACTCAACTCCATTTCTACAATTTCTTCGATTTGGTGATGCAGACTCAAGGATCAAAACCGATTCGATCTAGGTATTAGCGGGGATTCCTGAAGTTATTCATATGTCGATCCTTTCAGTTCGAATATGCGAATTTTGGGACTCCTCAATTGATTATTGATTTAGGTTTTGGTGATTATAGGTTTGTCGATTTTAGCACATAGAGTTTCAACATTTTGTACTTTGGACGCGTTTGTTCCAGAAAGGCATAATACTTCCAAATTTTTTATGCCGAATGATTTATAGTTGTTTTTTGGCATCTAGATTTCTCAGTTTCGATTTGGGATAAATGTGATTCTTTAGTGCCTCAGAAACCGACTTCGATGGGGATTGGAATAACAACACTGCAAATCGGCTCTAAACTTTACGATTAGGCAATTAGTTTAAATTGGGATATGGAAATCCAATGTCAACTCTGTAAATATCCCTTTGATTTGCATATTACTGACGATTCTTATCTTAAAACTACCACATCAAAGACCATTTTGTTCAATTATCAAGTCATGAGATTTATGTTCACGGTCTGTTTTATGAGTATAGGGCCTATGAATAGAGTATGATTATTAAAGCATCCTTTTGGTTTCATGTAAATGGCGAAATCGATTTTCACTGTCAAATTATATGCCGAGTTAAGGAAGTTTTGGTATTTTAGTTAGAAATCAGGAAAACATTTTCGACGTGCTATATGTCAATTTCAAAGCATTTAGCAATTAGTTTCATCTACCGGTGAACCAGATCCATAAATGAAAATGAATTCCAACCGTGACTCCAATTACTTAAACATCAGAGAATCTCAATGACTACAAGTATGAGTTTGATCTACATGAACCCTTCTTTAGCAGATAAAAAACGAGGAGTACTATTTCATAAACATGGGGTTTGATTGATGGATGGCTAAGTACGTGGTCTAAAACTTTTGCCAAGTTTGGGATAGTTAGGTTTGATTTCATACCGTAGGTTGGTATGAGAAGTTTGTGATGATATTGGAGAAGTTTCTTTATGGTCAATTTTCATGGTATACAGATATATTTGGGTTACAGATGGAGAAGAAGATCACGTGATGATGCGGTTACGTTGAGATGAAGATGAATGACATTGTCGTCTATATTGTAGCAGTTAGCAGAGGAAGAAAGCGGGCACCATAAGTTACATGGTAGCATGTGATGCATATCGGGACAGAATATTTGTATAAAGCCACTGAAAATAATGATATTGACTTACTTGGCTATATAGTTGTCTTAATGCTCTTTCGCGTTTGTGGAAGAATGTGAAACTTGTCATGTTATTGGGCTTGTTTGGGTGGAATTTGTAATGCGGTTTTGTTTTTTTAAGGTAGTAAGTAGATTTGTAGCCTTATGATTGCTTGGGCTACGGTGTTGTATTGTATTATGTAATTTATGTTAAGTCAAAAACAATAAAAGGAACCCATTTTCAATATATATATATATATATATCTATGTATGTATATGTATATGTATGTATGTATATGTATGTGTGTATATATGTATGTATGTATGTATGTATATATATGTATGTATATTTATTAAATACAGTAATATTAAAATAAAATACATTTATTTGGTATAGAACATTAGATTATTAATAATATATGTGTAAGTATGAGTACATTAAATTAATGTGCGTAGCCAATCATTATTATGACAACAACATTACCTATAGAAACCTTGCTTAACTAACTAAGCAATAATAACATATATATATATATATATATATATATATATATATATATATATATATACATAGATGTACTTAAGCAATGAATTATTATACCACAATCATATACCTTATTATGTTAATAAATAGTTACTCATAACTGATGCACTCAAGTCCATGTTGAAAACATGAATCCTTTTCCTTTGAAAATTTTCTCGATTTGTTAGATTGCTAGTCTTGAATCGCAGAACTTTCGCTATAAAATAGCTATCGATTTGAGTTGATTTGAGATTTTTTCTAGGGTTTTTGAGGATGTACTTTGGCCACAATAATGATGAAGGAGACAACCAAAAAGTGAGATGAAGTTAGATTTAGAGATGATTTTATATTGGTTGAATGAGAGAGAAAATAGGATAGTATCTCATACTTTTTCCCACCCAATCTCAACTGTGCATTTCAAAACCAACTTGCAGCATCTTTTGTCGCCCCTGTGTTTTGTTATTGCTGCCAAACCATGCCTCAAACAACATGGTCCAATAACCCATTTAACCTCAATTAAATATGTTTAATTAAATCTAATTTAATTTGTCATCGATATCTCATATCAATCGATATATTTATAACTATTATAAATAATATGACAATATTTATTTCTCAAATCATATTCAAATTTTATAATTAATATTTCATAAATATTAATTAATATAATTAATTTATAATAATTATTAACTAATTAAATCGTCTGGTCCAAAGAGAATTCATCATTTTGGTTGTGTAACTCTTGGGTGTAAATTCGGTCGGCAATTAACATCGAACTATTCGAATGTTCATGTTCACACGTCACTTAGCTAGTGATGTGTCATTTCGGCCAAATTAATTACTTGCTTCATTTCGGTAAAGTCCAATTTCACTTTATTAAGCATTACCCGGTTGTGATATTTATTTACAACATATTCTCTTCGTCAAAACTATCACTTTGGACATATGGAATTTCATAACGGCCAAAATTCCAATATCGTCCATATTCAACTTTATAGTCCAAATACAAAGTCCTTGGTTCAATAATAACAATTATTATTAATCGAAATACTCTGACCAAAGAGTTTGACTTTGAGTTGACTTGAGTCGACCGTGATACTAAACCCATATAACTGAGGTGACGAATCCTCACTTGAATAGTGCTTCACTTCCTATACTTCCACATGACCCAACTATAGTCAATCAATGGAACTCCATGTTATGATTTGACTATAATCAAAGCGGAGCTTTCATATTGAAGATTCACAGTATTCTCAAGTCGAGAGAATTGTGTAAATTAGTCATATCGATATTTTTTTGTTTGACCTTAGTTATATTAACCAACAGAAAACTATTGAGTGGGTTGTTCCATAGTTATCTAATAACTATTAATATGTAACCTCTAAGTGCCCCCAGCAGTAATGAGTAATACACTGTCCAATATTTGAAGAGCATTACGTACTTTAGTCTCAACGGATATATCGATATCCAGTCTCGATGCATCTTGACTAGGAACATTTAAAATGGTATATTCATTTTTATTGTGATAAATTACTCACGGTTACAACACTTTGTAACTAATATCATAAAACATACCATTTATGGATTTTCTATTAAATATATTTCTAATTATATCAATTAATTAATATAACCATATTATATCAAGTATATAATAGAAAGAAAATACTTTTGATTTCAAATAAGATTGGTTATTGAGTTAGATATATGTAACAAATTACATAACTACCTCTAAGGCATACCCCTTGTTATCCCACCTTTTGGTCAAGGCCAGAATGTCAACGAATTGGCAAGGAACGATGGATATCAGGATTGGAAATCGATTAGAGACAAGGTTGTGATCGATGTCATCAGAATTTGGCCAAGCTCCGATCAAGGCAGAACCGATTGGGAATGATAATCAAGGTTAGGAGAGGCTATGTTTCAATTTTCAGTACGATCGGAGTTCGTATGATCGAGATATGGATGGGTCAAATTATGTGGAAACTGGTTCATATCGATGCACTTCATATCGATGATGATGATTCGAATCGATGATGTTCGCCTCGATCAAGATATACCGCACTTCGAATCAATACACTTCATATCGATGAAGATAGATTCATTCGCTAGCTTTGATCGACATGGTTACGAACATATATTCGTATCGATCGAATAGGAAGGATTTCGGCTCGATCATAATGGATCTGGAATGGACAGATAGGCGCATGATGATTTGATCGATTCGATGGCTTCGTATCGATCAGGATGGAAATGGCAACATACTTCGAGTCACTCTTGTTCGTATCGATCGTGGCTGGAATTGATACAAAGGAAGGACTCAGGGGCAACGTTCGTATCGATTGTCTTCGAACCAATCGATACGAAGGAAATGGTCAGAGCGGCACGAATGGATGGATACGAACTAGGCACAAAGAATGAATACGAACTGGAAGTATGCTCGAATCAAGGGAAGAAAAGATCAACGCGGCAAAATCTCCAGAATAACACGTTCAACACGGCATGAAAAGCGGATCAAACCCGGAAGATAAGGCCACGTCACCTAGCGCGCACATGTTTGGATCGAGTCGAAGAGGATGGATACGAAGACGTGGATTCGAACTCAATGGCCAGCCGAGGAGCACCAGTTCGAATCGATCATATCTTGAGATCTACAACTCCAAATGTAACGAAATTTTTACAGGAGCTTACGTACGTGTTGAAGAATGATCTCACCAAATTTCAGCTTCATTGGATGGTTTCTTGATCGATTCGAATGGAGTTCGAATCGATCCCGGAGCGGGCCCCAATTTCCTGGGGTCGGGCATGTGGGCCCCCACACGTGCCAGAAGTGGTCTCCCTAATTTTAGGCGAAATATCAGTCTCCTACACCTATAAATAGAGCCCCAGGCCATTCAGGAAAGGGGATCTGGATTCAGAAGCACCCAGACTCTACCGGATTCAATTCTACACTTCATCATCGCTGTTAAACTCGAGTTTCTTCATTGTAATCGCTGTAATCAACTGTAATCAGCAAGGATAATCAATAAAAAGATAAACCTTTGAGGTGGACGTAGGCCGGAGATAGCCTTACCACTATAAATCTTGTGTTCTGTCTGTTATTCTTCATTTTGTGATTATCTGCTTTACTTAGATCTAAGATTTGTGGTTATACATTGTTGATTTGTGTTCATACACTGGTGCTTTCACGACATTCGGGGTTTGTGACCAATTTTAGCGCAAACACCCCTAACTCTATCATGTTGTATAGAAGAGGATTCTCTACCCCCATTACTTCAGTGTGTAACCAAGGATAAAGCTAGGAAAATCCTCATGGAAATCCATGAGGGTAGCTATGGTGACCACATCGGGGGGAGATTTTGGCAAAAAATATACTTCGCTACGTCTATTTTTGGCCAACGACAAATCATGATACAGTCGATTACACCAAACGATGCGACCGTTGCCAGAGATTTATGAAGATTCCAAGAGCTCCATTGACAGAGCTTATGCAAATGGTTAATCTATGGCTATTTGTGGTTTGCGGAATTGATATTCTTTGGGTGCTAGCGATAGCAAAAGGAGGAGCTAAGTATGCTATAGTTGCAGTGGATTACTTCACGAAATAGGCTAAAGCGGAACCTCTTGCCATGATCACGACGAAAAAGATAATCAACTTCATGACGAAGAACATCATTTTTAGGTTCGGAGTGCTCCAGAAGATCATAACGGACAATGGTACTCAGTTCGAAAATACTGAGTTCAAGGATTTCTATAACTGGTACAAGATCGAGAAGAGCTTTTCAGCGATAGCACATCCATGGGCGAACAGACAATTAGAGGCGATGAAAAAAATCATCAAGTCCACCTTAAAGAAACAGTTAACTAGAGCCAAAGGCAACTGGGTTGATGAGCTTTCTTTAGCATTATGGGCTTATAAGATGACCCACAAGTCAGCGACTGGACATACACTGTTCGCCTTGGCTTACGGATCATAGGTGATGATCCTAATAGAATTGGAAGTCCCTTCTCATCGTAAAAGACATTATAATCCAAAGGTAAATGAGGAACTCTTGCTTGAGTCCCTCGATTTGGTTAATGAGAAAAGGAAGGAAGCGGAGTTGAGGGTGGCTGGTCACCATAAAAGAGTAGCACGACACTTTAACACCATGGTTCAAAATCGTACTTTCAAGGTAGGGGATCTCATTTTGAAATGAGTTCTCCCAGGAATGGGAACAGTTGGTCCAAATTGGGAAGGTCCTTATGCAATCGAATGAAAGCTTGGAGATGGAACGTTCAAGCTGGCTACAGTTAATGAAAACCCAATTCCACGGGCAAGGAACATCGACTTGTTGCGACACTATTATACTTAGTTTTGTTTTGTTTATTTTCATGAATAAGCCACCCAAGGATTCGGGGGGGCAATGTAATAAGGAGGGGCTTTCCGTGTTCTTCATTTATAAATACAATTGGCTTCTTGACCCAATGAAACCATGTTCCTATAAGCGAAAATTTTGTGCTGCGTAATTAGCAGTACAGTCAAGAAAAACTCTTTCAGTCCAGGATTAGAACCGAGAAAGTAAACATCGGGGTCGATCGAATAATTCGACCCTATCATTCTAAAACCCAAAAATAGTTATAATTCCTCTTGCCTAGGATCAAGACCGTGGAGTATAATTTCAGAGGTCGATTAGATAATTCGACCTCAATTTACTAGTTTCTTCGGTCCAAGATCAAAACTGGGGAGAGTAAACACTGAAGCGAATTGGATAATTCATCCCCGACCTTTAGGTATTTACCACTTCTTGGAGTTAGGCAATGACAAGAAGGAAAGGCCATGTTGGGGTCGATCAGATAATTTGACCTCGACCTTTAGGTATTTGTCATTGCTCGGAAATAGGCAATGTTAAGAAGGGAAACCCACATAAGGGTCGATCGAAAATTCGACCCTGACCCTAAGGTTTTGGCCATTTCTCAGAATTAGGCAACGTCAAGAATAAATCCTTGGAATTGGACAATTAAAGCATTGATTTTCGAAGATAGAGTCTGGCGCACAATTAAAATCCCAACGACCATGCTTGTAGCCTGGCAGGATCCACTCAACTGAGGTGAGGATGATCGACGGATACTCTCAGTCAATACCCAAAGCTAGTTGAGACTAGGAGCTGAAGCCCGAAGACAGGCATTCAGAACTACAAGTTCTTGAATGTTTAAACTAGTAAAACTTCGCAACTACGCTAGCGGCATAACGTGATACGTTTGGATGATGATAAGAGAGGATAGTCTTCGAAGGTTGAAAAAAGTACTATCGAATTCTTCCGGTCCACTATCCGAGCTGGAAAAGTACAGTCGGACTGGGGGCAGTTGGATAATTTGCTCGTATGATTAAAACATCGATCACATCCGGTTACCGACAAGATTGGGGGCATCAAGATTTTGATGTCCAAGCCGTTGTTCCCCAGTAATAAGAATAGCATTGAACTTGAATAATCCATATCTCATTGACGGTCGATGGAAACTCAACCTAACACGAACAGTAATAACCACGGAGTTGGTTAAAAGTTATAGTTTAATTTCACCAAGCGGAACAATTTGGTGGCAATAAACAAGGCTAAATAATAGAATATAATTAAAGAAATTGCATGAAAACATGCATGGAGCTGCAGTAAGTAAAAGCATTGCATAGAAATCAACATGTATAATATAGGTAAATCACGATACAGGCAGTTATATTATATGCATGGATGCAGTTGTATATGAGCAGGAACAGTATATCAAAGTGCAAAAAAGTAAACGGAATAAAGATTACACAACATAAGGGATCTTTCATTACTTTAGCTTTTTTATACGAAGGTAGCAGGGAACGTTCTCACACAAACACAGCTTATTTACAACAAAAGAAGAAAATGAAATGTATAGCAAAAAGAACCATCTCACTCACAAGACCTAGAAATCATTTACTTGTTCTTCCCTCTCTTGCTGCCCTTGTCGCTCGAACCACCAGGCGGCGTCTTTTGATTTCGTCCGCCTTTGGATTTCCCTACTTCGGGAGTGTCACCTTCGGACTAGGTAGTCTCCCCCTTAGTCATAAGAGGGGGCTCATCGAACTTCCCAGCGGGAGCATCAATGTATTTGCTCTTGAGGGACTTTAGCATGATTGGGGGAAGTTTAGCAGAGGCGCTTGTTGGTGCAAAGCTGATGGACTTTTTAATACCAGGCTTGATTTTTATATGAACCATGGAGAGGTCAATCTTCAATCTCTTTGCCATGGTGATTTGGTTAGTTGGGTTTGCAGCATTGGTGATAACAATGCCTTCCTCTAGGGATAAGGATACATCCTCCAGGTTCTCTAGAGCAGTTGTCTTGTCGGAATCAGGCCCTAGGATGGAACTGGAGGAAGGAACAAAAATAATAAGTCTCTTGGAGATGGAAGTTGATGTGATGAAGATAGCTGTAGAATCTAGGTCTTTAGTGCCCGACAATGGAGGAGGAAGATGTAGATGATCTACAAGTTAGCAAACAAAATGGTAAAGGTTAGAGACGGATTCACACGAGAACTAGAGTTTCTCGAAAATCGATGAAATAAGAAATATAACTTCGACCATACTCGATTGCGAAGAAGGAGAAATTTCACCTTCTTAACGTGAGTGTTAGATTAGTTGATCGATAAAGAAAGGAATATAAGGTTCAATAGAAGTGGTCGCTGCATATGATGGGATAGTTTGGGCAGTTATAGGAATATTTGTCGACAACTCGTAGGATTTTTGAGCTGACGATTTAGGCTGACCTGATGCACTTAGGTAAGCGGAAGCTTCAATGGCTGTAGCAGCAGAAGCAACGTCTTCTTCGTCCAGGATGGCCTTTCCCTCCTAATTTTAGCTATATCATTCTCATTGAGGTGCTTGGCCATTAGTTCTTCTTTGGTGAGGGCTTCGTTGGCTGCTTCCGAACGACACAACCCATCTTCCTAGGCATCGGCGAGGGTGATGATATATGTACTCCCCAGCCATTTCAGATTCTTATGTTGAATCAAATTTGTAAAAAAAAACTACTAAGAGTATTTTTTAATTCTTCCCTTTCATTTGCCTTTCCCTCGTTGAGGTCTTTTAGTTCTTAACGGTAAAGGAATAATCAACTTCCATATCCAACTTTTCAATCTTTACCAGTAGCAACTCGTCCGCAAGTTTCTCATTTTTCTCACAAAGCCTTTGAATCTCAACCGCGTAATCTTCATTGATCTTATCCCTGACCCAGATGGTTTCATCTCTTGTAGTAAGGGCCAGGTCTTGCTCAGCAATCTATGTTTTCAAAGCAGCAATTTTCTTCTTGTGTGGTTTTTAGCAGATTTTTAGCACAAGTTCTGCGCTGGTATGGGATTTCCTCATCTCATCCATTAGGCTTTTAGCCTTAGACTTGGATTTTAAAGCATCGTTTCTCTCTGCCTTTAGCTTCTCCAAGTCTTTTTATACTCCTCAATAAGGCAATCATAGGTCTTTTTCCCAGATTCGAACAATTAAATGTTCGTATGGTTGATCCGATTAACCTTAAAGAGGGCATAACAGAGCTTTTTCCACTCCTAACCCTGGTCAATGAGCATTAAATCTGCTGGACACCTTGGTCTGCCTTTTCTTTCAGAATGTTTTTGATGTCACGGTCAAACACGACACTGGTCAAGAAGAGGTCAGGAAAATAGGCCTGAATGCAGGATGATGGGGGCAGGGGTAGGACCTGGAGGAGAAAAAATTCCTTTGGAGTGTGGAAGAGTTGTAGTTAAGGAACTAGAGGTGGAAGTCTGTTGGTAAGTAGGAACTTAGGATTCTAAGCAGGCGGAGGAATGATAGAGGAGGAGTCATTGCGATCGTGGGAGTCCTTCTGACATTTGCTTAGATCACTAGACTACCTTTCTTTGGCCTGCCTTTTCTTCCTATCTATTTCTTTGCGGTGATCATCTTCCATTCTTCATTCTTTTTCTTTACGTCTAGCCCTCCCCACTTCAGATTCGTAATCTCGGCGGTAGCTAGAACAAGGCGGATATAGATCATGAGTGCCTGTTCATGATCTTAGTGTAGTGTAGAGAGCCGATGACCCCCTAAGAACTCTACGAACCATGTTTGGAAGAAAGTAAAGATGGAGTCTCTCCACCTTCAGCATGGATACTCCTAGATGGGAAGCTGAAGCCCGATGTTTTCCATCAAGAAGATTAGCAATCAAAATACCGAATTCACTCAACGAAGTGAAGAAATTATCAAAATAATTCCAAGAGGGATTTCCTCGGCTGATGGTGACATGCTTGGTTCTATATTTTCTTAGGAGATTTGATGATTATAACCTTGGGGTGAAGCAAGGCAGGAAGCTCAGTGCCTTCGGGAGACGTGTCATAAAATGATTCATCTTCCTTTGGTCTGACGCCATAGTCGTTGTCGCCTTCCTTAACATTTTCTTCTTCTTTTCCTTCCTCCTCCCTCATCTCTTATTTCCCTTCTCTTCTTCCCTCATCTTTACTTTTTTCGGAATCGTTTGCATTTTGGCCCCTCTATCTCCTTCTTTTGGAATCTCCCTGACGATACGTTCTTCCGCTACCCTATCAACGGGCTCATCAACATATGCCATATTCGACAGACATTAAAATTCCCCTTGAAGATTATCGTGAAGCTACAAGCAAGGGCTGAAGATTGAGTATGCATTATGGAACTACTAGGCGTAGTTGTCGTTGGAACATCGGAGCGATCATCAGGTAGTAGACCATACTGATGAAGGTTTTCATTTGTTAAAAGGTGTGCGGTGGTGTGGTGAAGGAAATTAATTCCTTTCAATGTGTTAAGAGTTGCCGCATGCTCTTCACTAGAGTCTTAGGCACAAATATCTATGAAAGAGTTAGACTAAGAGTTAAATGCTTGGATAGTGTAAATCTGAGTATATGAAGGAAGAGAGATTTACTGTTAGAAAGCCATGGCCAATTGAAGTCGTACGGGTAGTGAATGAAGAAATATTCATTCTTGAAGTACGGCGCTTGTTATGTAGTTGTTCGATGACCTTGCTTCTACACCAGGCCCTGATATTCATATAAGACGATGAGTTGCACCTTTGCTTGAAGCTCATGTGATAAGTTAGCTCGTTGAAAGCTATAGGCCATGGGAAGTGGTTCATGAGTAGCACGTACAAGGAGCTCAGGAGACCATATCCATTGGGATGAACTTGGGATAGAGCTAGCCCAAGTTCTTAAAGAATAGTGCACAAGAACGGATTGAATGGCGGGGCGGCACCGCCCAGACACAGATACCGATTGCATGACGTATGACCCATCGGAGGGTTGTGCATTTGTTGGATTTGAGTTGGGAGAAGCACGTCGTCTATGGGAATTCTGTGTTGTCTACATATATTCTGGAGTATCTTGGCAGTTAGGATTGTTAGCACTTGTTCAGGTGGATCATCTAGAGCTTGTAAGCCAATGTATTCATTCAAAGAGGGAGGCTGCTCTTGGATGGCTCCGTTGAAACGACCATTTTCTAGAGATCGACGATCATTTAACGCCTAGGCACAAAAGGTGTGAAGATAGAAGTCTGAGCGGTGGTGGACTCGGCTTTGCGAGGAATAAATGTTCCAATACCGGTCCGGAAGCGAGGCGATTGACGAGTCATTCTGGATAGGAAAACTTGGCATTCAACATGGTCACGTATGTTTTATTTTAAATATTAAAGTCGTGTGACCGACGTCCAGAATCCAATAGATGTCGACGTGTGTTGACCAATCGAATTTTGAACGTTGGCCGGGGAAAGTGAGAGTGTTAATCTATGCAGTATGAGTCCTTTGTTCTGTACACGATGAACGAACCATCCTGTGCAGATAGTCTTCTTGTGCTAGAAAAATGAGCCACGCTACACAACGGAAGTGTGCATCGGACCTTACCTGTTATCGTCGGATAATCGATAGCAGAATTGCTATCCGGAGCAACGCAAAATATTTTCTTTACAGGAATATAGGAAGTGCGGGAATTGGAAATGCCAAGCGATGGAATCATTCAAATTTGGGAGCCCAGCCAATATCACCATTTTTGAAAAACAACCGTTCAACTGGTATTCGAACAATGGTATGCAATTGGCTGAGTTTTGATAGTCAAAGCACTCAGGAATTTAAGGGCTAGGAATCGGAGAATCCGAGCATCTTTTTGGAATAATCTGAACATGCGCTGGGTTGAACTCAGGGTAATCCTAGGTTGGACCTGAGTAAAACCCTGATAACACCTAGGTCAAACTTCGACCAAGCCTATCAATACCCTCCAAATCAACGTCTCCGACATCGATCACCACGACATGGAAGCTTCGCCGACCTTAGATTAAGCCGAGATCTAAATTTGGGTTAGAAGGTGAAGGACGTCGGTGGCAAATTCTCTGGAATAAGCGGTGGTGTTCCGAAGTCGGTGGTGGCGCTTTGGAGATGAAGGCAATTTCAAGTGGTCGGCGGCCATCGATTTTCTAGGTTTGGTAGAAAAACATGAGAGCTCGATATGGAAGCTTTCAGTCAAGAGCGGGAAAGGTGAGAAAGCAGGAAATTTTCCTAAGTCCTGAGTACTTATAGCGCTCAGTGACAAGTAAAAGAGGTCGGTACCGAGTATAAATTTTGGATGAAAATTGGAGAAAAAGAAGGGCAAAAGTAGAGCATACCTGCTAAGGCATGGTATGGTATTCAAAGTGTGGACCTTATCCTTAGCATGGAAAATGGGATTTCTACTATTTAAAGCAGTTGAACGGATGTCCTTGGAATAGAAACGATGCTTCGAAGCAACTCTCGAATGACTAACTGGCATATAAGGATAATAGTTAATGCTTGTCTCGTTATAGAGCATGCTAAATTCCAATGAAAGCATACTTTAGGGAGTAAGTGTTATCTGGCTTTCTGACCAAGTAAGTTTTCATGGGAGTCAGAACATCAGAATGAAGACAAAATGATTCACAGACTTGGGAGCATTCTTAAGAAGACAACAGGAAAAGACCCAAGAAGTTGCAAAGCCATTGAGGCAAAGGAGACCACTCGGTGCCGAGCACATTCTACTCGGTACCACCACTTTATTTGCTCCATATGGGCCCCAAAAGCTCTTGTACATGGAGTAATGGCTTGTGTGATCGTCATGGGGTGCATTTCCCAAGGTATAGATGAACTCTAAGGATTCTCTGAAGGAAAATAGACAAGTACAACTGCTATCAGAAACTCCCTAAAAAAACTTAATCTCTAGAGAAAAGTGCTCGAAACACAATGGATCGGGGATAGAAGACCAAAGGAGGAAAGTAGGAGGAGTTGCTCCTTCAAAATTCAAATCGGTACCGACCACTTCTAGTTAATACTAAGTAGAATTTATGGCTCGAGGATCCCTATCTTCCCTTTGCATTCTCGGATCTGGAGCTGGACTTGGTAACTCGTGGCCTTCGCTCTACTTGGCGATTTCCCTATAAATATAGACCTTATAGCAACTAGAAAAGGACATTTTGCCTCCTTATCTTCTTCATCTTCTATCTCTCCTCCATTATAGCTACTAAAAAAGCAACTATTTTTTGTTCTAGGCCTTTAAATCAGTAAAACCTTTGTACTAATGACTCTTAAATCAATAATCAATAAAAGTTATGGTGGATGTAGACCAGAGATTGCCGAATCACTTTAAAAACCTGATTGTTTTCTTGGTTTTCCATATATTTTCTGCTAGATCTCTATTATTCAACAAGACTTTGGGTGTTGTCACCTTTTTAGTATCAACATTAGTGTTGCTAGTCATTTAATTTTTTCAAAAATCAGATGGCGAGTTTTGAAAATCATGCGCTATGATACAAATGTTGGTTATTCGAGATAACCTAATACTAATGCGAAATGGGTCTTTAGGCTATTATAACACTGAAGATTAGAATAGTTTATTTAAACTTCTTAATGCTTTGACTTATTTTTTTAATTTATCAATTCAGAACCACAATCATACGTAGATAATAATATAAATGCAAAATAATTAGCAATAAAGTAAAAAAGAGTGCCACTAGGAATTTAAATACTAGTTCGGATTCTCTATCCAGCATCTAGTCCTGTACCATGTACATAATTTCTTCCATAACAAAACCTTGTAATTATATGGGTGGAAAGTACATCTATACAACTTAGCTTTGAATTGGGCGGCAAGCACAACTATCCTGACTTTCCATGAGTGGCACGATACACATACCATCTTGTCTTTCCATAAGTGGCAAGACACACCTATACAATCCCGACTTTCCGTGAATGGCAGGATACACATTTACAATTCAAGTAGTATTAAGTGCATCTACAAGAAATCATATATTTCTAATGTAAAATCTCATAGTCTTTAGTAAATTATCCTGTAGACTTCTGGTAGTAGTTTGTAATCGAAATATTTCAAGAATAGGATGAAAATCAAAGATAGAATGATAAAGAGTTTAATTAAGAACTCTCTAATCGTTCGTGGTTTGCAAATTCATTATGAAAGTGAAAGAATATGAATTGCAAAGTATATTCATAAAAGCAATAAGGGAATTTGAACACAAAATAGTAGATAAGAAAGAGTGAGAGAAAAGAATGAGAATTGTTCCAAAAACTCATTCTCCAAAACCTTCGTATAGAAGATGAAGAGAAGCGTGTTTTGGTAAAGGGGTTAAAGGATGTGTCTATTCATTTAAATTCAATGGTTGCATCAATGGATAGTATGTTGACATATGTTCAGATAGTATATCGACAAATCATTATCGATTTTGAAAAAACATATAAATGGCTACTATGTCGACATATATTTTCAAGGTATGTCGACATATGCTAGTTGATTTTGAAAAACATTTCATAAATTGTTTTGAACTATATAATATTTAAAATCAATATTTCACTTCTATAAAAATGTTGTATAGAAGAAATTAAAAATCTTTTAAAGAGAGATTTCAAAGATATGCTACGGTGTCTTTAACAAATATTTCTAAGACTTTTTATACACGGTTTTGACTAACTGAATTTTGTACTCTTCCCATCTTTGTTCCTTGAATCATCCTAACCTCGTTCTTATCTCCGTTTCCTTAATCTCCTTAATTCCTCTTAGTTTCCTTGATCTACTTAATTCCTCTTTATCTCCTTGATTCCTATTTAATCATCTTGGTCTCCTTGAATCTTCTATGTCCCTACAATACTTCTGAGTATTATACATATATGTTTTACACTATAGTCTACAGATCTTGGAAAGTCATTATTTATAATATTTATATGGTTGTCGTATTCAAAATATATACCGGTGATATTAACATCTCCATCATTCAAAAATGATATCAGCATCTGGATTCACAAACAACATAAAATTGGCATTTACTTGGAGTGCTCACTTGTCACCAATGTTTGCTAAATTGGATGTAAAGTAATTCACTAGTATGAAAAAAGATGATATATAAATGCTTGGGAGAAAGGTTTACATATCTTACTAAATATAGGAAACAAACCTGATTCTAAATGTAGAAGTCTCGCGAGGTAGGAATATTGAATAAAAGAGCAAATTGGGATGATGTTTAGAACTTCGTTCCGAAATAAAATGAATCATTGAAGGATCGAGCTAAATTATTTCATATTTTAAACTTTAAATTTTTCATGCGTTTTAATAATTTTCATTTTGTGTATTATCATATGATTTTTGTTAATTATAGGAATTTTTAAACAGAGTAACGAAATTCATAGTTGCATTAATATATGGATATTTTGAATGAATATCCAAAACAATAACTTTGGAAAAAATATTATCACATCTACTTAGACCAACGAAACCAGAAATGAGTAAATTGAAGCTTCCTCATCAAATAGTAGATTAAATCTCACTCCTTTTATTAAAGAGTCGAGTTAGAAATGAGAAACACAAATTAAAGATCAAAACTTGAAAGGATCCCTTCATTCTCGACAAATGGAAATAAAGTTGTTAGTGAAAAAGACATTTATCTTGCTAAATATTCTTTTATTTACCATTTAACCACCGCTTCTTTCATTGCTTGTTGAAAGAGAATACGTTCACAAACCATCTTTACAATTGACTTGCACTCTATAGAGGGTATGACCATGAGAAGAACCCCACTTAAGTCTATAAGTTCTTTCGAGGGTTACAAGAGTGGTGATCCTATACTAAAATAAAATTAAAGCATGCACTGAGTAGTGCATGAGTTTAAAGGCAATTATTGTTGAAATATGTGATACAACATGTCTATGTTAAAAAAATAATTCCGTAATTATAACATGGAAGAAGTTTTATATTTTGGATCTATAGATTAAAAAGTATGAAGCTTTGAGGTGATGCATGAGTTTATGGAAAGAAATAGAGTAGTCGACTTGCTTGAGTTGGCGAAAGAATAAAAAATACAACTTGGAGAAAAAATAATATGGTTTGCTTTTGGGGCATCTTAGTCGACTGGATTTTCAATTTCAGTCAACATGGAAGCATGCCAATCAACTAGCATTCTGAAGCCAGTCAATTAGCATTGGCAAGATTGGAGAAATTGGACCTAATTCTAAACATTTTAAAAGGGCATTCTTGTCTTTTGGCATTTGGACGTTATATCTAGACTCTTTAAATCTTTTTAAAGCTAATCTAAAGTTTGGTATTGACTAGAGACTACATATACATCGCTTCACCTAAGGTTTTAGCATTTAGAAACTAATTCATTTTTTTCACTTTGTATTAGCCTCCATTTTCAGTCTCTTTGTGAACCCCCTTAAAGCATTACTAAAATCCCGCATCGTATGGTATTTGACCTTAATTAGTTATATGTTATATTTAACTATTGATAACAAAGAGATGAAAGATTAGACCTTTACCACTTTCCAACTTATTATGAGAAAGTGTCATTTCTGAAATTAGTAGTGAGCCTACGGTTAGAAGTATTTGGAAGAAGTTGGAGAAGCTATACATGAAGAAGTCGCTAATCAGCGGTTTGATTTGTTGAAGATACTTTTCTCTTATAAGATGAAAGAGGGTTCTTCAATTAAAGCACATTTGAATGCATTTGATGATTCTCTAATAAAGATGAAATATATTGATTTGAAAATTGGCAAGGAACAGAAAGAAATGATTCTATTGTGTTTTCTACTGGTGAAATATACTGAATTTGCCACTAGTCTTATTTATGTTAAAGATACCCTTACATTGGATGATGTGAAGACTATTCTTCTCAATGAGAATTTGTGTGATCATATGAAGAAGTTAGGTGTTAGTGATAGTAATGGAGGAAGTAGTATTAGTCAAGGCTTGTTTGCTAAGAGAGGCAGAAATGAGAAGAAGTAAAATAATTTTAGTGTGCATTCCAATTCTAGAATGACCAGGGGTGGATTAGCAAAGTAAGCATAAAGATAGGAAGTACCATCGTCGTAAGAAACCATGTCACTCGAGAAGAAATTGTCCATATTTGAAGAAGAATAAAGATGTAGATGGATCCTTTTTTATTGCGATGAAGAATAATGATTCCAGTGATGCATTCGTGGAGCTAGTATCTAATGGTTTAAACCGTCAGATTTTTTATTCCCATATATCCTTCCACATAACGTGTAACCCCTCATATTTGAGATACATTATATGAGAATAACAAACATAAATAAATTTATTTTATAATAATTAATTGAGTTAATATGAAGGGTTACTCTAGGAAGTCTTTAACTAATTAAGTGTAAGACACTTAAAAGAATTGATTGAATCCAACTAAGAGAGATGAATGGAAGAAGCTTTAAATAATAAATTTGTTTTATGATCAGTAAAAGGTGAATGGTTAAGTTGAAAGAAAGAATATGCACGAGCAAAATGGTGTAATCTAGTTCAACAAATAACATGTCCCATCAAGGACCATAGCTCAACTGGTAATATCTCTAGATTATGGTTCAAGAGGTCTTGGGTTCGATCACCCAAGACACCAAAATGAGTGCTCTACTTAAATTAAGTATCACTCTTATTATAAAATAATAGATAATACGACCCATAAATTAATCCATGAAGCAAATCCTTATATAAGCTCTTCGTTCTCATATTCATACTTAATAAAAATAAAAGAATGGATTCAATGGCACCTAAATAAAGAGAGAGTAGGACCAAACTATTTTCAAATTAGAGAGTTTTCACTCAAATGGAAGAAGAATAAAAAGCAAACTAAAGAGCTAAGATAGCACTTATTTTTGCATTCATCCTTGTATGAATTCATATTTTATTATCTAAAGTTGTTTTAGAAATGTATATTAAGTATTATTACTTAATGATAAAGATGAAGTTCGTAGATGTTATAAATAGTTAAAGTAAAGATGGTTTCTCTTTTATTGACTAGGTAAATGATCTCTAGACTTCATCAAATTCTGATATGATGTAGTAATCCTATTTTGAGAGGTAAATGATCTCTTCATTCTATTGTCTTCTAAATTCAGAAACAACTTAATAAATTGTTATAAATTGTCAAACTCAAGTATATCCATCTCGACACCTATAGACACTTTTGGCAATGAAGAGACGAGAGGTTCGATCTTGGATTGAGATGCTGAAACGTGCGATAGTGATGATGAACAAAAGAGCAGGCTTTAGGTGAGTGTTTACACTCACGAATCTATGTCAAATATATAATTCTATATGTTTCTGGTTGAATTGAAATGACGTGTTGTGTAAAATATTGAAAGCCATGATTTGCTAGTAAACGAAGTGGTAAAAGTGGTCGGAGAATGATTGGAGGAGCTAATTTTAGTTCTAGGTTTGCGACACCGGTAGCTTAAACGTTGACTGGTGGATCGATTAGTGACCTAAGCTGCATAAAAAACGATAAAATATAAATAAAATATAATAAAATTATATAAATATAAATAAATAAGATGTAATTAAAGATTATTAAAAGTAAATATATTAAAGGTATTATGACAAGTTAATATATAATTTATTTTTATAGAAATTAATTAATTAAAAGAAAATTTAAATATTTGATTAGAAAATTGTTTAGGATTAAATATATTTTTTGGAAATAATAAACCTAATTCAATTAACATTAAGTATTCCAAAGTAAACTTCGTGAGTAAAAAATTATATAAAGCGGTATATTTTATATTTATATGTAAATGTTTAATAGTTTAAAGTTAAAAAAAATGTTCAATTAAATTCTAAAGTAGTTAATGTGGATTTTTTATGTTCTTCGTCCATGTTCTTATAAGTTGAACCTTGTTAAAGATTCACTATCTGATGGCTTATATAATTTATATGTGTAAGTTTATGAAGTATTATTTTATTCTAAAATTTGAAAATTTAATTTATGATATTTAGAATTTATTAACTTATCAAAAGTAAATATATTTTGGTATTAAAGCATTTATTAAAAAGTTACATATATATAATATTTGGAAACTAAGTGATTATTAATAATTAAGGTTTTAAGTATGTGTGTGTGTTAGATTGATGAAATTTTACATGGCATTTTTGATTTCTCGTCTTCTCTATACTGGTTCGATGTTATGAGCGATTCACCATTGATAAAGATTTGTTTGGTGATTTTGACATGATACATGATGATATCCTTTATATGATTTTGTGATATTTAATTCTGTTAGATGAGAAATCTAAATGAACGAAGTTATAATACCATTTAAGATGGGGCATTCGGTAATATTTCTTTGGTTATTCATTGGACTCATTATATAGAATATTGTAGAGATTGAGTGTAGTTTATAAGTAGTGAATAAACGATTAAGTATCAAGCAGTGGTATTGGATGTTGTTGTGATATTCACTTGGTTATTCATTGTAAACAGATGACACTCATATGACGGGGATTTATGGTGGGACTTGCTGCGGTGTGTTAGATTTATAGCCATGTGTCGGCAATCGTATCGAGCCGTGTGTCGGCAATTGAGACAAGCCGTGTGTCGGGAATATATAGAGCCGTGTGTCGGCATTTGTGTGGAGCTATGTGTTCGCTATCGAGTATAGGTACTATGTGACTATCTATCATTATCTAGCTTCCTTATGTTTCAGGAGTGAACCAAATTAGCCAGTATCCACACTAACGGCCTGATCGTGGGGTCGTGACCTAGAGCTGTGACACCCTTATACATATTGTTGTGTGCCTTCGCTGTGTGCATTTGCCCTTGTGCCACCTAGGCCAGCAGTCAGTTATCTATAGGGGTAATGTATCGGGTTGTGACCGAGTAATGTCCTAGAATAGATGAGCATAAAGGTAGACCTTATCATGATACCCAGGGGAGGCAACCGATGATTATAAAAGTCATGTCAAATGGACACGCGTATGGCTCCTGGAGCAAGCAAATGTGATGTTAGTCTCCCGTCCTGGTTCTGGTATGTGTGGTAGATTGACATAAACTATTTATATTCTTATGAGATATGACTCTACTTGGGACTTCGTGTCTTATGTATAGTCATTTATCCATCACAGTATATTTTGTGATATTCATACGAGGGGATGAGATTATACCCATGATAGATGTCCAGAGTATAATGGATTTTTATATTATTATTTTGATAGGTAGACTATATATATAGACGATGATGTTTTATTTATTAAGATTGAGAGATATATTTAGGCATCACTATGTGCTTGGCTGACATACTTGGTGATATCTCATTAGTAGATGATTTCTGGACTTTGATGATAGATCCTGGATATGAATGATTCACCCATTTGATGTAAATTATGTGATTTCAAATTTGATGTGATTCTATATGGGCAATGACATCTTTAAGCGTGGTTTTGTAATACTTGATGTTATGTGATGCATTTGTGATCGAGTATGATATTTTAATCATATATCATGCATTCATTACCATATATTTATTGACATTATGGATGTTATTATATTATTGTACCATGCATTTATTGAGTTACATATGTATATTAACCCTTGATTTAGACATAGTCTGACCCGTGTATTATTTACGTAATATTCAGGTCAGTTTCAGACATTTCAGGTATAGGGACAATAGACCAACTTATGTTTTGTGGTCATAGTGAAGGCATGATACTTAGGATGTTGTATATTATTTGTATGTAGTAGTTAAATTGTGTGCATGTCATTGTGATGTATATATCTTAAACACATTGTGTTACATTGACATAGTTGACATTTGAGATGTTTTGTATCACAAAGCCTTATATGTTATGTATTATATTTTATCGCTGTGATTCTGACTCTGTGCTCTCAGTTATTTACTGTATATTGTGTATTGTTCTATCTTGTAGGCACACGTGTTTATTGCTTTGTGCCAATACTGTGTATGTATAAGTGTATAAATACGTATCCCTATTAGCCAAAGGGAATATTCACTTGTGTACCCCATATCGCATCATTCTCTGTATTATCTAACAGTATTACTTAGTAATACTCTAGCACAGTAAGGGTATAGAGGCGAGGGAGCTACACTGCTCCTGCAATCAGAGCTATGGTGATGAATGCTTTAATCTAATGGTTCTTAGAAAATTCTGCGTACTAATAGATGCTTAGAAAGTGAGGGAACATTTCACTAAGATGAGTCAGGATTACATAAATTAGATGTTACAAGACTGGATACAAAATATCAATCATATCATTGGGGATCTGAATCTTTCTGTGGCTTAGAAAGTGAGGTTGGATTCACGATATCTAAAAGGCTTAATTAACGATCGTTAGTTTACAGCAAGGGACAGAATGCCCGAGTTGGAAATTACTTGGGGCAATTTATGGAATTATTCGAAGATCGGTTTCTTTTTATTAAAAATATATTTTTTCAAAACAATTCCAGGACGATTTGTGAAGGTTATTTTTGGAAGAAGACGAAACCTCTGAAGAGTGTTTGATAAGAGTTCCCTTTAACTTATCTTAATCTGATAGCGTTAGGAAAAAAATAGGCACAGTCTCGAAATGAACTCAAACTAGTTGGAAAATATGCTCATAGTTAAGAGATGCACCTTGATCAAAAGGTAGGGACGAAGAGGCAAGGAGGTTAAATATAACATGAGAAGAATAAAAAAGAAAAGAAGTAAAATGTGAAGTATAACTACTTGGTTTGGTATAATACCGAGCAAGAATGTTGATTCGGTAGTGTACTACCAAATAGAAAAATCTTATTCAGTAGTCATCTATCGAACAATAATTCATGTTTGGTAGTTAAGCTACTGAACTTAGCCATACCCAATTGAGGCTTTTCTATTCCGAACCAAGTCTTAGCCACCGAACAACCAAATTCAAACCGAGAAAGTTATATATGGAAATGACCTATTATAGCAAGACTTGCTAGCTAGCCACTATATATCTCCACTCCAATAAATACTCCAAGGTTGAAACGACAATGGCGGACAAGTTGGAAGCACTTGACTATCGAACTATTCTGGTCCACTGGAGCACTTTTGGACATTAAGGAGTCACCTAGACCTTATCTAATCACTTCCAATCATCCAATGCATCATCCAACATCGATTTATGACAGATCAACTCAAGATCTACGACATCAAAGATTTGCCGACAATAAATCTAGCAATCCACAAATTTATCAAGTAAGCGTTGTAATAATTGCAAGTCAGATAATCATAATAAAAGTAATAAAATGGATGTAAGTCTTAGATTGCCAAACCAGCATAAAAGCTCTGTGTGCCTTTACTTTTTTTGCATTTACTTCTTGCTTTCTAACATATCTACTTGTGATTCGTGATCTGAATTAGAGCAAGAACTAAAATATTTGACAACCAACGATCCTACCTCCTAAAATCTAGCATTAGGATCACACTCAAGATCCTAAGCTCTACCGGATATCTGTTTTTGGGCGTTTGGAATTTTTGAGGCAAACATTTTTGTGCTTTCATCGAGAACTCAATTCATATCACGAAACCACCAAATAGAAGGCAATGACCAAAGTGGATGTTGTGGGATGGAGTTTAACCTACCTATGGGGCGGTCTAGAAGTAATATTTGATCCAAGTCAAATGGTAAACTATCTTACAAGGGAGGAGGTACAAACAATGATGGCAAATATGGATGCTTCCCTCTTTGCTAAGCAATAGGAGATAATGGACGCATTCCTTTAAAACACTGTGCAAGCAGCACCAACGTAGGTCCAGAGAGACCAAGGCACGAACTCTGTTGGCAATCCATCAAGAACAGATGTAAGGGAGCTGGTTAGGCAAGAAGAAGCCACAGAGATGCAAACTTCCACTCAACGAGACCGGCTAGGGCTCGAACCAAATAAGCTCGGTACCGAATCGATCAGTGCCGGACCAAACAGTGTAGCCCATGTCGGACCATTGGTGGATGTCTCACCAGAAGTCAATATTGATGTTGGAGCCACATCCTAGCTATTAAAATGTGATCGCCCGAATTCAGACCGACTGATCCACATAGGTTGATCCATTGTGCAGGGGGGCACGATGTGGCCCACCAAGCAACCCGAGGAAACATTCCGATAACGGAAAAGTGAGTCGCTAAGCTAATACGTCGAGTGTTGGGTAAGCAGAGAAGGAAATCAGACGTTGATGAGATTAACCAGAATCTGTTCACTCCAAAACATCAGGATATGCAATCAACTCCCAGAATTTAAAATGCAGTTCATGGAACCATATGATAGAAAAACCAACCCTACAGCATATTTGAGACGCTACATTCAATAAACAAAGGCGGTTGGAGCTACGGAGGAAGTACTGTGTCATTGCTTTCCTTTATTCTTGTCGGACATGGTGACTATGTGGTTTAGTCATTTGGAGAATAGATCTATTGGTAATTGGGCTGTTTTAATGGAAAAGTTCATGAATTTGTTTTGGGTTTACGTCGCTCAGCCTAAAAATGAGATGTGCTTTGCAAATATCAAGTAAAAGGATAGAGAAACCTTATGGAGGTATCCTGCACGGTTCAAATTGTAGTAGCCACTAACGTCAACCAAATGAACGAATTGTCCATGTAGCACTTTGAGGATTCTAATATCAAAGTGGGATAGCGGTCAATGTTCAGGATAAAAGGTAAGCGAAAGGTGGATGATAAGGCTGGGGAAAAGAAACACTACAGAGGAGGACATGGAAAGTTTCTGCCTTTAGAGCTTATGAAGACTTCAAAAAGGATTTATCTTGCTACTAGGGAACCTTGGATTACAATGAATAGAAGACAAAATAGTAAACTGCAACAAAGATGAGAGCTGGTAAATATTGCATCTTCCATGAGATCTATGGTTATGAGACTAATGAATGTCGACATCTCAGAGATACCATCGAGTAGCACATTTAAGAGAAAAGGTTGTTGCGGTACGTTAAAAGCCCACCGGACAATGGTTAAGGTTTAGTTGGGTGACGGTTTCAGTAGCCAACAAATTAGGTGATGATTACTACTGGTAGCTTAGGTGGAACATCCAGGTGCTTGGTTGACCCTTGAAGGCAGTAAGGAACGATTTCTAGACTTTGCTTTGTTTATTTCCTATTAAAATAAAGTTCAAGAGTGTACCTTGATATCCCTACGTGTGTATGAGATCCAAAGACAAATTTCGCAGGCATTCTCTAGGCTGAAACCCAAGGCACAGTTTGACCCGAACCTTTAGATTTGACTTTATTTCTGCACTTTATGAACTTTGTTTGAACTACTTAGTTATGAATTTTATATTCATAAATCAATAAAACTGTGTTTTGCGATTGTTTATGAATCAACTGAACTATGTTCAATACAATATGAACTGATGGTACTGTGTTCTACTTAGTAGTACAACATTATGTAATTAATATATGAATTATTGGGCTTGATTTTGCCCAGGTAACTCCAATGAGAGTTCCATGAACCCTAATCTACGGGCCCTCGATGGAACTAAATCCTTGCAAAGGAACGGTACAAGTCATGCTTGGGAGCATAATGTTGGATCCTCTATGGACGTAAGAGCATGTCCTTCCCCCGCTAGGCATCAAGAGATAAATGTGCATGCAAATTACAAAGAATGAAAGGGCCATAAATCATTTCCATTTGACGAGTGACTAGATATGTTCATCGAACCTCTTGGTCTTAAAGATGCAAGTCCCTTTTATTGATGAGCGAATGATTGGACTTGTCAGATGTCGTCTGGCTAAGAGTTGTGAATCCCTTTCACTGCCAAATGTGAAATGACCTATCGGTTATCCCCTAACTCTGTCAGAGATAACAAAGTATAAACACAAAACTACTCTACTAGAGACAATAGAGTATACACAAAAATAACTCTACAAGAGATAATGGAGTATAAATTTAAATGACTCTACAAGAGACAGTGGGGCATAAACTAAATAACTTCACTAGAGACATTAGAGAATAAACTCAAACAACTCTGAAAGAGACAACAGAGTATAAACCAATTCAACTTTGCTAAAGATAGTGGAGTATAAATATCCAAGCCTCAGGGATGTTCACCTTCATCAAAGACCATGGAGTATATCGTTGCTTAAACCTGAGAGATAAGTTATAGCTTCACCGAAGATAGCACGGTATCAAGCTATTTAGCTTCAAAGATTAGGCACAACTCCTCCAAAGATAATGGAGTGCAATTCCATCCTGTCCCAAAGGCAGACGCTAACTCCGCTAGAGACAGTGGAGTATGAATCTATCAAAAAGCCCTAGGGACAGGATCAACTTCATATGAACATCAAGTGTGATACTCTAGGGACTGAGTACCTTCATAGAACATGGGGATCATAAAGCAAAGGTATGACTTACTTTTATGAATTCGATTGGTATATGATAAGAATACCTGAGCTGATAATAGAGCCTTGCTTGAATATTTGACCCATGAAAGTGGGATAAAAGATTAATGATTGGGTAAGGACGAATGTTCCTGACCCTACGAGTTGGATAGACCTCTTGATTAAGAGGCCAGGCGAATTACCGTACTTGAGCATTATGGAATTTTTCCTCGAATGCATGATTCCCCTACTGTAGTTGGATCTCAAGAAAAGCACATTTCATATCCACAAAACATACTTTGGAGGCAAAGTACTAAGAGAAAATGTGGCACTGTCTCGAAACAGACCAAGACCAGTTGGAAAATATGCTCAAAATTAGGAGACATGCCTTGGTCAAACGGCTTGGACGAAGAGCCAAGAAGATCAAAAGATAACACGTGAAGAATAGGAAAGAAAAGTAGTAAAATACCAAGTTTAAGTACTTGATTCTGTGTAATATCAACGAAGAATGTTGGTTCGGTAGTGTACTAGCGAACAAAAAATCATGTTCCGTAGTCATCTACCGAACAGTAATTCTTGTTCGGTGTCAAGCTATCGAACCTAGCCATATCGAATCAAGTCTTAGCTACCAAACAATCGATGCAGAATTGAGCAAGTTATATATGAAAACAATCTATTTTGGCGGTACTATCGAGTTAGCTTCTATATGTCTCTACTCCTATGAATAACCCAAGGTTGGGACAACAATGGAGGACAAGTTGGGAGCATTAGAATATCGAATTTTCCTAGCTGAATAGACTTGTTGGAGCACTTTTGGACATCAAGAAATCATCTAGACCTTATCCAGTCATCTTCTATCATCCAATCCATCATCCAACATTGAGTTGCGATGGATCAACTTCAAGGTTTACGACATTAGAGCTTTGCCTGTTAGAAATCTTGCAACCCATAATTGTTGTAACCAATGAAGTGAAGTTAAACAAGCATTGTCGCAATTGTAAATCAAAGAATCATTGTAAATGAAATAAAGTAGACGTAGATTAGAAATTGTCGAACAACTATAAACTCTGCCACACTTTGCTTTTTCTACATTTACTTCTTGTTTTTTTTAGCATATCTAACAATGATTTGTGATCTGAATTAAAATAAGAACTTGACATATTTAACGATTGGAGATTGCAACTTCTAAAAACTAGTATTAAGATCAGACTCAGGATCCTAGACTATACCAATCCTCTGTTCTTGTTTAGTCATTTTTAGCACAAGCAGATAGTAAATTAGTAAGTGGAAATTAGATTGAAGGGCTTTTATTTTCAAGGTAATAAGTTTTAAGGACAGCGTTTCTGAATAATTAGTTTTAAGGACAATTTACAGGATGATGATAAATTCATTTATCTTTTTAAGTTATACAAGAAAATGATAAATCCTTTTAGCATTATTCTTTTTCCTGTAAAATGTCCTTAAAACTAATTTTTCAAAAGTAGTGTCTTTAAAACTTATTACCCTGCACAAATAAGCCCTTGAAGTGAAAATCCCCAAATTAGTAATACTGCATGGAATTTGAAAGTTAAAACCATTCACTTGCATCAAAGATAGGTTTTTATTTTTATTTTTTTACTACTAGCTTACCTCCAAAATTTTATCAACCCTACTACCAACACGAGCCCAATTTCAATGCGAATATTATCAAAAGCCTTAAACAAACATATAATCTCTCTCCTGCAGGCTCTTTTTCAGTCTTGGAACTACAATTCTTCAATATTAAAATGGTATATCATCAGTTTACTAATAAATATGACCTTACAGTAAAACAGAAGGCAACGTAGTTCTTACATATCCTCTTTAAATAAACCAACAAACCTGCTAATATATCCAAAGTAAACCTTCTTATTCTCTTGCCTCTTGGCAACAGATAATATACATCTACAATACTGTAAGCTGTCTTCAAGAGTGTATTTTGCAAACCACTTTATTCAATGATAGACAAACTAGTCATATAATTTCGTGCACTTAACTCTAGTTAACTCAAACTTCAAAAGGAACACACACGTGGGGAGCAAGCGTGACGTTTGAGAACTCCCACCTGTATCCTGCAGATATTTTTTTAACTCTCAAATACTTTGTATAAATTGCAAACCAACTCCTCTTCACTACCTCATTCATTGCTACCTTTCATACCATCCACCGGTATCTTCACAAGCATCATCATTTGCCAAAAAGCAGCTTTTAAGCAATTATATGAAAATGAGATTCAACAATGGGGGCGAGAAGCAAAAGAAGAGGATGGTTTCATTCAGCAGGGCTTTCAAGGAGCAAAAGGCTAGGCTTTACATAATAAGAAGATGCGTTTTCATGCTCCTTTGCTCTCACGATTGATTTTTACGTATTTATATCAAGGGAAGATTAGTTGCAAGGCGATTTTATAAGATCTTTCTCTATGCATTGAATTTCGCCTTTTTTTAGTCTAATCTTTATATGTAAGTTACCACCTATAAAATGTACTGATGGTGGAATTTTGGGAGGATTACTTCTATGATTTTGTATATATATGAGCATGCAATGTAAGTCTTTTAGCCTCTAATTACTCGAATAAACTTGTTTAATTCTAATTGTACTCTATAGGATATAAGTTAGTTGAAACTACAATGCATGAGCACTTAAGTTCGTATTGTCGTGATCCGAAATCAAAACGCTATAGAAGCTTATTTGAATGATTGTTTAAAGAGGATTTTGAATCCGGTACTGGTTATAGCATTCAACCTTTTGACACTTGTATTTCCAAATCATTGCTAGCGTAGATTTGTAATCACTTTAGGAGCAATCAGTTATGAACTTGAGGGATTATTAATATCTTTTTTATGGAGTTCTAAATTAAACAGTAAGTTTCAGCAATGGTACTGAAGGTGACCAGTTATGTTTCCATGTAAGTGTCGTTCCCACCTGTCATAGAAATAAATATAGTTCCTGATGAGTTTGTCATAGAAAATAATTTAAGATTTCAAGCGTGCAGTGGGATATTGGCCGGACCAGATTAATGATTAAGATGGACTGGAATCTCATTCGACAGTATTTCACTTAATCGTACTTCAATATGGACTGTGGAAAATGATGATATGGATTAAATGGGCATGTGTATTTGATTCCAAATTTCGTATAAGCCTCTAATAGTACGGATGAATGAGAAGATTTAAACAAATATTTTAAAAATCAAACCATGAAACTGAGTCACCTAACTCAAGTTTAAGATTTGGATGGTCCAACTATTCTAACTTTTTTTTTTCACAAGGTTAAAGTTGCTATATTGCTATAGAATAAATTTACATATTTACAATAAAAGCCCAAGGCCCACCTGCCTTATTCCATCTTCTTTAAAGAAATTCTACCCGGCCTTCTTCTTTAATTTCCTACCCAACCCATACACAACCATGTTAATTAATCTTAAAATAATTCACATCTGATAATAATTCATAATTTTAGCACTGTTTTGCAAATATACTATAACTCTGTACCTCAATTAATACTCAAAAACGCATACATAAATTTGTACTGTTTGCTTCCTTGCAGAAATGCTATATCAAACAATAACTGAGAAACGCTATATTTCAATGAACCAACACATAAAGTGATGATAGCAGGAAGGTACTAAGCTCCACCAAAACTCTTTTTAACAACCTCAATCAAAAATTAGTCATAAGCAATTTTCTCGTCAAAATTTTGCGGTACATTCTTCGGATCCCCCGCACATATTATTCATATTATAATATTAACTTCAGGTGCTGTTTGTTGTTTTAAATATAAAGCGGGTCTATGTTATCCAGCTTTATGATCTAAATCATATTTGGACGAGTCGGATCGATTAAACCAGAGAATAGCCAAGTAGAAATCCAGAACTATAGCTTCTAAACTTAGATATCAAGCAAGGTCAATGGACGAAGCCATTAATATGCCAAAGACTTCCAAAGAATAGCCTAAATGCTAATCCACTCCAAGTGCAAAAGTAAAAGTCCAAGATTTAAAGAAGTTTCTTGGATCAGTACCGAGCTATGGATCGGTACATAGGAGTTGCTCAAAATCGCTTCTCACCTCCTGACGCGCAAAGTCAAGGCCACAGTTGATCAAAACGTACAGCTCAAGATGGTTTGCTAGCAATCCATGACCCGAACAACCGATGGATAAATCCAAGTTTCAAAGAAACTAAACCAAATGCTTTTATCCCGCCATCAAACCAAAGAAATTATCCAAATTCAAGCTCATATCAATGCATCCAAGTTCTATAGATGAAGATGCAAGTCAACCAAGCAACCTCGAGAACTTAAAGAAGGTTTAACAATTAACCTTATGGATCGGTACTGATCAATAAGGCATGGTTCGGTACCAATCCTTGAGACTTGCTTATTTAGCCATGATCTTTTCAAAGTAACTCATTTTAAACATGGAGAACGTGGTGAAGATAAATCTGTTGATCTTTGTCTATAAGTAGAGGGTGATAGACACCATTTGAAGATCTTTTTTCTGCATTCTAAATTTCTGTATTGTTATTATAATCTTTCGAGTCATCACCTATCCATAGGCCACAGATCAGTAAGATCACGTTTGTAAAAAACTTTGCAGAATCATAAACAAAGTTCAAGTGGATGTAAGCCAGTGATTAGCTGAACCACTATAACTGTTGTGTGTTGTATTCCTATAGTTTTTCATTTAGTTTCTTCATTTTATTCTCCTCTATAAATCTTTTGGGTGTTTGTACCAACTTTTGCATAAATAGTTTGGTGCTTTCATCGAGAGCTTATCAATCTCTCGCTATTTGGATCAATTTTCTACTTTTGGAGTAGATCCATCAATTTTATTCCTAAGATCCATGATTATTTAGATTTCGACAAGTCTATCATAGGATCAACCAAAATAATGGCTCCAAGAAATACTAAGGAAAAATCAACGGCCTCCAGACCTACCAATGAAGTCGAGAATGTCGGTTCTTAGCATGTTGAAGAAATCTCTCAGCCAAACACGGTTGAAATTCAAAGCGCTTCAGATATGATAGCACAGGTTGAGATGGATAGGATGATGAAGGAGTTGAATGACAAGTTGCGTGAAAGCCAGGACGAAATGAGGAAATGGATGAAGGAAGTCCGGATATGCTGAACCAATTGTCTCGTGGTTGTAAAAGGAACATAAGGGAGTAATCGCCTTTTGATTCAGGAGAAAACAGTTCTTCATCATACGGTGGAAATCATAAGGAAGGGAAGCAGAAAATGAAAAGAAAGGAGAACGGGGCCTCAAAAAGTAAGTTGGACAAAGCCCAGTATGCAAGAGCATGGATCGGTACCGACCCATCCCTTTAGGTCGGTATCGATCCTTGTCATCGTGATTTGGGAGTCAGAGATATTGTTAACTTGGATGATGATGTTGGTGGTGGAGATGGTCATGTTGCTGATGGCTAGAATGTTGGTGTTCCAATGGTTGTTGTTGATCTGTCATGCAGAAAACATATAAACATATCAACTGGATGAGCGGTTCTCCTAGAGACAGAAGAACCCAGATATCATAGGACTAGCCAAGATCGATTACAGGGCCAAACACTCGGAGCAGTCCATGATTATCGCCGTTTAGTAGATCCGATGAAACCAGAGTCCTTGGCAGATATGGTGAGAAAGCTAATAAGTGAAAACCAACATAGAAACAATGATGAATGGGATTCGTCTCCCAGAAGGAACCCGTTCACAAAAGCTGTGCAGTTAAAGCCCCGCTAAATCCAAGCAAAATCCCCGTTATAGCACATAGCGCTCTTTGACCGCTATGCTTTTCAATATAGCGCTATTAAATAGTAGATCCGTTTTAAGCCTTGTTATTTCCCACGATGCTCACTAAATCAAGCTTTTCTAGCATCCGCTTTAGCAACATTAATATAAATAGGCTGATTTGACTAATTACCTTTTTGAACCAAATCAACAAAGTTGGGGTAAAGATCTAATTTTAAGGCATAAGCGCTCAATATAAGTTAGAAATCTATCACCATCAACAAATCTGGACTGCATAAATCATGGTACTCTTCGGTTATGTTACATAAGTTTAAACAATATTTTTTTCCTACACAAATGATATAAGAATGAGAATAAATTAACTTTAAATATTTGGTTTTTTATCCGATGAAGCTTTTTGCACCTTCGCTTTTTTCCGCTATGTCTCCGCTTTATCTCCACTATAATTTTTTGCACTTCCACCGCTATGAAGCTGCTAAGCGCTTTAACTACAAAGTACGAAAGAGATATTGCATGAGGAATACTCCAGAATATTGACTATGCCAAACATGCCATCCTATAACGGAACGATGGACTCAAGGAAACACTTGTTAAAATACGAATGACATATAGACACAACCAAGGTAACAGATTCCATGAGATGTCGTTGTTTTACAATATTTTTGGAGGGTATTGCTATAATGTAGTTCACTTGGCTTATGTCGATATCCATATCCTCATTTGATCAGCTAGCTAGGAGATTGTTAAGCAGTTTCAGTTGCACGCAACCTGTATAAAAGACGTAATATCGTTATCGAACCTTTTCCAAAAAGTCTGGAGAATCTTTGAAGAACTTTTTGAGTAGATTTAACATGGTCGCAACAGAGGTAAGCAACGCGACATTGTTTTGATGGCTTTAATCAGAGGAATACATCCTGACATGGATTTTGGTAAATGGCTAAAGATAAAACCGCCACCACTTATGAAAGATGTTTACAGAAAGGCGACTCGATACTTGGGCTTGGAAGAGGCAAGTACGATTGCCAAAAAAGCCGATGGTGGATAATCAGCTAAGGTGGCTCAAAGTAATGTAGTTGTAAAGCAAACCCGTGAGGGTTTCGGGAATATCGTTGTTAATGTAGAAAATAAAGGCAATAATCAGAAGAGAAATAACCAGGTTGATAGAGGTAGGAAGCCAGATTTTAAGAAAAGTCCGATGTTTCCAAAGTACGAATGAGACCAGCTCTGAGAGAGTCGAATGAGAGGGAGAAAAGATTCGTAAAGTATTACCGCTTTCACGAGACCTATGGCCATAATACGAATGAATGTAGACATTTGCAAGATATGATTGAAGATCTAATCCGAAAAAAGAAATTACAGCAGTATGTGAAAGACCCACAGGATGTCGGGCAAGGAAATGCTCAACCCCTAGGATAGTTGCTCTAATGGGAGCAGGCTAGGCCTAGCGGTGATGAGCCTCGACAACTTGGGAAAAGACTTGTTAATAATATAATAACTGGTGGGCCTCATCCAAATAAGAAGATTTGGAATGAGATGGAATGGTATGGGAATTCTTTAAAGCACGTTATAGAGGATTGTTTCTTTACCATCGAAGACGGAGGTTTGGTAGAGCAATTAAAAACTATGAAGGATGCATTGTGTTCAGGAATCATGACGTGGATGGGATCGAAGCACCTACGCTTGATCCCCTGATAATAACGGTCGTGATTGGGCCAGCTACTATGAAGAAAGTTCTTGTTGATTATGGAAGTTATGTCAATATATTGTTCAAAAAAGCTTATGACCAGATGATGATGGATGGTCAGGACCTGAAGCCATGTAAATCCCAGATTTAGAGATTCACTGAAGAGGCTATAGAGCCTGTAGGATACATGGATTTACTGATGGTTTTAGGTGAAGGTGGCCGCAAGAGAGTGCGGGTTATGACCTTCGTAGTGACGAACGTTTTGTCTGCATATAATGCCTTTTTGGGTTGGTCGGCCCTCGCTAGTTTTCAAGTAGCCCTAGCCCTACGGTGCTCAAAATGTAGGGCGAGAATGCTATGTCACAGAACTGAGGGAAGCAAAGTGGTGTAAAAATGGAAAGGCGTAGAGAAGACTCTGCATCAAATCAGTCAACACATAGCAACCACTGCCTAAGCCCTAACTCGGTCGGTATAGCAAATTCCGTAAAGTTATGGATCTGAGGAAAGAGCCAGAGGATGTGAGGCCTCAGCCAAGTTGATGATCATCATCCCGATCAATTAGGATGATCCTACTCGAGTCCTGAAAGTAGGATCTCAACTTAGTATGAAGATGAAAAAGGAATTGACAGGGTTCCTCCGAGCTAACCTGGATGTGTTTGCCGAGGGGCATTCAGACATGTATGTAATATCATTGGATATAGCATGCCACGCACTAAATGTGAACCCCAGATGTCTTCCTGTAAAGCAGAAGCGGCATAGCTGGGATCGGAGCAATCCACTGCACTGAAAGAAGAAGTGGATAAGCTAAACCCAATGGCTTCATCTGTGTACCTTAAATGAGTATCTAATTCGGTTCTAGTCAAGAAGTCTAACGGGAAATGGCGGACATGTATCGATTATTCAAACTTGAATAAGGCATACTCGAAAGGCACTTTCCCACCATTAAAAATCCACCAACCGGTGGACTCAACAGCTGATCACGAATGGTTGTCGTTCATGGATGCTTATTCCGGCTATAACCAAATTCCAATGCACATCCCGAACTAGGAATATATAAGTTTCATAATTGATCCGGGATTGAACTGCTACCTTTTCATGTCTTTAGTTCTGAAAAATGTTGGAGCCACTTACCAGACTGGTAAATTACATACTCAAAGATCAAATCTGATGCTCGATGGAAGTCTATGTGGACGATACACTGGTAAAGTCACGATGATCGATGAACCATTTGGAATAACTATCAAAAATGTTTGGCATGCTCCAAAGATACGGGGTGAAGCTCAACTTGCTGAAATGCTCATTTCATGTCATATCAAGAAAGTTCTTAGGTTTTATTGTAAACTCCAGAGGGATAGAGGCCAATTTGGAGAAGATTGATGCCTTAAGAATTGTTAAGGCCCCAAAGATGATAAAAGAGGTACAGAGCCTAAACGGAAAGGTAGTTGCGCTAAGCTGATTTATCTCAAAGGCTACATACAAATGTATACAGTTCTTCGATGCCTCAAAATAGGGAAAAGAAACCTTTTCTGGACATGAGAATGTAAGGATGCTTTTTAAGTCTTGGTTGATCGTCTAGAATGACCACATGCCTTGTCAAAGCCTTTGGAAGGGATGATATATTTATTTACCTACAATATTTGTTCATGCTTTGAGTGCTGCCATTGTACGCAAAGAGACTAAAATCCAAAGGCCAGTGTATTATATCAACAAGCGATTAACAGGTGTTAGGGGTATGCCTTGGGGGCAATTATGTAATTTGTTGCATATATCTAACTCGTTGACTAACCTTGTTCGAAATAAAGATGTTTTCTTTCTATTATATACTTGATATAATGTGGTTGTATTAATTAATTAATTTAATAAAAATTATATTTAATAAAAAATCCATAAATGGCATGTTTTGTGATGGTAGTTACAAAGTGTTGTAACCGTGAGTAATTTATCATAATAAAATTAAATATACCATTTTAAATGCTCTTAGTCAAGATGCATCGAGACTGGATATCGATCTATCCATTAAGATTAGAGTATGTAACGCTCTCCAAATGTTGGGCAGTGTATTACTTGTGGCTACTGGGGGCACCTAGAGGTTACATACTTATAGTTATTGGATAACTATGTAACGACTCACTCGATAGGTTTCTGTTGGTTAATATAATTAAGGTCAAACAAAAAATATCGATGTGGCTGATTTACACAGTTCTCTCGACTTGAGAATGCTGTAGATCTTCAAATATGAAAGTTCCGCTTTGATTATAGTCAAATCATGGCATGACATTTATCGAGTGACTATAGTTGGGTCGAGTGGAAGTATTGGCAGTGAAGCACTATTCAAGAGAGGATTCGCCTTCTTGGTTATATGAGGTTAGTATCACGGTCAACTTTGATCTAAATGAAATGTGATACATAATGATGTATCGATAAGAAGTAATCGAACTTTGTTGGACAATGTACGATTAATTGTGAATGATGTTGAGTTTGTTTCTTTTTATAAGGTCATGTACTAAAGAGTAGTGCATAAGGTTAATATTATTTCATCTAAATAACAGTTTACAAAATCACACAAGATAAGGTTTTAAAAGAAACTCAAACATATTCTAGACCAAGGAGTTGGCAGCTTGTGCGAGTCGAAAGATGGCATGTTATAATTGTTCGCGAGGGATCTTATATGAATCTCTCTAAAAAGATTTTGGAAAAGACCATCATTGGATGACATATTTATGTTTTGAACATAAGTTTTGTAAACTAAAACCATAAATAAAAAAATTTGTAAAACGTTTATAAATATCTATTCTGTTGCACTAAGAAATAATTCTTATTTCAAGGAATACCAACTTTATTGTGAAGGAATTTCTTTAAGGAATTATTGGTATTAAAATGGAATTGGATATGATCCATAGATAGAACTGATTAGAAGAGATGAAATGAAATTGACTAACCTAAACGAACACATCACATTAAAGTGTCTAATAAGTATTCTCATACATTGAAGAGAAACTATAAGTTTCTTATCAATGTCAAAAATATATAATCCTCGATTGTTTAATTAAACTACTAAGAGTGTTGATTCTATGATATGGTATGATGCAAAAATCTGAAAGAATTCCAAGTACGCTATCAAAATATGATTTTGGTAGTCGTAACCGAAGGGATGTGATCCATCAGCCATGATTGTGTCTTTATGAGCAAAAATAATGCAGTTGGAATTAAATGAGCAATGTTGATAAATAATATCGCAAATTTCAATTATTGAAATTAGCGTAATAGATTCGGTATTCAATGTGATCAAGTTAATTTTAATTTAAACACAAAATTATCATCTAGTATGGCTATACGGTTGGTACATATGTATTGAAACAGAAAATTCTAAATAAAGATTTAGAGTAAACTGTTTACGCATAATAACCAGAAATGTCCCAAAGTCAGTGGGAGTGATATTGAGTTTGTGAGTCTTTGGATATAATCCAAGAATTGATAGAAAGTATCATTTTATAAGCATCAAAATTGAAAAATATTTTGATAGAAATATCAAATAGTTTAATTATAAATCAAAATGCAAAGGAAGCATGTGTTCATAAGAGAGAACGTCAGAAGATACATTGATATTTCAGATACATTGATATTTCTAAACTATAAGGAAACAACACATTCTTGATTTTAACGATGTACTTGTGTTAAAATCAACCTTAGTTATTTTAATACTAAACTTTGGATTGTAAATAATGTCTTTTATTGTGAGTATAAAATATGTTGGGAATGTCCCAAATTGATATGCAAAGACATCTTATGAAATTGTTTAATACAGAACATGTGAGATGAGTTTCTTATGCATTGACAATAGGAATTATCATACATGTTATGGTTTTTACATATTGTGATTTGTTTTTGTATTTGATACATGAAGCAAATATCAAATCCAAATTAATATCACTAAATGGTTGTTTGAAGTGTTCTTGTGTATTTATGAAATACTAGAGAATTGTTTGTAGAAACAAAAACTCCTTATGAAGGATTGTTCAGACTCAAACTTCATAAGTGATGTTGAGTATAATATGTCAATAATAAATTCAATTTAAGAATCTTTAAGTTGGAAATGTTCCAAATGAATGACCGTGGCTGATTCGATGAAAAAGGCTAAGTACATCGCTTTGAATATCACCACAATAAAAGCAATATATATCTAAAAATATAAGTGCATAAATTTATAACTAAGCCGATTCCAAATGTTGAGAATCTCATAACATTTTTATATGATAACAATGTCACAATATAGTTCGTAACAGACCTTAGAGCTTACTAGAAGTCGAGAGACATACTCCGAATTGTTCCATATGATAAAATAGTTGATCGCCATTGGAGAGAGATGGTTGATATAGTAGATGGTTGAAACATAACAGCACACCCGTTCACGGAGGGACTGACTCAATTGGTTTTGAGAAAACCAATTGGAGAAGTTGGAATAAGATTACATAATTGACCTCAAGTGCAAGTGGGAGATTAATAAAGTTAGGGGTATGCCCTAGGGATAATTATGTAATTTGTACATATATCTAACTCGTTGACCAATCTTGTTTGAAATAAATGTGTTTTCTTTCTATTGTATACTTGATATAATATGGTTATATTAATTAATTTAATTAAAAGCATATTTAATAGAAAATCCATAAATCATGCTTTTTGTTATACTAGTTACAAAGTGTTGTAACCGTGAGTAATTTATCATAATAAAATTAAATATCCCGTTTTAAATGTTACTAGTCAAGATGCATTGAGACTAGATATCGATGTATCTGTTGAGGCTATAGTACGTAACGCTCTGCGAATGTTGGGTAGTGTATTACTATGGCTATTGGGTGCACCTAGAGGTTACATACTGATAGTTATTGGATAACAATGGAACGACTCACTCGATAGTTTTATGTTGGTTAATATAACTAAGATCAAACAAAAAATATCGATGTGACTGATTTACAGAGTTCTCTCTACTTGAGAATACCGTGGATCTTTAATATGAAAGCTTTGCTTTGATTATAGTCAAATCATAGCATAGCGTCCATCGAGTGACTATAGTTGGGTCGAGAGAAAGTATTGGAAGTGAAGCACTATTCAAGACAGGATTCGTATCCTCAGTTATATAGGGTTAGTATCACGGTCGACTCAAGTCAACTCTAAGTCAAAGTCTCTGGCCAAAGCATTTCAATTAATAATAATTGTTATTATTGAACCAAGAACTTTGTATTTGGACTATAGAGTTGAATGAGGAAGGTATTGGAATTTTGACCATTACTAAATTCCATAAGTCTAAAATGATATAGTTTTGACGAAGAAAATTGGTGTAAATAAATGCACAACCGAGAAACGTTTATTATACTAAAATTGGATTTTATCGAAACTGAGTAAGAGATAGAAAAGGTAAATTACTAAACTACCCTTGTACTTCTACCCTCCACATTGTCTTGCCATCTCAACACCCTCCACCACACATGCCATTTCAGCCTCCACCTTGTCCCCCCTCATCATGTCAAAGAAAATATGTTTACACATGTTTTGTACTTGAGTCGCCAAAGTGTCAAATCATGTCTCTTAAGGCATCTTTTAGTATGTACATGTATATAGTTAAGTATATATACCTATGTATACACCAATATATACTAACTAATTTACATTCTTAACCATTTAAATGTTGTTTCAAATATAAATAAGGCTCACAACATTTCAAACAACTTTTATACGATGAAACGTCGAAAATTCGGAAAACGGTCTCCGATCATATTTTCTATTTTTCATCGAACTAAATATTTTTGTAAACAAAATTTGAAAATGATTTTGCCATCATTAATTATTATTTAAATGATTTTTATTTTCATTATAAAACCTATTATTTGAATATTTAAAATTAATTAAATATTCGCAAATCAAAGTATTGAAATTTCGGGTCGTTACATTCTTCTTCCCTTAAAAGAATTTTGTCCCCGAAATTACACCTCAACCTAACCTAGAAAACACTTAGCACTATACATCAGTTTATATGATGTACATAGATCATTCATACACAAAGTCTGATTCATTCTCTATTCGAATACATAACTTCACTTCCGAACTAGTATCGCTCACCTGATTTTCTAGTGAGGACTCTAATCAGGCTCCTTGATTTAGAACCTCTATTCCCCTTACATAGCTATAACTATGGTAAAAAACATTCATCCCATATCAAAAATCCTCATCAAGTACTCACCGTCAAAAATCAAGTAATAGATCCTTATCCGGAATGGCGTGAAACAGCTCAACACCATGTACTCGAATCTTAGGTCAAACTATATGGAAACGAGAGATGATCTACGTCCAACCAACGCACTTCTTTAATTGGTTCCCCCTAATACCAATTCTATTTCCACTGAATTATTTATGAAACATTTCATAAAATTAAACTTAGGTTCATTTGGATATTACTCCACTACATCATAAGAGTATATACCCCAATTTGATTCAACTATTCCATTTTACATTTATTTTCCTAAGAAAACTCTAGAGCCAAATACCCGGTCTTATTTTAAAACTTTTTAAATGAAACTTTTATAGATATTAATCATAGAAATATATATATAGCCCGAGTAACTCTAAAATGATACTAAGGTACTGGGTACTACCAAACAGTATCATACATTCCTTTACCAAGAAGGTAATCCTCAAGAGAAGTGTTTATCATCCGAACGCATCTCTTTCCCAATTTTAAGTTATTTCTGAGCCACTCGAATTAGTTAACTTAAAGATATTACTTGTATTTCAAAATCCCATTTTTTAAACAATACTTTTCATTTTTCCAACAAAATATTTATCACCAACTCGCTATGGGTTCGTTTGGGGTTTGAACTTGGTTCGATTGTACAATGATAAAGAGAATAATTTACTAAGTGCACCACAACGTTCACCGTTGCAAACATCGATCGCCAGTTACAAGATTATTCTGATCATCACAGAATAAATCAAGACTCCTCCTCTTGAACCAATCCAAAAAAAATACTTCTTACTTAACATTTTCATTCCTAAATTTTTTTATTCTTAAACCAAAATTGCTTTCAAATAATACTATTATTATCTTTCAAAATCTTGAAACATTTTCCAAAAGCCCCAGGATTTAAATTCTCAAGTTTTCAACTTATATTCTTTTAATAAAAGACACTTTCTTATAAATTCATTTTATAATCAACTTTTATAAAACATTTTCCCAATAGTTTTTTAAAAATATTCGATTTTTTTAATAAACTTCTTTACATCAAATTTTACCTTAACATTAGTATCGAATGCCTTATAGTCAAATTGTGAAACTCAATTCACAAGGTGTTCGTTTTAGTGTCTTCCCTATTTTTATTTACCCAACCCAAATTTTAAAAAGGGAAGCTACCTACACTCACTAACAATAGTCAATGCTCAATTGGACAAGCTTGACTAACAAAATCCTAATTGATAATAATAGAATATTATTATCTCCTAACAACAATACTTCAAAATACTATACTATTTTTAAAATCACTCTTTATATACAAAATAGATTTCTAGGTAAAAATTATATCATTTACCTAAATTCAAAACAATACTGTGTCAGTTTGCCTTGTTCAAGTGTTTAGAAACCCCTATCGACACCGTGGCGCCCCACGTCTCAACCAGAGTTCTTCAGCTACTCAATAGATAAATCAACACAATATAAAACATTTTATGTCACTAAAATATACGCGCTCTTATATATAATACACTCATACTCATTTTAGGGTCTTACTTACCCGATCTCAAACGAGTTTACTCCACTAGGGCCAAGGTTCTCGCTTAACCTTGCGCTCTGATACCACATGTAACGACCCACCTTTTCGAACCCCAAAAGTCGACACTAATACATCAACGGTATTCACGTCCCGAATAACTAAGTGTCGGAGAGATAGACTGTTAGGGGAAAGAAAGGAGATAGAAGATAGAAGAAACTAAACAATCATAGAATATCACAATGCAATGGAATAACATATGTTAATCAACATAATACTTTACAATGTCATTTCAAAAATGACACATTAGAGACATACTAATAAAATTCTACCCTTGGACAGTTATAACAACCTGCCCCTACCTAACTGATATAAGATACATATAATACAGAGGAAACAAGATAATAATTAGATATCGATGAAGCCTCCGGCTCCAAGCTCCTCCAAGATGCATTCATGGAAAACCTGAACTACTTGGCTGCCCATAAAAATTTGAGCACCCAAGAGTTTTAGGAAAAGAAAATAAAACTCCGGGTCAGACATGGGTCTGGTGTGAGTAAACTCAAACAACTGAATTATTATGTTTAAAACCCTTTTAAAATCAAACGTATCTCATAAGACCACGCCGCACATAAACACAGACGGGTTTTTACTTTATAATAACAAAAACACTTTTTATAGAAAATTCAGTAATATTATAATAATGTCTAAGCGTTCAAAATAAATATATGAAAATAGCCGAAATTGTTACCATTATTAAATTCCAACATACTAGGCTCTATAATCAAAACAGTAAAGGCACGTATTAGAGACTAGATTCCATATTATGACAAGGCACCGGGCACCACCTATTACGGTATACGTCTAGAAAATGTACCAAGGACCTAGCCAGGATCCCTGCCAACACAAGACCGACCTACCCCTTACTGGATAGTACCGATTATGTCATCACCCCGGTTGTTTTGCAACCCTTTTTATTGGGATCTCATGCATAACCAATCCATAAATATGTAGATGTATCTAGAAAGGTTATGACACCCCCAAATGGAAGCTACCCACTTAGCCTTGTTGCATCTCCCTTGATCTTAGTTATTCCCAGCTGATGACACTTGAGGCTACGCTTACCTATTGAATAGCAATCCCACTTGTAATGCTAACACTGCCTTCCAAGTAGTAATGCAGTGCCAGCATTCATCCATACAAGTTGTCCAGGATAAGAATAAACCGAAGGCACTACTTCTACTACATCCATTTTGGAATCACCCTTGGGACTAGTAGCAAGCAGCCCTTGCACTTCAATGCTCTATCTTTGATTCCATATTCTTCAAGATGTCTTCAGTTCGAAACGCTTGAGTTGGATCGAAGTGGTTTTCGAATAACATATCTGATCCAGGTCACTTCGAAACAACTTTCAATAGTTCTCGGTTAACTCAACTCCGGTTCTTTAGGAAATAAATAGATAAAGATAAGAGCGGAGTTCACCTCCTAACCATTTGTCAATGGATTTCCTTATCATTTATCCTAGAAGAACAAAACGAGATTTATACGCATGGTACAGTATCATTGGGGACGACCGTGTCATATAACTCAAGTGTTTCTCCTAGATATTTCTAAAGTTACGTTTAGGTCCAGATTTGATAATCGGTTATTAAACTATCAAATAAATAATCATTCAACATTGATTTGATTCCATATGGAATCCACTAAGCCTTTTTTAATTAATCTTTAATTAATTAAAATCAGTTTATAAACATTCGATCAAAAGATCTTTTCAAAACACTGTTCCCAAACCTCTTACATCCCTTTTATACTTGGAAAACATTTATACTTATCTTAGGGGTATAAGTATATTATCAAAACATTTAGAAAATTCCTCCTTTTAATTTCTTTTTGAAAATATTACTTACTATAAACTGATCCACTTATCCTTTATAAAAAGTTCCCTATTAAAAGCCCTATTCACATTTAAATAGCTTTATAAATTTTCAAAATCAATTTATAAAACATTTTTATAAGTCTAAAAATCAATTTACAAAACCTCTTTACAAACCTCTAAATAATTTATAAAACATTTCCTATTTAAAACTCCTTTGATAAATCTTCTTTAAGAAAAATCCTTTACAAAATTTCCTTTCCAACTCATCCTTTTAAATCACTTTAAATAAAAACTTTTTATTTAGTAAAACCCATTTTTATAAACATGTTATTATTTATAAATACCTTTATAAAATAATAATATAACTTGCAAAATCATTTATAAACCTTAAACCCCAAAATTGATTAAAGAGTTGAAGTTAATTTAGCACCATACTTTATAATTTCAAAAAGAGCTTGGCAATCCATATGGTAGTAATTTAAGTTACCATTTAACATCAATTTCACTTCGAAGTCACTTAACCATTTATTTACATAAGTCAACATATATGCAAATGCAATTCATATCCAAATCAGTGAATAACATGTTAATACAACTCAACTAGCATATGCATGTCCAAATAACATAATAACAGGATGGTGATTTATCCTGCCAAATAGGTGTCCACCAATCAAACAATTAACTTATAGCAGAAAGAGGATTTATTCTGCTAATACATATGTCCATACAATCAAACAACCAATCTATAGCAGAACGTGGATTTATTCTGCTAACACATATCCACACAATCAAACCATTTACATAACTCATTCACAATTGTTTGTCTACTTAATGGTATTGACACTTGAATCCCTTGTGTTCAAAACCATCTTTGAAAAAGAAGTACCTTAAAAACAATTTAGTTCCTGAAACAAAGGATTTAAAACTTAAAACTGCCTTTTAAAATGATTAATTACAAGTTAAACTCTTTATTTAATCATAATTAATCTTTATTAAATTTGAACTTAGTTTAATTATAAATTAATAAATAATCAAACCTTTAATAAATAATTTATTTTTAAATTAAACCCTTCAATTAATCCTTTATTAATTATTAAATAATAATTTAAAACCTTTATTAATAATTAACTATTAATTAATCTTAATTAATTAATCTTTTAATTAAAACTTAAATAATTAATTAAACCTTTTACAAATAATTATTTAAATTAAAACCTTAATTAATTAATAAAAAATAATTAAACACTTGATTAATTAAATAAATAAATAATTGACCTTATATTTGATTAATAATTAATTAAAAATAAACCATATACTTAACTCATAATTAATTAAAAATTAATCTTACTTTTAAAGGATAATTAACTAGTACTAATCTTTATTCAGTTAAGATTAATGAACCTTATTTAATACTTAATTAATTATTAATTACCAAGCTTAATTAACTAAAATTAATTATTAAAACTTAATTAACTTTCTAAAACATTTTGATTAAGTTTATGAAACCTTTCCAAAATAATTTTAAAGTATGAAACTGAATTTTCAAACAAAATGGACTTCTATCGTAACTGCATTCATAGCGACTATCGTTATGGATGCCGTAACTTCCAAACTTGATTAACATCTCAAATAGTCTTTTAAAACATTACTTTTTAACTTCATCTTACTTTATGAACTTAATATAAAGTTTTATAAATAAAAAAAGGTTAGAAACTTTAGAAAACTTTTATTTAAAACAAAGTAAGTAATCAAATTTAAAAAAACTCATAGGATTGCTATGTCGAACACAAAAACCTTTCAAGTGCTAACCTTGCTCACTAACTTTTCCATTTACTAACTTTATGTAATGACCCGGGTTTTCAGTCCAGTCAAAATCGCCGAAAAACCCATCTGTTCTAAAACAACAAATGAAAACTACCAACTCAATATGCAATATTTGATAAATATATAACACTATGAAATATTTAGGATACAATTTTAATTGTACAAGTTATCAGAGTAATCAATTCAATCTACTAGTGTGCTTTAATACAAACTCAAAATCAAATACTACAAACAACTGTAAATCTACCGCTGCATAACTCTGATGAGAATCAACAACATCCTTACCTGCAAACCCAATAAACAATGTAAATGCAGAATAAAATAGTAAGCAGGAAAGATACAACAACACAAAACAAATAGCAACCAATAAATAGAAAAATGTTACGTTATTATTGGAGTCGCATCACTATCACTTGTGACTGCCTATGTACCCCTATCTAATTGGGTACCTAATTAGATACAGGATCAAGCGAACATAGTTCTCCTACCGCAAATAGGACTCATGAAGTCTATGATGCAACAAACAATATGCAATTCCAAAACTACCCACTTAGGTTTAATCTTCAATTTAGATTTTTAAAATCTAATTAACTTTACGGAAATTATCTTTGGACTTTATTCCCGAATTCGTATTTCAAAACTTTTGAAATATATATACCTTTTATATTCAAACTAGTCCTTTACTTCGGGATCTGAAAACAAATCACCTTTTGAAACGATACCAATATACAAGCATAAAAAACTATATGCTACCTGATTGGGAGGTTTCCAGCCATAACAAGGCAATTGGGTCCCAGCCTTCTGAAAAATAAATATAGATATGTATATCCCTCTACAACGAGAGCGGACTATACTGAGGCTATAGAACGTCTGCACCTCACTTGCCCACTTTTTAGTTATGGGTTACCCGAATCGTCGGTAACATAACAAATCACTTTATATCCCGAAGTGGCAAAATCATTTACACTAATAATTACAAATACTTCAAATCTATAATAATTTCCATTTCCAAATCTTTTCAAAAATCATCTTAAAACCATCGGGTTTAGTCCTCGAAATTCTTTCCATTTTATAAAATACTTTTATAAAATCATTCTTTATATAAATCCCTTTTATATAAAATAACATCAAAATATTCATTTCCAAATATTTCTATTTCTTTAAACATTACATAAACTTTCATTTATGAAAACCAACTTTGAAAACAATTCCATTGACGTCAAATTACTATAACTAATTATAATAATTAAATGAACCAATATTATCGCGAAACACATTTTAGTCCAATCGTGAAATAAATCGCAAGGGTTTAGCTTATAATTATTTTCTACCCAACCGATGCATATGGATAAATAAATTTCTCATAAACTGGTCGAGCAAATTCAAAAACCAGTAAATAATAATCAGTGCTCATAAACTGGTCGAGCGTAATCCAAATAACCAAACAATCAATCAACAACAATAATAAATAGCAACGCATCTATTGAATAATGTGACGACCCATAATTTCGTACCCTTTGAGCTGACAATAAACCAAGCATGTCTGACCCAAATTGCACGGAAGTATGGATTATCAAGGGTAATAAAGAAAAATAGACGGAACGGAATCTCACACAAATGGAATAACATATAATATTGAACAAATATCTTTATAGCGGAAAACTTATAAATGCATACATCAGAGTCTAACCTAACTTCAGCTTGGACAGTTATAAACATCTATCCTTAAAATTTCTGACAAACATCAAACAACAACAAATAGCAGCGGGTAAAAGAATACGTCCATACGTAGATGAATGTCTCCAACTCTCCTCTGGAAACTTCAACCGTCTTCAACTAAACCTGAAACTACTCGGATCTGACCCGAGTATTGAAAATACCCGGATCAGGCTTGATAAACCAGCGTGAGAAAAACTCAATAATAAATGACAGTGTCATATATCAGCCTTTGAATAAAATCCCTTGAAAAGAAAGAGTATCTCATAAGACCACGACGACACATAAACACGGACGAGTTTTTACCTTATAATAACTAAAACACTTTTATATCAAAACATTTGATATTATTTTTAATGACATCTCTTTGAAAACATTTGCAAATAAACTTATTAATCATAGCTGAAATTGTTACATTGATTAAATTCCAGCATAATAGGTTAACAATCAAGTCCGTAGGTTCTTATTGGAGAATGGATTTCCATACAAATGACTAGGTGAAGGGACAACCTTCCGATGGATACACCTCTAGACGGATGTCCCGAGGCACAGAACATCTGCCCTCTACCAACACAAGACCGGCCTACTTCTATAACTAGGTAGTACCGAATATGTCATCTTCCGGTCGTTACCGACCTTTAAACCGGGTGCCCGAGCATACAAACCACATTAATTTACCTCCGGAACGTCATTGCTGGAATAAATATATCTAGAAGGGGATGATCATACCCTATTGGGAATGACCCACACAGCCTTGCTGCATCTAACCTTGTTTCGGTCATTTCCGGTTGATGAGGCTTCAGGCAACGATTACCTTTTTGCATAGCACATCTTCTTTCACTTTAAATGCCACATTTCCATTCCACATTCACACGACTGATTTCTATAAACGTATAACTTCCTGAGCTCATATGTCTCGGGAAAGGGTGTTAAGCTGAGAGAAGGTGTCTTCTCCACCACCGACTGATATACATTTATAGAGATCACTCGTTGTCATTTAGAATGCAAGGTCAGGCACTCATCCATACAAGTTCGTTCTGGGACTAAACGAAACCGAAGGTACTTTCCTCAGCCATTACTATGCGAGAAGTCCTTGCGGTCTTGAGATTTTTTATAACAAAGAGACCACTGCTACAATAAGTAAATCGGGAGTTTATCCTCAATTAATCAACAAGTAGTCCTTGGTTATTATTCGTCTTAATATCTCCATCTTCTAAAATCTTCATTCTTCGAACACGTAAACTGATTCGAAGTGGTTTTCGGATAGGATTCACCCAAATCCGACCCCGGTTCCTTCAAAATCCAATTATTGATAAAAAGTGAATATGAGTATACAGGATTTATTAAGTCTTTTTTCACTTTAATATCTTTTGCTTTGTATAATATTTCAAATTTCCTCACTTAACACTCGATCCAAATTCCTTCATTTTTTGGCGGGTCAAAAATAATGCTTTTTAAGACACCGTTTACGGTAAATCCTAAAATCAACCTTAGCAAACATTATTGAGTAAATAGGATCGTAGAAATCATTCTAATTTTACTCAATATTAATTTCCGGATTCAACAAGCGTTATGGGCGGAATACGGTGAAATCACCTTTTAAATTCCACGATTAGGACGAGTTCCTTCTTAGGATTTTAATACCAAGCATAAGAAGATTATCTCTATGCAATCTATGTTGTAGTTTATTCATTTTGGAGATTGCTTAAATTTCGAATAATACTAATCTTCTTTTATTTTGGAAAAACTTAATATAATCTTTTCAGAGCATCCGAGCTTTCCTTTCGATCTGTTCCACCACTCGCCTAAGAAGAGAAAACAGAGGCCAGGTAAGTCCAGAGCACTGGTTTCTCCATTCCTAACCTTAGTTAAACACCTTGTTTTATCTTTTCAGATCTCACAGGCGGGACAAATGTACTAGTCGTTTCTGCATACTTAGTTATTAGCTTTATTCTAGAATTGATTTTAAAGATTCCAAATTGTCTTATAAATGCTTAATTTTATTTTTTAAAAATATTCATAATAGATTCTAGGAAAAGTCATTACATTTAAACTCATATTCCAAAAGTTATAGAATTCGCAGCATAAAAGTGCTGCGAAAAGTGCTATATAAGCTTATTTGATTTAAACAACTTTTTAATATTTGAAAATTCATATTTTCCACTTCAAATCTCTTTTAACTATTTAAATAGATTTATCAAATTTATTCCATATTTTTCCATAATTAAAGACATCTATTTAAAGTGGTTTTTCGTTATGGTCACTTAACTGCACTAGCGCGATTTTTCTAGAAAATTGGTTTGGACTTAATTCAAAATCTACTTAACGAAATTTTGATTTTCTTTCTTCGTTTAGAAGATATGGATATAATAGTGCGGAATTTTCTTATCTCGAAGAATTCCGAGCGATATTCCACTTTATATACTCATTTGAACTTTTCTACGCGAAATCGCGAACTATCGTTGCGCGATTCGCCTAGTTTTAACTTATTTTTCAGTACTTGAAATAATCTATTCAAATTGAATTTTATTACTTATAATATTATTACAAATCATTTTAAATCAATATTTTCACATTTTAAAGTATTTAAAATGTATTTTCATTATTTCTATATTATAATATTATTTTATTCCAATAATTTTAATATTAAATTTTAAATTCCAATTTGAATTCAGTTTCAATTATAACTTCAAATTAAACCAAATTAAAACTTAATTTTCAAATCTAATTTCAATTCTAATTTAAATTTCAACCTTAATTTCAATTTCAATTTTCAAAATCGATTTCAATTTCAATATTCATTATTCATCTCAATTTCAATTTCAATTTAACTTTCCATTTCAAATCCAATTCCACTTCTAATTTCACATTCTCTTTTATTTTAACTTTAATTTCAATTCTACTTAAGAAGAGACTTATTGTTTCAAAGTATAACATATCACCAAAATTGGTCTTATCTAACAAAGGGGATTATCTAACATAACACAAACTAATATGATAAATAATCACTACCATAAGCACTTGCAACTATTCAAATATAACACAAACATATCCAAACATCCATAACATAAAACAATGATTATTTAACATAACAATTTAACTTGATAATAAATTTAAATCATATAGCGATGAGAATTTTCTCACATTCATTTCCACTCCGTCAATCTTTTATGTAAGCTACCCGCCTCTTGAACTAACGTGTTATTTCCGAGTGTCTTGATTTTTCGTTTTCCTTTCCTTCTCTTTTTTTCTTTCTTTTCTTTTTCCTTTTCTTCTCTTTTTTTTTAATAAGTGTGGCCATGGGCTTAAGAGGAGGGTACGACCTAGGGTTGCTTTGGGTAGAGGGGTGCATGCGCTTTGAGGTGAGTAGGTGGGTTTTAGGCTCGGGTATATGGTGTAGGGCTCGGGTATATGAAAGGAGAGTGGGTGCGTGTGTTTTTGAGGTGGGTAGGGTGTGTAGGGCTCGGGTAGGTGGAAAAGGAGGGGGTGTGTGGCTTACGAAGGCGGGTATGGGTGGTTGGAGGTGTTTGGCTGTAGGTTTAGTGGTGTAGGGTGGTGGTGTAGCTTGGTTTTGGTGATGTAGAGGTGAATGGCTTGAAGGTAGAAGGAAAATGGAGGAAGAGAGGGAGTTTAGGAATTTGTAGAATGGAAATGTAGTGAAAAATGGAGAGGTTTAGACTTGTATTTATATGTGGAGTTGGAGTGGCTAATGACATGAATATCCTTGCCTACTTTTGGACTTTGATTAGCATTGATTTGAGTTGCATTAAATGTGTGGAATGATGGTTTATGAAGAGTGTGTTAAGAGATAAGGACGTGTCATCGTTTTATGGTTTGTAAATATTTTAATACATAAGTTTGCTCATTTTCCATGCATGCACATTCCATCCCATAAATGAGATGAGAAATGTAGTAATGATGTCGTTTAAAAAGATTTAAAATTAAATTAGTCAAATCATGTCTTTTACCTTTTATATAGTTATATTTAAACTTTTCAAAAATATCTTCTTTTGTCTTATGTGCTAAATGTTTAAAGTTTGTAAAGTTGTATATATGTGTTAGAAAATATAGCATGTTGCAACAATATGGCTACAACTTGTTTCGGTTGAAAACGGTGTTTTAATTGACAAATTTTAAAGTCAAAATTTGACCTTTTTGTTAAACTAAATATTAAAGTAAACCAAACTTAAAAATTAACTTTTTTACTTCTTTAAATAAATTAAAACATGTCTATTCATATTTTAAAATTATATTTAAATAATATCAAAATCTTTATTTCTACAGTGTATGTAAACTGACAAAATGCAACAAAATTCAGATATTTTTGTCAAACGATTATAAACATATTTTTAAATCTTTTAGCATACTTCTATTATCTTTATTAAGTGTTTTTAATAAGATTTAACTTTTCAAATAAATATTTATACCTATTTATTTAAGCATTTATTTATTTTTAACAAAACTTAACTTTTGCTGATTTGTGATAAAATCCAAATCTATACCTTTTAATTAGTAGTTATAAGAATAAATAGTTCCTCTATTATTATTTATTATATATAACTTATTTATTTAAGTTTTTAAACCTTTTTAAATTTTAAAATAAACGAAATCTCTCATTTTCGAAGTAGGGAAATTACGGGTCGTTACATTCTCCCCTACTTAAAACCATTTCGTCCTCGAAATGAAATCAAGGATACTGAACTATAAGGTCAAAACAATATATGCAAAGGAAATTTTACTAAATACTTATCATGAAATACATACATCAATCCCAAACTCGTAACCTGAGTGCGTACTACACACTTGAGGTAAATACATAGCCACAAGTCAACTATCTACACCAGTCAACCAAAATATCATACTAAAAGACTAAACCCCATATCTTAGCGCGTACTACGTGCTTAAGATAATAACAACTGCTATAGCACAATCCCAAAATATCCCTAAGTGCGTAACACTACTCATTGGATAAACCCTCCAATAACACCTCAAGGTCGATCTCTACTGGCTGCTCCACTTCCTCCCCGTCCTCCACTGGCTCCTCATCATCTATCATCATCTCTGGAGTTGAATCCCAACTAGGTGGCTGCCACTGTGGGCCTTCCAGAATCCATGGAAAATGCACCACTATAACAATATCCTCTAAACCGAGATCCTCGGTTGGCTCTGGAATGGGAGATCCTATCTCCTGAATAGGCGTACCCATCTCCCAAATGATCTGCTCATCACTTTCCGAATCATCATCCTTATATAACCATGCATCATAAATCCACGAGTTCTCTATCTCCACTGCCATGGGTTCCTCTATCAACGGCTCGATCTCCTCCGGCTCTTCCATGGGCTCCTCTATAGGCTCTTCTTCCTTAGGCTCCTCATCCTCACTCAATGGATCCAACATCTAATCATTTGCCTCAACGTCGGCCTCTGCCCCTACATCAATATCTACGCCCACGGGCAACACATGCTCGTCATCAGAAATAACTATCAAATCCTCATCCTCTGAGATATATATCAGATCGTCGAGTGATCCTGGTACTACTCCCGAGGGCTCCCCTACTTGCACATCATCCTCATCGTTAGAATTCGGTGTATTCAAAAATTTTAAGTCTCCGTATTTAGACAAGGCTTCCTTAAATCTCTCTCTAGTCGCTGGTCTTTCTGCCTTGGTTATTTTCTACAATTTATAAGAGAACTTAAAATCAGTTATTATTTCTTATTATCAAAGGTTCTATCTTAACTTTATTTATTTTATTAAGTGCTTCTTACTTTATTATTATTGTTTTTCTTTTCGTTCTTTTTAATGGGATTAAATCTTAACTTTTCTAAAAGGAGTAAGTTCTAATAAAATTTGGTTTTGACAAAGGAGCAAAATTATAGTCTATATATATCGATTCCCAAGATGCATTCATACTAAGTGTCTTCTAAGAAGTACACTCAAATTTTTTACAAAAAGTCATAAGGTTATAAAAAATTAGATGATATTTCCTAATACGTGCTTAAACTAACTTATGCTTCCACAATCCCTTTTCCTTTTTCTACAGCAGTAGGTGGACGAGTAAGTGTAACAAAGGTCTAGATTGTTCTGCCATCTTGAGCATTGGACAGTCTCTAGCAACATGTCCCATCACATGGTAGAAAAAACAAACTCTTAAGGTAGTTTTCTTAATAGTCTTGGTCTTTACTCCTGATTTACCTACTTTTTCAATGTGACCCTTTTGTCTACATTTGTAACAATGATTCTTGTTCTTTCTGTGCCCTTTTTCCTTGGCTGGTACTTCAGTAGTTGGCTGCGGAACGACATCTTCGAATTTCAGGGCATTCTTATCATCTCCCTAAATGACCCATGGATGAAGCTTACCATGCTATGCTGGAGTTTGTCACACTCTCTTAACCAATCCTTAACTTCCATGATCGTTTCTGATCCCAAAAACTTCCTTTGACTTAGGATCTCAAATTCCCGACATAATGAAGCAAAGTTTGGTGGGTTTGGTCCTTCCTGAAAAGAATGTTATTTTTCTATACATTATTATCAAATACCTCATAGTCAAATCGTGAAACTTAATTCATAAGGTATTTGTTCTCTTTTTAAATTAACCCATTCTGATATTTACCAAACCGTTATTACTAAGGCTAAATGTCTAGGGTATATGATTAAAGTTATAAATTCTAGTTTTCAACTAATTGATTATATATGAAATAACTTATAGTCAAACAGTGCAATTCTAATCACAAGATATTCATATTTTAGTAATCTATATTCCAAACAATAATTTATTTTTCTAACTTAATATTTTTCAAAAATATTCCTTTTTATATTCAAAATATAAACCTAGGTAAAATTATTTCATTTACTAATTTTTTTTAAAACAAAACCATTTTTATAAAATTAACAAATACGCGCTCATATATAATACTCTCTTAAATCATTCTAAGGTGCTACTAACCCCATCTCTAATGAGTACTCGTCCTAGGATATTACTAATCCTATCTCTGATGAGTCTTTACCCTACCAAAGTGAAGGTTCTCGCTTAACCTTCAACTCTGATACCAAATGCGACGACCCACAATTCCGTACCCTTTGAGCTGACAATAAACCACACGTATCTGACCTAAATTGCGCGGAAGTATGGATTATCAAGGGTAATAAAGAAAAATAGATAGAACAGAATCTCACACGAATTGAATAACATATAATATTGAACAAATATCTTTGCAGCAGGAAACTTTTAAATACATATACCAGAGTCTAACCTAAATTTAGCTTGGACGGTTATAAACATATCTCTATACAATTGCTGACAAACATCAAACAACAACAAACAGCAGCGGGTAAAAGAATACATCCATACGTAGATGAATGTCTCCAGCTCTCCTTTGGAAACTTCAACCGTCTTCAACTAAACCTGAAACTACTCGGATCGGACCCGAGTATTGAAAATACCCAGATCAGGCTTGATAAACTAGCATGAGAAAAACTCAATAATAAATGACAGTGTCATATATCAACCTTTGAATAAAATCCTTAAAAAGAAAGAGTATCTCATAAGACCAAGCCCACACATAAATACGGATGATTTTTTACCTTATGATAACTACAACACTTTTATATCAAAACATTTGGTATTATTTTTAATGACATCTCTTTGAAAACAATTGTAAATAAACTTATTAGTCTTAACCGAAATTGTTACATTGATTAAATTCCATCATAATAGGTTTACAATCAAATTCGTAGGTTCTTATTGGAGAATGGATTTCCATACAAATGACCAGGTGAAGGGACTACCTTCCGATGGGTACACCTCTAGATGGATGTCCCGAGGCACAGAACATCTGCCCTCTACCAACACTAGACCGACCTACCTCTATAACTAGGTAGTACCGAATATGCCATCCCCCGGTCGTTACCGACCTTTAAACTGGGCACTCGAGCATACAAACCACATTAATTCACATCCCGAACGTCATAGCGGGAAGAAATATATCTAGAAGGGGATGATCATACCCTAATGGGAATGATCTACATAGCCTTCCTGCATCTAACCCTGTTTCGGTCATTTCCGGTTGATGAGGCTTGAGGCAACGATTACCTTTTCACATATCACATCTTCTTTCACTTTGAATGCCACATTGTCATTCCACATTCACACGACTGATTTCTATAAACGTATAACTTCCTGAGCTCGTATGTCTTAGGAAAGGGTGTTAAGCTAAGAGAAGGTGTCTTCTCCGCCACCGACTGATATACATTTATAGAGATCACTCATTGTGATTTAGAATGCAAGGTCAGAACTCATCCATACAAGTTCATTCTGGGACTGAGCGAAACCGAAGGTACTTTCCTCGGCCATTACTAGGCGAAAAGTCCTTGTGGTCTTGAGATTTTTCATAACAAAGAGACCACTGCTACAATAAGTAAATCAGGAGTTTATCCCCAATTAATCAACAATTAGTCCTTCGTTATTATTTGTCCCAATATCTCCGTCTTTAAACATCTTCATTCTTCGAACACTTAAACCGGTTCGAAGTGGTTTTCAGATAGGAATCACCCAAATCCGACCCTGGTTCCTTTGAAATCCAATTATCGATAAAAAGTGAATATGAGTATACAAGATTTATTAAGTCTCTTTTCACTTTAATTCTTTTGCTTTGTATAATATTTCAAATTTCCTCACTTAACTCCCGATCCAAATTCCTTAACTTTTTGGCGGGTCAAAAACAATGTTTTTAAGACATTGTTTATGGTAAACCCTAAAATCAATCTTAGCAAACATTATTGAGTAAATAGGATCATAGAAATCATTCTAATTTTACTCAATATTAATTTCCGAATTCAACAAGTGCTATGGGCGGAATAACGGTGAGATCACATTTTGAATTCCACGCATATGACGAGTTCCTTCTTCGGATTTTGATACCAAGCATAAGAAGATTATCTCTATGCAATTCAAGTTGTAGTTTATTCATTTTGGAGATTGCTTAAATTTTGGATAATACTAATCTTCTTTTATTTTAGAAATACTTAATATAATCTTTTTAGAGCATCCAGGCTTTCCTTTCGATCGGTTCCACCCCTCGCCTAAGAAGAGAAAACAGAGGCCAGATAAGTTCAGGGTACTCGTTGCTCCATCCCCAACCTTAGTTAAACACCTTGTTTTATCTTCCCAGATCTCACAAGCGGGACAAATGTACTAGTCGTTTTTACATACTCAGTTATTAGCTTTATTCTGGAATTGATTTTAAAGATTCCAAATTGTCTTATAAACGCTTAATCTTCTTTTTTTAAAACATTCATAGTAGATTCTAGGAAAAGCCACTACGTTTAAACTCATATTCCAAAAGTTATAGAATTCACAGTATAAAAGTGCCACGGAAAATGCTATATAAGCTTATTTGATTTAAACAACTTTGTAGTATTTGAAAATTCATATTTTCCACTTCAAATCTCTTTTAAACTATTTAAATAGATTTATCAAAATTTTTCCATATTTTTCCATAATTAAAAACGTCCATTTAAACCGATTTTTCGTTATGGTCACTTAACTACACTAGCGCGGTTTTTTTAGAAAATTGATTTGGACTTAATTCGAAATGTACTGAAAGAAATTTTGATTTTCTTTCTTCGTTTAGAATATATGGATATAATAGTGTGGAATTTTCTTATCTCGAAGAATTCCGAGCGATATTCCACTCTATACACCCATTTGAACTTTTCGGCACGAAATCGCGAACTACCGTTGCGCGACGCGCCTAGTTTTAACTTATTTTTCAATACTTGAAATAATCTATTCAAATTGAATTTTATTACTTATAAAATTATTAAAAATCATTTTAAATCAATATTTTCACATTTTAAAGTATTTAAAATGTATTTTCAGATTTCCATATTATAATATTATTTTATTTCAATTATTTTAATATTAAATTTTAAATTCCAATTTGAATTCAGTTTCTATTATAACTTCAAAATAAACCAAATTAAAACTTAGATTTCAAATCTAATTTCAATTCTAATTTAAATTTCAACCTTAATCTAAATTTCAATTTCACTATTCATCTCAGTTTAAATTTAACTTTCCATTTCAAATTCAATTCCACTTCTAATTTCACATTCTCTTTTATTTTAACTCTAATTGTAATTCTACTTAAACAGAGACCTATTTTTTCAAAGTATAACATATCACCAAAATTGGTCTTATTTAACAAAGGGGATTATCCAACATAACACAAACTAATATGATAAATAATCACAACCATAAACACTTGCAACTATTCAAACATAACACAAACATATCCAAACATCCATAACATAAAACGGTGATTATCTAACATAACAATTTAACTTGATAATCAATATAAATCATATAGCGATGAGAATTTTCTCACCTTCATTTCCACTCCGTCAATCTTTTATGTAAGCTACGCGCCTCTCGAACTAACGTGCTATTTTCGAGCGTCTCGAATTTGATGTTTTCCTTTCCTTCTCTTTTTTTTCTTTCTTTTCCTTTTCGTTTTTTTGTAAGTGTGGCAGTGGGCTTAAGAGGAGGGTATGGCTTAGGCTGGGTTTGGGTAGAGGGGTGCGCGCGCTTTGAGGTGGGTAGATGCGTTTTAGGCTCGGGTATATGGTGTAGGGCTTGGGTGTGTGGAAAGGAGAGTGGGTGCGTGTGTTATTTGAGGTGGGCAGGGTGTGTAGGGCTCGGGTAGGCGGAAAAAGAGGGGGTGCGTGGCTTACGGAGGCAGGTATGGGTGGTTGGAGGTGTTTGACCGTGGGTTTAGTTGTGTTGGTTGGTGGTGTAGCTTGGTTTTGGTGATGTAGAGGTGAATGGCTTGAAGGTGGAAGGAAAATGGAGGAAGAGAGGGAGTTTAGAAATTTGTAGAATGGAAATGTAGTGAAAAATGAAGAGGTTTAGGCTTGTATTTATAGGTGGAGTTGGAGTGGCTAATGACATGAATACCCTTGCCTACTTTTGGACTTTGATTAGCATTGATTTGAGTTGCATTAAATGTGTGGAATGATAGTGTAGGAAGAGTATGTTAAGAGATAAGGAGGTGTCATCGTTTTATGGTTCGTAAATATTTTAATACATAAGTTTGCTCCTTTTCCATGCATGCACATTCCATCCCATGAATGAGATGAGAAATGTAGTAATGATGTTGTTTAAAAAGATTTAAAATTAAATTAAATTAGTCAAATCATGTCTTTTACTTTTTATATATTTATATTTAAACTTTTCAGAAATATATTCTTTTGCCTTATGTGATAAATGTTTAAATATTTAAAGTTTGTAAAGCTGTATATATGTGTTAGAAAATACATCATGTTGCAACAATGTGACCACAACTTGTTTTGGTTGACAAATTTTACGGTTAAAATTTGACGTTTTTGTTAAACTAAATATTAAAGTAAACCAAATTTAAAATGAACTTTTTTACTTCTTTAAATAAATTAAAACGTGTCTATTCATATTTTAAAATTATATTTAAATAATATCAAAATCTCTATTTTTACAATGTATGTAAACTGACAAAATGCGACAAAATTCGGATATTTTTGTAAAATGATTATAATCATATTTTTAAATCTTTTAGCATACTTCTATTATCTTTATTAAGTGTTTTTAATAAGATTTAACTTTTTAAATAAATATTTAAACCTATTTATTTAAGCATTTTTTTTAACAAAACTTAACTTTTGCCGATTTGTGATAAAATCCAAATCTATACTTTTTAATTAGTAGTTATAAGAATAAATAATTCCTCTATTATTATTTATTATATATAACTTATTTATTTAAGTTTTTAAACCTTTTTAAATTTTAAAATAAAAGAAATCTCTCATTTTTGAAGTAGCGAAAGTACGGGTCGTTACAAATTAACAATCAATATCAAATACATCAATTGTCAAATAATAATAATCTACATAGTTTATAATAGCAGAATGGGGATTTTTTCTGCTAATAAAATGTCACTGGTATTTTATCAATATTTTATACTTGGCTAAACGTGTCAATAAACTACACTAGTGTGTTCTATTTGTTAATACGAATCTAACGTCGAAAACCGCGAGTTAAACGAATTCCGTATGGGTAAGTTATAATTTTTTCAAATTTTTTAACATTTAAAACTTAATTAATTACTAAACCAAACTAATTTATAATAACTAAATATAACTTAACTTATATTTATCTTACCCAACCAAACACTACAGCAAAGTCCAATACCAATTTCTTGTTGCACTTCATTTATCTCATCTCATATGAACAAATTACTAATTTAATTTAACTCACTAATTTACACTTAACTTAATAAACTAAACTTAAATAAATAAATCACAACGCTATCATTTGCAAACCACGGCCCAAAAGAGACATCCCACTAACATGACCATTTACTTAATAGCCTAAGCTGCTGTGTTAGTTAAATTTAGTTAAATTAATTTTATTTTACCTAAATTATAGCTAAAACTAACTTAACCGATCATACAACATAATTTAACTTAATTAAAATCTTACCACCCAAAAACATAAGCCAACCCACTCACCAATGCAAGCCCACTTACCTCCCTTCTTCACGTAATTGCACGTGTCTTCATTTCATGTTCATATTTCTTTCTATGCATTGTATACATTCTTCACCTGCACAATGCCTACCTCCTCTACTATTTTTGCATGCGCCTTCTCCTTCCCTTACGTGCTGGAAAGCCCACCCTCTGCTTTTTAATTTCCAAGCCAAGCACCTTTTATTCCATGCAAACATCTACTTCCTCTTCTCATTTTTTGCATACCTTTCCCCTACCGTGCACTAACACCAGTAACGGCTCAACCACTTGGGTTGCCCAAGGCAACTCAATCTACAAAGGAGCAGTAAATATTAAAAAAATTGTCATAGGCAGGAATTGAACTCGAAACCTCAACAATGGATAGCTCACTTTCTACCACTACACCAACACATAATTGATGCATGCTACATACAATTTCATGGTTAAAAATATTGCTTCCGTTATGTTGTGCCCCACCACCTACCACCACCAGTATGTTGCCCCGCTTATGGGGTTGCCCTAGACGGCCGTCTGACTGGCCTTGCCCTGAAACCGAGCCTGACTAACACACACATACACACTGAAATACACAAGCACCGACACACAAAACACCCACATGCACACATGAACACACATATATACATGCTCAAACACTATAGAAGCAAGTCACGAAATGTGTGAAGAAAATTATTTGAAAAATAATGTGGAAATGAAGAGTGTTTGATGTGAAAATAATTGCATGCAAAAAATAAAAATGGACAAATCTATTCTTTTCTTTTATGCATGCCCTCTCTCTGCTTGTGCCTTTTGGTTGTTGTGTTGCTTTTGTTTTGTACTGAGAAAGGTGAAAATGCGAAGATGTGTCCTCTTTCTCTCTGTGTTCATTTGCATGCAGCAAAGGAAAATGAGAAAAATGTGTACATATCCTTTCCTTTTGTTCTCCTCTTTCATACGTGAAAAATGAAACAAAATGTCTATGGTTGTGTTGCCTTCATTTTATAGATAAAATAAAATAAGGAAAACTGGAAAGGAAAAGGATGTTGCTCTATCCATTGCATGCAAAATGAAAATGAATAAAATATATATACCCTCGTGTCCTCCTTCTAGTACATATATACTTTATAGCTAAGGAAAGAGGTACATATATTAAATGCAGCCATCATACCATTAAGGCATAGCAAACATTAGTCAAAAGGAAGGATGTGGGTTGCGTACTGAGAAAGGTGTGTACGTAATGATAATGTCTTTAGATATTTTAAAAGTTTTAGGGTACGACGCTACACTATATTCCATTAGCGCTGTAACGACCCGTATTTTTACGGATCGAAACATCGTAAAACAGTTGTCATTGGGTCGCAATGTTGATAAGTCATCCAGAGTCTAAGTCGTGGACGAGATAAGGCTTAGGTCGTATGGTAGTTAGGTCGGAGTAGACGACTTAAGGAAGTGGAGCGACCTAAGGAAGTTGGCGACCTAAGGGTTATGGGATAAGTCGTGTGGAAGTTAGGTCGTGTGGTGGCTTAGGTCGAGTGAACGACTTAAGGGGTTTAGCGACCTATAGGATTTGACGACCTAAAAAATAGGCAACTTAAGAGTTAGCGGCATAGGAATAGCGACCTAGTAGACAGTGCGAGTTAACGACCTATAGTAGTTAGGTCGGTGGAGCGACTTATAGGAGTTGGCGACCTAAGGATTATAGGTCGTAAGCGACTTAAGGTAGAATGCTTAAGTCGTTATAGTTAGGTCGTTGTGACCCTGTGTATAGATAGGTCGTTAGACGACCTAAAGGTTAGGTCGTAAGACCCTGTATATATAGTTAGGTCGTATTTGATAAGTCGTTAGGTCGCGCAATGTGTTAAGTCATGAAAGCGTTAGGTCGGCATATTTGATAAGTCGTTAGGTCGCGCAATGTGTGTCGCGAAAGCGTTAGGTTGGCATCTTTGTTAAGTCGTGGGTCGCGAGTAAGTGTTGAGGCTTAGGTCGTTGGGTCTGTAGGTCGCGCAGAACTGTTAGGTCGTTGGGCTTTTAGGTCGGCAATTGTTAGGTCGTAAGTCGTGGGGTCCTATAAGTCGTGGACGACCTAAGGATCAGCCTATAAATACACGTCCATTTCTTCACTTTTTGGGATCCGGATTTTGAAGCGACGAAGTGCTGCCATTTTGAGAGCTCGAGTTCTACACTTCTTCACTTCTTTTCTCCACTCTAATCTTGTGATTCCTTCCATCCAAATCGAAGATCAGATTGAAGATCTACATCCATCGGAGAGAGATTTCATCATTTGAAGCGGAATTTTGATAGATCGAGTTAGATCCTTCGCTGTCCAGATCTGAAGTGTGTTGCTTTTAAGGTATTTAGGTGATTTGGTGAGTGGTGGTTATCTCTCACATGGATCCAAAGGAGTATATCGGATTGTTGGCTTGATTTGGTGTTAAAATAGTGATTTTCATGCATTTTCTTAAACTTAAGTATAGATCTATTGTTCATGATGATTTGACATCCATTTTACTACATGTTAACCTATGTAAGTTCATTCATCAAGATTGTAGAGATATTGTTCATAATTCATGCTTGTTAGATTTGGACTCTTTAATTACAAGATTGCCATTATTGTTATAATTGTTTATTTGATCATGTTTGAATGCTTGATTACTTGGATTAATGATTGACTTGATTGATTGTTATAAATTAGTTGATTGATGATTTGATTTGGACAAGATGGTCGAAGATGATTCAAAAGCTAAGGGAAAGGCTCTTGAATTGGAAAAGCTGCTCGTGGCATATGTGGCGGATGATGAAGCTCATATGGATAGATTTGATGATGTTGATGTTGAGATAAGGCTTTGCTATGATGAGATGAAGCGAGGCATGGTATGAGATAGCCTTGGTTTAATCCAGACGGGATCATTCCAAGCATGTTGATGACTCGGTGAAATGGTTCGGGTTTGAGGATAATGGTTGGCTCGAGAGGCGCTTGAGCTAGTATGAAATAGTCGTCGAGGAGGATGACTAGAAGGCTGAGGTTTCATCGTTGTTGAAGGTTCTAGCATGCTCAAAGCAAGAGTACGTTGGGCAGATTCGATAGTCCCTAAATACTATGATTGTAGTCGAGTACTCTGGGCAGATTCGATAGTCCTAGGCACGGGCTGCGACGACGTGCGGAGTTATGTCTAGAACCGGGGTTTCCATTAACCCTTGACGGACGGCTGAAAGAATGTGCCGGTCATTCAATTAACGGTGGCATCGAAGCAAAGATAACAGTGATAGCCAGAGTCATGGATGTTTGGTTGTATCGTCATTCGGTCTCAAGAGCAATGTTTTCTGGGTGCTTATCTGATCTTGGTTTAGGCCTTGGGGGTTTGTACTTGGAAAACATCGCCCTTGACTCGAGTGATAATTGCTTTACTTTAAATGTTTGTTTTGCTATGTTAACTTCTGCTTAGTGTGTCTGGGGGCTATCACTGTAGAAAGAGGTGGAGTGGGAGGGTTAGATTCCTATTCCTTTTTTTCCTTTATGCTCTTTTGGTATGTTGTTAGTTAATTTACCGCTCACTAAGACTATTGTCTGACTCAAGGATTTATGTTTTAACTCTTATTGCCTTGGGCTGTTCATCCATTTTGGGATGGGCAGACTAGGTAGCAGGTGACAGGTGCTGTTCTTACTCTCCAACGATGCTGATGACGAAGACGAGCTGGAGGCTTGCATATTATTTTCTTACTATATGTACTGAATGTTCCGCTGCTTGTATAATTCTCTGAGTGATATGTAGTGAGGCTTGATGTATTGACTTTTCAGATGTTTGTATTCAACTATTATGAAGCTTAATTGATGAGATTCATTTGTGAAGCTTTACTATATATGTTCTCTATTGTATTTTATCCATGCGCTGTGAGTAATACGATAGATTCTGCTGTTTTAACTTAACCTTGGCAATCGTCCATGGCTGCCTGGCACAATTTACAGCGCACTATCTCTAGGTTTAGTGCAGAGGTCATGGGCGGTCGTCACATTTGGTATCAGAGCTTTGGTTAATCGATTTTACCCAACGCTCGTTGACATAACTACGTATGAGAGACGTAATTGTATTTTGATGGATGACTACTATATATAATATAGTAGATTAGAAGAGTTTTGAGTCTTTATGCAGTTGTTTCTCAAGGTGTGCTAATCATTCCTTTTATAGATATTAAGGATGAGTCGAAGAGGGAGACCAGCTGCTAGGGAAGGCCGTGCTTTTGAGGGGGCTGCTGATTATGCTGCTATGTTCGAGGCTATGATGACTTCGATCATGAGAAGGATGCCAGCTCCGGGGCCATCGGTAGATGTTGGAGTTCAAGTTCAAACTCCAAAATCGGTGGATTTCGCTAAACTGTGTAAAGACTATACTGCTCTTGGAGGAAAGGTTTTTTTGGGAACAGAGTCAACTATTGAAGTCCAGAGATGGATAGATGCTTGTAGAAGAATCTTTGGTGATTTGGGAATTGAGGATGCAACTAAAAGGAAGCTTGCATCAAGACAGCTTCAAGGAAGAGCTTCTGATTGGTGGAACTCTATCACCATTGATACTCCGGAGGAAGAGATTACTTGGGAGCAATTCCAAGCCAGATTTGAAGCTAAGTTCATTTCTACAGCTCAGAAGTCTGTTCTGTTCAAGAAGTTTGTGGAGCTCAAGCAAGGAGGAAGACCAGTTCTTGAGTATGTTTCTGAGTTTGAAGCTTTGTCCAAGTATGCCCGATCGTATATTGAATCTTCGTACCAGAAGAATGAGAAGTTTGTGACAGGCTTGGACAGTTATCTTGGGAGGCAGTTGGTGGATCATTTGGACGATTCATTTGAGAAGCTTGTGGAGAAAGCACTCAGGCAAGAGAATCTGTTTCCTAAAGAAGGATCTGTTGTTGCTGCGACCAAGGAAGAGTTTAAACCACAGCAGGGTGGAAACAAAAAGAGGAAGCAGCAGCAGCAAAAGAGTAAGGATGGCCAGAAGAAGCCAAAGGGCGAAGTGACCTGCTACAACTGTCAGCAGAAGGGCCATTTCTCCAGAGATTGCAAGAATCCTAAGGTGCCGATGAAATGCCACAACTGTGACAAGCCGGGGCATATTAGGAAGAATTGTCCAGAACCGCGGAAGGACAAGCAGATTGTGAAGTCTTATGCTTTGGGGGCTGTTCCATCATCTTTGAAAGCTCCTACTGCTGAAGAGAAAGGAAAGAGTGTGGTGGTTCAAGGTACTCTTTCCATTTGTGGTGTTCCAGTTAGAGTGTTGTTCGATACTAGAGCGTCGCATTCTTTTGTTTGTAATGAACTTGTAGGCCGGTTGGGTTTAGAACCGAATATTGTTGATAGGCCATTGGTTGTGACTAATCCAGTTGGGGGTTCATCTTGTTTGTGTATGTTATGCCGTGGTCTGATTGTATCGAGTCATGATTGCTCTTTTGTTTGTGATTGTTTTGTTCTGAACTTTGCGGGGTTCGGAATTATTTTGGGTATGGACTGGCTTAGGAAATATGCGGAAAAGGTTGATTGTGAAAGGTTGGAGGTGACAGTCGAGAATGTGGAGGGGCGAAAGGTTGTGATACGATGTAAGCATGAGGAAGGCGTCTTCATGAGCTTCATGTATTCGCTGGTTGTTCCACGGGATGGACTGTCATCGATGCCAATCGCTAATGAATTTGAGGATGTCTTTGATAAGGTCAAAGGGTTACCGCCGCATAGAGAGATCGAGTTTCATATAGATCTAGTTGAAGGAGCCAGACCTGTTGTGATGCCTCTTAGGCGGATGGCGCCTAGGGAACAGCAAGAGTTGAGGGTGCAAGTTGATGATCTTTTACGGAAAGGATTCATTCGGCGTAGTGTGTCCGAATGGGGTGCACCAGTTGTGTTTGCGACCAAAGCGGATGGATCGTTGAGGTTGTGTGTGGATTATCGTGAGCTGAATAAAGTGACCAAGAAGAACAAGTATCCATTGCCGAGAATAGATGACTTGTTTGATCAGCTTCACGAAGCTAGGGTGTTTTCTCAGATGGATTTGGCAACGGGATTTCACCAGTTAAGAGTGGCTAAGGATAGTGTGTCGAAGACTGCTTTTAGGACACCATCCGGTTTCTTTGAGTGGCTGGTAATGCCGTTTGGATTGACTAATGCACCAGCATATTTTGTGGGTCTTATGAATAGAGTGTTCAGAGATCAGCTGAACAAGTTCGTATTAGTGTTCGTGGATGATATTTTGATTTATTCCAGAACTGAAGAAGAGCACAAGACGCACTTGCGTATTGTTTTGGAAATCTTACAGAAACATCGGCGGAAGGCTAAGTTTTCGAAGTGTCACTTCTGGAAGAGCGAAGTGAGGTTCTTAGGCCATATTATCTCTGGAAGTGGAATAGCGGTTGATCCCGCTAAGGTGGCAGCAATCCAGGATTGGGTTAGACCTAAGAATGCATCTGATATGAGAAGTTTTCTTGGATTAGCAGGATATTATCGTCGATTTATCAAAGACTTTTCCAAGATAGCCGCACCATTAACAGGATTGACGAAAAAGAATCAAGTATTCAGATGGGATGCTAAGTGTGAGCAAGCTTTCGGAATCCTGAAAGAGCTACTGACAAGTGCTCCTGTTTTGACTATTCCAAGTGGGAATGATGAAATGGTGGTTTACATCGATGCATGTGGTACTGGACTTGGAGCAGTGCTGATGCAGAAGAGTAAAGTTGTTGCATATGCAAGCCGACAACTGAAGCCGCATGAAAGGAATTATTCGACTCATGATTTGGAGTTGGCGGCGATTGTTTTTGCTCTGAAGATGTGGAGACATTATCTATTGGGAGTTCGATTCGAGTTGTTTACAGATCATAAGTCGTTGAAGTACCTTTTCTCCCAAAAGGATTTGAATCTTCGACAGCAACGATGGCTAGATTTTTTGGCATCATATGATTTTAGTATAGCCTATACTCCGGGAAAGGGTAACGCAGTGGCAGATGCGTTAAGTTGAAGACATGCAGGATTGGGAGTCATGTTTTCAGAATGGAAGAGTCTCGAGTTTTTAGCTGGATTTGACTTCAGGCCCAGATGTGAATTGGAACCTGAGATGTTGGCAAACTTATCGATAAGATCGACTCTTGTGGAAAGGATTGGCGAGAGCCAAAAGCGAGACGATAAGCTTGTCAAGATTATCCGTAATTTGGAATCTGGATTGGACCCAGAGAAGGATGAAGGATTCGAGGTCGATCGAGAGGGTTGGCTTTGGAAGCAAGGACGACTAGTTATTCCCGATATAGATGGATTGAGAGATGAAGTTCTGAAGGAAAGTCATCACTCGAAGTTGACAATTCATCCAGGTGGAAATAAGATGTATCGGGATATGAAGAGAACCTATTACTGGGAAGGTATGAAGAAGGATGTTGGAAATTTTATTTCCAAGTGCATGAACTGCCAGTTGGTAAAAGCCGAACAGAAGAAGCCCAGTGGATTGCTACAGCCATTAGAAGTTCCTACATGGAAGTGGGAGCAAGTGTCGATGGATTTTATCGATGGGTTACCTAGAACAAGAACGGGAAATGAAGGGATTTGGGTCATCGTAGATCGTCTGACTAAAAGTGCAAGATTCATTCCTGTTCGATCAACCAGGACTGCATCAAAGTTGGCTGAGTTGTATGTTAAGTGGATAGTTCGATTCCATGGTATTCCGAAGAGTATAGTGAGCGATCGAGACCCATTGTTCACTAGTGGATTTTGGAAGAGCTTCCAGGAAGTTTTGGGAACCAAGTTGTGTTTGAGTACAGCTTATCATCCTCAAACAGATGGTCAGACAGAGAGAGTCAACAGAGTTTTGGAAGATCTTCTTAGAGCTTGTGCTTTAGATTTTGGAGGATCATGGGAAGATCACCTTCATTTGGTGGAATTTTCGTATAATAACAGTTACCAGTCAAGTATTGGTATGGCGCCATATGAAGCATTGTATGGAAGACCGTGTAACTCTCCGACATGTTGGTTGGAAACAGGGGAAAAACTGATACTTAGGCCAGAAATGATTCGACAGACTTCAGATTGCATAGAGATCATTCGGCGACGAATGAAGGTAGCCCAAGACCGACAGAAAAGTTATGCCGATAAACGTCGTAAGTATTTGGAATTCGACGTAGTTAATATGGTTTTTGTGAAGATTTCTCCACTGAAGAATGTTATTCGATTCGGGAAGAAAGGAAAATTGACTCCGAGATTTGTTGAACTATTCCCGATCATCGAGCGAATTGGAAAGCTCGCCTACAAATTGGAGTTACCAGAAAAAATATCGAGTGTGCACAATGTTTTTCATGTATCGTATCTATAGAATTATGTGCACGACTCGAATACAGTGGTTTTTGCTGATAGCTGTAAAGATTTTGAGGTAGATCCAGTTGTCGAGAGACCTCGTAGGCCGCTTCGTGTTGTGGAAACTGATACGAAATAGCTTAGGAGGAAGGTAGTTAGGTTGCTCAAGGTACAATGGAGTGATGATGTTAACGACTATACATGGGAGGTGGAAGAGAGGATGAAGGCAGCTCATCCTGAACTCTTTGAGGTATTGCCATAAGGTGTCGTGACATCTCATGACATTGTAACTTGTTCTAATTTTAGAATTCTGCATGCTAGGCTAGAATTGGATGCATGGTTTGTTGATTACTATGGATGGTAGGCATGCAGAATAGTTTTTGATTGCTCTTGTTTGTTTGGAATTTCGGGGGCGAAATTCCTAAGGGGGAGAGAATGTAACGACCCGTATTTTTACGGATCGAAACATCGTAAAACAGTTGTCATTGGGTCGCAATGTTGATAAGTCGTCCAGAGTCTAAGTCGTGGACGAGATAAGGCTTAGGTCGTATGGTAGTTAGGTCGGAGTAGACGACTTAAGGAAGTGGAGCAACCTAAGGAAGTTGGCGACCTAAGGGTTATGGGATAAGTCGTGTGGAAGTTAGGTCGTGTGGTGGCTTAGGTCGAGTGAACGACTTCAGGGATTTAGCGACCTATAGGATTTGACGACCTAAGAAATAGGCGACTTTAGATAGTGGCGACTTAAGAGTTAGCGGCATAGGAATAGCGACCTAGTAGACAGTGCGAGTTAACGACCTATAGTAGTTAGGTCGGTGGAGCGACTTATAGGAGTTGGCGACCTAAGGATTATAGGTCGTAAGCGACTTAAGGTAGAATGCTTAAGTCGTTATAGTTAGGTCGTTGTGACCCTGTGTATAGATAGGTCGTTAGACGACCTAAAGGTTAGGTCGTAAGACCCTGTATATATAGTTAGGTCGTATTTGATAAGTCGTTAGGTCGCGCAATGTGTTAAGTCGTGAAAGCGTTAGGTCGGCATATTTGATAAGTCGTTAGGTCGCGCAATGTGTTAAGTCGCGAAAGCGTTAGGTTGGCATCTTTGTTAAGTCGTGGGTCGCGAGTAAGTGTTGAGGCTTAGGTCGTTGGGTCTGTAGGTCGCGCAGAACTGTTAGGTCGTTGGGCTTTTAGGTCGGCAATTGTTAGGTCGTAAGTCGTGGTGTCCTATAAGTCGTGGACGACCTAGGGGGCGGACGACCTAAGGATCAGCCTATAAATACACGTCCATTTCTTCACTTTTTGGGATCCGGATTTTGAAGCGACGAAGTGCTGCCATTTTGAGAGCTCGAGTTCTACACTTCTTCACTTCTTTTCTCCACTCTAATCTTGTGATTCCTTCCATCCAAATCGAAGATCAGATTGAAGATCTACATCCATTAGAGAGAGATTTCATCGTTTGAAGCAGAATTTTGATAGATCGAGTTAGATCCTTCGCTGTCCAGATCTGAAGTATGTTGCTTTTGAGGTGTTTAGGTGATTTGGTGAGTGGTGGTTATCTCTCACACGGATCCAAAGGAGTATATCGGATTGTTGGCTTGATTTGGTGTTAAAATAGTGATTTCCATGCATTTTCTTAAACTTAAGGTTCATGATGATTTGACATCCATTTTACTACATGTTAACCTATGTAAGTTCATTCATCAAGATTGTAGAGATATTGTTCGTAATTCATGCTTGTTAGATTTGGACTCTTTAATTACAAGATTGCCATTATTGTTATAATTGTTTATTTGATCATGTTTGAATGCTTGATTACTTGGATTAATGATTGACTTGATTGATTGTTATAAATTAGTTGATTGATGATTTGATTTGGACAAGATGGTCAAAGATGATTCAAAAGCTAAGGGAAAGGCTCTTGAATTGGAAAAGCTGCTCGTGGCATATGTGGCGGATGATGAAGCTCATATGGATAGATTTGATGATGTTGATGTTGAGATAAGGCTTTGCTATGATGAGATGAAGCGAGGCATGGTATGAGATAGCCTTGGTTTAATCCAGACGGGATCATTCCAAGCATGTTGATGACTCGGTGAAATGGTTCGGGTTTGAGGATAATGGTTGGCTCGAGAGGCGCTTGAGCTAGTATGAAATAGTCGTCGAGGAGGATGACTAGAAGGCTGAGGTTTCATCGTTGTTGAAGGTTCTAGCATGCTCAAAGCAAGAGTACGTTGGGCAGATTCGATAGTCCCTAAATACTATGATTGTAGTCGAGTACTCTGGGCAGATTCGATAGTCCTAGGCACGGGCTGCGACGACGTGCGGAGTTATGTCTAGAACCGGGGTTTCCATTAGCCCTTGACGGACGGCTGAAAGAATGTGCCGGTCATTCAATTAACGGTGGCATCGAAGCAAAGATAACAGTGATAGCCAGAGTCATGGATGTTTGGTTGTATCGTCATTCGGTCTCAAGAGCAATGTTTTCTGGGTGCTTATCTGATCTTGGTTTAGGCCTTGGGGGTTTGTACTTGGAAAACATCGCCCTTGACTCGAGTGATAATTGCTTTACTTTAAATGTTTGTTTTGCTATGTTAACTTCTGCTTAGTGTGTCTGGGGGCTATCACTGTAGAAAGAGGTGGAGTTGGAGGGTTTGATTCCTATTCCTTTTTTTTTCCTTTATGCTCTTTTGGTATGTTGTTAGTTAATTTACCGCTCACTAAGACTATTGTCTGACTCAAGGCTTTATGTTTTAACTCTTATTGCCTTGGGCTGTTCATCCATTTTGGGATGGGCAGACTAGGTAGCAGGTGACAGGTGCTGTTCTTACTCTCCAACGATGCTGATGACGAAGACGAGCTGGAGGCTTGCATATTATTTTCTTACTATATGTACTGAATGTTCCGCTGCTTGTATAATTCTCTGAGTGATATGTAGTGAGGCTTGATGTATTGACTTTTCAGATGTTTGTATTCAACTATTATGAAGCTTAATTGATGAGATTCATTTGTGAAGCTTTACTATATATGTTCTCTATTGTATTTTATCCATGCGCTGTGAGTAATACGATAGATTCTGTTGTTTTAACTTAACCTTGGCAATCGTCCATGGCTGCCTGGCACACTTTACAGCGCACTATCCCTAGGTTTAGTGCAGGGGTCATGGGCGGTCGTCACAAGCGCATGGACCGCGAACGACCGAAATAAAAATATGTTCATGCACAACAACGTTACGCGGTCACAAAACGGCAATAAAATAGACAAGTTAACTTATTCTGTTAAATTTCAAAAGTACCGACGTTGGCGCAAAACGCGTCAAACGAAAATATTTTTATTTCCCAAATTAAAACTTTTGGAAAAATTCTACAAATTAAATTTAAATGACGTCATCAAAAATCAAGTCTAAATTTAAAACGTATATTTTATTATAATTTAAATTCAAATTCAAATATTAAATAAATTAAATATTCAAATTTGATGATCCAAAAATGCGGGTCGTTACACTTTACTTACTAACTTTTCATATTACCTACAATCATAAGACAAAGATCATAACTTTATAATTAAAAACATCACTTTAACATTCAATTCACATATCTACGCTAAACCATAAAATAGGAACATTAGTACATCCAAACCATATGATAATTCAACTATCCAAATAATATATTCTACAACCAAATAGGAAACATAATAAATGTTGAATCTATCTACAAAAACGTAGAATTTTACTCACCAAAATTTTGCAAAACTCTTTTGAGGACATGAAACACTTAGAACTTGCAAAGCTTGGAAAACCACAAAAAGCAACCTGAAAATGAGTCTTTTTTCCCTCGACTCTTTGCCATGTTTCTCTCTTATTTTGGAAAGTGGGCAAAACAAAGTTGTTGAAAATTCTTTTCTCTATCATTTCAAAAAAATAATCACTCAATTTGAATTTGGTTTGAGAAGATATAGTCAAAAGAAGAAGAGGCATTTTTGAACTTGAAAACATGGGCCCGAAAATGGGTCTGAAAGAAATGATATTTGGACATAGCTTAGCTCAAAATTTGAAGAAGTCATACAAAAAGTTGCAACCACTGAAATTTTACACAGTTTTAAAAAAAGAAAATCTCCATTTGGTTTGGAGATAAGGAAAATATGATAGGAGGAAGAGGAGAAAAATTTGAAGAAGTGGAAGGCTATTTATAAGCAATATAAAAGCTAAATTACTAAACTACCCTTGTACTTCTACCTTCCACATTGTTTTGCCACCTCAACACTCTCCACCACACATGCTATTTCAGCCTCCACCTTGTCCCCCCTCATCATGTCAAAGAAAACATGTTTTGTACTCGAGTAGCCAAAGTGCCAAATCATGTCTCTTAAGGCATCTTTTAGTATATACATGTATATATTTAAGTATATATACCTATGTATAGAACAATATATGTACTAACTAATTTACATTCTTAACCGTTTAATTGTTGTTTCAAATATAAACAAGGCTTGCAACATTTCAAACAACTTTTATACGATGAAACGTTGAAAATTCGAAAAACCGTTTCCGGTCACATTTTCTGTTTTTCATCGAACTAAATATTTTTGTAAACAAAATTTGAAAACTATTTCACCATCATTAACTATTATTTGAAAGATTTTTATTTTCATTATAAAATCTATTATTTGAATATTTAAAATTAATCGAATATTCGAAAATCAAAGTAGTGAAATTTTGGATCGTTATAGATTTTGAGCCACCTCCATCTTCTAAATTATGGACATCATTACCTTCTTATTGCTGTGGAAAAAAAGCTCCATTTATCCCCAAAATTCTCAAATTAAATTCAAGTTAAAACAAAATTATACGATAGTGGAAGGTTGCCGATTCTAGACTAGCAATCTGACGGATCAAGGAACAACCAGAGAATCACTATTTCAATGGGGACTTGAGGGCATCTATAGTAGGTAACATTTATTTACATAGATATTAAATAGATTATCATGTTTTATAATCTGTTAATCATATATGCCCGTAGATAGTTACATATCATTGTTATTGCATGGGTTATGTCAGATTTTTATATGTAATGTTGTTGTCACAATGGAGATTGGTTATATGCACAAAATTTAATGTTTAATTTCATAATTATATTTGTAATCTGATATATAAGTTGAACAAATTTTTGTTCAATTTTATATTAGTTTATATTCACATTACTATTGATTTGTATACTAGTACTCATGTATAATCTGTATCAAAGCATATATGTTTATATCTACTATATAAAATTGATCTAAAATTTTGCTTATATATGTTTATGTTTATTATGAATTATAAGTATTGAAAATAATTTTTTATGTTATTAATATATATTTATTATCAATATTTATTGAATATTTGATTTAATAAATTTGTATAAAATTAAGATTTTTTCAAAAATTAAATTTTATAATTTTTAAAATTAATCCGTGATGTCAAATTCTTATGAATTTTTTTTATAATTTTTAACTTTATTTTATATTTTCAAAAATTATTTTAGCTTTGACCGCACATTAATTAATTAACTAAAAATATTATTTTAATTCCTAAAATTATGGAAAATTTTCGAGACACCTAAAATATGATCCTAGATTATTTGGAAATTGAAAATTTGAATTTTGGTTATATAATTGCTTTATATTAATAAGTTAAGGGTCGAAACTAATTATTAATTCATGTTATATGCATAATAAAATATTAAAATCATATTAACTTTAAATCTATGATATTTTCAAACTAAAAAAATTATTTTACTTATACATATATACATTTATGTTTATATTTGTACTCATATTTATATTTCTGTGTATATATATTATATTATAAATTAATTGACCATTAATTATTATATTGACTTGCTATGCATATATATATATACATACATACACATACACACATATAAAATTAAATAAATAGTATATTTTCATTCATATTTAAAAAAAATTATTATATATATATATATCTTAATTGTTACTTTTAATATAACATGTAGTTTACATATATATATTTTTCTATAACATTTTAATAATGGAACATATTTATATATATTTACTTTTATATGTATGTGTGTATGTATATAATTATTTGGAATTTATAATTATATGTACATGCACATATTTAACAACATACAATGCATATAATATGAGCTAATGTGTCTGTTGCAATGTAAATCCCAGCATCTATATACAGCCATGTTATGCCTTGCACAGATTACTATTTTACACATGTGCCACACGCACACACATATATATGTATATGATAAATGTGTACATATATTTATATATTAAGTAAAACCAAAATCAAATAAATTTCAAACTACAATTTATAAATTTAAATAAAATACATGATTTTATTTAAACTAAATTTAGAAATGTTCTAAATGAACTAGACTTCATAGGCCTAATAAAAATTAAAAAACAATTTGAAATCCCCCAATATCTTCCACTGTGGGCTGGCCTAGTTCCAACAATGGGAGCATAAAGAAATTACCTAAAGTTTGAAAAGTTAGCCTATTGCTTGTTGATCTCATCGAAGAAACTCCATCCCTTCTTCCAAGCTCATCCAATTAAGGTGATGACTGATCAGCCCTTAAGACAAGTTCTGAAACAACTGAGACGTCCGGGAGATTGTTAAAATGGAACATTGAATTAAATTAGTACGAAATATTGTATCATCCTAGAAGAGCATTACAAGGCTAAGATTTGGCCGATTTTATTGCTGATTTCGCCACTAGGGATGATGATAGAGAGGAAGCTACGGAGTGGAGTGCTCAATGGAAGTTATACATAAACTGAGCATCAAATGAACGTTGCTTAGGGGCAGGATAGGTTTTGGTAATTCCTGAGGAACAATCAGTTTGTTATGCCCTAAAACTTGAGTTCTCCGCAACAAAAACGAAGCTGAATATGAAGTGCTGATCGCGGGACTCAAGATAACGAAATAACCGGGAGTCAAAATTTTGCGCATATATAGTGACTCTCAATTGGTGGTGTGCTAGGTGAGGAAAGAATTCCAGACTAAGGGAACAAATCTAGCCCTTATTTGCGGAAAGTTCTGGAACTGCTCAATGACATTGAGTATTACACGATAACGCACATCCCCAAAGAAAAGAACATGGAAGTTGATTCACTAGCTAAGCTGGCTAGTTTCAGGGATGCACAACTCATGGGTCTGATTCAATGGAGGTATTATCAGCTCCAAGTATCGACCAAATGGATGTTGATTGGATCTTAGAGGCTTAAGTTGAGAGAGAGTCACAGATGACCCCGATTAAGGAGTATTTAATCAAAAGGACCCTTCCAAATGGAAGAAATGAGCAAAGGAAACTCCTATGCAAACCTTCACGGTTTATTGTTCAGGAATGAGTATTATACAGAAGAGGGTTATCTGTTCCCCTACTACGGCATGTCGCCAACACAGAGGCTAAAAGGATGCTTGCAGATGTGCATGAAGGAGCCTGCGGCGATCATGCAGGGGGCAAACATTAGCCAAAAAGATTCTTTGCTATGACTATATTTGGCCTACTATCAATAGAGATGTGGCCGATTACACCAAGAGGTGTGACAGATGCCAAAGATTCACGAAGATTCTGATAGCACCGCCAATGGAAATTACACAGATGACCATCCTATAACCATTTGCGGTTTGGGGACCGATATCATTGGTATGCTACCAATGTCGAAAGATGGAGAAAAATATGAAGTGTTGCAGTCGATATTTCATAAAATGTGCTGAAGCGGAACCATTCACCACAATCACCATGAAGAAGGTGATTAACTTCGTGATCAGGAATATGATTTGTCAATTTGGGATCTCGCAAACGATCATTTTCGACAACGGGACCCAATTTGACAGCGCGGAGTTCAAAGACTTCTGTGCCAAATATCAGATAAAGAAGAGATTTGCAGTGAATGCACATCCACAGACAAAAGGACAGGTAGAGGTAGTGTACAAAATCATGTAGTCCATTCTAAAAAAGCGATTGACAAAGGACAAGGGAAAGTGGTTTGATTAATTGCTTCTGGCACTTTGGACTTATTGAACGACCCATACGTCCACAACTGGTCAAATTCCATTCGCTTTAGCCTACGGATTAGAAGCCATGATTTCAATTGAGTTGGAAATGCCATGTTATCAAAAGATCCATTATGATCCCAAAACGAAAGAGGAGCTTCTACTTGGGTCCCTCGATACGTTCAACGAGAAACACGATGAAGCCGATTAGAGAGCCGTTGCGCACCAAAAACGAGTGGCTTGACATTACAACACAAAGGTTAGGAACCATACCATTGAGATCAGTGATATCGTCCTTAAACGAATCTTCCTTGGCCCGGAGAATATGGGCCCGAACTGTGAAGGTCCGTATGTTGTTGAACACAAGCTTGGAGGTGGAAATTCAAGCTAGCAACCGTTGATGGGATTTCATTATCGAGAGCATGGACTAGCAAATATCTACAATGCTATTTCGCTTAAGGATATTGTAACGACCCTAGACTTTAATCTTAAAATAAATGAAAGTATTCAAAAATGAAAACCTTAATTTAAATTGATAATTAAATAGATTTTTGAATAAAAAATTGTAAAATTGATTTTTAAATGGAAGCGAGTTTCCCCGATTCAAATAGAATCTATATTTAGTCATATGAATTTTAATGATTTGTATATATGTGAATATATATGTATTTGAGCATATATATAAGCAAATTTGAAATAATATATATGTATATGTTGGATTTAAAAATATAATCTTAAATAAATGGGTTAAAGACTAATAATAATAATAATAATTAAAATTTAAACTAGAAATACAAGACAATAAATGTAAAGTTAAACAAATAAATAAAATAGATATACATGGTTAAAATTCAAACGATATGTTAATTTTAGAACTTCCTTTATACTATAAAATAACAAGACAAAAGAAAAGAAGAAAACAAGATAAAAAAATCAAAGTACAAACAAATACAAAAATAAGTAAGACAAGAAAATATACATTCAAGTATGTAAATAAATCAAATATGAAAAAAATATAATCTCACTTAGATTACAAAGTGATAAAATAAAACAAAAGAAATACACATTCAAATAATAAAAGAAAGAGATAAAACAAATATAACTACCTATATACAAACAAATACAATATAAAGTAATAAAGGCAAGTAAAAGAAGACAAAGAAAATAGGCAGCCTGTAGAGTTAGAAAAACAAATATATTAGCATATAAACAAGGACAAGTAGGTATGGAATGAAGTAAGGCAAAAGCAATATGTATACAAGTATGTAAAAGTGTTCGTTGACGGAAATTCTATCGGATTAGAAAACCATCGAATGAATTTTGAAATAAAAATAAACCGCAAGCGCACGGCATACACTTGTAGTACGTGGCGAATACGGGTCGATCCGCAGGGAATTGATGATTTTAAAATTCTATTCAATCAAATTATACCAAAGTCGAGTGAAAGTTAAGCTAAAAATGTAGAAAACTAACAAAAGAAAATTGATAAAAATATGAAAGTGTTAAGACAATTTAGAGGCAATTTCCACTCTCTAGATCACATAAATCAACAAAATGAAGTTATGATCTCTCTTTTCTTGTCATTAATGAATTAGTTGATGTGTTTATCATAAGTATGATATATTTGTGCTATTAATTAGCCCAATATAAACCATCAAACTATAACACAACCACTAATACACTTTTAAATCTCATAAAATTTGACAACAAAGTTGAAAGCAAAATCTATTTTAAGCATGGCCTATTAACTATTAATTAGAAATATAAGCCATCAAATTTTAATTTCAACATTCACTTCTTTGCCATAATCATATGTAGATGAAGAGGCAATTTGTGTTTTGTTTGTTTAAGCATAGCCTATTTGTTATGAACAACATAGACTATCAAATTCAAAGCTAAACAACATCATTAAACCACTTCAATCATTCTCATTAAGCACAAAAGATAGCATAAACAACAAAATGTTGGATCTACATACTAGAGAGCTTCATTACCCCTAAATTGAAGGGATTAAGCTCTCATATTTGTTATCATATGAACAAATGTAGAAAGCAACATGAAACAAGAAGAGAAAAAGAGAGCAAAAATGAAAGGAAAAATTATTCTACTTGCATAAGTAAACTGGATCTACACTACAACATGAAAGGAAAATAAACAAGAGAAGAAAAGAGAAATATATTAAAGTTGCATAAAAAATTTACATGAAACAAAATGGCTAAGTAGCCATGGAAAAAGAAAAGAGAAGCTTTCTTTTATTTTGAGCCTAAACTAAGCTAAAGAGAGACTAACTAAGAGAGATTACATGAAACATAAGGGGTATATATACAAGCATGAAACCCTAATTCATAATTTGGGGAATGACCAAACTACCCTTGAGAAAGTGTGGAGGCCAAGTAATCATTAGCTTCTACTAATCATCATTTAAGTGTACATGAAGCCATTAATTCCATAAGCATGTGCATTAGCCATTAATTTGTACATTAAGGTAGGTGGGTAGGTGGGGTCCTCCATGTTCTTCACTTTGAATTATTTCCATCTTCATTTCTTTGTATTGATTTTGTGCATGCATACCTTCATGAAACCACTTCTATTTGAGATCAAATTCCTACAAAAAATATATATATAATTCAATTAATTTTTCTCAAAGAAATATATGCACACAAATGACAATTTTGCCCTTGGATGAAAATGAATACGTGACAATTTGGAATTAATATGAATTTTGGTTAAAACAAGTTAAAATACCCGATATGATCATTTATTTAATTTAAATAGATTAAATATGGTGATAAAAATATGCACATTTACGTGCACATCAAAAAGCAAGATATCAGCCGAGTTATCTTCAGCATGGACAAGAACACTATCAGCCCATACCTTTAGTATAAGGAAAAGATAACATCACCCTATACAAAATATTATAATCACCCTGTTGTACAAACAAAACATAACATCAACCTGTAAATTCATTCTTTTATATATCTTCTTCATCATAGTTTTAAATTCTGAAGCATACCATTTAGAAAGAAAGAAAGAAAAAAATGTTTCAAACCTAGAAGCATTAAACAATTCAAAGCAGAATAAATCAATTCAAATCTGGAAGTTCAACTTCAAAAGCAACTCAAACAAACCTGAAGCCTTAGAGATCCAATATTTCAAACTAAAACAAAAACAAAACATACAACCTCATTGAAAACCAGAGATTCAAGAGAGAGGGCTTTAGCTTGCAAACTCACTGTTTTTCTCAACATAAAAGAACTTTGTCCATTTCAAAAAGAATCAGGTGAGTAAAACATGATTTTTTACAAGCTTTAGGCAATTTAAATAGTTCAAGATTTATTGATAATTTGGGTTATATGTGCTCTAGTTTGAACATATGTTTTGTGATGCTCTGTACTCCTCTGATGATGTATACAGGATGTATAGTTTCTTCTAAAATTTGATATATTCTCATCAAATCATTATTAAGCAAAGTTTTCAACTGAAACAAGATGGTAAACTCAAATAAAGATTTTTTATTTTTTTTGAAGATGTTTAAACTACCTTTGAAAAGAATAACAACTGTAGTACTGTTTTACAGGTAATCAAACAATAAATTGATAAATTCAATTATTTTAAAAATCTAATTCAAGTTTATAACTTGAATGCTTAGTGAAATTTATGATTTTTAAAACGAAAATGAAGATTTTTAGATTTGTATTTAAGGTGTAGTTTGTATATAAACAAAAATTACATTTTTACAAATTTCAGGTTATTGATCCGATTTAAAATATTGAAACTTGAATTTAAGCTAGTATTAACATCATAGATCATAGGAAAAATGCGAGGTAATTTTTTTATCCATCGAGGTTGGAGATTTAAATTGGTTTAGGGTTTAGAAGCAACTCGTGGTCGATTGGATTTTACGAAGCTGTTCGCCGAAGTGGGTGAACTGGAGACTATCGGTGGTGGGGGAATTGGAAGAGGAATGTCTGGCGTGGCTTTGGGCAGAGGTTCGTGGTTGCTGGTGATCGGAGTTGGTGTGGCGAGGAGATTTTGGTGAACTGTGTTATTTCCAGGCAGGGGTCGACAAGCTCGTTTTCGATTCCCTGATGATCTCGTCGATCTGGGCTACAAGGATGATCGGCGAAGTCGTAGGTGATCTGAAGGTGGTCGCGGTGTTGGTCAGAACGTCGTCGTTCAGGCGTACACGTGTACGCGTGTCAGAACGTGTTATTGGATTGGGTAGTGTGTGACTCGAAGGAATACTCGAGGAAGGGAAGTCGTGGCCCGGGTTTGATCTCGTGTAGCCGTGAGTGTTTTTCTGGTATAATAAGTTTTAACTTAAAACTAAAACTAAGGTTGAAAAAAAAAAGTAGAAGGAAGCACGGAGAAGAAAGGGAAGAGACTCGGGGAAAAGATGAGAAGAACCCGAGGGTGACTCGAGTACGAACATAGGTTTACTCGGGTTTTGTAAAAAAAAATTTGGATTAAGCCCAATAAAATTTCGAATTTACAATGTTAAGTGAATTTTGGAAATTTTCAAAGTAAATAATGTTGATTTATTTTAAGTTGAGAACTTACTATAAGTTTTAAATTATTTAATAATGTTTTCCTTAAAATTTAAATTAGGGATTTATGATTTGGAATTCATTAAACTATTAAGTTTAATTAAATGGGAATTTAATTATTTAATTTATTTTTGATTTGGGTTAATTAAATAAGTAACTAAAGGTATAAATTAATTAATTAAGGTTTAAGATTAATTAATTAAGGAATAATGAATTGGTCATTAAAGATTATAAATTAAATATTAATTAATGATTTAAGTTTGATTAACCAAGTAATTAAGGAATGATTAATTAAGGAGAATTAATTTATGAAGGTGATTAAGGAATGATAATTAATTGAGGAATAATTAATTTAAGTAATTAATTTAAAGATAATTAATTACATGGTGAGTTAAATAATTAAAATTATTTAAATAATTAAAGTTTGATGAATTGTAATTTAAGGTTAATTAATTTATTATTAATGGTTAATTAATAAATGATTAAAGAATAATTAATCAAAATGATTGGTAATTAATGATTAATTAACCAGGATTAGTAATTTATTCATAGAAATTGATCTGATTTAAATCAATCAGATAATTAAATTGATCCTACCTACGGATGTTTGGATTTTATTGAATGGTTGAATTGTTTGATATCCCTGATATGTGATGCTTTGTGATATACCCTGATTTGAATTGTGACCTGTGATGTAATTTATCATCTGTGATATTTATCTGTGATCTGTGAATGAACGATAAGCGTTATACTTTATATCGCTTATCAATTATATTTCTGTATTGTGGTCTGTGATGATTGAATGATGATTGCACTATTGTGTAAAACCCCTGGACTACACCATACACACACCAATATGGATTTCACGTGGAAATCGGTTAAGTCACAAAGGATTTAAATTTAATATTTTTGAAATTGAAATTTTTATTTCAATTGAGTTTGGAAATGAATTTGGGTTAAATATTAAAAACTTTTGGAAAAGTTGTTTTCAAAGATTTAAGTTATTTTTGAATAACTTGATTTAGTTTTGAAATTCAAATTTGAATTTGAATTCAATATTTGAAATTTAATTCAATGATAGGAAATTTTGGTTAAAAATGTTATAAATGTGTTTATATGAAGTTAAACCATTTTAAAAGTAAAATTTTGAGAATTTGGATTTAACCCAAGAACCTTAACTCGTATGAATGAATCAGATTTCCAAAATGAAATTGTTTGTTAAAAAAGAATAAAAGCTTTCAGATACGAAATGAAATTCTGGTTTAATTAAAGGAATTTCAAGATTGAATTGAAAAATGGTTTTCCAAGTTATGAATGAATTCTTTCTGAAAGCTATGAATTGAATCTGTTTATTTTTAACAGATTTAAAATGATGATTTATTTAAACCATTCGAAATGAAATTGTTTTGAAAGCTATAAGTTAAATCTTTGATTTAAAGATTTAATGAGTTAAATTGAAATGGAAATTGATTTGGAAAATCTGTGAATGAATCTTTTGTTTAAAAGATAGAAATGTGGAAATTGTTTAAACCGTTGCAGGTTGTTAAAATGAATCATTTTGTTTAAAGATTTGAAAATGGTAATTTGTTAAACCATTTGAAAAAGAGAAGTTTGGGTAATAAATTGTGACTTAATTGAAATCCCATTATCCATTTGTTTTTGAACATTGCGCTCACTATTCGGTTTAGCCGGGAAAAGACCTTTGTGTCATATAACCCATTCCGAATTAGTGATACGTCGTATATGGATAGCATTTAAAGACCGGTGTTGAAGACCGGGTATTTGCGAGAGCGATAGGATGACTTATCGATTGTCTCTGCACTGAGTCGCGCCGGTATAGAGATCTCCTAAGTGATGGGAAATCCGATCGGGATTGTGAATACCCGGATTGCAAGGGCTTCTTTGGAAGTGCCTTCGGTTCTGTTCGAACCCGGAACAGACTTGTATGGTTACATGTCTGACATTACACTTTAAGATATAAAGCCAATTTCTTTCAAATACATTTCTGTTTGGTGACGGAGAATTTATTCTCTTAGCTTAGTACCCTTCTCTGAGACGTACGAGCTTAGAGGTTATGTAGTTGAAATTTATCAGCGATATATTCCCAATTTGGTAATGTGACATGCTGAGTGTTGCTGTGTGATGATCATTGTTTGATCATTTGTGATATGATCATTTGTTTGATCATTTATCTTTGTGATCATTACTTTGATCATCTGTTGACCCAAAGCATGGCTTTGTGACAAAGCGTAGCTTTGTGGACGAGACTTCGTCGAACCTTACACCCCGGAATGGTCAAACAGGAAAGATGCGGCAAGGTTATTGGGGGTAGCGCCCCTTAGGGTATGTACATTTCCTTCTGGATAGAAGTGGTATCATGGTATGGAGCCCAGATACTTAACTTATGTGGATATCGCAAACATATTTATATCTTACTTTGTGATTTGTTGCTGGGGCCCCGGTTAAAGGTTGGTTACAACTGGGAGATGGCATACTTGTGTCAGTAGTTACCCAGTTAGGGGTAACCCGGCCTTATGTCGGCAGAGATCCGGTTAGGTTCTCGGGACGTCTTTCCAGAGGCGTTTCCATGTGGCAATGGGAAGTTCCTTGGCCTGACCATTTGTTGGAAATCCAAAGAAACAATACGAGCCTTTACAATTTCAATTGTATGACCTATCTCCTCAGGAGGCAGCTATAGCAGGCATAATATAATGGTACCTATGATGGCTAAGATTTATATTCTACTTTCAAAATGTTTTCCACTATGCACTAATAAATATATCAAAAACGATTTGATTTGATTTTTGCATAATAAGCATCTTTGACTAACATAAGAAGAAATCTCCTCCAAGTCAGCGTTTGCATTGTGTATGTGGTGGGAGGTCTTATGGTAGTTTCATTTTTCAAAAGCATTGCGAATTGACTTTAAAAATTCTCCTGTTGTTTGTTTTTAAAGATAAACTGTTTTGTTGCTCACACCAGTCCCATGACTGATCTGGAGTTTATTGTTTCTTTCCTAAACTCTGGGTGCTCAAAATTTTTCTACACGAGCAGTCTAGAGTTGGGTTTTTCAGATAGTCAGGTTCGGTAGATTATCTGGAGCTAGTTCAGTCTTTGGATATGGACTGCACTTGCTTATCTTTGTGCATCGTTATTGGGAGTTCGAGCTATTTCTGGATTGATGTTTTGGAGATGGAGATTATCCGCTGCTGATGTTATTGTTTTCTTTTCCGCTGCTATTTCTTGTATCATATCTCTGATGTATATTGATATTCATTGTATCACTCTGTTGTATCAGATATTGTATATCAATGTATTATTTTTTTTCTTCCGCTGTGTCATTTACTTAATGTTGTTATAAGCTCCGGCGACTCGGATTTGAACGGTCGAATCTATGGCATTCGAGTACGATGTAAAGTATGGATGTCGATTTTCGAGCGGGCAAAATCTGCTTCGTTACATTTGGTATCCGAGCTAAGGTTGAACTCTGGCTCAGGAGTATAACACGTTAAGTAACTCATTAGAGATAGGGTGAAGTATCCCTAGAACGAGTGTATCTCTAAGATATCCGCCTGAATGTCTCAGTAAATTCTCTTACAATCCACTAATAGTGAGTATGAGTGCAAGAAGAAGACGAGATAGGGGATTGGAAATAGGACTATAAATGGTCAATACCCTGCAACAGTGGAAACAACTTTCTTATCAATCTTCTTTGATTCGTTTCCAAAATTCTTTTGATTTCTTCGCATCAGCTACAAGAAGAAGTTTTGGTGTGAGGATGGCTCTACGAACCGTTGTAGAAAATCCTTACTTCGTATCTTCATTGGATATTTATCAGTTTTGATTTAAACTTTAATGAATTGGAAATTTGGAAATAAAATTTTAAGTAAATTGGAAATTTTAAATTGAGTTAAATGGATTAATAGAATATGAGGGCTAAATTGAATTGAATCAATTAAAACGATTTCGTTTAAAACCAAATTTGAAATTCTATTATAATTTCTCGGGTTGATCGAAGTCCGAAGAGGGACAAATTGGTATATATTTTGAGATATTCCGACTTGAATTCGAAATCCGTATCTTGTGTTTGAGGAATTATAGGAGATCGAATCTGTCTATCTCTGTGTTATTTTCGTGCCTGCGAATTTCGAGGACGGAATTCTTTTAAGGGGGGAAGTTTGTAACGACCCTAGATTTTAATTTAATTTAAATTGATAATTAAATAGATTTTTGAATAAAAAATTGTAAAATTGATTTTTAAATGGAAACGAGTTTCCCCGATTCAAATAGAATCTATATTTAGTCATATGAATTTTAATGATTTGTATATATGTGAATATATATGTATTTGAGCATATATATAAGCAAATTTGAAATAATATATATGTATATGTTGGATTTGAAAATATAATCTTAAATAAATGGGTTAAAGACTAATAATAATAATAATAATAATTAAAATTTAAACTAGAAATACAAGACAATAAATGTAAAGTTAAACAAATAAATAAAATAGATATACATGGTTAAAATTCAAACGATATGTTAATTTTAGAACTTCCTTTATACTATAAAATAACAAGACAAAAGAAAAGAAGAAAACAAGATAAAAAAAATCAAAGTACAAACAAATACAAAAATAAGTAAGACAAGAAAATATACATTCAAGTATGTAAATAAATCAAATATGAAAAAATATAATCTCACTTAGATTACAAAGTGATAAAATAAAACAAAAGAAATACACATTCAAATAATAAAAGAAAGAGATAAAACAAATATAACTACCTATATACAAACAAATACAATATAAAGTAATAAAGGCAAGTAAAAGAAGACAAAGAAAATAGGCAGCCTATAGAGTTAGAAAAACAAATATATTAGCATATAAACAAGGACAAGTAGGTATGGAATGAAGTAAGGCAAAAGCAATATGTATACAAGTATGTAAAAGCAAGATATCAACCGAGTTATCTTCAGCATGGACAAGAACACTATCAGCCCATACCTTTAGTATAAGGAAAAGATAACATCACCCTATACAAAATATTATAATCACCCTGTTGTACAAACAAAACATAACATCAACCTGTAAATTCATTCTTTTATATATCTTCTTCATCATAGTTTTAAATTCTGAAGCATACCATTTAGAAAGAAAGAAAGAAAAAAATGTTTCAAACCTGGAAGCTTTAAACAATTCAAAGCAGAATAAATCAATTCAAATCTAGAAGTTCAACTTCAAAAGCAACTCAAACAAACCTGAAGCCTTAGAGATCCAATATTTCAAACTAAAACAAAAACAAAACATACAACCTCATTGAAAACCAGAGATTCAAGAGAGAGGGCTTCAGCTGCAAACTCACTGTTTTTCTCAACATAAAAGAACTCTGTCCATTTCAAAAAGAATCAGGTGAGTAAAACATGATTTTTTACAAGCTTTAGGTAATTTAAATAGTTCAAGATTTATTGATAATTTGGGTTATATGTGCTCTAGTTTGAACATATGTTTTGTGATGCTCTGTACTCCTCTGATGATGTATACAGGATGTATAATTTCTTCTAAAATTCGATATATTCTCATCAAATCATTATTAAGCAAAGTTTTCAACTGAAACAAGATGGTAAACTCAAATAAAGATTTTTTATTTTTTTTTGAAGATGTTTAAACTACCTTTGAAAAGAATAACAACTGTAGTACTGTTTTACAGGTAATCAAACAATAAATTGATAAATTCAATTATTTTAAAAATCTAATTCAAGTTTATAACTTGAATGCTTAGTGAAATTTATGATTTTTAAAACGAAAATGAAGATTTTTAGATTTGTATTTAAGGTGTAGTTTGTATATAAAAAAAATTACATTTTTGCAAATTTTAGGTTATTGATCCGATTTAAAATATTGAAACTTGAATTTAAGCTAGCATTAACATCATAGATCATAGGAAAAATGCGAGGTAATTTTTTTATCCATCGAGGTTGGAGATTTAAATTGGTTTAGGGTTTAGAAGCAACTCGTGGTCGATTGGATTTTACGAAGCTGTTCGCCGAAGTGGGTGAACTGGAGACTATCGGTGGTGGGGGAATTGGAAGAGGAACGTCTGGCGTGGCTTTGGGCAGAGGTTCGTGGTTGCTGGTGATCGGAGTTGGTGTGGCGAGGAGATTTTGGTGAACTGTGTTATTTCCAGGCAGGGGTCGACAAGCTCGTTTTTGATTCCCTGATGATCTCGTCGATCTGGGTTACAGGGATGATCGGCGAAGTCGTAGGTGATCTAAAGGTGGTCGCGGTGTTGGTCAGAACGTCGTCGTTCAGGCATACACGTGTACGCGTGTCAGAACGTGTCAGTGGATTGGGTAGTGTGTCACTCGAAGGAATACTCGAGGAAGGGAAGTCGTGGCCCGGGTTTGATCTCGTGTAGCCGTGAGTGTTTTTCTGGTATAATAAGTTTTAACTTAAAACTAAAACTAAGGTTGAAAAAAAAGTAGAAGGAAGCACGGAGAAGAAAGGGAAGAGAATTGGGGAAAAGATGAGAAGAACCTAAGGGTGACTCGAGTACGAACCTGGGTTTACTTGGGTTTTGTAAAAAAAAATTTGGATTAAGCACAACAAAATTTCGAATTTACAATGTTAAGTGAATTTTGGAAATTTTCAAAGTAAATAATGTTGATTTATGTTAAGTTGAGAACTTACTATAAGTTTTAAATTATTTAATAATGTTTTCCTTAAAATTTAAATTAGGGATTTATGATTTGGAATTCATTAAACTATTAAGTTTAATTAAATGGGAATTTAATTATTTAATTTATTTTTGATTTGGGTTAATTAAATAAGTAATTAAAGGTATAAATTAATTAATTAAGGTTTAAGATTAATTAATTAAGGAATAATGAATTGGTCATTAAAGATTATAAATTAGATATTAATTAATGATTTAAGTTTGATTAACCAAGTAATTAAGGAATGATTAATTAAGGATAATTAATTTATGAAGGTGATTAAGGAATGATAATTAATTGAGGAATAATTAATTTAAGTAATTAATTTAAAGATAATTAATTACATGGTGAGTTAAATAATTAAAATTATTTAAATAATTAAAGTTTGATGAATTGTAATTTAAGGTTAATTAATTTATTATTAATGGTTAATTAATAAATGATTAAAGAATAATTAATCAAAATGATTGGTAATTAATGATTAATTAACCAGGATTAGTAATTTATTCATAGAAATTGATCTGATTTAAATCAATCAGATAATTAAATTGATCCTACCTACGGATGTTTGGATTTTATTGAATGGTTGAATTGTTTGATATCCCTGATATGTGATGCTTTGTGATATACCCTGATTTGAATTATGACCTGTGATGTAATTTATCATCTGTGATATTTATCTGTGATCTGTGAATGAACGATAAGCATTATACTTTATATCGCTTATCAATTATATTTCTGTATTGTGATCTGTGATGATTGAATGATGATTGCACTATTGTGTAAAACCCCTAGACTACACCATACACACACCAATATGGATTTCACGTGGAAATCGGTTAAGTCACAAAGGATTTAAATTTAATATTTTTGAAATTGAAATTTTTATTTCAATTGAGTTTGGAAATGAATTTGGGTTAAATATTAAAAGCTTTTGGAAAAGGTGTTTTCAAAGATTTATGTTATTTTTGAATAACTTGATTTAGTTTTGAAATTCAAATTTGAATTTGAATTCAATGATTGGAAATTTTGGTTAAAAATGTTATAAATGTGTTTATATGAAGTTAAACCATTTTAAAAGTAAAATTTTGAGAATTTGGATTTAACCCAAGAATCTTAACTCGTATGAATGAATCAGATTTCCAAAATGAAATTGTTTGTTAAAAAAGAATAAAAGCTTTCAGATAAGAAATGAAATTCTGGTTTAATTAAAGGAATTTCAAGATTGAATTGAAAAATGGTTTTCCAAGTTATGAATGAATTCTTTTTGAAAGCTATGAATTGAATCTGTTTATTTTTAATAGATTTAAAATGATGATTTATTTAAACCATTCGAAATGAAATTGTTTTGAAAGCTATAAGTTAAATCTTTGATTTAAAGATTTAACGAGTTAAATGGAAATGGAAATTGATTTGGAAAATCTGTGAATGAATCTTTTGTTTAAAAGATAGAAATGTGGAAATTGTTTAAACCGTTGCAGGTTGTTAAAATGAATCTTTTTGTTTAAAGATTTGAAAATGGTAATTTGTTAAACCATTTGAAAAAGAGAAGTTTGGGTAATAAATTGTGACTTAATTGAAATCCCATTATCCATTTGTTTTTGAACATTGCGCTCACTATTCAGGTTAGCCGGGAAAAGACCTTTGTGTCATATAACCCATTCCGAATTAGTGATACGTCGTATATGGATAGCATTTGAAGACCGGTGTTGAAGACTGGGTATTTGCGAGAGCGATAGGATGACCTATCGATTGTTTCTGCACTGAGTCGCGCCGGTATAGAGATCTCCTAAGTGATGGGAAATCCGATCGGGATTGTGAATACCCAGATTGCAAGGGCTTCTTTGGAAGTGCCTTCGGTTCTGTTCGAACCCGGAACAGACTTGTGTGGTTACATGTCTGACATTACACTTTAAGATATAAAGCCGATTTCTTTCAAATACATTTCTATTTGGTGACGGAGAATTTATTCTCTTAGCTTAACACCCTTCTCTGAGACGTATGAGCTCAGAGGTTATGTAGTTGAAATTTATCAGCGATATATTCCCAATTTGGTAATGTGACATGCTGAGTGTTGATGTGTGATGATCATTGTTTGATCATTTGTGATATGATCATTTGTTTGATCATTTATCTTTGTGATCATTACTTTGATCATCTGTTGACCCAATGCATGGCTTTGTGACAAAGCGTAGCTTTGTGGACGAGACTTCGTCGAACCTCACACCCTGGAATGGTCAAAACAGGAAAGATGCGACAAGGTTATTGGGGGTAGCGCCCCTTAGGGTATGTACATTTCCTTTTGGATAGAAGTGGTATCATGGTATGGAGCCCAGATACTTAACTTATGTGGATATCGCAAACATATTTATATCTTACTTTGTGATTTGTTGCTGGGGTCCCGGTTAAAGGTTGGTTACAACTGGGAGATGGCATACTCGTGTCAGTAGTTACCCAGTTAGGGGTAACCCGTCCTTGTGTTGGTAGAGATCCGGTTAGGTTCTCAGGACGTCTTTCCAGAGGCGTTTCCATGTGGCAATGGGAAGTTCCTTGGCCTGACCATTTGTTGGAAATCCAAAGAAACAATACGAGCCTTTACAATTTCAATTGTATGACCTGTCTCCTCAGGAGGCAGCTATAGCAGGCATAATATAATGGTACCTATGCTGGCTAAGATTTATATTCTACTTTCAAAATGTTTTACACTATGCACTAATAATAATATCAAAAACGATTTGATTTGATTTTTGCGTAATAAGCATCTTTGACTAACACAAGAAGAAATCTCCTCCAAGTCTACGTTTGCATTGTGTGTGTGGTGGGAGGTCTTATGGTAGTTTCATTTTTCAAAAGCATTGCGAATTGACTTTAAAAATTCTCCTGTTGTTCGATTTTAAAGATAAACTGTTTTGTTGCTCACACCAGTCCCATGACTGATCCTGGATGCTCAAAAGTTTTCGACACGAGCAGTCTAGAGTTGGGTTTTTCAGATAGTCAGGTTCGGTAGATTATCTGGAGCTAGTTCAGTCTTTGGATATGGACTGCACTTGCTTATCTTTGTGCATCGTTATTAGGAGTTCGAACTATTTTTGGATTGATGTTTTGGAGATGGAGATTATCCGCTGCTGATGTTATCGTTTTCTTTTCCGCTGCTATTTCTTGTATCATATCTCTGATGTATATTCATTGTATCACTCTGTTATATCAGATATTGTATCAGATATTGTATATCAATGTATTATTCTTTTTCTTTCGCTGTGTCATTTACTTAATGTTGTTATAAGCTCCGGCGACTCGTATTTGAACGGTCGAATCTATGGCATTCGAGTACGATGTAAAGTATGGATGTCGATTTTCGAGCTGGCAAAATCCGCTTCGTTACAGATATCTTTATACATAGTTGATTTCGAGGTAACAAGGCAAGAACCACCATTATTGTGAATATAAAATGAAGGCTTTGGGGATCGATGAATCTGTATTCTCAATAGCTAAACCTAGCGCTGTGAACAATAGAAAAATCGAACAATTCACACTTATACAATACATGTATGCTGGTGCCCAGAGATAGGTACCAACTAAGTTTTGTGGTTCATGATTGGACCTAAAGAACGTGTCCATTCCAAGTATTCAAAGATAGATGCCAAATAACTCTTTTACCCATGACTCGGGCATCGAAGTATAAGGGGTCAAATGAGACAGTGCGCTCCAAGAATTTTGCTAGCAAAGCATCGAGCCATTGCCCAGAGGATGGAAAAATAGACAATCCAATGCTTGGAGTCAGGTAAGATCAGCTGCGAACGTCTAGAGATAGACGTTGCGATGCCCAGAGACAAGTGTCGTGTTTACCCAGCCCTATAGGTAGGGCATATATGTTCAATGCCCAGAGCTATGCGAGATCCTGTGAATACATCTGGAAAAGGACGTTCAAACCATTGTTAAAGGAGATTAATCTCGATCGATGCCTGAGAATGGGAAAGACAAAGCATGGATGTCCAGAGGTGGATATCCAAGATACTACGCTTTAGAGACAAAAAGAGTAGTATAAAAATCCAACCTTATCTCTACTTAAGCAAAAACTTGATTGAAGATGAAGAAGGCAAATTATCGGGTTAACCAAATATTAATGAGGGAGTTGTCCATGTGTACATGGATGTGGTGGATGATAATATCACTCCAATCTAGACACACTTACAATCATCACCAAAAACTAAGTACATAGATAAAAAAATGCAAAGTTCGAAGAAAAACTGATTTATTCTTTATTAATAGACATTTTCAACAAAAATGGTGGTTGTACCCGAACAACGTCAGCCATGTACACAATTTGAAGTTAAAAAAACATCAAAAAGGCAAAAGAAACTGTAACTAAGTTTTCCTCCTCTTCCTTTCTTTCCTCCCCTCTCTGAAGGAATGTGTACCAGATTTGCTGGGTTTCCTTCTGCTCATCCCCTTGCTTTTATCATCCTTTGTGTAACGATCCCAAAATTTTAGATTATTTTAAATTAATAATTGATTTAAATTTTGATTTAAATTTGTGAAATTGTTCGAATTTATCAAGTTTAAAATACGAGAAATATATTTGAATTTAAAATTTGAGTCAGGAGTTTGAAATTGAATATTAACTCTGTATTTGAAACTCGAACTAATGACTTAGAAAAAATAAATTGGATTTAAAAATTTTTGCTTATGTAAATTAATTGATTGATAGTTTTTAATTTAATCGAAATTCTTTTACAATTTTGTTAAAAGAGTAGATGGGCTTTAATTTTAATGTTGGCCCATATTTTTGTTGCAGCTGTGATTAAGTAACCCCTCTCCCCTCAATTTCTCATTCATTCAAACCCTAAACCTAAAACAGACGAGAAGAAAAAAATGGCGGCTTCAAAATTTTCGTTCGTTCGCTCATCTCCTTCGTTCACCGTTCGTTCAACAAACTAGAGCTCGTTCAAATCAAAGGCGCCAACTTTATTCGATCGAACCAGTGATGATTTTTGGGTGCTTGCTTCGTTGATCATTCGTGCTCCTCGTTTCGACAAAGGTGAGTAAATCTCTTTACTCACATCTAGTTCCTTCTTAGTATGGTGCATCTGTAAATTCAATTTTCTTCGATGTTGATTTATCTCGGCTATTTGATTTTTCCTTTGCTGGGACTATGTGATAATGTTTTGTTAATTGGTGAATTCTTTGGTACTTCGACCTCGGTCGCTTTGACTTTGTGAAAATATGCGAGTTTTACTCACATCTTATTCATACTCTGTTTGATTTTCTGCTTCTTGATAGTCTCGGCTTTGAATTGGTGATAAACTTCGATTTTTATAAAATTGGTTGAATTTGTTTTTTTGTGCCGTTTGATTTTGCTTTGATTATCACGGCATAAACTTTCCAAATTTTCGATTCCTGACCTTTTCAAACATACCGATACGAACTTGATATTTTTATTTCCTGTTTCGTGAATTTTTCAACTGATAAAAATATGAGCTTGATTTTGTTTAACTTTCCTTTCTGGATTCCCGTTGTCTTCGACATTGAATTTAATTGAGCTTGCATCCTTGCCTTAGTTGATATGTAGTTCACTGCGTCATTTCTTTGTTTGGTTGTTTGCTTCTCTGCCACTTCTCTGTTACTTTATATATTCATCGAATGTTGCATTGTATGATTTCTCTGTTATCATTTGATAAGTAGTAGTCTACTCCATCATTTCACCCAGTATCCTTGAAGTTAATTCTTGTCTGGTCGATAATTTTACTATCACTGCACTGTCCTATTTGATCATATGTGAACTTGCATCACTGTAGAGGTTGTACTGCACTTCATATAATCTGATTACTGTGGCCTTCCTGTGTCCACCTTGTAGTTGCATTTAGATGTTCACTTGAGATTGCTTCTGATTTTCACTGGTTCATCTTCATTTGATCTTTACTGTTGTATCATTGGTATTTCTGTATGTTTGCCACTGTTTGATTTGCCATAGCTTGATCCATTCAGAAACAATGTTGCATTTTGGTTGTAGCTTGGTCTGCATTATTGCTTGTGTTCTGGTTTTTGTTGTCTCCATTTTGCATTCACTTGTAGTTATCATCAGTTGCATTCATTCCTCTGCATTCATTGTTGTCCAGTCTGGTTTCACTGCTTTGACTTGTTTCTGGCTTGAACTTGGGGTTGTCTTAACTACTGAGGCACTTGAGTTACATTTGTAGTAGTTCTGTATTGACTTGGAACTTTGTATCTGTCCTCTGATTGCCATTGTCACTTGATCTTGCTGTGACATTTGTGACTCGGTCCACTTTGTCACTGCATATCTATATATGCTTGACCTGTTTCTTCTAGTTGTACTGCCCTTTGTTGTCACTCCTTGTCTCGGGTCTGCATCCACACTGGTCTGGTCCTCTTTTGATTCATGTTCATGTACTGTACACTGCATATGCTTCTGATAGCATTGGTACAGTTGTTATGTATCTCCAATTGACTTGAGTTTGACTGTAGCTTGCATTATCACTGCATCTTCATTTACCTGTTGTATATGCAGTGTATTGATTGTCTGCATTGTGGCTGCAGTGTCGCATGCTCACGTCATGTGTTTTCACCTTAGTAGTCTGCATATATGAATTCACTTTAACGTGCTGCCTGGTTATGTTAACATGTGTGTATGTATATGAATACATCTTCCTAGTATTGCACTTTGGTTGTTCACCTGGAGTTGCATTCACTTCATGTTTGTATTATTTTGGTCTGGCCCTGTTGCTTGCTGTTACTTACTTGGTGCGTTGTGCTCTATTGTTGCATTTTCACCGAGTCACTGATTTTGGGTCGAGACTTGATTTTATGTCTTGACCATTTCCTTTGAATTTGTACATTGTGTTGAATCCAGTTTCAAAGACTCGGGTTTGACCTTGTGCTCGTCTATGGGTTTTTGTTGATCTTTTGTGCATTTCACCATTGTAGTGGCGAGGCAGTGCACGCGTGCGTGTACGGCAGCCAATCGAACTCTGATGGTTTTAAAGTGACAATTTCAATTGTTTTAAATTGATTTAGTCGATTTGATAAATTGTTTATTTATCTCTGTTGATGATTTAAATCTGCTGATTTATTGCTTAACACTGTTTAGTGTTAAAATTTTCGTTATCCGATTTCTTTGTTAAAAGGATTGGATATACGGAAATTATTGTGACTGTCGTCTATTTGATTATTACTACCTCTATGCACTAATAACTGGTTTGAATTAGACTGACCTGTGTATTATTTTCTTTTGAATGTAATACTCGGGTCAACCGAGTATTTTACAGCTTGAAGATTTTCGAGCAACGAAGTTAGAGAGAAAGAGTAAAAGAATCACTTAAGTTTTCAAGAAAATTGTATTTTAAGATATTCTGCTGTATCAGTATTAAATTGTATAAACTCTAATGTATGTAAAAGAAAATTCATAGTAATGAAATATTATTATACTGTGTTTCTGTGGATGATTCTGTTTAAACCTTATAAACTAAATAACAATTCGTCTTTTTGAACGTTTCATGTTGGTTTAATTACTGACTGGAGGCGGTCAGAAGGGGGAATGTTACACTTTGGAAAGTAACATTTTGGGTCATTTTGCCAATCATAGTCACTCCTTGGAGATTCGAGAGCCTCGCTTTGAGTACCGCTAGAGATAGAGGCAGAAGTAGGAACAACGTTAAATATCGAAGGCAATGAAAATGACAGGGGAGGAGAAGTGTCATCAAACCTTTCTTTTTTAATTTCCTTCATCAGCATAGCCTGCAACTACATCTCCAACTTCAAAGCTCCTAATAAGCATTCGATATCACCAGTAATGACAATGTATTCATCTTCATGAGTCTTGTGAAGATCGCATGCGGCCTCCTTATCCAAAGCGTGGATTATTTCAACGTTGGGACTCAGAGTGGTACCCGCTAGAGAGGCAAGAGTTGGAATGGAGCAGACACAATGGCTGATTCAATCAGCATAGCTTGTGTGCCTAATGAAAAGCTTCCCTTATGCAATGGTAGGTCGACCTGAAACTTGAAAAATGGAAACGTAGAGATTAGTGATGTCAAACGGTGTCATACGAGACATTTTGAATACAAGCGAGGTTAACAAAATACCTTCAGGATATTTGGACTTGATGTGAGCTAGTGTGCCACTAGAACCTCCTTCCAGAATAGGAGATAGGATGGGCAACTTCAGAAATAAAGGCTCTTCGGGGTTATATTGAGCATCCGATGAAGGTGCCAAAATGATTAAAGTACCGGAAGCTCCCCAACATCAGAAATAGCGCTAGAGCCGGAAAGAGAAGTGATGGTCACAATAATTGGCTGCTCTAAAGTCGACAGAGTAGTAGTGTCTACTACTAACTTGTGGGGAGAAAAGCTTGAACTCTCACCTATATCTTTTAGAATGAACTTGGATTGAGCCACAGTAGTTCCTTCAGGATGTAGGAGGAGCTCGCCAATCTTGAGTGCTTCTGTGTCTTTATCATCCAAAAGGTCGAGCTTTAGCTTCTCCTCATCGACCTCGGCTCTATTGGAGTGCTCTCGCTCCTGCTTCATAATCTCTTCCTAAGCCATGGCCAAAGCCTGGGGATACCTCTCTTATAACCATTTCAAGTTGCCGAACTTGATAACTTTTGCATAGAATTGCACAAGAAGAGGCTCAAGTTCAAATTTAACTTTATCCTCCGAAGCATTAACCCACTCGTCAGCCATCTTTACTTGGGCCTCTACGTCATCTCTCACTTTGCGAACATCTAGTAACTTGGGTGAGTGCGTCGTCTTTTTCTTTCTTTTCGACCCCCAACAAATTCTTTAGTTAAGTTATTTATGAGGCCTACTCTTCAACATCTTTTTGAGCTTTTTGTTTTCTAACCAAAGGTTATGACTCCTGTGATAAGCAGCTTGAACTTGCTTTAACTGGTTTTGACGATCTTCTTTTAAGGACTTAGTTTTCTCATCTAACTTCTTCTCAACCTCAAGCAGTAAAGTATTAAGTTTTTCAACCTTCTTGTCGAGATTGGAGATGATACGCTTGTCATCTTGTTAAATCTGTTTCATCCCATCGAGTTCTATCTTTCTCTTGTAGGAGACTTTAGAGATAGCCTCAACTGTCCTTTTCCACTTGTAATATTGATGATATATGTTGCCCATATAAGGCACGATGCCAGAACTAACCTTCGGAGGGATATTCTTTAGATAAGGAATGAAAACAACATCATCGAAGCAGATCTTTGGAAAGGCGCTCTTTATAGTGCAAATTTGAAATAGTTTCAATCTCTACGTTTGTAGCAGTGGTGTGAAGTGGCCTTTTCTCAGGTCTCTGGTAGGGAATATCAGAGGACATTAGACCAGATGTGTAACAACCCGCATATTTATCGATTTTATATTTAAATATTTTATTTAAATATTTTATCGTTAGTCGGATGTTAGTCCGAAAAGCTACTTTTTGCATACGGTCAAATTAGGACTCGAGACCACCTTCATTGAGTTCAAAATGACGTTTGCGATCTTTTTGAGTGTAAACTTTGATATGTTTGGAGTTAGTGAAATTCTTGCTACTTTTTCCCGCTTTTGACTTTGGTTTGGACTACACCTTCTTTAGTTCAGCCCAACCCTCTTCCTCACTCCATTCACCATTTGTTTTAACATTCAAGCTTTATCAAAAATGGTGGTGGGAAGTGGAAATTAAAACTCCAAATTCAAATTCTATTGCAAATCCGAAATTCAACTCCAAATTCAAGTAGAAGATAGTGGATTCAAGCTTTGGATTGCTTCTCCTTGCTTTCAATCTCCATCTTCATCCATTTTAGTGAAAAGGTGAGATTTTTGATCTCAAATCTTGCCTATAGATGTCATTGGGCTGTTGGGAATGATCCCCTATTGCATTTGTATGAATATTTGCATTTGGTTTGGATTGGATTGGCGAAAAACTCCAATTTTTAGTGTTTTTGGTGAAAAACTGCACTTAGGTCATTCTGCCTGGGCTAGGTCGTTTGCTGTTGAAAAGTCACACAGAGCTTAGGTCGTTTTCGACCTTAATTCGTTCTGGCCATAGGTCGTTCGCCATTAGGTCGCGCCCCTTAGGTCGCTCAGCCTACTTACCTCGCTAGGTCGTTAGCTCGGCCGTGCTTAGGTCGCTCACCCAGTAGGTCGCGCACTCTTTAGGTCGCGTACCACTTTAGGTCGCGTACTTCTTTAGGTCGCGTGCCCAGTTAGGTCGCGAGTCTATAGGTCGCGTACACTTTTAGGTCGCCACTTTTAGGTCGCGCCTCTTTTAGGTCGCTAGGTCGTTGGGAAATTAACTCGTCCGGCTTTGCCTACTTGTTAGCTCGTTTATCCCCTAGGTCGCTCGCGTGCTTAGGTCGTAGGTGGCGCTGGCACTTAGGTCGTAGGTCGCGAGTTCCTTAGGTCGCTCGCCTCCCTTAAGTCGCTCACCATTAGGTCGTATGGCCTATAAGTCGCTCGGCCATTTTGTTAGGTCGCTCGGCCATTGTGTTAGGTCGCGTGAACCCTTAGGTCGCAGGTCAAACACCGTAGCAGGGGCGTTGCCCCCGCACCCCCACCTAGGGGGTTGCCACCCCCTGGACCCCCCTCCGTAGGCGATCTTATCTGAAAAACATTCAACAGAAATTCCTACTTTGATGGTTTTGGGATTGATTTCTTTGGACTTTACTCACGTCTTCGAACGTGAATTTATGTGATTCGATTTGTTTCAACAATCGTTTTGTGACTTGTCACTCTAAAGATATGAAGGTTTCAATATTAATAGTAAATATCAAAGCTCTTTCATCAAAACAATTTCAAATCTATTTTATTACAAAGCTCTTTTTCCTAAACCGTTTTCCAATCTACTAGTATATACAAGCCTTTACTTCACTCGGATGAGAAATCGACTTAAACGACTTAGTAAAACGAGTGGTATGAAACGCTTGCGTTCACTTCGTCGATTAGCTCTTGGACTTGTTCGATTGAACCCTTTTCATGACAATTTCCTAGTGGAGATCTATAGTTTGTTCGTAAATATTTAAGTTAAGCTAGTGGTTATGGGACATGAAGCTAAACTCATATATTTACTAGCTTGGTGTGATCGACACTTCCTTATGATCATGACGATCAGTTTTGTGATTTAGACTAGCGATTGAGTGATGTCTCTTTGTCTGCGAGGGAGACTGGACCCCGCTTTTGTGATGTTTCACCATCACATATATGGGGTAGCACCCCATGGTCTTCGGGCCATTCGTGTGTCAAAGGCCTTCGGATCATCCGTGTGTTCGGAAAATTAAATGGATAGCTTCCATGAGATAGCTTCTCGTCCGTGTGCTCGGACTTCCCCTTCTTAGTGATTTCTGGATTTCGTGTGTTGATTTCTGGGATTTGTTCTGGATTTCGTGTGTTGATTTCTGGATTTAGTGCTTCACCAATTTTCGTGGTTTTCATTGATATGCTTTATCAATTTTTGTGTATTGGTGAATTCGTGTGTCATTACCTTTTTATGTCTTTGGATCTTTGAGAAGATTCTTGTGATATTGATTAATCCCTTGTTGATTATCATTTACATACTTATAGTAGTATGCCATCATTGTTATTATATGTTTATGCCATACCCCTTATTCTATATCATGTCATCTGATATTTATAGTTAGAATGATCCGTTTATTATTTTCTTATAAATAATACTCGGGTCAGATCGAGATGTTACAGGTGCTTCTGCTTGACTTCTCTTCAGGATTATTCTGACTTTTGGCTAACTACATAGATTAGTAGTTTTTGGATGTACACATTTGAGATATAGACTCTATATTGTGTACTTATTCTTTTGTATAGCACGTGATGCTATTCTTTTGTATTATCGTGGATCTTTCCGACCACTACTCTGATGTACACTTTCATGTGTTATATATTTATTCATATCTTCTTCCGCCTTTGTGATATGGATGTCTATGACTGATTTATGTTATGATTATTTCTATGTTTGTTTCCGAAGATTATATATAGCCACCGTGTGATAGCTTTGAGTTTGAATCGGTATGTCGGATTTCCTCCTTAAACGATATGCATTCTATACTATTCGACATATCGGTGCTCGCTCAAAGAAGTTATACGGATGGTCGCTCCTCAACAGCCTTATTCTCCATGCTAGTCGACAACATTACACCGTAGTGTTCTTGTCTAGCGTGGGTATAGAGGTGGGGCGTCACAAGATGACTGTTCGAAACGTCATGGCATATGGGAAGACATCATATGTTGTGTTGTAAGAGGGACTAAAACAAGGGACACTGAAACCTCGATTGGTGGGACGGGATCAGGTCTTGTTGAATATTTATCCATGCTATGCAGCAAATATGAGAGAGAGACCTACATCATGGAGATGACTCATGGGACCTATAATCTCTGTCCCATCTCCTATAATCTCACCTCTGATGCCTCTCTGAATCTGATTCATGGGATAAAAGGCGAGAGCGATCATATGGTCCAAGCTTTCTGTATTTATTGCTTTGACTCTTTATAGTGTCATAAAGATGTTTGCGTTTCATTGAGTATGAAAACAAAACGTGCATGAGTTAGTACAAGAAAAATGAAAAACAATACATATAGTACAAAAGCATAGAGTCATATAAGTGTGGACCTGTCCTAGTACCCCCAGTGGATCGTGGACTTAGAGTTTGATAACGGGGGTTATTTCCCCTACACCAATAGTAGGCACTTCATCGAGCAGACGAATGGGAAAACCAATATCTCCGATGTTAATGCTACCAAGGCCAAAAGAGCCAATTTCATCTGGTACACTCCCAAACGATTCATAAGTTTCCCCAAATGGAGGGATGGAAGTATCTTCGATTATAGAAGCCGATGGAGGTTGTGTAGTTGTTCGAGATGAGATAGTCTTTATCCTAGGCCATCAGGGGATAAGTGGAACGTGAGCCCCCTCCACACTAGAGGACTCATAACCAAGATCAACATCCTCATCACCTCCTCTATCACTCTCTTTCTCTTTGGCACTCTCTTTCTCTGCCACTGTCTCCAGCCCCTTGCCATGTATCAAGGCCGTATTAGGACCCTGCACAGGGGCACGGCCTGATCTTCACCAACATTACTTTCAGCTTGGGGATCCTGTTCAGGATAAACATCCTCTTGAACATCAAGTATGTAGCATATGCTATGCTTTTCCTCCAAAAGGTTATAAGCATGCAGGTTCTCGTCCGTGAGAAGAAATCTCATGTCTCTCTCTTCAAGTGGAACTTTGTGAAGATCCGCCAAGGTGCTTGCCATAGTTGCACCATTGGGTCTTCTCGAATCGTCTACAAACACCAAAAACAGTAAATTTAACAGTTCAAACTATGAAATCTATATTAGTAAGGAGAACAAACTCAAGACTTACGTCCAAATAGCCATTTTTACGCAAAACCAGGTAAACAACCAACAAAGAAGAACCTATCTTTAAACTGACTCAACTTGTTCCAGAGCCCCAGCACTATCCGACAACCCCTGGTAGGCTCTAAGAAAGTGAGTGAAGGGGATCCTTTTCAGTGCTTGAAGCTATATAAATAGCGAATTTCCTCAGAAGTAGGGACCCTATTCAAATGTCGAATGAATATCATGTACATACTATTCATAAGAGCATAGCTATTTGGGTGTAACTAAATTGGGGCAAGCTTTATAAACTGTAGGACTGTATGAATGAAGTGATTAAAAGGTGGAACACATCCAGCCATGCACATATATCGATTACAAGCTATATACCTCTCAAGTAGGAGATGTGCCCATGATAACCTTCGGGAACCAACACATCTTTGAAAGGAATCCCGGGCTTCTCACGTATTCATCTAAGGGATACCTCATCAACCTTAGAAACTGAGGAGTCTAAAGGATTTATCAAAATAAAGGCGTCACCTATATCAACATCAAGGGGATTCTACAACAGGCTCTTCAGCCAAGACAAAAGGAACTAATTCTAAAGCCTACTCCATTCCGTGACTAACTAAGTGAGATGGAGATGGTGTAGAAGTAGAGTTTGTCATGAGCAATGTCATCGAGCTAGATTCAGTGTCAAATTCAACATATCTTGATATTGGAGGGCTTACAACTATTGTGGAAAGACACAAGGAACATCCATGATCCATAACTATTAAAAGCTTCACATGTAAGAGATATCAAACATATTAAAAGCTTTAATCCTCATATTGGAAAGAGAGCCCTGTGTAGCTGATGTATCAAACCTAACGAATGTCAACATGTGTTGATCAGTCGGATCTCATACATCGATGGAGTGTAATAATGTGCAGTTAAAATTGTGCAATGCGTGCATTTGAGGTTGTGTAGTGCATGCATCTAATGCCGTATAATTCGAAACCATTATTTGGTGAAAAGAGTAAAAAACAATCTATTCAAGTGTCGATATGCATTTAATGTGACCATTATTATAGACCGTCCTAATGAATCATAAATTATTGATCATGGCTCGAACAAATTTGCTATGGAGCTCCATTTGAAAATATTAAGAGTATTTGGTCGAATTTACAGTAAAAATTATGGTCACTTTGAAAAACTCGAGTTTTCCATGGGTAGGACTCAAAGTCAACTCGAGTCGAAGCTCGTAGGGCATGAAATTGAGTCATGCCCGAGGAATTTGCAACTTGCTTCGAGTAAATCTCCAATTCCTCAAAAGTGTCCGTTATGGTTCAAATTTTAACGTAAAATTTCTAAGTGTGGGGTCGGGCCTCGATCCATAGAGGGAGAGCAATGGAGTTCCATTGGTGCTCGAATGTAGTCAAAGTTTAAATTGTTAGCGTACGACCTGAAGAGGCACCTTCACCCACCTAAAAGCAAATTGTTATGATTGGGTTCGAGAATGGTCGAATTGGGACTTCAAATCGAGACAGTGGAATGGTTCGCGAAGTATAAGCTTAAAGATGATGAGTCAGGGTGGCGTTGAATCAAAGCATCGACAACTGTTATAGCTCAAGACGGTGGGCAAAAATCGGCAGTAACAAGCGTGGAAACGAAGGTCTCAAGGCAAAAGAATATAACAAGTGAAATAACCAAAGTATATGGATGTGTTTAAGTAATAGCCGATCTTTAAAGATAGTCAGAAGAATCGTCTGCACGTACGATACCGATCCATAGTCCAAGGATCGATACTGAACGATCGATATATATATATATATACCTGTGTGTGTGTATAAGTAAAAAATGAATAATAAATGTATATATATATGTGCATACATTGATGAAAATAAACAAATGAAGTTCCAAACAAGAGAATCCTACCAGAGCAATTCGAAGGAAAAGATTGTTGAAACTTTCCAGAATCGGAATGGCAAACATAAAGAGCGTGCTCCAGTTCTTACACTACACAACAGTTGCAAGTTCAAAGTCGCTCGAAGCAATACAACGATTGGTAAAAGATACAGTGCTTCGTGAAAATAGGTCAGAGGACGAATAACATCTGTTCAGAATAGAACTTGAAACCAATGATATGAAGTCTACATTTTGTATCAATCCAAAGCATATCATGTTAACTCAAGATATACTTTAGGGGGTAAATGTTATCCAACTTTATGATCAAGCCATATTTAGACAAGTCGGATCGATTAAACCAAAGAATAACCAATTAGAGGTCCAGAACGATAGCTTCTAAACTTATATATCAAGCAAGGTCAGCGGACAAAGACTTTCAAAGAATAGCCTAAATACTAGTCCCTTCCAAGCGAAAATGTAAAAATCCAAGATTTAATAAGCTTCTTGTATTGGTGCCGATCCATAGGCTATGGATCTGTACCGATCCATGGGCCATGTTTCAGTACCAATCCATAAAGTTGCTCAAATTCACTCCTCGCCTCATGAAGTGCAAAGCCAAGGACACCATTGATCAAAATGTGCAACTCAAAATGATTCTCTAGCAATCCTTGACCCAAATGACAGATTAATAAATCCAAGTTTCAAAGAAACTAAACTAGGTGCTTTTATCCCACCATCGGACCAAAGAATTCACCCAAGTTCAAACTCATATCAATGCACCATAGTTCTATAGGTGAAGATGAAAGTCTACCAAGCAACCTTGAGAATTCAAAGAAGGTAACAATCAACCTTATGGACTGATCGATCCATAGGGCATGGTTCGGTATGATCCATAAGACTTGCTTATTTGGCCATGATCTTTTCAGCGAAACTCCTTCTGGACGTAGGGAATATATGGATAACATGGTGGAGACAAACCCGTTAATCTCCGTCTATAAATAAAGGGTGATAGGCACTATTAGAAGCTACTTTTTTCTGCATTCTAAATTTTTGTACTGTTGTTGTAGTCTTTTGGCTCATCACCGATCCATCAGATCACGTTTGTAAAAAACTTTGCAGAACCATAAACAAAGTTCAAGTGGACATAGGCTTAGTGATTAGTCAAACTACTATAACTGTTGTGTGTTGTTTTACTCTTGTTTCTCAATTAGTTTCTTCACTTTATTCTCCTCTATAAATCTTTTGGGTTTTTGTTCCAACTTTTGGCTTAAGCAATGTTGTATTTTTGTAAATTAAGTCCCTACTCCTTTAATGTCACCAAAACACCATCCTCTAACTCAATTAATTTTATTCTTTAAAATATGATAACTTTCCGTAGATTAATTGAATTTAAGAATCATTTTCACAATTAAACTAAAAATTTAATGAATTTTTCAATGATATCCATTGTTGATAAGTAAAAACAAACTTTTGAAAATCATAATTTTGCATTGCAGTTTTAACTACATTTATGTACGCAGTTATTTTTTCTTACAACGTTGTGCAACAACATTTAATATCGACATTTATTTGTATGATCATAACCTTTATATAGTTGTTTCAACTGCATTATGATAATGTAGTTACAATTCTTTAACCTAACTGAAAAGAATTAGTTTTTTAATTATGAAATTATGGTTGCATTTGAATATTCTAACTTCATCTGTTTGATGTGGTAATAATTTTGGTTGTATTTGATAATTTGTTCAAACTTAATGCAATTATAATTTAACTGTATTAGGAAATGTAGTAAAAATTTAACATCGCCTTTTTAAATTAATTTCACTGTATTAAACATTTTCATCTTAATTTATGAGATGTAGTAATAATTTTGGCTACATTTGATAATTTTATTCAATCTTAATATAATCATAAATTAATTGTGTAAAGAAAATGCAATTATAGTTTAACAGTATGTTTTGAATTAATTTAACCGTGATTAAAGGTTTTAACTAAATTTATGTGATGTGGTAATAATTTGGCTACATCTGATGATTTAATTTATCTTAATGCAGTTATAATTTAACTGCATTAAGAATATATAGTTATGATTTAACAACATTTTTTGAATTATGCATGGTTGTATTTGAATATTTTAACTACAACTACGTGATGCATTAATAATTTTGATTGTATTTAATGATTTATTCAAATTCAATACGGTTATAATTTAATTGCATTAAGCAAATGCAGTTATTATTTTACTGTATTTTTTGAATTATGCAATTGTGATTGCGTTTGAACTTTTTATCTGATAATTTTAGCTACTATTGATAATTTTATTCAAATTTATTATGGTTATAATTTAACCATATCAAGAAATTGCAGTTTTAATTTTAACTGCATACCAAATATGAAATTGACCTTAAACTACATAATTATTATTTTTGAGCATATTGATTTGAATGATGCAATTATAGTTGCATTTGAACGATATAGTTTTAAATATATTATTTATGTGGAAAGGCTGCATTTTAAAAAAAAAATTCAACACCCAGATAAAACATGTGCATAACAGATATCATTTAAAAGAACATAAAATTTGTGAATTAATGGTGAATACGGTTCTTTGATACAATAATTCTAAAAAAGTTGTTGCATTTTAAATATTGAAATCAAAATAATTTTTGAAATATTAATATGGGCGTGGAAATAGCAGTTGATTGTAAAGGCAAGATGCGACTAGAGACCTAATTTACATAAAATAATGAGGGAGGGTCTTTCCGTATTAAAGTTATTAGTAGGGACTTGACGTAAAAACCCATTATTCCAATGTCCAACCACATTCTATCATCCTTAAAATTTGTTTTTTGCTTCTCCTAAATAAACCCAATTGTCCATTTTGCTCTCATAATCCATTACTGTATTAACCTGTAGTGTAGAGTCTGGCTCTAACGCACTGACTTGCATTACGGATGAAGAAAAGCATCGGCAACGACAATAGCTTAGGTGTTAGGTTTTGGGAACCTGGAGAGGAAATATAAATAATGGGAAAGAGAACAATCTAGAGCACATCTGAAGAGAAAAACAATTTCATTGACTGCATTTCTATTCAATCTCATCAGGATGGATCTTAGCGAAGATCACTTGCTAAAATAGTAGAGTAATTAGCGCGGTTAAATCAAATGACATAAGATGTAGAGTAGTTTGATCTTAGAAAAAATCCACATCCATGATTGTAACATCCACTATTTCGAAATGCGAAGATGAAACCCCAACATGTTACGGTCACATTGAAATGATCTTTCGACGATTGAATGGGTTTAATTTCTATTTGTTCTTATAGTTTTGAGTAAACAGAGAATTGAAATATAATGCATTACACATAACTGTCTTTACATATTCAAATATCCAAATTATGCCCACGCAAGGGTAAAATATAAATAATACACAAATAAATGTAGTGCCCGACAAATGAAGATGTCGATGTTAACACGTATACAATGGAACTCAAAACTATTATAATTATTCACTAAGTCTCCGGCTTCATCTTCAGTGATCTTATTAGTCATCTAAAAGCAACCCACCTAAACCTATAAAATCAGCCTACTCAAATGAGTATCCATGAGTTTATGAGAATAATAATAAAAAACACTGGTCATGTTTGTGTAATATTGACCCTATACATATCATGTAGTAAGACTGCATTGCTAAAGCATGCAATGAGTTTTTCCCTCATTGTTCAATAACATCAAGGAATCATAACATGAATCATAATTACAAGTCATTCATTCATACCTAAGTGTGCCCTACACTTGCAACTAAAGATGACTAGGTTTCATAGTCAATTCATTTTGTTTGCCACTTGGGTCATATTCTATTTTCTTTCAAAATCGAAACTACAAAGCTTTTGACTACCATTAAGGCATTATGCCCAACTTTTGTATATTGGTTGTCACTCCATGTCTTACGCCTTCCCTTTCGTATTCCGATTTCCACTCCAGGAATTACACCTACACTTTCATGTTTCGATTGCCACTTCAGGCCTTACACTTACACTTTCATGTTTCAGTTGTCACTTAAGGTCTTACACCTAAGCTTTCATGCTTTAGTTGCCACTTCATGTTTTACACCTTTATACCATCTATTGAATACTTTACCCAACTATTGTTTTATTAGGTTTTGGCTTTAGTTATTTCTTAAGCTTATAAGACTTTAGGTTCTACTCTCGGTCATCTTAAGCCTTGAATCGTCATGGACTCTCCTTTAAAAATCAATAGGTCTCAGTATTAGGTTTCTATTAAAGATAAATGGTCTCGACGAAATACTACCCCTGGGTCCGCATTCGGTATTTTTGGTATAGATGCCTTCAGCACTCTCCCTCGATGTTTACCTTCGGTCTTTGCCTTAGGCTTTATAGTTACTTAGCTCAATTTCTAAAGGCTTACTTATTCTTTCTTATTCATTTTAGTTTCAGGTTTCAAACATTTAGTACAACACATTTCGACACATGTCACAATGTCTGACTCCTGCACTTATGTCACTATCTTTACAAGTGTCGTCACTGCATTCGTTTTGGACTTTGTCCTTTTCTTTTGTTACAATACTTTCCCAACTTTTCAGCACTTATCGTGGATATGGTCTTCTGACCGTTTATTAAATACATTATCCTATAAATCACCTTCGGACTCTTATGTTTTCCCTTCAACACTCTTTTTTTTTCCGGCTAAGCACATATTAGTTTGGAAATATAATAATTCAGGAAAATCTTAGAAAATTTGTTAACATATTTTCCATACATAAATTTCACAAAATCAATATTTTAGTCATTTTCTATAATGAACGATTCCTTGCAAAATTCGTTCTAAATCATTTTAATATGGGAAATTTTTTAAAATTAAAACCCGTATCTAAAAACATGTTCAGATCTATATATTAAATTTTCATACCAATTTTGATAACCAAACACAAATTAATTCATCATATAGATCATGGTTGTGCTCAACTATGGATGAAAAAGATAAAGTAGGGAATGCATTAGTCACTTTGGTCATTTAGTTGACTTGATATTTGATCTCTTTTAGTTTCCTTGGTATTTGATCTCTTTTAATTTCCTTAGCATTATTCTTCTTCTTTCCCCACTTTCACTCTTAGGCCACCACCATTATGTTTTGTAAGGTTTATGCTTTTTTATTTTGTGAGGGTAGAATGAATAAAAGGAGAGAGGGAGAAAGTTGTTAAGTTTATTACCTAGTAATGGGTTCAACCATGGGCCTTTTAACTTTCTTTCTCATTTAATTCTTTCTAGTAAGTTTTATTTAGTTTTCTTCTCCTTTTCCTTAATAGGTTATCATTATTAATATTTGTAAATACTAGGTTTTAAAAGAAAAGTGAATAAGAATGAATTGAGATGTTACTTTATCACTTCCCTCATTAACCCCTTAATTAATAATTAAATAAAAATACGGGGTTTTACAGGCTTCACCCCTTATAGAATTTCATCCCTACAATTCAAGTAAGATACGATTATGATTTCTAGTCTTTTCCACGTCCACTCTAGCATAAACACATAAGTTCCCCAAGAAAGTGCAACAAACAAAATGAATTGGTGCATCTACTAATACAAAACAAAGACAACTATAGTAACTTATACATGGTTCATAACATAATCACACCATGCCTGCTAAGCTTAAAAAACAGCCCGAGATAAGCCCTTCAGACTTTATTTTATGTTTTCCAAGTACAACCATTTCGATCATCACTCCACTAGACTCGCATAAGCTTCACAACCTTAATCTGAAACTCCTTCAAAGCTCGTTCTGCTATCCGAATAAGCTTTCTTCCATAAGTCATGTTTGGTGCGATAACCAAGTCATCCATAGGTCTCAGACTTATCATCGCATCAGGGTCTTGAAAACACTTCCTAAAATGTGATACACGAAACACATTATTGGCACTGGCAGAAACTCTCGGTAACTCGGCTCCATAGGCTGCCTTGTTAATTTTCTTAAGTATCAGAAATAGGCCTACATATCTTGGTGTTAATTTTCCAGCCTTTTTGAACCTCGTTGCACCTCTCATCAATAAAATTATAACAAACACTTGATCCACGAGATCAAATTCCAAGACATTCCTCTATTGACGTAACTCTTTTATCTTAGTTGAACTTTCTTCTTCCTTTATCGAATCAAGTCAACTTTTTTCAAAGCTTCTCTTACAAGTTCTGGTCCTAATACGAGTCTATCTCCCATCTCGCACAAACATACAATGACATACAAGGCCTTACATACAACATCTTAAAAGGTGTCATCCCAATACTAGATTAGTAATTATTATTGTATGAAAACTCCACTATGTGAAATGATCTTTCTAAGATCTACCAAAATCTAACACATAAGCTTGTAACAAATCTGTATTCGGTTGTCTCTCTTAGTTCGTCCATCTGTCTGAGGATGGTAAGATGTACTCATACATAACTCTGAACCCAAAGCACTTTGTAGGCTTCGCCAAAACTCGTTGGAAAATAATGAGTCTCGGTCAGTTACAATCATACTTGGAACTCTGTGTGGACTTACTATAGTGTTCTCATAATTCTCGACTAACCTTGCTCCATCCTAGTAGATTTACTGGAATAAAATAGGCATTCTTGATCAATCTTTCCACTATGACCCATAGCTCTCATTCTTAGTTATTGATCTCAACAAACCATCCTTAAAATCCATAGAAACTAAGTACCACTTCCACATCAGAACCTCTAAAGGCTACAAAGGTCCGCTTGACTTATGATGTTCAGTTGTAAGTTGTTGACATATAAAGCATCTTTTCATACATTCTCCAAATTCTCTCTTCATTCCTTCCTAATAGAAGTTGCACTTCGTATCTTGGTACATCTTAATCTCCCTGGATGAATAGAAAACTTTGAACTGCGATATTAGTTTAAGATTTCCTTCCAAAGGCCTCCTATATACAGAACTTATAACCTTCCCTTCTTTCGATCCTAACCTCTTTCGTCAACTCCAAAACCTATAAACTCTTCAGTTTCAGCACCTAATCCTTTTGACATAAATTGAATCTTCCTGTTGCTTCTAAAAAAAATCTTTCTATGAGAACTGGCCGAACTTCCAAGCACAATAGTGTCTCGGAAGTTTTATTTAAACTAACTCTTGATCACTAGTGAACATTACTAGAAGCTAATGTCTCTAAAACATTTCACTCTTTAATAATAGTTAAGACACAACTCAAATTTCTACATTTTAATGCATCAACAACCTCATCTACTTTCCTTAGGGTGTACTCTATCCTAAAATTATAAGGTATCAAAAACTGTAACCACCTTTCTTGTTTCATATTTAACTTCTTTTGAGAGAACAAGTATCTCAAAGGATGTGGTCAATAAACAACCCGAATCTTTCTCCTATATGCTAATGTTTCCAAATCTTTAATGCGAAGATAACAACTACCAACTCCAAGTCATGTGTTGGATATCGAACCTCATAAGGTCACAACTACTTAGATGCGTAAGTTATAACATGCCTCTTTACTTCAATACTGCTCCTAACCATGAACCCAAAGCATTAGTATACCCAACCATATCTCTATTTCCCTTGGGAAAACACGGGCACTCGTCAATAGAAGCTTCAACTCTCGGAATGATGTCTCGCACTTCTTAGTCCGAACATATTTCTTGTTCTTTTGAGTAAGATTTTTCATTAGCAAAGCTATATGAGAGAAGTCCTTAACGAATCTCTGTTTGTAACCTGCCAAACCTAAGAAACTCCAAACCTCCATAATAGTTTTGGATCTCTTCTAACTATTTTCCACCTCAACTTTGAAGGGTTTAAAGTTATTCTTCTCTCCAAAACTACATGGCCAAGAAACTTAACTTCCCTTTTCAGAAATAGCACTTAAAAAATTTCATCATTAACTTATATTGTCTCAACGTCTCTAACACAAGCCTTATGTGAATTTCATGGTATGTCTCATCATTCGAGTATACCAAAATATCGTCTATAAATACAAACACATATTGGTCCAGTTGGTATCGAGGGATCCTATTCATTAAGTCCATAAAAAATTGGTTAGTCCAAACGGTATTACCAACAATCATATAAACCATAACATGTTTTGAAAGCAATCGAAGGAACACTTTATTCTGCAACTCTCAGTTGATGGAATCCTAAACCCAAATCTAGGTGCGAGAACACCTTAGCTCCATTCAACTAATTAAACAAATCATCAATACTTGGTAAGAGATATTTGTTATTTATAGTCCTCTCATTTAGCTTTTGATAGTCAATGCATAGTCACAATGAGAAATCATATTTCTTCACAATCACATCAAAAACTCACCATGGTGAGCTACTTGGCCTTAAAAAGACTCTTTCTTTCCAAATCTACTAGTTTCTTCTTTAAATCCTTAACCCCCTTTGGTGGCATTTGACTTGTGAACGGCTAAATGATTCAGCTTTCGATATTAACTCAATACGAAACTTAATAGCTCTTAGGGGTGGCAATCACAAAATTGGTTCAAATACATTAGAGTCCCTAACCACTCTTACCTCTTTGATACCCTCCTTCTCCGAAGCTAAAGTAAACAATACACCTTTTCTCCTAGGTTTTGGTTTCTCCGAAGCAGTAAGTAATCTTGTGCTTCGGTTGGGGTAACTCGATGCTATAGTCCTTTTGGCATAATATATTCTAGCGTCGTAATGATCCAACTAATCCCTAAAATAATTCATAGCTTATTGATTCAAATACATAGGGATCATAGAAAAAATAAGACTTACCTAACCAATTTCCAAGTTAGTGCACTTAAATCCAAGAGTGGCATATCCCCGTAGGGGTAAGGGTTCGATCGATTAGGTCGGTTTTGAGATAAAAAATGTCAAACCGAATCGAAACCAAAATTATTCAAAACCGAATCGAATTTAATTAATTTTAATTAGTTCGATTGGTAGCCGATTTAACCGAACTGAAAAGATATGTTATTATTCAAATGATTGATTCACTCAAAGAAAAACATAAATTTATATTTAGAGAGATTTTATTTAGTATTTTTTATGTTTATAATAAAATTTGACCTATTTTTAACAGGTAAACTTTGTATTTTACCACTAAACTAATTATTTAAAGAATTAAAGTACCATAATATTAGATTATGTAATAAAAATTTGGTTGATTCGATTAAACCGATAACCGATGTTTTCATAAACCGAATTCAAAATAATTTAGTTTCAAAACTGAACCGAACCGATCGAAACGAACAGGTTCGGTCGGTTAATTCGGTTCTAACCAAATATTGCTCACCCCTATATCCCCTTATAATATTCACTACATGAATGGCAGTGACTAAGTAGGTAACATCTAACCTAAGTCTATTAACTAAGTCTTTCATTATAAATGAATATGTAATGGTGGTACCAAACTATATCACCCCTTAAATTAATAAATAATTAATTAAAAAATTAATTATAGGATTAGAGACTTAAAGGATTTAATTATGTAATTAAGTAAGAAAATGTGTGAATTAAGCAAAGTAAATATTTAATGGATATTTATTTACTTGTTGTCATTTAGATTAAAATAAATAATTATTTATCAAGATAAGTACTTGTATGTACATTTACTTATCATGTTGCAACTTATATTTAACTTAAGAAAAATGAAAAAAAAGACTAGAAGGTATGGGCCTAACTTATCATAGGAGTAAACATAATAACTCTCTCATTTTATTTATTATGTCTTCACCAAACATAATAAAAGCTCTAAAGCTTGTAAATGGTGGTGGTGGCCTAGAGAAAGAAAAGAGGAAGAAGAATACTACAAGCTAAGAAAAACTTGAAGCTCTTAAAAATCAAAACTAATTAAGAGATTTAGGTTAGTAATCCAGTACTTACTTTTCATTTTCAAGAGGTTTAGAATGATTAGTTATTGATTTTTAAAAGATCCGCATTGTACGAAAGTAAGAGAAAATAGCTCAAATATAAAAATGTAGTAAAACTATGCATAAGAATTTAATTACAATATCTGAAATTTTATGAGTAATTTTCCAACCGTACACATTCATTTCCGAAAGCTAAATTGCTATGTAGAGACCATTTAATATGACTACCGAGACTTAATTATATATACATGTAAATTATATGTGAAGTACTAAGAGGGCAGGATCCTTTAGAAGTGCTATAAGAATAATATAAGAACACTATCACCAACAAAAAGTGGAGAGGTAACAAATTCGATGGCGACATATGTAAAGGGAAGCGGTAGATGCACACTGATGTCGGGCTTTACTGTCTGTAGCAGAGCTGAAGTGACAAAGAGAGTACAATTATGGAAGGACTAGACTAGAACCAAAGACTAAAATGAACTAGTAAAGGACAAAGTAAAGTCTAAGTATAATAAACTAGGAAAATATAAAGGAGAAAGTCGAAGGTGATTGCTAAATGACGAGTGTAGCTGGAGGCCCTTGAGTGAGCAACCATAAAGGCATGAGTTGTTGGAAGACTAAAGGGTTGTACCATATTATAGAGTTTGAAGTATGATCTAGGGGCAATTATGTAATTTGTTGTATATATCTAACTCAATAGCCACACTTTTCAAAATAAAAAGTATTTTCTTTCTATTGTACTGATATAATATGTTATGTTAATTAATTAATTAAAATATATTTACTAGAGAATCTATAAATGGTATATTTTGTGATAGTAGTTACAAACTGTTATAACCATGAGTAATTTCTCGCAATGAAATTAAACATACTATTTTTAATATTTCTAGTCAAGATGTATTGTAACGACCCGTAATTTTACGACTTTGAAAACAAAAATATTTAATAAAATGTTCAGATATAGAAATTTCAAACTTAGATAATCATGTTTTATATGATAAATAAGAATGGTGAACTTAGTTTTAGAATTTTATTACAAAATCAAGAACTTTGGATTTTCGTCGAAAAGTGAAAAAAGTTAGTTTGCGATAAAAAGGGATATACATTCAATGACTATTTTAAAAGATAAATAACTATTTTTAAATTTTTATATAATGATAATGATTGGTTGATAAAAGTTTTATAACTATATATATACTTGTTTTATAAAGATTGACAAATTTCGTTGTACTTTGACAAATCGATGTCATATTTTTACAATTAAATTTTAATATTATTAAATATGGTTTTATAGCTTAAATAAACTTGTTTTAATTAATTAAAGATGATTAAAAAAATTATTATCAAGTTTGTTTACATAAATAAATAGTTTGATCAAAAATAGAAAATGTGACTAGAAAACGTTTTGTCAAAAATCAATGTTTTATTCAATATAAGTTGTGCAAACATTTTGCAACTTGAATAGTTGTTATATAAACACATTAACAAATAAATAAACATCTCACTTATATTAACTAAGGATTAATTATGCTAAGTGTTTGATTAAGTAAACAAAAGTACAAAAAGAAGATATTTTCACCAAATCCGACACAAGTCAAATCAAATCACATCATCAAAACAAATCTTCACTTTAATCCACTTTTCCATCCAAATACACCCTTTAAGTATTAAGTAAAGATGAAATAAAGAAATGATGTGACGTGAAGACGGTATGTGTTGAAAATGTATATTTCAGTTAAATGTTAAGGAAGGGTATTTTTGTCAAATTACATTCCTTAAAGGCTAAGGCTTCTAAGATTATAAATATGGGTCTTTATGCTTTCATTTCTTCACACTTCCATTCATTCTTTTCTTAGCTTTCTTCTTCTTCCTTACAGTTTTGACGACTTCTTCTTCTCTCTTATCTCCTTACCAACTTTCTTAAAAACATATCAAACAAACTCCAAACTTCACCAAACTTTTCCAAAGACCTTAGAATATTATTAAAACATGGTTTAACAGCTAAAAAGTTGAAGAATGGTGGAGGAAAGGGTGAACTAGGAGGAGGTTGAACCTAGGGGTGGAGGATGGATATGGCCGAGATCAAGCAAGAAGGAAGGTGGCCATGAATAAAGAAGGGGAAGGAGGTCATAGGCATGTAGCTTAAGAGGAAGAAATGATTCTTTTAGTGATGGTTGGCTTTTAGTGATGGCTGGTTGAAGTTGAAAATGATAATGAAGTGTTGTTATAATGAATGTTGGTAGGAAGTAAAACGATTTGGTTAATGGTGAGAACTCAATTTAAATGCATACTTCCTATAATTTGAAATCAATTATAAAATGGTTAGCATGAATGTTAAAAGTAGTTATGATGTTTGGTTGGTTAACTAATGATGTTTGATGGTTGCTTAAGAAGTAAGAAGTAATATATATATATATATATATATATATATATAGTTTAATATGTCAAATGAAAGTGAGCTCCTTTACTTTAGAATTCTATTTTCTTGATTGCTATGATATTCATGTATATATCCTTATGATGATACGTTTAAATTGACACTATTAAGTTGAAATATAGATGCTTGAATGAATTTGGTTATATGGATGAATTTGGATGAATGTATGGTTATTAATGCTGATTTTATCAATATCTTAGTTAAAATTGATTACAACTACTTGATTAGTCATGTTTGAAGATGTTAATCCGTAGTTGATTTGAAACCACACTTCTTTTAAATCCTATATGTTGTACATGGTATGTTTAAGCCTCCTTTTGAAATAACCATAGAAAGGAAATTCATTTCGGAGAAAAAGGAATTTGATTTGAAAACAAAAGGTAAAGATACGGATTTGAAGTTGTTTTGAAAAAATGAAGTAAATGTTTTGGATTTTAAAGTTAATAACTTTAAAAATATTCTTAAGTTGTAAATTTGGAAAAGTAAATAACTTAATGATTTGAAAAGGTTTAAAGTGAATATTATAATAATATAATATTCAAATATGTGATAAAGAGCTAAAAATATGATTTAATGATAAAATATTGTTTTAGATGAGTTAAAATAGTTTTAATATGGTTTTAAAACAATTTTGAAGTGTTTCGGACAAGTTTTAGAATAATTCACCAAAATGGTCAAAATCGAGCGTATCGCGTAATGGTAGTTTGTAATTTTCGACCCGTAACTTTAAATCAATGTGTAGGGTGCAAATTAAGTTGAAAATCTTTGAAATAAGAATTTTCTGGATCCTTATAACCATAGTTTTCAAATAGAAAAGAAAAGCCAAGATTTCATCTTGTAGATTTTAAATTATGTCCAAATCAAGTTGTTTAACGACAAATTTTCTATTGAGTTAGAAAAATATCGATAAATTTTGAATTAATTTTAACCGCAAGCGCACGATATACAAAAGTTAGTACGTGGCGAGTACGGGTCGATCCGCGGGAAATTTTTAGAGTTTAAAAACCTATTCAATCAAATTATACCAAATGGAGAGGAAATTGTTAACTACAAGTAAAATGAAGCTAAAACTAGAATTAAAATGAGATTAAAAACTATGAGATTAGAGAACAATTTAGAGGCAAATCCACTCTCATATTTTCGTAAATCAACAAACAACTAATTTATGATCTCTAGTTTTGGTATTAAGTGAAATAATTATTGCATTTATCATAAGTATGGTTTATTTATGTTATTAATTAACATAACTTAAACCATCAAACTATAATGCAATAAATAAACCACTCATAGATTCTCATGAAAATGAAACCAAAGCAAAAGCCATTTTAAGTATGATCTATTTACTATTGTAATTAATAATATAGATCATCAAATTTAGTTTTTACTTTCTTTTCAAAATAAAAAATCAATTAGCTAATGATGATGTAAATTGTGTTTATGTTGAATAAGAATAGCTCATTTGCAAATGCAACATAAGCTATCAAACCCACTTGTATAAACTTACATCAAAATCTACTCTCATGAAGCACAAATAAAAGAGACCATAAATCATAGAAATGTTCAAATTACATAATATTTGAGAGCTTCATTACCCCTAAATTGAAGGGGTTTAGCTACTCATTTGTGTTATCAAATCAACACATGTAAGTTTCAACATTGGAAAGCAAAGAGAAGTAGAAATTAAAAAAGGAAATGAGATTAACTACTTGCATGAAATAACATCAAACTAATTGCATGAATGTAAATCTAAGCTATGAACATGAAAAGAAAGAGAGCATAGAAATGAACATTAACATAAAAGCAAAGAAAAGCATGTAGAAAAGAAAAGAGAAAGAGGCTTGGAAGCCATTTTTATTTCATGTAACATTGAGCTTACAATTTGCTTGCTTAATTTCCTAAGTAAAATGAAAGGTGGAAAGATATTTACATGTACATAAGAGGGCTATTTATACATGCATAAAACTCTAATTCAATTTTTAGGGTACTTCCCAAAATGCCCTTTAGGAAGTGTGGCCACCAAGTAACCATTAGCCACTGATTAATCCATCATTAAAAGTGCATGAAGCTTTAACCTCCACTTAGTTGTCCATTAGCTTCTAATTGTAGATTTAGGTAAGTGGGTGGGGTCCTCCATTATCATGAGCTTGAATTATTTCCTCTTCATTCCTTTGTATTCCCTTGTGCATGCACATACGTTCATGAAACCCTCTTCCATATGCATCAAAATTTCCTATAAAAATCATAAAAATTTCCAAGTAAAAATTCTCAAATTGACACATGCACAAAAATGACCATTTTACCCCTGAATGAAGATGAATATATGATGATTTGAAACTAATTGAATTTTGGTTTCAAACATGTTAAAATGCCCAAGTATGATATTTATTTAAATAAAAATATGTAAAATATGGATGTAAATATATGCACATTTACATGCACATCAAATACCCCCACATTTATCTTTTTATTTGTCCTCGAATAAAGGAAAACTAAGATAAATCCGTTTTCGTAGGGTGTACAATTGCATTGAGAATATGCAACAAACCGTTAAACCTCTGGGTGTCCCCAGTAAGACGAGTGTTTTCTCGTGGGGTTTTCAGTGGATACTACCAACAAAATCCAAATGCAAAGTGAAAATGAAAATATTTACAAAATACAAGATTTATTTATAGTGGGATGAATGCAAGTTTTTGAAAGTATTTACAAATGAAGACTTTACTTTCAAATCGACACTAATAAGTTAAATATAAGTTCTGGTCATTATCAAGAATTTTAAGTCCTTTTACTTGTCAAAATTTTCAACAAAAATTAAGTTGTCATAACAGATAGACTATAATTTGGCTAGTTGTTTCGGTTGATAACACAATGTAATTATGAAATGGATCCTTAGTTGATTATCAAAGTTTGTCAAAGTGGTATTTTCATTTCTTTTCAATAACAAGTTAAATCAAACAAGTCAAAATAGAGTTTGGATTTCAATTGCTTACTCTCTTTTATTTGAAAATTTTAACAATATTTGCATATGCCTAACTCAGATAAACTAAGGCCAGATATATTACACGTGCACTGCCTTGCGGACTGATGTGAGGGGAATACAGAGCGTGGCGAGTGAACACACAAGTGTGAACACTTATCGACTGTAGGTGTTATTAAAAAGAATTTTTATATACATACACCTAACTCAGATAAACTGAGACCATATATACCGATCGTGCACTGGCTTTCGGGCTTACGTGAGAAGGGTACAGAGCATGGCCAGTGAACACACGAGTGTGAACATATGACTCTAGGTGTTAAAAATATATATACATATATACAAATGTTTTTTGTTTTTTTGTTTTTTTGCTTATATATTTTTTGTGTTTTTTTTCTAATTTTTTTAGAAAGAGAGAGTTTTGCAAAATCATCTTAGCACCATTTAACTTAGAAGATAAAAATGTTATATCCTTTACTTTAAATTTACCACTTTTTTAAACAAAGATTTTCAATTAGAACATACTTCGTAATTAACACATATGAACCTTCCTATATACTAGTTAAACCATTGTTATTTATAATCAAACTTCATTTTTATTTTTGTGAAGACAAATAAATTTTCAAAAATTTCAATTTATTAACCAAAACTTATACTTATCCCGTACTGTTTCTTTAAAAATAAATCAAAATGCTAAAAGGAAAATGTTTTTGAGATTTAGAAATTTTGATTTTTTTTTTATAAAGGGAAATAAAAATTCAAAAAAATGCCATGAAACTTAAAAAATGAAAATGAGACTCCCCCCACACTTAATTTTGACTATGTTCCCACAATCAATGCACGATATAATGAGTGTAACAGGGAAAAATACATACATATTTACAAAAGAGGGTTAACATTCTTACTAGACGTAGCTTGGCTCGTGAAGAATCATGAGCTCCTCCTCTTGGTTACTGGGAAATTCCAAGAAAGGTTTCAAACGATGACCGTTGACTTTGAAAATCAATCCATCCTTGGGGTTTTCTATTTCTACGGCACCATGTGGAAAAACAGTTCGTACCACAAATGGTCCGGTCTATCTTGATTTAATTTTCCCAAGGAATAAATGAAGTCTTGAGCCGTATAAAAGAACTTTCTGGTTAGGCTAAAAAGTTTTCCTTAGGATTGACTTGTCATGAAAAACTTTGTTCTTTTTATGTAATTTTTCTCGTTTTCATACGCTTCATTCCTAAGTTCTTCTAGTTCGTTGAGTTGCAATTTTCTATTTTCACCAGCTTTCTCGAGATCAAAGTTTAAGTTCTTTACTTCCCACAACGCTTTGTGTTCGATTTCAATGGGTAAATGGCAAGCTTTACCGTAAACTAAATGAAATGGGGACATCCCAAGGTTAGTTTTAAAAGCAGTACGGTAAGCCCAAAGCGCGTCGGTCAATTTCTAAGACCAATCTTTTCGATTTTTGTTAACAGTTTTCTCCAAGATTTGTTTTATTTGTCGATTTGAAACTTCAACTTGGCCACAAGTCTGAGGATGATACGGAGTGGATAACTTGTGGGTTATCGAGTATTTTGTCATTAAAGCTTCAAAAGAACGGTTACAAAAATGAGTTCCGTTATCACTGATTATTGTGCGAGGTGTGCCGAACCTCGAAAAGATGTTTTCTTTGAGAAATTTCATAACAATTTTATGGTCGTTGGTTTTGCACGGAACGACTTCGACCCATTTTGAGACGTAATCAACAGTGAGAAGGATATACAAGTTTCCAAATGAATTGGGAAAAAGTCGCATAAAGTCGATACCCTAAACATCAAAGATTTCGATCGTAAGAATGGGGTTTAGAGGCATCATATTTTGTTGAGAAATTCGTCCAAGCATTTGACATCGATCACAAGTTTTACAGAATTCAAATGAGTCTTTGAAAAGAGAAGGCCAATAGAAACCACACTGAAGCACCTTTTCCGTAGTTTTCCGAGGACCGAAATGTCCACCGCATGTTGATCGTGGAAAAATGAAAAAACACTCCTAATCTCATTATCTGGAATGCAACGTCGGATGATTTGGTCAAAACAATATTTGAACAAGTATGGATCGTCCCAATAAAAATATTTCACTTGGGACATGAATTTGCATTTGTCCTGTCTGGACCAAGATGACGGAGTTTCTTTAGTGACTAAGTAGTTCACTATATCAGTGTACCATGGATCGATAGAAATTGAAAGAAGTTGTTCATCTGGGAAGATTTCATTGATTGGCAAAGAAGATGGTGCATTCGGAAGACGAGACAAGTGATCGGCTATGATGTTATCGGATCCTTTTTTGTCTTTAATTGTAAGGTCAAATTCTTGAAGTAATAGGATCCAACGAATCAAACGGGATTTAGTATCCTTTTTAGCGAAGAGATATCAAAGCGCAGAGTGGTCCGTGTACAAAGTAATGTGTGAACCTATCAAGTAAGGTTGAAACTTTTCGAGCGCAAAAAAGACAGCTAGAAGCTCTTTTTCAGTTGTTGGGTAGTTGAGTTGAGCCTCGTTCAAAGTCATACTCGCGTAGTAAATGACATGAAGGATTTTTATGATGCGTTGTCCTAAGACATCACCAACCGCAAAGTTAGAAGAGTCACACATTATTTCGAAAGGAAGATCCCAATTGGGTGCGCAAATGGTTGGAGCAGAAATGAGTTTGTTTTTGAGACGTTAAAATAAAGAGATACACTCAGAGTTGAAATCGAATGGAACGTCTTTTCCGAGAAGAGTCGTCAAAGGACGAGCGATTTTGCTAAAGTCTTTCACAAAGCATCGGTAAAAGCCAACGTGTCCTAGAAATAATCGAATGTCCTTAACAGATTTGGGAATGGGTAGGTTTGCAATTACGTCGATTTTCGCTTTATCAAACTCAATGCCTTTATTTGAGATGATATGTCCAAGGACTATGCCTTGTTTGACCATAAAGTGGCATTTTTCCCATTCAAAGTCAAATGTTTTTCTTTACATCGATTTAGAACCAACTCGATATGATGTAAACATTGGGAAATAGAATCGCCAAAGATTGAGAAATCGTCCATAAAAACTTCTAGAAAGCGTTCAATCATGTCGGAGAAAATGACAACCATGCATCGTTGGAAAGTAGTAGGAGCGTTACAAAGTCCGAATAGCATTCGTCGATAAGCAAAGGTACCGAATGGGCATGTGAAAGTCGTTTTCACTTGATCTTCGGGAGCGATTGGAATTTGGTTATAGTCGGAATAACCATCAAGGAAGCAGTAGAATTCGTGGCTGGCTAAACGTTCGAGCATTTAGTCAGTGAAAGGAAGAGGGAAGTGATCTTTACATGTTGCGGCATTTAGTTTTCGATAGTCAATGCAAACACGCCAACTCATTTGAGTTCGAATTGGAATAAGTTCGTTTGAACCGTTCTTGACAACGGTTAGCCCAGACTTTTTCGGTACAACGTGAATTGGGCTAACCCATGAACTATCAGAGATTGGGTAAATGATTCCGTTGTCGAGAAGTTTAAGAATTTCATCACGCACTGCATCTTTCATTTTTGGATTAAGCCTTCGTTGCGTGTCACGTACAGGCTTGGCATCGTTGATTAAATGGATGCGATGTTGAACAATAGCAGGGCTAATTCCCTTAGTATTGGTAATGGACCACCCAATTGCTTCTCTGTTTTTTAAAAGAATAGAAAGTAAGGAGTTTTCCTAATCAAGAGAGAGAGTGGCGGAAATTATGACAGGCAACGTTTCGTTATCACCCAAGTATGCGTACTTAAGGTGACCGGGAAGTGGTTTGAGGTCCAACTTCGGGAGTTGCTCGATTAAGAATTGGATTGAGATTCGGACTCAACTGGAAGCGATTCAAAAGGAAGAGTGTATTCAATCTCATTAGGAATTTCATGAAACAAGTTTTCGTACTCGACCTCACGTTCATCGTTAAGGTCAATTGTCTCATTTTCAAAAATTTTGTGAATGGCACTAACTTCCAATGTTTGGTCGCGAGGTTCATTTGATTGGCTTTCAAGATTAAAAATGTTGAGATCCAAAGTCATGTTTCCAAAAGAGATTTTCATCGATCCGTTACGACAATTGATTAAGGCATTTGAGGTGGCTAAGAATGGTAGGCCTAAAATCAATGGAATTTGACTCGCGGGATTTGTCACGGGTTGTGTTTCGAGAATGATAAAATCAACGGGGAATATGAATTGCCCTACTCGAATGAGCACGTCCTCGATTTCTCCCACGGGCTTCTTAATGGAGTGATCGGCAAATTGAAGCGTGACTTTTGTGGGTTTGAGCTCGCCTAAGCCTAATTGTTCGTACATGGAGTATGGAATCAAGTTGACACTCGCGCCTAAGTCTATCAAACATTTGTTAATCGTCTTGTCTCCAATTGTACACGAAATCGTAGGGCAGCCAGGATCTTTGTATTTGACGGACATGGATTGGGACAAGACTTCACTCAAACTGGCGGCTAAGAAGACTTTTTGGGCACTTGAGTGTGTCGCTTTTGGGTACACAAGTCCTTAATAAATTTCGCATACGTTGGGACTTGCTGAATGATCTCAAGAAGCGAAATGTTAACTTTGACTTATTTAAAAATTTCCAACATCTTTTCCTTTTAGTCCGAGTGTTTCTTTGATCAAAGATGATGTGGAAATGAAACATGATACTTGGTAGGCGGGTCTACTCGAGTAGAAGAAGAATTTTGACCGACATTTGGTTCAACGTTTGGCTCCGCGTTCTGTTCAGATTCGTTCGTTGTTATAGAAGTGTTGAGAGAGCTTTCCGGTAAATCGTTTGCATTAACGACTTGATTATCGATTTGTTTACCGGAACTTAGAGTTATGATAGCATTCAATTGGGTGACGTTGCTATCTTGAACAACATGGGCTTGATTTGAATTTTCATTTTGATTTCTGGGATTTGGAAGGGGCTGGCTTGGGAATGTTCCTCGTTCGCGTTCACTTACAAACGTGGCTAATCGACTCATTTGCATTTCGAGTTTTGAAATTGATTGGTTTGTGTTTTGCATATATGAGGTCAATATATTTTGCAAATTACTGTTTGATTGAAGGCTTTGAGTAGTTGATTTAGCCAATGTTTCAAGAGTTTTCTCAAGTGAACTTAAACGTTTATCGTCTTGTGGAGGATGGGCAGAATTTGGTTGAAAATTTGATTGTTGCGGTTGATTATGAGATGGACCTGCAAAGTTTGGTTGAAAATGGTTAGGTTGAAAGGGAGGATTTGAAGAATTATTCGGAAATGCTTGGAAATTGGGACGAACCGTATTCGTGTTGGGATTGTTTTGGTTCCAAGAAAAATTTCACTACGCCATAAATGGCCTACTGCAACACAAAAAAAATGTTGGCTTAGGCCCGAAAAATGTTGCCATAGGTCTATGGCAACACTTTTAGGGTGATGCAATTTTTGCCGTTGCCTTAGACCTCAAAGGCAACATTTTGACTATCTAAGGCAACATAAGTAATATTGTTGCAATAGAACCCTATTTGGGTCTATGGCAACACCCATAGGTATCTGTAGCAACATTCCAAAATGTTGCTATAGGTATGAACTTTTTGAATTTGTGGGGCCCACAATGTAGAGCATATTTGATTTTTTAATAAAAATAAATATTTATTTAATAAAATGCTATTGCACAGAATTTGATATTTAAACAGTAATTTATTTAAATAAATATTTTATTTCAACATTTGAAATAGTACAAATTCCTGACTCCACTATTTTACAATTCAATGATATATAACACTGATATTCACATATACAGATATTCCTCACTACATCACTCAGTTCACTCATTACATATGCAGTTTCAATTTATACAGACACCGACACTGACAAATATATGCCGAGCCGAAGGCGAGCCGAGTGCCGAGCCGAAGGCGAGGCGAGAAGCGGGTCCGAGCGCAGCGCCGGCGGGGGTTCGGGGCACCGCAGTCCCGGCGGGGGTCCGGGGCACCGCCCGATTCATCCGATTTCGGAAGATCGAGCCTTCTTTGAAACGACGTAAAATGATGCACAAATGAAGACTGAACTTAGCAAACCCCATCCTCAGCAACTTCATCACCCATCGGAACTACTGCCCATCTACCACTTACCTGAAACACAATTGCCTGAAACACTGACCATCTACCAAACACTGACCACACTCCCAACCTCTTTCACAAAACACCCACTCACTGCCTCATCAAATTACATCATCAACACATAGGCAGCCTATCAAGCAAAAACAGTGAATGCATCAGGCATGTACAAGAGAAACATAGGCAGTAATATGATATACAAAGGACTTGGAGCATCAGTTCGTGTTAAAGAACAAGGTTAGCATGGTACCAGTTCAGTCTAGACCAAATATATAAGGTTAGCATGACTTGGAGCACCAGTTCATGTTAACAAACTTAAGGTTAGATATATATATCTAACAAACTAAATATACAAGTTGAGCGTGAATATCAAATTTGACTGTACAACAGAACTAGTATCCATCAAGAATCTGAACTCATTTGGATACATATTTTCTAAAATGAATTTTTCTCTTAGGAGCTGCAAAACATCCAAAGTTAATAAGCTAACATATTCCCAAGCTTCAAAAACTGAAGAAGAAATCATCAAAAAGCACAAATAATATTAAAAAAACAAACCAGAAGCCTTCATATGCAAAACAGATTGCTGCTGTGAAGATGCTTGAGTCTGAGATACTGAATTTGAAGATGATGCCCTTGATTTTGCTTCTAGATCTGAAACACAACATTCTTTGTCTGTTGTTAATTTCGCTTCTAGACCGAATGATGACACTGCGAGCCACTCTAGATCTGAAACACAGCATCACCGGTCAGTGGCATCGTAATCTCAGTAGTATCCAAGCCTCTATCTCGGCAATCTTCAGCAAACTTTCCAAGCACTGAACGCAACATGAAGCAGCAGGCGACTTCATCAATCAGACTTGCGGATCCCCAAAGAAGATGAATCGCGAATTGGAACTTGATACTTGATTTATTCTAATCGCCTGAAATCATCTTCCATCTCCATGCGAATTGATTTGAGAATTATGAATTGATTCTAATCGTGAATTGGAAGTATGAATTTGCTGGATTTCGTGAATTTGCTTTTTGATTTGGGGATTTCGTGAATTTGCTGGAAGTATGAATTTGGGGATTTCGTGAATATGGTAAACTGAAAGGGGATCTACACCAACATAAGCGGGAAAACGAAAATTTGGTAAAAAGTGCAGCGGTGATCCATTTTAACAGTTGGATTAAATGTAGACCGTTGGATCGTATTCACGCGGATTGCTAACTTTATTAATTTTTTTATTTGTATACATCTATAGCAACACTATATAAAAATGTTGCATCGTGTTACACTTATTTAGCTAGAGCAACACATTTTTATGGCTAAGGTAACACCATAAATACAATGTTGCAGTAGGACCAAATTTTTATATCTATCGCAACATTTGAGCTGGCAACACCTTGCAAAAATGTTGCAGTAGGCCATTTATGGCGTAGTGTTTGGATGATTTCTCCAACCAGGGTTGTACGTTGGAGAAAATGGGTCGTTTTTGGCTTTATTAAAAGCATTGATTTGTTCGCTAGAATTGGGGCACTGATCGGCTATATGATTAGGATCGTTGCATTTATAACACATCGGTTGGGAAGCTTGGTTCATTTGATTCGATGAGAAAATGTTATCGAATTTTTTAATCATTGCGTCGATCTTAGCTTCCAAAGCAAAAGAAGATCCTATCGAGTATGCACTCGATCGTAAGTAAATTGATTTTTCGTTCGAACGTTCCCATTGGGTTGACTTTTCAACGAGGTTTTCTAGAAATTTCCAATCATCGTCATGATGTTGGGCAAGAAAGTTGCCTTGGCACATTGATTCGAGCATGGTTCTTGAGCTGTTTTCGAGTCCATCGTATAATATTTGGCAAACCGTCCATTTTTCGAAGTTATGGTGTGGACATTTTATCAAAAGCTCTTTGAATCTTTTAAAATATTTTCCAAATGGTTTTCCCTTGAATTGATGAAAATTTACAATTTTGTTTTGGATTCTACTCATTTTTTCCATAGGGTAGAATTTTTTTAAGAAAGTTTTACGAATTCTTCTCAAGTTTTAATCGAGTTCGATGGTAAGCTGTACAACCATTTTTCAGCATAATCCGTAAGAGCGAATGGGATTAATTGAAGTTTGATTCCGTCATCAGAAAGTTGTTAGAGTTTAATGGTTGTGCAAACTTGTCGAATTTAGTCAAGAAAATGTAGGGGTCATCGTGCTCGAAATTGCCAAATTTTGAAAGTGTGGCAATATGGTTCGAATGAATTTCGAAATGGTTACCAGTAGGGGCGGGTAACGTGATGCAAGATGGAATAGAAACTTTATCGGGAAAGATTCTATCAATAAGAGTTCGAGGGGCGTTCTCGTTCGCCATTTCGGGAGGATCGTCTGTTCGAGTTAAACTGTTAGTTGTTAAGTCGCGAGTCCAACGATTTGTTGTTGTGTCACGAGTCCAAGTACTCATGCACAAGTGAAAGTCGAGAAGAGAAATAAGTTAGAATCAAGTTTAGAGAATGAAAGAAGATTATAAAAATGAAGTGAAAAATTTGTTTGTTTGTTTTTTTAATTTTACAAGGAAGAAAACTATTTACCAAGTAAAATTTATTTTCAAAAGAGAAGTTTGATTTTTGTTTTGTTTTTTGGCTTTTCAATTTTTTTTATATGTTTTTGTATTTTTTTTTGTTTTTGAATTTTCAAACTTTCAAATATTTACCAAAAGGATTTTTGTTTTTAGAAAAAGGGAAATTTGATTTTTGTTTTTGTTTTTGAATTTTCAATTTTATTTTTTGAAAAGGTTTTACATAATTTTTTGGATTTTTGTTTTTGATTGAAAATTTTCAAAGGAAAAAAAATTAAAAGGATTTTTTTTGTTTTTTGTTTTTGAATTAAAAACTAAGTTAAGTAAAATTTACAATTTTTTTCTCTTGGATTTTGGATTTTTTTTTCATTTAAATATGCATGAACTAATGCAACTAAATGAATACAAAGGACTTAATTGCAATTTTCTATCCTTAGTGGCTGCTAACCCAAAATTGTATAATCATACTTTGTCTTAAATCAACAAAAATATTTCTCAGCTAGGTAACGGGCAGGGGTTATCGGTGCACCACGAATCACCGTAGCAATGCAGCCGAAAATTTAAGTACCTTGAGTGGAACCACCGAATCACCGTAATATTTATAAATGGTTATTACTCTACCGTAGCCTAGACACCAAGAAATAAAATTGTTCAAAGAAAACAATTCTGAAGATACAATTAAGCCCTAGATGAGCTTGTGACACCCTTAAGTCGAATGTCCAACTTTTATTATTAGTCAAATTCTACGATGAAATGCGTTTGTGGGCTAAGGAAAAGGTGATGAAATCCTCATCTTTTGTGAATTGGGGTATTGCCATTAGAAAATAAAACAAGATAAGATGAATGCAAAACAGAAATTAAACGTGAATTTATAATGCAACTAAAATGAATTTTGTTTTTATTTTTGGATTTTGAATTTTTTTATATATGCAAATGTAAGCAACCAACAATGCAATTCAAATAAAAACAAGGGAAAAGGAGCATGATACCAGTGCGTGCAGATTATTAGCAATTTTTTTTAGTGGCGTGTTTTTTAGCAAGCAAAGCGATTCTTCTTTTATTTTCTGCGTGGGCAACCTGAAATTAGAAACAAGATATATACAAATTTTTTTGTTTCAGATGGAACTTAAAACAATTTAAGACAAAAAACCAAATTTAATTTTTTTTATTATGAAAACTCAAAACAAAACACATGCAATAAAACCCATTTGTTAACCCAAACACTCAAAAAAAATTAAAACAAAAATTCAACTCAAAATAAAACAAATGATTTAAAAACACTAAAACAATAAAAGTAACTAAGCACAACAAACTTAAACAACTAATAAAACCAAAAAAAATCTAAAAAGCACTAAAACAAACTAAAATAAACACACAAACAAATGAGAATAAATTTGACGAACCCGGCCCGCTAGGAAAACAACCCACTTACTCCTTCATTCATTTGGTTGCTCTGTTAAACAAAAACTGTCACCTTTCCTCTTTAAACCAGAAGTAACAAAAACGAACAGAAGAAAGAAAAAAAAATGAATAGCAAATCACTTCGAGTTCGATTACTGGTTGATTCGCACTCCACAAAAACTTTTCGTCGATTGGATGATAGAATTCTGGTTTGAATTGGAATAGGAGGTGGATCGGTTGCTGATTTCAAGTCGAGGCAATGACAGATGGAGTTCGTTGATTTTGGTTTGCGGTTGCAGCGGTGAACGTTTGGCGAATTGAGCGATGTGACGTGTTGGAGTTTGGGCGTGAAGGCGATGGTCAGTTCAGGCCTTAGTAGGATTCGTGGTGGTGAATTGGCGACTGGTTAGGTTGCTGTGGGAAATTCAGGGGTGTTGAAGCAGTGATAAGCAGTGAATGTATTTGTAATTAGGGGGGAGAAGGTAGTGCTGGGTATTGCTGAAGGAAGTGGTTGACAGAGGAGGAATTGTGGATGTTGGGCAGTTTTGGTGATGTTGTAGGGGGGTCTGGAGGTTGTCAGTAGTGGGAAGGTAGGCAGGGGATGATGGCTAAGTGTTATGAAGTGGTGGATGTTGAGTTAAGCAACAATGGTGTAGTGGTTTCAGGTAGATGGTCATGGAGAAGTAGTGGAAGCAAATGTAATAAATGATGTAAATGTAGAAATATGAAAAACAGAACTGTGATGACTGATGACAGTGAATTGTGGCTGCAATCAGGTAGATGGTCAGGGAGGTTTAGACTGTTATGAAGATATATATGCTGCTGCAATCAGGTATATATGCAAATGGTTGTTACTATGATCAGGTTGAATGTATGCCACAGTGATGGGTATGAAATGGTAATATGGAGGGGATGTTTTGTTGAACTGTTTGGTTTTTGAAGTTACTGAGGCAACAAGACGTTGGTGATGTAGATGAGCAAGAAATGGTTTAGCTTAGAATACTTGTGAAATGAAGCATGTTGAGTGTTGGTGATTGTAATGGTGTGGAAGGATGTTGTATGGGTTGGTCTGGTCTGATAGACGCGTGTAGTGGTCTGATTGTTTTGGTGATGGAAGTTGGAAACAATGTAACTGTACAGTAGGGAAGTGAAATATTGTGATGTAGTGAAGATGACAGAAGTATGGTTTGTGCAGTGTGCACAGTAAACAGAAGTGCACAGAATTGATAGTGTTGAACAGAGCTTAAGTTCGTAAGAGAGGAATAATTTTTTTTCCTTTTTTTGTATTAAAGGAAAAGCAATGTAAAAAGAAAATAAAATGCAAATAAAAATTGCAAATGAAATAGAATTTTTTTCTTCTTTAGATTGAGTATACTTTTTTTTCTTTTCTTTTTTTAAATAATGAAATGAAAACGAAAAAGGAAAACTAGAAAACAACACACACAAAATCAAAATGCAATCAAAAATCACAAAAACACATAAACAAACACACAAAAATTAACCAAAAATAATTCGAAGAATAGAAAATAAAATCAAAGCAACTCCCCGACAACGGCGCCAAAAACTTGTTTAACGACAAATTTTCTATTGAATTAGAAAAATGCCGATAAATTTTGAATTAATTTCAACCGCAAGCGCACGACGTACAAAAGTTAGTACGTGGCGAGTACGGGTCGATCCGTAGGGAATTGTTAGAGTTTAAAAACCTATTCAATCAAATTATACCAAATGGAGAGGAAATTGTTAACTACAAGCAAAATGAAGCTAAAACTAGAATTAAAATGAGATTAAAAACTATGAGATTAGAGAACAATTTAGAGGCAAATCCACTCTCATATTTTTGTAAATCAACAAACAACTAATTAATGATCTCTAGTTTTGGTATTAAGTGAAATAATTATTGCATTTATCATAAGTATGGTTTATTTATGTTATTAATTAACATAACTTAAGCCATCAAACTATAATGAAATAAATAAACCACTCATAGATTCTCATGAAAATGAAACCAAAGCAAAAGCCATTTTAAGTATGATCTATTTACTATTGTAATTAGTAATATAGATCATCAAATTTTGTTTTTACTTTCTTTTCAAAACAAAAAATCAATTAGCTAATGATGATGTAAATTGTGTTTATGTTGAATAAGAATAGCTCATTTGCAAATGCAACATAAGCTATCGAACCCACTTGTATAAACTTACATCAAAATCTACTCTCATGAAGCACAAATAAAAGAGACCATAAATCATAGAAATGTTCAAATTACATAATATTTTAGAGCTTCATTACCCCTAAATTGAAGGGGTTTAGCTACTCATTTGTGTTATCAAATCAATACATGTAAGTTTCAACATTGGAAAGCAAAGAGAAGTAGAAATTAAAAAAGGAAATGAGATTAACTACTTGCATGAAATAACATCAAAATAATTGCATGAATGTAAATCTAAGCTATGAACATGAAAAGAAAGAGAGCATAGAAAAAACATTAACATAAAAGCAAAGATAAGCATGTAGAAAAGAAAAGAGAAAGAGGCTTGGAAGCCATTTTTTCATGTAACATTGAGCTTACAATTTGCTCGCTTAATTTCCTAAGTAAAATGAAAGGTAGAAAGATATTTACATGTACAAAAGAGGGCTATTTATACATGCATAAAACCCTAATTCAATTTTTAGGATGCTTCCCAAAATGCCATTTAGGAAGTGTGGCCACCAAGTAACCATTAGCCATTAATTAATTCATCATTAAAAGTGCATGAAGCTCTAACCTCCACTTAGTTTTCTATTAGCTTCTAATTGTAGATTTAGGTAAGTGGGTGGGGTCCTCCATTACCATGAGCTTGAATTATTTCCTCTTCATTCCTTTGTATTTCCTTGTGCATGCACATATCTTCATGAAACTCTCTTCCATATGCATCAAAATTTCCTATAAAAATCATAAAAATTTTCAAGTAAAAATTCTCAAATTGACACATGCACAAAAATGACCATTTTACCCCTGAATGAAGATGAATATATGATGATTTAAAAATAATTGAATTTTGGTTTCAAACATGTTAAAATGCTCAAGCATGATATTTATTAAATAAAAATAGATAAAATATGGATGTAAATATATGCACATTTACGTGCACATCACAAGCTTTTAGGAAAATCGCGCTTTTGCAGTTAAGTGACCGAGATGTAAAATTCTTTAAGATGATATTTTTAAATATTTATAAATTTGATAAATATGTTAGAATGTTTTAAAAGAGATTTGAATTACAAAGATGGATTTTCAAATGCTAGGAAGTTGTTTTGTAAAACACTATCCACGACACTTTTCTACACCAGTTTTAAATAAACTTTAGAAATATAAATTTAAATTTACCTATTCTTTCTCGAATATTTTATAAATATGTTTAAATAAACAATTTAGTATTTTAAAGATGATTTGGAAGTTTTAATAAAAGTTTAAATAAATGGTTAAGAGAAATTGTTCATAACACTTAAACAATATAATTTAAATCATTTTCTTGAATATAATAACAAACTTAGTATGCAGAAACGACTAGTACATTTGTCTCGCCTATGAGATATAGAAAGGTAAAACAAAGTGTGTAACTAAGGTTAGGAATAGAGCAAATAGTGCCTTGAACTTACTTGGCCTCTGTTTTCTCTTTCTAGGCGAGGGGGGAACAAATCGAAGGGAAAACCCAAATGCTCTAAATGAAAAGATCATATTTAAGATTTTCAAAAAAATAAAGAGTTAAGCAAGTTTTAGGATAGAGAATATTCTGGCCAAACTCTGTATTAAGTTCCGAGGAGGGAATTTGTACTATCCGTGTGAATTTAAAAGTTGATTTCACCGTTATTCCACAAACAGTACGAGTTGAATATGGAAACTAATCTAGGTATGATTAGTCTAATCTTTTACTCAATATAACTGGTTTTGGATTTACAGTAAACGATGTCTTAAATAACATTTTTTGACCCAGTTAAGACATGTTTCAGAAGATGAAATTTTCTATTAGATTAGGAATTAAATTTTCCTAAGTAAATAACTTGATGATTTCAAAAGTTAAAAGGATTTTGGTTAACCAGTAAAAAGTTAAAATGAAAAGAGGCATAATAAATCATGTATACACATATTCACATTTTTTATGGATGATTGGATTTTGAAGAGACCAGGATCGGATCTGGGAGATTCCTATCCGAAAACCACTTCGAACCAATTTACATTTCAAAGTAAAACATGTTGAAGCCAAAAATCATTAAAGATGAAGATCTTCATGATGTAGGGCTACTTGCTACTAGACCCTCGGTGAAATTTACCATATCATATACTATGAGGAAGTAGTGCTTTGTTATGAAAATCTTCGATTTGCAAGGACTGATCGCTACTAATCCTAGGGGTAATTTCCGACAGGATGTGGTAGGAGAAGTGCCTTCGGTTTGTCATGTTCCTAGACAACTTATATGGATGAATGTCTGACATTGCATTTTAAAATCACATTGATTGATCTCTACAAATATATCATTTGTTTGGTGGTGGAGAAGGAAACATCTCTTCGCTTAACACATTTTTCCTAAAATGTATGAGCTCAGGAGTCAAACGTTTGTAGAAATCAATTGCGTGATTATTGAATGGCAATGTGGCATTCAAAGTGGAAAGTTGATGTTCTATGTGAAAGGTAATCGTTACCTCAGGCCTCGCACCCGGAAATTACTAAAATGAGTTAGATGCGGCAAGGCTATGTGGTTCGCAACCATTAGGGTATGATCATCCCCTTCTAGATATATTTATTCCCGCTATGATGTCGGGTTTTAAATTAATGTGGTTTATGCGAAGAGAGCTCTCGGAAAGGTCGATAACGACCGAGGTGATGATATATTCGGTACTATCTAGTTGGAGGTAAGCCGATCTTGTGTTAGTAGAGGACCATTAGTGGGCTTCGGTGCATTCCTCTAGAGATGTACTATCGAAAGGTAGTCCCTTACCTGGTTATTTGTTGGAAATCCATTCTCCAATACGTTGCTGCCATTTTGATTGTAGAACCTAGTATGCTGAAATTTAATAATGGTAACGATTTCGGCTATTTGAATATGTTTACTTAAAAAATGTTTTCAAATAATGTCATTAAAAATAATATGAAATGATTTGATAAAAATGTTTTAGTTATCTTACGGTAAAAAACCCGTCCGTGTTTATGTACAGCGTGGTCTTATGAGATACTCTTTCTTTTAAAAAGGTTTTTGTCATCAATCTCTGATCTATGTTGTCATTTAAGATTTGTGTTTCTCACGCTGGTTTGCCAGACTAATTCGGGTATTTTTATACTCAGGTCAGTCTGAGTAGTTTTAGGATTAGCCGAAGACGCTTGTAGTTTCCAGAGAAGAGCTGGAGATCTTCATCAATGTATGGACGTATTCTATTTTCCGCTACATTGTGTGTTGTTTGTTTTTCAGCAAATGTAAGGACAGGTGTATTATAACTGTCCAAGCTGAATCTATGTTAAACTCTGATATATATTTTAAAAGATTTTCCGCTGTAAAGATTTTATATTAAAATAATATACGTTATTCCATTCGAGTAATATTCTATTCTGCCTTCTTTTTCTTTCTACTCTTGACAATTTACCTTTCCGGCACTTGGGATAGTGACACATGAATAATGTGGAAGTATTAGTGTTGATTTCCGAGGGTTGAAAAGGTTGGGTCGCTACTTGTATCGAGATTGGATATCGGTACATCCGTTGAGAATACTGTATGTAACGCTCTCCAAATCTTGAATAATGTATTACTCATGGCTACTAGGGGCACCAAGGGGTTATGTACTGATAGTTATTGGATAATCATGGAATGACTCACTTGATAGTTTTCTGTTGGTTAATATAACTAAGGTTAAACAGTAAATATTGTTGTGACAAAATTACACAGTTCTCTCGACTTGAGAATACTGTTGATCTTCAATATGGAAGCTCCACTTTGATAATAGTTAAATCATAGCATAGTGTGCATCAAACGACTAAAATTGGGTCGAGTAGAAGCATTAGAATTGAATTTTATTCAAGAGAGGATTCGACTCCTCGGTTATATGAGGTTAGTAGCATAATCAAGTGAAGTCAACTCAAAATCAAAGTCTCTGGCCAGAGCAATTCGGTAATAATAATTGTTATGATTGAACTAACGATTTTGTGTTTAGACTATAGAGTTGAATATGGACGATATTGGAGTTTTGACCATTATCAAATTCCATAAGTCCAAAGTGATATGGTTTCGAAAAAGAGAATCGTCATAATCGGGTAACACTTAATAAAGTTAAATTTGGATTTTACCAATGCCAAGTAAGCGATAAATTTGGTCATAATGTTACACCACCTATTAAGTGAGGTGTCAACGTTAATATTCGAATTGTTTGATATGGGTAAAATTTATAAAATACGTACATAAACTTTTTTATTTATAAAACATACACTTGTCTATATTATTTTCAAAAATATTGTCATTGATAAAAAAACAATTTTTTTAACCAAAATAATTTTAAACCAAAAATAAATAAATTTATGGCTTTGTATGCTAACATATATATTTATAATATATATATATATAATATTTAATTTACATTAAACATATTTATATGTATGAATTATGTGTATGTATACACTTTTATAGATAATATTTTAATACATGGGTGTGTGTATGTATATGTGTATGTATATAAAATTTGATTTGAAATGTGTATAAATGTTATTTAGGTATTTATATAATTTTTGATTCATTAAATTTGAATTTTGTAATTACTGGATTTTATTATGTCTATCTATATCTATATATAAAATTTTAATTTTAATTTTGAATTTAATCATGTAATTGTTTATATTATCATTTACAATTATTTTATAATATAATAAAGTGTGTGTGTGTCTGTGTAGTTAAAGCACTTAGCGGTTCCATAGCGGTGGAGGTGAAAAAAGTTACAGCGAGGATGTAGCGGAAAATAGCGGAGGTGCAAAAAGCTACATTTATTATATTACAAAATATTTAAAGTTAATTTATTGTAACGACCCACTATTTTGGACCATTCAAATCGACAATAAATCCACACATGCCGGACTTGAATAATCCAAACTAATAGATTGTAAATAAAATTTGGAAAAACTCAGCATATACAGTAAATAAATAATCACAAAATCATAGACACAGAGTAATATAACAATAGTGCAATGGAAACAAAAGAATAGTAGTTCATGAAGCTACTATATATATAACAGAGTTAAACAAGATACAACAGAAGTCTCGAATACAATAGTCAAATACAAGATCAGAATACATCATTGGAATCAACTGAATATTTGAAAGCTGGATAGATAGCTAGATCTCCAAGCGAAGCTCCAACTCCAAAGGTGAGCCTCGAATACTGGTACACTCAACCTAATCCAAGCGTAAAGCAAAACACAAAACACTCGAGTCAGGATTAACATTCTTATATCAATAAATCCAACTCAATCGAAATAACAACTGAAATACAAGGAACTCAAAGGATTTTTGGGATAACCATCCTCTAAGGATCCGTTAAACTATTTATATATAGTAGTGTACGCTAAGTAGATAATGCCTATCAGTAATATAAAGTATCAAAATAGCGTTAAGGCGTTACCATTATTCCCCTTAACACATTTTATATAAGCGTCATAGTCTATACAGCACTGTAAACTCCACCGTAAACTAGTGGGCTACCAGGGAGTACTCCATAGGTATAACACGAAACAAATCGTAGTGGTCGTGCATAGGGATACGAGTATGACAAGGCACATGAGGCAATACCCAAGGTAGTGAAACTACCGTTTGCCTGATCCGGACTGGTGAGAACGCATCGCCGCAACGATCGCAACACTGCGAAACAACACTCCCAATTCAAGGGTGCACACCAATCAAAACAAGTAATGAGTAGTTTACGAAGAAGTGTGTCCGCTAGAGGTAGCTAACCTCACTGGCCCGGCACGGCTCCTGTTTAAGTCATTTCAAATTTGACACAGGTGTCAAGGCTATCCATTATCATTCTCTTTCTTCAAATCCAGCAACGTCATCATTCCAACCACTTCATTCTGGATCACACTCTGCGTATAATAGTATTAAAGTGGTTTTCGGTTTAGACAGAGAGTATGTCCCTAACCGATCCCGGACTCTTCAATGACTACGTAATTATTACACCGATTGGTCATTTAATAAACTTTCAAAATAGTTTATATTTCAAAACCAAAATATCATTGCCATTTCAAGACCATATCCATACGATATCATTTTCACTTCAAAACCAAATACGATATCATTTCCATTTCAAATATATCCATCTCAAATATATCCATTTACAAAATCTTAGTACTTCAAAGTTATAACACTTCTAAATCAAACACTTTGGAAATCATAATACGTTGGAAATCAAAATTTAGAAATCATAATGCTTTGGAATCATAACACTTCCCACTTAACCATTTAAATATAAATAATAGTATATATAATAAAATAGTTTATAATTTAAAATAGTTTATATAAAAATAGTTATAATTTGAAATAGTTTATATTAAAAATAATTTATATTAAAATAGTTTATATGAAATAAATTTATAAAGTAACATATATATAGTTTTAAATATAATTTAAAAATACTTTATATAATAAAATAGCTTCCTCAATTTCACAAATCAATTCCAAATCAACACCAATCCCAAAATTTCAAATTTAGTCAAATCTCAAATCATCAATTTCAATTCAATTCAGTTCTTAATAAATTATTATATCGATTTCAAATACAGATTTGAACCACAAATAAACCATTTAAATTTCGATATATTCCAAAGCTTTAAATATTTCACAATCTCAAGACTAAATTTTTATAATTTCATATATATCTTAATTTAACTTTATCATTATTTAGTTTTGAAATATTCACTTAATAAATCCAATATTATTTAAATAAAACCCCAAATTAGAAATAAACTAAATATATCTTTCAAATTATTTAAACTTGAAATATTCATTTAAATCACCTTAGCCAAAATCAAGTTATAAAATTATATCCTTTAAAAATCTCAAATTCAATAAGTTCCAAATCGATTTCTAATTAAATATATTTCTTAATTAAATACAATTTCAAATCTATCTTCTCAACCTTAATTTATTAAATCATTATAAACTCTATATTAAAATATAATTTAAATAAATACTTAACCATATTATATTTTAATAAAATCAAACTTTATCATTAAGCTTATTTTGTATTAAAACAAATTTGTGCATAGCTTAAAATCAAGAATATAACTATAACTTTTATCCACAAATAGACTATATCTAGTATTAAATGCAGTGTACTTAACACTTGAGTCTTCAACCTTCATCTGATGAAACCCTGATGCTAAGTCTAATCTAGAAAATATCTTAGCTTCATTGAGTTGATCAAAGAGATCATCTATCCTAGGCAATGGGTATTTATTTTTGATGGTGACCTTATTTAGTTCTCTGTAATCTATACACATCCTCAAAGTACCATCCTGTTACCTTACAAACACTACTGGAGCACCCCAGCATGAGTTACTTGGCCTTATAAACCCTTTACTTTCTAATTCCTCTAACTGATTTTTCAATTCTTTTAACTCACTTGGCCCCATTCTAGTAGGCTTCTTAATTATTGGGCTTGCTCCTGGTATGAGATTGATTTGAAGCTCTACTGGTCTATGGTATGGAACACCCTTAACCTCCCCAAACACATCCAAGTATTCATTGACTATGGGAATTTCTTCAATAGTAAGTTCACTGAAATCTTTTTCCAAGTCAATTAAATGATACAATTTCCTTCCCTTAGGTACTTCACACAAAATTGTGATTCTCTGGCCTCTAAAGTTTTGCAATGATATGGTGGATGAATCTAAGTTAATTATGGCTTTAAATTACCTTAACCAGTCTACCCCAAATATAACACCTATATTTGGGTAGTTTAAAACATATAAATTGGAAATAAAAGTATCACCTCCTATGTTTAATTCCACATCCACACAAATCATATTTAAAACACTAGAACTCCCCAGTGGACTTTCTATAAGCAATGGAGTTTCAACCAATATGCAATTCAATTTTAGCATTTTAACTAGTTCATAAGAAATCAAAGAGTGAGTTGCCCCAGTATCATATACTACTGCTATGGGTATGGTACAAGTAAATAGTGTACCTTCCACTTGACTGTGATTTTCAGCATTAATCTCCACTGTGGATTTGCCTTTGCCTTCCAAATTTGCCAATTTTCCTTGCTGTTTATACTCGGGACAGTTTCTCTTCATATGCCCCTCTTTCCCGCATAAATAGCACTTGAAAGCTCCTCCTTTCAATTCTGGGCACCTTGGTTTGATATGTCCTTCCTTTCCACATTGATGGCAAACCAATTTCTTCTTAGCATCACTGGCCTTGGTATCACTAGCCTTTTTGGTGTCTGCTTCCTCCTTCTTCTTGTCATAAGGGTGGTATATTCCCTTATTCTTCTTGTTGTTGTTGTTCTTAAAATATCTATACTTCTCCCTTTCCTTGTCATGCTGCTCCAATTTCAAAGCCAAGTCTATTACTTGATTAAAAGTCCTGTCAGCATAAGGTAACATGGCTCTGCTAAGTCCTAGGTTCAAACCTTTAATGTACCTATCATTTTTGGATGCTTCATCTGCCACTAGCATTGCTCCATATTTGGATAACCCCTCAAACTTTTGAGTGTATTCAGTGACATTTAGAGTTCCTTGCCTGAGTCTAATAAATTCTTCGAGTAAAGTGGTCTTAGCTGATGCTGGTACAAATCTTGCCTCCAACATCTCCTTGAATTGATTCCAAGTGATTTCATTTTCAATTCTCCCAGCTATGATCACCTCCCACCAGCTTAAAGCTACTCCTTTCAGCTATCTTGAAGCCACTTGCCTCTTCCTTTGATCATCAAGCTGCATGTCATTGAAAATCCTATCCAATGTTCTCAACCATGCTTGAATTTCCATAATACTTTCTGTCCCTTCAAAGCTTTTGCCTCCTAAATGAGTATAAGCCTTGAGTAATTTTGAGAGCTCTTCATGGGGATTTTCTTGCCTTTGTCCTTCCCCATCCCTAAATGCTCTCACCAAATCTTGTAGATTGACCATTGGTGGTGCATTGGAGGATCCTGCTCCCTGATTTGGTGGTCTTCCTACCATAGTTTGCTAATAATAATTTACATAGCTAGTTAGTTTTTATAATGTCTAACTCAGACTTGATCATCCAGTGATCAATCCCTATAAAATATTTTACTTATATTTTGTTTCTTAAGTTTTTAGTTTCATAGAAGGATTTGATTTCAATTTTCAACTATGTTTTAGTAACATAGCTCTGATACCAAATGAAATGACCCTCTCTTTTTATACCTTAATTTGTAAGGAATTTTTTTTACATAGAGATATATAAATATTTATTATCATATATATATATATATATATATTTCTGAAGCCTAGAGTCATTTTCCTTTCATCAAATAAACAATTTATCCATGATCAAAATTTCTACCAATATAAATATATCAGTGTATTCATAAAGATATGCACATACATATGAAGATGCATGTGTCCCTCTTGTTTAAATCATAGTTATGGTAAACAAGAGGATAATTTGATTGATTAAATTTAATCAATCCACACATAGTTCAATTTAATTCATACAACAAGATTCCATCCATATATGTATTTGTAAGATTTTAACTCTTGATTTCTTGCTGGATTCTCTATGAAGGGTAATTCCTAGAAACAAGGAAATTGTGTTATGATCACATATAAATGTTTGGTGCAGTGCTTATGTCCTGAAAATGATATGTTTATATCATTTTCTATGTTTGATTTTCTATAAAATCTGCCTTAGATACAAACACTTTTCTGGAATATTTTTAAGTGAGATATCATGTTCCTAAAGCTTAATTCTTTGATGTCATGATGCTATGCTAAATGAAATGCAAAGGTAACTGATGTGCAAATATTCGAACAAAATATGTTTAAACATGCATATATACAAACTATCATGTACATGGCTTTCAACTCCTATAGATATAGATTCTTCCTTTATTCAAGAATGAGGTATAAAACATTTGCATAGTACAAATTGCATTATGAAAACATGCAGACACATAATACATTTTCCCTATGCCTTTAAACTCTTGTATGCAAATGTCATGATGAAAGAATAAACCATATGGTTTATTGAGACTCAGCTATCTAGATTTCCAATACTTAATCCTTTTCAAAGACTCAAGATTGACTAATACATTTATAAAATATAACCATCCTATTTATCATAGTATTCTTGCTCAGATTTACATACAAAATCATAGGTTAACTTCTTCAACTTTTCAGATAATATCCAAATTTATAAACTCCAGTTACAAGTCAATTCTATAGCAAAATATCCATCCATCATTCAATACTTAATACAAGTGATAATTTAAAAATATCAATACATGCAGATTTCATCTTTTAAGCTCTTATCTAACTAATTTTAGCATGCTATAATCTTCTTCTCAAAGTCTTGCTCCTACTCCTACTTAGTTGCTGCAATTCCTGAAAAAGCATTTGAAGCTGCCCCATATTAAATGAGACACCCCATATCCCATTAGCATATTAGGGTCAGACACATGTCTGATATGAGAAAATCCACTAAAACAATTAGTAAATCAAGTTAAAGTTGAAACATATATAAATCAGTATACCGTGCCTTTAGAAAACAAGTAAGTCATAGTGTGCATGTTCTGTGTCAGTGTGCATGTGCACACTTAAATCTTTCTTTCCAGAAACCTTATAAAGATATGGAACAGGCATGAATTCATACAAATCAGCCATAAATCAAATAAGCATCCACACAAAACAGTGAAATCACCAAAATGAATTAAATCATTTATTCCCTACTTAGATTTCATCCAGGAAAACTCTAGTTCCTCCTTATATCAAATTTTCTTACATTGATATATTTATCTTCTTGGTCTCATCTGCAATCATATGAATCAATGGACACATTGTAATGGACTAATTCACTCCATTACACAAAGATCTCAGGACTTAAACAAGCCATGTGTCAACTTGTATTGCTCAAGAACACAAGTCATTCCTGCAGTGGTCTTGACCCCATTTCCTAGTTAGTTTTAAGTTGATAATAACTCTTTTGATTTTTCATGACTAAACCATTCAGTGAATCATTTCACTAAAACAAACATCCATGTCATGGCATTTCATATCTTTCATAACCAAACAAAGACAAACAGGCAATTAAACATAGGTGTCTAATAAATAAGATTCTGCATCCATATATATATATATATATACACTTGCATTTTAAAAGGGGTATAGGCAACTAACATTGGCTTATGGCTTTTGAGAGAGTTTTTCATCTTCCAAACATCTGTGCTTAAGTTAAACTCAGAATGACCAAGTTTCACTAAATCACAAATTTATTTGCTATGTATATGGCTATTTATATACTTTCATTGAATTAGGAGCATCAGCACATAGGCAACCCTATTGCACCCCTAATTCATTTTTGTCTCAAGCCTCAGCACCTATACACAAGTATATTGCAGCTCAACATGTTTATATTCTCTGGGTTATGCCAGAACCAACACTACTTGCCTATATTCATCATTTGATTCTCTGGGTATTCACTTATTTTTCCTAATATTAACATATCAGAGAGATCTGGGTTTATAAAAACATATTTACTAATAATACTTAGAACTTTCACATAATAGATCAAGCAGAACAACCAAACTAAAGATCAAAGCATTTTCATCTTAGAAATCAAAGAAAGATAACCACATATGAAAATACATTTTAAGAAAGATCAACTTATAAACTGGCTGCCTTCATTAGGACTAAGTGCCTTAGCTCTCCTTCACTTCTTAGTTGATTGATAAGCTTCTGCCTTTGCCCCCGAACCCTTTTCTTCACTTGTCTTATATATACATGATTTTTTTTTTCAAAAGCTATCCGGGAAGAAGAGAAGGCCCCTCTTATCACTGCTTATTTATGCAGGGTTCTTATAGGGTTTAAGGTGCTAGCTAAAGTCATTTTTGCCCACCAGAAATCATGCCATTTGCATTTAGTTTAAACCCAAAATCCCACCCTCCCCGGCTCAAGTTTGTGGAGAGAAAAGAGGTTTTATCATTTTGGTTATTTTCAGAAATTTGCTTTTCCAGAAAATGCTTTTTCTCTTATCTAATATCATGCTAAAGGTGTGACTTGATTTCCATTATTTTATCATATATATGCCAAGGATTCTTCCTAATTTTGCCTATACAAAACATATCACTGGTTTATCTTACTTTTCTATTTTTAGCTTTCACTTAAATAGCATGTGCTTCCCTTATTTATTTATAAAAGGATTGCTCCTTTTATATCTTCATTCTTGCTTTCTGCCTATAGTTAAAATACATTTGTGTATTTTTATTTTACTGATTTGAACACTTGCGTTTGATTAGCATACATATATGTATATATATGTCTTACAGAAATAATTAATACATATATATGTCTATACATTATTTTTACTGAACACATATGCACATATACACTCAAATACAACCAGTAGCATCTATGTATATTTATGCATATAGCTTTTAAGGATTTAATCTATTTATCTATATATATATATATTCATACACATCAACATATGTTCATTCATATCATCCAGGAATTAAGCTTCTATTCATGTGTATTTCCTGTGCACACATGTCCACATATAGCTACACCATATAAGCCATATCAATTCCTTTTCAAAATTAGTTTAAAAATTATTTTAAACTTATTTATATTTTCAAAATAAATTCCTAAAATATTGGGTCATTACAATATATAACAATTTAAATAACTAACAGCAGCATATTTCAATTGTCGTTTCACTTGAAATCAAATTTAATATATATAAGAACGTAAATCGTGAGTGATTGCTCACCTTTCGAGGTTAGGGGAGTTTGACAACAGAACAAGCTATGAATTTGGATCCTGAAGTGGACAATCAACCAATCCAAGTGATAGATTCTCAAAACAAGTGAGGTGAACACAGACTCGACGAACCAGGCTAATAGATGAGAATAGATGATAACTATCATAATCAGTTGATAAAAATTGAACTAATATATATATATATATATAATATTTTATATATATCTTAAATCTTATATTTAAGGCAAATACACCAAAAATACTATAAAATTTCAAAATCAATATTCAATACATTAATAAGCTTATATACGTAAATTACAAAGTCACAATATATACTATATTTTAAAATCAAATAGCTTTGCTTTATTCCAATCCATATGACCATCACTTTATATATATATTAGAACTCACTCATAAAAATAAATCCTGATACATACATATATACATATTATGTGTAAACAAAATATAGAAATACGGAAATCATTCTTATTGCAATACAGACTTATCTAAACATATATACTTGTAAATGGATACACACAATCAGGCTAGGCCAAAGATCCAAACAAAGCAAGATGGAAAACGAATTGCTAGAAACAACGTATTTATAGATAAGTTAATGATTTATTACAAAGTCCGTTCAAAAATATTAATATAAATCTATGAGTAAACCTATACAGTAACATATATATACCTTGTTTACGAATTTTTATACAAATAGTATGCCGAACAAAAGTTAGAACAAACAATTAAATAGTAGAAATATCATAACTCGTTTATTTACAAGCAATATAAATATACCTTGTTAAATTCAATTGAATTGTACACACATAAACTCACTTTACTCTTATTATTGTTATAATATGTAAATTGTACCTAAAACAAATAACAACACATACTGCCAAAAATGATGTATACTTAGATATAAACACTTTTCTAAGCTACTATATAGACACATTTATATGTATAGCTACTAAACTTATACAGAAAATCCAAAATAGTTTATGCAACAAACTAAGCTTTTTATATAAACCTCATCTGCACTAACATGCGCATATATATATATATATATATATTTGTATAAATATGCAGGCTGACATTTGTGCACCAAACAAGCATCAAACAAAATAAAATTTACATATATAGACTGTTATGCTATAAATATATATAACTATATACATTTTCTTGTATGATCAGCCGATTATATGAATGTATACTAACAGTTATTAGACTTATGCATTAATAAATATAGTCTTATATTCGGTAAAACCTAACTAAATATATACGAACAACATATATACTAAAATAATTTATATAAACTATTGTATATTAATATATATACACACCTACAACTTCAACAGAGGAGGAAGGGGAACCGATCTGGACGTGAGCAAGGCTGAGCCTTTGGCCTAGCATGGAGGAGGAACGATTTGCCGAGGTGGTTGCTGATTCAGTGGCCTTCGGCCTTGGTGACTGCGAGGAGAAATTGGGTGCTTGGCATGTTAAGGTGGTTGGGATGTGGACGGTGCTGCCTTGGTTGTCTCGGCAGATCTGGGTTTGGGTGATGGTCACGAGGAGGTGGTGGCCAGTTAGCAGTATGGTGGAGGAGGCCCCGTGGGTTTTGGGTTTTGGGCATGGTGAAGAGGAGCTTAAGGAAGGGGAGACGTGGTACATCGGGCTCATGTGATGAGAGGTTGGGGATGAGTGATGTGTTGTAGTAGGAAAGAGGAATAAGATCTGAAGCCAAATGGAGATAATGAAGCCAAAGAATGGAGGAAAGAAAGTGATGACAAAGAATGAAACGAAGGGACATAACAATATATATTGGAACCAATAATAATAATTTGTTATGGGGAATAGAAAAGGCCAAAAACTGAGATAATGATTGTTGATGGATGCTGGGTTTACACGGAGGAAAGGTGAATGGTCACAAAATCAAAAATTCAAATTGCGGAACCGATACAAAAATCGTTCCGTAGATTTCACCACATCCCGAACTTCAAAACACAGAATTGAATATACCGTATAGGTCAGCACAACGAGACGATCAAAACGGTACACAGGTATCAGCGATACGATTATCCGTTCAAAAGTCGATACGGACACTGATATACGCTATCTTGTACGGAAAAATCCAAACGGAGCTAGAAACGTCCGAATTTCGTGAAACAGATTACGCAGTCTTATTCAGAGTGTTCTAAATAAATTTTCTCAGGTTGACATATTTAGGTTTCGGAACACTTTTATTATCATCAATTTTAACTGATATAAATTGGAATAAAATTACACTAGAAAATAAACTTTCAAATTATCTGATGAAAATTTACCAGTTGCTATGTTAAAACAGACGCATTTCAAATATCAAATTTTAATTTCAAAATTTTATTGTTTAAAGTTTCACAAAATTTCAATTAAATATATAAATAAACAAATAAAAATATTTAAGATTTACGGGTCGTTACATTTATTCTCATTCTTACATCATTTGTGTAGGAAAGAAATATTGTTTAGTCTTGTACAACAAAACCGAAGTATATCATGATTTATGCAAATTAGATTTGGCGGCTACAATAGATTTCTAACTTATATTGAGCACTTATACCTTATAATTGAGTCTTTACCCTAACTTTGTTGATTTGGTTTAAAAGAGAACTAATCAAAACAACCATTTTATATTAATATTGCTAAACTGGATGCTAAAAAGCCTTGATTTAGCGAGTTTAGCGAAAAATATCTAGACTTAAAGTGGATTGATCTACTGGTTAATAGAGCTAAATTGAAATAGCATAGTGGTCGAAGTGCGCTATGCGCTACATTGGGGATTTTACGGGGCTTTAACTACACAGGTACATATACATATATATATATATATATGCATATTAATATATAAATAAATGGTATAATCATTTACATTATATATACATATATCTTATTTTACAATGTATATATTACCATATATATATAGACACATACACATATATACTAGACAACACAAACATATATAGATGGGCTAACATGTCCATTGCGGTGTATGCCCCAGCACTTACACATAGGTAAGTAAAACCATGTACACTCTATTATCTTGCATGTGCAAATACATATATATGTGTATATGATACATATATATACTTTATAATACAAACTGTTTAATAAATAAAACATTATTTATAAATAAAATAAAATAATAATTTTATTTAAATAAAAATTTACAAAAGTTCTAAATAAATTTAGACTCCATAGGCCCAATAAAGATTCAAATGGAATATATTTTTTGAAATTTACCCTTTTACCCCTATGCATGTTGGCCTAGATCCAACAATGGTATCAGAGCCAGGTTGCCTATGCGTTCTAAATTAGTCATATTAGGGCTAACTAATTAAGCTTATAAGCCAGTTAGTAGTGTGTCTAAGAATGGTAGCGTCTAGCATGGATTATTAGGTAATCAAATATCGTGTATTACTTGGCTATCAGCCTAGTCCGGACAGTTATGTTTGCCCAAAAGTTGACCCTAATAGGCTCAATTTGAGTTGGGCATTAGGCTAATTTCAAAATTGTTTGGAAATTAAGGTAAAAGTTTTAAATCTAAAGGTTAAATTTAAAATAGAACACACGTATACAAGTTATAATATAATTTTTCTAAATGTTTGAAAATGTTATAAAAATAATTTCGAAAATATTATTCATTAATAAGACGAATAAAATATATGAATTAATTAATAAGTTAATGAATCAAATATCGAGAATAGATAATCCAATATGATTGATTACATTTACATTAGAGAATAGACGAATATTTTGATATTGAGTTTCTTATCAATATCGAGAATAGATAATCCTTAGTTGTAGATTAAACCGTATTGACTCTTCCATATAGTATAATGCATTCCAAGTATGTTATCGAAATATGATTTTATAGTGGTACCCAAAGGTATATGATCCATCGACCATCAATGTATCTTCAAGAGCAAGACTAATGTGGTTGGAATAAAATGAGCAACATTGACAAGAATAAAATCATAAATTTCAATTGGTGAAATCAGCATAAAAATTCATGATTTTAATGTGCTTACGAAAATTCGGATTTCTCATAAAATCATCGTTTGGTATGATTTTTTGTTTTAGTACATATGTGTTGAAATGGAAAATTCTAAATAATGATTTAAAGACTATTTGTGCATAACAACCAAAGTGTCTTGAAGTTAGTGAGAGCGATATTGAGTTTGTGGGTTTTTAGATATAATCCAAGAAACGATACGAAAGTATCATTCTCTAAGCATCAAAATTGAATAATTATTTTGATAGGCATATTAAACAGTTTGGTTTCAGTCAAAATGCAGAGAAAGCATGTATCCATAAGGAATGATCACTAAAAAGGTACATAGATATTTCTAGATTATAAGTAAACAACATACTACTGATTATTGATGATATACTTATGTTAAATTCAGTAATAGTTTGGTTTTTTAATACTCGATATGGGATTTGTAAATTATCTTTTATATTAAGTATAAAGGATGTTGGGAACGTCCCAAACGATATGCGAGGACATCTTATTAAAATTCTTAATAAGAAATATATAAGATGGATTTCCTATGCTTTAGCAATATGAATTATTATATATGTTGTATTGTCTACAATATCCTAATTTCTTTACATATTTGATACATGAAGCAAATATCAAATCCAAACTAAAATCACTAAATGGCAGTTTAGAGTATTCTCAAGTATTTACAAAATATTAGAGAATTATTTGTAGAAACAACGAACTCCTTATGAAGGGGTGTACAAACTCAAACTTCATGAGTGATATTGAGTATATTACGTCAATATGAAATTCATGTTAAAACCTTAATTAAGAAGCTTTAAGTTGGTGATGTTCCAAATGAAATATTGTGGTTGATTCAATGAAAAGGCTAAGTACGTCGCCTTGCATAGTACCAAAATAAAAGCAATGTATATAAATATAAATGCACAAATTTATAACTGAGCTAAGGGTGATTTCAAGTATTGGGAATACTACATCATGCTTATATGGTAATAATAAGAGCTCACTAGAAGTAGAGAAACATACTCCGATTAGTTACACATGATAAAGGTAGTTTATCAACATCGAAGAGAGTTGATTGACATAGTAGATAATTAGAACAACATAGCAGATCCATGCATGAAGGGTCTAACTCGATCAGTTCTTATCAAACTGATCGAAGGGATGACATTATGATTCCATAATTGGCCCCAAGTGCAAGTGAGATACTGGTAGAGTTAGGGGTATGCCCTAGGGGCAATTAGAAAATTTGTTATATATATCTTACTCGATAACCGATCTTATTTAAAATAAAAGGTGTTTTCTTTCTGTTGTATACTTGATATAATGTGTTTTATTAATTAATTAATTAATTTAATTAAAAGTATATTTAATAGCAAATCCATAAATGGTATGTTTGTGATAATAGTTACAAAATGTTGTAACCATGAGTAATTTATCATAGTGAAATTAAACATAATATTTTAAATATTCCTAGTCAAGATGTATTGAGATTGAATATCGATACATCTGTTGAGACTAGAATATGTACTGCTCTTTAAATTTTGGGCAGTGTATCACTCATGATTGCCGGGGGCACCAAGCGGTTACGTACTGATAGTTATTGGATACTTATGAAATGAAACACTTGATAGTTTTCTATTGGTTAATATAACTAAGGTCAAATAGTAAATATTGATATAAAGAAATTACACAGTTCTCTTGACTTGATAATATTGTTGATCTTCAATGTGGAAGCTCTGCTTTGATTATAGTTAAACCGTGGCACGTCATCTATTGAACGACTATAGTTGGGTTGAATAGAAGCATTGGAAGTGAAACATTATTCAAGAGAGGATTTGTCTCCTCGGTTATATGTGTTAGTATCACGGTCGGCTGATGTCAACTCAAAGTTAAAACTAGCCAAAGCAGCTTGGTTGATAATAATTGTTATTATTGAACTAAGGACTTCGTGTTTGGACTATAGAGTTGAATATGACTGATATTGGAATTTGATCATTACCAAATTCTATATGTCCAAAGTGATATAGTTTTGGCGAAGAGAATTAGTGTAAATAATTGTCACAACTGGGTAACGCTTAATAAAGTAAAATTGGATTATACCGAAACCAAGTAAGCAATAAATTTGACCATAATGTCACATTACTTGCTAAGTGAAGCGTGAACGTTAATATTCGAATTGTTTGATGTTAATCGCTGACCAAATTTGCACCTGGGAGTCACACGACCGAAACATTCAATACTCCTTTTACCACCTGATTTAATTATTTTTAACCGTTATAAATTAATTAATATTTATGAAATATTAATTATAAAATTTTACTTGATGCATGTTGAACCATATTAAACAGTGTGTTTATAATAGTTATAAATATATTGATCGATATATGATATCGGTACGTGTTTAAATTGGATTTAAATACGACGAATATTGTAACGACCCAGTATTTTGGACCATTCACATCCATTATAAGTGTATAGGTAGACACTCATGCCGGAGTTGAATTTCTCAAAATACTGCGTTGTAAATAAAATTTGGCAAAACTCAGCATATACGGTAAATAAAATAATTACATATCACAGACACAGAGTAATATAACAATACTGCAGCGGAAACAAAGGATAGTAGTTCATGAAGCTACTATATATATATATATAACAGAGTCAAACCAGATACAACAGAGGTCTCGAATACAATAGGTGTCTCAATACAATAATCAAATACCAGATCTGAATACATCACTGGATCGACGGAATAACTGAAAGCAGGATCGATAGATAGCTGGATCTCCAAGCGAAGCTCCAACTCCAAAGGTGAGTCTCCAATGCTGTATCACTCAGTCTGACCCGAGCGTAAAGCAAAACACAAAACACTTGAGTCAGGATTAACATTCTTATATTAATAAATCCAACTCAAGTGGAATATCAACTGAAATACAAGTAACTTAAAGGATGTTTGGGATAACCATCCCCTAAGGATCCGTTAAACTATTTACTATGTAGTAATATACGCTATATACAGTAGTGTCTAAATAAGTAAAGTATAATCATATCGGAAAATAGCGTTAAGGGGATGGAGAACCTTAACGCGGTCGGATCTTAAAATCATAATCGTAGTAAAGCTCGGTATGGTAGGTGACACGGCACAACTAGGCAATGCCAGGGTAGATATACCAATTACGCACACGGACTGATGGATACGCATAGCAGCCACTACCGTTCCACCTCGAACAACATTCCCAAATCGGAGGATGGCCATCTAGTCAAATCACAAGTAAGAGTATAATATCGAAGAAATGCGTCCGAGAAGAGGTGCTACCTCACTGGTCCGAGATCGCTCCTGTTTTAGCCACCTTATGCCAACTCACGGGAGTTGGGTCCACGTAACATACCTTAAGAACGCCGACACCATCCTACTTCATTATGGAATCTCCACCGCATACACGGTTGTCAAAGTGGTTTTCGGTATCGACAGAGAGTATGTCCATATCCGATCCCGGTCTCTTTGCCAACCAATCGTTATTATAACACCGTGGTCATTTCAAAATAGTTTATACTTCAAAACCAAAAGATCATTATCATTTCAAAACCCAATTTAATACGATATCATTTCACTTCAAATATATCCATTTTTAAAATCATATTACTTTCCAAAGTTATAATGCTTTCGAAATCATAGTCTGGAAATCACAGTATTTTCGAAATCATAGCACTTTCCCTTTAAACAGTTTAGATATTAAAATTTCGTTATAAAATAAATTAATTTCCTCAAATTTCACAAATCGATTCAAATTAACTCAAATTCCAAAAATTTAAATTAATCAAATCTCAAATCATCTGTTTCAACTCGATTCAGCTTCTAAATAAACCATTTCAAATTATCGATTTCAAATACATATCTGAACCATAAAATAAGTCATTTCAATTTTTTTTTTTTATTTCAAAGCTTTAAATATTCAACATTTCAAAACTAAATTCGATAAATTTATATACATATCAAATTCACTTTACAATTTTTTTTGTTTTTGTTTTGAAATATTAACTTAACCTTTCCATAACATTTGAATACAGATTTCAATTTACAATTTCAATAAACAAAATATCTTATTTAAATATTTATACGTTTGAAATATCCATTTAAGTCACCTTTTCAACTTTCAAGTTGTAAATCACTTCTTTAAATTTCAAATCCAATACATTTCAAATTAAACTTATTTAAGTATAATTCTTAAATAAATATAATTTCAATCAATTTCAAATCATTATAAATTCTATATTTGAAATTATAGATATTAAATAAATACTTAAACATATTATTTATCAACTTTATTAAGTCAACTTTAATAAATCTTTAAAAATCAATATTTATCAAAACCATATATTTCTTTTCAAAAACCAAAGAAATCATTTTCAAAACATTTATATATAGACCAACGGTGCCTGTATATAATTTTCTATCCTATGGTCAAGTGATACGGATATTTATCATTTCAATCCGCAATTTAAAACATATTCGGGTATATATCTTTTCAACCCGAAATCCCAAATTCAATTCAATGAAAATCGCTTGGGTTTATCATTTCAACCCATAACGATTTTCTCCTATTCTACAGATCGTTCGTGTATGTATCATTTCAACCCATAGTGATTCTATACTAACAGGGAACTTGCAGAGTGATAACAGATATGAAAATAAAATAACAACAGTAACAGGCATATATCAACAATATAAATAACAGATAATGGTGTCAGATGTCACAGGTGAACAGATACAGATAATGACATATATAACAATGTAAATAACTAACATCAGCATATTTCAATTTAACATTTCAATTGAAATCAAATTTAATAAATATAAGAACATTAATCGTGAGTGATTGCTCACCTTTCGAGGCTAGAGATGAACGAGAATGATAAGAGTTACGGATCCAAGCACGAATTTCAAAGCAAAGCAAGACCGGTACGAAATTTGACGGATAAAGCTGATAACGGAAATAGACGAATCAAATCAGAACTGGATCAATGATGATAAATGGTATAAGTGAATATATACATATATAACCATATATAACTATATATATATATACACGAAACTCATACTCTTTTAAAATTTCAAACACATATTAAATTTTCTTTATATATATCAAAATCATTGTTTAAATTATAACACATGAACTAAAATCAAACATGTATACCATATTAAATTTGAAATAAACACACATATATTAAATACTTTGTATATATTATAAATTATATATACTGTATAAACTTTCATACCTATATATGTACATTACATAAAATGCTACAAGCTATAAGAAGAATGATAATAAAACAGAATTGCACACCTACAAATACATAGCTATATTATAATTATATGTTCAAACTAACATCCAAAACTAACAGAAACAATATAAATACCTGAAAACGTCTTTACTGTACCAATATATGATGTAAAATACCTATACCACTAATACTATATATAGTACTGAGAACAGGCGCAGCCCCAAAGCAGTAAAATATCTATAATTCTCTTTTATATATAGAGGCTTCCTATGTAATATGTACTGCTGACCCATATATATACACAAACACACGCTGCATTGCATACAAATAGAGATGTACACCTACATATAAAATACGTCCCTATGAAATGTATATATATAATATATTAAAAATAATTCAACAGAAAATTTATAAACTTATACAGACTAGATACTATAGCAACAGCTCACATGAATCCTATATTAACCCGGACCAGATTTATTTTATTTTGAAGTTATTTCCAAAATTTGCTTTTATGATGTTAATATAATCTACATAAATGCCTTCAACATAAATATTTATAAATATATCTTTCCTCTTATATAGACAACAGAAATGTCTACTTTATATTTACAAACATAGTATATATATAAACTGCCTGTGACCACGCATCATAACATAACTATATATATTACAAATATGCAAACCCGTACACTTGTAGATTATATATGAATATAAAATAAAATAAAACTTACTTAACTATAAAATATATATATACAATACGACAGATCCAGTATCAATTTATATAAAGCATATATACTTTTAACTTTATATATACTAACCGATAGATTTTATATATATACAGCTAGTATAAATTTATACGTTAAAACCCAAACATAATATATAACATATTATATACTGAAAATATGTATGCAGCTACTTTTACGCAACATTTAGATATATATTTGACAAATAAACTCCAGATATTAACCTTTACATATTAAAGATATGTATAACAGGGAGGGAAACTCACGGTAGCCAAGGAAGGGTGGATGCTTGCGGCATCAAGCTGGTGGTCGGCTCGTTCAAACGCAGGAGAGAGAAGAGAAAGAGGAGGAAGCGAGGCCAGGTGGAAGTGAAGTCGGGCTGCGTGCTAACAGGAAGGGTACAGTGGGGTCTTGGCCTCGAGCGATGGGAGGAAAAGGCATGGGTGGCTGCTGGTCTCGGCATGGGTTGGCGGAGTTCGGTGTGGGGTTGGGTGGTGGGCTGTCACGGAGGCAGTGGTGGTTCTCGTGGTGGTGGCAGGTCTCGGTTGGAGGAACGTGGGCTAGATAGAACAGATGGCAGAAGGAGGCTACACGATGGAAGGAGAAATGGTGATGGGGATAGCGTTTGGATGACTTCGGCCAGATCTGGGGTTGCGTGGAGGCTACGGTTTTGGTGGCTCGATTGCCTGACAGAGGCTGGGCGCGTGGAGCAAAGATGGCGGGGATGTGGCCTTGCGTGTAGAGGAAGGGAAGCATGTAGGCGGAGGAGATAGTCACGATCTTGGGCGAAGGGAAGGATTTGAGTGGAGGCTGCAGGTTGATACGAGATGAGAGGAGAAGAATATGGAACGCTTAAAAAATGGAATGAAATGAAATAGAAATGGTCTAAAGCTTTGATTCCGGGGAAAATCAATTGATATTTGGTTTGGGTAGCACGTTTTAAATTTGAAACCGAAGGAACGTTAAAAGTCATAGCTAATGGTACCGCTACAACGAACCGTTTTATTATTTCCGTCGCGTACCGGACCTCAAAATAAAGAAATAAATATACCGCTGAGATCAGCACGACGAGACGATCAAAACGGTATACAAATATTGGTGGTACGATCATCCGATCAAAAGTCGATAATCGGTACCGAAAATGCTGCTATTCAGCCAGAATTAAGATAACCGGAGTAATAGACATCCAAATTTGACGAAACGAAAGATGACGTCTCACTCAGAAGATGATTTACAAATTTTCTATGTAATAATATTTAGGTTTGGAAAATATTTTATTATCACCAATTTTTAACTGATTAAATTGAAGTAAATTTACGCTCGAAATAAATTTTCATATTTTCGGACGAAAATTTACCAGTTGCTATCTTTATTTAGACGCATTCCAAATATCAAATTTATATTTCAAAATTTTATTGTTTAAAATTTCACAAAAATTCAATTAATTAAATAAATAAAACAACTAAAATTTGCGGGTCGTTACAAATATTGTTCAGGCTTGAAATGGATTTGAGACCCATATGGGGCTTGCTAATTTCGACCATGGTAGAAGCAAGGATGGGCCTACCTATTGATGGCTAAGGTAGATTGGAATATGGATTAAAAGAGAGGAGAATTGTTGCGATTTTTACTTCTTAGGATACCCTTTTTAATTATCTCTAACCCATCCATGACTTTTTGGAGCCTCCATACCATCCTCTTGCTGGCCAAAATCATCCTTCCCCTCTCCTCAAATTTTCAAGCATCTTAAATACATAATCAAATCAAATATAATCGTCGGTGGTAAAGTTGTTCGGGAGCTAACAATTTCTGGACTTGGAACTAGATTCAAGGAGTTTAGTTCATCGTTTCAAGGTGCGAATTCTAACATTTGGTGAAAGGTACATCTCTTGTTTATTAACATATATAAATGCTTATTTAATTATTAAGTAATATGCTAGTTAGTTAGAAATTATCACAAATCTATATATGTTGGTGCTATCGCCATTTGATGATAATGTATATATGTGTATAATAATAATTTTTTTAATATTTGTATATATATAGAGCCCACGGCTATAATTTTATAAAAAAAGGTTTTTTGTATATATATTGTAAAATGATTATTTAATAAACTAGTTTTTAAATTTAAACGCAATAATATAAATTATATGTTTATCATTTTATTAATTTATAAATATAATTTAAAGTTCATGGAATTTAAAAAATATATTTTAAAATCGAATAACATATATATATATATATATAATTTTAAACATTGTCTATTTTTAAATATAGATAAGTGTAGGTATAAAATTATAAAATACATACACAAAAAATAGTTTATAGAATATATACTGGCTTGTATTAATTTCAATTTTCTTTTAAAAAAATTATATTGATTTTTGTACATAAATCAATAATAAAAAAACAATTTTTTTAATCAAAACAATTATAAACCAAGAAAAAGAATTTTTTATAGCTAAGGTATATATTTAATAATAAACTTACATTATTTATATGTATGAATCTCGTGTATGTATAGTTTTATAGATAATATTTCAATACATGTATATATATATATAAATTGATTTTTAATGCATGTTAACATTATATAGATATTTATTCAAATTGTAATATATTAAATTTGAATTTTGTAGTCACTAGAATTTATCAAGTATCTAGATCAAAATATAAAATTATTTAATCTTGTAATTATTTATATTATCATTTACAATTATTTTATATTATAATAAAGTGTGTGTGTATGTATTTGTATATAAATAAACAAATAGTGCGATCACTTACATTATATGTATAATATATCTTATTTTATAATTTATATATTATCATATATATATATATACATATATATTAGACAACACACATGTATATAAATGGGTTAACATGTCCATTGAGGTGTAAATCCCAGCACTTACACATGGGTGTGTTAAACCATGTTTACTTTATTATGTTGCACGTGCAAGTACGCACACATGTGTATATGATACACACATATATATACTTTACAATACAAATTATATAATAAATAAAATATTGATTTTATTTAAAAAAAAATTAGAAAAGTTATAAATAAATTTAGACTTCATAGGTCCAATAAAGGTCCAAATTGAATAATTTTTTGAAATTTTCCCTTTTATTCCACTATGTACTGGCCTAGATCCAACTCCATGACCTAAAGTGAAGACGATTTGGTATGAAGAAACAAACTCATGTATAAACCAGGCTTCCCTAGGCAAGACAAAGGGTAGTGTTAACTTTCGATAAAGAGTTAGACCGAGATCGTTTGACTTTTGGAGGGAAGTTGGTATCGAGGCTTGAAATGGCCAAGAGGTGTATTTAGAATTTGGAAGGATTCGGTGTGAGGCCATAACTGGCATCCGAAAGCCTACTAATGAGATTAAACAATCGGCGTGAGGCCATAAATGACATTTAATAATCTTCTCATGACATCAAACGAAGGATTCGATGTTAGGCCATATAGGACATCTTAAAGCATATTCATAACGTTAAACGATGGATTCGGTATGAGGCCAAAAAAGACATCAGAAAACCTATTCACAACATTAAGCAAAGGATTCGATGTGAGGCCATTAGTAGCATCTAAAAACCTATTCATGACATTAAATAAAGAATCAAGTGTGAAGTCATAAGTTGCATCCGAAAGCTTATTCATGGCATTAACGAAGAATTTGGTGTAAGGTCGTAAGTGGCATAAAAGCCTATTCACAAAATTAAACCAAAACTTCGATGAGGGGTCATATGTGGCGTACGAAAGTTCGATCACAACATTAAACGAGAACTTCGATGTATGGCCATAGGTGACATTCAAAAGCCTATTCACGACACTAAATGGAGAAAAGGGCATAAGGCCAAGCATGACAACCGAACGACTATCTTAACCTTAGATAAATGATGTAGTGTAAGGCTTTAGGTGTCAGCTTAGATTTTTGTTCATGACATTATACGGAGGAAAAGGCGTAAATCCATAGTGGAAGCCAAAAGCGAAATAAACAGGATATTCTAAAGGACAAATTTTCAAAGTGGACTAATTTTCGAAACTATTCCATGTTTAGAGTTAGTTTGAAAACTTATTACCAAATAGAGCTGGTTTTAGCCTAATCAGCATCCAAATTAGTAGTTTGCAACTGCCAATGTATATGTGCAACCATGAGTTGCGCATATAGTGAATTAGTATTAGCGTAACTCTTAGTTGTGCAAATGCAAAATATACATGGAAAAGCGCAACTATGAGTTACGTTTTTCCATTTTGTTTGCACACTGATATGGCGCAGCTTTCAGTTACGCTTAACAATTAATAACATATGCGCAACTCATAGTTGCGCATATGTAATAAATTGTTTAGCACAATTCAAAGTTGTGCATATATATTATGTTGTCTATAAAAGCAAAAGCACTCACACATTCCACCACACACACACATTACCATTCATTCCTCCTTCCAACCTTCCCAGTTCCGAACCCAAAACCCCTTAATCTTCAAACTCTAATTTATTCGTCAAATCTACTCAAAATCATCATATTTCTGCATCATTAATCGATTAAAACAAATCTACAACAATCTTTGCAAGGAATTTGACTAAACCCTATTTTCGAATCTAGTGCCATTTTGAAATGTTTTCTGTTTTTTTGTTGACTTTTAGTTCCACACCGTTCATATTAAGCTAGTCGAACCAATATGGATAATTGGGAGATCTCGTACGATGTATTGGTGAAATATTGTGAACAATTGGAAATTGAATCTGAATTTATTCTGAAATTCAGTTTGAAACAGTTCTTGAAACTCAATTTATGACTGTTACTCAAAATATTGGTGTTGTTGTTGAATCTGATTTGCTTAGATGAATCGGATCAAAGATTGGGGAGACAAATTAACCGCGATGGTCGAGTGAGACAACCAACACATCCAATTTTTCACTATGGAGATATTTGTGAGGTAGTTATATGTAAGGCTCAGACAAATGTCTGGTGTCGATTTTATGCATGTACCGGTTACCTAAATCATATAACTAACCTGAATGGTGTTCAGTGCTATAAATACTTCAAATGGTTAAATCGTCCATTGACCCCTAAGGGAGTTGAATATGCACTAGAGATGCAAGCCAAAGTGAGGTGATTGGAAAAGGAAAATAGTATGCTACAACATCAGGTAAACTATTTGGAGTCCTTAAATCCAATTTGGAAAAGGGTCTAGTAAAATGGTTAATGTAATTGTTATGTAATGGTTGTGTATCAAACTGTTTAATGGAGTTATGTATGCATTAGTTTTAATGGTTGTTGTATTACTAGGTTGTTGTATTACTTGGTTGTTGTAATGGTTATGTAATATTTGATGTATTACTTTGTTGTTGTAATGGTTATGTAATGTTTAATGTGTTACTTTGTTGTTGTAATGGTTATTTAATGTTTGATGTATTACTTTTTTTGTTTCACTTTACATACAATGAATATTGCGTACAAAAGCTGTGTACAAAATAAATCACAGTCGCAGAACATAGCAACTAAGATCAATGTTCGACAAAAGATAACTTTTAATACCAAAATTGTGTATAGAATAAAAATAGAAGTTCTACAATACACGAATGACATAAGTAGTAAAAGCAAGCAAACTAGTTATTGCTTCCAGCACATTCTTCTCTTATGACCCACGTTACAACATTGTTCACATCTATCCTGTCTTCTGTTACCCATTTCATCAATGATCCCCTAATTCTTGTGGACCTTGTTCTTTCTGTATTTCAACGTGTAGGCAGCGGTTGTATAGTTAAGCCTCCATATACATCCCAATATCTACTATCGACCACAGGATGAAAAATCGGAGAATAACTATGTCTATAATTGTCTGCTGTAAACCACAACAAAATAAGATCATGGTAAGCTCTATTAGCACCTCCTTTGCATCGTGCACATGCAGTCAAAACATGAGAACATGGAAAATGGACAAGAATAGGAATATTGCATGAACAACTGCAGTTGTCATTGGCAATATTTACTGTGTAGTTATACGCGTTTGTGTATGTTACTTGCCACTCCGTCAAGCTGAACCTGTTAATGCTCATACTTTGTACTTCTACTGCATATTTTTCTACATTGGCGTGAGTGCAGATGTGTACTTCAGTCCATCAGTACGTCTTTTGTAGAAGTAACTATTAAGACCATGAATACCAAGTTTGTTCTCCATCAAGCAAATTGGTGGCAAATCCTGTACAATCTCAGTTGTTTATGCCATCCAATCAACATTATGTTGCTCCATAACATCGAACTCTTTATGACAGAATGTGGGATGACGCGTTGGGTTATCTCTCCAACATCTATCTCCGTCCATCTACAACCAATGAACACAATATTTTGTGAATATTTTACTAAAACATAGATTTTTCTATAGAAATTATTTGCAGTTTTTACCTGGCCCCGTAAGGTAATCCAGCAACGATATTGGCATGAACATTTGGACGACCAATAGAAATATGCATCCAAGACCAAACCTGCACATTATCAGTGTTAAACAAGGTCTTGCAAATATTAGTACATTATAAGTGCAAAATTATTTACCTGCAGAAGGGTTAGGCAACTAGCTAACCCATTCAACTTCCTTAGTGTCACATTATCTAACTCCTTATACAAAGCACATAAAACCGCACTACCCCATGAATAATCAGAAATAGTGGCAAAGTCTTGGAGCATGTATAACCATTTGACACTTACTCAACCCTTTAACTGGTTTGGAAAAAGTTGTGATGCTATAAGAAGTAATATGACAACCCATGTGAACTGCTCTAGCTCCTCAACAAATGAATCGACAGTAATCTCTCGGCCAATTATAAGGTCATTTATCCATTTGACCTTCAACTCTCTTCTATTAACCATCGCTTCGGGGGGTGGAATCTCACCAAGCAAAAAGTGACAAACATCATCGATGTCCATGTTACCACCATAATTCAGAACGGTGCCTTCTATAGGAAGGCTGAGCAAAATAGAAACATCTTGTAAAGTAATTGTCATTTCTCCAATAGAGAAATGGAAGGTGCATGTCTAGGGCCTTCATCTATCGCATAATGCTGTAGGTAAAGACCTATAACATCCGATATACTTTATTTGCATGAAATACTGGAAGCCCGCTTAATGAAGTAATTGTTGAACTCGGTGGTTATCAACCATCTCCATTTTATCTTCAAAACTCTGCGAATAATCTAGACAGTCGACGGGTTTTATACTCTACAAAACAAAGAATTATAACGTATAGTTAGTTCAAAATGCTAAAATTCTTAAACTATTTACTATATTTATAAAATAAAAAAATTACCCTCATTAAGTCTTCAACGTTTGTACAGTGATTATCCTGCAAATATAACATGGTACCATCGACGGGTCCGCTTTTCGATTCTGAAAGTTCATGTAACAAAAACGTAAATTTTTAACATCGTTTATAATATATGATTGATTCTATACGAATTGGACTACTAACACCTAAACAAGCTAATTGACAATGTTTATTGCAAATAGAAACAAATAATACGCAAATTAGAAACTAACAAAATAAATAGGGTTTAAACAATACCAAAATCGTATTGTATTGATGAAGATCCTGCTTGCATTGTCATATATTTGTTATAGTTGAAGATTGACGAATAAATTTGTTAATTTCGAGTGGAATTGATAAAACAAATCAAAACTTGGGATTTGGGGGATATGGGTTCGAGCAGAAAATAATGGGGAGTCAAGGTGTTTTAAGATGTGGAATGGATGGATGGAGTTTCTGCGGCCTTCATGTGGCAGCAGCAAACCTGTACAGGCGCAACTATGAGTTGCGCCCGCATGTAACTTTTATGCGCAACTTATTGTTGCGCTTTTTTAATTTCTAAATATTTTGAATGCCTACAAATATGAGTTGCACGTATATTAATTCACCATATGCACAACTCATAGTTGTGCGTATATGTTAGCAATTACAAAATTGCTAATGTGGATGCTGACCGGGCTAAAACCAACCTATTTGGTAATAAGTTTTCAAACTATCTCTGAACGAGTAATAGTTTCGAAAATTAGTTCAATTTGAAAATTTGTCTTATTCTAAATTAATAAGAACAAGGCTCAAGAGGCAAGCTAAATTAATTGAATATAAAATCTTGTCATGATAGAAGTGTAGGGCATACTTATGTATGATTGAGTGGTTGTAATTATGATTCATATTGATGAACTAATGTAATTGAATGGCGAAAGGAAAACCCGTTCCGTGCTTTAGCACGTGGTCTCACTATATGCTATGTTTAGGATAATGCACTAATCATACCGGACTTTATGTCTGACCCTATTTATATTGTTGTTTTCTCCACAAACTCATAGGTATTTGTTTTAGTTGGTTGAGTTGTAGGAATAGACAAGTTGATTTGGAAACACGAATAAAGATTTCAGAAGATGAAGTAGGATGCCTAGTTGCAAATAAAAGTTGTTTTTTTTCCGTTGTATATAATGTCGCCATCTTTATATGTTAGAAATGACACCATCATCTATGTTCTATTTATATTTGACTCCTGCGTAGGTATGTTTTGGATTTACGAAAATGTAAGACAGTTATGTAAAGAATGCTATGACAATTATGTGTAATGAAATGTATTTAGTTATTTTTAGGTGATTGTTGATGACGGTTTAGTGGTAAAGGAGGTCGATTGGGGCTGCAGTGATGAGACGAGGCATAATGTATAGTGTGGGGATGAGATTCGTTGGTGGTAGCTTCGTGGTGATTCTAGATTTCGGGATGAAGATGCTATTGACAGCGAAGGTGATGGTGGTGAGAAGGGGAGGGTGCTGCGAGATGGTGATGTCGAAGGATGGCAAGGGCAGCGATGGTTGTAAGGAGACAACGTGAATATGATATCTAGAATTCTTCTTTAACTTTGTCCTTTTGCCTAATTTCGTTTACTTAATATTAGGTTTTTTAATCATTTGTCAATGAAACTAATTATTTTGAAATATTATCTTAAAAACTCATTACATTAAATTAGAAAGCTTTTTAAGTGAAATCCCCTTTCGTAATTGATGCAGCAGCGGATAACAAAAATGATGAAACGGTGAAAGTAGGAATCGGTGGATTGAAGAATACCAAAGGCCCAAATCCGTGGATCCAAAGATACCGGATTCTAGCTATCTCAAACACGTTGATCGCGCATGATACCGTGTTTAAAGATCTACAATTCTTCAGACGTTGATCAAGCGCACTTGATACCGTGAATTGGCTTCTGCGATCGTTGATCCGAGCGCACTCGAATGCCGAAGGAGGAGATCACACTCAACTACCAATTTAAGAAGAGGCACAAAGCTCTCAAACAAAAGTTTATTCAAAATCAACTAACTTTACAAATGACACCACCATCCCTATTTATAGGGTTACAAACATACACGGCTCAATACTTGACAACACTTAGGTCGTGAACGACCTAACAAACCCGCGACCTAATATTTACAACACAACATTCACGGCCAACCTAACTCCTTGCCGACCTACGACCTAACATACAAACGAAATATTACAACATAAAGCAAATACAACACATCACACGACTTAACAAATTACACATACAAACAACATATCATCTGGAGCGACCTAAGGTACTTGCGCGATCTATGGTACTTGAGCGACCTAAGGAAAATTCCAGGCGGCGACCTATCTTCCCAGTGCATAAGGTCGAGCGACCTAAAATAGAGTGGCATCCACATCAGCAACCTAACATAGGTCGTATCTCGCTTCCGCGACCTAACATAGGTTGTAATTCTTCTTCGCGACCTAACTTCCAGCGACCAAACTCCCCGCGACCTAACTTAGGTCGTAACTTGTCAAAGTCGTCTTTCGAAAGGTCGGAGTGACCTAATACTGGTTCGCCTAACTCGCTTGGTTGTTTGCATACCTTAACACTGATTTGATTAGCTCGTGAGCGATCCAAAGTGTCACTAGGTCGTGAGCGACCTAAAGTTTCACTAGGTCGTGAGCGACCTAAAATCTCACTAGGTCATGAGCGACCTAAAATCATGGAACGATCAGATTGCGCTGCATCATCCTCCCTCGGTTGACAAAAATTCGACCTCGAATTTGCACCTTCCTCTTCCACAACAAGCCCATCCCCATGATACGGAATCAAATATTTGACATTGAAAACATCAAAAGTATGAACATTATCCGACAATTCCAACTGATATGCATTATCATTGATCTTCTTCAAAATTTTCACTGGTCCAATTTTACGAGCTTTCAACTTATTGTACGTTCCCACTGAAAAACGATCTTTTGTCAACACGGCATAAACCAAATCACCTTCTCTGAAGTTTACACTCCTTCGCTTCTTATCCGCCAATTGTTTATACTTCTCATTTGATGCAAGCAATCGTTCATGAATAGTTCTGTGGCATTCCTGCAACTCGGTCACAAAGTCACAAGCTCGCTTAACAACTCCCTTCTGATATGGTACTGTCGTCAAATCCAACGGTCCCTTTGGCAAGCTTGAATATACAACCTGAAACGGACTGAACCCAGTACTTCGATTGACTGCATGATTATGTGCAAACTCTGCCTGACATAACTTCATATCCCAGCTTTTCAAGTTATCTTTCACGAGACATCTCAATAAGTTCCCCAACGATCTGTTAACCACCTCCGTTTGCCTATCAGATTGCGGATGATAGGCACTATTAAAATTTAGCTTCGTTTCAACCATCTTCCACAAACTTAACCAAAAATGGCTTAGAAATCTAGTATCCCGATCTGAAACAATAGATTCAGGTAGCCCATGCAATCTATACACCTCTTTAAAGAATAACTGAGCAACACGGACGGCATCCGCTGTCTTCTTACATGCTATGAAATGTGCCATTTTCGAAAACCTGTCCACCACAACAAATATAGAATCATTTCCCCTTTGAGTTCTAGGCAAACCCAAAACAAAATCCATGCTCACATCAACCCATGGTCTAGTAGGTACAGGTAACAGCATATATAATCCTGCATTTGTAGCGGTTCCCTTCGACACTTGACAGACATGACATCTCTCCACAAATCTCTCAACTTCTTTTCTCATCGATGGCCAAAAATAAGATTGAGAAATTAGCTGCAATGTACGATCTCTACCCACATGGCCTTCCTCATGTAACTCCTTTACAATCTTCATCCGTAAACTACAATCTGGTACACATAATCGATTTCCTTTAAACAGAAAACCATCCACCAATACAAACTCATCCGTCTTCCCTTTATTGACTTCATCTACCATCTTTGCAAAGTAAGGATCATCAACAAATAATTCTGGCAATACATCAAACCCCATCACTTCAACCTTCATTGTAGTCAACAAATGATTTCTCCTGCTCAATGCATCTGCCACACGGTTCGTAATTCCCGATTTATGCTTCACCACAAATGTAAACTGTTGCAGGTATGCGATCCACGAAGCATGCCTAGCTGCAATTTTGTCCTGTCCCTGCAAATGCTTCAACGCTTCATGATCAGTATACAGAACAAATTCTTTATGGAACAAATAGTGTCTCCAATGTTTTATAGCTTGCACGATAGCATAAAATTCCACATCATATGTATTATATCTCATCTTTGCTCCCGATAGCTTCTCACTGAAATATGCAATAGGACGTCCCTTCTGACTCAACACCCCTCCAATTCTAACCTTTGATGCATCAGTATGTAACTCAAACAGTAACTGAAAATCTGGTAATACTAGAATTGGTGCTGTCGTCAAAAGCTCCTTGATCCGCTCAAAAGCAAGTCCCGCTTCCTCTGACCATGAAAATTGCTTTCCCTTCATACAATCAGTGACTGGTGCCATCACGCTACTGAAGTGTGGAATAAATCTTCGGTAGAATGATGCCAAACCATGAAAGCTTCTAACTTCTGTCATCGTCCTGGGTTGTGGCCAATTTCTGATTGCTTCAACTTTATTCTGATCCACTTGTATTCCTCCTTTAGATATAATATATCCTAAAAATAAAACACTATGCGTCATGAACACGCATTTCTTCGTTGCAGCATAAAATTGTTCATGTCGCAATATCATTAACACCTCTCTCAGATGATGCAAATGTTCTTCCGTGCTTCTACTATATATCAGTATATCATCAAAATACACCACCATGAATTTCCCAATGGATGGTCTAAAAATCTGATTCATCACTCGAATAAATGTGCTCGGTGCATTCGAAAGACCAAACGACATAACCAGCCATTCATATAATCCTTCTCTCGTCTTGAATGCTGTCTTCCATTCGTCCCCAGGTCTAATTCGAATTTGATGATAACCACTCTTCAAATCAATTTTCGAAAAGATAGTAGCCCCGCTCAACTGGTCTAACAAATCATCCAATCTAGGCATAGGAAATCTATATCTCACTGTAATCTTGTTCAGTGCTCGACTGTCAGTACACATCCTCCACGTTCCATCCTTCTTCGGCACTAACAATGATGGAACAGCACACGGACTTAAACTTTCCTGTACACGCCCCTGTTCTAGCAATTCTTCCACTTGCCTTCTCAATTCCTCGTGTTCCTTTGGACTCATTCTGTAATGTGGTCTATGCGGTAACACAGCTCCTGGTACAAGATCAATTTGATGTTGAATGTCCCTCAACGGTGGTAACTCCGTTGGCAGCTCTTTAGGAAATACATCTTCAAATTCTTCCAGCACTGGCTTTACTTCTTCAGGAATGTCAACCACTTCACTACTCTCACGTCCAATCAACAAAAATACTTCAGGCTCCTCTTCTACTTCCTTAACAAACTCCTTCAAAGATAGCAAAGTTTTAAGTTCTTCAATTTCCTCCAACTTGCTTTCTTCTTGTTGTCGCTTTTTAGGAATTAAAGTGATTTTAGTACCTTCAAACATGAAACTATAACTGTTAGTACGACCATCATGTTGCACCGCTCTATCATACTGCCATGGTCTCCCCAACAACAGATGGCATACATCCATATCCACAACATCACACCAAATTTCATCTTTGTATTTCTTCCCAGTTGAAAAATTAACACAAGCTCTCCGACTAACTTTCACCTCCCCACCTTTCCTCAACCAAGCTAACTTGTAAGGTTTCGGATGCTTCTCAGTCTTCAATGCCAACTTCTTCACAGCCTCTGTAGAGATAATGTTATCGCAACTTCCCGCATCGATGATAAACTTGCAAACCCTTCCCAAGATAGTACATGTTGACTGAAAGATGTTACTCCTCAACCAGCTAGTCTCTTCCTCTTGCTTTGGTGTCAAACACGACCTCTTCATCATTAATGAATACCCTTCATCTCCCGACACATTTTCTTCCTCCTCATCATGTAGTGAATTAGAACATTCAGCTTCTGCGTCCTCATCTTCAACCTCAGCAATCATCGTTCGTTTCTTTGGCTTCGGACATTCATTACTTTTGTGACCAATTTCCTGACAATTGAAACATTTGATACCACTATTGATCCTGGTCTTAGCAACTTCGTTAACAACTGGTTTTGCAACAGCCTTCGAAACATTCGTATTGCCACTAGCCCCTTTCATTGGATTGTTGGAATTTGTAAACACACCACCTCCACGTCTCCCTTGTTTCTCCCAAGCTAGAGCTTTCTGATGTGCTTCAGTGACAGATCTGGGATCAAACATATTCACCATGTCTTGAATCTGCATTCTCAACCCTCCAACAAATCTAGCCGTTAACTGTTCCTCTATCTCCATGATATCATTCCTCGCAATCAATTGATAGAATTCATCAACATAATCATTAACAGTCTTTGTTCCCTGTCTCAAGTTCTGCAAACGTTGATATATAAGAGATTGATAATTGTTAGGTAAGAAAGTAGCTTTCATCAATTTCTTCATCTTCTCCCATGATTCAATCTTTGACTTCCCCATTCTCTCCCGTGTCAATTTAGTTTGTTGCCACCATGCCATAGCTCTTCCTTTCAAACGCGTAGCAACCAACTTCACTCTACGATGTTCGGGTACTTCTTTAAAGTCAAAAATTTCCTCAACATTAGACAACCAATCAAGGAATTCTTCAGCTTGCATACTTCCCTTGAATTCTGGAATTTCAGTTTTCATTCCCGACTCCAATCTACGATCATCTTCAACATCCCGATATGTATTTCGTACTTGGTCTCGATCTCGATAATGAATATTACTTCTATCACTCTCTTCATCATAATCACGTGTACTTCGGTATCGATCTCGACCATCAACATCTCTTCGATCACGCATGTCTCTTCGACTATGTCTTTCATCATCATGATATGGCTCATCTCCAAACTCACGTGGAGTTCTCCTTTCTTCATATCTATATTCATGGTGATCTCTTCTCATCGAAACTGATGATTCTCTTCTACCTCGATCAGATTGTGGCGACACCCTCCTCGCTTCCGTCACCGATGGCGAAACTCTGTTTCCTCCATGGTTCGAGATTGGCGACCTTCTCCTTTGACCTTGGTTCATGTCCATCATCAATTTCTCTAATCTCCCAATACCTTCATCCAACTTCTCATTGAATTTGTTACTAATGCGTTGTTCCATTTGTTCAGCATCTTCTCTTTTGTACAAATCTTCCACATTTTGATGACGATTGGCTCTTCTCGGTGGCATTGTTGAATACTTCACAAACACTTCAACAAATTCAAATGTAATCTTCCAAAACTTCAACCCAATTAGCTCGAATCAAGGTCAAGCGACCTAACTTAGCTTGCACGTTCCTTGGCTCGGCTCGGCTTGCACTAACTCGCACAACCACTTCAACAATTCAAACTCCTTGGCGCACAAATCTTTCCCGCGCTAATTTCAAACACTTTTCAAACCTTTGATCCAAAATGCTATGGATCAAAAACTCCCACTTTGTCGCAAAAACACGATGAACACGATGAACACTAATCTTCGCAAAAAATGCAAACCCAACCTTCAACACTTCAAATAAAATTGGCTCCAAGACTCGGCTTAGCTATGATTGGCTAAGTCTAGCTTTGATACCAAATGATGCAGCAGCGGATAACAAAAATGATGAAACGGTGAAAGTAGGAATCGGTGGATTGACGAATACCAAAGGCCCAAATCCGTTGATCCAAAGATACCGGATTCTAGCTATCTCAAACACGTTGATCGCGCACGATACCGTGTTTAAAGATTTACAATTCTTCAGACGTTGATCAAGTGCACTTGATACCGTGAATTGGCTTCTGCGATCGTTGATCCGAGCGCACTCGAATGCCGAAGGAGGAGATAGGAGATCACACTCAACTACCAATTTAAGAAGAGGCACAAAGCTCTCAAACAAAAGTTTATTCAAAATCAACTAACTTTACAAATGACACCACCATCCCTATTTATAGGGTTACAAACATACACGGCTCAATACTTGACAACACTTAGGTCGTGAACGACCTAACAAACCCGCGACCTAATATTTACAACACAACATTCACGGCCGACCTAACTCCTTGCCGACCTACGACCTAACATACAAACGAAATATTACAACATAAAGCAAATACAACACAGTACACGACTTAACAAATTACACATACAAACAACATATCATCTGGAGCGACCTAAGGTACTTGCGCGACCTATGGTACTTGAGCGACCTAAGAAAAATTCCAGGCGGCGACCTATCTTCCCAGTGCATAAGGTCGAGCGACCTAAAATAGAGCGGCATCCACATCAGCGACCTAACATAGGTCGTATCTCGCTTCCGCGACCTAACATAGGTCGTAATTCTTCTTCGCGACCTAACTTCCAGCGACCAAACTCCCCGCGACCTAACTTAGGTCGTAACTTGTCAAAGTCGTCTTTCGAAAGGTCGGAGCGACCTAATACTGGTTCACCTAACTCACTTGGTTGTTTGCATACCTTAACACTGATTTGATTAGCTCGTGAGCGATCCAAAGTGTCACTAGGTTGTGAGCGACCTAAAGTTTCACTAGGTCGCGAGCGACCTAAAATCTCACTAGGTCGTGAGCAACCTAAAATCCTGGAACGATCAGATTGCACTGCATCAGTAATTATGTAGCAACAACTGGTGGATTTGCTATATACAATTGACGAGTGAGTCTTATTTGAAAAAGAATTATTTGAACACAAATTTATATTAAAATTTGTAGCAATAGATTTCAATGGTTATATCTCATTTATTTCAAATGGGATGGAATCCCCCATCTGAAACCCATTGTCATCAACTTTATTTTATAATTACTTTGTATGATCAATATATAAGTGCAAATAAAAGCAATTACGGGCTTTAAGCCTGCATACTCGTATTTGTAAGACCCAAACGGAAAAGAGAAACTACTGGCTCTAATTCAGTAGCTCACTAGCACCAATCTCTCAGAGTTATTCCTGCCACTGAAAATACAAATAACAATTAAATCGAAAAAATAGAGAAACAAGCAACAGATTACAGATAACACTGTCATTCTTCTCATGTACAACCAATGTATCGCAAGATTTCATAAAACCCATCAAGAAAGGTAAATTAAATTTCACACCAATGGCTGCAGCAGCATCACTTTCTTCCTCGTTCCTGAATTCAGACCAGCAGCCCATATACCGAAAATCAAAACTTCACTCCAAACCTAGAAAACCCAATTTGTCATTAACTCCAAAATCATCGTTATCAGAATTGTTCTTAGGGGTCGGAGTTGGTTTACCATGTACGGTGATGGAGTGCGGTGACATAATATACAGGAGCACACTGCCTAGATCAAATGCTTTGACAATTACCGCCCCTGGTGTAGCTTTAGCCTTGACTGCTGTTTCTTACTTGTGGGCTACTCCTGGAGTTGCACCTGGCTTTTTCGATATGTTTGTTCTTGCTTTTATAGAACGCGTTTTTAGGCAGAAGTATAGGAAGGATGATTTTGAAATTGGGAAGAAGTTGGGTGAGGGTGCTTTTGGTGTCGTTTATAAGGTTTCATCCCCAAAGTCCCTTAAGGTATGAACTTTGTTTTGGAAGTTTGCTGGAAAATGTGTAATTGAGTATTGGGTTAAATTTCATTATAGTTGTAAGATGGAGCAATTTTCTTTTTTGCTTTTTGTTAAATGCGTCATCCGTTTTGCCAAAACTCCAACATTATGGCTTATTTTAACTATTGATCACTTGGGCATCGATAACATTTTGAAATATATCACCTGGTTACTGAATCTTTGAAGTCGCCATTGTTGAAAGCAATGGAAACTTAAGAGAAGAAATTTGCTCTCATAAAAACGAACTTTCTTATTTCAATGAATTCTTACTTTGTTGTTTGGTTGCTTGGTTAAAATGAAAGGACTAGACTCTCTTTATACAGTGTGCAATAGGGACTTAATACATGAATCGAAATAAATTCTAGTGAAACCACTTTCATATTTCCTTATTTTCTAGAGGTTAATCATATTCATGAATGTATTACTAAATATAAATACGACATTATATAAATTGTTTAGTATTATCCATTTAAACGAGAGATTGTGACATCCTGTTCTACATGGTACAATATGCTCCATGTTGGTAGTAGAAAGAGCAACAATGGGTTGTTTCTTTGAACACCTTGAAACTGTGTTGTGCCCAAACCAATTTTGGATACACAGCTAGATGCACTCTTATGATCATTAACATCTCCCTAATCGTTGTATCCAACCAAGGAGGGTTGTTCAACTTTCTTATAGTGATGAAAGTTGACAATACCATAAACATAATGAAGAAACTTGTTTCCAAGTTTCTCCCAATGTCTCTTCTTCTGTGAAGTTATTAATCTGCTCAGTGAGCTAAGAGCAAATATGAGGTGATGCCTTGTTTCTGCTAGATGCTTAAGACTTCCAACTAAGCTTCGGTATGTAGTAGCATAAATATCACTGCTCTCGTCATTTCTGCTTAACTTCAAGTTTGATTCCATAGGGGGCACTGCATGGGCTTTATCCATTTGGAACTTCTTCAACAAATTTCATGCATATTTATATTTGACAGATTAAAAATCTTTTTCTGGTTTGCTTATCTTCAACCTCAAGAAAGTAATGAAGTAGTTCCAGGTCAGTCATCTCAAATTCATTCTTCATGCACCTTTTAACCTCTTCTCACATTTTTTTCATAATTGCTTGTGAAAACAAATCGTCAACATCGAGGCAAACAATGAAAAAAATTGCTGACTCTTTCTTCCTTTATATATAGTGCATGGTAGTATATGTTAAATTTTGGCGGCACTATATGGGGAATTGTAGAGGTCGGAAGTAGCTTCGCAATGGAGAAAACGGTTCACAAATCGGAGTTCGGAGGTGGAAGTTGTAAGAGAAAATGCAAAGTGAGCCGAGTTTGGGCAGAAATGCTTCCAGAGAATCCTCTCAGACGTCTGACCAAAAGGCTCAGACGTCTGAATTATGGCAGAAATGCTTCCAGAGCATTCTGTCAGACGTCTGACCAAATGGGTCAGACGTCTAAGCTGAAGCAAAGCTTTTCCAGTGGCTTAAGTCAGACGTCTGAGACGACTTCCGTCTTTTTTTTCACATACGGACTTGCGTGAAAATTTGTGATATCTGCAGGGGCAATTTCGGAACATTGCCTATGGTTTCTATTCTTCTATATAAGCTAGCTTCATGTTCCAGATCTGTGGTGTGCAAGCAACTGCAAGAGATTAGCCTCCACTAATTAGGGTTTAATTAAAAACCTAATTTTCTTCAATTCTCTTCTCCACAAAATTCAATTTCTTATTAGAATTGTGATCATTGTAATCAATCTCTTGTACTCTTCTCATCAATATTAATAAAGCTCTCTCTTAAAGTGGATGTACACTAACACAACGTTAGTGGAACCATTATAAATCGCTGTGTGATTTATTTTTCGTTATCGTTTTGATTTTTGAATTGCTTGTTTGGAATTGTGATTGCTTTTGGATTGGTTGAGAGTGAATTGAGTTATCGATTGGTTGTTTTTACACTTCTTACCACGATTCCGTCTTCCGCTGTGCTTGTGGGGTTTCGATTCGAGTGGTCTCCAGTTGGAATCTCGTAATAACATTTGGTATCAGAGCATTGGTGTTGGTAGGTGGTTGTAGAAATGCCAGAATCAGATAATACCTCAAGTACCTCAATGGGTAATCCAAGGGGTGTAGCGCCTTATGTACGTGGTTCGTACTCAGCTTTAGGATCACAATTGGTAATAGACAAGTGGAATGACGATAATGATTTTGAAAAATGACAATGGAAGATGAAAGCGGTTCTAAGGAGGAATCGGGTGCATCGGGTAGTGTTTGATACACATTTGTTGCCAGCAAACATCTCAGATGTTGAGAGAGAGGAGATGGAAGAGTGGACATTCACTACACTTCAACTTGCTATGGAAGAGAATGTTATCTCTGAAATTAGTGGTGAGACAACCGCTAAGGGTATTTGGGACCAGTTGGAGGAGCAGTATATGAAGAAATCACTGACAAATCGTTTGATCTTATTGCGAACATTCTTCACCTATAAGATGAAGGAAGGTACTTCGCTAAAGGCGCACTTGAATACTTTTGATGATTTGCTAATGAAGATGAAGGCGGTAGATTTGAAGATTGAAGAAGAGCAAAATGCGATGATATTATTGTGTTCGTTGCCAGATCGCTATACAGGTTTCTTAAACAGTTTGATCTATAGCCGGGATACATTGACTCTTGATGATGTCAAGACGAGTCTTCTTAGCGAGAAGTTGTGGGATCAAATGAAGGAGTTGGGTGATGGAAGTAGTGGTGCTAGTAGTGGTCATGGTTTGTTTGTGGAGAAGGAGAGGTATGTGAAGAAGGAGAACCGAGGGCGTTCTAAATCAAGGAACCCCGGTTGGAGAGGAAAGTCGAAGGAAAGAAAAGGCAGGTGCTATATTTGCAAGAAGCCCGGTCATTGGAAGAATGAGTGTCCGGACAAGGAGAAGGCAAAGAAGGAAGTAACATCTTCATCTGTAGCGGTGGAGAGTGGAGTTGGTGAGGGAGATGTATATGTTCTGTCGGCGGTAGCATCGGATGTTTCGGGTAGCAATTGGGTGCTTGATCCGGAAGCGTCTTATCATGTGACGCCAAATAGGAATTGTTTTTCTTCTTACATCGACAAAGAAGGAATTCAATTGTTATGGGAAATGGTGCTATTTGCAAGTTGAAAGGCATTGGTTCCGTGCAAATTTGGATGTTTGACGGAGTGGTTCGTACTCTCACTAATGTACGCTATGTTCCGAGACTTCGGAAGTCTCTTATCTCTTTAGGGCAGCTGGATTCTTTAGGTTGTAAGATCACTATTAAGAGTGATAGCTTGCGGGTTTCGAAAAAGACGCTTGTGGTGATGAAGGGTGCTAGGACTCATGATATTTATTTGCTTAAAGGAGTGACTGTGGAAGGGGAAACTTGTATAGGAGTTGATAGTTCTCGTGGCTTGGATGCGACTAGGTTGTGGCATTTGAGGTTAGGTCATGTCTCGGAGAGGAGTTTGGACATTCTTCGGAAGAGTAAGATGATCGATGGAGAAAGTTTCAACAAGTTAGAGTTTTACGAAGAATGCGTCATGGGGAAGCAAACAAAAGTTTCATTCGGTGATAGAAAGCATGATTCGAGAAGAGTTCTTGAGTATGTTCACACGGATGTTTGGGGACCGACACCTGTAGCTTCTTTAGGTGGAGCTCGCTATTATATTTCCTTTATAGATGACTTTTCTCGAAAAGTTTGGGTGTATGTAATGAATGCCAAGTCGGAGGCATTTGCAAAGTTCAAAGCATGGAAGGCTCTTGTTGAAAATGAGAGTGGAAAGTCTTTGAAGGTTCTAAGGTCTGACAATGGCAGAAGTATGTTTCCGGAGAATTCTTGGAGTTTTGCAAACATCATGGTATTCAGAGACATTTTACTACACCTGGAGATCCGCAGTCGAATGGTGTTGCAGAGAGAATGAATCGTGCTCTACGTGAGAAAGCTCGATGCTTGAGATTGACATCGGGTTTGGCGAAGGGATTTTGGACTGAAGCTTTGTCAACCGCAGTGCATATTATTAATCGAATTCCGTGCTCAGCTATTGGTAACAAAATTCCGGAGGAAGTGTGGAAGGGAAAGAGCATTGACTTGAGTTATCTTCGTGTCTTTGGAAGTCCGGTTTATGTGCATGATCCAAGAAATGATAAGCTTGAATCTAGAGATTTCAAGGGGATTTTGCTTGGCTATACGGATGGAATAAAAGGCTATCGGATTTGGAATCCGAAAACGAAGAAGGTAGTGAATTCTTGTCATGTTACTTTTGATGAGTCAACGATGTTCAAGGAGAATGGAAGCTCATTGGATGTTCCGAATTTGGTTCAGGTTGAATCAAAAGAGAAGGAAATTATTTCCACATTTTGTCCAAGAAGTAGAGAGAGTAGAGTAGTTGGAGATGCTTGCGAGGAAGTAGCGGTTGATGTTACATCACATAGTCCACAGGGTGCCTCTAGTAGTGTTGGTGATGTGCATGATTCTAGAGAAGATTCGGTTCAAGGTGGAGCCGAAGGGAGTTTGGGTGATGGTATTGCTACTCGGGTTGGTCGTCGTACTATAAGACCACCCGAAAGATATGGCGATTGGAACTATCTTAGTTTTTGTGATAATTTGGAATATGCTTTTCATGTAGTTCAAGATGAGCCGATGGACCTTGATGACGTCATGAAGTCGAGTGATAGCTCGAAATGGATTTGTGCCATGAAGGAAGAGATGCAATCATTGTTGAAGAATCAAACTTGGGATTTGGTTCCACTTCCTAAAAGAAACCGTGCTATTGGGTGCAAATGGATATACAAAGTGAAGGACGATGGAAGATACAAAGCTAGGCTAGTGGCTAAGGGGTTTGCACAAAGGAATGAGAAAGAGTATGATGAGATATTCGCACCGGTTGTGCGCCATACTTCTATCCGGATATTACTTGCTATAGTTGTTATTCACGACTTGGAGTTGGAGCAACTTGATGTGAAAACCGCCTTCTTGCATGGTGACTTGGATGAAGACATCTACATGGAGCAACCAGAAGGTTTTGTTGTGGATGGTAAGTCAAATTTGGTTTGCAAGTTGAAGAAATCACTATATGGACTAAAACAATCACCTAGACAATGGTACAAGAGGTTTGATCATTTTATGCTTGAAAATGGTTTTGATAGAAGCATCAATGATGCTTGTGTTTATTTCAAGAAGTTGAGAAATGATTGTTGGATGTATTTGCTCTTGTATGTGAACGACATGCTCATTTCTTCTAAGGATAAGAATGAAATCAACAAGCTAAAACTGAGTTTGAAATCCGAGTTCGAAATGAAGGATCTTGGAGAAGCAAGAAAAATATTGGGCATGGAAATTGTAAGGGATCGAAAGCATTTTGAGTTAAAACTAACTCAAAAGGAATACATTGAGAAAGTGCATTGCCGGTTTAGCATGGAGAATGCAAAGGCGTCAAATACACCGTTACCTTTGCATATGAAGCTTTCGAGTAAAGGATCACCTATCTTGAAGGAAGACAAGGCTTATATGGCAAATGTGTCATATGCTAGTGCGGTTGGAAGTCTAATGTATGCTATGGTGTGTACAAGGCCCAATATTGCAAATGCCGTCGGGATGGTTAGTCGATACATGGCTAATCCGGGGAAATCACATTGGGAAGCTGTGAAGCTTATATTGAGATACCTTAGAGGCACATCATCTCATGGTCTTGTTTTTGGCAGTAGTAAGGCGATGGATTGCAAGTTGGTTGGTTATTGTGACTACGCCGGTGATAGAGATCATAGAAAATCAACTTCCGGATATGTCTTCACACTTGGGGGTACAGCCATAAGTTGGAGATCTAGATTGCAGACCGTAGTTGCTTTATCCACTACGGAGGCGGAGTTGATAGCCGCAGTGGAGGCGGCAAAGGAGGCACTCTATTTGAAGCGATTGTTGTGTGACTTGGGTTTTGAGCATGATAGTATTGATGTTCGATGTGATAGCCAGAGTGCTATTCACTTGGCAGAGAATTTGACGTTGAGCTCACAGACTAAGCATATTGAGGTGAGAGAGTCATTTCTAGTAGCCATGGATGATGATAAGCAAGTATATCTTCGAAAAGTGCACACAAAGGATAATACGGCGGATATGTTCACTAAGGCATTGCCGGTTGGGAAGTTCGAGCATTGCTCGAACTTGATTCGCTTGGAGAAGTGCTAGGTGCCACGGGGTGGCACGATTAAGGGAGGAGCTTGGTGGTAGATGAGAAAGAGTATCGGTGAGAGATTGAGGTTCTATCTTCTTGGCAAGTGCTAGTCTTTGGTGAGATAGCTTAGGATTTGGATGTTTTCAACATTTCATTAGCGGGCGGGGGCTTAGCCTGAGCTCGTTGGTGGAGTGCAATGGGCGGTGGTTTTGCCGGAGCTCATTGGGAAATCATTCATGTTTAGTTGAAGGTAGAAGTGATAGTCGGTGCTATCGGTTGTTGTTGATGGTTTGGTACCATTAGAGTTGGAGATGAATATAGTGTCGAGGTGGAGTGTTAAATTTTGATGACACTATATGGGGAATTGTAGAGGTCGGAAGTAGCTTCGCAACGGAGAAAACGGTTTGCAAATCGGAGTTCGGAGGTGGAAGTTGTAAGAGAAAAGGCGAAGTAAGCTGAGTTTGGGCAGAAATGCTTCCAGAGAATCCTCTCAGACGTCTGACCAAAAGGCTCAGACGTCTGAATTAGGGCATAAATTCTTCCAGAGCATTCTGTCAGACGTCTGACCAAATGAGTCAGAGTCAGACGTCTGAGCTGAAGCAAAGCTTTTCCAGTGGCTTAAGTCAGACGTCTGACCTTTTGGTTGGTCAGACGTCTAAGACGACTTCCGTCTGTTTTTTCACATACGGACTTGCATGAAAATTTGTGATATCTGTAAAGGCAATTTCGGAACATTGCTTAGGGTTTCTATTCTCCTATATAAGTTATCTTCAGGTTCCAGATCTGTGGTGTGCAAGCAACTGCAAGAGATTAGTCTCCACTAATTAGGGTTTAATTAAAAACTTAATTTTCTTCAATTCTCTTCTCCACAAAATTCAATTTCTTATTAGAATTGTGATCATTGTAATCAATCTCTTGTACTCTTCTCATCAATATTAATAAAGCTCTCTCTTAAAGTGGATGTACACTAACACAACGTTAGTGGAACCACTATAAATCGCTGTGTGATTTATTTTTCGTTATCGTTTTGATTTCTGAATTGCTTGTTTGGAATTGTGATTGCTTTTGGATTGGTTGAGAGTGAATTGAGTTATCGATTGGTTATTTTTACACTTCTTACCACGATCCCGTCTTCCGCTGTGCTTGTGGGGTTTCGATTCGAGTGGTTGGAATCTCATAATAACAGTATATACACCTCTTGAACCCATGCTCTATGCGGAAACCATTAATCCGACTGTACCAATCCATTGAGCCTGCTTCAGTCCATATGTTTTCCTAAGGCGACAAACCTTGTCCTTTTCTTCTTTCTTCTGGTAACCCGATGGCTGCTCGATGCAATCTTCTTCTTCAAGAATCTCATTTACGAAAGCTAATTCGACATCCATTTGGTTCACCTTTCATGCCTTTTGAGCAACTAAAGCTAACATCCACTGAATGGTCTCCATGCAAGCTATCAGAGCAAAAATCTCTCATAATTGATTCCATACTTTTCCTTGTAACCCTTAATAACAAGTCTTGCTTTATATTTCTCCACTACACCATTTAGGTTCAATTTTGCATTGTCTACAAACTTCACTTCGAGAGTTTTTTGGGAATCTTGGCCCGTTTCCAGGTCATGTTTCTCTCGATCAATATAATTTGTTGATCGATAGCATCCCTCCATTTTTTTCCCTTTTAGATGCTTTTTCAAAATTGATTGAATCTATATTTGCACACAAGGAAAAATGCATACCGACACTTTTGGCCATCACATATTTCACCAGAAGGATACATTATGGATGATTGATTGATCAGATTGATTTTCATCGTGGTGTCGAAGTGGACTTTTCAATCTTGCTTGGTCTCCTCAGCAGCTTCATCTTGTGGGTCCTTCTTTTTATCAAGGTTAAGATGCGATAACAAAATATGGTAGGATTCCACTTCCATGAGTCTTCTTCATTGTCTACTGATGATTAACCTTTTAGAAATGAAATTATACAAGCAAATATGGTACAAAGTTTTGTTATGTCACACTAGAATGCACATTTCAGATTTATCATCCAACTCGCCTCTCTTTTCATTGTAAATGAGTATAACCGATGCTTTTGAGTACTTTATGAGTGTCTAACATAAGGTTCAAAACTACCCCAAGCCTTTTGAGGAGTCGTATCTGTTAGAATTCCTTTTAGATGGTGAATGAGATATATATCCCACATCACCAAAAATATGTCCAATAAGAGCGGACCCGACCCGGTTATATTTTTGGTAAATAAAAGTGAACAGTTTTACTGTTTGAATATGAATAGATGCGATGAAGAGACGCGATGTTTTAAACAACAACGGTTCTGGAGCGTTGCAACTGAACGGACGCGACTGTTGCAAACAACAACGGTTCTGGAGTGTTGCAACTGAACGGACGCGACTGTTGCAAACGGCAACAGTTCTGGAGCGTTGCGACTGTTGCAAACAGCAACAGTTCTGGAGCGTTGCAAATGAAAGGAAGTGACTGTTGCGAACAGTAACGCTTTTTTGACGTTGCAAATGAAGAGGTGCGACTTTTCTCAACGGATGCAGCCGTTGGGAATTCGGCTATAAATAAGGAGGAAACCTGATCACTTTCCTCACTCATTTTTCAAACCGAATTATCTCTTCTATCTCTTCATCTCTTAAATCATATTCAGTCCTATCACACAGAAGATCATACACATCACAATCTCGTGCAGATTACGTCTGTTGTATCTTGGGAGAATTTTGAAATAAAATTCTTAAGGAAATCGTTACGACGAGCCTCAGACAAAATCGGGTTAGAACTTTTATTCTACATTCTACCCTTTAATTTTGTTATACTATTTATTCAAAATAGTATAACGCTGTTGTTGTAATTTATTTACAACATTCATATTGTTATTATAATTAATACAGAATTCCAGTGTAGTGGAAATCTGAGTTATAAACTTGTGCGACGAGTTTATATTTGATTATTCTCTGTTTTGGTATACTAGACATATAACATTTTAAGAATTTTACTGTTTTCACTAAAACAGAGATGACAACAGTAGAGCTCTCAACAAAGGCTACTACACACAACAGACTCGATCCTTTTAAAGGAGATGGTGACGATTTTTTAACATGGCAGAATAAGATGTTATTTTACCTCACCACACTCGGTCTGCAACGGTATCTCGAGGAGGAGGAACCGATTTCTTCACCAGGCAAGGAAGGAGATGTTGCTACATGGAAACATTCCGATTTCCTATGCAGAAACTATATTCTGAATTGTCTCGACAAGGTGCTATACAAAGTATATCAACCTTTAAAGACAGCAAAAGCACTCTGGAATGCACTTGCCACGAAGTATAAGACGCAGAATATCAGTCTTAAGAAATTCATTGTAGACAAATTCATGGACTACAAGATGGTCGACTCCAAACCGGTGACTGCTCAACTGCATGAACTACAAATCATTATTCATGAACTCGAAGCAGAAGGTCATAAGGTTGGAGAATCGTTTTTGGTTGAAGCCATCACGGGAAAACTGCCACCGTCGTAGAGAGATTACTGCAATTATCTAAAGCATAAAAAGAAGGAAATCTCTTTACAGGATCTCATAGTCCGATTGAAAATTGAGGCAGATAACCGTGGAATTACAAAACAAAGCGAGAAGGCATTTGTGGCTGAAGATTCAAAGACCAAAAACAAAAAGAAGAATTTCCAGAAGAAAAGGAAAGCTCCAGACAACAAACCAAAAGACAACAAACGAACCAAAAAGTTTAATGGTGAATGTTGGGTTTGTGGAAAGGTTGGACATGCCGCTAGAGATTGCAGACTCAAAAAGGACCGCAACAAAGTGGAAAATTTAGTAGACAACATGGAAGTGGATGAGTCCAACTTCTCGGCAGTTGTATCTGAATGCAATTTGGTTCAGAATCCTAACCAATGGTGGATGGACACAGGCGCTACTCGTCATGTCTGCTTTGACAAATCCATGTTTTCTACATACACGAAATTCGATCATGAAGAAAAACTCTATATGGGTAATTCTGCAGTATCTATGATCGAAGGCAGTGGCACAGTAATCCTCAAGTTTACTTCAGGAAAAACTGTCAAGCTGAATGACCTGCTCCACGTTCCAGACATACGCAAGAATCTCTTCTGTGGTGCAGTATTATCAAAGAAAGGATTCAGAATGGTGTTCGAGTCAGACAAGATGGTTCTGTCCAAAGCTGGAATGTATATCGGAAGGGGATATTTATGTGATGGCCTATTTAAGGCAAATGTAGCCGTTATCGGCAATAAAACTATGTATTCTGATTGTGCTATTAATAAAATTGAAGTTTCTTACTTGCTTGAGCATGAAATTTTACTATGGCATGATAGATTAGGACATGTAAACTTCCAAAAAATGAAAACATTATCAAACTTGAGATTAATTCCGAAATTCCAAGTAGATAAGAACTACAAATGTGAGACATGTGTAGAAGCAAAAATGGTTAAAAAACCATTTCAATCTGTTGATAGAAGCACCGAACCACTAGGTTTGGTTCATACAGATTTATGTGATTTTAAATCATTACCTACAAGAAGTGGGAAAAAGTACTTTATCACGTTTATTGATGATTATACGCGATATTGCTATGTATATCTTTTGAATAGTAAAGATGAAGCAATTACATCATTTATAAAATACAAAGCTGAGGTAGAAAATCAGTTAAATAAAAAGATCGAGATATTGAGATCTGATCGAGGTGGAGAATATGAATCACCATTTGAACAGTTATGTGTCGAAAATTGTATAATTCATCAAACAACAGCTTCATATTCACCACAACAAAATGGTGTAGCCGAGAGGAAGAACAGAACGTTAAAAGACATGATTACCGCCATGCTTTTAACTTCTGGCCTACCGACGAACTTGTGGGGGGAAGCCTTAAATATGTCTAATCACATATTAAACAAAGTCCCTCACAATAAAACAGGAACAATTCCTTATGAGATATGGAAAGGATACAAACCAAGTTTTAAATACCTCAAAGTGTGGGGGTGCTTGGCAAAAGTTTCAGTTCCGCCTTCCAAGAAAGTCAAACTTGGACCAAAAACAGTAGATTGTTACTATTTAGGGCCAGCCCAAAATAGTAGTGCCTATAGATTTTTGGTATTCAAGTCTGATATAGCTGATATTCATGTAAATACAATCATGGAATCTAGAGATGTCTCATTCTTTGAAGACGTGTTTCCGCACAAAGGAATGAAGGGAATAATGTCCCTAAAAGGACAAGAGAAGAATCAAGCAATTCACATGAAGATGAACCTCATCATGAGATTGAGGAAGTTGAACCAAGAAGAAGCGTAAGGGCTAGAACTTCCAAGACATTTGGTTCAGATTTTTTCACATATATGTTAGAACATGAACCTCAAACGTACAAGGAAGCAATGTCATCTTCTGAACCTTCATGTTGGAAAGAAGCAATCCAAAGTGAGATTGATTCAATTCTAAGTAATAAAACTTGGGAAATTGTTGATATTCCACCTGGAATAAAACCTATTGGCTGCAAATGGATTTTCAAGAAGAAAATGAAAGCAGATGGCTCTATCGACAAGTATAAAGCCAGATTAGTAGCCAAAGGATATCGTCAAAAAGAAGGAGTAGACTTTTTTGATACATATTCGCCGGTAATACGAATAACCTCTATAAGAATGTTAATAGCAATTGCATCCATCTATAATCTAGAGATTCATCAAATGGATGTAAAGACATCGTTCTTAAATGGAGATCTCAATGAGGAGATCTACATGGAGCAACCTGAAGGTTTTGTTTTCAAAGAAAATGAAAACAAAGTCTGTAGATTAGTAAAATCATTATACGGACTAAAACAAGCTCCAAAACAATGGCACGCAAAATTTAATAGTGTCATGATGAGAAATGGTTTTCGTACAAATGAATGTGATAAGTGTGTTTATTATAAACAAATTGGACAATCATATGTGATGATTTGTTTATATGTAGACGATATGTTAATATTTGGTCCAAATACTCAGGTAATAGAGACCATAAAGAAGATGTTAACTAACAATTTCGATATGAAAGATTTAGGAGTTGCAGACGTTATTTTGGGAATCAAAATAATAAGAACTCCTAATGGAATTGAATTATCTCAGTCACACTATGTAGATAAAGTGATTGAAAAATTCCAAGACTATGGAATTAAAGGAGTGAGAACACCTTTTAATCCATCAGAAGTACTGCATAAAAACACTAATGAGAGTGTAATGCAACTGGAATACTCTCGTGTAATAGAATGCCTCATGTATCTCATGAATTGCACAAGACCAGATATAGCTTATGCAGTAAGTCGACTGAGTAGGTATACAAGCAATCCAGAAAAGGAACACTGAAAAGCACTAATGAGAGTGCTTGGATATTTAAAAAATACCACAAATTATTCCTTACATTATGAAAAATATCCTGCCGTCTTAGAAGGATATAGTAATGCAAACTGGATTGCTGATTCAGAGGAATCAAAATCAACGAGTGGTTATGTCTTTACCTTAGCAGGGGCAGCAGTGTCATGGAAATCTACTAAACAAACATGCATAGCTCGATCCACTATGGAATCGGAGTTCATCGCTTTAGATAAAGCAGGCGAAGAAGAAGAATGACTTCGTCACTTTTTAGAAGATATTCCATTTTGGCCTAAACCTGTACCGGCCATATGCATATACTGTGATAACCAAGCTGCGCTAAGCAGAGCGCACAACTTTGTATATAATGGAAAGTCACGACATATTCGTCGACGCCATAACACAGTTAGGCAGTTACTCTAAAATGGAACTATTTTCATAGATTATGTGAGAACAAATGATAACCTAGCGGATCCATTTACTAAAGGTTTATCAAGAGAGAAAATTGACTGCGCATCGAGGGGAATGAGTTTAAAAGCCTAAACCAAAAAGAGTTATTTTATACGGAAACCTATCCTAGCGACTGGAGATCCCACGGACTAGGATCAATAGGCAAACCAGTTCCGAATAACTCAAGACGTAATGCATTTGCGTGGACATAGTCCAACTCCATTCCTATGGTGCACAATATAAATGCATGCCTACAGAAGTATTTAAAGGTTAAAACTATGTTTTTTAATGATGACCATATCTTGGAAATAACAAGTGGGGTATATGTAGGATACTCTTATTGGTTGCGATCACCTATGTTAGTGTGAGCTGGGTCGGCTCTATGAGAATATTAAAAGGCTTTTATTCTCTAAAAACACTCGCAGAACCAAAAATTGTTCAGGACCAAAATGAACACAACCAAGAGATTGGATGTGAAGGAAAATAATGCTTTGTAAAGCTTATTGTCTGGTTATACAATAACGGCTGACGGTTCAAGATGAAATAATTCACCGATTAGCCAAGTATATCCGATAAGTTTTAACTAGGGAAAGTTCAAAGTGAAATATCTACTTATCCTCGATATAACATTATTTTCATATGAACTGTGTGATATTACACTTTGTGTGGGGGAGAGATATATCATCATTCATGTGGGGGATTGTTAGAATTTCTTTTAGATGGTGAATGAGATATATTCCACATCACCAAAAATATGTCCAATAAGAGCGGATCCGACCCGGTTATATTTTTGGTAAATAAAAGTGAACAGTTTTACTGTTTGAATATGAATAGATACGATGAAGAGACGTGATGTTTTAAACAGCAACGGTTCTGGAGCGTTGCAACTGAACGGACGCGACTGTTGCAAACAGCAACGGTTCTGGAGTGTTGCAACTGAACGGACGCGACTGTTGCAAACAGCAACAGTTCTGGAGCGTTGCGATTGTTGCAAACAGCAACAGTTCTGGAGCGTTGCAAATGAAAGGAAGTGACTGTTGCGAACAGTAACGATTTTTTGACGTTACAAATGAAGAGATGCGACTTTTCTCAACGGATGCAGCCGTTGGGAATTCGGCTATAAATAAGGAGGAAACCTGATCACTTTCCTCACTCATTTTTCAAACCGAATTATCTCTTCTATCTCTTCATCTCTTAAATCATATTCAGTCCTATCACACAGAAGATCATACACATCACAATCTCGTGCAGATTACGTCTGTTGTATCTTGGGAGAATTTTGAAATAAAATTCTTAAGGAAATCGTTACGACGAGCCTCAGACAAATTCGGGTTAGAACTTTTATTCTACATTCTACCCTTTAATTTTGTTATACTATTTATTCAAAATAGTATAACGCTGTTGTTGTAATTTATTTACAACATTCATATTGTTATTATAATTAATACAGAATTCCAGTGTAGTGGAAATCTGAGTTATAAACTTGTGCGACGAGTTTATATTTGATTATTCTCTGTTTTGGTATACTAGACATATAACAGTATCTTGAACAGTTATAGTTGTTGCCCGATTGAGAGGATAATCCACACATTTCACATCTGCAGCCCAAAATTTATTTGGCATCTCCTTGGTTTTCAACCTGTTTCAAGTCATTTTCATGATTGTTCTATTTTTCCTCTCTAAGAATACATTCTGATGGGGAATGTAGCAAACAGTTTGTTGGTGCTGGATTCCAATCTCTTGCTAGAAGCTTGCAAAGAGGCACATTGTCCACCATGATTGGGCCGTAAATTTTTTATCCTCTATCTTAGTTGCTTCTGAACAAGAGTCTTAAAGCTGTTAGAACATTAAAATGCTCCACTTGCTTTGCCAAGCAAAAAATACACCCACGTCATTCTATTGTAATCGTCTATGAAAGTGAGAAAGTAATGGTTACCTTCAGCAGAAGTTGTTTGCACTGGTCCACGTTGATTAACATTCAGTAAGTCAGTGGGAGTCGTGGCTCTACATGCTTTCCTTTTGGAAATTGAACCGTGTGATGTTTTCCAGTGTTGCAGATTTCACAAATTTGACGATCCTTCTGATTTATATTTATCAGTCCTCTCACCATTTGCTTTCGCCTCGATATAACATAGAAGAGTGAAACTCAAATGCCCATATCGAAAATGCCAAAACAACATGGGATCTTTTGCAAGGGTGCTAAGACAAGAATGTTGATAGTAAGATAAATTCAAGAGAAACATCATATTTGGAGTCATCTTTAATGAGAGCATCATCATTTCCATTGATCTTGCATATCTCGCGTTTAACACCACATTATGTTTCTTCTAAAGAAGTTGCCCAACACTTGATAAAATGTGTTTAAGAATATAAGATATTAGCCACTAGCTTGACTCTTTTTTTTTTGGGGCATGAGGTCATCTTTCATTCCTTTCACTTCAAGGTGTTTATCATCACCAATTTTGACTTCAATTCGGATACTTTCATCAAAATTATAAAGATACTTATATTTCCCGTCACGTAATTGGTGCAACTACCATCAAGATTTTTAAAACAATTATAGAAATTTTCGAATTTTTATAGGCAAAGAAAGGAGTACATTCATCATAATTTGCTTCCTCGTGTAGAATGAATTGCCACCTTTTTACCTACAATATGTTTGAGTATGACCAAAACAATTTGCAATTGTAGTGTTCATGTTGTTTGTGGGTGAGAAAATATTAGTAGATTCGGTAGATCTTTGGCTTCGGAACGATAACCCAGATATATCTTCTTAGGCAATTCAAGTGCATTTACCTACGATATGTTTGAGTATGATTAAAACATTTGCAATTGTAGTGTTCATGTTATTTGTGGGTGAGTAAATATTAGTAGATTCGGTAGATCTTTGGCTTCGGAACGATAACCCAGATATCGTTTTATATGAGAAAATTTTATAATCTTCTTAGGCAATTCAAGTGCAATAACAAAAAGAAATAAAATATTTCATATCACAGGCAACAAATAAAAAATAAAATATACGGCAAAAAGTGAGTGATAACATGCAGAGTTTTCATAATGGTTTGCCACAAACTTGGTGTATGCATCCACTTCTTCTATTATTGCTAATTTCTTTTCTATAAACTTTGTTTACATCTGATTGTAGAAAGATTACAACAGTAGAGTTAGAAGATGGTGAAACATTCAAGGGGAAAAATGACTTCCAAATCCCCAAAAGGAAGTAAAATGAAGTTGGAGAGGTTCCCTTCTTCTCGCACATTATAGGTTTCCATTATAGAAAAAATATCCCATATCTATCTCACATCTCTTCTTCTTTAATGGTCCAATTGAAATTAATATAGTTTTACGATCTTTAAAATGCGTATAATTTGGTTAACATTCTTCTTTTTCATCAAATGCTCTTATTTTGATTGACCTGACACCTTTCATATCCATCTAACGATCATTAGCTGATCCTACCTTTACTGTTTGCTCCTTATAATTTATGATTGCTTCCTTATGTTTGCTTATATCGAAGCGTACACCTGAACCAAACGCATTCTTTGTCTTTTGCTTATCAACACAAACACAGATTCATCGTCTTCCATGTCAACATTTCTTCATTATTGTCTTCTACATGCTTGCTTATCACTTTCTTTAATACTTTTAATAGCTGTTTATCCCCCTTTAGTTTGTTGCAAAAACGTTGCTCATGTCTCGCTTTTTGAAAATAGTAGTATGTGAAGTAGCCTCATGACTTTCTCATTGGATGATCATCTTCTTTCTTTAAGGTGATCGTTTTTCCATCATAATTCCTTCCTTTGACCCGTTTGTTTCACTTACATGCAAAATTGAGTTCTTCAAAATGCTTGTGACTATCCTCATCATTATGATATATCATTCTCATTTTCGTATTGATTAAGTTGTTAACCAACAAATCCATTGAAACAACTCCATCCGAGTTTGAGTTGTTCAATGAAACCAAGATTATTTTTTAATTTTCCGGTAATAAACTTATCAACATCAATGTCAAACTGATCAAAGTTTGTGTCTCATCATTTAACTTGTAGTTGGAGGCCATCAGTTGATTCATGTTAGCTTGAATTTTTTTGAGATGTTCATCTACTGTTCCGCCTTCCTTCAGCCTTAAAATTATTTTTCGCATTGCACAATATTATTCTTACCATGACCTCTGGATCCTTGAACCTTTTATCAAATACTATTGATTATTAAATCAACATCGATTAGTTCTCATTCATTTGACTAAATTCCAGATCTCTAATTACGATGCACCTCTGAATGCAAAGAGTTACAAATTGATAGATGCATATTGAATATTATGGACTTATGTTTATTTATTATTTTGAAGCAAGGTGATTTGGTTCTTAAGAAGGCAACTGAGTACGGAGCAGTAGAGATCTGGATGAATGAACGTGTGCGTAGAGCTTGTGCTAATAGCTGTGCTGATTTTGTCTATGGTTTCCTCGAGGTGCACACTCTTATTACCTTGATTGCAAATTTCTCTGATAGATGTCTAGTATTTGACATTTTTTGTTCCTAGAGTTCTTCGAAAGGCAAAGGGGCAGAAGAGTATTGGCTAATTTGGCGATTTGAGGGCGAAGATACACTTGCTGATCTTATATCAAGCAAAGATTTCCCTTACAACGTGAGAAACTGTTGGTATAAAATTTCTAATTTCCAGTAAAAGAAATAAAAAAAGATATTCAAATAGTCTCCTCAAAAGTCTTTCTAACAAGTAAATACATATGCTTTTCTTTTTAAACCACCAATTAGTTTGATTGTATTTTCCTTAGGTGGAGAGAAAAATACTTGGAGAAAATCCTGATTTGCCAAAGGGTATTGAAAGAGAGAATAAAATTATACAAACAATCATACGACAACTTTTATTTGCTCTGGATGGGCTTCATTCAACGGGAATTGTTCATAGAGACATTAAACCCCAAAATATTATTTTCTCTGAAGGTAAATAGTTCTTGTGGTAGACCTTGTGCATTTGGTTGATGTGGGAAAAATGATTGTTTGACATGACATAAAGAATGACAGTAATACCCTTTGAAACCATGAATCCCATGTCCAGTTCAAATGTTGTGCGTGCATGCGTGCATGCGTATGTGTGTGTGAGATTACAGATATCTACACAATATGCTCTACTGTCTTTATATTACTCATTCCTGGGTATAATATAAAACAGGGTCTCGTGCTTTCAAAATTATTGATCTTGGAGCAGCTGCAGATTTGAGGGTGGGCATCAATTACATACCAAAGGAGTTCCTCCTGGATCCAAGGTAATCGGTGTTTAGCAAAATTTAACATGGTCGTAAGAAAATAATGCATGCATTATGATTTGAAACTATCAGCATCGATAGCAACTAGCAAGCACATATTCTTATGTTTGCCTTATAGTTGTTGATTATTTTTTCAGATATGCTGCACCTGAGCAATATATAATGAGTACACAAACACCATCTGCACCATCTGCTCCAGTTGCAACTGCACTCTCTCCTGTTCTATGGCAGGTTCTGCTTCAAAATTGCAAAAAACGCAGCTATCTGTTTCTTCTCTTACACATGCCATCTAAATTGGCGTTTTTATTAGTTTTAATGATACATCGTATTCTTCTTCTTATAATAGATGAATTTGCCGGATAGATTCGACATTTACAGCATGGGACTTATATTCTTGCAAATGGTAAGACTATTGTTCAACTGAAAGCTTTACACTTGTACCCAAATCTTTATATGAGCAAATTGTACTGGCCATAACATAACACAATGATTTATTTGTGTTATGCATGTTATTTACTTGGAGAACTCTCAATGCTACAACACAGACATGTTTTGTTGATGCTATATACCCTTAATGTCAACTGAAATACTATTGTGTAACATAACAATATTATTCTGGAATGAAAATAAAAAATCTTCTTAATATGGTTGGTAAGGATATTCTAATGCTAATGAACTAATTATTTAAATCCCTGCATATGCTTAGCGTACCTATTAATATATTTTTAAACTACTAGTAGCCAAATTACATTTCTCCACATATCACTTTTCCATCATCCATTTTACTACACATAATTCAGATAATCCTAAAAACTTCAAAATACAACATCCCAAATCATCGCATATATGTTATGAATTTCGAAGAGGATATAAAAATTGAATTTTGAATAAAAATGGTTGTTTTTCTTAATTATTGGATTTTTTTAAGTAAGAGATGTTGCAAATTCCACGGGTCACTTTTATTGTTGTATTATGAAAGGACCATGTATGACACTTGTGTATCATGAAAGAATCTTGTAAACTAACGTATAGACATTGTAAGGCTCATGCGTGGTACAATGAAATAATCCCATAGAGACTTCTTAATCTATTGAATAAAAAAGATAACAATGAAGAAGAATAGTAATATAATGTTTAAATAATATTATATGACCTCTAATGTTGATAATTTTTTGGGGATGCTCAGCCAATGATTTTGGAGAGAATTGGCCAATGTTATTAGCAAACTTTAATGGTATATGGTTCAATGTTAGTTTTACTTGTGACAACTCAATACTTGCAGGCATTTCCATCATTGAGAACAGACAGTGGCCTCATTCAATTCAATAGACAATTCAAAAGGTGCGGATATGACATGACTGCATGGAGAAATCTAGTGGAACCACGTGCAGGACCTGATGTTCGAAAGGGTTTTGAAATGTTGGATTTAGACGGTGGGATCGGATGGGAGCTTCTGACATCGATGGTTAGATATAAAGCACGGAAGAGAACGAGTGCTAAAGCTGCACTGGCGCACCCATACTTTAATAGAGAAGGGCTATTAGGACTCTCTGTTATGCAAAATTTAAGGCTTCAGCTGTTCCGTGCTACTCAAAAAGATTATAGCGAAGCTGCCAATTGGGTTGTTGGACGTATGGCGAGGTCTGGAACAGAGAAGGAAGGTGGTTTCACCGAAGCTCAACTTCAGGAGTTTAGGGTAAGTTCCTTTAGCAACTACAACATAAGCCATTTTTATCCACCCTCCCCCCCCCCCCCCCCCCCCCCCAAACCAAAAAAAAAAAAAACTACAAACCAGTATCTGATATGCAAGGAGTTAACTGGACTTTGATCTTCTGTTTTGGTATTTTAAAGTAGTATTTTGTTTAAGCACTTGGTGTTGTAATGTCTCACACCGTTGCACGAGCTGTGTAAGAATAGCCTCACAGTAGGACAATAATTAAGATGGTGTGATGTATAAGTTCATGCGTACCACGTGGGGATTTCATTACAAAAACAGAAAACAGGAGTAATTTGTATTCTTGTGTAGTGGTGGTACCAATGGTCCCGGTGCCATAGTCCATGACTAGTGATGAGTTGCATTCATATGTAGCAGTGGTATCCATAATTGAAATGAACAGTGTTTACACAATATCTTTTCTTAGATATACTGTCATAGCAGAAACCTAATGAAATAATAAAGAAAAGAATGCTAAGCCCACTCTTTCCTAAGGAGTGTGTGTCTGTACTCTCCACATTGTCTACGTTTTGGCTGCATCCTGACAATGATTTATATACTCTCCACCACACCATATGGTGAGTATAAGCATCGTGTTATAAAGTTGATTTCTAAATATAGAGTCGCGTTATATACACCACAACAGGAATTACATTTTACCGCATAAGAAAAAAAGGAAAAAAAAATGAAATCTGTGCTTCATGTTATTCTGAGTCATTCGGTAGTTATCCCCCGATCGGCAGTGGTCTGCCGACCGACTCCGGATAATATGTAACTGATTTTTTTTAACAGTCCAGTTACATCGAACGGTAGTTGTATGCCGTAACCTATATTCATTTATCCACTGTGCACTACCGATTGGCTTGGGTAGTACAAAATAAAGTATGGGTAATATGTAGCATCCAATTAAACTAGACCGGATAAAACGAAGAGTGGGTAAATTTTAGTTTCTGTTGGGGTGTATATATCGTGACACTATGTATATCTAAGATTACAGAATGATAGAAATCGTACTATATGACAATCTATCCGATTGAAACTGACTATTGTGGTGATTTACCCGAGTAAACAGGAAATAGAGCCAAAGAGGGGAAATCCGCAAAGAAATGCACTTGCATCTGCCCTTCGTCTACGGAGAAAATTAATAAAAACACTTAACGAAAGCATGGATGAAATAAACCAGCAAAGGAAGAGTCTTTGGTGGAGCAGATGGATCCCCAGGCAAGAATAATCATCGTCATCTTTTCCATTTTTGCTTCGATCATCTACTCGGTAAAATATTGTAAATTGAAGTAAGCGAAGAAAGTTGTACCATTTAAAAACTTTAACAATTGCAGTACTTTTACCTTCATACTGTGTAATTATGATGCGAAATACTTCTCTTCCTTCTTATTGATGTAAATACTGAAGTGCTTCTCCAATAAACTGAAGGATTTAGTTTAAATTTAAATTGATCACAGTTATGGAAAAAAATGATGCTATATTAGATATTATTGAACCGGGATTATTGTTTCGAGCATCACCTTGTGTAATAGTAAAAGTCCTGTTAAAAGCACACAGAAAAGTACTGATTAATATACATGTTAATATCATTCTAAAGAGCATCATATCTCATACATGTTAATTCATACCATCAAATAAACGAAAGACTACCATTTCATATAATTCTATCTTTCCTCCTTCTTGGTCGTCTTTAGTAGAGCAGTTTTTCTCACTTTGCAACAACGAGAAAATCAATCCGAGTCATCGAGAAAAATCAAGCATCTCTACAAAAAAATAATTGAACAAACGCTAAAGGAAAAAAAAAAAATAAACATTGCAAAATTTAAAAAACTACAACATTAATTTAAATCAAAACCACCTCATTTTCTTTCTTAGAACATTGACTATTCGCTAAGTCGACTTCTTTCTTAAAAAAGTTCTCTCCCTTCATCGGTTAACAATCCAGAGTTGAAAATTTAATCGATTCTGATAATGTGATTTTGAAATTTGAAGATTTTAGATAGTTAGAGTTAGAGAGCAATGGAAATGACGGAAGAAGAAAATAAGCAAAAAAGGATAAACGACGTGATGGAGTTGGGTATTAAGGTATTAGGTTTTAGAAATGATGAAGAAAACGCTTACATCGGGAGAAAGAAGTTATTAAGCTCTGTGATTAACGATTGAGTGAAGAAATAAAAGTGGTATTAGGAAGCATTATAATTAATTGATGATAATTAAAAAAACTATGGTATTAGTAAGTACTTTTCTAGATGCTTTTAGTAACACACTAGTAAAATGGGCCTTTCTGTTTTTTTTTTCTGTAAAGAAATTTTAAACCAAATCCATATACAAAACATGAATCGGGTCTAAACATACCCGTTTTAGTTACAACATAATGCTATCTATCCCAAACCCTAGCGTCACATAACTCATTTCTATAACTTCTCGTTTCCATGTTCATCGACATCGCTCTCTCCTATTTCTTTCTCTTCAACAAATTTTTGCAATCATACTCTTTTAATTCATCATGTTTGTACTTCTGCTAGTGTTCTTCTTTCACCCTTTTCCCAATATGATAAGTTCTGATTTAAAGTTTTTCTCATGTTCGTTACTTCGACACTTGGGTTTTTCTTTTATCTCTACGTTGTTTGTACTCCAATCCATGCCGATGAACGTCAAAAGATTGATTGTACAACAGATCTAGTATAGATCTTAGACCTGCTGAATTATCAGATCTAATGTAACAATCCGAAATTTTTAACGTTTCAAATGAGAATATTTAATTTATTTAAATATACAGATTTGATTCAAATTTCATAAATAATAAGAAAATAAATTATTAATATAACGAATCGATTTTTAATGATGTATTTTTATTTTAATTTATTTGTTTTTTCCATAATTTTTAATTTGAAAAATATTTAAATTATTGTTTGATGATTTTTCAGCAAACGACGGTATTTTATGATTTTACAGAATAAGATAACCAGTGTATATTATTACTGTTTGGGGATCGTATTGCATTCTTGTATGAGATCGTATTTTTTGCTTTGTTATTCGCAGTCCGTACGCGAACAAAATTCTATGCAGTGACTTACCGAAAATTTCACTTTAAGTTAAGCTAGAGATTTAGCTTATTGAACACATTTTCCTCTTACACTGTTCTATTCATCACTTCCTGTAACTTTCAAAATGAGAAAAAGAAAGTTGCTAAAAACTTCAAAAATTCAAGTCAACCAAAATGCTCCACGAAAAATTATAAAATTTAGATCATTGGACTTCGGTTGAGTTGGTCTATGATTCTATACCCGTTTTGATGTTCTCGAGCATGCTGGGGGGAAGTCGATAGTAAAGACATGAGCTTTTGTGAGCTAGAGTTTAGGTTTGGACTCGATCTAGTCGATGTCAGGCGCATCAGAGTGTAGATTTGCCTTTTCCATGTTGAGGAGCACCTGGAGGCCGAGTTTGGTGGTGTGCGTTGGAGGCTCGGGGGTCGCGACGTGTTCGGATAGAGGGAGGAAGGGGACAAGATGCGTTTTGCGTGAGGGGTGCAGAGGCGAGGTAGTCGGGTCGAGTGAGTCGAGGACGTAGAGAGAGGAACGTTGGCGGTGTCGGTTGGTCAGATAGACGAGATAGATGATCGAAGTGGGAGGACGAGCCATCCGTGCACGGTGATGATGCACGACATATTTAGGCAGGAGCTTTCTTTTTATTTAGGGAAGATAGATTTATAGTGTAATCAAGGGTAATGGTTTTTTTATTAACTAATTAATCATTTCAATTAATTCAAAATCTTATAAAGTGTATATCTCTTTCATACGAGGTCTAATCGAGACGCGGTTTTTTCATTGCACTCATAATCGCGACAGCTATGTGATGGAACTGGTTTCGTTGACATTGGAGCAAGTGAAATATAGAGCTAAAATCGAACGTCATTCGATCTCAGTTCAAACTGGAACGTCCAGTCGTCCGTTGGAATTTCGGTGAGTTAAACTTAACTTTTTGGATAATCAGTATGTTATATTGTATATAAAATTTACTATTTGTATTTGATAAATTATTAGTTGTTTTGGTCAAATATTCACTTTTGAAAAGCGAATGCCATTTAAAATGAAATATAGGGAAAATTTGTAGAGAAATGCGGATTTCTTAACATTGAGATTTTTAATTTTCAGTTATAGCTGTTGAATTTATTTCAGTTAAATACCTATTATATAGATTGTTAAATGTCAAAATTTAATAATTTGGCCATTTTGGATGTGGCATTGATATATGTTAAAAGTTGAACCTTTTTAGAGAAAAAGATAGTAATAGCATTGGTTAAGTGCTGCAGTAACTATTGGCCTTTGAAAGTGAGTGCGGATTAAGGATCTTAAGGCTAATTTAATACTAGAGGGAGGGTGAATAGTGTTTAATGGATCTAAGACTTATATGGACTAATTTAAAAATTATGATATAAACAAATGCAGAACTTAATCACAGAACAATTACAGAATCAAACACAGATGCAGAAAGTAAATAAAAAGCAGTAAAAGGAAAGAACACACTGGATTTTATACTGGTTCGGAGTTACCCTATATCCAGTCCTGTACCAAGGCAAACACCTCATACAGATTTTTATTATACCAATGTCGAGATTACAATCCTCAATTTCTAAAGGCCTTGAGGTACCCTCCTGTCTCTCGAGTTCGGGGCAAACTCTCTTGATTTACGGGGCACAAGATCACCCAATTGATTTCCAGGCACAACCACACCTTATAGAGAGACTCGATAAACTTTTGATTACAAATTGATCCGATAACTCTGAATAGCACTTTGATCTTCGAGAGAGGGCAGAGAATCAAACAAGAATGAGATTCTAATTTGATTCACTTGAGAATTCGGCAGAATTTTGGCACGATCTTAAAAATATGAAAATTTTAGAATATGGTTTTGTGGAGAAGGAGTGAAGAAAATAAGAAAATAATTAGTTAAAAAATTCGTTTGTGAAGGCTATTTATAGACCAGTAACGGTCATAACCATTCGTGAAGAGATTTAAACGAATAGACACTTCTTTTGAAAATTGAAACTTTTGAATTTAACGGCCACCATGTCGACATGGGGTATCCCATAATGTCGACATCCCTTAGTTAAAAACAATGTAAAATTTGTTTTGAAAATGGTATTGAAAGGAAAACAAGATAAAATGATTCTGGAGTAAAATAAATTAATTTTCCTATGTTTTAAAATAAAGAAGAGTAGAAAAATATATTTTTAGAATGTATATATAAATTTGAGTTTAAATCTCAAGTATATATATATTATAAAAGAACATTTAAAAATCAGAAGATAGTTTAAAAAACAAACGAAGTTTAAAATAAGAGTTTATTTAAAAACAAAAACAAAGAATATTTTAAGGCTAAAACATCTTTTTGAAAATCATTTGAAAATGTAATTTTTAAGGCTAAAACATTTTGAAAAGCAGTTTTGAAAATCATTTTGAAAAACCATTTTGAAGTAGTTTTGCAAGCTTCTTCCCGCAGAATATCTCATCACATCAGAACTCGAGAACTTGTACAAAACCAGGATGTTCGTGGGTTTGTAAGCCACTTGTCGTAGGTTTGTAAGCTACTTGTCGTGGGTTTGTAAGCCACTAAGAAGATAGAAATGAGTTCCATCCCAAATGAAATTTGGAATGAAGATTTCCGTGATATTATGAAGTTTTAACAAAAACTAGACACATATCTTAAAATTTTGATCTTGATACTCTAGAGTCTTCAATCTTGATATCTCCATTCTGAATCTTGAGTCTTTAGTCTTTATACTGATCAGTCTTCAGTAATCAATACCTGCATATATATATATATATATATCCTGCATAGTTCCTGCATATACATATCTTATCTAGACAATAGTGTTAGTATATATTTTATAATAAGGTAAGTTAAAAAGGTTGTTGTCATCAAAACCAACATCTCAGTTCCTAACAATCTCGCCCTTTTTTATGATGATAACCTGTATTTATAAAATATACTTACCATACCATAACTCCTATCATAGCTCCCCCTTACTCCATGACTCCCCCTTACTCCAATCATAACCATCCCTTACTCCAAGCTAACTACTATTTTATAACTTCTCCCCCTTTGTCATCAACAAAAACTTCTTACTAATAAATTCCCTGAACTTGATATAAGATAATCAACCATAATACAATAGAGTAATCCATATATAAGTGTAATAAGTGCTAAGTGTGATCATAAGTATGAAATGTGATCATAAATGTGAAATGTGATCATGAGTGTGATCATAAGTGCAATCTAGAAGTAAATCAATCATCATCCAATCATATTTACAGTAATTATTCAATCCAATCATATACACAAACCACACCAAATGTTTTAAATAAGTTAAGTCAATCAAGTTTAAAACACACCAATCAAATCAAGCAAATAATATACAAAATGACTAGACATTCCTTGGTACTTCCACCCATCCATCTTCTCCAAAGATAGGGTCTGCTTTGATGGCATTCCATTCTTCTTTATCTTTGTCGAGAGTGACTGGTGGATTTCCTTCGAGATCGTCCTTGTTAAGGGCTGAGATCATCCAATGAAGGGCGTCGAAATGTCTCTCTTGCTCCTTGATCATCTGCATTTGACTCAATTCTAAGTGGTGCTGATTACGAAGTATGAATGTAAGGATATTCTTTAAGGAAGTGAGAGTTTCCTCAATATTATCACTTAGATTCTTAATCGGTGAAGCCATAATTCAAGAAATAGGAAGAAATATGAAAGGGAGTGACTAGAAATGAAGTTTGATAATTTATCTTGGAAGAAACATGTATAAATAGGGGTAGAAAGTTGTTTAAAATGAATAGACACAAGTTAGTTACATGAAATTAAAATTTGAAAGTATAACTACTTTCTGCCCGTTGCATGTCGACATGGGGGGATGGGGGATGTCGACATGCCTCTGCCTAAAGTGACAATTTGCTTTGTTTTGAATATTATCAACAAATCCATGCAACTAAAATTTGTATAATATAAAAACAAGCAATTACAGAGACAAGTGAAGTTGAATAACAGGAAATAAAAGATTTCATTAATGATTCTAGTCAACATTACATAAAATAATATAATATTAACTAAAATAAAGGAAAATACATGGATAGAACTTGAAGCAAACAAGATAACATGAACTAAAACTAATTAGATGAAGAAGATGATAGTCCAATTTTTCTATTAACTTTCCCGATGAACTTGTTGAATTTAGTGGAAATCTTATCCATTTTCTTACTCGTTGATCTTTTGAGTGTCTTTTGATTTTCCACTATAATTCTTTGATTATTGAGAAAGGTCTTATTGGATGGATTAGCGGGATTAGTAGGATATTCAATACTCTCTAAGGAAGTTTCTTGATCTTCCTCTTCCTCCTCTTCAATTTCCATTCCTTCCTCTTCCTCTTCTTCTTCTTCCTCCATTTCTTCCATCTCTTCGTGAGCAAGCCTTTCTTCCTTTTCCGTAAGTGTTTCATATGGTTGAAACACTAATGGAATTTGCATAAGGGAAATGTTTCCATGGTTGAACACTTTTCTAGTTATAAATTCTTCCCTTTTGAAATCAACTCCAAAGTAATTAAAAATCCGAGTGAGATAAACTCCATGATATAATGTGTTTTCACCCATAGTAAAATTTTTGGGCCTTAGCTCATCCAAAATAACTTGAGCCAATTGATATCATAATTTCCAAAAATTGCAAAAAGAGCTTTGCAAACTTTCAAAGTTGGGTTGTTGTAGTTTCCCGATCTTGGTATAAGGGTGTGTTGAATAAGAAGGTTAACAATTCTTGCTTTTGGACGAAAATAATGATTTTTGAATTCAAAATTGTCATCCCCTTCAAAGATGTGATGAAATGTCTCTCGATCATTTTCATTTATTTGAAATTCCGAGAGATTCATTCCGGTATAATTGCATCCCAAAATATTTCCTAAAATTTCACAATCCAAAACTATTTGTGTTCCATTAACACTACTCCAAATTTGTCCATCTTGCCCATCATAAAAACCACGATTCAAATTCGCATAAAACATCTTAACAAGATTTGGATAACATACAAAATCATTTTGTTTGTTATATGCTACACTAAGAATAGAACATTGTTGAAAAAGATTTTCAATTTCATAAGAAGGAAAATCTTCAAAAATAGCAAATTTCCTCGTATGAATTTTACCAAAGTTTACATAGTTGATGTAAGCTTTGATAGCTTCCGGGTCATTAAAAAGAAAGTTTTTGATAGCTTTTGGAAGCCTAATGGTGTTAGGAGTGCTTGAAGAGGCCATTGAAGAAGTTTGAGAGGAGTTGAAGATAATAAAGATAAATTTGAAATTTGAAATAAAAGTGAAAAGTGATGATAAGGAGAGTGAATTAAATAGAGATTCTATAGACATGTTCCCTGGTCAAAAGGCATCTTTCCAGAGCATTGAAGTTGGTGAAAAGGTGGAGGGAAATTCAAAAGTTTGAATTCAAATTTTGAAATCAAATTTCTTAGGGGCATGTCGACATGGGGTATCCAGGTATGTCGACATGTGCCTATTGAATCAAAGGACAAATGTCTATTCCTAATTTCTAATAAATGTATATATTATATCCTATATTCTACTTATATAATTCCTGCGATAACATTAAATATAATAATACTTAAATATGAATAATTCAATATTTAAAATATTATTAAAATAATATTATTTTTGAATTTAAAATTCAAATTTCAAGGGATAAATTTGAATTTAAATTCAAGGAATTAAAAAAAATCAAGCAAACAAACAAGCATCCATTCAAACAAGAAAAATTAAAAATAATGTAAATGCGTACCTATTTTTAGATCCATACTCCCATCGTCATCTGATTCATGAATAGCAGTGAAACATAGATTTGAATTATCCGTCTTCTTTTCATCGTCATTGGATGATGAGTCTGAGTCATCAAGAGTTGCTGTGTATGCTTTCTTTCTTTTCCTTGATGAATCATTGTTTGGAGGGAACAACTGTTTATCTGGATACGGACAATCTTTCCTTTGATGCCTGAATTTATTGCAATTGTAGCATCTATCATTGTTGACGTTCTCCGTATTATTTCTGGAATTCCTTTGATCATTTCTTTTGTAATTATTCATTTTTCTATATTTTAGGAATTTCCAGAAGTTTTTTGTCATGAAAGCAATCTCTCATCACTGTCTGGTTTCGAATCTTCAGTTGTTGCATTGAATGCTAATGACTTCTTTTCTGTAGCCTTGTTTTCTCTTCTTCCTTGCAGTTGAACTTCATAAGACGTCAGATTCCCAATCAATTCTTCTATTTTCATTAGACTGATATCATTTGCTTCTTCGATTGCAAGTGTCTTTTGATCCCATTCTGGAGTGAGTGAATTTAGAATTTTTCTGACTTAGTCTTCCTCCGAAAAGTTTTTCCCCAGTGCAATTAGTGAATGAACAATATCTTGAAACCGACAATACATGTCAGAAATGGACTCATTTGCATGCATTTTAAAAAATTGAAACTGATTAGTTAATATGGAAATTTTAGTTTGTTTAACTTTGCTTGTTCCTTCATGAGTAACTTGCAAAGTTTTCCAGGTTTCAAATACGGACTTACAAACATACACTCTATTAAACTCATTCCTATCTAGTGAACAAAATAATATATTCATGGCCTTTGAGTTATTTTGTGCAACATTCTTTTGCTTAGTAGTCCACTGGGAAAAATCGGTAGTTGGTTCAACATACTCAGTTTGTGTGATATCCCAAGTGTCTAATCCTACTGATTGTAAATAAATTTTCATTCTACAAGTCCAATATGCATAATTACTGCCATTGAAAAATGGTGTGTGACAGTAGACTGACCTTCTACTAATGAACAAGTGTTAGTGTTAATAGAACTAGTGCCAGAGTTGACATTAGCAGTGTTGGTAGCCATTAAAACAATTTTCAAGTTTCAGATTATGAAAACTATGAAATCAATGCTCTGATACCAATTGAAAGTGAGTGCAGATTAATGATCTTAAGGCTAATTTAATACTAGAGGGAGGGTGAATAGTGTTTAATGGATTCTAAGACTTATATGGACTAGTTTAAAAATTATGATATAAACAAATGCAGAACTTAATCACAGAACAATTACAGAATCAAACACAGATGCAGAAAGTAAATAAAAAGCAGTAAAAGGAAAGAACACACCGGATTTTATACTAGTTCGGAGTTACCCTACATCCAGTCTTGTACCAAGGCAAACACCTCATATAGATTTTTATTATATCAATGTCGAGATTACAATCCTCAATTTCTAAAGGCCTTGAGGTACCCTCCTGTCTCTCGAGTCCGGGGCAAACTCTCTTGATTTACGAGCCACAAGGTCACCCAATTGATTTCCAGGCACAATCACACCTTATAGAGAGACTCGATAAACTTTTGATTACAAATTGATTCTATAATTATGAATAGCACTTTGGTCTTCAAGAGAGGGCAGAGAATCAAACAAGAATGAGATTCTAATTTGATTCACTTGAGAATTCGGCAGAATTTCGGCACGATCTTAAAAATATGAAAATTTTAGAATATGGTTTTATGGAGAAGGAGCGAAGAAAATAGTTAGTTAAAAAATTCGTTTGTGAAGGCTATTTATAGACCAGTAACGGTCATAACCATGCGTGAAGAGATTTAAACGAATAGACACTTCTTTTGAAAATTGAAACTTTTGAATTTAACGGCCACCATATCGACATGGGGTATCCCATGATGTCGACATCCCTTAGTTAAAAACAATGTAAAATTTGTTTTGAAAATGGTATTGAAAGGAAAACAAGATGAAATGATTCTGGAGTAAAATAAATTAATTTTCCTATGTTTTAAAATAAAGAAGAGTAGAAAAATATATTTTTAGAATGTATATATAAATTTGATTTTAAATCTCAAGTATATATGTATTATAAAAGAACATTTAAAAATCAGAAGATAGTTTAAAAAACAAACAAAGTTTAAAACAAGAGTTTATTTAAAAACAAAAACAAAGAATATTTTAAGGCTAAAACATCTTTTTGAAAATCATTTGAAAAGATAATTTTTAAGGCTAAAACATTTTGAAAAGCAGTTTTGAAAATCATTTTGAAAAACCATTTTGAAGTAGTTTTGCAAGCTTCTTCCTGCAGAATATCTCATCACATAAGGACTCGAGAACTTGTACAAAACCAGGATGTTCGTGGGTTTGTAAGCCACTTGTCGTAGGTTTGTAAGCTACTTGTCATGGGTTTGTAAGCCACTAAGAAGATAAAAATGGGTTCCATCCCAAATGAAATTGGAATGAAGATTTCCGTGCTATTATGAAGTTTTAACAAAAACTAGACACATATCTTGAAATCTTGATCTTGATACTCTGGAGTCTTCAATATTGATATCTCCATTCTGAATCTTAAGTCTTGAGTCTTTATACTAATCAGTCTTCAGTAATCAATACCTGCATATATATATATATATATATATATATATATCCTGCATAGTTCCTGCATATACATATCTTATCTAGACAATAGTGTTAGTATATATTTTATAATAAGATAAGTTAAAAAGGTTGTTGTCATCAAAACCAACATCTCAGTTCCTAACAGCCTTGATATAATATTGTGAAAAATACTACTAATTGCTGTTTGTTTTGGAAATGGTTTCCGATTGGAAAAATAATTTTTATTCTAACATTTTGGATTTTCTTTGATATTTTATTAAAAAATAGTTTCTGTACTTCTCTATTTTACTTCGATTTCTTTTATTATTCTTTTCTAATATACAGAGAAATGCAAATGTTTTAAGATTTTTTTTGGAATAAATATTTATGAAACATTTTATATAAAAGAATAGACCTAAATGTTATGTATGAATTCAAGAGAGGTTTATAAGCGGTATTCTATAAATGGAGGAATATGTTTATAAATGGTATTTTATGAAGGGAACAATAATTTCATTTGATTAATGGGAGAAATAAATCACAGTTGTGAACTTGTTGTAATATATGGGATGATCGTGTTATGGAGAGTATATGAGTTTTATAATCATAAATGGAGTTTTGTTTTATATTTTGAAGTTTAGTTTATATTTGGAGTTTGTTTCATTAAGGAGTTGTGTAATTATATTTAGAAATTTATAAAAGGAGTTTTATAAATGAATTTGGAGATTTTATAAAAGAGTTGCAAATAAATTTAGGAAATTATAAAATGAGTTTTATAAATGACTATTTTATTAAAGAAGTTTTATAAAGGGTTTTACAGAAGTATAAAGGATATTTATAAATGAGTTTATTAAATAAATTTAGAGATTTATAGAAGGAGGTTTATAATTTTACTTATAAAGGGAATTTTATAAGTAATAAATAATATTTTATAAAAGGAGTTTGTAAATATAAGGAGTTTTATAAATGCATTCTTATAGAAAGGGATTTATTAAAAGACCGAGACTCGATTTTCATAAATGATCATTTTAAATTACGGTGGTATGAAAAATGTTCTTTTCGTACTTAATATCAAATTCCGAGGTATGGAAACTCGTCTCTATCTTGAGAATCAAGAATGTATATCAAGGCAAGAATAATTTTCTAACTTATCCGATTTCATTGTTAATCAAGGAATGATACATTTTGAAATCAGAAAGTGGTGTTAAGTATATTTGGTTTAGTTTCTATACGATCCTTTTACTTTCACCAAAAGGAAAGTGTTTGGGTTTAGTGTTACCAATGTTTTAAATGACATTTGTTTTAACCCAAATAAGTATGGTTTGAAAAATGAAATCTTTCTTAATATTTGTAAATATACTTATACATTTGAGATAAATATATTGGTACATTTTCTATGTATTGAAAATGTAGTGTTTTGTGAATATACTTATACCGTTGATATAAGTATATTAAAAATCTTCCTAATCATTGAAAGTGAAATGTTTTGTGAATATACTTATACAGTGAGATACGTATATAAATATTTCCTAAGTATTGAAAATAGTAGAGAAGATTTGTGAATATATCTTTGTAAAGGTATTTTTAATACAAGAATTTACAAAGTGGTTTTAATTGATGAAAGAATTAATTAAAGAGGCCTAGTAGTTGCTTATGTGCTTAACTAGTGTTGTTTATCTTATGGAGTTAAATCATTGGTTGAATTATTTGTTTATTTGATAGTTAAATAATCGAATATTAAATTTTGGCCAGTTTTTAAAACTATCATTATCAGTTCGTAGAGACCGGGATTGGATAAATATTATTTATCCAAAAACCATTTCGATCTGGCATAAGCGTTATTAAGTACATCCTGAAGATGATGAAATCGTAGACAGAGCTCTTTAAAGTGCAATGGCTACTTGCTACTAATCCCGATGATTCCAAAATAGATATAGTGGAAGTAGTGTCTTCGGTTTGTTCATAACCTGAAAAACTTCTATGGATGAATGTTGGCATTGCATTGTCGCTTGGAGGGCAGTGTTAGCATTCCAGATGGAATTGCTATGTAGAAGGTAAACGTAGCCTCAAGCCTTATCAACAGGGAATGACTAGAATATGGGATATACAGTAGGGCTATATGGGTCCCACCCATTAGGGTATTGTCATCACTCTTCTAGATATATATATTTATGGACTTGGTTGTGCATGAGAGCTCTCAAGAAAAGGTTGCAAAGCAACCAGGGTGATCAAACATTCATAACTATCCAGTATGGGGTGGGTCGGTCCTGTGTTGATAGGTTGGCCATGTGAGGCCCTTAGTACATTTTTTTAGAGGTTTGCTGTGGCAGTTGGTACCCTGGTGCCTTGTCATTGTATGGAATCCATTCTCCAATAAGCACCGTACAGACTTAGTTATGCCCAACTACATTGGAACATAAGATGCAAGCATTCCAGCTATATTTAATATTTAGTTTAAACCCTAGACATTATTATAATATCAATGGATTTCTTATAGAAATGGTTTGGTTATCGTAAGGTAAAAACCCATCTATGTTTACGTGCGGCATGATCTTACGAGATACCTTTATTTTTGAAAGGTTTTATAATATTAAAATCCATATGATGTGTGTTTCTCATGCTGGTTTATCAGACTGACCCGGACGTTATTTTCTTATAATACTTAGGTCAGACCAAGCATATTTTTCATATTTAGTTTTGGATGCTTTGGAGCTTCAGAAGACTAGCTAGAGGCCTCCAAGGCATACTCGCGTATATTTTATTTTCATCTACATTGGTTGATTATTATCAGCATTTGTGAGGACATGTTGTTATAACTGTTCAGGCTGATGATAGGTTAGTACTACTCTGATTTGATGTATGTATATTACAGCTTTTCCTTTGTAAAGACCTGTTGTATATTATATATTACTCGTCACGATGTGAGATTATGTTCCGTCTTTTCTTTCTTTTTCCCTCAACAATGTGTCTTTTCGGCACTGATGCTCGGCACATAAATATCATAAATGTATTAGTATTGACTTTAAGGGTCGAAAAGGCGGTCGTTATACATGGCATCGGAGCTTAGGTTGAGCGAACACCTAGGCTTTGGTGGAGTAAACTCATTTGAGATGGGGTAAGTGAGACCCTAGGATGAGTTTGAGAGTATATATATAAGCACATATTTGTTAATGCTATAAAAATGTTTTATATTGTGTTGATTTATCTATTGAATGATTTATGGATTGTGGTCAATATAGAAGGAACAAACTATATCGATGGGGTTTCTAATCATTTGAACAAGGCAAATCGCACAGTATTGTTTTAAAATGGATAAATGAAATAATTTTACCTAGATTATATTTTATACATGAAAAAATAATTTTTAGAAATTGATATAATTATTTATGAAATGTTTGTTAGGAAATGATAATATTCAGTTATTATCATTATTGGTTTGATTAGTCATGCTCGTCCAGTTTAAGAGCATTGACTAATGATTATTGATTGATTGTTGGTGCTCAGAGAGTTTATGGGCATTCATTGTTTTGGTTAAATTAAATATGAATACCTTGTGAATCCAGTTTCACAATTTTGCAATAAGGCATTCAGTGATAATGTTGGGTTAAATTTTACTTTTAATAAAGGTTATTTATTATAATCTATACAAAGATAAACAATTATGAAATTTTTTTATATAAGAAAGCAAATTGATATGGGTATGATTTATAAATAGAATTTATAACTAAAAGGGATTTAAACTTAGAATTTGAAAACTTGAAATCCGAGTATTTTTGAAAATTGTTTTCAAAATTTTAGGGAAAATAATAATAGTATTATTTTGGAAGTATGGATGAATAAATATATATTTAAAAAAGAGAATTTTAAAAGAGATAAAAAGCACTGAACTCAGTTCTATCGCTGGAAAATAACTCTGGTGATGACTGCAGTATCATCGACGTTCATTTTCGAGTTTCTAAGTGATGAATTGCTACCATATTAGTCTTGCTTAAGAGTTGTTTGGTAAAACAAATTTTGTTTTAGAATTCCAAAAGTATGATGTGATATACGAAAGGAGATATATATATATATTATTATTTGAAATAAAGTTGAAATAAAACCAAGGTGTTTAATTCTAAAGCGGCCTTTAAAAATTGGGCTCAAGTATCCTATCCATTAGGGTAATGTGGTTTGTGTATCTCATTATGATTTTCGTTTGGAAATTTTCATTTGCCAAAAGAAATGAATATCTGCGATTTTGGAAAGTCGGAAAACTTTCGAGATAATTAAGTACTTTAGGCTAAATGTTTGAGAAAATATAAAAGTTGGGTTTTTATTACTATTTAATTATGAAGATAGTAAGTTAACAAGTTTTAAATTGTTAAACATTCATTTTAAGTAAACAAATTTGAATTTTTATATATATACTCTTAGGATGATGTAACGACCCACTATTTTGGACCATTCAAATCGACAATAATCCACACATGCCAGACTTGAATAATGCAAAATAATGGATTGTAATAAAATTTGGAGCAAATAAAATCATTCACAGAATCACAGACACAGAAATATCAGAATAACTCGCAGCGGAAATAAAATAAATAGTGGTTCATGAAGCCACTACAATACAGAGTCTCAAAAGCAAATACAAAATACATAGTCTGAAAACCAATACAGTTCTGAAACAAGTACAATAGAAATCCAAATACATAAGTCTCTAATACAAATGATGAAATAGAACAACTGAAACTGAAATAGATAGATAACTAGATAAGTAGAATCTCCAGCGATTCCTAGCTCCAGAAAAGTGAATCCAAAGCTGTGAATACTCAGGCTGACCCGAGCGTAAATAAAACACAAACACTCGAGTCAGGACATACATACTTATACAATGTAAACCAACTCAAGTGAACTGTAATAAAGGTACAAGTAACTTAAAGAATGCTTGGGATCGCCCATTCTTTAAGGATCCATTAAACTATCTACTATGTAGTAATATTCGCTATTATAATAATGTCTAATATAAAATAAACATACTTTTAAATAGCGTCAAGGGGTTACCTATATAGCCCTTAACACGTAATAGTCCCAGTAGTCTATCCAGTATTAGCATACTCCCAAAATGGGGGCTACCCTCGATACTCCACAGGCTACGGGAGAAATCACAAATCATAATAAAGCTCGATATGGTAGGTGACACGGCACACAAGGAAATGCCAGGGTAGATATACCAATTACGCATCCGGACAGGTGGTGACGCATAACAGCCACTACCGCCCACCTCGAACAACACTCCCAAATCAAGGGTGCACACCAAATCAATCACAAGTAATAGAATGGTATCGAAGAAGTGTGTCCGATCAGAGGTGCTGCCTCCTTGGCCCGTCGATTGCTCCTGTTTTAGCCACCTTATGCCAACTCACGGGAGTTGGGTCCACATATATACCTTAGGATCGTCGCCACCATCCTACTTCATTCTAGAAACTCCACCGCGTACACAGTTGTCAAAGTGGTTTTCGGTATCGACAGAGAGTATGTCCATATCCGATCCCGGTCTCTTTAACAACTAATCGTTATTATAACCCGTGGTTATTGTTGATTCATGAGTTTTAATTCATGACACAAGCTTCAGAGATCATACGACGAAATACAAAGAGAATACTATATGAAAGCGACAAAAAGAGAATAAACGTATATTGTGAACTACAAAGGAGACAAGACTACAATCCAGAGATTAGTATGAATATTTTATTTTATTGAGTCTTAAAATATTGTTAAAATCATTCCTCAAGTAGTCACACACACACACAAATTGATCCATGTTAATTTATACATATATAAGTGTACACTGTGCAAATAACATCAGGTCGGCTGACCGACTAGGATCCTCGGTCGACCGACCCTGTATTATGTGCATAGGTACTCTCTGTTTTGTGTACGATTTCGAACTCAGCTGACCGGCCAGATTTTGCGGTCGACCGACCAGAGAATAACGGCTAGTTTACTGAAGAGATGCTATCATTTCATGAAGAGGAATGTCCTCTATTTCAAGAGATATGGACACAACTGTTGACTGAAACTCTTCATGAAAGATTATAACTCTTCTACAACTATATAAACATATTCAATTCACTTCTACAATCACCGATTCTTGTTTATATTTCTGAAATCTAATCTCTATTCATTTTTGCAAATAAATTGATTCATTCTCATTCAATACCACTAGAATTCTTGAATTAATTCATATACTTCGATTCTACGTGATTATCTTCCTTCTAAATCTTCACACACATACATACTCTTGAGGATTTGATTATAGGAAAATTGTACTATCAAAAGACAATCAGTGTTATTCAGAACACATTCGTCAACAAACTATTTGTATTAAGTTGAAGTCCTCTTCGGCTGTTGAGGCGGAAAAATTCCTGTTCGGCTGCTCAGGTGTCGTATACCTATTCCTCCGGGTTAAGTGAGGGGTTTAGTTTAAATCCAGAGGGTATTCTGGGACTGGACGTAGAACGGGAAGTTCGAACCAGTATAAAAATTCCTGGTGTGCTTACTTTAATTTTTATTTTACTGTTATTACCAGTTTCCGCATTTATATACCATATTACACGATCCTTAGTACTACACGTACACTTTCATTTGGTATCAGAGCAAGGTCATCCTATAACCATCATAAAGTTATTTGATATTTATTTCTAGTAATATGGCAACCACACAAATTAACGACGTTAACACTCACACTAATTCTAGTTTCACAGAAGGTCAATCGACTTCACGACCTCCACTTTTCAATGGTATAAATTACAATTATTGGTCAACTAGAATGAGAATCTATATGCAATCAAGTGGATTTGATATCTGGAATATTATACAAAGTGAGTACATAACTCCTACGGGAGAATACTCAACTTGGAGTAACACACAAAAACTAGATGCTACATCAAATGCTAAGGCTATGAATATTTTGTTTTGTGCATTAGATAGAAATGAATTCAATAGAGTTAGCATGTGCACTTCCGGTTATGAAATTTGGAGAACTCTTAAAGTTTCACATGAAGGAACGAACAAAGTTAAATTAAGCAAAATTTCTATGTTGAAACATCAATTTGAAAATTTTAAAATGAGGCCAAATGAATCTATAAATGACATGTACTCTAGATTTCAGGATATTTATCATGCTTTATTATCATTAGAACAAAAGTTTACTGATTTTGATGTTGTTACAAAAATCTTAAATTCTTTAACGGATGAATGGGAACGAAAAGTCCTAGCTATTGAAGAAGCAACTGATTTGTCAACATTAAAACCAGAAGAATTGATAGGTAATTTAATGTCCTACGAAGTAAATTTGCAGGCAAAATGAAATGGTGTACAAGAAAAGAAAAATGTAGCATTCCAAGCAGAAAAAGAAGATTCCGATTCAAATAATGAAGATATGGCAATGATCGCCAAAAATTTCAAAAAGTTTTTGAAATTCAACAGAAACAAATTCAAGGGAAACAAAAATAATACCAACAACAATTCCAATAGCAGCAAGCCATCATCTTCAACAATGGAATGTTATGAATGTCATAAGAAAGGACACATAAAGAAGGATTGTCCAGATCGTAAAAAGAATAACTTCAAGAAAGACAAAACCAAACGAAAAGCTTTTTCAGTCACTTGGGACGACACTGACTCATCATCCTCATCAGAGAGTGAAAGTGATAATGAACAAGCAAATGTATGCTTCATGGCTTCGTCAAACGATGTAAGTGATTTTACTTTTGAAGATTTAATTGAAATAAATTCTGAATTAGTAAATTTAACAAAACAACTTAAAAAGAAAACTCTCAATCCTCTAACAATAAATCTGGACTAGGATTTAAGAAACAATATAATTTTGCTAAAAGTAGGATTAATAATAAATTTAAGAAAGATATTAAGAAAACAGTTTATCCAAATACTAAAACCATTAAGATATGGATTCCAAAAACAAATAATGTCTTGATAAGGAATAAACATATCGAAATGTTTATGGAAACTGTTCATAATAACAAAAATTATGTTTATAAAGGGAATTCTGAACCCGTATGGGTTTGGTTTCCTAAGATCTAACTCTTAGGACCCTAAAAAGATTGGGTACCAACTTTTTATAAACTTTTTGCAGGTACCACATAAGAAGAGAGGAAAATGGATTTTAGATAGCGGTTGCTCAAAACACATGACTAGAAACAAAGAAATGTTGTCAAACATTATATACTCAAATGGAGGAGCAGTCACCTTTGGAGATAACTCAAAAGGATATATCATCGGCAAAGGCAATGTCAATAGCAACGGTACATCTAATTTACCTCTCATTACTGATGTTTTATTAGTTAAAAATTTAAAACATAATTTATTAAGTATTAGTCAACTATGCGATAAAGGTTTCAATATAAATTTTTCAGAAAATAAATGTAGCATTTTTGATAAAAATCATAACATTATTTTCGAAGGAAAAAGAGATAAAAATATTTACATCTTAAATATGAACGTTAATAATAATTCAAATTTATGTCTAGTGGCTAAAGAAAACGATTCTTGTCTTTGGCACAAAAGATTTTGTCACATCAATTTTAATACCATCAACAAACTAGCTAAAAATAAATTAGTTAAAGGTTTACCCAATATAAAATTCGAAACTAACATATTTTGTGATGCATGTAAATTAGGAAAATTAACAAAATCTTCTTTTAAATCAAAGAAAGTAATATCTACAGAACAACCACTTGAACTTTTACACATGGATCTTTTTGGTCCAACTCAAGTGCAGTCTATTAATCATAATAGATATGTTTTTGTTATTGTAGATGATTTCTCTAGATATACTTGGATTTTCTTTTTGAAAAATAAAAGTGATACTTTTGATAATTTTAAAGTTTTTGTTAAAAGAATTCAAAATATTAAAACATTGAAAATTAAAAATATAAGAAGTGATCATGGAGGCGAATTTGAAAATGAAGTTTTTGAACAATTTTGTAACAAGAAAGGTATTAACCATAATTTTTCATTTCCTAGAACACCACAACAAAATGGAGTTGTAGAAAGGAAAAATAGAACGTTACAAGAATGTGCAAGAACGTTACTAAATGGAACCACTTTATCGAAACACTTTTGGGCAGAAGCTGTAGCTACTGCTTGTTATGTTGAATCGCGTTTCTATTCGACCATTAACTAAGAATACCCCATATGAACTTCTAAATGGAAGAAAACCAAATATTTCATATCTTAAAGTTTTTGGTTCTAAATGTTTTATTTTAAACACTAAAGATCAACTAGGAAAATTCGATCCAAAATCCGATGAAGGAATATTCGTTGGATATTCGGAACGAAGCAAGGCTTATCGAATTTATAATAAACGAACTCAAATTATTGAAGAAAGCTTACATGTTTCTTTCAACGAAAATTTTAAAAATATAAACCCAAGTGTTACTATTGATTCTGATGATGAAACTACTCAGAATGAAAATAGTAATACAAATGAAAATTTTGATATTCATGAACCAATACAAACATTACTCCTAATATTATAAAATCTCCACCTAGAATTTTAAGAGATCATCCTATGCAAAATATAATTGGAGAAGTTAATACGAATGTTAAAACCAGACATCAACTAAATCAAGTTGGTCATGTAGCTTTTCTTTCTAACATAGAACCTAAGAATATAAAAGAAGCTTCAACTGATGACTACTGGATTCTTGCCATGCAAGAAGAACTAAATCAATTTTTTGTCAAGTTCTAGTGGTCCAGTGGTAAAGACATAGTGGAGTTGCTACATTGTGTTGTAGTGGCACCGGTTCGATACCCAGCGGCCACAATAATGAGACATAGTGCACGGCCACTTATAAAACCGGCTTAACCAAAGGCGATGGAATACAAATGTATCCATGGCCCCAAAGTTTAAACACACATTTTTCCTTTCAAAAATGGGGTTCCCTCCATCTCCTAATCTTCTTCCCGCTATTCAGTCCCATCCCCGTTCCTCTCTCCAACCCTGTCCTTCTTCACCGATTCTCGTACCACCGTCAGTTTCTGCCCATCTCCCTGTGTCAGTCCCCTCTACTTCCCTTGTCAGTAAAACTTTAGTGCCTGCAACTGTTGCAGATGCTATTCCCTAATCCTTCTCCTCGTCTCCTTGTGTCTATTCTCCCTTCTTCTGCTCCATTGCTACCTCAACCTTCTCACTCTCCATTTCGTTCTTGGAACTCTCTCTTTAAAGCTAAACCCAGCAATGCAGGGAAATATGTACCTCGTGATTTTCAACTTGACTATATTGGTAACTCAATTGTGCCATCCCCTGATGTTGTTCAGGCTGGCAATTCTATGTGGAAGGAGTATCTTGTTGGATTTTTCCTTGATAGCCCTCTCCCATATGCTACTGTGGTGTACTATCTCAAGAAGGTATGGAAACTTAGTGGTTCAATTTCGGTAAAGTCTGATGGTTTTTTGTTTCTATTCAAATTTACTAATGATGAAGATAGAACAAGAATTGCTGAATCTGATCCTGTTATAATGAGAAACAAGCTTTTTATAGTGAAGCCATGGGATGAGAACATTGGTAATACTTGTAGTAGTATAAAATCAGTTCCAGTTTGGATTAAACTTTACAATATTCCACTTTATGCTTGGTCACCGTTGGGTATTAACTGGTTAGCTTCAAGAGTTGGGAAACTTCTTTGTTTGGATGCCTCAACTGAAAATTTTGAGCGCATTTCTTTTGCGAAATGCTTAGTTGAAGTGACTCCAAATCAAGATTTACCTGATGATTTTTCAGTTAGATTGTTAAATGGTTCTGAGCAGATAGTAAAAGTAGAATACTTGTGGAAACCTGAGATATGTATTGTATGTAAAGAGTTTGGTCATACTGTTAAAAGTTGCAAGAAAGTTGAATGTGAAGTTTTTGTAGAGCAATGTTTAGAAAAAGAGCAGCTGATTAAAAGTGATGGAGGAATGAATAAGATGAAGAAAGGGCAAGGCATAGTTAGGAAGGAAAAAGTGAAACAGATATGGCAGAAGGTTGTGACAAATAAGGGGAAAAAAGTTATATCTTGTGAACAGAAAGAAGAAGATGCTCTGAAGAAATTAGGTGTGAATGGAACTGTAATACAAGATGGACTTGAGAAAAGCAATAAGGAAAATGGTAAGGAGAGTTTTCAACTCAGTGTTGAGCAAAGTTGCGCAGTTAGCACACAAAACCAGTACAACTTGCTACAAAGTGCAGACAATGAATGTTATATTTTGGAAAGGTATGATGAGGAGGAAGGAGAGATTACAGTTGAAGACAAAAGTAGACAAGAAGCCAATGTGTCAACCAAGTATCCTAAAGAGACTGAAACAATTGATGACCAAAATGAAACATGTTCAACAATTCAGGTTGCTAAACCATGTGTGCAGGAAAGTGAGATTAAACATTCCACTCCAATAATGAGTAGCAAGGGGGTTGAAAAAGTTGCAAATGAAGAAAATGCTCTCTCACCAGTATCTGCATCTGATCTTGAAAGAAGTTGGTGTCAAACTTTTGAAACACAAATCTATCAACTTATAACCTCTTTGCATTCTGCTTCTGTTCAAAATCAACCACCTACCCCTCCTCATTACAATTTCTCAATTCAGCTGTCTGGTTGGCCCTTATCCAATTCTATCAATCATTCTCAAACAGCAACACATTATGTCCCTCCTTCTCAAACAAAATCTCAACCGTCCTCCCCTCGGTCTGTGCCAAGAAGGAAAATTGAAACAAGGTCTCTGTCAGCTCAGAGGAGGAATAGCAGCACCCTAAATCAATTATTTTTAATGTTACAAAACATTGCATCTTGGAACATAAGAGGAGCACATAGTAATTTGAAACTTGATCAAGTGAAAAGCTATATATCAGAGCATAACATTTGTATATTTGGCCTTCTCGAAACTAAGCTCAATAGTACTTTATCTCAAAAAGCAGCAAAATACATTAATCCAAAATGGTCAATACATCATAATCTTGAAGCTGCTGCTTATGGTAGAATTCTTGTCATTTATGATCCTACTGTTATAACTCTTTCTCCTATACTGTCAGCTAGGCAGTATATTCACTTTCATGTCCTTGTTTGTCAATCTCTAACTTCTTTCTACTTAACTTTTGTTTATGCTGATAACTCTGTCATCTCAAGAAATGATTTCCTCAAATCAATGCCACCTTTAAGACAAGCATCTCACCCCTAGCTTGTTCTAGGTGATTTCAACACCTGTTTTGCCTATGATGATAAATCTGGAGGATCTCCTCTTCTTCCTAGAGACATAGAATCTCTCAATCTTGCTGTTTATGATTCTGAATTGTTATTGGTTAACAAATCTGGGGCTAAATTTACATGGAATAATAGAAGTAGAAGTGGAGTTCGTATTTTCACAACTATTGACCATGCTTTTAGTAACCTTCAATCTCTCAATCAATGGCCTTGTCTCTCTGTCTTTCTTCCTCAACCCATTCTATCTGATCACTCCCCCCTTGTTCTATCTTTTGGGAACCATTTGAGAAAGGAAAAAAGAAGTTTTAAGTTTTTTAATGCCTGGTCTAAGCATGAACAATTTTTGAGCATTGTCAATCAAGCTAACTCTGTTTTTTAGTTATGGTAACCCTATGTATAAATTTTGCAGGAAATTAAAAAGTATCAAGTTAGCAATCAAACTGTGGGTTTCAACTACATTTGGTTCTGGTAGCCTGCTGTCCACTACTCTGAAAGAGCAACTGAAGATCAAACAAGCATACATGATGGATCACCCTCTTGATATCCAAGCATCTGTTGAAGAGGGAAAATTACACAAGGAAGTTCACAATGCGCTCACTTTGGAGGCTAGTATGAAGAGGCAGCAATTGCACAAAAAATGGATAGATGAGGGGGATAGAAATACTAAATTCTATCACGATTCTATTAAGGTTAAGCATTCTAGAGAGAATATATTTAGTATTAAAAATGAGAATGGAACTCTGTTCACTACTGCAGACACAGTTGATCAAGCATTTATTCAATACTTCACCAATTTGTTTGGCAATACTAATGGTTTCATTCCTGACTTGAACCTCATATCCAATCTTGATCTTCCTTACATTTCTACTATGGAAGCTTCCTCTCTTATTTTGCCTGTAACAGATGAAGAAATCAAAGCCACCCTTTTCTCTACGAACAAGCAATCTTCAGGAGGCCCTGATGGTTTAAATGTCATTTTCTTTATATCAACCTGGAATGTTTTAGGTGTTGAATTTTGTGCAGCTATTCACAACTTTTTCAATAAGTGTAAGTTGCTACGGGAAGTCAATAGCACCAACATTGCCCTGATCCCTAAGGTGTCTCCTCCAACTAGTGTTACATCTTTCAAACCTATCTCATGTTGTAATGTTGTTTACAAGTGTATTTCAAAAATTCTAGCTTCTCGTCTTGTCAAAGTTCTGCCTTCTGTTGTATCCAATAACCAATCTGCTTTCATTCCATCTAGAGACATAATTGATAATGTTCTCCTTGCTCAAGAATTGCTCAAGGGATATGGCAGAAAGAATGTGGTACCTGCAGCTGCACTTAAACTTGATATATCCAAGGCATATGATTCTATCCATTGGGAATCTATTGTTAGGATAATGGTAGTGATGGGTTTTCCTAAAGTATTTGTGTCCTGGATATATGTTTGTATATCCACCCCTACCTACTCTGTTGTTATAAATGGCAGACCTGTTGGCAGTTTCAGAGGTAGTAAAGGAATTCGTCAAGGTGACCCTATATCATCTTACATATTCTTGATGGTCATGGAAGTGTTAACTGTTATTCTCAGAGATAGGTACAATCATAAAATCATTAAGTATCATCCAAAGTGCTCTGACCTTCAGATTACCTCTATTATGTTTGCTGATGATGTTATGTTGTTTACCAAACCAGAATTGCCTTCTTTGAATGGTGTTTTGGAAGTTTTGCATGAATTTCACAGTATGACAGGGCTCTCCATAAATCATGGCAAGTCTTCTCTTCTGGTCTCTGGTGTTAGTCAATTGCAGGCTGCAGCTCTTCATAACCATACTGGTTTCTCTAGCATGACTAATGATATGAGGTATCTTGGTCTACCTTTAATATCAAAAAGAATAACTAAGGCTGATTGCATTCCCCTTTTCAATAAAATCACCTCTGCCTTAACAAGTTGGGACAATAGGAGCTTGTCTCAGAGTGGTAGGCTGGTTATCATTAAATCTGTTGTTTTTCCCTCCTTGGTCTACTGGGCTAGAACCCTTATCCTTCCTGCTAAAATGTTGCAACTCATTAGGTCTGCCATGATTAGATTTTTTTGGACTGGAAATATACACAACAGAAAGATTGTGCCTTGTTCCTTTTCTAAAATTGAGACTCCTTTGAAATTAGGGGGGCTGGGAGTAATTGATATCAGGAAATGGAATTCATCTGCTATTAGTAAACAATTTGATGCCCTCCTTAATAAGAAGAATAATTTTTGGGTTAGATGGACATGGAATCACAGTATAAAGAACAAGCATTTTTGGACAATGGAAGCACCGCAGAACTGCAGCTGGATTTGGAGAAGTATGTTGAAACTTCGGCATGTTTTCCTACCAATGATACAATATCCTATAAATTCTTCAAAAGCTGTTAGCTTTTGGCATGATCCATGGGTCAGTATTGGTCTTATCCTATACAATGTTTGTGATCATACTCAGATAATACAGTCTGGTATACACCAGAATGCATTAGCAAATGATTTTTTTCATAATGGTAAAATTCTGTTACCATCCAGCAGCAATCAAGTGATCACCCAGTTGTGGGGTGATATACAACAACATCATTATAGTGTGCTACAGGATGCTTGTGTTTCATGGGATAAGAAAACTCACTCTGTTAAAACTGTTTACAATAATGTTACTGCTTGTGTTCCGCTTCCAGCTGCTGAGTGGTACAATGTGATTTGGAATTCTGATTCAACTCCAAAAGAAAATTTAATGATGTGGAAAGTCATCAATCAGGCATTACTAACTAGAACTGTTATCAGTAGTTATGGTATGACTTGTTCCAAGCTGTGCTTGTTCTGTCATCTTCATGATGAATCTACCGATCATCTTTTTTTTTACTGTTCTTCTTTGTACTTCATTTTAGACAAGATCTGTTGTATTACTGGTTATCATTTAACTGGTTCTGCTACAAGTGCACTCTGGCATATTATCTTTAAAGCAACTAGGTGGAGAATGTTACAAGGAAGAGTATTAGCTGTTGTATTGAAAATTAGTATGTCAGTAATCTGGGCAGAGGAATTCCATGGTTTTTGATAATGTTAGAAGAACTGATGCTTTAATTTGGAAAGAAGTCAAGTCTCGAACTCAGTCTCAGCTGAAATATTGTGCTAATGGTTTCCCACTTTCAATTGTTGATGCTTGGGGATGAGTTTGTTGTTCTTGTAGTTTTTGTTTTTTTTTCTTTTTTCTTCATGTTGTACTCCTTTTTATTGTCTTGCAATAAAAGTGGTAGGGGCCCAGTTAACCCTGCTGGCTTTGCCAAAAAAAAAGAACTAAATCAATTCGAACGAAACGAAGTTTGGGAACTCGTTCCTAGACCCAGTGATCAATCAGTCATTGGTATTAAATGGGTTTTCAAAAATAAAGCAGATGAACTAGGAAATATAACGAGGAATAAAGCTAGATTAGTTGCACAAGGATATAATCAAGAAGAAGGAATTGATTACGAAGAGACGTTTGCTCCAGTCGCCCGACTTGAAGCAATACGAATATTATTATCTTATGCGTGTTTTCATAATTTTAAACTGTATCAAATGGATGTTAAAAGTGCATTTTTAAATGGATTCATAAAAGAAAATGTTTTTGTTGAACAACCACCTTTGTTTAATCATGAAAAATTTCCGGATCATGTATATAAACTCAAAAAGGCGTTATACGGTTTAAAACAAGCACCACGTGCTTGGTATGATCGTCTTAAAGGCTATTTATTAGAATCTGGTTTTGAAATCGGTAAAGTAGATCAAACGCTTTTTATTAAGAACTAATAAAGATATTTTAATAATTCAAATATATGTTGACGATATTATTTTTGGCTCGACAAATGAAAAACTATGTCAAGAATTTTCAACTATAATGACAAATGAATTTGAAATGTCTCATATGGGAGAATTGTCATATTTTCTTGGATTAAAAATTAAACAAATTGAAAATGGAATATTTATTAATCAAGAAAAATATTGTTATAATTTAATCAAACGTTTCGGTCTGGAAACACTGCTGCCAAACCAACTCCTATGAGCACAACAATTCATCTCGATAGAGATGAAGATGACAAAAGTGTTGATCAGAAGCTATATCGTAGTATGATAGGTTCTTTACTTTATTTAACAGCAAGTCGACCCGATATTATGATGAGTGTTTGTTTATGTGCTCGATTTCAAGCAAATCCCAAAGAGTCACATATGAGAGCTGTTAAACGCATTATTCGTTATCTAACTAAAACCAAAGATTTCGGACTATTTTATCCAAAAGAATGTCCTTTCGAATTAGTTTCATATAGCGATGCTGATTTTGGAGGAAGTCGGATAGACCGAAAAAGTACGAGCGGAACGTGTCATTCATTGGACGTTCCTTAGTCTCTTGGTTTAGTAAGAAACAAAACTGTGTTTCTTTATCAACATGTGAAGCAGAATATATATCTGCTGCTTTGGCATGTGCACAAGTTGTATATATGCAACAAACGCTGCAAGATTTTAATTGTCGTCTTGAAAAATCTATAATTTATTGTGATAATACTAGTGTAATAAATCTTTCTAAAAATCCGATCAATCACTCACGAACAAAACACATTGATATTCGTCATCACTTTCTTCGTGATTGTTTGGAAAAAGGATTAATAAATCTAGAATTTATCAACACTGAAAATCAAATAGCTGACATTTTTACTAAACCGCTAATTGAAAATACTTTTATAAAACTAAGACGTGATTTAGGTATGATGTCATTTAAAGATTTATGAATAAAAATATGCAAAAATAACGAAAAACAAAAATTATTTTATTTCTGACCAAAGCGGAACTCGAACTCATGACCTCTGACTTATTTGATAGATGTTGTATTATAGCCACTTGAGCTATGGGTGTTTCTTGTTCCAGTTCTATTTACAATCTGTACCATTAACTTTAATTTCAGAACAAACTATTTTTGACTCTAAAGCATTATATATCATACAATTACAAACAGTTTTTGTTTAAAAGTTCTGTGATTAAGATTAAAATTTGTTTTAAACCACTATTTTTTAGAAAATAAATGGTTATATATATGTACTATGTTTATTGATTAGAACATATAATACAAAAATCTTTTTACAAAACAAAACTTGAAAATATGTCTTCAAACAATGAGTACTATAACTCTGAAAATTCTCATCTTTCATACACATCTCCAGACGACGATTGTTCTGATCGCATCCCCGAAAATGGCCCCTATCCTACTTTTCCAATGCCTAATCGTGTTCTAGACTTCTCCTCTCCAGATAAAGATCCCCGACACAGGTGGAAACCATGGGAAGACTCCCATACAGGCTATACACCTGTAAATAAGAAAGGGAAGAATACAATGGTAGTATCTCCATCAACCAAACAAAAAATTGATGAAATACATCACTACCAACAATAGCAAATGGATATGCAACGGGAACTATACTACGAACAAAAAGTCACGGCAAGACGTTTAAGTTTTCTTGAAAAGATTTCCATGAAAATTTGTTCATCTAAGAAGGATGATGTTGCTGAACCTTCTTACAGAACTCCATCACCTTCAAACCCCGTTCAAACTCCAATAGCTCCAAGATGGTCACCAGTAGAAAATGTTCCGTCTCCAAACTCATGGGAACGTAGATGCTGATGAACCATGGCTATAATTTAATAATATATATGTTATTATTTTCAATAAGATGTATAGATATAAATGATGTAATAATATAATTTATATTTTTTGAAAAACAGCAGAAATTTGTTTGTTCACATGCCTCGGTCGACCGGAGAGCCTGAGTCGGTCAGCCGAAGCTATCCCGAGAAGTTTTAAAAACATATTTCTGCCAGGTCGGTCGACCGAACCCCCTGAGTCGGTCAACCGAACCTGTATCCCGAAAAGCAACTATACCATTTTTGACTCGGTCAACCGAGTACCCTGCACCAGTCGACCGAAGCTCTTCCCGAAGGATTGAGCACTAACCTGAAACTCAAGTCGGTCGACCGACCCAGGCAACTCAGTCGACCGAGCGTGTTTCCTATTGCAATAGACTACATACTTTAACCCATCCACTCACCTTTTCATCTCACCTCTTCACTTTTACTCTCCCAAAACAGATTTTAACCTTAGCCCCCATTACAATCTCCCCAAATTTCTTCAAATTCTTCAAACAAAAATGGCCCCTAAGAAGAAATCTAAGACTAATGCTGGCTCATCTTCATCAACTCCTGTAGACTCTCAAATTGCTTCTTGGCTAGTAAGTGACAAGGCTTTAGAAAGATGGATAAGGCTTCAAGATGCCAAAATCTTTGAGGAGTCTTTTGTAAGTTATCCTGATTTTACCTCCTACGGTGTTGAAAATGCCGCCCTTGAAAGTGGTCTTGATACATTTCTTGACCATAGGAAAAATAACTTGAAAATTAATCATATAATGGTAAAGTTATTTCTAGCAAATCTCAACCTTGTAAATCCACCGAGAAACACTGAAAATTATGTTTGGACATCGGTTTGTGGCACTTCGATTTTTCTTTCCATTGATCGAATTAACCACATTTTAAATGCTCGACCAGGTGAAATTTTGTTACATGATGTAGATTGTAATACATCGACTCGTGATCGTCTAAGTCATCTATTTTTTGAAGATGATGCTACTGACTTAAGGCAAACTTCATCCCTTCGACCTAAAGCCCGGCTCTTTCATCGATTCATGATGAAGTCTATTGTTCCAAGAGGAGGATCATACCACTTAGTATATCCCGAAAACTTCAAAGCTTTGTATGCTATGTGTGGAAATATACAAATAAATTGGGCCAACTTCTTATGGATGAATTTCTCTCTTTCAATCAAGGAAAGATGCTCCATATCTATTATGGAGAATACATAACGAGGTTGATTAATAGCTTCGTTTCCAATGCTCCGGAATCCGAAACATCCAAAGTTCGTTCTTTTGACTCACGAACCATAAAACTAATGAAGTTACCCGATGCACCTTCCCAAATTACAACTTTTCAGCAATGGCGTACTACTCCTCGAGAACAACTATGTCACAGCTATTCTACACCTCAACCATCTACTCATTCTACGGAACGTATAACTCGTCAAACCTTAATTCAACGACCAACTCCCGGTACTAGTACGGAGGCTGCCATTGATATTTTGGCTAGAAATCAACTAGCTTTGGATTCTCGACTTTGAAAAATTGATGGACGGTTCAAGAAGATCAAAGGCTTCTTCGTAAATTTATGGGATGCCTTATCATGTACTTCCGAAGCCGGTGCTTCATTTGTTGCTCCTGGAAAAAGACCAGCGCCAAATTTTTCTTGGTCTACATCCGATAACACAAGTTCCAACACATCGGCAACTCACGTTCCTCACACACAAAGACGGGGTAAGGAACAAGCTCCACTGGATGATAATACTCGTCCAGAATTCTGGGATTCTGATGATGATGAGTAATTATAGTATTCTACAATTTAATTTCAAGAATTTCTTTATGAGCACAATATTTTTTTTCTTCATTATTGTTATCTACTAAGCAAACATTCTTAATTGCTCCTATTTTGGTTTGAATATTTAATATTTAAATTTCAATGATTCGCATTACTTTAACATATTACTTCTGGTAAGTATTCCTTTTTGTCGATGACATAGGGGGAGAAAAATGTATGAAAGATAACATATTTTTTGCAGAAAAGTCGCCATATATTCAGGGGGAGAATTATAATATAAATAAGTTTTACTTCATCACATAAGTATTGTCATCAATCAAAAAGGGGGAGAATGTTGATTCATGAGTTTTGATTCATGACACAAGCTTCAGAGATCATACGACGAAATACAAAGAGAATACTATATGAAAGCGACAAAAAGAGAATAAACGTATATTGTGAACTACAAAGGAGACAAGACTACAATCTAGAGATTAGTATGAATATTTTATTTTATTGAGTCTTAGAATATTGTTAAAATCATTCCTCAAGTAGTCACACACACAAATTGATCCATGTTAATTTATACATATATAAGTGTACACTATGCAAATAACATCAGGTCGGCTGACCGACCAGGATCCTCGGTCGACCGACCCTATGTTATGTGCACAGGTACTCTCTGTTTTGTGTACGATTTCGAACTCAGCTGACCGGCCAGATTTTGTGGTCGACCGACCAGAGAATAACGGCTAGTTTACTGAAGAGATGCTATCATTTCATGAAGAGGAATGTCCTCTATTTCAAGAGATATGGACACAACTGTTGACTGAAACTCTTCATGAAAGATTATAACTCTTCTACAACTATATAAACATATTCAATTCACTTCTACAATCACCGATTCTTGTTTATATTTCTGAAATCTGATCTCTATTCATTTCTGCAAATAAATTCATTCATTCTCATTCAATATCACTAGAATTCTTGAATTAATTCATATACTTCGATTCTACGTGATTATCTTCCTTCTAAATCTTCACACACATACATACTCTTGAGGATTTGATTATAGGAAAATTGTACTATCAAAAGACAATCAGTGTTATTCAGAACACATTCGTCAACAAACTATTTGTATTAAGTTGAAGTCCTCTTCGGCTGTTGAGGCGGAAAAATTCCTGTTCGGCTGCTCAGGTGTCGTATACCTATTCCTCCGGGTTAAGTGAGGGGTTTAGTTTAAATCCAGAGGGTATTCTGGGACTGGACGTAGAACGGGAAGTTCGAACCAGTATAAAAATTTCTGGTGTGCTTACTTTAATTTTTATTTTACTGTTATTACCAGTTTCCGCATTTATATACCATATTACACGATCCTTAGTACTACACGTACACTTTCAGTTATAAATTTAAAACAGTTTATATTTCAAATCAAAATACTTCAATTAACCCATTTAAAACAAAGTCATTATTCCTTTAAATCAGATATTCAATTCCCAAAATTTTAGCCTTTTCTGAGTTCATTTATTCACTTAAAAACATTAAAACATTAAAATTCCAGCTTTCACAGCATTTAAAAAGTGCGGCGGTAAGTTATATTTGAAAACAATTCAATTCAGCAAAGACATCATTTATAAACTGCTGTAATATTTCAGTTTTAAAGGAAAAATAGTTCAATTCAGAAAAGACAGCATTTAAAGCTGCTGTAAAAGTTCAGTTATATTCAAAATCCCATTTTCAGTCGACTACAGCACTTAACAAGTGCTACAATAGCCTCTACATTAGTTTCGGTTTTAAATTTAGTTCTTGCCACTACAGCACTTACCAAGTGCTGTTATAGCCTTAGTTCATTTTAGTCTTTTAGTTCATTGATGCAACCAGCACTTACAAAGTGCTGTAGATTCTACTTAGTTCAGAATTAGTTCATTTCCAGAAATGATAGCATTTCTGTAGTGCTATTATTTAAATTTTCAAGTTTTAAACACAATTCCAGTCACAAATAAACTTCATTTTATATCATTTAAACTTATTAAAATTATATTTTCCGTATTAAAAATGTTCATTTGAATCCTTTAACTTATGATTTTTATAATGAAAAATTTTACAAATAAAAATCAAATTTTTCCAAAGTTTACTATTTAAATTCAAGAGTGCCAATTCCCATTTCATTTTAAACAATTTATTTCAACACTTAAATTTAAATCTCCATTTTACACCATTTAAAATTTAATTTTCAATTTAATTTAATTAACTTAAATTTCCATAAAAAAATCAAATCAAAATTTCCAGATTAAGTTACACTTTAAAAATCACAATTTCTATCCATTTATTTTACATTTATCACATAGAAAATTCATTTCCACTTTAAAAAATCATTTTAAAATTTATTTTTAAATTAATTTATCATATTTTTAAATTTTTAAAATATTTAAAATGTCCAGAAAAATATAGAAAATAACCACGGGTCTGTATAATATTTTCTAGCCTAAGTCAAGTGATACAGATAATATATCATTTCAATCCGTAGTTTACAAAGAAAATCCGGGTTTTATCATTTCAAACCCGCAATCCCAAGTAAATAAAGTTAATTAAAAGTCGCTTAGGCTTATCATTTCAGGCGATAACGATCTTTCCCTATTCTAAAGTCCGTTCGGGTATGTATCATTTCAACCCATAGTGAACCTAATCTACAGGGAACTTGCAGTGTGATAAACTGGTAAAAATGAACATAATAACATCATATAACAGTAATAGAAGATATAACATATGTAATAACAGGGGTAAACATTATATGATCATAATATAACAGTTATAACAAGATGATATAATTTTACAGATTCAAATGGTGTCAGTTTACTAGTTATATAAGTACACATCGTCTGGTGAGAATTACTCACTTGTATAAGCTGGAGATGACAACCACAAACATACAACAAGGATTTCCACAGGCACGAAAGCACGACAATGATTTGAGATTGGAAGAGCCAAAGCTATACCCCTTGAAAACATTACACAAAACAATACAAGTACACATAAGTTCAACACGATTTAAACATCAAATAACATTAGAAACGATACCCAAAACAATATCCATTTGCATTGTACTTGTTCTCAACCTCATGTGCTTCAGCTAGGTAGTTTTTAAGCTCGGCCAAGGGGTGCTATAGGGTCTGGTTTGGGTTTGCAAGTGGTCGGTCAACATGTGTTTTGAAGGTGAACAGGTCTAGGTGCATAAACTACAATTTCAAGGCAACATACATCATAACTATGCAATGGATGGGCTCGGCCAGAGGCTATAGGGGCTTGGCCTGGTGTTCAGGTGGTGGTGGTTGATGTGGCAGAGGGTGGAGGTCAGGTCAGAGGTGGTGGTGGTGGCGGCTAAAGGTGGTAGAAGGTGATGTTGACAAAGGTGGCTCGGTTTGAACAAATAGGTGATGATTTGTATATATTTTGTGTTGATCTATTGCTATGGTTTGCTCGGCCTACCTTGGTGGTGTACTAGGGTGGGTGATGATCAGAAGAAGGGGTGCTGGAGGTCGGCCCAGATCTGGTTGAGGAGGAGCCAAGCTATGAAGGTAGAGAACAAGATGCAAATTTCAATAGAAAACATAAAAACAAGGAAGAAAAGAGCATAGATTTTTACCCAAACTTTCATCAATGGTGGCCGTATGTTTTTGCTTGAGAAAGTAACTATGTTTGCATGAAAAAAAAAGAATAGATACGGCTGAAGCAAAGAAGAGAAGTCGACCAAAATACTTGATGTATTGATTGAAAATGAAACGGTGGAATGCAAAAGGACTTAGGCAAATAAAAGGTCTCAAAACTCTTCAAATTTCCATTATCTATTTTGTAATTATAAATACATATAAATTACTGATAAATAAGGATAAAAAATTAGAAATGAAAATAAAATGCAAAAATAAATAAATAAATTTTAATTAAATATAATTAAATTAAGAAAATGGCTTAAAAATGCAAATAGTGTCCAGAAATTACAAATAAATCACCATTGACTTTGGAAAATTATTTACTTCATTTTAAAAATATTCTAAAACAAAATTGGAAATAAAAATGATTTTTAAAACATTTTCAAAGTGAAATAAATAATTAAATTCATAGAAAATAGCGAAAGAATTGAAGAAATTATTTAAAAATAGGAAACAGAACATGAAAATTACAACAAAATACCATTAATTCTAGAAAAATTTCTACTTCACTATAAAAATATTTTAAAATGAATTCAAATTAAAAATAATTTCCAAAATATTGGGTTGTTACACTCTCCCCCACTCAAACCTTTTCGTCCTCGAAAAGAACAGAAACAAAGAAAATAAGGAAAAACAAGATAGAAAAACAATAGTACCTGGAACGAACAATTCCGGATTCGAAGCATGAATGCTCTCCTCCGTCTCCCAAGTACAATCACGATCATCAGTACTCCACTGTACTTTGACCAGACCTACAGATTTCCTTCTTAGCTGCTTCGTACCTCTGTCGACAATACGAAGTGGCTTCCTCTCAACAGTCAGATTAGGCTCAATATCCAAACTATCAAGAGCAGAAGGTTGAACAATAAGAGATGAATCATGCATATAGCGACGAAGATGAGAAACGTGGAATACATTATGCACTCCAGAGAACTTCTCGGGCAAATCCAAACGATAAGCCAAAGAACCAATTCTTTCCACAATGCGGAAAGGACCAACAAATCTAGGAGAAAGCTTCCCTCTATGACCAAAGCGAATAACATTCCTTAAGGGAGAGACCATAAGGAAAACCAAATCACCAACAACAAACTCTAAACTCCGCCTACGCCTATCAACATACTTCTTCTGCCTATCCTGAGCAATCCTCATCTTCCTCCTAATCTCCTCAACTCTCTCAGAAGCCTCTAAAATCATATTCGGACCAAGTACCAAACGATTACCGGATTCAATCCAGCAAGAAGGAGATCTACAAGGTCATCCGTAAAGAGCAGCAAATGGAGACGTCTTGATACTGGTCTGAATTCAAAGATAGAAATGAGATGGATAAAAGATTGGAATAAGATTAAAACAAAAGATAGAAATTATACATGATAACTATTTTTATAGGTGAATTCAACAAGATGGATATGATCTTACCAAGATCCTCCATAATCAAGCACACAAGCACGAAGAAGATCTTCTAGAATCTGATTTACCCTTTCCGTTTGACCGTCGGTTTGTGGATGGTAAGCAGTGCTCAGATTCAGACGAGTACCCAAAGAATCCTGAAAGGCTTTCTAAAACCTACTAGTAAAGATAGGATCACGATCACAAACAATACTGAGAGGAACACCATGGAGACAAACAATCTCCCTCATGTAAATCTCAGACAAACTAGAAGCAGAACGGGTAGACTTGACCGGAACGAAATGAGCTGATTTGGTCAATCTATCCACAATAACCCAGATACTCTCATTACCCTTCCTAGTCCTCGGTAATCCATCAATGAAATCCATAGAAACTTGTGCCCACTTCCAATTGGGAATCTCAAGAGGCTGCAATAAACCAGGGGTCTTCTGATGATCTGCCTTGACTTGCTGACAAGTCGCACACTTATTAACAAAATGGAAATATCTCGCTTCATACCCTTCCACCAATATAACTTCTTCATTTCCTGATACATCTTGGTCACACCTAGATGAATAGAAAGTCTAGACCGATGATTTTTCCGAAGTAACTCCTGTCTCAATCCATCAACATTCGAGACACAAATCCTATTATTAATCCTTAAAATACCCTTATCATCTATCTGAGCTCCATTGCCATCAAGACTACTACTACCAACCCTGCCACGAACTTTCTCCTTCATCAATCTAAGCATCTCATCCTCATCTTACTTAGCCATAATACGATCCACAAGAGAAGAAGAAACAACAAGCTAACAAAACAAAGCCTTCTTCCAACTCAAAGCATCCGCCACAACATTAGCTTTCCCAGGGGTATAGTTGATGTCGAGGTCATAAGAAGCAAGGAACTCTAACCACCTAACTTGTCTCTGGTCAAATCCTTATGAGAGAAAATATACTTCAAAGACTGATGATCTGTGAAAAGCTCAAACTTGGTACCCAAAAGATGATGTCTCCAAAGCTTCAAGGCAAAAACAACAGCAAGTAACTCTAAATCGTGGGCGGCATAATTTTCTTCATGGGTCTTCAACTGACGACTAGCATAAGCAATCACCTTACCATCCTGCATCAGAACAGCTCCCAAACCTTCTCGACAAGCATCAGTGTATACCGTTAATCCCTCATTTCCATTTGGAATGGTAAAAACTGGTGCGGAAGTAAGCTTGTGTTTTAACTCACTGAATGCAGCCTTACACTCATCACTTCAAATAAACTTAGCATTCTTCCGAGTCAAAGCAGTGAGAGGTGCAGCGATCCGAGCGAAATTCTCAATGAATCTCCGGTAATAACCGGCAAGGCCCAGAAAACTACAGATATCAGCTAGAGTCTTAGGAGTTTCCCAATCCTGTACAGAATAGGGATAAATAAGGACAACAGGAAAGATAGAATAAATTGAATGAACAAGGAAGGAGAAGGAAATAAAGACTTACATTGATCACAGCGATCTTGACTGGATCAACAGAAACTCCATTACCAGAAACAATATGCCCGAGGAATCGGACTTCATCCTTCCAGAAATGGCATTTAGAAAATTTAGCCTTCAACTGATGATTTCTAAGAGTTTCAAGAACAGATTTCAAATGTGACTCATGCTCTTCCTCAGACTTAGAGAAAATGAGAATATCATCAATAAAGACTAGAACAAATTTATTAAGCACATCACGAAAAACACGATTCATTAAATCAACAAAGAAAGCAGGAGCATTAGTCAAACCGAAAGGCATGACTAACCATTCAAAGAATCCATTCTCAGTACGGAAAGCCGTCTTGGGAATACTTTCCTCAGCAACTCTGAGCTGGTGAAAACCTGTGGCAAGATCAAGCTGAGAGAAAACAGTAGCACCATAAAGCTGATCAAACATATCATTGATGCGAGGCATTGGATATCTGTTTTTCATAGTGAGCTTGTTCAGCTCCCTATAATCAACACACATCCGGAGAGAACCATCGGACTTGGTGATAAAAACCACCGCAGCTCCCCATTCAGAATAGCTAGGTCTGATCAGACCCTTGGAAGACAGGTCCTCAATTTGCTTCCCTAACTCAACCTTCTCGCGGGGTGCCATTCTTCTAGGAGGAAGAACTACAGGTCGAGCTCCAGGAATAAGATCAATACGGAAATCAATTTCCCACTTAGGAGGTAAAGCAGTAACTTCACCAAATACATCGGGATAAAGTTTGACTACACGAGTCGACTGAAGGTCAACAGGAGAAGAATCCAAAGAGTAGATAAAATTTCCAGCAAAATCCTGAGGCATGCGGCACCGAATAACCAAAGAATCACCCTTATCTCCTATAAGAGTCACAATACGGGCTTTGCAAGAGATATGGGCATCATGCCTATCAAGCCAATCATCTCCGATAATAAGTCAAAAGCATCGAAACCAAGAACATAGAAATCTCCAGAAAACCGATAACCAGAATGAAAGAGTTTCACATGTTTACAAATCTTATTAAGATTTGCAGGACCACCAATAGGATTTGAAACACATAAAGGAACAGCAGCATACTCAGGAGAAAGGAGATGCTCAAACTTATTACACAAATCATCAGAAATAAAACTATGCGAAGCTCCAATATCAAATAAAACACGAACAGGATGATGAAATAAAGTATAGGTGCCCTGAAGAGTACCTTGATCATCACTAGGAGCAGGTGCAGCAGGAGAAGAAGCAGATGTGACAGCAAAAACACCAGATGGCTTTCCCTTCTGAGACAAAGGACAGTCATTCTTAAAATGACCTGGCTGAAGACAAACATGACAAAGATTGTTCCTGGTAACCTGAGGTGGAGGAACATCAGTACTAACCGAAGTAGGAAAACTATTAGCATAGTGTCCCTTCTGGTCACATTTGAAGCAGGTAATGGTAGATAAATCAATTGGGTGCCTCTGAGAAGGAGAAGGTGATGAAGATCCCAAGCCCGGATTCTTGAGCCAATTCTTCTTCTGCTGGTGGAAATTGGGCTTTCTCTTCTTAGAATTTGCAGAGGAAGACTGAGATACATGAGCACCAGAAGCATCGGGACCCTTGGAAGTAGGGTTCTCATAACGAATAGCCATATCCATAAGCTCAGTAAAAGTGCCATGAACATGTGCAATAAGACGATCGTAGAACTCTGGGCGAGCTCCAGCTATGAACTTCTCATTTTTCTTAAGCCGAGTGTCAATAAGACCAGGACCAAACTTGGAAAGTTCATTGAACTTCCGCTCATACTCAGAAAAAGACATGGTACCCTGCTTAAGATCCATGAATCCACGATAAAGCTGAGATTTCCCAGCTTCGGGCATCCATTTTGCCATAAAAGCCTCCCTGGAAAAAGATACAGAAACAAAACTTAAGATATATTCAAAAGAAAAGAAAAATGGGAAAAAAATTCAAGATAACACAAAGGATACCTGAACTGCTCCCACGAAAGATCACCTTCGTTAGTTTGAGCTGTAACAGACTCCCACCAATCTAAGGCTGACTCTTGCAGCTGCCAAACTGCTAACTGACGCTTCTGGGCATCAGTAATCTCAAGACCAGTAAAGATCCTCTCTAAACTCCGTAACCATTGCTGGGCTTCGATAATGCTCTCTGAACCGGTGAACTTAGTACCATCGAGCTGAGAGAATTCCTTACAGAGAACAGTAAACCTAATAGGTGCAATAGGTTGCGGAGCTGGGGCAGTACCACGACCCCTACCTCTAGCATTTCCACGATTCATCCTAAAAATATCAAGAATGAATTTAGGACAAAGGTATAGAGAAGACAAAGATAAGGTAAGATAGACAAAATAAGATCACTTGGATGAATATCCTAATAACAGAAATTTCTAATAAGGTAGATACGAAAAGAAGGAAGTTTAGAAAAATTGCTTTTAAAACAAGAAAATTTTATATCAAAAAAATCTTTGGAAATCATTTGAAAAATCATTCAAAAATCATTTTATACTTTGAAAATACGTTCACTCACAAAGAAAAAATTCTGATGTTAATTTCACTCATTCTAGGGTATTTCTACCCTATCTCTAATGAGATTTTTCTCCATAGGCTAAGGTTTGCCTAAAACCAAAGCTCTGATACCAAATGTAACGACCCACTATTTTGGACATTTCAAATCGACAATAATCCACACATGTTAGACTTGAATAATGCAAAATAACGGACTGTAATAAAATTTGGAGCAAATAAAATCATTCACAGAATCACAGACACAGAAATATCAGAATAACTCGCTGTGGAAATAAAATAAATAGTGGTTCATGAAGCCACCACAATACAGAGTCTCAAAAGCAGATACAAAATACATAGTCTGAAAACCAATACAGTTCTGAAACAAGTACAATAGAAATCCAAATACATAAGTCTCTAATACAAATGCTGAAATAGAACAACTGAAACTGAAATAGATAGATAACTAGATAAGCAGAATCTCCAGCGATTCCTAGCTCCAGAAAAGTGAATCCAAAGCTGTGAATACTCAGGCTGACCCGAGCGTAAATAAAACACAAACACTCGAGTCAGGACATACATACTTATACAATGTAAACCAACTCAAGTGAACTGTAATAACGGTACAAGTAACTTAAAGAATGCTTGGGATCACCCATTCTTTAAGGATCCATTAAATTTTCTACTATGTAGTAATATTCGCTATTATAATAATGTCTAATATAAAATAAACATACTTTTAAATAGCGTCAAGGGTTACCCATATAGCCCTTAACACGTAATAGTCCTAGTAGTCTATCCAGTATTAGCATACTCCCAAAATGGGGACTACCCTCGATACTCCACAAGCTACGGGAGAAATCACAAATCGTAGTAAAGCTCGATATGGTAGGTGACACGGAACACAAGGCAATGCCAGGGTAGATATACCAATTACGCATCCGGACAGGTGGTGACGCATAGCAGCCACTACCGCCCACCTCGAACAACACTGCTAAATCTAGGGTGCACACCAAATCAATCACAAGTAATAGAATGGTATCGAAGAAGTGTGTCCGATCAGAGGTGCTACCTCCTTGGCCCGTCGATCGCTCCTGTTTTAGCCACCTTATGCCAACTCACGGGAGTTGGGTCCACGTATATACCTTAGGATCGTCGCCACCATCCTAATTCATTCTAGAAACTCCACCGCGTACACAGTTGTCAAAGTGGTTTTCGGTATCGACAGAGAGTATGTCCATATCCGATCCCGGTCTCTTTAACAACCAATCGTTATTATAACCCGTGGTTATAAATTTAAAACAATTTATATTTCAAATCAAAATACTTCAATTAACCCATTTAAAAAAAAGTCATTATTCTTTTAAATCAAATATTCAATTCCCAAAATTTTAGACTTTTCTGAGTTCATTTATTCACTTAAAAACATTAAAACATTAAAATTCCAGCTTTCACAGCATTTAAAAAGTGCTGCGGTAAGTTATATTTGAAAACAATTCAATTCAGCAAAGACATCATTTATAAACTGCTGTAATAGTTCAGTTTTAAAGGAAAAATAGTTCAATTCAGAAAAGACAACATTTAAAGCTGCTGTAAAAGTTCAGTTATATTCAAAATCCCATTTTCAGTCGACTGCCGCACTTAACAAGTGCTACAATAGCCTCTTCATTAGTTTCGGTTTTAAATTTAGTTCTTGTCACTACAACACTTACCAAGTGCTGTCATAGCCTTGGTTCATTTTAGTCTTTTAGTTCAATGATGCAACCACAACACTTACAAAGTGCTCCAGATTCTACTTAGTTTAGAATTAGTTCATTTCCAGAAATGATAGCATTTATGTAGTGCTATTAATTAAATTTCCAAGTTTTAAATACAATTCCAGTCACAAATAAACTTCATTTTATATCATTTAAACTTATAAAAATCATATTTTCCACATTAAAAATGTTCATTTAAATCCTTTAACTTATGATTTTTATAAAGAAAAATTTTACAAATAAAAATCAAATATTTCCAAAGTTTACTATTTAAATTCAAGTGTGTCAATTCCCATTTCATTTTAAACAATTTATTTCAACACTTAAATTTAAATCTCCATTTTACACCATTTAAAACTTAATTTTCAATTTAATTTAATTAACTTAAATTTCCATAAAAAAATCAAATCAAAATTTCCAAATTAAGTTACACTTTAAAAATCACAATTTCTATCCACTTATTTTACATTTATCACATATAAAAATCATTTCCACTTTAATAAATCATTTTAAAATTTAATTTCAAATCAATTTATCATATTTTTACATTTTACAATATTTAAAATGTCCAGAAAAATATAGAAAATAACCACGGGTCTGTATAATATTTTCTAGCCTAAGTCAAGTGATACAGATAATATATCATTCCAATCCGTAGTTTACAAAGAAAATCCGGGTTTTATCATTTCAAACCCGCAATCCCAAGTAAATAAAGTTATTTAAAAGTCGCTCAGGCTTATCATTTCAGCCCATAACGATCTTTCCCTATTCTAAAGTCCGTTCGGGTATGTATCATTTCAACCCACAATGAACCTAATCTACAGGGAACTTGCAGTGTGATAAACTGATAAAAATGAACATAATAACATCATATAACAGTAATAGATGATATAACATATGTAATAATAGGGGTAAACATTATATGATCATAATATAACAGTTATAACAGGATGATATAATTTTACCGATTCAAATGGTGTTAGTTTACTAGTTATATAAGTACACATCGTCTGGTGAGAATTACTCACTTGTATAAGCTGGAGATGACAACCACAAACACACAACAAGGATTTCCACAGGCACGAAAGCACGACAATGATTTGAGATTGGAAGAGCCAAAGCTATACCCCTTGAAAACATTATACAAAACAATACAAGTACACATAAGTTCAACATGATTTAAACATCAAATAACATTAGAAACGATACCCAAAACAATATCCATTTGCATTGTACTTGTTCTCAACCTCATGTGCTTCAGCTAGGTAGTTGTTAAGCTTGGCCAAGGGGTGCTATAGGGTCTAGTTTGGGTTTGCAAGTGGTCGGTCAACATGTGTTTTGAAGGAGAACAGGTCTAGGTGCATAAACTACAATTTCAAGGCAACATACATCATAACTATGCAATGGATGGGCTCGGCCAGAGGCTATAGGGGCTCGACCTGGTGTTCAGGTGGTGGTGGTTGTTGTGGCAGAGGGTGGAGGTCAAGTCAGAGGTGGTGGTAGTGGCGGCTAAAGGTGGTAGAAGGTGATGTTGACAAAGGTGGCTCGGTTTGAACAAATAAGTGATGATTTGTATATATTCTGTGTTGATCTATTGCTATGGTGTGCTCGGCCTGCCTTGGTGGTGTACTAGGGTGGGTGATGATCTGAAGAAGGGGTGCTTGAGGTCGGCCCAGATCTGGTTGAGGAGGAGCCAAGCTATGAAGGTAGAGAACAAGATGCAAATTTCAATAGAAAACATAGAAACAAGGAAGAAAAGAGCATAGATTTTTACCCAAACTTTCAGCAATGGTGGCCATATGTTTTTGCTTGAGAAAGTAACTATGTTTGCGTGAAAAAAAAGAACAGATACGGCTGAAGCAAAGAAGAGAAGTCAGCCAAAATAATTGATGTATTGATTGAAAATGAAACGGTGGAATACAAAAGGACTTAGCAAATAAAAGGTCTCAAAACTCTTCAAATTTCCATTATCTATTTTGTAATTATAAATACATATAAATTACTGATAAATAAGGATAAAAACTCAGAAATGAAAATAAAATGCAAAAATAAATAAATAAATTTTAATTAAATATAATTAAATTAAGAAAATGGCTTAAAAATGCAAACAGTGTCCAGAAATTACAAATAAATCACCATTGACTTTGGAAAATTATTTACTTCATTTTAAAAATATTCTAAAACAAAATTGGAAATAAAAATGATTTTTAAAACATTTTCAAAGTGAAATAAATAATTAAATTCAGAGAAAATAACGAAAGAATTGAAGAAATTGTTTAAAAATAGGAAACAGAACATGAAAATTACAACAAAATACCATTAGTTCTAGAAAAATTTCTACTTCACTATAAAAATATATTAAAATGAAATAAATTCAAATTAAAAATAATTTCCAAAATATTGGGTTGTTACAGATGAAGTAGAGTATTATACGAATATGAACTTGAGTTTGAAAGTATCGATAAACCTAAGTTGTGTTTTATAAGATGTTTATAAACTTAAGTAATGGTTTTTATAAATTGGTTCATAAGTGATTGAGCATTAAATAAGAAATAAGTGAATGTGAATGAAAATAAATTGGTTTAGCTAAGAAACCAATTGGAATTAATATGTAAGTTTTACGCAGATCATTTTATTCGCATAACTGTTCCTGATCCAGATTCGAGTACTTGATTTCAAGGTGATTTATATCGGACCGAGTTAGGATTTTTCACTCGATTCTTGACGGCGAAGACTTGATATGTATTTTTGATTTGATTCTGAAGTTTTCTATCATAGTATATGGCTATGCAAGGAGAACATAGGTTTTTAATCAAGGAACCTGATCGGAGTCTGCATTAGGGAAGTCGAGTGGGCAACACTATTTCTGAAATAAAATTTATGTGATCGAGCGAGTGATCAAATTTGATATTGCGTACGAATGACATATGTACATCGTACGGGCTTTAATAGATTGTATGCCATTGACATTTGAAAATGCAAGTTATATGGTTGGATATCATTGTAAGTGAGACTCATGGAAGCAATGGCTTGCTTGTTGCTTTTGGTTTCATGAATAGAGTTTGATTGCTCGACGGTATGCTTAGATAATTATCTATATTTTTGGACAATCAAGAAAGTTTTGAACCTAAGTTAAAATTTGTTTGTTAGTCATTTGACATTTTGAAACAATGTTAAGTGATAAGATTTCTCTTATGGAATTTGATTAACTATTAATGTTAATTTATTCCCTCATGGAATTTGATTGATTTGAATTGATTGGTTATGTGATTTTGTATACCCATGTTTATAAAGTTTAAATTTATAAACAAGGCTTTTTGGATTTTTGTTATTAGGACCTAAATCTCGGTGATTTTGAAAAAGGTGATTTTTGAATATTTTGGGAAAGGAATGATATTTATTCACTCAAGTTGATGTTTTTGGAGAAACCGGAATACCACTGGACGCTCCATGTCATTTTAATTCTAGAGTGTCATGATAATTTATTTAGAGGAATCCCCTCCTTATCATTTTGATTTCCGATCTTTGATTTTTCTCATTTGAGAAATTTAAATATAAATTTTTAATTGAAAAACCCGGGTATTTGGATCTAAATTCATCATTAAAAAATTATTGATTGCATATCATCTATTATAGGATATTCTCTGTATTTTGTTGCACATGATTGAGATATGGTTGTTGGTTGCATGTAGATTTGTATCAGATTAGTTTTTCATGTAGAGTTACATCATTTTACTTTTGTCAGTCCGATTTTATTTTATATTTTGTAAGTACAGGGATGCAAGAGAGGCATTTGATTCTTGTGCACCTGCATTTACATAGAAGATAATATATTACTTGCCAAAATATAAATCAAAACGCGAAAAAGGTACGTAATAAATTCAGAAAATTTAAATTGGTTGATGATTTTATGCCCCAGATAGGGGAGGGCACTTGGCTTTTGTTTTATTTAATTGGTTTGGAGCCCGTTGAGGCGATTTGTAGTTGTATCGATTGAGCCACGCAAAGGAGACACTGGCAAAAATTTTTGAAAAATTTTAGAGTTAGAAAATTTTTAAGAAATTTTTGAAAATTTTTGGATAACTAAAATTTGATTTTTGGGTTATAACTTGGAATGAATGAGTGGAAGGGAATTAGTTGTTATAGTTGAACGGATTTCAAAGATTTGAAAATTTTGGAATCTATTCAAACTAATTTGTTTTGAAAAGTTAATAATTTTAATGACCCATTCTAATTACAGGAAAATGGGCTGAAGGAAGTTTTTATTTCTGTTTTTGGGCCTACGGACGCGCATGTTTTTTTTTCGTCTAAAGGACGCGGGCTTACTTTTTTCTTTCTAAGGACAAACTTCTATAAAATTTAATTTTTCCTCTGTGTTTCTTCTCCACCTTCTTTTTGATATTACTGATCTTTGTTCGTCGATCTTCTCGATTCAAGGACGCGTTTTGTATTCGATCTTCTCGATTGTCATTCATCTTCGTCGTGTTTTTTCATCGTCGATCTTCATCGTGCTCTGGATCTTTACAATTTCGTTACATTCAGGTATATTACTTTTATTTGTTTCGATATTCTTTTTATCTTTCTCTGATAAAATATCGTTCGATTAGTAATTATTTTTTTTGTTTTTGTACGTTGTATAGATTGTCTTCTTCCAGATTTCAGTTCCTATTTTGGATTTGTTTCAATGGCAAGGTAAGATTTTATTGTGTATTATTCTGTTTCTTCAGTATAGTTTAAGGTTTTACAATTTTACTGTTCATCTATCTTATGAGTGAATTTCATATGTAGTTTTTTTCGTTATGTTATATTTATATAGCATTTATTGTTGTTGTATTCATATTTTGTTGTAATTTGCTTGTGCTCTGTTCATTTATCATCTGCTTTTTAATTGATTTATATTTCTCTTATTTATGTCTTAATTATCATTTTGATTTGTTATGCTATGTTAATTTAACATTTTCTGTTGTTGCTCTGTCATAATATTAAGTAAGTTTGTTAACTGTTTTTTTAATTTCTTTTGCAGTACTGATATCTATGATGATGAATCAAAAAGTTTGCTAGTTATTTTTGAACATAATGGGAATTGCTATTCTTGTCATCTCACGACGGGCTCCTCTTTGTTTGGTGTTAAGACTGAAATCTGTGAAGTTTGGCCACATCTAAGTCCATTTTCTATTGAGATATCTTATGTTCTTGAGAATAAGAATATAATCACTGATACTGATTCAGATTTGATCAGTATTGTGTGTTTTTTAATTTTCAAGAAGAGTCAATATTTTAAGTTTACTGTTAAGGAAAATGTTTGTGTTAAGGAAGCTGATATTGCTGGCTGTGGTTTAGGCAATGCAAGTGTTCAAAGCTCTTCAATTGGTAGTACTTCTGGTTCAAATAGTGATTCACATGCTGATTCTTCTTATTATTTGAAAGATATGTTGAATAAAGGTTGTCAAAAAACTATTGTGGATTTTCTTGGTTTTTGTTTTAATGGAGCTGAGGATTTTCGGGAGTTTTTAATGGCATATCAAATAAAAAAATGGTTATGATTTGATTTTTATAAGAAATTCTCCAGATAGAATATCGGTTAATTGCTCTTGGTTGAAGGATGGTTGTAAGTTTTATCTTAATGCTTCTTCGGATCCCGGTCTACTCTCTCGGTTTTTTATTAGAACTTACAATTTTGCTCATTCGTGTGGAGGCGGTCTTAGAGATGTTAATAAAGTTAATATTTCAAGTAGATTTGTTAAATCTTTGATTGTTGATCAAATTCGAGATGCTCCTATGAAGAAGCCAACAGATATAATGAAGGAATTTAGAAGAGATTACAATTTTACTCTTTCATATTATTATGCTTATAGCGGAAAACAATTGGCTTTGAAAGAAATATATGGCGATGATGCTATGTCATATAATGATTTACATTGGTATTTAGAAGCGTTGCAAAAGTATAATCCTGGTAGTTATGTGGCCCTGGAAGTTAATGGTTCAACTGATCAGTTTGAGAGAGTTTGTATTGGTTTTGGTGCTTGTCTACTTGGATTTAAACATTGTCGGCCATTAATATTTTTAGACGCAGCTGCTTTGAAGGGAAGACCGGGTGTTTTGTTAGCTGCTACTGCTAAAAATGGTAATCAAGGTATGAGTTTCATTTTAGTTTTTTTTATTTACTCATTTGTTTTTCTAGTGATGATATATTAAACTATCATTGTTCAAAGTTGTTCATAATTATAATGCAGCCATGTTTACACAAGAATTGTTGGCTTTATTTTATTAAATGATTGACCTGGTTATAGTACAAATGTTTATGGTAGAAATATTTACAAAAACATGAAATAAAATTTTATGCAGCAGTACCTAAAAGACTTTTAAATAACGTATGCTATATTCATATATCATTTTGAATTTACTTTAACTGTGTATAACAGAAATTATTAACCTTTAATAATGGTTTTGATGTTTAATATAATCCATGTTTCTCATTACTGAGCTGTCCTTAATTATTTATTTTGTAGGTTTCTTTCCTCTTTCTATGGGTATTGTTTCACACGAAAATGAATCTAATTGGTCTTGGTTTTTATCCCATCTGAAAGGAATGCTTAATGAAGATCGGCCTTTAGTTTTTATGTCTGATCGTCAATGGGGTCTTGTTTTAGGTGTTCCCAAAATATTTCCTTCTTCATATCATAGCTATTGTTTACTTCACATAGAACAGAATATTGGTACTGTTGTCAAGGCGGGTAAAGGTGATTCATCTATTGTGGAGTTGTTTAAACTTTGTGCTAGAGCTTCTAATGTGTATGATTTTGAGCGATATCTTTCCAAATTTAAAGATATTGGGGGTATATCTGCAGAAATTTTTTTAAGAGATAAACCGTTTGACCATTGGGCAGATTTGTTTTTTCAAGGAAAGCGTTATGGTGAGTATTCTTCTAATGTTGCAGAAAGTTTCAACTCCTGGATTTTGGAAAATAGAGTTATGCCTATAACTTCTTGTTTGGATGGTATTCGTGTGAAAGTTATGGAGCAAATGGCGAGACGAAGAGAGGAATGTTGTCTATGGACAACATATCTTTGTCCTGTTATGGAGGAACGTTTGTCAAAGTTAGTAGAAGATGGCTTTGGTTGGGAAGTTTTTAAGTCTTCGGAATTTGTGTTTGAAGTTAAATCTCCTAAGTCACAGGTTGTTGATCTTAAAAATCGTTTATGCTCTTGTAATCAATGGAGAGTTACTAGTTTTCCATGTGCTCATGCAATTAAGTGCATTAACAAGTGTAGATTATCAGTTTATGATTTTGTGGAGGACTATTTCACTGTTACTGCTTTCAGATCTTCATATGCTAATGCTATCAATCCAATTCCAGATTTTGATAAGCCAATTGTTGCTGAAAATAATGTTTTGATTAGGCCTCCTAAAGAAATTCGTGGTGCTGGAAGACCATCTACAAAGAGGCGTGGTGGATTTGGATATTCTCAAAGTAAAAGAAACAGATGCAGTCAGTGTAATAAAGTTGGCCACAACAAAAGGAATTATCTTGGTTCTTCAAATATTTAATAAAATCTATGTGTTTTGTTACTGCAATTGAGAAGTTTTTTAAGTTTACAGCTGCTAAAGCTTATAGAAAAATGTAGTTAGACATTGTGAAATCATTAGAAAATAAAATGTGATATGTTTTGGTTATTTTTTTTAAAATTTGTGATATCTGTTGTTCCTCTGCATTTTGGTATTGATATTTGTATTCAATGTTATATGTACTTATCATTTCAATTGAATGCTAGTTGTAACTAGCATTTAATTATAATTAGTATTCAGTGTTCTGTCATTGAAATCAATCATCTTTCATTGTATACATCTGAGTAAGCTTTTGAGCAAGAATGAAGGATTTGATGATGATGATATACTGTTTATATGATTACTTGGTTAGATTATTTTAGTGGTTTTGTAATGATTTTTCAGTATGATGATGTATTGTTTATATGAAATTGTGGAACATCTGTTCCCATATTTCTTCTACACTGCATCTGAATATCTTCTGTTATTGTTAAAAACAGCAGTTGGAAAAAATAATTCATAGTAATTTGTAAATGAGATATCTTCATTATGCAAACTGCATCTCTCTGTTTCAGAAAATAACATATCCATAATTGCCTATATCTGTTTATCATTTCAGTTTGTAAATGAGATATCTTCTGTTATTTGTAAATGAGATATCTTCATTACAATAAAACCACTATCTCCATGTTTCTACCCCAGCACTTACCATATCCATAATTGCCTATATCTGTTTATCATTTTAGTTTAATGCTAGTTATAAGTAGCATTACAGTGTAAACAATAGCCAACATATTTGAAATGGAGTTGAAACATTGGAAATGATATAAAAATTCGATATGGATAAATTCACACATTATTGATCACTGTTCAATCACTGAGAAATGTATTTTCGCATAATGCTAGTTCTATCTAGCATTTCAGTATAAAACATTATTTGGTACATCAGAAATACAATAAAAGCATTATAAAACAAATAAAAATGACACTTGAGTATATTGATAGTTTATACATTGTAGTTCATGCATTGAAATTAGACAACTATTATCAAATCAAATTCAAATCAAGAAGTTCAAATTCATCTACACAGTTTATACACTGAGAACAAAATTCAATTACTGGAAAACATATAAAACTTCATCTCAGACTCCATCTTAGACTCCATATCAGACTCTTTGCAGAGTTTCTCGAAGAGTTCAAATATATCCAAAGTTTTTCGAAGTTACAATGCAACAACTTTTTTTATGTAGAATCTTTGCAGAGTTTCTCCAGTGACCAACTGTATTGTGGATCATTGAGTATGCTATACACCACTACAGCTCTTAGGTTTCTAAGCATTTCCTTTGGATATTTTTCTGGTACCTCATCCTTGTCCAGTTTTTTCATGTTTACCATGACAAAGAACGCACAATCAAGTCTGTTTCAAATATACAAATGTTAGTTCATATTACAGTAAAACCTAATTCTAAAATAATATTGCTATTTTTACTCCAGAATTCTAAAACATAGCTTTATATTTCGATCACAATATTAATCAATGCATTCATAGAGACAACATTGCTGTGTGTGGAATGTGCATGCTTATACATTATCTTTTTGTTCAATAAGTGCAGATCAATGAACTGTTAATTAGCAATGCTAGTTTTAATTATCATTTTGCATATTTCATGCATTCTTCTGAAATTTAAAAATAGAAATGATAATTTAAACAAGAGAAGAAATGAAATTATTTACTTACGAATCTGAATCCTGTGGTGGGCTTTTTGGCTGCAGCATTTTAGGTTTGTGAAATTCTTTGTTCAGTATTCCTAATTCTGCCCATTTTGTCTTGAATATCAATTCAATTTTGTCTTTCTACAAGAAGTAAAATTAGTGTTGTATATTAATGTTAGAGTGATTTCAAAAATATACTTTTCTTACAAGAACGAAGGCTTGGTTGTAGCTGGGGTTTGAAGTCCTTGTTGATCTATTTTTTGGTTTTGTTGAATCATAATGACTCCACTGCATTGTTTCATAATTTAGCATCAACAAGCTCCAATGGTTTGCGTAATGTAGAGGGAAGAAAATTTTCTCTGTAAATTCATCTTTGACAATGACATCTACTGTTGGTATAACTATGTCTTTGATCACAGTTTGCTGGTCATGTGTTAAAGCATTCTGCACATTTATATGTATTAGAATACTTTATATTAATTTTTAACATTTATATTAAAAAGATTATACATACCATCATCATTGTGGTGAAGTAGTAACTGTGTTCATACATTTCTTGATTGTAATAAAACCAATCAATAATCTGTTAAACCAAACAACAAAGGTTGTAAGTTTCATGGGATAATTAATTTATTTTGGATCAGGAATATTAATGCTAGTATTGATTTTCATTTATATGTTTACTACATTGTATGCGTTGAAAAATGCAAATGATCATTTAATCAGTCATCTTGGACATTCTATATATTTATATGTGGTTTACAAATATCAATGTTATTTTTAACTCCCATTCTTTCATTCAATACATTTATATGCAGTTTGAAATTTGAATGCTAGTTTTAACTATCATTCTCTCATTCTATACACTTATATGCACTTAAAAAACTATGAATGCTAGTTTTATTACTCATTCTCCCATCCTTGACAGTTATCATATTTTTAATTTGATGCATACCTGTCCATCTGTAACCCCCTCGAACAGAACAGCTTCCAGCATAGATTTAACTATTGTGATTCCTCCTTTGTGTCCTTCATCCTTTTCATATGCTATAGTGCTGTAATTGAAAATTAATAATTGATAACTATATTTTCCTTCAATTTTATTTAGTAACAAATATAATGAAATAAAAAATATTAGAATTCTTACTTCTCATTTTTGTTAAAGTTGAAGAAAGTAAGAATTTTGTTTTGCTGTTCTTCATTCAATAATTGTAGAATACTGCTTTTTGTGATATCCTTACTCTTGTAGGTTTTACTTGATTGCGAGTATCCATCAACATCAATAATTTCTTCATTATCAGTTGTTGTGACTTGTTCATCTGTTTCAGTTTCAGATTCATGTTCATAATCCGATTCTTCATTTTGTTCCTCTTGTTTCTGTTCATTTGTATTTTCTTTCTGACCTTCCTTGGTTTCAAATTGTTGCTTTTGGTTTTCATTGTCAACATTTTTCTTTGTTTTTCTGAACACAATTTCATATTGGCAATCAGAATCAATTTTACTCCTTCGTTGGCGCTTTTTAACCCTCAAAACTAAAGAGCTTGGTTTCTTCTGCGTTTTTTCATGCACTGCTGGTGATTTTTCTGTTGCCTCTGAAGGTTTGTTTTGATCCTGTTGTTCTTTCTCTTTCCGCATCTTTTCAATTTCCTGAGTTATTTTGAGATCAAATGATGGTGGTTCTATTTTTACTTTTTCTTTTGATCTTAAAATCTTGATTTCCTTTTTCAATTGTATGACAGTGCCTTCTGCTTGTATTCTTTTATGTTTTTCCTTTTCTAATTCTTTTTCACTTTTCTTCAATTTATTTTCCAACTGTATGATGTACTGCTGCATTGTCTCAACTTGGTCTTTTGATGTCTCTTCCACATTTTCTATTTTGTGCATCCCAATATTCTCATTATTATCCAGCTGGACAAATTTTTGTTGGCTTTTTTGTTGAAGAAGTGCTTTTTCATCTTCAGTCAGATTTCTTATTTCAACAAAAATCTATGTAATAACATAAATAGTAATGAATCAGGTAACATACAAGGATGAACTAATTTTATATATAGTTGTCATTTTTCATGTGATGTTATATCTGACTATCATTCTTTAGTTATACTAGTGTTATGATATAATAACAAAATGACAACTGTTGATATACACTATGTTATGATATATTTATCTATCATTTTATATTTGTTATACTAGTGTGATAAATAATACCTTTCTACTGTCCATGTTCATCAATGCTTCGCTTGAGATCACCTTTTTCAAGCTTGCAACATTCCACCTCCCAAATCTAGGTAAGTTTGAACAGTATGTTGCTAATGGAGGTATCAAATTCACATGCTCACATAGGAAAAACTACAAATAAAATATTACTTGTTAAAACATATAATGTGTATAATTTAATTTATACAGATAGATGCATGAACATAAAGTTAGATTGCTGTACTTACAATAGGGAGCATGGAACAACCTGGCATGTTTCTTGGCTTTGTTTTGAAAGTTGTCAAAGCTCTAATCAGTGAATGATGAATTGTAACTGGCCAAGATACTGAATTCATTTTGTTTTGGTCTAGGATATAGGGAATATATCCCCATGGTAAGTATCTTTGGTTATCAGGAAAGAAGAAGGTTATCATTGCAAGAATTATAAGCAATTTTGGAAAATCATTTTCATGTTGAAATTGTTGTGTTTCTAGCACATTATTTATCTTATAAATTGTAAGATCCTTTGTTATGTGCTCTATTGTTCCAAAGTTTCTCAGTACAAAATCTTTGCAATTGTCTGGGAGTATTTGTAAACTCATTTTCGGTACTGGAAAAATAGTTACTCCAAACAAAGGTAAGCTAAAGATAATTGCAATATCTTCAGGTTTGATTTTTAAAAAAATATTCCCTACTTTAAAAGCTTCATCATTGATAGAAAATGTTTCTATTATATCATCTAAGGTTGTAGATGATTTTGTAAAAGCAGGTATGGATAAAATTTCTTTAAAAAACACTAGCATGAATTTTTCGAACGGTGTTTGTTTTAAATAATTTAATTGGTCTATAAGATAACCTCCGTTTTCCTTAATTTTCTTGAATTTTTTTATCATTGGCAGTAAGCTACATCTATACTGAATTTGTTTCTGAGATACTTTCTTTGGTTTTTTTCCTTCAGTTTTTTTTGCTTTCTCCAATGTTTTACCTTTTGATCCCTGTACAAAAAACTGTGAATGAATAATTCGGTATTTAACAAACTATAATATTATTTTTATGTCTCATTTTTTCAATGCTTTCTTATTTTTATCTATCAATTTTTTCAACTATGAAAGCATAATTTACTAGTGATATATACATCTATCATTCTTTTTTCAAATGCTATATTTGTCTATCATTTCTTTTTTTCACTGTATGCTTCTAAAGTCAAAATATTGAATGCTATGTTTGTCTATCATATGTTCATCTATCATATTATATTTTAATATGATGCATACAAATCAAATGATATATTGAACTATCATTCTATAACCATCAAAACAGTAAATCAAATGATATATTGAACTATCATTCTATTACCATAAAAACAGTAAATCAAATGATATATTGAACTATCATTCTATAGCCATCAAAAACAGTAAATCAAATGATATATTGAACTATCATTCTGTAACATTCAAAAACAGTAAATCAAATGATATATTGAACTATCATTCTATAACATTCAAAAACAGTAAATCAAATGATATATTGAACTATCATTCTATAACCATCTAAAACAGTAAATCATATGATATATTGAACTATCATTCTATTATCATCAAAACAATAAATCAACTGATATATTGAACTATCATTCTATAACCATCAAAAACAGTAAATCAAATGATATATTGAACTATCATTCTATAACATTCAAAAACAGTAAATCAAATGATATATTGAACTATCATTTATCATACTATACTAGCAAATACTGTAAATAAAATGATATATTCAACTATCATTCTATCATGATATGTTTCTCCAACATTTTTTTCAATGCTATATATTTCTATCATTCTATAAATATTCATCTTATCATTGTCTATCATCTGTCAAAGACTGAATGCTATGTTCATCCATCATTTCATATTTCAATATTACACATGCAAATCAAATGATATACTGAACTATCATTAAAAAAGTATCCATCTAATTATTTTTTACCATCAATATTATACATGCAACAAATCAAATGATACATTGATCTATCATTCAATAACAAATCAAATAATCAGTTGTTTTACCTTTGTTTTTCTTTTTCTGTTGACGTTTTCATCAGTAAGCTGTTGTTTCTTCCTTTCGTCTTCATTCATAGTTTTACATGCCCTAGGTTTTTTCGTCCTCTTTGTATCTTCGTCAATCTCATCCGAATCAACAGCCGTTGATGAAGTTGTTTTTCGCCTTCTCTTTACTGCTGTACGCATAGCATTGGAAACCCTACTTTTTGAAATCGTAGGTTCATCGTTTATTTGTTCAGGATTTATTGAAATATTTTGATTTACGTTGATCGACTTAGATTCTGAAGTCGATTGCGCTTTTAAATCAGTTTGAGGAAGAAAATTGATTTCGGTTTGGGTTGCCATTGTTTGATGAAGAAGAAATTTTGTTTGCAGAAGAAATTTTGTTTGCAGAAGAAATGAAACTACAGAAGTATTGTTTGCAGAAGAAATGAAACTACAGAAGTACGAACGAAATACAATTTTTGGCGCTTGTCCTTCAGACCAAAGTTTAATTTTAACGTCCGTTAAAATTAAATTTTATTAAACTTTTTCCTTTAAACTAATTTCCTCTTCTAATTAATAGTTTTAAAATTAAAGGTTTGAAAACATTTTTTCATTAGGAATTTCGGGGACGAAATCCATTTAAGGGGGGAGAATGTAACAACCCAAAATTCCGGTCATGTGATTTTAAATATTTAATTAATTTTAGGTATTTAAACATTTTGATTTTGGAATTTAATACTTGGAATTCAATAATAGTACCGATTAAATATTTGAATTAAGAATTAAATATTTGAATGGTGAACCAAATATGAATTAAATAGATTTAATAGTGTCATTTAACTTCTTTTAATTAATAAATGATAATGGTGAATCATTTTGAAAATTTATTACAATAACAAATGGTTCAAATATAATAAATAATAAGAAAAATCAAATTGTAATAAAACGATCTGGAATTTCATAGCTTTGATTTACGAATATTTAATTAATTTTAAATATTCAAATAAATGGTTTTATAATGAAAATAAAAATCATTTTAGTAATGAATAATAATGGTGAAATAGCTTTTAAATTTTCTTTACAAATATATATAGTTCAATGAAAAACAAAAAATGTGACCGGAAACCGTTTTCTGAATTTTCAACGTTTCATCGTATAAAAATTGTTTGAAATGTTGTGTATACATTTGTGTGTGTATATATATATATATTCAAATATAAAAAATGTTATAAACATAGATTTGTGATTTAATTAGGGTTAAGTGTAATTAATTAAGTTAAGAAAATGATGATGTGATACTTTGGCAACTACAATAAAGAAATAAAAGAAAACGTCACATCGGGAGGACATGAATTGACATATTGGCAACTTGAGTAAAAGCATTAAATGGAATGGTGGCTTGATGTGAAAGGAGGGAGGCTATGGTGGCATTGATGTGATGGAAGGAGGAGGACATGGTGATGTGGCATTCATGGAATGGAGGGTAAATGACGAAGGGTAGTTTGGTAATTCAACATGTTAACATAATATATAAACTAATTTTCCTAATTGTTATTTCACTTTCTCATTCTATTTTCCATTTTAAAAACTTTTCTAAGCATGGAAACAAAACTTCCATGGCTTCTCTATTTAGTTTTTAGGTTTTAAAGTTTTTAAAAATCAAATTCTTACTTTAAAAACTTGGTTTTAATTCACTGGTTTTCATCTCCACTTTCTCCATTTTTCCTCATACTTCATTCGGTCATAACTTTCTCCAAAATAAACCAAATCAAGGTTTTCTTTATTTGAAATTATATATATTTCTAGCAACTTTATAGTTTACCACTTTTTCTTATTTCGAGCTTAGATGCTCCAAAAATTCATTTTTTTGCAAGAGTGTTTTTGAACCTAGATTTTGATGTCTGAAAATACCCCTCACTGTTTTGACGATAACTTCCTCGAAATTTAACTTTTTTTAGTAATTATTTTCTTTAAATGATAGAGGAAAGAATAATATAAAATTTTCCTTTTGACCACTTTTCCAAAATCCAATAGGAAAGGGTCCAAAAGTCGAGTGCAAAATGACCCTTTTTCGAGAAGAATTTGTGGTTTTCCAAGCTTTCCGAGCGCTAAAGTATTTCAAGTTTTCAAAACCTTTGGTGAGTTTAACTCACATTTAATTTTATTATATCATATCTATGATGTTATAAATGTTTATCGATTGTTTGGATGTTAGTTAAATTGTCTGATTGCTTGTTTGGTTGCATTTTCGATTGGAAAATAGATGACATATTAATTTGATCGTTATAAACCAATATGATTATATGTTATCCATAGCTAATGTTTTGCAGGAAAATATGTAGAGAGACCCAAAGAGGGTTTCTCGCCCATAAATTATTTATTTACATCCATATGTTGTTATTGAAGATTAATTAAAATTAATTTCTGATATTTCATTTAATAGTTTAAATGTCGTTATAGCGATTTTCGCTATACCGTCGTTTATTAAATTTCATCACCAAAACCCTATCGTATGAACTTAAGCTTGTGTTTTCGCTAAAAAGAATATTGAAAATTTATTAATCATTTTGATTAATGGTAATTTAAAATTAATTAATTTGAGATTAATTAACCAATTTAATAAATGATGATTAAAAATTGGTTTATCTTTAGATTTAATTAATCATCTTTGCTAATGATGATTTATACTTAATTATTTAAGTTTAATTAATTCTTTTAATTAAGGAACTGGGGTTTAATTAATTTATTGAACTTAATTAATTATTTTAATTAATGATGACAAGATTAAATTAATTATTTCAATTAATGATAATTGAAATTAATAATCATTTTAACTAATGATATTTAAAGGTAATTAATCATTTTAAATAATGATATTTGAATTTAATTAATCATTTTAATTAATGATTGTTTTCAAATTTAATTAATTGTTTTAACTAATGATTTTTGGAATTTAGTTACATCAATTTAATTAATGATGTTTTATAATTAAATAAATCATTTTAACACATGATGTTTTTCTTAATCGGTTTGACTGATGAAGTTTGGATTTAATTAATCCGATTAATTTATGATTATTTTGAACTTAATTAATTATTTTAATCAATGGAATTTAGAATTACTTATCATTTTAATTAATGATGTTTGAGATTAATTATTCATTTAATTAATGACTATTTGAATTTAATAAATCTTTTTAACTAATTGATTTAATAAAGGCGATTAAAGTAAATTAACTAATATAATAAAAATTGCTTTAATAAATTGATTTAAAGTTAGTAGACTGATTTAATAAAGGGTTGAAAGTTAATTTACCAATGTTATAAAAGTGTTTGGAAATAATATCCTTTTTATTATAGATAATGAATTGTTTATTTAAAGGGATTTTAAGTGTGATTAATTATCTTTCGGGATAATTAATATTCTTTTTTTAAGTTAAATAGAATTGGAACTCGATTATTAGGATGTTAAGTTGGATAATCTTTTGGGTGTTCGGTCTGATGTTGGTTTAGACTTTCGGGGCCGTGCGCTTGGAAAAAAAAAATCCTTTTAACGTTTTAACAATTAGGAATTAATTCTAAAGCGTTTTGCCAATAAGGAAATCAAGCAAAAAGTTCAATTCGTTTTTAAAAGTAAAAGTTTGATTTGTTTATGGAAATAAATTATTTCTGTAAAGCGAATCACTTATATGGAAATGATTTATTTGTATAATTAGCACTAAACATCGAAGAAGTAGACTTGTTGCTATTTCGAAAGTTAAGAATAATAGCGAGATATGACTTTAAGGTAACACTACCTTGACTTGTTTGGTGTTATTGTTAACCCAGAAATAGTACAAGTTTGAATTCAATGAATGGTGATAAGTATACAAGACTTAATTTCCATATACGATCATTTTATGTCCTCGATAGTTGGTATCTCAACTATCGGTTACTTCAGCCACTTTATTTTCGTCACTCTAAGACGATGTGTTGCTCACTTGAGCTTTGTTATCCTTTGTCGGAAATGACTAAACCCAAAGAGCGAGTGGAAACCAAGCTATGTGGGGTTGCTCCCATTAGGGTATTTTCACATCCACTCTAGATTGGATTCGGTGTTGCACAGTGAGATGTGAAATACTCGGATTCTCGGTAACCGTTGGCGGGGTCCGGCTTGGACGTGTCTGAGAGCCATTAGAGTTCTCTAGTATTTTTCTAGAGGTATACTTTCGATGAGGAGGGAGCACCTTCCTAGTCATTTGTTGGAAAATTTCCTTGCCTTATTTGATTCGTATCCCTGGATCTGTTTTAGCTTTAAATTGCCATGAGTAGAGCCAACTCCTCATCATGACATTTAAGTGTTTATTTAGTCCATTCTATCGAGTTTGAACTATTACTTTATTTAGTCTATTCTATCGAGTTTGGACTATTACTTTATTTAGCCCATTCTATCGAGTTTGGGTTGTTACCTTATTTAGTCCATTCTACCAAGTTGGACTGTTTTCCCTTGTTCTATCGATTCTGTCCAGTTTGGATTTTACTCGGTTTATTTCCATTCTTTCAAGCCTGGTTAATATTATTTATGCTCAATCATAATTGGTTTTGTTTCCTGATATTCATTTCTGCTCTTGCCTATATGGATGTTATTCTTGTGAGGTAAAAACCCGTTCCACATTAGCGGCGTGGTCTCACAGAATTTTTATATATGTTTCCCCTTATTCGAGTTATCTCACGCTGGTATTTCCAGACTGATCCAAGTGTTATTTATTTATAATGCTCGGGTCAAACCGAGTATTTTCCCAGGTTGCCTTTGGTGTTATGGGATTCTTGGAGGGGAGCTGAAGATTCACCTATCGTAGTATTTTATTTTCTGCTATATTATATAGTATACCTATCGACATTTGTAAGGTCGGGATTTTATAACCGACCAACTGATAAGGTTTGTTTTAATTCTGATGTACTTAGTATTTTTGAAGAGATAGTTTCTACTGTCTTTGTTATATTATATATGGTCGATTTCGTTGTGAGATTCTGTTCTTTTCTTTTTATTTACCCTAACAATCTGCCCTTTTGTCGATTGGATGTGCGACATTGGAACACAATAGTAGTGTTCGGTGTCGACTTTCGATGGTCAAAATGGCGGGTCATTACACCAGTAGTGGAATTTTATAATTTATAAGTAATATTTTATAAAGCGAGTTTGTAAATATAATGAGTTTTATAAAGGCATTTTTATAGAAAGAGATTTATAAAAAGACCGAGACCTGATTTCCATCAATGATCATTTTAAATTAAGATGGTATGGAAAATGTTCTTTTCATACTTAATACCAAATTCTGAGGTATGGAAACTCATCTCTATCCTGAGAATTAAGAATGTGTATTGAGGTAAGAATAGTTTTCTAACTTGTCCGATTTCATTGTCAATCAAGGGATAGTACTGTTTGAAATTGGAAAGTGGTGTTAAGTATATTTGGTCTATTTCTATACGACCTATTTACTTTCACTAAAAGGAAAGTGTTTGGGTTTAGTGTTATCAATGTTTTAAATGACATTTGTTTTAACCTAAATACGTATGGTTTGAAAATTGTAATATTTTTGAAGATTCGTAAATATACTTATACGGTTGATATAAGTATATGGGTACATTTTCTAAGTATCGGAAATGTAGTGTTTTGTGAACATACTTATACCGTTGACATAAGTATATGGATAAATTTATAATCATTGAAAGCGAAATGTTTTGTGAGTATACTTATATAGTCGAGATAAGTATATAAATACTTCCTAAGTATTGAAAATGGTAGAGAAGATTTGTGAATATATCTTTGTAAAGGAATTTTTATATATGAATTTACAAAGTGGATTTAATTAATGAAAGAATAAATTAAAGAGGCCTAGTGGTTGCTTATGTGCTTAACTAGTGCTCGTTTTCTTATGGAATTAAATCTCTGGTTGAATTGTTTGTTTATATGATAATTAAACAACCGACTATCAAATCTTGGCTAGTTTTTAAAATCATCGTTTTCGGTTCATAGTGATCAGGATCAGATAAATGTGAGTTATCCAAAAACCACTTCGAACTGCCATAAGCATTCAAATTGCATACTTGTTGAAAATGATGAAATCGTAGATGGAGCTCTTTGAAGTGCAAGGGCTACTTGCTACTAATCCCGTGGGTGATTCCAAAATGGATGTGGTAGAAGTAATGCCTTCAGTTTGTTCATAACCTGAACAACTTATATGGATGAATGCTGGCATTTTATTGTCATCTGGGGGGCATTGTTAGCAATCTAGATGAGACTGCTATATAGAAGAAAAACATTGCCTCAATCCTCATCAATCGAAATGACTAAAACATGAGATATGCGGCATGGCTATGCGGGTCGCACCCATTAGTGTATTGTCATCACCTTTCTAGATGTATGTGTGTGTGTATTTGTTTATGGATTTGGTTATGCATAAGAGCTCTCGGGAAAAGGTTGCAAAGCAACCGGGGTGATGAAATATTAGGTACTATCTAGTAAGGGTTAGGTCGATTCACTATTGGCGGGGGTCCATGTGAGGCCCTCGGTACATTTTTTTGAAATGTACCGTGGGAGGCGGTACCCCTGTGCCTTGTCATTGTATAAAATCCATTCTCCAATAAGAACCATACGGACTAAGTTGTGCCCAACTATGCTGGAACGTGAGATGCAAGCACTCCAACTATATTCCATATTTATTTTAAACCGTAGACATTACTATAATATCAATGGATTTCTTATAGAAATGTTTTGGTTGTCGTAAAGTAAAATCCCGTTCGTGTTTATGTACGACGTGGTCTTACGAGATACCTTTATTTTCAAAAAGTTTTATAATATTAAAATTCATATGATGTGTGTTTCTCATGCTGGTTTACCAGACTGATTCGGGTCAGACCGAGTATATTTTTTAAATCTAGTTTTGGAATCAGGAGACGAGCTGGAGGCCTCTAAGACATACTCGCGTATCTTTTATCTTTCATTGCATTGGTTGATTATATTTATTAGCATTTGTGAGGATAGGTTGTTATAATTGTCCAGGCTAATGATAGGTTAATATTACTCTGATTTGATGTGCATATATTATAGCTTTTCTTTTCAAAAGATCTATTTTATGTTATATTTTACTTGTCATGATGTGAGATGCTGTTCTTTTTTTCTTTCTTTTCCCCCAACAATCTATCTTTTTGGCACTTGGATGCTCAACACGTGAATACCGTGGTTGTATTAGTGCCAATTTTGAGGTTCGAAATGGCGAGTCGATATATCTAAGATCTTTGATGGCCCGTATGTATCTTCTAAAACTATATCTACATTTATCCAAAATGTTGTGTGGGTTATATGAAGCGGCTTTGGGTTCCATATCTCGATGAGGCTCTTTAACTTCTGGAGCAGCTGCAGATCTACCATGACGAGTGTGTTCCAGTTAGGGCAATAACTGTTACTGGATTTTGACACTGATTTGGATGTTTTGGCGAGATTAAGTGGTCTTCGACATCTCGTATTCCACTGCTTGGATCGAACTCTACAAATAAGTGCCTTCCTTTTGCTTTCTTCTTTAATTTTGACAGAATGATTTTACTTTCTTTGCATATAAGTAACCATCTCTCTTCTTTTGTTAATTCTTTGTTGTCATATGCTCTATTATTGCATTCTTTCCATATATGATATGTTGTTGTAGTGATCATTATGTGTGTCATATCTCTCGAATTTGATTTGCTTCGAAACTGACTGCTAGTTAGTTGCATTTTCGATCTTAACTCCATGGTACTATTAATATTCAAGCCTAGCATTGGTCCATAAATAACTTGCATACTTGCACTAAAAGAATAAGTGTTTACTTTATTTTTCTTCTTCTTAACATAATAAACATGCTAGATTGTCAACTTTACCCCAGTTATTGATTTTAACCTTAATTGGTAATCTATCTATAAAGGTGAAAAATGAACAGTATGCCATCTTTGGGCAGCTGATTTGACCCACACTATATAAGACCGGTCCACTTCTGCTTGTTTGCCTCTGATGTATTTCCAAGTTTTTTCAAATGAAAACTTTTTTTTAACTTAATAATCACTCCCACTTATCTTGTTCTACAATTTCATCTATTGATAACTTTCTGATGTTACTGCGGTACGTGCTTGTTGCTGCATGCTTTTCTAGTTGCCATTGATAATTGTTAATTATATCTGCCCTTGTAGCATTAACATTACCTATGATAATTAAGTTGTTCCATTCCCAAATGCTTATTAGTAATCCATTATTGTACCATGGGTCAAACCAAAGAATTGAGTTTGACCCAACTTTAAAGTTTATTCTACTGATTTTCTTTGTTATTTCTCCATGTTTCTATATTTGCTTCATTGAGTTTGATTGCCCTGCCTTAATTACTATGTTCCATATAGTTCCTTTTTTGATGTACTTGCTTTTGATCCACCTTGCTCACATCAAATCACTACTAATCAATCTCCATAATAATTTTAAACTACATATTATGCCAAGATCATTGGAGTTTCTTATGCCTATTCCTCCTTTCTTAGGTTATTTTTCCCAACGCGTTTTGTGATAACCACCTCTCCATATAAAGTTTGCACACAATCTTTCTATTTTACTTATTGTTGCTGATGGAATGTGATAGGTTTGCATCCAATATAATATTATTGCATAGACCACTATCTTCGCTAATTCTACTATATCTGTAATAGATAATAACTTGCTTGACAATGCCTTCATTCTATCTTTGATTTTATCCAAAAGTATATTGCATTAACTATGTTTTATTTGGTTTATGGAGACTGGAAACCCCAGATATTTTATTGGCAGACTTCCTTCTGCTATATTAAGCTTTCTAATACCTCATTTTTATTGCTGCAGTGCTTGTTAAAATAAACTTTTCTTTTAAATTCATTAACCTGTAGTCTCGCGTACTTATACAACAACTCAAAAATCTCTTTAGTAGCATTAGATTTATTAACCTTGATAAGTAGCATAATATCATCTGCAACTATGAGATGTGTTATACTTGATTTTACCCTATTTATTAAGCTAATGTTCTTTTTAATTTCTTCTATCTCCATTAATATGACGAAATATTCCATTTCTAATATACACAAATATGGTTATAGAGGATTACCTTGTCTAATTCCTCTATTACTTTTAATATAACCTACTGGCTGCCCTTGAATTAGTATAGAAAATGTTGCTGAGTTTATACATTCATATATTAACTCATAATTTTTTTTATCAAAACCCATTTCATCATCATGATAAATAAATTTCCACCTTATCATGGGCTTTCTGTATATCCATTTTAATGCATATACTATTGCCTATTTTACATTGAAAATTTCCCACCATTTCATGGGCCAGTAGTGAATTTTCATATATAAGCTTACCTAGCATAATGCACTTTGATTTTCAGAAATTATATATGGCAGAAATTATTTGAGCCTATTGCTTAACTGTTGCAATTATTTTATATATATAGTTACAAGAAGAAATTGGTCTAAAATTACTCATACTATTTGGATTTTTATTTTTTTTGGATTAAAGTTATAAATGTATGATTAATACTTTTAAGTAACTTCCCTTGATCTATAAACTCATTCACTACGTTCACTAATTCTCATTTAATTTTTTCCCAATGGTTTTTATAAGATTTTGAATTAAACCCATCTGGCTCGGGGCTTTTATTATCATTTAAGATAAAATTATTTGTTTATTTCTTTCTTATCAACTCCTTCTACTAAAATTTCAATTGCATTATTATTCACTTTCTTCTTACATATTATATGAGAGATTTGAATATTTATAGGCTTTTGATTAACCTTATAATATTTAATAGCTTCCTTTGCTACTCTACTAAATTCACTAATTGATCTCCCTTGACTATCATAAGTATTGTCCAATTATTAATATGTCTTCTACTCGACTTTCTAGCATAATTTTTTCTTCTTCATCTCCTTGTGTTAGTTTACTTTTGCTTTTTGTTTCATATTACTAATATTGATTTGTAATTCTTTTGACATTTTTACTTGGTTGGTGAAGTTTTTTTAGGCTAATTCTCCATTACCCTGGTTGCTATCTAACAAGTCTTGTAATATTTTACCCTCTTTCTTCATCATTAACTACATCAATTTGTTTTGGATTCTTTTTTTCCATTGTTTTAACTTGTGTCTAGTGTTCTTTAAAAACATACTAAATTGAAATTGTTTTGTCCCATGACTATTATAAATTAAACACTCATTCATTATGTAACGACCGACCTTTTCGACTGTCAAATGTTGACACTAATACATCTATGGTATTTATGTGTCGAGCATCCCAGTTTCGAAAAGACAGATTGTTAGGGTAAATATGAACAACAAAAAGAAAAAGAACAAGAGAGAAGAGAACAAAACATCATAATCTCATAATGGAATGATAATATATAATATCAAATGATAGTACATAGTGCTACCCTAAGATACATAGCACTTTAGAGTTACAATCCCAAATACTATCATTAGCTTGGACAGTTTTAACAGCCTGCCCTCACAATTGCTGATATATACATAATTGTAGTGCAATTGAAATAAAATACTATAGTAGGAAAATAGAAGCATCCAGCTGGTCTCTGAAGCTCTAAAGAATATCAACGAAAACCTATCTTTCTCAAACTACTCGTAAGAGCACTCGAGGAATTACGGAAAAGATAAAACCATGAGTCAGACAAAAGCTTGGTGTGAAAAACTCAAGAAATATGATGCAACATAACATTATCTTTTGAGACCGTTCGAATAACTATAATGGTTTTCCCTCAAAAGAATCATAACCATTTAATAAGTACATATGGATATATAATAGATAGTTTCTAGGGTGTAGAATATAAATCAGCAAATAGTTATGTTGCTTGCATTTCACAATACAACAATACTAGAAATACAACTAAAACCGCTAAGGTATGCTCGCACAAAGATTTCCGTGGAGGTCTCCTCGGTAAAAAACAAAAGTCAGCCTTCTGCATAATGGTCAGAAGCTACCTTACGAAATCACACGTATCTCTAGATAAAATATGTCACCAAGGTAAACATAACTGATCCACACCCGAACACATGATACCAAATACCGTCAATTCCTTTATTGCCTCAATCGAAAACATCTTCAGATATTTGGAGTTGATGTATCCTCATGGGTTAGCTAAACCCTTGGCTATGCATCCTACTTTGTTTTCAATCATTATCGATAGTGAAGTCACGTTCAGCATCTCAGTACATAAGCCTTCATCACTTGAACAGACCTCGTATCTCTCTTTGGATTCCAAAATCTCGAATATGTCATAAATCTCTCTATGGATCTCGCATAAGCCGTCGGATGAATGCTAATGTTGACCTCTTCCTTAGACTTAGCCTTAGGATAAATAGTTCAACTCTATAACATTCCACTCCATAACCCTTCCAAAACATCGAACTAGTATATCAGTTTTGAAGTGGTTTTTGGTAAGTAATACACTTATCCAACACTGAACTTTTCAAAACTAAATCGGCGATATGGAAACCAAGTCTTATATACTTATCATGTTTCCGACTTTTCCAACTTATACTATCCCTCATTCAAGAGTGAAGCCGGTAGGTTAGAGCACCATTGCTTCTAAACCCTAGTCGAACATCATTCTTAACTCTCACATATAGAATAAATCTACTTTGTCACACAAAGCATGATTAAATCATATAAGCGACTTCTAATCCCCTTTTTATTTAACTAATTCTTTTACTAATTAAAACTTCTTTGTAAATACTTGCATATATATTTAAAATACGTTTACAAAAGATATACACATGTATACTAGTATTTCAACATTCATTTCTACTATATTACTATTAATTTTTACTCTTTTCAATACTTGGAAATGTATTCATATTCTTGTCCCAAATGGTATAAGAATATTCACAAATCTTAAATAAGATTTCACACTTCCAAAAGTATAATTAAAATGGGTTAAAGGGATCCATTAAAACATTGTTACTATAAATCCAAACCATTTTATACTTAACATTATCTTTAAAACATTCTTTTAAAGATCTAAGTATATTCAAAAAGTATATTTTGATGGGTTAAAAACAAATGTTATAAAAAACATTGTAAACCCAAAACCATTTTACACTTAGTATTTTCTTTAAAATATTCTTTTTAAAGATACGTATATTTATTAACAAGATAATGTATTTTTGATTAACTTTTCAAAATAATTTGTTATAACAAAGTGCTATAATCGGAACAACCTTTATTCTTTTATAATATTCTTAACTTTTTAAAACTTATATATATGAAATACTTATACATATGTTTTAAATACCTATACAAAATATTACTTAAAAATAAAAATTTATAATTTATTAGAAACCCTTATTTTATAAATGCAGTAAAGCAAAACTTTTTCTATAAAAATTAATTTTTAATTATTAAAAATGTATTTAAACTTCTAATCTTTTTTCATACTTTAATACATGTAATTATACTTTCCTAAAAAGGTTCCACAAAGATAATAGCTTATAAACCATTTAATAACATGAGTAACTACCTAAAATGTCGCATTAAAACAAAATATTGCAACAAACCCAGAAGTGCTGCAGTAGACCAAAGAGAGTAGTTATAAGAGCTGTAGAAAATCCTGGACATATAATAACATATAAAATGCATGAACTTTTTGGTTAGTTTTTAACACTTAAATAAATGATTTAAGATCCAATTTTTCTATAGTAAGCAGTGTACTTGGACTACTTAAAACCCATGAAAAGAAACCCCTAAAGATATCTTTCAAAATATATTAATAATTCCCGAAAAGAAGGTGTTTTTCAAAATGTGTTTATTACACTATTTTGCTTCTAACTTTTTCAACTTCATATAACTAGTTATGAAATAATATAAAGTTTGAAATTTTTACAGTAAGAGTTAAACATAAATTGGTTGTTAAAATAGTAAAAAACACTTAACAGTGTCTTTTAAAATTAACTTTAAAAATCGTCGACACAAGGCATTTTCAAAGTGCATCCATAGCGACTATTTTGTCTCTAACTTTCACAACTTTATTTCATAAATTATACAGCTTCCCAAACCAATTCCTTGTTGTTCCATACACAAAAATATGTGTAGAGAACAAACAACATATATTATGTCATAATATATTAACATATCATCAATTTAAACGAGCTTAAAGCAATGGGATTTCAAAGTGCGCTTATATTGACTACCGCAATACAAACACTTCAAACACACTTCAATTCAACACACAAGCTATCAAAACATGTAAACACAAAGTCTAGGCCATGACACATATTTAAGAGGGTAATAGAAGTGAATATACACAATATAATGTTGTTAATTGCTTCCAAAAGCAAGAGGTGTCCAAAAGTTATAACTTGCATTAGTAATCAACTTACTTTATATTTTTACACACAACATACACACACAATATATACATACAAGACGGTGAGATAACTCACCGTATAACCTCATTAACAACCAAGCATAAGCACTAGAACACCAAAACCACTTCCTACCATCACCTATAAGCCAAAGCTTCCACCTTTTGCCTTCACAAGTCAATCCCATGCCTCCTATACATTCAAGATGCTCACAACATAGGTGGTTGTACACTTTTTTCATTTTTCTTCAACTTTGGTTTTCATTTCATGCTTTCTAAGGTGGTCTAAGGCCATGGTTAAAATTTTAGGAGGATTGGAATTGATTTGCTTAAGGAAATGAAGATTGAAGTGGAGAAAAGAGGTGGAAATACTTAATCTTTTTCCACAAAACTAAGTCAAAGCAATTATAAACCAAAGAAGATATGTGTGTAGACTTTAGCTAAGGAAAAGTCCTCCAAATGCCCTTAAGTGGCTGGCCAAAACACCCCCATGCTCCCCTCATGTGCACAACCGTTCACCTTATTCACCTTTACAAAATATCTTCTCCTTCCTTAGTAAATTCTCATACTACATCTCCTTTATAAATATCTTCTAAAACCTTCTAGAACCCTTTATTAGCAAACTATTTTTAGTTGCTAATTAATGAAACATTAGTTAATCACACAAGTACAACAAGTTTGAACAACTTCTATCGAGTAAAAAGCCGTTTATCGACAAAATAATTTTCGGTCATATTATCTATATGTTGTCAAACCATTTACTTCTACCGATCCGAAAATTCGAACACTTCGTCTTCGAATATAGTAACATTTTGAAATATTTAAGTTTTATGAATATGATTTTATAACCTTATTAGGCATCAGTTAATTAATGAATAATGATAAGAAATTGTTTTACAAAAATGTATTCTTCGATAGAAAATCGATAGTGTGACCAGAAAATGGTTTATTGATAAGCAGCTTTTCATTCGATATAAGTTGTTCGAGCTCTTGTGCACTTTTCTAATGATCAAATGAATACATTAGAAACCAATGTACACACACCTCTTCACGAAGCATGGAACACTCTAGAAGCTTCCATTAGGATAAGAGATATTATTGTGAGAGGGGTACAATGGTAATTAGCATAAAGGAGAAGTGATGTAAATGAGAATTGCTGGGAGGTGAGTCTTCCATGGCACGGTGGAGGGGTAAATGCAAGCTTAAAGAGCACTATTCTTGTGCCTATATAAGGAGAGGCATACCATAAAGTTATATTCACAGATTCACAAAGCTTAAAACAAGCTACTTCCATGTCTTCTTCTTCTCTTATGTTCTAAAGGAAATTTTTTTGCAAATCTTATCCAAATCATCTCAAATTTGAAGTGAACCCTTGATGGAATATTACAAAACCATCCACCTAGTTAGAAGTTGAAGAAGTAAAGCCACATTTACCCCATCCTATTAGGCCATGAGCAATATTGATAGAGGAGGAGGGAAAAAGCAAGGCAAAGCAAGGAAGGAAGGAAGAAGAAGGTAGTTGCAAGGTGGGGTTTGAACTTAGGTTTGGATCTTGGTTGTTTGTAAGGTTAAAGGTGAGTTAGCACACCTCTTTGAATGGAAAATATAACATATATTTTTGTGTTTTGATTATGTTTAAGTTGTTGAATTGTTATTGACATTGTTGAAAACATTGGTTTATTCTTGTTTTGAAAACAAGATGTATATATAATCCATGTCTATGGACCTGGAATGGACTTGAAAGGACTTGTGTGACTTGTGAAAAGACCTTGGAACAAAGCACATACATTATAGATGGACTTTGGTTTAGATCGGACTCAGATTTGAAAGTGCACTTATAGCTATAGTCACTGTAGATGCAGTTTTGAATTGCCTTGGCTATGAAACTTAAGTATTTTGTTTCATTCTTTTTACAAGTGTTTACTAACTCATATTAGAGTATTTCCAAAGTGGTTTGAGATATTTATGAATTTTTAAAAATTAGTTGTGAATTTTTAATGAAGATGATTTTGTAATAAAAACTTGTTTTCCAACTTTTTAAGGAAATTATAAAGTTGTTATTTTCAAGTAATATTTTGAGAAAATGTTTTGAAACTTATTATAAGTATTATAAAGTATTTCAAATGCATTTTTAAGTATATATAGCTTTTTGAAAATATGTTGACTGTTTTATATCTTATGTAATAAAATATCTTTTGACTTGTTTATTTAAATATTAAGTTTTGGTAAATAAATCTATACATATGTATCATTTTAAAAAGGGTTTTAAAAGTATAAACAAAAGGTTCAAAAATGGGTTAGAATTTCTTAATGGCCAAATGGTTAATTGTTTGATTACTTGTTTGAAAAGTAACTAACCATGCTTAACACTAAAAGCCAACGAAGTAAGGCTTATTTATTTGTGAGAGTTAAGATTGATGTTCAAGTGCGGTGGAGCAATAGAACTCTAACCTACCGACTTTCCTCTTGATCGAGGAATAGTAAGTCAGAAAATGTCGAAATCATGTTAATCATGTTGATTTCTTTCTTGTTTATGGAAATTATTAATACTATACTTAACACTAAAAGCCGAGGAGGTAGACTTACCTATTTGTGAGATTCACGAATGAAGTGTCTAGACAAGGCTTTGATGCAACCAGTGCTCTAGCTTACCTGGCTTCACTCTTGGAGGAATAGTTAAGTTGGAATGTCGAAAATGAGTTAAGCATACAAATATTGATTTATATAAGCAATTATTTTGAGTAGACAACCGATTAGTCGATTATTGAACTTGACTTAATATTGACTTAAAAAGTTATCGAAAGGCTTCTCGATTTCATACCAGTGAGAATCCCCGAGGGGGGGGGGGGTTATTGGTACGGAATGTCTCTAGCTTTTGCTTACTTTTGAGAGAACCAAAATTGAGTTAACTAGGAATTAATCGATTAGTTTTGGAGAGTCCAGTAAGTGGGAAGAGTGGACTTATATGAGATGACTCAAACCCATAATCACTTCAGAACCATATACGCAATCTATGTTTTGGAAGCGGTTGTGAAGTGAAATGTTATAGAGTTGAACCGTTTATCCTAAGGTTAAGTCCAAGAAAAAGGTCAGTGTTAACATTTCAAATTGTGCTATCATGGGATTATCTATCTTGAGGAGTATTCTAAGAGTGAGGACAATGTTAGCATTTGTCGGAGGACTTATGTGGGGAACTTATGTGGAAGATCTGTTCGAATGCTCGTGTATATGTAGTGATTCATGATCTGTTTGAGATGAAGGAATCCAATTGGAGATTCATGTGTTGCTCAAGTGATGAAGACTCGTGTGATAGATGCCGAATTTAGCCTCGACATCGAGAATGACTAAAACCGAGTAGGATGCACAATCTTGGGTTTAGCTTACCCATGAGCATATATCAACTCTAGATCTAGAGTATGCTTTCGGTTGTTGGGTGCTGGGAGTTGGTTATAATTGGTGCCACGCAATTCACCATTGGGCCAGTTATGTTTACCTTAGAGTATATCATATCTAGAGATATACGATGCTTAGAAGGTAGTTCTGATCCTTGTCATGGAGATCCGCTTCAGTTTACTGGGGGCATCTCTATGGAAAGCAATCCATATATGAACGCACCTCAGTGGTATTGAATGTATACCAATTATTGTTGTGGCGTTCACTCAGTGGCTATTTGATAAGATTTATCTGCTACACACTAGACATTATCTATCATGTCCTATATGTTAAACTTAACGAATGGTTGGTTTCATCTAAGGGGAAAACCGTTATGGTAATCTGTACGGTCTCAAAAAGGTGCTATTATATGTCATCCTTATTTCTTGAGTGTTTCACGCTAGTACCAGACTGATCTGGATGTTATTTTCGTATAATGCTCGGGTCATCCCCGTGTATGTTTCTAGAATTAGCTACGGACGCTTTGGAGCTTATGGAGAAGAGCTAGATGATTACCTACCGTAGTATTCTTAATTCTGCTGCATTTCTATATTGTATATATCAACATTGTGAGGGCAGGCAGTTATAACTGTCCAGGCAAATGATAATACTTAGGTTTTAGTAAATCTGAAATTTATATATTTAGAGTAACCCTTTATACTGATCTTTTGATATTATTTATTACCATTCCATTGTGAGATTCTAATGTTGTATTCTTCCTTTCTTGTTCTTTTCTTTTTTTATATTTTCCCTAACTTTCCGTCTTTTATGGCACTTGGGTGTTCGGCAAACGAATACCGTTGATGTATTAGTGTCGACATTCGAGGGTTGAAAAGTCATGTCATTACATTTGGTATCAAAGCCCAAGGTTGAGCGTACACCTTGGCTTTGGTTGGGTATGGCTCATTAGATATAGATTTAGTGACACCCTAGAATGAGTCAAGTATATAACACATATGAGAGTGTATTTGTATTTGGAAAACTAGACTTTTAAAATTATTCCTTAGAATATCTCTTTCTTCGTTACCCTCTCTTTAGAGTAACTCTATCCTTTATTTTCCTAATGATGTTTTGCCTAGGTTATGTAGAAAGAACTATAAGTACTAGAGCTGCCAATATTAGAGGGGTCGGGGTTGTACTATCATGAATGGGGGGATCGAGCACCGAGGAATGTTGCTCCAGTTAGGGGACGAAGGTTGAATGTCATAGAAGAGGTCACATAGATTAGGCCTCAGATGAGTTTTTCTTCACTCTGTCATGATTATGAGAGGTTGAGGGGTAATAGGTTTATAGCTTGGATGTAATCATAGAAATCCAAACTTAGATCAAATTGTAACGACCCGACTTTTTGACCCTCGAATGTCGACACTAATACATCCACGGTATTCGCCGCACCCAAGTGCTAGAAAGATAGAAAGTTAGGGTAAAAAAGAAAAGGAATAGAACAAGAAAGGAATAACACAATGTCAGAATCTCACAATGGAGCGATAATTTATAATATCAAAATAATAGTACAAACGGTTACTCTAAATACAAGATTGTCAGAGTTACAGAACCTAAGCACTATCATTAGCCTGGACAGTTTTAACTGCTTGTCCTTACATTGCTGATATATGTACATAGCTGATATGGAACAACAGAAATAGAAATAAATAACTTATGGAAGCCTTCAACACATCTTCTAAACTCTGAAGCATCCATGTTAAAACCTATCATACTCAGCCTACTCGAAAGAGCACGTGGGGAATTTAGGAAAATAAAAACCAAGCGTCAGACATAAGTCTGGTATGAGAGAACTCGAGATACATGCAACATGTAACAGTAAGTATTAACACCGTATGGATTCCGGTAACAACTATTCCCTCAAAAGTAACCAACTATTCTTTAAGTGTAATATAGTGTTATGATAGATAATGTCTAGGGTATAAAATATAAATCATATCAAATAGCTATGATGCTTACATTTGTCACACCATAACATATTTAGGTTACATTTAAAATCACTAAGGTACGCTCACATATTGGATTTTCTATGGAGATCCCAACGATCAAGCCAAAATCCAATCTCCTACATAAGGGTCAGAAATTACCTCCGAACGTTGTATATCTCTAGATAAAATATACCGTTAAGGTAAACATAGCCGGTCCACGTCTAAACACATGATCCCGAATATCATCAACTCCCGATGCCCTCATATCGATAAGCATACTCTCGATCTGGAGTTGATAATACTCTATTGTGGATTAGCAAAGCCCCATGCTATGCTCCTACTCTAGCCTTTTCCGATGTTGAGGTCGCGTTTGGCATCTTTCACATGAAACTTCATTACTCGAACAGAACACAAACAAATTCGATCCTCACATCTTAAATAGATCTCGAAACCACACATGGATTCCCATATCTCAAAAGATCTTAGAATTACACATGGATTCCCACATGCTGAATAGATCACGTACAACTACATGTGTTCGAGCATATTAAAAAGATCTCAAATCTCAATGTAGATTCCCCTTGCTACTGCTTCCAAATAAAAGAACTCGTATACTAGTTTTGAAGTAGTATTAGGTAAGTAGATCACTTACCGATCCTGGACTCTTCAAAACCAATCGATGAATTTTCGGTTAACTCAATTTCGGTTCATTCAGAAGTAAGTGAAAGCTAAAGATGTTTCATACCAATACTCCTCCCCATGGGTTCTCAATGGTACGTCATCGTGAAGCCTTTCGATTACTTCCAAAATTAATATTAGGTCAAGTTCGACAGTCCACTAATCGACTATCTAGTCAAAAACAATTGTTTATACAAATCATGATCCATACACAACTCATTTTCAACATTACAACTTATCTATTCCTCACCCAAGAGTGAAGCCAGGTAAGTTTGAGCACTGGTTGCATCAAACCTTGCCTAAACACTTCATTCTTGAATCTAAAAAATAAATAAGTCTACCTCGCAGGCTTTTAGTGTTAAGCAATGTATTAATGATTTCCATAAACACCAATTAACACATTTCCTATATTTTTCGACTTACTATTCTTCGGTCAAGAGAGAAGCCCGGTAGGTTAGAGCTCTATTTCTCCATTCCTACTTGGCATCAATCTTAACTCTAACAAATAGATAATTCTTACTTTATCGGCTTTTAGTGTTAAGCATGGTTGATTACTTTTCAAACAAGTAATCAAATAATTAACCATTTAGCCACTAAGTAATTCTTACCCCTTTTCGAAAACATTTGTATATACTTTTAAAATACTTATAATAGGTTTTCAAACATTTATCCAAAATATTACTTGAAAATAACAACTTTATAATTTTCCTTAAAACTGAGAACGACTTGTTTTCAACAAAATATCTCTTCTTTGAAAATTCACAACTAATACTTAATAATTCATACATATCTGAAACCACTTTTTAAATACTCTAATATGAGTTGGTAAACACTTATAAAAAGAATGAAACAAAATACTTAAATTTAAATATCTTTTCAACACTTTTAAAGTCAAAAATCAAGGCTAAACATGGTAGTTTTGCACTAGCCACATTTCGAGATGTTAACTTCTAGCTATTCAAGATTTTGATAGCAACAAATATATATAAAAATTATAAATATGTTGAGAACCCCTAAGAATCTCTCTACAAAGTTCCATAGAATTCTCCAAAAACAAGGCAATTCACAACTGCATCTATAACTTTAAATAAACATTGTTTTATTAAAAACATAGATTTTATTTAAAACATTTAAGTGGTGTAAACTATTTATTGTTTTAGGTTAACCCATGGACATGGTCCATTTTAACACTCTAAGTTAAAGAGGTCGGGAGGTTGACTCGGTTTTAAAAGACCTAAATTTTGATTAGATCTTCACCTAAATTATGAAAAGCAAAATAAAATTTGTATTTGTATGCACTCTTAGGATATAAAAGAGTATCATACAAGTAAATAAGGTGAAATAAGTTATTATTTGATGTTTTATAAAGAAATGACTTTATAAAATATATTTTTAAACTTAGGTGAAAATTCATGAAAGAATTCATAAATGATTTTGGTATTAAATAAAATACTAAATACAAATTTAAGTGATTTAGAAATATTGTTATAATTAAGAAACCAATCATTTTTGAAAGTGACTTTCAATTTTGACTAAAGGAACATAAGTAATCCTCTAAACAATAAACAAAGGCTGATGTTCAAAATGATACAATTAGGAAAAATTTTATATTCTTAGGCAACCAAGAAAGTTTTAAACCTAAGTTAGAAGTTTGTTGTTAATCTTTTGGCATTTTAAATAATGTTGAATGTTAGTTTTTTCCCTTATGATATTTGAATGATTGATAGTGTTAGTATTCCTTTATGGAATTTGGTTGATTTAATTGAATTTGATTTATTGATTGGGTGATTTTATGTACCATAGTTTATTGAGTTAAAATTTATAAACAATAGATTTTGGAATTGTTGTTTATTAGAACTAAAATCCTGGTGCTTTTGAAAAAAAAAGTGATTTTGAAAATTTTGGAAAGAAATAATAATTGTTTACTCTAGTTGTTGTATTCGGAGGAACCATAATACCATTGGATGATCCATGTTGTTTTAATTCTAAAGTTTTACATGTTTTGTTAGAAGGATCCCCTCCTAGTTATTTTGGTTTTGATTTGTTCCTCTTAGAAGGAATTTGAAAAATATATTTTGAATATAAAACCTGGGCATTTAGTTCTAAATTTTGGAAGTATTTTGAAAAATATTGGATGCACAACATTATTTATAGAATATTCTCTTTATTTTGTTGCATATGTTTGTTACATTACTTATGGTTGCATCATGTCACCTGATTGCATATGGTTGTATTACATATGTTTATGATAGGAAATTATAACTAATTAGATTTACCAAAAACCATGTAAGTAAATCGATTTTCTTGGGATGGTTATTACTTCTTCCACTCTGTAATAATTTCGGGGATGAAATTCATTTAAAGAGGGGAGAATGTAACGACCTGAAATTTCACTACGAATTTGTGAATATTTAATTAATTTAAATATTCAAATAATAGGTTTATAACTAAAATAAAACCCTTTTAAATAAATAAATAATGATGGTGAAAGAGTTTTCTAATTTAGTTTACAAATATATTTAGTTCGATGTAAGATTGAAAATGTGACCGGAATTCATTTTCCGAATTTTCGACTATTCATCGACTAAAGGTTATTAGAAATGTCATAACCCTTTTATATGCACCAACACATATTTATAAGTTACTTAGGCATGTTTGAATGCATGTGAATAAATGTATGTATGCTTAAGGAAACATATATTATAAGGAAGCTTCCAACATAAGCCACTAAAATGAATTAAATAGAGAAGCTTCCCAGGTAAGCTAAGCAAATATAATTGAATAAAGAAGCTTCTCATGTAAGCTAGGCAAATATAATTAAATAAAGAAGCTTCCCACGTAAGCTAAGCAAATATAATTGAATAAAGAAGCTTCCCATTTAAGCTAAGCAAATATAATTTAATAAAGAAGCTTCTTTGAGAAGCTTTGCAAATAAATTTTCCTAACTCCTTTCTTACTTCTTATTTTCCTTTTCATATTCCAAAAATTCTAATAAACTCCTTTTGGCTTCTTTTGGAAGCTTATTTTTAATGGCTTCTTTTTGAAGCTTTGTATGCTTATAAAACTAGCTTTTCCTAAACTTTTATTTCACTTTTCCATTCTGTTTTCATATCCCAATCTTTCTAAAGATTTTAACCATAATTCCATAGCTTTCTAAACTCTTTCCAGGTTACAAAAATGTATATATGTCTATTTAAATCTCTTCCAAAGCTTGCTAAAACACTTACACACTTATCTTTTCAGTTCATTTCCAAAGTTCAAGCCCTCAACCCATCAAGGCCATACCATATGCTCCCTAAGGCTGAACCTTTGTGGTGATTTAAAGCACTTAGAGACTTCATTTTCCAAGATTATACAAAGATCTAGTCGTATTCGCAAAGATAGTGCAATTCTGGTTAAGTTAGCAAGCATTTTTGGTAAGTAAAACTTCCTCTTTTATGCAAAGTTCTAAACATTATTGTTGATAATAATTGTTGTTGGATTGTTGCTTGGAAATTAATGTGGTTGTGTTTTTATATACTTATTTATACATGATTCCATAATACGATAATGAATTGTTTAGCGTTGATGATGTTTGGCTCAGAATTGTTTAAACACCCCTTAGTAATTTGGCCATAACTTTTCCAAAATTAATCGTAATTTAGATCTCCTTAATGATCTGGAAAGCTAACTCAAAGGACTACAGCTTTTATGTTCATGATATTTTAAATTTCGAAAAAATTAGTCACTGAAATTGAGGTGCAAGTTCGGATAAGTTAGTAAGCATTTAGTAAGTTCGAGGAAATATTGGTAGTTAAAGATAATTATTCATAAGTAAATGCTCTTTATATGTTGTTTCATAGTTAATTACCTTGTATATAAGTTCATACCTCGCTATGTTATGTTTGGTTGTATTGTATTGACATAAGTTTGTTCGCCGAACTGCCCGTATAGCGATAGTCGCTATATTGGCACTTTTGGAAAATCACTTCTTATCGAAACCGTTTGGTTTCATCTTCATGCTTGGAATTGTTTTACAAGTTAAGAAATATTTTGATTAATGATGTTTTCAAAATTAATTAATTATTTTAATAAAGATTATTTAATTTAATTAATTATTTAATTAATAAGGATTAAGCTAATTAATTTATTAACGATGTGTTTTAAATTAAACTAATTACTTAGTTAATGATGATTTAAATTTGATTAGTCATTTTATTTAATGATGTTTAAGGCTAATTAATCTTTTGATAATGATGGATTAAAGTTAATTAATCAATTAACTAATGATGTTATTAAAATTAATTAATCTTTTTAATTAATGACTTTAAAAGGAAATCAACTTGTTTTAACTTTAATCAATCTTTCCATAATGATGGTTTAAATTGATTAGTCATTTTAAATAATGATATTTAATTAATTAATTATTTAATTTAATTATTTATATTTAAAATTATTAATTAATTGAATTAATGATGTTTTAAAGGTGATTTACCCTTTTTAATTAAAGGTTATTGAAGTTAATTAATCAACTTAATTTATGAAGTTTCAAAGTGAATTTATCAAAGTAACAAAGGATGGTTTGACTTTGTTATTCATTTTAAATAATGATAATTGATTATTTATTAATTTAATTAATTATATTTTACTAATTAACTGAATTAATAAGGTTTAAATATAGTTTACCCTTTTTATTATTTAAAGACATTCGAAGTTCAAAAATCAAATTGTGTGGTGAAGTTTAAAGTTAATAATCAATATAATAAGGATGTTTTAAGTTATTAAATCCTTTTTAAATTGACGTTTTGAAGTTAGTAAACTCTTTTAACAAAGTTTTTTAAAGCTAACACTTGTAATGTGAGACCATGCACGAATTCGGGTTTTTAAAAGAAAAAGTTTGATTCGTTTATGAAAATGAATTAATTTCCGTAAAGCGATTCACTTTTATGGAAACGATTTATTTGTATACTTAGCACTAAACGTCGAAGAAGTAGACTTGTTGCTATTTCGAAAGCTAAGAATAATCGTGAGACATGACTTTGAGGTAACACTACCTTGACTTGTCTGGTATTATTGTTAACTAAGAAATAGTACAAGTTGGAATTCGATGAGTGGTGATAAGTATACAAAAACTTAATTTCCATATACGATCGTTTTATATCCTCGATAGTTGGTTTCTCAACTATCGGTTGCTTCAGCTTCTTTATTATCGTCACTTTACGACGATATGTTGCTCATATGAGCTTTATTATCCTTTGTTGGGAATGACTAAACCCAAAGTGCGAGTGGAAGCCAAGCTATGTGGGGTTGCTCCCATTAGGGTATTTTCACATCCACTCTAGATTGAATTCGGTGTCGCGCATTGAGATGTGAAATACTCAGATACTCGTTAACCATTAGCGGGGTTCGGCTTGGGCATGTCCGAGAGCCATCCGAGTTCTCAAGTATATTTCTAGAGGTATACTTTCCGTAATAGAAGCGCACCCTCCTAGTCATTGTTGGAGATTTTCCTTTCCTTATTTGATTCGTACCTTTAAATCTATTTTCTTTAATTTCAACGGGAAGAGTCGACCACTCTTCGCGGTGTTAATTATTGTTTTGGTCCATTCTATCGAGTTCGGACTATTATCCTATTTAGTCCATTTTATCAAGTTTGGACTATTATTTGGTTTAGTCCATTCTATCAAGTTTGGACTATTATCTTATTTTCTCCGTTCTGTCTAGTTTGGATTTCTATTTAGACTTTTTCCATTCTCTCAAGTCTGGATGTATATTAATTATGCCCATCATCTATGTTTGAATTTGTTCCCTATTGTTCATTTCCATTTCTGTTATGTTTGGTTGTTGTTTATGTGGGAGAAAACCCGTTCTGCGTTAGGGGCATGGTCCCGTATGTTATTGTTTAAAAACATCCCATTTGTTTTAGAGTTTTACTCATACCATACATTTTGTCTGACCCGAGTAGTTTATTTTTCATAAACTCTCAGGTACTCAATTATATTTGGGTAGTCCGAGAATAGCAGGTTTTCTTTAGAGCTCTTTGAAGACGGCGATCGAGCAGGCGGCTCCTTAGTTAACTAGTTATGTATTTCTACTGTATGATTATGTAGGTGTATTTTATATCTTAAAAAATGAAAAGTCAGAATGTATATCTATCAGTTAGTTAGATGTAGTATTTTTTATAACTCTGTAACTCCTTATAAGGAGTAACCTTTTGTACTATGTCATTTTGTATTATATGTAACCATTCGTTGTGAGGTCTATCTATTCTGTCTTATTCTGTTCTTTCTTTTACCTAAGACAACTTGCCTTTCAAACGCTTGGGCAACGAGACATGAGTATCATGGATGTATTAAGTGTCGTTCCCAGGGGTAAGAAAGGTAGGTTGTCACAGCATAGTTTAATCTAAGTCTAGACTTCTACGACCGTCTCTGAACTACCAAACCTCTTACCTCCTTGCCTCTCGTAATTGCGACAGAGAGAAGCGAAGTTCACCTAAGACCTGACCTACACGACCTCCTCTACAATATCCACCCTTGGTTTCATAAATAGAGCAACATTACATGATGCTCGATCTCCACAATTTGTGACGGTACTACCTCGACCACCTCTACCTCTACCTCTTTGAACATTAGAAGCTCTAGTACTCATGATGTACAAACTAAACATAGCAGAATATATTTAGGTTATGAAATGCTAGAGTTATTTCAAAGAAAGAGATTATTCCTAAGAAAAGCTAAAAAAGGGGTATAAGTTTAAAGAAAATACAAATACGCTTTCGTATACACTCGACTCATTCTAGGATGTCATTTACCCTATCTTTAATAAGCCATACCCAACCTAAGCCAAGGTGTTCGCTCAACCTTGTGCTTTGACACCAAATGTAACGACTCGACTTTTTGACTCTCGAATGTCGACACTAATACATCTATGGTGTTCGTGTGCCGAACATCCAAGTGCCGGGAAGATAAAAAGTTAGGGTAAAAAAGAAAAGAAATAGAATAAGAAAGGAAGAACGGAACATCAGAATCTCACAACGAAATGATAATTTATAATATCAAAAGAACGGTACAAAGGGTTACTCTAAATACAGGATTCTTAGAGTTACAAAACCTAAGTACTATTATCAGCCTATAAAGTTATAACTGCCTGTTCTTACATTGTTGATATATATACATATCTAATATGGAACAATAGAAATAGAAATAGATAGATAATGGAAGCCTCGTCTCCAGCTCATCTTCTGAACTATAAAGCATCCAAGCTAAAACCTGCCATACTTAGCCTACTTAGAGTACATAAGGAATTTAGGAAAACCAAAAACAAGCATCATACATAAGTCTGATATGAGGGAATGAGAGATACATGCAACATGTAACAGCAGCTATTGAGACCGTACAGATTCCCATAACAGTTTTCCCCTCAAAAGAAACCAACTATTCATTATGTTAAATATAGTGATATGACATATAATGTCTAGGATATTGAATATAAATCATATCAAATAGCTGTAATGCTTACATTGGACACACCCCAACATATTTAGGTTACACTTAAAACCGCTAAGGCATGTTTGCATATTGGATTTCCCATGGAGATCCTTCGATCAAGCCGAAATCCAATCTCATGCACAAGGGTCAGAAACTACCTCCAAGGATCGTATATCTCTAGATAAAATATACCGTTAAGGTGAACATGGCCAGTCCACGTGTAAACAAATGATCTCGAATATCATCAACTCCCGATACCCATATATCGATAAACATACTCTAGATCTGGAGTTGATAATACTCTGTCGTTGGTTAGCAAAACCCCAAGCTATGCTCCTACTCTGTTTTAGCCATTTCAGATGTCGAGGTCAGGTTCAGAATCTTTTAAATAGGGCTTCATCACTCAAAAAGAACATGAATCCCAAATTGGATCCTCACATCTCTAATAGATCTCGAAACCATACATGGATTCCTATATCTCAACAGATCTCGAAATCACACATGGATTCCCACATTCTGAATAGATCACAAACCGCTACATGTTTTTGAGCATCTTAAACATATCTCGAATCTCTATGTAGACTCCCTTTGCTACTACTTCCAAAATATAGAACCCATACTAGTTTTGAAGTGGTATTCGATAAGTAGAACACTTACCAATCCCGAACCATTCAAAACTAATCGATGAATTTCCAGTTAACTCAATTTTGATTCTCTAAGAATAAATGAAAGCTAGAGATGTTTCATACCAATACTCCTCCCTTGGGGTTCTCATTGGTATGAAATTGCGAAGCCTTTCAATTACTTCCTAAGTTACTATTAGGTCAATTTTGATAGTTGACTAATCGACTATCCAGTCAAAAACAATTGTTTATACAAATCATGATTCGTACGCTTAACTCGTTTCCAACATTTCAACATAACTATTTCTCATCCAAGTGTAAAGCCAGGTAAGTTTGAGGACTGATTACACCAAGCCTTGCCTAGACACTTCATTCTTGAATCTTACAAATAGAAAAGTCTACCTCGTCGGCTTTTAGTGTTAAGTATAGTATTAATGATTCCGTAAACAATAAGAAATTAACATAATTAACACGTTTTCGACATTTTCCAATTTACTATTCCTCAGTCAAGAGGGAAGCCCGATAGGTTAGAGATCTATTGCTCCATCCCTACTTAACATTAATCTTAACTCTCATAAATAGATAAGCTTTACTTCGTTGGCTTTTAGTGTTAAGCATAGTTGATTAATTTTGAAATAAGTAATCAAATAATTAACTATTTAGCCACTAAGAAATTCTAACCAATTTTCAAAAAAATTTGTATATACTTTTAAATTACTTATAATAGGTTTTAAAATACTTATAATAGGTTTTAAAATATTTATCCAAAATATTACGTGAAAATAACAACTTATAATTTTCCTTAAAACTTGAAAACGACATGTTTTCAACGAAATATCTCTTCTTTAAAAATTCACAACTAATTCTTAAAATTCATACATATCTCGAACCACTTTTGAATACTCTAATATGAGTTAGTAAACACTTGTAAAAAGAATGAAATAAAATAATTATATTCATATATCTTTTCAACCCTTTTAAAGTCAAAAATCAAGGCTAAACGGGGCAGTTTTGCACTAGTGATGTTTTGGCCACTTTTCGAGATGTTACTTAACTTTTTACTATTTAAGTTTTGATAGAAACAAACATATTTTTAAGACATTATAAATATGATGAGAAAACCATAAGGATCTCTCTACAAAGTTCCATAGAATTCGCCAAAAACAAGGCAATTCACAACATCTATAGCGATTACTATAAGTGCACTTTCAAATCCAAGTCTGATCTAAACCAAAGTCCATTTATAATCGAAATGCTTTTTTCAAGGCCTTTTCAAATGTCATACAAGTTCATTCAAGTTCATTCTAGTCCATTTAGGTATGCACATAGTTCACTTGCTTTTCAAAGCAATAATCAGAACCATTGTTTTCAAAATATGTCCAAGTTAACTTAAACAACTATAACACATTTAAACACAAGAAAATATGAGTTATATTTTGAATCCAACTGGTGAGTTTTCTCACATTAACCCAAAAAACAACCAAGCTTAAGCACTCAAGTTCAAACTCAAGCTAGCAACCTTCTTTCCTTCCCTTCCTCTCTTGTTTTTCCTTGGTCCTTTGCCTCCTAACCTCTATAATTGCTCATGGCCTTATGATAGGGGGGTGTTTGGCTTTTATTTTTCACAATCTAACTTGATAGAAGGTGTTGTAATGTGGTGATAAGGCTCCACTCCAAGTTTTAGGCAATTTGGAGATGATTTGCAAATAATTTGCTTTAGGAATTTAAGAAGAAGTTGATGAAGACATGGATATTTTCACTTAAAGCTTTGTAATTTTTGTGAATGGTTACTGAGGTTATGCCCTTGCTTATATAGGCTTGTGCAAGGGGTTACTAAAACTTTTTACCTCTCATGGAAGGTCACAAAGGAACCTCCTTCTCACATGACAACTTTATATCACTTCTTCTTTATGCATATTACCATTTTACCCTCATAATGATTATATCTCTTATCCATTAGAACTTTCTAGAACATTCCAAACTTAATGAAGAGGTGTGTGTGTTAATGAGTGCTAATATGTTCATTTGATCATTATTTAAGTGCATGATAGTTCGAACAACTTATATCGATTGTAAAACTGTTTATCGATAAAACGATTTTCGGTCACATTATCGATTTATCTTCGAAGAATAAACAAATTCCAAAAAAAAGTTTCTTATCATTATCCATTAATTAAATGAGGTTTGACAAGGTTATAAAATCGTATTTGTAACACTTAATTATATTTAAGAATGTTTCGATATTCTAAGATAAAGTGTTTGAATTTCATGGTTAGTGCATAAATTATGTGATCGGATATTTTGAGATATGGAGCTAAACGACGTAATAAAGCGTAGGTTGGCATCGTGACATCTGACAGATGCAACCATAGATTCATGGAGTTCTATTACAGCTGATGTCCAAGAGAACGACTTCTCTTGGGTTCAATTCAAAGATGAGTTTGAGATGAAGTTTGTTCCAAAAACCGAAAAGACTTTTTTGTTTAGGAGCTTCTTGGATCTAAAACATGGAGCCATGACCATGGCGAAGTATGGGAATAAGTTCGTTGAATTGTTTTGGTTTGGATTGGAGTTAGTAGACACGCCACAGAAGAACGAAATGTTCACCACAAGTATGCGTCCTGAGTTCCAAAGGGACATAACTAATCACATCATGAGGTCTTTTATGGGTTTGTAGAACATGGATTTGAGAGCTTGGCTCCGAAGCCATATATTTCTGAATCAGCGAGGGACAACAAGCATAAGTTTAAGTTGCCAAAGAATAGGTCCACCCTTGTTTGCTACAAGTGTGGAAAGAAGGGTCATTTTAAAGTGTAGGTCTGGAGGAGGAGGACAAGTGGTGGAGGCACCATTAATGGATGCACCGATTGCTAAGGCACCAAAGCTTGGTGCACAGCTTGTACTAGAGGATTTTTACAATTGCCATTAGCCTGGTCATATTGCTAGGGATTATCCTATGCTCAGAAAAGGAGAGTAGCCTAAGGTCTTTGCTATTTCTGTAGCCGAGAAGGGAAAGTGGATTCTTAAGGGTATACTATTTGTTATGACTTTCCTATTCGTGTTTGTTTGACTCTATTGCTTCTCATAGATTCATATCCCACAGACTTGATGATTGTTTAAATCATGCTCGGTCAGTTTAGGAGCATTGCTTGTTATTGGTTTGTGCTTAACTAGTATGAGCAGTGTTAACCCGCCTTTTAGAAAGGCCGTGGATAGGCAGATTTAACTAAATCGACTACTCGTTTGTCGAGACTGGAATATGATGAGCTTGAGTCAACTGGATGGATAGACGATCAATCACGGATGATGATCATGATTATGAAGTCGGGATTTGGCATATTCAATGGACAAAAGTCGAGTCACCGCGAGTCACCTGGAGTTTACTTCGAGTCATGCCTAGGTTTGCTTCGGGTCAGGATCGAGTGCACTTCGGGTCAGTGTAGGATCGGTAGGTTTTCCATGGGGTCAGTGTAACTCAAGGTCGGCATGGTGAAGTGGATTGGCATAATGTAGTAGTTCGACATGCTTTGGGTTGGTCAGCCATAAACACTGGGTCAGTGTTGTGAAAGCTTCGGGTCGGTAGGAAGGTGGGTCGGTCTTGATGGTGTGGATCGGCAGGATGGTGTGGATCGGCATGTTGGAGTGGTTCGACATGTTGAAGTGTGTCGGAATGGTTGGAGTGGCTCGGGGTCGGCATAGGATTATACTCGGGTCAATACTCGAACATGCTCGGGTCGGTGGATTGGTTTTGGATCGGTGAACATGGGTCGGCATAGGAAGAGTACCCGGGTCGGCATCTATCTCTACTCTGGATCGGTAAGCTGCAGACTCCGAGCCAACTAAATACTATCTCCAGGTCGGCCATTTATGGGCTCTGGGTCGGTATATCAATGGAAAGGGGATCAGCGTGTTTGCTGCTTCGAGTCCCAGCTTCATTTACTTCGAGTCATGGACAATCGTGCTTCGGGCCAATGCTATGTTTACTTTGGGTCGGCAAAACTCCAGCAGGGGATCGGTTGTAGTGATGGGTTTTAGATCGGCTATGGCCTTGATGGGCCTAGCCACTCAGGAAGCCCAGTAACTCAGGGGTTTGCCTATAAATACAACATGTGGGGGTTTAGGAAAGGGGATCTTTACACTGTTTCCCTTCTTCTTCTTCACTAAGGCTACTCTGCCATTATTGTTTTGAAAACTCCGGATTGTAATTGTACTTGATTTTGATATCAATAAAAAGGAAATTTCTAGAGTGGACGTAGGCCAGAGTCAGCCGAACCACTATAAATCCTCTGTTATTACCACTTTGTTTTTAATTTTGATTGTTCTTCATATTTAAACTCTCTATATACATTTTATCTGTGATCTGTGACTGCAATTTAGTGCTATCAATGGCGTTTGGGTGTTGGTGACCAATTTTGGCTCTAACATTTTGGTGCTTTCACTGGGAGTTGAACTCAGGGATTCTGAAGCTTGATTTTGGATTTAAAGGCTTGGAAACTCGGATTTTGGGAAGCAATGGTTAGGCCATCGGCAAGGAGACAAGTGACAGAAATGAGCAATCAAGAGGGAAGTCAAGGGGCCTCCTCTGGAGTTGGAGCAGATCAGGCATCCATCTACATCACTAGGGACGAGATGCAGATCATGATGGATTCCATGTAGGAGTAGTTGATGAAAAGGCAAGAGAAAATGATGCAGACACTTTTCAGACAATTTGGACAGGCAGGAACAGTAGGAGCTGTAGGAGCTCAGATCCATGGAGCTGGATTAGAAGGACTCAACATGCAAGCAGATGGAGTGGTTCAGTAGGGGGCATCCCCCAATCAGCAAATAACTATCAATCTAGATGGACCTAGACTCGGGTGCACACCACCAAGTAATGCTGGACCAATCCATGGAGGGATACCAGATGACGCTGCGCAACCCGGTGCAAACAGGAATACAGGAGTGCGTGACGAGGAGTATGTACCGGAGTTCCCTCGAGGACTTGGAGGGCAGTTAGGAAATGGAGATGTGGGGGCAACCCTTGGTAGATAACATTGGATTAGCTGACATTATTAGGCAAACTATTCGCGGAGGTCTGACAAATAAGGATTGGGAGGGAGTAAACAAAATTCCGTTTACCCGTAACATCAGGATGGCTAGGAATCCACCCGATTTCAAGCTACCCACTCTGGAAGTATACAACGGTAAGACGGATCCCACTGACCACTTGATGAGGTACACAAGGCATCTGGAAGTGTTAGAGGCATCAGAGGAGGTTATGGCCCGGTGTTTCCCCCTATACTTGACCGATATAGCTGCTATGTGGTTCAAACAGCCGGAGGATGGATCTATTAGAACATGGACAGAACTGGTGGATAGGTTCTTGAAACAGTTTCGAGTTCACATTAAAAGGCCGGAGAATGTGATGACGCTGACGTCGGTGAAGCAGAAGATGGGAGAATCACTTAGGATTTTTAACTCGGTTTAATGCAGCAGTTGCTTCGGTGGATCGATCGGATTTATCAATGGTTCTGATGGCGGCAGTATCATGAGTCAGGGATGACTCAGATTTCAAAGTATCATTGATACGGGATCCACCAATGGATCTCGGGGAATTCTTTCACGAAGCTGAGAGGTTTCTTTGACAGGAGGATGCATGTTTGGATATGAAGTCAAAGGAGGTAAACATGGTTAAGGATGGAGAACTGTTCGGTGAAAGTTTAGGTAAGGACAAGGATAAAGGGAAGTGGAAGCGCTGGGGAGAACCAAAATTCTCCACTTACACAGGACTGAATGAGACATTGGAACGAATATACTTGGATACTCGGGATCGCCTTCCTTATCGAAGGCCGGTAAATAGGGAACCCTCAGAATGCGAAAGGGCATCGGGAAGGCACTGTCTCTTTCATGACCTGGATGGGCACGATACTAACAGCTGCCGACATCTAAAGGATATAATCGAAAAGCATGTAAGGAATGGTCAGTTGGGTAATATGTCGAAACTTGAAATGCGGCGGTGGAACGGGAGTAGCCACCGCCTACCTTGAACGACGATGGCGCGAGGCCCAGAAGTGGTGGTTAGTTGGTCATCAACTAATCGTGATGGTTTGGAATAAGTAACAAACTCTAGGCAGGCGGCTAAGTCACTTACTCATGTACGGGGACGGAGACAACCCCTAGGCATGCTCTAAGATGATGATAAACTGTGACGCTTTGGTTTATGAAATTTGTTTTTTCTTTTCCGTTTGCACACTTGCGTTTTCTGGTTTGGTTTGAACTCCTGGTTTTGTTTGTTTTCTGATTTGGGTTCTGGTTTGGACGTTTGTCTTTTGGTTTGGATTTTTGATATGGATTTATGGTTTTCTGGTTTGATTTGAATTTTGATTGAATTTTTGTCTGGTTTTTGGCTAAAAGGTCACCGAGCATGGACTATGCTCGGCAGGGGCCTGGAGAGACCAGGATTCGGCCTAGGACTTAGGCCCCATATTATCTATCAGTTACTATTTTAGGTCGTCGAGTATGGATTATGCTCGAAAAGGGTCCGGAGCAACCATGATTCATCTTAGGACTTAAGCCACGACATTATTCAGCATTCAAGGACACTGAACTAGGAACACCATGGTATTACTTAACATAGGTCGTCGGGAGCAGGTTGCGCTTGGCAAGAACCCGGAGAGGTTACGAATTTGGATATTGGCTATGAATACCTAAGGGTTTGGGCATGGACCCAGAACGGTCCCAGATTTGGATATCGACCCGGAGAGGTCATGGCTTCGGTTATGGGTTATTGGATATGGATGGATTAGAACTCGGCTATCGAATTTGGATTTCGGCTTTGGATTTGGACCCAGCGAGGTCCCGACTCTGGATTTGGACCCGACAAGGTCCTTAATTTGGATCACCGAACCCGTAGAGGTCTCGGACTTGGATAAAATGATTCGAAGAGATCACGGATTCGGTCAACGGATTTAGGATGGATTTAGAATTGGAGAACAACTCGGAATAGTCGCGGAGTAGACTGTCGGATTTGGATGGAGTTGCTTGATGATGGATGGAAAATGGACTTCGGATATCAGATTTGAGGCTATTCAAAACACACCTTCCAATAGCAAGGTAAGTTTTGGGGGGCAAATGTTAACCCGCCTTTTGGAAAGACCGTCGACAAGCGGATTTAACTAAATCGATTACTCATTTGTCGAGACTGGAATACGATGAGTTTGAGTCAACTGGATGAATAGACGATCAATCATGGATGATGATCATGATTATGAAGTCGGGATTTGGCATATTCAATGGACAAAAGTCGAGTTGTCGCGAGTCACCCGGAGTTTACTTCGAGTCAGGATCGGGTGCACTTCGAGTCAGTGTAGGATCGGTAGGTTTTCCATGAGGTCGGTGTAACTCCAGGTCGGCGTGGTGAATTGGATCGGCATAATGTAGTGGTTCGACATGCTTTGGGTCGGTCTGACGTAAACACTATGTCGGTGTTGTGAAAGCTTCGGGTCGGTAGGAAGGTGGGTCGGTCTTGATGGTGTGGATCGGTCTTGATGGTGTGGATCGGCACGACGGTGTAGATCGGCATGATGGTGTGGATCGGTAGGATGGTGTGGATTGACATGTTGGAGTGGTTCGACATGTTGAAGTGGGTCGGCATGGTTAGAGTGGCTCGGGGTCGGCATAGGATTATACTCGAGTCAATACTCGATCATGCTCGAGTCAGTGGATTGGTTTTGGATCGGTGAACATGGGTCGGCATAGAGAGAGTATCCGAGTCGGTATCTATCTCTGCTCTGGATCGGTAAGCTGCAAACTCTAAGCCAGCTACATATTATCTCCGAGTCGGCCATTTATGGGCTCTGGGTCGGTATATCAAAAGAAAGGGGATCAACGTGTTTGCTGGTTCGAGTCCCAGCTTTATTTACTTCGAGTCATGGACAATCGTGCTTCGGGCCAATGCTATGTTTACTTCGGGTCGGGAAAACTACAGCAAGGGATCTGTTGTAGTGATGGGTTTTTCAGGAAGTCCAGTAACTTTGGGTTTGCCTATAAATACAGCATGTGGGGGTTCAGAAAAGGGTTCTTCACTCTGTTTTCCTTCTTTTTCTTCACTAAGGCTACTTTGCCATTATTTTTTTGAAAACTCCGGATTGTAATTGTACTTGATTCTGATATCAATAAAAAGGAAATTTTTGGAGTAGACGTAGGCCAGAGTCAGCCGAACCACTATAAATCCTCTATTATTACTGCTTTCTTTTTAATTTTGATTGTTCTTCATATTTAAACTCTCTACATACATTCTATCTATGATTTGTGACTGCATTTGGTGCTTTCAACGGCGTTTGGGTGTTAGTGACCAATTTTGGCTCTAACAAGCAGTTTTACCTTTCTACATCATGGGTTGGGTAGACAGTAATTGTGGGTACATTGAAATGAACACCTTGTGAATTAAGTTCACGATTTGACTATAAGGCATTTAATGATAATGTTGGGTTATAAGTCAAATTTTAGTAAAAGATGTTACTATAATCAGAAAGGAAAGATAAAATATTTTAGGAATAAATATTTGTGAAAAGATTTATATAAGAAGGAGATTTTATATAAGTATAGTTTATAAATATGGTTTACAAACAAAAAGGATTTAAATAGAGAATTTGAGAACTTAAATTATGGTATCTTTGAAAATGTATTTGAAGATTTTGAAGAAAATAATATTAGCATTTTTTAAAGTAAATATTTGAGATTTGGTTTAGATCATGATACTTAGTATTGTTATACGACGTATTTGATACCGCTTTGGAATGATTTTGGTTAAACACCAAAGGTTTGGTATGTGCATCATGATATGATATGTTGTTTAGTAGTCTTCATCTGTTAAAATGAAACAAGATTTTTGATGGTTTTTAATAGTCGGGAACTTTTGAATTGTTATACAACTTGTAGTTAAGTGTTTTTGAAGATATAAAGTTGAGTTTATATAACACTTAAATTAAAGTGGTAGTAAGTTGAAACAAATTTAAATTATAGATCATCCTTGTTAAGTAAAATAAATTTGATGTTTATATATACTCTCAGGATGTAATGGAGTATTATATGAATGTGAACTTAAGTCAAAAAATGTGGATATAAGTTAGGTTTTTATGAAATGATTCATAAATGGTTTTAGTATTGAATGACATACAATAGTATAAATAAATGTGACCCAAAAGAAATTAGTGTAGTTAAGAATTTAATAGGATAAATACGTAAGTTGTAAGTAGATCATTTTATTTGCATGACTATTCTTAATTCAGTATTCAAGTACATTTTTTAAGGTGGTTTACACCGATTCGAGCAAGAATTTTTCATTCGATTCTTGACGACGAACACTTGATATGGATTCGGGATATGATCTCGATGTATTCTATCGTAGTATATGGCGATGCAAAGAGAACAGAGGTTTCTAATCAAGGACCAAATCAGAGTCTGCAGTAGAGAGGTTAAGTGATCTATACTAGTTTGAAAGTGAAATTTATGTGATCGAGTAAGTGATCAGATAGGATATTGCATACTGATAGTTCATGTGCATTGTTTAGGCTTTACTACATTTATATACTATGTTTGTTGGCTTATGAAGAGTTTAGGGAATGAACCTTCGATTTATTATGAGGTAGCATGAATAATTGTCTAAGTAATGACCTGAGGATGTTGAGCGCAAGGTATGCTTAGTAGATTGTTTATCGTCCTTGGACGATGGGGAAGTTTTGAACCTGGACGAACCATGAGCATTGGTTGCTAGTGATTATGAATGCTATTTGAGTGTTTGTGTGCTTGTTTCTCTTTTAAGGTTAGAAGTACCAAGGAGCAAGGATGTTCAAGATGGTACAAAGAAGACGGAGGATAGTTTGAAGGAGATCCATGTATGGTTGCTTATAGACTAGGATTCCTTCTTATCTTAGTATTGTTTATCTTTTATAGTGTACTCACCACTTGAGGTGGAGTCACTTATTATGCATTTCGATTTGCAGTTTAGTTTGCATATAGTTTCAGCAGTGTGCTATATATATATATATGTCTCTTGTTCTTCCATCTCCTTTGATTACCGTTCTTGTTTGAATTTCGAGGACGAAATGTTCTAAGTGAAGGAAAATATAGTGACCTAGATATTCGAACGCTTCGTCTTCAAATATCATAACATTTTGAAATATAATTAAATTTTATAAATATGGTTTTATAACCTTGTTAGACATCATTTAATTAATTAATAATGGTAAGAAACTTGATTTTGAAATCTTTTACAAAAATATATTCTTCGATGGAAAATTGATAATGTGACCAGAAATCGGTTTATCAGTAAACAACTTTTCAATCGATATAAGTTGTTCGAGCTCTTATGCAATTGTCTAATGATCAAATGAACACATTAGAAACCAAATAACACACACACACACCTCTTCATGAAGCATGGAACATTCTAGAAGCTTCCATTAGGATAAGAGATATTATCATAAGAAGGGTATAATAGTAATTTGCATAAAGGAGAAGTGATGGGAGGTGGGTCTTTTATGGCATGGTGGAAGGGGGTAAGTGCAAGTTTCAAGAGAGCCATCCTTGTGCCTATACAAGGAGAGTCATACCACAGAGTTATAATTACAAATTCATAAAGCTTAAAACAGGCTACTTCCGTGTCTTCCTTTTCTCTTATGTTCTAAAGGAAATTTTTGCAAATCTTGTCCAAATCATCTCAAATTTGAAGTGAAGTCTTGATAGAATATTAAAACACCTTCCACCTAGTTGGAAATTGAAAAAGCAAAGCCACACTCACCATATCTCATTAGGCCATAAGCAATATTGAGAGAGGAGGAAGGAAAAAGCAATGCAAAGCAAGCAAGGAAGGAAGAAGAAGGTGGTTGCAAGGTTAGGTTTGAACTTGGATTTGGATCTTGGTTGTTTGTGAGGTTAATGGTAAGTTAACACACCTCTTTGAATGGAAAATATAACATATATAAGTTGTGTTTTGCTTGTGTTTAAGTTGTTGAATTGTTATTGACATTGTTGGAAACATTGATTTGATTCTTGTTTTGAAAACAAGATGCATATGTGATCGTGTCTATGGACTTGGAATGTACTTGAAAGGACTTGTGATAAGACCTCGGAACAAAGCATATAGCTTATAGATGGACTTGGGTTTAAGTCGGACTCGGATTTGAAATTGCACTTATAACGATAGTTGCTATAGATGGAGTTTGGAATTTCCAAGTTTTTGGCGATTTCTATGAAATTTCGTAGAAAGATCCCTAGGGGTTTGTCGCCATATTTATAATGTTCTATATGTATGTTTATTGCTATTAAAAGCTTGGATAGTAAGAAGTTAAGTAACATCTCAAAAAGTGGCCAAAATTCACTTATGCAAAACTGTCCCGTTTAGCCTTGATTTTTGGAATTTAAAGTTTGAAAAGATATTTAAATTTAAGTATTTTTGTTTCATTTTTTATACAAGTGTTTACTAACTCATATTAGAGTATTTCAAAAGTGTTTTCGCTCCTAAGGAGTTTAGAAATTAAATAATAAACAAAGCTAGATTAGGATTCCTTACCTGAAACCCTAATGGAGTTTTCTGAATCTAAGAAGAGATAAACTAATAGAGCATCATTGAGGTTCCTAAATTATTTATGAATAAAAGTGAGGGGTCTAGGATCTTATTTATAGTGGTTGAAATGCACCAGAACCATTGGATGAAAATAGATAGAAACGGATAAATCTTAAGCGTTTAAATAAAAACCCTAGTGCCACCTGTACAGGAGCGGTCGACAACCCCTATACCACTTGTCAACAACTAAGGGTCGGTCGGTAGAGGTTAAGAGGTCGACCTCCCCGTCTAATTTTGGGAATGTTTGATTGTTTCCGTTGCCTAATTATTTTATTCCCTAATTAACTTTTAACGTTGATTATTAACTTTAACGTTTAACTCAACCCCTAAGTTAACCTATAGCTTATTTTTGAAATTCAAACCCGAGATTTATATACTCATTTGAATTTGAATTCGAACTAAATTAATTTAATTTGAAAACTTCAAATGCTCGTAACTTCTTTGTTTGAGCTCCATTTTCAGCGTATTATAATGGAAACAGATTAGAATTTCACCACGAACACAACATTATAATTTTCGTGGTCAAATTCCAACTTTTATAAAATTTCAATTTTTATCCCTACAATTAATAGAATCTCTCTTAATTTACTTATTTAATTAGGGTTGATTATACGGGGTATTACATTCTTCCCCTTTATAAAGGATTTCGTTCCGAAATCTTTCAAGAGACGAACAACGAAACATGCAATAACATCCATGCTATACAACTAAGTTATCTACAAAACCATCTACTCAACCAAAGTACAGTGTGCTTATGTACTGCAGATATACTAAAATGAGCTCAATCCTAGCATGAATGTGCAATTGTGTGATGCAAATATGTATGCAAATACCCTAAACATACATAAAAATTTCTACATGAGTATAAAGCGACGGTGTCAAAGTGTGGGAACCATCTTCTATCATCCAATCTAGCAACCACGATGCAACCAAAATCCTAATTCTGGAGAGAAAATTTACCAGAGAAAGGCTTAGGACGAGAATTCCACATGCCTTCCATCGGGTTTTCTCCCCATTGTACTTAGACCAATCTAATTCTTTATTGTGGAGCTTCCTAGCTCTGTACGCCACAATGCATGTAGTGGCACCGGATGCTATTGGCTCCATCTCAAAATCTACCAATTGATTATACCACAATTACTATGCTATGTAGGTACTTCCTCATATGCAAAACATGAAAAACGTAATGGACTCAAGCCAACATAATTGTTTTCTTATTCTTCCCTATTATTGAGAAAGGCCCAATAAATCTTGGTGCAAACTATTCCAACTATCAAAATCATACGACTTTCACATGCTATTTAATCAACTCCGACTTTCCAAGGTCTCGTAATCCGAATCTGGTCCGAGTAGAATTTGTCGGTGGTTTACCACCCACAATTTGGTGATTATGGCCTCCCAAAAAGAGCTTCAAGGATGCCATATCAATCATCTATTAGAAACAACTAATATACGCGAATTCTACCAAGGGTAGGTGCTGCTTGTGATGTCCTCCAAAGTTAGTGATGCAAACTCTCAATAAATCCTCCAAGTTCCCATCCATTTCTTCAGTTTATCCGTCGGTCTTTAGTTGGTAAGTGTTGCTCAGATTTAACGAAGTTTCTAAAGCTACCAGAAAACTCCTCTAAATTTTGATAGTAAACTAAGGGTCCCTATCACTAATGATGCAAACGGCAACTCCATGAAGTTGTGTTGGAGATGATGCATCTTAATTGCTTTTAACAGAAAATTCTACCACCCCCTTCTTTATCCTTGATCGGTAGGAATCACATTCCTATATTTCTCATCTTTTCCTAGAATGGAGATAGTCTTTGAGCTAAATTTTATTTTTTCTGAAATTTTGAAGTTTTGGAATTGAAACATTTATTCATTTTAAGCTACTAACATAATTGCTCATTAACTTCCAATCTTACCTATGGTATATCGCTAATTAAGTGTCCCTATAAAATTTCCCATTTTACTTTGCTTCCCAACATATATATTTATCAAGTAGTTTAAATCCATATTATAAAGTTAACACAAGAATAAAACAAGGATATACCTTATGCCACATTATACATTTGTCCAATAGCTAATGGAGATAACTAGCGACTACAACCAGAGAACTGTAAAAGAAAATTTTGCTGGAAGCTGCCATTTATTATCAAGTGGTATAAATGGTGTTGAGGTCTTAACATACCCTACTAAATTAAGATGGGTATTTCCTAAAATGTCATTTCACCATTACCCATTTCCCTTAAATTTCCTTTTCGTTTTCTAATAAATGTGGTCCATCTATTTCCTTAATTAATATATCCATAGCAGTTGGTCATTACCGTCAAAATTGGACCATTCCCAATTAATCCTTCTTTAATCTCTTTAACCTTCTTCAAGTTTCCAAAATCCATTCATTACTCAAATTTATTTCATAAATGCCATATCAAATTTCCTTAATTAGTCCCCATTTAATTCTTGACTTTCTTCTTATTAATTGCAAATTTATTTCCTATTAAATTTGAATTAATGTCCATAAATCCTAACCCATTAGTTACTAACTAATATGCTTATAGTCGTAATCTATGCTATATATATACATATATTCTATCCGTTAAGCATGGCTTTACGTGTATATATTTCTAACTAATAATTTCTACAACTAGAGTACTCATTTCCATATTTTAATTTATCAAAGCTGTCCTTCTAAAAAGATTACCATCATAATTTCTCATAAATGAACCACAAGTGAGTTTTTTTTGCTTGGTTTGAAATTACAAGGAGTTATTTCTTTTCTTTTTATTGAAATAGTCAGTTTAAACTATGAAAAAGAATATCCATCTCTTAAACATCTCTTTTCTTTTTTAGTTTCTTCCTTGTTATTTCAAACAATGCGCTTTTATACGTATATCGCATTTGGATCATTTATAAAAATTTCACGCAAATTACTCCAAAGTTAAAATATAAAAATTCATATTCTACGGGCAACCTAATTTACAACCCAACTATAGATCTGGAATATCTTTACACTTTACCAACTTCTTCAAATAGAGGTTTGGGATTGATTTCAAATTTCCAAATCAGGTTGTACACTTTATTCCTTTTTTATTCATATCCTAACAACCTTAGTTTGTCCTACCTAGGTTGTGATCCCTATCTACTCCATAAAAACCATTCTTTATAAAACCAAAATTTTAGTAATCATACAATGTAGTTTTAAATAAAATATTTTCATCAAATTCAAAATCAGCATTAATTACCTCATTTATTGTAAAACCTAAAATTTCACAAACTTGAAGTACCAAATTTGAAATCTTCATCTTTGAAAATATGAACTTAGAAACCTTTACAAAGAATTCAAAATTTCTTAGTTCCAAATAGGAGCAAAGTAATTTTCTTTTTAAAACCTTCTTCATCAAAGATTTATCTTTTTAAAAGTCAGACTTTCAACTCATAGAATTTAAAGACTGCTTGGTTTTTCAAAAAGGAATTATGGAAAATTTTCCTTTTTAATGTCTTATTGTAATAAAGACTTACTCCTTTTGAAAATAGGATATTTACAACAAAACGTTCAAAAATCAATTATCATTCTAAAATAATAAATTAGACTTTTATTATTCCAATGAGTTTTCTAGTTACACGAATTATCATTTCCAAAATAACAGTTATATCTAAAATATAGATAAATGTCTATTGTCTCAGTACTCAAAATATACTGTTATTTGATAAAATACTTTTTGTAACATTGTTCAAAACTCTTAAAATCCCTTGCAATCATTTTCTTATCAATTCTAGTAATATTCTTATTCAAACAAGTTGTGAATTTGAATTAGGTAAAATGCACATATAAAATTCTCATCTTTACACAATTGCCTTTCCAAAAATACCCAACTCGTTTATTAATCATCATTCAAATCCTTTTAATTTTCAAAGATACCTTTAATAACTTTAAAGGATCGGAAAATGGAGTAGAAAAAGATAACTCCTATCTTATTCTTATTACTCGTCTTCTATATTTTTTAATAGTGGATTAAAATTTCCAATTCTATCACTACCTAAATTTAGCTATCATTCTTCGCATTTCCTTATACGGGAATGTTCCTCCTATCTACCTTGTCGGATATTCTTAACCTTCTATTCTTTCTATTCTACATTAATCAAGTGCCTTTTCCATTTATACACCCTTTCAAAAAAGAGATTTCAGGAAAAGAACTCTAATTTTATAAGGTCGGTAAAACCATGCATTTCTCAAAAGAAAAATTCCTTATTAAAAATCTTTAGACCAATAACTTTTGGCTCAATAAACTTAAATTAAGAACTTTAAGAATGCAAAATCTTTTTAAGTTAGAACTTTCTAACTCAACTATTTATAAATTATAAATCTCCAAATTTGCTTGCACTTTGAAAATAACAGCTTCTGAATTCATAAAGTAGAAGAATTCATAGAAAAATAAAAGAATCCAAAAACGGAGAATCCAAAAGTTGTAAACTTTTAATTCAACAAATTTTAGATTGAGAAGTTAACAAACGAGAACCTTTTCAAGTAATTAAAAATGTTTCACCACCTCTTTCTAAACTTTTTACAAAGAGTAGTATATTTCCAAAGCTGTCAAAAATCACTTTCTATCAAAAAATTCAACTTACAGTACATAAATTTTCACTTAATAATCTTTTGAAAAAGCTCATTCAAAACATTCAAGGGTTTTTCAAAAACATTTTTACCACTTTCTTTCTCAAGAGGAAGGATTTTAAAAATTGGCTTTGATTGTTTTTCCCTTTGAACTCCCTACTCAATCATCTTAAAATAATCTAGTTATCTCCTTGTGGTGATAATGCTCACCTTCTTATGGAAGATTGTTTCTCTACTATATTCCTTACTTCCATATGAATACCATGCCTTATAACAACTAACCATTACCTATTATATTTACTACTCTCATAAATGTCACTTTGTCCATATTAAATGGTTATTTTCTTAACGGACGTCTCCTAAAGATATTTATTTGCCTAATCAACTTTACCTATTTAACTTTTTCCTTATCTTCTCATAATTACCTTGATGGTCTCATAAATCTATTTAATATGCTTATAGAGTCCAGAATGACACTAACAAAGAAGTATAAATTCAACTCTATTTATTTTTCAACTCGTAGTTACTTCGCCCATCCTTTCGGAATATGGTAGCAACTACTTCTCTAGTCGGAATTTATAGAGTCCGGCGTAAATTCAAAACAAGTATATATATAGTAAGGTTTTTGAAAAATATTTTCAAAAATAACAAATACGCCACTCATACATATACTTTTCCCCATTGATTGGATAACCTAAGCTCTAATATCAAATATAACAACCTGCTCCGAAACAGGCTTAAATCCCGACCTAGGAAAGGCCTATCGAAATTTAGTCCCATCTAAAGATGGCTGTTGGTTAATATAAAAAAATGGGCTATCTATCTATTCTTTCAAAACTCGCAGCGGTAGGAAGAAAATATAATAAAATAATAGTACTAGTTTATTTTAAATCATTTCAAATGTCATAAAACATGACAATCGTTATAACATTTTGTTAAAAATATATTTCATAGGTCCAATAGAAAATAACACAAAAAGATAGATAGTAATTTCCCCAAGCTTCACTCTCGCCATCTTCAAGCATTATCAACTATTCTCTAACCTATGTTGTAATAAGGAGGGAGTCAGAACAATAAGTGTATGGTAAATAGAAATCTCGAGCCTTACTATTTCAGTACTTGGGCAGTACAATTTAAATAAGAACATGTCCTACATAACCGAACCATTTAATACTTCATATAAGAAAAGGAGGCGGGTCCTCAACCAACCACTTAATGCCTTCCATTCCTGAAGCAGGTTTCCTAAATCCCATAACTCAAATCACACGTAATAATTGTCCAACAATGTGATAGATAGTACCCAAGTCACTTAATACGTTTTATTGGAAAATAGGCAGACTCTAGCAATTTAAGACCTCAACTGAGGCAGACCCCATCATTTAATACTTATTCCCAAGGCGGACTCCTAAATAGTAACTATCTAGCTGACATTTTATGGAATCTCTTGAGCCACTTAATTCTTTTTTATAAAAAGGCGGACCCTCAATCAGTCACTTAATACCTTATCTCGAAGCGGACCCTTATTGAGATGCACCTAACATGCCTAATAACTAGCCTCTTGGCTATTTAATACTCCATTTGGGGAAAAGAGGGGCTCTTAAACAACCACTTGATTCCTCAAGACCTCAAAGCAGGCCCTTCGTATTATGACCCATACTCATAATAACGTCTCACATTAGTCCAACTATTCATAGGAATTTGTAGCCAGATTACTTGGACAGATTTACCCTATGGAATTTGGGACTAATCTCGTATCATCATAAATACTTATCATAGGAGATGTCTCACATCAACCCCAAAGTCACATTACTGGTAGCCAAATTAGCTGGGTAGAATTCTGTGTGCTTTTTAACCGACCTCATATCCCTATGACTTAGCCATACTGTAAATACTCTTTCTATATATAACACTCATCCCCTCGATTTAAATTAAGGCCTTATAAGGAATCTTCCTTATTACGTCTCAAATATAAATTATTTTCCTAAGGTGGAGTCAATGACAATTATTATTTAGTTAACTACGTAATTATATGTTATAATTATACGTTTATTATGCTAATTGATATATAAATAAATATTCAATTATTATTCTATGCATGTAGAGATTACGTCCTAATTAAGGTTAAATCTCAATTCCTTTTTAACCATAATAATGCAAGCCTTTCCCTTTTCATCCATTTTACCAATAATGTCCAAATTCCAATATCCATAACAAGGGATACTAATATCCATAACAAGGACTCAATACTCATATCAACTGCAATAAATAGACTTGTATATAGAATTTAAATCCAACTTATTTCATATTAAAACAATGGAATAAACCAAAAATGGAAACTTACAATTTAATCAATTCTATGCGCTATTAAACTTCTTTTACATGAATTTAGATGAGAGATTTTATAGAAATAGGTAGAGTAAACTATGAATAAAGATTCTTTCTTTACACACCATTTCTCAATTAAATACCTTAATCAGATCTGGAGAAGAAGAGTAAGAAGTGGAATAGAAGGTTGCAAAAATAAACTGCAAAATCCACAAAACTCCATTATTTTAACACAAAATAATTAAGATTTCAATCTTAAGAATTGACATTTCACTTTGAAGGAATTTTAGAGATGTTAATATGATGTTTTCATAGTCCAAAACTCCCTAACGCATATTAAATCCAAACTATACTATTCAACTACTAAAATAGAAAAACTAAGTTAGTGTTTGGTTTAAAAACGAATTTTGTGTTTTCTGTTTTTAATATGTATGTCAAATATGAGAAGAGTGGAGGGACGCGGAGGGGATGAAAGAAAGACGAATGGGAGGACGGAGGGGATAGAGGGGCAATGGAAGAGTGGATTGTTTCACGTGCTTGTGTTATTTCCCAAAACATGGAAAATAAAAAAAAATTGTTTTCTATTTTGTATGTTAACTTCGTTTTCTAAATTGGTCGTTTTCGAAAATATACATGCGTCATGTGCATTTTTGTATGGACGAAAACCCAAACTTAAAAACAACAAACCAAACACTACCTAAGATTTCCACTCACAGTTGGTCCTTAGCGTTGCTTCTTTTTGGATTTGCAATTCCCATTATAATCACCTTTAGATATCTTCTTTTTAATATATACAACAAGGGATTTTTGTGTCTCTCTTTGTGTATGTATGTTAGATTCAGAAAGGCTGGAGGAGAAGAGGTTTAGAAATTAAATAATAAACAAAGATAGATTATGGTTTCTTACCTGAAAACCCTAATGGAGTTTTCTGAATCTAAAAAGAGATAAATTGATAGAGCTTCACTGATGTTTCCAAAATATTTGTGAATAAAAGTGAGGGGTATAGGGTCTTATTTATAGAAATTTAAATGCACTAGAACTATAGGATGAAAATACATTAAAAAGGATAAATCTGGAGTGTTTAAAATAAAATCCCCTAGCTGCCACCTGTATAGGAGCAGCCGACTGCCCCTATACCACCGGTCGACTGCTAGAGATTGACCGATAGAGGTCAAGGAGTCAACCTCTTCGTCTAATTTTGGGAACGTTTGATTGTTTCTATTGCCTGATTATTTTATTGGGACATTTTGGCACAAGTCCCTAATAAGTTTAAAAATACACAAAACCCAGTAAAAAAAGTTTGTAAATTAGGTCCCTAGAATTAAGTTACCGAATAATGGCATACACTTATGCAATTATTCAGTTAATAATTGTAGACATTTATGCAATTATATCAAAAAATTGCAGACATTTCCACAATTTTTCATTGAAAAATTGCGGAAATTTCCGCAATTTTTCAAAATTTTGCGGAAAATTCCGCAATTATTCACCAAAAAAATTGCGGAAATTTCCGCAATTATTCACCGAAAAAATTGCATAAATTTATGCAACTTTTGGATATAATTGCATAAATGTCTGCAATTATTCAGTGAATAATTGCATAACTATATGCAATTACTTAGTAACTTAATTCTAGGGACCTAAGTTACATACTTTTTTTACTGGGGTTTTTGTGTATTTTGAAACTTATTAGGGATCTGAGCCTAATATTCACTATTTTATTCCCTAATTAACGTTTAACGTTAATTGTCAACTTTAACGTTTAGCTTAATCCCCAAGTAAACCTACAGTTAATTTTTGAAATTCAAATCCTATATTTAAATTCCCATTTGAATTTGAATTTGAACTAAATTAATTTAAATTTGGGAACCTCAAACGCTCATAACTTCTTCATTTGAGCTCCGTTTTCAGCACATTATATATGAAAATAGATCAAAATTTTGCCACGAACATAAAGGAATAACTTTCATGGTCAAATTCTAACTTTATAAAAAAAAATTATCCCTACCCTAATTAATTGAATTTCTCTTAATTTACTTATTTAATTTGGGTTTATTTTACGGGGTATTACACAATATGCAGATCATGGGAATATGCGGGCCAAAAGATTAGGAGTGGGCACGGTCGGTTAACCGAACCGATCGGTTAATTTCAGCGGTTAACTGGTTAAAAATAACGGTTCGGTTAACCGGTTCATCGGTTAAAACCTGTTGCTTTAACCGACCGAACCAATTAAACTAAACCGTGGTTAACCGGTCAAATTAACCGGTTCGGTTAACCAATCGACCATATCGGTTAACCATTTGAACAGTCAATGCATATCATATCTTACTAACTCTGGTCTACACTACCGACTGCATAATACACAAATACATTTGTAATCACCACATTTAACTTTATACAGGCTTATACAAATGCACTGCATATAATATAGTACCATGAATCCACTGCATATAAAGTTACAATTGCAATCATAGCATTTGTCTATACAGGATTACACTTACAATGTCACAGACTCACAACAATCCTCAATGCACTGCATAATAGAGTCACAGACTTACCATAATTCAATAATACATTACTACAGGCTAATACACTTGCAAGCTTGCAGTCACCAGTTGATACATAATACACTCAAATTGCAATAAATATTAAATATTCAGCATAAACGACAATAGAAATACTGAAATACATTCGTTTTCCACTGAAAGTGCAAAGAAAATTAAAATCTACTTTAGTCTTCAAATCAAATCTCTATTTGACTTTCAATCCATATTCCACTCACTAGCGACTGCATTTAAAATGGCAATGCATATATTAAATGATATATTATAAATGACACATATATTTATAATGCATTTAAAAATTAAAATGGCGATGTGGTCTCAATGTGCTTCAATACAATTGTTGAACCAACACAAGCATAGGCATAGCAGCAACAATTATGTATTGCATATTAAACTATAGGTATACCAACATACAAGTATTATAAATAACTATATTAAGTATTATGTATATTAAACTACAGTCATAGTAACATACATGTCATTTAACTACAGGTATACCAACATAAAATAAATGACATTTATATTAAGTATTATGTATATTATGAAGGTTTAGTTTAGTTTAATCTTTAAGATGCTACTCTTCTTTGATAGTAGAAATGTTCATTTAGTTTAATCTTCAAGATGCTACTCTCCTTTCATAGTATAAAATACTAATTAACTAATACATAATGAACTAATCAACTAATATACTAATATAACTTATATAAGTAATTGCAGAATATTGTTCATTTATTTTGGAAGTAAGACTAATAAAAGTAACTATCACCACTACAATACTGTCAGGTCAAACGACCTGTTACTGCATATTGTGTGCTCCAACTAAATATGTAAACAAGAACTAGTTTCAAACTACCAGGGGTACATCTGCAAACTCGTAGTTAACATGGCCTGATGGAAAACCACTTGAAGGTATTATGCTTTGATTACTTGAAAATAAAATAAAAATTAGTTGTTTGTTTGAAGATTGTCTTAACACAATGAAGTTTATTAATTAATGGCAGCCAAGAAGACATAATGAATGACTAAACTGAATGAATATATTCATTCCAAATAATAGTATGAAAGAAGTAACGGCCATGACATAATGAATGACTAAACTGAATGAATATATTCATTCCAAATAATAGTATGAAAGAAGTTAACATGGCTTGATGTAAAACAATTTGACATGTATTTGGGTTCCAGTTTAACATCAGAATTCACTGCTTTTAATTCCAGTAAAGTATGAAGGTATACTAACATACTTATCAAGTGTAAACATAAACTATATGAACATTTGTACTACATGAAACTAACCGTGGTGAAGGTGAATACAACGATGGCGAACATGGACCATCCATGGTGAACATAAAAGATGATGGCGACTCACGTTGACATCCATGTAAAAAATCTACATGCCAAACAAGTTAATCAGAGCATTGTATTTAAAATCCAACAAATGAAGAACTATATTATTTTACAAACGCAAATATCACATGATATTTGCTCATCATAATAAGAAACATCATCGATAGGAACTTCAATCCGATGATCGACAAAAATTGGTTTGGACCTCAACCAATTTTGAGTACAAACTAATGCCTCAACCATCCGTGGACTCAAAGTACTACGAAAAGGATCTATAATTCTTCCTCCGGTGTTAAAAGCGGATTCGGAAGCAACCGTGGATAACAGAATAGCAAGAAGATCTCGTGCAACTAAAGATAAAACACGATATTTGGAACTATTTACCTTCCACCATAGTAAAACATCAAAATTATTTGGTTTACCCTCAATCGGTGCATTTAAATACTTTTCTAGTTCATTACCTTCGTTATTGTGTTGTTGAACCTGTCTTAGAAAAGTATTCATTCTTCTAGAAAGAACATCACTAACATCCTCAACGCGTTCACTAGCAACGAGCGTACTAAGTTGTGGTTCCTCACGCGTTTGTGTTCCAAATGTAGAATCGTTAACATTAAAGTCAAACAACCTTATCAAAATATTCTTCACACTTTTTAATATGTCTTCCACAATATTTTTTTCATACATGTCTTCAACACATAACTTCAAAAATTGGAATTTATACCTTGGCTCAAGCACACACGCAACAAATAAATTTTTGTTCATATTACCTTCGCTTCCCTAATATTTATCAAACTTCATTTTCATACTAATTGCCATTTTACCAAGGTAAGGATTCATTTTATCAACCAATCCTTTAAGTTCTTCTTGAATTCCACTAAGCTTGGCAAAACAAACATTTGCACTAATGGTTAAAGTTTTGCTAAATTTTAAAGTAACATCATAAAAATACTTTAAGAATTTAACAAATAATTCAACATTTTTCCAATCGATAGAACTCGGAGGATGAATTTCATCATCAAAGTAAGCAACAAAAATACCATCATTTTCTTTCATATCATCAAAACCTTTTTGTATTTTAAAGCCGCTTCCAACATCAAATATGTTGAATTCCACCTAGTCGGTACATCCAAAATAAGCATAGATTTATTCTCAATTCCCAAACTTGAACATCTCTCTAAATTTATTCAATCATGACAGAGATGACCTCACAAATTCGACTGTAGTATGAATTCCAGCTATAGTACTACTAATTTCTTTTAGCCCATCATTGACGATTAAATTGGTTATATGAGCACAACAACGAATATGCATGAAATCACCATTGAAAACACAACCACCATTATAATCATTTAATTCGCTTTTCACATAATTAATTGCCACTTCATTTGCACTAGCATTATCGACCGTGATAGACACTATTCTTTTGAGTTCCCAATTTTTGATACAACGGACAATAACTTTTCCAATATTTTCTCCTTTATGACTAGTAATCACACAAAAAATTATAATCTGTTTATGTAACTTCCAATCTCGGTCAATAAAGTGTGCAGTTAAAACCATATAATCCACATTTTGAATAGATGTCCATGTATCAGTAGTTAGACAAACACCATGCAATGATTTTGAGAACATTTTTTAAGAGATTCTATCGAGTCCCAATATAATTGAAGCACATCCCTACAAATTGTTCTACGTGAAGGAACTTCAAAACTAGGACACAATTATCGACAAAATTGAAGAAAACCTTCACCCTCCACAAAACTAAAAGGGAGTTCATCAATAACGAGCATTCGAGCTAATGCTTTTCTACATTCCTCTTTATTGAATGAACATGCGATAAGATTGCAAACTACCTTCACTATCGCTATTTATTCCAAAAGCTAAAGTTTTTTTTATCTCTTATCACTATCACGTGAAATGGACTTACACGAATGTTTTATATGGTATTTTAAATGTGTAGTGCCATTTGATTTAGAATCACATGAAAATTGTTGACCACAATAGTTGCATACACATTTTTGAAAATTGAAATTAGCATCTTTAGTAAAATGTTCCCATACCGAAGAAGGCTTTCCAAAAGAAGGCTTGCGCACCGGATGTGGAGGAGGTTTTCTAATATTGATGTCTTCTTCGCTGGTTTCCTCATCATCCGCTTCTTCCACAAACTCATCGTCATCTCTTGTTTCTCTAGAACTACCTATTTGTACCTGTTATAGTGCATGAAAACCAAAAATTAATATACAGTTAAGTTCATACTATTAAGTTAATATACAGTTAAGTTCATACTATTAACTTAATATACAGTTAAGTTCATATAGTTAATATTACTATTAAGTTCATACAGTTAAGTATTAAGTTAATATACTATTAAGCTCATACTATTTAAAAAATAGTTAAAATAGTTCATACTATTTAAAAAATTAAAATATTTAAGTAATTTAAGTTCATATTATTTACATGATCATACTTAAGTATTTATAAAAAATACTGAGTATAAAATACCGAGTATAAAAAAATTAAACTATCTACATGTAAGTAATTACACTGTAAAAATACTATAAAACTATCTACATGTAAGTATAATATTACTGTAAAAATAGTTCATACTATTTATGTAACAACCCTGGTTTTGGAGATTACCTTTAAATATTAAATTATAACGGTAGTTATGATTTAATATTGTGAACTAAAATTAAAATTGGTGATTTTAAATTGCTTATTTGGAATAAACAATGAATTTTGGGAAATAAAATGTGAAAATAAAATTTAAAAGCTTTATTTTACTTGTTTGGGTTAATAATGAATGACAAATGATTTTTATTTGGAGAAAATGTAATAATTTTAGTAATTATTGCCAATTACTTCTTTTAATAATTTTTAAAGGAAGTATTTGATTTTTAAAGGTTGTTTAATCAAATAAAAAGGTGGAAATTGGTTTTAAAATGAGTTTTAATTAAAATTTGAGTTTAGAATGGTTAATAATATTTTTCTAAGCAAGAAAAATATTTTGTGGAATTTTAGAAGTTAAAAACAATGTTTTATTCATTTATTTGAGTAAATGGTGTATTTTTGTTAAATTAAGGATTTTAATAATAAAAATGTTTTTAAAATACAAATTAATCTTTTTATATGATGGAAATTTTTTTATTTTATATGTATACAAGTTTTCATAATCTTCTTGTGTAAAACTTGTGAGAAAACGAATTTTATTTGTGTGTATATGTGATATGCACACATATTTTGGCTAAGTTTTGATTTTAATCTTAAGCCACCTTATTTTCTTTTTAAGTTGGGTCCAATTCAGCCCATTACCTCACTAAGCCTGGTTAGAAGGAGAAATAAAAAGGTAGCTGTACGTTCTTTTTCTTACTTCTCTTCTTCTTCCTCTCAAAAAACAGTAAACCCACCTCCATCAAATTAAAATCCAAGCAAATTTCTTCAACTAAATTCATTAAATTACTATCTTTTTCAATCTACAGAATAAATCTCAGGTAATCTAACTCCAAACATCACAATTTCATCAAAATTTCTGATTTGTGAAAGTGATTTTCTAATTACAGTAAAAACTCTCCTTTGCATGCACTGTTCTCTTGTTCTACAGGTTCTACAAGCTTATAATCAAGCATACAACTTCCTCCTTTCATCAAAAATCTGAGCTTTTGCAACAAATCAGCAAGGTGAGTTGTAATACTCACAAATCTTAGCTAAGCCAAGCTCAAAATTGCAAGAAACCGTAAAACGATTAGCTATGTTTGTATATTTTTGCTGTTGTTTTTCTGTTCAAAATCAGTTTCATACTGCTACTTTGAAAGCCTGTAAATTTTGATTTCGGCAACGAAATGCTGTCGGATTTCTTGAATTTGGTAGCTTGCATGTTGAACTTTGTTTTTTGCAAACTTTGGTCGAAAAACATTGTCATTTTAATGTTCAATCCATTGCTGCAAAATCAACAAAACACAGTTTTTCTGCCTGTAGAAATTGTTGAGTTGCTGCAAACATGGCCTGAGTCCATGTTTGAGACATCATAACTTCATCATAATTTATCCAAATTGTGTGATTTTTTTTGTTTGAAAGATGACGTTTTGTACTATAAGCATACCAAATTTCAGGTCAATGTGACCTACATAGCTTATAGAAATATGCTGCCGAACTTTGACTCGGAGCATGTTTTTGCCCAGATTTTTACAGTGAAAACACTGCCTGGGTTCAACTTCGAGACATCATATCTTTTAAATACTTTGTTTAAATTGCATGATTCTTGGTGCAGTTTAAAGTCTTATTGTTGATCTTTGTGCGTGTTAATTTTCAGGTCATTTCGACCTATAGATCTTATAGAAATATGCTGCCAAACTTGTACTCATAGCATGTTTTTACCCAGAGTTTTACAGTGAAAACACTGTCTGGGTCCTACTTTGAGACATCATAACTTTCTCATATTTTATCCAAATTGCATCAATTTTTTTGTTTGAAAGATAAAGTTTTCTACTACACGCTGACCAATTTTGAGCTCAATACAATGCCATTTGATCCTATGTTTCATGCCTGGAAGTTGAACCAAATATGGTTTCAGGCCTGTACATTTTTGGTTCTTGAACTGTTGCAAACATGGCCCGAGTTCATGTTTGAGACAGCATAACTCATTCGTTTCAGATCGGATTTGAGTGATTCATTTTGCAGATTGAAGTAGGAGTATTGATTACATTCCTACAAAATTTCATGATAATCTGGGTTCGTTTGCTATTTCGAAACTGCTGTCGAACTTGTACTCGCAGCTTGCTGTAATTTAGTGTTTAAAACCTTGTTTTGGTCCAACTTTAAAACGACACAGATTCTTCGTTTCAAATCGGATTTGAATGATTATTTTTGCAGATTGAAGTAGGAATGTAGAACTACATTCCTGCAAAATTTCAAGTCATTTTGACACAGTTAACTTGTTCAAACCTGCTGTCGAATATTGAGTCGCAACTTGTTTTAAACGGATAATGCGGTGTAATTTCCGTTATTTCGATGTTTTCTTGATATTTCTTTCTGGATTTCATACACAGCTATTATAATGTGTTTTAAAAATGTTGTTCAAATAAATGGGCTTTAGAAATTATTATTATATATTATTTTGTATATAAAAAACATATACTCTATAATAAGAGAATTTAAAGGCAATTTCTAAAGCGATTTCGAAACGTTCCTAAAACTCATTTTCTTCAACTTAATTTCTATATAAAACACACAATTTTGCACTTCGAGTGAAGAGGGAGGAGAATTAAATGATTAGATAAAACGGGTGCTATGAACACGTGCGTTTATCTTTTCAGTTAATTCCTAATCTATTCGTTTGATCGTTTTGACCTTCGGGTCTGGTTTACCGATGAGATGAGGTAAACTTTGTACCGCTTTGAGTGTGGAATTGACTAACGGTTAGTAAACCGTTTAGTGCAAACGTGTGGTATGAGACACACATTAACACTTTGCGAGTTCCTATCCGAGATGTTTGTGACACATATTGCCAGTTAGTGGTGTCCAGTACTGGGCCTCCGGACCTTCGCCACTACAGTTTCTTGCCTTCGGGTTTGTGCCTTCGGGTTTATTGCCTTTAGGTTTGTGCCTTCGGGTTTGTTGCCTTCAGGTTTGTTGCCCTATAGTATCGCTTGTGGAGTTGGTTCTTCGTCACCGCTCGAGAGATACTTGGGTTTGTCGCCTTTGGGCTTGTGGATCCTTATTTATACAGTACTGAGCACGTGCATCCTTTGTTTCTTTGATATTTATATTTCCCTAGATTATCGCCTTTCGGAGTAGGTCCTTTGAACCACACGATATATAGCGATTACCTTGTGGAAACTTATGTTACCTTTATTGGCATTTGTTATTTGCCTATTTGGCTTGATTTGGGTATTCATATCCTTTGTTTATTTGAGTTGCCGATGATATGAGGCTTGTTATGATTTATCTTTTGTTAGATGATCGAGTTATCTCTTTTAGAGATATTTGTGGTTCTTTATGACCTTGCATGTTTATTATCATTTAGCTTATCTAACTGATTTGTTTAGCTAGACTGACCCTTGTATTTTATACTCGGAACAGACCGAGGTGTTTCAGGTTAGGTACATTTGGACTTAGCCTATTCTGCTTCCGCATGGACTATTCTGCTAGCTCCTTTTGTTATAGCTTTTTATGTAGTCCTTTTTGGTTGTAACTCTGTTATGTATATTCTTTTGACTCGCTTGTATATTGTGGTTGCTACACCACTTGACATGTATCATTTTGTATACTCTGTGATGTATATGTTTATGCGTATATGTATGTGATGATCTACTGTTCTGTGATGTGTTTTACATTTGAGTTGTTATATTTTGTTCTGTTAGATCTTATAGCCATTATAGTTTGTATTAAATATCTATTGGGTATGTCGATCCACATGGATATATATATATATATGCTACATTTATCGACGTATTCAGTAGATAGTTAAGACAAGGCTATAGATGGTCACTCCTATCCAGCTCTATTCTCCGTATTAGCAGACGGTATTACCTTGTAATACTCTTTGCTAATGTGGGTCTCGGAGTAGGGCGTCATAATTTACATGTTCATACTTAAGTATTTATAAAAAATACTGAGTATAAGAAAATTAAACTATCTACTGTAAAAATAGTTCATACTATTTGCTACTGTAAGTAATTTAAGTTTATAAAAAATTAAACTATTTACATGTTCATACTTAACTGTAAATTTATAAACTATTTAAGTTCTAACTATTTAAAAAAATTATAAATATTAAATACAGTAAATTTACTGTAAAAATATCAGAATAGATTGTTATATTTCAAAAACCAATGCATATATATTTACATATGGAGCTAATATGCATTTCAAAACCAATGCCCAGATTTCTTTGCAAAAACTGATACATACTTTGAAACCTTTCAACTTTTAAAATCACTGCCACATTTGAAACTATATAGTATATACATCCTCAAAAACATACGTATATGAAATTGGTATTCTTAGAACTAACATATATTCAAAGCTTATATACGTTAGAAACCGTATAAATTTGAAGCAATATATATAAGGTCATGCATATTTGAAAACTGTTGTATGCATCTGAAACTTTTGTTTATTTAAAACTTTGCATTTTTGAAAACTTAGTACATTTGGAACCGCAGGTATGCACCCCATATGTTTAAACTCAAAATAACAGTCATTCGAAACTTTGGAAGATATATGCTCTTACTATACATACACTCGAAATCATATATATATGTACACATTTGAAATCTCATACCTTCGAAACTAATGATATCTATACTTTAAAGACTCTGATGTACTTCAAAAGCTGGTGCATATTGAAAATTTGTATACTTGAAATCCATCTGTTTCCAAAGCTAATATTACTATAAATAATATTACAGATTTAATACTGTAAATTAGTAAACTATAAATATTATTATAGATTTTACTGTAAATTTTACTGTTAATTTTAACTGGATATTAATAATGTAAATTTACTGTCAATTTTAACTGGATATTATTGTAAATTTAATATTGTAAATTAAACTATTTAGTAAAATATTAATAATATTAATACTTAAAAGGATATTACCGTAAAATTTAACTATTACAAATAAATTTAATCAACTATCTAAAGATTTTCGCATGAATCGCATCAGTAAACTATAAATATTATTACAGATTTCGAATCAGTAAACCAAATTTAATCAACCATCAAAAAATAATATTTCTGTTAATATATTACAGTAAACCATATACAGATTTTTGCATCAGTAAAAGTATAATCAACTAATTAAAAGTAAAAGCAATATCATATTCTTCCTCTTTCGGCTAGTATTCACCATATCTCAACTGAGTGACTCAGCCTCAAATCGATCGAGTCGCAGTTGGAATCGCAGGCTTGCAAGTCGTAGTTGGAGTCGCAGTTGTTGAATCGACAATTAAGGAGATAATTATTCGATCGAGAAGATTTGTAAGGGATCTAGGGTTTTTCTTTAAATTGAATGAGGGAACAGGGGCAGCGGCGACATTTATTTAGATTAGGTTTTTGGGGAGTAAAGAGGGAATAGGCTATAATCGTTCAGGAAAGAGATGAATAATATTATAAAAGGAACGAATACGAAATTCACGAATAAGGGTTCAAAATTTATTCAGTTAACGGTTAACCGCGGTTAACAATTGTGTTAACCGTTAACCGAACCGAAGTTGACCAGTTAAAGTCGGTTGGTTAACCTAAAGTTTGTTTAACCATTTATATCGGTTAACGCGGTTCAGTCGACATCGGTTAAGTAGGTTAATTCGGTTAAGTCGGTTAAATGCCAACACCTATAAAAGATAGGCCAACATGTGTGCCACTATGCCACGTGGGCTATTTAAATGATGCGGGTTGGCCTAGTCTATGTCTACGAGCGAGCAACATTCTACCTCCCAAGCCCATGCCTATGTGTGGGGGCAAGCTTGTAAATCTTGCATTTAATGCTCTCACATGTGGCATTGGGTCATTGGGGAAGGCGATTTGTTTTCCCAGGCGCTGCATAGATATTGTGCATTTCTAATGTGGTTATTTGACAAATGCATTGATGATACCTGAATGAGTGAGATTGTTTCCCACGTGGCTGATCCAACAGTCCGCATTACTCCCTGTTGCATATAAATACCTCTCTTCTCTTCCCATCTTTACCGATCTTTTAAAAAATTTCCAGTTAAATGTTTATAGAGCTTTTCTTCTTCATTTTCATTTTCAACTTACCACTGCACACTCGAATAATCATAAGTGATTATCTTTGACTTTGATTCATCATGCTTTCCATATTATTGCTAAAATAGGATTTTTCTTGCTTTTGGACTGATTTTATGATTCCCGTTGTTGTTCTTTCTTCATTTTCATGTTGCATTTCATTTTTACTACCATGATAACTTTAATACCATTGTTGCATCGATGAACTTTGTAATGAACTCCCACTGCGTTCAGCATTCAACTACCATTATTGTGCCATTAATGGTAGTCGTTTGACATTGAGCACCGAACAGACCATACTGGACGTAGAGTTGTCAATATTATTGATCTACACGCTTTGTGTTTAGAGTAGGAAGATAAAGTATTGAGCATGAATCCGTAGGATGGATTAGGTGGTAGGCTTATAGTGTTGCGAGCCATATGGCATTCCTTAGGTTAGGCTTCGAGTGGACTTGTTGCAAGGCTGTATGTTTCTTTTACTAGTGGTGGAGGAGATACTTGCCCTTGAGTCTAATAAGATTTTAACTAGGTAGGGTGGTTTAGTAATCTAGGTTGCTCGTTGATGATTACATATGGTGGAGGCCAATTTTACCAGTGGGCAACAGACTCTTCTTTTAGGAGCTTTTAAGGTTCCGGGGGACCAGGTTGATCTAACCCACTCCTTGGCCAACTATGGTTATGTTAACATTATACCTCTCTATACTTTAGTTGTGAGTTGAGCCTACCAAACCCCAATGGGATATTTTGCCAGGTCACTTGCTTACACGAAGACCAAGGAAATGCTTCACCTCCACTCTTACTTCATCAAGTTCTTGAACTCATCATTTAGCACTGCAGCAACTCACCCTAAATAGTTACAAAATCTTAGAAGGGCTCTTCATCATCTGTTATGACTTAAACATTTCGAGGGTCGATCCTGTTCTGATCATGCTAATCTTCAATCAATGCTGGAATGCCAGGAAAAGCCCAAGGAACTATTACTATCTCTATGTGATCGAGACACCCTCTTCTATGGTCTTCCACGTAAGGCATACCTATCGAGATCTGTTCTTCTTTGTTCAACCATAGTCAATTCGACCCTCACAACACGGGGTTCAATGTGCCCTGTATGTACTTTACTTAATGCATTTTCTTTTTGAACTTTTGCAATAATCAATAACCCATTCTTCTCTTGTCATATTGCAACTTACTAGAACTAGCCTATGCAGTGCCATCTACGATGACCATATTCGCTAGATAATTAAAAACGACCCCCAACAACACCAAAAATCTGGAAATGACTTTAACAGACGAGAACCTCCATTGGCTGGGGTTGTTTCTAGGACAAATAGTGCGAGGTGATGGAGCTTTAGCTAAGGCCCCAAGTAGGAATCCAGCTAAGCCTGCGAGGGTCATGATTAGGGAGCGACCGATGATGGGGTCGATGGTGGATATAGAGGAAGAAGAAGAGGCCATCGTGTTGGCCCAGGTCAGAATGGTATGGGTGATAATGGTGAGTAGGAGACTTATGATCTGGCACTCTTGGAGGATGTTATGGTTCTAGACCGTGATCGTGTTATTGAGTGGTCTTCATGTTACTCTAGCACACTTGAGATGCCTGAGGCAGTGGTGTGACTGAGCGTAGGTACTGGATAGAACAACAAGCGATGGATCCTCCTCTGAGCCCCCTCCCACCCATGTCTCCAACCCAAGTTGTAACGACCTGTTTTTTACGTATCAGAAGATCGTAAAATATTAATATTATTTTTATATAGGGTCGTATGATTCTATAACTTTAGGAAATGACTAATAAAAACATTTTCCATTCTTATAATTTTTATCAAACAATTTTAATCTTGAAAATCTTATAAGACGTATAACTTTTGATAGGAGCTGAGTTATAGTCTGAAACCACTTCCATTAGATTGGGATGATGATTTCTCCTTCAATAGAATGGTCTAGGAAAATGGACTTACTGTTTGGGAGATATGGTTGTTTGAAGTTTCACTTAATTTTAAGATAGCTTAGTGGGTAAGTAAGGGGATTAATGGCAAAGTCCAAGCATATTTCAAGATTAGCACCCATAGGGGACGGATGAGGCTTCTCCTTGTCATTTCACACTTTCCAAAATAGTTAAAGTAGCCGCTATTAACGTTCTCTAGCCTTATATCACTTTTAGTGTTACTTTAATTAGCCAAATCTTGTCACTAGAAGGAGATTAGTAAAATTAGCACTTATATTGTAGGATTTGCTGTTAGGAACATCTTAGATTTTCTGTTCATTTTGAGATTTGAGCTCTTTTGAATTGCTTTGGATTCTAGGTGAGCGGTTAGGACCTCTCACTTACTAAACTTACTAATTAGTTAATATACACCATAAAATGATGTTTTGAACCCTAAAACGTGTTTAAAACCTCAATTAATCACATAAGTTAATTTGAAACGATTTTACAAACTTTAATGAATTTTTGTTCTTATGGATCTCCTTTGTTCTTATAGTTCATCCTTTTTCTAACCCTTAGAGTTAGGCTCTAATTTTATGTGTATGAATATTTGTTCACTTGAATATAGTTTATAGGTTAATTGCTTGAATGTATTATGTTTGTTTGGTTGAAAATTCCGATCAAATGGCAATTTAGAATTAGGTCTACTGTCATATATCGACGATGATCCAAGAATTCAACTTCACTAAAATTTGATGCAAACTATGTGGGGCAACAAAGAAGGCCTCACAAAGCTCCTCTTCAAGTTTCGAGTCATTTGGAGTTCATTGGCTCAAGTTATGGTCGAAGGCAATATGGAACGGTTGTAGTATGAAGGCCTTAGATCGATGGAGGAGTGTTTCAGGTTTTGGAGCTAAGTGTTTTGAGTTCTGGAGGAAGCTGCTTCGGGTTGCATAGGATTTACTTAGATTTCCACTTAGAAAAAAATAGCCTAAGTTTCTTGGATCTATAGGCTTGGATCGGTAAGCATAGATTAGTAAAGCTTGGATCGATGATGGAGCATGGATTAGTGTAGCTTGGATCGCTAGTGGAGCTTGGTTCAGTGAAGGGGAGGATCAAGGCCGATTTAGGTCTCCACTATGGTCGCTTCGGGTCTTTTTCATCATTGCTTCGAGTATCACTTTGGACCTTCGCACTCACCCTTGCTTCGAGTCATGTTCATGGTTTCTCCAAGCCAAATTAGTGATTGCTTTGAGTTCATGCTGCCATTACTTCGAGCCAACTTATGTGCTTAGTCAAATTTTGCTAAGGACTAGGTCGGCACCGAGTTGTGAACTCGGTGCCGAACTTTCGATGATGACGACGCATGCTTTGGGGAGTGATGACTTCAATGATGGGATGGCTGTACTTCAAGACATAGAGTAGAGGACTACGAGTCGGATTAAAGGAACTGTCAGAGAGTTATAGGACAAACGATGATATTACGACTAACAATGATTGTCGAGAATAATCCTGAACCGCGACAAATTTAGATGGAGTTGAAAAAAAAGTTCCAGGTTGTGCTCCGATACGGATTACTTGTGTAAATGGATTGTTGATACTCAGATGTTTCAATGTGTACTCGCGAAGCAGGATTAAGTGAGAATGCTTATTTGGGCATACAGGGTGCCCTAGATCACACAATGTTTCAATCCATTATACCTTGGGCTATTTTCTGAGACTTTGAGTAGTCCTTGACTATATAGGAAGGTTGTACGAGTATCATATATCCAACGCACTGAGTGAGTAAATATGAGATGGATGATGGATCAAGTGTTTTCTTTGATTGCTTATCACCATAGGGATGTCACACGAGTGGATATCATCGATGTAAATATCTGGACAGCCATTAGTAGCTTGACATATAGTACACCCATGATGATTATGATATAGAGCAGCATATATCCTGTGTTATGTGCTAATTATTTGGATGTAGGGACAACTTAAGTATGATTCTCCATACCCATTTGTCCTAGTATATTGACTTTATTATATTTGAGATTTTATACTTCTCACACCAGACTGTTGTCTTACTCGGGATTTTATGCTTTTATTTCTATTATTACGAGTACATTTAACTGAGTAGATTAGGGTTATCAAGTCTAGTGAGCATGTGGAGCTGGACAGGTGGAGAACAAGAGGCTACATTCTCATGTATTATTATATTTTGCTATTACTGCATATTATTCCTCTACGTGGCATTATAGAGCTTACTAGTGCCTTTACCTATTTAGAGACAGTTATTTATTTGAGTTTATTTTTAGTTTTACAAAATCTATCACTTATGTTGTATAACTGTATGGATCTGTGTACTTTGATTTATATGGTTTATTCAGTTATTACTGTATCGCCTGTTTTATATCCGTAATGATTATTATACTCTATTCGATGCGCTGTGAGACATACGATAAGTTCTGCGATTGTTTCTGTTCTTCTCAACCCTTGAAAATCATCCTACATCGACCGAGAACCATTATAGTGCACTCTAGAGGTATATTGGGTGCTAGTGGTGTAGGGTTGTCGTCATACAAATAACTTACATAGCCCCCCTCCAATAAACCAAAGTCTGAAGGGGTGCACTTGTTAGAAGGTGACGAGGGGAGCATTCTGATGAGGGTAGCTTAGTTTCCTTGTTTTGCCTCTATTTTCTTTGACATGTTTCTAACTCTCCTCCCTTTTTATGTGTTTTAGTGGTTCGCTTAAACCTTGCACCAACTTTGGATTCCACTACCACGGGAAGCATCCCATCTCGGAGCTTGGCCTCGCTTCCTTGCATAGGCACCAATGCCCACCAGTAGATGTCGACTAGCCCCCAACCGACACAAGAAGGGGGACATGTCCTCCTTGTACATGCTCTAACACTGTCGGTGCAACGACCCGTAATTTTATCACTTTAATTTGGAATATGCAGTTAATTTAAAATATTGAAATATAGGTTTATTAAACATAAATAAACATGTTTTCTGTAATAAATGATAATAGTGATCTTGTTTCTAAAATTATTTTCCCAAAAAATAAGGATTTTGGATTTTCGTCGGAAAAATATCGATAATATGACCAAAAATAATTTTATCGATAAACAGCTATTTACCTTCAAAAGTCACGCACGATTTTTTTTACACACTTTTATTAACTACTTAAAAAACAATAAGTAATAAAAATAATTTTCCATTTTTGGAAATAAAATAATTATGATGTCATCATTTTCATAAATGAGCATATAAGGAAAATTTTGGTATTTAAATATCCAAATAATTATTTTTAAATGATGAATGATCCATTGTTTTAGCAAAGCCAGCCAGCTTTAAAGTGGGTCGTGCCACTGTATAAAATGGGAAAACAGGTCTTCTGCATATGCATAGAACAGCTAAAAGGGAAGAGCCCAAACAATAAGAAAAAAATATAAAGCACAGGAGATAGGCAAATAGGCCTACGCTTCTAACCAAAAAATACCACGAGCCCTCCAAGGAAGGACTGCCACTGACAACAACAAACGACGGGCCAATAACTTTCACGTACCCAGAGAAAAGAGCAGCCATATTTGGGACATACCCCTCAGACGTAGGCAAGTAGATAAATTTCCTATCCTAAGTGACATCATAAAACTTACTTTTATTCTCCTTACCAATCTCACCATCCCTAGTTAGGGTGAGACCCTCTCCCTCAATATGGTAAATAAAAGAATGATTCTCACCCACAACATCACTGATATAGGCAAAATAAGTGTCAGCCTCAGGCGAGTACCGCATATCTGAAGGATCATGAATCCAGGCCCGCTCCTTAGAATTCCAATAAATAGTATCGGTCGACTTCGCACTATCAGGCTGGGCTAGACTAGGAGGAGCAACTACTGTAGGAGCAACTGCAAAAGAAACATATACAGGGTTGACCGTACAGACTGGAGCAAGAACAGCAACCGCCGGTAGGGCTGGACAAACAGGAGAGTCAATAGAGGGAGCAACACTAGTAGAAGCATTATCTGTAAGGGAATCAGAAGGGGGAAGAGCAACCTTCGGAACCTACTTCTTGACAGGAGGTTGAGGAAGCGGAACCCAAACAGATAAAGGCACTGCTGAGGAAGAACATGGACAAGCTTCAGAAAGATGTCCAAATGACTAACAGGACGTGCAGATCTCTGGTTTCCAACTATATCGAACTCTGACCTCAGCAATAAGGCCATCATCAAGTTGGATTGTCAACACTGAAGGTAAAGGTTTGGCAGGTGTTATTTCGACGAGGGCTTTTGCATAAACCAGTCTCTTCTTGGCTACAGTATTTGCATCATAATATATCGCCTTCCCAACAAGGCCTGCTAGCCAATCAATCCCGATCAGAGGGTGAAGAACAAATGGTATATGAGAAAAATGGGCCCAGACTGGAATAGATAACACCTGATCCTTAGCCCAATCAACCGAAGGACTTCAGGTTGTTATGGTAAAAGGTTTGCCATCAATGAGAATTGGGTCGGACTCAAGAATACGTTGTCTTTCGACAGCACGGGAGAATTTAAAGTAGAACATTGTATTATCATAATAATAAACACTTAAACTACCTTTAGGTTTCCATACCTGGTTGCAACGTGCCTTAACAAGCTGATAGGAAAGATTGGAATCGAGGAAAAAAACCCACTAAGTAATCCTTCCAAAATTCAATACCGACCTCCAACACTTCCAATGGTGGAATCAAAACACCCTCTTTTACGACTTTTTCAAAACAGCGGGGAGTGTATACACCTGCGTTATTTGACAACTTAGAGAATAATGACATCCACTTAGGGATAGCCTTAAGCATAGAGGCATCCAGAGGATACAAACTGCGGTGATTTAAACCGGTGACATTTGTCTGGGAATTTGGTCGAACACAAGGTGAGCATGAGTGACCATTGTTAGATAACCCATCAGCCACCACATCAAAAGCAAATAAACTCCTAGCCCCCACTATATGACATGAATTAGCCAATTCTAGCGAAGCACCCTTAGCCATTACAACCCCAAAAATTGGAGATTCATCCATACACTTATCAACTGCTACAGGCAACACAGCAGTCGAACTCGACCAATGGTTATTACAATTCGCAGCTAAGAAGGGCGACAGAGGGTTCTCACCAAAGTTTGTTGGATTGCCAATCAATGGTGGTGAATTCCGAAGCGAGTCCAAGTCAGACAGAAGACCGGATATAGGATTAACTTCATCAATCATTGGCGAGGTAGCCACGATGACTAGAATAGCAGCCGTAGGCGAAGCAGGCGCCGACGATGAGCAAGAAATGTGAGGAGTCCCCATAACACTGGAGTTGAAGAGAACGCCAGATCGAGTTAGAGATCAATCCAGATCTGGCGACTTGCGATTCTGCTTAGCCATAGAGGAGCAAACGAGATTTAGAAGGAAGGAAACGCGAGATTCAGATGAACGTGAATCGCCGAAAGGGGGCCATTGAATTTATTGAAATATACCAAAATTTATTGAAAGATATATAAAATTATTATAGTATAAAATTTATTATATCCATATAAAATTTATTGAAATGTACCAAAATTGAAAGATATATAAAATTTATTGAAAGAAAACGCGAGATTCAGAAAAACACTATATCCATTTTAATTATTATATAGTGATAATAACTGATTTATAATAGTTTTATAAATATATATATACTTGTTTTATAAAGATATATAAATCATCGCATTTTGGCAAATCGACGTCATATTTTTGTAAATGGATTTTAATATTATTTAATATGCTTTTATAGCTCAAATAATCTTGTTTCATTTATTTAAAGATGATAAGAAATTTATTTTCAAGTTTTGATTACATAAATAAATAGTTTGATTAAAAACTGGAAATGTGACCGGGATTCAAATTTTGAATTTTTGACCTTTCGTCAAAGGAAGTTGTCTCAAATCGTTGCAACATTATTTGACACACATACACACATGCATGTACATACACACACACACACACATAGATATATATATATATATATATGTATGTATGTATGTATGTATGTATGTATATATATGTATGTATTTATGTATACATAATTAGTCACATAAAGGGTTTGCAAATATCTAAATATGTATATACATAATCTTCCTTAAATGTATACAAATGAAAGCTTCAACCTTAGGAGTCAAAAAGAAAACTCACCATCACTCAATCAAGGGGGAAAAGCCCATAGAGGGTGTGGGTTCGACCGAAGTGATGGAAGGGGGGTGCACATCGGTGAGGTGATGGCTCATAATGCGTTGGTCGATATTTTACAAATTTTTTCTATAAACACCCACCCTAAGGCTTTAAAATTCTCATACCAAAACTCTTCTTCTTCCTTCATCTTGAGCTACTTAATGCACTTTAATGGCTTCCTTATCTTAGAGAAGTCAAGAAGAAAAATAATATCAAAAAGAAAGGAAAATAGTTCCATATATAAACAAAGTCAATCCACTTCAAAACCAAGTCAAAAATACTCCCCTCCTCTCTATCAGTGCACGACCCCCCTTAGCACCACCATGATGGCCAAGCTCCACCCATTTTTGAGGCATGGCCGAGCTCCACTAGAGGCAAGGTGGAGATCCAAAGGATTTGGGTGAAAGAAAAAGGAAGGAAGTGCTGCCAGAGTGCCGTCGGAATCAATTCAAGAAGCTTTAGAAAAAAGTTTGGCAAAGTGGAAATCGATCGTGAGAAACTCTACTAGTTTATTTTATTAAACTATATAATGATATGATATGTTTTGTCATGCTTGTTTCCTATGTTTGATCATCATGTTTTGAATGCGATAATATGTTTGCTTGGTTGTGGAAAAAATTCATGATAAATACACTATGAAGATATCTGTTTGGGACATTGAAATCTTCGTTGCAAGGACTGCTCGCTACTGATCCTAGAGGTGATTCCCAAACAAGATGTAGTAGGAGGAGTGCCTTCAGTTTGTCCTGTTCCTAGATAACATGTATGGACGAGTGTCTGAAGTTGCATTTCTAAGACCGCGTACATTGATTTTTACAAATGTACATTTGTTTGGTGGTGTAGGAGGTAACCCCTCTTACACTTAACACCCTTCCCTGAGGCGTACGAACTCGGGGATTGTACTTAAATGAAAATCAATAGTGTGTTATTAGAAATGGAAATGTGACATTCAAAGTGGGATTTATTTTTTAAAAGGTAATATGTTACCTCAGGCCTGACACTCGAAAATGGCTAAAACAGGATACGCCGTAAGGCTATGTGGGTTGCACTCAATAGGGTATGGTCATCACCTTTCTAGATTACCCTTCATATGTTGGGTTTGTTGTGTATGCTATAGCCATGGATAGGTTGGGAACGATGGGGGTTATATCATATTCGGTACTATCCAAGATCATTGTGTTGATCACTGGAAATGGGTAGTCTAGTCTTGCCAGATGTAGAGGATCGTCTGTTGGTCCTCAGTACATTCCTTTAGAGATGTACTGTACGAAAGGTAGTCCCTTACCTATCATTGTATGGAATTCATTCTCTAATAAGTTCCTTCGGATTTAGTTGTATACCTATTATGCTAGAATTTAATCAATGTAACCATTTTTGCTATGATTAATAAGTATTTGTAATCCAGAAACTATTATAATTTCATTGGATTTTACGTAGCAATGCTTTGGTTATCATAAGGTAAAACTCGGCTGTGTTTATGTGCCGCGTGGTCTTATGAGATATCCTTTGCTTTTAAAAATATCTTTGTTTTGAGTTTTCTCACCAGTCCCATAACTAACCAGAATGTTATTTTCTTTTCCCTTAAACTCTAGGTGTCCTATTTTTCTGGGCAGCCAAGTAGTTCAGGTCTAGCTTGGAACATTTTGGAGGAGATTGGAGCAGGAGCTGGAGTTTCCTCTGTAGATGGTTATCTATTTCCGTTTCCACTGCATTTGTTTACTGTTTGTATTCATCATTAGTAGGGACAAAGATTTATAACTATCTAGACTGAGATTAGAATAGACCCTGATGTATGTATTTAAAATTTCCATAGTAAAGGTTATAACTTGAAATAATATATGTTACTTTATTCCTGTAAAATTCAGTTCTGTCTTTATTTTTCTTCTTACTCTTAATGATCAGTTTTTCGGGCACTTGAATGCTTGGCACGCAATACAATGGACGTATTAGTGTTGATTTCGAGGGTCGAAAATCCCGTTAGTCATAGTTGGTATCACAACTTATGTAACGACCCAGAATTTCTGTCATTTGAAATTTAGATATTTAATTGATTTTAAATATTAACAAGTAAGATTTGTATGTCGAATAAATTTAAATTCGAATATAGTGATTTAATTGTATAATTAAATCGATAATTTGAAATTTGAAATTTCAGAAATAATTGGAAATTGGGTTTAAAGTAATTAAAAATGATTTATAAAGTTATATTAAATCATATTGGAGTTAGAATGATGTTATAGAACTTTTAAAATTGAATTAAAAGATAATTTGTAGAAATTGAATATTTTAATATTTAATCGACTAGTAAAAATAGTCATTTTTCAAACAGTCTTGGATTTCGACAAAACCAGTTTCATCGGATCTGTAATGTTATATTATTGTAAGATTTAAAACTTTGTATCAATCAGATTTACGGTTTGTCCGGGGCAAGCCAAAACGCATAGAAATTTGTTTAACCGATTTAATTTAAATTTGATCGTTTATTTCCGTCACTCGCGCATATGATCGAATTGGCTCTTGATACCTATTCCATTGTGTCCGGAACGCGGGTAAAACCCTAGAAACGTCAGCCAGCACGCTTCGTTTGGAGTTCGGAAAATCTCGGATGAATAGTGTTTCGTCAAATTTTCTATATAAGGACCTAGCTTTTTCTATTTTTCACTAAAGCCCTAGCTAGGGTTTACAGCCGCCTGTTTTATATTCAATGGCTGAAATATTGTCATCTTCTCCCTCAAATTCTGATCGATCCATCAATAATTAGCAAAATCTTTCAACTACAATATCGTAGAGGGCATCAAGATCGTTCAATCCCACGGTGATGATCTTAATCAGAGCGACGTGGAGGAAGAAAATTGCTCGCATTCATCACGCATTCTTGCGTGGTTTTCAATACCATGGGGAGGCCGAGCTCGTTGATAATCAAGGCGGTGGTGCACGAGGATGTGGGCTTCGTGATGGCATTGCTCGATCGACGTGGAAGTGGACGAGGAGGCCGGGGCAATTAGGTTTAAGTGGCGGCTCTATGGGTTATTTTAGAATGGGATGGAACGATGGGGGAGAAGATACAGGCAATGGCCAGATGATGATGAAAGAAATCGAACGGCCAAATGTGAGTAAGGTTTTAAAATAGAAAAGAAAATAGTAAATTATTATATTATAAAATTGTATTAACTTCTAAATATCATAACTTTGTCATGCGAGGTCCGTTTCTGACAAAACGAATTGCATTGGAACCGTATTGACGAGCACTACATTTCAGAGCTGGTTTGGAATTGATTGGAGCTAGTGTGAATTTTGAGTAAAATTAAATGCGTGTTTAATTTTATTCGAAATAAAACACTGCAACTGTTATCAGAAACTCAAGGTGAGAACTTCTCACTCAATCGAATTCTGTTTCGATTTAAATTTTAAATAGTTAAATTTAAAATTGGTTGATTGTGTGCACTACGCCATAGATGACCTTCTGCAACAATTTTGCAAGGTGTTGCCAGCTAAAATGTTGCGATAGATATAAAATTTTGGTCCTACTGCAACGTTGTATTTTTGGTGTTACCTTAGCCATAAAAATGTGTTGCTCTAGCTAAACAAGTGTAACACGATGCAACATTTTTATAAAGTGTTGCTATAGATGTATTCAAATTAAAAAATTAATAAAATTAGCAATCCGTGTGAATACGATCCAACGATCTACATTTAATCTGATTGTTAAAATGGATCACCACTACAATTTGTCCCAAATTTTCGTTTTCCCGCTTTACTTTTCATATCATTTTGTTCTCACCCCCAATTTCCAAATCCCTAATTTCGTTTTCCCTAATCTGTATGGAAGATGTTCCCTTTTAACCCAATCGGATCTGATGCTATTACATTTCTATTCAATCTTCCACTCCAGTATTCAGAGGACACAACTTCGTTTTCTATTCAATTGGCAGCTGAAGTAGTTCGTTTAGCTCCACACCCGAAGTACAAGAGAAGAGTTCGAATCAAGAAGAGGTACCAAGCACACGATCCTGATAATAAATTTAAAGTCGAAGATTACGTGGGGCTTGAAAAGATTAGGCCGATAAGCAAGACCAAGACTTTTCTTGTTGTTTCTGTTGCTGCCAGGAACACACCTAAGAGTGTCGAGACTGTGCCTCTTGAGTTGCTTGAGATACCACTGCAGTCCAATGAAGAGTAGGCTGTCTAATTTTCGGTTTGTTTTGACCTTTTTTTTTCATTTTGTGATATTTGATACTGTGGATTTATGCATTTTCTGTATCTGAATGGCAAGTTTCAAAATTTCATCTTGCTTCATGTATTTTGAGGTATATTGTTGAATTTGGATTGGAGTGGTCTTCCATATTGCACCTTGAAGATAGAATAGAGAATGACTGGAAGAGCTATTTTGTAATGCACTAAAAGTGTTCGATACTTTGTGTGAATGGTATTGTTATCAAAATGTCCGGTTTCCTGTAGTTTCACATTGATATACTTCAAAATTTTCACTGCATTTTGTTCTTTCATGTTCGAAAAATGACATATCACGTATATATAAGCTTTCTACTATTGTAAAACCACTTATCTGCACCACAAACATTTGGCATAGTGTCTGGATGCGGTCGGTGAAGTGATGTAGCGGGCTATGGTTGTTCCAGTTTGGATGCGGTCGGTGAAGTGATGATGGGTATGAATTGTAATTGAATTGAATTGAATTTGTATGAATTGTAATGCTTGAGTAAACGAGTTTGGTTTTTCTTTTGTAGGCTAATGATGGTCCAAATCTGAAGATATATAGCTTGGTGCTTTGAACTAATGTACATGTATGAACTGACCTTTGATTCTCTTGTTGATGAAAGGCGAAGCAGTCTTCTTAGAGTTGATGATCCAAATCTGTAGATATATAGCTTGTAGTGAGAAGCAATGTTGTTTGCTGTCAACCAAGGGTGGTGCTTGGTTTTGTTGCGAATTTACAGTGTGAAAGTTTGATGATGTTTGGGTTGTCGGAATGGGTAATCAGCGATTGTGATTAGGTGATTAGGCGATTTGGCAACCTGAAGTCGAATTTGGCAACTGAAATAGTTTGTTGGTGAGGCAATTAGAGGATGGAGGCTGGTGGTTTAGAAGTATGTGTGGTGCATCATTTTACATCGTTTCAAAGAAGGCTCGATCTTTCGAAATCGGATGAATCGGGCCGTGCCCAAAGGACCGGGGGGGTGGCATATTTGTGTATTAGTTACCTAGTGTAAGAGGTAACCCGGCCTTGTGTTGGCAGAGAGCTAGTTAGTTCTTGGGATGTCCCGCCAGAGGCGTACCCATGTGGTAGTAGGAAGTTCCTTAGCCTAACCATTTGTTGGAAAATCCAAAGAAACAATACGAGGCCTTTACGATTGCAATTTGTATAACCTGTCTCCTCAGGCGGCAGCTATAAATGGCATAATATAATGGTACCTATGCTGGCTAAGATTAAAATTGTATTTTCGAAAGAATTTTCACACTATGCACTAGCAATAATATCACAAGAGCTTTTCTTGCGTAGTAAGCATATTTGACTATCATAAGAAGAAATCTCCTCCAAGTCTGCGATTGCATTGTGTGTGTGGTGGAAGGTCTTATGGTAGTTTCATTTTCCAAAAGCATTGCGGATTTCAATGTTTAAAATTCCTTTGTTGTTGTTTTAAAGATAGTAACTGTTTTTAGTTCTCACACCAGTCCCATGACTGACCTGGAGTTTATTGTTCCCTTCCTAAACTCTGGGTGCCCATAATTTTCCACATGGGCAGCCTAGAGTTAGGTTATCAGGTCATTCTGGATTCAAGAGATGCTGTGGAGCTCAGTGGCGAGCTGGATGGCGAGGCGTATCACTTGTATATGATATTATTATTCCGCTGTGTATTCTGTATGAGGACAAGTTTGTATAACTGTCCATTGATGTATCGTGTGTATATTGACTGTGATGATGTAATGTATAAAATGATATAGTTCTTGATTTAAAGATTATTTATTGATCTATTATATGTTGTTCCGCTGCGATATGTGAGATTCTGATATCGTTTCTGTTGTTTCTTCTTTCTTTCTTTCTTTTTGTCTTCTTATACCTCTTCTTTTTAACCATAACAATTCAGTTTTCGGCATTCAATTGCTCGGCAGTTGATACAGTGGACGTATTAATGTCAATTTTCGGAAGTCGAAAATCCCGAATCGTTACAAATTAGGTTGAGCAAACACCTAAGCCTAGTAGGGGTAAAGTATCACTAGAGAAAGGGTTAGTAACACCCTAGGATGAGTAACTCATTATAGATAGGGTAAGTGACACCCTAGAATGAGTTTGAGTTATTATGTATGAGCGCGTATTTGTTAATGCTGTATAAAAATGATTTTTGTTTTGGAAAATTGGTAAATGAAATAATTTTACCTAAGATTATATTTTGAGTACAAAGCAATATCTTTCAAATGATATAGTTATTTTTGTAGTGTTTGGTAGTCAAGGAAATGATAATATTCAATTATTATCATTTATTGATTGGTTATTTGATTTAAAAGGTTAAATACGGACACCTCGTGAATTTAGTTTCACAATTTGATTATGTGTTGTTCGATAAATAATAATGTTGGTTTAAGATAAATAAATTTTATGAATGTGTATTGTTAACGTTAAAAAGTGAACGCTAACACCCGGTGTGTGTAATAGAATCGTGAAAGCACCACCCGCATGACGGGAACAGAATTTAAGCAGTAAAATGGCAGAAAAGCAGTAAAAGACAGCAATTTATAGTGGTTCGGCTTGAGATTATGTCTACGTCCACTTTGAATCTCTTTATTACTGAATTCGGTTACAAATCGATACAAATCTCTTATCAAAACAGTACAAATTGATCAAAAGAAACAATCTTGACTACTAGCTCAATCTTCGTCGATGAAATTCGATGAATCCGTGTTGGATGTAAGGAGTTCTTCTCGAAGCTTGTTGTAGTGTCTCGAATGCTTGAAGATCTTTGATTGCTGAATGAGAGGAGACTTCGACAGAGTAACGGCGCTTGAAGAAATGAATGGCCAAAAGTCCCCTTCATGTTGGAAGTGGTGGGGTATTTATAGGAGCTGATTTGGACTCAAGAAATTTTCCTAAGTCTTTAAGTCGTGGCCGACTTATAGAAGTCTTAGGTCATAAGTCGGCGACGAGATAAAGCACTTGTACCAGTTGGTACTTCCATAACGAGTTAGTGAGTCGTGAGCGACTTAGTTTAAGTTGTAAGTCGGTAACGACCTAAAAGTTGCAATACTGTTTTCGTTCCCTTAAGTCGGTGACGAGGTAAAGGTGTATAAGGTGTTCTGAGATTGTACACGACTTAGTATAAGTCGTAGGTCGGCGACGACTTAAGAGATAGGTCGTAGGTCTTAAGTTATCAACAATTGCCTTAGGTCCAAGACTCCCTTATCTCGTAGACTCTTAAGTCGTAGTACTTCTTAACTCCGAGCCTTCCTTAGGTCGTAGCCTGTTAACTCGGAGTCTTCCTTAGGTCGGTCACGCCTTTAGCTTGTTAGGTCGTCTTCTGTTAAGTCGCGAATCAGAGGATTAACATTTGCCCCTCGAAGTGTGTGCCTAGGTCATAGGTCATATACTTCGATTTTCTTAACCTGCTCTTTGATTAGGTCGGAAGCGAATTAACAGAGGTCTTAGGTCGGCAGCGTGCAAGTCGACTCACCTTCCTGCGAATAAATAGTTGAGTCATCCTTCCTCTTCCTCACTTATTCTTCTTCTCGATTCAGCCATTGACGCAATTTAGAGCCCTCAGAGATAAATTCCATCCATCCAATCGTCGATCAACCTCCTGTTATACATCGTAAGTTAATCTGATCCGAGTTTACCCATGCCCACTGTCGAATCGATGACTCCCCAGTTTTCGACTTCCATTTGTTTGCCGTGGTTCATTATGAATAACCCTTCGACTGTTCCGCCATTGCCATCGATCACGTTGTAGTTGTGATAGGGCAACAATACGTCAGATTCGCAACAAACCCGAGGCGATTCGAATTGGCTTTTTTGGGCGATCCAATGGTGTGATGGAATTAGGATCGTCATTGACTGTGAGGTTATTGGGCTAACGAGTTAAAAGTTATGGAAGAAAGTGGGTTGATGTACTGACTCGGCCACGACTCAGTGATTTCACTAATTTAAGTCGGAACCGACTTAGCAATTTCATGTGTCCTAGGTTTTGAGTCGCTTCCGAGTTAGGACTTAGAGGATTTCTTGTTGCTTCGAACTAGTTTTGCTTCTTAATCCGGCCAAGACTCGGGAACTACTAGCTTTGACCCATAGGGAATCTCTCTTAAGTCGTCACCGAGTTAGTACTTAAGTTTTCGGCGACTAAGCAGATAACTTTTGAACTTTGCCTGGACTTCGAACTGTTGAACTATGAACTGTGTTGCATGTATTTCTTTTTACAGATTGCTTCAATTTGCAAGTTAACAATCCTGTTTAACACAACATTCACAGAGTACTGGGACGAATATACTGTCACTGACTGCCCACATCGAATGACAGATTAGTTGGTAAAGAGAAAGTTAAATTGAATGAATATGAATGAGATGCTGTACAATAACCAATTCAAGTGAAGTATTAAAACAAAATCGTAATAGTCAAATGAAACTGATTTGTCTGCATTAACATTGCACTTGAACATTAACAAGTTCTGAAATTCTGTAATCGATTGATTGTCAACTAATTTAATTCCATTTATGCTTGTCTTTTATTTTCATTAGTTTTGCACAACACTCCACACTTTTTAGGAAACGTGCACCTTCACATTTGAACATTCAGCTGATTGTGTAGAATGTCTTCTCCACAAGAAGGAACAGAGCAAGTTGAAGATGCATTTCCAGTTGCTGTCCCGCTAAATGATCCTCCAGAAAGGACTCCTACCACTCTGAGCCATAAAGCCTTTCGTCAATTATGCATCCAGTTTGGCATTGCCGAAGCTGACACTTTGCTTCCTGGAATAAATGATACTGCTGATAGGCCGCCCCATGGCTTTGTCGCAGTTAACCGCCAAATGTGCTCGAGCGGAGCTATCCCCCCATTCAATGACTGCCTTCGAGAACTTCTTCTCCGACTATCTATCTCCCCTTTTCAATTACACCCTAATGGCTACGCCATCCTGCTGGGACTGTGTGTGCTTTTTAGGAGAGCGCTGGACCGTTTTCCTAGTTTTGGAGAAATTCGCTATCTGTGTACTTTTGCCAAAAACAGAGATCATCCCTCTATCACAGTCGTGAGGAGTGCTAGAAATCGTAAGTTGATCACCGGTCTCCCCGAAAGTGTTCATAGTTTCCTGAGCCCTTTTTTCTATGTTCGCTGTCCCCCGGGGTTTTACGCTATTTGGAGAGTAGGAAGTAAGATCACTTGCCTCTGTTTCTTATGTTCTTTCAAACTTATCGAATTCCGAGTTATCAAGTGCTAACTTTGCCTTTTTTCCTTTTCAGCACTTCCTACTCCTTCTAGAGATCCCGGTCACAAAGTGACTTTTGAGAGGCTTATGGTGGTGCCGGTAGAGGAGAGGAGTATCCAGTTTCTATTAGATGATGAGCTTTTGCACCAATTTGGGCTTTTACTTCCCTCCAGGTCGACTCGGATTCATGAAATCTCTAGTTCTGATGCAGAAACGTTAGCTGCTTCGGGCTCTCAAGCAGAGGCATCGAATGCCCCAGTTTCTGTAGAAGAAGTTGCATCAGAAACACCTGTCGTAGAGGCTGCTTTGATAAAATGTTCCGCATCCACCGATGTTGCAGGGTCAGTCAGCAAGTCGGCACTTGCTCCAATTATTGAAGAGGAAGAAAATCCTCGAATTTCTGAAAAATCAATTGATGTGGAAGTTGAGAAGGAGAATTCTGCTGAGCATCATAATGATGACACCTTCGATGACTTGAGTGACATAATGATAACTTCTCAAGAGCTTTTCAAGGATAATATTCCAAAGGCGAACTCTCCTGTCGTTGAAGCGACTTCATCTTTGAAACAGACCTCGACGCCTTCTACACCTGTCGTCTCCGTTCCCGCACTAAAGCGTGGTTTGTAGTTTGACGCACGTAGTTCGCACGCTGCACACACTTAGGATTTTTCTGCACTTATAAGCATTTACTCTTTCTTTCTGGAAATTTCTAAACTTTACTTCTTTTCTGTTTTCAGATTCTCCGATGGGGCGTACTGGTTCATATTATGACTCATTTCAGCGCCATGGAGGTCGTGGATCCTATGACTATAGGAAATATCTTGGTGACCAGAGAGAGACAGATGAGGAACGGGCCCAAAGGAAGGCTCAAGAAAAATGGGATTATGAGCAGCGGCAGAGAAGAAGAGATGTTGATCGATATGATTCTTCTTACAGAACTTACGATTCTCATAAGCGAAAGTCTTATGATGATAAAGGGAAGACTCATATTACTGATGAATCGAGCAAACGGTCTAAGCCAAGTGACGCGTCTGCTATTTCTGAGAAGACTAACGCTCCCATTTCTTCTGATATTCCGGCCGGCTCTCCTCCTCTAAAGGAATCTGATATTCAAACCATCATTAACAGGCCACAATATCAAGTTAAAGACGGCCCTCCAACGCTTCAGAGCCGATTTCCGAATTGGTGTCTAAGAGGAGTCCGTTTTGACTTAGATTTGGTTCCCATTGATAAGCAGGCAATGCTGAGAAATGTCGATGCTGTCAAGCTTGATATTGAAAGAATGTCTGGATGGCAGAAGCTGGTTGATGAACTTCAAAGGGTCAACCAGTTGAACCTTGAGGCGATGATGACCATGGAGAACGATAAATCAGAATGGGACAAATGGCGTAAGCAGCATGATGCGGAGATGACGAGCATTGCAGACGACAACGCAAAGCTTGCATCTGAAGTTAAGCAGCTTAAGGAAAATCTCGCTTCTTCTTCTGCATCATATACTCAAAAAGAAGAAGTCTTTCAGAAGCAAGTGCGGGATGCACATGCTGCAAAAAGAGATGTCGAAATGAAGCTTGCCGCCGAACATCACATTACTGAGAAATATCGCACAGAAAATACCGAACTGCGGGAAAAGGTCACCTCCCAGAACGTAGAAATTGAGTTACTAAAGTCTCGACTCGCTAAAGCTGTACTAAAGTCTCGACTCGCTAAAGCTGAGACAGAGCGTGATGCGGCTATTGCTGGTCGGGTTGCTGCCGTTGCCGAAAAGGAAGCGGCTGAGCAATCACATGAGGCGACGAAAACAAACATCAGCTCTACCTTATTCGACTTTTATTTACACAGTGTTCTGGGTCGTGGGAGTCTCGCTTTTCTGGGTCCTGATTATGAAATTACATTAGCTGAAGTGTGGAAAGTCGCAATTGACATGCTTAGCGGGGCCGGCTATGATGAGTCGGAACTTGAGGAGCGCTATCTTGATGATGAGGTTCGTGCCGCTCTTGTTAAAGGGAAGGAGCAGCTTGCTAAAGTACGGGCTGAATCAGCGGAAGAAGAGTTTTCAAAGGAGAAAGCTCCTTTAACTGCCCCTGTTCACACTTCCACTTCGGCCGATGTAAACATTATGGATTCCAGCTCTCATCCTTCACATCCAGTTGTGACCACTCCTACAGAAGAAGAGGCAATGAAGGACTTTCAGGCTCGGGAATTTGAGATTGATCTCGCCAAACCGACTTCTCCAGGTAACTTTTGACGAGATGAATTCAGTGAATTGCTTATTCAACTTAACCGAGTTCGACGAACTTCTTACTTATTACTTAAGCTTTGACGATCCACTGTCTTCTTTTTTCTCGGAGAATACTGATTTTGATTTCTTTTATTATGCAGCGGACGTGCCGGAAACTGCACCAATTTCTCCTTCTTCAGTTGCCGTTCCTCCTCCTTCTCAAGTTACTCCTCTTCCAGCTTCTCAACCAGGTTCACAGGAAGAACAGATAGCAGCCCTTCAAGGCTTAGACGAACCACCTGCTTCCGAGGAGCAGAAAGCAGAAGATCTGGAAGATAGTGAGAAGACCCCAGAGCAGTCTTTTGACTACGACACAATGCTTTCTACATTTCTTACTCCGGGGAGTGAGTCTTCTTCCAAGAAGAAGGGGAAACGTGTGGTTTCGAAGAAAGGAAAGAAAAGTTCTTCTGCTGCTGGAGATGAAGCAGAAGTCGATCCAGCTGAGTCTCTTTCTCCTTCTTCTCCAATACGTCCTCCGAAACTAATTACCAGGCCGGGTAAAGGCTCCAAGGGTGGGAAGAAGGAGAAATGAGTTTGATTTTGACTTTTCTGCTTTTTGCATGTATTGACCGGAGATTGTGCGGATACCGGTCTCCGCTCCTTTTTGTAATCTGCACAATGTAAAAAGTTTCCATAGTATTGAATAAAATAGCTATTTTACTTGTACAAATTCTTGTGTATGTGAGAATGCATCTGTTTCTCTTTTTTGGTGTAGAATAAACGATTCCTTTTACTTGTACAAACTTTTTGTCTGTGTTTGGGAATACATTTATTCCACATCTATTTTTTGTGATATTGCAATGAACTTGTGGCATGTTGCTTTTATTAATACAATTAAATTATATAGTGTTGCCCCCATACCGCAAGTGCATTGCAACATTTCTAGCTTCTTCAAGACTGATATTCTTACTTCAGAGAATAACTACTTCACTTTTAAGGGAAGAATCATTCTGCTTTTAATAGAGTATATCTCGTCCTCAGAGAAGTTTTTACTTTCTCTTTCTTCCTGAAGAACACTTCAACTTTTGGGAATGATCACTTTTATTTGTTTAAAAGTGAATTTTCCTGCACAGTGAAATGAGCTTCTGAAGAAGGTTTTAATTTTGTGCCCCAGTAAAGGGTTTGTTTTTGGTACTTCAAGCAAGGTGAAGTACGCCTCTGAAGAGGTCTTTTGGTCTCTGAAGAGAAGCGATTTTGGTCTCCGAAGAGAAGCAATTTTGGTCTCCGAAGAGAAGCAATTTTGGTCTCCGAAGAGAAGCAATTTTGGTCTCCTAAGAGAAGCAATTTTTGTCTCCAAAGAGAAGCAATTTTGGTCTCCGAAGAGAAGCAATTTTGGCATTTCAGCTCTGGTGAAGTGGGTCTCCGAAGAGAAGCATTTTGCACTTCTACACGGGTGAAATGTGCCTCCGAGAAGGGCTTTTTAGCATTTCATCACTGGTGAAGTGGGCCTCCGAAGAGGAGCATTTTGCACTTCTACACGGGTGAAATGTGCCTCCGAAGAGGGCTTTTGCCTCCGAAGAGGTCTTGAAATTGCCTGGAAGTTACTTTCTTATGGTTGAGTGGATCCACGGGGCGGACGCAAGTTGCTTGATTGGATGTTCGTTTGCACAAACGATCGCAATCAATTAACAAGGGCCCTGTTCCTTCAGCTTGGGAAGGTGCCCCTCCGGTGGTTCCACCAATCTTGTTATTGAGAGAAGCACTTTCATTTATTGGCGTGCCTCGTTAGAGGGCTTTGTTGACCTTTGGGAAGGAGCATCGGTTGGTTGGTGTACCAGGAAGGTTGCTTCTCAGGGGCGAGTTCTGCTTGGCGTGAATCCTCAGTCAGCCTCATCCTCTTCCCTTTGCATGCTCTCTTTCATGATGCGGCCAACCATTTCAGACAGGTACTCTTTATTGTTCAAAGACACCTCCGGGCAAGCATCAGTTCTTCCCTCGGAAGTTTGCCCGGGCATATGTTCATGAAAAGTTGGTTGCGGCATAGAACCATCAGCTTGGAAAGGTGGCATTTCAGGAAGGGTGGTTTGATGGTTTTCTCGTTGACGATTTGCCCCGAGCAGGGCAGTTATTCTATCCATCATCAAAGCGTTGTGGGTTTCAATTTGTTGGTATAATCCAGAAACTGCGTCGTCCAATTCAGCCCCAGTGACTCCAAAGGTAGGAGTCGCTTGGTCTGTTGTTGGGGAAGCGGAAGTCCCTTCGTGAGCATTTCTGGATCTGATAGGTCTACCTCTTCTTCCAGGATCCATTATTTCAGATCTGGTTTTTAAGAGAGGTTCTTTTTATGAATCTTTGCGAAGCAACGGTGGATGATCGCCTGAGTTGGGTTCTCAGTGAAAGCACCAAAATGTTAACGTTAAAAAGTGAACGCTAACACCTGGTGTGTGTAATAGAATCGTGAAAGCACCACCCGCGTGACGGGAACAGAATTTAAGCAGTAAAATGACAGAAAAGCAGTAAAAGGCAGCAATTTATAGTGGTTCGGCTTGAGATTATGCCTACGTCCACTTTGAATCTCTTTATTACTGAATTCGGTTACAAATCGATACAAATCTCTTATCAAAACAGTACAAATTGATCAAAAGAAACAATCTTGACTACTAGCTCAATCTTCGTCGATGAAATTCGATGCATCCGTGTTGGATGTAAGGAGTTCTTCTCGAAGCTTGTTGTAGTGTCTCGAATGCTTGAAGATCTTTGATTGCTGAATGAGAGGAGACTTCGACAGAGTAACGGCGCTTGAAGAAATGAATGGCCAAAAGTCCCCTTCATGTTGGAAGTGGTGGGGTATTTATAGGAGCTGATTTGGACTCAAGAAATTTTCCTAAGTCTTTAAGTCGTGGCCGACTTATAGAAGTCTTAGGTCGTAAGTCGGCGACGAGATAAAGCACTTGTACCAGTTGGTACTTCCAGAACGAGGTAGTGAGTCGTGAGCGACTTAGTTTAAGTTGTAAGTCGGTAACGACCTAAAAGTTGCAATACTGTTTTCGTTCCCTTAAGTCGGTGACGAGGTAAAGGTGTATAAGGTGTTCTGAGATTGTACACGACTTAGTATAAGTCGTAGGTCGGCGACGACTTAAGAGATAGGTCGTAGGTCTTAAGTTATCAACAATTGCCTTAGGTCCAAGACTCCCTTATCTCGTAGACTCTTAAGTCGTAGTACTTCTTAACTCGGAGCCTTCCTTAGGTCGTAGCCTGTTAACTCGGAGTCTTCCTTAGGTCGGTCACGCCTTTAGCTTATTAGGTCGTCTTCTGTTAAGTCGCGAATCAGAGGATTAACATGTATTATATAAGTGATTTTATAAATTGGATTTATAAAACGTGATTTATAAAGAGATTTTTGAGAATTTTAATCTCGGCATTTTTTAAAAGAATCTTAAGATTAACTAGTTCGAGTGGCTCGAAAGTAACTAAAAATAGGCAAGAGATGTATTCGGATGATAAACACTTCTCTTAAGTATTCCCCTTCTTGTTAAGGGAATATATGATACTATTGGTAGTACCCAATTCCTTGGCATCGTTTTTGAGTTACTCGATCTATATAATTTTCTAAAGTTAAAAAGATAATGTGAATCGTTAATGGATAGATTAATTAGCGATTGTTAATTCAGTTAAGGTGTTTGCATTTAATAATGGTTAAATTGAGTATATTACAATATAAGGAGTTTATTATAATTTTAGGAATAAAAGATATATAGTGATATTTTGAAATAATTAAATTGATATTTGAATTCTTAAGAAAGTTAATTCAAAATAAAAGTTATTTTGAAAAGAAAAAAAAGGAGTATTGTAACAAATAAGGGTTTTGATAAATGAGATTTTGATAAGTTAAAATTGGTTGAAGATTTTAGTAAAGCCTATTTTTATTAAAAGCTGTGTTTTTGTGAAATTTTAAAATAAATGAGTTTTATAAGAAGAATATATTTTAATGATATTTTCTAAATGAGGGTTAAAATATTTGGGATATATGAAAAGGTTTAAAACATTTGGATGGGATTGTATAAAATGTTTTCATAAATAATTTGAAAAAGGGCTTAGGTGGAAGAAGACATGGATTTTGACATCATTATCATAAATAAATGTTTTTGGAAAAGTGAGGAAGGCATAGACTATAACGCTATTGTTATAGTAAGTGATTTCCGAAAGGAGATATTTTATATAGTATACGGGATTTATACATATCCAATATTTGATGTTAAGATTCGAGGTAGGTAAATTATATCTATTTTTAAGTTAAGAATGTTGTCCATTCAAGGTCTGAGAGGTAATGATACCCCAATTTGATTGACTTCATTGTTAACTAATAAATAGTTTAAGTTCGACATCGAAAATTAATATTAAGTATAATTAATCATATCCCTATACTAGTGTTTTTGGGTTGCCGTAACGATATTTTACTCGACAATCATTTTTGACCCAATAAAGTGTGTTTTGGAAAATATGATGCTTTCCTCAAAGATTTTTACGGATTTAAATATATAGAGGTATTTTCTAAGTGTTAAAATTAAAATGGTTCCTTTGGAAAGAAGATAGAAATTTTTGGTGAATAAAAAAATTTAAAGTGATTATATATAAAGAAGCAACTTTATAAAAATGTTTGAATAAAGATAAAAAATTTATGACATGTTTTCATTAAAAATATGGGAAGTTAAATAAATACGGAAGAGATATGTAAATCATTTTGTTGCACGGTTTTGATCTAAGATTCAAGAACGGAACTTTGAGGTATTAAAACCTGTCCGAATAAGTATTTATCACTAGACTCTTGACAGCGAACATTGATGAGGGTTTGTGGTTGGCTACTTGCGTTTCTATCATAGTTGAGAGCTATGTAAAGGAAGCAAGAGTTTCTGATCAAGAAGCCTGATCAAAGTCCACACTAAGAGGATCGATTGATCGACACTAGTTTAGAAGTAAAGTTGTGTATTCGAATAGGAGATCGAAACATATATTGTGTGTTGATGGTCTGTATACATTATATAGGTTTAAATTTATAAAATAACATCTTGGGTAAACTCTTTTGGGTTTTGGTGAAATTTCGGGGATGAAATTCTTTTAAGGGAGAAAGAATGTAAAGACCCCTAATTTTATCACTTTGATTTGGAATATTTAATTAATTTTAAATATTCAAATATAGGTTTATTAAACATAAATAATCATGTTTTATGTGATAGATAATAATAATGATCTTGCTTCTAAATTTTTTTCCAAAAATAAGGGTTTTGGATTTTCATCGGAAAAATATCGATAATATGACTGAAAATCATTTTATTGGCAAACAGATGTTTTACCATCAAAAGTCACGCATGAATTTTTTACATACACTTATTAACCATTTAAACAAAAATAATTAATAAAAATAATTTCCCATTTTTGGAAATAAAATAATTATGATGTCATCATTTTCATAAATGAGCATATAAGAAATTTTTTGGAATTTTGGGTATTTAAATATCCAAATAATTTTTTAAATGAATAATCCATTTTAATTATTATATAGTGATAATAAGTGATTTATAATAGTTTTATAAATATATATACTTGTTTTATAAAGATATATAAAATTCGTTGCATGTTGGCAAATCGACATCATATTTTTATAAATGGATTTTAATATTATTTAATACGGTTTTATGCTTAAATAATCTTTTTTAATTATTTAAAGATGATAATAAATTTATTTTCAAGTTTTGTTTACATAAATAAATAATTTGATTAAAAACTAAAAATGTAACTGGGACTTGGCTTTTGGTTTTTCGACCTTTTGTCAAATGGAAGTTGTTTCAAATCATTGCAACATTATTTGATACACATCACACATGCATGTACATACATATATACACAATTAGTCACATCAAGAGTTTGTAAATATCTAAAATATGTATATACACAAGCTTCCCTATATGTATGCAAATGAAAGGTTCGTCCTTAAGAGTCAAAAAGCAAACTCACCATCACTCAATCAAGGGGACAAAGCTTATAGGGGGTGTGGGTTCGGCCGAAGTGATGGAAGGGGGTGCACATGGGTGAGGTGATGGCTCATAATGTGTCAGTGGATATTTTACAAAAATTTTCTATAAATACCCACCCTTAGGCTTGATAATCCCCACACCAAAGCTGTTCTTCTTCTTTCTTCTTCTTGTGCTCATTAATGCTCTTTAATGACATCCTTATCTTAGAGAAGTAATGAAGAAAAATAATGGAAAAAAGAAAGTAAAATAGTTCTATATGTAAAAAAAGTCAATCCACTTTAGAACCAAGTCAAAAACACTCCTATCCTCCTATATGTAAAAAAAAGTCAATCCACTTCAGAACCGAGCTCCACCCATTTCCAAGGCATGTCCGAGCACTCCTAGAGGCAAGATGGAGATCTGGAGGCTCCGGGGCAAGGAAAAGAGAAGTGCAGTCGTAATTAATTCGGGAAGCTTCAGAAAAAGTTTGGCAAGGTGGAAATAGATCGTGAGAAACTCAACTTGTTTATTTTATTAAACTATATGATGACATGATAAGTTTTGTCATACTTGTTTACTATGTTTGATCATTATGTTTTGGATGCGATAATATGTTTTCTTGGTTGTGGAAATAATTCACGATAAATACACATCGAATTTACACAAAGAAAACATTTTTTTAATTATAGAAGTGTTACGGCATAGTTAAACCTTTTTAAACATGAATAAAAATAGTATAAAATGGTTTATAAATGTTTTATAAACATTAAAACTCATTTCGGCAAATTTTTGAAAAGATATGAAATTAGAGTCAAAATAAGCCATCGCGTTTCGGTAGTTCGTGATTTCGGGATCCAAAAAGTTAAATGAATGTGTAGGGTGGATTATAAGTCAAAATTATTTGAAATAAGAATTTTCCGAACCCTTGGGGTTACAATTTTCAAATGAAAAGGAAAAATTGAGATTTCATTTAGTAGAGTTTGAGATATGACCAAATCAAGTTTTTAAAAACGTCGCGTTTTGGCAGTTTGTAAACCAAAGTGGTAAATTCTTTAAAATTGGATATTTTTAATCTTTAAAAATATGAAATAAATTCCATAAATATTTTAAATATTTTAAAAAGGGATTGTAAAAATAGACTTATATGAAATGGAAAAAGTGGTTTGATTAAAGCAGCTTTAAAAACACTATTTACAGCGGTTTTTGCGATGGTTTTGGTTACTTTTAAAAATCAGGGTTTTAGCTTAATTATTCTTACCGAATCTTTTTAATAAATCTTTTCAAATGGATAATTAAGTATTTTGAAGGTGATTTGGAAGTTATACAATTATTTTGAAGGAGTTTCAAATAAATGGTTAGAAGGAAATTGTTTATAAAACTTGGGTTATTTGTCCCAATTCATTTATAAATATTTTTTATATAATTAATCAAGTATTCTAAAAGAAATTAAGAAGTTTGAAAAATATTAAGTTTAGAGTCGATCAAATGACTTTACTGTCTTATGGGTAATAGAGAGACGGTATCTAGGCTTGAGTTTGGAAAACCAATTTCCTACTCTCCCTAGCTATTTGGACTGGCCCGACGGAGGGGGTAGCTAATTTGATTTATTCACATCGCATCTTCCTAAGGTAAGAGAAAAAGAAATTTGGAGTTTTCCAAAGGATAAAAAAATTTAAAAATAATAAAGATTTTGGAAGCATATGAAACATTCTAGTTAAACTCTGTGTTAAATTCCGAGGAGGGAACTCATACTACCCGTGTGAATGTAAAAGGCGATTTCACCGTTATTCGACGAATAGTGCAGTTTGAAATGGGAATTAGTATTGAGTATAATTAGTCTAATTTCTATGGATCCCTTTTTACTCAATACTAACTGGTTTAGGTTTATAGTAAACGATGTCTTAAATTACGTTGTTTTTGATCCATTAAAGATATGTTTTGGAGTTGTGAAATCTTCATTAAGATGGGAATTATAATAATGATAGAATATGGAAATATTTTTCCTAAGTAATTAAAGAGAAGTGATTTGGTATTTCTAAAAATAAAAAGGGGTTTTAATTAACCAAAGGATTTGATAAAGAGGTTTAATAATTCCGTATACGCTAAAAAAGAAAATGATTTAAAGACATACATCTCTAAGAAGATATTTTACTTGGATAAAAGATATTAATTAAATAAATAATAGTCACCCACATATTGGACATCTTTTTATCGATAATTGGTTCGGAAAAACCGGGATCAAATTTGGGTGATTCCTATTTGAAAACCACTTCGAACCAATACACGCGTTCGAAAGTGAAGACATATTAAAGACAATGGTTTTAAAGATGGAGATCTTCATAATGTGAGGCTGCTTGCCGCTATCCTTTGGGGTAATTCCTATATCATATATATGGTGGCAGTGGTATCTTCATTTTGAGATCTTCGATGCAAGGACTGCTTTTTACTAATCCTAGAGGTGATTCCTAAACATGATGTAGTATGAGGAGTGCCTTTGGTTTGTCCTGCTTCTGGACAACTTGTATGGACAAGTGACTGACATTGCATTTCGAAGACTATGTACACTGATTTTTACAAACGTCATATGTTTGGTGGTGTAGGAGGTAATCCTCTTACACTTAACATCCTTCCCTGAGGCATATGAACTCGGGGGTTATACTTTTGTGAAAATCAATAGTGTGTTATTAGAAATGGCATTGTGGCATTTAAAGTGGGATTTGTTTTTTAAAAGGTAATACGTTACCTCAAGCCTTGAACTTGGAAATGGCTAAAACAGGGTATGCCGTGAGTCTATGTTGGTCGCTCCATTAGGGTATGGTCATCACCTTTCTAGATTACCCTCTATATATCTGGTTTTTTATGTATGCAATGGCCACGGGTAGGTCGAGAATGACCAGGGTGATGTCATATTCGGTACTATCTAGGATCATTGTATTGATCACAGGAAATGCATAGGCCGGCCTTGCTAGATGCAGAGGATTGTCAGTGGGTCCTCGGTAAATTTTCCTAGAGATGTACTGTAGGGAAGGTAGTACCTTTCCTGTTGTTGTATGGAATCCATTCTCCAATAAGTGCCTTCGGACTTAGTTGTATACTTATTATGCTGGAATTTAATCAATGTAAGAACTTCAACTATGATTAATATGTATTTGTAATCTAGACACTATTATAATATCATTGGATTTTACGTAGCAATGTTTTGGTTATCATAATGTAAAAAACTCATTTGTATTTATGTGCGGTGTGGTCTTATGAGATACCTTTTGTTTTAAAAATATTCAGGTTTTGAGTTTTTTCACACTGGTCCCATGACTGACCCAGAGTTTATTTTCTTTTCCCTTAAACTCTAGGTGCCTTATTTTATCAAGCAGCCACGTAGTTCAGGTCCGGCTTGGAACATTTTGTAGGAGCTTGGAGCAGGAGCTGGAGTTTCCTCTGTATATGGTTATCCATTTCCATTTCAACTGCATTTGTTTACTGTTTGTATTCAACATTAGTAGGGACAGAGATTTATAATTGTCCTGGCTGAGATTAGGATAGACTCTGATGTATGTATTTAAAATTTCCACTGTAAAGATTATAAATTGAGATAATATATGTTATTCCATTCATATAAGATTATGTTTTGTCTTTATTATCTTCTTACCCTTAACGATTGGTTTTTCCAGCACTTGAATGCCCGACATGTAATATAATGGACGTATTAGTGTCGATTTTCAAGGGTCGAAAATCCCGTTCGTCGCAGTAGGTGCAGACTATGGTGGAGGTAGCTAATGGTGTAGTCAAGTTGGAGATAGGGAGGGTGTTAGTCTAGGAGGACCCGCATAGACGAGCCAGAGGATTCCGGGAGTGGACTGGCTTTCAAGTTCTCGGGGAAGTGGAGGTTGTTAGGGTCCTACTAAGGACTTGAGATATGAGGTTGTAGGTTCGACCATTTGAAGGATGGTCAAGGAGGATGATGGGACCATCTAGTAGATACCAGTGCACTCGATGGTCGGGGTGGCTTTGGAGGCCTTGACCAACATAGGTTAGCCCCGATCGAGCTAGGAGCCTCACTCTTTGGAGTGTGGTGGACATCCAACAGACGGACACCAACCTAGTAAGGATCCCAATATTTTGTAGTTTTTCCTTATTTTCTCCCCCCCCCCCTTTAATTTTTTACTCAATATTTATTCACCATATAGGATTCACCGCTAACCCTCTACATTCATATAGGGCTGTAATCCTTGAGGACGTAGGAGGAGGATGAAGTTGTAACAATCCACACTATAATGGGACCGAATTCCGACTAAATCGAAATCCAAGTCCATTAGGGTATGGATCATTGGTTTTGGTAACTTGTAATAAATATAAGTATGTCAAAAAGCGATCAATATAAACTACAGCAAAGTAGAATAATGTAATAGAACATAAATACCGACTGAGGCTACTACCTTGGAGTAAATAGTATTCCTTGGATATCTAGTTGCCTTGTCAGCATCGAGCATGAATGGGAAGACTTTACCAACAACCGTTCTCGTCTTGCACCAGAAGCTTGTCCCTCTAAATATATCATGTGGGTTATAATGAGGAGAGTTTAGAACAACATACTGGTGACTGGCAAAATTACACACTTTATCCATAACATTAATTTATGCAGATTGATTTCCATTTAGGTGCTTTTCCTATTATTTACGGCTAATCCGTTTAATCCTATATACGCGTACGATATGCCTAACCTTCTTTGGGGTATAACTATATACAAGTGTACGCCTATATACATATATCTAGACGTATACTACCCAAAAATCTCGATCACTTAACACTTCTTTAATAGGGAGGTACCTTAACCCCGTCCTGTAACGTAAATGCTAGTCAATCGGTCCTTGCTATATAGACTAATGACCCCTAGATACAGCTTTATAATATAATATACCGTATTACCAACACATCTCAAAGACTCATATAAGGGTTAACAAGCCCACTTCGACAAACAAGCAACCAACTAACTTTGAGGTTTGTGTGTATCCCATACAGATTCTACACTAGTAGGAAGCGAAATCTGTCAGGGCATAACCCGAGTCATTGCTACCGATCGCTCGGGACTGCTGTTGGTCATAGCCTATATGTCGGTCCTCCTACTAAATATTGGTCCAACAGCAATACTGACATAGCCCGCCAACCTTCCATAGCTAAAATCTCGTTTAGCCTAACATAATGTAAGTCAAGGAAAATAACTCTTTTAGTTACATAATATCTCTTATTAGAAATGAAGCAGAACACATTTCCTTAAAAGTATTGGACCGTTTAATACGTCAAATCTGAGGTGGATCCGTGGTATATTTTCCACTACTTATCAGCAATGCATATCCCTTTCCCACGGGTCCTATGGTTAGTGAAACCCCACATTAGTAGTAAGTATACACAACTGCCGGTAGCCTCTAGATGAAGGGAAGACTTCTATTATCTAACTCTATTGACCTTGCATCCCAATCCACTAAACCAAACTAACCATCTTAAGATTAAATGTTGGGCTAGGATCACTAATTTACGCTTATTCTAATCATATAATTAAGGTTGCATAATTTTTCGTTATGAAAATTATACTGCCTTTTATCTTATATGCTTATTTATTATATTCCATAAATTTCAATTGTCTATAATAAATGGTCATTATTATTCTAATTGGATAATCTCTAAGAACATTTATTGATTAGTTCTAATTCAACCTATTCATTTCCCCATAAATGCCATATTAAAACATTTAGTCGGTCCTATTAACCACATTCATGTCCACATTTAATTCCTGTAACTTCCTATTAACTGCACATTTATTGCCCTATTAATTTTAGAGTTACTATCTCTTTTTCACCTACACCTTCTACTTTATTATGTTATTTATAACTAGCCATCACAATTATAACTCATGCAAGTATTGACATATATTAAGCTATATAAATATATATTTATTTTTAAATGGTATGCAGGTTATACATGTGTGTGTGTGTGTGTATTTCTATTTATTAACCCCTAAACCAAAAAATTCCTTTCCACATTTTAATTTATTAGAGCTATCCTTCCAAAAAAGATTACCGTTATAACTTTCCATAATTTAACCAAAATTGAGAACTTTGTGTAACGACCCGGAATTTTAGATATTTGAAATTGAAATATTTAATTGATTTTAAATATTCAAATATGAATTTTTAACGTGAATTTCAAATATCACTATTTATTGGACAATTTAATTATTTAATTTAAATTACTGGGAATTGGGTAAAATGTTAAATCGGGAATTTTAAGCTTGTTAAAAATAATTTGAAGGCTTATAAAATTTATATTGGTAATACGGATGATAATAGAAGTTTTAAACTTGAGGTTGGAAGTGGTTTGTTTAGTTTTAAAAATATATCGTTTAAATTAATATTTAAAAATAGCCTTCCGAGGCACAGTCTCGGAATTCAACGAAACCTATTTTATTGGATCCGTAATAGTGTATTATTATCGGATTTCCAATTTCGTAGTGTTTGGAGTTATCGTGTGATCGTACGATATGTAAACGCGCTGAAATCTATATCAAAAATTCAATAAAATAACTGGGTCCAAAAAGGCTATCTTCTCCATACGATCGAATTAGGACTCGAAACCTTTTCCATTGTTTTCGGGATATGGGTCTAACATTATAAATGCCTAGTGACACGCATAGATAGGAGTTCGGAATTTTGAGTGGTGATATCGAGACGATTTGAATTTGAATTTAAATTTAAATATAATATATGTTAACCAGTCAAATTCCTTTCTCATTAACTTTTTCTATAGCAGAGATTCCCTGCCCTTAGCCTACTTCCTTTGACCCTCAATACTTTTTCCCTTCTTTTCTATCACTGTAGCAAGCTGAGTGAAACACGATAACATCGTATCTTGTCTCCCATTCCTATCTTATAAACGCAACCTTCCTCTATTCTTTTTCAAAAATCCGAGCATTTCAAAACAACGAAGGAAATAGTGTTCGATCTAAAAATAATTATGACCGAAAGAGTAAAGCTCAGAAGAAATAAATAAAAATCACGGGCTTCTTTCGTTCCTCATGTCCTCATTCAAACCCATCTTCAAATTCTTCAGGCAAATTCCCTTCTCCCTCTTTCTAAATCGATCGCATATCCCTCTCCGCCTTTAGTGGATTCCACTCAAGTCGCGATCGAGTTCTCGCCTGTTCGTGATCGAGCGCGTGTGGGTGTGTCGTAGTCGTCGAAGGAACTGCGAGGATGGTCAGTGGCTGGAGAGGAACTTGATCGTGGAAGTAGAAGTGTGGCCATCGATTCATGATGGTGACGGCGTCTTCGAGCTCGGGGAAGACGTTGTGGAGTCGCGATGGCATCAAAGTGTCAAGGAATCGCTTGCATGAGGTGTCGAGGGATGGTTCGTGCGGAGACTGGAGGTCGCGATTTTTGCTGTGGATTCGAAGATGATCGATGGTCTGGGTGAGGTTCGTTTTCTTTGTTCCGATTTAATAAAATTATATTTGTAGATGAAAGAAAATTTAAACAATATGGGTTGAAACAGAAAATAATAATAATAATACACATGGATATGATTTTAATTTTCTGTAGGATATGTCAACATTTATTTTAAATATTGATTTTTCTTGCAAGTAGTGGATTTTAAAAATGTTGATTTTGAAAAAAATAAAAATAAAAGCAGTTCTGTCTTTTTTAATATATGTATATAGGTTAGAAAGGAATTTTATTTTTCTTAGAATTTAGTAAATATATGTATAGGTAAATGAAAAATATGTATATATATATATAAGATTTTGGGGAAAAACAGAAAATATATGTACGAATAAGATTTTGAAAATAGAAATTTTAAATGTTTTAGAGTTTGTATAAAGATTTGATTTTTTTAAAACCGATATAGATTATGTTTTAAGCATATATGTAGTTTCAAAAATAAAATAAATATACATTTTAAATATACTGGTATTTTAAAGATGTGTATTTAGGGTGATCAGTTGTTTAATAAACAAAATTTATTATTATAGCTAATAAAAATATTTTACATAAAGAGGATTGGTTTAAAAATTAATTATTTGTTTAAAATGAAATCACTGGTTAATTAAATTTATCAAATGGAAATTTGATTATTCGATTGGTTCGAATATTAATAAAAATTATCTAATGTTTATACAAGGTCAAAAACCGAAAAACCAAGTCGGAATTGAAGTGGATTGCAAAACAAAAATCAAAGGTGAGTTTATCTCACTTATTTGGAATGACTTTTAAATTTAAATAGCTAAATTTAAATTATTGATTGATTGCTTGAATTGATAATCTATTATCATCCTGGATGTGATATTATATATAGTAGTATATAATATATATTGGAGTGATTGATTTCCCGCATTATATAGCGGATGAGACCCTATGCGCCGCATAATAGCGGATGATATTATATAAACCCATATATCGCGATATTCCACCTCGAAGTGGAATTGGTATTGTGCTAACATCTGTGGATGTAGGGAAACAGGTTGGAGGGATCCAACTGGATTCCTCAAAATTATTTAGATTGTTCTAATAATTCTATGTTATGATTACTTGATATTCTATGATGAATTATATTGATAATTGGAATATTGGATGCTATGGTTTGATTGAATATATTTCGGTATACCGAGTTATCAAAATATATAGAATTGGATTTTTGAAAAGAAAATATAAGAGAGAATTTTTAAGTGAAATAATTATAGAGGTCTGGATAAATGAATGGGAAAAGGATAAAAGTGGATTTTAAAATTTTAGTAAATAAATTCCAAGTATGGGAAAGGAGATTTTTGAATAAATGGGAATAAATGAAATTTAAAACTAAAGTGATATTAATTAAAGGAATAAAAGATTTATTTTTAAAATTCAGAATTTAAATGGTTAGGATGCAATAAAGGGAATTTTTATGAAATTGGTATTTCCAGTTTAAAATCATAATAAAGAAGCTAAATCCGGAATTTATTAAAATAATGGATTTTGGAAAAAAAATTAGTAAGTGAAGGAATTTATTTTAAAATGGAGTAAATTTTGGAAATCAATTTGAAAATTGATTTAAGTGTTTGAAATTGGAATTTTAAAAGAGGATGAGACTATGAAATTTATAAACTGGGTTTATAAAGTAATATATCAGTGGATATTTGGGAAGGATAAATTCAAGGTGGGATTTATTAAAGGGATGGGTAAATTTGTTTAAAAATAAATAGTGATTTATTTTTAAAAAGATGTGAAAGAGAAGTGTATTTCCCTGGGTAGCCAAGTACGTTTTCAAAGCAAATTCTTTAGTTTAAGTTAAAGTTTTAAAGTTGTTTAAAAAGTATGCTTTAGAAAATTTATTATTTTAAATGTTTAAATTTTAAAGTAAGTATTTTTTTAAATTTATTTTAGTAGTAATTATTTAAAAGTGACTTGGTATTATGTTTTTAAAAGATAAAAATTTAGTTTTATATTTTGTAAAGTAGCTTTACTTTAAATATTTTTGAAGTATATATTTTTAAATAAAGTAGTAAAGTAGTTTTAAATTTAAATGTTTTAAAGTATATTTTATAATAAAGTATTTTAAATTATTTTAAAATCTAAAGTATTTGTACTTGGCGATTTCAGTGGAAATGGAAAATATTTGGGAAATTTATTCCGTGAGAGAAGGATGGTTTGAAACTGTTTTCAAAGGGTTGAAAAGTGGAAATATATCTTACGAGGATATTTTGAGATTAATAAATAATTTGGGAGAAATTATTATGGCTTGATGATTATTGTGAATGTTATTTGATAGTTAAATAACCGACTATTAATATTGGCCAATGCGCTGATCGTTTCGAAGAGACCGGGATCGGGATTAATTTCCCGAAAACCACTTCGATCCGGTTTGTACGTTTTCGTGGGGAAGACGAATTTGGAGTCGAAGATGGAGCAGTGAAGTGCAAGGGCTAATCGCTACTAATCCTGAGGCTGATTCCAAAATGGATGTAGTAGGAGTAGTGTCTTCGGTTCCGTTCGAACCCGGAACGGACTTGTATGGATGAATGCTTTCAGAACATCGTCAGGAGGACGGTGAGCATTCTAAGTGAACTGTGTTCTAAAAAGGTAATGCATAGCCTCAAGCCTCATGAACCGGGAATGGCTAAAACAGGGGAGGTGCAACAAGGCTAAGTGGCTAGCAACCAATTAGGGTAAGGTCATCCCTGTCTAGATGTCCCTTTTTGATTTCGGCTTAGTGGCGGTTGCTGATCCCAACCGTGGGGTGATCTTATTCGGACTATCCAGTAAGGGGTAGCTCCGATCTTGTGTTGTAGGGGATCGGGCATGATCCTCGGTACTCTGATCTATGCCAGGTACTGTGATGGGCGGTACCCCAGTAGCCCTGCCATTGATGGAAACCCAATCTCCAATAAGCGCCTGTACGGTTTTGATTGTGCCCAACTATTGCTGGAACGTGAGATGCAAGCATTTCAGCTAGATTCTATTTTACTTTCTGTAGACACTATTATAATATCAGACGGTTTTAATAAAAATGTTTTGGTTATCTTAAGGTAAAAATCCGGCATGTTTATTTGTGGCGTGGTCTTACGAGATACCTTTGATTTTCAAAAGATTTTGAAAACTTTAATAATTCAATTGAGTGTGTTTTCTCACGCTGGTTTTCCAGACTGACTCGGGTGTTATTTTATTATAATGCTCGGGTCAGACCGAGTATTACAGATATAGGATAGGATGCTGTGGAGCTCAGGAGATGAGCTGGATGGCGAGACTATCACACGTACTTGATGTATATTCCGCTGTGCAGTGTAGGCTGTATAGTCAGCTTTTGTGAGGACAAGTTAATATAACTGTCCAGTATTTGTTTTGATTGTGTTGTACTCTAATGATGTAATGTATAAAACAGATATAGTTTCTTTTTGTGTAAAGATCAGCTATTATCTATTATATTTTATTCCGCTACATTTGTGAGATTCTGATTTTGTTTTCTATTCTTCTTTTACCTCCTTCTTCTTTAACCCTAATGGTTCGGTTTTCCGGCATTCGATTGTTCGACGTTTAATACAGTGGACGTATTGATGTCGATTTTCGAGCATCGAAAAATCGGGTCGTTACACTTTGATTCGTTTGTAATTACAAAGAATATCTCTTTTCTTTCATTGAAATAGACTGTGCAAACTACGGAGAAGAATATCCATACTTTACGCATCCTTTCCTTTTTAGTATATTTCTTGTTAATTCAAATGAATCACTTTTTATACATATTTTTGGAATTGGAAAATTTATGGAAATTACATGGAAATAGATACAAGTAAATTGTACCCCACTTCTAATAAATTAGAACATAGAAATTCACATTCCAAGTCAAATTTGGACAATCTAAAATAATACTAAGATTTTACAATCCAACTATAAAACTGGAATAAATTTACAACTTTATCAACATTCCACTTTAACAAAATTTAGGGACTGATTTTAAAATTCCCAAATTAGGGTGTAAATACAATTCCTATTTCAATTACCTAATTTACAGAATACGTAGGCGAGATTTCATCTTCCCAAGCCTACAACTGCATAGATCTTGCATGGGCATAATATTTAAATAAAACTTAACGATATAAATTTCAATATTATAAATAAATTATATATTTTTCCTCTCACGTTTCCAGCTTTCTCCCAAATTCAAATTCATCTCTTTACTTGACTCCTTCTCCATTCTAATGCAAAAGAATATGAACAACAAGGTATATACATACTATTAGAATTACAGAACTGAGAAGAGATTTGGGTTAGAGGGAATATAAACTTGTGATGATGGAATTTATCTTTTTCTCCTGCATTGATTCGCTTCTTCTCTTCCTTTCTTTAATTTTCTAGCCGTCTCCAATTATATATATATATATATATATTAATTTTTTTAGAAATAGTGGAGAAGGAAGAATAGCAAAGCTTCGCTGCTTTGATCAGAAAATATGAGAGAAGTGAAGGGTTATACTTGTATTTATAGCCATTTGAATCATTCGTATCCGTTAGACTAAAATAATTAAATCCAAGCCATTCGGCCAAGGTTCAACCCTAGCCTCCATCCCTGACCAATCGACCTGCCTTAGTAAAGGGATCGACCGGTGGGTCCCGCATTTATTATTATTCATTTTCTTTTCTTATTTTATATTATTTCTGCTTCGAAAACTTCAAACGCTAATAACTTTTTCGTTTGAGCTCCAATCACAAAACTCCAAATATAAAAGTTGCTTAGAAAATCGCCATGAACATAATGGTACAAGTTTCATGGTCAAATTCCTATTTTTGCTTAAATTTCATTTTTGAAGCCTTATTAATTATTTATTAATTACCGTTAATTTCATGGGCTGTTACATTCTCCCTCTAACTGAATTTCACCTTCGAAATTCATCAAGGGTTGAATCATTTAACATAGCACGCAACCATCTAAACTATCTAACCAATTAGTGTATAACCAATTTTACAACCATGCGTATACTAGTGCACGGTGTATCACAACATGCAAACATGTATGCAGAATGATTTCAAATCGGAGTCTCCTATATGAATGCATACTTTTGAAAGCATATTGAAAATATGATGCAACAACCGATATATACTAGCAGTTCTATACGCATGCAAGTTTTCAAAATCAAAAATTCTTTTTCACATAATAATTTCCACACACCTACAAGTAAAAGTGTGGTTCAACCAATTTTGCATCCCATCCCTACCATCCATAACCTAGCACATAATTTCTAATGTCGAATTTTTTTGAAAAATTAGTTTTCCTAGATCTTTATTCGTGTGCTGAAAAAGGAATTTAGATGGATAATTTTACATTTCCACCCTTCTTTCGGATACCCATTACATTGTACTTTGGAACACTATTGCCCATAAGTTTTATCTAATTTTTCCAAGTACAATCAGTACAAGAAGGTTTATTTTTCTATGTAAAAATGGAATTATCCTAAATGCAAGTTTCATTTCAATATCAGCAAGGTATTGAATTGGAAATTCCAAAGCTAAAAGAGCATTTTCCCTTATTATTATTATCTATATTTATTATACTATCACCTTTATAGAACAGTAAAGTTCATATTCACTAACATGTCGGCCCTCCCTACGCTAAGCATGTGGCACTAGAAAATTAGAAAATTTTCATTTTCCATTAAAATATCTTTTCCCTTTCTAATCAAATTTGCAAAATAGTTTGAAAAATTGAATTCCCAAAAGCATTCAAAAACCATTTTTATTTCAAAGTCACACTACAAAATTATCCTAAAGCATTTGAACCTAACTTCTTAAAAGCATTTGAACAAAAAATTTCTAAAGCGTTCGAACACAATTTTCTTCAAATCATTTACCGCTCCATCCTTGAAAACAAATTAAGCCACATCTTAATGTAAAAGAGATTCAATATATGATTGACCCTAGCCATGTATAGTTAATCCTAGATTTGGTGAATATTTCCTTTTACACTAAAACGACAAACATACAAGCGTAAGCATAAATTTTAGCTTTTAAGGCATAGGGATAATGACCCATGATTTTACAACAACTTTTCCTTGTCCTTTGCTTGCTAAAATTTATTTTCCCAAAATTCTAAAGTTTTTAGGATTAAAGCATTTGCTAACCTAATTTATTTTATAAACTTCCAGCCTTACCTACAATTTCTCGCTAGATAAATGTCCATATGAGATTTCCTTATTTACACTATTTTCCAATGTATGTATAGCAGTCTAAGCTCATCCAAAAAATCAACACAATGATAAAATGGAAACATGTCTCATACCAGATCGTATGCTTTTTCAATAACCAAAGAGAGACAACTAGCAAATACAACCTAAATAACATAAAAGAAAATGATTGTTGGCAGCCGCCCTTCAACATCAACTAGTGTTAATGATGTTGTGGCCATATCACCCCTTAATCAATTAAGATGGAAATTTCCAACATGACATCCAACTATAATCCACGCATTTTAACTTACCTCCTTGGCTCCCAATAATTAATATCCATCCATTACTTCAATTATTAAACCCGGTCATGGGACAAATTATGTATCCCCACACTTAATTAGATAAGAAATAGAAACTATGCACATTTAAAATACATCGGAAAATTGGCATGGTGGAATAACTTTTATCACATATCTTGACTTCTTTAACCTTGAGTCAACCAAGATCTTTCATGTGAGTTCACCATCTCGTTATCCTCTTCTCCAATCATAATACCACCTTCCCTCAATCAAAATTTCTTGAAAGTATCCTCAAACTTTGGTATTTACTTTCCTTATTCTTGATCATTCATGCGAGTATACCCTAGGACTCGCAAAATTGTACTTTGATATCATTCCCCATTCTTTTAAGGGTTCTTCATATGGCTTTCACACATCTCTAATAAAATATTCCTATGTTCGTACTAGTATTCCTCATAATCAACAGGGATTCCTTGTTGCTACCCTATGAGTATTAATAGTTATTTTACTCATAGCCTTAATCTTTACTCCATCTTACTTAGGTAGTCATCCTTATCTACTTTATATCAAAAACTGGTTTGGTTTTTCACCACTCTTTATAAAAATAAAACTTCCCAATCATGAAGTATTTAATCCAAAACATTTATCTTTGAAAGTATAAACCTAGAAACCTTTTTATCAAATTCAAAAATTGCTTGGTTTCCAAAAAAGAGCCATGAAAATTTTTCCGTTTTAAAGAATTTCTACAACAAAGTTTTACTTCTTTAAAAGGTTGGATTTTTAACTCAAAACATGTTTAAAAACCCAATTGTCATGCCAAATCATTTTTCGAAAACATCTTTTATACTTTAATCAATTAAAACTGGAGTTGACAAGGATAACTTTCATTCTATTAGTTTTCTACTACTCATGCTATTTCCTTTTCACCCTTTGCAAAGATTTTAATCTTCACCCTTAGCAAAGATTTTAATAGTATAAGAGGGGGACTTCCAGAAGATATGTGCAATTGTAACATCTATCTAAGCGTCTAACTAAAATATATGCACAATTACTACACATATATATGGAATTTATCCATTCTTCCTATCCTATTCCTATTGCTTTTCTCCTATATTATTCCTAATTAGATTACTAATGTTATTAAAATACTTAATACAGTTTCTACCAAAATTTTCCAATATTGACTTATTGCAATGTGTTCGTCTTCTATGGCTTTTCTTCATTAACACGAAAAGAGCTATATATATAAATCTATTTCATTTGTTTTTCTCTGTATTTTCCTTATACGGGAATTCCTCCTACCATTATTATTGGGTGTTCTTACCCTTTAACTTCCTTTACTCCATTTTAATTAAGTACCATTTCCATTTATCCACCTCTTAGAAAGAAATTTAAAAGGAACTTCCAAATTTGCAAAAATAGAAAAAATTATCTGGTCAAACCTACTCTCCATTTTCCTTTTATTTCAAAAATGAAAAATCCCTTTATCAAAAATCTTTAAATCCAAACTTCCTCACTCAACCAATTAAGAAATTCAAAATTTCCTTGCCTTTTTTCAAAACAACTTCCTAATAGATCCTTTGAAAAACCCATTCAAACGTCTTAAGGAATTTTGAAAAATGTCAAATTCTTTCACATGGGGTTGAACTTTGAGATGGACTTTAATTGTCCTTTCTTTTGGAATTTCCTTCTTTTCTCTTCATTCTTAACCTCTTCTTATAAGAGATATACTAAAAATCCAGCTATCTTCTTATGGTGGTTTGTGCACACGTTCTTGCGGGAACTTGCTCTACTCCTATTATGCCTTGCTTCTGGTATTTGCAACGTATAGTTTATAAATTCCCATTTGTCTGAATGAAATGTTCATCTTCAATTGGCAATCGATCAAAATCCATGGTCATAAGCCAGCATAGGCCCAACAAAGGAGTCAAGTACCATCCAACTTTTAAGGTCCTTCTATATGTTATGCTCATGCTCTTCTTGGTCAATGCCTTGCGGTACAGCCAATGCTCCATGGGGTAATTAGGCTAGGTGTATAAATTTAACCCTTTCTATTGTTCCTACTCAAAGTTGCCTCATCCACCATTTCAAGATATGATCGCAACTACTTCTATAATCAGAATTTATAGAGTTTGGCATATAACATATATAGGTAAAAATACAAATACGTTCTCTCAACGTATCTTAATTCCTATGATCGACTAACCTAAGCTCTGATACCAAATGTAACAATCCACACCTTAATGGGCTCGATCAAAACCTAAGTCTATTAGGGTGTGGATCATTGGTTTTGGTAGCCTGCTATAAACATAAGTATATCAGAAAGTGATCAATATAAACTCAGAGCGGAATAGAAAAATATAGTAGAACATAAATACCGACTAATGCTACTACCTTGGAATCAATAGTATTCCTTGAATATCTAATGCCTTGTCAACCCCGAGCATGAATAAGAAGACTTCACCAACAACCGTTCCCATCTTACACCTGTAGCTTGCCTCTCAAAATCTATCCTATGGGTTGTAGTATGGAGGGGGTCAGAACGACGTTGGTGACTGGAATAATTACACACTTTACCCATAACATTAATTCATGCTGATTGATTTCCATTTAAGTGTTATATCTATTAATTATGGCTAATCCATTCAATCCTATATGCGCATACGATATGCCTAACCTACCCTAAGGTATAACTATATATATGTATATATATATTCATATACACATATATATCTAAATGTATACTAACCTAAAACCGAAGCAACTTAATTCTTCTTTAATATGGAGGAAGCAGACCCAACGACAACTTAATACCTCAGCCCTGAAGTGGGCCATCCACAACGTAAGCGCTAGTCAATCGGTCCTACCTACAGAGACCAATAACCCGTAGATATGGCTTTATAATATAATTTACTGTATTGCTAACACATCTCAAAGACTCATCCATGGTTAACTAGCCCACCTCCAACAAACAAATAATTAACTAACTTTGAGGTCTGTGTGTATCCTATATGGATTCCACACTAGTAAGAAACGAAATCAATCAGGAATAACCCGAGTCTTTGCTACCGACTACTGAGGACCACTAGTGATCATAGCCTATATGCCAGTCGTACGACTAGATATTGGTCAAATTACTATACTAACATAGCCCACCGATCTTCCACAATTGAAATTCTATTTAGATTAACCTAATGTAAGTAGAGGAAAATGCCCCTTTCAGTTAGTTAATAAATCTTATTAAAAATGAAGCATAACCCATTTTCCTAAAAGCAGTGGACCATTTAATACTTCAAATCCGAGATGAACACTTGGTATATATTTCCCCTACTTATCCCCAATGCATATTCCTTCCCCATGGGTCCTACAGTTGGAAATGTCCCACATGAGTAGTAAGAATACACAATTGCTGGTAGCCTCTAGGTTGTAATTTCTGTTGTGTAACTCTACTGACCTTGCATCCTAACCCACTAAACCAAACCAACCATCCTAAGCTTAAATTTTGGGCTAGGCCCACTAATTCATGCTTATTCTAATTGTTTAATTGAGGCTATATAATTTTCCGCTATGAAAATTATACTGCCTTCCAACATTTATTTCTTATCTTATATGCATATTTACTATATTCCATAAATGTTAATTGTCCGCAATAAATGGTGGTTATTATTCTAATTGGACAATCTATAATAACATTTATTTATCCATTCTAATTCAACCTATTACGCCTATTTTATTTCCCCATAAATGTCATACTAAATCCTTTAACCAGTACCATTAACCCCATTTATGTCCCCATTTAATTCCTGTCATTCCCTATTAACTGCACATTTATTGCATTATTAATTTTAGAGTTACTATCACTTTTCTATATATAACTCCTAATTTATTACGTCATTTATAACTAAACGTTCTAATTATAACTAATGCGCGTATTGACGTATATTACACTATACAAATACATTTTATTTTTATTTTTAAGCAGTAAGCGCGGTTACACACACACACACACACACACACACATATATATATATATATGCCTATTTTTAACTATCAATCCCTAGACTAGAATATTCCTTTCCAAGTTTTAATTTATCAGAGTTATCCATCCAAAAAGGATTACCATTATAACTTTCCACAAATTAACTAAAAGCGAAAATTTTGCTTCGTTTGTAATTACAAAGAATTATCTCTTTTATTTTATTGAAATAGGTCGTGCAAACTACAAAGAAGAATATCCAAATTTTACACATCTCCTTCCTTTCTTGTAAAATTCTTTGTTAACTCAAACACCACACTGTTTATACATATCTTTATAATTAGATAATTTATGGAAATTACATGTAAATAGATACTATTGAATTATACCCCGCTCCCAATAAATTAAAACATAGAAATTCACATTCGAAGCCAAATTAGGGCAATCTAAACTGATACTAACATTTTACAACCCAACTATAAATTTAAAATAAATTTACAACTTTATCAACATTCAACTTTAAAACAATTTAGGGACTGATTTCCAAATTTTCATATTAGGTTGTAAATACCATTCCTATTTTAGTTACCTAATTTATAGAATATGTAGGTGAGATTTCATCTTCCTAAGCTATAGCTCCATAGATCTTGCATAGGCGTAACATTTAAAATAAACTCAACGATATAAATTTCAATGTTATAAATAAATTATATGATTTTCCACTACCTTTCTAGCTTTCCAAGTCTCCCAAATCCGAATTCATTTCTTTATTTGACACCTTTTCCATTCTAATCCAAAAGAATATGTATAACAAGGTATACATACTATTAGAATTACATATCTGAGAAGAGAATTGGGGTTAAGGAGAAAATAAATTTATAATAATTAAATTTACCTTATTCATAGTATTGATTTACTTCTTCTCTTCTTCTCTTTTATTTTCTACTATTCTCTGATTATACATACATACATATATGTATATATAATAATTTTTAATTTTTATAAATAGCAGAGTACTAAAAATGGCGGAGCTCTAGTGCTTTGATTAGAAAATATGAGAGGAGAAGTGAGGGGCCAGGTCTGTATTTATAGGCGCTCTAATCAATCGTATCAACTAGATTAAAATAATTAAATCCAGGTCGTTTGGCCAAGGTTTAACCTTAGCCCTCATCCTCCCTATTGGTCGACCGCTCCTACTAGCAGTCGACCGCTACCGTTCGATCGGCTATAGTAAGAGGGTCGACCCGTAGGGTCCCATATTTATTGTTTTTTATTTCCTTTTCTTGTTTTAGACTATTTCTGCTTCGGAAACTTTAAACGCTAATAACCTTTTCATTTAAGCTCCGATCATGGAACTTCAAACGTGAAAGTTTCTTATAAAATCACCACCAACACAATGGTGCAACTTTCATGGCTAAATTCCAACACTTGCTCAAATTGCATTTTAGAGCCTTATTAATCATTTATTAAGTTAATTTCACGAGGTGTTACAAAAATAGTGACTCTCCAACGAGCGGAGAGAAGAATGCTAGAGCTCAAGAAGCGAGCCCTTGATGCTGAGAAGAGGGTCAGGGAGCTTGAGAGATGGACCCTGGAGTAGAAGGGGCATAACACATAGCCAAGAAGGCTAGGGACATCGCCGTTAGGGATCAAGCAAAGGAGATGAAGAAACTAAGGAAGTAGCTTAGGCAGGAGCTAGCAGACCTAAAGGCTAACCATAAAGGGATAGGATGAGAGGCACAATGCAACAACACTTGGCCAGTTCCACTCTGGAGAAACAGGTGAATACAAGAAACAACAGGGATGAGGAATGGAACGACATGCTGATGAAGATGTTGAAGCTAATGTTTACAGCCAACTACCACATTCCCTTGGAGGTCAACTTCCTCATCTAGGAAATATGGTAAGGTGAGGCAGGAGTTGGCCCTAGAGACAGAGATGGAAGGTAGAGCTCCCCATCAATTTTGACTAAGGAGCAGTCCACCTCCTTAGAAAGCAGCTCAAGTGAGCCGACCAGTAATGTCCCATCAGTAGTGGATAAAGGGATAATTTTTTATGATGATTGTCATATCACTGGGGAGATCCCACCCTTATGAGATCCATGGCAACAGTCAACCTTGTTGTCATTTTATACTTTTTCATTTTTGTTAATGTGTTGACCGGGCATTGGCCCGTTTTTGTAATGATATGTGAAATGAAATGACATCTTTTATTTTGATGTATTAAACTCTGTCTTTTGTAGTGAAAGTTGTTGAGATGGATTTGTTTGTTTTTTTCAATATTCTGTGTTCGCCTTCCATATCCTGTTAGCATTTCACATATGCACTTTCAACCATGTTTGCTTACTATGTAACTTTTATCTTCTCTATTCCAGGCAGTTCAAATAGCCCCAACCTCATTAAGTAAACACATAGACTTAGCCATTTATGTTCGGTATATCAAACAAGTAGACAGGGAAAACACAGAAGTAGTAAACCAAACAGAATTATCTTCCATTGAGGTAACCTAACCTTAGCTTTGCATAGCGGACGTGAGCTGGTGATGGGGTATCCTTAACCGATGCTCATGCTAATCCATCTTTGTCATATTTGAGGGTCGCTAAGAGTTCGGCTTTGCCTGATAAGATCACTTTGGGTGTTCAAGTAGGCCAACACTAGGGGTGCTTGGTTCAAGGTTACACGTAGGTAACCATGTTGCCTTGTCGCAAGAGCTCAGCCCCACCGAAGGGTCATAGGCAAACAATCGGGACCGTGGCACAGGTAGCCTCCTAATTGGTTCGTTGATGCCTCCAGCATTGAAGAGAGCATTGAATAGACCACACATCCTCATGGAAAAGCACTTCGAATGCTAGGTTTAGGTTTATAGTGTAGGTGACAGTGCCTTCATAGCACTAGTTCCTCGCCCGTTTAGAGTGGCAAGTAACATCATGGGCGAATGAATCGGGACCATAGCATGGGTAGTGCCGCTAACGGTTCGTCAATGCCTCCGACATGGACAAGAGGTTGAGTAGCTAGCACATCTTCATGGAGTAGAACAAAGGGTGCCAGGTTCAAGGTTACAACCTGGTAACCATGGCTCTAGTGCACCTCCCACCTAGGGGGTGTGCAGCATCAGTGGTGAATGCTTTAAAACCACAGTGTGGATGGTCGCTCCTTCGATTCGTCTATGACTACGACACGGATGAGAGTGTTGATTGGCTCATGCATCCTCATGGAGCAGCACTAGGGATGCCGGGTTTGAGGTTATAACGTGGGTAATCGCCTCTCTATAGTACGAGTGCCCCATCCTATTGGATTGACAAGTAGCATCATGGGTGAACAAATTGGGATCACCACATCGGTGGTCGTGCCATTAGTTTATTGATGCCTCTACATAGTGAGAGTGTTGAGTGGCTCATGCATCCTAATGGAGCAGCTTTGACATTTCCCTATTGTAGAGAAGGGCCTACGATGGCACGTCCTCTCCGAATAGCCTAGAGTGTAGCATTCCCAAGCAAAGAAGAGAACAACGCTTAGCTCATCCCTAACATCTAGCCTTCGATGCGACGTTCCCCATTGAGGAAGAGAGCGTTGTTTGACTCATCCCAACCGAATAGCCAAGGATGATAGATTCTTTGGTGAAAAAGAGGGCGTCATTTGGCTCGTCCCTAACAGATAGCCTTAGATGCGTCATTCCTCGACAAGGAAGAGAGCATTATTTAGCACATCCCTGATGGATAGCCTTAGATGTGGTATTTCCCGATTGTGGAGGAGGGCCTCTAATGACCCATCTTTTCTAGATATCCCTATTGATTCTTGGGTGATGGGTAGTTGGGAATTCTTTGCTTACATTACACACTTAGAATATTACAAGGCTCTAATATTTATAATTGTTGCAAAATTCTTTAGCCTTATCATTGCTGCTCATAAGGCTTTACACATAATACGCTCGAAGAGGCTTCGGACTCTAGGTGCAAGGCATGTGTGTCATCTAGGTGTGAAAAGGGGTGGGCATCGTAGGTTAACACGACGCTAACCACATACATGCCTTCCTAGTATGACCCTTATACTCCTTCAGTCGGGTTTTTTGTGCTTGCAAAGACTCGGTGTAGTACTAAGTCTCTAACCTTGAGTTGGCAAAGCTCCACCCTTATGTTGTAGTGCTTGGCTATTTTTCTTTTGTATGCATGAATGTTGAGCTCTACCTCTGCTCTTCTTTCATCTAAAGAGTTGAGCTTGAGTAACACTTTATTTTTCTTAGAGTCGTGTGTGAGATGCCTTAGAGATGGTATGTTGACTTCGACGGGCAACATGGCTTCATATCTGTAGGCCAAAGAGAATGGTAGTGCACGATTAATATACAGTTCATGTTTCGGTAGGACTAAACTATGAGTGGAAAGTCTTCCGCCAATTTCCCTTTCGCCTTCGTTAGGTACTTCTTATATGTTGTCTGGATGGTCTTTCTCACGGTCTCAACCTACCCATTTACCTATAGGTGGGAGACGGGGGAGAAGCACTTCTCTATTCTATTCTATTCGTAGAATCCTTAGAACAGTCCACTTTTGAACTTCGTGTCGTTATCTGTGATGATTTTCTTTAGAAGTATGAAGTGACAAACAATGTTCCTAATCATGAAGTTCGTAATCTTCGGCGTTATGACCCCAGTGAGGGGTTCTACCACCAACTTTTTGAAGTACTCGATGGCTACTATGGCATGGTTGCATCCACCTTTTGTATATTAAGTAAATCCCCTAAGAGTCAAATGGCTAGAGGGATGTCATGAGAGTTAGGAGATTTGGAGAAGCTATCAAAATCTCCATGAACCGCTGACATTGGTCACACTTCTTGACATAACTTATTGCATCCTTGATCATAGGGGCCAATGGTAACCTTGGCGGGTTACCGTCTTCACTTTACCCTTGACATGATCTTTGTAGAAGCCTTCATGCAATTCTTCCAATATGTAGTCAGCTTCCCTGTTTGTTATGCACCACTGGAGGGATGTCAAATACCCCTATCACTAGAGCTTTCCATCCATGATGGTGTAGTGAGGCACCCGCTATAGGACTTCCCAAGCATCTTTTCTAGCAATGGGTAGTTTACAACCCATGAGTTATTTCAGCAATGGAGTCATCTAGCAATCAGTTCGAACTTCATCAATATCCATGGCGATTGCACCTGATTCGAAGCAAAAGGCATGCTACACCACCATTGGATGCTTTCTTCTGGATTGCTTACTTGCTTAACCAACTAGTCGACCTTGGCATTCTTCTCGAGGGGGATTTGCTCTAGCTTGAAGTTTGTGAAGGTTTTGATAAGTTTCATGCTTTATGCGACATAGAGGACCAATGTTTTGTCCTTAGCCTGCAAGTGCTCTGCGATCTGGTTAATAATTAGCAAAGAGTCGCTGAACACATATAAGAATTCTACCCACAACTCCTTAGTCATCCTTAAATCAACTAGGATGGATTCATACTCGGCTTCATCGTTGATGGCCTAGAAGCTTAGGAAGATGAAAAAACATAATACTTTTCCCTCGGGTGTGACCAGGTGTTTAACGATGAATTTTCTATCGAATTAGAAAACCGTCGAAAAAATTATAATAAAATTTATACCGCAAGTGCACGGTGTACGATTGTAGCGCGTATGCGAGTACGAATCGATCCGCAGGGAATTGTAGATTTTAATTTTTTATTCAATCAAATTAATCCAAGAATTTGAAGAGTATGAAGCTAAAATGTAGAAAATGTCAAAAAGAAAGTGAGAAAAATATGAGAATAAATGACAATTTAGAGATAATTCCACTCCATCTATCATATAGTTCAACAAAACATGAAATTATTATCTCTCTTTCCTAGTCATTAGTAAGCTTAATTGATGTGCTTATCATAAGTATGGCCCATTTGTGCTATTAATTAGTTCAACATAGGTCATCAAACTATAACACACCATTTAAATTACTTTTCAACTCTCATGAAAAATGATAACAAGTTGAAAGAAAAATCTATTTTAAGTATAGTCTATTAACTATTAATTAGAAATATAGACCATCAAATTTCAATTTCAACATTCACTTCTTTGCCATAATCATATTTAGATGAAGAGGCAATTTTTGTTTATGATTGTTTAAGCATAACCTATTTGTTATGAACATATCAAATTCATCATGAAACAATAAATCACATCAACATTTATTTAAGCACAAAAGAGAGCAATAATTATCAAAATGTTGAAGCTACATGATTAGAGGCTTCATTACCCCTGAATTGAAGGGATTAGCCTCTCATTTGTGTTATCATATCAACACTTGTAGCTTGCAACATGAAATAAAACAAGAGTAAAAAGAGAGCAAAATGAAAAGAAAAGCTAAGTAAAAAGAAGTAAACACTAATCTACTTGCATGAATAATAAACTACACTACTAACATAAGAAGAGAAGCATGTAAATGAAGAGAAAGCACTAATTAACATTGCATAAAAAAAGGAAAGTTACATGAAAGAAATGGCTAAGTAGCCATAAAAAGGAGAAAGAGAAGAGCTTTGTTTATTTTTTTGTTCCTAAACTAAAACTAACTAAGAGGAAGAGGGTTACATGAAACATAAGGGGTATTTATACATGTATGAAACCCTAATCCATTTTTTTGGGGAATGCCCAAAATGCCCTTGTAGGAAGTGTGGTGACCAAGTTATCATTAGCTTCAATAGTCACCCATTAAGTGCGCATGAAAGTGTAATGGCCATTAGCATGTGGATTAGCTTCTAATTTGTACATGAAGGAAGGTGGGTAGGTGGGGTCCTCCATGATCATGGCTTTGAATTATTTCCATCTCCATTCCTTTGTATTCACTCTTGTGCATGTATATATCTTCATGAAGCCACTTGTATATGAATTTAAATTCCTACAAAATAACAGAGAAATTTTCAATTAAATTTTAGAAAATTAATATATGCACAAAAATGACCATTTTGCCCCTGGATGAAGATGAATATGTGACGATTTGAAAATAATTTGAATTTTGGTTTAAACAAGTTAAAATACCCGATATGATCATTTATTTAATTTAAATAGATTAAATATGGTGGTAAAAATATGCACATTTACGTGCACATCAAATACCCCTACACTTATCTTTTTATTCATCCTCGAATAAAGAAAAACTAAGATAAATCCGTTTTCGTAGGGAGCACGATTGCATTGAGCATATGTAACAAGCCGTTAAACCTTTGGGTGTCCCTAGTAGGACGAGTATTGTCTCGTGAGGGTTTTCAGCGGATACTACCCACAAAATCCAAATGCAGGATGAAAATATTTACAAAATGCAAGATTTATTTACAAAGAGATGAATGCGAGTTTTTGAAAATATTTACAAATGAAGGATTTATTTTTAAATTAACACGAATAAGTTAAATATAGGTTTTGGTTATTATCAATAAATTTAAGACCTTTTACTTGTCAAAGTTTCCAACAAAAATCAAGTTATCATAGCAAATAGACAATAGTTTAACTTGTTGTTTCAGTTAATAACAAAGTGTAACTATGAAATAGATCCTTAGTTGATTATCAAAGTTTATCAAAGTGGTATTTTCATTTCTTTTCAATAACAAGTCAAATCAAATAAGTTAAAATAGTGCTTGGATTTCATTAGCTTACTCTCTCTATTTTTTTTGAAAATTTATTGATATTTACAATATTTACATATGCCTAACTCAGATAAACTGAGGCTAGATATATTACCCGTGCACTGCCTTGCAGACTGATGTGAGGGGAATACAGAGCGTGGCAAGTGAACACTTATCGACTGTAGGCGTTATTAAAAAGAATTTTTATACACATACACCTAACTCAAATAAACTGAGGCCAGATATATCGATCGTGCACTGCCTTTCGGGCTTACGTGAGAAGGGTATAGAGCATGGCGAGTGAACACATGACTCTAGGTGTTAAAAATATATACATATATACAAATGTTTTTTTTACTTATATATTTTTTTGTGTGTTTTTTTCTTATATTTTTTTCAGAAAGAGAGAGAGATTTGCAAAACATCATAGCTCCACTTAACTTAGAAGACAAAAAAAATGTTATATCTTTTTATTTGAATTCACCACTTTTCAAAACAAAGATTTTCAATTAGGATATTTCATAATTAACACGTATGAACCTTCGTTATACTAGTTAAACCATTAATATTTGTAATCAAACTTCATTTTTATTTTTGTTAAGACGAATAAACTTTCAAAATTTCAATTTAATAAACCAAAACCATATATTTATCTTATAGTGTTTCTTTAAAAATAAATCAAAATGCTTTAAAAAATTGGTTTTTTTAGATGTTTTTTTAATTTTGGAAAGAAAAATTAAAAATAAACCATAAAAAATTGAAGATGATGATGAGTCTCCCCCCACACTTGATTTTGACTGTGTCCCCACGGTCAACCCAAGTGGAAGAAGAAAAATAAAAATAAAAACATGACCTTTATTTAAATGAAAATTAACGATATTTACACGAGATACAGCTTAAGCGCATAAAACCAAATCGTAAAAGATTTCAAAGTTGAGTGTTGATTCGGAAAAATGAATGTCGTTTTATTAAAAGTCGTTCGAGTTTTTTATTCTCGATAATTTTCGGGGTTGATAGAATAATTGATTGAAAGTCAAGTTTATTTTCACCAAATTGAAATTCAAACTTATCATTGAAAACTTCTTTAGAATTATCGAATTCAAAATCAAAATAGTGATTTAACTCCTCCCCTTGAGAACTTAACAACTCATTTTCAAAAAGTCTAAAGAAATCATGTTCGTTGAATTTGTCTTCCTTTGTTGGATTATCAACAACTTCATTGCATGAATCAATTTCAAAATCTAAAGTTGTTGTATTCAAATTTTCAAAATTAGACGAAGGAAGATCGAATTTCAAATTTGGTTCTATACCCTCAAAAGAATTGAAATCCAACTCAATTACCGTATTTTCAACAACTTCGTTAAGATTTTTGTTATCAATTTAAAAAGTTGTTGTTTGAAAATCGTCAAATTGGGTAAATGATGGATTATCACATGACTCATCACACGTTGGGATTTGATTTTGTTTATCACGTTGTTTCATATATGTTTCGAACAAAAAATCCATGTGATCATTGTAGATTTCGTCCATTTGTTCAACAAAATCCAATTTATAATTATTAGCATGAGGATTTTCGCTTTGAAATTGTCGAGGACCAAAGTTTTCAATTGTAACGTGGTTAAGATCATTCCCATTTCCAAATTCGTTTGAAAAGTTGTTTCCATTTTCATTTTGAGTTTGAAATTCATTTCGGAGTTCGAAATTGAATTGGCATGGGTTATAATCGAAATCGTTTGAATTTTGAATTGAATTCAAGTTTTGATCACTTTGAAAACGTGATCTTGAATCATTGCACAAATATGAATTACACAAATCATTTATCTCTTGATTTTGTTGTGTAGAGAGTTCGAGTAAAGATGAAATCATTTCAATGCTATTTTCGAGATTTGAGGGTTGTTCGTCATTTTGAAAATTTCTCGGTTCAAAATTTGAATCATTTTAACAATAGTTGTTGTTGAACTATCCATAAGAATTTGGTGTGAAATTATATGGATTATATTGGTTTTTACAACTATCGTAGAATTCATGTAAGTAGGGAAACTCGGATATTTTCAAGAATGTTTTTGGGTTTTGTTTTTTTATAAAGGAAAAATATTTACAAATAAAATTTATTTTTCAAAATGGAAAATTGGTTTTTGTTTTTTTTTTGTTTTTCAAATTTTTTTGTTGTTTTTGAAATGGTTTTGGAATAAACTTTTAGGATTTTTTGTTTTCCTAATTTTTTTTTGGATTTTTGATTTTGAAGAAAAGAAAAAGAAAGGATTTAAAAACAAAATTAAGGAATATTTACAATTTTTTAGTTTTCGATTTTGAATTTTTTTTTGTTTTTTTTTAAAAAATATGCATGAACTAATGCAATTAAATGAATGCAAAGGACTTAATTACAGTTTTATGTCCTTAGTAGCTCCTAACCCAAAATTGTATAATCACAATTGTCTTAAGTCAACAAGATAGTTCTCGGTCAGGTAACAGACAAGAGTTATCGGTGCACCACGAATCACCGTAGCAATACAGCCGAAGGTTTAAGTACCTTCAGAGAAATAATCAGTATAATATTTATGAATCATCGTAATATTTATAACTAATTATCGCTCTGCCGTAGCCTAGACACCAAGAAATTAAATTGTTCAAAGAAGACAACATGTCAATATACAATTAAGTGTTATCGATGTCTAACCGTTATTACTAAACAAAATTCTAGAATGAAATGCAAAGCAGAAACTAAACGTGTATTAACAATGCAACTATGAATAGATTTTGTTCTTGTTTCTGGTTTTCTAAATTTTTTTTAAAATACAATTAAACAACAATGCAAGACAAACAAAAGCAATAGATATATAAAATGCAAGGCAAATAAAAAGAAAATTATAAATAAGCAAGCAGTTATTTTTTTGGCAAGCTCAGCAAAGCATGCAATTTATTTTAGCAAGCACTTCTACTCCTTCTATAATTCTTCTTTGGCAACCTGAAATAAAACAAGATTATACAAAAAAAATTCTTCGTATAAACAAAAATCAAACCAAGTCTAAGACAAACAAAAAAAACAATTTACAACACAAAACTAAATAATCTATTTACTTTTCCTTTTTTTTAAAGAAACAAGAAGATACTTGGATTAAAAGAAAACAAAAAGGATTTTAAAACAAAACAAAGCAAACTAAATAGACTAATTTGCTCAGCCCACAAACAAAATAACCCACAAGCCCAATAATCAACCAAAAACAACTTATCCTCCCAAAGTTAACAAACGAGATTCACATTTTTTTTTCTTTCGTTCAAAATTGAATGAAATGCCAGATTTTTTTTTGATTCTCCACAAAATCCCACTATGCAAATTCCAAATATGAATCATTCGATCTGTGTTGGTCATTGGAGATTGTCGTGGCTGGGAAGAAGTGTCGATTGCGATTGGGTGAGGCAGTTGCGGAAGCTGTCGAATTGGATGAGGCTGTTTGAATTGGGTGCGGCGATTTGAACTGTAGGCGTGATTGCTCGGTAGAGGAAGTGGGTGATGTAATCGAAGTCGGGTTGTAGTGGTGATTTGATGAACTCGCTAGTGATATGGTAGGGTTTTGGCAGTGGTTTTCAACGAGGCAAGTATTGAAATAGGTCGGAGGTAGGGGAGTGATAATGGGAAGTGGTTGATAGCAGTCGTGTCTGATGCAGTAGTGGAGAAGTATTTGTATGGGTATGTGACGGTAGTGGTATGGTCTGGGAAGTAGATTTGGAATGGCACAGTGGTGCTGAAGTTGGTCAAAGGTGGTCAGTGAACAGTTTTATGATATGGTATATGGTGCAGCAGTTGAATGGTGGTCTGTCACTGTTTGCAGGCAATATGGTTGATGAAGTGTGCAGTAGACAAATTCGAAGTGTGGTCGAGGAAAGTAGATAGAGGGTGTGATAGTTTTTTGTTTTGTTTTTTTTTGGTGGGGTGTGAACTTTCTAGTAGCTAAATGGTTGTTTTGCACGGAGTTGCAATTTCTGGTGGAGAAGTTTGGAAGTGCAGTGTTGTAGTTAATGGTGATGTTCGAAGGAAGTTTGTCGAGAAGGCAGTGTTTTGAGCTGCAGCAGTAGTAGAGACGAGGCACTTGTTCAACGGCAAAATTTCTATCGATTTAGAAATTTGCCGAAAAAATTTCAAATTAAAATAAATAGCAAGCGCACGGCGTACACTTTGTAGTACGTAGCGAATACAGGTCGATCCGTAGGGAATTGTTAGAGTTTAAAAATCCATTCAATCAAATTAGACCAAATGGAAGAGAAATTGTTAACTAGAGATAAAATGAAGCTAAAACTAGAATTAAAATTTGATTTAAAAACTATTGAACTAGAGAACAATTTAGAGGCAAATCCACTCTCATATTTTTGTAAATTAACAAACAAACAATTTGTGATCTCTAGCTTTGATATTAAGTGAAATATTGTTGTATTTACCATAAGTATGGTTTGTTTATGTTATTAATTAACATAACTCAAACCATCAAAATATAATACAACAAATAAACCACATATAATTCTCATGAAAATGAAGCCAAAGCAAAAGCTATTTTAAGTATGATCTATTTACTATTGTAACTAGTAATATAGAACATCAAATTTCAGTTTTACTTTAATTTCACAATCAAAAATGGATTAGCAAATGATGATGCAAATTGTGTTTATGTTGAATAAGAATAGCTCATTTGCACAAGCAATATAAGCTATCAAACCCACTTGTATAAACTTGCATCAAAACTCACTTCATGAAGCATAAACCAGATGAGATCATAAATCATAAAATGTTGAAATTACATAATATTGGAGAGCTTCATTACCCCTAAATTGAAGGGGTTTAGCTACTCATTTGTGGCATTGAAGCAACATAAGTAAATTTCAACATTAAAAAGAGAAGAAAATAGAAAAATAGCAAAGAAGAGAATGTAATTAAACTACTTGCAACAAAAGGAATTAAGCTACACTACTTGCATGAATGTAAAACTAATCTACTAGAAAAGAAAAGGAAAGAGCATAAATAAAAGCATGAAAAGTAAATAAAATAATGTAAATAAGAGAAGAGAAAGAGGCTAAGAAGCCATTTTTATTTCATTGAACATTGAGCTTACACTTTGATCTTTTAATTTCCTAAGTAATATGAAAGGTAGATGATTTGCATGTACATAAGAGGGTTATTTATACATGCATAAAACCCTAATTCTATCTTTAGGGGGCTTCCCATACCCCTTAGGAAGTGTGGAGGCCAAGTAATCATTAGCTTCTACTAATCATCATTTAAGTGTACATGAAGCCATTAATTTCATAAGCATGTTCATTAGCCTCTAATTTGTACATTAAGGTAGGTGGGTAGGTGGGGTCCTCCATGATCTTCACTTTGAATTATTTCCCTCTTCTTTCCTTTGTATTCATTTGTGCATGCATGTATCTTTATATAAGCCTCTTCCATATGTAGGATCTAGATTAACCCTAGAGGAGGGGGGTGAATAGGGTTATAGCAAATTTTCTCGAATTTAAACAAAACTACAGAGATGTAAATATGCTGAAAAGTAAATCACACACAAAATTTACCCAGCTTCGGCAACCCCTGCCTACTGCTGCATTCCTAGATTTCTATTAGAATTAAACAGTCTCCCGCTTACAAACACTCTAACAGACTCGTACACTCTGCTACCGCCTATAGAGTTTTGCAAACTCGCAAACCCTGCTTACTAAACTAATCCTAACTAGACAATCTGACACAACCTAAATTCTAGGTGGTGATTTACCAAGATTTGATTCGAAAAATTCAAATTTAAAAAAAAATTTAAAAACAACTTAAAAAACAACCATATACCAAAGCCACAATAAATTAAATCGGCCCAAACTATTATCACTTAAAAATAAGAAAATGTGGCCCTTTTTCTTTTATCTGATGTCGGCCCGTTCCCTTGTGAAAAATGGTGGCTTCTTCGATCGTTCGTTCCTCTCTGTCCAAATTAGGGCTTCTCTTTGTTCGAAGCTACCGACTTATGTTGATCGATTGAGTAGATGATTTCGCGTGATTGCTTACGATCGATTGTATCTTCGTTGCTCTGTCAATCGACGTCTCTTTGTAGCTTGGCTTCGGCCGCTCCTTGATGATCGAATTTGACTCCTGACTTCGGTATGTAATTTATGCCTTTAGTTTACTGAATTGAATACTTGAATTCGATGATTTTATTGCCAGTGATGACTGGGCTTTTATATATGATTCGATCCCTATATTTTCGTTCATACGAATTCGTTTGAATTTTTCTTGGCCGATTGATGTTGCTTGGATGCTTGTGATTATTCCTGACTTGTTCAATTCACGAATATTTGGTTGACATGGTTTTGTAACTTGGTTATCACGGTATTGAGTTTGAATCGTACACCACATCTCTGACCTGTTCATCATATTCTTTGATTAACTTGGTTTCCACGGCATTGATTTCGAATTTGTAATTTGCGATATTTCTGACTTGGTTAATTCGTATCTTCCTGTATTTATGCATTTGCATTGAGTATTAATTTCAACATCGACTTGTTTAATATTGACTTCTGATGACATCTCTGACTTTGGTTACTTTGGCCATTTTGTGTTTAAATCCCTTGTGTACTTCGACTCTGTCCATTTTCGTGTTCATCTCTGAGCACTTCTCGACCTGCTATTTGCACACTGCTTCCACTGTTTCGACTTGAGTCTGCATTTGCATTTGGTACATCTTTGAGTTTGACTTGATTATAATTGATCCTTCTTGAGGCTGCTGTACTTGATTGCTTTGTTAGACACTGTTGCATTTGTTCATCTGGTTATTATTGAGTCAGATTCATCATGTATTACTTTGATATTGTTGTAGATTGATGATCATGTCTAGTTTACTTGCTCGATGGTTCTATGCACTTGAATATGGTCTTCATGTATACTTGAGTGTTGCTTGGAGTCTTTACTAGTGCATGTTGTTTGTGCATGTCATTTGAACTTGTTTACTTGATGATCTGGATCACATATGTTGCTGGGTTAAGTTGTTCGATCACCTTGATGTTCTGTAGTCTTTTATGAATTGATGCTATTCTCTATTGCACTTGCTCATTTGAGTTTGCACTACTTCTGTTGGTTTGTTGCTGTGCACTTGAGTCTTTTGTGTACTTGACATATGTGCACTGTGATGCATTGAGATAGTTGCCTCTGTGTACATGATATCTTGTTCACTGGTCGAGTTCATTTGAGGCTGCTGTTCCATGATTTGTAGATTGCCATTTTTGCCCTGTGATTGCAGTTGAAACTTTGAGTTGTTTATGTAGATACATGTCTTTGATTTGTTGTACTTGAGTCACTTGTGCATTTTCAAATTGCTGTTTCAATTTGGTCTGGTTGGACTTGAGACTGTAGCATTCATGTGTACATTACTTGTTTCACTGTTGGTGTTGGTATTGTATTTTTGTTGAATCCAACTTGTCTTTTGGCTCGATTGTGCACACGAGTTGGCGAGGCAGTGCACACGTGTATAAATGTACACGTGTGTATTGCAGCCACTCATAATTACCTGTCCCTGATAAGAATACTGATATGCACAGATATTACACAAAAAAATGATGACAATAACCCATATATCTGAGGCACCAATAAAAACAAATTTATATTTTTGCAAATTCAAATTTGTTTATTTTCAGATTACTACTGTAGTTGCTAATTATACAGGTACACAGAAGACAGGACAAGAACAGGAGCTGGACAATGCAGATAGTTGCAGATGTGCAGACAGAGTGAAATAACCGAGTGTTGAGTGTTGTAGTGAGAAAGAAATGTAAATGTGAAATGTATGAAAACGGTGTATGTATGTAGAGAGAGCTGAAAACTTTGTATTGTTTAAGTGTTGAAATAAAATATTATTTTGAATAAAAATACTGATTGAATTATATAAATTCTGTGCAATAGTATTATTATTCAATATGAATATTTATTCCTATACGTGTATAGTACAATCTGCAAACACATTGATATATTGATATATGTTTGTTATCATCAAACAAAAAATCACATCAAACAATCTCTCCCTTTTGATGATGACAAACATATATATTAAAGATTTTGAAATTCAGATAAATGTGTTTGAGCATGAAATATTTAGCTCCCCCTATATGAATGCTCCCCCTACAACTGAGACCACTCCCTATTCAGAAGATTTAGAAAATACAGAAGAATAAAAGAACTAAAGAAAATTAACTAACAACATTTAACAAATTTGTTGAAGCATTCCAAAAATATTTACTTCTTTATCAAAATCTTGTTCTTCTCCCCCTTTTGTTATCATCAAAAGACTGATAAAACTAACGAAGCAGTAGTGGAAAAAGAGAATTTTTTTTAAAGTAAAAATAAATGCAAAACAAAGAAAAATCATAATATATCATAACGAGATAACTATTTCCACATTGTAGAGAATGGATCGATGATTCGGTTTTTATATAATGAGAAGAGAGAAATTTGAAAAATAATTTGACATTTATGCACAAAAATAAGCACTTACTAACCACGCATAACCATAAGGACTTTTAAATGGGATTAGCAGTTACTTATTAGTCTAAGCATCCGGAAAATACTTAGCTATCATAGTCCATCCATGCATAACCATAAGGACTTTTAAATGAGAATGGAATAATGATAAAATAATTCACTCACATGCTCCATCCATTCATAACCATAAGGACTTTTAAATGAGAATGGAGGCATGAGATTTTTTTTAAAATTTTAAAAGAAATCACTCTTCTCATTTTTCAAAACCATTATGAATGATAGAAAGATGGTAGAAATAGAAATGATCGTGGAATAAGTTACCAAGTTAATTATATTATGAATTTTTTTTTAAATTTTGAAAAGAAACAAAACATATTTCCACTACTGAATACCATATTCGAATCAATCTTTGAATAGAAATTGAAGTTGAAAATAAATATCCAAGAATATTTCAACCAAAAAATGGAAAATGATTAGTCAATTTCTATAATCCCCAAATCCAAACGTAATCTGGAAAATCTGTCTTCGGGGATGGGTTTTGTGAAAATATCAGCAAGTTGAATCTCAGTTGAAATATATTCAATGCAAATGTCTTCCTTCGCAATGTGATCTCTAAGAAAGTGGTGTCTCACATCAATGTGTTTTGTGCGTGAATGATGAACAGGATTATTTGACAAGTCTATTGCACTTTTACTATCACATTTTAATGGAACTTGTTTATAAACTAAGCCAAAATCAGAAAGAGTTTGCATCATCCATAAAATTTGAGCACAACAACTTCCTAAAGCAATATATTCTGCTTCAGTGGTGGATAATGCAACACAATTTTGTTTTCGACTAGACCATGAAACTAATGAATGTCCTAGCATGAAACATGTCCCACTAGTACTCTTCCTGTCAACTAATGAACCAGCATAATCGGCGTCAGAATAACCAACTAAATCAAAATTTTCACAAGAAGGGTACCATAGTCCAAATTTGTGTGTGTGTGAAAGATATCTCAAAATTCGTTTAGTGGCTTTTAAATGTGATTCTTTAGGATTAGATTGAAAACGTGCACACAAACACACAGAAAACATAATATCAGGTCTAGAAGCAGTAAGATAGAGAAGTGAACCAATTATCCCTCGATATTTCTTCTGATCAACATCAACTCCTTTCTCATCTTTGTCCAACTTTGTTGATGGGCTCATAGGAGTTCTCAATGGTTTGGAGTTATCAACTCCAAATTTCTTCAACAGTTCCAACACATACTTGGATTGTGAAATGAAAATACCATCACTGCTTTGCTTGATTTGAAATCTAAGGAAAAATTTCAATTCTCCAACCAAGCTCATCTCGAATTTAGCCTGCATGACTTGTTCAAATTTCTCGCACAAGAGTTCATTAGTAGCACCATAAATGATATCATCCACATAAATCTGAACAATCAAAAAATCACTTTCTTTATGTAATAGAAACAGTGTCGTGTCAGCACTCCCCTTTTTAAAACCATTTTCCAAAAGATATGTACAAAGGCAGTCATACCAAGCTCTAGGAGCTTGCTTAAGACCATATAATGCTTTTTCTAGTTTATACACATGATTTGGAAAATCATGATTTTCAAAACCAGGGGGTTGTTCAACAAAAACTTCTTCTTTCAAATCACCATTTAGAAAGGCACTTTTTACATCCATTTGTTTAAGTTTGAAACCCTTATAACATGCAAAACTTAGCAAAATCCTAATGGCTTCTAACCTAGCAACTGGAGCAAATGTTTCATCAAAATCTATGCCTTCTATTTGGTTATATCCTTTTGCGACCAACCTAGCTTTGTTTCTAATTACATTTCCTGATTCATCAAGTTTGTTTTTGAACACCCATTTAGTTCCAACAATTGGATAGTCATTAGGCCTAGGAACTAATTTCCAAACTTTATTTCTCTCAAATCGATTAAGTTCATCTTGCATTGCTAAAACCCAACTTTCATCATTAAGAGCCATTTCAACAGAATCAGGTTCAATCTCAGAAATAAAAGCACCGTGACAACAAAACGCACACAAATTTTTATCAAACAAAGAGCGAGTGCGTATACCTTCCGTAGGATTACCTATAACCAATTCAGGAGGATGATTGGATTTGAGCTTCAATCTATCAGCATCAACAGTCCTACTTTCAGCTTTCTCACTAGATGTCTCTTCTTCAATACCTTCATGATCTACCCCATCGTCATTCGCCTTTTCAGTCGTCCTTTCCAGATCAGATTCATCGAATTTCACATTGATTGATTCAACAATTGTTTTTGTTCGTTTGTTGTATATCCTGTAAGCCTTGCACCTTGTTGAATAGCCCATGAAAATTCCCTCATCAGCCTTTGATTCGAATTTTCCAAGTTGATCACCTGTGTTAAGAATGAAACAAGGACATCCAAATACACGAAAATAAGAAATGTTAGGTTTCCTTTCATGCCAAAATTCATAAGATGTTTTGCCAAGTATTGGTCTAATCATTACTCTATTCATTACATAGCATGAAGTATTCACTGCCTCTGCCCAAAAGGTTAGAGGTAGTTTATACTCACTCAACATGGATCTAGCCAATTCTTGCAATGTACGATTTTTCCTTTCAACCACCCCATTTTGTTGAGGTGTTCGTGGAGTAGAAAATTCATGTTTTAAACCATTTTCTTCACAAAAGCTTTCAAAATCCAAATTTTCAAATTCGCCTCCATGATCACTTCTCAAAGTTTTAATTAAACTCCTTTTTCATTTTGAACAAGTTTTGCAAACTTTGAAAAATAATCAAAAGATTCAGACTTTTTGGCTAAGAAATAAACCCATGTAAATCTAGAATAATCATCAACCAATACATAACAATAACATTTTCCATTCAAGCTTGCAATTTCATTTGGTCCAAATAAGTCCATGTGAATTAATTCGAGGACCCTTGATGTGCTTACAATGTTTTTAGGGTGAAATGATGATCGACTAAGCTTGCCTAAGGAACATGCTTTACACACTTTATTATTTTTAAATTTCTGATGTAGTAACCCTCTGACTAATTCTTTTGTTTCAAGTTTTTCCAAGAGGCCCATGCTAGCTTGTCCAAGTCTCCTATGCCATAAGGATGCCTCTTCGTCAGTGGCTACCAAACATCTAGAAAGATTTAGATTATCAAAAGAAAGTGTGTAAACATTTCCTTTTCTTTTGCCCATAAAAACAATGTTATTAGAAGATTTATCAATGATTTTGCAAGTATCACTATCAAAAATCACATTCATACCTTTGTCACATAGTTGGCTAATAGAAATGAGATTGTGATGCAAATTATCGACGTATAAAACATTAGTCAAGGAAAAAGTACCGTTACCTACTTTACCTTTACCAATAATCTTACACTTGTTATTGTCTCCCATGATCACATTTCCACCTTTAAAATTCTCTAGGCTAAGGAACTTTGATTTGTCACCTGTCATATGTCTAGAACAACCTGAATCTAGATACCATTCTTGTTGCTCCTTAGCCCGCCAACAAACCTACATAGAGAGAGAGGAAGATGACCTAGAGAAACTCTTAGGTCCAATGATATTAGTGACTGAAGCATTGTGAATAAACAATCCCTTTGGAACCCAAACTTGTTTTGTCCTTTCGTTCTTGTTCCAATAGACATGAAATTTGTTTGTAGAATTCTTAGGAACCCAAACTTGTATAAATTTTGTGTTCTTGTTCCTATGACTATAATTTTTAGCACGATGTCCAATTATTTCACATCTAGATAAGACACTCTTACCTTTTGCATTATCATCAACTTGTGTTTTCCCAAAACCTAGTCCTTTTCTGTTATTTCCAAAAAATTGATTTCCCAATAACATATTGAATGATTTTTCTCCTCTTGAAAAGTTATTCAGAGTTTTCTCAAGATTTTGGACTTTGGTTTTTAGTGTTGTGTTTTCAGTCACAAGTGAAGTGCATCTATTTATAAAATCCTTTTTCCTAGTGTCAATGGTTTCCTTAAGACTCAAGTTTTCTTTTTCAATATTCTCAAAGCTATTCTTAAGTTTTGATAATTCTGAATCTAAAATTTTACACTTCTTACAGTCTAGGTTTTGAATATTTTTAAGTTCAGTTTCTAACCTAAAATTTTCATGGACAAGTTCTCTCCTATCAGATTTCAGTTTTTCAATTTTAGATTCAAGAGTATCAATTGTTTTAGTAAGATCACAACACATCAAAACAAGTTCTTTATAAGAATAGTCACTTACCTCACTAGATTCCTCTGAGCTTGCTTCTGAATCTGATTTTGCCATAAGACACAAGTTAGCCTCCTCTGAGCTATTATTCGAAACTTCCTCTCCTTCTTCATCATCCCAAGTCGCTGCAAAGGCCTTCTTCTTCTTTTTCTTTCCTTTGTTGTTTTTGAGAAGTGGGCATTTTTGTTTGAAGTGGCCAGGCTTATTGCAGTTATAACAAGTTAATTCATTATCGGAATTGTCAGAATCTTTTGACCTATTACCATTTGTTTTCTTCTTGCGTAGCCCGAATCTTGACCATTTTCTAAGATTATTCACAGCCATTGCAAGCTCTTCAATTGGATCTTCTTCTTCTTCATCGCTCTCTTCTTTTCTCTTTAAGGCAATCGTCTTCTTCTTTGATTCAGAGTTGTTGCGCTCCTCCTTTGTTTTTAGCTCAAGCTCATATGTCATCAAGTTGCCGATCAACTCCTCCATGCTTAGTTTACTCAGATCTTTTGATTCTTGTATTGCCGTGACTTTTGCCTCAAAGTTCATCGGTAAGACTCGTAGCACCTTCCTCACAAGCTCTACCTCAGTGAATACCTTCCAAGCGCTCTTGCATTGTACACCAAAGTTGAAAAGCATCCAAACATGTCCTTTATGCTCTCGCCTTTGTCCATCACAAAGTTCTCGTATTCATTGCTGAATAGGGCTAGACGAGACTCCTTGACTTGAGAAGTTCCTTCATGTGTCACCTCCAAAGTATGCCAAATTTCCTGCGCAGTTTTACAATGAGAAATTCTATTAAATTCATTCTTATCAAGAGCACAGATCAAAGCATTCATGGCTTTAGCATTTGTAGTTTTTAATTTCTTATCGTTAGCGTCCCACCTATCCTTAGGTTTAGGAATCTCAGTATCACCAACAGTTATAGTGGGAGATTTATAGCCAGTTTTAATAATGTCCCAAACATCATAATCAACAGAACTAAGATAAATACCCATCCTAACTTTCCAATAAGCATAATCATTCCCATTAAACATGGGTGGCCTAGCAATAGATTGCCCCTCAGAAAAAGCATTATTTGGTGGATTCATGACTCTAGAGTTAAAGAAAAAAAATACCGGGCTCTGATACCACTTGTAGGATCTAGATTAACCCTAGAGGGGGGGTGAATAGGGTTATAGCAAATTTTCTCGAATTTAAACAAAACTACAGAGATGTAAATATGCTGAAAAGTAAATCACACACAAAATTTACCCAGCTTCGGCAACCCCTACCTACTGCTGCATTCCCAGATTTCTATTAGAATTAAACAGTCTCCCGCTTACAAACACTCTAATAGACTCGCACACCCTGCTACCGCCTATAGAGTTTTGCAAACTCGCAAACTGCTTACTGAACTAATCCTAACTAGACAATCTGACACAACCTAAATTCTAGGTGGTGATTTACCAAGATTTGATTCGAAAAATTCAAATTTAAAAATAAATTAAAAACAACTTAAAAAACAACCCTAATATACCAAAGCCACAATAAATTAAATCGGCCCAAACTATTATCACTTAAAAATAAGAAAATGTGGCCCTTTTTCTTTTATCTGATGTCGGCCCGTTCCCTTGTGAAAAATGGTGGCTTCTTCGATCGTTTGTTCCTCTCTGTCCAAATTAGGGCTTCTCTTTGTTCGAAGCTACCGACTTATGTTGATCGATTGAGTAGATGATTTCGCGTGATTGCTTACGATCGATTGTATCTTCGTTGCTCTGTCGATCGACGTCTCTTTGTAGCTTGGCTTCGGCCGCTCCTTGATGATCGAATTTGACTCCTGACTTTGGTATGTAATTTATGCCTTTAGTTTACTGAATTGAATACTTGAATTTGATGATTTTATTGCCAGTGATGATTGGGCTTTTATATAGGATTCGATCCCTATATTTTCGTTCGTACGAATTCGTTTGAATTTTTCTTAGCCGATTGATGTTGCTTGGATGCTTGTGATTATTCCTGACTTGTTCAATTCACGAATATTTGGTTGACATGGTTTTGTAACTTGGTTATCACGGTATTGAGTTTGAATCGTACACCACATCTCTGACCTGTTCATCATATTCTTTGATTAACTTGGTTTCCACGGCATTGATTTCGAATTTGTAATTTGCGATATTTCTGACTTGGTTAATTCGTATCTTCCTGTATTTGTGCATTTGCATTGAGTATTAATTTCAACATCGACTTGTTTAATATTGACTTCTGATGACATCTCTGACTTTGGTTACTTTGGCCATTTTGTGTTTAAATCCCTTGTGTACTTCGACTCTGTCCATTTTCGTGTTCATCTCTGAGCACTTCTCGACCTGCTGTTTGCACACTGCTTCCACTGTTTCGACTTGAGTCTACATTTGCATTTGGTACATCTTCGAGTTTGACTTGATTATAATTGATTCTTCTCGAGGCTGCTGTACTTGATTGCTTTGTTAGACACTGTTGCATTTGTTCATCTGGTTATTTTTGAGTCAGATTCATCATGTATTACTTTGATATTGTTGTAGCTTGATTATCATGTCTGGTTTACTTGCTCGATGGTTCTATGCACTTGACTATAGTCTTCATGTATACTTGAGTGTTGCTTGGAGTCTTTACTAGTGCATGTTGTTTGTGCATGTCATTTGAACTTGTTTACTTGATGATCTGGATCACATATGTTGCTGGGTTAAGTTGTTCGATCACCTTGATGTTCTGTAGTCTTTTATGCATTGATGCTATTCTCTATTGCACTTGCTCATTTGAGTTTGCACTACTTCTGTTGGTTTGTTGTTGCGCACTTGAGTCTTTTGTGTACTTGACATATGTGCACTGTGATGCATTGAGATAGTTGCCTCTGTGTACATGATATCTTGTTCACTGGTCGAGTTCATTTGAGGCTGCTGTTCCATGATTTGTAGATTGCCATTTTCGTCCTATGATTGCAGTTGAAACTTTGAGTTGTTTATGTAGATACATGTCTCTGATCTGTTGTACTTGAGTCACTTGTGCATTTTCAAATTGCCGTTTCAATTTGGTCTGGTTGGACTTGAGACTGTAGCATTCATGTGTACATTACTTGTTTCACTGTTGGTGTTGGTATTGCATTTTTGTTGAATCCAACTTGTCTTTTGGCTCGACTGTGCACACGAGTTGGCGAGGCAGTGCACACGTGTATAAATGTACACGTGTGTATTGCAGCCACTCATAATTACCTGTCCCTGATAAGAATACTGATATGCACAGATATTACACAAAAAAATGATGACAATAACCCATATATCTGAGGAACCAATAAAAACAAATTTATATTTTTGCAAATTCAAATTTGTTTATTTTCAGATTACTGCTGTAGTTGCTAATTATACAGGTACACAGAAGACAGGACAAGAACAGGAGCTGGACAATGCAGATAGATGCAGATGTGCAGACAGAGTGAAATAACTGAGTGTTGAGTGTTGTAGTGAGAAAGAAATGTAAATGTGAAATGTATGAAAACGGTGTATGTATGTAGAGAGAGCTGAAAACTTTGTATTGTTTAAGTGTTGAAATAAAATATTATTTTGAATAAAAATACTGATTGAATTATATAAATTCTGTGCAATAGTATTATTATTCAATATGAATATTTATTCCTATACGTGTATAGTACAATCTGCAAACACATTGATATATTGATATATGTTTGTTATCATCAAACAAAAAATCACATCAAACACCATATGCATCCAAATTCCTATAAAAATCATCAAAAAATGTCCAAGTAAAAATTCTCAAATTTACTCATGCGCAAAAATGACCATTTTACCCCTGAATGGAGATGAAAATATGATGGTTTGAAAATAGTTGAATTTTGGTTTTAACATGTACAAATGCCCAAATATGATGTTTATTTAAATAAAAAAGAGATAAAATATGGATGTAAATATATGCACATTGACGTGCACATCAAATACCCCCACACTTATCTTTTTATTCGTCCTCGAATAAAGAAAAACTAAGATAAATCCATTTTCGTAGGGAGCACGACTGCATTGAGCGTATGCAACAAGCCGTTAAACCTCTGGGTGTCCCCAGTAGGACGAGTGTGGTCTCGTGAGGGTTTTCAGCGGATACTACCCACAAAATCCAATGCAAAGTGAATATATTTACAAAATGCAAGATTTATTTACAATGGGATGAATGCATGTTTTTGAAAATATTTACAAATGAAGGATTCACTTTCAATTCAACACACATAAGTTAAATATAGGTTTTGGTCATTGTCTTGAAAATTTAAGTCAGTCACTCGTTAAAACTTCCAACAAAAATCAAGTTATGATAGCAAATAGACAATAGTTTAACTCGTTGTTTCGGTTGATAGCAAAGTGTTACTATGAAATAAATCCTTAGTTGATTATCAAAGTTTATTAAAGTGGTATTTTCATTTCTTTTCAATAACAAGTTAAATCAAATAAGTAAAAATAGTGCTCGGATTTCAATTGCTTATTCTATCTTATTTGAAAATTTATTGATATTAACAATATTTACATATGCCTAACTCAGGTAAACTAAGGCCAGATATATTACCCGTGCACTGCCTTGCGGACTGATGTGAGGGGAATGCAGAGCATGGCGAGTGAACACACAAGTGTGAACATTTACCGACTGTAGGCGTTATTAAAAAGAATTTTTATCTATATACACCTAACTCAGATAAACTGAGGCCAGATATACCGATCATGCACTGCCTTTCGGGATTACGTGAGAAGGGTACAGAGCATGGCGAGAGAACACACGAGTGTGATCACATGACTCTAGGTGTTAAATATATATATATATATATATATATATATACAAATGCTTTTTTTTCTTTTTCTCTTTTTTTTAAAAAAGAAAGAGTTTTGCAAAATCATCTTAGCACCATTTAACTTAGAAGATAAAAATGTTATATCCTTTACTTTAAATTTACCATTTTTTTAAACAAAGATTTTCAATTAGAACATACTTCATAATTAACACATATGAACCTTCCTATATACTAGTTAAACCATTGTTATTTGTAATCAAACTTCATTTTTATTTTTGTTAAGACAAATAAATTTTCAAAAATTTCAATTTATTAACCAAAACTTATACTTATCCCATAGTGTTTCCTCAAAAATAAATCAAAATGTTAAAAGGAAAATGTTCTTCATTTTGTAATTTTGTAATTTTTTTTACAGTTAAAAGAAAAACGAAAATTCAAAAATGCCATGAAACTAAAAAAAATGAAAATGAGACCCCCCCACACTTAATTTTGACTGTGTCCCCACAGTCAATGCATGATATAATGAGTGTAACGGGGAAAACTATATACATATTTACAAAAGAGGGTTAACATTCTTACTAGACGTAGCTTGGCTCATGAAGGATCATGAGCTCCTCCTCTTGGTTATTTGGCAATTCCAAGAAAGGTTTCAGACGATGACCGTTGAATTTTAAAACCGATCCATCCCTGGGGTTTTCTATTTCTACGGCACCATGTGGAAAAACAGTTCGTACCACAAATGGTCCGGTCCATCTCGATTTAAGTTTCCCAGGGAATAAATAAAGTCTTGAGTCATATAAAAGAACTTTTTGGTTAGGTGAAAATGTTTTCCTTAGGATTGACATGTCATGAAAAACTTTGGTTTTTTCTTTGTAAATTTTCTCGTTTTCATACGCGTCGTTCCTAAGTTCTTCTAGTTCGTTGAGTTGTAGTTTTCGGTTTTCGCCAGCTTTCTCAAGATCAAAGTTTAAGTTCTTAATTGCCCACAGCGCTTTGTGTTCGATTTCAACGGGTAAATGGCAAGCTTTACCATAAAGTAAAATAAATGGGGACATCCCAAGGTTAGTTTTAAAAGCAGTACGGTAAGCCCAAAGCGCGTCGGTCAATTTTTGAGACCAATCTTTTCGATTTTTGTTGACAGTTTTCTCCCAGATTTGTTTTATTTGTCGATTTGAAACATCAACTTGGCCACAAGTCTGAGGATGATACGGAGTGGATAACTTGTGGGTTATCAAGTATTTTTTCATTAAAGTTTCAAAAGAACGGTTACAAAAATAGGTTCCGTTATCACTGATTATTGTGCGAGGTGTGCCGAACCTCGAAAAGATGTTTACTTTGAGAAATTTCACAACAATTCTATGGTCGTTGGTTTTGCAAGGAACGGCTTCAACCCATTTTGAAACGTAATCGATAGCGAGAAGGATATACAAGTTTCCAAAAGAATTGGGAAAAGGTCACATAAAGTCTATACCCCATACATCAAAGATTTTTATCGTAAGAATGGGGTTTAGAGGCATCATATCTCGTCAAGAAATTCATCCAAGCATTTGACATCGATCGCAAGTTTTACAAAATTCAAACGAGTCTTTGAAAAGAGAAGTCCAATAGAAACCACACTGAAGCACTTTTTCCACAGTTTTTCAAGGACCGAAATGTCCACCACACGCTTGATCGTGGAAAATGAAAGAACACTCCTAATCTCATTATCTGGAATGCAACGTCGATTTGGTCGGGACAATATTTGAACAAGTATGGATCGTCCCAATAGAAATACTTCACTTGGACATGAATTTGCATTTTTCCTGTTTGGACCATGATGAGGGAGTTTCTTTAGTGACTAAGTAGTTCACTATACCAGCGTACCATGGGTCAATAGAAATTGAAAGGAGTTGTTCATCGGGGAAGTTTTCATTAATTGGCAAAGAAGATGGTGCGTTCGGAAGACAAGACAAGTGATCGGCTATGACGTTATCAGATCCTTTTTTGTCTTTAATTGTAAGGTCAAATTCTTGAAGTAAAAGGATCCAACGAATCAAGCGGGATTTTGCATCCTTTTTAGCGAAGAGATATCGAAGCGCAGAGTGGTCTGTGTACACAGTAATGTGTGACCCTATCAAGTATTGTCGGAATTTTTCGAGAGAAAAACGACAGCTAGAAGCTCTTTTTCAGTTGTTGTGTAGTTAAGTTGAGCGTCATTCAATGTCATACTCGCATAGTAAATAACGTGAAGGATCTTGTTAATGTGTTGTCCTAAGACAGCACCAACGGCAAAGTTCGAAGCATCACACATTATTTCGAAAGGAAGATCCCAATTGGGTGCACAAATGACTGGAGCATAAATGAGTTCATTCTTAAGACGTTCAAAATAAGAGATACAATCAAAGTTAAAATCGAAAGGAACGTCTTTTTCAAGAAGAGTCGTCAAAGGACGAGCAATTTTTCTAAAGTCTTTCACAAAGCATCGATAAAAGCCAGCGTGTCCTAGAAAGGATCAAATGTCCTTAACATTTTTGGAAATGGATAGATTTGCAATGACATCGATTTTCACTTTGTCTACCTCAATGCCTTTATTTGAGATGATATGTCCAAGGACTATGCCTTGTTTGACCATAAAGTGGCATTTTTCCTAATTCAAAGTCAAATGTTTTTCTTTACATTGATTTAAAACCAATTCGAGATAATGTAAACATTAGGAAAAAGAATCTCCAAAGATTGAGAAATCGTCCATAAAAACTTCTAGAAAGCATTCAATCATGTCAGAAAAGATTCCAACCATGCATCGTTGGAAAGTCGTAGGAGCGTTACAAAGTCCGAATGGCATACGTCGATAAGCAAAGGTACCGAATGGACACGTGAAAGTCATTTTCTCTTGATCTTCGGGAGTGATGGGAATTTGGTTATAGCCGGAATAACCATCAAGGAAGTAGTAAAATTCGTGGCTGGCTAAACGTTCGAGCATTTGGTCAATGAAAGGAAGAGGGAAGTGATATTTTCGTGTTGCAGCATTTAGTTTTCAATAGTCAATGAAAATACACCAACCCATTTGAGTACGTGTTGGAATAAGTTCGTTCGAATCGTTCTTGACAACGGTTAGCCCAGACTTTTTCAGTACAATGTGAATTGGGCTAACCCATGAACTATCAGAGATTGGGTAAATGATTCCGTTGTTGAGAAGTTTAAGAATTTCATCACGCAACGCATCTTTCATTTTTGGATTAAGCCTTCGTTGTGCATCATGAACAGGTTTGGCATCGTTGATTAAATGGATGCGATGTTGGACAAGAGCGGGACTAATTCCCTTTATATCGGAGATAGACCATCCAATTGGTTCCTTATTTTCGAAAGAATAGAGAGAAGAGAAGCTTCTTGGTCAAGAGAAAGAATTGCAGAAATTATGATGGGCAACGTTTCGTTATCACCTAAGTATGCGTACTTAAGGTGATCGGGAAGTGGTTTAAGGTCCAACTTCGGGAGTTTTTCGATCAAAGAATTGGGTTGAGATTCGAACTCAACTGGAAGCGATTCAAAAGGAAGAGTGTATTCAATCTTGTTGGGAATTTCGTGAAACAATTTTTCATACTCGGCCTCACGTTCATCGTCAAGATCAAGAGTCTTGTTTTCAAAGTTTTCGTGAATGGCACTAACTTCCAATGATTGGTCACGAGGTTCGTTCGATTGGCTTTCAAGATTGAAAATGTTGAGATCCAAGGTCATGTTTCCAAAAGAAATTTTCATCAAACCGTTACGACAATTGATTAAGGCATTTTAGGTGGCTAAGAATGGTCGGCCTAAAATCAATGGAATTTGACTCGAGGTATTCATCACGGGTTGTGTTTCGAGAATGATAAAATCAACGGGGAATATGAATTTTCCTACTCGAATGAGCACGTCCTCGATTTCTCCCACGGGCTTCTTAATGGAGCGATCGGTGAATTGAAGCGTGACTTTTGTGGGTTTGAGCTCACCTAAGCCTAATTGTTCGTACACGGAATATGGAATCAAATTGACACTCGCGCCTAAGTCCATCAAACATTTGTTAATCATTTTGTCTCCAATTGTACACGAAATCATAGGGAAGCTAGGATCTTTGTATTTGACGGGCATTGATTGGGACAAGACTTCACTCAAACTAGCGGCTAAGAAGACCTTTTTGGGCACTTGAGTGTGTCGTTTTTGGGTGCACAAGTCCTTAAGAAATTTCGCGTAAGTGGGGACTTGCTGAATGATATTAAGAAGAGGGATATTAACTTTGACTTATTTAAAAATTTCCAACATCTTTTCCATTTGGTCCGAGTGTTTCTTTGGTCGAAGATGATGTGGAAATGGAACACGATACTCGGTAGGCGGGTCTACTAGAGTAGAAGAAGAAGAGTTTTGATTGGCATTCGATTCAACGTTTGGCTCCACATTCTGTTCAGATTCATTTGTTGTTTTAGAAGTGTCGAGAGAGATTTCCAGTAAATCGTTTGGGTTAACGACTTGATTATCGATTTGTTTACCGGAACGTAGAGTTGTGATATCATTCAATTGGGTGACGTTGCTATCTTGAACAACATGGGCTTGATTTGAATTTGCATTTTGATTTCTGGGATTTGAAAGGGTCTGGCTTGGGAATGTTCCTCGTTCACGTTCGCTTAGACACGTGGCTAATTGACTCATTTGCATTTCAAGTTTTGCAATCGATTGGTTTGTGTTTTGCATATATGAGGTCAATAAATTTTGAAAATTGCTGTTTGATTGAAGGCTTTGAGTAGTTACTTTAGCCAACGTTTCAAGAGTTTTCTCAAGCGGAGTTAAATGTTTATCGTCTTGGGGAGGATGAGCAAAGTTTGGTTGAAAATTTGATTGTTGCGGTTGATTATGAGACGGACCCGCAAAGTTTGGTTGAAAATTGTTGGGCTGAAAGGGAGGATTCGAAGGATTATTCGGGAATGCTTGAAAATTGGGACGAATCATATTTGTGTTGGGATTGTTTTGGTTCCATGCAAAATTCGGATGATTTCTCCAACCAGGATTGTACGTTGGAGAAAACGGGTCGTTTTTGGCTTTATTGAAAGCATTGATTTGTTCGACAGAATTGGGACATTGATCGGCTATATGATTAGGATCGTTGCATTTATAACACATCGGTTGGGAAGCTTGGTTCATTTGATTTAATGAGAAAACGTTATCAAACTTTTTAATCATTACGTCAATCTTAGCTTCCAAAGCAAAAGAAGAACCTATCAATTGTGCACTCGATCGAGAGTAAATTGATTTTTCGTTCGAACATTCCCATTGGGATGACTTTTCGACGAGGTATTCAAGAAATTGCCAAGCATCGTCGTGATGTTGGGCAAGAAAGTTGCCTTGGCACATTGATTCGAGCATGGTTCGTGAGCTATTTTCGAGTCCATTGTATAAGATTTGGCAAATCGTCCATTTTTCAAAGTTATGGTGTGGAAATTTATCAAAAGCTCTTTGAATCTTTCAAAATATTTTCCAAATGGTTCTCCCTTGAATTGATGAAAATTTACAATTTCGTTTTGAATTCTACTCGTTTTTTCCAAGGGGTAAAACTTTTTTAAGAAAGCTTTTACGAATTCTTCCCACGTTTTAATCGAGTTCGATGGTAAGCTGTACAACCATTTTTCAGCATAATCCGTAAGAGCGAATGGGATTAATCGAAGTTTGATTCCGTCATCGGAAAGTTGTTGGAGTTTTATGGTTGCACAAACTTGTTCAAATTTCGTCAAAAAGATGTATGGAACATCGTGTTCGAAATTGCCAAATTTTGGAAGAGTGGCAATATGGTACGAGTGAATTTCGAAATGGTTACTCGTAGAGGCGGGTAACGTGAAGCAAGATGGAATAGAAACTCTATCGGTAAAGGTTCTATCCATAAGAGTTCGAGGGGCGTTTTCGTTCGCCATTTCGAGAGGATCATCTATTCGAGTTAAACGATTAGTGGTTGAGTTGCGAGTCCAACGATATGTTGTTGTGTCACGAGTCCAAGTACTCATGCACAAGCGAAAGTCGAGAGGAGAAAGAAGTTAGAAACGAGTTTTAGAGAAGAAAGAAGATTTGAAAAACGAAGTGAATTTTTTTTTTGTTTTTGACTTTTCAAATATTTACCAAAAGGATTTCTTTGTGCTTTTAGAAAAATGGAAATTTGATTTTTGTTTTTGAATTTTCAAATTTTTTTTTTTTTTGAATTTTTAAAATTTTTTCTTTTTGAAAAGATTTTTATTTTGGATTTTTGTTTTTGATTGAAAATTTCCAAAGGAAGGGAAAAAAAGGATTTTTTTTGGGATTAAAAACTAAGTTAAGTAAAATTTACAAATTTTTTTGGGTTTTGGATTTTGGATTTTTTTGATTTTTTTTTAAAATATGCATGAACTAATGCAACTAAATGAATGCAAAGGACTTAATTATAGTTTTCTGTCCTTAGTAGCTCCTAACCCAAAATTGTATAATCACACTTTGTCTTAAATCAACAACAATATTTCTCAGCCAGGTAACGGGTAGGGGCTATCGGTGCACCCCGAATCACCGTAGCAATGCAACCGAAGGTTTAAGTACCTTCAGAGGAACAACCACTATAATATTTATGAATCACCGTAATATTTATAAATGGTTATTACTCTGCCATAGCGTAGACACCAAGAAATAAAATTGTTCAAAGAAAACAATTGTGAAGATACAATTAAGCCCTAGATGAGCTCGCGACACCCTTAAGTCGAATGTCTAACCTTTATTATTAGTCAAGTTCTACGATGAAATGCGTTTGTGGGCTAAGGAAATGGTGATGAAATCCCTCACCTTATGTGTATTGGGGTATTGCCCTTAGGAAAGAAAATAAGATGAGATGAATGCAAAGCAGAAATTAAACGTGAATTTACAATGCAACTAAAATGAAGTTTTTTTTTGTTTTTGGGTTTTGAAATTTTTTATAGATAATTGCAAATGCAAGCAACCAACAATGCGATTCAAATAATAACAAGGAAAAAGGGGCACGTTACCAGAGCGTGTAGAATTTATTAGCAATTTATTTTAAGCGGCAATTTTTTTTAAACAAGCACGCAGTGATTTTATAGCAAGCAAGTCTTCTCCTGTACTGCTTTGTCAACCTAAAAATAAAAACAAGATACAGTTTATTATTATGTTTTTTTTTAAAAGAAGAAAATAAATTTAGTGAAAAATAAAACAAATAAAAGGTAAAACAATTGTAAACACTTGTTGCTGCCCCCTTTTTTTAACACAAGAAAACTAAAAAAAATCAAGAAACAAACTTTATAAACACTCTCCCTTTATTTCAATCAAACTCTTTTTTTTTCTTTGGATTTTTTTATAAAGTTTACAATAAAAAACAAGAGGAAGCTATTTTTTTTTAACTTAACTTTTAAAACAACCAGCCCAGCCCACTTAAGGTTACTCTAAAAATCAAACGCCCTGAAAACCATCTTCGTTGTCCTTATTTAAAAAATAAATTAAAATCAAACACAATTTAGGGAAAGAAAAAGAAAAAAAATTGCGAATCTGGTGATGAACTGGGATCACCAATTCAGGAGTGAAATCGAAGACAATTGGAGCGGCGTTCGATTACGTGATTTGGGCGGAAGCTGTGGTGATGGATGGAGGAAGGTGTTCGCAATTTGAGGAGGATGTTCGATTTGGGTGCGGTTGTTGATTGGTCTGCCAAACAGCAGCTTTGTTCGTTGATGGTTGCCGTAGTCGTCGTTGAAGTAATGATGGTGACTTTGTTCGCTGATGGTTGTCGAAAAGCAGTGAAATGGTGATGATGAGATATTGGGTTTTATGTCGTGAAGTACTGCAAGTATGGTCTTTGATTTTGAATGGTAGAGGAGGTTGCAGTTGATGGCTAAGGGATGTTGTTGCAGTAGTTTAACAGTGGCTTGCAATGCAGCAGACAATTTGTGATTCACAGGCAAGTAGATGCTCAGCAGGCAATGTAGTCAGTGGTGATAATTGTTGTATTGGAGAGATGTTGCGATGGGCAGTGTGATGGTCTGTGGAAGTCGGTGATGCTAGCAGTGGCGCTTGTTTGCAATTTGTAGTAGAGTGGTTTACAGTTTGGAAGGAGGCGATTCGTGGTTGTTGGTCGGGTTGCAGGTTAGAGGAAGGTTACGACAGTGTGGCAGCTAGAAGATGGCACTGCAGTAAGTTATTTTTTTGCTTATGGAGTGGTTTGAATTCCGGAGGAGATGGAGAAGATGCAATGAAGTATGGGTTGTTTGTAGTGTTCAGGGGTTTGAAATGTTGGCAGAGGACTTGTGGTTTTGAGGCAGGAAGCTGCTGGAAGGTTGGTTTGATGGTCTGAGGAGTGTGTTAGGTGGGTGAATGATAGGCTGTTGTGCTGTATGCTTGAGAGTGGTGATTTCTGAAGGGGGGTGCTGCAGATGTTTTGTATGAAGTGAAAGTTTGCAGTTTCGAATGTTGGTTTTTTGGGCAGTGAATGATATGGGGAGGTGAGTGAGGCAGTAGTTATGGTGATGATTTGAAGAGGATGGTTGCACAGTGGTTGAGTGAAACAGGCAGTAAGGAGGGGATGTTTGTGAATGGCAGGGGATGTGCAGTTAGTATGTGAAGTCGTTATGGTTTTGGTATGGTGATGTATTTGATGCAGTTGGGTTGGAATTTGTAGCGTTGATGTGGAAATAGAGGTGCACGGTAATGAAGTAATGAGGGAATGAGTGAACTGCACAGTGCAGACTTGGTGGTGTTGTCGAGGCTGGAATTGGTTGATTTATGACTACAAGAGGTAGTGATGATATGCAAGTAGAAGTGGAGAGAATGTGAAGTTGAACTGAAGTTGAAGGGGTGGATGTGTTGAAGGGGGGAGGAAGTAGGTGAATGTGACTGTTGTAGTGGTTATTTTGGTGAAGGCTTGTATTGTTTGTGACTGGTTGTCAAAGCAAGGGGTTGCTGCGCAGTGGATGTTGCAGTGTAGAGAGGTTTGGAAAGTGCTGAAAGTTGGTTTGATGGTGAGTTGTTTTGTAGTGAGGTATCGGTTGGCTGATGTTTCGGGTTTGGGAGATGAAGTTGTATTGTTTGCAGTGCACAGTCTAGCAGTGGGTTGGTTTGATGATGAATGGTGGTGTGTTATGGTCAATGGAATGTTTTGATAGTGGAGAAGACAGAGGGGGTATGAAGGCAGTATTGGTTTGGCAATGTGGGTTGAATGACAGGTTGTGATGGTGGTGGGCAGTGAACAGGGGAAGAGGCAGTGAAAAGGGGAAGATTGTGCACAGTGCACAGAACAATAACAATGTATTTTTTTTAATATTTTAGAAAATGTAAACAAGGGAAGAAAATTGAAATGTAAATATAAAAGTGGCAATGCAATAAACTAGTTTTATTTGAAATGGTGTATGTTGTATTTTTTTTAATAGAAATATGCAAATGTAAAAAGGAAACTAGCAAACAACAAAATCAAAATGCACACAAACAAAAATGAAAACAAACTTAAACACACACACAAAAATTTTCTTTTTTTTTAAATTGCAAGACAAACACACAAAAAGTAAACGAAAAATAATTCGAAGAATAGAAAATTAAGATCAAATCAACTCCCCGGCAATGGCGTCAAACACATGTTCAACGGCAAAATTTCTATCGATATAGAAATTTGCCGAAAAAATTTCAAATTAAAATAAACCGTAAGCGCACGGCGTACACTTTGTAGTACGTGGCGAATACAGGTCGATCCGTAAGGAATTGTTAGAGTTTAAAATCTATTCAATCAAATTAGACCAAATGGAGGAGAAATTGTTAACTAGAGATAAAATGAAGCTAAAACTAGAATTAAAATTTGATTTAAAAACTATTGAACTAGAGAACAATTTAGAGGCAAATCCACTCTCATATTTTTGTAAATTAACAAACAAACAATTTGTGATCTCTAGCTTTGATATTAAGTGAAATATTGTTGTATTTACCATAAGTATGGTTTGTTTATGTTATTAATTAACATAACTCAAACCATCAAATTATAATACAACAAATAAACCACTTATAATTCTCATGAAAATGAAGCCAAAGCAAAAGCTATTTTAAGTATGATCTATTTACTATTGTAACTAGTAATATAGATCATCAAATTTCATTTTTATTTTAATTTCACAATCAAAATTGGATTAGCAAATGATGATGCAAATTGTGTTTATGTTGAATAAGAATAGCTCATTTGCATAAGCAATATAAGCTATCAAATTCACTTATATAAACTTGCATCAAAACTCACTTCATGAAGCATAAACCAAATGAGATCATAAATCATAAAATGTTGAAATTACATAATATTGGAGAGCTTCATTACCCCTAAATTGAAGGGGTTTAGCTACTCATTTGTGGCATTGAAGAAACACAAGTAAATTTCAACATTAAAAAGAGAAGAAAATAGAAAAATAGCAAAGAAGAGAATGTAATTAAACTACTTGCAACAAAAGGAATTAAGCTACACTACTTGCATGAATGTAAAACTAATCTACTAACAAAGAAAAGGGAAGAGCATAAATAAAAGCATGAAAAGTAAATAAAAGCATGTAAATAAGAGAAGGGAAAGAGGCTAAGAAGCCATTTTTATTTCATTGAACATTGAGCTTACACTTTGATCTCTTAATTTCCTAAGTAATATGAAAGGTAGATGATTTACATGTACATAAGAGGGCTATTTATACATGCATAAAACCCTAATTCTATTTTTAGGGGGCTTCCCAAAATACCCCTTAGGAAGTGTGGATGCCAAGTAATCATTAGCTTCTACTAATCATCATTTAAGTGTACATGAAGCCATTAATTCCATAAGCATGTTCATTAGCCTCTAATTTGTACATTAAGGTAGGTGGGTAGGTGGGGTCCTCCATGATCTTCACTTTGAAATATTTCCCTCTTCTTTCCTTTGTATTCATTTGTGCATGCATGTATCTTCATATAAGCCTCTTCCATATCCATCCAAATTCCTATAAAAATCATCAAAAAATGTCCAAGTAAAAATTCTCAAATTTACTCATGCGCAAAAATGACCATATTACCCTTGAATGAAGATGAAAATATGATGGTTTGAAAATAATTGAATTTTGGTTTTAACATGTATAAATGCCCAAATATGATGTTTATTTAAATAAAAAAGAGATAAAATATGAATGTAAATATATGCACATTTACGTGCACATCAGCACTGTTGTGACAGAGTGGCAGAGGATGTATCGTAGAGATGTGGTGGCTTGTATGTATGGTTTGGTGGGTGGTGTTGTAGATGTTTTGCAGTGATGTTGTGTATGCAATGGGATAAATGGTTTGAAATGATGTGTGGTATTGGTGATGGATAGTTGTTATGTAAGTTTGTGAAATTTGAAGGCAGGTTTTATAGGAGATGGGTTTCACAGCAGATGATGTATGGTGATGAGGATATGGTCAGTATGTCGCAGAGGGGATTGTGAGTTTTGTGGAGATGCACAGTCAGCACTGTGATCAGGTGGATATAGGGATGTACAAGGCAGAAGTTGATGATGAAGTTGAAGTGGTTTGTTATAGGCAAGGCAGGGTGGTGGTGATAGTGGCACAGAGGATGGGGGAGTGAAATGTCAGTGGGGTATGTTTAGTTGATGACAGCGAACTGCTGTCGGTTTGACTTTGGGTTAGTGAAGATTGAACTGTTGTTTTTGATGAAGAGGGTGTCGCAGGGGGTTATGGGAGGTGTTCTCTGGTGATGTAGATTGGGGTGAAGGATCTTGTGATAGGAGTTGAATGTGGAAGGTCCAGATGTGATAGGAGTTGGTTAGACAGTGTTGTGATGAGTTAAATGAAACTGTTGTTATTGGGTGATGATTGTTAGTGCAGTGATATGGAGGTAGAGGGAATGATGAATGACAGAGGTTAGCGAAGGCACTGCTGTTGTGTGATGGGTTTATGTATATATCAGAGATGTGTATGTAGGCTTGTATTGTGATGAGGGTGGTTTGCAAGTAGGGAGGAGGAGTTTTGATAGCAGCGGTGACAGAGAATGGCAAGGAGGTGAATGGCAAATAAAATGTAGAATTTTGTTATAATGGAAATGCAAATGCAATGTACATATGCAATGTAAACACAGTGGTATGCAAAGAAAGAATAGAAAATGAAATGCAAGTTTGTACAATAGAAAATGAAATGCAATGTAAATTTGGAGAAATGTTTGTGGAGTTTTTCTTTTTTTGTTTTTGTTTAAAGAAACAAAAGTATGCAAATGCAAATGAAACTAGAAAACTAGAACAACATGTACACAAACAAATGCAAACAAAAATCACACAAACACACAATATTTATTTATTTTATACACACAATAAAACCAAACAAAAATAATTCGAAGAATAGAAAAATAAAATCAAAGCAATTCCCCGACAACGGCGCCAAAAACGTGTTTAATGACGAATTTTCTATCGAATTAGAAAACCGTCGAAAAATTTATAATAAAATTTATACCGCAAGCGCACGGTGTATGATTGTAGCACGTATGCGAGTATGGGTCAATCCGTAGAGAATTGTAGATTTTAAATTTCTATTCAATCAAATTAATCCAAGAATTTGAAGAGTGTGAAGCTAAAAATGTAGAAAAATGTCAAAAAGAAAGTGAGAAAAATATGAGAATAAATGACAATTTAGAGATAATTCCACTCTCTCTATCATATAGTTCAACAACACATGAAATTATTATCTCTCTTTTTTAGTCATTAGTAAGTTTAGTTGATGTGCTTATCATAAGTATGGCCCATTTGTGCTATTAATTGGCTCAACATAAGCCATCAAACTATAACACACCATTTGAATTACTTTTCAACTCTCATGAAAAATGACAACAAGTTGAAAGCAAAATCTATTTTAAGTATAGTCTATTAACTATTAATTAGAAATATTGACCATCAAATTTCAATTTCATCATTCACTTCTTTGCCACATATTTAGATGAAGAGGCAATTTTTGTTTGTGATTGTTTAAGCATAGCCTATTTGTTATGAACAACATAGACTATCAAATTCATCATGAAACACTAAATCACATCAACATTTATTTAAGCACAAAAGAGAGCAATAATTATCAAAATGTTGAAGCTACATGATTAGAGGCTTCATTACCCCTAAATTGAAGGGATTAGCCTCTCATTTGTGTTATCATATCAACACTTGTAGCTTGCAACATAAAATAAAACAAGAGTAAAAAGAGAGCAAAATGAAAAGAAAATCTAAGTAAAAAGAAGTAAACACTAATCTACTTGCATGAATAATAAACTACACTACTAACATAAGAAGAGAAGCATGTAAATGAAGAGAAAGCACTAATTAACATTGCATAAAAAAAGGAAAGTTACATGAAAGAAATGGCTAAGTAGCCATGGAAAAGTGAAAGAGAAGAGCTTTGTTTATTTTTTTATTCCTAAACTAAAACTAACTAAGAGGAAGATGGTTACATGAAACATAAGGGGTATTTATTCATGTATGAAAACCTAATCCATTTTTTAGAGAATGCCCAAAATGCCCTTGTAGGAAGTGTGGTGGCCAAGTTATCATTAGCTTCAATAATCACCCATTAAGTGTGCATGAAAGTGTAATGGCCATTAGCATGTGGATTAGCTTCTAATTTGTACATGAAAGAAGGTGGGTAGGTGGGGTCCTCCATGATCATGGCTTTGAATTATTTCCATCTCCATTCCTTTGTATTCACTCTTGTGCATGTATATATCTTCATGAAGTCACTAGTATATGAATTTAAATTCCTACAAAATAACATAAAAATTTTCAGTTTAATTTAGAAAATTAATATATGCACAAAAATGACCATTTTCCCCTGGATGAAGATGAATATGTGACGATTTGAAAATAATTTGAATTTTGGTTTAAACAAGTTAAAATACCCGATATGATCATTTATTTAATTTAAATAGATTAAATATGGTGGTAAAAATATGCACATTTACGTGCACATCAAATACCCTACACTTATCTTTTTATTCGTCCTCGAATAAAGAAAAACTAAGAAAAATCTGTTTTCATAGGGAGCACGATTGCATTGAGCATATGCAACAAGCCGTTAAACCTTTGGGTGTCCCCAATAGGACGAATGTTGTCTCGTGAGAGTTTTCAGCGGATACTACCCACAAAATCCAAACGCAGGATGAAAATGTTTACAAAATGCAAGATTTATTTACAAAGAGATGAATGCGAGTTTTTGAAAATATTTACAAATGAAGGATTTATTTTTGAACTATTACTGGGTTGGCTAATTAGATTGGGTATATATTTTTATGAATTAATCCATTTGTGAGTAGTTTTTCCACATCCTCTTTGAGTGCACTATACCATTCGAGGTTGAGGAACCGCCTGTTTTATCGGACGAAGTGAGCTGCTGGGTTGACATTGAGGACATGGCAGACGAAATGTCCTTGCTCTTCTTTAGAAAACTGATCGGCTCATCCCTTTTCTCTATGCTTACCTTTATGCCTATTTGGACGACCTTACTGGGATCTTCAGTATCAATTGGGATTGCTTTAAGTAGGATTGTCAGGCCACCGTTGGGGTTTAAGTCTCCTATACAGGGGTTGAGTGGATCATTATCCTCTATGTCTTCTTTGAGATCGCACTGGTCTAACACATATTATGTACTCAATAACATCCTCGACCAGGACGGATGTCTATGCATGAACCAGAGAGCTATGGCTACCCCGACTCTCATAGATGAGTTCGTTGGCACTGAAAGGGAAAAAGTGGTGTTGTCTTATGCTCTCACATACCAATAGGTGTGAACATGCCCCTGCCATGTTGCAATGAGCTCCCTTGTCTTGTTTGGGCTGGTGAGGAAAATATGGCCCAGGTCAAATGAGCCACTCTGGTACTCGGCATGGACCAAAGTGTTGTTCGAATCTTGGGTTCTCTCGGAGACTATGGTTGCTACAAATGATTCATCTTTTAGGTTTTGGGCAAGCCCAACAAGAACAAAAGTGTTGAATGGCTCTTGCGTTCTCTCGGGAACATCACTACTAGGCATGGAAACTATGGGTTCTTTGACTTTGAGGCTGCGCATGATCCCAACATAAACGGGAGCATTACAGGACTCTCACGCACTCTTAGGTGTGTCACCACTGAACGTTGCTAGCTCCTATTGCAGCATGAGCACTCCTTTTTTTATCTTGTTATAGAGACATGATGTAGCAATCCCTGATGGCATGTTGGTTTCTACAGATGCATCCTATCTATCCTATGACTGGGAACTTCACTATGAGCCACTAATAGGTCACAATAGTGTCCAAGTCTACCAGCACATGTCTGCCTATCATAAAATTATATGCGGATGGGAAGTCCACTACAACGAATTTTACCCAAATCTTGGCCGTAAGAGGTTCCTACCCAAAAGTGACTATTTGCGAAGTTCTTTCTGTTAGTCCTTGAGAAGTTGGTTTTGATGACAACAACCTTAGAATAATATTATAAAATATAAATACTAACATTATTGTTTAGATATATATGTATATGCAGGATATATATACAGGTACCAAAGAATGAAGACTATACAGTATAGAGATTCAAGAACTGATGAACTCAAGATCGAAGATATCAAGATTCAAGACTCATGAGTATCAAGATTATCAAGATCAAGATTTCAAGATAAGTAATTCAGTTAGGAATTTTGTTAAAACTCCTAGAAAAGCACCGACATCTTAAAATCCATTTTATTCGTGGAATGGAATCCACTTCGAGCCCGTTAAAGGGATGGAACCCTAAGTAGGATGGAACCTACGAAAAATCTAGTGGAACATTGTTTTGTATCCACTAACTTTTATTCAAATGTTTTACAAAATTATATCTTGTTTTCAAAATGATTTCAAAATCTTCCTTTTTAAATCAAAAACATCTATCCTGGTTTTAAAATACTTTTAGCCTCAAAATAATCTTTATTTTCAATATCAAATTATCCTTGGTTTTAAACTATCTTTTAATTATAATATATTTAACTTTTAATATTTATACTTAGATTTAAATATAAAATTATAGTAAAATTTTATATATACCAAAATATTATTCTCTATACTGATTTATGTATTATAAAGTATATTTATAAAGTTTAAAATAGTTTTAATATAAGATAGAAGCTATTTTCAAAGAAAAACAAATTACCAAAAATAACTTAGGCTTGTCGACAACCCCAAGGACCCCTTGTCAAAAAGGTGACAGTTTATTTCAAAAGTTTGAATTTCAAAGGAAGTGTCTATTCGTCACATCCTTTCACGAATGGACATGGCTGTTGTTCTACTATAAATATGAGCTGTTTTAAATGAATTTATAATCATATTTTTCTCTGATTTCACTCCTCTTCTTCTTCAACATTTCTTTATATACATTTTTACCATTACTCTACCGAAATCACCATTGAATCTAACTAGATCATCTCTGGTTTGATTCTCTATCACTATCTCAACAAGATCCCAGTGCTATTAAGAGTTATAGACTTCTTTGTATTCAATCGAGCGAGAAAAGGTGTGATTGTAGCCTGGAAAATCAATCGGGTGAACTTATTGCCCGTAAAATCAAGTATCTCTACCTAGAGGATTGTGAATCTGGAGTGGTGTACCTCGTGGCCTTGAAATCGAGGGTGTAATTGTAAGAATTGATTTTGAAAGGAAATCCGTACTTGTGTTTCTGGACTGGATGTAGGGTAACTCCGAACCAGTATAAAATCCGGTGTGTCCTTCCTTTATTGCTTTTACTTTATATTTTCATTTGTGTTTGATTCTGTGATCATATCTGTGTCTGAATATTGCATACATTTGTGCTCAAATTAATATAAAATCAAAAAGAATTAGTAATTCTTTAAAACACTATTCACCCCCCCCCTTTAGTGTTAATTCTAGCATTAAGATCCGTAATCCGCATTTCTCACACTTTCGAAGGGCAAAATTCCAACTCCCACAGATCCATTATTAGGTAGAGCACATGGAGTGAGGCTCTAGGTGAAAAGCTTTATTTTGTCAAAAATATCCTTGAACGTCACATTAATAAAGTTGCCCCATCACTAAAAACTCGGTGTACTCTGGTACTAATAATATTGATGTATTTTACCATCGGCTCATGATGGAGGAAGCCAACTCTTTTCTTATCTTTTGTATTGAAAGCAATGTTGGCTCCATCTTTCTCAACCCGGGGGGCCTTTCGGGCTTGGAGGTCTACTGAGTATACTTGACCACTATAGGTGAGCTCTCTTCGGTACTAGGCTTGTGCCCCTCTACTGCTCCCAGCCGCGTGCGGGCCGCCACAAGTTGAGGGTATTTCGACGTTGACTGCGGTTACATTGTGTCGTTTGCCCATTGAGGGTTGGTGGATGGATTTGGTCGGGTGTTGTGCCATTCTACCTATTGCCCCACATACTGAACTAATATGCCTTCATAGATTAACTGCTTTATCTCATCTTTAAGGTGCCAAAAATCATTAATAGACTAGTCATTGAACTGGTGGAACTCATAATATTTTCCATTACCCCTAAGATCCTCCCTTCGCCCGATTCGGGAAAGAGGTGGCCGTTGAAACGACACGCAGTCTTGCATGGAAAAATATATCATTTCCATATCACGATTCAAAGTTTCATAATTGGCATACCTAGTTTTGAAGTGCAAACTATCTTCAGTGTGTTTCTTACTGTTGTCCTACCAACCATTCGTTCAACGATTGTTGTTGTCCTGGACATCATCCGTGTTACCTTTCCTACTCTCCTCATCACTCTCGGAGAGATCGACCTCTTCCACACTCATTATGCCATTTTCCCTCTTGAGGTAGTCTATTAAAGAAGAGGTTGGTTGTTTTTGTAGCTTCTTCGACATTCTCGATTGGTACCTTACCCTTAAACATAGTGCAACTGCCGAGCTATTCCTGTCCGCTCCCCTTGCACAAGTCAACTCTTGAGGTGAGCTCGTCTTTAGTTAAGCTCTCATATTCACTACCGACTCTTCATCCCTTCGGTGGTAAGTTGACTACCATGTCTTGCGATTAGTCTAGCCTATTCCCTGGCTCCTGCTCTAGTTTAGCATATCTATTTACTAGATATATTTTTTCTTCCATTATTTGTAAAGCAAGAAGCAATTGGGCCTTAGTCGAGACGGAAGCTATTGCATCTTGCTCTAATTTCCTAGGTATGGCTTACATCTTGAATCGGTTAACATACAAGCGAGGACTTATTGGAACCTTATCGGATATTACCCGGATCGCTCACTATTATCATTCGGGTTCAAAAGTGAGCTTTGAAGTTGGAACATAGTTGGGCCTAAGAGTGTACGCTGCCAGCTTAGAGATGAAGGAACTAGCGAAATGCCAGTTCGATGAGCGTAGAGGGGAAAAGTAAGCATTTGGCATGTGTGGAAAGTTATTCGACATGGGTAATGGAGTTGAAAGTTGTGATATGGTCAGCTATGATATGGAGTAGAAAGTTGTAATATGGTCAGATAGATTTTATGCATCTATCGGTGTAGAGCAACCATTTCCTCTCAGAGGTTGTCCTCCACTTACCACTGATGGCGCGGTTCTCTTTCCAGGAAAAAGCTCTAATGTCTAACTAGTGTAAGGGATCTAAGGCAATGGTATGGACAAGGGGAATGATGAGGTCGAGCTAGGGTGGGGACCTTTTTCTATAAGCGTAGGGTTGATGGGTTTGTCTCCCTTGTGACCTAGGCATGTGCACTTCCTTATGGGAAGGGTAGTGAATAAATGGATCTCTAGGTTCAGGGTTTCTTGCTCAACCATTGCCATTAAGGCGATCGAAGCGAAGGTCCCGTGCCTCATCCACGGCCAAAACTTGATTAAATGCAGATAATCTTTCCACTGAAGGGGAGCAACAGTCCAACTGGACCTGTTGGTATACTATAGGCTCTGGTTATTGAACATTGTGTGCTTACCCTTATTCATGAGTAGCATGCATTTCTTTGTAGTGATCTAAAGCAACCCGAATGGGGGTCTCCAACATGACCCTCTCGCGAGTAGAGTTCATTATGTTGTGGGCATTAGGCAAACTGTTTGAATGATGGTCCGGTCAGTCGTCAAAGGGATCATTGGGGTGAAGTTCACAGTTTGGGCACCCACCCAAGCCTTGAGTACATTCACATCATGGGCAACTTATCCAATGCTGGTCAAGCTATTTTTCATGCTGAGCTAGATGTCGTTGCTCAACCCACCAATGGGACATACAACACTTGCCCTAGTAGCTTTGTTGGTATTATGACCATTGGAGTTATCAGCCTATTTTTCAACAAGGTTTGACATGGTAAAGATGTGAAAAGAGTTTATAGAAAAGTAAAAATGAAGAAAGATGAGAGCTTATAGAGGAAGCCCTCCTTCTAGCATAAAAATATTGACTAAAAATTTAGCCAACCTTGGAGTCATGACTATGAGTTATATTAGCAAAGGTTGCTTACTAATACCTTGATTTAAAATGTAAAATGAGGAAGTAAAATGTGAAAATAGTAAAAGAATACAAGATTAAAGTGGTTTGATCTAAGTTGATCTACATCAAATATTTGGAATTTCTTATTACTTTGGTTCTCTTATAATAAATGCGATTGCAAAAGAGAATAATAGGAAAATGCCATGCTTGAGAGCTTGTTTTGTTCAACCCTTGTTAGAATGCATGTCTTAGTGCATATATAGCTGTTAGAGTTATGCTTGAATGATTAAGATTGCGCTGGCAAGACCCAAAATTTGCTCTAGGGCATCGATGTGAGCATCTGGTTGATTATCATGCTAGTTAAGATGCCAGCTAACAGTGTGGGGCAAATGGTGGCAGTTCGAAGCCTATACCTTGAGCATGCTTGGTGTAGGGGTATGCAACATGGGATCAGGGAGTTGTTGAGCAAAGTTGCTTTAGTGGTAGCAAAGGACATGGAGTTGTTATTACACAGTGGCACATTTGTTAGATGAGCAGTGTCATTTATGCCAGTCTTTGTTGGGGAACAATGCATGTGAAGCTTCTTTCTACAGAGGCAGTTAGGCACCTGTGGCAAAAACCTTTCATGCCAAGGCAAAGGAGCTTCAATGGGTGCGTGTGGGGGATGGTGATATAGGGTTGAAAAGAAGTGGTGGACTTGGTTGACATTTGATTAAATGGATGGGCTATCTGACCGTTGAGGAGCACTTCATAGGTTGGGCTGGTTATGTACCGTCATTTCCCTTTGGAGACTACAGGGTGATGCATGGATGATACATGTGCTTGTGTTGGGTGGGATTATACCATTGAGACTGGAAAAATGAGGTGGTGTATGCAGACGAGTTTCGTTGCAATCGGACGTGTCATGTGATCGTACGAGCTCGAAACGTACGATGATTTATTTGAGAATTCAAATAAATTAAATATTATATTAATATAATAATCACTAAATCTTTCTCTCCTCTCATTTTTCATTTTATTATTCTATTCACTCCCTGTAAAGAATGGTTGCTCCCCTAATTTCATTCAAAAATCAAAATCCTGAAATACAATAAATTGCGAAACCAGATTCGTTGAGATCAGAGCGAAGAGAGCTTCGAATCCATGCGCTTGATCTACGGTGCCGTTGTGTTTGCTTAGGTCAATGTTCTTAGGCCGATCTAGGGTTTTGATTAAGCGGAGCTATAGGCAGATTCAAGCGAATCGAAGAGTGACTTATAATTCTTGTGTGAAGGGGAGTGGATGGCGTCGATTTGGGGATGTGCGGTTGGAGGTTATGCACTGCGATATTATTTTTGTTGTGATGCGCACTATTCGGTAGCGATGATCAATAGGTGGTCGAGCTTGATGTTTTCAAGTCTGTGGTGGAGAGATCGCGTAATGGAACACATTGGCAAGGACGGTTCGAAAGTAACGGCCGAGATAGGGAAAAGAGAAGGTATAGAGCATGGTGGTTTGCTTGTGCCTGTATGTGCATATGTACAGGGAAGATGAATTGTTGATATGGGGGAGAAAGGTAGTTGTTGATTAATTGATAACTAAGTAAACTAATTATTTAATTAATCGTGATTCTTATATAATTCAAATCTTTTGCATAGGAGGTCTGTTTTGGATGCGGTTTCTTGCGTTGCGCTTGTGATGGAGAGCTCTATGCCTTAACGTTTGTTCGGACATCTTTTGTTGAGGTGAGTGATATTGTCTCTCACCATACTATGATTGTTGGTGAAGTATTAAAACGACGTTTTGAAATGATTTCCAACTTTAAATGTAATTTTATTATAACTTAAACACCACTTGATTTTTATATAAGAAAATAAAAGTATTTTAAAATGGTTTTATATCGGATATCACATTTTCCCATTAACGTGCTATTTTTAGGGAATTACTAGATTTCGGCTATTTTTGATATGAATTCCCCCATTGGTTGATATAGATGGATTATACTTGTTGTGTGCATACTATATTGGATGTATGTATACTTGTTGGTTGCATATATGCTTGTTTTTGGTTGAAAACGCCGATTTATCGATGATCGAGCGTTAAGGAATATTTCATGCGTTAGGGTTTCACACACGTTGAAAGAAAACACAATGAATGGGATAAGTTGTAGAAGAGTGTTAGGATACATGCTGACTGATCTGAAGGTGGAAGACTATGGATTTGGACAGGCTTCAGACTTCAGGATGGACCCAGACGTTTCCATTTGGTTTGTACTTATCCATTTTTGGCTAAGTACATGACCAAAGTTGTTGGTATTGACCACTGTATAATGGTTAATGCCATTACTATAGACGGTTGGAGATTTGGCCGATCTTTGACATGGATGGTGAGGAGGCTTCGAGGACCACGATATGATGGTTGGTTCGTACGACCGACTCTAGGTCTTGATGTTATTGGTCTAAGACGAGCAATTTCAATGGTGAGGCGATGATGTAACGCTTCATCAAGACAAATTGGTTACTTCGGATGGTTACTCAACAGTGCATAGAGTTAGGTTCTGAGGTTGATAGTTTCAGGACTCTATAGGTCATGCTGGAGGTGTTGGCTCATTCGCTTTAGTTTTGATGACGATGTAACAACATGATAAAAGCTTTGTACCTTCGGTTTATGACTCATGTATGGAGTAGGTTCTGAAGATAGTGGCTTGATATTGGAGGGAGCCATGGTGTAGAGGAATGTGGACGGATTCCTTGAGAATAATGGAAACTAGATTGAGAAAAGTAAGGGCTTGGATCCGAATTGAGCAAAAAGGAGGGCTCGGATGGATATTCATGTATTAAGGGATCGTTAATACTCGAAATGTTTTTATGTTGTACTCGAAGCAGGGGAATTATGAGTGGGGACGCCCATGAATCAGTTGAGTGGATCTATATACCCTGGACTAGTGGCTTTGGGTCTAGTTTCTAGCTTTGGGCTACGAGACATACGTCAAGCTTTTGACTCATGTAGGAAGTATGTGCCGAAGATAGTGGCTTGATATTGGAGAGATCTGTGGATGGAGGAATGTGGAAGGGTTCTTTAAGAATAATTGAAACTGGATTAAGCAAAGGAAGGGCTCAGATCCGAACTGAGCAAAAAGGAGTGCTCGGATGGATGTGCATGTGCTAATAGGTTGTTAATACTCGGAGTGTTTTCTGTTATGCTTGAAGTAGAGGTATTATGAGTGAAAATAGTAAAAGAATACAAGATTTAGAGTGGTTTGATCTAACTTGATCAACATCAAATATGTGGAATTTCTTATTACTTTGGTTCTCTTACAGTAAATGCGACTGCAAAAGAGAATAATAGGAAAATACAATGCTTTAGGTTGTTTTGTTCAACCCTTGTTAGAATGCATTTCTTAGTGCATATATAGCTATTGGAGTTATGCTTGAATGATTGAGATTATGCTGGCAAAACCCAAAATTTGCTCTCGGCATCAATGGGAGCATCTGGTTGATTATCATGCTAGTTAAGATGCCAGCTAACCAGTGTGGCGCAAATGAGCATGCTTGGTGCTGGGGTAGGCAACATGGGATCATGGAGTTGTTGAGCAGAGTTTCTTTGATGGTAGCAAAGGACATGGAGTGGTTACTAGACAGTGGCACATTTGTTAGATGAGCAGTGTCATTTATGTCAGTCTTTGTTGGGGAACAATGCATGCGAAGCTTCTTTCTACAGGGGCGGTTAGGCATCTGTGGAAAAAACCTTTCTTTCCAAGGCAAAGGAGCTTCAATGGGTGCAGGTGGGGGAAGGTGATATGGGGTTGAAAAGAAATGGAGGGCTTGGTTGACATTTGAATAAATGGATGGGCTATCTGACTGTTGAAGGGCACTTCATAGGTTGGGCTACTTAGGTACCATCATTGCCCTTTGGAGACTGTGGGGTGATGCGTGGATGATACTTGTGCTTGTGCTGGGCGGGCTTCTCCTTAAGGGAGCCTTGTTGGCTTGGGCTAGTCGTGGGCCATGCTAATTAGGCAACTCAGGGTGTTAGGGAATTAAGGTGCATAGGCTAGCCAGGTTGCCTGAGACGGGGGCTGACCATACCTAGCGGGCAACCTAATAAACCAGGTCATGGGAACATATATGCCAAAATTTGCGTCGTTGTAGCCATGTGGGCTCTTTGAACGACGCAGGCCGACTCACTCTATGCTTGCAAGAAACTCAAATAACAATTATATTGCCATGAGGTTGTCCATAAAGACTTTGCTGAATCCATTAATCCTCCAAATTCTTTCTAAAATTAGTTTCGTCCTTCGATTTATTATCATGCAACATTGTGTTTACTTATGCTTTCAACAACGTTTTTCTGAACATACATTACATCTAAATTATACCTCAAGGGAAGTTCATATGAATATCAACAATATAATACATCAATGGGATAAAATAATTATTGTTAGGTCAATGAGAGAAAATATAATTTAAATACAAACCACTCGATATGGAAAATCAAAGATGATTGATCTTTTATCCCATATTAATAGCTAATATTTCCTATCATCTTCATAATTTTTATTGTGGTTACTACTTTTTAGCTTCTTACTCGACTCCAAATTTAACTTCTTCTCACCCTTCCTCTTTTTTTGTTTCTTTCTTCCTATCTTTTCCAAAAACATTTGGAAAGCCTTTCAAAATAAGTGAAATGATTCTTCCTATTAGAATTCTTTGTATGTTACTGTAATACCTGTATTTTCAACAATAGGATATTTAAATATTGAATTGTTAATTAATTGATGGACGAAATTTTTTCTTTTTTGCCTACGATCGGATCAGGACTCGAGACTACTTCCATTCAGTCCGAATTGATGTTGCGAATTAAAATGAGTATAAGCACCGCTATATTTGAAGATCAGTCGACCCGTATGGCCAAAGCAATCTTAAAATGCATGAAATTAACATCCTGGACGTGGTATTAGATAGCGACGAGATTTATACCATCGGGACTGGAAAAATTAGGTGATGTATGCAGACGAGTTTCGTTGCAATCGGACGTGTCATGTGATCGTACGAGCTCGAAACGTACGATGATTTATTTGAGAATTCAAATAAATTTAATATTGTATTAATATAAAAATCACTAAATCCTTACCTCCTCTCATTTTTCATTTTATTGTTCCATCCATTCCCTGTAAAGAATGGTTGCTCCTCATAATTTCATTCAAAAATCAAAATCCTAAAATACAATAAATTGTGACACCAGATTCGTTGAGATCAGAGCGAGGAGAGCTTCGAATCCATGTGCTTGATCTAAGGTGCAGTTGTGTTTGCCTAGGTCAACGTTCTTAGGCCGATCTAGGGTTTTGATTAAGCGGAGCTATAGGCAGATTCAAGCGAATTAGAGAGTGACTTACGATTCTCGTGCGAAGGAGAGTGTATGGCGTCGATTTGGGGATGTGCGGCTGGAGGTTATGCAGTACGACATTATTTTTGTCGTCATGCGCACTATTCAGTAGCGATGATCAATAGGTGGTCGAGCTTGATGTTGTCAAGTCTGTGGCGGAGAGATCACGCAATGGAACACATTGGTAAAGACGGTTCGAGATTTCATTAAGTAACGGCCGAGATAGGGTAAAGATAAGGTATAGAGAATGGTGGTTTGCTTATGCATGTATGTGCATATGTACAGGGAAGATGAATTGTTGATTTGGGGGAGAAAGGTTAGTGGTTGATTAATTGATAACTAAGTAAACTAATTATTTAATTAATTCCGATTCTTATATAATTCTTATCTTTTGCATACAAGGTCTATTTTGGATGCGGTTTCTTGCATTGTGCTTGTGATGGAGAGCTCTATGCCTTAACATTTGTTTGGACAGCTTTTGTTGAGGTGAGTGATATTGTCTCTCACCATACTATGACTGTTGGTGTAGTATTAAAACGACGTTTTGAAATGGTTTCTAACTTTAAATGTAATTTTATTATAACTTAAACACCACTTTATTTTTATATAAGAAAATAAAAGTATTTTGAAATGGTTTTATATCGGATATCAAGTTTTTCCCACCGACATGCTATTTTTAGGGAATTACTAGATTTGGGCTATTTTTGATATGAATTCCCCTATTGGTTGATATAGATGCATTACACATGTTGTGTGGATACTATATTGGATGTATGTACACTTGTTGGTTGCATGTATGCTTGTTTTTGGTTGAAATTGCCGATTTATCAGCGATTGAGCGTGAAGGAATATTTCATGCGTTAGGGTTTCACACACGTTGAAAGAAAACACAATGAATTGGATAAGTTGTAGAAGAGTGTTAGGATACATGCCGACTGATCTGAAGGTGGAAGACTATGGATTTGGACGAGCTTCGGACTTCAGGATGGATCCGAATGTTTCCATTTGGTTTGTATTTATCCATTTTTGGCTAAGTACACGACCAAAGTGGTTGGTATTGACCACTGTATAATGGTTAATGCCCATTACTATAGACGATTGGATATTCGGCCGATCTTTGACATGGACGGTGAGGAGGCTTCGAGGAGCGTGATATGATGGTTGGTTTGTACAAACGACTCTGGGCCTTGATGTTATTGCTCTAAGACAAGCAATTTCAGTGATGAGGCGATGATGTAACGCTTCAACAAGACAATTTTGGTACTTCAGATGGTTACTCGACAGTGCATAGAGTTAGGTTTCGAGGTTGATAGTTTCAGGACTCTATAGGTCTTGCTGGAGGTGTTGGCTCATTCGCTTTAGGTTTGATGACGGTGTAACAACATGATAAAAGATTTGTACCTTCGGTTTGTGACTCATGCAGGGTGTAGGCACCGAAGATAGTGGCTCGATATTGGAGGGAGCCATGGAGTGAAGGAATGTGGAAGGATTCCTTGAGAAAAATGGAAACTGGATTGAACGAAGTAAGGGATTGGATCCCAATTAAGAAAAAAGGAGGGCTCGGATGAATATGCATGTATTAAGAGATCGTTAATACTCAGAATGATTTTTGTTGTACTTGAAGCGGGGGTATTATGAGTGGGGATGCCCATAAATCAGTAGATTGGATCTATATAGCCTGGAAAAGTGGCTTTGGGTCTACTTTCTAGCTTTGGGCCACGAGACATATGTCAAGCTTTAGGCTACGTGATACTAGAGTACAACTGAAAATCTGGATTTCTATTAGTACCTAGCAGTAAGGAGGCCATACAAGTTATCATATATCCACAGCACACTAAGTGACAGTTAGTATTGTCTGATGGATGTTTTGTTTGTTATGGTTGCTTCACTAGCCACTAGTCACTCTAAGGATGTCACATGGTATAGGTATTATGGATAGGGATATATAGGCACCCCGACAATTTACTTAGTATGGAGTACTCCTTTATGAGGTCGTAGAATAACATATTATTGATGTTATGTGTTAACCTTTGGTTGCAGGGATAGATCAGGTTTGATTCATATACCCTCTGTTCCATATACTATATCGACTTTTATAGTATTTTGATATTATTATTGCTTACATCTGACTGTGGTCTGACTCGAGGTTTTATGATTTGCTTCTTATTATCTCAGGTACTCTTAATTGAGTAGATTAGAGAACAGGTATGGACGGCCTATGGAGTTCTGCAAATGGACTAGCAGGAAGTGACATTTACTCGTACTTATATTTGAGTTTGTTATTGCATATTCGGTTGTATGATAATATGAAACCTTGACAGTGTTTGATTTACTATTATTAGAGATAATTTAGCAGTTGTACAAACTCCATTATTGTTTTGTAATTGTATGAGCCTGTGTACCCTTATTTTGTAGTATATGTAGCAATTACTATCTCGCCTGTTTTATATCTACGATGACTATTATATTTTATTCAATACATTGCGAGATATACGATAGATTATGTGATTGATTGATGTTTCTTTCTCTTTTCTTCTCTTCTATCTCTCTTCTTTACTTCTTTTCTTTCCTTTAACAACCATCCTACATTGAATTAGGACTCAAGACCACTTCCGTTGAGTTCGGATTGACGTTGCGAATTAAAATGAGTATAAGCACCGCTGTATTTGGAGATCAGATAATCTAATGGCCAAAACGATTTCGAAATGCACGAAATTACCATCCTGGGATGCAATCTCAGATAGCAACGAGATTTATACCATTAGGGTCGAAAAAATGGGGTGATGTATGCAGATGGGTTTCGTTGTGATTAGACACATCGTTTGATCGCACAAGCTCGAAACAAACGACGATTTATTTGAGAATTCAAATAAATTAAATATTATATTAATATAATAATCACAAAATCCTTCTCTCCATTCATTTTTCATTTTTACTATTACATTCATTCCCTGTAAATAATGGCCGCTCCTCCTAATTTCATTCAAAAATAAAAATCATGGGAACCACTTAATAATAAACTGTGACCCCATATTCCTTGAGATCGGAGCGAGGAGAGCTTCGAATCCATGTGCTCGATCTAAGCTACAGCTGTGATTGTCCAACTTTGACATTTTTGGGCTAATCTATTGTTTCGATTAAGTGGAGCTATAGGCAGATTCAGGTGAATCGGAAAGCGGCGTTACGATTATCATGCCAATGGGAGTGGATAACGTCGATTTGTGGATGTGTGGCTGGAGATTAGGGAGTGCGACTTATTTTTTGTCGTGACATGCACCATCAAGTCACGATGATCAATAGGTGGTCAAGCTTGATGTTGTCGAGTTCGTGGTAGAGAGATTACGTAACTGAACATGTTGGCTAAGACGGTTCGAGATTTCGTTGAGTAACGACCGAGATTGGGAAGAGAGAAGGTATGAAGCATGGTGGATTTGCTTGTGCATGTGCGTGCACATGTATAGGGAAGAGGAATTGTTGATTTGGGGGAGAGATGTTAGTGGTTGATTAATTAGTAATTAAGTAAATTAATTATTTAATTAATATCGATTCTTACGTAATTCATATCTTTTGCATACGAGGTCCATTTTGGATGTGGTTTCTTATGTTGCACTCGTGATGGAGTTCTCTACGCCTTGGCATTGGTTTGGACAGCTTTTGTTGAGATGAGTGATATTTTCTCTCACCATACTATGATTGCTAGTACAATACTAAGATGACGTTTTGAAATGGTTTCTAACTTTAAATGTGATTTTATTATACTTAACTCATACTTGATTTTTATAAAATAAAATAAAAATATTTTATATTGGTTTTATATCGGATATTACATTTTTCCCATTAACGTGCTATTTTTAGGGAATTACTAGATTTCAGGTATTTTTATGTGAATTCCCCCATTTGTTGATATAGATTCATTGTACATGTTGTGTGCATATTATATCGGATGTATGTATGCTTGTTGGTTGTATGTATGCTTGTTTGCTTGTTTTCGGTTGAAAATGCCGATTTATTGGCGATTGAGCGTTAAGGAATATTCCATGCGTTAGGGTTTCACACACATTAATCGAAAACACAATGAATGGGATAAGTTGTAGAATAGTATTAAGATACATGCCGACTAATCTGAAGGTGGAAGACGACAGATTTGGATGGACTTCGGACTTAAGGATGGACCTAGACGTTTCCATTTGGTTTGTACTTACACATTTTTAGCTAAGTACACGACCAAAGTGGTTGGTATTAACCACTATATAATGGTCAGTGCCCATCGCTATAGATGATTGGCGATTTGGATGATCTTTGACATGGATGGTGAGGAGGCCTTTAGGAGCGCGATATGATGGTTAGCTAGTGCGACCGACTATGGATCTTGATGTTATTGCTCTACGACGAGCGATTTAGATGGTGAGGTGATGATGTAACGCTTCGACATGACAGTTTTGTTACTTCGGATGGTTATTCGATAGTGCATGGAGTTAGGTTATGAGGTTGATAGTTTCAGGACTCTATAGGTCATGCTGGAGGTGTTGGCTCATTTTCTTCAGGTTTGATAGTGATGTAACAATATGATACAAGCTTTGTATCTTCGGTTTGTGACTCGTGTGGGAAGTAGGTACCGAAGATAGTGGCTTGATATTAGAGGGATCCATGGATGGAGGAATGTGGAAGGGTTCTTTAAGAATAATGGAAACTGGATTGAGTAAAGGAAGGGCTCGTATCCGAACTAAGCAAAAAGGCGGGCTCGGATGGATGTTCATGTGCTAAGGGGTTGTTAATAATCGGTGTGTTTTCTATTATACTCGAAGCAGAGGTATTAGGAGTAGGGGCGTTCATGGATCAGTTAAGTGGATCTGTATACCCTGGGCCAGTGGCTTTGGTTCAAGTGTCTAGCTTTTGGCTATGAGATACGTATCTAGCTTTAGGCTACATGATACAAGAGTATAACCGAAAACCAGGATTTCCATTAGTCTCTGGCAGTAAGGAGGTCATATGAGTTATCATATATCCGAGTACATTGAGTGACAGTTAGTATTGTTTGATGGATGCTATATTTGTTATGGTTTCTTCACTAGCCACCTATCACTCTAGGGATGTCACATGATGTAGGTATTATGGATAGGGATACCTAGGCACCTCGATAGTTTACGTAGTATGGAGTACCTGTTTATGAGGTGTAGAGTAGCAAATTTTTGATTTTATGTACTAACTTTTTGGTTGAATGGACATGTCAGGTATGATTCGTATACCCTCTATTGCATATACAATATCGACTTTATAGTATTTTGATATTATTGTCGTTTACACTAGACCGTTGTTTGACATGAGGTTTTATGATTTGCTTCTTATTATCTCGAGTACTCTAAAATGAGTAGACTAGAGAATAGGTATGAATGGAAGATGGAGTTCTACAGATGGACTAGCAAGTGGTGACATTTACTCATACATATATTTGAGTTTGTTATTGCACATTCCATTGTATGACACCGTGGAGCTTTGACAGTGTTTGACTTACTATTATTATAGGCAGCTTATCAACAGAGTTTATTTATCGGTTATGTAAACATTATTACTGTTTTGTAAGCATATGAGCCTGTGTACTCTGATTTTGTGGTTTATGTAGTTATTACTGTCTCGCCTGTTTTATATATGTGATGACTATTATATTTTATTCGATGGACTATGAGATATACAACAGGTTATGTGATTGATTGATGCTTCTTTCTATTTTCTTCTGTTCTTTCTCTCTTCTTTACTTCTTTTCTTTCCTTCGACAACCATCCCACATCGGAAGTGTAAGGCTGTCGTTACAGTTACCTTTCTATATGGTGTTATCAAACCAAGTTTTTTTACTTCATAATGTAAAGGATCTAGGAATCTTTTACGTCCCACAAAAACACTCTTTTGATTATGATTCATCCCCCGATGATGAGTATTGACACCGTAGAATGCTCAAGCTTTTTCGCCTTTTACACCACATCCTCCACTATTTCCATGGGCTAGAAAGTCAGTTATTTTCCATATTGAAACTGCTCTTAAATTTAAAATTGTTCTACTAAAGCATCATAAATATCAGTTCCATTATTCCATAAATGATTCAAGTCTAATCGATGGTGCTAAATATACATCAATATTGTTTCCAGGTTGCTTTGGACTAGGAATAGTAATGTTAGCATAATTTTTCTTCTTCATACACAACATATGTGAGGCATTATATGTCATAAGCTTTACTGGGAAACAACTATATTTTGAGCTCAATGAGGCAAATGGATTGACCCCATCTGTAGCAAGACCAAGTCTGGGATTGCGTAGACCAGATGAAAATGATATCCACCTCTCGTCACTACATTCCATGTTACAGGACCTACAGGATGGCACATTTTTTCATCATTGCTTTTAATATTGAAATGACACCTTAGGTATTTTGTCATTGTTTGAGATTTATACATTCTCGTAACTCTTGGAATGATTGGAAAGTATCTCAACGATTTAATTAGAACACCTAGCATAATCACCATTGTGTCCTCATTTGTCTTCCACCTCAAAGAGTTTCATTTTGGACATGTTATCCTGCCTTTTGGCAAGGCCGTGATATCAAGGAATTTACTAGAAACCAAAGACAATCATCTCAAAGATCGGTTATGCGCAGACTCACTATGGATATCGATGATTTTTTGACCAAGTCCGGATCAAGCTACAATTGATATGACGAGACAAGCAATGCTATAAAAGCAAATGTTCCAAATTTCAAGTCAATCCGAGTTCGTATGCTCAAGATATGATCAATGCAAATTAAGGTAAGTGGTAGCTCGTATCCATGGGAAGAAGTCTTGTTCGTATTTTGGGCCGGGCCCTTATACCTTCTTTCAAAAAAAAAAAGTCTTGTTCGTATCCATCCAGGCATATCCCATTTCGCATCCATCATCCCCTGGCTTGTTCGTATCGATCCACTTACGCTCATTCTCCTTCGTATCCATCAGGTAAGCAATGCTTCGTATCGATATCCATATGTACTTCGTATCGGTCGCCAACTCAATTCGTATCGATCAACCAATGATCGATACAAAACACCACTAAAATCATCGATACAAAGAATGTGTTACAAAGCATCGATACGAAGAAGGCAGGTTTGATGGATACGAAGGCGTGTGCTTTCGGGGTACTCAGGGATCGATACGAATAAGGAAACATGAAGAGCGAGGGATCGATGCGAAGAACATATCACTCAATCGATACGAAGGAGGAAGCAGTCAACTCGGCATGAAAACTGGATCGGTCAAGAAATGTAGTGCCACGTCAACCTGCAAAAACATGCCCCGATCGATACAAACAGATCGACACGAAAGGATCGATACGAACTAAACGGCATACGTAAAACCCAAATTTGCATCGATCATAATTCGCAATCTACAAGTCCGAATGCCACCAAATTTTCACAGGAGCTTGCGTATGACCTAAAGAATGTTCAAGCCCAATTTTGACTCGATTGGATCAAATCTTGATCGATACGAAATTCGTTCGTATCGATTACGGACCGAGTGCAAACCACATGGGATCGATCACGTAGGGCCACCCGCATGCCAGAAGAGGTCTCCCGAGATCTGAGCGAGATATTTGCACCCTACGCCTATAAATAGCATCCTAGAGTCAACAGAATAAGGATCTTCTGGTTCTTTGACGCTGGTATTCTACCGAGCTCCATTGTAACTCAAATATTATCAATTGTACTCTTGTAACCAGCGAGTGGTAATCAATAAAACAGCAACTCTTCAAAGTGGACGTAGGCTGGAGATAGCCGAACCACTATAAACCTTGTGTCTTTACTGTATTCCTTTTAATTTTTTGGGTGTTCTTTATATTTAATCCTATTACATACAATCTATCTGTGAGCTGTGACTGTGATTTGGTGCTTTCATCTGCAATCGGGTGTTTGTGACCATTTTTGGTGCAAACACTTTGGTGCTTCCACTGAGAACGACTAGCACCCGCTACATCAGATTTGGAGTTCAGATTTGAAAAGCTAAAGGATCAGATCTAAAAGAAACCATGGCAAGGCAATCGATAAGAAGATAAAGGACTGAAAGGAGTCAACATGAAGGGAGTCAGAAGGCTTCTTCGGGAGCGAATCAGGCCTCGATCTTCATCACCAGAGACGAGATGGAAACGATACTAAAGAGACAAGAGGAGATGATTCAGCACCTACTTCGACAAGGTGGACATATTGGAGTGCAGAATCAAGGGAACACAACTGCAGGAGATGCTGGAGATAGGGATCTGGAGCACGGAGCTACCAGAATCCAGAATAGAGCAGGACCATTAGGAGCAGCACCAGAACTAGGGGGCACTCACCCGGAGCATGTTGATCCAATCCCGGGCAGAGTATCAGGTGGAGCTGTACAACATGGTGTCGATAGAGGAATGGATGCTCATCTAAGAGAGCAGGTCCCAGGATTCCCTCGTGAAATCGGAGGGCAGGGTGGAGGCAACGGACAAGGACTTCAGCTTGGCGACAGCAATAGATTGGCAGAGATGGTTAGGCGAACCATGAGAGATGGATTGGTGAATAGAGACTTGGAGGATGTGAATAGGAGTCCCTTTGCCCCTACTATCAGGCAAGCTAGAAACCCGCTAGATTTCAAACTACCAACACTGGAGATGTATGACGGGAGATCGGATCCCACTGTTCACTTGACGAGGTACATGAGGCATATGGAAGTTTTGGGGGCATTGGAGGAGGTCATGGCACGGTGCTTCCCTTTGTATTTGATGGATATAGCGGCATTATGGTTTAGAAAGCTGGAGAGTGGCTCTATTGGCGCATGGACGAAGCTGATTGAAAGGTTTATGAGGCAGTTTCGGGACCACATAGTACGACCCAAAAATGTGATGACTTTGACATTGATGAAACAATGGAAAGGAGAGTCGTTCAGGGATTTCTTAACCAGATTCAATGCGGCGGTGGCTTCGGTGGATCGACCCGATCCATCGATGGTTTTGATGGCGGCAGTTTCGGGAATTGCAGATAATTCGGATTTCAAGATATCGTTGGAATGGGATCCACCGACGGATCTCGGGGAGTTCTGCCATGAGGCGGAAAGGTTCCTGAGGAAGGAAGATGTGCAGGCTGAGAGAGAAGGGAGAGAGGCTGAAGCTTATGCAGTAAGGGGTGGAGGTCTACCCAGGGAGGATCCAAATAAAGATGATAAAGGGAAAAGGAAAATGGATGACAACGGTAACGCTTCAAAAAGTCCACGGAGGAATTCAAAGTTTACTTCCTACACGGATTTGACTGAGACTCTTTAGAGGATTTACTTGGATACTCGAGGGCGCCTACAGTATCGAAGGCCGGCAAGAAGGGAACCTTCTGAATACGAGCGGGCATCGGGAAAGCATTGTTTATTCCATGAGCTGGATGGGCGCAACATGAATGACTGTAGGCATTTGAAGGATATCATAGAGGAGCATGTAAGGAATGGTCATATACAACAATATGTAAGGAATCGAGTTGTGGCAACGGACCAGGAGCGGCCACCGCCCATCTCAAGCGAAGATGGCACTGGGTCTAGGCAATATCATCAACTTGTTATCAACTAAATAGATTTATGACTTTGAATAAGTAATAGAGCTCGAAGTAATACAGCTAAGTCACTTACACACGTACGTGATCGAGGACGGTCCCTAGGCATGCTCTGAGACGATGAAAAACTGTGTTGCTCGAGTCTGTGAAATCCTGTTTTTCTTTTCGTTTTCCTGAAAACTTTGGTTTCTCCCTTGGATGTGCATGCATTTATTTTATTTTCCTGGGATGTAAAAACTTTTATTTTGATGATTGGGTTCGGATTAATGTAATAGATAATACAGGTCACGCTATTACGGTCCCGAACGGAGAGACGGGGCAGTAATCGTGAGTTATGAGTCCCTTCGCCAGAGAGCGATGGAATAGACTCGAACACAATATAAAAGTCCTTGGCCGGAGAGCCGAGGCCGTAGAATATAAAAGTCCTCGGCCGGAGAGCCGAGGCCGGAGAATATAAAAGTCCTCGGTCGGAGAGCCGAGACCGGAGAATATAAAAGTCCTCGACCTGAGAGTCGAGGCCGGAGAACATGAAAGCCCTTGGTCGGAGAGTCGGGGTCGAAACAGGATATCGCAACCCGGAAAGGTCATGGATTCAGATTTTGGCTTGGGATAAATGGACCCAGAGCGGTCCCGAGTTTGGCAAAAGGCCCGATGCGGTCCCGGATTTGGATATCAACCCAGAAAGGTTATTAATTTGGTTATTGGTCATTGGATATGGATAGATTAAAACTTGGTTGATGGATTCGGGTAGCTGCGGAGTTGGCTAAGGTTGTGGTCACAGGACTTTGAATTGGACATTGACTCGGAGCAGCCGCGGACTTGGATATGGCTATGGCACTTGGATAGGATGGCTTGGTAATAGATTGGATTATGGATCAGATGGTATGGCTATGAATGGAATATGGACCTTGGATATTGGATTCGGAGCTATTTAAAACACGCCTTCTCACTACAAGACATGTTTTGGGGGCCAAATGTTATCCCATCTTTTGGCAAGGCCGTGATATCAAGGAATTGACTGGAAACCAAAGACAATTCATCTCGAAGATCGGTTATGCGCAGACTCACTATGGATATCGACGATTTTTTGACCGAGTCCGGATCAAGCTACAATTGATATGACGAGACAAGCAAAGCTATGAAAGCTAATGTTCCAAATTTCAAGTCAATCCAAGTTCGTATGCTCAAGATATGATTGATGCAAATTAAGGTAAGTGGTGGCTCGTATCCATGGGAAGAAGTCTTATTCGTATCCATCCAGGCGTATCCCATTTCGCATCCATCATCCCCCAGCTTGTTCGTATCGATCCACTTACACTCATTCTCCTTCGTATCCATCAGGTAAGCAACGCTTCATATCGATATCCATATGTACTTCGTATCGGTCGCCAACTCAATTCGTATCGATCAACCAACGAACGATACGAAACACCACTAAAATCATCGATACGAAGAATGTGTTATAAAATATCGATACGAAGAAGGCAGGTTTGATGGATACGAAGGCATGTGCTTTCAGGGTACTCAGGGATCGGTACGCACAAGGTAACATGAAGAGCGAGGGATCGATGCAAAGAACATAGCACTCAATCGATACGAAGGAGGAAGCAGTCAACTCGGCACGAAAACTGGATCGGTCCAGAAATTTAGCGCCACATCAACCTGCAAACACGTGCCCGGATCGATATGAACGGATCGATACGAAAGGATCGATACAAACTAAACGGCCTACGTAAAACCCAAATTTGCATCAATCATAACTCGTAATCTACAAGTCCAAATGCCACCAAATTTTCACAGGAGCTGGCATACGACCTAAAGAATGTTCATGCCCAATTTCGACTCGATTGGGTCAAATCTTGATCGATACGAAATTCGTTCGTATCAATCACGGACCGAGTGCAAACCACATGGGATCGATCGCGTGGGGCCACCCGCATGCCAGAAGAGGTCTCCTGAGATCTGAGCGGGATATTTGCACCCTACACCTATAAATAGCATCCCAGAGTCAACAAAAAAAGGATCTTCTGGTTCTTTGACGCCAGTATTCTACCGAGCTCCATTGTAATTCAACTATTATCAATTGTACTCTTGTAACCAGCGAGTGGTAATCAATAAAACAACAACTCTTCAAAGTGGACGTAGGCCGGAGATAGCCTAACCACTATAAACCTTGTGTCTTTACCATATTCCTTTTAATTTTTTTAGTGTTCCTCATATTTAATCCTATTACATACAATCTATTTGTGATCTGTGACTGTGATTTGGTGCTTTCATCTGCAATCGGGTGTTTGTGACCATTTTTGGCGCAAACAGGACAGCTATCCAAATCTTGGTACTCTTTTCTGGAATGGAAACAATCATTCCTACAAGCATGAATCTTTTCAAATCCTATGTCAAATACTTTGAGTAATTTCTTCACATTATATAAATTATTAGGAAGTACATTATTCTTCGCCAATAACAACTGTAGCACATTCAAAAGCTTATTAAGACAATTATCAAATAGTCCAGCCACACATTTAAGATTGTACAAAGTAGTGATGGTGGATAGCTTGGTTTGATCTATGTAATCAGGATACAAAGGGGTTTCTACACCTTCAAAATTCTTAGGTAAATCATCCTCATGTTTTTGCACATCCTCATTTTTTTTATCATCATAAAAATAGTAAGATTCAAAAGATCATAATCTTCATACTGAATGGCTTTAAGTAAGTCATATGTATTATCCAACTTCATTTATTTGCCTACATATAATTGTCCACTGCAATTATACCACCTGCTGTTGCTTTTCTACATTGGATCCATACCCTTATAATCAAATGTTCAGTGATAGCGTCATCATGATGTCGACTAAGGTTTCGGCAATTTAAACAAACGCATGAAAGCTTCTCTACATTTCTTAAATTTATTTTGGAATATCCACAAATTACCCAATCCCTTGTTCGTACTCCTTATTAGTTCTCTAACAAAAAAATTAAAACAACATAAATAATTATTTTTCATCTCAAATAGTTTTTATTTTAGAAATTAAACATGGTTTAAAATATTGTATTATCTAGTTACCTATGTAAATGAACCCACTCCTTTTCCATCGACGTATATAATGTAGAAACAAGTAAGTTTCTAGAATTTAAAGCATATGCATTAGCGATCAAGATAATTAGGAATTTACAAAATTCAATCATAAAAAGATTACACAAAAGGGTCGGCTAAATTTTAGAAAAAGGTGAAAGAATACAATGTAATATTTTCCATAAAAAGCATATGTTTTAAAAGCATATTACATTTAAAGTAACATCAGTAATTTGTATTAATTTGTATCTGGACTGTTTTAGAAGTAAATTGTGCAATGTCAATTTGTGTTTAAAGAACACATAAAGATTCAACTCCATAGTGTATTTCATTTCAATGTCTTGATTTTTCAAGCCAAATCAATTTTCCATTTCATATTTGTATAATAGATAAATGGTGCTAAAAAATAGAAACAAAATTACTGCTTTATTGTCAGGTTTATGTTTGGTTGTTTAGTAGGAATTTGAATGGATGATAATTAATGGCTTGTTGAAATAATATAGAATATTTAATTTTATTTGCCCACTTGATCGTGCTCAACATGTATCTCTTTTCATTCGTCTCATTATGTGTTGGCCCATTTTTAGTAAGTACTTGTACTCAAAGTTTAGCCTTTTATTCAAAGAAGTTTAAACATTGTGAACCATAACATGAGATAGATATTTTGGATCAAACAATAAATTGATTAATTTGAGTTTAGTTAATTAAATATATTCTTAATGGCATCATTGCGTTTATAATCTAAGATTAGTAGTTGTAGCTTACTGGTTTGTGCTTGTGATTTTGATGCATTAATAAATTTGAAAATTTGAAAATATTCAAAATGGGGACTTGAGCCTAACCTCCCTCTTCTTCAACCAAAGAATAAAAAAATTCAATTCAATAGACACAGAAATTAACGCTATATAAACATCCACCAAACTGAACATTATAAAAGTACTAATCTACCCTTTATGTTACAGCATTAATTTAGCTGGAGGCTTAGCTTGCGTTAATTAAAATACAAACCAGTTAACATGTATGCAGAAAAAGAAAAAAAAGTCAACTTCTTAGAAAGTGTTGTAAAATTGATTCTATTTTTTCCAACCTCCAATTCTTTTGAGAAATCCAAATGTTTTGATGAGAGGATCAGAAACCAAATTAAGATATTCTCACTTATCTCATCAATTACTTATGCCTACTAAATAATCCTTAATATAGATATGTATAAAAAGATCGAAATAAAATGACTGTGCACAATGAAAGTGGAAGAACAAAATTGAATTATGCGCACCTTAAATCGATTTAAGGTTCTAGAGATGCACCTCATATCGAATTACACGCACAATAGCCCGACTTCTTCAAATCAGCTCATCGTGGAATTTAAAGCGTTTTGAGAGACATTGAAGATCGAGAAAGTTTATGATTTCAATTTAGGGTTCTGGATTACTTTGGGTTTTGATTTGAATTTGGAATAAAACTAAAAATGGGCAAAGTAAAGTGTTACGGTCTACTTTGGAAAGAGACAAAATATTAGGGATCTGGTTTGGGGATGCTTTTTAGCAAAGTGTTATGTGTTATAGAATAAAACAATTAAATTAAAATAACAAAAAGTTAAAAATAAATGTCTTTAAAATAATGTGTTATCTAGCAGCATTATTAATAACAAACTTTCTTATAGTAACATATGTGAATTCTGTTGGTGATTAATATTTAAATAATTCAAATATTAACCTTCACATGCCACCTTAGTTAGTGATGTGATAGTTTGGCCAAACTCATCGCTTACAAACCTTATCGATAAAATTCCATTTATGATTTTAACTGGTATCTATTAGTAACAATTAATTACACCAATTTCCTTTGTTGATACTATATCACTTTAGGATTTATGAAATTTGGCTTTGGTAAAATTACAGTATCATTTTATTCAACTCAGTTAGTCCATACAAAAGTCTTTGGTTCAGTAATAACATTTGTTATTAACTGTACTACTCTGGCTGAAGATTTTGACTTTGAGTTGACTAAAGTTTACCATGATGCTTACCTCATACAATCGAGGATACGAATTTCCTACCGAATAGTGTTTCACTTCCTACGCTTCAACTCGGGCCTACTTATAGTCGCTCGATGAACGTTTTTCCATGATTTATCTATAACCAAAGTGGAGCATCCACATTAAATCTCAACGGTATTCTCCAGTCGAGAGAACTATGTAATATGATCATTTTGAGATTTCCTATTTTACCTAGTTGTTATTAATAACCTGGAAAATTTCGAGTGGGTCATTTTATAGTTATTCAATAATTATGAGTGCACAACCCTTTGGTGCACCCAACAACTATGAGAATACACTGTCCAACATTTGGAGAGTGTTAAATCCTTTAGCCTTAATGGATGTACTGACATCCTTTCTTAAATAATTTCGAAAATGAACATTTGAAATGATATGTTATTCCATATTGTAACCGTTTTCACATTATTACAACTCTTTGTAACAACTATCACATAACACATTATTTAAGGAATTTTATAATTAATATACTTTAAATTAATTACTTAGTTATATCAAAATATAAGAAAGTATATAAAAAAATAAAATCCTTTATTACAAATAAGATTATTTATAGAGTCGGAAATGTGTAACAAATTAAGTAATTTCCCATAGGGTATACCCCTAACTTCTCAATCTCCCACTTGCACTTGGGGTGGATTATGGAATCATAATCCCATTCCTTCGATTTGTTTTCTCCAAACTGGTCGAGTTAGTCTCTTGGTGAACAAATATGCTATATTGTTTTAATTATCTACTATGTTGGCCAAAACCTCTCTTCATTGATAAACTGACTTTGTCATGTTGAACCTTTTGGAGTATGTACCTTGACTACTTAACTCTTGATGTAATGTTATCAAAGGCGATGTACTTAACTTTTGATTGAATTGGCTGCAACCCTTCGTTTGGAACATTTCCAACTTAAAGCTCTTTAATTAAGGTTGGATATGAATTTAGGATTGACATACTATATTTGGTAACACTTACGAGGTTCGAGTCTAAACACTCCTTCATAAGGAGTTCGTTGGTTCCATAATCAATTCTTTAGTATTTTGTCAATAAGAGAATACTCATAACTACAATCTTGTGATCTTAATTCGAATTTAATACTAGATCAATGTATCGTATACATGAGCGAAATACAATATAGTAGACTACATAGCATATATGATAATCCCTATTATCGATGCATGGGGAATCCCTCTCATATAATCCATATTCAAAATTTTAATATGGTGTCATTGTATATCATTTGGGATAATCCCAACATCCTTTTATACTAATTATAAATATGTCATTTCAAATCCTATATATGATATTAAGCAACCAGACTATTGACTATTTTTTAACATAGGTACATGATAAACAATCAGTAGTATGCTGCTTACTTATAGTTTAGAAATATCTAAGCACCTTTTAATATTCTTTCTTATAGACACACGCTTCCTTTGCATTTTGGCTAAAAATCAAATTGTTTGATTTCTCTATCAAAATAACTACTTAATTCTGATGCTTGTCGAATGACACTTACGTATAAGTTCTTGGGTCCTATTTGAAATGCGCAAACTCTATATCGCTCCCACTGAATTCGAGGCATTTTGGTTGTTATGTACAGATAGTATATTCCAAATCAGTATTCAAAATTTCTGCTTCAATATGTACCAAAACTCAAAATTTTATCGAGCGATAATTCACAAGTAAAATCCTAATAACCTAAGCATGTTGAACGATGAATATGATACGTTAGTTTCAACAGTTGAAATTTACAATGTTATTATCATCAGTGTTGCTTACTACATTCCAACATCATTGTGACTTCTCCTTGAAAACACATTCATGGCCATCGATCATATCCTTTCAGGTACAATTATAAAAATCATATTTAGAAAACGTACTTGGAATCCATTTCGGATTTGCATATAATGCAATGTGGCGGAGTCAATACTCTTCATGGCTGATTGATAATTGAAGAAATTCTTTTCTTGGCATTGTTAAGGAAAAAAAGATATTGATAAGGAACTCGTAGTTTCTCTTTAATATGCAAGAGTTCTTATTTAACATTTTAACGACTGCACTCTATTTTGGCTTGGTTAATTTCATTTCATATTAGTTAATTTTTTTTAATTTTTGGATCAAATCCATATCCATTTTACTATCAATAGTTTCTAAAATAAATTCTTTTATCATGAAATTGGTATTTCTTGAAACAACAAATGTTCCTCAATATGACAGAACAGGCATTCAGAATTTTTTTATAAACTACCTTTATGTATAAAACTAACTTATTGAGTTTATGTTACTTTTGTTCATACCATAAATTAGTCAACCAATGTCAGTTGGTCCCAAACTATTTTAGGGTGGTCCACACAAGATCCCTTACGAGCAAGTATTACGTGCAACCTCTCGACTCACACAATCTATCAACCCCTTGATCTAGGATATGTTGGGGTTACTTATCAACTCTTATCTAGTATGATCCCATAGACTATGCTTTTAAATGAAATCAAAATTAATCTTATATACTTACTCTTAAGTACACATCCTTATAGAAACAAGTTAGCTCAACTTCACTCATCATCAATAAGCGCTTTGTCCAACAAAGTCTGGTTACACCTTATCGATACATCTTTTGTATCATAAGGAGGAGTCACTTTTGAGATCCAATCTTATTCATTTTTGGGTATGTTTGGAAACTTTTTCCAATATACTCACGTATTCGATCAAACCGAATTCTTTTATTTCACTTGCATGTTATGTTTTCCACTTCCATTTATATTAAATGAACCTATAGTAAATAAACTACTTGTGTAGCAAATACACACGTTCATTTCTGTGATAATTCATCTATGAATTTTAACAAAGTAAATGGATCCATTTTTGGTACTATTAGACTTTGAACTACATACATCCATATGTACAATCTGAAGAGTCGACCAACTCTTTTGTCACTTCCACTAAATGGGTGCTTTTCCCTTGATCATTTGAGAATAGTCACCGATATCATAAGATTCATAATCATACGATTAAAAAATTATTTCTCAAAGATATTCTTAGTCTATAACTCCAAAATAATTGTAAAATTTTAGATACTTTGGTATCTTTTATAACCAATGCATCACTTTGGTTATATAAACAAATAACCATGATTAGAATAGATTTACCTTATAATAAATATCCACAATATTCTTAATAAATTGAAATTATGTCTATTCAGTCAATACTGAAAATACTTATTATTTAATTAATAATACATGGTATTATTTACACTAAAAAGGCACAAACACCCCAGAAGAAATTGAAAGCACAAAAATGTATAGATTTAATGAAATAAACGTGAAAGTAGTAGAAAAGACATAATTTTTATAGTGGTTCGGCAAATACTCCGGCCTACGTCCATTTTAATCTTTTTATTTGATTGATCCTCTCTGGAATACAATGATTATAACACAATTCTGACAACAATCTAGTGGATCTCGGATTTGGGAGTGTTTGGAGTATTTGGGAAAGAAGAAGATGGAAGAGAAATCAAATGCCAAAAAAGTCCATCTCTAGTGGCTCTAGTCTTCTATTTATAGGGAAACTGTCTAGCAGAACCGGGGGCCCATGAAATATCAAGTCTAGGTCCAAGTCCAAGTATGAAGAAATGAGCATCTGGGTGCCAACATCGATAATTAGCTCTTAGTACCGACTAGTTTCGATTGTTATCGAGAGGTTTTGTCTACTTGCTTTCTCGATATTTCTTCATATTTGCTCAGTCTTCAAGTTTTGGATTTTCGACAAGAGGTTTTTGATGAGAGGATTTCAAAACGAGGTTTTCAATGAGAGGTTTTGCATATTTAATACAGCCAAAAATTGTTGGGTTCCTTTATTTTTTCGTTTTTGATAGTTTTCAAGCTTCTGAATCCATTCCTTTATTAGTTTGTAGTCCAATTCGCTCGTTTAAGTCCGTTCAAAAACTGTGGAAAATTTGATTATAATAGGTATATATACGATGATGATCTATCGTACGTTGGTGCGTCCACTGGTAAGTGTTATATGGCTTGCTCCACTATTTTCACCATTACAATAACAACATATGAAATATGAAGCTCCATTCAACCACTTAATATAAGTATTCAAAACATTTGCTGTAAATAGTTTACAGTCTAGAGTTTCAGATCAAATATCTTAAATTCAAAGAAACAACTCTCATTTAAAATAATTTTCTACAAGAAGAATGCACTTGGGATAGAAATCACATTTCTTATCCTATATTGAGTATCTAGTAGTATTTTATACAATTCTCATTTCCAATATCTCTATATGAAGCAGAGGTGATCATTTACTCTCTTCTTGCCAACTGTGCCAAATTTACATCCACTCTTCTACATTCGCTTTCCTTTCTAATGGTTGAACCATTCAAAGGAAATCCTTACTGCAAGATCGCACTAAACTCTTTTACAAAAGTGCATTTGGTCATCCTTAACATTTAAGGATATCAAATAAGTTTCACTTTATGTAAACTGATCGAACTGATATTTCAATGATCGAATTACTAGTTTAATATTTTAGCTCTTAATTTAGTGCTACATCTAACACCATAAAGTCCTACCGTAGTCAATAAAATTGAATACATGATCCCACATCATGGTTTACTTGCTCATTTTGACCAAACTAATTTTATCGAGTTTTTGTGCATTATGAACCGGGATTGTTCACCATATAACATTTATGCCTGAATATGGATTAAACATCCATATTCTTGTATTTCTTAAAAGTCAAAACTCATATAAGCAATACACAGTCTCGAGCAAATAAACACTTAAGAGTCTGTGACACAAATGTTTTAGTGGTTGTATAATTTGGCACTTGCATGGGTCTTGAATTGGCAACATGCCAAATAATAACGAGTATATTGATATTTCTACGTCAACCTTAATTTGGTTCATTTATATATTTTAACTCATAAACATTTTATCAATTATATTAGTTGCCCAAATTTACCAAAATAGATTATTTTAATTTTATATAGCACATGTTCTTACAATATTAGAAAGGTTAGATGTATTCATTTCATTTTTCTAATTAGGCTCCCACTTGATTTTATGTTCCTTAATTCCCAAAGAAAAATATAGAATCCTTTTGATTCCTCCAGTAAGTGTTAGGACCTGCTTGCCTTGGTTTCTAACCATGAGTCTGCTTAACAAATCATGGACCCATAAGCAATAAATAACTCCTTATCGATCGTATTATATACAACTCCTAACCTATGGTCTTTATCTAAATTTCATCTCGACCTTGAGTTTCTCAACAAATCAATAGAGATTATTCAACTGTACCTATCATTTCACGACTGCCTAAGTATAATACACATACCTTGAGTGTGCATAACAAATACGAGCATGTATCTTGCCTCGTATAATCTTATATTAATAGTACTACACATAACAACCCTGACTTGAGTTTACTCAACAACTAAAGAGCATGCAAGTAATCTATTAATATAGAAATGGTAGAGGACAACTCTTTATATTAGAGGTTCATAATCTTTAATATATACATTTATTAGATTGATGTCGATTAAGGGAATAACGTATTTATTATGAAATACCCTCATGATTTAAGTGTCGAACACATCTTAAATCACAGTTTATGCACAATACATAAGTATTTATTCCTTAAATCAAAGTAGGATTTCTTACAGTTCCATTTATATTATACATTTATATTATATGAATTTAATTCATTTATAATAGTTTATAATTTAATTAAGTTATATGATATTCTAATGTATATTATTACTAAATCATATTTAATAATTTTCTATTTAATTTAAAAATTAATCAAATTATTTTAAAATTCAAATTTTCATTTTATTCATTCTAAACAAATTAAGATGAATTTTAATTATAACATATATAATTTTACGCAGACACACACACACACACACATATATATTTGTGTGTGTCTTTATTAATTAAAACTTAATCAATTTATTTATCAAGTAAATATTTTATTTAATTAAAATAATTTTAATTATATATTTGTAGTAAATTCAAAATATTATTTCAATTTACCTTAAATAATTTAAGATGTATATAGAACTACTATATTTATAGTAATATATATACATATACCAATATATATGTTTATATTTTATTGATTAACTTTTATTTATTTATTTAACTAACCCAACTAATTAAATATTAACTAATTTTTAAAAATATTAAATTTAATTTCAAAAAATATTTTATAACTTTTAGAAAGTTATATTTTATATTTTAAATTTAACTTTTAAATTCAAAATATATTTTAAATTTTCAAACTAAATTTTGAAAATTAGCCCAAGACTCAAATCAATTCGGGCCTTTATAATTGAGGTCAACCTTTTGGACTTACTCCACCCATTGTGCCAGGCTAGCATCCAAGAAGGTAAGAATATTTGATTCTTCAACTTCAAGTCGACACATTACTATTCTAAACACCCATCGGATAAGTTAACTTTATTAATTGGACCTAAAATTTCTAATTAGACTACACAAAACATTTGGGCCCTGATACCACTATAGGAACCAGACCGGTATATGGTAAGTGAAATAAGTATATTTCAAAAAAATTCCCTATATGGATCATGGTAGGCCTATAAGCTCTAATGGGTACTACTAAATCCAATCTGGATTATCTAAATAAAATCCAATTTAATTTTTTCTAAATTATTTGGTTAATGAATCTAACGATTAGTATTTATATAATTAATGAGTACATCATTATATACTTATGAGTGTATATCATGTTGTGCAACATATATAATGTGTACATAGTTAATGCATGCATATACAAATATTAGGATTTACATCTATAAAGTATACATTCGCCATTTATATATACAATAGTTATCTTAAAAAATATATTAAATCTATATTTGAATATTTATATAATTTTAGAATAAACTAAACTATTTAAAATATTTGATAAGACTTTGACCAAGTCGTTGAAATTTAAATTTAAATTTAATATCCAAAATATCTAATTTTAACAAAGTAAACTATTTTAAAATTTAAATTTAAATTTATAAAAATCAGTTAGAAATATATTTTAATTATTTAAAAATATATTTATATTTCACTAAATATTTATGTTGTTGAATTTTTTATAATATTAAATTATTTAAAATGTACAAAAGACTTATTTTTGTAATAAATAATTATTAAAATAAAGTTTATATAATTAATTCTACTTTCGGTTAGAATAATTTTTAAAAAAAAGTAACAGAAACTAATTTAGCTTTTATTGTTAAAAAAATAAATACATACATATATCTACTAAAATGATGTAAACATTGTTTAAATAATTACTAAATTTAAATATAACTATATTATATTTAAAATAGGTTAGAAAAAAGTTAATTATTTTGAAGTCAAATATATTTATATGTAATTTTATGAATATTTTAAATATATACCATATATATATATATATGTATGTATATATATGTTAAAAGTTAGTAAAAAAATTTAAAATTATTAAAATTAATTTTTATATTTAGAAAAATTGTAAAAGAAATAATAAATATTATGCAAGGTCGATTTATTATTATTATTATATATTCAATTAGTAATATTAAATAATATGGATAATCCAGTTAGAAATAAAATCGGATAATTTTGAGCGACAACCATTGCACATATAAAATCGTTCTACAAGAGATATATGGCATAAAATAATCAACATATATAAATTTAAGAATTTACCTAAGAGAAGTAGTCTTTGATTCACACGTCGATTCAAATCATCTACTAGATCTCTTAGAACCCTATCTAAAGGTGCAAGCTTAAGAATGTCACCAGTTGAATGAAATTTGTATTTGATTTGGGATGATGTATGTTCAGCTATAAGTGGAAACAAGGGGAGGATAATGAAGGCCAAGGAGTAGGAGAGGTGGAGCAAAAAGGTAAAAAGAAAAGGGGAGGCTTAGGTACACTTAAATAGGGGATCTGGTAGAAATATCTTTCACCATATCATCTTACCTAGTCATACCCTAAGACCACTTTACCCCCTTAATTATGGACCAAACAGATATCAAATTCCAATAGTAATTAACTCTATTAATTCAGTTTAAATTCTTATCGATAATGTATATTGATATGCACATATATAAATTTTATATATGCAACCAATGACTTACTAATAGCACTGAAAACATTTCTAAAGGCTACCCATTTACTAAATACACCTAAAATATTAAATACAACAGTATTAAATGTTTCTTTAAATACTAATTAATTTGATCAATTTATAACATATTATAAACTAATTAAATCAAGTGGTGTTTCGGATTGTGTGAATTCAATCGGCGATTAATATTTGAACAATTCAAATATTAATATTTCACTAGCTAATGTGAAGTGTGAATGCTAATAATTGAATTGTTCGAGATAGTCGCGGACTGAGTTTACACCTTTGAGTCGCACAACCATAATAATGAATACTCCAAAATACCACCTGATTTAATTATATTATAACTATTATAAATTAATAAATATTTATCAAATATCAACTATTAAGTTTTATTTTATTTATTTGAATTCCATTAGTATTAGTAAAGTGCTTATATAAAATATCAATAAATATTTAAATTTGATTTAAATTAATTAAATACTAAATGAGATTGGAATTTTTTGTAGGCCCGCTATGGTTATCTATTGGCCGAACATAAGGAGGAAGGGGATGGAGTTTTAAATTCTCAAATGTAGATTTTAACTGGTGGAAAAGGAAGAGTAAACAAATGAGATTGATTCTCCAATTTTTGCTTCCTTTGGTGCCTATTTAAAAGCCTCACCCCTGTACATTTTTGCCCCCTCTAATGCTATATCCCTACCAAAAATTGCAAGGCTAATAGCTATTAAATTTCCAAAATAAATTCAAAATAAAATCAGTTAAACTATGTTCAGCTTCTAATGTGGTGCAATTTTTGGAGATGGTTCAATCAGATCTAGGGAGTTGGTTCTTCATTCTATGTGGATTTCATAGGCTAAGGATTTTAGTAATATCTTAATTTCGATGTTATTTATAGTCATATATGTTGATAAATTCATTTTTGTTGTTCATATGTTGATCATTGTAACAAATTTACATATATGTTTGTTGTCCAATCTTATACATGCATATACATTAAAATTGTTCTAGGGAAAAAACTTTGAACATCATTATAATATTTATATTTTACTCAGCCATATTTTAAACATTTAAAAATTATTTTTCAAAAATTTAAAATAATTTTTAGTTGATTTAAAAAAAATATTAATACGATATTCGTAATTATATATGTGTTTGCACCAATAATGGCACAAACACCCAATAAAGTAATAAATATGAAAATTAGGAAGAAATAGCGAAGAAGAATTAACAATTTTTATAGTGGTTTGGTGAATTCTCCAGCCTACGTCCACTTAAACTTTGTTATAGACTGTGATCTTATGGATCAGCATTCCTAGATCGGTGGAGATCCAACAAAGTTCCGTGGAAAAGAGAATAAATTTAGAAAAGAAGAAAAGTCTTTTTTAAGCACCTCTCCCCTCCTATTTATAGAAGAAAATCCCTGAAATAATCGCTCCACACGTTCTCTATGCCGTGCATGCAGTCCTAGAAAAGTCGGACGGCGATCCTCGACCCAAGCTTCATGGGTCGATACCGAGCTAACTTGGGGTCGGACTGGAGGAATTTGAGGGTTTGCTCTGGGCTTGACTTGAGAAATTTGTGAGGTTGTCGTGTTTTGGTTTTTCTTTGCTTGCTCTGAGTCCGACCGAAGGAATTGTGTGTCTGCTCCGAGTCAACTTAGTATCGACCTGAGGACCACGATCCAAAAATATGAATTTCCAAATTTTCAACTATTTTTTGCTATCTCATTTTTCTTTCCTTTTTATAATGTTTTCGAAGTCCTTGGATCATTTCTTTGTCATTTGCACGTCCAATTTGATCGTTTAAATCTACTCGAAGACTGAGGCAAATTCGACTATAACAATATGTATAAATTATTTTTTATATATTTTAAATTATTTTAAAACCAATTTATAAGTACATATATTTTTTCAAATTTTAAAATAATCTATGTGTGTATATATATACATATTTTTTTTCGTATTATAATTATTAATATAAATATAAATTATAAATCCTTTGAAATAAATAATGTATGTATTATTAATAATCTATAAATTAATACTTTTAAATTAAAATATAGAACATTTAAATGTACATTTAGAATTATAAATAAGAAACATATTATTTTTTTGAAAACAAAGAAACACACACAAAGACACACAAACACACACACACTAACACACACACACACACACACACACACACACATATATATATATATATATATATATATTCATACCCTTCTATATAATTATTTTGAAACTTAAACTTAAATTAGATATTCATCTTGATCTAGATCTACTTTTAAATTTTAAAACTAATGCAAAATATTTTAGATATTAATTCAAACTATTTTGAATTGGTCAAAATTTGTAAACAAATAAAATTATTATTATTATATCTATGTGTGTGTAACATTCAAACAAAGCTATGGATAACAAATGTATATATAAAGGGACAAATATATCCATAGCCATGTACACTTCTTATATATTGCATGTGCACTATAAATGTACAATTGTATTTGATTCACTTATATATTATAACTTATATAAATCAAAGTAAACCTTTTAAATAATCAAACTAAATAAAGATTTTATTTAAAATATCTTAGATTGGATCTAAAATTAGTTAAACTTCATAGGCCCAAGAAAAGATCTAAAAATGGTTTTTTTTAATTCATCCATTTAAGCCGTTATGACCCGGCCCGATACCTTCACTCTGCATGTTCTAGATATACCATACAACACACTCTGAACTTCATGCTAGCTTCCACAACCTAAATGCCACAAGTCAACCACTGGCAGGACGCATGGCTCGATTATAAGGGATAGCACAATTACATGCCTCATAGATACTACAAGAACCAAACCATTACTAAAGGCAGAACTACACGGGATGCCATTTCTTTAAAATAGGACCAAGTCCAAATGTATCAACTCGTAATAATGGCTCTTTGACAAGTGGCAAGCATCTAATGCCATCGCACCAATTTTTCCGTTCCAAAATCAAAATATCCTGTCTAAACCAAATTATCTAGTCTCTTTCAAATCATTAATCCATGACATGCAACTCAAGGTAAGCTAATGAAGGACGCATGGTGGAATCTAAAGGTGGCAGCTGAAAATGACGGACGACGTCAGCAATCCATGTCATGTCATTAGTCCATAAAAAGAATGTAGCATAAGTAAGGGACCAAACTTTTAAAAATAGAAGAAGTATTATAAAAACATGTAAACAATATCTCCATTAAATTCTGCGTTTGTATTCATAAACAATATTAAAAGAGAGATTGATTTTACCCATGAACATAGGATTCTTGACATCTAAACCATGTAAATCATTGTGACATAACTTTTTTTAGCTATTTAATATAATTATGTACTGTAGTATTTTTTAAATTAGACAAAATTCACCTAAATATTTTAATAAACAGTTAATTTTCACCCTCTTAGCCGTATAAGCATTTAATAGTACAATTACTACCAAAATCAACATTGTAACAAATAGTTAACATGCTAATTCATAGTCGTATAAGCAAATAATGATACGTCTATGAAATAACCCAGTGTTGAGAAGCAATTAATTAAAATTAATGTAGTGCATTAGTTAATTGAAATGCTCAAAAATGAATATCTGAAAAAGATTTTATGTGAATGATTTTGGAATTTGATGATAAATCATTTTTAAGGTAAATATTTAAGAGTTGTGAATTATTAAATAATAAATTTAATTATTTTTGAGAAATGTTGATGTTTTATTAGTAAAATGATTTTAAATATAATGAAATGGTCATGATATTTTAATAAAATTTAGTAGTGATAATAAATAAGATTTGAAGTTTATTTTGTAAAGAAATGGAATTTTATTTTATTATAAAGAAGAGCTTTGGAATTTATTTAATGAATGGCTTGAAAATATAAATAAAGGATGATTTTAGTAAATGGAAATATTTTTTATATAAAATTAAATAACAAATGAGATTAGAAATTTAATTTTAAAAGAAATGAAAGTTTATCTTTATTAATAAGGAGTTCGTAAAATCATTAAATAAATAGGTTTAAAGATAAACGTTCAGAAATAAATATATATATGAATTAAATTATAGAAAATAGATATTGTAAATTTTGAAATGTTAGTAAAACATGTAACAAAGATAAATATGAATTTTTTTGGTGAGTTTAACTTGTTGAACAAGGTTGATAAATTGATTAGCAAAGAAAAAGAGAAGTGAAAATAATAAGTAAAAGTTCATGAAATGAGCACATTGGCCCAATTTAATGTTTGGAAATCATCTCTCCCCTTTGCCTTTCATGACATGTCTAAGATCTTCCCCTTACTCCATGAAATCACTTGCCGTATACTCCTTTTTCATTATCTTTCACTTTTCAGTTCTAAGAACAAAAGGAATGTAAACTGTCCTCTTCTTCTAAATTTAAAATAAAATATGCAACGACTCGAAATTTCAAACACTTCATATTTAAATATATGTATCTAGGACTTAATATGATTAAATATGATTTTATAACCTTATTAGCCACTTTATAATTAATAATTGATGATAGAAAATTCATATTTTAATTTTGTTTACAAAAATATACACTTCGGATAAATACTGAAAATGTGACCAGAACACGTTTTATTAAAAATCAATTTTTTATTAAATAAAAGTTGTTTAAATATTTATACACTAGTATGATAACATATGAACAACTAAACAAATAATTAATTCTTCCATCATCCAAAAAAATTAATTAGACAAAGAATTAATTTGTAAAAGTAAAAGTAGTACTAAAGGACCCCTAAATCAAGGAGGGTGTGGTTTATGTAAGAGTACGGTGTGTGTGTGTGTACATGGTTTTGTCATGTTGGAGTCCTTTTTCTTCATGGCTAAGGAAGAGTATTCTTAGTCTTTAGCCACTCATTTTCAAGCCTATAAATAAGCACCTAAGGTTCTCTTCATTTCTCACTAATTCACAAACTCAAAAATTAATATCTTCATCTTCTTCTTCCTCCTCTCTAACTTTCTAGAAATCTATGAAAATCAACCCTTTTTTCTCCAAAAATTTTCTATATCCTTAATACAACATGACAACTCATATTATCAAGTCGAAATTGAAAAAATGATGGATCAAAGGGGGGAAACCCTTCATGGGCTGTGAGCAATATTGGGAAGGAAGAGCTTGGGTGTGTGCTTGGGTAGTATGGAAGGAGGTTTTGATGCTTGCTTGAATGTTGGTAGGAATATGGTAGTGTTTGGTTTGAATAAATGTGAGTTATCTTACCTTGAATTAAAACAATAACTTGATAAATTGCTTGTTAAAAAATTTGTTAATTGTCTTGCTGAAAACTATGATAATGGAGCCTAACTAAGTAAAGTTATTATCACATATTTTTATGCTTCGAATAGCATATTATTTGTGTATTGGTATTGCCTCGAAAGGCCTTGGATTAAGTTGTTTGAATGAACATATGCAATGACATATATTAGAATGTTTGGACATTGAATATGGAATTGTCTGTATAGCGATAATCGCTATAAACGCACTTTGAATCCATTAACTTTAATCTGTATAATTTGAAGATTTGTAAACATATCTTGATATAACTTGTTTTAGTTGTTACCTACACTTCTACAAATGTTTTACACAATGTGGAAAGTTGTTAAATTAGTAGAATAAAGCTATGAAAGTTTGTAGGTAAAATTGTCGTTATATCGACACTTTTAAATTCCTTGTTTTTTGGAAATACATTTATTTTTGTAGAGACTTCCTTGGGGATTTCTTTATCAATTCAACAAGTAAATAATATATTATTCTTATTGAATGAATTTTGAAGCTTAAATTATTTGATAACTAGTGGAACGAAGTGGCAAAAGTATAGTGAAATGGTCATTATATGAGCACTTTGGAAAAATACCTTGTTTTCGGAAATTTCTATAAAATAACCAAAAGATATTTTTTTAGGATTTTCCGCTATGGTTTCTAAGTAACCAAAGTATACTAACTATTGTAAAAAGAATGGATCATGGATCAAAATCATTTGTTAAGGCGTCGAAAACTAGGTTCAATGTTGTAGCAAAACATGTTAAAAACATGCAAAAAACTTTAGACAGCATTTCTGGAAATGCTATCTTTGCTGTTTGAAACTAAAATTGTGTAAAAATGATATTTAAATCGAATATTTTTCTCTAATCTTTTTAGGGTTACTTTCTAACTTATATTAGAGTATTTTAAAACTTTCTTCATGTTTAAATATATTTTTAGTAGTTAATTATGAATTGTTAAAAGTAAGTGGCTTTTAAAATAAAACATATTTATTTTGGTTTTTCTATTTATTTCCAAATTGGTTATTATAATATTCTATATAAATAATTATGATATATTTTTTAGTTTGAAAGTATTTTAATATATTAATTAGTACTTTATAGGTATTTCTATATATATATAATATATGTTTTAAAAAATAAGTTAAGTATTTATAAATATATAAAGGAAGTTTGGATTTTAACAATCAAGTTAAAATAAATGGTTTCGTGAAATTAATTAAAGTGTATTACCTTAATTAATAAGTGTGGATATGCTTTGATCTTTAAAATAAATGTCTTAAAGTAAACTAGTTTTGGATTATAGTAAATAGTGTTTTAGTAACAATTGTTTTTAACCCTTATTGTTAATTATACTTAGGAATATAATTAGTATTTTATAATGAATATTTTAAAGGTAACTATAATTAAAAAGAGTTTGGGTTTGTTGTGACAAATGTTAAAATAACAATTGTCTTAAACCCTGAAATGTAATTAAATCTTTAAAAAGTAAATTTTAATGGAATGGTTAAGTGTGAATGAGTTCGGGTTTGTTGTGACAAATGTAGAAATAACAATTGTCTTTAACCCTTATAAATATACTTAGATCTTTAATAATGAAGTTTTAAAGATAATAACATTTATGGGATCTTTTATATAAAGATAGAAAAGTGAAAGTTTAATCTATAAAAGAGAAGAAGTTTATAGTAACGATGTTTGAGTTGCATTTGTTTTTAATCTCATTGATTATATTTTAAATATGTAAATCTTGTTAATGATTTCTGAATATACTTATACCATTTAAGATATGTATATGAATACTTTTGAATAGTATAAATGAATGGTAGATACTTTTGAATAGTGTAACAACCTGCCTTTTCGATCCTCAGAAGTTAAAACTAATACATCCATGGTATTCATGTGCAAAACTTCCAAGTGTCGGAAAGATGGATCGTTGGGGTGAAAGAAAAGAAAATGACAAAACAGAATCTCATAATGTGATGAGTAATATATAATATACCAATGGACTTTACAAAAAGAAAACTTCTATATACATACATCAATCGGAGTACACTAACCCTATCATCAGACCCTGGACAATTATAACAACATATCCTTACAATTTCTAATAAATACAAGAGGAACAAAAGAGGAAGATAAAAAATATGAGAGTGCCTCTTGGAGGATCTAGCTCATCTACTAAAGCTTCAAAGTGTCTAACTAAATCTGAAAAATATGGCCGGGCTGACCCGAGCATTATAAGAAAAATAACGTCTGGGTCAGTCTTGTAAAACCAATGTAAGAAACACAACCAAATGAATTTTTTTACAATTATAAACCCTTTCAAAAATAAAGGTATCTCGTAGGACCACGCCGCACATAAACACGGATAGGTTTTGCCTTACGATAAACCAAACCATTTTATTACCAATCTAGTGATATTATAATAATATCTAGGGTAAAATAAATATTAATCATAGCCGAAATTGTTACATTAATTAAATTCCAGCATAATAAGTACACAACTAAATCCGTAAGGGCGCGTATTGGAGATTGGATTTCTATCAATGACAAGGCTATAAGGGTACCTCCCGCCATACTACACCTCTAGAAAAATGTACCGAGGGCCTTACATGGACCACCTACGAACCAGAGCCAACCTGCCCCTTTAAAATGACAAGTCAGATTACATTATCCCCGAGACCAAGGCTCCAAAACAATGTGCACCAGCTATGGCCCCACTTCCGCGCGCATACCAAATCTATAAATATCAATTATAGATTGAGGAACGACTGCTCCTAATGGTAACAAAACACATTGCTCTGAAGCATATCCCCTGCTTTAGTCATTACCGAGTTATGAGGGTTGTGAGGTCATGATTATCTTTTTTCGAAAAATCCCACTTGGAATATTAACACTACTCTTCAGGCACAATGAAATGCGAACATTCGTCCATACAAGTTGTTCAGAATATGAACAAAAACGAAGGCACTACTTCTATTACATCCATTTTGGAATCACCCTTAGGAATAGTAGCAATTAGCCCTTGCACTTCAAAGAGCTCCGTCTTGATTCCATCATCATTAAGATGTCTTCAATACGAACCCTGAGTTAGTTCGAAGTAATTTTCGCATAATTCATACTTATCCCATCACGGTCTCTTCGTACCAACATTCGATAGTTTCCGGTAAACTCAACTCCAGTTCTTTCTGAAATATTCAGACAATACATAAGAGTAGAGATCACCTCCTAATCATTTTTTGAATGGATTTCCTTATCATTTGTCCTAGGAAAAAAATGAGATTTATACGCATAGTACAGAATCATCGAAGATGACTGTGCCATATATCCCCCGTGTTTCTCCTAGATATTTCAAGAATTATATTTTGGTCAAGATTTAATAGTCGATTACTTAACTATCAAATAACAAGCAATCAATTGTAAATTTAATTCCAGAAGGGATCCAATAAGCCTCTATAAATTAATCTTTCAATTATTAAAAATCCTATAAATTATTTGATTCAAAATACCTCCACAAAAGATATATTCACAAACCTCTTATAATCTTTCAAATACTTGGGGAAAACCTTCATATACTTATCTTAGCGGTATAAGTATATTTCAAAACATTATATTTTTAATGCTTAGAAAAATATCTATATACTTATCTCAACAGTATAAGTATATTAGCATAAGTTAAGGGAGATTTCATCTTTTTCAAATTTATATTTAATTGGGTCAAAACAAATATCATTTAAATCATTACTTACTATAAACCAGACTACTTATCCTTCAGTGTTGTATGGAAAGAATGTTTCCATGCTACCATAATTAAGAAGGATTAATGGTCAAAAAAAATTTCATCCCTTTTATAAATTCCTTTTTATAAGCCTATTTCCTATTTACAAATACTTTTATAAAGCTCCAAATTTATTTACAAAACTTCTTTACAAATCTCTAAAATGATCTATAAACTAGCTATTATAAACTCTTTTACCAAATATCGTTTAAAATCTCCTTTACAAAATAAAATTTGTAACTCTCCATAAATAAATCCTTTTAAGTAAGTATAATCTTTTTTATAAAACAATTCATCATTTACAAGCATCATTATTAAAATAATTAAATAAATTTAACATTTTTTATTTAAATAATTAAATAATTTACTTTAAAATATCATTTGTAAAACACTTAACCTCAAATTGTTATACAATTGAAGTTATTTAAATCCATAACTTTACAAATTCAGAAAGAGGCTTAGTGACCACAATGGTACTAAATCAAGTTACCATTTAATTAAATTTGACTTTCCAAGTCATATTACTAGTATTTACATAAGCCAACATATATGTAAATAAAATCAATTAGCAACCACTAGCTAATCCATCACTTATCCAATATTAATTTACTGTCATACAACTCAACGTCCAAATCAATATAATAGCTGAACGGGGATATATTCTACAAAATAGATGCCTAAATAATCTAATTAATTAAGTCATAGCAAAATGGGTGTTTATTCAACTAAAAAAATGTCATCAATAAAGTATTCGTATTTGTTTGGCTACCTAATGCCACGGACAAAGAGAATTCCTTATTTTAAACCCATTTACTTATAAAAGAAAGCTGCTTTTAAATAAAATTGATCCATGGAAATAAAGTAATCAAAATTAAAACCTTTATTTAATTAACTTAAAATAAGTTATAGCCTTGATTTAATAATAATCAAATCTTAATTAAAACTTAATTAAATCGTAACTAGTTAACAATTAATTAATAATTGACCTTGCCTGATTAATAATTAATTAATAATTAAACCTTACTTAATTAATAATTATTATTAATAAAACTTACTTGAATCATAATTAATAAAATAATTAACCCTTACTTAATAATTAACTCATCTTTACTTAATTAACTAATTATAATTATCTCACTTAAATAATGGTTAACTACTAATTACTTTCACTTAATTAGTGATTATGTACTAGTTATGTTTACTTAATTAGTTAATTAAATAATCATTAAACCTTTACTTAATTAATAAGTATTGATTACCTTTTAATACTTATAATATGTTTTGGAAAACTTTTTTCAAGAATACTTAAAAGGAAACGCTTTTAATTTACACAAAGGTGGTCGTTTTATGAACTGTATCCATAGCGACTATCGTTATGGATACCATAACCCTAAACTGGTTTTTATAAACCAACTTAGCCCGCACGGCATTACATTATATGTTTTAACTGACTTTGTATCTTTGTATGAGGGTTTGGAAAATAAAAGTAAAGTTTTGAACTTTATAAAACTTTTCTAAAAACACATAAGTAAAACAAGTTTTTAATACAAGGGATTCGATGTCGCAACAAACAACTTTAAGTGCTAACTTTACTTTAGCATACATTAACTAACACAAGTCATACATTTACAACACATGCCTTATTTATAGTACATAAGTAAAAATCACAACTTTCAATCATCACTTAACATACAAACTATATTTCCAAAATCCACCATAAACACACATTACATATAATTACACATATGTAAAGCACACAACATTATTTTTCCATCTAACAACCAATGTAATAACTAGCAACATAAAAAGTTAAAACTTTTAAATTTAAAAGTGAGCTTACTCATCAAAAGCTCACGGAAACACACCAAATGCCTACTATAATTTAGATAGGCCTTAGATTTTGGATTTACTATGCAAAATACTTGTTTTTGAACCATGAAAAATGCATTTGGGTTCAGCCTTGAGAGTATATGGGCTCGGCCTAGGGTGGTTAATGGAGATGTGGGCTTGTTTTAAGAAGGATGATATGTAGGAAGAGAAGAAAAAGCTTTTAAATGATTTTTAAAATTTGAAACTAAGAAAGCCATTAAAAGCGTTTTGAACTTAAGAAAGAAGAGGATGAAGTTTGAAAAATAAGAAATGAAATGGAAATATGAGAGAGATAAATTTTGGAATTGTTTTTATATAAAGTGAAATAATTAATTACTAAAAAAACCCTTTAGTACATACCCTACATCCATTTTTGGCCACATCATCACCATCCACCTCTTAACTCCACTTCCACATGAAAGTGCCAAGGCTCCCCCTTATGACCAAGATACATTACACTCCCCTCGTACCATGATGTAAAGTGATAGTGTGACATTATATTCTTTTAATTTTATTTAAATTTTTGAAAAAAAATGTCACATCTCCTCCTTTTACTTAAGTAAACACATTTTTACTATATTATATTACTACCCATACTTATTTTATTGTTAATATGTAAGTATACATGTTTACAACCTTTTAGACAACTTTTAGACGATGAAAAGTCGAAAATCCGAATAACGATTTTCGATCATATTTTCTGTTTTTCATCGAACAACCTATTTTAGTAAACCAAATTCAAAAATAAATTCTATAATTAGTTATAAATTTAAAGAGGGTATTTTAATTATTAAAACCATGAATTGAATATTTAAAATACACTAAATATTCACAAATCAAAGCGATAAAATTCCAGGTCGTTACAAATAATATAAATGAATAGAAAATACATGAATAGTATAAATGAATAGTAAATACATGAATAATAAAATACAAATATATATCTTTATAAATGGAATTAAGTCTTTATAAGAAGTTTTATGAGTTAAATTTTTATTTAATAGAAATTTATTTAAATAAGCTAAGTTTTAATTTATAAGAAGTTTAACTAAATAAGTGGAGTTTAATTAATAAAAGATTTTCAATTAATGAAGATGTTTAATTAAAAGAAGTTTCAATTAAAGGAAGATGTTTTTAAATTAATAATAAGTCTTAATTTAAGAGAAAGAAGTTTTAAATCAAATGAATAAGTCTTATTAGAGAAAGAAATTTTACAAATAGAAGATGTTTTTATTTATGGAAGATTTATTAAATAAAAATGGGATTAAAGGTAGTTTATGTGTCTTGATCGTGCTTTGTATGAATTAATAACGATTGTGTGTTTACTTGCTTATGAAAAGTATACGGGACATGGTTCCCTTATGCGATCATTCATATTATTGTTTAATATAACCAAATTCATCGATTTAGTCTTGGAGAGACCAGGAATAGTAAGTGTTTTACTTGTCAAAAACCACTTCAAGGCTGAGATACGTATTCTATCTTTGGGAAGTTGATCTGTTTGAGTTTTTGGAATCCATATGTGGTTTCGAGATCTGTTCGAGATATTGGATTCCATGTGTGGTTTCATAATCTGTTCAAGATGCTGGAATCCATTTGGGGATTCAATATCTATTCGAGTGACAAAGACTCATGTGAAAGATGCTGAGCATAGTCTCGACATCAGGAAAATGACTGAACAAAGAGTACGCTGCATAATCTGGGGTTTAGCTAACCCAAGGGGGTACATCAACAATATTATCTAGAGTATGCTTATAGATGTTGCGCATAGGGAGTTGTTGATACTTGGTTCATGTTGCTCACGAAAGTGTTCGAATTTTGGGCCAGTTGTGTATTCCTTATGGTATATTTTATCTAGAGATATAAGACGCTCAGAAAGGTATCTTCTAATCCTTATCATAGGAGATCGGTCTTGGTTTACTAGGGAGGTCTCCATGGAAAATCCATTTATACGAACGTAGCTTAGCAGTTTTAGATTTACTCTAATATGTTGGAATGAGAGATGCAAGCCTTCCAACTATATATTTATATATTACACACCCTAGACATTATTATAATATCATTATATTTTCTTATGAAATGGTTTAGTTATCATAAGGTAAAAATAGGTTCGTGTTTATATGTGGCGTGATCTTATGAGATACCTTTATTTTGAATGGTTTTATAACATTAAATAGTTCAAATGATTTGAGTTTCTCATGCTGGTTTACTAGACTGACCTGGGTGTTATTTTCTTATAATGCTCAGGTCAGCTCGTGTATATTTCTAGATTTCGTTGATGTTCATTGAAGCTCTAGGAGAGGAGCTGGATGATTACCTACTATAGTATTCTTACTTTCGCTGTATTGCTTTGTTTTTTATCAAAAATTGTAAAGATGAGCTGTTATAACTGTGTAGGCTGATGATAGATTAGTTTGCTCCGATTATTGTATCCATGCAGTATTCCTTTGTAAAGATCTTTTTGCGAAATTATATATTATCGTTCCGCATGTGAGATTTTGACGTTTCTTTCCTCTTCTTCTTATTCGATTTCTTTACTTCTTTTTTTACCCTAACTTTCGGTCTTTTTGCTACTTGAGTATTCAACACACGAATACCATGGGTGTATTTAGTGTCAACATTTGGCGATCGGAAAGGTGATCGTCACAACTTGATATTAGAGCTGAAGGTTAAGCAAGAACCTTGGCTTTGGTGGGGTATAACTCTTTAAGAGATAGGGTAATAAAATTCCCTATTATGAGTTGACTGTATTTTTATATGAGAGCACATATTTGTTAGTGCTATAAAATTGTTTTATGTTGTGTTAATTATTCTGTTGATTGGTTTATGAATTTTCGTCAGTACATGGGATGTTATGGTATCGATAGGGATTCCTAAACACTTGAACAATACAAACCGACACGACATTGTTTTTGAAATTAGTAGATGAAATAATTTTACCTAAAATTATATTTATATGAAAAGAATAGTTTTCAAAAATTTATATATTTATTTATGCTGTGTTTGTTTGTTAGGAAATGATAATATTCAATTATTAGCATTTATTGTTTGTTTAAATCATGCTCATCCAGTTTAGGAGTATTGTTGTTTTGTGTTTAACCAGTTCATAAGTATTTTACCTTTGCTACATGGGTTGGGTAGATAGTAATCATGAGAACATTGAAACGAACACCTTGTGAATATAGTTTGACGATAAGGTGTTCAATGTTAATGTTGGGTTACAAAGTTAACTTTAATAAATGTTGCTTAATATAGCTTTAAGGGAAAGGTAAGATATTTAAAAGATAAATACTTATGAAATGATTTTGTATAATAAAGTAACTTAATATAAATATGGTTTATAAACAAAAAGAATTTAAATTGAGAATTTAAGAACTTCAGTCCCGGTGTTTTGAAAAGGGATTTTAAGGTTTTGGGAAAATAATAATAGTGTTATTTAAAGGTATTTTGAAGGACTAATCTTTTAAAGGGATTTTTTTGAGTTGTTCAAGTTCGAGGTTACTCTCAAAATCAACGAATCGATTTAGGAAATAAAGTATTATGTTAGCTAGTTCGAGTGACTCGAAAGTGAATTAAAATTGGAAAGTGATGTGTTCGGTTGGTAAACACTTCTCTTAGGTATTACCCTTCTTAGTAAAAGGGTTATATGATACTTTTTGGTAGGACCCAGTCCCTTGTATCATTTTGTTGTTACTCGATCTATATAAATATTTTCTGTTGATTTTAAAGAAAATATTGTGGAAATTGGTTTTAATAATGATTTTGGTTTAACCTCGAAAATTATGATTTGATATCCAAAAAGATATATGTATACATTATTATTTTCAATGATTTGAAATAAAAACCAGTGTTTAATTCTTAAGTTTCTATTAAGTTATATTATAGATGCATGTATCATATGCGTTAGAGTAGTTTGGTTGTGCATCTTATTATGATATGGTGTTTGTTGTTTTCAGTTATGGAAATAAAAAGAAATTTTCGGTGATTTTGGACAATCGTAAACTTTTGAATTAATATAGAAATTGAAGCTAAGTGTTTTTGTAAAATTATAAATGCTGAATTTTATAACGCTTCATTTGAAAAGATAGTAAGTTAAACCAAGTTTAAAAATTGTTAAGCATCCTTGTTAAATAGAACATTTGATGTTATTAGGCCAACTAATAACATCTTCACTTTAGGGTTATCTAAGAAATGTAGACTCTAGTCTTGAGTTTGGATACCATAGTCCTACTCTACCTAGCTGCTTGCCTAACCCAATGGATAAAGAAGTCTAGAAGGTGACTCGATTATAAGATCCAAATTTATGTTGGGCCTTCGTCGAAATTTTAGGAAGTGAAATGTAAAAGAATGTTTTTTATATACTCAGAGGATATACTAGAGTATTATATGGATAATGAATTTAAGTCTTGATTTTTTTTAAAATGAAATTTTGTTTTAATGAAATGTTTAACAAGTATAGATAAGTCTTTATGAAATGTTTATAAAATTAAGTATTGTTTTAAGAAATGTTGCATAAATAATTTTAGTATTATATAAGAAATGATTTTATGTAAATAAATGAGAATTGGAAAGAAATTGGTATAGTTAAGGAACTAATGGAATAAAATATGTAAGTTGTATGTGGATCATTTTATTCGCATGACAGTTGTAACGACCCGGAATTTTCGATCCCGAAAATTCCAGATAGTTAGGGAAAAGAAGAAAAGAGATAGAAGAAGAAGAAGAAACAGAAACACCAACAACACAGATTCTCACATTCGCAGCGGAAAATATAATATCAAATAATAACAGTTATACAAAGGAAGCTGTATTTGTCAGATTTCACTTTAATACATCAGAGTTACAACATATACACAAATCACTGGACAGATACAATTAACATATCCCAAACAACTACAATATATCACAGCAGAATACCAAATAAAAATGAAAAATGTGACACTTGTTAAATTACTTAACATTTGTCCATTTCATCATTTAATTACAATTAATTTTAAGTAAATTAAAATAAAATCTATATTAACATACATCTTCTTCTTCATTCCTTTTTCCTCTATCTCATTTTCAAAAGCTAGAAACATAAGCCAGTAAATTTACAAACCTGAAATTTGTATCAACTTCCACTCTTTCAACTTAAAATTAAAACTATTCCTGGTAATATTATATAGATTTTAAAAGTGTTTTAAAATTTCTTAATAAAAAGAGTTTATAGTAAAAAGTGATCCAAAGATTTTCAAAGTTTTGTATATCTATATTATATAAAGAATCTTGTGAGAATGATTTTTGGACATCAGGTAATTGGATAATTATCTGATTTAACTATTTAAAAATACTGATTTATAGATTGAATAAATAAATCCGATAAATAACAGTTCAAATCTTTTATATTCTTATTCTCAATCCTTTCTTTCATCTTCTAAACTAAAACCAGAAAAGAGAATCAAAACCAAAACAACAACAACTTCTTTCAAGCTTTTAACCTGAGCAAGAGCAAAGCAAATATAATGATTCAACTCAACAATCAAGTTACAGATCAACACAGTTGCAATTTAAAATCAACTCAAGTCCAGTTTTTCAAAAGACATGTTCTCTGTTTTTCAAATCTGTGAGTAAACTTTTCTTTAATAAGCCTAAAATTGTCTGATGATCTGATGCATGTAATAGTCCTTGAATTTATGATGTGATATATGTATTGCATGTTTGTTTAGATAGGATTGCCTGTATATATGGATGTTAATATTAGTGTGCATGTCTGTATATATATATATATATATATATATATATATGCAGAGATCTATTCCAGTTTCACAAGTTTAAATATAATCAAAAAATCAATACTTCTTTCTCTGATCCATTTTAGGCTTCAAGTTCTAAACCAACTATGTTCATAAATCAAATTCTAGCTTCTAAAAATAGTTTTAAGATGAATTTGAAGATGGTTTTTACTAGGAAGAAATTTACAGTGAAACTTAAATAAATGTCAAAACTTGAGCATCATAGATTCTTGATTTACTTATATAAAATGTTTTACTTTTGAAAATAATGATTTTTAAAAGAAAAATCACATTTTTTAGTTGGTATAGAACCTATGTTTTTATATATAATCTTATCATATTTTCTTATTTAATTTAATATTTATATATGTATGTTTTTAAATCTATACATATTTTAAATTATTCTTATTCATATGTAATTTAAAATATTTATAGATTTAAAAACATACATATATAAATATTAAATTAAATAAGAAAATATGATAAGATTATATATAAAAACATAGGTTCTTACATTTGTTAAATTATTGTTTAAATTATTTTGTTTGTAAGTTTTAATTATATAATTGATTTCTAAATGTTTTCTAAAGAAGATTAAATGATGAAATAAGAGTTTTAAAAATAAATGATTTTTATATAAGTTTATCTTTTGATGTATATAGAAATGTATAAATAAAAATACAAAGTATAATATAAAAACATAAAACAAAAATATAATATATGTTAAGACATTTGTAAGCTAAGATAGCATGCAAAATAACAAGTGGCAAATTGTTTTCTTTAAATTGAAATATAAATAAATGTTAGAGGAGGCTGTATAACAGTTAAAATCTTTTATATTCTTATTCTTAATCCTTTCTTTCATCTTCTAAACTAAAACCAGAAAAGGGAATCAAAACCAAAACAACAACAACTTCTTTCAAGCTTTTAACCTGAGCAAGAGCAAAGCAAATATAAAGATTCAACTCAACAATCAAGTTACAGATCAACACAGTTGCAATTTAAAATCAACTCAAGTCCAGTTTTTCAAAAGCCCTGTTCTCTGTATTTCAAATCTGTGAGTAAACTTTTCTTTAATAAGCCTAAAATTGTCTGATGATCTGATGCATGTAATAGTCCTTGAATTTATGATGTGATATATGTATTGCATGTTTGTTTAGATAGGATTGCCTGTATATATGGATGTTAATATTAGTGTGCATGTCTGTATATATATATGCAGAGCTCTATTCCAGTTTCACAAGTTTAAATATAATCAAAAAATCAATACTTCTTTCTCTGGTCCATTTTAGGCTTCAAGTTCTAAACCAACTATGTTCATAAATCAAATTCTAACTTCTAAAAATAGTTTTAAGATGAATTTGAAGATGGTTTTTACTGGGAAGAAATTTACAGTTGGTATCAGAGCATTATTTCATTGATTTCGTAATTCCTGTACACAATATATTTTAAAATTGAATCCTTAATGAATGTGAGATCACCTTCGAGTATATGCACAGATTGAAAATTTATTTTACAAACTAATTAATTACTTTAAAGGTTAATTAAGGGTAATTAATTACTTAAAGATAATTACTTAATTAAAAGTAATTAATTAACGATTTAAGTTGATTAATCAAGTGATTAATGGATAATTACTCAATGTAATTAATTTATGATTTATTAATATAAGTGATTTGGGATAATCATTTATTAAAATTTATTTAAAGATAATTATTAAAGGATTAATTTGTTGAGGGCTAATTAATTTAATTAATTATTATAGGATAATGGATTAATAAATTAAAGGTTAATTAATTAATGATTAAAGGTGAATTAATTTATGATTATAAGATAATTAATTTGAGAAGTTAATTAAGGATAAATGTAATTAATATGGATGAGTAAAGGATTTGTGTAATTAAGTTAGAGTTAATTACTTATTGTAATTAAAGGATAATTAGTCAAGGGTGATTAAATTAAGATGGAAAAACTAAAGGATGATTAATTAATTGGTTTGTAATTAATTAATGTTAAGTAAAGATAATCTAAGTGATTAGATTAGAAATTAATTTAATTAGAGATAAATTAAATTAATCTTGGAAGTGATAAATCTTGCTTATGAATGATTGAATGATGTTAAATGTCTTGAATTGGTTGATATTTCTGTATGAAGAGATTTGTGATATGTTATGTTTAGGGTGAAATAGTGATAATGAGGTTATCTTTTGTTGATGTTTCTAATCTTCTTCTTCTTCTTCTATCTCTTTCTTCTTTTTCATAACTATCTGGAATTTTCGGGTTCGAAAATTTCCGGGTCGTTACAGTTGCGAAAATTCCATATAGTTATGAAAAAGAAGAAAGAGATAGAAGAAGAAGAAGAAGATCAGAAACATCAACATCTCACATTCGCAGCGGATAAAATATAATAATAAATAATAACAGTTTACAAAACAATATTATATCTGTCGATTACATTTTAATACATCAGAGTTACACATTTATACAGACACTGGATATACACAATTATCAAGTCTCAGATATACAATAATATAACACAGTAGAAACACTCCATACGTTCCTGCCATCCCGCTCGACTCCTGAGCTCCAGAACGTCCTTACCTAAAAATCTGTAATACTCGGTCTGACCCGAGCATTACCATAAAGTAACACCCGAGTCAGGCTGGAAACCAGCGTGAGTAAACTCATTTAAATTGAAATACTAAGGTTGTAAAGCTTCCTTGAAACCCAGGGTAACTCGTACCTCACTACGAGTTCTTATCTTATTATAGTCAACAATTATTTCACAAAATAATATCTAAGTACCGTTACTTAGTTTCAATGGTCTATATTACTCAATTTATTCCATTCCAGCCTATTGATTACACATATCAAACCTATAAAGAATTATAGATTACTAATCGAAGTGGTTCCGGATATCGCTGATATCCGATCCCGGTCTCTTCGAATTCAAATGTCATCCTTTTTAAGCCAAGATGTTTAAATTAAACAATTTAATTTAAATTTAGGATATCATATTCACATAGCAATTCTATCACATATAGATAACTGTAACGACCCAGAATTTTGACCAAATTAAATTGAGAATATTTAATTTATTTTAAATATTTGAACGATGATTTAATTTGAATCCTCAATATAACTTTGAATTTGGCGATTAAATTATGAAATTTAATCAATTGAAAGTTGAATAAAAATTTAAATCTTCAATTTTAAGTTGAAAAGAAAAATATTTCGAAAGCTTTTAAAATTCGTATTTATATCGCTGAAGATAATAGAAGCTTCAGAATCGAATTTGAAAGTGAATCGTTCAGTTTGAAATGTATATCGTTCAACCGATATTTAAAAATAGCCGTCCGAGGCGCAGTCTCGGAATTCGATGAAACCAGTTTCATTGGATCCGTAATATTGAATTATTGTCGGATTCCAATTTTCGTAATTTTCAGAGTTGTTATGTGAACGTACGACATATAAACGCGTTGGAAATTTTATCGAGACGTTTTGATATTTGAATTTAAACTTAAAGATTTGTTAAACGACAATACGTACATCACGCACCCGGATTGTTTCCTTCGTACCTATTCTCTGCTGCATCGCGTACTCCTGTCTCCCTCCATCTCTTTTAAAATCATCACGCAAAACAGTTTTGAAAAGGAAAAAAATGGCTAACAAGATAAAGTATTCGACTGTGAATTTATATTCTTCGTTCCTCTTCTCATCTCAATTCAAAATCGAAACTTCAAAGAAAAAAATGGCAGCCATGTTCTTCTCAACTATAAATGAAATCGAACGAAATCCTCGTTCGTTTAAAATCGAGGCATTCGAACATCGTCAAACTCATCCTCCTCCTACGCGATACCTTCTACTACTGATTTGAAGACAGGCTACTATCTCTTTTTATTTCCACTGCTAATTTAATGGAGGAGGGATCTCGCGATGGGCAGTTCGTCGATCAAGGTTTGCTAGGGTTTCGATTATGGAAAGCGTGGTCTTCGATCGAGCAGGGATTCGTTTTGTATGGGTTCGAGGTCGAAGTCGCGAGGCATTCTGGGTGGTCTCGGAGTCGCGTGGCGATCTGGAAGGGGCGAAGTCGAAGTCGAAGTTCTGGGCTCGAGCACGGGGCCACGGCAGTGCGTTCGCGACTGGAGGTCGAAATCGATCGCAGGTGGCTCGCGATTGGTGATTGAAGGTGATCTCGCGACTGGACGCATGCGCGTGGTGGGTTCGTCTGTATCGAGGAGGCGTCATGGTCAGATCAGTGGTGGGGTATTCTTCTTCCTCTGAAATTGGGTTATTTGTGAAAATATATAAATATATATATACAAGTAATACATATATATATACGTATGAGTATATTACAGAAAATTTACAGTAAGTTAATATACAAGTAAACAGTGAAAATTATATACATATATATAGTTTAGTAAACAGCTTATTTTCTGCAATTTGAAAATTTATATAGGAATGTAAATATATTTACATAGTAAAGTAATTTAAGCTGTGTTTTACAGTAAAGAAAATAGATTTTTGTTTTAAAAATCTGTACCTGTTATTTTCACTTGTGTAGTTTTATAAATAAGATAAAATTCATTAGCTAACTAAAATTTTATATGGAAGTTTATTTTCCAATTAAGGGGAAATCTTTAGTTTAATTAAATAATTTAATGATTAAATTTAATTTAATAGTGATTGATTATTTGTTCGGTTCAAACATCCTATTAAAATAAAATTTGTTGGAAATTTAAAATTGTTAGTAAATTAAATTATAAAGGAAAATGGGTTTGAGGAAATTAATTATCAGTTTAAGGTAAAATAAATCAAGTGAAATTTCAATTGTTTGATTGATTCAAATATTAATAAAAATCATAATTGTTTATACAAGGTCGAATACAACGAAGAAAAATGAATCTGGATTTGGAATGGATTGCAAAATAAAATCCAAGGTGAGATTTTCTCACTCAATTGAAAAGTGGAACTTTCAGTTATTATTGATTGATATGATTGCTATGTTGATTGTGGTATTAGATATTTTAGGATATATCTATATATAGCAATATATACATATTGGCATATGTATATATTGGATTGATTGATTTCCCGCCTCGTATAGCGGATGAGACCCTATTGCGCCGTTAGTAAGCGGATTTATAAAAACCTATATACCGCGATAATTCCGTACTGGAGCGGAATTGGTATTGTGCTAACATCTTTGGATGCAGGGAAACAGGTTGGAGGGATCCGACTGGATTCCTCACCGTATTGATTATTTACAGATATTTTGATATATTCTGTTATCATATTGATATATGATATTGACTGTTGTGATGGACTGATTGGTGTTGTTGCATCATCGGATTCAGTTTTGAAATGTAAAAATAACGACTGTTATTTTAAAAGGTTTTTAAAGTGATTTTTGAAAATATACGTTTTATGGGATTTTTGAATCGATTTATAAACGTGAAATTTTAAAGTTATAAAAGTTATAATTTTTAGTGAAATATAGCCAAAGTGTCGTTTTTGAAATAAAAGTCGATTTATTTATAAAATGGTTTAAATTGGGATTTTTGAATAACTATAAACGACTTGTATAGAAAGATTTATAACATTGATATTTTATAAATCAAAATATTGGACTTATAAAACGAATTTTTATAAGTGTTAAAAAGAAGTATAAATGGATTTCATAAGTGAATGAAATTAATAGATTTATATTGTGAAGTTAAAAATGAATGAAGTTGTAGAATAAAGGATTTATAAGTAATTTACTTATAAATTGGAATTTTTTTTACCTTTAAATGGAATATTTATCGAATTACTAATAAAGGAGATTTATTAAATTGAAGTCGTTAGAAAATAGAAATAGAATTTATAAACGTTGTTTTATAAATTCGAAATCAATTGGATTTGATAAATTAAACATAGAAGTTTAATAAAGGAGATATATCCGCGATTTTGGATAGTGGATAATTATTGAAATAAAAAATGGGTAGAAAATATTGAAAATATGGTTAGTGAAGTATATTCACGATTTTGGACAGTGAATATATTGTTAAGTAAAATGGATACTGTTTTGGGAAAGTGATATTGGAAAAAATGAAGTTAAACATTTTAAAGATGTTTTAAAATGTATTATAAATCGAAAGCAGAGATTTCCGCAGTTCTTGTTGAAATAGACGTTTTCGAGAAATTTAAGGAAATGGTGGACTATAACACTGTTGTTATAGTAAATGATTTCCGAAAGGAAATGTTTTGATGTAGTATTGGGATTTATATATATCTATCTAAATCCGAATCCCTATACTAGTGATTTCGAGTCGTCGTAACGATGTTTTACGCAACATTCGTTTTGACTCAAATAGATGTTGAAATTTATGATTTCCTTAAAGAATGAATATATACTTAATTTGATTTAAGTATATTGGATATTTTCAAATGTTGAAAATAAATAGATTTGTGAAATACTTATTTTTAAATAAGTATGGAATGTTTTCCAATATGAAATGAACGTTTTTGAGATTTATCTTCTTAAAGATAAATCGAAATCGAACATTGAAAACGATTTGAAAATCGTATATCAGTAGATATTTTGAAAGATATAAATTCACTATGGAATTTATAAAGGAAAGGGAAACTGTTTAGAAAAATAAACGTTGATTTATTTTTGAAGTGTGGAAATTTTTATATCTAGTAAAGATATTTTTGAAGATGAAATAATTTGGAAAATTATTTGGAATATGATGATGTTGCGCATCTTTATTGATAGTTAAATAACCGACTATCAATAATTACCTTGAATGATAATTGTTGTGAATTGGATGAATTTGAATGCCACACTTATTTTTGAATTAACGCTCACTATTCGGGTTAGCCGGGAAAGGACCATGGGGTCGTATAACCCATTCCGAATACGTGATACGTCGTTATGAATCGCATTTGAAGACCGGTGTTGAAGACCGGATATTTTTGAAAACGGAAGGATTACCGTCGAGTTACTCTACATCGGCTGATCTCCGATTTAGAGGTTTTATCACCCTTAGTGAAGGAAAGTCCTGACGTGATTGAAAATTATCCGGATATGCAAGGGCTTCGTGAGAAGTGCCTTCGGTTCTGTTCGATCCCGGAACAGACTTGTATGGATTGTGTGTCTGACGTTACAATTTAAGATATAAAGCTGATTTCTTTCAAATACATTTCTGTTGGTGGCGGAGAATTTATTCTCTTAGCTTAACACCCTTCTCTGAGACGTACGAGCTCAGAGGTTATGTAGTTGAAATTTATCAGCGATATACTCCCAATTTGGTAACGTGGCATACTGAGTGTTGCTGTGCAATGATCAGTGTTTGATCATTTGTGATATGATCATTTGTTTGATCTTATATCTTTGTGATCATAGGTTGATCATTTTGTTTGACCCGAAGCAGGGCTTTGTAGAAAGCGTAGCTTTGTGGACGAGACTTCGACGAGCCTCACACCCCGGAAATGGTCGAAACAGGAAGGATGCGGCAAGGTTCTAGGGAGTAGCGCCCCTTAGTGTATGTCATTCCTTCTGGATAGAGGTGGTATCATGGTATGGAGCCCAGATACTTAACCTATGTGGTTGCCGCATTATTATCTATGTGGTTTGTTGGAAATCGGGGATCCTCGGGAAGATCGGTTACGATCGGGGGATGGCATACGCGTGTCAGTAGTTACCTATTTTTGCAGAGGTAACCCGGCCTTGTGTTGGCAGAGATCTAACCGTAATGTTAGGTTATTTCTCGGGTCGTCTATTCCAGGGACGTACCCATCGTGGAAAAGGAAGTTCCTTAGCCTGACCATTTGTTGGAAATCCAAACTCCAATACGTGATTTGTACGGTATTAGTTGTAGAACCTGCCATTTACGTACGGTGGTCACCACTGTTTAGATGGTAGCTATAGTAGGCATACGATACTGGTCGTATGTTGGCTAAGATTAATATTATACTTTCGAAATGTTTTCTACACTATGCACTAATAATAAAATCAAAATGATTTGATTTTGCGTAGTAAGCATCTTTGACTATCATAAGAAGAAATCTCCTCCAATTCTGCGTTTGCATTGTGTGTGTGGTGGGAGGTCTTATGGTAGTTTCATTTTCCAAAAGCATTGCGAATTTGACATTAAAATTCTCTGCTATTTATTTTAAAGATAAACTGTTTTACGATCTCACACCAGTCACCATGACTGACTCGGAGTTTATTGTTCCCTTCTAAACTCTGGGTGCCCACCAATTTCCACACGGGCAGCCTAGAGTTATATTATCAGGATATTCTGGAGCTTGGAGATATTCTGGACGACGAGACGTAGTATTTGTATCTGATAGTATTTATTCCGCTGTGTATTCTGTATGAGGACAAGTTATATAACTGTCCATTGTTGTATATTGACTCTGATGATTGATGTATGTATAAAATGATATAGTCCTTTGTTTTAAAAGACTAGTAATTATCTATTGTATATTGTTCCGCTGCGATATGTGAGATTCTGATATTGTTTTCTGTTTCTGTTCTGATGTTGTTCTGTTGTTCTTCTTTCTCCTTCTTCTGTTTTCTTTTCCTTCTAATCTCTTTTTCTTCTACCTCTTCTTTTACCCTTTTCTTCTTTTAAACATTAAAGTTCGCGTTTTCGCCATCTGATTGTTCGACAGTTGCTACAGTGGACGCAGCAGTGTCGGGTTTTCGGAAGACGAATTTGCGGGTCTTTACAGTTGGTATCAGAGCATATGGTTAAGCGACAACCCTGCTCTGTTGGGTGTTACTCATTAGAGATAGAGTCAGCAGTACTCTAGAATGAGTTGAGTGTAATAATAGATACGAGTGCGTATTTGTTAGTGAATATAAAATTGTTTTATATTGTGATGATTGGTTTGTTGAGTGGTATATGGATTCTGGTCGGTATTGTCCGTACAACTCTATCGATAGGGATCTCTAAACACTTGTATAGAACAATTCGGCACAGTATTGTTTTAAATAGGGTAAATGAAATAATTTTACCCAAAACTATTTTTGTATATAAAGGAAATAATTTTCTATGAATTATCATAATATATGGATGTTTGGTTGTTAGGAAAGTGATGATATTGAAATGTTATCATTACTATTGAAACTGAATAAGAAAATTCAAATCATAACTCCAAAGTTAAGAAATAAATTCACATACAAATGGAATTTGAGAATATAAATTATAAATGTGAATTGTAATTTAAAACAGGATTCCAGAGAAGTTTTGGGAATGTTTTGAAAAGAATTTGAAAATTTTGGAGATTTGGAAAGTTTAAATCTTTTTGATTTGAAAATGAATTTCAAAAGGTTTTGAAAAGTATTTTGGAGAGATGAAAAGCTCTAAACTCTTTTCGGTCGCTGGAAAATAATTCCGATGATGATCGCGACATCACCGGTGTTCATTTTCGGGTTTCCAAAAGAGAAATTGCTGCCAAATTGTTTTAAAAGGAAGTTGTTTGAAAATTTTGAGTTTTGTTTTGGAAATTCAAAGGATAATTTGAATTGTTTTCAAAAATGATTTTTGAAATGTTGGTAGACTCTGGAATGCTATATTAAAGATATTTATGAAATGATACTAAGTTGATAACTTATACAATTTGAATTTTGATAGAATAAATTTAACTTAAAGAGTGAAGTTAAATCAAAGTAAGTATAAGTGAATATAACTGGAATTGAAATTTGATTTGGAAATCAGATTCGAATTGGAAATGAAAGAATTAGTGAATGAGTTTCAGAATGTATAAATAAATTTGAATTCGTAAGTTAAGTAAAACTGAAATTGAAGATGAATGTGAATGTATAAATGATTGTATAAATCAAGATGTAAATAAGTTGATAACTTATAGAATATTTGAAATCTGATTGGAATGAAATTCAAATTGAAGACGAATGAATTAGTAATTGAAACTAATCTAAAAATAATCAGTTATGAATGAAAGCTGATAAAATTCAATATTCAGAAGATAAGCCGAATCCAAATTAGATTGGAATTGTGAAATTGAATTCAATGAATTTGAAATGTGAAATTGAATGAAAATGATATAAGAAGTTTATATTGAAAATTTTGTAATAGAATTTGCAAAATAGTTGAATATATGCAACTAGATATTATGGCTAGTAGGATATACAGGTATAAAGGAATTGGAATTTTGATTTCGAAGATAAATTTGAATTGCTCGAAGAAGGTATGTATTTAAATTCGAATATGAGTTTTGATGATTTCTTCTCTAGCCGCTTGGTTTTTTTCTTTTTCTTTTTGAAATCTGAGAGTCCGTAGGGACGTTTTGTAGTCGTGCCGTATTAGCCGCGCAAAGGAGACGCTGGCGAAATTTTTCGGAAATTTAGGGCGTTAGAAAATTTTTGAGAAAATTTTGAAAGTTTAAATTTGAATTTGAATTTAAATTTGAATAGAGTAGTAAACAATATTGTTTGAGACTTTAATTGGAATTGGAAATTTAGTTGAGATGATAACGAATCTTTAGTAGGAAGATTTGTTTTGAGAAATTGATAAAACTATTTGAATGTGGAAAAATAGTAGACGAGTTAAGGACTTTTTCTTTCTAACTTGTAATTTCGAGGACGAAATTCTTTAAAGGAGGGAAGTCTGTAACGACCCAGAATTTTGACCAAATTAAATTGAGAATATTTAATTTATTTTAAATATTTGAACGATGATTTAATTTGAATCCTCAATATAACTTTGAATTTGGCGATTAAATTATGAAATTTAATCAATTGAAAGTTGAATAAAAATTTAAATCTTCAATTTTAAGTTGAAAAGAAAAATATTTCGAAAGCTTTTAAAATTCGTATTTATATCGCTGAAGATAATAGAAGCTTCAGAATCGAATTTGAAAGTGAATCGTTCAGTTTGAAATGTATATCGTTCAACCGATATTTAAAAATAGCCGTCCGAGGCGCAGTCTCGGAATTCGATGAAACCAGTTTCATTGGATCCGTAATATTGAATTGTCGGATTCCAATTTTCGTAATTTTCAGAGTTGTTATGTGAACGTACGACATATAAACGCGTTGGAAATTTTATCGAGACGTTTTGATATTTGAATTTAAACTTAAAGATTTGTTAAACGACAATACGTACATCACGCACCCGGATTGTTTCCTTCGTACCTATTCTCTGCTGCATCGCGTACTCCTGTCTCCCTCCATCTCTTTTAAAATCATCACGCAAAACAGTTTTGAAAAGGAAAAAAATGGCTAACAAGATAAAGTATTCGACTGTGAATTTATATTCTTCGTTCCTCTTCTCATCTCAATTCAAAATCGAAACTTCAAAGAAAAAAATGGCAGCCATGTTCTTCTCAACTATAAATGAAATCGAACGAAATCCTCGTTCGTTTAAAATCGAGGCATTCGAACATCGTCAAACTCATCCTCCTCCTACGCGATACCTTCTACTACTGATTTGAAGACAGGCTACTATCTCTTTTTATTTCCACTGCTAATTTAATGGAGGAGGGATCTCGCGATGGGCAGTTCGTCGATCAAGGTTTGCTAGGGTTTCGATTATGGAAAGCGTGGTCTTCGATCGAGCAGGGATTCGTTTTGTATGGGTTCGAGGTCGAAGTCGCGAGGCATTCTGGGTGGTCTCGGAGTCGCGTGGCGATCTGGAAGGGGCGAAGTCGAAGTCGAAGTTCTGGGCTCGAGCACGGGGCCACGGCAGTGCGTTCGCGACTGGAGGTCGAAATCGATCGCAGGTGGCTCGCGATTGGTGATTGAAGGTGATCTCGCGACTGGACACATGCGCGTGGTGGGTTCGTCTCTATCGAGGAGGCGTCATGGTCAGATCAGTGGTGGGGTATTCTTCTTCCTCTGGAATTGGGTTATTTGTGAAAATATATAAATATATATATACAAGTAATACATATATATATACGTATGAGTATATTATAGAAAATTTACAGTAAGTTAATATACAAGTAAACAGTGAAAATTATATACATATATATAGTTTAGTAAACAGCTTATTTTCTGCAATTTGAAAATTTATATAGGAATGTAAATATATTTACATAGTAAAGTAATTTAAGCTGTGTTTTACAGTAAAGAAAATAGATTTTTGTTTTAAAAATCTGTACCTGTTATTTTCACTTGTGTAGTTTTATAAATAAGATAAAATTCATTAGCTAACTAAAATTTTATATGGAAGTTTATTTTCCAATTAAGGGGAAATCTTTAGTTTAATTAAATAATTTAATGATTAAATTTAATTTAATAGTGATTGATTATTTGTTCGGTTCAAACATCCTATTAAAATAAAATTTGTTGGAAATTTAAAATTGTTAGTAAATTAAATTATAAAGGAAAATGGGTTTGAGGAAATTAATTATCAGTTTAAGGTAAAATAAATCAAGTGAAATTTCAATTGTTTGATTGATTCAAATATTAATAAAAATCATAATTGTTTATACAAGGTCGAATACAACGAAGAAAAATGAATCTGGATTTGGAATGGATTGCAAAATAAAATCCAAGGTGAGATTTTCTCACTCAATTGAAAAGTGGAACTTTCAGTTATTATTGATTGATATGATTGCTATGTTGATTGTGGTATTAGATATTTTAGGATATATCTATATATAGCAATATATACATATTGGCATATGTATATATTGGATTGATTGATTTCCCGCCTCGTATAGCGGATGAGACCCTATTACGCCGTTAGTAAGCGGATTTATAAAAACCTATATACCGCGATAATTCCGTACTGGAGCGGAATTGGTATTGTGCTAACATCTTTGGATGCAGGGAAACAGGTTGGAGGGATCCGACTGGATTCCTCACCGTATTGATTATTTACAGATATTTTGATATATTCTGTTATCATATTGATATATGATATTGACTGTTGTGATGGACTGATTGGTGTTGTTGCATCATCGGATTCAGTTTTGAAATGTAAAAATAACGACTGTTATTTTAAAAGGTTTTTAAAGTGATTTTTGAAAATATACGTTTTATGGGATTTTTGAATCGATTTATAAACGTGAAATTTTAAAGTTATAAAAGTTATAATTTTTAGTGAAATATAGCCAAAGTGTCGTTTTTGAAATAAAAGTCGATTTATTTATAAAATGGTTTAAATTGGGATTTTTGAATAACTATAAACGACTTGTATAGAAAGATTTATAACATTGATATTTTATAAATCAAAATATTGGACTTATAAAACGAATTTTTATAAGTGTTAAAAAGAAGTATAAATGGATTTCATAAGTGAATGAAATTAATAGATTTATATTGTGAAGTTAAAAATGAATGAAGTTGTAGAATAAAGGATTTATAAGTAATTTACTTATAAATTGGAATTTTTTTTACCTTTAAATGGAATATTTATCGAATTACTAATAAAGGAGATTTATTAAATTGAAGTCGTTAGAAAATAGAAATAGAATTTATAAACGTTGTTTTATAAATTCGAAATCAATTGGATTTGATAAATTAAACATAGAAGTTTAATAAAGGAGATATATCCGCGATTTTGGATAGTGGATAATTATTGAAATAAAAAATGGGTAGAAAATATTGAAAATATGGTTAGTGAAGTATATTCACGATTTTGGACAGTGAATATATTGTTAAGTAAAATGGATACTGTTTTGGGAAAGTGATATTGGAAAAAATGAAGTTAAACATTTTAAAGATGTTTTAAAATGTATTATAAATCGAAAGCAGAGATTTCCGCAGTTCTTGTTGAAATAGACGTTTTCGAGAAATTTAAGGAAATGGTGGACTATAACACTGTTGTTATAGTAAATGATTTCCGAAAGGAAATGTTTTGATGTAGTATTGGGATTTATATATATCTATCTAAATCCGAATCCCTATACTAGTGATTTCGAGTCGTCGTAACGATGTTTTACGCAACATTCGTTTTGACTCAAATAGATGTTGAAATTTATGATTTCCTTAAAGAATGAATATATACTTAATTTGATTTAAGTATATTGGATATTTTCAAATGTTGAAAATAAATAGATTTGTGAAATACTTATTTTTAAATAAGTATGGAATGTTTTCCAATATGAAATGAACGTTTTTGAGATTTATCTTCTTAAAGATAAATCGAAATCGAACATTGAAAACGATTTGAAAATCGTATATCAGTAGATATTTTGAAAGATATAAATTCACTATGGAATTTATAAAGGAAAGGGAAACTGTTTAGAAAAATAAACGTTGATTTATTTTTGAAGTGTGGAAATTTTTATATCTAGTAAAGATATTTTTGAAGATGAAATAATTTGGAAAATTATTTGGAATCTGATGATGTTGCGCATCTTTATTGATAGTTAAATAACCGACTATCAATAATTACCTTGAATGATAATTGTTGTGAATTGGATGAATTTGAATGCCACACTTATTTTTGAATTAACGCTCACTATTCGGGTTAGCCGGGAAAGGACCATGGGGTCGTATAACCCATTCCGAATACGTGATACGTCGTTATGAATCGCATTTGAAGACCGGTGTTGAAGACCGGATATTTTTGAAAACGGAAGGATTACCGTCGAGTTACTCTACATCGGCTGATCTCCGATTTAGAGGTTTTATCACCCTTAGTGACGGAAAGTCCTGACGTGATTGAAAATTATCCGGATATGCAAGGGCTTCGTGAGAAGTGCCTTCGGTTCTGTTCGATCCCGGAACAGACTTGTATGGATTGTGTGTCTGACGTTACAATTTGAGATATAAAGCTGATTTCTTTCAAATACATTTCTGTTGGTGGCAGAGAATTTATTCTCTTAGCTTAACACCCTTCTCTGAGACGTACGAGCTCAAAGGTTATGTAGTTGAAATTTATCAGCGATATACTCCCAATTTGGTAACGTGGCATACTGAGTGTTGCTGTGCAATGATCAGTGTTTGATCATTTGTGATATGATCATTTGTTTGATCTTATATCTTTGTGATCATAGGTTGATCATTTTGTTTGACCCGAAGCAGGGCTTTGTAGAAAGCGTAGCTTTGTGGACGAGACTTCGACGAGCCTCACACCCCGGAAATGGTCGAAACAGGAAGGATGCGGCAAGGTTCTAGGGAGTAGCGCCCCTTAGTGTATGTCATTCCTTCTGGATAGAGGTGGAATCATGGTATGGAGCCCAGATACTTAACCTATGTGGTTGCTGCATTATTATCTATGTGGTTTGTTGGAAATCGGGGATCCTCGGGAAGATCGGTTACGATCGGGGGATGGCATACGCGTGTCAGTAGTTACCTATTTTTGCAGAGGTAACCCGGCCTTGTGTTGGCAGAGATCTAACCGTAATGTTAGGTTATTTCTCGGGTCGTCTATTCCAGGGACGTACCCATCGTGGAAAAGGAAGTTCCTTAGCCTGACCATTTGTTGGAAATCCAAACTCCAATACGTGATTTGTACGGTATTAGTTGTAGAACCTGCCATTTACGTACGGTGGTCACCACTGTTTAGATGGTAGCTATAGTAGGCATACGATACTGGTCGTATGTTGGCTAAGATTAATATTATACTTTCGAAATGTTTTCTACACTATGCACTAATAATAAAATCAAAATGATTTGATTTTGCGTAGTAAGCATCTTTGACTATCATAAGAAGAAATCTCCTCCAATTCTGCGTTTGCATTGTGTGTGTGGTGGGAGGTCTTATGGTAGTTTCATTTTCCAAAAGCATTGCGAATTTGACATTAAAATTCTCTGCTATTTATTTTAAAGATAAACTGTTTTACGATCTCACACCAGTCACCATGACTGACTCGGAGTTTATTGTTCCCTTCTAAACTCTGGGTGCCCACCAATTTCCACACGGGCTGCCTAGAGTTATATTATCAGGATATTCTAGATATTCTGGAGCTTGGAGATATTCTGGATGACGAGACGTAGTATTTGTATCTGATAGTATTTATTCCGCTGTGTATTCTGTATGAGGACAAGTTATATAACTGTCCATTGTTGTATATTGACTTTTATGATTGATGTATGTATAAAATGATATAGTCCTTTGTTTTAAAAGACTAGTAATTATCTATTGTATATTGTTCCGCTGCGATATGTGAGATTCTGATATTGTTTTCTGTTTCTGTTCTGATGTTGTTCTGTTGTTCTTCTTTCTCCTTCTTCTGTTTTCTTTTCCTTCTAATCTCTTTTTCTTCTACCTCTTCTTTTACCCTTTTCTTCTTTTAAACATTAAAGTTCGCGTTTTCGCCATCTGATTGTTCGACAGTTGCTACAGTGGACGCAGCAGTGTCGGGTTTTCGGAAGACGAATTTGCGGGTCTTTACAATAACTTACATTATCATAATTTATCCAAAGCATCTCATGTCATAGAGCATCACAATCACATATCAGATATATCAAATAATCCAAGGCATTCAATATCATTCAATCATCCATAAGCAAGATTAATTAGATGTACAATTCCTAATTAATTTAACTTAATCTCCAAATAAATTAAATTAATTACTTTAATTTTCTTTTATATCATGCTTACTTAACATTAATTAATTACAAACCAATTAATTAATCATCCTTTAATTATTCATCTTAATTAATTATCGTAAATTAATTATTTCTTAATTTCATTAGTAATTAGCCTTTAATTAATTACATGAATTAATTATCCTTTAACCATTCATATTAATTAACCCTTAATTACTCTCATTAATTATATTAATTAATGATCCTCTAATTACTTTCCTTAATTAATTATTCTTTTAATTAATTACATTTATTAATTAACCTTAATTAATCATCCCATAATTAATTAACCTTTAATTTATTAATCCATTATCCTATAATAATTAATTAAATTAATTAGCCCTCAACAAATTAATCCTTTAATAATTATCTTTAAATAAATTTTAATAAATGATTATCCCAAATCACTTATATTAATAAATCATAAATTAATTACATTGAGTAATTATCCATTAATCACTTGATTAATCAACTTAAATCATTAATTAATTACTTTTAATTAAGTAATTATCTTTAAGTAATTAATTACCCTTAATTAAATAAAATAAACCTTTAATTAATTACATTAATTAATTAACCTTTATTAATTAAAGACAATCCATTTATCTTAATTAATTTCTTTAATCATTATTTTAACCTTTATTAATAAACCTTGTAATTAATTATTATTAACCAATTAACTTAGACCTTTAAGTTAATTATCTTTTAAAAACATCCTTTCTTAATTAATTTCTTAATTACATTATTAAGTTTATTTAAAATAAACTAAAAAATAAAATAAAAATAAAGGTTATACATAGATTTAAAACATTTTAAACTTCACTAATAATTTATTCTAAAACCTTTTGTTAATTTCAAACTTAGATAAAATATAAAAGAACTAATTAAGAAATTAATCTAAACTTGCCTTATTTAAAAACTTAAAAACTTAGTTAATAATTTAAACTAACCCGATCCCCCATACTACATCCCTGAGCATCATCCCGAGTCAAACACCAGTTTCCCCGAGACCTACTTCGAGTAAAATCTCAAAACCCCCGAGTCATTTCTCTTCTTTTTTTAAACTTTGATTTTTTTGTTTAAGTTTTTAAAACCCGAGTTGTACTCGAATTACCCTGACTAAAACTCGAGCCAACATACAAATTTCCCAAGGTTTACTTCGAGACAACCACCTTTCTTCCTCAACCCAGACTACTGACACGAACCAGAATCATGTGCACGTACACAGTTGCTCCGATGATCTCCAGTCGACTTTGCCATCATCCACAACTCATCAACGATCACCTCAAGCTCACCGACCACCCAGAAATCCAAACCGTTGACGAACACGAGATTTTGCTGTCCATCACCAACTGTAACGAACTTCGATCAACCAAGTTGATTTGCTCTGCCGCCACATACCACTAGAGGCCACGAAATTCTGGTCAGAGCATCGCCGAACATCCACGCGTCGATTCCACGCACCTTGGTGTAGTCCGATTCGACCTAGACGATGCCATTTTCTTGACTTCACCATCGATAAAAACAGGTCACATAACCCTAAAACGATGCCGACCAACCACCACGATCAACTAAAAAATCCTCGAGCATTTTTCCATGAATCCCCAGCTTACAACCCTTCTTTGGCCACAACCCCGAGGGCCCTGACCTCCGCGATCACTAGGAATTGACCAAATTACAATTTCCGTTCATCATTCATTTCCTCCCAAAATACCATCTTAAAAATCCTCATTTTATTTTTAAAAATCATAGTTTTCCAAATCGAAACAGATAAGGTAGGTGAAACAAAGAATTATGAAATTTAAATTTGACATGTTTTCAAGTTTCACTGTTATATTTTCTTTTCAGTCAAATTTATCTTCTGGTTTAACCTGAAAATATTTTTAGAACTTATATCTTGATTTTATAAACATAATTTGTTTATATCTTTAAGCATGAAAAGGATCAGGGGAAGAGATCTTAGATTTTTTTAACAGGGTTTGAAACCTGTAAACTTTGAACAGAGTAGTTTATACATGGGTACAGACATGCACATATAAACCTTCATATATACACACGTGCAATCATAATTTACATCCATTCGTCAATGACCATCACATGCAGATCAAGATACAGATAGATTTAAGATGTTAAAGGGTAGTTTATTCACCTTGATTATGAACAGAGGAATCAGAGAATAGTTTTGAAAATTGTTAGTTGATCTGGAAACTTTGTTTTGATCTTGCCACTTGAAACTGGAATTTAGTTAAGATGATCCTTTGCTTAGCTTCAGATTGTATTTGTGAAAGAGATTTCTTTGATCTGAGTTGTTGAATCCTAGCTTGAATTTGCTTAGCTTGCTCTTAACTTGAATTTGTGGAGATATTGTTTGAATTTCTTTGATTTTTGTTTTACTGGATTGTGTGTTACAGGTTTTTGTTTCTTAGTTTTGTTTTAGAGAATGAACTGATAAAAGAAAATGAGAGAGAGGAGAGGTAGAGGTATATATAGCCAAATTTTATCTTTTATTAAAAATGAAAAGAAAATGAATATCATGACACTTGTTAAATTGTATGATCAAATTAGTTACACTTGTAATTTCATGTAATCCTTAGCTTACATTTGTTATTATGCATGAGTTGATTACTTTATAAATGGTTTAAAAAGCTTTTATGTTTAATTTCCTAATTAATATATACATTTCTTAATTTATATGTATATAAAATCCTTAAAAGAGAATAATATAAAACAAACTATATCCTAAATAAAATCCTATATAATATATTTTAAAATCCAAATATAGTTAAGATATATATATATATCTTTTGAAATTCAATATCCAAATTCAAATACAATTTAAAATCCAAACTGTAATCAACTCACACAAATATATTTACTTAAACAAACACAAATTCAATTTGTTTGAAAATAATAATTTTTTTATTTAAAATCTTCTTATATCCATATATATAAACAATCATTATTATTTGTTTTAAAAGAATAATTTGTCAAATTTTAAGTAATTATATTAGGAGATTATCAAATATTTATCCAAATATCTATAATCCAATTTTTATTATATTTTCAAATTCACTTATATAACCAGATATCTTTTATTATCAGAATTTTATTTGAATAAACCGGTTAATTATCCAATTACCGGATGTCCAAAAATCTGGGTTATCACAGAGTAATTAATTACTTAATAATTAATTTCATAAAAAAATTTAACCCTTTTATTACTTCCATTAAGTAATTAACCTTTAAGTAATAAATCATCCCTTAATTACTTCCCTTAATTAATTAACCTTAAATTAATTACCTTAATTAATTAATCACATTAATTAATTTATCTCCTTGATTAGTTATCATTTAATTAATCACTTTAATTAATTAATGATTAAAGGTGAATTAATTATGATTATAAGATTAATTAATTAAAGTGATTAATTAAAGGATAACTAATCAAGGAGATAAATTAATTAATGTGATTAATTAATTAAGATAATTAATTTAAGGTTAATTAATTAAGGGAAGTAATTAAGGGATGATTTATTACTTAAAGGTTAATTACTTAATGGAAGTAATAAAAGGGTTAATGTTTTTATGAAATTTAATTTAACAGATTTAAGCTTCTACAAACTTACCCCGAGCCAACTACAAACTTTAAAATTTAATCTTTGAAAACTATCCCTAAATTACCTTAAATCATATAGAAATTACCTTAAATCAAAAGGGAAATTGGGATTAATTCATATAGAAATTAAAATGATTTGAAATTGAAGTGGATTCAATTTGAAATTAGTCTAAATTAATTTGATAATTTGAAATTGTAATTGAAGTAAATATGTTTAAAATCAAATGGAATTTGATCTGAATTTGGAAAGAAGTTGAGGTTAATTCAACTTGAATTGGGGATAAATCAAGTTCAAGGGAAATTGAAGTTATTCAAATTAGAAGTGAGTCAAATTAAATGGAAGTGGAAATTTAAATTTAATTGATAGGGAATTAAACAGTTTGACTCTGGACTATTTTCAAAATAAATTGTTTTAATATAAATCTATTTTTCCAAACTATTTACTACACAACTTTTCTTTTTAAACCTAAAACTATCTTAAGCTTGTTTTACAATTACTTTTGGAACTATTTAACAATTTTACAACTGATTTATAAACTAATTACTTTAATTAATCAATGTAAGTGATTATAGAATAATTAATTAAAGTAATTAGTTAAAAATCAATGTAATTAATTAACTAATGAGAATAATTAAAGGTTAACTAATGAGAATAATTAAAGGTTAATTAACGTGAATAGTTAAAGGATAATTAATTTGTGTAATTAATTAAAGGTTAATTACTTAATGTAATTAAGGAATAATTAATTAAGGATGATTAATTAAGATGTTAACTAAAGGATGATTAATTAATTGGTTTATAATTAATTAATGATTTAGTAAGCAGGATCTAAAAGTGATTAAAGTAATTAATTTAATTTATTTAAATTAATTAGAAATGGTGTGACATCCTGTATTAAAATTTTGAATTGTATTCACTTGAATAATTTGGGTTAAGATGACATTGGATTCGAAGAGACCGGGGTCGGGTAATCAGCAAATACCCGAAACCACTTCGATTAGTAATCTATAGTGATTCTTTATAGTTTTGATTTAGAATCTAATGGGCTATAATAAAATAATTTAATGAACTTGGCCATTAAATCTAAGTAGCAATACTTAGATATGATTTGTGAAATGTGTACTGGACTATAACAAGTTGAGAACTTGTAGTGAAGTACGAGTTACCCCAGGTTTAAATAAGTTTATGCATTAGTATTTTATGTTAGATGGGTTTACTCACGCTGGTTTCCAGCCTGACCCGGGTGTTACTTTGATGTAATGCTCGGGTCAGACCGAGTATTACAGATTTCCAGGTAAGGACGTTTTGGAGCTCAGGAGGAGAGTTGGATGGCAGGAACGTATGGAGTGTATTCCGCTGTGATATATTGTAGTTGTTTGGGACATGTTAATTGTATCTGTCCAGTGATTTGTGTATATGTTGTAACTCTGATGTATTAATGAAATTTAACAAATACAGTTTTTATCTGGAAACCAATTCATTATTATCTTTATTCTGATAACACTTCTACAAATTCAAGATTTTAATTTCAGTTTGGATCCATTTCAAACTTATCTTCATTCAATTTCAATTTGGTTGTATTACTATTACCACTTAATTCTCATTATTTTATTTAATTCCAATGATTAACAACCGATTACCTTAATATTTATTAGAAAGAAATATTGCTTTATATATCAAAATATAATCTTATATAAAAATCATTTGAAATCTTTATATATGAAAATAACAAGTACGCTCTCATATATATATATATACACACACACACACTCAACTCATTCTAGGGTACTATTGACCCTATCCTTAATGAGTAATCCCACCAGAGCCAAGGTTCTCGCTTAACCTTTGCTCTGATACCATTACTCATTAAGGATAGGGTCAATAGTACCCTAGAATGAGTTGAGTGTATATATATATGAGAGCGTACTTGTTATTTTCATATATAAAGATTTCAAATGATTTTTATATAAGATTATATTTTGATATATAAAGCAATATTTCTTTCTAATAAATATTAAGGTAATCGGTTGTTAATCATTGGAATTAAATAAAATAATGAGAATTAAGTGGTAATAGTAATACAACCAAATTGAAATTGAATGAAGATAAGTTTGAAATGGATCCAAACTGAAATTAAAATCTTCAATTTGTATAAGTGTTATCAGAATAAAGATAATAATGAATTGGTTTCCAGATATGATAATCTTAGTTATTATCATAAATGGTTATTGTGTTTAATAATGAAATAAGTTGGTATCAGAGCACATCTCGATCGCCCATCAGAGATAAAATCAATCCAAGTAATCCAATATCATTCAACCATCCATAACAAGTTGATTTAATCTCTGATGGGCGATCGAGATGTGCTCTGATACCAACTTATTTCATTATTAAACACAATAACCATTTATGATAATAACTAAGATTATCATATCTGGAAACCAATTCATTATTATCTTTATTCTGATAACACTTCTACAAATTCAAGATTTTAATTTCAGTTTGGATCCATTTCAAACTTATCTTCATTCAATTTCAATTTGGTTGTATTACTATTACCACTTAATTCTCATTATTTTATTTTATTCCAATGATTAACAACCGATTACCTTAATATTTATTAGAAAGAAATATTGCTTTATATATCAAAATATAATCTTATATAAAAATCATTTGAAATCTTTATATATGAAAATAACAAGTACGTTCTCATATATATATACACTGAACTCATTCTAGGGTACCATTGACCCTATCCTTAATGAGTAATCCCACCAGAGCCAAGGTTCAGCGTACTTATACATCACAAAATAGACAGTTATAATTTCTGTCTATTATACAACTTAAGATACAACTCAAACAAAAGACTCAGAGAAACCAACACAGCGGAATACTATATATCTACGAATGCTGAAGCCTCCTACTCCATATCTCCTCCATAGATTCGTCAAAGCTAACCTGAATCCTTCATCTAAAAGTAATTATGTTTTATTATTTATGTAAATGTGAATTTAGTAATTTATATTTTATTTATTTATATTTATATCCATTTATATGTTACTTATGTTTTACAAACTATTTTTACTTGAAAAGATATTTAAAAAGAAAGATTACTTTAAACCATTTTAGTTTAATTTTTTTTTAAAGGAAACAATTTAAAACCTTTATTAAATCTTTATTAAACTATCACATTTTAAAAATAAATAATTATCTTATAATTTGAAAATATATCTTCTTATTAAATTTAAATCAAAGACTTCCTATTTACAGTATATATATATATATTATAAATAGATTACATTTTTATAAGCTTTGAAAGATAAATCTTACCAATTAAATATTTATAAAAGAAGATTGTTAAACCAATTTAAACATTTTTAATAAAGATTATCAAATCAATTTAATTATTAACACAGATTATTAAATTGATATTGCCAAAACTTAACAACTTGGATTAGAGATGACATTGAATTCGAAGAGACCGGGGTCGGGTATCAGTAAATACCCGAAACCACTTCGATTCTTTAAAAATGTAAGTTTGGAAGCAAACAGGCTGGAATGAAATAAGTTAAGTATTATGGATATTTAAAACTGGATAACAATTCTTGGATATTGTTTTGAGATAAATGATCGACTTAAATAATTATATTGAGTAATTATCCTTTTAATTACTTTCATTAATTAATTTAAATTACTTTATGAAAGTTTAATATCATAAAAATAAAACTATTATAGCTTGTAAAATAGTTAAGTAGGTATAAAATAGTTAGATAATTGCAAAATAGTTTTTTTTAAATATTAAACTTTAATAAAGTAATTTAAATTAATTAATGAAAGTAATTAAAAGGATAATTACTCAATATAGTTAATTATCATTTAATTAATTATATTGAGTAATTATCCTTTTAATTACTTTCATTAATTAATTAAATGATAATTAATTATATTGAGTAATTATCCTTTTAATTACTTTCATTAATTAATTTAAATTACTTTATTAAAGTTTAATATTTTAAAAAAAACTATTTTGCAATTATCTAACTATTTTATACCTACTTAACTATTTTACAGGCTATAATAGTTTTATTTTTATGATATTAAACTTTAATAAATTAATTTAAGTTAATTAATGAAAGTAATTAAAAGGATAATTACTCAATATAATTTTTTTTAAATAGTGATTAGATATAAGTAACTGAAAATAGTAATTAGTTTATAAGACATTTTTAAAATAGTTAAATAGTTCCAAATAATTATAAAATAAGTATAAGATAGTTTGGGGTTTAAGAAGAAAGATTGTATAGTAAACAGTTTGGCTCTGGATTATTTTCAAAATAAATTGTTTTAATACAAATATATTTAGAACCATAATTTTGAAAGCTCATCAAATAATATACATGAAATCACAAATCGTTCGAGTCAAGATTTTGATATATTTTAGATTTCACTGTAATCCTTCCCTTTTGTTAAAACTATCCTTCATTCCTGCCTGGAAAGATTTTTAAAACTAACATCTGGTTGTTTCTAACAAATTTTGTTTATGATTCAAAGTCTAAGAAGGATCAGGGGAAAAGATATTGAATTTTATCAAGTTTTAAAACTTGAAGCGACTAAAACAAAATTCAAACTGCTCCTTATATATATAATCAACTTTAGATTTTGATTTATAAATAGAAAATGATTATAAGACTATGACATTGTTTTTAAAAATATTTCCAGATGAAATTAATTAGTATTTAATTTAAAAACAGGAAATGATGTGCATGTCTATATACAAATTGTTGGATCTGTTTAGTTGTACAAGTTTTAAAACTTGATAAAATTTAATATCTTTTCCCCTGATCCTTCTTAGACTTTGAATCATAAACAAAATTTGTTAGGAACAACCAGATGTTAGTTTTAAATATGTTTCCAGGCAGGAATGAAGGATAGTTTTAACAAAAGGGAAGGATTACAGTGAAATCTAAAATATATCAAAATCTCGACTCGAACGATTTGTGATTTCATGTATATTATTTGATGAGCTTTCACCCATTGATTTCACATATCAATCTATAAAGAATTATAGAAGATTTCAAATCGAAGTGGTTTTGGATATTGCTGATATCTGATCCCGGTCTCTTCGAATTCAAATGTCATCCTTTTTAAGCCAGGATGTTTAAGTTAAATAATTTAATTTAAATTTAGGATATCATATTCATATAGCAATTCTATCACAGATAGATAAATTACATTATCACAATTTATCCAAAGCATCTCGTATCATAGAGCATCACAATCACATATCAGATATATCAAATAATCCAAGGCATTCAATATTATTCAATCATTCATAAGCAAGATTAATTAGATGTATAATTCCTAATTAATTTAACTTAATCTCCACATAAATTAAATTAATTACTTTAATTTCTTTTAAATCATGCTTACTTAACATTAATTAATTACAAACCAATTAATTAATCATCCTTTAATTATTCATCTTAATTAATTATCCTAAATTAATTATTCCTTAATTACATTAAGTAATTAGCCTTTAATTAATTACATGAATTAGTTATCCTTTAACCATTCATATTAATTTACCCTTAATTACTCTTATTAATTACATTAATTAATGATCATCTAATTACTTTTCACTTATTAATTATTTCCTTAATTAATTACATTTAACAAAAATCTTTCATTAAACATATTCATTAATTAACCTTAATTAATCACATTAAATAATTATCATTCAATTAATCACTTAAATTAATTATCTCCTAATCACTAGTTAATGATCATCACATTAATTACATTCATTAACTATCCCTAAATTACCTTCATTTAGTATTTACCCTTTTATTATTATCACTAATTTATTTACCCTTATTAATTCATTAAGCGATTATCTTTTAATAAATTTTATTAATTATCCCTAATTAATCACAACCTTGATAAATTTAAGATAATTTCTTTTTCAGTAATTTATTTACTTATTTAAATCTCATTAAATTGAATACTTAATTACATCATTTAATCTTCTTTAGAAAACATTTAGAAATCAATTATATAATTAAAAACTTACAAAAAAAATAATTTAAACATTTAATTTTAACATTTAAAATATTTGAAAACTTGTTTAAACTTGTTAATACTTTTGTTTTTAACCTTTAATAATCTAGTTAATTTCAATTTTAACACAGATGTTTCTGATACCAACTGTAACGACCCGGAATTTTCGAACCCGAAAATTCCAAATTATTAGGAGAAAAAGAAAAGAGATAGAAGAAGAAACAGAACAAGACACAAATTCTCACATTCGCAGCGGATCAAAATACAATATCAAATAATAATATCAGTTATACAAAGAAAACTGTATTTGTTAATTACATTTTAATACATCAGAGTTACAACATTCATAAATATACTAGACAGTTAGAATTAACATGTCTCAGACAACTATAATATATCACAGCGGAATACACTCCATACGTTCCTGCCATCCAGCTCGCCACCTGAACTCCAGAACGTCCTTTCCTGAAAATCTGTAATACTCGGTCTGACCCGAGCATTACAGTTCTCGATCTAAGGTTCGAGCACATGATATCGAGGTAATGTACAACGGTTCGTGTTAGGATTTTTCACTAGATTCTTGATAGTGATCACTTGATATACATTTTTAATATGATTTTGAAGTTTTCTATCATAGTATATGGCTATGTAAGGAGAATGGAAGGGTCTAATCAAGGAATCAGATTGGAGTGCGCATAAGAGAAGTCAAGTGAGATATATTAGTTTGAAAGTGGAATCTATGTAATTGAGTAGGTAATCCGATTTGATATTATATACGGATGGCATATGTACATTGTACGAGATTTTATATATTCGTATACTATGTTTGCTTGGCTTGTGAAGAGTTTGGGAAAGGACTCTTCAAATTGATTGAGGTAGTGTGAATAATTGATCAAGTAATAACCCGATTAGCCCCTTTATAATTAATAACTAATGATAGAAAATTCATTTTTGAATTTTTTTTGCAAAAATATACACTTTGAATAAATACTTAACCTGTGATCGGAACACTTTTGTTGAAAATCAATTTATTATTAAATAAAAGTTGTTTGAATATTTGTACACTAGTATGATAACATATGAAAAACTTAACAAGTAATTAAATCTTCAAATCATCCTAAGAAAAATTAATTAGACTAAGAATTGATTGCTAAAAGTAAAAGTAGTACTAAAGGCCCCCAAATCAAGGAGAGTATTGTTTGTGTAAGAGTATGATGTGTGTGTACTAAGGCATAGCTTTTCACTTTAAAGTCCTTTTTCTTCATGGCTAAGGAAGGGTACTCTTGGCCTTTAGCCACTCATTCTCAAGCCTATAAATAAGCACCTAAGGTTCTCTTCATTTCTTACCAATTCACAAACTCAAAAGTCAATGTCTTTATCTTCTTCTTCTCCTCTCTAATTTTCAAGAAATCTATGCAAATAAACTCTCCTCCAAACTTTTATATATCCTTAATACAACATGACAACTCATATTATCAAGTTAAAGTTGAATAAATGATGGATCAAAAGGGAAATCCTTCATTGGTCGTGAGCATTTATGGTGACGCGGGGGGAGGGGGGGCTATGAATGTAAGCAATGTTGGGAAGGAAGAGCTTGGGCATGTGCTTGGGTTGTATGGAAGGAAGTTTTTATGCTTGCTTGAATGTTGATAGGAAGATGGTAGTGGTAGGTTTGAATAAATGTGAGTTATGTTATCTTGAATGAAAATAATAACTTGATAAATTGCTTGTTAAAAAAACTTGTTAATTTGCTTGCTAAAAACTATGATAATGGACCCTAACTAAGTAAAGTTATTAGCTCATATTTGTATGCTTTGAATAGCATATTATTTGTGTATCTGTTGTTCTTGGAAGGACTTGGTTTATGTTGTTTGAATGAACATATGTAATGGCATATATTAGAATATTTGGACATTAAATATGGAATTGTCCATATAACGATAATCGCTATAAACGTACTTTGAATTCCTTAACATTAACATATGTAATTTGGAGATTTGTAAACATATCTTGATATAACTTCTTTTGGTTGTTATCTACACTTTAATAATTTCTTTAGACAGTAAAGGATAAGTTTGGAAAATTGTGACATTAATTGAATTAAGCTATGAAAGTTTGAAGTAAAAATAGCCGCTATATCGACGCTTTTAAATTCCTTATTTTTGGGAAATAACGTTTATTTTTTAGAGACTTCCTTAGGGGTTTCTTTACCAATTTAACAATAAAATAATATATTACTCTTATTTTAAGAATTTTGAAGCTTAAATCATTAGATAGCTAGTTGAAAAAAGTGGCAAAAGTTATAGTAAAATATTCGCTATACGAGCACTTTGGAAAAATACCTTATTTCAGAAATTTCTATAAAATAATTAAAATATAATATTTGGGATTTCACTTCATGGTTTCTAAGTACCCAAAGTATACTAACTATAGTAAAAATATTGGAACAAAAATCATTTGTTAAAGCATCGATAACTAGGCGGAAAATTGTAGCAAAACATGTTAAAAACATGCAACAGAACTTTAGACGACATTTCTAGAAATGCAAACTTTGCTATTTGAAACTATCAATTATATAAAAATGATATGTAAATTAAGTATTTTCTGTAATCCTTTTAGGGTTGTTTTCTAACTTATATTAGAGTAATATAAAATTTGTTTCTTGTTTAAATATATTTTTAATAATTAATTATGAATTTTTAAACGTTAGTAGCTTTTATAATAAAGCATGTTTATTTTAGTTTTTCTATTTCCAAATTGGTTATTTTTACATAATATTCTATATAAATAATTATAATATATTTTTATTTTAAAAGTATTTTAAAGGTATTTCTATTATATATATATATATAAATTTTAAATAGTAAGTTAAGTATTTATAAATAAATATAAGAAAGGAAGTTTGGATTTTAAGACTCAAGTTAAAATAAATGGTTTTGTGAAATTAACTAAAAGTGTTTTACCTTAATTAATAAGTGTGAATATGCTTTGATCTTAAGAAAATGTCTTAAAGTAAACAATAAGTATAAATCTGGTTTTGGGTTGTAGTAAATAGTGTTTTAGTAACAATTGTTTTTAACCTTTATTTTTAATTAAACCTAGGAATATAATTAAAATTTTATAACGAATATTTTAAAGATAACTATAAGTTAAAAGGGTTTGGGTTTGTTGTGAAAATATTGAATAACAATTGTCTTAAACCCTTAAATGTAATTAAATCTTTAAAAAGTAAATTTTAATGGAATGGTTACGTGTGAATTAGTTTGGGTTTGTTGTGACAAATGTTGAAATAACAATTGTCTTTAACCCTTATAAATATACTTAGATCTTTAATAATTAAGTTTTAAAGATAATAACATGTGTGGAATCTTTTATATAAAGATAGAAAAGTGAAAGTTTAATTTACAAAAGGGAAGAAGTTTATAGTAACGATGTTCGAGTAACATTTGTTTTTAATCTCTTTTATTATATTTTAAATAAGTAAACCTTATTAATGATATGTGAATATGCTTATATCATTTGAGATAAGTATACGAATACTTTTGAATAGTATAAAATGAATAGTAAATGCTTTGGAATAGTATAAATGAATAGTAAATACATGAATAGTAGAATACAAGTATATATCTTTTATAGAGGGAAATTAAGTCTTTATAAGAAGTTTTATAAGTTAAGTTTTTAATTTAATATATATTTAATTAAATATGCTTAGTTTTAATTTATAAGAAGTTTAATTAAATAAGTGGAGTTTAATTAATAAAAGGTTTTCAATTAATGAAGATGTTAATTAAAAGAAGATTTAATTAAAGGAAGATGTTTTTAGATTCATAAGTAGTCTTAATTTAAGAGAAAGAAGTTTTAAATCAAACGAAGAAGTCTTATTAGATAAAGAAGTTTTACTAACAAAAGAGGTTTTTATTTACGAAAGATTAACTAAATAAAAAAGGGATTAAAGGTTGTTTATGTGACTTGATCGTGCTTTGTATGAATTAACAGTGATTGTGTGTTTACATGCTTATGAAAAGTATACCGGACGTAGTTCCCTTATGAAACCATTCACATTATTGTTGAATATAACCAAGTTCACCAATTCGGTCTTGGAGAGACCGGGATCGATAAGTGTTTTACTTATCGAAAACCACTTCAAGACTGAGATGTGTATTCTATCTCTGGGAAGTGGATCTGCTCGAGATGCTGGAATCCATATGTGGTTTCGAGATCTATTCAAGATGCTGGAATCCATGTGTGGTTTCGAGATCTGTTCGAGATGTTGGAATCCATTTGGGGATTAATGATCTGTTCGAGTGATGAAGACTCGTGTGAAAGATGCTGAACGTAGCCTTGACATCGGGAAAATGACTAAACACAAAGTAGGCTACACAATCTGGGGTTTAGCTTATCCAAAGGGGTATATCAACTCCATTATCTAGAGTATGCTTATAGATGTTATGCGTAGGGAGTTGTTGATACTTGGTTCATGTTGTTCATGAAAGTGTTTGGAATTTAGGCCAGTTGTGTTTTCCTTTTGATATATTTTATTTAGATATATAAGACGCTCGAAAATGTATATTCTAATCCTTGTCATAGGAGATCGGTCTTAGTTTACTGAGGAGGACTCCGTGGAAAATCCATTTATATGAACGCACCTTAGCAGTTTTAGATGTACTCTAATATGCTAGAATGTGAGATGCAGGCCTTTCAACCATGTTATAATTTATATTACACGCCCTAGATATTATTATAATATCACTAGATTTTCTTATGAAATGTTTTGGTTATCGTAAGCTAAAAACCCATCCTGTGTTTATTTGTAGCATAGTCTTACGAGATGTCTTTATTTTGAAAGGTTTCATAACATGAAATAGTTCAAATGATTTGAGTTTCTCACGCTAGTTTACCAAACTGATCTGGGTGTTATTTTCTTATAATGCTCGAGTCAGCCCGTGTATATTTCCATATTTCGTTGATGTTCATCAGAGGTCTAGGAGGAAGCTGGATGACTACCTACCATAGTATTCTTATTTCTACTGCATTGTTTTGTTTTTTATCAGTAATTGTAAGGATAGGTTGTTATATCTATCTAGTCTGATGATATTTTAGTTTGCTCTGATTATTGTATCCATACAACATTCCTTTGTAAAGACCTTTCTGATGTTTTGTTCTCCTCTTCTTGTTCCTTTCCTTTTCTTTATTTTTCTTTTACCCTAACTTTCTATATTTTCGGTACTTGAGTGTTCGACATGTGAATAGCATGGATGTATTTAGTGTCGACGTTTGGGAGCCAAAAAGGCGATTGTTGCAAAATCATATAAAACTCTAAAAAAATTAAGACTTAAATATATGCTTCTCAACATGCTACTACACCTCCATGTACAAGCAAGTTGGAGTTCTGAAGTTCTAAGAAGGGTTTTTTGGCATTCACAGTGAAGAGAAGAGAGGAGGAGGAGGAACAATAAACAAACTATGATAATAAGCTTCAAGTGATTATTTGTACTCACAAATCTATGTTTAAATCATCTTATTATATATGTATGTTGTGTTTTGATTGATGTATATATGAATATTGTTGTGTGTGTATTGAATTGGAAGAAATAATAGCAAGAAGGAGGAGGAGAACACCTGAAATCGATCAAAAGATGATCAACCAGGCAACTGACTAGTAGGGCAACCAATCGACCGCTCGGTCGACCGCTAGCGGTCGATTGGTGGTGCCATCAGTTGCACAAACTACTCAACATTTAAAATACATATATATAATATAAAATAAATAAAGTTATTAGTCATAAATTTAAAAGAAATATAGTGGATGTATAAATTTTATACTCTATGATAAAGAAATTATTTTGAAAAAATATTTTATTTATATGAATTTTGATACTAATTATATTATTAAATATTCATTTATTAAAGTAATTAGATTTTAATCTTAAAACAATTAGAACTTTTATAAAATACTTGAAAAACCATGAAATGGGTTATAATTATTATTTATAATTATCAAAATATATTTCATGAATTTTGAACAGAATCTTATGTTTTGGAAAATATATTTTATAGATTTAGAATAAAGAAGACTAATATGAATAATATAAAAATTTAGTTAAAAATAATATTTGATTATCGAAAACTAAGATATGATTGTAAGGAGTAATAATTGGTTTTACAAGCTATTTCGAAAAATTTAAGATTAGAAATAGGATTTTCGAAAGTAATTTATAAATATTAAAATTCAATTATGATTAATGAAGGTTGAAAAATAATTATTTTATCTTTGTAAAATTTATAAATGCTTTAATCAAGTATAGACACATTTTTATAAATAAATATAATTATATTTCTTTCTAAATAAAATGTGTGTCATGTTTGCATCGGTACTTTGTAATGAGGAATTAAAATAAATGGAGTTATAGTACTATTTGGGATGGGGCATTCTGTAATATTTCTTCGGTTATTCTTTTAACCTGTTATAGAGAATAATATATGAGAGTGTGATTTACGAGCATTGAGTAAATGTTCGAGTAGCACCAGGTGGTATGGGATATTGGTACTTGTTTTATTACTCTCTATATGTAGGTGTCACTCGATAGGGTCGAGTCTATGGGGTATTATATTTATGCTGATGATAACCGAGAGTGAGCAGGCTGAGAGCTATAAATGTGTCTATCTTTTATGTGTATGCTCCTATTATACAACGTGGAGTATCCATCCTAGCGAACGGATTACGAAGTCGCTCCTTGAATCCATGACACACTTTTTGATGTATATATGGCTGAGAGCCACTGCCCTATGTAACATAAGCCAACAGTCAGTTACCATTGGAGCACATGCAGGGTCATGACCATTCTATAGTGTTATCTTGCATTTGATGGATATTAGGTCATAATGGCCATCAAGGTAACCGAAGATTATAGAAATAGCGTTGAGAGCGTGAGAGGAGGGTGTAACATCCCCATATTTGGAGGCCCAAAACTAACGGCTACGGATGCTGGAGTCATCCATAGTTATTAATCTTCGGGGATCAAATACGGCGGTGCTAGATACATTGATACACAGATCACAAGAATATGGAAAAAATTTAACAACTCAAAAATATATTTCCACATTCAAATCAAAACATTTGATGTTCATTACATAATCCCAAATTTGTTAACCACATTCAGCAAAATATAATTATTACACATACGCCAAGAGCGACATATGAAGATGCCCCTTAGTAGATCAGAGTATATAATGAGGCTAATAATTCTGCCTTTACAAACAAAACAAACGGTGTAAAAGATAACACTTGACAACTATCTGCCTACTGCATGCCTCCGGAAGTTTTATTCATCTAAGAAGAGAACCTGAAAACCCTAAACCTCAAACTACTCAAAATAAATTGAGTACCCGAGAGTTTAAGGGAAAAAAAATTCGAGCCAGACATAAAGCCTGGTATAAATAATAATCTAACATCTCAATCCTTTTAGGTATCTTGTGAGACCACGTCGCTTAGCGGAATGGGTTTTCCCCTCACTAGTATCCTAAAACCTTCTTAAAACCATATTTTGTGCTCTTGCATCAACAATGGTTAAAACATACATTTTAAACTAATTATGATGATATGCATACTTGGAAACAATAAGGATTTCCAATCCTACATTAGTTAGACTAACCATCTAAGTTTCAAATGACTGCCCATCTTATAATTTTAAGGACTGCCTATCCCATTTTAGACTTTATTTACATCAAAGAGGAACTATCCATCCTACAATCATTTTACTTCAGCTGATGTGGACTATCCATCTCACATCCCATAGTTTTCCTAGGATGACCATGAACCCTTCTTCACTCATATGGAGACTATCCATCCCCTTTATGATGTTGACTATCCATCAACCATCCCATAGTTTTCCTAGGATGTCTATGAACCCATCACTTAAAGATATGGAGACAATCCATCCCAACATGATGTTGACTATCCATCAAACATCCCATAGTATTCCTAGGATGACTATGAACCCATCACTTAAAGATATGGAGACTATCCATCCCCAACATGATGTTGACTATCCATCAAACATCCCATGTTATCCACATGATTAACCTATTTCCATTAGTATCCCTAATTTAGGTTATATTCATTCATAATTTTCATTGGTATCCCCAATGTTTTTTTCAAAACATATAAGTGTTGGTATCCCCAACTATTGTGTTAAACTCATTAAACCCACCCAGGTATCCCCAATGTTAAACAACAGTTATTATATAAGCTTACCCACCCTACACATCAAAATAAAGTGTCATATAAACATACCCTTTCGGAAGCATCCCCTTCGAAAGTACAAAGCTTGGGTAAAAGAAAACAATTTTACAACCCCTTTGAAAGTATCCCCTTCTAAAGCTTAGCTTTCGCTTTCGACCCCTTCGAAAGCTTTGCTTTTTGACCCCTTCGAAAGCTTTGCTTTCAACCCCTTCAGAAGCATAAAACACATATTTTCAAAACAACAGGCTCCAGCCTTTATAATACTTTAAAACACCTCTTTTGAAACCTTTCGACCATGTTAAAGTATTATTATATAAGAGTAAAAGCATAGCTTCGAAACCACTTGAAAGTATCCCTTTCGAAAGCATGGAAGGTTACCCTTCGAACCATTGAAAATCCACCCTTTCGAAAGCATTGGGTTTATACTTAAAATATTACTTTGGGTCAAAGTGAAGACAGATGAAAGTATCCCTTTCAAAACCACTCTTTATTTTATAAAATAGTGGGGAAGTTTTATGGTGTCGAAACTATCCTTTCGAAAGCATTGAAATATCAAGGAAAACAATTAAACCTTTCGACAACGTCAAAAGCTTCTGCTTTCAACCCCTTCGAAAGCTTTGGGAAGCAGCTTGTATATTTATAAAAACAATTGAACCTTTCGAGAACATCAATGCCTTCGATGCTATCGGAAGGTCACTAATTCTCAAAAGGGTTTCGGCCTGGTCGACAACTACCCCTTCGAAAGCTTTAAACAAAAACTAAGTAACCTCTTTGGGAGCTACTTCTTTTAACAAAGGCGGCAGCTTTCTTTCGAAAGCCTCTTCGAAATACTCTTTCAAAAACATAGCTTTCAACCTTTTCGAAAGCTCTTTTAAAGCTAACCTTTCGAAAGCATAGCTTTGACTGTGTCGAAACCTCTTTAAAAACCAATCTTTTGAAAGCATAGCTTTTGACTATGTCGAAAGCTCTTTAAAAATAGGTAAGTGATTTTCTTTGCAAACCATAAATAACTAAGGAACCAACTCCTTCGAAAGCTCCCTTTCAACAACCTATCTTCCGCCTTTGTCCAATTCACTACATACCACCTAAATGATATCATGTGCATTGGCTTCGACCTTGTTGGTTTCAATGAAGTCGAAAGGTCTAGGTCGAAAGGTCTAAGTTGAAAGGTTCTTCCAGAGAGGGTAGAACCCCAGTTCTCTGATCAAAAGCTGTTTTTGCCAAATTAAGTAAACTTTTTGTAAAAAACTTGCCTACTTGTAAACATTTGATTGGCTTTCACAAACTTTTAAATAATTAGGATAATATTTGCCGCATTTTCTCAGATCTAAAATCAAGTTAACTTTTAACAAATAAGCCCTTCCTCTTATCAAAACAATTAAATCATTTAAGTCCTCCTTTCGAAATAATTAAATTTCCATACTAAATCACATAGTAAAAATCCCTAAAAATTCTAGAAATTCACTTTAATCATGTTATCTGACATATCAAAATTCCAAACCCAAATTCTTAACATATTTTCCAAAATATATTTATAAATCCAAATAACCATATTTTCCTTTGAAAATTCATAACTAATTCTCCACGGCTTGGAAAATTATGAAAATTGAAACCCAACTCCAAAATCATGTTTTCCATAACATATAATTTTCCCGTGGCATTTCAAAATCATTAAATCTCGATTTTACCCTAAAACCATATATATCTCGTTTAAACATATATAAATCATAAATCAAGCATATCATCATTCAATATATCATAAAAAACAGATTTACCATTAAATCCGAAATCATGTGATTATAAAACCAAAAATAGAGATGTAGAAATTATTATTCACCTTAGATTGGATAAGGAAATTGAAGTTTGATTGAGATTGATTTCTTCTAGCTTGATCCTAAGCTTTTACTTTGATTTTTCTCTTCTCTTCTTCCTAGTGGCCGTTCTTGCTTTCTTCTCACGGTTATAAATTTTATTTGAGATAAAATGAACGTGTATGACTAAGGAGAATAGTAAAAAGGGAGAATGTGGGCGACAATTTATCTTAATGCCCTTATGTTTAATTACTTAATCATTTATTAGTTCATTTAGTTAAATAAGCACGACCACTTAATTTATTAATCAATCCTCAATCTCCTTATCTACACTATTCTATTTAATTTGTCCAACTAAATGTCCTCAACAATGTTAAACAAAAATTAGGGGTATTACAGGCTCCCCTCCTTAAAGAATTTCTTCCTCGAAATTCAGTAAGGACTATAAACAAGCATAACAACCATGCAAACAAAAGCTAGTATATTCTACCAGCCAATAAGTCTATATAAAAAAAATATAGAACATACCCTCATAACAGCCCAAGATAAGTATCCCTAATCCTATCCTCTGTCTCCAAAGTACTGTCCTTCTCGTTGTTGCTCCACTGAACTTACACCAACTTGACCGTCTTGGATGTTAATCTCTTCTCATCTCTCACTACAACTCGAACTGGTTGTCTAACAAAAGTCAAATCAGGCTCTACTACCAAATCCTCCAACTCTGTCTGAGGAATAGTAGCCTCTGGATCATGCACAAACTTACGAAGATGAGACAAATGGAATATATTATGGACACTTGCCAAACTACTCGGTAACTCTACTCTGTAAGCGAGCTTTCCAATCCTTTCTAAAATCTGGAATGTTCCAACATATCTCGGGGCCAACTTTCCCGACTTTCCAAACCGTACCACACCCTTCATTGTTGATACTTTAATGAAAGCCCAGTCTCCCACTGAGAACTCTAGGTCTTTACACCTCTTATCTGTGTTACTCTTCTGCCTAGATTGACCTTCCTTCATTCGTTCTCGGATTAACTCAGTCTTTTCTGATGCATCTCTAACTAAATCCGGACCTAAAACAAATCTGTCTCCAGTCTCCAACCAACATGCTGGCGATTTGCATGGCCTTCCATACAAAGCTTCAAAAGGCGTCATTCCTATGCTAGTCTAATAACTATTATATATGAAAACTCACTCAAATGTAGGTGATCCTCCCACGATCCACCAAAGTCCAATAAACAAGCTCTCAATAGATCCTCGAGTACTTTATTGACTCTCTTTGTCTGCCCATTTATTTGTGGGTAATATGTTGTACTCATCTTGAGCTTGGTACCTAATACCTCTTGTAGACTCCTCCAAAACTCGCTAGTGAATAATGCATCTCTATCGCTGACTATGCTACGAGGAATCCCATGAAGTCTAACTATGTTCTTCATGAACAACTTAGCCAAAACAAGTGTCATTCTTATTGACTTTATTGGAATGAAATGGGCACTCTTGGTCAACTTGTCCACAATAATCCATGTGCTTTCCTTTCCTCTATTTGATCTTGGCAACCTGTCTATAAAATCCATCGATATCGAATCCCATTTCCAGACTGGAATATCAAAAGGCTGAAGTAACCCACTTGGCTTTTGATGTTCGGCCTTCACTTGTTGACAGTTAACACACTGCCTAAACCAAAAGCCAACATCCCTCTTCAGGCCTTCCCAATAGAAGCTTCTTTTCATGTCTTGATACATCTTGGTCCCTCCAGGATGAATCGAAAACTTCGATCGATGACATTCCTCCAGAACTTCCTTTCTTAAGTTCTCTACATTCATAACACACAATTGCCCCTTCTTCCTCAACCATCCTCTTTTGTCAAGAATAAAATCCTTTAGGTCATCAACCTCTGATCCTTCCTCAAGCCTTCTAATCCTTTCGGCTAAAACTGGATCTTCCTTCTGTTTAGAAGCTATCCTCTCAATCAGCACTAATCGAACTTCTAAACAAGATAACATGGCAGTACCCTGACTAGAACTAGCAGTAGATCTCAACTGCACACCACAATTGGCTAAAGCTTCTAGATCCTTCCATTCTGCCAACATCGCTAACACTACAATCTGATGTTTTCTATTGAGAGCGTCTGCTACCTTATTTCCTTTCCCAGGAGTATACTTTATACCGAAATCATAAGCAGCCAAAAACTCCAGTCATCTCTGCTGCCTCATATTCAACTCCTTCTGAGAGAATAGGTATCTCAAAGACTTATGATTGGTATACAATTTAAATCTCTCCCCCAAGAGATAATGCCTCAAAATCTTTAAGGAAAAAATCACCTCAGCCAACTCCAAGTCATGAGTAGGATATCTAACTTCGTGCGGTCTAAGTTGCCTTGATGCATAAGTAATAACTTTGCCCTTCTGCATCAATACTGCTCCCAATCCAGTCCCACACGCATCTATGTATACTACCAATCATTAAATACCATCTGGAACTACTAATACTGGAGCATTGGTCAACAAATGCTTTAACTTAAAGAACCTTTCCTCACATTTGTCAGACCAAACAAACTTCACGTCCTTCCTGGTCAACTTAGTTAAAGCCGCTGCTATCCACGAGAAATCCTTGATGAATCTGCGGTAATAGCCAGCAAGTCCAAGAAAACTCCTGATCTCGGTTACCGTCTCTGGTCTCTTACAATTATTGATAGCTTCGATCTTATCTGGATCGACTGACAATCCCTTCTCTAAAACTACATGACCAAGAAACTTAACCTCTTTCATCCAAAAATAACACTTGTAAAATTTTGCCTTTAGCTGATTCTGCCTCAGCGCCTCCAACACCACTCTAAGATGAATCTCATGCTTCCTTTCATCTTTAGAGTACACCAAAATGTCTTCTATAAATACCAACATGAACCTATCCAAGTACTCTTGAAATACCTGGTTCATCAAATCAACGAAGAAAGCAGGTGCATTCGTCAATCCAAATGGCACCACCAACCACTCATACGAACCATACTAGTCCTAAATGTCGTCAAAGGAATGCTATCCTCTGCCACTCTTAACTGATGGAACCCATTCGCCAAATCCAATTAGGAGAACACTCTGGCTCCACTCAACTGATCAAACAGATCGTCTATTCTTGGCAAAGGGTACCTATTCTTGATTGTCCTTTCGTTTAACTTACGATAGTCGATGAACATCCTTAACGACCCATCTGGTTTCTTCACGAACACCGCGGCCGCTCCCCAAGACGAACTGCTTGGTCTTATAAAATTCCTTCCTTCAAGATCCACTAGCTGCACCTTCAATTCCTTTATCTCTGTCAGTGTCATCCTGCTAGGTGGTCTACTGACAGGTTCAGCTCTCGGTACAAGATTTATCTGAAATTCAACAGCTCGTTTCAGTGGTAATCCAGTAACCGGCTCAAAAACATCTGCAAACTCTCTAGCCACACGAACCTGACTAAGGTCTTCTCTAATCTCCATGGCATTTAACAAAACACCAACACTCTTATTGGAATTCTCCACTGAGAAAATGATTCGGTTATGGCTATCTGGGTGCCTCAATGATATTTCCTGATCCTGACAAAATATCCTAGCTTCATACTTACCCAACCAATCCACACCCAAAATGATCTCGAAATCTAGGAAAGCAAAGACGTACAAACTGGATGCAAACTTATGACCTAACAAATCAAGTTCTAACTGGCCACATCTCATCCCAAGAGTTGCATACCCTTCTATTAGATTCGCAACCCTTAAGGAAGTAACCAGGTATGTGGGTTCTATACATAACCTATCTACCAAAGACTGAGATATAAATGAATGCGATGCTCCGAAATCAAACAATACCTAACTGGTATGCTATGAATCAAAAGCGCACCTTCCATTACAGACTTTCCTCTATCAACAACAGTTGGTCTAGAGGATGATGGTTCCAAAGTAAAGACCTTCCCTTTCCCTGCCGTGGCAGCTTCAGGACACTTGCTCTAGTAATGCCAATCTAGTTGGAATTACAGCATTTCACATTTTGCTTCCCCACAACCAGCCTTCCACCCAAATGGCACTCATTAGCATAGTTCCCCTTCTTATCACACTTCTAGCAAACTATATTTGCTTTCCCTTTCATGGCTGCTCCTCCTTACTGAGTGCCCTTCTTCATGAAGAACTTCCTCTTCTTGCCCTGAGGACCATGGAAATCAACTGGCTTCTCTCTAGTTGAAATAGCAAGTATCTCCTCATGGAAAATGGCAATCTCCACCACCACATTAGATGTAAGCCATAGTCATTTTGCCTAAATCGGGCCTCAGCCCTCTAATGAATCTCTTATTCCTTCTAACATCAGTGTCAGCCAAAGCATAACCATATCGAGATAGCTCATCAAACTTAGCAGCATACTTGATCACATACATATCTCCTTGGACAAGATCTATAAACTTCCTCATCGGTGCCGACTTGGCAACCTCAGACAAGAATCTCTGCTCAAACCTCCTCCTAAAATCATCCCATGTCAGCTCTTCCTCCGGGACTCCGGCTGTCTTACTGTTCCACCAATGAAGCGCTGCCCCCTTGCAACTGTCTAGAGGCTAGCCTTCTCTTCTCTCCATCATCCAAGCCTAAATCTGTACAGATCCTCTCACAACTCAACAGCCAATTCTCAACTTCCACGTCATCCTTCATTCCAACAAACGATTTTCCATCCAGACTGGTATAGTCTCTGCTTAGCATATCATAGTTATAACCAGCTGGAACTACAGGATTAACTCCACCAACATTACCAGCAGCTCCTGCTTGCTAAAGATTAGCCAACAACTGATACACCATCCTTGCATCTAATGGCGGATTTCCAGCACCTACATTGGCCTCAACATTTTGATTAGCATTCGCTTGTCGACCTTGGTTTCTCTGAGTATTAGGTCGAGCATTTCCATTGGTAGTGGTGCTTCCTCCACCTAGATTTTTTCTTCCGTTTCCTGCCTCTATATCCTCTTTCTCGTATATCTGCATACGAGCCTTAGTAATATACAAAAGAACGGTCTAAGAGAGAGGGGAATACATACTTAGATATATACCTATATATCAAATACAAGTACGTTACTATAGCGTTAACCCAAACCCCGATCATATTTTTAAATTCATTGGATTATGTTTCAAAAAAGCTTTTAGGTTTATCTTTTATTTTAAAGTTTCATAAACCTATGCTATGATACCAACTTGTAACATCCCCCTATTTTGAGGCCCAAAACTAACAGCTACGGATACTACAGTCATCCATGGTTATTAATCTTTTGCGACAAATACGGCGGTGTTAGATACATTGATACACAGATCACAAGAATATGGAAACATTTTAACAATTCAAAAACATATCTCCACATTAAAATCAAAACATTTGATGTTCATTACATAATCCCAAATTCGTAAACCACGTTCAGCAAAATATAATTATTTCATATACGCCAAGAGCGACATATGAAGATGCCCCTTGGTAGATTAGAGTATACAGTAAGGCTAATAATTCTACCTTTACAAACAAAACACACAACAGAAAAGATAACACTAAATAACTATCTGCCTCCTGCATGCCTACAGAAGCTCTATTCGTCTAAGAAGAGAACTGAAAACCCTAAACCTCAAACTACTCAAAATCAATTGAGTACCCGAGTTTAAGGAGAAAACAAAAACTTTGACTCATACATAAAGCCTGGTATGAATAATAATCTAACATCTCGATCCTTTTAGATATCTAGTGAGACCATGCCGCTTAGCGAAACGTGTAACGACCCCGAAATTTAATTTCATTTAAATTGATAATTAAATGAATTTTTGAATAAAAATTTTAAAATTAAATTAATAATTGATTGCGAGTTTCCTCGATCATTATAAATTTGATATAAATCATTTAAATTTAAGAATATTGTACATATATGTGAATATATATGTATATATGATATATGAGTAAATTTGAATTCTATATATAAGTATATATATTAATTTAGATTTAAAATTTTAAATAAATGGTTTAATAATGATTGATAATAAATATTAAGTTATAAATAAAATTAAAATGAGTAAGATAACAATAAATATTTATACTAGGAATAGAAAATAAATTTGACCAATTCAAATAGATATACATATAAAAGATGAACTATAAAAATATAAAGTAACACTTATATAAATTCTAACAAAACAACATATAGAATAAAATAGGAATAAAAACAAAGTAAAAAGAAAATACAATTTAAACAAAGGACAAACATGTTCAAGTATAAACAAAATAATTAGAGTTAGAAAAGTAAAGACAAGTAAGTTATGTTATGTACATATAGGAGTAGAAACAAACCTAGAAAATAGCACAGCAACAAGTACTAAAGACGGTAAACATACATTTAACTAAAGCAAAGGACAACTCATTTAAAACATATCAATGCAAACCATCCCTATATCATCTACAGCCGAAAAACAAAATACAAGTACAAGACAAAGCAAAATTTGATAGAGTATAAAAAACAAAAGAAACAAAAGTAAAATATATACACTTAAACAATACCAAGGCAAGTAAAAGAAGTGTATAAAACAAGACAAAGCTCTAGCACACAATATCTCTCAGCCGAGTAAAAATAAGATAGCATAGTCAACATGTACAAGCAAAAAGGAATAAAATGTATAAAATAACATACAAAATCACTTCAGCCCATAACTTTAGTACAAGATAATACCACCTTGTATAAAGAAATGCATATCACCCTGTACAATGTTAATACATCACCCAGTAAACTCCTTTCCTTATATACATCAAGCCTCTTCATTCCATTTCGTCCATTCAAAGCTGAGAAACAACTAAAGTAAACATTATCTTAACAACAACAATCAAACAAGAAGATTTAAACAAAGATCAAAACTGCAATCCAAAGATCTGAAAGCAAATCAACCTGAAGCAAGAAAAAAAATATATATATATATATACAGGCTTTGCTTTCTGTTCTCTGTACAACTCCAAGGTGAGCAACTCCTATTTTTAGAGCCTACCCTGTTTTGATTTCTTGTTGCTTGTGAGTAAACATCAAATCTTGAAGTTTCCAGTTTAAAGTTTAATTGAAAATAGTACAGGGGATTCATTGATCATATTTGTTTTGCATATGCTTTAGCTTGAGTACACTTCTGTGTTCTATATATCTCTGTTTATAGTTGCAGAGTGAATATCTTTTTTTCCAAAATTCAAATTATTGTCTGTGAATCATTGTTAGGTTTAAATTTCTATCAAAACAGAGATTAAAACTTAGATTAAGATTTTTTGAAATTGTTTAGAACATTGTTGAAAAGTATACTAATGTAAATTGTTTTACAGATAATCAAGTGATTATTTGGTAAGAGTCGATTGTTGTAAAATATTAATTTAGGATTATATATTGAATTCATATCCCAAGACAAGATTTTTAAAACAAAGATCAAGATTTTTAGATTTATATTTAAAGAGCAGTTTGAATATAAACAAAGATTGCATTTTTGTAAAATTCTGGTTATCGATCCAATTTAAAATGATGGAACTTGAATTGAAGCTTGTGTGAACATCATTGATCTTGGGAAAATTATCAGATAAATTTTCAATTGTGTATATTGTTGGGTCAAACCATTTTTAGGGTTTTACTTCCAGTTTTTGCACTTGTCAGTGTTTTGTCAAGTTCGTCATCAATACGCGATCGAGTCGCACGCGCTTCTGGGAGGTGGAGGAGAGGATGTTGACGAAGAGTTGACTGAAGTTCTAAGCGTTTCGATGGCCGAGGTTGGGTGAACGAGTGGTTGCCAGGTTTTGAGGGGATGTGCTTTCACGCGTTCCAGGCTTTAAGCACGAACTCGAATTTGATTCGAGATGTGGTGATGGGTTCTGGTGATCGCGAGGTCATCTAGGGATAGTCGACGATGGGTTGCGACGTTGGTGAGTGGCCGGAGGTGGCTGGAAGCACGGTGCACGTGCATATTGGAAGGACTGTCGTTTTTATTTGGGTGGTGCGGTTTGGACTCGGGAAGAACTCGAGTTATTCGAGTGTTTTACTCGAAGTAGTTTGTTAGCGTGGAGTTGTTTTTAGTATGCTACAGGTTTTTATAAAAGCCTGTCAATGTTTCGGGGGGGTTCGTCTTCTCGGGAAGGACTCGAGTACTCGACTCCAAGCAGGAGGAAGTAGGACTCGGAGCAACCTGGGTTGGTTCGAGACAGTGGAGCATTTCAGGTTTTAGTAAACCTAGTTGTTTCAGGTTTAACTTAGTTCAATTTTTAAAACGGGATGAAAAGTCTTTTGAAATCTAAGTTCAAAATTTGAACCAGGATTTAAACAGCGTTTGAATTAAAAGTTTAAAGTAAAATGAAACTTTTGAAATCTTAAAATGAAATTTGGATTTTAATCAAGATTTAAATCAGAGTTTTAAATCAAAGTTTAAAGCCAAGTTTAAATCAAATGTTAAATATGAATCCAAGTTTTCTTGAATTAAAATATGTGATTCAAATCAGTTTTTAAATCTGAATGTTTTAAATTAAGTAGTTAGTTTAAAAGCTTTTCCTTATATAAGTAATAGATGTCATTTACATTTACTTTTAAGGATTTTTGATTGAACTTTAAATTGGATCAATGTTTAAAAGAATGATCATTTTGAATCTTAAATTCAAAATGTAATTTAAATTCAAAGGTGTAATATTAAAAATACACTCAAAAGTTAATGAAATCATTAATAAAGAAATTGATTATCTTAGAGATAATTAAGGTAATAAAATGATTTAAATTAATAAGGTAATTAAAGAATGATTTATTTAATTTATAAATAAATAATTTTGATTAATTTATAGTTAGAAATGATTAATAATGAATTAAGCTAAGATAATTTCTCAAGAAAGCAATGTTATTAGTTAATGAAGATAATTAACTAGAAATTTTTAAGTAATTAAATTAATGTGATTAATTTTGATAATTAATTAGATTTATTAATTAAGATAATCAATTGTAAACGGTTAATTACTTAATGAAAGCAATTAAGGGATTAATTAATTATGTAACTGGTTTAAAGGTTAATTAATTAATATGATTTATTAATTAAGGTAATTAATTGGAGGATAATTAATTAATTAAAGGTTAGTCAATAGATGATTAAAGGTCAATTAATTAAAATGGTTTATCATTAATTAATGATTAATTAACCAAGATTTGTAGTCATTCATAAGTAATTAATCTGGTATAAATTAATAAGTGATCCTACTTGTGAATGTTGGACTTGACTGAATAATTGGATTGTTTGATATTCTCTGATATACGATGCTTTGTGATACACCCTGATTTATGTTGTGATCTGTGATAAATTATCTGTGATGAAATTTATTATCTGTGATTTTTATATATCTGTGATCTGTGCAATGAACGATAAGCGTTATAGTTTATATCGCTTATCAACTATATCCTATATTTTGATCTGTGATGATTCATCGTGTTGCACTATTGTGTTAAACCCCTGGACTACACTTTTACACACACAAATATGGATTTCACGTGGAAATCGGTTAAGTCACAGATAATTTAAATTTGATGTTTTTGAAATTGAAATTGGAAATTTGGGTTTAAAGTGAAAAGCTTTTGAAATGGAATTTCAAAGATAAAAGTTATTTTGAATAACTTAATCGAGTTTTGAAAATTTAAATAATTTGATTTAAATTTGAATTCAAGTTTGAAATTGTATCCTATGATTTGAAACTAGGGATTAAAGATGATATAAATGTGTTTATATGAATTTAAACCATTTTAAAAGTATAAATTTGAGAATTTGGATTTAACCCAAGAACTTTAACTCGTATAGATGAATCAGATTTCCAAAATGAAAACTGTTGTTTTAAAAGGATAAAAAGCTTTCAGATAAGAAGTGAAATTCCAGTTTAATTTAAAGGAATTTCAAGTTTGAATTGAAAAATGGTTTTTCAAGTTATGAATAAATCTTTTTGAAAACTATGAATTAAATCTGTTTATTTTTAAACAGATTTAAATGATGTTTTGTTTAACCCATTCAAAATGAAATTGTTTTGAAAGCTATAATTTAAATCTTTGATTTAAAGATTTAACGAGTTAATCCAATTGAAACGGAAATTGTTTTGAAATCTGTGAATGGATTTTTGTTGAAACTGGGTGAACTTTGTGAAATAAATCTTTTTGTTTAAAGATTTGAAAAAGGTAATTTGTTTTAACCATTCGAATGAAAAGTTTTGCTGTGATTTAACTGAGACCCCAGTATCCATATGTTTTAAATATTTCGCTCACTATTCGGGTTAGCCGGGAAAGGACCTTTGGGTCGTATAACCCATTCCGAATAGTGATACGTCGTATATGGATAGCATTTGAAGACCGGTGGTGAAGACCGGATATTTTCGAAAATGAAAGGACAACTCATTGAATGTCTCTACATCAACTGGTCCCCAGTATAGAGATTTGATCATCCTTTGTGATGGGAAGTCCGGACGTGATTAGAAAATTATCCGGAATTGCAAGGGCTTCTTTGGAAGTGCCTTCGGTTCTGTTCGAACCCGGAACAGACTTGTATGGTTACATGTCTGACATTACACTTTGAGATATAAAGCCGATTTCTTTCAAATACATATCTGTTGGTGGCGGAGAATTTATTCTCTTAGCTTAACACCCTTCTCTGAGACGTACGAGCTCAGAGGTTATGTAGTTATCAGCGATATATCCTAATTTGGTAATGTGACATGTTGAGTGTTGCTGTGTAATGATCAGTGTTTGATCATTTGTGATATGATCATTTGTTTGATCATTTATCTTTGTGATCATTTCTTTGATCATTTGTTTGACCCGAAGCATGGCTTTGTGACAAAGCATAGCTTTGTGGACGAGACTTCGTCGAGCCTCACACCCCGGAAATGGTCAAAACAGGAAGGATGCGGCAAGGTTCTAGGGAGTAGCGCCTCTTAGTGTATGTCATTCCTTCTGGATAGAGGTGGTATCATGGTATGGATCCCAGATACTTAACCTATTTTGATACTGCTTATTATGTGGTTGATGGAAATCGAGGATCCTTGGGAAGATCGGTTACGATCGGGGGATGGCATACGCGTGTCATTAGTTACCTATTTTTGCAGAGGTAACCCGGCCTTGTGTTGGCAGAGATCCGGTTAGGTTCTCGGGACGTCATTCCAGAGGCGTTCCTTCGTGGCATAGGAAGTTCCTTAGCCTGACCATTTGTTGGAAATCCAAAGAAACAATACGAGCCTTTACAATTCCAATTGTATAACCTGTCTCCTCAGGAGGCAGCTATAGCAGGCATAACATAATGGTACCTATGCTGGCTAAGATTTATATTCTACTTTCGAAATGTTTTCTACACTATGCACTAATAATAATAATCAAATGATTTGATTTTGCGTAGTAAGCATCTTTGACTAACATAAGAAGAAATCTCCTCCAAGTCTGCGTTTGCATTGTGTGTGTGGTGGGAGGTCTTATGGTAGTTACATTTTCAAAACGCATTGCGAATTGACTTTAAAATTCTCTGCTATTGTTTTTTTTTAAAGATAAACTGTTTTTGTTGCTCACACCAGTCCCATGACTGATCCGAAGTTTATTTTTTCTTTCCTAAACTCTGGATGCTCAAAATTTTTCTACACGAGCAGTCTAGAGTTGGGTTTTTCAGATATTCAGATTTAGTAGATTATCTGGAGCTAGTTCAGTCTTTGGGTATGGACTGCACTTGCTTATCTTTGTGCATCGTTATTGAGAGTTCAAGCTATTTCTGGATTGGTGCTTTGAAGATGGAGATTATCCGCTGCTGATGTTATCGTTTTCTTTTCCGCTGCTATTTATTGTATCATATCTCTGATGTATATAGATATTCATTGTATCATCATTGTATCTGGATATTGTATCAGATGTTGTATATCTATATTCTTTTTCTTTTCCGCTGTGTTGTTTACTTAACTGTGTTATAAGCTCCGGAGAACCAGATTCCGCATTTGAATCTACGGCATTTCGAGTACGAGTGGAGTACAGGTGCCGATTTTCGAAGGCCGGCTTTTGGGTCTTTACAAAACGGGTCTTCCATTCATTAGTATTCTAAAACCTTTTTAAAACCATATTCTATGCTCCTGCATCCACAATGGTTAAAACATACATTTCAAAATAATTATGATGATATGCATACTTGAAAACAATTAGGATTTCCCATCATACATTAGTTAGACTAACCAACTAAGTTTCAAGTGACTATCCATCTTATAATTTTAAGGACTACTTATCCCATTTTAGACTTTATTTACATCAAAGAGGAACTATCCATCCCACAATCATTTTACTTAAGCTGATGTGGACTTTCCATCTCACATCCCATAGTTTTCCTAGTATGACTATGAACCTTTCTTTAATCATATGGAGACAATCCATCCCCTTCATGATGTTGACTATCCATCAACCATCCCATAGTTTTTCTAGGATGACTATGAACCCATCACTTAAAGATATGGAAAATATCCATCCCTAACATGATGTTGACTATCCATCAAACATCCCATAGTTTTCCTAGAATAATTATGAATCCATCACTTAAAGATATGGAGACCCCTTTTTCCGATCAAAAGCTTTTTTTGCCAAATTAAGTAAACTTTTTTTTAATAAACTTGCCTACTTGTAAACATTTGATTAGCTTTCACAAACTTTTAAATAATTAGGATAATATTTTCCGCATTTTCTCAGAACTAAAATCAAGTTAACATTTAATAAATAAGCCCTTCCTCTTATCAAAACAATTAAATCATTTAAGTCCTCATTTCAAAATAATTAAATTTCCATACTAAATCACTTAGTAAAAATCCCTAAAAATTCCATAAATTCACTTTAATCATGTTATCAGACATATCAAAATTCTAGACCCAAATTCTTAACATATTTTCCAAAATATATTTATAAACCCAAATAACCATATTTTTCTTTGAAAATTCATAACTAATTCTCCATGGCTTGGAAAATTATGAAAATTGAAACCCAACTCCAAAATCATGTTTTCCATAACATATAATTTTCCCATGGCATTTCAAAATCATTAAATCTCGGTTTTACCCTAAAACCGTATATATCTCCTTTAAACAACCATGTTTAAACATATATAAATCATAAATCAAGCATATCGGCATTCTATATATCATAAAAACAGATTTACCATTAAATCCGAAACCATATGATTATAAAACCGAAAATAAAGATGTAGAAATTATTATTCACCGTAGATTGGATAAGGAAATTGAAGTTTGAATGAGATTGATTTCTTCTAGCTTGATCCTAAGCTTTTACTTTGATTTTTCACTTCTCTTCTTCCTAATGGTCGGCCTTGCTTTCTTCTCATGGTTATAAATTTTGTTTGAGATAAAATGAACGTGTATGACTAAGGAGAATAGTATAAGGGGAGAATATGGGCGGCAATTTACCCTAATGCCCTTATGTTTAATTACTTAATCATTTAATAGTTCATTTAGTTAAATAAGCACGGCAACTTAATTTATTAATCAATCCTCAATCTCTTTATCTACATTATTCTATTTAATTTATCCAATTAAAAGTCCTGAATAATGTTAAACAAAAATTAGGGGTGTAATAGAGGGATCCTGGAGAAGGCTGAGAGCTGTTAATCTTCTATTTGGTTATCAGCGATATAGACACTACTTATCCACCTATATGAGATCAATGTAGATATGGCTTAGAGCTGATAAGATCATTTGTTAAGACTGATGCCAAAATAGTTATTTATGATGTTCAGAGCACATAGGGTTGGGAGTTTAGATGACTACCTATGATTTTGAGAGTTGTGTAGATTATTAGAGCTTTGACAGACTGTATGATTACTCCATTAGCTGAGAGCCAACTCGATTACTAGGAGTTTGAAAGTCTAGATGATCGTTACGTGACTATATTCCTCTTTGATTGTTTATTAGACTATATGTCCATGTAGTTGTGTAACCCCGTACACACTGATTATATCGTTATCGAGGATAGCTAAAGATGCCGAGAGCATGGAGTTGGACCATGTACATATCTTTTATGGTTAGCTGAAAGATGACCTTAATTACCGAGGATGTGCCATATTTGTATTCTTGTGTATGCTTGATTTAGAAGTTTGTTTATTCATTATCATATGTGTGAGTATGATGGACCTTAGGCATGTCCACTTAACGATTATCTAAGAGATAATCTTAGGCATTGCTAAGAGCATGTCCTATGTAATTAATGATCTCTTAATGGTATTTGGATGCATGGATCGTTTCACCCATTCGATATTATACTCCTAGTATGTAGTTTGATTTAACTATTAAATGGGTGATATTACTTTTTCATAGTTCTATGTTCTGATGTGATGCTACTATTGCGATATAATAACATCTGAATTTTAGACATAGTTTGATTCGTTTGTTATTTATATAATACTCGAGTCAGTCTGAGACACTTCGGGTTCAGGGACAAGATGATGGGTTTATGGATGATGGGATTAGATGGAAGATAGGGTATTATATATCATTATGTATTGAGATATTTCATGTATGTATGATATTGTTGTATATTGGACATTCATTGTATTTATTTATCAGTTGGTGGTAATTTGACTTATTTTATCCCATCCAGATTTGTATTATTTTATATTATATCTCATTACTGCATTATTGACTTTATGTTCTCTATGTTTTCTATTTTATATTATGTATTGTTCTATCCTGAAGGCACACATGTTTACTACTTTGTGCTGATATTGGGTATGTAAGGTGAATTCTTTATTCGATTTTTGAATACGTACTATTGTTAGCCCACAGGAATATTCATGTGTGTAAGTTCAATCTCGTCTCATTCTCTGTATTATCATATAGTATTATCTATTAATAGACTTTGGTAGTATGGATATGAAGGTGGGGTATTACAGTCTACTTTATATTGGTGTTATGAGATCTAAAAATATCATTACAACTTCGTGCAAGGAGGGCCAAAACCCTACTAATTTATTTTGCAATCTCAATCATAAACCTAACCATCACCTTTCTAAAACATGCACCAAGTTGCTTCACAAAATCTCGTCAACCCCCCTCCCTTACATCTACTAGTTGAAACGGCACAACAGCCAACAAAACAAAGCCTAAAACTGACTCAACATCCTCAAAACTACTTATGGACCCACCACATAACACCTTAGAAAATCACGTCCTATAAACCCTCGGTGAACTAGTGGCCTAAATAAACAAATGAATGGCTTGGTTGAAGAAACATGTGGCCCAATACCCATCTCTAGCCACCTTCACTCTTACAATAAATCCATATCTTACTACTAGGAATCACCAACCAAAAAAACTACATAGTTGACTGATAAAAATGACATTCTAAGCAATATGAACCGTGTAGCTAGGTCCCGGAGTAGTAGAGTAAACCTCAAAGTGTAGATCCAAGCAAACCCCAACATCAAATAAAAAAGATCCAATATTTATACCTTACCGCTTGAGAAATGCAAAGAGCCCACTATGTGGAGGGAGGTAGGAGGCGGGTGGTGGATGGCAAGTCATGTCCAGTCTCAAATGGAGGTCTAGTAAAAATGAATACAAAGACGAAGAAATTAGATACTTAAAAGCCAAAGTTGAGAAGCTTCTAAAGCTATGTTGATAGTCTGAAGAGAGGAAAAGGAAAGGTCTGATCAATTCATCATTCATGAGGAGATTATCGAGTCAGACTTTCCTGACAATTTTAGGGGCCTGGCCATAGATAAGTACGATGGTTCATCAAACCCAAAAGGCCATCTGAGTACTTTTGAATATCCCATGGATATTTTGAAGATTGGGAGGCCTTCCCGGTGTAAATTATTCGTAGTTTATCTAATTAGGACAACATTAAGGTGGTTATGGAGAAACAGGTATGGTGAGATCTATTCCTCATCCCAAATGTGAGAAGACTTCTTTTGACAATTCAATGCTAGTAGGGAATCCTCACTCAATCCAAGCACGCTTTCCTGCATGAAATAAAAGTAGAATGAATATCTATGTAGCTCTACAAAAAATATTCAAATATGGAGGAATGAGAATAGGAGTTACAAATGAAGAAGCTCTATTGATGGTAGCATGCTCAGAGATAAAGAGGGAGATGGTATTTTTGACTAAGAATATTAGAAACCTATGCATGAGTATGAAAGCATTTAGTGATCATGTCAGTGGATGCATCAGAGTGTAGGAGGCTAGTAAATTTAAGAAAGCACAGGATGATAAAACTACCACCATCCAAAATGATTGGGAAAGTTGGGGTAGAAGTTTGTCATCAACATGCTAAGTGGAAAAGGGAATTCAACTTCATAGCACATACACTTCTAACCCATGAGGAAGGATGTAACACCCCACCTCTATACACATACTATCTAAGAGTATTTTAGAGTAATACTATCTGATAATATGGAGAATAAGGCTATAAGTGGTACACGCGTGAATATTTCCATGGAATAACACTGGTATATATTAAAACATCAAATAAATAACTCAACTATACATACTGAGTATCGGTACAAAGCAATAAGCACATGTGCCTCCAGTATAAAACAATACACAATATAAATAAGACAGTAGAGAACACAGAGTCAGTCATAGCAATAACATATAATATAATGATCGGTATAAATACAAAATATCTTAAATGATGTTTGTCTAACTATAATGTAATAAACTAATAATGTACAACTCGATATCATATACATGCATACAATGATTCAATGTCATGCAATTATCAAGTAATAATCCTAACATAGTCCCCCTTTAAGCCCAATAAAAAATGCTAGTCATATCATCCCCGTACCTGAAATGTCTCAGACTCACCAGAGCATTATAAAATAATACATGGGTCAGACTATGTCTGATCGATTAACTATAATAAGGATAATTGAATGTAACATGGAATGATAGTATAATAACTCCCTAATATGATCAGTTTCATCAAACAATGTGCTAAAGGATGCATATAAATATAGAAAATGTGTATAATGCCATAAATAATCATCAAGGCATCACATCATCCAAATATCTCAAACCCATATGAAGTCAATCAACATTGATATTGAAAGATGTGATCATCCATATGGAAACAAATCAAAACAAAAATCATAGAATCAACACAAATGGGTGAATCACATGTATCTAGAAATCAACATTCAAATCCCGATAACATCCATAATATCAATATAAGTAGACATCTAAAATCAAAACATAGTATCAACAACACACGCCAAAGGAAGATGTAATCGACGACACACGCCTATGATAATATAGTTGGTGCCAAATAAATATAATCGACAACACATGTCTAAAAAGATAAGCGGCAGCACATGTGAATGAATAGTGGTCGACGACACACGCCAATGAGATAGAAAAGACAACACATGAAATAAATAGTATTTGGCGACACACGCTAAAGAACGATACGGGGATTGATCATACATAGGACATGGTCTCTAGTATGATCATAGTTTATCATCTCTAGTAGGAGAATAAGCACTTATTTGCATCACAACACACCAAAACCAGACAAGAGACTGACAGACACATATATTCTAGGAGACAATAGACGTAACTGGCAAACACAACACACATTCCCATCCAGCACGGCTCATACAGTCTTGTTTATCTTGACGGACATCGTGACTCCTATCCATCGCATGTCATAAACACACTATAGGACTACGCTCTGCATTGGTCATTCCCTGCTTTGCCCCTAATGGTAATAGACTACCGGCCTAGGTAGCACAAGGGGATAAATATCGCGACACATGGCTCTATACATTGCCAACACACGGCCATAAATATTGTCAACATATGACTATAACATTGCCGATACACGGCTAGAACGATGCCAACACACGACACTGGGGTGTCACAGATCTGAGGTGTGACCACCGTGATTAGGCCGCTAAGGTGGATACTGGACAATCTAGTTCACTCTCAAAACATAAAGTGAGTTGGACAGTGATAAACAACCGTAATAGCTCGCACCTCACTTAACCCGGGTATTGTCCCCAACTTAGTCACCTTCGCCTCATGGGCCAAACCGGCGGGGTTTTGTTCCTCAAAAGGCCTCAATGTTATTATACGGTGTAGGCTTTGGTATATAAGTACCCACTTCATAGTGTTTTCCACGATGCGTGACTATAATTCCCATTTTGAGGGTTGTTACAATCTCCCCCTTTTAGAGCCCAATGTCTTGTTGGCTCATGAACATAATTCCACCTAGGCGTTGTGGTTATAACACCATAATTCCGGCTGGGTATATAGGCTCGTCGTTGGAGTTTATGGGATTTCATGCCCATCATGAAGTTTATGGGATTTCATGCCCATCTTGGAGATTTATGTGATTTCATGACCATCTTGGAGTTTATGGGTTTTCATGCCCATCTTGAGGTAACACGCGTGTCCGATGAGTTTTCATGCTCACCAATCTTAGAGTATTTTTAGGTGCCTTTCCCCTTTTTATTTCTAGATTTCTATTATTGATTTCTAGACTCTATGAGATTTGAGATTTTCACCAAAATATCTTGGGATTTGCTTTTTAAGAAGCTAAATTTGATTTTATGGTTTTAGTGAATAATATTTAAGAATGATGATATTCTTTTTCAGATTCAACGCTATTTGGCTATGTGTTATTATTGTGTATTATTGTATCATTATCATTATTATCTCACATTGACTTGAATTAAAACTAGACTGACCCATTTATTATTTATAATACTTGAGTCAGACCGAGATGTTTCAGGTGCTTCTATTTGATGACTTCTAGAGTTGGATCTTTCAGGAGCTAGTTAGATGTACATTATCATCATTTCATGTAAACTCATGTTGTAGTTATTTTAGTTATCAAGATAGAGACTCCTTTTGTGTACAAGTGTATTATTTTAGGTCATCATCTGTACATTATATGTATTCGGTGGATCACTTATAACCACCATTTTGTAGGCACTTCATGTATGTATTCATGTTCCTTTCAGCTTTATGAGATATGAATATTCTTCTATTGCGTACTGTGATTCTGTAATCTATGATATTTTATATTGTTCTAAATTGTTTTAAGCCACTATATTACTGTTTTGCGCCTGGATCGCATACGTTGAATCCACTCTTATAAGGAAATACACACACACTCACCAACTCGACGTATGGATACTCTCCCAAAACAATACTACGGGTGGTCACTCCTAGCTAGCCTTATTCTCTGCATTAGCATACGATATTACTTAGCTATATCCTTTGTTAATATGGATCTAAAGGTGGGTGTTATAGCCCGCACATCACTTAATGTAGATATTATCCCTAACTTATTCACCTTCGCCTCATTGGCCAAGCCAAGGTGTAGGGTTTTGTTCCTCAAAAGGCCTCAACGTTATTATGAGGTATAGGCTTCAGTATATAAGCACTCCCTTCATAGTGTTTTTCCACGATGTGGGACTATAATCCCCATTTTGAGCGGTGTTACAAATATTATAAATATACAATAGCCAACACATAACTATATACATATACCTACCATGGTACTATACATATATTGACATACAGCTAAATACATGTACCGACACACAACACTATATATATGCTGACACGTAGCTAAATACGTATGACAACACATGGCTCGATATAGTAATTGACACACAGCTTCACATGGTCAACACACAACTATAATATATTCACCGCAGTGAGTATCACACACCGTATCCCCATATTGAGTTTCATCCATAGGCAAAGGATAACCAAATAAATAACACAACGGCATCCTATACCACCACGTGTTGCTAGTTCGTCAATACAAAGCTCATACATCACACTCGCCCTTCTTTATTCTATATAACGAGTCCAAAGAATAACCAAAAAAAGTGTTACCTAAAATCCTATACTATAAGGCATCACTAAACCGTTTATTGCAATTTCTCATCACACGGAATAAATACCAATAAATCAGACCAAAAGGATGTCATCACTGTATCATATCAAATTACTAAACAAATCCATATAATGATAAATCATTCATATAATCCAATTCAATGTAAGAAGAAGTAAAATTTCGATAAACAAGATAAATAACTTATCCAAAGTTACATATAGGTATAAAACAAACAAATTAATATTCCATAACTCACCACAACATATAATCTTATACGGCAGAACAAATATTTAGAAATGGATATTAACGATATACCATAGGACTAAATAGATAATTAACTAAACCCAATTATCATATATAGTAAAAAAAACATTTCTAAATATTTTATAATATTAAATAATAATGTAGTATCATTAGAATATCCATTACTTCCAATTGATAACCCTCAATAAATTATGAAACTAAATATCACATTTAAGAATAATTCTGTATATAACTAAATACTATTTATAAATTCATAATTAACTAAATACAATTTTCAAAACTAGAACTCTATTAAGATTTCATAAATATGCTTTGAAAACCATAGCATATCATTTAAGAATTATTTCGTATCTTCTATTTAAATAGTACCATTGAAATCACTTATTAATTTAAGAGACTTTAAACTAAATTTGTAATCATATATAATACATACATATATATATATATCTGTGTATGTGTGTGTATGCATATATGGTTTAGTTTAAAATAACAACACCCTCTCGCACTCAACATATTTATACATTAACACACCCATACATGTTTAAACAAACAGATACAACATACTCACTCACAATCACAAACACCTACTCCTCATTCCAGCAATAGCAAATGCACACATGCACATAACTGTAGCATACACAAACACTAACGCATGCACACATGCATAGTAACATTTATATACATACACGCAAGTTCTCTAATACACACAACTCACTAACTCAACCTGTATAAAAACAGTAATATATATTTATATATTTCCTTCCACTCCCATTCAATTCACGATACAAAATAGTGTACAACACATTCAACAATATTAATATAGAGCATATGAAGAAACTCACGCAAGACCCACATATACATACGCAAGCATACACTCAATGGAATACACACGCATGAAAGGACACGCACGCTTGTGAAAAGATCCCGGGTTGCTCACGCAACCCTCCTCTACATGTGCACTAGTCAACCAAGACCAATTGACCGATCGGTGGCAGGTTGGAGTCTGTTCTGGTTTCGGGTGATGCATTGGCGATTCTGATCCCATTATCACCTACTTCTTCCCTCTTTTTGGTCAATGTTTCATATCCTATATCCTCTTCGCTATGCACAAACTACTTGATCAAGTTCGATACAAGTGAGAGGATAGAATTGAGGATATAGAGTAATTTACAAATGCTCAACTTGATTTAAATTTTGAAATGAGCAATATTGACATAGTTATGAGTATAAAAGTAGTCACCTTAATGGAAAGATCACTTGCCTTGTTAGCTCCTTCTTGATCCTCCACTATTCCACCTGTTGCTCTTTATTGTAATCACTTTTTACTCAAATTGATGCTCAACCTAATTATTTGATTGAGAATTAATGTAGAGATGTTGAGAAATTAGGATTTAAAGTTATTCTAATTTGTAAATTTAATTTGGGTTTTCATCTAAATTATGAAGGGGAAGGTTAGGGAATGGAGATAAATTTCTAAAGTTATTAAACGTTTAAGCCTGGGATATATTTATACTTGTGTTAGAAGCATCAAGGGATGGAAATCTCTGGATAATGGAACATCAGTAGACAAGAATGAGGGTTTGGGTTTGAGTAGTTAGGTTTTGTTTTCACTTCTTTTCTCTTCTTTCTTTTGTTTGCTTTATGAAATATAAATACATTCAAGCTCGAAATAATTTAATTACTTTACCTAATCATTTCTTTTACAAAATCACTTTCCAATAAATTACAACTTTATTTATTTCATAAAAACAATTGTTCATAATTTTAATTAATTAATTAATTCAAATCATTCACCAATATAATTCCAAAACTATATTAACAAATTTCCTCACTTATGAAAATAAACTTAATATTAATGAAATTCTAATTTATCATTATTTCCAGAATAATTCATTTATATTTCAAATTCCAAATAATTAATAAATTATTAAACCTCTACTATGTTAAAATATTTCTTATCATTCTCTTAATTATCACTAATTATCTTGTTATAAAGTTCTGATATTCTAAAATGAATCCAAATCACTTAAGTTAAATTCCAAAAATACATTTTAATATTTATTATTAATTATCCCAAAAACTGGATTATTATATATTCCCCCCTTAACAAAAATTGCATCCTCACAATTTACTTAGGAGTAATCTATGACATAACTAATAATTCCATAATTATAAAATACTCTCCTTTTATAAACTCATTATCAATAGAAATTCATCTTATACATAATTCAAACACTGTTAAAATTCATGTAAACTTCAAAATATCTTACAATAATCCAAAATCTTATCAACAAATTCTTTTAAAGTACTATTTTGTTTCAAAACTCTCTTTATTTTATAATATAAATACCTTAATCTAATTATAAATTTTAATATTTCCAAAAGTAAGACTGATATTTCATATTAAAATAATCTAATAAATAATTTTTCTATAAATATACATATAAAATACCATGTTATAAAATATACATTTCAAAGGTTCCTAGCGATAACTTCATTACTTAAGACACCGTAAGGACCTAATGCCAAAAATTACAATTTGATACAAGTAAACAGTAACCAATCAAGAATAAATATAAACAACCCTCCAAGGTTCTCAGCAAGAAGCAATCTATTCATTCTCGCTGCACACTCTGATTAGTAACGGATCAGATTCTAATAATTTATACGATGCCACCCTAGGTCAATCAATTTCTATTTTATACTTTATAAAAAGTAGTAAATTAATATATATATATATATATATAAACACACACAAATACGTCCCAGATAATTACCCTAGTAGTCATCCTATAATATGTTTGTATACTCTTATTATCTTTATTACTATATGTTAATTACCCATCACACCCAAAAGGAACAGGTACTCTAAGTCTCATCTAGGCCAACGACGTGTCTCTGTTATATGATGTATTTTGTTATACCAGCCCTGATACCAATATGTAACACCCCTCCTCTATACCCATACTATCAAAGTGTATTACAGAGTAATATTACTATTAGATAATGCAGAGAATGAGGCTATACGAGGTACACACACGAATATTCCTTTGGACTAACACTGGTATGTATTAAAACGTCAAATAAATAACTCAACTATACATACATAGTATCAGTACAAAGCAATAAACATGTGTGCCTGCAGGATAGAACAATACACAATATAAATAAGATAGTAGAGAATACAGAGTTAGTCGCAACAATAACATATAACACATAACATATAGCCCATAACCGAGCCCAAATACAGAGTCCGTCTCACTATAATGTAATAAACTAACAATATACAACTCAATATCATATATGCATACAATTATTTAATGTCATATAAGTATCAAGTAATAATCCTAACATAGTCCTCCTCAAAGCTAAATAAAAAAATGCTAATCATATCCTTCTTGTACCTGAAATGTCTCGAACTGACCCAGGCATTATAAAATAATACACATGTCAGACTATGTCTAATCAAGTGAATATAACAAGGGTAACTGAACATAATAAGGAATGAATATAAAATAACTCACTAATATAATCAAATCATCAAACGATATGCCAAAGGATGCATATAAATATAGAAAATGTGTATAATGCCACAAATAATCATCAAGGCATCACATCATCCAAATATCTCAAACCCATATGAAACCAATCAACATCGATATTGAAAGGTGTCATCATCCACATAGAAATACATCAATACAGAAATAATAGAATCAACATAAATGGGTGAATCACACGTATCCAGAAATCAACATTCAAATCCTGATAATATCCAAATATCAATACAAGTAGAAATTTAGAATCAAAACACAGTAAACGCGACACATGCAAAAGGAAGATGTAGTCGGTGACACACGCCTATGATAATATAGTTGTCGCTAAACAAATATACTAAACGACACACGTCTAAAAATATAATTGGCAACACATGCTAATGAATAGTGGTTGGCTACACACGCCAATGAGATATAAAAGACAACACATGGAATAAATAGTAGTTGGTGACACACACCAAAGAAGGATACGAAGATTGATCATACACAGGACATGGTCTCTCGTATAATCATAATTTATCATCTATAGTAGGAGAATAAGCACTTATCTATATCACAACACACCAAAACCCGATAGGAGACTAACATACACACATGTTCCAGGAGACTACACACGTAACCGACAAACATAACACATGTGCCCACCCAGCATGGCCCCTATGGTCTTGGTTACCTCGACGAACATCATGACCCCTATCCACCGCATGTCATAAACATATTGTAAAACTACGTTCTGCATTAGTCACAACCCTGCTTTGCCCCTAATGGTAACAGACTACTAGCCTATGTGACACAAGGCACTAACCATCGCTGACACATAGCTCTATAATTTCCAGAACATGTGTAACGACCCAACCGCGATACCCAGATTAGCAAAGAACATTACAATTAATATCGTCTGCTAATCCGGAGAATACGGCTTGTTAAGGGTGATCGAATGTGAATATATCTTTATACTAACACTGACACGTCATTTATACCTTTTAACTTAATATATGAACTTAGTTTGACATGTACAGTGTTAATACAAAGCAATAGACACACCGATTTCAGAATCAGAACAATATATCACACAAATAACAATCACAGATCAAAGCGGAATAAATTTTAACTTATACATATACAAATTATTTAGTTTACAAAATGAAATACAAAACTCGATTGTTATACAAATTTGACAATTCTCTAATCTCAATTATACATTTATATACAAGGTCCAAATTCCTAAATGTGATAAACTAAAAGTCCAAACGTTTATCTCCTTGCTAGCACAATCATTCAAAGGTCAACCAGTCCTGTAACTTGAAAAGTCTCGGCCTGACCCGAGCAAAATAACACTCGGGTCAGACTATCTCTAAATATCCAATAGGGTGAGAACAAGATATAACACAAGAACAAACAACATATAAGTAAATACAGTTGTCCAGGATATAACAAGTCACGGGAATTAATTTAACTTAGAGCTCATCACAAGGCACATGGTTATACATTTAAGTCACGGACACATATTAGTCCCTAAACACTGAATTCATAAACAAAACACAACATCTCTAATCACGCAGATATCAATGATTAACTCATAATCGAGTTATAAGTTTAAGTCACAAACACGAACAAGTCACTAAACACAAAATAACAGAATTGAATTAACATCCATCACAAGACATAAGAACATATATTTATTTCACGAACACAGAACAGTCACAGAATCCTAATATCCAGAATCCAAGAGATCTTAATCCAAACCAATCGTAATGATCGTCCAAAACAATCGCAATGATTGTACTCAAAAGCCGTGGCAAACAAACAAACAAATTGGTATCACTCGAACTCAGACCGGGAACACAGAATCATGGAATCACAGAATGATCTCAAGGATAGTCCATACCAATCAAGGTGATCGTAAAAAACATGACTCGATAATTCCACATTTATTTAATATTATTAAATTATTATGTTTGAAAAGAAATCCAGGAATAAACTTCTTAAGGATCTAGCAGCCACTTGCCACACACCAAAAGAGAGTAAACTCTAAAGTGCCAAATACTGTCACCTTCAGTAATCACTAGAATTTAACCAAAACGTCCTATATCGTATGGTGAAACTCAAGTATTTACTAAAATCTAGTAAATATCACTTATTACGGATGCCACTAGAAAACCTAAACCATGTTATCTTAAGGATCTAGCAACCACTTATCGCACACCAGAAGAGAATACAACTCTAAAGTGTTAAGTACTTTCCCAAATACGATCACAAGAATTTAACCAAGGCATCCCATACTACCCGGGGAAATTCAAATATTTGTTAATAGGCAACTAAATTCCACTCAAATATTCTATTCAATGAGTTATACTATATTCGATGAAGAGTTATTCGGAAGTATTTAAACCAATCGATGACACTAAGTCGATTATTAGTACTCCTCAAATTATAGAATTAAGGTTCTCAAAATATTTTTCTCTTTTGAGTTTATTGTTTATAAACACTTGTTATGAATTTTCATAAGTTTATTTACTATTTTGATTAAAAAAAAAATTCACTTATTTGATAAAATATTCCATAAACCCGAATTATTCCAAATTTACATTTATGTACACAGTGTATCAAATTTCCGTATAAAACATTCAGTTAATAACCCATATTTTAAAACCACTATTATTATTCATCCAAATCCATTTTGATATATATATATATATATATAAGTTTGAGATTTATAAATTTAAATAAACTCTCTTTCGTAAAATTACTTGTTTATATATTTTCAACTCAAATTTAAAGCATGTAGATCTGCAGTTTCGACCCCATATATCCCATAATTTTTCGAATCTGAAAACATGAAAGTTTTAGGAAAATGTCTAAGCTTTTAAACAAGATAAAGATAATCTAATTTGGACTTACGGTTCAAAAGTTATGGTCAAAATAATCCTCAGATTTTGAATTCACTCTCGCTGTCGTTTATTCTCAGGGCAGCGATAAAGAAATATGGTTTCGATTACTTCAACCTCAAAATTTTGCAAAATTCAAAACATGAAAGTTTTAGAACATAGTTCAAGCTTTCGAAAACATCAAGAATTATCTGAATCCGACTATAAACAAGAAAGATACGTCTAATTTACTAACTGTTTAGTTTAGATAATGTAATTATCAAAGTGACAGAGGTTTGAGTTTGCATTAGAATTTCGATCAAACTATGCTCAAAATTTGCAAATATGTTCAATATGAAAGTTCTCACATACAGAATAATCTTTCCGGAACACTAAGAATCATTGAATTTCAATAAGAAATGAAAAGGATACGACTAAAACAATTATCAGGTTTTTACTTCATTATTGCTATTGTTAATTCCCAGGATAGCGACACTAAAACGTAGTTTTGGCCATGAAAACCATAAAATAATATAAAACATATAAAATGAAAGTTGTAGCAGATTATCTATGCTTTCGAAAACATCAAGAATCGTCAAATTTCGATTACTAACGAAAAAGTTACGGCAATTTTAATTTCAGATTTCAACTTAGCAATTACACATGAACAGAACAACACTATCATATTCAAACTCGATTTCAAATTAATAAACCTCAGAATTTCGAAAAGTTATCAAAAGAAAAATTGTAGCTAACTAATAGACCTATCTACCACAAATAGTTTAGGTCATTTTGGATTAATATGCACTGAGATATCGCAGTTTTATTACAGCAATTTTCCTAATTCAGTTTCAGCAAACAACAACAAAATAATCATATAAGCAACCAATCACACATCCAATTCCACAATTATTTTAGAGAATTCAAAGATATGGAACTATTAATTTGAAGATAGATTATGTGAGTAAAATAACTCACCTTTTTTTCTTGAATTAGCCTTAGCAATCCATTGAAATTGGTTTGCCTTCTTCTACACATTCAAACCCTAGACCTAATCTCAAACTCAAAATAAAAATAGCAAGGATTAAACAATGAAACCAAAAATCAATTAGTCTACAAGATGAATTAGGTTAGAGGGGCTTACTTTTGATTTTGTCATAATTTTCCGGATTTTATTGGATTTAAATACTTGGATTTTGCTTTAGGTTTTGAGAAGTTTCTGTTTGTGTGTTTTTTTTACCAGAGAGTAGTAAAAGAACGTATGATTGTTCTTTGAGAAGGAGGAAGAAAGTTATCACTTTTGAGCACTAATGGGATGAAAATAGATTAAGCCCAACCCTTAGTTAATTAAAACAATACCAACATTTTACACTTTTCTACCATTTTAAAACACCAACATTTTATTGATTACATCACAAAAAAAATTCAAATAAATACACTAAAATTAAGTTCATCACCTAAACTTTATGATTAAATAATAAAATATAAATTCCTTTAATGTTAAATCCTTATTTTAATTATTTTAAACAAGGTGTTTTGCATTTTTCAAAATATAACAACTTAACAAATAAATTAATTAAATTTCATAAATTCTCATTTTTCTTCTTAACTAAAATTACACATTATTAGAAAGCACTAACACATTATTTAACAAGTTTTAAAAACAAGAATTTAATATTTTTATCTCATATATTGCTTATCTAATAAAATACACATTTTAAAACCCTCATTTCAAATTCTTATTTAATTCAGATTTACAACGCTGAAAAATCAGGGTTGTTACAGACTTCCCTTCTTAAACAAATTGCGTCCCCGCAATTTCCTTAATGAAGATCTATAATACAATTTTTTCTCTTGAAACAATTATTTTGTTAACTGGTTTCTAATTTCATTTTCAAAACATTCAATTAATATCACTTCAAATTATAACATTAAACTTAAATTTTTAGTTATCAAAATTTCTCAAAATTCTCAAAAATATTCTAACGCCTAAAATTTGCGGAAAAATTTCGCCAGAGCCTCCTTTTTGCGGCTAGCGTTTCGAAAATTTACAATATGGATATAATTACACAATATACATCCCATCTCAAGGTTGAGGCATCCCGTAGGGAAAAACATAAAAATACAATATTTAATTTTAGATATGTAACGACCCGCCCTTCATATGCCCAGGAAGGCGCATCGTTATTAAGAAAGAAAGGGATAGAAAAGAGAAAAGAAGAGAAAGAAAGAAACAACACATCAGAATCTCACAGCGGAACGAAACAAAATATAATATATCACATAACTATTACATAGTCTTTACATAATCAGAGTACACAACTTATATATCACAAAATAGATAGTTATAAATTCCTGTCTATTATACAACACAAGATACAACTCAAACAAAGACTAGGAGAAACCAACACAGCGGAATACTATATCTACGAATGCTGAAGCCTCCTGCTCCATATCTCCTCCATAGATTCGTCAAAGCTTAACCTGAATCCCTTGGCTACTCGTAAAAATTTGAGTACCCAAGAGTTTAATAAAACAAAAAATAAACACTTGGGTCAGACATGGGTCTGGTGTGAGTAAACGGGTTAAACTTGCTTAACTTCAAAACCTTTTGAAAACAAAGGTATCACGTAAGACTTCCCACACATAAACATGGAAAAGTTTTTACCTTACGCTAACCAAAGCATTGATAGGAAATCCGGTTATATTATAATAGGTCTAGGGTTTTCAAGTAAATAAGAAATAGCTGAAATTGTTACATTATTAAATTCCAGCATACTAGCCAACAAAGTGGGTTATACAATCAAATCCGTTATCACTTATTGGAGATTGAATTCCATGCAATGGCAGAGCTACTGGGGTACCGCCCGTCACAGTACGTGGCCTAGATCACCGTACTGAGGAGTACGCCCGCTCCCCTGCAACACAAAGCCGGAACCATCCCTTACTGGATAATTCCGAATAAAATCACCCCACGGTTGTGATCATTCAACCGCACCACTAAGCCGAAATAAAAAGGGGCATCTAGACAGGGATGACCTTACTCTCAGTGGGTGCTACCCACGAAGCCTTGCTGCACCTCCCCTATTTTAGCCATTCCCGGTTAGTGAGGCTTGAGGCTACGATTACCTTTAATCAGAACAAGAATGTTCATCGTCCACCTGACGATGTTCTGAAAGCATTCAATCCATACAAGTTCGTTCCGGGTTCGAACGAAACCGAAGGCATTATCTCGTTACACTCATTTTGGAATCACCCTCAGAGTTAACGACAATAACCCTTGCACTCTGAATCTTCATCTTCACTTGAGATTCACGACCTATCGTTACTTTGGATCGATGTGGTATTCGGATATCCAAATCTGGAAATCCGATCCCGGTCTCATCGAAATCCAAAGCGTGTCTTTTAAGGCCAAGTTGTTTTAGATTTTAAAACAATTCAATTCATTATCTATATGCACATAGATAGATAATTCACAACACAATAGATAATCAACATTATCATCACCAACAGATAATCCATATCAATATCACAATGCAACCAATGCATCCATATCACATAACATTATTCATCTCATAGCTGAGATTACAAACCATACATGGCAACCAATATCAATCATTCATACATAAGCAATGATCTAATGATCACACCATCTATAATTAATTCAAAATGAATTAAATTAATTACTTAATCTCTAATTAATTTAAAATAAATTAAATTAATTACTTCATCATTATAATCCTGCTTAACTTAACCATCAATTGATTACAAATCAATTTAAATAATCACCATCTCAATATTCATTTCAATTAATCATTTCAGATTAATAATTCCTAATTACAATAAGTAATTAGCTTATAAATTAATTACACAAGTTAATTATATTAAACTCTTTGCAAATAATTAACTTGTAATTACTTAATTACTTAATTAACTAATATTAATTACATTAATCCTTTAATGATTAATTACTTCATTTATTAATTAATCCTTAATTAAATCAATTCTAAGTTACATCATTAATTAATTAATGATTTCTAATTACAATTTTATTTATCTCTCTATTTAAATTAATTGCCTTAAGTAATTAATCTGAAATTAAACCACATATATATTAATCACCCTTGATTAATAACAATCCAGTAATTAACTACCCATAATTACTCATTCCATAAATTAATTACTCTTAATTAATTATCTCAATTAATCCCTTGATTAATTACAAAGTAATTTAATCTAAATTACTACCATCATTAAACATCTTTAATTACATTCAGTAATTATCAACTAATTACTTCCCTAAGTAATTACAATTCCATTAATTACATTAAGTAATTATTCATCAAACCATAAGTGTTTAAATTAATTAAACTAAATTAATTAATCTAAACCAATCACATTAACCAAATTAATTACATTAGGTAATTAATTTATTAATTACTTCCATTAAGTAATTAAACTTAAACAATTTCAAACTGTCACGTACGGGATTTTCGACTTTCGAAAATTCGACATCGATACTCACTTTATCGACTGCCGAGCAATCGAGCGCCGGAAACTCCAATAGTGAGGGTTTTAAATAGAAGAAAAAGGTAGAAGAAGAAGAAAAGAGAAGAAGGAAGAAGAACAACAGAACACACAGAACAGAAACAGAACAATATCAGAATCTCACATATCGCAGCGGAACAATATATAATAGATAAACACTAGTCTTTTAAAACAAAGAACTATATCAGTTTATACATACATCAATCATCAGAGTCAATATACAACAATGGACAGTTATATAAACTTGTCCTCATACAGAATACACAGCGGAATAAATAATATCAGATACAAATACTACGTCTCGTCATCCAGCTTATCTCCAAGCTCCAGAATATCCAGAATATCCTGATAACATAACTCTAGGCTGCCCGTGTGGAAATTTGTGGGCACCCAGAGTTTAGAAGGGAACAATAAACTCCGAGTCAGTCATGGTGACTGGTGTGAGATCGTAAAACAGTTATTCTTTAAAATAAACAACAGGAAAACTTTAATGTCAATTCGCAATGCTTTTGGAAAATGAAACTACCATAAGACCTCCGACCACACACACAATGCAAACGCAGAATTGGAGGAGATTTCTTCTTATGATAGTCAAAGATGCTTACTACACAAAACCCAAATCATTTTTGATATTTTTATTAGTGCATAGTGTAGAAAACATTTCGAAAGTATAATATTAATCTTAGCCAGCATAGGCATTCCGCACTTATGCCTACTATAGCTACTATGTTCAATAGCAGGTTACCGCCACATTCCATAGCAGGTAATACAACTAAAACCGTACAAGTCGCGTATTGTTTCTTTGGATTTCCAACAAATGGTCAGGCTAAGGAACTTCCTATCCACGATGGGTACGTCCCTGGAATAGACGACCCGAGAACCTAACCGGATCTCTGCCAACACAAGGCCGGGTTACCTCGGAAAAATAGGTAACTACTGACACGCGTATGCCATCCCCCGATCGTCACCGATCTTCCCGAGGATCCCCGATTCGCAACAACCACAAAGAAATAAATTTTGCAGCAACCACAGAGGTTAAGTATCTGGGCTCCATACCATGATACCACCTTTATCCAGAAGGAATGACATACACTAAGGGGCGCTACTCCCTAGAACCTTGCCGCATCCTTCCTGTTTCGACCATTTCCGGGGTGTGAGGCTCGATGAAGTCTCGTCCACAAAGCTACGCTTTCTACAAAGCCTTGCTTCGGGTCAAACAAAATGATCAACCTATGATCACAAAGATATAAGATCAAACAAATGATCATATCACAAATGATCAAACACTGATCATTTCACAGCAACACTCAGTATGCCACGTTACCAAATTGGGAGTATATCGCTGATAAATTTCAACTACATAACCTCTGAGCTCGTACGTCTCAGAGAAGGGTGTTAAGCTAAGAGAATAAATTCTCCGCCACCAACAGAAATGTATTTGAAAGAAATCAGCTTTATATCTCAAATTGTAACGTCAGACACACAATCCATACAAGTCTGTTCCGGGATCGAACAGAACCGAAGGCACTTCTCACGAAGCCCTTGCATATCCGGATAATTTTCTAATCACGTCCGGACTTCCCGTCACTAAGGGTGATAAAACCTCTAAACCGGAGATCAGCCGATGTAGAGTAACTCGACGGTAATCCTTCCGTTTTCAAAAATATCCGGTCTTCAACACCGGTCTTCGAATGCAATTCATAACGACGTATCACATATTCGGAATGGGTTATACGACCCCATGGTCCTTTCCCGGCTAACCCGAATAGTGAGCGTTTATTCAAAAATAAGTGTGGCATTCAAATTCATCCAATTCACAACAGATACCTATCTAAAGGTAATTATTGATAGTCGGTTATTTAACTATCAATAAAGATGCGCAACATCATCAGATTCCAAATAATTTTCCCAAATTATTTATTTCCCAAAAATATCTTTTCTAGATATATAAAATTTCCACACTTAATCATTTGAAAACAATTTCAAATCAATTTCCACATTTCAATTTGTCTTTGAAGATAAAATCTCAAAACAGTTCATTTCATATTGGAAAAGCATTTCCATACTTATTTAATAATAAGTAATTCACAAATCATTTATTTTCAATATTTGAAAATATTCGATATACTTAAATCAATATTAAGTATATATTCATTCTTTAAGGAAATCATAAATTTTACATCTATTTGAGTCAAAACGAATGTTGCGCAAAACATCGTTACGACGACTCAAAATCACTAGTATAGGGATTCGAATTTAGATAGATATATAAATCCCAATACTACATTAAAAACATTTCCTTTCGGAAATCATTTACTATAACAACAGTGTTATAGTCCACCATTTCCTTATTTTTCGAAAACGTCTATTTCAACAATAAAAATGTTGAAATCTATGTATTCGATATCATAATACATTTTAAAAACATCTCTAAAATGTTTAACTTCATTTTCAATGCCACTTTTCCAAAACTATCCATTTTACTTAACAATATATTCACTGTCCAAAATCATGAATATACTTCACTAACCACATTTCAATATTTTCTACACATTTTATTTCAATAAAAATTCGCTATCCAAAATCGCGAATATATCTTCTTTAATAACCTTCTATATTTAATTTATCAAATTCAATTTATTTTCGAATTTATAAAACAACGTTTATAAATTCACCTTTTTATATTCCATAACACTCTGATTTATAGATTCCTTTTTATTGACTTCTATAATTCACTTATCAAAATAAGTAATTTCGAATTTATAAAACAATGTTTATAAATCACTTTTATACTTTATAACAATTTCGACTTATGAAATCGTTTCATTTAGCAATTTCTATTTATATCCCATCTAAGTGCAAAAAATCTAATTCATCAGTAAATTACTTATAAATCTTTTATTCTACAACATCTATTCACTTTATAACTTCACGTTATCAATCTATTAATTTCATTCACTTATGAAATCCATTTATACTTCTTTTTAACACTTATAAAAAAAATTCGTTTTATAAGTCCAATATTTTGATTTACAAAATATAAATTTTATAAATCTTTTTATACAAATCGTTTATAGTTATTCAAAAATCCCAACTTTAATCATTTTATAAATAAATCAACTATTTATTTCAAAAATCACACTTTGGTTAAATTTCACCAAAAATATTAACTTTTATAACTTTAAATTTTTAGACGCTTATTTATTTGAAATAAATCAATTCAAAAATTCAATAAAACGTCTACTTTCAAAAATCACTTTAAAAACCCTTTTAAAGTAAAAGATGTTATTTTAAAACTTCAAAAACTGAATCCGATGATGCAACGCATCAATTAGTCCATCACAACAACAACATCATATATCAACATATGATAACAGAATATACCTCAATATCTGTAAATAAATAACTACTGGTGAGGAATCCAGTTGGATCCCTCCAACCTGTTTCCCTGCATCCACAGATGTTAGCACAATACCAATTCCGCTCCAGTACGGAATTATCGCGGTATATGGGTTTTATAAAAATTATCCGCTTACTAACGGCGCAATAGGGTCTCATCCGCTATACGAGGCGGGAAATCAATCAATCCAATATATACATATGCCAATATGTATATATTGCTATATATAGATATATATCCTACTATATCTAATATCACATCCAAACAGTCAATCATCAATCAATAACTGTAAAAGAAAATCTACTTTCATTCGAGTGAGAAGATCTCACCTTGATTTTAAATTCCGTTCCAGCGTTTATTTTCGAATAAAATTAAACGGCGTTTAATTTTACCCGAAATTCAAACTAGCTCCAAACGACTCCAAACCAATTGCATCGCGTAGTGTTCGACGATACAATTCCAACGCAACTGATTTCGCTATTTTCTGACCTCGTATAAAAGAGATATGATTTTTCAAAGTTAATACAATTTATAATATAATTAATTACACTTTTATTTATAATTTAAAAAAACTAAACTGCAGATCTGCCGTTCGTTCCCTTATACAAAAATCTGGGACACTCTATTCTTTCTCCCTCAATCGTATTCCTACAGACATCACGCGCATGAACGAAACCCACCATCGCGTTCGAACATTGAAAATCGCGGCCACCAACAACCCATGCGAACACGATCGGAGACCCCCACGGCGTAGCCCCTGCCGCCGCTCACCACCGAGCCAAATGCGGCCTCTCCTAGCGCCATTCTCGTCGAGAAAAATGCCCTCAAAGTAGCGACGTTCACGGCCCTTTATCCCACGATCTACTCGCCCATATTCGATCACAGCCGTTCATCTTCAAGATCTCGCCACCCTCTTCACTTCTCTAGTTGACAACTTTCGTTAATTCTGATTGGATCGAAAGAAAAATGAGGAGAAAGAATAGTGAATTTCGGCCATTGATGTTAGAGGAGGCGGCTGGCTTCTTTGAAACCCTAGGGTTTTATTTTTCTCTAAATTTGTGAATAATGGGCCTTTTTATAGAGTTTTGAACAAACACTATTTATCCGGAATTTCCAAACTCCGATTTACGCGCGGTAACTGACGTTCCTGGGGTTTACCCCACGTTCCAGACACAATGGAATAGGTTTCGGAAGCTAATTCGATCGTCTGTGTGAGATATGCAATAAAACGATCAATTTAAATTAAACCGATTTAAATTGATTTCGAGGCGTTTTGGCTTGCCCCGGACAAACGGTAAACCCAAAAATTACGAAATTTGAAATCTTACAATAATATCACATTACGGATCCGATGAAACTGGTTTCGTCGAAATCCGACACTGTTTGAAAAATGACTATTTTTAACTCGACGATTTAAAATTAAAATGATATCGATGCGTTTCGAGCTGCCACGGTCAAACGACAACTCCGATGGATACGAAAATTGAAATCCGATAATAACTAACTATTACGGATCCAATGAGACTGGTTTCGTTCAATTCTGAGACTGTTCGAAAATTGGCTATTTTTCAGTCGATAATTAAATATTAAAATATTCAATTTTCACAATTTAACTCCAAATTCAATTTTAAAAGTTCTATAACCTTTCTATAACTCCAGTATGATTAAATAAAATTTTACAAATCATTTTCAATCACTTTAAACTCGATTTTCAATTATCTCTGGAATTTCAATTATTAATTTATCGATTTAATTATCAAATTAAATCCAATATTCGAAAAATAAATCATTCGACTTCTTAATTCCACTTATAAATATTTAAAATTAATTAAATATTCAAATTTTAATTATCAAAAATTCTGGGTCGTTACAAACTTCCCCCCTTAAAAGAATTTCGTCCTCGAAATTACAAGTTAGGAAAAAAGGGTCCTTAACTCGTCTACTATTTTTCACAATCTAAATAGTTTTATCAATTCATCAAAATAAATCTTTCTACTAAAGATTCGTTATCATTCAACTAAATTTTCAACTACAATTACAGGTTTCAAAACAACATTGTTTCCTTAACAATTTAAATTTAAATTTCAAATTCAAATTTAAACTTTCAAAATTTCTCAAAAGTTTTCTAACGCCTTAAATTCTCGAAAAATTTCGCCATAGCCTCCTTTGCGCGGCTAATACGGTACGACTACAAAACGTCCCTACGGACTCTCAGATTTCAAAAAGAAAAAGAAAAAGCCAAGCGGCTAGACAAGAAATCAGAAAATCTCATATAGAAATTTAAAATACATACCTTTTTTTCGAGCAATTCAAATTTATCTTTGCAATTCAATTCCAATTCCTTTATACACCTGTACGTCCTACTAGCCATAATATCTAGTTATAACATTCAAACCAATTTGCAAAGTCTATTACAAAATTTCGATACTTCTTATATCATCTTTACTTCTCTATTGAAGTTTCATATTCATTTTCATTCAATTTCACATTTCAAATTCATAATTATTGAATTTAATTCGTTCAATACCTTATTCATTTGGTCAATATTCAATTAGTTTCACTTACTAATTTTAGTTTAATACTTCACAAATCAAATTCAATTCCAGTTCTATTTACTTACAAATTCAAAATGAATTTTAACATTCAATTTCATTTCCTTGTACTTACAATTGCAAATTTATTTATTCATTCACAAATTCTTTCATTTTCAATTTGAATTCTCATTTCTATCAAATTTCAAATATTTTATAAGTCTTTGACTTATTTACATTTCGATTTATCAAATCGTTTATACATTTACTTACAATTTCATTCTACTAATGAATTTTATCTTCAATTATCCTTTTTGAATTCTATTTTCATTTGTAAATCATATTTACAATTCATATTCATAATTTTTTTGTTCATATATGAATTTATTTCTTTATACTTTCAATTCACATTTATAGATTTCATTTGTTAATGAATTTTAATTCCAATCACATTTACATATTTTACATTAACAATTTCTATTTGTATAAGTTATCAATTCAATAATATTCCATAAATATTCTTATAAAGTATTCCAGAGTCTTTTCAACCTTTCAAAACCATTTTGAAAACAATTCAAATTATCCCTTGAATTTTCAAAACAAAACCCAAATTTTCAAACAACTTCCATTTAAAACAATTTGGTAGCAATTCCTCTTTTGGAAACCCGAAAATGAACACCGGTGATGTCGCGATCATCATCGGAATTATTTTCCAGCGACCGAAAAGAGTTTAGAGCTTTTATCCCTCCAAAATACTTTTCCAAAATCCTTTGAAATCCATTTTCAAATCAAAAAGGATTTAACTTTCCAAATTTCCAAAATTTTCAAATTCTTTTCAAAAACATTTCCAAAAACTTCTCTGGAATTCCGTTTCAAATTATAAGTCACATTTATAATTTATATTCTCAAATTTCATTTGTATGTGGATTTATCTCTTAACTTTGGAGTTATGATTTGAATTTCTTATTCAATTTTCAATAGTAATGATAACATTTCAATATCATCACTTTCCTAACAACCAAACATCCATATATTATGATAATTTACAGAAAAATCATTTCTTTTATATCCAAAAATAGTTTTGGGCAAAATTATTTCATTTACCCTATTTAAAAACAATACTGTGCCGAATTGTTCTATATAAGTGTTTAGAGATCCCTATCGATAGAGTTGTACGGACAATACCGACTAGAATCCATATACCACTCAACAAACCAATCATCACAATATAAAACAATTTTATATTCACTAACAAATACGCACTCGTATCTATTATTACACTCAACTCATTCTAGAGTATTACTGACTCTATCTCTAATGAGTAACACCCAACAGAGCAGGGTTGTCGCTTAACCATATGCTCTGATACCACGCTGTCACGTACGGGATTTTCGACTTTCGAAAATTCGACATCGATACTCACTTTATCGACTGCCGAGCAATCGAGCGCCGGAAACTCCAATAGTGAGGGTTTTAAATAGAAGAAAAAGGTAGAAGAAGAAGAAAAGAGAAGAAGGAAGAAGAACAACAGAACACACAGAACAGAAACAGAACAATATCAGAATCTCACATATCGCAGCGGAACAATATATAATAGATAAACACTAGTCTTTTAAAACAAAGAACTATATCAGTTTATACATACATCAATCATCAGAGTCAATATACAACAATGGACAGTTATATAAACTTGTCCTCATACAGAATACACAGCGGAATAAATAATATCAGATACAAATACTACGTCTCGTCATCCAGCTTATCTCCAAGCTCTAGAATATCCAGAATATCCTGATAACATAACTCTAGGCTGCCCGTGTGGAAATTTGTGGGCACCCAGAGTTTAGAAGGGAACAATAAACTCCGAGTCAGTCATGGTGACTGGTGTGAGATCGTAAAACAGTTATTCTTTAAAATAAACAACAGGAAAACTTTAATGTCAATTCGCAATGCTTTTGGAAAATGAAACTACCATAAGACCTCCCACCACACACACAATGCAAACGCAGAATTGGAGGAGATTTCTTCTTATGATAGTCAAAGATGCTTACTACGCAAAACCCAAATCATTTTTGATATTTTTATTAGTGCATAGTGTAGAAAACATTTCGAAAGTATAATATTAATCTTAGCCAGCATAGGCATTCCGCACTTATGCCTACTATAGCTACTATGTTCAATAGCAGGTTACCGCCACATTCCATAGCAGGTAATACAACTAAAACCGTACAAGTCGCGTATTGTTTCTTTGGATTTCCAACAAATGGTCAGGCTAAGGAACTTCCTATCCACGATGGGTACGTCCCTGGAATAGACGACCCGAGAACCTAACCGGATCTCTGCCAACACAAGGCCGGGTTACCTCTGCAAAAATAGGTAACTACTGACACGCGTATGCCATCCCCCGATCGTCACCGATCTTCCCGAGGATCCCCGATTCGCAACAACCACAAAGAAATAAATTTTGCAGCAACCACAGAGGTTAAGTATCTGGGCTCCATACCATGATACCACCTTTATCCAGAAGGAATGACATACACTAAGGGGCGCTACTCCCTAGAACCTTGCCGCATCCTTCCTGTTTCGACCATTTCCGGGGTGTGAGGCTCGATGAAGTCTCGTCCACAAAGCTACGCTTTCTACAAAGCCCTGCTTCGGGTCAAACAAAATGATCAACCTATGATCACAAAGATATAAGATCAAACAAATGATCATATCACAAATGATCAAACACTGATCATTTCACAGCAACACTCAGTATGCCACGTTACCAAATTGGGAGTATATCGCTGATAAATTTCAACTACATAACCTCTGAGCTCGTACGTCTCAGAGAAGGGTGTTAAGCTAAGAGAATAAATTCTCCGCCACCAACAGAAATGTATTTGAAAGAAATCAGCTTTATATCTCAAATTGTAACGTCAGACACACAATCCATACAAGTCTGTTCCGGGATCGAACAGAACCGAAGGCACTTCTCACGAAGCCCTTGCATATCCGGATAATTTTCTAATCACGTTCGGACTTCCCGTCACTAAGGGTGATAAAACCTCTAAACCGGAGATCAGCCGATGTAGAGTAACTCGACGGTAATCCTTCCGTTTTCAAAAATATCCGGTCTTCAACACCGGTCTTCGAATGCAATTCATAACGACGTATCACATATTCGGAATGGGTTATACGACCCCATGGTCCTTTCCCGGCTAACCCGAATAGTGAGCGTTTATTCAAAAATAAGTGTGGCATTCAAATTCATCCAATTCACAACAGATACCTATCTAAAGGTAATTATTGATAGTCGGTTATTTAACTATCAATAAAGATGCGCAACTTCATCAGATTCCAAATAATTTTCCCAAATTATTTATTTCCCAAAAATATCTTTTCTAGATATATAAAATTTCCACACTTAATCATTTGAAAACAATTTCAAATCAATTTCCACATTTCAATTTGTCTTTGAAGATAAAATCTCAAAACAGTTCATTTCATATTGGAAAAGCATTTCCATACTTATTTAATAATAAGTAATTCACAAATCATTTATTTTCAACATTTGAAAATATTCGATATACTTAAATCAATATTAAGTATATATTCATTCTTTAAGGAAATCATAAATTTTACATCTATTTGAGTCAAAACGAATGTTGCGCAAAACATCGTTACGACGACTCAAAATCACTAGTATAGGGATTCGAATTTAGATAGATATATAAATCCCATTACTACATTAAAAACATTTCCTTTCGGAAATCATTTACTATAACAACAGTGTTATAGTCCACCATTTCCTTATTTTTCGAAAACGTCTATTTCAACAATAAAAATGTTGAAATCTATGTATTCGATATCATAATACATTTTAAAAACATCTCTAAAATGTTTAACTTCATTTTCAATGCCACTTTTCCAAAACTATCCATTTTACTTAACAATATATTCACTGTCCAAAATCGTGAATATACTTCACTAACCACATTTCAATATTTTCTACACATTTTATTTCAATAAAAATTCGCTATCCAAAATCGCGAATATATCTTCTTTAATAACCTTCTATATTTAATTTATCAAATTCAATTTATTTTCGAATTTATAAAACAACGTTTATAAATTCACCTTTTTATATTCCATAACACTTTGATTTATAGATTCCTTTTTATTGACTTCTATAATTCACTTATCAAAATAAGTGATTTCGGATTTATAAAACAATGTTTATAAATCACTTTTATACTTTATAACAATTTCGACTTATGAAATCGTTTCATTTAGCAATTTCTATTTATATCCCATCTAAGTGCAAAAAATCTAATTCATCAGTAAATTACTTATAAATCTTTTATTCTACAACATCTATTCACTTTATAACTTCACGTTATCAATCTATTAATTTCATTCACTTGTGAAATCCATTTATACTTCTTTTTAACACTTATAAAAAAAATTCGTTTTATAAGTCCAATATTTTGATTTACAAAATATAAATTTTATAAATCTTTTTATACAAATCGTTTATAGTTATTCAAAAATCCCAACTTTAATCATTTTATAAATAAATCAACTATTTATTTCAAAAATCACACTTTGGTTAAATTTCACCAAAAATATTAACTTTTATAACTTTAAATTTTTAGACGCTTATTTATTTGAAATAAATCAATTCAAAAATTCAATAAAACGTCTACTTTCAAAAATCACTTTAAAAACCCTTTTAAAGTAAAAGATGTTATTTTAAAACTTCAAAAACTGAATCCGATGATGCAACGCATCAATTAGTCCATCACAACAACAACATCATATATCAACATATGATAACAGAATATACATCAATATCTGTAAATAAATAACTACTGGTGAGGAATCCAGTTGGATCCCTCCAACCTGTTTCCCTGCATCCACAGATGTTAGCACAATACCAATTCCGCTCCAGTACGGAATTATCGCGGTATATGGGTTTTATAAAAATTATCCGCTTACTAACGGCGCAATAGGGTCTCATCCGCTATACGAGGCGGGAAATCAATCAATCCAATATATACATATGCCAATATGTATATATTGCTATATATAGATATATATCCTACTATATCTAATATCACATCCAAACAGTCAATCATCAATCAATAACTGTAAAAGAAAATCCACTTTCATTCGAGTGAGAAGATCTCACCTTGATTTTAAATTCCGTTCCAGCGTTTATTTTCGAATAAAATTAAACGGCGTTTAATTTTACCCGAAATTCAAACTAGCTCCAAACGACTCCAAACCAATTGCATCGCGTAGTGTTCGACGATACGATTCCAACGCAACTGATTTCGCTATTTTCTGACCTCGTATAAAAGAGATATGATTTTTCAAAGTTAATACAATTTATAATATAATTAATTACACTTTTATTTATAATTTAAAAAAAACTAAACTGCAGATCTGCCGTTCGTTCCCTTATGCAAAAATCTGGGCCACTCTATTCTTTCTCCCTCAATCGTATTCCTACAGACATCACGCGCATGAACGAAACCCACCATCGCGTTCGAACATTGAAAATCGCGGCCACCAACAACCCATGCGAACACGATCGGAGACCCCCACGGCGTAGCCCCTGCCGCCGCTCACCACCGAGCCAAATGCGGCCTCTCCTAGCGCCATTCTCGTCGAGAAAAATGCCCTCAAAGTCGCGACGTTCACGGCCCTTTATCCCACGATCTACTCGCCCATATTCGATCACAGCCGTTCATCTTCAAGATCTCGCCACCCTCTTCACTTCTCTAGTTGACAACTTTCGTTAATTCTGATTGGATCGAAAGAAAAATGAGGAGAAAGAATAGTGAATTTCGGCCATTGATGTTAGAGGAGGCGGCTGGCTTCTTTGAAACCCTAGGGTTTTATTTTTCTCTAAATTTGTGAATAACGGGCCTTTTTATAGAGTTTTGAACAAACACTATTTATCCGGAATTTCCAAACTCCGATTTACGCGCGGTAACTGACGTTCCTGGGGTTTACCCCGCGTTCCAGACACAATGGAATAGGTTTCGGAAGCTAATTCGATCGTCTGTGTGAGATATGCAATAAAACGATCAATTTAAATTAAACCGATTTAAATTGATTTCGAGGCGTTTTGGCTTGCCCCGGACAAACGGTAAATCCAAAAATTACGAAATTTGAAATCTTACAATAATATCACATTACGGATCCGATGAAACTGGTTTCGTCGAAATCCGACACTGTTTGAAAAATGACTATTTTTAACTCGACGATTTAAAATTAAAATGATATCGATGCGTTTCGAGCTGCCACGGTCAAACGACAACTCCGATGGATACGAAAATTGAAATCCGATAATAACTAACTATTACGGATCCAATGGGACTGGTTTCGTTCAATTCTGAGACTGTTCGAAAATTGGCTATTTTTCAGTCGATAATTAAATATTAAAATATTCAATTTTCACAATTTAACTCCAAATTCAATTTTAAAAGTTCTATAACCTTTCTATAACTCCAGTATGATTAAATAAAATTTTACAAATCATTTTCAATCACTTTAAACTCGATTTTCAATTATCTCTGGAATTTCAATTATTAATTTATCGATTTAATTATCAAATTAAATCCAATATTCGAAAAATAAATCATTCGACTTCTTAATTCCACTTATAAATATTTAAAATTAATTAAATATTCAAATTTTAATTATCAAAAATTCTGGGTCGTTACAAAAATGATTATTATTAATTAATTAATCTAATTAATTATTAAAATTAATCACATTAATTAATTGTTAAATAGTCTTAAGCTAATGACCTTCATTAACTATTCTTAATTACTTAATTAAGAAATTAACTTATATTAATTATTTTTAATTACAAACTAATTAATATTTAATTACCAATTAATTAATTTCTAATTATTAACTAATTAAGTGTTAACTGCAAATTAATTAATCCTTAATCACTTGATTAATAAAAATTAATCGTTAATTAAAAATTTAATTAACAATTTCTAATTACAGATTAATTAACCTTAATTAATTAATCCCAAATCTTAATTAATCAAATTTAAAAAAATTATTATTTACTTAATTAATCCACATTATTAATTAAATAATAAATGAACACAAATCTTTAAGATTTTATTTATCTTTAAGATGAACATTCCTTATTTAATTAATTATTTAAAACAATTTTGTTTTTAAATTTACTTCAAATTCCATTGAACTTCATTTAAAACTTAAGATGCAAATTTATCTTAAACAAGATTTTAAAACAATTCAAAACTTTTATCTAACATGTTAAAAGAAACATCTACTTTATAAAATAAGTTTTAAAGAATTTAAATTCCAATTCAATTTAAATTCAAATCAATTTAAAAACACACTTAACATTCCAGGTTATTTTAAATACAAATTCAATTTAAAAATTACTTTTAAATTTCAAACTGAAATACAGCTTGAACCTTTATTACAGATTTAAACTTAAATCCTTGAAAGCTTTATTTACATTTTATATCTTCCTTTTAAAAATTCAAATCATTTAACCTTTTCAATGTAATTAAACAATTTAAATTTAAACTTATTTTATTTAAAAACTGAAGTTTAAATTTAATTCCAAATTAAAAAAAATCGAGATTTAAATTCATTTTATATTTCCAATTTAAAATTTAAACTTCCAATTCAAATTTAAAACCACATATGCTTTTATCACTTATAAGTTTTAAAAACTTAAATATTTTCAAATCTCAGATTCAAATAATTTTGAATTAATATTCAATATCAGATTTTCAAAACTCAGTTTAAATTTCAACTTGTATTTTAAACTTTACTTTAAAATTTAAAAACAGTAACAGGTTTTCTGTTTTATTTGAATCCAAACCAGAATTTTAAAAATTCAAATTATTTCAAAAACCATAATTTAAACTAATTGAATTCATATTTAAATTTAGGTTTTAAACTCAGTTCAGATTTTAGTTTACATTTAAACTTATTACTTCTACCTTTAATTTTAAAAACTGTAAACAGGTTTCTGTTTCTGTTTTGAAAAACCTAAAACAATACAAACACTCGATCCTCTCTATACTTTACTTCGAGTCAGCAATCAATTAGCTTCGAGCAGAAACCCAAATTTCCCCGAGCCAATCACGAGGTCCAAAACCTTGTAACCCAAAAATCATCACCAACATGCACACCACCTGTCTGTACACCCATTCATCAACTCCGGCCATCACTGGCCACTATCAACGGTCATCTCCCATCGGCCAGCAACCCCACAACTCCCTTCAAACATCAGATCCTTCAGAATTCAACTCGAATTCGAATTCGAGTTTAAAATCAAAACCTGGAACATCAGTCCCCCCTTTCAATCCCTAACCTGTCAACGGCGATTCCTCCCATCTCCGGCCACCATCACCTTTGAAACTCCAGCGACGTCTTCGACAACCCATCCTCTTCCAAAAACCAAAACCCCAAGCCACTCGATCAATTACATTTGTCGAAATGATCACTTCTTCTAGCCACAGTAAAACTAGGGTTATAAACTCCAGCGATCAACCACCATCGCCACCAAGCTTTGAAAACCTTCCTGACATTTTTTCTCGAGTCTCCCACCACTCTACTACCTTCAGAAAGAAACCCGACCTCCCAGATCACCATAGATCATCAGAAAACCCATATTTCCATTTCCGGTTCATCCCAGAACTACACACTCATTCCCTCATTAAAAATGATGATTTTAGTTTTAAAAATTATGTTTCTGGATGATGTTTCATATTATAAGCCTGAAACATCGAATCATAATGTTTGAGTTTTTCACTTTATATTGATCTTGCTCTGTTGTTCTTACTTCCAAAGTAAATTTCATTTTAAATTTTACTTAAAAAAATTTAAACTTTACTCTATCACCTAAAAATCAAATTTTGTTTAGAACCTATGTCCTAACAGAAATAGAATCAAGAGGAATTGAATTTTAAATAAATTTTGAACCTGAAAGTTTAAACAGCATCCACAAATACATGCATACATTTACACATTCACATATATACACAGGGTAGTACAAAATATATCAGATAAAAGAACAACCATGCAACCCATAATACAACATTTTCTATACAGATTTATCACAGGCATTAATATAATTATAGATTAAAAACTGTTTTTAAAGAAAAGATTTACTCACCGATTTAAAAAAAAAGAAGAACAGAGCCTCCAGATTTGTTTTGAAAAGCCTGAAAAGCCTGAAAACTGAAATCCTTTTGTTTTAAGCTTTGCACTTCAATGCTTTTGATTGTAGGTTTTACTTGATTATCTTGCTTTGGAACTGAGTTGCTCCTTTGAAAACTTGTGTGCTTGATTCGAAAATGCAGTTGAAAATTTCCAGATTGCATTTGCAAATGAAAATGGCTTGCATGCTTTTGATTTTTGATAATGGATTATAGGTTTGAGGAAGATGATTACAGGGTTTGGCTTAACATTTTGGTTTGAGAAATTTTCTAGTTTGAGACATGTTTTCAGGTTTGAACTGAGATTTGCTTTTAATGTTTAAGTTTCTTGAGTTTATTTCTTAGAAATCAAAAATAGAAAAGAGATGGGAAAGAGGAGATATATGTTTATATAGATTAAATTTAGTTTTTATTAAAGAAAATAAAAATAAAGTGACACTTGTAAAATTTCCTAACATTCGTCATATTGACATGCTTATAAATTAACACATGTCACTTAAAGTAATTATGATTTGTGATTAAATGTTAATATAAGATTAGTATAAACTTAGGCTTAATTAATTAGTTAATATGTACTTATTTATATGTAGATAAATTTTAAAATAAATAACCCAATTATATTTATAAATAAAAGTTTATACCAATATTTTAAAATCTAAAACAATTTAAATATCTATACTTTGAATTTCAAAACTTTAAATTCAAATACAAATCAAATTTTAAAATCAAGTTATATATACAAATTCAATTTGAAATAACAATTCTATTTATATTAAAAATCCATTTGTAAAAACAATATATTATTAATATTATTGGAAATAACACATTTGTCAATTTTAAATAATTTATAAAAGAAATTATCTCTTTATTAATAAATATTTAAAAAAAAATAAAACAAACCTTTTTGTAAATCTTATTTAAATTTAAAACTTAAGTTATAATATAAATTTAAACCACTATACATTTACCTTAGGTATTTTAAACTATATAGTTAACTATTTGATAAATCTTTGAATATCTTTATATTAAATTTAATCATAATTCCAAAATTATCAAAAATATATTAGAAATTGAAAATTATGTTTTATTTGTTAAATTCAATCCAAAGCTTTTCTATTTACAATATATACAATTATATATATAAATTATAAATAGAAAACAATTTAATTAGCTTTTAAAAGATAAATTTACCAATTAAATATTTATTAAAGAAGATTGTTAAACCAATTTAAATCTTTATTAACAAAGATTATTAAATCAATTTAATTATTTAAACAGATTATTAAATTGATTATTGCCCAAAATTTCCGGGATATCACATTCGTCCCCCCTTAAAATAATTTCGTCCCCGAAATTAAAAACAAAGGTAATTTAATAATCTTTTTAAAGATTTAATTTTAAAACACAATCATATATTTTCAACCATAGCAACCAATCATCCAAACAAACAATTCTAACTATCCAGACAAAATTCTAGATAGAATTTCCTCGAGTTTCCCCGGTATAAATATTGGGATACTCGCTCTACAAACAATCTAAACTACGAAGCTACAGAGCTCCTACTCATCTAGATCTACAAAACTAAACAGGATATCAGACTACAGACGAGTCTGACTCAACAACCAAATCTCTCTGAACTGCTGGTTCCAAAACCAGAGATAGATCAAATACGTACTCCCTCAGAGATACATAAAACACATTGAATCCCAGTTATCCAAACTGACTGTTACAAAATTAAGAAGAGAAAGTGAATACGAATTAACTGTTCCTCTCACATTACAAAGCAGAGAATACAAGAGTATATATACAAACAGTACAGCCCAATAGCCACAAAGCCCAAAAGCAAAAGTACCAGCCCAGTCGAAACAAGTAACATAAACACACCAAATGAAACAAAGCTAAAAAGACACACAACACAACTAACCAGCAACTAATCAGTAAAACCTTTTCAACACTCCCCCTCAAGTTGGTGCATGTACATCTACCATGCCCAACTTGCCTCGCAAATACTCCATCTTCTTCCCATCAACGGCTTTTGTAAAAATATCCGCAACTTGTTCATTTGTTCGCACATGTCTTGAACACACGATTCCTTGTTGCATCTTCTCTCTAACAAAATGGCAATCCATCTCTATATGTTTGGTTCGTTCATGAAACACCGGATTTGAAGCAATATGCAAGGCAGCTTGGTTGTCACACTTTAACACAATTGGCTTTTCCACTGTAAAACCCAGTTCAGTCATTAGATGATCTACCCACATCACTTCACATACAACTTTTGCAATTGCTCTATATTCAGATTCAGCAGATGACCGAGCCACTACACTCTGCTTCTTGCTCTTCCACGAAATTAAATTGCCTCCTACAGATACACAGTAACCTCCAGTTGACTTTCTATCTAGCCTTGAGCCTGCCCAGTCAGCATCTGAAAAACATTCAACCTTAATATGATGATAATTTGAGTACATCAGTCCATATCCAACTGTACCCTTTAGGTACCCAAGAATTTGCTCCACTGCTCTCCATTGACGAATATTTGGTGCATTCATGTACTGACTCACAACACTAACAGCATAGGATATGTCAGGTCGAGTAACAGATAAGTAATTCAGCTTCCCAACAATTCTTCTATACCTTTCAGGATCACTAAATTTATCACCTTCAGTAGCTAGATCAACATTTGGTATTATTGGAGTTTTTACTGGTTTCACTGCAAGTTTTCCAGTTTCACTCAACAAATCTAATATATATTTCCTTTGTGACAGAAATATGTTCTCCTTATTTCGAATAACTTCAACACCCAAGAAGTATCTCAATTCACCAAGTTCCTTGGTATGAAAATGTGTGTGTATGAACTGCTTTAATAATAGAATTCCTGCTTCATCACTACCAGTAATCACAATATCATCAACATATACAACCAATAATATAATACCTGAATTTGTCTTCTTGTAGAATACTGAGTGATCAAATTTGCTCTTAACAATGCCAAATGACTCCACAACCTGACTGAATTTACCAAACCAAGCCCTTGGGCTCTGCTTCAAGCCATACAGAGTTTTGTTGAGTTTACAAACCAGCTCAGTCTCCCCCTTAACCTCGAACCCAGGTGGTTGTAACATGTACACTTCTTCTTGTAAATCACCATGTAGAAAAGCATTCTTAATATCCAATTGGTGTAATTTCCAGCTGTGTGTAGTTGCAAGAGATATTAGCAACCTGACTGAAGTTAACTTAGCAACTGGAGAAAAAGTCTCTAAGTAATCTACTCCATACACTTGAGCATAACCCTTCGCTACAAGTCTAGCTTTATAGCGTGCAATAGTTCCATCTGGATTTATTTTGATTGAATATACCCATTTACAACCAATGGGTTTCTTGTCATGTGGCAAAGTAACTAAATCCCATGTCTTGTTCACTTTTAAAGCATTCATCTCCTCAACCATAGCTGCATACCACTTTGTATCAGATAATGCCTCATTGATGGTCCTTGGTGTGGTAACACTGTCAAGTGATTTGAAGAATAAACATGTTCCAGGTGATAGATGATTATATGATGCATATGTTGATATTGGATATGTGCACTGACGTTTACCCTTCCTTAATGCTATGGGGAGGTTCAAATCAAGATCAACATTCAGAACTGGTTCATGGATTGGAGTTTCTGGTTGCACATCAGTGGCATTCACTTGTGTATCATCATTTAGGGTATAAACAAGAAAATCATCATTAGGTTCCTCAGCTTCAACAACAGTTTCTTCTTGAGAGCTAGTTAACAAATCTGGTGGTGCATGAAAATAAGGTATATCTTCATGAAAAACAACATCAATAGAAACAAGATATTTCCAAAGACTAGGACAATAACACCTGTAACCTTTTTGAACTCGTGAGTATCCAACAAATACACACTTAGCTGATTTTGGATCAAGTTTAGATAAGTGTTGCCTCACATCTCTAACAAAACAAACACACCCAAATACCTTAGGTTTTACTGGAAATACTTGTTTATCTGGAAATAGTAACTTATATGGTATCTCCCCTTCTAATACAGATGATGGCATTCTGTTTATTAAAAAACATGCTGTCGAAACTGCATCAGCCCAAAAACATTTTGGCATATTTGTTTGAAACAATAATGCCCTTGCTGTTTCTAACAAATGTCTATTCTTTCGTTCTGCCACACCATTCTGAGAAGCTGTGTCCACACATGAAGTCTCATGTATTATACCTTTATCACTCATAAATTTCTGAAATGACTCAGACATGTACTCTTTGGCATTATCACTTCTCAACCTTTTAATCACTATATTGAATTGATTTTCAATCTCAGCACAAAACTTACAAAACACAGAATACAATTCAGATCTACTTTTCATAAGAAATAGCCATGTAGTACGTGTATAGTCATCTACAAATGTGACAAAGTATCTAAAACCAGGTTTAGAAACAATAGCTGATGGTCCCCATATATCAGAATGCACAAGTTCAAAAACAGAATCAACCCTTCTATTTATTCTTGAATTTGAAGACAATCTATGATGTTTAGCATATTGACATGAATCACAATTTAAAACTTGTAATGAGCTATATTTTGGACACGGTTTCTTGAAAGTAGGTAAAGAGGGATGACCTAGTTGACAGTGAGCCTTGAATGCTTCATTATTACTTGTGCAGGCAGTAGTAACTGACAAACACTCATCTAGCACATATAATCCATCCACTTCATGACCTCTACCAATAATCTTCTTGCTCGTTAGATCCTGGAATACACAATAGTTGGGGAAAAAGGAAATGCAGCAATTCATTCCCTTAGTTATCTGACTAACGGATAAAAGATTAAATGCTAGTTCAGGAGTATGTAATACTGAAGTTAATAATAACTTTGAGGTAGGTTTAACTATTCCATAACCATTTGAATTCGATATAGATCCATCAGCCAAGGTAACACTCTTAGTTGATTTATTCCTTTGTAATTCAGAAAATAACAGTGAATTACCTGACATATGATCTGAAGCACCAGAATCAATTATCCACTTGTTAGATTTAGCTACCGTTGTCACTGATCTTGATGAATTCTTCAGCCCTTCTTTATACTCAACAAACTTTGCATACTCTTCTGCATTAACTAACTTGGATCCATCTTCAACTCCTTTTGCAACATTTGCAGATTGACTTGTTGGATTTTGCCATTTGTTATTGTATGGAGCACTATTTGCATTGTTCTGCCTTTGTTTAGCTAACTTCCAACAATTCTTGTATGTATGTCCAGATTTCTTACAATATGTGCATGAGTACATCCCTTTATTCTCAGTTCTACCAGCCTCTCCAGAACTCCTCTGACTAAGCAATGCACTATTGTTTGATGCAGCAGGATTTTGAGTAGAACTTGGATTAGTTACACTTTCAGATCTCAAAATACGACTAAACACTTCCTGTAGAGAATTAACATCAGATCCAGAAAGCACTTGTGCTTTTGCAGCCTCATATTCAGATGAAAGACCTCCAAGAAAGCTCATAATAGCCATCTGTTCTCTCTGTTGTTGTTGAATCTTCACATCAGAACTAATAGGAAGTAACAGATTAAACTCTTCATATACCTTCTTAAAATTCATGAAGTAATTCATTAACGTCAGATCTTGCTTCTCTGCACGATAAAATGATTTACATATATCATACATTCTAGTTAGATTTCCTTTACCAGAATACAGAAACTCCAGATAATCCATTAACTCTTTTACAAATCCACAATGATTGATTAAACTGATCACACTGCTGTCGATAGTATTCATTATTTGAAGAAATAGCCGAGCATCATCTCTAAGCCATAGCTGGTCGTCTTTATCATCTGAATCTTCCTTTGGTGGATCTTTTTGAAGATGATCATCTTTATCTATGCTTCGAAGGTATAGCCGAATCGTTTTGCTCCAGTCAAAATAATTCGATTCCCCCAATTTATAGTCAGTGATCTTTGACATCACTGGCATAATATCCATAATTGATTTATTCTCAGCCATAGTGAGAAACAAATAGGAAAAGAGAGATCGAAGAAAATTTGAAGCTAATTTGAATTTGGATCGCGCTCTGATACCATGTTACAAAATTAAGAAGAGAAAGTGAATACGAATTAACTGTTCCTCTCACATTACAAAGCAGAGAATACAAGAGTATATATACAAACAGTACAGCCCAATAGCCACAAAGCCCAAAAGCAAAAGTACCAGCCCAGTCGAAACAAGTAACATAAACACACCAAATGAAACAAAGCTAAAAAGACACACAACACAACTAACCAGCGACTAATCAGTAAAACCTTTTCAACACTGACTATTCAACCTTGTAGACCAAGCTCTTATCCAAAATCAAATCTCCGACTTCGGAATCCAAATTCCTTCGTCTCTTATCCACAAAATCCTTCAGACGATCCTGGCTGCCTACATCCTTCCTGATCAACTCAACTTCGTTGATGCCTCTTGAAACAAACTGGACCAAAACAACTCATCACAATAATCTTCTCAAGATCAACCAAGACTAAGAATACAAACTCTACTCCTCAAACAACAGAAGACTAAACTTACTCCTCCTATTTGTAAAAGAAAAGCAAATGCACTCCCAAACTGCTTCCGCTGCACAACTCTGATCCGAAGCAGAAGAAAATGCTGATAAAAAACACGAGCACAAACTGGACATCACATCCCAGAAATGTGGTTCACAGATCCATAAAGAGAACTCAGATACTCCATCAAAACCTAAGCTGTTTCACCAAACTCCATCTCTAGGAACCATCCTTCAACTAGTTGAATCACCGGTATCACTCCTGGAAACCAAGTCGATAAGAAAACTCAATCTCAAGATGCAGACAAACCTATAACTTCCATGAAGATATCCAGAATAACTCTGATAACTCAAGAGAACACTCAGCAATCGCAAGTCACTTTTGCGATCAATCCAGCCTACTTCCAAACAAAACTGTTCTCTCTTTACCAATCAGAACAGCTTACACTTATCTATTCAATCCATCGAAGAAATGGATCCACTCTGCTGCATCTGAATTCCATCACAAGAAAAACTACTCAGCCAGAAAACTTCCTGCCAACACACATAACATTCCGAGCTGCACTGCTGCCACCGATGCCAAAGATTCCCTAACCAAAGCTCTTCGAGAAACTCGAACCTCAATCCAAACAGAAACACCATGCTGAACTCAGCCACAACTCCGAAGCAGACACACTTCCTTAACTTGTTCCAAAGAAAACATCTTCGAAAACATCCATAGTCACTGCATCTCATCACACAGCTACTTCTTCCTGAGATTGCCAAGATACCATCACACACTTCTGCCCAATCGACAGATCCAAACTCTACTCATCCAAACTTCAAAAATGGACTCTGAATCCTTAACAGGTTTCCTTCAAAGATCGATGAAATCCTTGCATCAAGCAAAGCTTACTCGAGACGGTATTAGGTCTACAGTCTCGACAGATACAATTCCAACCTCAATCATCAGAATCCAACCATTGGTAGTCGTGTTACACACACCACTACCCTATCTACCTTTATAACTCATATTGGAAAACCCGAACAGGTAATCCAACAAATAGGTAGAAATATATATATATATATATAGTTATATAAAAATTACAAATACGCTCTCTCAAGATAGACACCACTCCAGAGCCTAGGTATTCACTCAACCAAGCGCTCTGATACCACTGTAATTACCCGCCCTTCATATGCCCAGGAAGGCGCATCGTTATTAAGAAAGAAAGGGATAGAAAAGAGAAAAGAAGAGAAAGAAAGAAACAACACATCAGAATCTCACAGCGGAACGAAACAAAATATAATATATCACATAACTATTACATAGTCTTTACATAATTAGAGTACACAACTTATATATCACAAAATAGACAGTTATAAATTCCTGTCTATTATACAACACAAGATACAACTCAAACAAAGACTCGGAGAAACCAACACAGCGGAATACTATATCTACGAATGCTGAAGCCTCCTGCTCCATATCTCCTCCATAGATTCGTCAAAGCTTAACCTGAATCCCTTGGCTACTCGTAAAAATTTGAGTACCCAAGAGTTTAATAAAACAGAAAATAAACACTTGGGTCAGACATGGGTCTGGTGTGAGTAAACGGGTTAAACTTGCTTAACTTCAAAACCTTTTGAAAACAAAGGTATCACGTAAGACTTCCCACACATAAACATGGAAAAGTTTTTACCTTACGCGGAAATCCGGTTATATTATAATAGGTCTAGGGTTTTCAAGTAAATAAGAAATAGCTGAAATTGTTACATTATTAAATTCCAGCATACTAGCCAACAAAGTGGGTTATACAATCAAATCCGTTATCACTTATTGGAGATTGGATTCCATACAATGGCAGAGCTACTGGGGTACCGCCCGTCACAGTACGTGGCCTAGATCACCGTACCGAGGAGTACGCCCGCTCCCCTACAACACAAAGCCGGAACCATCCCTTACTGGATAATTCCGAATAAAATCACCCCACGGTTGTGATCATTCAACCGCACCACTAAGCCTAAATAAAAAGGGGCATCTAGACAGGGATGACCTTACTCTCAGTGGGTGCTACCCACGAAGCCTTGATGCACCTCCCCTATTTTAGCCATTCCCGGTTGATGAGGCTTGAGGCTACGATTACCTTTAATCAGAACACATCACTTAGAATGCTCATCGTCCACCTGACGATGTTCTGAAAGCATTCAATCCATACAAGTTCGTTCCGTGTTCGAATGAAACCGAAGGCATTATCTCGTTACACTCATTTTGGAATCACCCTCAGAGTTAACGACAATAACCCTTGCACTCTGAATCTTCATCTTCACTTGAGATTCACGACCTATCGTTACTTTGGATCGATGTGGTATTCGGATATCCAAATCTGGAAATCCGATCCCGGTCTCATCGAAATCCAAAGCGTGTCTTTTAAGGCCAAGTTGTTTTAGATTTTAAAACAATTCAATTCATTATCTATATGCACATAGATAGATAATTCACCACACAATAGATAATCAACATTATCATCACCAACAGATAATCCATATCAATATCACAATGCAACCAATGCATCCATATCACATAACATTATTCATCTCATAGCTGAGATTACAAACCATACATGGCAACCAATATCAATCATTCATACATAAGCAATGATCTAATGATCACACCATCTATAATTAATTCAAAATGAATTAAATTAATTACTTAATCTCTAATTAATTTAAAATAAATTAAATTAATTACTTCATCATTATAATCCTGCTTAACTTAACCATCAATTGATTACAAATCAATTTAAATAATCACCATCTCAATATTCATTTCAATTAATCATTTCAGATTAATAATTCCTAATTACAATAAGTAATTAGCTTATAAATTAATTACACAAGTTAATTATATTAAACTCTTTGCAAATAATTAACTTGTAATTACTTAATTACTTAATTAACTAATATTAATTACATTAATCCTTTAATGATTAATTACTTCATTTATTAATTAATCCTTAATTAAATCAATTCTAAGTTACATCATTAATTAATTAATGGTTTCTAATTACAATTTTATTTATCTCTCTATTTAAATTAATTACCTTAAGTAATTAATCTGAAATTAAACCACATATATATTAATCACCCTTGATTAATAACAATCCAGTAATTAACTACCCATAATTACTCATTCCATAAATTAATTACTCTTAATTAATTATCTCAATTAATCCCTTGATTAATTACAAAGTAATTTAATCTAAATTACTACCATCATTAAACATCTTTAATTACATTCAGTAATTATCAACTAATTACTTCCCTAAGTAATTACAATTCCATTAATTACATTAAGTAATTATTCATCAAACCATCAAGTGTTTAAATTAATTAAACTAAATTAATTAATCTAAACCAATCACATTAACCAAATTAATTACATTAGGTAATTAATTTATTAATTACTTCCATTAAGTAATTAAACTTAAACAATTTCAAAATGATTATTATTAATTAATTAATCACATTAATTAATTGTTAAATAGTCTTAAGCTAATGACCTTCATTAACTATTCTTAATTACTTAATTAAGAAATTAACTTATATTAATTATTTTTAATTACAAACTAATTAATATTTAATTACCAATTAATTAATTTCTAATTATTAACTAATTAAGTGTTAACTGCAAATTAATTAATCCTTAATCACTTGATTAATAAAAATTAATCGTTAATTAAAAATTTAATTAACAATTTCTAATTACAGATTAATTAACCTTAATTAATTAATCCCAAATCTTAATTAATCAAATTTAAAAAAATTATTATTTACTTAATTAATCCACATTATTAATTAAATAATAAATGAACACAAATCTTTAAGATTTTATTTATCTTTAAGATGAACATTCCTTATTTAATTAATTATTTAAAACAATTTTGTTTTTAAATTTACTTCAAATTCCATTGAACTTCATTTAAAACTTAAGATGCAAATTTATCTTAAACAAGATTTTAAAACAATTCAAAACTTTTATCTAACATGTTAAAAGAAACATCTACTTTATAAAATAAGTTTTAAAGAATTTAAATTCCAATTCAATTTAAATTCAAATCAATTTAAAAACACACTTAACATTCCAGGTTATTTTAAATACAAATTCAATTTAAAAATTACTTTTAAATTTCAAACTGAAATACAGCTTGAACCTTTATTACAGATTTAAACTTAAATCCTTGAAAGCTTTATTTACATTTTATATCTTCCTTTTAAAAATTCAAATCATTTAACCTTTTCAATGTAATTAAACAATTTAAATTTAAACTTATTTTATTTAAAAACTGAAGTTTAAATTTAATTCCAAATTAAAAAAAATCGAGATTTAAATTCATTTTATATTTCCAATTTAAAATTTAAACTTCCAATTCAAATTTAAAACCACATATGCTTTTATCACTTATAAGTTTTAAAAACTTAAATATTTTCAAATCTCAGATTCAAATAATTTTGAATTAATATTCAATATCAGATTTTCAAAACTCAGTTTAAATTTCAACTTGTATTTTAAACTTTACTTTAAAATTTAAAAACAGTAACAGGTTTTCTGTTTTATTTGAATCCAAACCAGAATTTTAAAAATTCAAATTATTTCAAAAACCATAATTTAAACTAATTGAATTCATATTTAAATTTAGGTTTTAAACTCAGTTCAGATTTTAGTTTACATTTAAACTTATTACTTCTACCTTTAATTTTAAAAACTGTAAACAGGTTTCTGTTTCTGTTTTGAAAAACCTGAAACAATACAAACACTCGATCCTCTCTGTACACCCATTCATCAACTCCGGCCATTACTGGCCACTATCAACGGTCATCTCCCATCGGCCAGCAACCCCACAACTCCCTTCAAACATCAGATCCTTCAGAATTCAACTCGAATTCGAGTTTAAAATCAAAACCTGGAACATCAGTCCCCCCTTTCAATCCCTAACCTGTCAACGGCGATTCCTCCCATCTCCGGCCACCATCACCTTTGAAACTCCAGCGACGTCTTCGACAACCCATCCTCTTCCAAAAACCAAAACCCCAAGCCACTCGATCAATTACATTTGTCGAAATGATCACTTCTTCTAGCCACAGTAAAACTAGGGTTATAAACTCCAGCGATCAACCACCATCGCCACCAAGCTTTGAAAACCTTCCTGACATTTTTTCTCGAGTCTCCCACCACTCTACTACCTTCAGAAAGAAACCCGACCTCCCAGATCACCATAGATCATCAGAAAACCCATATTTCCATTTCCGGTTCATCCCAGAACTACACACTCATTCCCTCATTAAAAATGATGATTTTAGTTTTAAAAATTATGTTTCTGGATGATGTTTCATATTATAAGCCTGAAACATCGAATCATAATGTTTGAGTTTTTCACTTTATATTGATCTTGCTCTGTTGTTCTTACTTCCAAAGTAAATTTCATTTTAAATTTTACTTAAAAAAATTTAAACTTTACTCTATCACCTAAAAATCAAATTTTGTTTAGAACCTATGTCCTAACAGAAATAGAATCAAGAGGAATTGAATTTTAAATAAATTTTGAACCTGAAAGTTTAAACAGCATCCACAAATACATGCATACATTTACACATTCACATATATACACAGGGTAGTACAAAATATATCAGATAAAAGAACAACCATGCAACCCATAATACAACATTTTCTATACAGATTTATCACAGGCATTAATATAATTATAGATTAAAAACTGTTTTTAAAGAAAAGATTTACTCACCGATTTAAAAAAAAAGAAGAACAGAGCCTCCAGATTTGTTTTGAAAAGCCTGAAAAGCCTGAAAACTGAAATCCTTTTGTTTTAAGCTTTGCACTTCAATGCTTTTGATTGTAGGTTTTACTTGATTATCTTGCTTTGGAACTGAGTTGCTCCTTTGAAAACTTGTGTGCTTGATTCGAAAATGCAGTTGAAAATTTCCAGATTGCATTTGCAAATGAAAATGGCTTGCATGCTTTTGATTTTTGATAATGGATTATAGGTTTGAGGAAGATGATTACAGGGTTTGGCTTAACATTTTGGTTTGAGAAATTTTCTAGTTTGAGACATGTTTTCAGGTTTGAACTGAGATTTGCTTTTAATGTTTAAGTTTCTTGAGTTTATTTCTTAGAAATCAAAAATAGAAAAGAGATGGGAAAGAGGAGATATATGTTTATATAGATTAAATTTAGTTTTTATTAAAGAAAATAAAAATAAAGTGACACTTGTAAAATTTCCTAACATTCGTCATATTGACATGCTTATAAATTAACACATGTCACTTAAAGTAATTATGATTTGTGATTAAATGTTAATATAAGATTAGTATAAACTTAGGCTTAATTAATTAGTTAATATGTACTTATTTATATGTAGATAAATTTTAAAATAAATAACCCAATTATATTTATAAATAAAAGTTTATACCAATATTTTAAAATCTAAAACAATTTAAATATCTATACTTTGAATTTCAAAACTTTAAATTCAAATACAAATCAAATTTTAAAATCAAGTTATATATACAAATTCAATTTGAAATAACAATTCTATTTATATTAAAAATCCATTTGTAAAAACAATATATTATTAATATTATTGGAAATAACACATTTGTCAATTTTAAATAATTTATAAAAGAAATTATCTCTTTATTAAGCAATATTTAAAAAAAAACAAACCTTTTTGTAAATCTTATTTAAATTTAAAACTTAAGTTATAATATAAATTTAAACCACTATACATTTACCTTAGGTATTTTAAACTATATAGTTAACTATTTGATAAATCTTTGAAAATCTTTATATTAAATTTAATCATAATTCCCAAATTACCAAAAATATATTAGAATTTGAAAATTATGTTTTATTTGTTAAATTCAATCCAAAGCTTTTCTATTTACAATATATACAATTATATATATACATTATAAATAGAAAACAATTTAATTAGCTTTTAAAAGATAAATTTACCAATTAAATATTTATTAAAGAAAATTATTAAACCAATTTAAATCTTTATTAACAAAGATTATTAAATCAATTTAATTATTTAAACAGATTATTAAATTGGTTATTGCCCAAAATTTCCGGGATATCACAAGATACGTACCTTATATTTGAAATATTAGCGAGTCCGCTAATATTCCTTAAGCAAATAATTTATAATCTTTAAACGATGTCTATTTAACTTCAGGTACCTGCACCTATCTCAAAAATTCATATTAGTACTTAATATCAAATTCATATCATATAGGAGATATTAACATTTCATGATTACACTTTAATTAGATTGACACGATAATATTACATAACGAAAGAAATTCGTACTTAAATTTCCAAGTTTTAATTATTTCTTATGTCAAAATGTCACGTTCGATGTTTAGGAACCCCTATCGATAACATGGCGTCCCACATATCGATCAGAATCCTTAAACACCGTCCGGATAAGTCAACACAATAGATAATCACAAGTTTATATGCATTTGTTTTATTTCCATTAATATCCAAGCATCCAATTTTAAATAAATGCAAGCAAATAATCAATTCCTAGCAACCAATCAACCAAAATATACATAATCACTTACAGCGGAATAATTCAATATCTGAAATTCCGCTGTACAACTCCGATTATCCCTAGATCATTTAAATATAAAACTTATTTACTCAAATTTTCCAAATTTTCTATTAAAAGAAAATAGTTCATTTTAATTTAATTCATACCTATTAAATTTCAAAATTTTCTTAACTAAAATATTTTACTAGTTATTCACTAAAGGCTTTAAATGTCACAAATTCAATTTGTCAAATTATTTTTTTTTTAAATTCAATTTGCACCCCAAATGATTATCTTGATAATCATTTAATATTCCTATCCGTACTTAGATAATTAATATAACTATCTACCACACACCTAAGGGGATAGGACTCTAAGTCATCTGAGTCTCAGATCCGTGATATTATATGTTATAATGTTCTGACACAGCTCTGATACCAAACTGTAACGACCCCACCACGATACCCAGATTAGCAAAGAACATTACAATCAATATCGTCTGCTAATCCGGAGAATACGGCTCGTTAAGAGCGATCGAATGTGAATATATCTTTATACTAACACTGACACGTCATTTATACCTTTTAACTTAATATCTGAACTGAGTTTGACATGTACAGTGTTAATACAAAGCAATAGACACACCGATTTCTCAGAATCAGAACAATATATCATACAAATAACAATCACATATCACAGCGGAATAAATCTTAACTTATACATATACAAATTATTTAGTTTACAAAATGAAATACTAAACTCGATTGTTATACAAATTTAACAATTCTCTAATCTCAATTATACATTTATATACAAGGTCCAAATTCCTAAATGTGATAAACTAAAAGTCCAAATGTTTATCTCCTTGCTAGCACAACCATTCAAAGGTCAACTTGTCCTGTAACCTGAAAAGTCTCGGCCTGACCCAAGCAAAATAACACTCGGGTCAGACTATCTCTAAATATCCAACAGGGTGAGAACAAGATATAACACAAGAACAAACAACATATAAGTAAATACAGTTGTCCAGTATATAACAAGTCACGGGAATTAATTTAACTTAGAGCTCATCACAAGGCACATGGTTATACATTTAAGTCACGGACACATATTAGTCCCTAAACACTGAATTCACATAACAAAACACAATATCTCTAATCACACAGATATCAATGATTAACTCATAATCGGGTTATAAGTTTAAGTCACAAACACGAACAAGTCACTAAACACAAAATAACAGAATTGACTTAACATCCATCACAAGACATAAGAACATATATTTATTTCACGAACACAGAACAGTCACAAAATCCTAATATCCAGAATCCAAGTGATTTTAATCCAAATTAATCGTAATGATTGTCCAAAACAATCGCAATGATTGTACTCAAAAGCCGTGGCAAACAAACAAACAAATTGGTATTTCTCGAACCGATCTGATACCAAGGATTGTACTCAGACCGGGAACACAGAATCACAGAATGATCTCAAGGATAGTCCATACCGATCAAGGTGATCATAAAAACCATGGCTCGATAATTCCACATTTATTTAATATTATTAAATTATTATGTTTGAAAAGAAATCCAAGAATAAACTTCTTAAGGATCTAGCAGCCACTTGCCGCACACCAAAAGAGAGTAAACTCTAAAGTGCCAAATACTGTCACCTTCAGTAATCACTAGAATTTAACCAATACGTCCCATACCGTATGGTGAAACTCAAGTATTTACTAAAAGCTAGTAAATATCACTTATTACAGATGCCACTGGAAAACCTGAACCATATTCTCTTAAGGATCTAGCAACCACCTATCGCATACCAGAAGAGAATACAACTCTAAAGTGTTAAGTACTTTCCCAAATACGATCACAAGAATTTAACCAAGGCATCCCATACTACCCGGTGAAATTCGAGTATTCGTTAATAGGCTAGTAAATTCCACTCAAATATTCTATTCAATGAGTTATACCATATTCGACGAAGAGTTATTCGAAAGTATTTAAACCAATCGATGACACTAAGTCGATTATTAGTACTCCTCAAATTATAGAATTAAGGTTCTCAAAATCTTTTTCTCTTTTGAGTTTATTGTTTATAAACACTTGTTATGAATTTACATAAGTTTATTTACTATTTTGATTAAAATAAATTTTCACTTATTTGATAAAATATTCCACAAACCCGAATTATTCCAAATTTACATTTATGTACACAGTGTATCAAATTTCCGTATAAAACATTCAATTAGTAACCCATATTTTAAAACCACTTTTATTATTCATCCAAATCCATTTTGATATATAAATATATATATATAAGTTTGAGATTTATAAATTTAAATAAACTCTCTTTCGTAAAATTACTTATTTATATATTTTCAACTCAAATTTAAAGCATTTAGATCTGCAGTTTCGACCCCATATATCCCATAATTTTTCAAATCTCAAAACATGAAAGTTTTAGGAAAATGTCTAATCTTTTAAACAAGATAAAGATCATCTAATTTGGACTTACGGTTCAAAAGTTATGGTCAAAATAATTCTCAGATTTTAAATTCACTCTCGCTGTCGTTTATTCTCAGGGCAGCGAAAAAGAAATATGGTTTCGACTACTTCAACCTCAAAATTTTGCAAAACTCAAAACATGAAAGTTTTAGAACATAGTCCAAGCTTTCTAGAACATCAAGAATTATTTAAATCCGACAAGAAACAAGAAGGATACGTCTAATTTACTAACTGTTTAGTTTAGATAATGTAATTATCAAAGTGATAGAGCTTAGAGTTTGCATTAGAATTTCGATCAACTTATGCTCAAAATTTGCAAATATGTTCAACATGAAAGTTGTGACATACAAAATAAGATTTCTGTAACACTAAGAATCATCGAATTTCAATAATAAATGAAAAAGATACGACTAAAACAATTATCAGGTTTTTACTTCATTGTTACTGTTGTTAATTCCCAGGATAGCGACACTAAAATGTAGTTTTGGCCATGAAAACTATAAAATATTATAAAACATATAAAATGAAAGTTGTAGCAGATTATCTATGCTTTCCAAAACATCAAGAATTGTCAAATTTTGATTAATAATGAAAAATTGACGGCCATTTTAATTTCAGATTTCAACTTAGCAATTATACATGAACAGAACAACACTATCATATTCAAACTCGATTTCGAACTAATAAACCTCAGAATTTCGGAAAGTTATCAAAAGAAAAATTGTAGCTAACTGATAGACCTATCTACCACAAAATGTTTAGGTCATTTTGGATTAATATGCACCGAGCTATCATAGTTATATTACAGCAATTTTCCTAATTTAGTTTCAGCAAACAACAACAAAATAATCACATAAGCAACCAATCACACATCCAATTTCACAATTATTTCAGAGAATTCAAAGATATGGAACTATTAATTTGAAGATAGATTATGTGAGTTAAAATAACTCACCTTTTTTTCTTCAATTAGCCTTAGCAATCCATTGAAATTTGTTTGCCTTCTTCTACACATTCAAACCCTAGACCTAATCTCAATCCCAAAATAAAAACAACAAGGATTAAACAATGAAACCAAAAACCAATTAGTCTACAAGATGAATTAGGTTAGAGGGACTTACTTTTGATTTTCTCATAATTTTTCGGATTTTATTGGATTTAAACACTTAGATTTTGCTTTAGGTTTTGAGTTTTGAGAAGTTTCTGTTTGTGTGTTTTTTTAGCAGGGAGTAGTAAAAGAACGTATGATTGTTCTTTGAGAAGGAGGAAGAAAGTTATCACTTTTGAGCACTAATGGGCTGAAAATAGATTAAGCCCAACCCTTAGTTAATTAAAACAATACCAACATTTTACACTTTTCTACCATTTTAAAACACCAAAATTTTATTGATTACATCACAAAAAAAATTCAAATAACTACACTAAAATTAAGTTCATCACCTAAACTTTATGATTAAATAATAAAATATAAATTCCTTTGATGTTAAATCCTTATTTTAATTATTTTAAACAAGGTGTTTTGCATCTTTCAAAATATAACAACTTAACAAATTAATTAAATTTCAAAAATTCTCATTTTTCTTCTTAACTAAAATTACACAGTATTAGAAAGCACTAACACATTATTTAACAAGTTCTAAAAACAAGAATTTAACATTTTTTATCTCATATATTGCTTATCTAATAAAATACACATTTTAAAACCTTCATTTCAAATTCTTATTTAATTTAAATTTACAACACTGAAAAATCAGAGTTGTTACAACATGGCTCTACGGTTTTCTAACACACAACTATAAATATTGTCAACATTTGACGATAACATTGTCGACACATGGCTAGAACGAGGGTGAAACACGGCACTGAAGTATCACAGATTCGAGGCATGACCATCACGATCAGGCTGCTAGGGTGGACACCGGCCAATCTTGTTCACGCCCTAAACATAAAGGGAGTTGGACAGTGATAGACAAATACTGTAAATATATAATAGCCACTACATACCTATATACATAAACTGACACACGGTACTATACATATGCTGACACATGCCACTATACGTATGCTAACAAACGGCTGAATACATACGCCGACACAATTCTCGATATAATCACTGATACATGACTTCACATGGTCAACATACGACTATAATATATTCTCCACAATGAATATCACACACTGTATCCCTGTATTGAGTGTCATCCATAAGTAAAGGATAACCAAATAAATAACACGACGGTGTCCCATACCACCGCGTGTTGTAGTTCATTTTATAGAGCTTATACATCACATTTGCCCTTCTTTATTCTATATAACGAGTCCAAAGAATAACCGAAAAAATGTTGTCGAAAGTCCCATACCAAAAAATATCACTGAACCGTTTGTTCTAATTTCTCGTCACACACAATAAATATCAATAAATCAAACTAAAAGGATGTCATCATCGTATTATACCAAATTACTAAACAAATCCATATCAACAGTGAATCATTCGTATAGTCCAATTCAATATAAGAAGAAGTAACATTTCGACAAACAAGATAAATAACTTATCCAAAATTACATATAGGTATAAAACAAACAAATTAATATTCCACAACCCACCTATGACGCCCCACTCCGAGACCCACATTAGCAAAGAGTATTACAAGGTAACACCATTTGCTAATGCGGAGAATAAAGCTGGTTAGGAGCGACCATCTATAGCCTTGTCTTAATTATCTATTGAATACGCCGACAATGCCACTTCTTACTTAAATGGATCGACATATCCAATAAATACTTAATACAAAGCCATAGGTGGCTGAGGATCTATCAGAATAAAATATAACAACTCAAATGTAATACACATCACAGAATAGTAGATCATCACATACATTTCCACATATACATATACATTACAGAGTTTACAAAATGATACTCGACAAGTGGTAAAGAAAACCACAATATACAGGCGAGACAAAAGAATACATATCAGAGTTACAGCCAAAAAGGACTACACAAAAAGCTATAACAAAAAGGAGCTAGCGGAATAGTCCATGCGGAAAGGCTAAGTCCAATGTACCTAACCTGAAACATCTCGGTCTGACCCGAGTATAAAATACACGGGTCAGTCTAGCTAAACAAATCAGTTAGATAAACTAAATGATAATGAACATACAAGATCATAAAGTACCACAAATATCTCCAAAAGAGATAACCAAATCATCTAATCAAAGATGAATCAAAACAAGCCTCATATCATCAGCAACTCAGGTAAACAAAGGATATCATATCCCAAAACAAGCCAAAAGGCAAATAACAAATACCAATAAAGGTAACACAAGTTTCCACAAGGTAATCGCTATATATCGTGTGGTTCAAAGAACCTACCCCGAAAGGCGATACACTAGGGAAATATAATAATCAAGGAAAACAAAAGATGCTCGAGCTCAGTACTGTATAACAAGGATCCACAAACCCGAAGGTACAAGCCCGAAGGCAACAAACCCCGAAGGCTCAAGCCCGAAGGCCACAAACCCCGAAGGCAACAAACCCCGAAGGCTCAAGCCCGAAGGCCACAAACCCCGAAGGCAATAAACCGTAGTGGTGAAGGTCCGAAGGCCCAGTACTGGACACCACTAACAGGCGGAATGTGTCACAACTCTTAGAAAGGAACCCAGAAAATGTTAACGTGAGTACCATACCCCACGTTCGCACTAAACGGTTTACTAACCATTAGTCAATTTCACACTCAAAGTAGTACAAAGTTCACCTCATCTCATCGGTAAACCAGACCCAAAGGTCAAAACGGTCAAACGAATAGATTAGGAATTAACTGAAAAGATAAACACACGTGTTCATAGCACGCATTTTATTTACTCATTTGATTCTCCTCCCTCTTCGCTCGAAGTGCAAAATTGTGTGTTTTATATGGAAATTATAAGTTGGAGAAACGAGTTTTTAATACAATTTAAAAAGATCACTTTATAATAACCCATGTAATAAATCTAAAAAGAATCATCAAAGTCAAAGAATGCAATAACAACTAATTGGATCAACATGAATCAATTAAACAATGGAAATTCAATCAAAAATAGGAAAATAGGCAAAACAGGCAATTCCAGACGTCTAGGAGTCAATCTAGACGTCTGGATTTAGGTTCTCGAAATTTCAGAAACCATCCAGACGTCTGGAGGATGGCTTCAGACGTCTGACAGGGTGGTTCAGACGTCTGAGAGGTAGTTTCAGACGTCTGACAAGGTGTTTAAGATGTCTGAAAGGTTGTTTCAGACGTCTGACTCTGTTTTCTGCCATTTTTATAAATCTCTTCCGAATTTTCTTTTGCTCCAGGTTTAAAACCAGACGTCTGAACTTGCATTTCAGACGTCTAAAGGCCTGGTCCGGGCAACAATTTGCCTAGGCCATGATGGCCAAAACGATTCGGGAGCGATCGATCGAGAAATGACGACCAAGGAGTTACGCCAAACGACAACTCGGCCTTATAGGCTCTTCGATACACCCTAAACATCAATGTCCAAACATCCATAGGAGGATTTTCATAAAATTGGACCAAAACACAAAAATTGCAATATTCACCAATTCAATTCAAATCAAAAGCAAAAGGACATAGATAAGTGTTAGGAATTCATACCTAACAACAATGATATCTATAGAAGTATATGTGAGTTCAAAAACTCACCTTTTTAACTCAACAACAAAGATGAGAAGCACAAACACAAGGAAAAGATCAATCACTCTTCACTTCAACTCTACAAGCTTCAATCTAAGATCAAAACAAGTATTTTCTAAATTAGGGTTTAGGAATTTTCTGAAATTGAAGAGGAAATGAGATGGAGAAGATGAAGGGGAGGCTTACCTTAGCTTCTCTTTGATTTTGGAGCAAGAATTTGAGATTTGCAAAGAAACTAGGGTTTTGAAATTTTAATTTCCCATTCCCCTGCCCATTTTCAGTTGTGCTAGAGAAAAAGAAATAAAATGAGAATGAATGGATGAAGAGAGGGTGTTGAGTTAAGGTATAGAATGAGTTGGGTGAACCCAAACCCAAAAGCCCACTAGAAAATAGCAAAATTCACTCAACTCCAAACATATCGATGCTTATACTCAAAATGGTCGCAAATGCCATTTTGGACTCAATGGAAGTGGTCTCGAGTCCCAATTCGACTATTTGCAAAAAGTAGCTTTTCGGACTTTAATCCGACTAACGATGCTATATTTAAATAAAATATTTAAATATACAATCGTAAAATATGCGGATTGTTACATACTCCCCTCCTTAAAGAAATTGCGTCCTCGCAATACTTAAGAAGAAGAAGAAATGAAGAGTAACAACCATAGAAGCATAAGTGATAGAACATTCCCTTTTGCAAGAGAACGGCACCCAAACCAATACGACTAGTATCGGTACAAATAATAAAGTCTTGGTTCCCTTCGGGAACCACAAGAATAAAAGTATCGGAAATGAGTTCCTTTGATCGATTCCCTTTTCCGAAAAGCTAAGATTTTCAAAATCATAATTAACTTTATATATATACATCTTTTTAGAAAAATTAACTTTTTACAAGTCAATTTATTGTGTCTGACTGTCTCATCATAGCGTTTAGGAGATTCCTATCGATAACGTTGATCAAGCGCATCGACCATAATTCTTAAAGCACTCAATGGGCAAAACAACACAAAATCATCTTCTATATAATAAACAAATCTCTAAAAAAATTACAAATATTCATTGCTCGTTTTAGGAACAAAATTCCAATCGTACCTATAAATATCTTATTAAAAATATTTGCAAATTTTAATTTGTTGTTTCATCCAATATCAATAAATACAAGGATAAACTCATCGAGATATTCGTAGAATACTCGATTCACAAAATGGATGAAATAAGGTAGAAGGTTCGTCATACCGAATGACATAATGAGCCAAACACAAAAATCACAACGAGTGCGGAATACGGTAAGTGGAAGGCTACCCTCCGCAACTCGTAACTGATGAAAATCGGTGGCAAGGTCGAGCTGAAAAGACCTTAGCACCATTCAATAGATTGCTTAGGTGATAATCCTAAGACAAGCTAAAAAATACCGGAAAACTCACAAACTACTTGAATGAGAGAAATAACACTTTCCTCATTAAGTCGGTTTAAAGAATAGAATGATATCACTGAATTTGGAAATCAAAATCAATAAGAATAAAAGAAATCTTCTTAACAGATTGAGGATGTCGAAGATGAATAGTCCACGTTGGACATAGGATATGGGCTTCATAATGATTAATCCAATCCTTTCCCAAAAATCAATTTTGAAGCCTAAGTATGCAAATCGGCTCGAAAAGAATAACCACATAAAATAATCTCGACACCTTTAAAAGAAACAAACTGAGTGTTATGGATCCACCAACCGGATTCGCAATTCTCAAAGAAGTCATCAAGCCCAAAATATTTAAGGAAAAAGAATCAACAAGTTCTTTTGATATAAAAGAATGGGACGCACCCGTATCAAAAGAAATCAAAGAGGAAGATCACGAAATAAAATAATGTCATCAAGGATAAAAGGAGAATTACCTCTGCACTGAGAAGAACCTCCAGAAGCCTTAGCAACATAAAGCTTGCTAGACTTGGCATTAGTAGGAACCGTAGGGCAGGAGGAAACATGATGACCTTCCTTCTTGCAATAACGACAAAAGAGAGGCTTAGGACAAGCTTGAATCATATGATCAAGAGAACCACAATTGAAACACTTCCGAATGGAAGGTGTTCCAATAGATTGAGAGTTAGAACTAGATTCAACGGGTTTCTTCTTCTTGGAAGGGAGAAATCCCTGCTTATGAAATGAAAACTTCTTCTTATTGGGGTTCTTGCGAACCTCAACATCATCACCACTATCACACTCCTTCTCGATGGCCTCGAGATGAAGTGCTGAGTCAACCAACTCCTCAAAAGAAAGCTTAAGCTGATGCATTAAAGACTTCTTAAGATATTTCTTAAGACCAAAGACAAACTTCATATTCTTCTTATAAGGAGTGCTAATGAATTCAAGACCATACCTAGATAAGGCCTCGAATGATGCAACATAATCAGGAACGGAGGACTTCCCTTGCTTCAACTCAAGAAAGCGACGGGCTAATAAAACTTTCTCAGATTCAGGAACGAATTTGAGTTCGAAGCGTTCCCGGAACCGAGTCCACGAAAGAACAGACTCATCAAGTTCGGCTACAAGAAGCTCGTACCAATCAAGGGCACGCTCTTTCAACAAGCTAGAAGTTATAAGAACTCGATCATGATCAGAAAGATCCATACGAGAGAAGATACGCTCACATGTGCGAATCCAAGCTTGGACCTCAAGAACGGACTTGGAGCCTTTGAATGGCTTTCCACCAAGATGAGAAAAATCACTTCACAGGCATGCAAAGGCAAACTTGCGCGGAGGAGATGCATGAATAGGAGCAGGAGGCTGAGTGCTCCTAAATAACTCCAAGAACTGACCGGTAGACATGTAAACGCCGTCCGGATGCGAGCCACTGGATTGCCCAGCATCCGAGCGTCGTCCACGGCCTCTTCCAACCATTAGCTGAAAGTTAAGATAAGATAAAGATTATTCAGAAGGTAGATATCATTAATTCAAATATGGAATACTACGGAATAAAATGCATTCCTAGACGTATTCCCAAAATTCTATCTACCCCCAAAGGCACGGAAAGAATAAAGGCACGATGATTCAAAGATTCGTAACATTCATACAACACTTTAATGTACCGTAATATGTGTCTCTGTTCTATGTTTATCATATTTTGTTCTGAACTTAGCTCTGATACCAAGCTGTGACGCCCCACTCCGAGACCCACATTAGCAAAGAGTATTACAAGGTAACATCGTCTGCTAATGCGGAGAATAGAGCTGGTTAGGAGCGACCATCTATAGCCTTGTCTTAATTATCTATTGAATACGCCGACAATGCCACTTCTTACTTAAATGGATCGACATATCCAATAAATACTTAATACAAAGCCATAGGTGGCTGAGGATCTACCAGAATAAAATATAACAACTCAAATGTAATACACATCACAGAACAGTAGATCATCACATACATTTCCACATATGCATATACATTACAGAGTATACAAAATGATACTCGACAAGTGGTAAAGCAAACCACAATATACAGGCAAGACAAAAGAATACATATCAGAGTTACAGCCAAAAAGGACTACACAAAAAGCTATAACAAAAAGGAGTTAGCGGAATAGTCCATGTGGAAGCAAAATAGGCTAAGTCCAATGTACCTAACCTGAAACATCTCGGTCTGACCCGAGTATAAAATACACGGGTCAGTCTAGCTAAACAAATCAGTTAGATAAACTAAAGATAATGAACATACAAGATCATAAAGTACCACAAATATCTCCAAAAGAGATAACCAAATCATCTAATCAAAGATGAATCAAAACAAGCCTCATATCATCGGCAACTCAGATAAACAAAGGATATCATATTCCAAAACAAGCCAAAAGGCAAATAACAAATACCAATAAAGGTAACACAAGTTTCCACAAGGTAATCGCTATATATCATGTGGTTCAAAGAACCTACCCCGAAAGGCGATACACTAGGGAAATATAATAATCAAGGAAAACAAAAGATGCTCGAGCTCAGTACTGTATAACAAGGATCCACAAACCCGAAGGCAACAAACCCGAAGGCACAAACCCGAAGGTACAAGCCCGAAGGCAACATAGTCTAAGGCAACAAACCCCGAAAGCTCAAGCCCGAAGGCCACAAACCCCGAAGGCAACAAACCCCGAAGGCTCATGCCCAAAGGCCACAAACCCCGAAGGCAACAAACCGTAGTGGTGAAGATCCGAAGGCCCAGTACTGGACACCACAACTGGCGGAATGTGTCACAACTCTCAGAAAGGAATCCGGAAAATGTTAACGTGAGTCCCATACCCCACGTTCGCACTAAACGGTTTACTAACCCTTAGTCAATTTCACACTCAAAGCATTACAAAGTTCACCTCATCTCATCGGTAAACCAGACCCAAAGGTCAAAACAGTCAAACAAATAGATTAGGAATTAACTGAAAAGATAAACACACGTGTTCATAGCACACATTTATTTAATCATTTGATTCTCCTCCCTCTTCGCTCGAAGTGCAAAATTGTGTGTTTTATATGGAAATTATAAGTTGGAGAAACGAGTTTTTAATACAATTTAAAAAGACCACTTTATAAAAACCCATGTACGGAATCTAAAAAGAATCATCAAAGTCAAAGAATGCAATAACAACTAACTGGATCAACACGAATCGATTAAACAATGGAAATTCAATCAAAAATAGGCAAATAGGCAAAAACAGGCAATTCCAGACGTCTGGGGGTCAATCCAGACGTCCGGATTTAGGTTCTGGAAATTCAGAAACCATTCAGACGTATGGAGGGTGGCTTCAGACGTCTGACAGGGTGGTTCAGACGTTTGAGAGGTAGTTTCAGACGTCTGACAAGGTGTTTAAGACGTCTGAAAGGTTGTTTCAGACGGCTGACTCTGTTTTCTGCCATTTTTATAAATCTCTGCCGAATTTTCTTTTGCTCCAGGTTTAAAACCAGACGTATGAACTTGCATTTCAGATGTCTGAAGGCTTGGTCCGGGCAACAATTTGCCTAGGCCATGATGGCCAAAACGATTCGGGAGCGATCGATCGAGCAATGACGACCAAGGATTTACGCCAAACGACAACTTGGCCTTATAGGCTCTTCGATACACCCTAAACATCAATGTCCAAACATCCATAGGAGGATTTTCATAAAATTGGACCAAAACACAAAAATTGGAATATTCACCAATTCAATTCAAATCAAAAGCAAAAGGACATAGATAAGTGTTAGGAATTCATACCTAACAACAATGATATCTATAGAAGTAGATGTGAGTTCAAAAACTCACCTTTTTAACTCAACAACAAAGATGAGAAGCACAAACACAAGGAAAAGATCAATCACTCTTCACTTCAACTCTACAAGCTTCAATCTAAGATCAAAACAAGTATTTTCTAAATTAGGGTTTAGGAATTTTCTGAAATTGAAGAGGAAATGAGATGGAGAAGATGAAGGGGAGGCTTACCTTAGCTTCTCTTTGATTTTGGAGCAAGAATTTGAGATTTGCAAAGAAACTAGGGTTTTGAAATTTTAATTTCCCATTCCCCTGCCCATTTTCAGTTGTGCTAGAGAAAAAGAAATAAAATGAGAATGAATGGATGAAGAGAGGGTGTTGAGTTAAGGTATAGAATGAGTTGGGTGAACCCCAAACCAAAAAGCCCACTAGAAAATAGCAAAATTCACTCAACTCCAAACATATTGATGCTTATACTCAAAATGGTCGCAAACGCCATTTTGGACTCAATGGAAGTGGTCTCGAGTCCCAATTCGACTATTTGCAAAAAGTAGCTTTTTGGACTTTAATCCGACTAACGATGCTATATTTAAATAAAATATTTAAATATACAATAGTAAAATATGCGGGTTGTTACAGACTCCTCTCCTTAAAGAAATTGCGTCCTCGCAATACTTAAGAAGGAAAAAAAATGAAGAGTAACAACCATAGAAGCATAAGTGAGAGAACGTTCCCTTTTGCAACAGAACGGCACCCAAATCAATACGACTAGTATCGGTACAAACAATAAAGTCTTGGTTCCCTTTGGGAACCACAAGAATAAAAGTATCGGAAAGGAGTTCCTTTGATCGATTCCCTTTTCCGAAAAGCTAAGATTTTCAAAATCATAATTAACTTTATATATATACATCTTTTTAGAAAAAATAACTTTTTACAAGTCAATTTATTGTGTCTGACTGTCTCATCATAGCGTTTAGGAGATTCCTATCGATAACGTTGATCAAGCGCATCGACCAGAATTCTTAAAGCACTCAATGGGCAAAACAACACAAAATCATCTTCTATATGATAAACAAATCTCTTAAAAAATTTACAAATATTCTTTGCTCGTTTTAAGAACAAAATTCCAATCGTACCACTAATATCTGTATACCGTTTTGATCGTCTTGTCGTGCTGATCTTTGTGGTATATTCAGTTATGTGTTTTGAATTCCGGTACACAGCAGAATCCACGAAACCGGTAACCGTATCGGTACGGGATCCATGACCTTTTGTTTCTTTTGCATTTCAAAATCTGAAACGTGCAATAAATTGTTTTAAATATCCAACATATCACAACTATACCGTTGGAATTTCACTGTTCTTTCTTTATTCGTTTTGGTTCGTTCGCATTCTTTTCTGGTACATAGTGCGTCTCAGTTGAAAAAAACAACATTTATATTAGTCAGACACTATTTGTCTTCTCCTCAAAATAGATCTGCTCATTTGCTAACTCACTCCACGTTTTTCTCTTCCCTATCCCAGTTCTTTCCTCCGCCCTCCTCTATTTCATTGCCTTCCTGCCCCTTGTGCCATTCCTCTCCCTCCACGCCATCTACCCCACCACCACGCCTTAAATCCATCGCCGTAGCCACCACGACACTCCGCAGCACACATCGCCTACCTGTCATCGCCGCCTGGCAACTCCGTTCACTGCTTCCACCTTCCCATCCCCTTCCGCGCAAGAAAGATCGGCCAACCTCCTCCCTCGGCGAGCCATCCTCCACGACTTGGCCCCGTCCTCAGCCTCATCCTCCCTCATCACGTACTGCTTTGTCGTGGTATGTAAAGTTTATATGTTACTTTATATAGGTATTATATTTACATATTTGTTATATATATATAGTACGTATATATAATTATTTATATATGTTAGTCTATCTGGGTTACTTTACGTAAGTATATATATGTAGGTTTGCATATGTACTTTTATTTCCTTTCGGCGGTATGGTTTATATTGCTTATATCTATAAGTTTATAATATATTTTGGCTGCATGTCACAGGTAGTAATATATTAGTATTTATATATATATTTATATATTTCGTATATGATATATATATTATTAGTGTTGGCTTCTTGGTCGATGACAGAGATATATACACTGCTATGTTAGTATTGTGTATTACTTTACTGTATTAGTTATATATGTATATATAAGCCGAGTATTATATAGGTGATTTCATATAAAGGTATATTTATATAAATTATATTATCTGTTAGTATATCTAACTGTTATAATAGTTTAAGTATATATATATATACGCATTGATTTAAGAGTATAATATGTATATGTGTTTAAACTGATTTTAAAATATAAAGTAAAGTACATGAGTATATATATATGGGTATATAGTGTATATATAGAGATTTGTTTTAAAAGTTATTGGTTGATTTTTTTAAATTTTATTCAGATTTATATTAAATATGTATTACATATATTGATTTTGAGTAATATATAATGTATACATTTGTTCAGTTTATATAAGCATGGAAGTAGTTTGTTGTTATATATATAAATATATTTTTGTAGATAACATGTTGTCTATATATATTAATTTAAATGTAAGTGTAGGCGAATCTGGTTTCAAAATATATGAATATTTTATGTGTTTGAGTTTTAGCATTGTTTTGGAATTAGTATATATGTACCAGAGTTTGACTTTTTTATAAATATATTGAGATTTTTATTTATAGGTATTTAGATTTAGTATTTATTTGAAAATATGTATCTATATATTTAATTTAATAAGTGTTAAATATATGTTATATCTATATAAGTTCACTTTTACCATTCATCATAATTGATCCAATTCTGATTTAACTTCGTAAATTCCTATTTATCTGCTTTGTCTGTCGTGCATGTTCTTCATTGAATCTTATCCATCTAGCTTTGCTTTGGGATTCGTAACTCGTTTGTCGAATATCTCTAGCCTCGAAAGGTGAGAAATCACTCACGATTAACGTTCTTATATTTATTAAATTTGATTTTAATTGAAACGAAAATTGAAATATGTTGCTGTTAGTTATTTACATTGCTATATATACGACATTATCTGTATCTGTTCACCTGTGACATCTGACACCATTATGTGTTATTTATACTGATGATATATACATGTTACTATTGTTATATTATTATCATATCTGTCATCACTCTGCAAGTTCCCTGTTAGTATAGAATTCACTATGGGTTGAAATGATACATACCCGAACGATCTGTAGAATAGGAGAAAATCGTTATGGGTTGAAATGATAAACCCAAGCGATTTTCATTGACATTGAATTTGGGATTGCGGGTTGAAATGATATATACCCGTATATATTTAAATTGCGGATTGAAATGATAAATATCTGTACCACTTGACCATAGGATAGAAAATTTTATACAGACACCGTTGGTCTATATATAAATATTTTGGAAATGATTTCTATGGTTTGGAAAAGAAATATATGGTTTAAATCAATATTGATTTTAAAGATTTATTAAGGTTGATTTAATAAAGTTGATAAATAATATGTTTAAGTATTTATTTAATATCTATATAGAGTTTATAATGATATGAAACTGGTTTGAAATTTTATTTATTTAAGAATTTTACTTAAATAGGTTTGATTTGAAATTGATAAAATTTGAAATTTTGAAGCTATGATTTTTTAACTTGTATTTGATTAAAAGTGATTTAAATGAATATTTCAAGTTTAAATAAATTGAAGGAAATATTTAGTTTATTGTAATTTGGGATTTGTTTTAAATGATATTGGATTTATTGAGTAAATATTTCAAAATTAAATAATAGGAAAGTGAATTGATATATATATAAAATTATCGAATTTAGTTTTGAATGTTGAATATTTAAAGCTTTGAAATATATTAAAATTGAAATGGTTTATTTGTGGTTCAAATCGGTATTTGAAATCGATATAACTTGAAAATGTTTAATTGAAGTGGAATTAAAATTGTTGATTTTGATTTGATTAAAATTGAATTTGGAATTCGAATTGATTTGAATCGATTTGTGAAAGTCGAGGAAACTATTTTATTTTTATAAAGTAATTTTAAATTATATTTAAAACTATTGATATTTTACTCTATAAATTATTTTAATATAAATCATTTTTAATATAAATTATTTTATTTTAAACTATTTTAACTTATAACTATTTATATAAACTATTTTTATTTATAAACTATTTTAACTTATAACTATTTATATAAACTATTTTTATTTATAAACTATTTTATTATATATACTAATTTTAATATCTTAACTGTTTAAGAGGGAAGTGTTATGATTTCCAAAATGCTATGATTTCAAAGCTGTGATTTCCAAAGTGTTTTGATTTGAAAGACTATGATTTCGAAAGCATTATAACTTTGGAAAGTGATGTGATTTTGAAAATGGATATATTTGAAATGGAAATGATATCGTATTAATTTGGTTTTTGAAATGAAAATGATATTTTGGTTTTAATGTATAAACTATTTTGAAATGACCGCGGTGTTATAATAACGCGCGTTTGGTTGTTAAAGAGACCGGGATCGGATATGGGCATACTCTCTATCGATACCGAAAACCACTTTAACAACTGTGTACACGGTGGAGATTCCAGAATGAAGTAGGATGGTGGCGACGATTCCTATTGAGGTATATACTTGTACCCAACTCCCGTGAGTTGGCATAAGGTGGCTAAAACAGGAGCGATCTCGGGCCAAGTGAGGTCATTCCTCCGATCGGGCACCTTCCTTTGATATTATACTCTTACCTTATGATTGATTTGATGGCCATCTTCGATTTTTGATTTGGGAGTTTGTCCGAGGTGGGCGGTAGTGGCTGCTACGCGTTTCCATCAGCCCATGTGCGTAAGTGGTATATCTACCCTGGCATTGCCTTGTGTGCCGTGTCACCTACCATAGCGAGCTTTACTACGAGTTTGGTTTTCTCCCGTAGCCCATGGAGTATTTAGGGTAGCCTCCCAATCTGGAGGTATGTTGATACTGGATGGACTACTGGGACTATTACGTGTTAAGGTGGAAAATGTAAAGCCTTAACGCTATTTAAAAGTAAGTTTATTTTATATTAGACATTATTATACTAGCATATATTACTACATAGTAGATAGTTTAACGGATCCTTAGAGGATGGTTATCCCAAACATCCTTTGAGTTACTTGTATTTCAGTTGATATTTCACTTGAGTTGGATTTATTGATATAAGAATGTTAATCCTGACTCGAGTGTTTTGTGTTTTGCTTTACGCTCGGGTCAGACTGAGTGATACAGTATTCGAGACTCACCTTTGGAGTTGGAGCTTCTCTTAGAGATCTAGCTATCTATCATGTTTTCAGTTGTTATGTCGATTCCAGTGATGCATTCATATCTTGTATTTGATTATTGTATTAAGACATCTATGTACTCGTGACTTCTGTTGTATCTTGTTTAACTTTGTTATATATATATAGTAGATTCATGAACTACTATTCTTTTATTTCCGCTGCATTATTGATTTATTACTCTGTGTTCGTGATTCTGTGACTCGGTGATTATTTATTTACTGTATATGCTGAGTTTTTCCAAATTTAAATTACAATCTATTTATTTTGAATTATTCAAGTCCGACACGTGTGGATTTATTGTCGATTTGAATGGTCCAAAATAGTAGGTAGTTACAAAGTAACATATATATATATGCCCACACACAGGTTGTCTAATACACACAACTCAATAACTCAAGCTGTATAAAAATAGAAATATATAGATATATATCCTTCCTCTCCCATCCAATTCATGATAATCGGTAGTGTACAGCACATTCACCGATATTAATACAGAGCACATGAAGAAACTCACACAACACACACACATATATACATACACAAGCACACACTCAAGGGAACATACATGCACGAAGGCACACACAAGCTTGTGAAAGATCCTGGGTTTCTCATGCAACTCTCCTCCACCTGTGCACCGGTTGACTGGTCGATGACTAGTTGGAGGCCATTATGGCTTCGGGTGATGCGTTGGTGATGGGTTCTGATCCCATTATTACCTACTTCTTCCTTCTTCTTAGCTAATATTTTCTATCCTATATCCTTTTCCCTATGTACAAACTACATGATCGAGTTTGATACAAGTGAGAGGATAGAAATGAGGATATAGAGTAATTTACATATGCTCAATCTGATTTAGATTTTGCAATGAGAAATATTAAGATAGCTGTGAGTATAAAAGTACCCATCTTAATGGAAGAAGATCACTTGCCTTATTAGCGCCTTCTTGCGCCTCTACTATTCCACCTTTTGTTTTTTTACCGTAATAACATCTTAATCAAATTGATGCTCAGCTCTGATTATTTGATTGAGAATTAATGTAGTGATGTTGAGAAGCTAGGATTTAAAGTTATTCTAATTTGTAAATTTAATTTGAATTTTCATTTGAATTATGAAGTGGGAAGGTTAGGGAATGGAGACAATTTCCTAAAGTGATTAAACATTTAAGGCTGGGATATATTTATACTTGTGTTAGAAGCATCACGAGATGGAAATCTCTAGATAATGAAACATCAGGAGACAAGAATGAGGGTTTGGGTTTGAGTAGTTGGACTTTGGGCATCACTTCTTTTCTTTTCTTTCTTTTGTTTGCTTTATGAAATATAAATACATTCAAGCCCAATACAATTTAATTACTTTACTAAATCATTTCTTGTACAAAATCACTTTCCAATAAATTACAACTTTATTTATTTTATAAAAACAATTTTCCATAATTTTAATTAAGTGGAAATTAGCCACAAGGGCCTCTTCAGCAAGTGGAATTAGTTTCTAGGACACAAAACTGAAATAATTACTTTCAAGGACAAAACGCAAAATAATTAGTTTCTAGGGCCTAAAAACCTATGAAATTATGTCCTTGAAAGTAATTGGATTGCTGACTTTGTCCTTGAAAGTAATTATTCTGCTGACTTTGGCCTTGAAAGTAATTTCTTTGAATGTGTGTCCTAGAAAATAATTGGACTGCAAAGTTTGTCCTTCTGGTGAAATGCCCCTTTAATTAATTAATAATCGAATTTAAATCACTCACCGAAGTAATTCCAAAACTATATTAACAAATTTCCTCACTTATCAAAATAAACTTAATATTTACAAAATTCTAATTTATCATTATATCTAGAATAATTAATTCATCTTTCAAATTCCAAATAATTAATAAATTATTAAACCTCTATTGTATTAAAATATTCCTTATCATTCTCTTAATTATCACTGATTATCTTGTTATAAAGTTCCGATATTCTAAAATAAATTCAAATTATTTAAATTAAATTCCAAAAATCTATTTTAATATTTATTATTAATTATCCCAACGGGTTGTTACAAAGGACATATCTTTAAGACAACCAAGTCCAAGCTAGCCTATAGCTTCCCTAACAAGGTGAAGAAACATGAGAATTGTTCCCTATTTTGTATTATCATATTATAGTTGAAATGATAGATATGCTTATAATACTATGTCGATGTGCTAATGATGAATGTTACCTATGCTAATGTCCGTGACTTCCAGGGAAGAAAGGATCAAGGTATGGAAATATAACTGCATAGTCTGGATCCTAGAAGGTTACGTAGGTAGTCTTTTTCTATGCAATATCCATCGGATTCCTTAGGTTGGGCTGAGGTATGTAGAGTTAGGCATAGTCCAAACTAGTTGAAAACCTTTCCCCTTTTTCTTCTTTATTTTTACTATTATGCATATCTATGTTGTATATGGCTATATATATTTCTCAGGTTTATAGGTAAAGGCAATGAGAATGGAATAGTGTGAGTCTATGAGTCATGCTTTCGGATTATATATTGAAAAACTCATGATTGTAATACAGACATGGACAAATAATTGATGTTTGTAATATTGGTCCTTGCATTTAATATATGTTTTGAAGAAATATATTGTTTCTTAATTATCGTTGTGAGATATATTTAAATGCGTAGAATAATTGTTTTAAATTATTCACCCAAACGACTCGCCATTTTTACATCTGAGATTAGTGTTAATGAGTAGACGACATTGAATCTAATTATAGGCATTAAGACTACTGGAACATTTCAATCTTGATCATCATAGTTGATAACCAGGCTTATCAAAATTACCTAGAACCGAAAAAAACTACTCCAAATTATAGAACAAAATGAGAAATAGGATCCTTCGTTAATGAAAATGATGATGGGGTCGAAGTACATGAAGATGATTATAAAGAAATTAAGTGGAAGAAGATGAGTTTGACTACAAAGATGATAATTTAATTGCTGATGATAAGGATGGTGGTCAAGATTGGTAGTATGTTGATTTGGTTTTTTATTTTGTTACGTGAATTTAATATAATCAATCAACTGTAACTTTTAATTGTTCATCATCAAAAGTCGTTATTTGCAATTTCATGTATATATAAAAGCACTTTTTAGTTAACTGCTATTTTTCAATTAATGTTCAATGCACGTGATTCCATATGTTCTCAAATCATACATATATATAATCATAATAGAATATGGTGTACTAATAATTGTTTGGAAGTACACATTCATACAATTGTTATCTTATCTTTAATATATTATTGTTATTCTTGTAATGGATATGACTTCTCGTGGATGTCCTAGTGTCAATCACAATGGTCATGGAGTTGGACATGATTTGGTAAAAGCATCACTAGAGGCTGCTTAGCATGACACATCTTCATCATAGGACGCCCAATCATGGTTTTTTGGGTAGCACATCAATATTGGCTCCACCATCTCCGCGGGTCATCTTTCCATTATTGCAATGCTAATAACATATATTAAATTTATAGTATTTTAATATTACATTATATCACTGTATTACTGTAAAATATTAACATAATATGTGCATTAACATGTTTAAGTCTCAGATACCAACATCACCTCCCAACATATCATGGACCTTTTGAAGTCTTGTATTACGTATTTCTGGCCTACTCACAGTAGCACTGATGCTGATACGAAGACTAAATTGTACAATAAGTTTGTGGTAAAATAATATTATTTCATACATATGTTAACTATATAAATATTCTAAACATAGTTAATGGAAAAATAAATGTCGTGTTTATAGGAACAATTCACTTAGGCACATGAAACTACAATGGCTATTGTGCGATGATTATGAGCTTCGATGGCATATATGAAGTATAGACAGATTTTCTCTAACATAAATAGAAATAGGAAGAGACCTCCATATATTTCAACTAAGGTATGGAAAAATTTTGAGGAGTACTAGGAGCGGATGGACGTGAAGGAATAAGCAAAGAAAAACTTTGATAATCACCTATGAAATCCGCGATTACATATGGGTGGATCTAGAGGAGAGACACATCATAGGAATCATTTGATAATTTATTTACTTAAAAACAATGCAAAATATATTATAAAAAGTTCATTTTTACTTTGTTTATCTCCAACTTTTTAGATGCTTAAGTTAAATAAAGGGCCCACATGTGGAATGTGAAGGTATACACTTGCATGCACAAGATCACAATAGCGGATGGCTCCAAAAGCAGGTAGGTTAACATATGGTCCACCTTCATGTACAAATTTTAAGGTATTAAGTTTTTTGAATATATGTAATGAATATACCACTAAATATATAGTTATATACAAAGAAAAGTATGAAGCATGTGTCTGCGAACTGCAAAACAGTGGGAAAGAGGTGTTTGCCGAGGACGTGAACTGCATATCCAGAGAGTTCATATCGACAGAAGAAAATTGTGAGTTCCAAATGGACACACATGCCGAGTTTTAGCAATGCCCTTATTGTAATATTCGAAACATAATTAAATTTAATCATATATGTCATGTAAGTTAATTACCCTTTCAATAAATAATATAAATAATCAAATATTTGTTGTTGTTATATATACATCCTTGCAAGAACAACACCGATAGTGTTTGTGTCGCCATCAAGGAGGAGAAAAGAATATACGAGCTCAAGATCCATACATGAGATGCTAAGATTCAAAGTCAGTAGAGCCAAATGAGAGAGATGAGCAACATCTAACAGCCGTTAAGGTTGGCGATAGACTTTATCACTAAGATGCAGGAGATGCAACAACATAGGGTTAGTAGTGGCTCAAATCGCATGATGTGTGAATTTTTGTTTATTTCATTCATGCTATATTATGTAGATACCATGTATATCTCATTTTATTTGTTGGAAGCATGTGATGATAATTTTTTATTGTTTGAATACTATTGTTACTATCAATTTTAATGCCGAAGGTATGCGACATGGTGACATTATCGTAACTCTACATCAACAAGGGTGTGTTGATAGAATGTGAGTAGTGTGTTATCAAAGCCAATGCCAAAAGCCAACAAAACCACCGCGCGTCAATATAAAGTTAATTGGCAACATTGCATGCCATCAATAAAGTAGGAAAATGGACTAACATTGAAGACATACAATGTCGCATCTCATTAATAAAGAATCATATACAATGTCACATACCATCTATAGAATTGAATGATTAGTGTCGAGACTCTTGTATCGCCAAATAATGCTGGATGGAATCAATGTCGTATACAGTCAATACCGTAGGCCATCGATGTTATGATGGTGTGGTCTATGTTGCATCTTACGGATGACGTATTCTATCAGTGTTTCCATTCACTTATAAAGAAAGAATGGATATCATAACTTATCAATATCGTTTTTTATCAACGTCACTCACCATTGATACCACCTATGGCTATGCAATAGGGTTGAATGATGCCATAATTGAAGTAATGTCAACTAGATCAATGTCATAGGTTATTGATGCCAACTACATCCTAATGTCGTAAGTGTTTAATGTCGTAAGCTGACAATGTCATAAGGCGATTGAGGCCGCAAATGAAAAATGTCGCTAATGTATGATGTTCCGGCTATTTGATGCCATAGGTTAATGATGGCGTAGGCTATTCAATGCTGTAAGTTTTACCAAGAATTATCAATACCCGCAGAGGCTATCAAGGCTGATGAGACTACTTCACCACAATTTCGTTCCATATCGATATTGCTCCATGTCAATTCTGCTTCATACTAATATCACTTCAGATTGATGAATGCCTTAATTATTGGGACGAGGTCGAAACTCTATTGTGCACTCAAGAACATCGAAGGTCATCATTGGTCAAGAACTAGCACCATGCGCCATTGACATTGCCAACGATCATGCATGTCAAAGTCAGGTTGTTATGCCGCACTTCCACTCCTATAAATACATACCTAGGAGTATTGGAGAAGGGGCAAATTATTCTTGTCTCATTTCTTACATTTTAAACTTTGTAACCCTTAATTGATTTGAGGATTTTTGAACCGATTGTAACACTCAAACTTTTGCATATAGGACCTTGTACATTCAACAATTGCATAGTATATTAATAAAGAAGACTTGAATTATGGCTTGCTTTCGAGTTCCAAATCATTTGTGATTCTTACATCATAACTCACTTCAAATTCCATAAGCACTCATAATCTTACATTTGAAGGCTCTGTTTTGATCTATTACATGACATGTGATACGACTTTGACCTTGATATTGAACATGTGCAAGACTTTCATGGATTCGATATGAAGCATACGCCTTCCTAGTAACTTAGCCTAGGATTGCTTTAGCCCAACCAAATCCACCTTCATTACAACTTTGGGGTTAATGACGAATTTGTTAACATTTTGGGGCTAGAAGAAGGGCTTGAGCCTCTAACTCCATTGAATTACCTTGACTTGCATACGTAGGGCTTAGAGGACTTATCCCTGCCAAGAATATCCCATTTCTAATTGACCTAGCTTTGATCGCATCAACAAAGCCTTGCTTAGTCATGCCAATTAAACGTATTGAAATCTCCAAACAAGGATTCTTCGAGCCTCGAATGACTAGGCCAACCTATCAAAATACAAGCGATCCTCGGCTTCATGAGGAACAAATATTAGGACTTATGGCATTACTAGTAATGGAAGATAAAAAGAGACAAGTAGCTCCTTACGATCCAAAAAAATGGAGCTAAAATCCATTTTATGTGGGGCCAACACCAATCTTCTCCCTACGGAGGCAGTTTAAAAAGGATAGCATCTTCATGAAAATGAGAACAGAAATTCAACTCAAAGCCAAAGGGACCATTTTCTAAAAAAGAAATAGAAAGGAACTTTGTACGGTTTACCAGAAAATGAAGGAGTGTGCTTGACCAATCTTATAAAACAGATGAAGCACAAGTCTCCCTAAAAAGGAAATTAGTCATCAAAGATGAGGAATCCGTCTCAAACAATCAAAGAATTAAATGCCAACTAAGAGGATTGTTTCCTAAAAGGTTATGGCTATCTGAGGATTACTCCATTATTACTTCTTATGGGAACATCTACCTCTTAACCAAGGACAAGCTTAACTATTGGCCTTCGCAAAAGAAGTGACCAAAGAATGAAAAAAATCTCAAAGGAATATACTGTTACTACCATCGTTCTAATGGACAGGACATGAATCAGTGTCAAAGCTTGGAAGGAATAATCAACAATTTCTCAGGGCAAGGAAAGCTCAATGAATTTGTAAGAAGGTGTTAAACAAGTCATCAATAGAAGAAGATTTTCTGCACATAATAAGTGTATCTAATAGATCAACCCTAAAAAAGAGTAAGACTCTCCTCAAATAAAGGAAAAAGCCTTTATTCTCGACAAGAAGGCCTAGTCAAAGCACCTCCTATAGGGAGATCAGAGTATGCCTTTGGTCCCGTCTGAAAAAGCCTGACCAAAGCATTTGAAAGCTTCCTGCGTGGCCTGGTCAAAGCACAAGCCCTTATTTTTGCCATTTGTAGCCTGTCTAAGGCACCTCCTAGAGGCAGGTTAGAGTGCGTCTTTGGTCCCGTCTAAAAAGGCCTGACCATAGCATCGGCAGGCCTTTAGCCATTGCCTATGCGGCCTGGTTGGAGCACCTCCTAAACGGAGGATGGAGTAAGCCTTTGTCTTAACCAAAGCATTAGAACAGCCTTCGATACCGACACCAAGGCCTTACTGAAGTGCCTCCTAATGGGAGGTTGGATAAATCTTTGGTTCTGCTTAAGATAGCTATCTAAAGAAGCCATTAGTATCATCTCCAAGGCATTACTAAAGCGCCTCCTAGAGCGAGGTCGGGTAAGTCTTTGGTTCTGCTTAAAAAAGCTAACCAAACGCATTGGACAAAAGCCCTAAATCATCAACTAAGATGGTAACAAAGATAAATCGAGTCAATCGCACTTTATCCAAAAAATGGATCAAAAACAATCATTTAGAGGAAGATCAATCAAATTCAAACCCAACTCGATTCGAAAGAAGGATTAAGGTTGTGTTCTAGAAGAAGATCTATCAAATATAAGCCATTTGCGCTTCTAAACAAAATCAATTAATTAATTTTCTAAAGGAAGATTTGTCAAATTGAGCGATTTGTGTTCCATAGCCGAAGCAATCTCCAGATACCGGATAATTTTTTGGTATTTTATTGTTATCGCCGGATGGATATTCCGATCTTCTATTATTATTGCTAGATGGATTTTCTGATCTTCCATTGTTATTGCCAGATGGAATTTTTGGTCTTCTATTATTATTGTTAGATGAATTTTTTAGTCTTTTCCCACCAGATGTTTTTCTAGTTCTCTATTCACACTATAATCAGAATGGGTCTTTGGACTTCTATTCAAATTATTATCAAAAAGATTTTCTGACAGTGGAGGTTCATTAAATTAGCTCTCGATCTTCTAAATTCAGATTGAAATTCAACTTTCTTATCAAACGGGAATCTTCATTACTAAACAAGCTATCGGAATCTATGAAGAGGCAAATTCTTAGAACAAGGTCAAAACTTATGGTCTTCATACTAGCTGAAAGTTGATCGTCAAGCAATTTTAAATAAGAGTCGGTGTTCGATTCAAAGCTGCATACCATGTTAAGGCACTAAAAGAAAATGTAAAAGCTCAAAAGGAAAAAGTACGTACGATGCATTCGAGGTAACATTCATTTAAATACAAATTTATTTATAATTTGACATATCATACGCAAAGCTACATGTACAAAAGAATCTATTTAAAGCAATTCTTCATTAAGGAACAAGGCTCTATGCCATCTTGTTCAAACCTTCACCAACCAATAAAGAGTCAGTAATGTAGCGAATAGCCACATCCAAAAGCTCTTTAAGTTTCTTCTCTTTTTCCGAATAGGGTCCCCATCGTCAACTGAATCTTTGAGTTTTCAGTGCATGTTAGAGAGTCATATTAGCTCCTTTTAAGATTTGAACTGCACCCTTAAAGTATTTAATCTCTTGCTCGAGAGTTTGTTTCTTGCATTCAAGCTTTTCAACTTGACCTTCATAATCATCAAGATGTTGAGAGACCTTTTCATCCCATTTCGTGTTGAAAACTTGCATGCATTCAAACTTGATCCATCTGCTCCATTTGGAAATTTCTTCAGCGCTTAAACCTGGAGGTGAGTTTAACAGAGTAGGAAATTCTTTGCTGGCTAAGGATTGAAATCTTGTCGTCCCCACAGGTGTAGGAGTAAGAAGGCTAGAATTGCCTCCGCTCGCAGTAAGTTCCAAAGGTTGGTAGGATACTTGACACTTCATTAAGTCCACTAAGGTCATTTATCCATTGATGTAATCTTGCCATTTCTGCATCAACCTCCATCGAGGACCCATATCTTAAGGTCGAGTCTATCTTGTCTTTCAATTCCTAAAACTCTTTGTTCTTCTCATTACTTTGAATCTCCAAGTTGGATGTTATTTCTTTACAATTACTAATGTTGATTTTAATTTATAATATTTCCTATGCCACTCTTTCGCATCTGGATTATTCGGAAACCGTAAGCTGAAATGTCTTGAAAAGACCATCTCTTTTCAATATTAGCCATCAATTTATCTTTAATATCATGCAACTAGGAAAGTACATCTGTGGTACCAGATGCAATCTTTAACTTACTTTCCTATTTAAATTAAATAAAGTGGAAATTAATAGACGAAAAGTAATCTCTTTTATTCATAACAGTAAAAGATCTATAAACGATAAGGAAATTCAAATTATATTATAATTCCATTTTTGAATAGTCAACTAACTCTTAAAGTTGTGAAATAGCAGTTTTAGCCTTTTCAAATGACCTAACATATAGGGTAAGAGTAGAATCAAAAGAAGCTTTAACCCCCTTCAGGGTATTAACCAGAGGGAGTTGATGATAGTCTCATTCCTCTGCTGGAGAGCTAGCATGATCACATATCAATTTGACATGATAAGTTTTAATTTTCACTAAGTTGTTTATCCTACTCATCACCCAAGAAATCAAAGCAAAATTGAGGAAATCGCATGTAAACTTCTTGTAGATCTCTAAGAAAGCAATGTTTTTCTAACTAAGACATTCAGAGAGTTAAAGATTTCCTTATAATCGCACTTTAACTTGACAAACTTACTCAAGAGTTCGAAGGGAATGGGGCTACCAAAGATTTCCTTAATCGGTACAATATGTTAAAATCAGACTAATAATAGAGAAGCAAAAATGATAAAGTTTATAAGCTACTTGAATTACATACTATAATTATACAATTATTCGGGTTCTTACAATATTGATTTCTTATAAAGTTCGAAGATAAATCTTTTCTTTTTATACTTAATCTTTTTGAGAGAAAGAGAATTAGGAGTAAGAGGAATGCTAGCAACCCTAGGTAAGTTCTAATAAGCTCCGAGATGAGGGTCACTTCCATGTTTGTCCAAATATCTTTTATGAAGACGTCTAATTAAACCCTCACTATTTTTGCCTAAGTAAGAGAAGTCAACAAACTTGCCTCTGAAGTAAACTTTGTAGAGGAACTCCACCAAAGCATCTTTATCATCAATCAACATCCAAAAGAGAGTCATCAATTTGGTGGTTTCACTCATAATTCGGTCTCAATGAAGGCAAGCTCTTTTCAAGCGAGGAGCAGCCTGCTTCTCCTTGAAAAACTATAACCGCACAATATCACCATAAAGGGGTTTATATTTATCCGACGAGTCATTACACTCCTTAAGTTGCCTTTCAAGTTCCTTATGCAATTTGTTCTCCTTGTCCACACTCTTTTCATAGATAATCTTGTAATGGTGTCTGTTCTTTTTCCTTAACTAAAATTGTAAGCTTATCAATTAATAGCTAAGCAGATAGCCTTAGATGTTTAAATGAAAACTCCATACTTGGAAGGCCGGAACTTGGGATATAGGAGTCTTAGTTTTCCCCTTCGGCAGATGACTGGGGGGAGCGCCATCTTTTGGAGCAGAATCCTTTCTTGTAGTATATTGTGGGTCATGGAGTTCAGAAAAGCACGTGTCATAAGTATACGAGTCTAAGTTAGGATCCCCTGATCCCTCTCCCCACAATGTGGTCCTCCAAAATCAATTCCCTCACCATCATTGCCATTATCATCATGATGATCATCATCATTGTCATCATTATCATTATCATTATCATCATCATCTTCTTCTCTATCATATTTAAGTCTCTTCATCGATTTGAGGGTCATCAAAAGTTAGCCATTTTTCGACATCGACCTCTTCCTCGATAGGGAATTATTTTTAAAGGGTCTCTTTGTCCTTCCTTAGCCTAAGATTGAACTTTCTTTTGAACTTTTCATTCCAATCCGAGAGGGATGGAGAGTCTAAGCTTGGGCATTTACAAAGGTTGTCAGCATATGCCACAAACAAAGTATCTTCATAGCACTTCTCAGTAATTTTGGGAAGAGAATTATCAATAAAAGAGGCAGCTTTCTTCTTGGCATTGCTAATAATACTGTTTTAGTAGGCCAAGATGGTAGTTATCCTTTATAGCATGTCCTCTAAAGATTGTTCTTATCAACCAACTCGATCTTTTCTTCATTGGCGATCTCCAAATCTGTTTTCAGCTCGGCTTTCTCTTTATTGACCTTCTTGAGGTCTGCTTTCAATTCCTCCACCTCCTTCTCTAGTAATTGTTTAGCATTTTTATCCTCATTGAGTAAGGAGATGAGCTTTTCTTTTTAAGCGATAGCTTCATCTTTTTCTAATGCAATATCAATTATGCTGTGATTAACCTAAGAGTTCTGTCTTTTGAGCTCAATTACTTTGTTAGAAGGCCCTTGAGAAGCTTTTTGAAGCAGAAACATGTTCTTTCCCACCTGGAATGTATAACAAGCTTTAGCCAAGACAAGATTTATGGAGCTAAAGAAGATTAACCAAATGAATGGAAATGTGTACCGATAAATGCTGCTTAAGAATAATGAAGGGATGGTCCCATTACCAACGATCATTTCCCTGAGCATTGCGTTTAATCATTGGAGGTTCTCCCAAGATTTTGTGATGATACAAGATTATAGAGTATTGAAGGAGCTTTGCCTGAAATAACAACATAAGCCTGTTACCTGTAGTTTTAGATGCTTGAGTTAAAGCTTTGAAGGTTTCTTTGGCAGAATCACTTAGTTACTTAGGAGCAGGATCTAAAAGAAAGCATTCACTAGAAAAGAATGACAGATAAACGTGAGCAATAAGGAAAATAAACTTACCGACGATAGAGAAAGTTCCGCTGATATTGGAATAACACCTAACATAGAAGAATTGCATCTCCCATTCTTTGGTCTTATTGACAATGTCAGTTATTAGGCTTTACGAAAGGGTACGAATATGGTACAATGGATTTTCCTACTTATTGCCAATTCTTGCAGGGCCAACTATAAAATGGGGTATTTCAACTCAAAGAAGGAAGTTGAATTTCCCGAGCAAGGACTTATGGGCACGTTAGGTAAATGTATGCATTCGGAGCAAACTGGATTGGAGCAATGTTTAAACGCACCAAATATCTCAAAAGGAAGTTAGGAAAGGAAGGTAGCCCATATGCAAGATGTGGATTCGGGTAAAAGTGAAATAACCTTCTAAGGGTTATAAATGCTACCGGTGGAACTAGCTGGAATAGCTTCAATACCAGTAATGCCAAACTGACTCAAGATAGAATCAGCTTCATCCTGGGTAGTGATATATGATGGATTCGAGAGATGATCCCTTTCCTTATTAGTAGAGGGAGAAGCTTTGGGACCTGTGTTAGTCTTTGATGGATTTCTTGCTTGTCTTTTGGCCTTTCATCTGCCTACCAGGTGATATTAATCCAAAATTGAGAAATGCAAATGCTTATTATAAAGATAGATTATTATATGCTAAGTCAAAGAGCATATAAATGATTTATCTATTATATAGTCTGTTACATCAAAATATTAAAAGTTTAAAGTCTAACTAAACATTTGCAACAAATCAATGACCATTGAATAGTTAATATTAAATTCGTAACTTTCAGATTGATTAAAAATACGTAGGTAAATGATAGACTTATGATAAGAAGATGAATCCATGGGAATTTGCATGAAAGTTGAATAAGAGTTAACTTAAAAATACCTAAGTACAATGTTATACCACTAAACCCATGTTGAATGGGTAAATTAATGACCAAGGTCACATTAGTTACACTATAAAACTATGACATAACACCGTGACTATAATTAATGTCGAAATGGTAAAATAACCGCATCACCAAGGTATTTCGACATTATTCGACAATACTTTTATAAAAGTATTAGATAAATAAGTAGCCTACAAAATTAATACAATAACTATGTCATAAAGTAATAATTTCGTGTATAATCTGCGTAAGAATGTAGGAAATAGTCACAGTAAGGTATCAACGTCGTACATTAACCCCACAATTCACTATTGAATCTGAACGACGATTCTTTCATTTACTGTCGAATTTATGTATAACGCATCTATAGATGATAACCTACATAAATTCTTTTACGACAATGATTACATCACGAGACTGCTATGTCGCATAGAGTTTGAGTCCTGATGCCAAAAACCAGTTGTTATAAATAAACAATAACGCATTCTAAGGTTGTCGAATTCACATGGTAACCCTCTAAGTTAATGACGAATAGATATGACAACAATTTTAGCTAACAATGTGCCTCTAAATACTGACGATATAAGGGACTTACACTATATACTTTCTAAACTTTGAGATTAACTGTCGAAGAGATAAATAAGGTTAAGTTAATCAATATTGAATATGTAACATCCCCCTACTTGGAGGCCCAAAAATAACGGCTACGGTTGCTGCAGTCATCCATAGTTATTAATCCTTAGTGACCAAATACGGCGATATTAGATACATTGATACACAGAAACACAAGAATATGGAAAATTTTAAAGAGCAAACAAATTCCACATTCCATTTCAAAATATTCCAATTGATTACATAATCCCAGTTCACAGACCACGTTCAGATAACATATAATTATTACAAAATACGCCAAGAGCAACATATGAAGATGCCCCTTGGTTGATCAGAGTATATAATAATTGGGCACTAAAAGAATTTACCTTTACAATCAAACGCATAATGGAAATAAAAGAACTCTAATAACAAGCTTGCCTCCTGCACATCCTCGGAAGCTTTATTCATCTAAAAGAACACCTGGAAACCTTAACTCTCAACCTACTAAAAATCAATTGAGTACCTGAGAGTTTAAGGGGAAAATAAAAACTTCGAGTCAGACATAAAGCCCGGTATGAAAATTAATTTACCATCTCAATCCATTTAGATATCAAGTGAGACCACGCCGCTTACTGGAACGGGTTTTGCCCTCACTAGTATTCTAAAACATTTATAAAACCACATATCGTGCTCCTGCATCCACAATGATTAAAACATAGTATTTCAAACATTAAGATGATATGCAAAACAAGTAAATCAAATCTGTTTACCTATCCACATTCATTCTGGCTATATGTCTCAATTATAGTTTTAAGGGTCACTATTAACCTGTTAATTGTTTATGGACTATTTTTCTGATTTCAGAGTTTTCATGGGATCACAAAGAACCTATTGGTAACTCCAGTAACTTTTCCATTATCCTAGTTTTCATGGGCTGACTAGGAACCTATTGACTATCTGTCAATATCTTAACTCGGATATAGTTTCCATGGGCTGACTATAAACCTATTGGCCCCAGCCAATATCAATCATAGTTTTCATGGACTGACTATGAACCTATTGGCCCCTGCCAATATCTTTTGTTATACTCAGTTTTCATGGGCTTACTGCGAACCTATTGGCCTATGCCAATATCTTTAATTAAGATTTTAACATTTCTTAAGTTATATTCACTACTGGTTCAACCTAACTGGTTTTTTTTCCCTCCCCCAAAATATTGTTATGGGTTAATTACAATGTGAATAAATACATGAAGAAGTAATCATAACAACAAAATAATACCAACATATGTGGTTTATTATCCTTGAATCATATATATATATATATATATATATCCGGTTTAAACCCTTTAACCTTTATGATAAACGAAAACTTCTTCATTTCAAAATCCTTTATTTGTTTTTGCCATGGTTATTCCTTTAAATTGAGACTGGGTTTATGTTTTGAAATCCTAAAATATCTCTTTCCAAACCTCTGGATGACTTTTGTCGAAAGCAAAACCTCTTTTCAAAACATAATAAACATACCTTTCGGAGCCCTTGATAAATATTCTCTTTCGAAACCAAACATACCTTTTGATGGTGTCAAAACATCCTTCAAAACATAGCTTCGAAACAAATGAAAGTATCCCTTTCGAAAGTATTGGGTTTACTCTTTTTAAAAACATCATTTGGGTCAAAATGGTTATAAATGAAAGTATCTCTTTCGAAACCCTTATAAAGTTGTTTTAGGGAAAAATTGAAGGTGTCGATACCATCTATTCGAAAGCATAAACCTTTTAAATCAAAACTTTGAAGGATAAAGTCGAAATCCCTTTCGACTCCATTGCCTTCGAAACCCTTAACCGCTTTCGAAAGAATTTAGGAAGTGGCTAAACTTAGGTTAAAACAGAGTAGCCTTTCAAAGGCATTAATGGCTTCAATACACTCAGAAGGAAAATAGCGGCTAGGTTTCGACTGGGCCGGAACAAATCTTTTTGAAAGCTCTTATTTAAAGAAAAAGGTACCCCTTTGAAGCTAATACTTTAACATAATAAAGCGACCTTCTCCAAAAGCTTTTTTCATGAACCCTTTCAAAAGCATATGTTTCGACTATGTCGAAAGCTTTAAGTAAAACGAAGCAAGAACTTAGCTTTTAAAAGCAGAATAAGGTTTCAACCCTAACGGAAGCATTACTTTCGACACCATACCTTCCGCTACTCTCCAATTCACTTCGTACCAATACCATTGATACCATGTGCGTTGGTTTCGAATATGTGGGTTTTGACTGGAATGGTTTCGACTGAGATGGAGCGGAGGTAAAGGAGTCGAAAGGTACTTCCGAAATAGGCGGAATTTCCTTTTTTCTGAAAACACTGATTTATAGCTAAATATGGTCATTACTTTATAACAAACCTGCCTATTGTAATTCCTTGATTAGTTACTTTAAAACTTTTCAAATGCTTTACCATCAAACTGCCACATTTATCAAATATAAAGCTAAATAAATTCAAACATCTAAGCCCTTCTATTTACAAAACCAGAATTTGCAGATAAATTCTTCTCTTGAAATAATTTATTTTCCCTAGTAAATCAATTGGAAAAAATCCCCAAAATCACAGAAATTCAGTTTTATCATGTAATTAAACGTATTAAAATTTCAGCCCAATTTCTTCCTGAAATACTAGAAATAAATTTTTAAACCCAATTATGTCATATTTTCCTTTAGAAATTCATAATAAATTTTCTATAGCTCGGAAAATTCTGAAAATTAAAACTCATCTCCAAATTTATGTCTCACTTAACATAAAAATTTACCATGGCATTCTAAAATCATAGACTCTCGATTTTGCATCAAAAACGTGCAAATTCATATGTGAATGAATTAAAATAAGTCAAACATAGTATAGTTCAAGCATATCATCATACATATCATCATAAAAACGAATTTAATCATAAATCCGAAAACATATAATCAAAGAATAAAATAGAAATGGGATGAAATTATTATTCACCTTAGGTATGATAAGGAATTTGAGATTTGTTGTTGATTAATCCTTCCTAGCTTTGTCCTTAGCTTTAGATTATAATCTTCCTCTTTGATAATGGCCGGCTCCTTAGGGTTTTTGCGCTTATTTTTGTTTTGAGAAAAATGAACGTGAATAGACAAGAATGAGAAGTGTATAGCCGTGTATAATGAAGTGGCTATTTTACTAATATGCCCATGCATAATTTAATTAGCTAATAACCCAATTAAATCCCATTTACTTTGTTAATAAGCACGGCCCTATATATGGTTTATTCAAATCTCAATCCGCTTATCATCATTATTCTTTTTAATTTATCTAATTAAATTTCTTGAATAATGTTATAAAAAATTAGGGATGTTACAGGCTCCCCTCCCATAAAGAATTTCGTCCTCTAAATTCAGTAAGGACTAAATATTAAACATAGTAATCATCTGTAAGGACTCCTAATAATTGTAACAATCATACTAGTTTATCTGACTAGCAATTATCTATATAAATCTAATATAGACATACCCTCAAAGCAGATCAGGATAAGTATCTCTAATCCCGTCCTCTGTCTCCCAAGTACAGTCCTACTCGTTGTCGCTCCACTGAACTTTTACCAACTTGACCGCCTTTTCTCATCTCTAGCTACAACCCGACCTGATTGTCTAACAAAAGTCAAATTAGGCTCTACCACTAAGTCATCCAACTCTATCGGAGGAATAATAGTCTCTGGATCATGCACATACTTGGGAAGATGAGACACATGAAATACATTATGGACACCTGTCATACTACTTGGCAACTCTACTCTGTATGCGAGCTTTCCAATCCTCTCTACACCCTTCATAAGTGATACCTTAATGAAAGCCTTATCTCCAACTGAGAATTCTAGGTCTTTACACTTCTTATCTGCATAACTCTTCTGTCTGGATAGAGCTTCCTTCATCCTTCCTTTAATTAACTCAATCTTCTTTGACGCCTAACCAAGTCTGGACCTAAGACTAATCTGTCTCCAGTCTCCAACCAACATGCTGGTGATTTGAATGGTATTCCATACAAAGCTTCAAACGGCGCCATTCCTATACTAGTTTGATAGCTATTATTTTAGGAAAACTCAAACAAATGTAGGTAATCCTCCAAAGATCCCCCAAAGTCCAGTATACAAGCCCTCAATAAATCCTCGAGTACCTTATTGACTCTCTTTTTCTGCCCATCTGTCTAAGGGTGATATGCAGTACTCATGTTAAGCTTGGTACCCATCACTTCCTGTAGACTCTTCCAGAATTCGCTAGTGAACAGAGTATCTCTGTCACTCACTATACTACTAGGAATTTATGCAGTCTAACTATGTTCTTCAGGAACAACTTAGCTAAAACAAATGTCGTCCTGGTTGACCTAACTGGAATGAAATGGGCACTCTTGGTCAATCTGTCCACTATAACCCATATACTTTCATTACCCCTATTTGTCCTTGGCAACCCGTCTATAAAATCCATGGATATCGAATCTCATTTCCAAACTGGAATCTCTAAAGGCTGAAGCAACCCACTCGGCTTCTGATGTTCGGCCTTCACCTGTTAACAATTTTCACACTGCCTAACCCACAAGCCAACATCCCTCTTCATACCTTCCCAATGGAAGCTCCTCTTCATATCCTGATATATCTTGGTCCCTCCAAGCTGAATCGTAAACTTGGACCGATGACATTCTCCAAGAACTTCTTTCCTCAAATCCTCAATATTCGAAACACACAATCGTCCCTTCATTCTCAACCATCCTCTCTGGTTAAGGCTAAAATCCTTTAGATCATCGATCAAAGTTCTAACCTCAAGCCTTTTGATCCTCTCAGCCAACACTGGATCCTCCTTCTGCTTAGAAGCAATTTTGTCAATTAATACCGGTCGAACTTCTAAACAAGACAACCTGGCGGAACTCTGACTTGAACCAGCAGTCGATCTTAACTGCACATCACAACTGACTAAAGCTTCTAAATCTTTCCACTCTGCCAACATAGCTAACACCACATTCTGATGTTTTCTGCTAAGAGCATTTGCTACCTTATTACCTTTTCCTTGTGTATACTCTATACCAAAATCATATGCAGCCAAAAATTCCAGCCACCTCTGCTGTCTCAAATTCAACTCCTTTTGAGAGAATAATTTTTTTTAAAGAATTATGATATGTGTATAGCTCAAATCTCTCCCCCAAGAGGTAATGCCTCCAAATCTTCAAGCAAAGATTACCGCAGTCAACTCCAAGTCGTGAGTAGGGTATCTTACTTGATGCAGTCTAAGCTGCCTAGATGCATAGGCAATGACTTTACCATTCTGCATCAATACTGCTCCTAATCCAGTTCCACATGCATTAGTATATACCACCAACCATTGGTTTTCATCTAGAACTACTAACACTGGTGCGTTGGTCAACAAATGCTTTAACTTAAGGAGTGCTTCCTCACATTTATCAAACCAAACAAACTTCACCTCCTTTCTATTTAACTTAGTTTAGGGTGCTGCTATCCGTGGGAAATCCTTAATGAATCTCTGGTAGTAGCCAGCAAGTCCAAGAAAACTTCTGATCTCGGTCACCGTCTCTAGTCTCTTCCAATTATTCGCGGCTTCGATCTTATCTGGATCGATTGACAATCCTTTCTCTAAAACCACGTGACCAAGAAATTTAACCTCTTTCTTCCAAAATTGACACTTGGTAAACTTCACCTTTAGCTGATTCTGCCTCGGCGTCTCAAGTACCATTCTAAGATGAACTTCATGCTCTCTTTCATTCTTGGAATAGACTAGAATGTCATCTATAAACACTAGTACAAACCTATCCAAATACTCTCGGAAAACTCGGTTCATCAAATCCACGAAGAAAGTAGGTGCATTCGTTAATCCAAATGGCATCACCAACCACTCATCTGAACCATACCTAGTTCGAAATGCTATCAAAGGAATGTTGTCCTCCATCACTCTTAACTAATGGATACTTGTCGCCAAATCTAACTGGGAAAACCTTCTGGCTCCACTCAACTATTCGAATAGATCATCTATTCTTGGCAAAGGATATTTGTTCTTAATCATCCTTTCATTTAACTTACGATAGTCGATACATATCCTCAACGAATCATCTGGTTTCTTCACGAACACTGCGGTCGCTCCCCAAGGCGAACTGCTTGGTCTAATAAAATTCCTTCCTTCAAGGTCCACTAGCTGCACCTTTAATTCCTTCATCTTAATCGGTGTCATCCTGCTAGGTGGTCTACTCACAGGTTCAGCTCCTAGCATAATGTCTATTCTAAACTCAACATCTCTTTTTGGTGGTAGTCCAGTGACTAGCTCAAATACATCTGCAAACTCTCTTGCTACTCGAACCTGACTTAACTCATTTCCAACCTCCATAGCATTAAGTAAAGCACTAACACTCCGGTCAGTATTCTCTACTGAGAATATCACTCGATTATGACTATCAATTAGGTGCCTCAATGATATTTCCCTATCTTGGCAAAATATTCTAGCCTCATACCTACCCAACCACTCCATACACAAGATGATTCCAAAATCTACGAAATCAATAACATAGAAACTGCATGCAAATTTATGATCTAACAAATCGAGTTCTAGCTGGTCACATTTTAACCCTAGAGTTGCATACCCTCCTATTGGATTCACAACCCTTAAGGAAGTAACAAGATAGGTGCGTTCTAAACATAATTTATCAACCAAACACTGAGATATAAATGAATGTGATGTACCCGTATCAAAATGTACTCTAATTGGAATACTTTGAGTCAAAAGTGTACCTTCCATCATAGTCTTACCCTTATCTGCTGCAGTAGGCCTAGCTAGTCCAATAGCAAAAACCTTTCCTTTGTCCGCCCTGACTGGTTCTGGGCACTGATTCTTGTAATGCCCAACTTGATCACAGTTGAAGCACTTCACATTCTTCTTATTTTCAGCTTTCTTCCCATTTCCTGACCGACACTCATTCGCAAAGTACGTTACTATAGCGTTAACCCAAACCCCAATCTTATTATCTGATTCATTGGATTATGTAAAAATCTTTTAGGTTTAAGTATCTTTTAAAGTTTCATAAATCTATGCTCTGATACAAACTAGTAACATCCCCCTACCTGGAGGCCCAAAACTAACGGTTACGGAAGCTACAGTCATCCATAGTTATTAATCCTCGGTGACCAAATACGGCAACATTAGATACATTGATACACATAAACACAAGAATATGAAAAAACTTTAAACAACAAACAAATTCCACATTCCATTTCAAAATATTCCAAATTGATTACATACTCCTAGTTCGCAGACCATGTTCAGAAAACATATAATTATTACAAAATATGCCAAGAGTGACATATGAAGATGCCCCCTTGGTTGATCAGAGTATCTAATAATAGGGCACTAAAACAATTTGCCTTTACAATCAAACGCATAGTGGAAATAAAAGAACTCTAATAACAAGCTTGCCTCCTGCACGTCCTTGGAAGCTTTATTCGTCTAAAAGAACACCTGGAAACATTAACTCTCAACCTACTAAAAATCAATTGAGTATCCGAGAGTTTAAGAGTAAAATGAAAAATTCGAGTCACACATAAAGCCTGGTATGAATAATAATTTACCATCTTAAACCATTTAGATATCTTGTGAGACCACACCGCTTAGCGGAACAGGTTTTCCCCTCACTAATATTCTAAAACATTTATAAAACCACATACTGTGCTCCTGCGTCCACAATGGTTAGTACGTGGTCCTACATCCACAATGGTTAAAATATAGTTTTTCAAAACATTATGATGATATGAAAAACAAGTAAATCAAATATGTATTACCCATTCTCATTCATTCTGACTATCTATCTCAATTATAGTTTTAATGGCTACTATTAACCTGTTAATTATTTATGTTCTATCCGTCTGATTTCGTAGTTTTCATAGGATCACTAAGAACCTATTGGTAACTCCAATATCTTTTCCCTTATCCTAGTTTTCATGGGCTGACTAGGAACCTATTGATTATCTGTCAATACCTTGATCCGGGTATAGTTTTCATGGGCTGACTATAAACCTTTGGCCCCCGCCAATATCAATCATAGTTTTCATGGGCTGACTATGAACCTATTGGCCACTCACAATATCTTTTGTTATACTCAGTTTTCATGGGCTTACTGCGAACCTATTGGCCCCTGCCAATATCTTTAATTAAGATTTTAACATTTATTAAGTTATATTCAATGTTGGGTCAACCTAATTGGTTATTCTACCCTCCCCCAAAATACCGTTATGGGTTAATTACAATGTGAATAAATACATGAAGAAGTAATCATAACAACAAAATAATACCAACACCTCTGGTTTATTATCCTTGAATCATCTATATATACATATCCTGGTTAAACCCTTTAACCTTTATGATAAATGAAAACTTCTTCATTTCAAAACTCTTTATTTGTTTATGCCATGGTTATTCCTTTGAATTGAGATTGGGTTTATGTTTTGAAATCTTAAAACATCTCTTTTGAAACCTCCGGATGACTTCCGTCAAAAGCAAAAACCTCTTTTCAAAACATAATAAACATACCTTTCGAAGCCCTTGATAAATATTCTCTTTCGAAACAAAACATACCTTTTGATGGTGTCAAAACGCCCTTTAAAACATAGTTTCGAAACAAATGAAAGTATCCCTTTCGAAAGTATTGGGTTTATTCTTTTTTAAAACATCATTTGGGTCAAAATGGTTATAACCGAAAGTATCTCTTTCGAAACCCTTATAAAGTTGTTTTAGGGAAAATTGAAGGTGACGATACCATCTATTTGAAAGCATAAACCTTTCAAATTAAAACTTTGAAGGATAGAATCGAAACCCCTTTCGACTTCATTTCCTTTGAAACCCTTAACTCCTTTCAAAAGGATTTAGGAAGTAGCTTAACTTAGGTTAAAACAGAGATAACCTTTCGAAGGCATTGATGGCTTTAATACACTTAGGAAAATAGCGGTTGGGTTTCGACTGGGTCGGAACCAATCCTTTCGAAAGCTCTTATTTAAAGAAAAAGGTATCCCTTCAAATGATAATACTTTAACATAATAAAGCAACCTTCCTCGAAAGATTTTTTTTATAAACCCTTTCGAAAGCATATGTTTCGACTGTGCGAAAGCTTAAAGTAAAACGAAGCAAGAACTTAGCTTTTGAATACAGAATAATGTTTCGACCTTAACAGAAGCATTACTTTCGACACCATACCTTCCGCTACTCTCCAATTCACTTTGTACCAATACCATTAATACCATGTTCATTGGTTTCGACTATGTGGTTTTCGACTGGTATGGTTTCGACTGAGATGGAGCGGAGGTAAAAGAGTCGAAAGGTACTTCCGAAATAGGCGGAATTTCCTTTTTTCTTAAAACGTTGATTTATAGCTAAATATGGCCATTACTTTTTAACTAACCTGCCTGTTGTAATTCCTTAATTGGTTACTTTTAAACTTTTCAAATGCTTTACCATTAAACTACTGCATTTATCAGATATAAATCAAAATAAATTCAAACATTTAAGCCCTTCCATTTACAAAACCAGTATTTGCAGATAAGTCCTTCCCTTGAAATAATTTAATTTCCCTAGTAAATCAATTGGGAAAAATCCCCAAAAATCACAAAAATTCAATTTTATCATGTAGTCAAACATAGTAAAATTACAGACCCAATTTCTTCCTGAAATACTCGAAATAAATTTTAAACCTAATTATGTCATATTTTCCTTTAGAAATTCGTAATAAATTTTTTATAGCTCAGAAAATTCTAAAAATTAAAAATCTTCTCTGAAATCATGTTTCACATAACATATAGACTCTTGGTTTTGCATTAAAACCGTGCAAATTCATATGTGAATGAATAAAAATAAGTCAAACATAATATACTTCAAGCGTATCATTATCCATATCATCATAAAAACGAATTTAATCATAAACCCAAAAACGTATAATCATAGAATAAAATAGAGATGGTATGAAATTATTATTCACCTTAGGTGATAAGGAATTTGAAATTTGTTGTTGATTAATCCTTCCTACCTTTGATCCTTAGCTTTAGATTGTAATCTTCCTCTTTGATAATGGCCGGCTCCTTAGGGTTTTTGCGTTTATTTTTGTTTTGAGAAAAATGAACGTGTATAGACAAGAATGAGAAGTGTATAGCCATGTATAATGAAGTGGCTATTTTACTAATATGCCCATGTATAATTTAATTAGCTAATAACCCAATTAAAGCCCATTTACTTTGTTATTTAGCACAGCCCTATATATTGTTTATTCAAATCTCAATCTCCCTATCATCATTATTCTATTTAATTTATCTAATTAAATTTTCTGAATAATGTTATCAAAAATTAAGGATGTTATAGAATATCATGATGATTTCGTAGGCCATCAATATCACAATGAAATAGAGTGAAATCAAGATTTAGGTCCAGTAACCTATCTACTTTGTCCTCAAATTAAAAGCTCTCAGTCAAATAAATCAAAATACCCGGTCCACCTATTAAGATTTCCCAACGATGTAACAAACCAAAGTTAAGAATAATTAATTGTCAATTTATCTAGAAATATAAAAATTAACAATCCCCCTTTAGTTATCAAAACCTAAGTATTGACTCGAACCTAAAAATCCCTAAATCGAGCCCTGATAGCTATTCACATGGAAAACTATTTAATTGATTAGATGTACCTTGATTTTTGTGAGAGACTGGAATTAGCAAATGATTTGGTGAATTTTAATTTTGTTTGCTTGAGCTTTTAAATTGCAGGTAAAAGAGTAACGATGGAAAATCTCTAGTATTTATAGGAGGAAAAAGGCAAGCGAATGTCATTGGGTCAAATTTAAATGTATGGATATATCCAAACAAGAATACCAATAGGCGGCAAAATGCTAATGTCGAAGATATTAATTTGGAAAGTCAATGCTATTTTTATAATAGGGGGAATATGTTACTACAATTGTTATGCCGAAGGTATGCAGCTTGGCGACATTGTCGTAACTCTGCATCAACAAGTGGTGTTGAAAGAACGTGGGTCATGAGTTATCAAAGCCAATGCCGAAAGCCAACAAAACCATCGCACGTTAGCAAAAGGTTAATTGGCAACGTTGCATGTCATCAATAAAGTAGGAAAATGGACCAACGTCGAAGACATATAATGTCGCATCTCATCAATATTGAATCATATACAATGTCTTATACCATCTATAGAATTGAATGATTAGTGTCGGGACTCTTCTATCGCCAAATAAAGCTGGATAGAATCTATGTTGTATATAGTCAATACCCTAGGCCATTAGTGTTATGACGGTGTGGTCTATGTTGCATCTTACTGATGACGTATTCTATCAATGTTGTCATTCAGCTATGAAGGAAGAATTGATATTGTAACTCATCAATATCGCCCTTTGTCGATGTCATTCATCAGGTACCACCTATGGCTAATGTCGTAGGGTTGAATGATGCCGCAATTGAAGTAATGTCAACTAGATCAATGTCATAGATCATTGATGCCAACTACATCCTAATGTCGTAAGTGTTTGAGGTCGTAAGCTGACAATGTCATAGGGAGATTGAGGCTGCAAATGAATAATGCTGCCAATGTATGATGTTCCGGCTATCTGATGCCATAGGTTAATGAGGGCATAGGCTATTCAATGCTACATATTTATCAATGCCAAGAATAATCAATACCCGTAGAGGCAATCAAGGCCGATGAGACTACTTTATGACAATGCCGCTCCATATCGATGATACTTCATGTCAATTCCGCTTCATACTAACGTTGCTTCAAATTGATGAATGCCTTCATTATTGGAACGAGTTCGAAGCTCTATTGTGCACATAGGAATGTCAAAGGTCATCATTGGTCAAGGCCTAATGCCATGCGCCATTGACATTGCCGACGATCATGCATGCCAAAGTCATGCTGTTATGCTACACTTCCACCCTTATAAATACAGACCTAGGGGTATGGGAGAAGGGGCAAATCATTCTTGTCTTATTTCTTATATTTTAAAGTTTGTAACCCTAAATTGATTTGGGGATTTTAGAACCAATTGTAACACTCGAACTTTTGCACATAAGACCTTATACATTCAACAATTGCATAGTATATGAATAATGAAGACTTGAATTATGGCTTACTTTCGAGTTCCAAAGCATTTGTGATTCTTACATCATAATTCATTTCGAATTCCAGAAGCACTCATAATCTCAAGTTTGAAGGCACTATTTTGAACTATTACATGACATGTGATATGACTTTGACCTTGATATTGAACATGTGCAAGACTTTCATGGATTCTATATGCGTCATATGCCTTCCTAGCAACTTAGTCTAGGATTGCTTTAGCCCAACCAAATCCCCCTTCCTTACACCTTTTGGGTTAACAAAGAAATTCATTGGAAACTATCATTGTGAGTTGATAGACATTCGACGTTTTTTATGTTTATCACATGCATATTGTGTTGATTTAATTATGTTTATGCAGTAATAGTTGTTTTTGATGATGCTAATTGCATATGATGATATTTATTGTTGGTATTTCCTATTTGACCAAGCTTGTATGACTATATTTAATATTAGATTGTGTTGTAGGCTAGAAAGAATTAGTTGCGATAGAAAATTAGTGGAAAATGAAATAGCTTAGCATTGGGTGTGCTCAGGAAAGCATTGGATTTTTTTAGTTAATTGGGTATTCAATAAAAAAAAGTTGGCAAAGCGACTCAAATTCGAAGGGAATTTGACTTAGAATTGTATGGAAAGTGTGGTAATTTCGTGGTGGTTTCCTTCCTAATTCATTAATGAAATTACATAGGGAAGGCATCGGGAGATAGCCTACGTGTCTCGTAAGGAAGTTGTCAGGAAATAGCCTATATTTCTCTTAGGGAAGATGTAGGGAAATCTTTATCGATACCTTTACTTCCATCGAATAATTGGCATCAGCAAGGCATTGGGAAATGGTTTCCACACAACCTAATGATGCTAAATCGATGATGGAATATATAACTTGTTTGGTAGTGAATGGAATCGCTTGGTATTGATTGAGTTGCTTTAGGGGAAATTCAGTAATTTATTATAAATTATTAAATCTATAATAAATCGCGTTCGAAATAAAATGTGTTTTTCAAAGAAAAAACCCCAGCCGCCACCATTCGTGGTAACCAATGAAATTCCAGCCCCGTCTTCCCCTTTTTGGCCACCGCCTTTCATCCCCTGACGCCATTAGATCTCTCCTTTCAGCAGCCTTATTCAACCATGGACGTAGAAGCTTTCGCACCCGTTATTTCCAGATGAACTCAAAAGACACACAAATCTATTTCTTAGAAAATGGAAACATGTGAAGATGATTCAACAAAGATGAATCCAAGAAGGAAAATAGAAATTTCAGGCAAGAAGTCATCTTAAAGGACAAACAAGTCAAATTTTTCATGCATAACATAGTACCTAGCACATGATTCAATTTGTCAACCAAGTAACTCAACTAACATGAAACCAAGCCATAATTTCAACGGAGCCGTATCTAGACCAAATATCACTCTCCTTCACTACCAGAATGTGGAAGGAGGTTATTATAGAGGAAGTATACTAGTCTTCACTCCTCTAAAATTGTATAACCTAGTAGAGTTCAGTCAGAAGGTATGTGCAAAATGACAAAAATCGGCAGTTGAGTAGGCTATAAATATTGAGAAAATTCGAATGTTATATACATGGTTAGTTCATGTCCCTACTACCGCTATTTTAGGTCATGCATCGAATGAGTTTGGCAACCTAGAGGAGATTTATTTATTCATACTAAGGAGAACATATTCTACATCATTAAGTTTAAGGACAAAGATGATTGTAAAAGAATCCTAGTATGGGTCTATATTTCTACAACAGGAAATCAATGATGATGAAAAATGGATTCCAAAGCTCAATCTGTCTAAAGAAATGATATAGTCTATTTTGGTATCGGTTCATTTTCCAAATCTAAAATTGGAATTTTGGTTGGAAGAGGGAATCAATAGAATTGCATCGGTGTTAGGCAATCTATGACGACCACTCTACACCCTCAGCACCTAATAATACATGTATAGTGCGCTGCAATAATACCCAATCAATGTAGAACGACCGTCAAGGTTGTAAGGTAAATAAACATCATAGAACTTATCATATATCTCAAAGTGCATTGAATAAAATATAATAGTAAACATCTTAGATATAAAATAGGCGAGACATCAATAACTGAATAAATAGTAGAAATTAGACAAAAGTCTGGTTTGAGCAGTAAAAAATCCTAAATATTATAAAGTCCGTACACTGGGACAAATGGTATGGAAAATCATACATAACCTATCCAAGCATCCACCGAGTTAGCACATACAAAAGATATATGCTACTCTATATCATAGTCATCATGGGTGTACTACACATCAAAGTACTAAGGGGTGTCCTAATACCTACATCAATAACATATGCATCATGTGACACCCCTGGTGATAAGCAATCAAGCAAATAAAGCATCAATCATCCATCCTCACACTCACTCACTCAGTGCTTTAAATATTTGATAACTCGCCTAAGCCATCATGCTCGAGGAATTGACTATCAATGATAGTTAACATCCTAGTTTCACAGTACTCAAATCCATGCCACTCAGTAGGCAGGAACTAGACTAACCATCACGTCAGTCTGGGGCAGCAAACCTCTCAGTTGAAAATAAGGAACCATCACATTTTAGGAGCCATCACGCCCCCAGTATATACCTTACCTCATGAGTACTCTGGAAACCCTTGAGTAGTAATAATCCCTTTTCACTCGTCATCTATAACGAAGCACATCCTGGAATTGATCTTATGAATACCATTACGAAGTCATCGTGGATGGGATAATTCTCTAAAATCATCATCATCCATAGAATATTGTCATACACCCCGTAACCTTCCTCCAACAGTCCCCTCAATCTGACTCATAGTTCTCTACTCTACGTCCCAAAGTACAGCTATCCATGATTGAAGCCATCACTTCCTATCACTGAATCATCATCATCGAATCATGGGTTGTCATCGTCAAAAATCGTCATCAAATCCTATGATTCGATATTGACCCTACACTTGGTCCATATTTGGCTAAGTGTTTGGTTTGGCATGATCCTAGAGTTGAACACACTCAAGACTTAAAGTAAACACTGTCACATCTCGGAACAAGCATATAAAGACTCGATCAACTTCCCTATACCGAACCATCTCCACTGATCCATAAGACTCGTACCATCACCACTGATCCAAGTCACCATCGATCCATGCCTACCTCAATCTAAAACTTCACACAACTAGGTCCTGCTCCATCCCCTAGTCACCCCTTCATCGAACCATCACCCTTGCCGATCGATGCCCCAAGGATCAGTACCGGGCCATGGTCACCAATCCATGCCTTAGCCAATTTTCTCTTTTTTACTTTATTGGCCTATGCTCCCAAGAAACCACTTATGACTCGAAGTAATCCCCGATCCATCTCTCTTTTGACTCGAAGAAAGGAATACCGATCCATCACTTAGGATTCCCTTCCATCTTCTCATGGGATCCATCCATGCATACAAGTGACCTGAAGCATTCCATCATATGACTCAAAGTAATCCTAGGACCTATTATTTATGGGCCCACCATGCTTCCGCTGCACTTGGCCATGTTTGGTCATGTTTGGTTTATCACAAGTTTGAGTGAATGCAAACTCTTGACTCGAAGCAAACACCATCACATCTCGAAGCAAACATATGAAGACTTGAAGTCCAAAATCCCCTACATTGAACCATTGCCACTGCTCCATGCTCACCCTAATCCAACACTTCACACAACTAGGCCATGCTCGATCACTTAGCCATCCCTTTACCAAACTATTACCAGCAAATGATACACCATGGATCAATACCGATCCTGACCAATGATCCCTTACTTGGGAAAACCCTTCTAAAGTGTAACTTCAAGTAAACCCCATGCTTAACTAAAGCAAGCACCGATCTATTCCTCCTTTGACTCAAGGCAAGCACTACTGATCCATACCTCCATTAACTCAAAGGAAGCACTATCGATCCCTCGATTAGGAATTTCTCACCTCCACGTGATCCCTTTGTCATCGTTTGTGGCCCAAAGCAAACCCCTCCAAGACTCCAAGTGATCCATCCTATGACTCGACCATGCCTCGCAGTAATCTTCCACTGATCCATAGCCTTCGAACCACCACCTGTTCGTCTTCAAACGACCATAACTCGGGCAAACGAACTCCAAACAACTTGAAATTTGAAACATAGCCTTACAAGGACTTCCTTATCGCCCCATATGGATCGCACCAAATTTGGGTCAAGTGACTCTATGGATCATTGTTGATCCATCAATACTGATCCATAGCGTACTCCTATAACTAAGTCATCATTTGATCGGCGTTTTCAACCAAACAAACATCATACATTCAAGCAATATTTATGTACAATATGTCCTAACAACCGTACATCCATACACATCAAAGTGAAGCCTAAATCTAAGGGTATAACCATAATAATAAGGGAGATACATAAGAATAAAAGTTTTACATAACTTTTCTAAATCGTTATAAATTTACATGTGATTAGTTAAAATTTAAAACACGTTTTAGGATCCTAAATCATTTTAAAACATCATTTTAAAATGTATAATGGCTAATTAGTAAGTAAGATGTCCTAACCACTCACCTAGATCAAAATCAATCCAAGGCAAGTCCAAAATGCATGAAATTGAAGAATCTAGCAGCTCCAAATGATTACCAGCAGCAAATCTTCAATCCAAATGCTAATCTCGCTAATCCCCTCATTAATGATAAGTTTTGGCTTATTAAAGTAAGTTTAAAGTGGCTTTTTGGCTAAGAAGTAATTAATGAGGGTTTTCTCTCTATTTTTGGGAAGTGTGGAATGATGGAGAGAAGTATCATCAGCCTCATCCCTATGCTAATCCCAAAATGAGCTTTGGGCCTAAATATTAACTCGCTAATTACCCATTAAGCTATCCAAAATCAAGTTAAACTTCAAACAACCATATGTCCCTAACAGTAAGTGTGTTTTACTATTATGACTACTCTACAGAAAGAGAAACCATCATCCTGATCTAATGGTAGTGGTTTTAGACCCCAATTCAGTTCCTATTAAAAGTTGTAGGCCATATAAAAAATTTAGGATCAAAATCGTTCGATAAAAGTCCTAAGGATGGAAAATTTCTCTAGCAGTCATTTTCCAAGATCATCGAACCGTACAATCCTAAATAATATAATACCCTACTCTATGATCCTTCGATATGTAGAATACGAGTCGTTACACAATCCGCTAAAAATGGACCATTATCCAAAAGGTGTGATTAAAATTTCGTATGTCAAAGTTTTATTGAAATCAGTAATGATTTTAAATTCCCAAACTAAGTTACAATTATGAATGAAAATAATGAAATGTTTTCCCAGCAAGCAAAGTACGAACGAAAACCCATTGTCTGCCCTAACTGCTGATGTTTTGGTCATCTGGTGAAGTAGTGCATATTTGAAAAAGTGAGTGGCCAAAATAGTAGCAACCCAAAGCCTAATATAGTCAATAGTGGAAATGATAAGACAAAATGACATAGATAATTCACAAATGCACGAAAACATGCAAATTAATTGCATTGGGCCAATAAAGTGTGGTAATGCATCAATTCATCTCATCGTGCCATTGGGTTAGAACAGCACAGACAACTCAACTACACCAGATCATAATAACACAAGTGATATTGAGTTGGAGTGTTTAGAAACATAAACACAAATACATTGTCTCTACACAATTCAGATGATACACAAATTCAGGCCCATATCAACTTGTTAATACATCGGTTATTAATTTTGATGACAACAACCATTTAAAATATAAGATACTAATGTTTTCCAAGTTATATAGTATATAGTGCAGAGTATTACACAGATCCTGAATCGAAGACTATATAGTAGAAAGACTCAAGATAAAGATATGAAGACTCATGAGTTCAGAGATAAAAAAAATGAAGATCTCAAGGTTATAACTTAGTGTATAGAGTTATTAGTAAATATTGTTAAAGTCCTTGATAGCAATTTCTGATCTCTATCTCCAATTTTCGATCTTTGATATTTTAAACAAAAATAAGTTACTTTAATTTCAAAAATATATTTTAAATACTTTATGAAAAAAAAATTAAGTTCAAAGATATTTAAAATCTATGTTCAAAATATTTTAGAAAATATAGAATTTTAAAAACATTTATAAAAAATCTTCATTTTTAACTAGCATATGTCGACATACATATCTAGGATATGTTGACATGCATTCCGCCAAATGGGTTTTCAAATTTTGAATGGAAGTTTCTATTCGACACAACCCTTCACGAATGGATACATCTGTTCATTCACTATATATAAGAGATTGCAAAATGAATTTTTAACAACTAATTACTTACTTTCTTCCCACTCCTTACTCTCATGAAAATTCGCTTGAAAAATATACTCTATTCCCTTTAAAATCATATAGAATTATTCATACTTTATTGTATTGATTTAATACTACTTTCTTGCTATTTTGGAAGCCTCTCTCTCTAATTTAAAGATCAAAGTGTTATCCAAGAGGCCATATAATCCATTGTATATATCCAAAGTACAAGAATTTGTTTTTGAAGAAATTATCAACTCTTCTTATGTTTGTTTGGGTGTGTTTTTAGCCCATTCAGATCAAGTGGGTGTGCTTGTAGCCCGCTCAAATCAAGTGGGTGTGCTTAGTAGTCCGTTCAAATCTAGTGGATGTTCTTATAGCCCAGACAAATCAAGTGAGTTTACCTCGGACTCATAATACAGGAGGGTGTGTCTCACCATCTACAAATCAAGATTGTATTTGGTTTTGCCTTCTACCTGGTTAAAGATTGGCATTTAAAAAGAAATCTGTATAAGCAATTGTACGAGACTGGATGTAGGAGAAATCCAAACCAGTATATAATCCCTATTGTCATCTCTCTAACTCTTACTTTACTTTATTGCTTTTATTTTATCTGTGGTTGCATCTATAACTGATTGTTATTATAATTTTGTGTTATTAATCTGTGATTTAATATTAACCTTGAATGAAAATTAAAAAGATTTGCATAAGTTAAAAACACTATTCACCCCTCTCTAGTGTTAAGTTAGCCTTAAGATCCATAATTCCGCAACCCACACAACTTATTAATTCAAGTGCAGGAAACAAAGACACATTGTCAAAACATATTTTAGATAATGCGCAAATGCACACTTTGTATCAAATAAATAATATAATTGCAGAAAATAGTCCTAATTCAGGTGATAATTTAACACTGAAACAAATGTGCAAAGCGTCACAACTAAGGCAGAGAGCAACCACAACACACAAGATGATCTATCCCACTTAGTAGCAATTGAGGAAATGTCCGATTAATAGATGGAGATGTTGAACAAAACTGCAGCGCCTGACAATAAATCGCCCCAGATATCTGGCAGTGTTGGATCTTGCACTAGATCTAAGAAACCCTGAAAATAGTGATAAGAGAAGACGTCGTTCTAATTTACTATGATGCAATCATTGGATGTAATTGATAAGCCTGCATGGAAAAACATTATCACTCACCTCAAATCAAAAGGTAAAACGATAAAGTGAACAAAACATAGCATTTTCCCGCTCGCATAAAAATTAGGAGCGGACCATTAGAAACTTCTCTATGAATTTGTTAATTGGATTGTGAGGGGATTAAATTCTCTATTAGCGACGAATTTCATCTACACCAACACTCGAGGTCCAAAGGTATAGCTTCAAAAGCTGGTTGAGTTATAGGTCTCGATTATGAGATTATCGAGATGTGATATAATTAGACTGTAGTTGCGGGACGTTGAATTGTATAGTCGTGATGATAAATGAGAAGAAGGTAAAGTGCTGAAAGGAAAAATAACACTAAGATTTTTGTAGTGGTTCGGGCCGAAAGTCCCTACGTCCACTGTCCTTTCCTTATTTAGTTGCTCTTATATAGCCGAGAGGCTTATGACATTAAATCTAGGTGTTTCCGCCATTAATGAGTCTCCGAACAGAGCTCTAATATAGGATTGTACAATATAGTTTTATTCTTTTGATATGCCAAAAGATCTTTGTGCCTTGGGATTACCATCTATTTATAGCCAGCAAGCGATAACACCATTAGTGGAGAATCTTCTCCTTGGATTGCTGAGATTGCTTGTTGTGCGACTATAATTGGAGCTTATTCTGAGCATCTAGCATTGCTGCTTAAAAAGTGCAGATTGATGAGTTGTCTTCCAGCCTAAACGGCCTCTTTCATCTGAGACGCACATTTCCTTATTAGCCATTTTGACCGTTGATTCTTATTGCTATAGATTGGTGCTTCGGGCTTCAAACCAGCTAATGGGCTATTTCCTTCGGCCTGTGGTATTATTCTTTGGAGACGAGCTTCGTTCATTCGATCTTTATATACCAAAGCATCATAACTCTTATAATACATATGGATATAAAGCGTTGGACATTCCTTAGGAAAATAATCATCATTTTTACTATTGAAAATTTTTGGTATAATACATGCCCCTCAAAGTTTACTTCACATCTAAAATATGAAGTGAACTTTGAAGTGAGCAGGTTCGGTTTACTTTTCTTGATTATCATCCGAGTTCAGTCTGCAGGTCATGATACTTAGTTTTGAATGGAGTAATAAGTCAAGTTATGAGTATATAAAGGTTTTGAAAACCGAAGGGTGGAGGTGTATCTTGGACGGAGAGGTCATAAACTCCAAAATCATATTTGTTATGTGAAGCCATCTAGGCGGTATGATAAGTGAAAAATGTTTGAATATTGAGAGGCAAAATCTAAACTAGGACCGTGAGGTTAAAACTTGTAGAAACTATGCTTGCCATTTGAAACTTTTTAGGTTGAGTTGTAAACGGATCTATTTTGGTGCCAAAAGGAAAAATCTAACCTGAGACTATGAGGTTGAAACTTTTGAAAATTGTGCTTGTCACTTGAAGTCATCTAGACTAAGTGGTAGGCGAAATTGTTTTGGTGCCAAGAGGTAAAAGCTAACTTGAGACCCTGAGGTCAAATTTTTTTGAAAATTATGCTTGTCACTTGAAGCCATCTAGGCTAAGGGGTATGCGAAATGATTTTGGTGTCGAGAGGCAAAATCTAACTTGAGACCATGAAGTCAAAACTTTTGAAAACTATGCTTGTCACTTGAAGCCATCTAGGCTAAGTGGTAAGCGATAAGGTTTTGGTGCCAAGAGGCAAAATCTAACTTGAGACCGTGAGGTCAAAACTTTTGAAAAATGTGCATGTCACTTGAAGCCATCTACGCAAAGTGGTAAGAAACATGGTTTTGGTGCCGAGAGGCAAAATCTAACTTGAGACTATGGGGTCAAAACTTTTGAAAACTATACTTATCACTTGAAGCCATCTAGGCTAAGTGGTAGGCGAAACTGTTTTGATGCTGAGAGGCAAAATGTAATTTGAGACCATGTGGTCAAAATTATACTTATGGTAAGGAATTTGTAAGTGATCATTCGGGATTGAACTTTGAAGATTCGGGTTCTGGTCTTATATTAAATGTGAGTCCAAGTGTCAGTAATTGATTGGCTATTGTTTGCACCAAAGTTTGGCACAAACACCCAATAGAAGTTTTGAAGGGAAATAAATGAAGAATATAAATGAAAACAGAGGAATCAAGCAATTTAATAGAAGAAAATCAAAGCAAGAACACAAACACAATGATTTATAGTTGTTCGGCGTTGTTTGCCTACGTCCACTTTGAATAGATTGCTTTATTAATCACTTTAAAAACTGAGTACAATAGGGATCGGATGAAAATCCTTAGTTATAATAGAGTACAAAGCAACTAGCAGCATAAAAGTCTCGAAAATGAACAACCAAGCCTATATTTATAGATGAAGATGGAGAAATATCTACTTGAAAATTCGACAGAAGGATCTCCAAAACCATATGGACCCGTAAGAGGGATCGCATGGCCCAAATCACAAATAATAGGGATCGGTACTGATCCCTGTTTTGTGTAATTTGGGGGTGCAATCTCTAAGGTAGCTTCTCCATGTCGAAACATGCTTAGCCCCCAAATTTCATGCTAATTGGATTAGCAGAACTTGAGTTATTGCTCGATCTTTACTTCAATATGGATTGCCTTCTGATTTCAGCCAATCCGTATTGAGGGAAGAGGGTAGATCCCTCTTACTCCGTCCTTTTAAGTTGCGATCCCTGGGGTAGGCTCCCTAGGGTCCCCACATCTTGCTCACAACATTTCACAAGCATTGGACTTGTGGATATTGAGATATTAATCGTTTTCTATTGAACTGCAGTTGCTTCTTGAAACATGCTGATTCCTATGTTGGAGGTTGATTATAGCCGATCCCTCCTATATGTTGAACCATATTCCATACTTCGAATATTCTGCATTGCATATCTCTCAATTCCATTCGATCACGGCTTCATATTACCATCTGTACTTGACTTCTGGACGCCACAATCATCGTCCTGGACTTACTGCTCTTGACGTCAGTCGAATCTAACTTGTCTAATCAGTTCGAATATAGCCAGGTCATAATGCCGGATAACGGCTATCTTCAAAAAGAATCTCTCTTTTCTCATGCAAGGATGATTTGTCATCTAAGGAAATCTTTTGACATTCCATTTATTGGTAATTGTTGGATGAGATCTACGGTGAGAAAGACCTCTCTTCAATCTTTACTGTTCTTTTTAATATTAACAACATCTTTTCTTTCTCTCCTCTTTTCACCCGTTCAAATTATGAAACTACCATTAACATTCTAAAGCTTTCTTCGATACCTCTTTCGACTTCCTCCCTATTTTCTTATATTAGAAATGGATGTCCTATTAAGACTCGACAAGAACTCGATGAGGTTTTGTCTTCATATGGGATCATAGGAGTCGAGACCCTTGCTCCTTGCTCCGGGATGCATTATAACAATCCTCGAGAAGAGTATTTTGTGTGGTCCGTGGAGCATTTAGAACATAGGATTTTCCTACCCCTAGTGCCCTTATTTTTTGACGTTCTATAATTTTATCGCATTAATCCCTTCCAACTCTTGACTATCTCCTACACAACTTTATCTGTCATGGCAATCCTATATTCCGAAAGAGGCTATCAGGATATACCTATTATCGAGATCAATTACATGTTCAACTTGTTAGAGTCCAAATCCATCGGGGAATTTTCCATGTATTTTCTTAAATTCCTAAGGCCATCACCTCTACAGGATCCATTCAGCAAGATAATGCCACGTCAGTGGTTCCTTGTTAAGGCCTCTTCTGATCGAATCGTCACCTCTTTTAATAATGCTGGTATGTCTTTGGATTTTTTTAATATTACATGTGTTCTAAGTTATATCTCCTTATTTTGTTAAATCCCAAATAGTGATACCCGAGAAGAATAGTGGTCTGGCGGTCTTTAATCAGTTTAAAGATAGGTATAAAAAATCATGAAAATTCCATCCTTACGGCGATATCGACATTTGGTTCTTACTAAAGGTAAACTGAAAGCCACAAGTCTGATACCTCCTTCTGTTAAATTAATTAGACTTAAGGCTTCTAGGAAGTATGAGAAAGCTTCTATCGTAGTCATTAGTAGCAAAGAAGAAGCAGAATCTAGTCCAGAGGAAAGCGAAACTGAAGGTTTCACCCTTAATTCTTTGAACTAATATATTTCTTTTTCCCAGTATAACTTAGCCTTGATTTAACTTTAGCCTTACCATTTTCTCCTCTTTGCAGTGGTTCCTTCTCCTAAAAAGACTGGGCCCCGGTTAAGGGGAAAGAGTCCAAGAAAAGGTCTACATTGATGCTTTCTAATAAGAGTACTCTCGGCTTGAAGAAGCAAAAGGTTACCAGATCCTCTAAAGCCAAGAGTACCAAGGGAAAAGCTTTTGATTTGCATGCTAAGAAGAACAAGCAAGCAATGGAAATAGCTAAAGCTGCTTTTGAAGGTGATATTTTCATTGCCATTACCGAAGCACATGTTAGACCTACGACTTCTGCCCCGAGAATTGAAAAAGCAATCTACTATATCCTCCGGGAGAGTATCAATGATTTCAATATATGTCCTTACTCTGTTTACTTCTTTTTAGACCATGATAGAAATCTCTGCCCTTCAGCATAGGTGGTTGACAATGAAGGCGACGGTGGCTGCTGCCAAAGCGATGAAAAAGGAGTTTGTGGAACTGAAAGCCAAAATTCGACAGGTAAATCCTCAAGTAGATGAATCAAGCAAAACTGCTGGGGAGAGGGATCGTAAGATTGAGACTCTCGAGAAAGCCTTGAAGGAAAGGGATCAGAGGTTGAAGAAAGTCGAGGTTGGGGTGGTTGATAAAGAACATTATATTGCTAGAGACGAGTATGAGAGGGAGGCCAGCAGACGGGCTTTTCAACTTTTATTTGATGCTTATGCTCACCACTGGGATTGAAACATGACTTTCTCTCTAACTTATCTTGGGAACCATGCTGCCATAATAGAGGCCAACTTCACTAAAAAGTATGAGGAGCGCCAGAAGGAGAAATATACCGAGGCTAATGTGGAACATGAAGTCGAAACCCCGGTAGAGGAGGAGGAAGGAGCCGCTTCTACTGAGGAGGAGGTATAAGAAGATACTCTCGATAATACTCTTGATGAAGGAAACATACCATGACTTGTCTTTGTAACAATACGACTTTTTGTAACTTTCAACTTGTATAAATTCTTTAACAAAACTTCCTTGATGACTTAATTATATTTTAATTTCCATTCGACTTGATGTGATTGTCACATGATGTTTCAAACTAGAGTAGCAAATATAAAGTCCTTCTTTATTTATCATCCATTATCTTTGCTAATCTTAAGTTAGTGTTCCTTACGTGTGTCCTACTTGAATTGTTCAAAGACTCAGCGAGACTATGCTTCTCTTTACCATTCTTATGAGGACAAGGTAACCGAGCTCCAAAAGTTGAAAGTAACCCTAAAAGTTTTAAGATTAAGAGCAATTTCCTTGAGTCAAAGCTAGGTCTAAAAACTAAGAGCTAAATTATCTCGGAGAAGAGCAAACCCTGAATCAATATCTGATCTCAAGAAATGATGTTGCAGTTCCTTTTAAACGAAGAAAGAAAAGGAGGCCAAGGATGATATTGCAAACAGACTCCTTACGAGATCGTGAATACTAAGATTGTTTTAGACAGTTCCAACTTATCATCTCGGTTTTCCTAGTTGGGAGGGATCCTTCCTTCTGTTTTTATATTAACATCCTTGGATGCTCTTAGTTTTGTAATTCAGTTTTGTAATATCATTCCTTTATCAAAATAGGCATTCTTTTTGGCCTAATCCTTATAACATCTTCTTGAATGAGCTATATATAAAGGAATTTTACATCTTTCGATTTTACTTCTTGGGTCGTCACTTTGCTCATGTATGCCTTAGAATGTTCTCTTTTTGGGGTATCTCTTGTCGCCTAGTGTATCTTTATCAGAACTATATCTCGGACCCAATCGAGTTCTATTTCTGGATTCTCATCTAGGACCATCCTAGTGGCACAATCAGGAGTTTTGCCTTGTTTTGATTCCATGATCACCTTTACTTCTTTTCTGTTTACCAAGACTCTACTCCATATCTTAACTTAGGAATTTTTTCCTGGCATTCTATCCATACTGGGAATCTTCCCATTTCTAATCTTATGCATGATACTACCAGCCCATGGGCACTTCCATTGGGAATCTTCCCAAACATCCTAACCTAACTAGGAATCTACTCAACACATGGCACTTCTCGTCCATGGTTCACTATCATTGGGAATCTACCCAACATTCTAATCTAACTAGGAATCTACTCAACACATGGCACTTCTTGTCCATGGTTCACTATCATTGGGAATCTACCCAACATTCTAATCTAACTAGGAATATACCCAGTGCGTGGTACTACTTGAACATGGCTCCTATTATTAGGAATCTACCCAACATTCTAACCTAATTGGGAATCTACTCAACACATGACACTTCTCGTCTATGGTTCACTATCATTAGGAATCTACCCAATATTCTAATCTAACTAGGAATCTACCCACTGTATGTACTACTTAACCATGGCTTACTATTATTGAGATCTACCTAACATTTTAATCTAATTGGAAACCTACCTAGTGCATGGTACTACTTAACCATGGCTAACTATTATTGGGAATCTACCCAACACTCTAATCTAATTGGGAATCTACCCAATGCATGGGTTCCTTTTGACCATGACTCACTATAAGCATGCATTCTACTTTTCGGCGTCTATTTAATCCCAAGTGATATTGGCCTTACACTTTGTTGCGCATCATTATGGGGGAGCTCTTATGGCAAGCTCTACTTGTTATTATTGGGTCCCAATCTACAACCACTTGTGGCTGGTGTCGGCCATCTACAACCACTTTTGGCTGGGGTCGGTCATCTACAACCACTTTTGGCTGGTGTCGGTCATATAACACTACTTTAAGTTAATTGGTTATACATAATGCTAGTTGGAACCTGGCAAAGGGGAATATATACATATACTTTTTTTTGAAAAAGGTGCTTTCGAACTATGTTGCAAAAGATTTTTGGAATCATATAGTCTATACATCATATTATTCAATATAAACTTTAATCCAAGTTTGGAAAAGGTGATTACTATGTATAGATTTAGAAAAGGTGAAATTCTTCATTGATCTCGTCAAATCAATAGAAGAATTTCAGTCTTTAAATTCTAAATGTTAGCATGGCCTACGAAAGTTCTTAAAGAGAGAAAACATACTTGGAACCCGAGACAGGGTTATGTCAAAGAAAGATGTAACGACCCACTGATTAAACTTTCAAAGATCCGAGACTATGAGGTGTCCCTCTTGGAGTTGAAACTTCGAGGTTATAACCGAGATAGCACTTCAATGGAACTAGGGTCCTTTATTTGTCCGTGGGAATTTGAATTATGAAAATAATTCTTCTTACAACTTCATCCTTGTAAAAAGAAATAACTTATGCATTCATCTGACAAGGGTTACATGGATTTCTCCTAGAATTATAAAAACAAAACAAAGTGAATAATTTTAAAACATGATTTTTAATCTGATGTTTAATAATTTTAGTTAACTTTCCTTTTTGTATGAATTTTTCGATCGCGTAAGAGAGCTTTCATCATTAGTCTATTTCATGCCCATTCATCTAGTGGTAAGCGTAATACTACTTACTCTTTAGGTCTTCTTTCTTTAATGGAGGATTAATCTGGGTAAGAGAGGTCATCACAAGTTTCCATGAATATCCGAGACAAGCTTTGACTGAGTGGGGTAAGATTTTGATCATGCTTCAACTTCTTCTAAAATCCATCATCTAGGGTAACCAGGATTGCTCTCTTGTTGGAATGAACCAGACCTTCACATTTCAATAGTTCGATGGAAAATTCCCTAACTTCACTATTTAGGGCCTTAATAATCTTTCGGAGCTAGGCTGACTCGTGTAGTGATTCTTAAAGATATCCCAAAAACTATTTGAACTGAGAAGCTTGAAGTTCATAAACAAGATCATACTCTTTACCATTCTCTTTTATCAAAATGAGGGTGACCAATATTTCATTGTTGCCTTCTTCGATGAGCTGAATCTGAAGGTTGAGGGGTAACTCCGAAGTTAGCTTCCCATTCTCAAAGTTAGTCATGGTTGGAGGGATGATGTTACTAGGTTTTTCCAAGAGAGAACAAAGGTTGGAGGTTCGAGGGTGCCCTCCTTCTAGCACCAAAAATGTTGGTGCTGAATTTCGGCTACATCAACACCCCAAGATCCAAAGGTATAGCTCCGAAAGCTGGTTAAGTTATCGGTCTTGGTTATGAGATTAGCGAGATGTGATATAATTAGACTGGAGTTGAGGGATGTTGAGCTATAGAATCATGATGATAAACGAGAAGAAGGTAAAGTGCATAAAGGAAAAATAAAACCAAGAGTTTTATAGTTGTTCGGGCCGAAAGTCCCTACGTCCACAGTCCTTTCCTTATTTAGTTACTCATATATAGCCGAGAGGCTTATTACAATTAATCTAGGCATTTCCGCCCTTAATGAGTTCCTGAATAGAGTTTTAATATAGGAAAGTACAATATAGTTTTATTCTTTTGATATGTCAGAAAATCCTTGTGCCTTAGGATTATGCCTATTTATAGCCAGCAAGTTTTAACGCTATTAGTGGAGAATCTTCTCCTTGGATTATTGAGGTTTCTTGCTGTGTGGCTATGGTTGGAGCTTGTTCTGAGCATCTAGCATTGCTGCTTAAGAAGTGTAGATTGATGAGTTGTCTTCCCAACTAAACGGCCTCTTGCATCTGAGCCGCATATTATCTCGCTGGCCATTTCGGTCATTGATTCTTATTGCTATAGGTTGCTGCTTCGATCTTCGAACCTGCTAATAGGCTGTTTCCTTCGGCATGTGGTATTATTCTATCGAGACAAGCTCAGTTCATTCAATCTTTATATATCAAAGCATCATAACTCTTATAATACATATGGATATGGAGTGTTGGACTTTCCTTTGGAAGATAATCATTGTTTTTACTATTGAGATTTTTTGGTATAACATTCTCTGTCTAAAGAACTAGATGTAGTTAGCATTATAAAACAATGACATGCATCTATAGTAGGATTTTTAGAAGATAGGCTTTCAGAAAACAAAATAATAGAGGTAGCTAATTTATTTTAAAAGGTTTGGGATTATACCTTTAATAATTATCAAAAAAATAAAAGTAGAATTTTAGTTCTTTGGAGCCTGAATACCTACTTTAATATAGCAATCCATAAATCTGAGCAGTTCATCATAAGTATTGTACATAATAGGGTGGGTCTAACATTTTCTTGCATGGTTGTTTATGCACACAATCAACCTGAAAGGAGAGCAGTGTTATGGGAATATATTAAATCATAAGCTAATAAATTTAAATTGCCTTGGGTGTTAGAAGGGGATTTTTAATGCTATCCTATATTGTCAAGATAGAATTAACAATGGTAAGTACTGTATGTCCCCAAATCCAGAATTTATGGAATGCATTAGGACAAAAGATTTATTGAACCTCCTAGTATAGGAAATTATTACACTTTTAGGGAAGGAGCTAATGGTTAGTGCATAGTAAAATAGACAGATTGTTTGTAAATAGAAAATACCTTAACAAAATTTCCTCACTTCTCTTCATATTTTGCGAACCACTCAATGAGCAGTCACCCACCAATCATTTTAACTTTGTGATACCTATGTTGGTAAGGAAAGTCATACTACTCAAATACAACAACTAATAGCATTATATGGTGAACTATCAAGATATAATCAAATCAACTTAGGACGTTTGGTGCACTGGAAACCACTATATCAACTCATAAAATAGCTAAAAAGAACGTCTTAAAATTTGGAGCAAAGAAAGTAATAAGGAAGAATATGTAGAGATACTAAGATGAGAGATAGTTGTTTCTTATTCTTGCTTAATCAATCAGCCAAATGACGAACAAGTGCTAAATCTTTATAAATAAAAAGTGGAGTAACTTTCATATTTATTGCATAAACAGGCCACCGAATACATACAACTACCAAAAATAAAATGGCCTACACAGAGAGAAACAACATCTCAATTTTATCATTCCAAGTTTTCCGATACGTGAACAAAAATAACAAGCAAATTTATGGTTGATGATCAAGGAAACTAAGTCAATGCAAATGAGAATTTGAACAGGGAAGCTTTTGTTCATGTTAGTCGCTATGCACAGGATTGAAGATGACTAATAGTAATAAACAAATGCAACTAAAATAATAGAATAGATCACACAGTCGATTTTATACTAGTTTGAACCTTCCATCCTATGTCCAGTACCTAAGCACCTCTTAGGGCTTTCACTATCAACACCTCACTTCACCCAGAATAATGGGTTTACAGACTCTGCCTGAACAACCAAACAAAACTTCAACAAGCAATGTAATAGAAAGTTACTTCTTGACACAGTGTGTCTTTTATATACAAATTTTCTCTTTTTAGTACAAGGATTCCTATAACCAAACTACACGATATTGAGTGGAGATGTAGAGGCTAAAGCGTTTAATCGAATAACTTATAGGATGTGGAGACGAAGCACACTAGTCGATATTATCTGAATCATATAAATCTTTTAAGGTTTAGACTATTGCTTTTGGGTTTAAAAGTTTTAGGCGTGGAATTCAAAGCATAGAATTGTGTGTGGATTCGGGGATGATCAGGGGATTTTATAAGTGATGTAGGGATGATAAAATAGGGTTATAACCTTTCAAAAGTATTCAAGATTGAAGAGAAGCAATCGTAGGCGCAAAGTGATGTGAAGACACCTTATCATAAACTAGTTGTTTACTATGCCTTCAATCAAGTGGATATATAGTTTAGTCGACTGACTCTTTATAGAAAACAATCCAAAGAGCATAGCCAAAATCATTAGACTAAATAAATAAATAGTTGACTACTCTCAATCGACTAGGAGGTCCATTCAATCGACCGACTCTTTGTATTTTGCTTACTCCTTTACATTTGAGTTCTTTGGTCTATAATTGAGTGAATCTTATGTTCTAGTAGAAGTGTTAAGATCATTGTTAGTTTTCTAAAGCTCATGTACTCCCATAGTCTTACCCTAAAGCAAAATATCCTCTTATATGTGCTTTTATTCTTGTCTTTTCATCGAACGCTTACTAAATCTATATTGTACTTGATGAAGATTGTTAGTAGCATTGTTGTTTAGTTATTATCATCAAAACGCCATAGATATGATTCTTTCAGTGCAACGACCACGCTATTGTACCCATATTATTAAAGGACATTATAAACAATATTGTCTAACAATCCGGGGAATATGGCTTGTTAAGGGCAACCAAATGTGAACATAACTTTAAATTAACACTGACAAGTCATACTTACGGTTTTACTTAATCTCTAGAATAAAATTTGACTTGTACGGTCTTAGTCTAAAGTAATAACCACACCGGATTTCTCAGAATCAGAACAGTATATCATATATACAATAGTCAAAGATCACAGTGGAATAATAAACATCATATACATATACAAACTATGAGTCTACAAAATATAAAACTAGACTTACATAATATACATCCGGTAATAATCTCTAACTCAAATATACATCTCATATACATACACAAAAACCCTACATAAGATAAACTGAAAGTCAAAATGGTTTATCTCCCTGCTAGCCCAACCATCTAAAGGTTTACTTGTCCTGTAATCTAAAAAGTCTTGGCCTGACCAGAGTATTTATATTATAAAATAAACGGGTCAGACTATCTTTAAACATCCAAAAGGGCAAGAACAAGATATAACACAAGAATAAATGACATATAGTTAAATCCAGATTTCCAAGATATAACAAGTCACGGAATTAATTCAACTTTGAATCCATCACAAGACACAAGAATGTATATGTGTGTGTGTGTATTTCCCGAACATAGATTAGTCACTAAATAAAGCATAATGTTTCTAACATAAAGAAACAATTCCATATCGATCACCCTGATCATCCATACCAATCTTAATGATTGTCCATACCGAGGCAAACAAACAAATTGGGTATCATTCGTACCGATCTGATACCAAGGATCGTCCATACTGTGAAAATAGAATCAAAATCAATCTCAAGGATCGTCCATACCGATCAAGATGATCATAGCAGCCATGGCTCAAAAATTCTAGATTATTCATTATTATTATATAATAATGATTGTAAAGAAATCCATGAGTATGCCTCTAAAGGATCTATCGACCCCCGGCCGAACACCAAAAGGAAATATACTCTAAAGTGCCAAATACTATAATTTTCAGTAATTACTAGAACATAACCAAAACATCCCATACCGCCTGATGAAATTCAAGTATTTACTAGAAGCTAGTAAATCTCGTTTATTACGGATACCACTGGAAAAACTGAACTATATTCTCTTAAGGATCTATCAGCCCCGTCGAACACCAAAAGAGAATACAATCCTAAAGTGTTAAATACTTCCTAATAGTAATTACAAGAATTAACCAAGGCATCTCATACTACCTGGTGAAATTCAAGCATTTGCTAATCGGCTAGTAAGTTCCACTCAAACATTCTATTCAATGAGTTATACTATAATCAATGAAGCGTTACTCGAGAGCATTTAAACTAATCGGTAACACTAAGTCGATTATTAGTACTCCCCATGTTAAGAATTAAGATTCTCAAAACATTTATCTTATAAGAGTTTATAATTTAGAAATCTAATTTTCCCAAAAACACATTATTTATCATTAGGAAAAATAATCCATATATTCCATTTGATCTTAATATATAAATATATATGGTTGTCTCAAATTCCATAAAGTTATATTATTCCCAATTCATATTCCAAAGACCATATATATATAAGTAGTTATTTATTTTATAAAGCCATATTTATTACTCTTCCAAATCCATTATATATACATATAACCATTTTATTTAGAAATAAATTAGGTTTATATTTCAAAAACCATGTTTCAGAGATCCCTAACCATTCATAATACCAATACAATATATATAACTATTTGTAAAAGTTATTTATAAAAAAACTAGATTATTTTAGAAACAAGTTTGATATTTGTAAACTTAAATAAACTCTCTTTTACGAACTTATTTATATACAAAATTATGTATATTCTTATTTAGAAACATATATAAATTCATAATATCCCAAACCTTTGAATCAAAGTGATTCAAATTCCATAAAGCATAAGAGAATTCACTACAACAAAATACTAGGTCATCACAAGATTATAGCCATGAAATGGGTCCATAATGTTCTAACTCTATATCGTCTCCAAACCTATTTCATAGATTAGCAAATCAACGAAAATAGATACAGAAAGGACAACAAATAAACATGCAAAACACAAGTAATCAACAACAACAAACAAGGCAATGAATGAGGCAAGCAACGGACGAGTCGGGGCGGCACTTGGAGCTGAAATAGCTCCTGGTGTGCATGCCACCGGTGCACCGGTGGTGCCCCACCGGTCCACTGGTGGTGGTGCAACCTGGAGCTATCTTAGCTCCGGGTTGCCCCCTCCCGGCGGTTTGTTGCTGATGACTTCTTCAACGGTGATTGGTCTGACTCTAGCGCACTGATTTTACCACATGCAAGCATATATTCAACTTCAAATTAATGTTAAAGGTGATCATAAGATGATGGTTTCAACAATCTAAGAATCGCATAATGTAAGTTAAAACTAACATAAGAAATTGAGAGCAAATCAACCCTAGATTTACCCAATTACCAAATAACGAACATACTTCTATTTAGAGATAGTAGTGTGAGGTAAGCTCACCTATATATACTTGAATTGATGCTAGAAACCCGAATTCTCTAAGGCTAGCTTCTCTCATCATTTAGACCTAGGTTAAACTCAGAAATTTGCAAAAATGAAATTATTAACCAAAGTGAATTCTGAAACTAAAACCCAAATCACTTTACTTAAGCAAAGAGGCAAAACTCAAAAGCTAAATCACTAATATATTAAATAGCCAAATAGGGAATCTTCTAGTTTTATACATTGGAATTTTCTTATCTTACAACAAATTGTGATAAAATCCACATAAAATTCAATAGTTGGAAAAATAGGATACTGAATGTAGCTGGTAGAATTGGATTAGTTAAAACTGCGATATACCATATGATTTTATTCTGCATCCAATTCTGTCAACTACCAATATCGGTAATAGATAAAATAAACTCAAGTTGTGCAAACTTTGTTTGGAAAAACAAAAAATATGTCATGGGATGACTTATGCCATCTCAAATCCAAGGAAAAATGGGCTTAAGAAAACTGCAAGATTTAATGAAGGCAATTGCATTGAAACTGACATGGAAATTCATACAAGGCGAATGTTTATGGTCCCCTTGGAGGAGAAACAAGTGCTCCAATAATATAAGTTTCTGGACCATCGCTCAAAGTAGTAATGCATCATATGCTTGGAAAATATTGCTTAATACAAGATCACAAATCAACGATATAATCGAAAGGAAGGTGGTTAATGGAGATAACACAAGTCTTTGGTTCGATCCATGGCTTAATGGGAAATCTGTACTTGATCTGGTTGGAAGGGACAAAGTTTCACTCATCGGTGGGTACAGTAGGAAAGTTTCTTCTCTCATCTCCAATGGACGATGGAGAGAAAATAACCCCTAGTTGCCTCCTTATGTCACATAACAAATTACTAATATTCCTCTTCACTACAGCAAGACCAACGATAAAATCGGAAATTTTTGTTTATGTCGGACTGGAAATATGTCACAAACGCTAACAACAAAATTTCATGGTGCAAACATATCTGGAATGATGCATGTGCACCAAAAATGTCTCTCTTGTAATGCCTGCCACGGTTTGTTCCCTTAATGACATCTTTTTCTATACCTTTCCTTTTTGATTGTAATAAATAAAGTACCTATTTCAAAAAAAGTGTTTTTCTTTCTAATATGTACTTGTCATATTGTGAAATAATTATATAATTTAAGTATATTAAATAGAAAATGTATAAATGATATGTTACGTGACAGTAATCATAATGTGTTATAATCTTGAGAAATCTATCACAATAAAAATAACATATTATTTTAAATATTCCTAGTCAAGATGTTTCAAGATAGGATATCGATGTATCTATCAAGACTAGAGTACGTAATTCTCTGCAAATATTAGGCAGCGGTGTATTACTCATGGCTGTAGGGGAAACCAAAGGGTTACGTACTAAAAGTTATTGAAAAACTATGGAATGACTCACTTGATAGTTTTTATGTTAGTTGATAAAACTAAGATCAAAATGAGAATCTCGAAGTGATGATATTACATGGTTCTCTCCACTTGGAAATACTATTGAACTTCAATATGTATACTTGTTAAATAGTGGCATGATGTCTATTGAACGACAATAGTTGGGTCTTAGTTGAAGCATTGAAAGTGAAACACTATTCAATAGAGAATTTTTCTCCTTAGTTATATAAGGTTAGTATCATAGTCAGTTGTAGTCAACTCAAAGTCAAAGTCTCCGGTCAGAGTAGTTCAGTTAATAATTATTATTATTATGATTGAACCAAGGACTTTGTGTTTGGACGATATAAGTTGAATATGGACGATATTGGAATTTTGACCAAAACTAAATTTTCCTAAGTCCTAGTGTGATATAGTTTTGACAAAGAAAATTGGTATAAATAATTCTACTAGGTACCACTTAAAATTGGATTTAAAATGTGTAATAGTGAAACTGGATTTTGCTGAAAAATGTGTAAATAATGAATTCGGCCAAACTATCACAACATTATCTAAGGTGATGCATGAACGTTAATATTCAAATTGTTTGATATTAATCGCTTACAAAATTTACACATTTGGGTCGTACAACTGCATTGTTGAATACTCTGAAATACCACAAGACTTAATTAAATTATAATTATTATAAAGTAATTAAATTAATTAATATTTATGAAATATTAATTATTAAATTTTGTTTGATTTATTTGGATCCTTATATTTAATAAAGTATGTATATTAAAGTTATATCTATACGTATTGATATACAATACCTGTGAACATTTAAATTGGATTTAAAATGAATAAATACTGATTGGATTTAGAAATTTCTTTAGTGGATTGAGCCCATTTTATGGTCGGCCATACTACATGGGAGAAGAAGAGATTTTTATTTGAAAAATTCAGTTTTGAATTGGTATAGAGAAGTGGTAAACTGGGATATCTGTATCTTCACAGTTTGCTCATTTTTTTGCCTATATAAACCATACATCCTCTCATCTTCACATTTTGCTCATTTTTTGCCTATATAACCATACATCCTCTCTCATTTTCAGTAGAGATTTAGCCTCAACCCTTATCCTATTATGGTTTAAAATACAAGGGTGCTTTCCCCGTCATTTCCAAATAAAATTAATCAAATTAAATCCATTTCAAAGGTGTGCTGTTCTCTTCTAGTTAGCTGCATTTCTAGAGGAGTCTAGATTAGATCTTAAGGAGCTATATTTAATATTCAAGGTGCTCTTCATTGACTACGTTATTCCATATCTATATATGTTGTTCATATCAGTTATATTAGTTGTATGTTAAAACCATATATGTACATGTATTAGTTGTCTAGTCTTGTACATATGTTTAAAAAATTAATTTGATTAAAGGAAAATTATATACATATATAGATCTCTCTCACACACATACATATACATATTATAGACACACACACATACATATGTATGTATGTATGCATGCATATATATCGACGATTTAAAAAAAATTGAAATAAAAATATTTTTAACTAATTTTAAAATTCAAAATATAATTTTTAATTAGTATTTACATATACTAATTAATTTATTATTATATACAAACATATATGTAATTAAAATAATAACAATATATGTATATATATATATTACATATATTTAATTTGTAATATAAATTATAATATATATAAATATATTTTAAATTTTTAAATTTTTAATGTAAAAAATAAAAAATTATTTTAATATTAATCCTTACGAATTACATTAAATAAAAGAAATTAAAATCAAAATTCGATACGCATTTGTAATATAAAAAAATTATTTTTAAAAATAAAAACATTTTGGCCGAAAGAGCAAAGCTGTTTTTTAATATATAAATATATTTACTGACTTATAATTTATGAATAAACATTTCAAATTAAAATACAAAATATTTTAAAAGTTTGTTTCAACATATAAAATATTTTAAATGTTAGTTTAAAACCAATATTATATATACATATACATACATACATACATACATACATATATATATATATATATACTTACTTGAAACTTGAACTTAAATTTAAAATAGATATTTTTATTTATATCTAGATCTGTTTTAAATTTAAAACTATCTTACGATATTTTTGGATATTAATTTAAATCCATTTGAATTGATCAACGTATTTTAAATAACAAAATTTATATACAAATTTTATGTATATACTATGTATGTATATACGTATATATAAGTGTATATAAATAATAAATTAGTTATGGATAACAAATATGTATTAAAGGGCTAATGTGTCATTTGTGAGGTAAATCCCCACACTTATATACAGGCACATTAAACCATGTACATTTCTATATGCCATACGTGCTTTATATACGTCTATGTGAACTTGATATACATATACAATGTATATATTATATAAAATAAATAAAATTTGTTATATAAACAAATTAAATAAAATAAAGATTTTGTTTAAATTTATTTAGATTGGTTCTAAATTGATTTAGACTTCATAAGCCTAATAAGATCTAAAAATGCAATTTTTATTGAAATTCATCCAATTATCTCACTGCGTGCTGGCACAGTTCCTTCAATGGTATTGGAGCCGAAAATCCTATGCGGTCTAAATTAATAGTATTTGGGCTAACTTATTAAAGCCTACATATTTAGTAAGGTCTCTTGAAATGTAGTGTCGGAGGTTGGGTTTGGATAATCAAGTACTCTGCCATATCTAGCTACTAGCCTAGCTCGAATAATGAAGTAAGCATAAAGGTTATCTCTAATATAATGGCCCGAATTGATTTTAGGCCTTGAGCTAATTTTCAAAATTCGTTCTGAAATTATAAATGATATTTTTATTTAAATTGTTAAGTTTAAAATATATAAGAAAATTTATAAATGTTATAAAATATTTTTCAAAATGGCTTTGTAAAATAATTAACTATTTTTGAAAATTATAATAAAAATTAATTAGATTAATTAAACAAACAATTAATTAAAATTTATTATTTAAATTAAAAATATATATAATAACATGAGTAAATTTATCTTAAAATGTTTAAGGTAATTAATAAATAATTTTTGAAACTAATTAAATTATATTTAAAACTGTTTTAATTAAATAAATTAATTTAATGTTAATTAATAAGTAAAATAATTTCACGTATTATGATGTATGTGTATTGCTATAGTATACACACACACATATATTCAATTTAAAAATGTTTAAAATGAATTAAATTAATTAATTAACTTAATTAATTAAATAAGATTTTATTAATATGATTAGTATAAAATTATACATAAGAATATAATATATGATAATTAAAATTGTAAACTGTTATACATGAATTAAATTTATATAATATGAACGTACAGTAAAAGGTGAACCCAAATTAGATTTAAGGAATAAATATATGCGTATAGTACATATACCGTGATTTCAATGTATTTGACACTTGAACCACGAGAGTATTTCATAAGAAGTACATTATTTCATAAGTCGATATAACTTAAGTAAATGTACTAAAGTTTATGGATCTTTAATAGAAATGTTGTCCCATACCATTTATATATTAAAAAATTATTTTCATACTCTTTGTTTGTTGATCTTCCTCAAGTTGAAGACGTAATGTATAGTACTATTTAGACGAGGTAAGATGTTTGTATTTGTTGATATTCCTCAAGATATGTGCATTTATACTTAGGCGGTTGTGAAATGCACTACAAAATATGACCATATTACAACTTTTCGTTTACAACCTTTGCATAATGACAACTGTAATAGGTATTTTGTACAACTATTTTTTTTGAAAAATGTAATAAAGTTGATTTTAACAACTGTTTTTGTTTATAAGTTGTAATGAACTTCTTTAACAACTTTCTTTTTTTGATGGTTGTTAAAAAATAATTTAAAACAACATTTTTTATAGTTGTAATTTATAAATAGTACCTAATAACAAATACTTAAATCATTTATAAATGATAACTTATCAAGTTAATAAATTATAATTTATTATAATGAATTATTATTAATAAATAATTTAAAAAATAATAATTTATAATTATTTTTTATAGTCAATAATTTCTATAATTAAGTGTTAATAACAACTAACTTATGTCTAATAATTAATGATAATAATGCATAAATAAATAATAATATATACTAATATTTAACAATGTATAAATAATAATATATAATAAATTAATTATTAATAGTTAACAAATTATATTTAATAATATATAATAATAAAGTGTATATGATAATATATAATAATAATATATTATAATAATAATGTATTAATAATTTTATACAGGAAAATAAGCACAAGGACAAACTTAAAAAAAATTAGGCTGAAGGATAATAAGTTTGTTTTTTATGCTGAAGGACAATGCTAGTTATAACTAGCATTTTGTATGTGTAAAACTGAATATAATGCTAGATATAACTAGCATTTTGTATAGTGTAAAAGTTGAATATAATGCTAATTATAACTAGCATTTGTCTTTCAGTCTAAAAATAAATCTTGGTGTCCTTCGGTCTAATTTTTTTTTCAAAGTTTGTCATTTTCCCTAATTCCCTCATATTTTATATCCCTCTAGATATTTCCCTCGAAAAAATTCAACCCCCGCCTGTTCAAACTCAACATTTTACGCAATTCTTTCATTCACGAAATCCTCATTCCTCAAAATCAAATCCCACACCTCTCCTCTCGTCTCCCAACCGAAATAAAATTTTCAAACCTTTATCGAACCGACTGTACATTCACTCATGTCATTGACTTTAGCTAAAGCAAAAGAATGATCGAAGATAAGGCTATCTTACAACATAACGTGTATTGCATTGTATAATAACCAGTGCGGGTATGAAAAGCCTAATAGCCATTTTATTTTGTGTTGTAATGACTGTATAAATACAGTCCATTCTACTGTATTCAGTATTATCAATTCAATACATAACAATTATTCTGCTTCACTTTCTATCTCTCAATTTCTACAATACAAATCATCATCAAATCATAATATGTATCAGAGCCATTCAGGGCTTAAAAGCATAAAATTTAACTCACTGATTAAAGAAGAAACTGATTATCATCAGATTAATCATCATCATCTGATAATCATAACCCATCAGAGATCAATCTCATCATTTGGGTTTTTATCAAGAATCTTCCATAGTTTTGTGTCGTGCCTGAAACATAAAGTCTCGGTTGCAACCAAACTCTAACAAACTCAAAGATTAAAGAAGGAAAATCAAAGCAAAATCAAGAACTTAATCAAATTATCAAGAAAAGCAAGTGTCGTGCCAGAAGCTTATCAGAAAGGCCTCATCACTTAAGCTTGGCTGCATCTAACCTGGTTCTTGACCATCAAAGAAGTTCTTGCATCTACTCATTTCTCCTTTCAGATTGATTCTTGCCAAAATTCATCATGACTGGTGACAACAACAACTCCGAAACATCTGAAAGCTCTGCCAACACATAGTAGTTAGAAACTGCAACCGAAAGTCTCATCAAAACAGTGATTGGTCCTCAAAGCCAATTGAAAACTATTCATCTTGAAGATGACAATTATCTATTGTGGAGCTCCAAATTGAAACTGCACTCCAAGGTTATGGCCTTGAGGGGTTTATTTTTGGCACCATCTCTGTCCCTCTAAAATTTATAACTAATCAAGAAAACAAAGTGGTTGGTAATGAGGAATACACAAAATATCATAGACAAGATAGACTTATAAGTTCATGGTTATTATCATCTATCAGTACTAACTTGTTGTCTCAGGTTCTTGGCTGCAAAACATTCAATGAAATATGGGGTACAGTTGAGAGAATTTTCAATACACAGTCAGCTGCAAAAGTGATGCCATTTCGCCACGGCTCTGAGCCGTGGCAAAGTGATTTAGCCACGGCCCGAAGCCGTGGCGAAATGCGGAGTGGCAAATATTTAGCCACGGCCCTAAGCCGTGGCGAAATGCGGAGTGGCAAATATTTAGCCACGGCCCTAAGCCGTGGCTGTTTACATATTTGCCACGGCTTTGGGCCGTGGCAAATATACATTTAGCCACAGCGTAGAGCCATGGTAAATATCTGTTTAGCCACGGCTTTGGGCCGTGGCTAATTTTTTGTTTACCCACAATCCAAAACCATGCGGAAATATACATAAACTAATATCATATTTTTTACTAGAATTTCAATTATAATCAAAGTTCCAATGACAAATTTACCATAAAATAAAAAAGATATCAATTTCGATTCCAGGATATAATTCGACACATTTTAAAACTTTTGATAAAAAATTGAAATATCACTGCAGAATAAAATCAAATTTATATCATAACATACTTTTCAAATATTTTAGTCAACTGAAACACTAAGCTACATTTCAAATATTACTACAGTACAACTAAAACACTATAGGCACATTTAGTACCATAACATGTTCCGTAGATCTCACAAACACATTTGTTTAAAGTAGAGTCACAAACAAAAGTGTTTAACTAAAAGATACATTCTGATTAAAAGAAGCCCATCAACTAATTGATTCATATGAAAGTTTGAAAGAAAACTGCAGCCTTCCAAACCATATCAATTCTATCTACATCGATCATCGATCTCCCCGACCTCGTGATGCGTGTATCCTTCCAAGAAATGAACCACCCCTCCTGCATGGCATGCATGAACCACTCCTCTGTCCATTGTATATTGTAAATCATAACATTTTCATATGTAATTCGTCATAACATAAAATCATACTTGTACATATGCCTATACTAGTTCATTATTCTGACTGCTTTCATTTAGGATAACAGTTTGAGATGAAGTAAATTGTACCTCACACATATTGAGACCCTGTACATCTTCTAGCAACCTCATTGCGGCTAACTCTCCGTTGCTCTTCTGATGCCCTTTTGCCATGGTCTGCATTTTGCATGACGCTGCAGCTCCTTTTGGCTCCGTTAACGCTTGTCTCACTTTCACTCCTCTTATCATCTATTTTTTTATATATATACATATGAAGAAAATCCATTTCAAACACTACGACTGTATGAGCAATAAATAATTATCTAAAAGAAAATACCTATACAAAACAATAACACAGTGCTTAAACTGCTGAATGTCATAAAATCCTAACATTCACAGTTACCAAAGGAACAAAGGGATTAACTACTGTTGTTTGTTGTTAATTAGAATTCAAATATTGCACATTTCCATTGCCATCTCGATTTTCATTGCACGTGTGGTTTATACAGCAAACTCGGCCTTGATTATATCACATTTTTAACATATCGTGTCCTTGGATCAAAGCTCATAGGTGATATGCACTTAAGAGCTGACATCATTGTGCAAGACTCATGGTAAAAATGTACAAAATTTATGCATAAATGAATGGGCGCAGGGCAACATTAGTTTCTTAATCAAGCATTCACACGATCTTCTTGGATATTGAACATGGAGATACATGCAGATAGCATAAATAAAAATGAACAGAATCCAGCATAAAATTTTCTATGCTATCTGGAGTCCAAATGAAGAGGTCTTTACTTTTTGTAAACGGCCAGTTGAATCTTCTTTGAATCTCAGTCCTGAAGAAATTACCGCAAAGTGCGAAGATTCTACAGGAGAAACTCCCATTTCCCAAACAGCTTTATCTGAAAATCTCTCTGATAATAAAGGTATAATAGACTATATCGTCTCCTCCTCGAGCAGAGTTACTAGGTGATCAAGAGCAGAAGAGACATCCTTTGTCTTCAAATCAACAGCCCCAGCAGATGTAATAGATAATCCAGCGTGGTCGGGTTTAGTCACTCAAATTTAAACTAAAGCAAGGAAATCAAAGAGAAGTCGAGTTTGCAAAGCTCCCAACACTTTGGAAAATGGGAGCAAAACTTCTAATGATTAATCTTATGTCGTCCCTTATTTGGAAAGTTAGGGATTAAATCCTTTAAGTGGCAACCATCTCTCATTGTTTTATTAGAACATAAACTTAGGATAGAAGACAGCTAAAATCTTTGTCAAAAGTTTTAAAGTTTCCAAGTGACGTGCAACACATTTCTTCAATCGTAAAAAATTGTGGAAGAAGGAATATGTGTTTTACTTGTATTTACGGTCTTTATACTAAGGCTCATAGAAAACCCCTTCGGCAACATATCTAACAAATAAGAACTAGCATTAATCTGCCCTGGTTGATTGCTGAAGATTTCAGCTGCGTTTTATACAACCTCGACAGAACTGGACTAAGCGGCACAAGAGTAAATGCTGATGACGATTTCTACACTACTGCTCTGGGAAACAGGTATTCATGACAATACAATGCTACGGCAATGACTTTACATGGCGTGATGGCGTGGTGGAAAAGATTTTTCCCATCACAACAAGATTGACAGGGCGTTTTATAAAGATGATTTCAAAGGTTAATTCCCAAACTCTCACGCTCAGGTTATGAATCACTCCACAAGCGACCGTGGAGTAATATGTGCAGTGTAGGTATGAGTTAGCGGAGTAAACTGGCATAAACAATTGTTTCTTCTTATCATCTACTGTCTAATTTTCATTCAAAATCAGTATACAAACAATATATGCCAAAAGATTGTGATTTAGGAACACGATGGAACTAATATTGTTACATAGATTTTTCTTACAGATACATCAACCCGTAGAATAAATCATTAATTTCAAAATATTGTTACATAGAAATTCTGTATTGACAAAATAGAAGAAATACATACCTGTAACGCATATTCCATACCCGGGATGTGCCGATGTCCTCCATTGGGATTGTGATCTCGTCTCTCATATCCAGTTCCGACAAGTGAGGCTCCGCTTCCTTCTACCATTACAAAAAATAAAATGATTTTATCACACTATTCATGTCCAAATCATATGCTCGACGAATAACTATATACATATACACACATCCAAGTAAGATATTTTTGTTCAAAATGTCTATTGGGAAATTGAACATTAGTTTTATATAATTTCAACATGAACATTATTGTTCAAAATTCAATTATAGCAGGAGAACTTCAAATTGGTATTAAACATGATCTACGTGGGTGGCTCTCATTGTATTTTCCATTAACGTAATCAATACAACAAAATTTTCACTTGATTACACCATTTTATAAACAAATATTGAATATGACCAGTAGTAAGGCTATTTGCAAAGACATTTGCTATCTAGAATATTAAGTTGTTTGTGAGTGTTTACAATTTTGTTAAATTTCACTTATTTATAGTATCAAATTAAGATCTTTTTTCCCATATAAAAAATCTTCGTTTTTGAAATGGGAGATGTAATTTACCTAGATCAAAATCCAGCTCATTATAAAATGAGTAAAATTCATATTTGAAATCGTTCTAACAAGATCAAAAATTCAGCTCATTATAAACTACTTTTACTTTTTATGTGTGGTTAGGGAAGATGGTTAAAGCCATTGCAATGAAACTGATCATGAATCAAATTGTTTCTAAATTGTATTATGTACTATGTAACTGAACAACTGCCATCTATTCAATGATTTTCTTTGTATGTGACAACTGACACATATATTTAATTATAATAACTTTAGCTTGTCTATCTATTTTGTGTTATGTACTATGTACAATTGATATATGTAAATGATACTTTTAAGTGCTGATAGTATCATGTCCACATCTGTATCCAAAATCATTTTTGGATATCAAACAAATATTTGATACTGTCTTATCCACTAGTTGTTAATGACTCTAAAGGTATAAATAGAAAATCTCAGTTTAACATAAAATAGTTTATGTCATGAATATTATAAAAGTACACACAAAAAATAAAAATATGATTATGGAAAATAGTCTTAGGCAGTGAATATGCATTTATATTACATATAATATGTAAAACTATAAATGTCTATTATTCATATAGAAAAATAGACTGAATATAAACTAGTATATTGGCAGATAATTATCAGATGCACTTTCTTTTCCACTTTTGCATATTAGATATTCATCCCTTTTTCAGATGTGGATTTCAGATTAACAAGCAAAACAATAAAGACACATACATGATTATTTATTTATGATATTGCAGTGGTAACTGGACATGTACAAAACATACCATCGAGGAATTAGACTTATGTGTTTTGGCTTCCTTCTCAAGTTGAGTTCTTCCTTGTGATGTAGCAGCAAGGGAGCTTTCAATATTGGAGTCTATGTCATATGCTTGTTGAAAATAGACTGTAGTTAAAAATTTATCACTGCACACATGAGTGCACAATATTGGAGTCTCTTGCTTGAACATACCATGAAAATAAACATAGTTATATAGAGCTAAGATAACATGTTTGTGCTTCATGTCCTAACTTGTTATTGTTATCACAAGAATAAGATGTCAATACAAACAAATGACATAGTTACAGAGAAGTAAATAGACCAAAAAATAGTAGAAAAGGGAAAAAGAGATTGCTCAAGTTTACCACTTTCATTGGATTAACCGTTGCAATGATTTGTCTTTTTGACTTTGATGCTTTTGCTTAGAGTCTTATTCGGAACATGATACAAGGTGCAAGCTTGAGTAACTGCCTGCTTCGCCTGGCTTCCTGCATGAATGATGATGTTAATTATACATTAAAGCAGTCACCACACAAATATATCATCATTCGTAGTATGCTATTTATCAAAGAACAAGTTTACATTGGCTTTAGCGAAAATTGTCTGAGATCATCAAGCTGCTAAACTCTCAAATAATGCTTTCAAATCCATGTTTCAATTTTATTCATACGATTTCTATTTCCACCGCAATTTATTACTGTTATTTTAATCAACCATTGTTAATTAACTCTTTTTACTATATTACTTGTTCGCGGTTCAACTACCCGTTGTTATGTTTTGTTGTATGCATTCTAACTTGTTACAGGAAAAATAATCAAAAGGTAACAAAATAAAATATAGAGTAAATAAATAAAAACTAGAAATCCATCTAGAATAGGCTCCCACTCAACCGATGAATCGAGACGAGAAGAAAGAGTTTACAGCACCTTGCGACCAATCATCCCCAAAAGGAATGACATGTTCGACGCCGTCAAGTAATGGTCGTAGCAGCTCCTCAAATGGAAAACGGTATCGGACGTCTCAGGGAACTCCACCGTCCATCTGGCTTTCCGTACCGACCCTTGATGTCTCAGGAGAGGCAAGAGGCTGCACCCAAATTTTAGGCGGAAATGAGATCTTTCATCATAAGTTGATTAAGGCATGCCTGGATAAGGGAGAGTTGACGGAAATTGATGTGGATTCAAGGAGCGGCGGAAATTAATGAGTTATGGCACGGGATCGAAATTGTTAGGGCGGGGATTGAAAATAATGAGTTAGGGAATGGGGAGTTGCTTTTTGAGGAAGGCGTTAGGTTGTACACTCACTGTAGGGTGGGGGAGTTAAAAAATTAGGATAATTTTGTAGCGGTCTGAAGCCATGGCAAAATTACCACGGCCCGTAACCTTGGCAATTTATTTTAGCACGGCCCAAAACCGTGGTAAAATTGCCACGGCTCAAGACCGTGGTAAATTTTCCGCGTTGGGCGTGGCGAAATGGAAAGTATGGTGTAGTGTGCACTATAAAAGGATGTTGCAAAACATTAAGAAAGACAACTTACCCATGAAAGACTATCTATCAAAGATCAAAGTGACATGTGATATGTTAGAAGCAGCAGGCCATAAAATATCAAATATAGAACAAGTCTTAACCATTCTAAATGGTCTTGGTGAAGAGTATGAATCAATTGTGGAAGTTATCACATCAAAGAAAACCATGCCATCACTAGAGTACATTCACTCCACTCTTCTTGCCCATGAAGGAAGAATTGATCATAAAAAGCCACTAGATTCAAACATGTCTATCAACTATGCAGCTACTTATAAGGGCAAAGGTCAAGGCAACAGTAAAGCAGATCAAACATATCAAAGAGGTGGCTACAGCAATAGAGCAAGAAGCAGATGCGGATGGAACAATAATAACAGGGCAAGATGCCAAATATGTGAAAAAGTTGGCCACACTGCAGTCAAGTGATACTTCAGGTTTAATGCAAATTATACAGCAAATCAAAATCAAAACAGTCAAAGAAGAGCTAATCCAAATGTTAACATGGCACAAGTTGACTCAAGTAATCAATCAGAAGCATCAAGAAACAATCGGAAAAACATAGTCATAAAGACAGATGATGCAACTGATGAAAGCTGGTATCCAGACTTAGGGGCTACCAATCATATCACAAATAATCTGAAAAATCTGAACTTAGGGCGGAAAGAATACAGAGGTAAAGAGTCCATACATATGGGCAATGGTAAAAGTATTAAAATCACACACACTGGACTCACTTGCATAAAAGGTAAAAGGCTGTTGTATCTTAACAATCTGTTAAGGGTACCACAAATAAAGAAAAATCTCATAAGTGTATCACAATTTGCAAGTGATAACCATGTTTATTTTGAATTTTATCCTAATTACTGCTTAGTCAAAGACATACTCACTAAGGATATTCTCTTGGAGGGTAATCTTGAGAAAGGATTATACAAGTTTAATCTTGCTAACTCAAGAAAACCTAGAAGTTGTGAAAAATCCTGTGATCTGTCTACTATTACTGATGAGAAAAATAGTGTGTTTGATTCATGGCATAGCAAGTTAGGGCATCCCAATATCAATGTTGTAAAACAGGTTCGAATGGATAATAAAATTTCTTTTGAGAATGTTACTCCACCATATGTATGCACTTATTGTCAGATGGGCAAAAGCCACAAGTTATCATTCACTTATTCACAAACTGAGTATGAAAAACCACTTGAATTGATTGCTGCTGACCTCTGGGGTCCAGCACCAATTAATTCAGATTATGGTTTTAATTATTACATATCATTTGTTGATTCACACACCAGATACACATGGATATACTTTCTTAAAACCAAATCAGAAACTTGTAGGGCTGTGATGCACTTTATAACATAAATTTCAGGAAACAAATAAACTCCAAATTCAACCATTTTAACTTTATAAAAATCATATTTTCCATTTCAAAATGTTCATTTTTAAATACCTTTAACTTATGATTTCATAAAGTCAAAATTTACAATAATTATAGACAAACTGATCACAAGTTAAAAATTCTGCAGACTGATGGTGGTTCAAAATTCAAACCACAATGATTTATTTCAAAAAAGAGGAATTATTCATAGAATAACATGCCCATACACTTCAGAACAAAATGGTCTGGTTGAAAGGAAACACAGACACATTGTAGAGTGTGGTCTTACTCTATTAGCTCAAGGGTGTTTACCAATGAAATTCTGGCCAGATGCTTTTAGCACTGCTGTCTATTTAATAAATAGGCTACAAACAAAAGTGTTGAAGAATAAATGTCCGTTAGAACTTTTATTCAACACAAAACCAGATTATCATAGATTAAGAATTTTTTTGATATATGTGTTTCCCTTATCTAAGACCTTACAATGCTCATAAACTAAATTTTAGATCTACTACTTGTACCATTTTAGGCTATGCAAGCAATCAAAAAGGTTACAAGTGTCTGGACAGTAATGGTAAAATGTTTATAAGCAGGCATGTTGTCTTTAATGAAAGTGTTTTTCCATTCTCTAGCACAGGGGTAAAAACAACACAGAAAGTATACAATCCAAAAGTTTCAATACCAGATATACCTTTATATCAGAATGAAGAAAGGAAGGAATGGATTGAAGAAGGCTAAGATCACTCTGATCCACAACACACAGTGCTCAATGAACCAGGTCATGAACAAGCAGAGCAATATAATCAACCCAATCACACTCCTACACACAGTCAATCATACGGAACAAGTCAAAAGGAGAGCATGAGCATCAAAATAATGTACAGCAAGACAACACAAGTGAATAAGCATGTACATCTCAACCAACAGAGAGCAGACATCCTATGATTACCAGATCAAAAAGTGGGATTTACAAACCAAAAATATACAATGCAATAATCATATCAAAAGAACCAAGCAACTTTGATGAAGCAGTGAGCAGCAACAACTGGAAAAAGGCAATGGATGAAGAGTATGATGCTCTTATGAAAAATAAGACATGGACTTTAGTTCATTTACTAGAAAACAAAAATGTTGTGGGATGCAAATGGACCTTCAGACTAAAGAAAAACCCAGATGGAACTATTGCTAGATACAAGGCAAGACTTGTGGCCAAGGGATATACACAATAACAAGGATTTGATTTTGATCAAACCTTTTCACCAGTTGTTAAACCAACTACCATCAGAGTTGTACTTACTATAGCATTGAACAACAAATGGAAAACCAGACAACTTGATGTAAACAATGCTTTCTTAAATGGAAACTTAAAAGAGGAGGTCTACATGGAGCAACCTCAAGGATACAAAGGAAATAAAGACTTAGTTTGCAAATTAAATAAGACCATTTATGGTCTTAAACAAACTCCCAGAGTCTGGTTCAACAAGTTGAAATCCACACTAACAAATTTGGGATTTCAACCTGCTAAGTCAAACAATTCTCTCTTCATAAAAATTAACAATGCCCTCACTATATATGTACTAATATATGTTGATGATCTAATTATTACAGGAAGTGATGAGACAGAGATCAACAATTTTCAATAAAAGATCTTAATGCCTTAAGTTATTTTCTGGGCATAGAGGTTACAAGAATGTTTGAATCAGAACTGTTCTTATGTCAAAGAAAATACATTATGGAATTTCTAACCAAAGCAAAAATGGAAGGGGCAAATTCACTACCAACACCAACGGTGACAAATCATCAACTATCAAAACACAGGGGAGAACCTATATTTAACACTAAACAATACAGAAGTATTGTTAGTGCTTTACAGTATGCAACTATTAAAAGGCCAGAAATATCATACAGTGTTAACAAAGTGTGTCAATTTATGCAGGATCCAAAAGATGAACACCGAAAAGCAGTAAAGAGGATTCTCAGATATCTAAAAGGAACAATCAATTATGGACTACAATTTAAAGCATGCATACATCTAAAGATAGTTGGTTATGCTGATGCAGATTGGGCTACAGATCCTGATGACAGAAGGTCAACAACAGGTCATTGCATATATATAGGAAATAATCCAGTATCATGGTGTTTCAGAAAACAACAAACTGTATCAAGATCAAGCACTGAAGCAGAGTACAGAAGCATAACATGTGCAACAGCAGAAGTTCTATGGATACAATCGCTATTATGTGAACTAAAAGTCAATACTAACAGTGTACCAGTGATATGGAATGATAATCAAAGTGCAATCTCATCGTCTGCAAATCCAGTTCTACATTCCAGGACAAAACATATGGAAATAGACTTGTATTTATTCGAGAGCAAGTAATGAAGGAAAAACTACATGTAAATCACGTACCTTCGACTTACCAAATTGCAGACATATTCACAAAAGCATTGTCTACGAATAACTTTACCAGACTCAGAACCGAGCTCAAAGTAAATGAAAAGCAAGGATCTTTGAACCAAATTAAGCATAGATCTGCCACTAAAGTGACAGATCTACACTAACAAGGCCATCTGCATGCTCAAAGTACTCTCATGCTCAAAGCTCTCTCTGATTCACACTCAAAGCAACAAAATGTCTTCGATTTGCATTCAAGTGATAGATCTTCAGAAAGCAAGGATCTTTCGACCAGATCAAGTATAGATTTGCCACTAAGGTGACAGATCAATACTTATAAGGTGTTCGCACGCTCGAATTTCCTCTGGCTGGAGCTCAAAGGTCCTCTTCACAAAGACGAACACAAGATCTGACTGCATACGAAGTAAAATCAGAATCTTTTCATGACATCTCTCACTTTCGCTTAATTGTCAGTGAAACAGTGAGATACACTCAACAAGCTGTTGATTTACTTTCGAATTGCACCCAATTTGATGAAGAAATTGAAGACGGAAGAGATCGGAGTGGAGCCGTCATAGGAAGACAAACCCTAGACATTTTTGAGGGGGAGAGTTAAAGCAAAAGAATGATCGAAGATAAGGCTATCTCACAACATAACGTTGTATTGCATTGTATAATAACCGTTGCGGGTATGAAAAGCCCAATAGCCATTTTATTTTGTGTTGTAATGCCGTATAAATACAGTCCATTCTACTGTATTCAGTATTATCAATTCAATACACAACAATTATTTGCTTCACTTTCTATCTCAATTTCTACAGTACAAATCATCGTCAAATCATAATAACTTTGACAACTGCATTGACTCCCCCATCAATTCTGGGAATTGAAAGCGTTAACATGCCAAGTAGCGAACTACCTAAGCTATAGGAGACTGCTAATAAAGTGGAAAGTGAAGGGGGAGTGAATAGGAGAAAACTTCAGAGAAGTAAACAAGTTATGACAATACAATTTGAAGAATGGGAAGAGGCATTTAAATGAGAAGAGAGCAACAACTGGTTGATCAATGTTTTACGCGAGAAGCTCTTTTGGAAGCTAAGAAGGCTGCAGATTCATGGGAGGTTCCGGCTGGTGTTGTTTTGGTTCAGAATAGGAAGCTGATTGCTCGTGGTTGCAATTTTTAAGTTGAATTAAATCAAAAAAAATTTCCAGCATCGCTCATCTTAATTTGATTAAGAACTTGGAAGATGCAGCTTGTATTGGTCCACACATTCCACATGTTTGTACAAATGTGTTACTTGGACTTTCTGCAGAAATCAACTCACATAAAAATTTCTCATGTTTTTCTTCTAAAGCAACACTCAAACATGGATTCATATATGCAGGATCAAGGCAAGTAATCACTTTGATATAATTTAAGCTTTGACTAACTATAATGGGTCAAGCTACGATCGTTGCAGATGCACCAGAGGCTGATACTAATCAAACAATAAAATCGAAAGAAACATCTACAAATATCGGCACTACTTCCTCACAACCTTCATTAGAGGATTTGATCACTGGTTAGTTTTGTTGTTTGTATTTTTATTGTTTGCTTATGTTATTGGTTTTAAGGGCTGTTTATTAGTATTAGCTAAATTTCATATGTGGTTGGTGTAACGACCCGGCTTTCTATGCCCAGAAAGTCGCATCATTATGAAGAAAGAAAGGGTGAGAAGTAGAAAAGAAGAGAAAGAAAAGAAACAAACACAAATACTCACAGCGGAAACGAACAAAATATATTATATCACATAAATATTACATAGTATCATATACAACACTTATCAGAGTTACATAGATTACATATCATATACTAGACAGTTATAAACATCTGTCTAGTTATTACATCTCAATACATTACAGAGATCAATACAAAATCAACACAGCGGAAACTACTATCTATCTACCACGCCGAAGCCTCCTGCTCCATTGCTCCTCCACAATTCGTCAAGGCTAACCTGAATCCCTTGGCTACTCGTAAAAATTTGAGTACCCAAGAGTTTATAAAACAGAAATAAACAACTTGGGTCAGACATGGGTCTGGTGTGAGTAACAGGTTAAACTTGTTTAACTTCAAAACCTTTTGAAAGAAAAGGTATCACGTAAGACTTCCCACAAATAAACATGGGTAAGTTTTTACCTTACGCTAACCAAAACATTTGATAGGAAATTCGATTGTATTATAATAGGGTCTAGGGTTTTCAAGTAAAATACAGAAATAGCTGAAATGCTTACATCTCACATTCCAACATAGTTGGGCACAACTAATACGTACGGCACTTATTGGAGTTTGGATTCCATACAATGGCAAGGCTACTGGGGTACCGCCCGTCACAGTACGTGGCCTAGATCACCGTACCGAGGATCACTCCCAATCCCCTGCAACACAAGGTCGGAACATCCCTTACTGGATAATTCCCGCACAAGATACCTCACGGTTGGGATCAGCAACCGCACACACTAAGCCGAAATAAGAAGGGACATCTAGACAGAGGTAACCTTGTCCTACTTGGGTGCTACCCACTAACCTTGCTGCACCTCCCCTGTTTTAGCCATTCCCAGTTTGTGAGGCTTGAGGTCACGATTACCTTTAAATAGAACACATCTATCTTAGAATGCTCATCGTCCACCTGACGATGTGCTGAAAGCATTCAATCCATACAAGTTCGTTCCGGGTTCGAACGAAACCGAAGGCATTATCTCGTTACACTCGTTTTGGAATCACCCTCAGAGTTAACGACAATAACCCTTGCACTCTGAATCTTCATCTTCACTTGATTCACGACCTATCGTTAATTTGGATCGATGTGGTATTCGGGTCTCCAGACCTGGAAATCCGGTATACGGAAACCCGATCCCGGTCTCATCGAAATCCAAAGCGTATCTTTTAAGGCCAAGTTGTTTTAAAGTTAAAACAATTCAATTCAATTATCTTTATACACATAGAAAGATAATTCACAACATCACAATAGATAATCAACATTATCGATATAACAGATAATCCATATTATCATCACAATTCAACTAACATCCATATCACACAGCATATATCTCATCAGAGATATCAATCAAATGCAAAGCATTCAGTATTATCATCCATCCATAGGTAATGATTTATATCATCTCTAATTAATTTAAAGTGAATTAAATTAATTACTTCATTCTATAAATCCTGCTTACTTAATCATTAATTAATTACAATTTAATTAATTATCCTTTAATAATTCATTTCAATTAACCATCTTTGATTAATTACCTTTTAATTACATTCAAGTAATTTATTCTCAATTAATTACTTAAATTAATTATCCTTAACCACTTATAGTAATTAACCTTTAATTACTTCATTAATTAATTAACTAAAATTAATTAACTTAATCAACTATAATTAATTACATTAATCCTTAATTAATTATATTGATTAATTACTTCATTTATTAATTATTACTTAATTAATCAATTCTTAATTACATCATTAATTATATTAATTAATGATCCCTAATTACATTTTATTATTAATTACTCTAATTAAATTAATTACATTAAGTAATTAATCTTTAATTAAACAACATTTATTAATCACCTTGATTAATCTAAATCAGTAATTAACTACCTTTAATTACTTCCATTAACTAAATTAATTACTTCCTTAATTAATTCCTTAATTAATCCCTTGATTAATTATTCAAAGTAATTAACTCAAATTACTTTCCTTCAATTAATTACTTCCAGTAATTATCTATTATTTATTTCCCTAAATAATAATACCTTAATAATTATTTAACAAATCAATCCATTGATTTTTCTAAATTAATTTAACTTAATAAATTAACTTAACTAAACAAATTAACTTCAATTAATTACAATGAGTAATTAATTCTTTTAATTACTTCCACTAAGTAATTCATTTAAAACAAATTCTATAATTTATTATCTTTAAATTAATTAATCTAATTAACTATTAAAATTTAATTACATTAATTAATTATTTAATAATCCATAGTTAATGACCTTCATTAACTATTAACAACTCTTTAATTACTTTTCTTAAGTAATTAACTTAGATTAAGTATTTTTAATTTCAAATTAATAAATCTTTGTAAACAATTAATTAATCTTTAATTATTTAATTAAGTGTTAACCATAACTTATTAATTATTTAATTACTCTATTAATTAATTCTTAACCATTCATTAATACTTTAATTTATAATCCTTAATTATAAATTAATTATTCCTAATTAATTAATCTTAATTATTAATTAATTTGTTTAAACCTTTAATTATCTATTAATTAATCCAAATGATTAATTAATCAAATTAATTTAACCATTTTAATTACCTTAAAGATTTAATGATTTAAACTTTAAGATAAAACATTTCTTATCAAAGGTTACATTATCATTCTTAAATACATTTGAAAACATCCATTTCAAATTAACTTTTAAATTTCATTTTAAATTCTGTATTTAAAATGAATACCAATTTATTTTTAACAAAGTTTTAAAACCAATTTAAAACTTTTACTTGTTAAAAATTTCTTATCTCTTATAAAAGAATTTTAAAAGAGTTTAAACCAAATTCCTTTTTAATTTCAAACATTTAAATCTAACTACCATCTAAAACTTATTTAAAACATTTAAATTTATAAAATTTATTTATTTCAAATCTTTAAGATTCAAAACCAACTTGAATCTATATAGTTAAATTTTGATTTAAATTCTTGTTTAAATATTACTCCACAATTTAAATTCTGTTTAAAATTTTCTTTACAAATTTAAATCCAGTTTAAATTTTATAAACAGACAGTTTTTCTTTTCTTCAAAAACCTGGCAACACTTACAAACTCGAACACACACACTAAAACTTCGAGTCGCACCCTCTAAAACTTCGAGCATCGCACGAACAACTCGCATACGAACCCGAGACCTTCCCCTGTTAAATCCCAGATTTCACCAGAGATACACCAACGATCTCGTGCACCTGCACCAACGCTGCAACCATCTCCAGCCTATCGCGACCACCCACTCAAGTCAGCGACCACCTTCCAACTAATTTCCGACCAACACATCGATAGGAGAAACCCCAAATCAAAATCGAGCATCGCGCTCGAAACTGGAAGCAAATGTCGAACTGGAATTTGCTTCAACCACCACGTTCCGATCACCTGAGAAGCTTCTCCTCCGGCCTCGAACTCCCCTATACTCCATCTATCACCAGCTTGAAACACGAGGAACTCGATTGCCTCAAGGAACTTCGGCGATCAAATTTACTGATGAACAGAAAACTAGGTTTATAATATTTGATTCAAAAACACAATCGCCCCAAAGCTTTAATCCACCTACTACCATTTTTCCTTGCAACTTCGATCAACTCTCTATCACCAGAAAAGATACTGGCCACCCAAACTTCCTAGATCGACAGTTCTAACCCAAAATCCAATTTTAGTTAAAACCAGAACTGCACCTTCATTACTAAACTAGAAATTTTGATTCTGGTTTCTAAATTCATCATTTGTAATCTAGAATCATGTTATAGGATTGATTCAAGAATTCTGGACATTTAATTTTTTAGCCTATAATATGATCAGACCTGTAGATTTCAAATTTTTAAATAAATACATCATATATTTATTTAAAACTATATATATATATAAATATATATATTCTTACAGACATTTTCTATTCTCAGATCCTAGCCTATAATCAACTACATATGAAGATATGAATTCTTTTATTGATGAAAGGAATAATGTAAATATAACAGAGATAATCATCAGACATATCACATAATTGTATACACATACATTCCAATCTAAGCATACATACACATCATTTCAAACTATTTTACTTCAAGATTTCATTCATGCATCAAAGTTCAAGTCTCAAATATTAAACTGTTTTTAAATTGAAATGTTTACTCACATAAAACAAAAGGATGAACAGAGCACTTATAAACAGTATGCACACAAATAAGAATTCTCATCAGACATCCACTTATGCAATACACACATTTATATTCAACCATACTAGCATGCAATCAATTTTTATTTTAAAATTTAAAGTTACTCACCAGATTTTAAGACAGAGACTCCAGATTTTTTAAAAACAACACTTGAATCTTTTAAAAATTGAGTTGCTGGCATTTGTCTTTTGAAAACTTGAGACTGGAAAGTGGCCTTTGTTTGATTAAAAACTTGCATGCCTTTGAATTTGCTTTTAATTCCAGATTTGCTTGCTTTCAGGTTGAATCAAAGATTTCAGACAGAAGACTTTTGATTCCAGATTTGAGAATGATGTTTGCAGATTTGTAAATGAGTATGGTTTGCAGGCTTTTGATTTTCAGATTTGAGGAGTTTTGGATTACTGATCTGATTTGTTTTCAGATTTGTTTTTAGAGAAAAAGAGGTTTGAGTTTTCTTTAGCTTTTGGGAATGAAGATAAGAAAGGAAATGAAGATAAAGAACAATGTTTGTATAGGCTGAAATAATTTCTTAAAAATAAAAGAAAATAGAAATTTAAAAGATGGACACTTGTCATACATCTTAGTTCATAAATTTACACATATTACTTTGAGTCTTAATATGATAACACTTGTCTTTTATTTAGTTTATATTTATTTTAAATGTATATAAACCTTTTACTTAATTTATTAGTTACTTACCTATATATATATATATATAAAGTATTTTAAAGAAAATAAAACCAATTATGTTTATAATTAAAAGTTATACAAATATTATAATATCCAAACAATTTAAATATTTATTCTCTTGAATTTCAAAGCTTAATTTCAAATTCAATTAAATTAAATCCTAAGATTCAATTTAAAAAGTCAAGTTATATATATACATATATAACTATTTATTCAATTAAATAACAATTTCATATTCTTTAATATCCATTCATATTAATAAAAATAATACATTATACATATTATATGAAATTAACATATTTGATATTTAAATAATTTATATAAGAGATTATATTATCAAGTGGTATTTTAAAAAGAAACAAAACAAGCCTTTTTTGTAAACCTTATTTATTTAAACTTAAGTTAAAATATCTCTTGAACCAATTAAATATTTTCTTAAAGTATCTTAAAACTATAAAATTACTTATTTAAATATCTTTGAAAAGTCCAGATTAAATTAAATATAAATTTCCAATTTACCAAAGCTTCTATTTACAATATATATAAATAAATATATATATTCAAATAGAAAATATCTTATTAACTTTTAAAAGATAAAATCATCAAATTTAATACTAATTTAATCAGATTATTAAATTAAATTCAAATCTTATTATCAAAGATCATTAATATCAATTTAATTATTTAACAGATTATTAAATTGATATTGTTAAAATTTCCGGGATATTACATTCCTCCCCCCCTTAAAATAATTTCGTCCCCGAAATTTAAACAAAGGTAATTTAATAATCTTATTAAAGATTTAAATTCAAAACACAAGCATCTACTATTATCCATATGCTAGCAACCATAGCAACCAAATCATTCAATCAAACAATGCAACTATCTAGACTAAATTCTAGATAAAATTTCTCGAGTTTCCCCAAGTATATATATATATACCGGGATACTCGCTCTACAAACAATCTAAACTACTAAGCTATAGATCTCCTACTCAACTAGATCTACAGAACTAAACAGAATATCAGACTACAGACGAGTCTGACTCAACAATCAAACCTCCAGAACTGCAGATTCTAAAACCAGAGATAGATCAAATACGTACTCCCTCAGAGATACGTAAAACTCAATGAATTCCAGTTATCCAAACTGACAATTTAACCAAGTAGACCAATTACTTATTCAAATCAGAACACAGACGAGATCCAAACATAACTCTACTTCACAACATCAGTAGATTCCAAACTTACTTCTCCCATCCAGAGATACACTCCAAACTGCTTTCGCTGCTCAACTCTGATCTGAGGTAGAACACAAGCACAGACTGGACAACTCACTTCTAGAAATAAGGTTCACTGATCCATAAATAAAACTCAGATATTCCAGCAAAACTTGAGCTGTTTCACCAAACTCTATCTCTATGAAAACATCCTTCCACTAGACTGAACCACCGGTATCACTCCTGGAAATCCAGTCGATAAGAAAACTCAACCTTCAAATGCGGACAAACTCCTGACTTCTCTGAAGACATCCAGAAAAACTCTGACAACCCAAGAGAACACTCAGACAATCGCAAGTCACTTTTGCGATCAACCCAGCTTAATTCCAAACAGAATGTTCTCTCTTTACCAATCAGAACAGCTTACACTTATTTATCCAATTTATCGAAGAAATGGATCCACTTTGCTGCTTCTGAACTTTACTTCCAGAAAAACTGCTCATCCAGAAAACTTCCTGCCATCACAGAATACTCCGAGCTGCACTGCTGACACTGATGCCAAGGACTTCCTATTCCAAAGATCTTCGAGAAACTCGAACTCCAAACCAAACAGAAACACCATGCTGAACTCAGCCACAACACCGAAGCGTACACACTTCCTTAATCTTGTTCCAAAGAAAACATCTTCGGGAACATCCATCGTCACTGTATCTCATCATACAGCTACTATTACCTGAGGTATCAAGGTACCATCACTCGCTTCTGTTCAACCGACAGATCCAACTTTACTCATCCAAACTTCAAAGATAAACTCCGAACCATTTACAGTTTCCTTCGGAGATCGATGAAATCCTTTACCACAGCAAAGCTTACTCGAGACGGTATTAGGTCTACAGTCTCGACAAATACACTTCCAACCTCAACATTCAGACTCCAATCAATGGTAGTCGTGTTACACACAACCTACCTCATCTACCTTTATATCCTATATTGGAAAACCCGAACAGGTAACCCAACAAATAGGTAGAAATATATATATTTAAAATGATATTTTTTTATATAGAAATTATTTCTGGGTAAAATTATTTCCTTTACCTCTTTAAAACAATACTGTGTCGAATTGTTCTATTTAAGTGTTTAGAGATCCCTATCAATAACGTTAATTACTCGTATTGACCAGAATCCATAAACTACTCAATAAACCAACCAACACAATATAAAACCATTTTATATTCACTAACAAATACGCGCTCATATCTATTAATACACTCAAATTCCCACCAGAGCCAAGGTTGTCGCCAGCCTAAGCTCTGATACCACACTGTAACGACCCGGCTTTCTATGCCCAGAAAGTCGCATCATTATGAAGAAAGAAAGGGTGAGAAGTAGAAAAGAAGAGAAAGAAAAGAAACAAACACAAATACTCACAGCGGAAACGAACAAAATATATTATATCACATAAATATTACATAGTATCATATACAACACTTATCAGAGTTACATAGATTACATATCATATACTAGACAGTTATAAACATCTGTCTAGTTATTACATCTCAATACATTACAGAGATCAATACAAAATCAACACAGCGGAAACTACTATCTATCTACCACGCCGAAGCCTCCTGCTCCATTGCTCCTCCACAATTCGTCAAGGCTAACCTGAATCCCTTGGCTACTCGTAAAAATTTGAGTACCCAAGAGTTTATAAAACAGAAATAAACAACTTGGGTCAGACATGGGTCTGGTGTGAGTAACAGGTTAAACTTGTTTAACTTCAAAACCTTTTGAAAGAAAAGGTATCACGTAAGACTTCCCACAAATAAACATGGGTAAGTTTTTACCTTACGCTAACCAAAACATTTGATAGGAAATTCGATTGTATTATAATAGGGTCTAGGGTTTTCAAGTAAAATACAGAAATAGCTGAAATGCTTACATCTCACATTCCAACATAGTTGGGCACAACTAATACGTACGGCACTTATTGGAGTTTGGATTCCATACAATGGCAAGGCTACTGGGGTACCGCCCGTCACAGTACGTGGCCTAGATCACCGTACCGAGGATCACTCCCAATCCCCTGCAACACAAGGTCGGAACATCCCTTACTGGATAATTCCCGCACAAGATACCTCACGGTTGGGATCAGCAACCGCACACACTAAGCCGAAATAAGAAGGGACATCTAGACAGAGGTAACCTTGTCCTACTTGGGTGCTACCCACTAACCTTGCTGCACCTCCCCTGTTTTAGCCATTCCCAGTTTGTGAGGCTTGAGGTCACGATTACCTTTAAATAGAACACATCTATCTTAGAATGCTCATCGTCCACCTGACGATGTGCTGAAAGCATTCAATCCATACAAGTTCGTTCCGGGTTCGAACGAAACCGAAGGCATTATCTCGTTACACTCGTTTTGGAATCACCCTCAGAGTTAACGACAATAACCCTTGCACTCTGAATCTTCATCTTCACTTGATTCACGACCTATCGTTAATTTGGATCGATGTGGTATTCGGGTCTCCAGACCTGGAAATCCGGTATACGGAAACCCGATCCCGGTCTCATCGAAATCCAAAGCGTATCTTTTAAGGCCAAGTTGTTTTAAAGTTAAAACAATTCAATTCAATTATCTTTATACACATAGAAAGATAATTCACAACATCACAATAGATAATCAACATTATCGATATAACAGATAATCCATATTATCATCACAATTCAACTAACATCCATATCACACAGCATATATCTCATCAGAGATATCAATCAAATGCAAAGCATTCAGTATTATCATCCATCCATAGGTAATGATTTATATCATCTCTAATTAATTTAAAGTGAATTAAATTAATTACTTCATTCTATAAATCCTGCTTACTTAATCATTAATTAATTACAATTTAATTAATTATCCTTTAATAATTCATTTCAATTAACCATCTTTGATTAATTACCTTTTAATTACATTCAAGTAATTTATTCTCAATTAATTACTTAAATTAATTATCCTTAACCACTTATAGTAATTAACCTTTAATTACTTCATTAATTAATTAACTAAAATTAATTAACTTAATCAACTATAATTAATTACATTAATCCTTAATTAATTATATTGATTAATTACTTCATTTATTAATTATTACTTAATTAATCAATTCTTAATTACATCATTAATTATATTAATTAATGATCCCTAATTACATTTTATTATTAATTACTCTAATTAAATTAATTACATTAAGTAATTAATCTTTAATTAAACAACATTTATTAATCACCTTGATTAATCTAAATCAGTAATTAACTACCTTTAATTACTTCCATTAACTAAATTAATTACTTCCTTAATTAATTCCTTAATTAATCCCTTGATTAATTATTCAAAGTAATTAACTCAAATTACTTTCCTTCAATTAATTACTTCCAGTAATTATCTATTATTTATTTCCCTAAATAATAATACCTTAATAATTATTTAACAAATCAATCCATTGATTTTTCTAAATTAATTTAACTTAATAAATTAACTTAACTAAACAAATTAACTTCAATTAATTACAATGAGTAATTAATTCTTTTAATTACTTCCACTAAGTAATTCATTTAAAACAAATTCTATAATTTATTATCTTTAAATTAATTAATCTAATTAACTATTAAAATTTAATTACATTAATTAATTATTTAATAATCCATAGTTAATGACCTTCATTAACTATTAACAACTCTTTAATTACTTTTCTTAAGTAATTAACTTAGATTAAGTATTTTTAATTTCAAATTAATAAATCTTTGTAAACAATTAATTAATCTTTAATTATTTAATTAAGTGTTAACCATAACTTATTAATTATTTAATTACTCTATTAATTAATTCTTAACCATTCATTAATACTTTAATTTATAATCCTTAATTATAAATTAATTATTCCTAATTAATTAATCTTAATTATTAATTAATTTGTTTAAACCTTTAATTATCTATTAATTAATCCAAATGATTAATTAATCAAATTAATTTAACCATTTTAATTACCTTAAAGATTTAATGATTTAAACTTTAAGATAAAACATTTCTTATCAAAGGTTACATTATCATTCTTAAATACATTTGAAAACATCCATTTCAAATTAACTTTTAAATTTCATTTTAAATTCTGTATTTAAAATGAATACCAATTTATTTTTAACAAAGTTTTAAAACCAATTTAAAACTTTTACTTGTTAAAAATTTCTTATCTCTTATAAAAGAATTTTAAAAGAGTTTAAACCAAATTCCTTTTTAATTTCAAACATTTAAATCTAACTACCATCTAAAACTTATTTAAAACATTTAAATTTATAAAATTTATTTATTTCAAATCTTTAAGATTCAAAACCAACTTGAATCTATATAGTTAAATTTTGATTTAAATTCTTGTTTAAATATTACTCCACAATTTAAATTCTGTTTAAAATTTTCTTTACAAATTTAAATCCAGTTTAAATTTTATAAACAGACAGTTTTTCTTTTCTTCAAAAACCTGGCAACACTTACAAACTCGAACACACACACTAAAACTTCGAGTCGCACCCTCTAAAACTTCGAGCATCGCACGAACAACTCGCATACGAACCCGAGACCTTCCCCTGTTAAATCCCAGATTTCACCAGAGATACACCAACGATCTCGTGCACCTGCACCAACGCTGCAACCATCTCCAGCCTATCGCGACCACCCACTCAAGTCAGCGACCACCTTCCAACTAATTTCCGACCAACACATCGATAGGAGAAACCCCAAATCAAAATCGAGCATCGCGCTCGAAACTGGAAGCAAATGTCGAACTGGAATTTGCTTCAACCACCACGTTCCGATCACCTGAGAAGCTTCTCCTCCGGCCTCGAACTCCCCTATACTCCATCTATCACCAGCTTGAAACACGAGGAACTCGATTGCCTCAAGGAACTTCGGCGATCAAATTTACTGATGAACAGAAAACTAGGTTTATAATATTTGATTCAAAAACACAATCGCCCCAAAGCTTTAATCCACCTACTACCATTTTTCCTTGCAACTTCGATCAACTCTCTATCACCAGAAAAGATACTGGCCACCCAAACTTCCTAGATCGACAGTTCTAACCCAAAATCCAATTTTAGTTAAAACCAGAACTGCACCTTCATTACTAAACTAGAAATTTTGATTCTGGTTTCTAAATTCATCATTTGTAATCTAGAATCATGTTATAGGATTGATTCAAGAATTCTGGACATTTAATTTTTTAGCCTATAATATGATCAGACCTGTAGATTTCAAATTTTTAAATAAATACATCATATATTTATTTAAAACTATATATATATATAAATATATATATTCTTACAGACATTTTCTATTCTCAGATCCTAGCCTATAATCAACTACATATGAAGATATGAATTCTTTTATTGATGAAAGGAATAATGTAAATATAACAGAGATAATCATCAGACATATCACATAATTGTATACACATACATTCCAATCTAAGCATACATACACATCATTTCAAACTATTTTACTTCAAGATTTCATTCATGCATCAAAGTTCAAGTCTCAAATATTAAACTGTTTTTAAATTGAAATGTTTACTCACATAAAACAAAAGGATGAACAGAGCACTTATAAACAGTATGCACACAAATAAGAATTCTCATCAGACATCCACTTATGCAATACACACATTTATATTCAACCATACTAGCATGCAATCAATTTTTATTTTAAAATTTAAAGTTACTCACCAGATTTTAAGACAGAGACTCCAGATTTTTTAAAAACAACACTTGAATCTTTTAAAAATTGAGTTGCTGGCATTTGTCTTTTGAAAACTTGAGACTGGAAAGTGGCCTTTGTTTGATTAAAAACTTGCATGCCTTTGAATTTGCTTTTAATTCCAGATTTGCTTGCTTTCAGGTTGAATCAAAGATTTCAGACAGAAGACTTTTGATTCCAGATTTGAGAATGATGTTTGCAGATTTGTAAATGAGTATGGTTTGCAGGCTTTTGATTTTCAGATTTGAGGAGTTTTGGATTACTGATCTGATTTGTTTTCAGATTTGTTTTTAGAGAAAAAGAGGTTTGAGTTTTCTTTAGCTTTTGGGAATGAAGATAAGAAAGGAAATGAAGATAAAGAACAATGTTTGTATAGGCTGAAATAATTTCTTAAAAATAAAAGAAAATAGAAATTTAAAAGATGGACACTTGTCATACATCTTAGTTCATAAATTTACACATATTACTTTGAGTCTTAATATGATAACACTTGTCTTTTATTTAGTTTATATTTATTTTAAATGTATATAAACCTTTTACTTAATTTATTAGTTACTTACCTATATATATATATATATAAAGTATTTTAAAGAAAATAAAACCAATTATGTTTATAATTAAAAGTTATACAAATATTATAATATCCAAACAATTTAAATATTTATTCTCTTGAATTTCAAAGCTTAATTTCAAATTCAATTAAATTAAATCCTAAGATTCAATTTAAAAAGTCAAGTTATATATATACATATATAACTATTTATTCAATTAAATAACAATTTCATATTCTTTAATATCCATTCATATTAATAAAAATAATACATTATACATATTATATGAAATTAACATATTTGATATTTAAATAATTTATATAAGAGATTATATTATCAAGTGGTATTTTAAAAAGAAACAAAACAAGCCTTTTTTGTAAACCTTATTTATTTAAACTTAAGTTAAAATATCTCTTGAACCAATTAAATATTTTCTTAAAGTATCTTAAAACTATAAAATTACTTATTTAAATATCTTTGAAAAGTCCAGATTAAATTAAATATAAATTTCCAATTTACCAAAGCTTCTATTTACAATATATATAAATAAATATATATATTCAAATAGAAAATATCTTATTAACTTTTAAAAGATAAAATCATCAAATTTAATACTAATTTAATCAGATTATTAAATTAAATTCAAATCTTATTATCAAAGATCATTAATATCAATTTAATTATTTAACAGATTATTAAATTGATATTGTTAAAATTTCCGGGATATTACAGTTGGTCAAAAGAACACCATTCAAAATTGGTAAACTGGATGAAGAGGGTGTTTGACATGTTTGGTAACAACTTATATTTTTCATTGAAAGTAGCAAATAAATTGATAATCAATAAGGAAGAGAAAAATGCTAATGACTTATTTCATCTTTTACACCAAAAATTTTCTAAGTTTAGATTCATCTGTCCAAACAACTTTGCGTTTTGCTATTCATTGAAAGCAAGTTAAATGTTACAATTTAAATCAATTTATTTATTTTACAGTTTTTTTTGTTTGTCAGGTTGTGGGTTAACATAGCGGGAATTGTTATGATTTGTGCATTTGGTTATATTAAATTAGATTGTATAATTGTCCAGCAACTTACATTTTAATCATGCACAGAGTGGAAGAGTTGAGAGATTCTACTGCACATGCTGAAATGATTTGTACAAGTCAGGCTTCTAACATCCTTAAGTCCCGGTGCCTTGCGATATTACTTCCACTTTTACTTTTTTCGAGTTTACTCCCATTTTACTTATGTATGGAATTTGTATGTTTCATATGTATGCTCTTTCGTACTGAAAAATCATGGCTGTCAAAGTGCGGATTATGCTAGGAGTTACGGAAAATAGAATAGATTTCTTGATTAATGAGCTTGGAGCCTTAGATGAGCATTGCCAGTAAATAAATGTGTAAGGTGCTTGTGATATAAGTGAATTACAGGCCTCAACATATAACCGCACTATTTCATTCAAAATTCCAATAGTCCTCTTGGATGTATAAAACATCAAAGGATGTTTTATCGTGTTCCTTCACACTAACTTTGAACATGAATTTCTTAAGTGCGTAAAATATGAAGGATAATCTAGATGTATGGTTTTTATTTTTTAGTTTTATCAAAGCAATGTTATATACCAAGTTGCATTTGCAAACGTTCTGCGCTAGTATTAGGCTTTAATGTGTTTTTGAAATAAAATTTGGGAAATATGGTTAATTATGTGTGTAAACAATTCATATTTAAGACTAGTATATCTCCCATCTATGATACAGACAAGTCGCTTTGTAATGCCTTTACCAAATATGTTTCTAGCACTAAGATACATGGTTAAACATATAAAATACAGAGTAAACAAGACATATACACATAACTCTTAAAATTATTTTGGTTAAAATTATTTTGGTAATATATCCAGGAAACCACACTATTATGACGCTTGAACCATGTGTGATGTGTGATGGAGCCATTCGTCAGGCTAGGGTTAGGAAACAGGTGTTTGACACTATTTCCTCTGGCTTGAACCATGTGTGATGTGTGATGGAAGTTGGGTTAGGAAACGGTGTATATTTCTGTGTGATGATTGCTTTGTTATGCTGAGCTATATTTAGTTCAGGCAAGCCAATTCAGTCAAAAACCTTAGGGCGATCAAGGCATTTTCTCTCATATAAAGGAAAATAATTACGGTGGCTTGTACTTTAACCCAAAAGAACAAGATGTGTAGATGGTGCTTCCCTCCAATGTTCATCTCGGAACAAAGAACTGTGACTTTCAAATGGAGTGATACGTCTTTAAGCATAGATCTGACTAAATTTTCATCATCGGCCTTGTGAAAACATGGGATAAGCTTTATCTTGCAACGAGGGTAACTTTGAGAACCCTCCAGATATAATTGTTCAATCTGCAATGCCATACGGTCAGAGGGCCATTCTAAGTTTGCACAATACATTGGAGACCACCCTATAGCTGGGAGGCATGCACCTGACACCTTCATCATCAGCTACAGACATCTTTCAGTGAGCCTCGGCTACCTATTCTTATTAACCCTATAATTGACCATCAGCCAATCAAGGAAGCAGCCCTTGGAAATATCCTAACTATTGCTTTTGTGATACCAATCCACCAATGAGGCATGATTCACCAACAAGGCATGTCGATATCGGCTTACAAGCTAATAACAAGGTTAAGCACGGTATTGGATGCCTTTTTTGGTTGTTAGCTAGAATGCAGATTGGAATAATGCACATGTTCCAGCTCCAGTTCATGCAGCTGTTATCGGGGATGACTGGGCAGATACAGCACCTGTAGTAGATGGATGGGATACAGCAGCAGATCCAACAGAAGTTGCCGCTCCAATTTCTGGTTGGGATGATATAAACAGATAAACTCGACTCTCTTGTTCAGTATTATTTACGACTTTATCATATTTCTACTTTTGTTTACCTTTCATTTGCTTCAACTTCGACAGAAGCGATATTAAAAAAACAACTAAGTGCTTTTAATTGTAGCATCGTGAAAGTGAACTAGAAGGCTCAACACTGACTTTTATTTGAAAATTTACAAAGATGACTGATGCATTATCATTTCTATTTCGTTGTAACCGGGAGGAGATCACCTGGTCCTAATTCTCCCCGTCCCGTATGCCAAACCAATCAAAACAATGAGATTTTTTCAAAAAATCCATTCTTTCATAATTGGGGGTTTTTTGCAAAATTTTCACAAAATCAAATGTTTTGATTGGCAGCTTCACGAAGACAGAAGGTAATGGGACCAGCCCGTTACAGCCACTTGGTTTTTCTATTATAGCATATTATGTATGAGGTAAGTGTGTGTTTGTTATGTATAAACCTATATCTGTTTACCAGATTGCTTACTCGGAGTACTATTTTAAGATTCTTCATCCAAGTTGGGTGACATTATGGGACTTGAAGAAAGAGGCTATGGAGCACTTGCAAGTTAATATTTGATATTGCCATCAACTAAAAACGTGTTTGAAAAGATGAAAACTATAAGATAATATCATTATTATTGTATTTTACTCTAGGTTTCATATGAGTTTATCAATTATTCTAGTGTGAATAGTTCTTTACTTAATAGAATGATGTGACTATGCTAAGAGTTTATGAATAGTGTGAATATAAGGATCATTTTAGTTTTCTTGGAATGTGAAAATTTTCTTGTTATTTTTAGTAAATGTAGATGATTTTTGTTACTGGACATTGTTAGCTTTAGTTGTAAAATTATATTAAATCCACCCGTGTGCGTTGCACAAATGCTTTATTTTTATTTTATTTTTTGCATTTTTTTAACAACATACAAAAACAGTTGTAAAAGACTTTATATAGCTGTATAAACAGTTGTAAAAGACTTATATTACAACTGTCATTCACAACGGTTTAAAATAGTTGATAAATGCTCCAACCCTATTATTGCATATTACGATGGTTAGATGATCGTTGTTAAAGGCTTATTGCAACTTGCGTTACCAGTTACGGAATCGGTATTTTGTCATAGTGATGGTAACTATGAGTGAATAATCTCTTTCGATTTGTTGATATTCCTTAAGGTTGAAATGAGATTAGGACAAAGACCACGGATTAAGAGTTGTATGTAACACAATCAATAAAATGTTACCCATCGTATGCGGACCTCTGATTTGTTAATATTCCTCATGGTTAGAATCCCAAAGCATGTGAGTTCTAACAACCACCAAACAAGTTGAAAGACTTCTATATTTCTCTTAAGGTTTTGAGAAATATAAAAATTTAATGGTTGCTTGTTAGATAAATGAAATGTAACGACCCGCCTTTTCGAACCTCATGAATCGACACTAATACATCCATGGTATTCATGTGCCAAGCACGCGAGTATCGGAAAGACAGATTGTTAGGGAAAATAAAGAGAAAAGAAGAACAGAATCTCACAGCGCATCGAATAATCTATAATATAAAATGATCTTTACACAAGAAAAATCTCAACTTCAATATACATAGATAAATCAGAGCACGACACCAACCCATCATCAGCCTGGACAGTTATAACAGCACGTCCTTACAAATGCTGATAAAACACGACAACAATGCAGCGGAAATAAAAAGGAATATAAGAGAGATACGTCTTGGGCCTCCAGCTCGTTTCCTGAGCTCCAAAGCATCCAAAGCTAATCTAGAAATATGCTCTAGTTTGACCTAAGCATTATAAGAAAACAACGCCCTGATCAGTCTGGTAAAACCAGCGTGAGAACTCAAATCACAATGAACTTTATTATTATAACTTGTAAAACCATTTAAAATCAAAGGTAACTCGTACGACCACGCTGCACATAAACACGGATGGGTTTTACCTTACGATAACCAAAACATTTTCAATAAAAAATCCAGTGATATTATAATAGTGTCTAGGATATAAATAAATATTAATTATAGCCAAAATTGTTACATTTATTAACTTCCAGCGTAATAGGTATACAACTAAATCTAAAGGCTCGTATTGGAAAATGGATTCCAACTATGAAAGGGTAAGGGTCTACCCATCGAATCTGTACACCTCTAGATAAAATGTACGGGAGGCTGCCTTAATTTGCACCTCTGCTACTCAGAACAGCCCTACCCCTCAATGGATAGCACCAAATATGATCACCCAGTGGTTGCGATCAAACAACCACAATAGGCCCCGAAGCATACATAGATATCGACTCTAGATAAGGGATGATCATACTCTAATGGGAGCGACCATTTAGTCTTGCTGCATATCCCTGCTTTAGTCATTTACTGGGTTGATGAGGCTTGAGGTTACGATTACCTTTCCTTAGCACTTCCCACTTGGAATGCTAACACTGTCCTCCAAGCAACAATGCAATGCCAGCATTCATCCATATAAGTTCGTTCTGGAACTGAACAAAACCGAAGGCACTACTTCTACTATATCCATTTTGGAATCACCCTCAGAATTAGTAGCAAGTATCCATTGCACTTCAAAAGCCACTACGCCATAGATGACCTTCTGCAACACAAAAAAATATTGGCTCAAGCCCGAAAAATGTTGTCATAGGTCTATGGCAACACTATTAAGGTGATGCAATTTTTGTCGTTGCCTTAGACCTCAAAGGCAATATTTTGACTATCTAAGGCAACATAAGTAATATTGTTGCAATAGAACCCTATTTGGGTCTATGGCAACACCCATAGGTATCTGTAGCAACATTCCAAAATGTTGTTATAGATATTAACTTTCTGAATTTGTGGGGCCCACAATATAGAGCATATTTGATTTTTTAATAAAAATAAATTTTTATTTAATAAAATGCTATTGAACAGAATTTGATATTTAAACAGTAATTTATTTAAATAAATATTTTATTTCAACATTTTAAATAGTACAAATTCCTGACTCCACTATTTTACAATTCAATGATATATAACATTGATATTCACATATACAGATATTCCTCACTACATCACTCAGTTCACTCATTACATATGCAGTTTCAATTTATACAAACACCGGCACTAACAAATATATGACGAGTCGAGTGCCGAGCCGAAGGCGAGCCGAGAAGCGGGTCTGGGCGCAGCGCCGGCGGGGATCCGGGGCACCGCAGTCCCGGCGGGCACCGCCCGATTCATCCGATTTCGAAAGATCGAGCCTTCTTTGAAACGACGTAAAATGATGCACAAATGAAGACTGAACTTAGCAAACCCCATCTACTGCAACTTCATCACCCATCGGAACTACTGCCCATCTACTTGCATTGCTTTCTACTCCTTTAATCCCTATCCTCCATCTCCTCGCCTAAATCTGCTTGAATCCCCTACGGCCAAACACCAAAACTCTACTGCAAACTCTTTTCAATTTCCAATCACCACATTAGCTTCTCTCCTTAACCAATACACAGCAGCACTCTACCATTGTCAATACAAACAATCTCCAAAGCCTCACAGTTGCATGCTCCTCCATCCCCTGTTTCACCAACATCACTTCTTCAAACAAGCAAAACAGCAACTCACTATCAAAAAACTGCAATTGCAACTACCCTTCACCATATTACAACTTTCCCAAACTTCCCAAATTTCACCAACCTTCAATACTCTATAAACACCAGAACACTCACCATCATTCAATCCACACTTCGTCAACATCCCACCAATATCCTAAAACCTACCACCTCTTACAACTTACCTTTAATCCTCCACTTTCACACTCTTGCAATATCAAACTCCAAACTCCGTCTACATCCAGAAGCAGTAGATACCCAGCCAGATTCTGAAACATTAACAAGTTCCAAAGGAGCATTTGCACAAACATATGGGGGCGTACTATCTTATTGAAATTACCAGTACCAAGTGAAGCAACCATAATCATAGGGGAAAGTACGAAGAGATCAGCCTGGGATGTACCTGATATAGGAGCCGTGGACGGAATAATTATTGCGAGAATGACAGCTAAATCTCGAGGGCAGCAGTTCGGGTTTTGGGAGAAATTAAGGCGCTAGAAGGTTTTTCAGGTGAAGTAGTCTAAAGGAGAAAGGTAGAGGGGTTGGTGGCGAGCAAGTCTTCTGTTGGAGGTGAGAGCTGATGGCGACGACAGCGGTGGCAAAAGGGGTTTAAACGGAAAACTTTGTTTGGCTTCGGGTTTTGGTGTCGTGACGGGGCTCTGGTTGGAGCTAGATGGTCGCGATGGGTCAGGGGGTAGCTGGGGGTGAGGGTGACAATTTGGTGGCGGAGGCGAATGGGAGGAGGCGAATTGGAATGAAAACCAAAAGGGGATCTACTCTGAACTAGTTCAGGCGGGAAAACGAAATTTTGGGGCAAATTGCAGTGGTGATCCATTTTAACAACCAGATTAAATGTAGATTGTTGGATCGTATTCACGCGGATTGCTAATTTTATTAATTTTTTAATTTGAATACATCTATTGCAACACTATATAAAAATGTTGCATCGTGTTACACTTGTTTAGCTAGAGCAACACATTTTTATGGCTAAGGTAACACCAAAAATACAACGTTGCAGTAGGACCAAAATTTTATAGCTATCGCAACATTTTAGCTGGCAACACCTTGCAAAAATGTTGCAGAAGGTCATCTATGGCGTAGTGAGCTCTATCTTCGATTCCATACTCTTCAAGATGTCTTTAACACAATGATTGAGTTGGATCGAAGTGGTTTTCGGATAATTTATTCTTATCCGAACCCGGTCTCTTCGAAAAAACATTCAATAATTTCTGGTAAACTCAACCCTGATTCATTCGAAAATAATCAAATAAAAGATAAGAGCGGAGATCAAACCTTAAGATAAGAGCGGAGATCAAACCTTAACCATTAGTGGACAGATTTCCTTATCATTTTCCACAGAAGAAAAAAACGAGATTTATATGCACAATATAGCGTCATCGAAGATGACTGTGTTTTATAACTCATGTGTTTTTTCTAGATATTTCCGGAGTTATATTTTGTCCAAATTTGATAGTTAGTTATTTAGCTATCAAATAAACACGCAATCCAAATATAGATTTAATTTCTCATGAAACTTACTAAGCCTTATTTAATTAATCTCTTATTAATTAAATCTCATTTTATTAATTTCTTATTAATTAAATCTCTTTGATTATCTACTTAAAATAATTCATATACTTATCTCACTGGTATAAATATATTCACAAATCAGTTAAGAAAGATTTCTTATTTCAAATTCATTTTTAACGGATAAAATTATAAGTCTTTGAAACACAGTTAATTATGAATCCCTAAACAACTGGTCTCTCGGTGTTAAGTAGGGAATTGCTTTCCTACCACCAAAATTAAGAAGGACTCGTTATTTATTTGATTCATAACTTGGTTAAAATAAATGATCCAATCAAAACTTTATAAACTCAATCTTTCTTTTCAAAATCCAAGATCTCTTTTCAAAATATATTTCTTTAGAAAACAAACTTATTTGCTTAAAACCCCTTTCTAAAAAGCAACGTTATTGTTTAGAAGCATATTCTTAAGTTAACTAAATTAATTGAAACTTCATTTTTAAATTAATTAATTAACTTTAAATACAATTCATAAAATGATTGCTTAAGTTTAAAAATCATTATTAAGTAATTAATCAACTTAAATTCCCTCTAATAAAGTAATTAAATAATCTAAACCTTGTTAATAAAGTAATTATTTAACCTAAATACCTTGATTTCAAAATAGTTAATTAACCTTTAAACATCATTAATTACTTAAGACAATATTAATTAAAAGAATTAATTAGCTTAATCAATATTAATTAAAATAATAATTAATATTAAACAATTATTAATTAAATAATAATTAACTTAAACATTTTGTTATTTGAATAGCAATAAACTTAAAACCCTTTTAGTTTAAAATAATAATTAACTTAACACATTAATAATCAAAGGGATAATTAACTTAAATCATTGTTAGTTTAATAATAATTAACTTCACCTTATTAATTTAAATAATAATTAACTTCAAACATCATTAATTTAAATTAACTATAAATCATAAATAATTAACAAATTTAAACATTATTAACTAATTTAACAATTCACTTTAAATTGTTATAAAACTCAAATTCGATATTAAAGCCATAACTTGTCCAATTTGGAAAGAGGCATTGCAATCTTAATGGTACTTAAACAGGCTACCACTATATTTGATAATGACATTCAAGTCACAACATAGATATTTACATAATCACAACTATGTAAATAAATTCAATATGACCAATCGATGGATAATAACTAAATATAATTCAACATGCATGTAATTAACCGTCCAAATTTACATAATAGTAGAACAATGATTTATTCTACTAAATAAATGTCCAATATACTTAATTCCACTTAAATATAGTCGAACGGTGTTTTATTCTGCTAATAGGATGTCAAAGATTAATTATAATTGCTAACGATGTAATTAAACACTGTCAGTATTAATTTACCATTAAATTATACTGCAACAAACGGGTCCAGTAATTATATAGGTGTGTTCTATATGTAAATATGAACTCAACGCTGGAAACCGAGAGTCAATCGGATTCTAAATGAAGAATTATGGTTTTATAAGTTTCAATGTTAAAATTCTTTTATATATATGTATATATTATACTAATATGCTAACACCCCCAAATAGGGCCATACGGCCCAAAACCCATCACACAGATGAAACCCAAGGCACTCTTCTTCCCCAAGAATAAGAAATGAATACAATATAGCCTCAAGATTTCAAAAAAATGGAAACAAGAAGGACATGCACATCCATGTGCACGCATGCACGGTGCACATTGCACGACTACTCTGACAGCTACCGTGACCCCACCAACGAGTCCTCCATCACCTGCACTTCTCAGCTGACCTGCCTCCACTTCCCCAACACCTTCAATTCTCGTTTTGGCCTCCATGGCACCTACACTTCTCAACTGACCTGCCTCCACTACCCCCAGCGCCTTCAATTCTCGTTTTGGCCTCCATGGCCGAGAGCTTCAGGTTATTCAAAGAAACCAAGATGCGACCAAAACTCACTCCCCCGATCATCACCGATGACGCCAGGTCCTACCACCATGGTTCGCCGGAATTTTCTTTTAACCCAAATATGATCAACAAACAAATTCTACCAAACCACAACTCTAAAAATTATGAAACACCACTAAAAATCATGATTCGCTACGATGATCAAGAATATATAGGTCGTTCGTTGATTTGTGGTCGACGAGAAACTGACATTTTGAACTACTTACTGTAATTTTACAAAATTTTACAATATTTCACAAAATAATCAATTAAAAATTCAGCATCTATTTTTAAAATAAATTATGGCTCAAAACATAAAATTTTGTAGTTTATGGCAATTGAAAATTCAAGACGGTTTGAGAGAGCTGATTTTAGAAGGTGAAGAGGGGATGAAAGTTAAAATACAAAGAACAAATATCATGTTACAATAACTACTTTTTCCTATTACCATCCAAATCTACCCAAGTTATAGTTTTTAACATCATTTCTCAAACATGATTTCAAATCAACAATATTACTAAACAAGAAAACAACATTCAAATAATTTAAACAAGGTGTAGAAAATCTCACTTTTCTTTTTCCATGCTGTTGAAAACTTGCTTTAAGCTCTTAAGATCTAATCTTGAACTAAAATTAGGATCTCTGACTAAGGATGAGATATATTTTTTGAAAAAACTTTAAAATTTTAAAAAGAAGAGGAGATTAAAAATGGAGTTTGAACTACAAGATGGAATTGGAGAAAAGTAATCTAAGTTAGAAACAAGAACGAGGGAAGATGTAGGTGTATATGTATAAGGAGGCTTATCAAAGAATTAAAATAAAGAAATGAAATAAAATATCCTTTTCAACTCAAACATAACTTCCTCCTAACCATCATAGTACGCACATGTAAGTGTACATTGGGTAATGAGGTTGCTTTTGAAAACATGGAGGATATTAGGCTAATCCCATGTACTAAACCCACTTTTACACATAAGCTTCATATCATGTCACATTATTCTTTTTATTTGAATTTTAAACAATATTTTACATTTTTAAATACTTTATATATTAATATATATACATTTGAAAATAAAGTATGTTATATTTTAAAGTTGTTTTTAGGCAAATCAAAGTATGATAACTTAAAATACTTGTTATTCAATAAAAGCTGAAAATACGAAAATTACGTTTTGGTCACATTTTCAGTTTTCCATCAAACTATTTATTTATGTAAACCAAATTTTAAAAATAAATTTTCTATTGCTAATTATAAATTCAAAATAGGGTTATTTAACTAATAAAGCCATTTATTGAATATTTAAATTAAATTAAATATTCATAAATTAAAACGATAAATTCCTGGTCATTACATGAAATGTAACATTTAGCTTATCTAATAATATAAGAACATGTGTAATGTATAATTTAAGGCTGTTATGGTAACGGTAAATTTACCATTACCATACCATTACCAGCCAATCGGTTACCATTTTCGAGTGAAATCGGTATACCAGTTTAATCGGTATGGTAACGGTTAATTTACCATTTTCTACGGTAAATCATCGGTAACATTTCTTCAATACCAGCGGTAACAGTAAATTTACCAGTCAATTTATAATACATGTATATTCATGTAACATGCTTTATTATAGGCATTCAGAACCAAGCAAATGATTAAATTTAGTTTATTAACCAAATGAAATAATATTAAATACACTTCACTTCTTTCTCATTTATGTTTTTTTATTAAGTAACACTATAAATTGTATAATGAAGCACCGTTATGGTGTGAATACGTGTTATGTTACTCACCTTTATTAGACAAATGGTAATTTACCATTACCTGTGTAACGGTTACCAGATTATCGGTTTACCGGTCTTCGGTATACCAGCCTATCGGTAACGGTAACGGTAAGCAATTTTCGCTTACCAGTAAAAATGGTACGGTAACGATATTTGTGAAATGGTAACGGTAACCATTACCATAACAGCCCTAGTATAATTTAACCAATCTATTTCAATAAATTTGTACAATTAACATAGTCGATGAAACATTAAAAAATACAAATTAACCGAACTAAGATTATCATCAAAATATAAAATATATTTACCAATAAATCTTTTGGCATGTTGTCACCTCAAGACCTATGCAGACGCCTAACTACACGGCTACTAAAACATTCATGCTTTGATTACCAAGATGTTTATTTGTTTAAGACTATGTATTGTCTCCTATGAGTTTTGAACTCTAAGAGCAATACAAGGATATGATTATTTGACCGATATTTGATTACATATTGATGTTATATGGTGAAATATCACAATTAGTAATGTACGTACGAAACCTCGATGAAATTAGTTCGATCGAAATGAGCAAGTAAAACATGATGTGAGATCATACATTCAATATGATCGATTGTAATAAGAATCTTATTGTGTAAAATGTAGCACTAGACTAAGAGCTACAAGGTATACCAAGAATTCGATCATTGAAATTTTAGTTTGATTAGTTTACGTGAAAGTTTAACTTATTTAATATCCTTCAATGTTAAGGATGACTAAATACACTTTTGTAAAGAGTTCGTTATGGCCTTGTATTAAGAGTTTCCTTTTGAATGATTTGACCATTTGGAAAGAAAAGCGAATATACGAGAGTGGATGCAACTCAAGGCACACTGGGATGAGGAGAGTGAATGGTCAATTCTGCTCTATGAAGAAACATTGGAAACGAGAATTGTATAAAATACTAAAAGATACTTAGTATGAAATGAAAAATATTGTTTATATTCTACATGTATTTTCATGTAAAAATTTATATTCTATAAAAGTTATTTCTTCGAGTTTAAGATATTTGATCTAGAACTCTTGACTGTAAACTAGTTTCATTGAATGAAATAAAATATCGTAATAAGTGGTTGAATGAAGTTTTGTATTTCATATGTTGGTATATTAATAGCGAAGATAATGAGAGCATACCATATTACACTTCTTAGTGGTCGCATCAAGTTACGAAAATTGTTTTTGTAAATATACCAAATATTATTTATAAATTAATAAATGTTTTCTATATTGACTGAAAATAAACATGGATTTATTTCAATATTAATATTATGAATATTCGTTATAAGATAAATCTATAATAATGGTATTTGTTTCATAACAAAATAATACATTAGAAAATACAAAAGTATCTGATTTTTACAATTATTTTGAAATTATGGACTAAACCATATTTTTTAGAAATAATTCTTTAATCTCATGATTATGGATCATATGGTATTAGCGAATTGCATCTCAAATGATTAAACGAAAAACACCCTTTCCGCGAGAGAGATGTAAGAGTTGATGAATACATATAGATGTAAGCAGTCGTAAGTCTAATGACATCAAAACATTTCTACATACTTCGTTAAAATTCTGAATTAACGTTGAAATCTACATGTATTTTTGATACATGTAGTATGTCTATAATAAGTTTATAGTTTATAAAATGGAAATAAGTAATGTAACATGCAAAAGGAAATAAAATGATTCAATTTGATCGAATATGTGAGTATATTGAAAAGAGTTCTAAATATACGTAAAATTGAATAAAAATTAAATCTCAAAAGTCAATCCTCCCCATGATACATAATGATGTATCGATAAGGAGTAACCAGACTTTGCTGAATAAAGTACGATTGACAATGAGTGAAGTACGGTTAACTTCTTTCTGTTAGGTCATGTACTTAAGAGTAGTACATAAGATTAAAATTAATTTCATGTAAAGCATAGTTTACGATATCATATAAGATAAGAGTTTGTAGGAAACCCTTACATATCCTAGGTCAAGGAGTTGACAAATTGTGCGAGTCAAGAAACTTTATGTAATAATTGTTTATGAGGGATATTGTATGGGCCACCCCAAAGGAGTTTGGGACCATTCAATATTGATTGATCATTTTGTATTTTGAAAATAAGTTTCATGAAATAAAACCAAATCAGATACATATATAAGGAAATTTATAAATGTTATGAGTATTTTTTTCGTTGCACTGATAAATAATTGTTGTTTCAAGAAACTCCAACTGCATGATGAAGAAATTTCTTTTAGAAATTATTGGTAATAAAATAGATGGAAGTAGTCCAAAGATAAAATTGTTAACGAGGGATGAAATAAAATTAACCAAACCTAAACAGACACATCATATTATAATGTCTAATGAGTATTCTCACACATTAAAGAGAAACTACAAGTTTCTTATAATGTCCAGAATAGTTTATCCTCGATGTCAATAAAACCTTTAACAGTATTAACTCTACCATATGGTATGATGCGCAAATCCTGAATAGATTTTAAGTGCAGTATCAAAATATGATTTTGATAGTTATACACGAAGGGATATAATCCATCAGCCACAAATTTTTTTTAAGAAGAAAACTAATGCAGTTAGAATACAGTGAGAAACATTGATAAGAATAACATCGTAAATTTCAATTGTTGAAATTATCGTAATAGGTTCATCATTCAATGTACTTAAGTTAATTCGGAGTTTACTTGCAAAATTATTGCCCAACATGATTTTGAGTTTGGGTATATATGTATTGAAATATAAAATTCTAAATAAGGATTTGCACATAACAACCAAGTGTCTCGAAGTCAGTAAAAGCGGTTTTAAGTCTGTGGCTTAGTAGAAATAATTCGAGAAATAATATGAAACTATCAGTCGATAAGCATCAGAGTTAAGCAACTATTTTGACAGAGAAATCATATAGTTTGATTTTTCGATTTTCGATCAAATGCAGAAAAAGTATGTGTCTACTGTTTGTAAGAAAGAAACATAAAGTTACTTGAATATTTAATAAAAAGTGAGCAACAAACTTATGATTATTAATAATATATCCAAGTTAAAATTATTAGGCTGGTTGTTTAATACTTGACATTGGATTTGTAACTAACATCCTTTATAGTCAGTATTAAAGAATGTTGGGATTGTTCAAAACTATACTCATACACCATATTAAAATGTTTAATATGCAGTATGTAAGATGGATTCCGTATGCATTAGCAATAGGAATTATCATACATAATGTATTGTGTAAAATATATGTATTCGATACATAAAGCGGATATCATATCCGAACTAAGATTACTAAATGGTAATTTAGAGTATTCTCGAGTATTTACGAAATACAATAGAATTGTTTATAGAAACAACGAACTCCTTATGAAGAAGTATTCAGACTCAAACTTCATAAGTGATATCGAGTATAATATGTCAATTCTAAGTTCTTGATCATTCTTTGTTAAGAAGCTTTAAGTTGAAAATGTTCCAAAGAAAAGTTTATGGCTAATTCGGTCAAAAGGCTAAGTATGTCACCTTGAATAGCATTGCAATAAAGCAATGTATGTATGTACAAAAATTCATAACCGAGCTAGGGGTTATTCCAAGTATTAAGAAACCTATGTCATTATTATATAATAACAATGTTGTGATATAGACCACGAAAGAACCTAGAGCTCAATGGAAATTGAAAAACATACTCTGAAAAGTTCATTATGATAAAGCCAGTTTATTAACATCAGGAAGAGTTGATTGACATAGTAGATAATTAAAATAACATAGCCGATTCATTCATGAAGATACTAACTCGATCAGTTCTAGCAAATTGATAGAAGGGATTGGATTAAGATACAATAATTGGCCTCCGGTACAAGTGGGAGATTGATAGAGTTAAGGGTATGCTTTAAGGACAATTTTGTAATTTATTATAAATTATTAACTCTGTAATAAAATCTAATTCAAAATAAAATGTGTATTTCTTTCTATTATATACTTATTGTATTATGATATGATAATTAATTGTATTATTAAGTATATTAAATAGAAAATCCTTAAATGATATGTTATGTGATAGTAATTACAATGTTCTGTAATCATGAGAAATTTATCACGATAAAAATAACATATTATTTTATATATTCCTAGTCAAGATGTTTCGAGATAGGATATCGATACATCCCTTGAGACTAGTGTATGTAATGCTCTCCAAATGATGGACAGTGTATTATTCATGGTTGTTAGGTACTAAGGATTACGTAGTGATAGTTATTCGATAATCATGAAATTACTCAGTTAAGATTTTTTGTTGGTTAATATAACTAATATCAAATAGAATCTCGAAGTGGTGATGCTACATAGTTCTTTTGACTTGAGAATACTGTTGAACTTCAATGTGGACGGTCCACTTTGATTATAATTAAATCGTGATATGTCATCCATTGAACGGCTATAGTTGGGTCTGAGTTGAAGCATTAAAAGTCGAACACTATTTAATAGAGAATTTATCTCCTCGGTTATATGAGGTTAGTATCACATTCAACTTTAGTCAACTCAAAGTCAAAGTCTTGGGCCTTAGCGGTTCGGTTAATAATAATTGTTATTATTGGACCAATAAGTTTGTTTTATATTATACAAGTTGAATGTGAAAGATATTGGAATTTTGACCAAAACCAAATTTCATAAGTCCTAATGTAATATAATTCCGACGAAGAGAATTGAAGTAAATAATCGTTACTACTAGTTACCTGTAACAACCCGTACCTTAATGGGTCTGAATTTCGACTAAATCGAAACTCAAGTCCATTAGGATACAGATCATTGATTTTGGTAACACGTTATGATTATAAATATATCAGAGAGCTATCTACATAAACTCACGGCATAATTGAAAAATATAATAGAACATATATACTGACCATGACTACTACCTTGGAATCAATATTATTACTTTAGTATCTAATTGCCTTGCCAGCTTCAAGCATGAATAAAAAGACTTCACCATCGACAATTCCCATCTTTCACCGGTAGCATGTCCCTCAAAATCTACTTGTGAGTTGTAATGAGGAGGGGGTCAGAACAACGTTCTAGTAACGGGAGTATTACATACTTTATCCATAACATTAATTTACGTTGATTGATTTTTATTCAAGTGTTTGTCCATTATTCATGGCTATTCCATGTAATTCCATTTACGCGTATTCATGTCTAACCTTATTCGAGTTATAACTATATATATATATATGTGTGTGTGTGTGTGTGTATGTATGTATGTATGTATGCCTATATACATATATATCTAAATGTTGTATTACCCAAAAAAACCTCGGCCACCTGATACTTCTTAAATGGGGAAGAGACAAACTTATCGATCGTTTCATACCTCAACCCCGAAACTGACCCTCTGTAACTTAATCGCTAGTCAATTGGTTCTAGCTACAGAAACCATTGACGCTTATATACGGCTTTATAGTTTAATTGTCATATTACTAACTGATCTCAAATACTTATATAAGGGTTAGCTAACCCAACAACAAACAAACAACTAATTAAACAATGAGGTCTTTGTGTATTCCATACGGATTCTACACTAATAAGAAGTGAAATCCGTTAGGGCATAATCAAAGTCTTTGCTAACGACCACTCGGGACCGCTAGTGGTCATAGCCTATGTGCCACCCCTATTACTAAATACCGGTACAACAAAAATAATAACATAGCCCGATGACCTCCCACAGTCGAAATTCCTTTTAGATCAACCTATAGTAAGTTAAAGAAAATGCCCACTCTAGCTACTTAGTACCTCTTGTTAGAATTGAAGCAGACCCCGTTTCTCCATTAGGTACCGTCGTAGGTAATTTAAGATTTCTTATAAAGGAGGCAGACCTAATGGTCATTTAATAGCTCCCACTTCGAAGCAAACCCCTTGACATACCTAAAGGTGCCAAGTCATTTAATACTTCAAATCCGAGGCGAACCCTTGGTATATTTTCCCCACCTATAAGAAAAATGTATATTCCTTTCCTATGGGTCCTATGATTAGAGATGTCTTACATCAATAACACAACTGCTGGTAGCCTCTAAGTGAAGGGTATACTTCTATTGTGTAACTCTACTGATCTCACATTCCAACTCATATTAAACCAAACCAATCATCCTAGGCCTAAATATTGGGCTAGGGTCACTAATTCACGCTCGTCCTAAATGTATTATTAAGACTACATAATTTCCTACCATGAAAATAAGACTGGCTTCTAGCATTTAATTCCTATCTTATACACTTATAATTTATATTCTCTATTTTTCCCTTACGTCCCATAAATGCCAATTGTCTGTAATAAATGGTGGACATCACTAATGACATTTATTTATTTGTTGTAATTCAACCTTTTATGCCTATTTCATTTTCCCATAAATGTCATATTATCTCCTTAATCAGTCCCAACATTTATGTCCTCATTTAATTCCTGTAACTCTCTATTAACTGCACATTTATTGCCGACTAATTTTGGAGTTACTATCTCTTTTTCATTTACACTTCATATTCACATAATTTACTAACTAGTTGTCCTAATTATAACCAATGCGAATATTATCGTATATTACACTATATATATTTTATATTTTCAGTCAGTAGGTGGGGTTATGTGTGTGTGTATCTATTCCTATTTCTAACTCATTAATTCCTACACTTAGAAATTACAGAGCATACTCATATGTACATTTTGTAAGGAACATTTATTTCCACAATTTAATGTATTTGAACTATCCTTTCCAAAAATTACCATTATAACTTTTCATAAATTACCAAAATAATGAGACTTTTGTTTCATTCGAAATTACATGCAGGGGAAAGAAATCGCTGAGAGATAGATTCTACTATTTTGACAGGACGAATGAGTGGCGATGAAGCATGCTATTCTTTTATTGAAATAGAAAAATGCAAATTACAGATAAGAACATATGTACGTTACATATCTCTTTCCATTTTGGTATATTCCTTATTATTTCAAACGATGCACTTTTTATATACAGTTGTGGAATTAGATAATTTATGGAAATTACATGCAAATAGATACAACTAAATTGTATCCAGAACGCTCTCGATAAATTAAAATACATAAATTCACATTCCAAGTTAAATTAGAGTATGTCTAAATCCATACTAACAATTTGGAACCCAATTATCATAAATCTGAAATAAATCTTGCAGTCTTATCAACATTCTCCTTTAACAAATTTGAGGACCGATTTTCAAATTATAGATTAGGGTGTAAATACCATTCATATACCAATTACCTAACTTAAAGAATATGTAGCCAATGTTTCAATTGAATACATTCTTCCTAAGCTGCAATTCAATAGATCTAGCATAGGCGTAGTAATTAAATAAAATTTAGCGAGATAAATTTCAATGTTATATATAAATCATATAATTTCTCACTCACCTTTCAAGCTTTCCAAATCTCCTAAATCTGAATTTGTTCCTTTAATTGACTCCTTTTCCTTTTCAATATAAAAAAAATGTATAACAATATATATACATACTATTAGAATTACTGATCTGAAAAGATATTTGGATTAAATGAAATATAGACTTATAATAATGAAATTTTCCTTTTTCTTCAGTATTGATTCACTCCTTCCGTTCTTCTTTTTTATTTTCTGCCATTCTTCGATTATATATATAATATAATATTTTATAATTAATAGAAATAGCAAAGAAGGGAAAATGGTAGGGCTTCGTTGCTTTGATAAGAAATATGAGAAAAAAAGAGAGGGGCTAGGCCTGTATTTATAGGCGCTTGAATCAATCGCTTCGGTTAGATTTAAAACAATAAATCTGGATCGTTCGGCTAAGGTTCTACCCTACCTGCCACCTTACAACCGATCGACCACTCTCCTATAAGTGGTTGACTGCCAGCAGTCGACCGGCCCAAGGAAGGAATTAGCTGGTGGGGTCCATGCAATTATTATTTAATTCCTTTTGTTCCCTTTTAATTATTTTCATTCTGAAAACTTTAAACGCTAATAAATTCTTTGTTTGAACTCCGATCGCGAAACTCCAAATATGAAAGTTGCTCAAAAAATCGCTACGAACACAATGGTGCAAGTTTCGTGGTCAAATTTTAACGTTTGCTCAAATTTCATTTTTGAGCCTTGGTAATTATTTATTAATTACTATTAATTTTAGGGATGTTACATTCTCCTCCTTAAAAGTATTTCATCTCCGAAATTCCTCAGGGGTTGAATCATATAACATAGTGCGCAAGCATTATAAACCATCCAACCAATTAGTGTACAACCAATTTTGTAGCCAAACATGTACAAGTGCTCGGTGTATCACAACATATATGATATGCATCATGAATAATTCTAAATCAACGCCTTCTATATGAATGCATTCTTTTAAAAATATTTTGAAAATATGATGCAAAAAACCTATATATGCTGGTAGTTATATATGTATGCAAGTTTTCAAAAGTCCAAAATCCTTGTTTCTATGCAACAATTTCCACACTCCTACGAGCAGCAGTATGATTCCACCAACTTTGCATCCAATCCCTACCATCCAACACATAATTTCTAGCATTCAAAATTTTAAAAATCCAGTTTTTCTAAATCTATACTCCTATGTTGGAAAAGGAATTTAGATGGAGAACTTACACTTTCATTTTTCTTATGGGTACCTATTCCATTGCACCTTGAAACCTTCTCTTTTGCCTTAAAAATTTTCCAACTTTTCCAAGTACAATTTTCTTAAGGAGGCTTATCTTGGGATGTTTTAACAGAATAGTTTTAAATGCAAGTTTTTGTTCACTATCAACAAGGTACGGAAATGGAAATTCCAAAGCTAAAATAGCTTTTTAACTTGTTATTCCCTATGTTTGTATACTGTCAATCTTGTTAGATAGTAAAATTCATATTTACTAACACGTTGACCATTCCTACACTAAACATGAGGCGTTAGAAAATTCATTTTCTGCAAAAAAAAAATTTCCCTTTCAATAAAACTTGCAATATGGTTTGAAAAATTGAATTCCCAAAAACTTTTAAATACTATTTTTTCAAAGGCCCTTGGATAAAATTTTCCAAAAGCAGTTCAACCCAACTTCTCAAAAGCATTTAAACAAAAAATTTCAAAAGCATTCGAACACAATTTTTTAAAACATTTATTGCTCTATCCTTAAAAACAAATCAATCCATATCTTAGCATAACGGGACTCGGTCAATGAGTTAAAGTTTATGATTGACCATAGTACTATGCAATTAATCTTGGATTTGGGAACCCTTTCCTTTTACTTCAAAACAACAAACAACACACAAACCTATTTATAAATTTTAGCTTTTAAGGTATAGGGATAATGATCCGTGATTTCGCAACAACCTTTCCCTTTTCTTCGTTTTCTAAAATTTATTTTTTCCAAAATTCTAATGTTTTTGGGATCAAAGCATTCTAATTGAATTTAGTTTCCTAACCTATTCCATAGACTTCCATATTTAACTAGATTTTATCACTAGTTAAGTGTCCTTATGAGATCTTCTTATTTAAACTGCTTCCCAATATATATATATATATATATATATATATGTATGTATGTATGTATGTATGTATGTATGTATGTATGTATGTATATGTATAGTAGCGATCAAAGCTCATATGGAAAATTGACACGGTAAAATAATAAGAACTTATCTCATATCCTATCGTACACTTTTATTAATATCAAAAGGAGATAACTAGCGATTACAATCCAGATAACCTAAAAGAAACAATTGCTAAAAGCTGCCTCCAACATCAACTGGTGTTAATGATGTTGTGCCCCTATCACTCCTTACTCAATCAAGATGAACATTTTCTAGTATGCTATTCTACCATAATCCACATGTCTTAACTTACCGCCTCAGCTTCCAATAAACTAGGTCCATCCGTTACTTTAACCATTCACCCAATTATGGGATAAACTGTGCATTCCCACACTATAGTGGGTAAGAAGTATAAACTATGCACATTTAGAATAATAAATCCGAAATTGGCTTGGTGGAATAACTTTCCTACCACCTATCTTGCCTTCTTTAACCTCGAGTCAACAACATTCTCTATGTATGTTTTCCATTTCATTACCTTCTTTTCCAATCATACAACTATCTTCTTTCAATCAAAATCTCTTGATCGTATTATTAAACTTTGGTATCTACCTCCTTTATCTTAATCTTTCATGCGAGTATACTTTAGAACTCACAAAAGTATAATTTGGTACCATTCCCTATTATTTTGAAGGTTTTTCTTATGGATTTCACATATCTCTAATCAAACATTCCTAGGTTCATACTAATATTCCTCATATTCAACGGGGATTCCTTATCGCTACCCTATGAGCATTCATTGTTATTTTACTCATAATCTTGACCGTTACCTCGTCTTTCCTAGGTAGTCATCCATATCTACTTCATATCAAAAATTGGTTTGGTTTTTTACAACTCTTTAGAAAAATCTCATGGTCGTGAAGTATTTAATCCAAACGTTTAAAAAAATGTAAACTTAGAAACTTTTTCAAAAATAGCTTGGTTTTCAAAAGGAGCCATGAAAAATTTCTCATTCTAATCAACTTTCCCTTTTTCAAAGACTTTCTACAATAGAGATTTACCTCTTTAAAAGTAGGATTTTTAAATTCAAAACGTTTATCAAATTTGCATTCAAAAAATCAATTGTTAAACCAAACTATTTTTCAAAAACACCTTCTATAACTTTAAACAATGAAAATTGGAGTAGACAAAGGTAACTTTCATCTATTATTTCCCTACTACTCATGTTATTTCCGCTTTCAACCTTAGCCGAGATTTTAATAGCACATGAGGGGGACTTCTAAAAGATATGCTCAATTACTGCACATATTTATCAAAACTATCCATTTCCCTATCATATTCCTATTGTTTTTCTCATATATTATTTCTAATTAGATTACTAACCCTATTTTAATATAAATTCCTAACTCTATTTCTACTTAAATTTCCTAATACTACTACTATTAAACTTTCTTCTACCTAAATTGCCTTCAAGTAGCTTCTCCTTACAAAGCTCTTTTCCTATTTTATTATTTTCCCCATTGACTCATTACTGCTTTAGTCAGTGGGCTTTTCTTTAATAAAATGAAAAGAGATATGTATAAGTATATTTCACCTGTTTTTCTCCGTATTTTCATTATACGGAAATATTCTTCCTATCTTCCGTATTGAGCATTCTTACCCTCCTATTTTCTTTACTCCAATCAAGTCCCATTTTCATTTATCCACCCCTTAGAATTTTTTTTAAAAAGGAAGTCAAAATTTACAAAAGTAGGAAAAAACATCGAGCCAAACCTACGCTCTATTTCCATTTATAAAAGCGAAAAATCCCTTTATAAAAAACCTTTAAATTAAAACTTTTTCGCCCAGCCAATTTTTAAACTTTGTTAGAAATATCTAAATAACTCCTTTATAAATTCTAATTTTTCTTACCTTTTCAAAGCGAAGACTTTTCAATGGTGGGGTCCTTCTATCAAAATAAATCCTTTGAAAAACCGTTCAAACATTTTAAGAAACTTTCAAAATCATTTTGTTAAATTCCTTCTCATGGGGTTGAACTCAAAAATGTACTTTTATTCGTTATTTCTCTTGGACTTTCCTTCTTTTCCCTTTACTCTTAATCTCTTCTTATTGAGAGTATATACTAAAAATGCAGCTATCTTCTTATAATGATTAACACACACCTTTTTGCGGGAACTTGCTCAATAAATTTCACATCTTACTTCTGGATGCTTGCAACATATAGGTTATTACTTTCCATCTTTCTGGATGAAATATACGTCTTCAATCAGCAATTCAGCAAATTCCATATTATCATAAGGCAGCCTAGGCCCAACAAAGTAGTCACGTACCATCCAGCTTCTAGAGTCCTTCTATATATCATGCTCATGCTCTTCTTGGTCAACGCCTTACAGTACAGCCTACACACCATTGGGTAATCGGTGTAGGAGTACAAATTTAACTCTATTCATTGTTCTAACTCGTAGTTGCCTCATCCATCTTTTCAAAATATGGTCGCATCTACTTCTTCATATATGCTGACCAAGGCTACTACTTTGGAATCAATATTATTACTTTAACATATGATTGCCCTGCCAGCGCCAAGCATGGATGAAAAGACTTCACCATCTACAGTTCCTGTCTTGCATTAGTAGCTCGTCCCTCTAAATCTATCATGTGGGTTGCAATGAGGAGGGGTTAGAACAACGTTCTAGTTGTTGGAAATTTATATATTTTATATACAATACTAATTTATGTCGATTGATTTCTATTTCAATGTTATGTCCATTATTCATGGCTATTCGTGTAATTCCGTCTACGCGTACGATATGTCTAACTTTCTTTGAGGTATAACTATAACTGTATATATACCTATATACATATATATCTAAACATTATACTACCCAAGGAATAACCTTGGACACTTAATACTTCTTAAATAGGGAGGAGGCAGATCCATCGGCCATTTAATACCTCAACCCTTAAGCAGGTCCTTTATATATTTATCGCTAGTCAATCGGTTCTTGCTATGAAGACCGATGAAGTCTAGATACAGCTTTATAATTTAACTGCCGTATTACTAACGCATCTCAAAGACTTATCTAAGGGTTAACTAGCCCACCTCCAACAAACAAATAACTAATTAAATAATTAGGTATTTGCGTATCTCATATGGATTCCACACTAGTAGGAAGCAAAATCCATCGGGGAATAACCTAAATCTTTGCTAACGACCGCTTGGGACCATTGGTGGTCATAGCCTATATGTCATTCCTACTACTAAATACAGGTACAACAACAATACTGACATAGCTCGCCAACCTCCCATAGCCAAAATCCTGATTAGACAAACCTAATGCAAGTCAAGAAAAATGCACATTCTAGTTACTTTATATCTCCTGTTTGAATTAAAGCAGACCTCATTTCCCTATTAGATATCATTGTAGGTTATTTAAGAATTCTTAAATAGGGAGGAGACAGACTCTAAGGCCATTTAATACCTTCCACCTTGAAGCAAACCCCTTGACATCCCTAATGGTACTAAGTCATTTAATACTTCAAATCTGAGGCAAACCCTTGGTATATTATCCCTTACTTATATGCAAACATATATCTCTTCCCTACGGGTCCTATGGTTGGAGATATTTCACATCAGTAGTAAGTATACACAACTACTGGTAGCCTCTAAGTGAAGGGCAGACTTCTATCGTGTAACTATACTGACCTTACATTGCAACCCATACTAAATCAAACCAATCATCCTAGGCCTAAATATTGAGGAAGGCCTATTAATTCATGCTGTCCTAAATGTATTATTAAGGCTATATAATTTTCTACTATGAAAATTATATTGCCTCCTAGCATTTAATTTGTATTCCTATCCTATACGCTTATTACGTATATTCTCTATTTTCCACTTACGTCCTATAAATGTCAATTGTCTGTAATAAAGGATCATTGTATTCTAATTAGACAATCATTAATGACATTTATTTATTCATTCTAACTCAACATTTTATGCCTAATTCATTTCCCATAAATGTCATATTAAACCCCTTGATAAGTCCCATGAAGCACATTTATGTCCTCATTTAATTCTTGTAACTCCCTAATAACTGCATGTTTATTACCCTACTAATTTTGAAGTTACAATCTCTTTTCCATCCACACCTCCTGTAACGACCTGGAATTTTCGATCCCGAAAATTCCAGATAGTTAGGAAAAGAAGAAAAAGATAGAAGAAGAAGAAACAGAAACACACCACAGATTCTCACATTCGCAGCGGATCAAAATATAATATCAAATAATAACAGTTAACAAAGAATACTATATTTGTCAATTTACATTTATAATACATCAGAGTCACTCTCATACACAACACTGAGCATATACAAATCAAATATATCTCAGATAAACAGAAATAATAGTCACAGCGGAACACTCCATACGTCCTGCCATCCAGCTCGCCATCCCTGAGCTCCAGAACGTCCTTACCTGAAAATCTGTAATACTCGGTCTGACCCCAGCATTACATCAAAGTAACACCCGGGTCAGGCTGGAAACCAGCGTGAGTAAACCCATCTAACATGAAATACATACAACGTATAAAAAAACCCAGGGAAAACTCGTACTTCACTTCTAGTTCATTACTTGTCATAGTCAATATTATTTCTACAAGTAAATTTCTTTAGTATCTCTACTTAGTTTCAAGGTCCACTTTATTCCATTTCAGCCTATTTATGTCTCATATGAAGAATTATTGCAAATTTCTGATCGATATAGTTTCGGGTATTGACACATACCCAATTCCGAGCTCTTCGAGTTCAATATCATCTTAAGCTAAGATATTTAAATGAAATACAATTTAAAATACAAGATGACACTTTTATACATAGAAATTCATCAACGATAGATGATCATATTATCGTGGTCTAGCCAACCTCTCATATCATAAGAAAAAACATTTCATATTAGAGTTATTAACCAATTTATGGCATTTTATATCATTCAATCATTTATAGGCAAGATTAATTTAATTTCTCTCTATTTAAATTGATTACTAGTTCTTTAATCACATAGCTTACCTTTACTTAACAATAATTATAAACCGATTAATTTACCATCCCTTAAATTAATTGATTACACTATGTAATTATTTCTTAATTTCTTTGTCACGTAGTTATCTAATTAATTAAACTCAAATGCTCAATTAATTAATCTTATTCCTTAATTAATAAATACTTAATTAACAATTAAGTAATCCTCAAGTAATTAACTAAACCTTTATACACTTATTGATCTTTAATAACCAATAACTAATCCCTAATTATTTAATTTATAAGTGCTTAACCTGTTTCTATAGAAACTTACGCCTGGTAACTTAATACAAAATAACTCGAGACATTGGAAAATTTTCCCGAGCCAACCCAATACCTACTTCGAGTCGCCCTACAAATACTTCGAGTTCTTCCTTCATAACCCCTTTCTTTCCCAAATCATAACACCCAGATATTCACGATATATCGTGCACGTGTACATCCGATCGACGACGACCTGATCGCCGATGATACCTCCTGCATGTCGCCGCGAACCACCACGACTAGCCCGACCTCCCCCAATCTCCAATTTCGTCATAGATCAATAACGAGCTTTCCGATCCAACTAGAACCCAAACCCAGATCAGAAAAACCAATCGCCGATGATACCCTAGTTCACCAGAAATCACCCGGTTTCGTCCAAAGCTGCCCCGCATCTCCACACGTCGATTCCCCCAGGACCCAACGATTCCGATGCTACCTCGCCGTCAAACATCCCACTGTTTCATGGGTGATCAAAAATGCTTTTAAACCCTAAAACTCCCTCACGCCGCCGCCATGATCATCAAAAAAGCTTCTCACCATTTTTCCCACGGTCTACAACCTTCCAATTTCCTTCGAAGTCAAGCCCGGCTTCCCAGACTTCGACGATCATCTGAAAAAGCCTAAAAGCCATTTTCGGTTCACCTTCGAACTGCTCAATCGATACTAAACTAGAAATCGAGATTTTTGTCTTAAAAATCCTAATTCTCGAAGTCGATTCAAGTTATGTATATGAATCAGCCATCCAGGACAATTTATTTTTAACATGTTTAAAGTTCCTCTGTTCTTTTTTTTACTTCCAGAAAAAAACTACTTATTTCACCCAAATATATATTTTAAAACTTTGATAATGTTCATACACATAATTTGTTTAAATCCCTAGGCCTAACAGAGATTAGTTGAGGAGAGTTGGGATTTCATCTAAATTTAAACTGTAGAACTTAACAGAGATGATCACAGACCTATACACACCAGTATGTTCATTCATACATACATGTATTCAAATTTTAAACCAACACACATACAAATATTTATCACAGTTTTACTTCAACATTTACTACATTCATTAGATTTAAAATTGTTTAAGCTTAATTTACACACAGTTTTAAAAAGGAGGTACTCTGCTTGCCTTTTTGACTCCCTGGAAAATGTATTTTGTTCTTGTTTTAAAAATCCTGAGTTTGATTTTGAACTAACACATTTCGTTAAATACCCTAGCCTAACAAAGGTTTAAACAAGAGGAATTGAAACTTTTATTTTTACTCAAATTTGTACTTTATTTCTTTTAAACAGAGATGAACTTGATATATCATCACATGCACACATCTACTTATATAACAGCATGCAAACAGATTTCCATCCAGCTTTTAAATGCTACTCATGCATCCAGCTTTTAAATTAAACAAAGTATAGTTTACTCACCAGTAAAAGTTTGAACAGGAGGTTGCTCAGCTTGAATTCTTTGAATCTGTCTTCCAGTTTGAGTTGTGAGTTGTAATTTTACTTCAGACCTTACTTAGCTTCATGGACGAACTAAGATAAGAATTGTCTTGTATAAATTGATATTTATAAATTGAGTTTACTGGGTGATGTAATTTTGTTTGTACAATACATGGTATAAAATCTTTTTGTACAATCATAGCCAGAGATATTTGTATTCTTTAATTTGCGTAGCCTGGTATTCCAATCCTCATGGTGGCTGAAATGATATGCATTGTGTGCTTAGGATATTAACATTAATTGCTTTTGTCTTGTTTTACAAGTCTACTTACTTATCTACACTTTGTTTGTTCAAAAATACATAATATTGTCTTCCTTAACAAGCTTTTGTAGATATTTCCTTCTTGTTATTTTACTATGCAGATTTATTTTGGAGGCTGATAGATGTATATTTATGTGCTAGAAATGATGTTGCTTTAGCTAGCATTAAATGCTTGAGTACTTTATGTATCAACTTACCTTCTTTTGCTTGCCTATTTACAAACATATTTTACAGTCAACATACATACAAAGCTTGGTTTGTATTTATACCTCATGTACATATATAAAGTTGGTTTAGTCAATGTTACGAATTTTTAGCCTAAGTATTTAGTTCCAATCTTAACACAAATGCTTATTTTTATTTCTATGTTAAGTTTTGACTATCAAACACTTAATTTACATTCATATATTTTATACTTACATTCAAATATTGGTAAGACTATAGTTTCTTTCCTTTAAAACGTCATCGCCAAAATTACGTTAAATACATATATATAGATCAAAAGTTAAATAGTAGAGCCTTATATTAATTCAATGCGAATACACAAAATTTTATTTTAAATATTTGAAAACTCTCTATTTTGAATTCCCGGATCAAAGTTCTCCCAAAAATATATATATGGAAGACTTTATTTATTTTTAAAATGATAAGTTGATATATACTTATTTATATATATTTTACTATGGTTATCTTATCTTAATTTAAACGATGGAGTTTATTATTTATTTCCTAAGAGATTTTCGTGTCTAGATATTCTATAATTCAATATTTATTATAGTTTTCAAATCAATTTATATATCCAGATATTTGAATTATTAGAATTTTATTCGTTCAACTTATCAAAAATTACTATTTCGTTAATAAAATCGGTTAATTCCCCAATTAACAGACATTCAAAAATCCGGGTTATCACATTCCTCCCCCCTTTGAATCTTTTCGTCCTCGAAAAGGAACGAAGCCAGATTTATTGAAAATGCTTAAAATCGGATAAATTTCTTTGATCGTTTCTAAAATACTTTTAAATATCCATATACTATTATTCCAAAATAGTTTTTATAAAATACTTTTATAACTCGATGTTTTGACAAGTCCATCCTTGTTCTCACAGTAATTCGGTCATACGTTGATCAGGCGTAGGACTGAAAATCTATAAGTACTCGGCAAACTCGTTTCCAACACCTAGTGAAAATACTTTGGAAAATAATTTTATTGAAAATATAGAAAACAATTTCGAAAATAGAGAAAATATCTTTGGTGAGAATGCTCTGGAAATCATCACCCCCATCCATGGTCAAAGTTACATCCTGGGTTACGTTGTCGTCGCAGCAAAAGTCCATGTAACTGATTACACCATGGAACCCACAACAGATCGCAGTTACATTCCAGGGTTACATTGCCATCACAACAAAAGTCCATGTAACTGCAGGCTCTCTACGGCCTCTTGATTACGCTGTCGAAATGAAACTTCTCCACTCCTACATAGGTCGCAGTCTACCGATGTAAAATCAAACGCAGACTGTTGGCTCTCAGCGGCACACACGACTTTCGCTATGTTACCATAGTGTCACAGTCTACCGATATAAAATCAAACGTAGACTGTTGGCTCTCAGCGGCACACACGACTTCCGCTATGGTCTGCAGTAGATCGCAGTGACATCGAGTTACATTGTCGTCACAGCATAACCCAAATGCCTCTGTGGGCACCAGCCCCTCGACTTTCGCTACACAAATAATCCTCAGGAACTAGTTTTGTCCGGACTCCTCACAGGATTAACTTTAGAACCTCCTCCTTAGAGGCTCAAGGCAGTGCCACCCTGTGGCACTCCTGAGAAGTTCATTTCAAGAGAGCGCCTTTTTCCCCAGAGCCAATCTCAAAACATTTTATACTATACACATATAGTATTTTCCAAATCATACACCTAGTATGAATTCAATATAAAGCTCCTTTACACAAAATCGATTCCCAAAATCGATAATTCACAAATCAGGCTTTCCAAACTTTCAAATTTGATTTTCCTCGAAAATCAAAAGCCTTTTTCAAATCCAAAGGTTCCCAAAACCTTTTCTCAAAACCATTTCCATAAAATCCTTTATATATACATAGATATATATAACCTTGAAAAATCTTTGATTCAATTCATACTTGTATAAATTCATTTTTTTTTATACTTCAAATACTTACAAAAAAAATCATTTTCTTCTAGTAATAGATTCAACAAGGGGAGTTTTCCATATATAACAAAGATATATAACTTTGTTTAGCCCAAATCAATATTCAAATTTTGATTACTCTTCTGTAAAGTCATTCTCCGTATTGCTTGCTTTTATAAAATAAATTTTTAATCATAGAAATGTTCAATTCCCACTTTACTTCATCATATATTTCATAAAATATACTTTCAATTTCAAAAATCATTTACAGTGCTTATCCACAAATTTTCAATATCAATTTTATTGAAACCCGTACGATGTACCCATACCATCCGTACGCAATATCAATCTGATCGCTCACTCGATCACACAATTTCACTTCCGAACTAGTATTGTCCACCCGACCTCCTAGTGCAGACTCAGATCTGGTTTCTTGATCAGAAACCATCATTCTCCTTGCATAGTCACAACTATGATAGAGAATATCCAGAACCAATCAAAAATCCATATCCAGGTTCGCCGTCGAAAATCGAGTGAAAAATCCCAACTCGGATCGATAATATTATCTCGAATTCTGTGCTCGAATCTGGATCAAATCACTCTGCGAATAGAATAATATACGTACATCCTACGTATTTATATTCATTGATTATCAGTCCAATCAATTTCCTTTCTATTCATTCTCACTTTGATTTTATCCACTGATTCACAGTTACCTTAATCCCCATTTGGATTATCACTTCAATTCTTATCTCAGTTGGGTATTTAATCAATAACAGTTTGAACTCCGACCATTTTATATTTAGAAAATAGCTTGAAAATTTTGAAAAATAGATAAGTAGTTGAAAAATAATTATTAGTTGAAAAATAGATGGTAAAATAGTTAAGTAGTTGTAAGATAGTTGAAAAATAGTAATTATTTATAAAATAGTTGAAAAACAATAATCAGTTCATAAATCAGTTGTAAAATGGTTAAATAGTTCCAAAAATAATTGTAAAACAAGCTTAAGATAGTTTTAAGTTTAAAAAGAAAAGTTGTATAGTAAATAGTTTGGAAAATTAGATTTATATTAAAACATTTTATTTTGAAAATAGTCCATAGTCAAACTGTTCAACTTCCCAATCTCCATTTCAATCAATTTCCCATTAAATTGATCCAGTCCCAATTCGAGTTGAATTATCCACAATTCAAATCAAATTCCATTTTGAACTAATTAAATTTAAACCTCAATTTTAAACCTTCTCGAATTATATAAATTCGAGTTAAATTTTCAAATGTTGATTTATTCCCTTAATCCAATTTACATTTATTTTCAAACCAATGATTCCAATTTTTAAACAATTTAATTTCTGAGTTCAATTCTCAAAATTCCATTTTAAATTATCTTTACTTAACTTATTTCAAAGTTCAAATAAGAGTTCAAAACAATTTTAATTTACAAATTCAATTATTCAAATAGTTCAGTTCAAAGTAATTCGATATCCTTAATTTCAAATTAAGTTTAATTTCATATTATCACAATAGTGGATATATTTCCACACTTCATTCCTTATTCATTTAAACAAATTCAATTCACAATTTTAAAGATTATTAATAACAATAGGATGACATCATCCAATTTATTCTAAAATGTCCATCAATTTCCAATTTTCGGATCTCGAACCCATTTTAGGATCACATAAACTTCCCATTCAAATCAACTATTTAACTTTCCAAGTTAAATCTCAAATTTCATCTTGAATTTCCAAATCCGGTTGTTCATTCCACACGTATTTAACTTCTTCTAAGTTAAATTCAATTTAATCCCATTAACCTTACTCAATTTGAATTCTCATTCCAAATTTTAAACTTTATATTAATAATCTTCCCACTTATAAGTTCAAAAACTTATCACTTTGGATTTTCTTATCACATTCCAAGGAAAATTTAAAACTCAACACTTAGAGTTTATTTCAAATCATCTTTGGTATTATGTATATCCTCATTTATACATATTTATTTCCTTTACACACCAAGTTATACCTTAAATTTAAACCATTTTTGGTTTTAATTCAAACAAATTCCTTTAAATTTTCAAACAACTCCTGTTTGAATTAAGCCCTTTCATTCAAATAATATTATTTATTATTTCTTTATCATTTTGAAACAAATTTCAAATTCTGGGCTCAGATTTAAAACTTCACAATTTATATCATTTTCAGTTCCAATTTATAAGTCATACTTGCTTAAATGTTTTACTTCCCTAAAACATTTCATTATTAAACACAACAACCATTATGATAATAACAAAGATTATCATATCTGGAAACCAATTTATTATTATCTTATTCTGAAACATTTTCCCAAATTCAAGATTAAATTTTAATTCGAATCTATTCCAAACTTATCTTTATTCGATTTCAGTTTGGTTATATTTCTATTACTTCTTAATTTAATCCCATTAATTTAACAACCAGTTACCTTTACATTTGTTGGTTAAGGAATATTGCTTTATATATATCAAATATAACTTTATATAAAATCATTTACCTTTAAAACCATTTAAAATCTTTATATAAGAAAATAACAAGTACGTTCTCTCATATATATATATACACTCAACTCATCCTAGGGTAATACTAACCCTATCTCTGATGAGTATACCCACCAGAGCCAAGGTTCTCGCGTAACCTTCGCTCTGATACCAACTGTAATGACCCGGAATTTTCGATCCCGAAAATTCCAGATAGTTAGGAAAAGAAGAAAAAGATAGAAGAAGAAGAAACAGAAACACACCACAGATTCTCACATTCGCAGCGGATCAAAATATAATATCAAATAATAACAGTTAACAAAGAATACTATATTTGTTAATTTACATTTATAATACATCAGAGTTACTCTCATACACAACACTGAGCATATACAAATCAAATATATCTCAGATAAACAGAAATAATAGTCACAGCGGAACACTCCATACGTCCTGCCATCCAGCTCGCCATCCCTGAGCTCCAGAACGTCCTTACCTGAAAATCTGTAATACTCGGTCTGACCCCAGCATTACATCAAAGTAACACCCGGGTTAGGCTGGAAACCAGCGTGAGTAAACCCATCTAACATGAAATACATACAACGTATAAAAAAACCCAGGGAAAACTCGTACTTCACTTCTAGTTCATTACTTGTCATAGTCAATATTATTTCTACAAGTAAATTTCTTTAGTATCTCTACTTAGTTTCAAGGTCCACTTTATTCCATTTCAGCCTATTTATGTCTCATATAAATAATTATTGCAAATTTCTGATCGATATAGTTTCGGGTATTGACACATACCCAATTCCGAGCTCTTCGAGTTCAATATCATCTTAAGCTAAGATATTTAAATGAAATACAATTTAAAATACAAGATGACACTTTTATACATAGAAATTCATCAACGATAGATGATCATACTATCGTGGTCTAGCCAACCTCTCATATCATAAGAAAAAAAACATTTCATATTAGAGTTATTAACCAATTTATGGCATTTTATATCATTCAATCATTTATAGGCAAGATTAATTTAATTTCTCTCTATTTAAATTGATTACTAGTTCTTTAATCACATAGCTTACCTTTACTTAACAATAATTATAAACCGATTAATTTACCATCCCTTAAATTAATTGATTACACTATGTAATTATTTCTTAATTTCTTCGTCACGTAGTTATCTAATTAATTAAACTCAAATGCTCAATTAATTAATCTTATTCCTTAATTAATAAATACTTAATTAACAATTAAGTAATCCTCAAGTAATTAACTAAACCTTTATACACTTATTGATCTTTAATAACCAATAACTAATCCCTAATTATTTAATTTATAAGTGCTTAACCTGTTTCTATAGAAACTTACGCCTGGTAACTTAATACAAAATAACTCGAGACATTGGAAAATTTTCTCGAGCAAAACCAATACCTACTTCGAGTCGCCCTACAAATACTTCGAGTTCTTCCTTCAGAACCCCTTTCTTTCCCAAATCATAACACCCAGATATTCACGATATATCGTGTACGTGTACATCCGATCGACGACGACCTGATCGCCGATGATACCTCCTGCATGTCGCCGCGAACCACCACGACTAGCCCGACCTCCCCCAATCTCCAATTTCGTCATAGATCAATAACGAGCTTTCCGATCCAACTAGAACCCAAACCCAGATCAGAAAAACTAATCGCCGATGATACCCTAGTTCACCAGAAATCACCCGGTTTCGTCCAAAGCTTCCCCGCATGTAACGACCCCGAAATTTAATTTAATTTAAATGGATAATTAAAATAATTTTTGAATAAAAAATTGTAAAATTAATCGATAAATGAATTCGAGTTTCCCCAAAACGAATAAATGTTTGTTTTGAACAAATATTTTAAACAAATTTATAGTTATATAAAATAATAAAAGCAAATACAAAATACTTAAGCTAATAAATATGAAGTAAAATAATTATAGAATCTCATTTAAACTAATAGAACAAAAGTATAGAAATAAACCAAAATAAAATATATTCAAGTAAGTATAAAGACAAGTATGCAACCTAAGTTAAATCAATACAAATAACTAAAACAACATAACAATATATAACATTTCAAAGTAATAAAACAAATAAACATATCTATGAACACAAACAAAATTATCTCAGCCGAAAACAAGGCATAAAACAAAACAAATGGGAACTGGAAAAGCAAGATTTCAGCCAACAATTTGAAACAAATATCTCTGCTTATTGTACATACATAATTCAAACAGCATAAGTTGTGAACAAGAAAGGACTTTTGCATTTAATGCACGCACGAAAGGTATCACTTCAGCCTCCAAAGGAAAAGATCTTTGATCTTATATTGTACAAGCAAGAAAATATACCCTGTACAACTCTTCCTCTATATCAACTACTCATTTCATTTTAGTCTCGTTTATCTTCAAAGCTAAGTGAAACCTGAAAGTAAAAATATCAGTTCAAAACTCAAACAAACAAACAACTTGAACCAATTCAAACTAAAGATCAAAAGGAAGAACTTCAACTTGCAATTTCAAAACCAGTGTCAAAGAACTCTGTTATTTTCATGGAAACCACGGTGAGCAACTCTTTGTTTTTAGAAGCTTAATCTGTTTTGATTTTTCTTGATGCTAGTGAGTAACTTTTCTTTGAAACCATAAGTATGTTTGAATCTGTTTGTATGCAGTGTTTGGAATAGGGAAAGCAAGTCTCAGTTTAAATAACAGGTTCTTAAGAATTGAATCAAATTTCAAATCCACTCATCCAAGCGATATTAGGATTTGATCTTTAGATAGAAAGTGATTATAAAGATGTAATTTAAATTCTAAAAGAAAAATATGATTACCAATATATCAACTGAGTAAATAAATTGAACAGAACATTACAAAAGGAAATTTTGGTCAAATCTCGAATGGCACCGATTGTTGATTCAGGTATTTAGTTAGAACCTATATTAAAAACGATGATTTTTAAGATGAGATTCGTGATTTTTAGTGTAGTGATTTGGTAGCAGTTCGAGGTTGAACGGAGACGACATTTTGATTGATTTCCGGCGATGTGATGATCTAGGGAGGTCGAGTTGCCTCGTGGGGATGGAGGGGCCTAGGGTGGTCACAGGAAAAATATAGTGATGGTTGAACGTTGACCAGGGTGGCGGCGGAAGACGTTCGAAGTATGGTGACCTAGTTTTGGAACAGGGCTGATGTTCGATTCGTTCTTCACCGATGATGGATCGAGTTTGTTCAGTTTTGGTAGGGTTGATGTTCTTGGGTGTGGCGACTCGGTGGTGGGGTTGGCAAGTGTCAATAGCGACAAGATGATCGGCGGCGATGGTGTTTATGGGTTCGAGCTGCTACTGGTTTTGGGCTCGAATTGGTCGTGATGACTCGATTTCATTCTCGATGTCGATTCAAGTTTCTGGGTGGTCTGGAGGTTTGGGGTGATCAACGGCGACATGGTGGTGGTCGAAGACTTGGCCGGAGGTGGTTGCGTCGATCGTGCACGTGCACGGCATCGTTCGTGTGTCAGGGAATTTGGGCTGGGGAGAGACTCGAAGGAGCAACCGGGTTTGTTAGCGAATGACTCGAGTAAAGACTCGAGTAATAACGTGGGAGATTTGTTCCAGTTTTTCTAAAACTTAAACAAATTTGTGAAGAAGGAAATTGGGGTCTGGGCTTCTCGAGTAGCTGGAGTGGTTTGCTCGAAGAAGAGGGAAGTTAGACTCGGAGCAAATTAACGATAGCTCTGGTCGAATGTGGGTCTACAGGTTTCAATATTTAAACCTGTTCTGTTTTAAATCTAAACAATGATTTTCGAATTATTAAGCAAAGTTTAAACCATGTTTTTAAAGCTAAGTTTAAAACAGTTTTACTTTGAAAATTTTCAGATTTTAAACACTTGTAAACAATGTTTTCAAAGGTGATTTAAAAGACTTAAGGTAATAAAGAATTAATGACTTAATGTAATAAAGGATGGTTAATTAATTTGTGTAATCGATTTAAAGAATTGATTTATTAATGTGAATCATAAATTAAGGTGATTAATTAAAGATGATAAATTTATTAAAGGTGATTAATTAATGATAATTACTTAATAAAAGTAATCAAATAGGGATAATTACTAGTTATGATCAATTGAGGGAAATTAATCAAATGGGGATTTATTAAGGATTAATAAATGAGATTTGTTAAGATTAATTTATTTTGTAATTAATTAAATAAGTAATTTGAGGTTTAAATAAATTTAATAATTAGAGATTGGTTAATGGGTAATTACTGGTTATAATTAATTGATGAATTATAACAGAAGATTAATCAATGATTAAAGAATAATTAATCCAAATGTTTTATAATTAATTAAGGATTAATTAACCAAGATATGTAGTTTATTCATAAGTAATAAATCTGATTTGAATTAATCAGACAATTAACTGACCTTACTTATGAATGTTTGGATTCTATTGAATGTTGAATTGTTTGATACTTCCTGATATGTGATGATTTGTGATATACCCTGATTTATGTTGTGATCTGTAATTTACTTATCTATGATATTTATATATTTATGGTCTGTGCATGAACGATCAGCGTTATAGTTTATATTGCTTATCAACTATATCCTGTATTTTGATATGTGATGATTGATGTTGCACTATTGTGTGTGAAACCCTTGGACTACACTTTACACACACAAATATGGATTTCACGTGGAAATCGGTTAAGTCACAGATAATTTAAATTTGATGTTTTTGAAATTGAAATTTTAATTTCAATTGATTTTGAAATTTGAAATTTGGGTTTAAAATAAAAAGTGAAAAACTTTTGAAATGGAATTTTAAAGATAAAAGTTATTTTGAATAACTTAATCGAGTTTTGAAAATTTAAATAATTAGATTTAAATTTGAATTCAAGTTTGAAATTGAATCCTATGATTTGAAATTACGGTTAAAAATGTTATAAATGTGTTCATATGAATTTAAACCATTTTAAAAGTATTGTTTGAAAATTTGGATTTAACCCAAGAACTTTAATTCGTATAGATGAATCAAATTTCCAAATAAAAACTGTTTGTTTTAAAGGAATAAAAGCTTTCAGATAAGAAGTGAAATTCCAATTTAGGTAAAGGAATTTCAAGATTAAATTGAAAAAAATGATTTTCCAAGTTATGAATGAATTCTTTTTGAAAGCTATGAATTAAATCTGTTTGTTTTTAACAGATTTAAAAGTGATGTTTTGTTTAAACCATTCGAAATGAAATTGTTTTGAAAGCTATGAGTTAAATCTTTGATTTAAAGATTTAACGAATTAATCAAATTGAAAGGGAAATTGATTTGGAAAATCTATGAATGAATCTTTGTGAAATTAAGTGAACTTTGTGAATTGAATCTTTTTGTTTAAAAAGATTAAAATGGTAATTTGATAAACCATTTGAAAAGGAAATTTGGGTTTAAGTTGTGACTTAATTGAAATCCCAATATCCATATGTTTTTAAATATTTCGCTCACTATTCGGGTTAGCCGGGAAAGGACCTTTGGGTCGTATAACCCATTCCGAATATGTGATTCGTCGTATATGGATAGCATTTGAAGACCGGTGTTGAAGACCGGATATTTTTCGAAAATGAAAGGACAACCTGTCGAATGTCTCTGCACTGAGTCGCGCCGGTATAGAGATTTATATCACTCTTTTGTGACGGGAAGTCCGGACGTGATTGAAAGTTATCCGGAATTGCAAGGGCTTCGTGAGAAGTGCCTTCGGTTCTGTTCGAACCCGGAACAGACTTATATGGTTACATGTCTGACATTACACTTTGAGATATAAAGCTGATTTCTTTCAAATACATATCTATTTGGTGGCGGAGAATTTATTCTCTTAGCTTAACACCCTTCTCTGAGACATATGAGCTCAGAGGTTATGTAGTTGAAATTTATCAGCGATATATCCCAATTTGGTAATGTGGCATGCTGAGTGTTGCTGCGTGATGATCAGTGTTTGATCATTTGCGATATGATCATTTGTTTGATCTTATATCTTTGTGATCATAGGTTGATCATTTGTTTGACCCGAAGCATGGCTTTGTGACAAAGCGTAGCTTTGTGGACGAGACTTCGTCGGACCTCACACCCCGGAAATGGTCAAAACAGGAAAGATGCAGCAAGGTTCTAGGGAGTAGCGCCCCTTAGTGTATGTCATTCCTTCTGGATAAAGGTGGTATCATGGTATGGAGCCCAGATACTTAACCTCTGTGGTTGCTGCAAGTTTATTACTTTGTGGTTGTTGGAAATCGGGGATCCTCGGGAAGATCGGTGACGATCGGGGGATGGCATACGCATGTCAGTAGTTACCTATTTTTGCAGAGGTAACCCGGCCTTGTGTTGGCAGAGACCCGGTTAGGTTCTCGGGTCGTCTATTCCAGGGACGTACCCATCGTGGAAAAGGAAGTTCCTTAGCCTGACCATTTGTTGGAAATCCAAAGAAACAATACGTGACTTGTACGGTTTTAGTTGTATTACCTGCCATGGAATGTGGCGGTAACCTGCTATTGAACATGGTAGCTATAGTAGGCATACGATACTGGTCGTATGTTGGCTAAGATTTATATTCTATTTTCGAAATGTTTTCTACACTATGCACTAATAATAATATCAAAATGATTTGATTTTGCGTAGTAAGCATCTTTGACTATCATAAGAAGAAATCTCCTCCAATTCTGCGTTTGCATTGTGTGTGTGGCGGGAGGTCTTATGGTAGTTTCATTTTCTAAAAGCATTGCGAATTGACTTTAAAAATCTCTGCTATTTGTTTTTAAAAATAAACTGTTTTTGTTGCTCACACCAGTCCCATGACTGATCCGGAGTTTATTGTTTCTTTCCTAAACTCTGGATGCTCAAAATTTTTCTACACGAGCAGTCTAGAGTTGGGTCTTTCAGATATTCAGATTTAGTAGATTATCTGGAGTTAGTTCGGTCTTTGGATCAGACTGCACTTGCTTATCTTTGTGTCTCGTTATTTGGAGTTCAAGCTATTTCTGGATTTGTCTTTGAAGATGAAGATTATCCGCTGCTGATGTTATCGTTTTCCTTTCCGCTGCTATTTGTTGTATCATATCTCTGATGTATATAGATATTCATTGTATCATCATTGTATCTGGATATTGTATCAGATGTTGTATATCTGTATTATTCTTTTTATTCCGCTGTGTTATTTACTTAACTGTGTTATAAGCTCCCGAGAACCAGATTCGGCATTTGAATCTACGGCATTTTGAGTACAAGTGAAGTACGGGTGCCGATTTTCGAAGGTCGACTTTTGGGTCTTGACACCGCATCTCCACACGTCGATTCCCCCAGGACCCAATGATTCCGATGCTACCTCGCCGTCAAACGTCCCACTGTTTCATGGGTGATCAAAATGCTTTTAAACCCTAAAACTCCCTTACGCCGCCGCCATGATCATCAGAAAAGCTTCTCACCATTTTTCCCATGGTCTACAACCTTCCAATTTCCTTCGAAGTCAAGCCCGGCTTCCCAGACTTCGACGATCATCTGAAAAAGCCTAAAAGCCATTTACGGTTCACCTTCGAACTGCTCCATCGATACTAAACTAGAAATCGAGATTTTTGTCTTAAAAATCCTAATTCTCGAAGTCGATTCAAGTTATGTATATGAATCAGCCATCCAGGACAATTTATTTTTAACATGTTTAAAGTTCCTCTGTTCTTTTTTTTACTTCCAGAAAAAAAAAATACTTATTTCACCCAAATATATATTTTAAAACTTTGATAATATTCATACACATAATCTGTTTAAATCCCTAGGCCTAACAGAGATTAGTTGAGGAGAGTTGGGATTTCATCTAAATTTAAACTGTAGAACTTAACAGAGATGATCACAGACCTATACACACCAGTATGTTCATTCATACATACATGTATTCAAATTTTAAACCAACACACATACAAATATTTATCACAGTTTTACTTCAACATATACTACATTCATTAGATTTAAAATTGTTTAAGCTTAATTTACACACAGTTTTAAAAAGGAGGTACTCTGCTTGCCTTTTTGACTCCCTGGAAAATGTATTTTGTTCTTGTTTTAAAAATCCTGAGTTTGATTTTGAACTAACACATTTTGTTAAATACCCTAGCCTAACAAAGGTTTGAACAAGAGAAATTGAAACTTTTATTTTTACTCAAATTTGTACTTTATTTCTTTTAAACAGAGATGAACTTGATATATCATCACATGCACACATCTACTCATATAACAGCTTGCAAACAGATTTCCATCCAGCTTTTAAATGCTACTCATGCATCCAGCTTTTAAATTAAACAAAGTATAGTTTACTCACCAGTAAAAGTTTGAACAGGAGGTTGCTCAGCTTGAATTCTTTGAATCTGTCTTCCAGTTTGAGTTGTGAGTTGTAATTTTACTTCAGACCTTACTTAGCTTCATGGACGAACTAAGATAAGAATTGTCTTGTATAAATTGATATTTATAAATTGAGTTTACTGGGTGATGTAATTTTGTTTGTACAATACATGGTATAAAATCTTTTTGTACAATCATAGCCAGAGATATTTGTATTCTTTAATTTGCGTAGCCTGGTATTCCAATCCTCATGGTGGCTGAAATGATATGCATTGTGTGCTTAGGATATTAACATTAATTGCTTTTGTCTTGTTTTACAAGTCTACTTACTTATCTACACTTTGTTTGTTCAAAAATACATAATATTGTCTTCCTTAACAAGCTTTTGTAGATATTTCCTTCTTGTTATTTTACTATGCAGATTTATTTTGGAGGCTGATAGATGTATATTTATGTGCTAGAAATGATGTTGCTTTAGCTAGCATTAAATGCTTGAGTACTTTATGTATCAACTTACCTTCTTTTGCTTGCCTATTTACAAACATATTTTACAGTCAACATACATACAAAGCTTGGTTTGTATTTATACCTCATGTACATATATAAAGTTGGTTTAGTCAATGTTACGAATTTTTAGCCTAAGTATTTAGTTCCAATCTTAACACAAATGCTTATTTTTATTTCTATGTTAAGTTTTGACTATCAAACATTTAATTTACATTCATATATTTTATACTTACATTCAAATATTGGTAAGACTATAGTTTCTTTCCTTTAAAACATCATCGCCAAAATTACGTTAAATACATATATATAGATCAAAAGTTAAATAGTAGAGCCTTATATTAATTCAATGCGAATACGCAAAATTTTATTTTAAATATTTGAAAACTCTCTATTTTGAATTCCCGGATCAAAGTTCTCCCAAAAATATATACATGGAAGACTTTATTTATTTTTAAAATGATAAGTTGATATATGCTTATTTATATATATATATATATATTTTATTATGGTTATCTTATCTTAATTTAAACGATGGAGTTTATTATTTATTTCCTATGAGATTTTCGTGTCCAGATATTCTATAATTCAATATTTATTATAGTTTTCAAATCAATTTATATATCCATATATTTGAATTATTAGAATTTTATTCGTTCAACTTATCAAAAATTACTATTTCGTTAATAAAATCAGTTAATTCCCCAATTAACAGACATTCAAAAATCCGGGTTATCACACCTCTTAGTCATATAATTTACTACGCTATTAATAACTAATCGTACTAGATATAACTAATACGAATATTGTCGTATATTATGCTATATATATATATATATATATATATTTAATCGATGGACGAGGTTATGTGTGTGCGTGTATTCCTATTTCTATCTCATTAGTTCCTATGCTTAGGAATTCCAGAACATACTTATATGTACATTCTGTAAGGAACATTTATTTTCACATTTTAATATATTAGAGCCATCTTTCATACAATGGATTACCATTATAACTTTCTGTAAATTACCCTAAAAATTAAAATTTTGCTCCGTTTGAAGTTACAAGAAATTAACTCTTTTCTTTTATTGAAATAGACAATGGAAACTACAGAGGAGAACATCTATACTTTATATATCTCCTTTTGTGTTGGTATATTTCTTATTTTTTCAAATGATGCACTTTTAATACATAGTCGTCGAATTAGATAATTTATGAAAATTACATGGAGATAAATACAACTAAATTTTACCCTAAACTCACCCAATAAATTAAAACATAGAAATTCACATTTCAAATCAAATTAGTGTAATCTAAATCTATACAAACAATTTACAACCCAATTATCATAAATTTAGAATATCTTGCAATCTTATCAACATTCCACTTTAACAAATTTAGGGATTGATTTTCGAATTTCCATAACAGGGTGTAAATACCATTTCTATTCCAATTACCTAACTTAAAGAATATACAGACAAAGTTTCATTGAATACATTCTTCCTAAGCTTATAACTTAATGGATCTTGCATATGCATAATAATTAAATAAAATTCAACAAGATAAATTTCAATGTTATATACAAATCATATAATTTCCCACTCACCTTTTAAGCTTTCCAAATCTTCTAAATCTGAATCCATTTCTTTAATTGACTCCTTTTCCTTTCCAATCCAAAAATATGTATAACATAATATATACATACCATTAGAAATATAAATATGAGAAAAGATTTGGATTAAATGGAATATAGATATATAATAATGAAATTTACCATTTTACGCAGTATTGATTCGCTCCACTTCTTCATTTTTTATTTTCTGCCCTTCTCCGATTATATATGTAATATAATATTTTATAATTAATAGAAATAGCAGAGAAGTGAAAATGATAGAGCTCCGTTGCTTTGATTAGAAAATATGAGAAGAAAAATGAGGGGCTGAGCCAGTATTTATAGGCGCTCGAATCAATAATATCGGTTATGTTAAAATAACAAAATCCGAACCGTTCAGCAAAAGTTCAAACCTAGCCGCCACCTTACAACTGATATGCCGCTACCTTATAGGCGGTCGACCACTACCGGTTGACTGGCCCAAGGAGGGGGTCGAACAATGGTCTATGCAATTATTATTATTTATTTCCTTTTTATTATTATTTTCGTTTCAAAAACATTAAACATTAATAACTTCTTCGATTGAACTCCAATCGCAAACTCCAAATATAAAAGTTGCTCAGAAAATCGCCACGAATACAATGGTACCAGTTTCGTGGCTAAATTTCAATGTTTGCTCAAATTCTATTTTTAAGCGTTAGTAATTATTTATTAATTATAGTAAATTTTACAGGGTGTTACATTATCGTTTAAATTAATAAAATTAGATTTTGTTGAAAAATGTGTAGGCAATAAATTCGGTCAAACTGTCGCACCACTAGCTAAGGCGGTGTGTAAACATTAATATTTGAATTGTTCGATATTAAATCTTGATTAAATTTACATCTTTAAGTCGCACAACCTCAATGTTGAATACTCTAAAATACCATTTGATTTAAGTAAATTATAATTGTTATTAATAAATTAAATAAATTAATATCTATGAAATATTAATTATTAAATTTTATTTGATTTGTTTGAATCAATATTTAATAAAGTACGTAGTAAAAAGTTATATATGTACACACCGATATACGACATCAATAAATATTTAAATTGGATTTAAAATGAATAAATACATATTGGATTTGGAAATTTCCATGGGTCCATTGAGCCATTATATAGCCAACCATACTAGAAGGGAGGAGAAGAGATTTTTGTTTCAAAAATATGTTTTCGAATTGGCGTAAATAAGAGGTAAAATGGGATATCTGGATCACCACTTTTTGCTCATTTCTACCACCTATACAAACCACACATCCTCTCTCATTTTTAGTGGAGATTTAGCCTCAAATCTTATCCCATCATGGCTGAAAATACAAGGGTGCCTTACCCTTCATTTTCCAATAAAGTTCAAATAAAATTAAATCCACTTCAAAGGTGTGGCGTTCTCTTCTAGTTAGCTGCATTTATGGAGGAGTCAAGATTGGATCTTGAGGAGCTACATTCAACATTCAAGGTTCTCTTCATTGGCTACGTTTTGGTAATAGTCTATTTTAACAACTATTCCGTATATGTATGTATGTATGTATATGTGTGTATTGTTGTTCGTCATCTTATTTGTATTGATTTTATATTATAAACTATGGCAAATTTATGTATGTATTTGCTGTCTAACTTTGTATACATGTATAAATATTTAAATTGTTTAAAAATACAAATATACATACATATATCACACATACCCACAAAATAGATGTGTGTGTATTTCTGCCATTCAAAAATAATTAAAAAATAGAAATAAAAATGTTTTAAACTAATTTTAAAATTCAAAATATAATTTTTAATTAGTATGTACATTTACAGATTAATTTATTAATATATACATAAATATATGTATTTCAAATAATTATAATATATATAGTATATATCTTAAAGTTTTGAATTATTAATGTACAAAAACATGGTTTTAATGTTAATTCACTACTAGAAAAGGCTGATATTCCGACAGCACCTAGCAACGGCTTCCAACGGGCCGTCGGTGGCGGTCGAAAATTCGCGAATTACAGGGCTCAACCGAGCCTTCTTCTTCCTCATTTCCAGCACGAATTTTTTCCTCCAAAAATCCCCAAATCCCTCATCTAAGCTTCCAATCACTAATTTCGAGCTTTCCATCCTTTGTTGGTTCGGGAGGTTCTGGAGCTGATTGACTGGAGTGATAGGTAAGTTTTTTTTGTTTGTGTCATTGTTTTGTAAGTTTGGATGATACATTAACTTGGTGGAGTTGGATTTGAGCTGTTGTGTCTATTGTTTAATGATACATTTGGTGGTAGTAATTCTAAAATTTGGGAGTTGATGGTGAGGAGTTGGTGAAGGATTGATGTATATATTGCACAATTAGATGTATGTAAATTATGGTAGCGAAGTTTGGTTTAATTTTATATGAATTATGTTTGATTTATTTCTTTATGATATTTGATTATCTTTCTATGGTTTGATTTCATATTGAATATCTATTGAGTTAGGTGAAATACATTGTATTTATGGATTATAAATGGAAGGCCAAATCGCAGCAGAAATTCATAAAAAAATTCCAGGTTTTCAGATGGCTTCCGACGACCTTTAAGCCAAAAATTACCGACAGATTCCGCCGGCTCGAGACGGCCCAATTCCGACAGCTCTCGACGGCTACCGACGGCTTTTGGCACAAAGCGTGATCGTCCATGTGTCTTTCGACGGCCGTCAGAAGCCGTCGAAAGCCGTCGGAAAATCAGTCGATGGAGCCTGTCGGGAGTCGTCGAAAAATCTGTTCACCGACGGATTTTTTGCAGCAGCTATTTCGACGACTCCCGACGGCTTCCGACGGCCGCCGACGAGCTGGAGCCGTCGGAAAATGGTTTGCCTCTTGTAGTGATTAGTACGGGTTACATTAAATTAAAAAAATTAAAACGAAAATCCATACGGATTTGTAATAAATATTATTATTATTTTTTAAATAAAAACATTTCCACTGAAAGAAAAAAAACATTTGTTCATTATATGTAAATATATTGCTAACTTATAATTTATGAATAAAATTTTAAAATAAAATATAAAATATTTTAGAAGTCCATTTTTATATTTTAATGGTTTGTTTAAAAAATATTATATATATATATAAACACATATCAATACTTGAAACTTGAACTTAAATTTAAAATAGATATTTTTCTTTAGATTTTGGTTTGTTTTAAATTTTAAACTTCCTTCATATATTTTGGATATTAATTTAAATCATTTTGAATTTCTTAACATTTTTTAAATAAACAAAATTGATATATAAATGTTTTATATACATAAATACATGTGTGCACGTGCGCTTACATGTATTAGTGTGTATATAAATGTACATAAATAATAAATTAATTATGGACAACAAATATGTATATAAAAAGACAAATATGTCATTACAATGTAAATCTTAACACTTATATATAAGCATATTAAGTCATGTACGCTTTTAAATGTTGCACATGCACTGTACACGTATATGTGTATTTGACACACGCACAAATATATATACATATACATACATGCATATACATACATATATATATATATATATTAAATAAAATCAAATCTGTTATATAAACAAATAAAATAAAATAAAAATTTTATTTAAATTTATCTAGGCAACATCTAAATTAATTTGGATGTTGTAGATCAAATAAGACCTAATAATAAAAATTAAAATTCATCCATTTATCGCATTGGGTCTCCTTTTTTAAGTATGACTTTAGGCCCCAATAGGAGGCTTAATTCATTAAGGAAAGGAAGCCAAGATAGACGTCTAGCTAGAGAGATTCATCAATCTACAGTAAGGAAGCTTTTCATTAAAGGATTATGATAACCAACTCAAAATCCTGGGCATCCCAAGAAAGAAGACTGCTACGTTTGCTGAAGTACTACGCTTGTCACTCAAAGATTGTGTTCTCGTTCATCCATGGGGCGAGATTTGAGAATTTTGTGGAGCTGACGATCATGCGTTAAAAGTTCTCATGCTGAAAAACGTAGTAGTAGTGGCGGTGACAAAAGTAAAAGTCTTATCCACCTTCAAACATCATCCAATACTTTACTTCACTCTTAATTTTCTTCTTATATCCAAAAAAAATATTTTCTTCCTTTTAATTCTAGCATCATCGGGCTTAAATTCGTCACCCTTACAATTAGGGGTGGTTTTTTTTTCATTATTCCATTTTCCATGGATTTTCATCCGCTAATTTCCTGGAATCTCAATTTTCGTTTTTTTCCACCAAAAGAATGCTGGAAGGAATTCCTTCCGTTTGAACCTGGAATACTTTGGAATTTCTGCTGGAAACATATTCCTTCCATCAGCTTAAGTCCAACTTAATTTAATGGCCAAGCCCATATATTTATAAAATACAAGTAACGAGTAATCGTTTCATTTTATTTCTCTCTCGCTTGCAATTTCAGACGCCGTTTCTTCAAAAATTTAAAATCCCTAACCCTAATTTTCTTCTTCCCTCTAATCCTCGCTTGTTCTGATCTGGCTCGCATCGTTGTCATCAGTATTCGCATCCTTCTCATGCTTGCGACTGGGGTATAGTTAAAAACCTTAGCCCTAATTGGTTATTTTTGCTCAGGTACTTCAATTTTATGTTGTTTCTTTTAACTTTGTGAGTGATGTCGACGCCTATTCTGGTATTTCTAATTTTGGAATACATTAAGACATGGAAATATCTGGGTTCTGAATCAGTTGTTTTAGAATAGCACACAATTATTCACTCTTTTCTGATGACCCAATGCAAATGGGATAATTGAATCTGCATTGAATTACTTTTGGAGAGGAGGTACGACTTTTATTTAAAATCAAACTAAATTTTAAATGTGGATCTTTGAAGGTTCTGTTTTTACTTCTCAACACACCTTTAAGCGTTTTACTGTATATATTTTTACATATCGGTGTAATTTTCAGGTTTATAGTTGTACAGTCAAATTCAAATAGTCTACGTTAAAGTTATTAAATGCATATTTATATATGGGGGGTGTAACTGGAAAGGAATTAGGCTGATGTTGATGTGATAAGCTCTGTTATATACAATAATAAATGTGAATATAAAGCTTGAGTAGAATGTTATAATAAATCTTTATTGGTTAAGTTGATTAAAAGCAAACGATTGGGATTTAAATTCACGCGTACAGCTGTTGGCCACACGTATTTAAATGTAATGGGTTATATGACTTAGGATACTTAAGAACATGTCTGATATTGATTATTTGGTGTTAGGTAAGATCAAGATAGTATTATTCATTACATTTTTTCCTCTTCATGTCATCAAAATGAAAGTTTATGGTTTCTAGTGCGTTGTGGGATCCAATGCTATTTTGTTTCAGCTCCAATGTTCCAAGTTTTTTTAAGTTATTACCTTATTCATTTGAAATTTAATCAAAGCTTATACAACATGTTAACTTCAAACTTACCAGTTGCATGTGTATGTGAAAGTTAATTTGGGATGTTTGAAGGTTCTGTTTTTTTTTTCATACTGTCTATTGCAATGGCATGGTTGAAATATTGCAACTGAAGCAAGTTTTATCTTTAACTGACATAATTTTGGCCTATATAGAATGATAACACTTTAAATGCATGCACTCAAAAGCTCTGTCATATTGCAATTGAAGCTGAAGACAAAATCCTGATAGCAAGGATATATGATAGTGGAATTAGCACCATTGTTGAATCTTTGATGCATTTGCTTTGGTATTTGCTATTCTCAGGAATGAATCTGCCATTTTGCAATCTACTTCTGTAAAGAAGCTGATTCATAGTTCAGTTCTGTGCAGTTTAAGTTATTATTTGTTTTGTATTATGTTAAGGTTATACTGTATTTTTCTGAATTATTAGAAATCATAATGTATTCAAATTATTACTTTGTTCAAATCATTCCAAATCATTACTGTTTTGTATGGTTTTCGAGCTACACTGTGTTCAATTTATTACTGGTTTATATTCTGTTGGTAACTGATGTTTTATGTATATGGTGTCTTCATTTTATTATGGTTTTGTGTTTTCGCTAATGTTTGATGTATAATTTACATTTGAAAATTTTTTCCCGAAAAAAATGGAATTCCATGTTTCTACCGCTTTCCGCCTATTAGAATTCCGGGATTAGCGGTATGGAATATGAAACATGTTGTGTCATTCCGTCAATGATTGGAAGAAACGGAAAATGTCTCGGTTGGTACGGAAACTTTCCGTACCCACCCCTACTTACAATTCTATATTTCAACACTTTCTATTTTGAGAAAAATTACCTGCATTCAATTTCAAAGAGCGCCATTATGATAATTCTACAAGGAAAGTTTACCATGATTCTCATAAACAACTCCTTAATTCTGCATCTCCTTCCTAAAGCACATGCACTCCTCCACTCATATTCAGGGTTGAATCCCTCATCTCTCTCGTTAACTCTTATTCTCCACTAAAATCTCAAACTTACATTATGTTGTAGATGAAGCTATGGTTGATTCTTTTCTTTATATTTCTGAAATAATATTAGTAATTTATGCCCAAGAGATTCAAAAATAAATATTTAGATCCACACTTCAAAAGTCTTCCAGGTCCGGTCCTATGAGTTTTGGTACCTAAAGCCAAAAGTGAAAACAAGGTCTCTATACAGAAACTGATATTATGCCCATTAATTAAATCATAGAAATATTATGATATCCAATTATCATACTATTACTGATTATTGCATAACAAAAACAATTATCAAATTAAGTTAATTAAAACTGTAACTCTGTGAAGCTGTAAAGTGTGAGTCTGTGAATTTCAAAATTGTAAAATGACACCTTTTCTTTTTGAAGCTTTAAAATTGCAAATCCAGGAAGCTTTAAAATTGCAAATCCAAGCAATTATGAATTATCCCCAGATTCCCCACACACAACAGTAAGCGGCGAGCCAGTGACGACTGACGAGTTGTATCATGCAGAGCCAGAATTATGGTTCCAATTCGGAAAAAACTGCAAGGTTTGTGCAAAATAGCTTCCAAGTAAGGTCCAGATTTTTGGTTAAAGAGACACTGAACAACAGCTTAAAATCATGTAAAGTTTGAATCTGATAGGCTTTCAGGCAAATGTTGTCAATATGGAAACATACAAGTTATTGTATTTCACTTGAGAAATGAGAATTGAGATACAACACTGTCAACACATATTACATGAATAAAAAATAACTTAAATAAGGGAATCACAAATCACAGATCATATTGATATTACCTGCTTGCTTAGGTAGGAGAGTCGACTGCAATCAAATGACTAGATGAGATCCACTGGAGCTGCCGTCAGTGCCGTGGTGCCGCTGGAGACTGGAGCCGCCACTTCGCCTAGCCCTAGCTTTGAAGCCCTAGCTTTGAATCGCGAGGAGATGCGATTCGACGAGGTCCGAGGAGATGCGAGGAGTCAGGAGCCCTAGCTTTGGAGGCGATCGACGACGACGAGGAGAGGAATCGCTATTCGACGAAATCGCGGCTGCGTTTTTTTTCTTTTCTTTTTTTCCTGTATGATCGGTAAATTATTTTGTGCCCCCAGAGTAATCGGTGCCCTAAGCGGTTGCTTCCCCCGCTTTGGGGAAGGGCCGGGCCTCTTACCATTAAACTGGTGGTGATCCTCCATTGATATACTTTTTAACTTTAACAAAAAATGTAACACTGCATAAAATTGAGAAAAGCCTTAGGTTTGTATATGTTATGCGTTTGTAAGAAAATTCCTTATGTCAATGGATATTTGAATTATGTTTCGGTTTTTGGAAAGTAGAAAACGTAAAAAAAATTGTGGTTCTCGAAAACTTTTGTAAAATTTAACATGACAGGAAAATGAAGCAATTTAATAAAAATAATAATTTTGATAACAACTATAAATTTGTACGCAAAAATGTAAATTTAGTTTTTGAAAAACTTTTGATAAAAACGTAAATTAACTTGATTTTAGGACTTGATTGTCGCGAAACGTAGGTTTCAACATGGATTAAGATCCTTTAGTTGAGGACCAGAGTAGTAGTACTCCTAGTCAATTTTGGTTGCCATAGATAGTGCATTTCAAGAAATAATGTGCATTTTAATTTCATTTAGGGTGACGACCTACGTAGATTAAGAATATATCTACTCTAGTCCTTTAAGAAATTAAGAGTACCTTGTCCCCTCGTGGCTATAGCTAAGAGCAGCTTGGTTGGGGATCAAATTACCCAAATCAAAACATTTATGTCCCGGTGTGTCCAACCAATCATCACATTTGAAATTTTAGATAAAACTCCAATCAACTTTTGTTTGAAGACTTATGTGCAAAATTTAAAAAACGTTGTGATTGGTTGGACATACCGGAACATCAATGTTTGGGCTCAGTTGATTTTCTCCCGCTTGCTTGGTATATTCTACCAATAGAAAAAACTTATGTATTTGATAATCCAAATGAATTTGACCATAGTAATTACTAAGCTTGGTAACGGATACTTTCAGATGCGGATAGTGTCATATCCGCATTCGCATCTGAAATCATTTTCAGATATCGGATGTCTGCATCCGTGGATACGGGCGGATATCGAATAATTATCTAATTCGCTAACGATCGATAAAGCAAGAAATATAAATAGAAAGTTTATGTTTTGCATAATTTTTTTTTTCAATCCCATTGAAAAATATGATGACAATAATTTTTTTTCCAATCACATTAAATGCGTATAATACAAACTTCTATAATATAGAAAATACACAAGTCTTTCATGGTACTAAATACACAAGATATTAACTATAATCTTGATAGATACAGACGAATAATTTTCGGACGCGGATACTTTTAAATCTGCATTCGTAACCCTTTTCTCAAATATAAAATATTTATCTGCTTTCCAGATAAAGATGCGGATGGATTTCGAATTTTTCGAATATTGATCGACATGCCTATGAAGTACGGAAACTTACTTGCCTTTGCATAATCGTTTCTATTGGATTAAATTTGTTTTTAATCATTTCAGTCTTTTTCATCTGGATGACATATATAGCCTTCAGCTAAATAAGGCAATGAGAACAATTATTGATATGCCATATTTGTCATGATCGTACAATAAAGTTGAACATTGATTGACGTAACATCATCATATCTGCTTGAGCAATCTTATTATAGTCACGAGAGTTGAAGATTGCCTTCCTAGTTCACGAAAGGATACACTCGGAAAACCAAACAAGAATGCAGACATCGACATCGACTATTTTATGAGCCAGCTATCACCCTATAATCATTTTATACAGTGGATGTCCTTGTTTCTTAAATTTCAAAAGAAAAAAGAAATGTTTGATGATGCGCATGCAAACAAGAATAGTTAAGATTCCAAGGTCCTACACGTATACACACCGTCTGTTGCGTCTTTTTTTACTCCCCTCAAAATCTGAAGAATCATCAGATCCAAAAATGGATCATTATACATTAAAAAAGAGAGCTTTGATGTGGTAAGTCGCTTTATAGCATTCCCAACAATGGTGACTCACACCTACACAATTTTGGCTGAGTCGATCAGAGCGTTCCCCATCGGTATTAATACCTAATAAATTTGGGTTCCCACAAAGTTCACAATCTACGTGTGACTATGTGCTGTGAAAGTAAACCCCAACTTTAATCTGACATTATTAACGTCTGATAATAGTTTGATGTACAATATTTAAAATACCAAATAAATAGACAATGATATTATTATTTACCTTTGCGCATCCAGTTACCGACGTTAATAATACCGGATAACTAAATCGACATTAACAATGTCAGATAACTAAGTCGACGTTATTAATGTCGGCTAACCCACTCACTCACATGGTCGTCAAAGGTACCACATGAGTCAATTGTGAGTCAAAATTTGAACTCACTGACCTCGAAGGATCAGTCATTGAGTGACTGATCACCTGCTGGGACAAGTCATTGCTCTCAACCTCAGCAACGTTGAGTGACACACCCCTAGTGTACACCACCAGACATATTTTTAATAGCACTATCAGCCAAGTTATCTGGTATTTATAATGCCGGATAAACTTGAGTTGGATCACACCCCCAAACTTCGCAATCTGCATGCTCTGTGCTATGAAATCATAGTTGTAAGTTTATCCAACATTATTAATTTCTGATATCTTGATGCACAACATTAATCATACCAAAAAAATAGGTGCCAATAACATTATTTAGCATTGTGCATCAAGTAAAGCCATATAACTAAACCAACATTATTAACGTCGATTAACTCACTTGCTCACAAGGTCGCCAAAGCAACCTCACGAGTCAGTTGTGAGCCCAAATTTGGGCTCATTGGGGGTCAGTCACTCATCGACTGACCCCTCGTTAGGGATGATGTCAAAATAACTACAACAAATACTCATGCATGTATTGGTCGGATCACTTTTTTCAACAAATAATTGTGGGTCCCATTTTCTTCCATCAACCGATAATATTTGGATGTTCTGACAAAATCGCTTTCACGCAACCTTGTTTAGCAAACGATTAAATCATATATGATAATCCGAATGATCAAAACTACAAAAGAATAAATATGCAGATATCATATTTGTAAATATGCAATATTATTAGTTAAAAATAGAGATTTAACCAAGTTTATATTCAAAAATGTTACGGTTAACATTTAGTTACAGTGAACTATTTATGGAGAGTGAGCTACACCTAAAGCAGCATAACCAAAAGTTGAGATTGGGGATGTCACAATTTGAAGGAGTTTGAAGGTTGGAGGAGTTTGTCTTTGACGAATTTTTACTATTATCATTGTCATCGTCATTGTGATCGTCGGTTATTCTATTTAAAAATAAATTTTCTCCACTACTTATTAGAAAAGTTGCAAATTAACTGCTTTAATTTGCTAATGTCAAATTTGGTTTAAATGTAACATGCCGACATTTTAATTTTTGATAATGTGAAATTCTTTTTAGATGTCAAAATAAGTTTGAATATATTTTGGATTGAATTAATCGATTAACTAAAGTTAACTGTTAATCCATATAAAATATTCACTTTATACAGGATCAATGAAAAATAATATATGCATTTTAAATTCTAAATACAAGACTTTTCCTACGCTTAATTCTTAGCTAAAGATATTTCTTGAATCCAATTTCTAATTCGAATCTCAATGAAGGAAGGCTACCCAGTTTCTAATAAGTTAAATTTAATTCAAGAAACAACGTCAAACAAATTGCCCAATTTTGAATTCAAATAAAGAAATAACCTCAAACAACATCATTCAAAACTAATTCAAACAGAAAACCCAAAATAAAATCGATTTAAAATTTACCCATTAAAAATTGGATGTGTGAGGCGAAGTCTTCAACCATAGCTTGAGGCAGAATTGAGGCATTAGGGTTTTGAGGCGAAATTGAATTACATGAGCTAGGGTTTTGGTGGTTTATAATCTCCATTTTGTTTTGATGTTTCATGGAATCGTGGGTCACCTGACCTCATCAATGTAAGATAAGTCTTGGTGCAGGAGATCGAATATGGACACATGTATTTGATCAAAGAATATAAAAAGCAAATGTAGTAGAAATAGTAAAGTAGATAACACAACCGATTTTATATTGGTTCAGAATCTATATCCTACATCTTGTCTAATAACTTCCTCTTGAATTTTCACTAAACAACTCTCACTTCATTCGGAGGAGTATGTTTCTATAGTTGCCAGAACAATATAACTAGACTTTAACACAACTGCTCGAGGACACCACAATAGAACTTCAACCTTACCAACTACTCGAACTTCAACAACTTAACAGTAGCACAAAATCTGACTTTCCTATGCCTTACTACACTGATATGTTAACATCGTATTACAAAAATCCTATAACCAGCACAAATGATTCTGAGTGGAGATGTAGAGGCTTAAGAGGTCGAACATACCAGAATGTTAGTTTGCTTAAATTGAATGATCACTAGTTTTATAATTTATTGAATTTGGAAGTGAATGAGTTGATTTTGAAGGAAATAGAGATCAAACAATAAAAGTCGAGCAATGAATATACAAAAGAGGTGGATCTTGGGTGTTTTTATAATCTTTGTAGAGATGTAATTACAGAGCTATAATGCTTGAGGAAGATCAGAAATGAAAAGAAGAAACAATAAGAACGAAGAGGATCGACATAATAGAGTTAGGGTTATGCCCTAGAGACAATATTTAATTTGTTACATATATCTAACTCGATGACCAATCTTGTTCAATGTAAAAGGTGTTCTCTTTCTATTATATACTTGTTATATTATGATATAATTAATTAATTAATTTAAAGTGTATTAAATAGAAAATCCTTAAATGATATGTTATATGATAGTAATTACAATGTGTTGTAATCATTATAAATTTATCGTATTAAAAATAACATATTATTTAAAGGATTCCTGGTCAAGATATTTTGAGATGGGATATCGATACAAAAGTTGAGACTAGAGTGCATAATACTCTCCAAATGTTGGACAGTGTATTATTCATAGTTGTTGGGGGCACCAAGGGGTTATGGTAGTTAATGTATAACTATGGAATGATTCACTCGAGAGTTCTTTATTGGTTAATATAACTAAGGTCAAACAGATAATCTCAAAATGACGATGTTACAAAGTTCCCTCGACCTGAGAATATTGTAGAACTTTAATGTGGATGCTCCACTTTGATTATACTTAAATTATGGCATGGTATCCATTGAACGACTATAGTGGGGTCCGAGTTGAAGCAGTAGAAGTAAAACACTGTTCAATAAAGAATTCGTCACCTTTATTATATGAGGTTAGTATCACGGTCAATTATAGTCAACTCAAAGTCAAAGCCTAGGGCCCATAGCAGTACGGTTAATAATAATTATTATTATTGAACCAAGGATTTATGTTTGGAATTAAAAAGATGAATATGGACAACTATGGAATTTCTACCAAAACCAAATTCCGTAAGTCCTAATGTGATATAGTTTTGGCAAAGAGAATTAGTATAAATAATCGTTACTACCGGATATCGCTTATAATAAATAAAATTGGTTTTTACTGAAAGATGCATAAGTGATATTTAGCCAAAATATCACACCACTAGCTAAGGTGATGTGTGAACATTAATATTAAAATTGTTCAATATTAACCACTGACTGAATTTACACCTTTGAGTCGCACAACCGAAATGATGAATACTCTGAATGAACCACATGATTTAATTAATTTATAATTTTTATAAATTAATCAAATGAATCAGTATTTATCAAATATTAATTATTTTATTTTATTTGTTTGAATGTCATTAGTATTTTATAAGTGCATGTATAAAAGTTATACACGTGTGTATCGATATATGATGTTAGTAGAAAATTTAATTGGATTTAAATAGAATAAATACTAAGTGTATTTTTAAATAAATGAAATTAATTAAATTTTACAAAATATTAGTCATTAATAAAATATATTTTAATACTATTAGCATTTAATATATATATATAAGTTATAAATGCAGGCAGTGATATACGATATCGGTAGAACATTTAAATTGGATATAAGTGAGATTAATGCTAATGGGATTTTACAATTTTTAAGGGTCCATGTGGCACTATCTATGGATGGCTATGCATATAGAAGAGAGAGATTATTTTATTAATATTTAATAAATATTTAGAGAGTGAATGTTTTAAGGAAGGAATATGAAAGGTTTTTATCATTCCTTTAAAAATATCTTCCTTCATTTATTTCATTTTCTCCTGGAAAAAAATTTCCCTCTCCCTCCCATCAAGTAAAGGCCGAATTGTCATGGTGGTATAGGATTAAAATTTCCAAAATAAAATAAAAATTGAACCAAAAATTAAAATATTGTTGTTGTCACTTCATCCTTATAAGATCTAGAGACCGATTCAATTGAATCTATGAGCTTTGCTCACCATTCAAGGTGTAAACCATTGGCTTCAATTTTAGATAATTCTAATTTTACTTAATTGTATATTCATCATGTTTACATGAATTATGTTCTATTCATGTTATATCTCTTCTATATTGTGTGTTCATCTTGTAATATAACTCATATCCCCTTTTCGTCCACCTCGGTTATTTTTATGATCGTCATATTGATTTATTTAGATCTCCATTTGTCCTACATCTCCATTGACTGTATGTTTATTATGATTGTCATATTTCAAATCCTTTATCTGATTTAATTGTTTGTCCATATTCTTTGTTAGGGGTGAGAAAATGGTTGGTTCGGTTTGAAATCGACCAAAAATGTTGAAACCAAAATAACTATTTAAGAAACTTAAACCGAACTGAACCAAACTAAACGAATATTTTTTAAAACCAAAACCAACCAAACCAATAATATTTGGTTTGGTTTGGTTAGTTTATTTGGTTTATCTTAAAATGAATTAGATCTTTTGGTTGTTTATATAATATAAGATTAAAACAATTAATTGGGTCCGGATGATGCAAATATTTTGAGAAATATACTCCTCTTCCAAAAATACTAATATGAATCCAAAGAAGAAGAAAATATTGTTATGAAATATTATAAATAATAGCGGTGCCAGTAGTAATTTTGTCATTTTAATATAAAATAATTTTTAAAGTTGATTTAGTTGGTTGGTTCAGTTTTCAAATATTAAAAACCAAACCCCGAACAATAAACAAAATTAAATAGAAACTAAAACCAGCCAATTAACTAACAAAACCAAACCAAACCGACCAAACTTAATTAGTTTGTTTGATTTATTTGGTTTTAACCAATAAATGCTAACCCTTATCCTTTGTATAGGTAGATCTGAATTATCTTACAATGAATTTGTATGTGCCTAAGTCGGACTACTTTTGTCAAAATTTAAAATTATTTTTTATAAAAAATGTAAACTATTTTATTACATTATATAAAATTTTGTAAAATTTGTACACATAAACATAAATAAACTGTATTTGTTGATCGTTTAAACTTACTTTGAAAATTGATTTCTTATGTTATGGTTATTTTTTAGAAAGTAATTCTTTTGGTTATTATATTCATGAAAGTAAAAGTTTCATTTTGTTCTAGAATTCATAACATGTCTTTGTGTTTATATATGAACTTTTATATTCACTACCTAAGTTAAAAGATAGAATTAAATTTGTTAACATTAAATATAAACATATATGTTACTTAAATTACAATCTTTATATATACATATTTTATTTTAAGTTATTTATACACACACACACACACTTGTGTTTGTGTTATTTTAACTTAAACCAAAATGGACTTTTATGTAAAACTGTATGATTTATTTTCGAATTCTTCCTTAATTAAAACCAGTGTTATAGCTGTTAATTCTTGATTCGAATACGTATAATATAGGAAAATGTATTTTTTACATGTATATATGTAAACTTATCTATTATTATACATATACATTTTAAAGTGACAACGAAGGCATATACAAAGGGACAAATGAGTTCGTTGGTGTGTAAATCCCAAAACATATACACGGTCACATTAACCGTATACACTACTTATTCGTTGCACTTACATAATACTCACTAAAGTATATTTAGATATACTCATAATTTATGTTATGTATAAATTGCTCATTAATGACACTTAATAAATAATTTAATTTAATTAAAGAGAGAAATGAAAGGTTTCTCTCTCCAAATAAAGCTAAACTTCCCTCGATTATCTACATTACTTTTAGATAGAGAAACGAATGGTTTCCTTCTCTAAGTTAATAAGTAATTGTTACCCACATGGTTGTATTTGATACACTCATACATTTAAACTAAATTCAAACTCCATTTAGAAAAATTTTAATATGATTTTATTTAAAACTATATTAGATTGGATCTATATACTTTTAGACTTCATAGGCCTAAAAGACCCAAAGTAGAAGTTTTTTTGAAATCCACCTATTTTAACCGCTTCCGAATTTTTGGTTCTAACAATTGTATGAGAGCCCAATAGTCTATGCGGTCTAAATTAGTCATGTTAGGGTCAACTTATTAAGCTTACCCATTTATAGCGTGTCTAGAAAAGTAGTGCCTCGGCTAGGTTTGGATAATCAAATACTCTTCCCTACCTGATTACCGACTGGGCGCGAAAGGTGAACCGAGTCCAAAGGTCATCCCTAATAGGAAAGACCCGATTTAAATTTGGGCCTTGGGTTAATTTCAAAATCTACTTTGTAATTAAAAATCTAATTTAAAAGTTAAACTTAAAGTAAGAGTATATGTTAACAATGTTGGAACTGGGCCAGCCCAAAGCGGTGGTGGTGGGTGTATTTCAATTTTTTTTATCCTATTGGATCTTTATTGGGCCTATGAAGTCTAATTCATTTAGAAAAATTCTAAATTTGTTTTAAATAAAATCATGCATTTTATTTAAATTTAAGTATTTCGCAATGTAAAGTTAATTGAATGATTTAATTTATATATATACATGTATCATATACATATGTGTGTGCATGTGTAACATAATAATTTGTGAAGGGTATAACATGCCTGTATGTAGATGTTGGGATTTACATCGCAACAGATACATTAGCTCATTTTGTATGTATTGTATGTTGTCTAAATATGTGCATAAATATATAATGCAAAGTATATTTATATAAATACATATACATATATTTAAAATATATTTTATAACTAAAAGTCTCAAAATTAAATATATATATATATAATTTAAAACATTTGTATAAATATATATATATATAATTAATTAAACATATAAAATTATACATACATACATACATATATATATATATATAATAAAAATTATATATATATAAGGTTAAATAAAATGTATATATATGAATAATTAATTACATTCAAATATTAAAATATAAATATATATATATATATATTTTAAAATTATTTCCAGATCGAAATTAGCATAACAAACATAAAAGAATAATTTTATAATTTTATCATTATTATATATATATATATAATAAATAGTTTTGATCATGATAATTAAAAATATTAGGAATAAATATAAAAAAAATTAGATTTTAAAATTTATGAAAATTTAAGATCATAAAATACAAGTTCAAAGTTTTTTCATGATTTTGTGAAATAAAATATTATTTTTAATAAATAAAAGAAATGTTCAACCGAAGTAATTTAATTATTAAAAATATTAAATATTTACAAAAAATTTTGAATTTTTTTCTGTGGGTTACTGCCTAGATGTAGTAATTTTAAAAAATATAAAATCTAATTTTCAGTGCAATAATTAGTTTAGATATAATAAACAATTCAAATAATCAATAAAATATAATTTAAAATTATTTATATATATAAAGTTGATTTTTGAATTTTATAATTCATATTATGTATAAATAGGTGTAAGGAAAAATTCTAAGTTGTTTATACATTGTAAATATACATATATGTAATTATATGTTTAAAATGCACATTAATCTATATTTAAATTAATATATAAATATAAATAAAATAATTAAAACTGACAAAATTTAATTTTTTACAGAAAATTAGATTTGTTTACATATAAATTATAACACATAATAATATAACCATGCACATAACTAAACTAATTTGTGACAACTACATATACCTACGAAAATCTCACCTAACTAGATATACAACATTAATATATATACAGATTTGGGATTAATTAATATTAAATCTTAAAATATGATATGATTACTGTAATATATAAATAAAATACCAATTGATGATGCCTTTGAGTCCACTTGAATCAATGAATTCCCTTCCCTAGTTATGATCGATCCGTCAGATTGCAAGTCCGGAATCGTCGACCTTTTCTATCAAATAGTGCTTTTACTTAACTTGAATTGATTTGAGATTCTTAGAACTGATATGGGGATTTATTTCGACCATCAAATTTGATAATTATGGCAGGTAAAAGTTGTTTTTGATTAAGGGTTTAGAGATCCATATATAGCCTTGTACAAGAGATATATTAGGACAATCTCATTACCTATTCTCTCTTAATCTTAGCCATCCATCTCTAGTTCTAATCCTAAGTTTTAGTCGCCTCCAATAACTTGTCAAAACCAAAATTTGCAGCCCTAGTGATGGGCTTTAAACCCATTTAAGCCCAAGCCAAAATGCTATGCAATTAAATCTAATTTAATCGCTTATCGATATCGTATATCGATTGATACATTTATAACTATTATAAATATATAACACACTACACCACAGATAGGATTTTGGCGCAACCTTAGGCGGCACATTTGATACGGCTATAAGCCGTATCAAATTTTAATACGACTTATAGCCGTATCTATATTATTTAATATGGCTGTAAGCCGTATTAATATTTGATACGACTTATAGCCGTATCAAAATCTATGCCTCTTTTCGTGGGAAAATTTTCCCCAAAACGCACACCCTCCCTCCTTTTTTTATTTCCAGCTTTAATTTTTTTTCCCGTGCTAATTTAGGTTTAAATCGCCATCTCCAGAGAGCCTTCCACCGATCGATCGAACGTTGCTACGTCGTCCATCAGAGCCTTCGTCCATCGTCGGCATTCCCCCTTCCCAAATCAAGGTATTGTTCATGACATCCTTAAAAGCAATACAAGATTATTATCTTCTCCTTAATGGTTTTTTTCAGTTGAAACTCCTACATCGTATCATTGTATTTCCTTCACTCGATTTTGTATTGAAGAACCGCTACTTCACTTTCAAACCAATAGAAACGAGTAGGGCATGAGGAAATTGACAGGATTTACTCATTTCAACATGTTACATGTGCATGTGCATTGAATTAATAAATTCAACGAGTGGAAGAGTCTTTAATTACTAATGAAAGTAATAGCATAGGTTAAATATCCATAATAGCCATGAGATGTAGTGCGCCATAAATAAACTCCGATTAAACGTTCGTAATGTGTTTGAGTAATCATGTAGTTGCATTAAAAATGATAAAGTGCGATTATGATCATTTGTTAAAGCGTCCTATAAAATATTGCCATTAATGAGGATTCGGTCTAGCAAAATCCATTAGCGGTAGAGTGTTGGTTTTGGTTTTACTAAGTATGATAATTAGTAGCTAGCAATATGTTTGTAACAATTTCACAATGTCGAGAAACACAAATTTAGTTATGTACGCTGTAATCGTCTTTGAACATGAATATTGACTGCGTTATGATTATGAACCATTGTTTTATTCTTGTTTCATATTTGCAAATCTGATGTCATGAGCAGCAGACGTAACGATTATAACAAAGTCGTCTACGTATTTTGAAAGTAGAATGAATGCTGCGACTGACTGTAATACTGCGACTGCGACTGCATGTCTATTATGTTTTCTGTCGAATGGAAATTCCAGTCTTTCAAGCTATTCGTATCGTCAATGAGATATTAATGTTCGTGTTCATATTTAAATAGCCAATTTGACGTCTTAAATTTCTTTCCTTAATAAGCGACATTCGACCACCAAAATATGAGTTGGATACCTTTATGCTACATTTCTTTAAGCTAATATCTTTTGAAATTATTATTTTTCCAGTTAGACATTTAATTCCGTTGTATATGGTTCTGACATTGTATATGGTTTTGACATTGTTGTATAAGTGGATAAAATTATTATTAATGGCGCAAGCCAAGTATCAGGAGAGGGGTAATGTATAGACATTACTCCGATGCTACAAAATAGCGCCGTTGTAATGGCAAATTTTTTGGAAACGATTTGGTGCTAATGTTGTATATTGTTCTGACATTGTTGTATAAGTGGATAAAATTGTTGTTAATGGCGCAAGCCAAGTATTAGGAGAGGGGTAATGCATAGACATTACTCCGGTGCTACAAAATGGCGCCGTTGTAATGGCAAATTTTTTGGAAACAGTTTGGTGCTAATGTTTAAAATAAACCCTATATTTTGAGTTCCAATTTGTTGAAATTTAAATAGTCCATATATTTTAACTATTTAAAATTAATTAAATGTTTAAAATCATACTACAAAATTCTAGGTCGTACAGGAAAACAAAAAACGATCATGAAAAAGGCATGCGTATAAATCTTACAAGGAAGTTAATTGTTTACTAAATTATATTGTTCTTTACTAAACAATTTATATTATGAACGATCAAGTAGCTTGAATCATGTAAAATTACTAACTTAGAAAATGAAGTTACAATTGTTTCCCCATAAAGCTTTTTTAAAAACAATGATGATATCAAGTTTAGATATGTCCTCACAATTTGATGATGGTGAATTATCATGTGGATTAAATCATGTTCTGACCCGATATTGAATTTCTTTGATTGTCTAGAATGTATTTACTCATTGTTTTAGAATTTGAACTTTTCACATTGCTGTGGAAAAATTTTATGGGTTTATCCCCCGAGTGAGCCATTTGAATTTCAATTTCTGCAAGTTTACAATAGTAGTTTTTTCTGGCAGATCATGTCAATTTTCATTATTTCTCTATGTCCGCCAACGAATTCAATTTTTCTGGCAGATCATGTCAATTTTCATTATTTTCTGGCAGATCATGTCAACTTGCAACTAACTTACTAAGTTTGTTTTGCTTTCGTAAGCAACTTTTTTAGTTAAAAAAAACATTTTCTTTTCATTCCAAGTCAAAATGTGTTGCATCTTTGTTCAATTTTTTCTGTCTAGATTTTGTACTATTATGAATAAGGGCAGTATATTTATAATGTAATTTAACAATAATCCTGCTTTATATCAGATGATTTTACCGACATGATTTCCTTAAATGGAATTATTAAGAAAGATATATCATCAAAGTAAAAGAGATTTGTGTCAGCATATACAATTTACTAGATAAGTATACGAGGATATAATCTGATTTTTATAGTCATGCTTAATTTAATAATGAAATTTTGGGTCTTAAAGGATAATTGATATATTATAGTATTACAAGAACATTTAGATACTTAGCTATCAAAGTAAGGAAATTTCCCAAATAAGATTATAAAGTTACATTGCAACTTGGCTTTTAAGCTGCATTGGCTGTTTACGAAAAAGTTCAGTTACATTGGCAATAATGTATATAGTGCTTGTGAACATGATGTGATAACCTGCCCAAGATAATGCATTGTTTTCCATTTTAATGAGAACCCATTACTGGTATGTAGTAAGATCAAAAGCATAAAAGCAAAGCGTACCCTGCCACCATGCAACTCTGTTCACAACATTACAAAAAATTCCATGGATATCGTAATGCTATCTGTTTGTATGGTGAAATCCTTTGTAATTAAATCATCCCATAGCAGTTTTATGAAGGAACTGTAGAAGCATGCATATCAAAGTCTCTACCAAAAAACTTACATACTAAATATTATTGCTTTGGTTTTGTTGTTGTAGTTGCTGCTACGAGTTGATGTATTTAGTACAGTGATTAAGTGTATGCATGAGTCTTTTTCAGAGAGATAATACGAAGGGTAAAACCCTGATTTGGATTGAACCACTGATAATTCAAGTCTGAAATATCAAATATAACCCTTTTCTCTCTTTCCAACTTTTGGCTATGTTAGATAGAATCACTCATTTAGTAGAGCGATTAAGTGTATGGTCATGCTCGATACTTCCTCCGTTGATCTTTTCTATAGTGGCTGCTGCCATCACCCTTTTTTATAGCAGTCAGCACAATTTCCTCCCTATCATTCTAATAATCTTGACAATTGAGGTGTACTCTATTAGAAACTCAATCATTACTTCTTACCTCAAGACACCAACCTTAATTAGACTATACCCACATTTTACATGCATTGATTAGTATAATAAATTTGTACCTATATAAAATTTTCACACTAGTTTTGCGAGTAAGGGAGTTTTCTCTTATTCATGCATATACCAAGACTTTTTACCAATTAATTTGATAGAAAGATATTGCCCAATTCTTTTCTTGATGAAATTAAAATAAATTTCAGATTACATGCATTGATTATCATTTCTGTAATGTTGAAAGCTCAGGTAATATTAACAAACAAGATCATGATGACTTTACATAACAACGATTCAATATCGAAAAAAGAGCATGATTACTTCCAGCTAGCATCCATACTTTACCCATCATCAAAATTGTTAATGGAAGTCTTATGTTTATTTTATGTTATGCAAACAGCACAGACAGCCTGCATTCTTCTCAGGCAGCTCATAAACGTTTTCATTCATTGCTTGCTCCGTACCTTGATTTGCATCTACTGCAACTTTTATCATACGAATATTCATAGATTATTTATCAGTTTATATCATCTTTAACTCCTCTATTTTCCCCCACTGCAGATTTAGATGGATTAAGAAACAAGATTCACATAAAATTCAAATTTATTAACAAGTAATTCAATAAGAAGCTAGTATTTTTGTATATTCAAAGTTAAATATGTAGAATTAATCTTACAACAAATTTCTCAATATAATTTCAAAAATATTCTTTTCGAGCAGTTGGAACGAGGATCCATTGAAGGGCAAGTCTCATGTTCTATTAAATATGATATAGGAGGGCAGTATGTCTTTCAGCATAGACAAACAATGGATAAATGAATCAGATCTAAGATCTACATACTATATAGACGGGGTGCAGAAGTTCATTAGTTTTGTTGAAGAAAACGGTGGTAAGAAAGGATTGTATTTATGCCCTTGCACCCGGTGCAAAAATATGAAGACGATCAAATTAGATGACATTCATTTTCATTTGCTTAGATGGGGTATTATCCAATCGTATACAGCGTGGTATTTTCATGGGGAAAAAAGGGCGGAGATGGAAAAACAACAACCAGTTAGTCATGGCAGAACTACTGCTGAGTCTGAACATATTAGGATGGAAGATCTGGTCAATGATGCAGATAGATTTCATCATTTTCAACCTACAAATTCGTTGCCTGATCATGCTAATGTTGGAGAGCAGTCTACTGATTATCCAGATTGGCAGGCCAATGAAAGTAAGAAGTATAAATCGCTTTTTGGTAGCGTAAAAGAGCCACTGTATCCTTCATGTTCAAAAGGGATTACGAAGCTGTATGCCATTGTGAAACTGAATAGCTTGAAGACCCAATACAGCTTTTCAGATAATGGTATGACTGCACTTCTCGAACTAATAAAGGAGTTACTCCCCGAAGGTAACACGCTGCCGACAAAGTACTCCGACGTGAAGAAGATCATTAAGCAAGTTGGGATGAATTACAAAACTTATGATGCATGCATCAATGATTGCATATTGTACTGGAAAGATGATGCGAACAAAGTTTCTTGTACAAATTGCAATGAACCAAGATATATGACATCATTAAACGAAGAGAGAAAATGCACCAAAGTACCTCGAAAGACATTAAGACATTTTCCTTTAATTTCTAGATTGAAGAGACTGTATACTGTACCATGGATGGCAGATGCGATGACCTGGCATGGTCATGCCAAGTCTGATCCAACCGTAATGTGCCATCCATATGACACTTCTCAATGGAAAGTCACAGATTCATTTGATCAAACTTTTGCTGCCGAGCCACGAAATGTCACACTTGGAATAGCAACAGATGGTTTCTGTCCACATGCTTCTCTCTCTAACCCTTACAGTTGTTGGCCAGTAATTGTAGTACCATATAATATTCCTCTGTCTATGTGCATGAAAAGGGAGTTCTTAATGTTAACATTGTTGATTTCTGGGCCAAAACAACCAGGAAGGGATATTGATGTTTATTTACAGCCGTTGATAGACGAGTTAAAGCAGTTATGGGAAGGAGTAGTTACATTTGACTCGTTAAATAAATCTGAGTTCACAATGAGAGCTAGGGTGCTGTGGGCAATCCATGATCACCCTGCTTTTGGGACTTTATCCGGATGTACAACTCACGGTTACTTTGCATGTCCTGTTTATGGGGAAAACACTTGTTCTTATTATCTTCCTGAAAGTAAGAAGATGTGTTACATGGGACATCAAATGTTTCTTCCTAACGAACACAAGTTTCGATACGATAAGACAAATTTCAACAACGAACAAGAACTTCGTCGTCCTAAATGGCCATTGACTGGTTTTCAAGTTGAAAAGAAAGTAGCGAATATCAAAATGAAAGTTGGTAAACAAAAGGAAGAAATTGGTCGAAAACGGAAAAGGTCAACCAATGAAGATGTTGACAATATTTCTGGATGGTATAGGAGGTCTATCTTTTTTGATTTACCATATTGGAAAGCAAATTTGGTCCGACATAATATTGATGTTATGCATACGAAGAAGAATGTCACGGGGCATCTCATCAGCACCATTATGGACCATAAAGATAAGTCAAAAGATGGCATCAATGCACGCAAGGATTTGAAAATCATGGGTATAAAACAAAAGTTGTGGGTGATGGAAGATCCTGAAACAAATAAAACAATCATACCAAAGACAACTTTCGCTTTGAGCAAAGAAGAAAAGATATGGTCTTGCACTGTTTTGAAAAATCTGAAAGTGGCTAACAAATTTTCTTCTAACTTTCACAACAATGTGAGCATCAATCCTCCTGAACTAATAAATATGAAGTCACATGATTACCATGTCATAATGCAACATTTGCTTCCGGTATTGCTTCAACATTCTTATCCACAACATAAGGATCTACGAAATGCTGTTCATCGTATTAGTTTATTCTTTAACATTTTGTGTTCAAAGGTGATCAATAGGGAACATCTTTTAAAAACAAAGGCTAGCTTAGTAGAAGCAATGTGTGTTTTTGAAAAACATTTTCCACCTGCATTTTTTGATATCAGTGTCCACCTTATGGTTCATTTAGCCGATAAAGCGTTGATTTGTGGCCCTGTCAGATATAGATGGATGTATCCATTTGAACGGTAAATTTCTAATTTTAGTTATGCACATCATTATTTCATATAAATAGCTACCGTCTACAGTATATAATTGATCACATTTATAGGTTGATGAAAGCATATAAAGGATATGTGCGCAACAAAAGATGCATTGAAGGGTGTATTGCAGAAGGATATATCGTACAAGAAGCTAGTCTTTACTGCATGGAATATATGCCAAACGGAGGTGATGGCAATCATAAACATACCCGCGAAGCGTTTTTAGACGAGGACGATGAGTTTGCTGGTGAGATACCTCTGGATAATGGTAAAGACATAACGTTAACCCAAGTGCAGTTTGAACAGGTGCGTAGATGGGTCCTTAATAAGTACGATGGATTGGATGAATGGAAGAAGTAAGTTCACGAACTTGTTTGGAATTTTAATTTTTTTTAATTCAATTTATATATACATTTTGATATGTGTTTTTCGTAGGAGGTATAACTCCTATGTGAAAAGTACTAGATTTCAACCTAGAGGCAGGGCTACCACCGTGGAAGTAGTTCAAAGTTTTAATCTATGGTTACGTAATGAGGTTTAACTTCGTCTTAAGTATTTCATGTGTTCATAAGTGTGCAATACACCTTTGTGACCATGCTTTTTTACTTATTAAAATTTATGTAGCTGTTAAAGACCATCGATGTTGATCCAACTCTGTGGCGGTTAGTGCACGGGCCGAAGTTCATAACGCGTAGTTATATGAAGTACCAAGTGAATGGATTTTCATTTTCCACGAAAAAGTACGAAGACCGTATGGTAACACAAAATAGCGGTGTATGCATGAGAGCAATTACAAAATTTAGAGCGAGTGGCAAGGATAAAAATTATAAGGAAGCAGAAACAACGTATTACAGAGTCATTCAACAGATACTTGAGTTGGATTACACTGACTTTAAACAAATAGTTTTTTATTGTGATTGGGTAAAAGTCGAGGATAAGGTCAATGGTTGCAAAATAGATCCCATTTCAAACCTCATCATGGTAAATTTAGGGAAATTGAAGAACAAAAATAACGTGAATGACGAGTCATTTATTCTTGCATCAGAAGCGAGTCAAGTTTTCTACTCAAAAGATTTAAAAAATAACGGATGGTCTGTGGTCTTGCATACACCAAAACGGTTGACTACAAATGTGGATGACATTTAGTTCCTTACCGTCTATCAATCAGCTTTTGAAGACAATGAAAAATTAGAAGACCTTACCAAATCCATATGTTAACTTATTAGTATTCGTACATCACATGATTGTGTGTCTGTATATTTTTAATTGCACGATTGTGTGTATGTATGGTTTTGAATATTTTATACATTCCAATGCAATTCCAGGTGTTGTCACTTAATAATTTTGTATGTGCAAGTGTGTTATATTATGGAGTGTTGACATTGATACATTGATACATGTATAATTATTATCGTGACTTATTAAAATAATTAGTAATATTATATTTTGCAGGAAACTATGTCAGAAAATCCACCATCTTCACATTCGTCATGTTCAGAGGCGAAGAAAGTTGATCAAAACTTACTTGGTATTCCGGTCTCAGATAACGCTGGAAAAATCGCTACTATGCTCGGTAAACTAGTAAGAGCTCATGTGCCGATATCATATATAAGTTGGAATAAAGTACCTGGAATATACAAGGACAACGTTTGGAATGAATTGGTGGTAAGTATCATTATCTGTTTGACAACAACTATTTCATTCAATAGCCTTATGGGTTCAACTCTTTGCACAACACATAATTTAATATATTTTTTGCAGAAAATTTATGAGCTCGATCCGCTTTCAAAGGAAATGTTTTTAAAGAGAATGGCCGAGGCTTTTAGGAGATACAAGAAAAACTTGAGAGTAGTTTATTATGACCCTTTCAACAATGACGAAGAACGGTTGAAAATTTGCCCACCTACAGTTGCTCAAGAAGATTGGGCAGAGTTCGTAAAAAATGAAGCAACGCCTGAAGCGAGCGGAAGAAGGGAGGTAGGCAAAAAGAACAGAGCATTGCTCAGTTATGCTCATCATGCAGGACGTAAAAGTCACGCTAAAATAGAACAAGAAATGGTAATTTATATTCATTTTCATTCAAATGATTTACACATTGTGATTGGATATTCATGTCGTTGCATCAACTTTTATTGCAGATCGTTGCTAGTCCATCAACAAATATCAGTCGTCGTCAAGTATGGGAGAAGACACACAGGAAAAAAGATGGTAGCATATCAGATGCCACTTCTTCATACTTTGTAAGTTAAACAAATATTAACTTGCATATTCTTTAAACTTCATTATTCATGTAAGTATTATCATATTACAGGATCAAATTGCTAAAGCGAAGGAAAAGATCACTGATAGTGATGAAGAAAAATTGACAGTGGATGAAGACATCTTATCACAAGTGCTTGGTAAGGATGTAAGGGGTAGGAGCCGCGGTGTTGGGACTGTTATACCAAAGACTAAAGTTAAGGCTTGTGCCATTGCACAGAAATGACTCCGACATGTTCATGGCGAGCAGGATGAGTTGAAAATGAGGGTGGGAAGTTTGGAGGGTACAGTGGGAAATTTGTCTGGGCAAATGGAGGTTTTGATCAACATGGTGGGAAATATTGAACAGGGATTTCGTGCACCGGTCAATTCTTCTGATGGAGGACGCGCCACACAATTCAATGCTCCTGAATTCATTGCTTCGCAGTTCCAGGATTCGACCAATGTTACGAACAATCAAAAATGTGAAATCCTCAACTCTGATTTAGAAGTAATAGGAACAGGTATTTTTAACATTTAAACATTTATGACATAATAAGTAGAAAACTTAAATAATAATAAATATTCCCTTTTATTGCAACAGGTACTATATACCGAGATTCTACATTGTCCAACATCCATGGGAAATCTGTACCATCCACACATGAAAAAGTGGTGTTGGACAGTATACTGCTACCAGATGAGAGAACCAGCAAAATGAATCATCAATTTGCAGAGACCTTTGCTGATGTTGGAGTGGGTGGATATGTGTGCCATCCGAAGTGTCTTATTCGATATCTCTAGATGATGGAGCAGGTATATTTTCTGTTTATGTGGTCGATATTTCAAGTCCCATTAAATTGATTTGAATTTAATTCCAATTCAAATTAATATATTTTAAGTATATTATTGCATAATCAAAATAGCCACACAATCACCACCGTTAATTTCACCGATTTGATTAATTTGACAAATTTATTAACAGTGAAAGAATGAATATCGTACAAGGCATATAGAGAGTGGAGATAGAAAAATTCAACATTAATAATTAAGTTGTTGAAATGAAATTAATCTTCCAAAAATTACCTTCTCAATAAAAATACTCGTAATTTGATTTTGCTGATTTCATTCAAGAATGACATCATTCCACATAGTGCATTAATAATAAACTTAATTTGTAGGCGAATAAGATGTAGATTAGACGGGAATGGAAGTAAGAATTCGATCCTTAATTTACCTTCCACGTCATTTTTAATATTTTACTTCCCATCAATTATTTTCTTTGCCAAATTCAGTCCCCAGACGACAGATCTGGAGTGGAACAAAGCTCCACTTACTCCGCCATGCGTCTGATGAAGTACGGAGGTGAATAACGCAGTATTACGCGAGGCCACTCATATAATGTTAGACGGTTGATTTTGATGTTCTATGTGATTAGTACAAGTAACGTAGAACGTCGATGAGTATTTCAATTTTATTTAGCTGTTAAAACAACTCTTGCTAATTTGTACATGGAAAAACAATCAACTTTACCAAAGAAAACAACACATAAACAAAGCAGAACTCACATATATAGCTCAAAACTATCTTACACGCACAACACCCGTCATTTCAAATAGCATTGATTCACGACTCAACCATTGCCTAGAAACATCAGAGAAATAAAAGATTTTGGTCGATTTAATCATAATCAATTTGGAGGAAAATAAGATGAGCAGCTCACAATTTTCATGGAAACTGAAGGATCATGCAAAATTAGCGAAAGGAAAGCATAGACAAAAGTGCAGTAAAAAGTAATTGAATTGTTGCTCTAAAGTAGTCAAATCTGCATCGTCTTTTGGTCTTTCCTGCATAATTCGTTACCCTATTTGTTCACTCTTTTGTTCCTGCATTCTTGGTTAAAAAAATTGCATTGAATCATTACATTTTGCTTTTCTGTTAACGATTCTATTTTTTAGTTTGAGTTTGCATTTGTGTGATATCAATAAGTGACCATAAATGATCGCGTTAAAATCCTCTGCTAGTACTCAAGGTAAGTGGAAAGTTCTAGCTTAAGTTTTAATGTAGTCCCACTGCTTTGTTCTTTTCTCAGGTTGATTAAGAGCATAGACAAAAGTGCAGTAAAAAGTTAAACCCGCTTTGTTCTATACCATACTTGTAATGAATTGTTCATTTTTATGAATTACATTATTTGACCATATTCTACCATCCTATAAAATTTAATTAGGATTCTACTCCTATTCTACTCATCATTGATGAAACTCTACTTGATATTATTTCTCATGGAGATGGAGATAGCTACCATTTATACATGACTAATGCTATTTGGTCATCTATTGCAGTTTCATTATTTGGTTTTTGAATTTCTAATACGGACTGTGTTTTCTGTAGTGAACAGATATCCTAAATCCAAATATACCCTCTAATTCTGACCCAAAATAAAGAGATTTTGTTTGGTTTTACTGGCAGTTTATATTGTGAACTGAGTTACATTCATCTCATATCTTTAGGAGCCATTCAGAAATGCTACTAGACAATAAAGTTTGATTACTTTTACTCTAAAATTCGTAAACACCAACTAGAAACTATTGATCCATTCAAGTTGTCTGCTAAAAAATACTATAATTCAGTTCACAAATTTGCAATGTTTCTACCTATTATATTCACCATTAGTCTATTGCAAATCTTAATCCCATATTTTATACTTCAGATGGATTGCTACTAAAGATGTTTTTTTGTTGTTTGAGAGTGCTACTTACATCTAATTGCTTCGAGGGGGAATCAAGCCCTCTCAGTCTTTGTGCATTTCATTTTTTTCCTTTTAATTTCAGATGAGTTGTTATATTTTGCCATGCAGGGTTGTTGATCACTCAGCCAATTGGGACGTGGTGAACTACAACTCCTATTGTTGCTGTTTTCTTGGTTGTTTGAATTTAGTGCGAGAACCAATATTGTCTGCTATTTTGTGTACTGGGTTGTGTGATTCACTGTTACTATTATGTCTCTTCCATGTATCTCATTTCTTGATCATTTTCAATGTTATGTACTGGGTCTTTTTGTGTGTTAGTCTGGTTTTCCGGCATAGCATTTCCTATTTATACACTTGTATTAGATTGAAGCTTGTAACTTAAAGCTGGGCATTGCTTTGTAATTGTACTAGCTTCCAATGAATTTGCAGCTATATTTGAGACTTAAATCAATAAGTTTGAGTTAAGCATCCCACTGCAATGCGGATTATTGAATCATTTGAATGTGCACTGTCTATAATATTATTTGTTTTGATGTCTCGGAATGATTATTGATTATATATTGGATATGAATAGGTCTATAATATTATATATTGGATATTGATTATATATCTATATCTAATTGACTAGTTAGATACGACTTTTAGCCGTATCTAATTGGTTCAGTAGACGCTGCCCATTTGTTAATTAGATACGGCTAATGGCCGTGTCTAACTGATATATTAGATACAGCTAAAAGCCGTATCAAAATATTAAGCTCGGCATATTTTGATACGGCTTTTAGCCGTATCAAAATATCGTTTATGGTGTAGTGACAATTTTTATTTCTCAAACCATATTCAAATTTTTATAATTAATATTTCATAAATATTAATTAATTTAGTTTATTTATAACAATTATAAACTAATTAAATCATTCGGTCTTAGGGAATTCATCATTTCAGTTGTGTAACTCTTGGGTGTAAATTTGGTCAGTAATTAACACCGAACTATTCGAATGTTAACGTCCATACGTCACTTAGCAAGTGGTGTGACATTGTGGCCAAATTTATCGCTTATTCATTTTCAGTAAATTCTTATTTAATTTAATAAGCGTGACCCGTTAGTGACATTTATATACACCAATTCTCTTCGTCAAAAACTGTATCACTTTGGATTTATGGAACTTGGTAATGGTCAAAATTCCAATATCGTCCATATTCAACTCTATAGTCCAAACACAAAATCATTGGTTCAATAATAACAATTATTATTAACCGTACTACTCTGGCCAGAGATTTTGACTTTGGGTTGACTTGAGTTGACCATGATACCAACCTCATATAACTGAAGTAACGAATCCTCTCTTGAATAGTGTCTTCCTTCCAATACTTCCACTCGACCCAACTATAATCACTTGATGGATGTTGTTCCATGGTTTGACTATAATCAAAGCAGAGTTTTTCATATTGAAGGTTGATAGTATTCTCAAGTCAAAAGAATTGTGTAAATTAGTCATATCGATATTTTCTATTTGACCCTAGTTATATCAACCAACAGAAAACTATCGAGTGAGTTGTTCCATAGTTATCCAATAACTATCAGTACGTAACCCCTTGGTGCCCCCAGTAGTCATGAGTAATACACTGCCCAACATTTAGAGAGCGTTACATACTCTAGTCTCAATGGATATATCGATATCCAGTCTCCATGCATCTTGACTAGGAACATTTAAAATGGTACATTTGTTTCATTGTGATAATTTGCTTACGATTACAACACTTTGTTACTACTATAACAAAACATACCATTTATGGATTTTCTATTAAATGTACTTTTAATTAAATTTATTAATTAATATAACCACATTATATCAAGTATATAATAGAAAGAAAATACCTTTATTTCGAACAAGATTGGTCAATGAGTTAGATATATGTAACAAATTACATAATTGCCCCTAGGGCATACCCCTAACTTTATCAAACAATAAATCTTCTCAACATCCCCAATGCTTTTTATAAGATAATTTTGTTTGAACATGACCATGTTGTTGACCAAATCCACCTGGTTGAAAGGAATAGTAAATCAACAAACCCTTCGACCTTGTCGAAAGAAATAATGAGGCTGTTCCATCCTTTCGGCTGGGTTAGTATAACAGTAATCGCCAAACCTTTCGACCTTATAGAAAGGGATGATGTGGCCACTCCAACCTTTCAACCAGGTTGGTATAATAGTAAGTTGCTAAACCTTTCGACCTTGTCGAAAGGGATGATGTGGCCACTCCAACCTTTCGATCAAGTTGGAATAGTCAAATTATCTCTAGGAGTTACTCTTAATATATAGCTCTCAAAGTCATCACTTTATTGAGTTTCATTTCCCTAGGAAGTTGAAAACAATCAATCATCGATGCCTTCTACCCCCTTTCGATCATGTTGGAAGGTGATATTTAAGACCTTTCGACTTTGTCGAAAGGGGATGATTATTCAAATAGTTTGTCTTGGCTATTTTCAAACCCTTTGGAGTCAATTTTCTTTCCATGGAATTCAATGGTTGTAAGACAATATAAACTAGGATTCCTTTCGAAAATACTCCTTCGACTAGGTCGGAAGGAGTTCCGCCTTTCAAAGCAGTCCTAGTTTAATAGTCTACAATTCACTTTACATTCCTTATATAAGATCAATTTAGATATTCCCATATCTCATGCATTCAACTTAATTGACACCCCATCATCACTTTTATTTTTAGCATTAAGTATTGGTTCCGATGATGATGTGTTTCAATTGGAAATCCCTAAGTCGATCTTACATATAGCATAGATCAAAAGAGATTTTAAGAATAGGTTAGAATCATGTGCAATTGATCATTAGTCTAGCTAATGATCTTCCTCGTCGCCAATATCCATTGTGAACAAGCTATCTCCATTTTATTTATTATCCGGAATGAGTTAAAAGAAATTGAGATTTCTCCCTAATTCGATTCAGGGTTTCTTCTAAGTACAGTTATTGCTAAGAAAGTAGAGAAAAGAAAATGAATTCAGTATTTCAGAGTTCGATCCCTAAAACTGGACCCTTTGGGTCTTATTTATAAATGCAGGTCGGCCCTTTCCGCGCCTTTGCTTTCGACTGGGTCGAAAGGACCCCCTTTTATATGCTGCCTCAAACCTTTCAACTTGATCGAAAGGTCATGAACCTTTCGAAGTCGTCGGAAGGTATTCTCTTGTGCTTCTTTGTTTTTCCTTTCACTTCTTTGCCTTCGACCGGGTCGAAAGGTCTTCACCTTATATGCTGTTTTGAGCCTTTTGTCTTAGTCGAAAGCTGTGCCTCCTTTCAATGTTGTTGAAAGCTACGTTTCCCTACGACGTTGTCATAAGCAATGTTTCCCTTTGACATTGTCGAGAGCTACGTTTCCTTTCAAAGTTGTCGAAGGCTTTGTTTCCTTTCGACATTGTCGAAAGGTGTTCTTGTTCTTCTTGTTATACTCTAGCAGCTTCTTCATTCTCCCCTAAGCTTTCGACCCGGTCGAAAGCCACGCCTCCTTTCGACGTTTTCGAAAGGTCCCTTATTATTCTTCCACCTTTGTTGTTTTCTAAGTATTTCTTTCTTCATAGCACCTTTTGACATTGTCGAAAGGTGTCCTGGATGGATCTTTGATCGGTTCGAAAGGCTTGCTATGCTTTTGAAAAGGTTACTATGGGGGAGAAGCCTTTGATCTCAGAAGGTTCAACGTGTAGTTGGAATAGAGCTATCAATTGCCTACGAAAGGGATTCAAGAGTCAACATTTCTTATTCATCTGTGTCGAAAGGTTAGTAGTGGCGGAAGGGGCCTATCTGTTTCCATCTGGGTCAAAAGCCTTTGAACTGTATGAGTAATTGGTGCCTTTGACTCCTTCAGTAACTGCTCAATGCCTTTGAAACATCCTTTTTATGTCCTTCACGATGACTTGGTCTGTCTCTTCAACGAAACTTCAACCTTATTAACTTTCTTTCATATTTCTGCTATCGAGTAGATTTTATGGCTAACATTTTCCCCCTTCTTTATGAAAGAAGCTTTTGTTCTTTAGGATAAAATTTTAGAACTTTCTCACTCTTCATAACTTTATTTTTCCTGCAAAATTCAAAGTAAGTGATATTTTCTGTTGTTAGCTCATTATCTTCATTTGTGGGCCCTATTAACCCCCTTTTATGAACTCTTATTCTTATATGCATGCTTAGTAATAGATCAACATATTAATGCTTTCATATTTAGACAGTTAGTTGATCATAATTCTGATTCAACATATATGAGTCTTGTAATCGGAAGCTACTAATGCATATAATAAATGTAGTCTGCAAATTCCTTGTGGGAAATAGCCAATAGCTGCAAATAGGGGCTCTGAGTTATTATCAGAAAATAAGTCTTTGTAACCCATCCACTCTAATATTTTATTTAGAAACTTTCCCAGAGATTCGAATGATCTTGAAGTCCTCATTCAGGTGTTGGTGTGAATCATTTAGAGTTATAAAACATTAATCCTAATTTAGGCATCAAAAAGACCAGCTTGAAATTTCTGGTTGTATGTAGCAATCTCAATTCTAATACTTTATCCCCTAGATTTGGTATTTGATAGAGATTAGGAAATAATAAAATTTAACCCAGATTAGGGTATTATCTTGCGAATTTATAAGTTAATAATGATATATCGAGAATCTTGATGACAGTATCCAAAAATAGCACTTTGAATGGCATTTCTGAACCCAAATTCAGGTATTTATGGTAGATTAACCAGGAATTAGTATACTTGTCTTCATATTAAGATCCAAGCCCAGATCAAGGCATATGTTGAACAACTATCTTTGTGAAAAGAGCCTTCAACCCAGATTCAGGCATTTGGTATGAATAGGAATCTAAAGATCTTGCACCCAGATTAGGGTTTACTTAAGCAGCAGCCTTAATACCCAGATTTAGGTATATTAAGATAATCAGTGGTTAATAGAAACCTGAAACCCATAATCGGGTATTAAATAGTGAAGTTCTAAAATGAATATCCCGAAACCCAGATTCAGGTATTTCATTAATGTCATTTAGATATGAAGGACCCGAAATCCAGATTCCGGTATTAGTGGATGAAGTTCCAGTATGAGAGATCTGAAACCCTAATTCAGGTATTAATAGCTGTTGTTCAGAAATAGGAGCCCAAAAACCCAGATTCGGGTAATAATAAGCGGAATTCTGTTTCACTCCTTTACTTCCGTCTTCTTTGACATGTATGAACCCTTTAGGTTTTGAATATATATAGAAATAATCTGATTGGCTGCCTCTTGAGCTAGGATGTATTAGTCCATGATCGGATATGCTTTTTCTCGAGCTTAAACATCTTAGTTCATGATTTGACTAGCCTCTTCTTGAGCTTGGATGTCTCGGTCCTTTATTGAATGAGCCTCTCCTTGGGCTTGGACATCTTAGTCCATTATTGAATGAGCCTCCTATTAGGCTTGGACATTTTAGTCCATTATTTGATGGGCCTCTTCTTAAGCCTGGACGTCTTAGTCGATTGTTGTCTGGTGCTCTTGATTAGCCCATTTTAGAGGCTAGAACCAAGGACTTACCTGACCTCCCTCCAGGAGGCGCCCTGGCCCTTTTGCGGCGCGGACAGGGGTTTGTTCGGTGCTTTACCCTGGCCATCTTATGGCGTGGATAAAGGCTTACTCCGTCCTCCCTCCAGAAGGTGCCTTACCCTGGCCCTTTTGCGGCGTGGGTAAGGGCTTGTTCGGTGCTTTACCCTGGCCATCTTATGGCACATATAAAGGATTACTCCATCCTCCCTCTAGGAGGTGCCTTGACCTGAACAGAGACGCAACCAAGGGCTTGTCCAGGCTTTAACCTAGCCATCTCATGGCGTGGCTAAAGGCTTACCCGCCCTCCCTCCAGGAGGTGCTCTTCCCTGGCCATCTCGGCGCGGACAGAGGTTTTTCTACCATCTTAGGTAGGCTACCATCTTAGGTAGCATCCAAATATAAGGAGTATTTTTCTCCCAACCATGTAGATTTTCTCTTTATAAAAAGAAGCTATTTATTAACCCGTCTTTGGAAAATATGGCCTTAAATGCTCAACAATCCATGTTCTAGGCACCATATTGCCATATGGGCAGCATAATTTATAGGCTCCCGGAGGGATTACCTTACATATGATTAATGGCCCTTCTCGGTTTGGTCCTAGGGGTTCATCTACAGGTTTCTTAGAATGGGACATTACTCTATGGAGTACCAAATCCCCCTCTTGAAATGATCGAGCTCTTACTCTTGAGTTGTAATATTTCGAGATTCTTCTCTAATATTCGGCGGTTCTTACCGCTGCTTCGTCTCTTAGCTCATGTATACCAATGACTCTCTTTTCAATTCCTGATTCTTATCGAATGCATAGGCAATTCTTCATTGTGAAGGTATTTCAATCTCGATTAGTAGCATCGCCTCACACCCGTATATCAAAGAATACGGGGTATGTCACGTTGCCGTCTTTGCAGATGTTCGGTAGGCCCATAGCACTAATGGCAGCTCTTCTACCCAATTTCCCTTTGCCTTATTTATTCGCTTTTTCAAAAAAATTATAGTTTTGTTTGCAGCTTCAACTGCTCCATTAGCTTTTGGATGTGCGATAGATGAAAAACTTTTAATAATTTCGTTTTTGTGCAGAACCGGGAGAATTCTTCGCTCTCAAATTGCGTTCCATTGTCAGAAATTATTTTCTGGGGAATTCCGAACCTAGTTATGATGTTCTTGATAACAAATCTCAATAATTTCCCAGAAGTGATTTTCAGAAGTGGTTTAGCTTCAACCCACTTGGTAAAATAGTCAATGGCCACTACGACATATTTCGCTCCTCCCTTTGAAATTGCTAATGGTCTGATCAAATCTATTCCCCATACATCGAAGGGCCATGGACTTATGATTGAAGTTAATTGGCTTGGAGGCAGCCTGGGTATCTTTGAATATTTCTGCCATTTCTCGCATCATTTCACATAATATATGGCTTGGCTTACCATGTGGGGCCAGTAAAATCCTTACCTTATTATTTTTTTTGCAAGCTTTGTTCCATTTGAATGGTCACTACAAAATCCTTCGTATGCTTCAACCATTAGTTTTTTCCCATCATTCATGCTCACACATCTCAAATAGGGAAGAGCATATCCCTTGTTATAGAGGATTCCCTTCATTATTACGAAGGTATGAGCTTGTCTCTTGACTTTCCATGCTTCCCCTTTGTCGGAGGGGAGTATTCCTTTAATAAGATATTTAACAATAGGTGACATCCATGTATCATTATTTGTACTAAAATTGGGCACAACACTCTTCGAAAGTGTTTGAAGAGATAAAATGAAGAAATAAAATGTAAAAAGAAGATTATCTAACAAACACTCCAGATAATAATCAGAAGACAACAAATGAACACAGAGATTTAGAGTGGTTCGGCGTTTTGCATACGTCCACTATGAAATGATTGATCTTTATTAACTTTGCTTGCTGGTTACATCGGATTACAATAGTAAATCTCGAGTATAACAGTGAAATTCGAGTATAATGGTGAATTCGGCAGAGTTTGGACGTTAGAGAGCTAAAAGATCCCTTTTTTTGGTAGGTTATGGGCTGTTATTTATAGGCGTAGGTTGCAAATATCTCGCTCAGATCTCGGAAGACCTCTTTTGGCACATGGGTTGGCCCATGCGATCGATCCCACGAGATTTGCACTCGGTCCGTGATCGATATGAAAGAATTTCGTATCGATCAAGATTTGACCCAATCAAGTTGAAATTGGGCATGAGCATTCCTTAGGTTGTACGCAAGCTTCTGTGAAAATTTCGTAGCATTTGGACTTGTAGATTGTGAGTTATGATCGATGCAAGCTCAGGTTTTATGTAGGCTGCCTTGTTCGAATCGATATCTTCGTATCGATCAGTTCGAATCACTTTTGAGCACGTGCCTGCAAGTTGACATGGCGCTAACTCCTCGAATCGATCCACTTTTCATGTCGTGTTGACTGCTTCCTTATTCGTATCCATAATCTAAGCCTTGTTCGTATCGATCTGAATGGTTTCGTTTTGTTCATATTAGTCACCTTGCTCTATTCGTATCGATCGGTTACTCTGTCATATTCGTACCGATCGATTATTCTATTATATTCGTACCAATCGAGTGCTTGGGTTTGTTCGTATCGATGGGAAGTGTCTACTTCGTATCGATCTGTGGTTGATCGATACGAAGTATGTATGATGTTTGCTCGACACAAACTAGACACTTGTATTGTAGTCGATGGATACGAATTGGGCAATAGCCGATCGATTCAAAGTGGGCCTGCCTTCTGATGGATAAGAAGGCCATCCTCGATGGATACGAACAAGATAACTGCCGATCGATATGAAGTGGAGTTGTTTGATAATGGAGTCGAATAGATCAATACGAATAAAGCATATTCCTTTGATGGATTTGAAGTAATGCGTTTTGGTGGATACGAATAGATGGGCGCGAATTGATGGAGATGGCCTAACCGATACGAAAAGATGGATGCGATTGAGATGATTTCCTTGGCTTGCATCGATCATATCTTGAGCATACAAACTCGGATTGACTTGAAATTTGTAACGTTGGCTTTCATAGCTTTGCTTGTCATTTCTTGTCAATTGTAGCTTGATCCGGACTCGGACAAAATTCATTGATATCCATAGTGAGCCTGCGTATAACCGATCTTCGAGACGGATTGTCCTTGGTTTCCAGTTAAGTTCCTGGTATCACGGCCTTGCCAAAAGGTGGGATAACATTTGCCCTCCAAAGTACGTCTTGTGAGAACTGACATGCTTTGAAAAGCTGCAATCTTCATTTTGAATAGTTCCATCTGACTTGTCAAACAGTTATCATCTTTTTGTTGAAAGCTGTGACCTTTGATTGATCCATAGAAACATAAATTGTGAACCGTAGACTGCCAATTGTTGTACTGTGTACTGTTGTAATTGATCGATGTATGATAGTAATTTGTCGCTCATTGTTGTAATTGTCACCAGACAAGTATTCAATTCCCACGAACTTTAAAGATTAGATGTTAGTTCATTATACATGAATGTATGTTACCCTGACTCCCGTTAACGTTTGTACGTTCACGAGTCGTTATCAGGTTTTCAGTTTTTGTATCGAATTCTGTATCGATCATCTCCTGAATCGACGTCGAATTCGAGTTGTAGCGATGCTTGGTGGTCATTTTGGAGTATCCCTTCGTATCGATCCTCTCCTAGATCGATTCGAGATGAATGAACATGAATCTTGTATCGATGGAGTTGAATTATCCAAATATTAATCTGTGATGATCTTCGCATCGATGGCTGTGAATCTTTGCAACTCTCAAAATGATGGATACGAAGTTGCGACTTCATATTGATAGGCTAATGAGGGATACGAACAGTGCAACTGGTCCCCCGTGTGCTATTCGTATCGACGGATATGAGCCTTTATGGGTTGTGTGTTGATGGATACGAACAGTACAGTTCACATCGATGCGCCTTGGATGGAGTCAAAAACATCGGATACGAATAAGTATTTTGTATCGATGGAATCTGGTGCTTTAGAAAAATCTTTGTTGCAAATTGCGTATCGATAAAGCTCGAGTCAATGGACATGAATAACTAATTCGTATCGATCCGGGGAGAAACCGGTTGGAACCGGTCGCAATGACTAGAAGGCGAATCGTTTTTCTTCACTTCTTGGGTCCATATATAAACGTTTTTTACTTAACAAATTTCTCGCTTGTCACTATTTTCTTCTGGCCTTCGTATCGATAGAGAACACGAAAAAAAGATAACTGTTTTTGCCTTTGAATCAAACCAAACCTTAACCCTTCTAGTCAATTACTAAAACCAGGTAAATTAACTACGAAATCGTATCGAAGGCAATGAGACTTTGAATTCCATGCCGTCCTGCTTGCCTCCGTGATCGGTTCTGGCGATGTGGTGGTCGAAGGTGATCGACATGAGGTCGAGGAGAGAAAAAACGACACTCGAGTTTTGGAGAAGATGAAGTGTGGAGGACAGCATGACTTCAATTTCATATCGGTGAAAAGAAGGAGAAGGCTTTGCTTTGCATCGATTTGGGGGATAAGTTTCATATCGATGAAAAGTGAACTGATAAAATGATGAATTTCGTATCGATCTGGGGTAATGATAGTTCGTGTCGATCGAAATCGATCGATTCGAAGTCGGATGGCCTCCAATTGAAACAAAGCTTGCTACAAGCGATCGATACGAACTTCACGGCTTTGATCGATACAAACTCCATGGTTTTAGATCGGTACGAAACTAGCAAGTGTTTAATCGATACAAAATGAAAGCTTTGTACCGATACGAACTTCGCCGCAACCCGACCGATGTAAAGACAATGTGACTTGATCGATTCGAAATCTAAAGCGTACCGATCGATACGAAATCTAAAGCATACCGATCGATACGAAATGAAGGTTTAGGGACGATACGAAATGAATTAGCGACTGATCGATAGGAAATCGAAGTCTCTGACCGATACGAAACTGAGGCCTTCCAAATGATCGATCCGAACATCGACCTTGATGGATATGAACTTCGTGAAGGTTCGAACGTTTGACTCCGACGAGCTTCAGCCTTGTATAACTGAACTTAACTGCTAAACTGCATACTTGACTGCCTTTCGAAGCTCGTCGATGGAACTGTAATTTAACAAACTCTATCTCGGATTGGTTTCTAAAATGTGGATGGCATGGTTGTGACGGTCAGCGATGACGGTCGCTTCCAGTTGAATTTTGAAGTCTCGTCGTTTAGACATTTTCTCTAACTCTGTATACTTGCTCAAGTAATATGTAGCATTGCACTGCACAATACATTCATACACTTCAAGCTGGGGTATACACGGGCTTATTATCGTCTAATGACAGTTTTTGATAAGTCTATTAGTTATGGAATCCAAAAGTTCACCGCAACAGGAGACACCGAGTTTGCCTCCTTTGGTGACAGAGTTACCAGATATTGCAGCCGAAATTGTAAGCCCAGCTCCGGATGAGCTTCTTGGAGCCACTATAATTTTAAACCCGCAGGATTCAGTTCCGTCAAACATCTCCGATTATATGATAGGCATAATTTGTCTACGTCATGGGTTGTCGTTTAACGACGTACTGCTTCCAGGGCCACACGACAGGCCACATACTCCCCCGGAGGGGTATACAGCTTTCAACCGACACTCTTGCACAGCCGGGACACTTCCCCCCTTTAATCGGTACATACGGGAAGTGTTGGCTTTTTTAGGGATTGCTCCATCGCAATTGCATCTGAACGGGTATGCGTTGCTAAACAACACCTTCATCGTCTTCATGGAGCATCTTCTGTGGCCTCCAACTCCGGAGGAAATAAGATACATATTCAATGTCAAAAGTCAGGGAGACAGTCCCACTTTTACATTCTTAGAGGCGGTTAGGAACTGCCAAGTGGTGGCCGGCTCTTGGACCAGATTAAGTTACTTCAAAACTGAATGGTTCTGCGTCCGATGTTCACCGGGCTTCGCCAGGCAATGGATAACTAGATGTAAGTGCTTCAACTTTACATGACTTGCCTGAGTGATGTAGCTTGGCACCCACTCTAACATTTTATGCCTTTTGCAGGCTCGATTCCACGACCAAAGGGTGCCCACTTCAAGGAAATGGTTTGAATTCTTCAAGAAGTACCGATTGAAATGAGAGAGATCTAGTCGGTACTCACAGATGAGAACTTGAGAATCGTGGGGCTGATCTATCAAGATCAAAGCATTAGACCTGAAGGATTGATCAGAACAGTTTCGACAAAATGAGCTAAACATAGAGCGCCCAAACTTATGATAGCCGAGGAAGGCAATGAAGAGAGAATGCCCACGGATGATGAACTTGTTGCTGGGCCTTCTGGCGGATTTCAAGCGATAGAAGGAAGGAGAAAAGGCAAGGCCGCTGCTCACAAACGCCCTAAGTCTTCGAGGTGGAAATCAGTTGTGGTTTCTTTGCCGGCCTTTGGCGTTAGAATCTCAGAGGCTCTTTCCTCGCCAATAGAGAGTCCTTTTGAAGGGCTTGCCGATATTCCGATTCCGGACTTTGTGTCACTTCCACATGATACCGGATTGGAGGAGCTTCAAAATGCTTTAGATTTAAGCGAGTCTCTACCCATCAGTGCGACCGACATTACCAGTTGGACGGGGGGTTTCACACACATACACACTTCACGGCACTACATGGTTTCCAGCTTTAAGTTGCCTGTTTCAAGAATTCACTAACTCTGTTCTTCTTTTGCTTTACAGATACGATGAACTGGCGAGAGTCTATGCTCAACAGTCTTCGTTCAGCACGCCAATCATCAGGCTCGTATTATGAGTCCCGTCGAAGGGAGGATGACAGTAACCGCGATCACGGTTATTCCAGTCAGGAATGCTACGAGAGGGATAGAGACAGGGATTACAGAGAACAGAGATATCAATCCCGATCGCGTTCTCCACCCCCTCGACTTCCCACTCAACCTTCGGGCCAGGGAAAACAGCTAGTGGAGCCCCCTCGTCACAAACTATCTTCGCAAACTTCTCGGCCTGAGTCGTAACGCCATAGAACTGAGGTTGAGCCTGCAGTCGTCGCTAAACAAGCTATCACTGAGCCTACTAGGGAAGGGGCTATTAGAATTGCTCAGCTAAAGAATTTTTTTCCAGATATATGCTTTGACGGCTACATTTTGCCTCCTCGATTAAAGAGAATCTCGTCGGAGGCAGAGAACACAATGCACGATTACATTCCCGACATCTATACGAAGTACAAAGAGTGGGTGAAGGCTGCAGAGAAAGCATCGAAGGTGGCCTTCAAGCGGGCTAAAATAATCGAAAAGTTAGAATCTGATCTCGCCCAGAAGGACCGCATCGTCCAAGTTCTTAATGATGAAGCCGAGTCCTCTCAGAAATCAGAGATAGAGGCCACCAAAAAGGCCGATGAGGCGAACTTGGCTATGGAGAGGATGAGGCATACACACTTTGCCTTGGTGGAGCAGATGGGCCACCGAAACACCACTGTCACAACTGAACGGGACGCTGCTCTGAAAGAACTTAACGAGCTCAAAGCCAAATTTTCCGAAATCATCAAGGAAAAAGATGATGCAAATAAAGTTTCCCAAGAGGCTTGTGAACAGGCCGTAGTGCTTCGGGGCAAGTGGGATGCGGCAACGGCTAAGGTTCAGGAAGTGGAGACTAAGGTCGAGGAGGAAGTCCAAAGGGCGGAGTCTAGGCTAGAAGCTGATATTGAGGATCTCCTCATTGTTTATAATGCTAACGTCTTGAAGCATAGGAATCTAGCCTGGCTCGATAATTATCCGACACATCTATACAACGCCTGGGGCTGATTAGTGGAAGATGAAAAGGCTGCGCATCAAGGCGAATCAGTTGATGAATTTGAGCTTGAAAACCGAATGCTGAATGAAGACGAGCGAAAAGTTCTCCACGATGCAATGATTTCACATGAGAAGGAGAAGCTCGGCGTTCAGCATTTGGAAGTTGGAGAAGGTTCCGGTATCGAGCACCGCGATACAAGTCTCAAAACTCTTGTGCCGACCCAGTGTGAACCGACTTCCGCGGCTGATTCTCAATCTGTTCCTGCTTACAACCCGGATCAGCTGCAGTTATCTCAAGCTAGCGAGCAAATCTTTGAGGTCGTTCAGCTGCCCACAAGTCAAACCGAGGAAGGTACTCTGAACATTCTCTATGCTTATCCAAAATCGGAAGCGTCCCTTGAAGTAATTATTAACAGTTCTTCTTTTGTTTTTATCCGATGATTGATGCTACACCAGTCGTGCTTCCTGCCACTCAAGAACCACATTATATGCAGGAGGACAATATAACTGAAGCGACCACCACAACGACCATGGCACCAACTGAGGGAGCGTAAGGGAGCACGCTTATTTTTGATGAGCAGATGATGGAGGAACTACTCGATCATCACAGCGATCCTTTTGCAGATTTGCCGTTCGTTATGGGCGGAAGTGCACCGATGACAAGTTCTTCGGCTCCAACTGCGGGAGTTCCTGACGATGCACAAATGCTTCACGAGGAGGAAATCATAGCTGAAATCAATGCCGAAATGGAGGCAGTCGTGCGGAGCAGTGGTTTTGGCAGTGGAATGGCTGGACCTGGTCCGGCTCCTTTGCAGATGATATCTCCAGGAGGAACGGTCATTGAGACGAGCGCGCCTGCCCCACCTCCTTCTGTTGATCCTGTCCCTCCGACTCCGCCTGCAGGAAGCGTTCCAATACACTTGAGTTCGGAGGAGGATGTTGAAATTATGCCCCCGACTGGGGATCGGCCGCCGAAAGGCAAGGGCTCAAAGAGAAAACTAAGTGGAAGCTCCAGCGGGTCTACACCGAAGGGAAAACCAAAGAAGAAAGACTAGACATGCTTCTTTGGTGAAATTTTGAGTAGCTAGGAATTTCTTTTATTCTTTTTTTTGCTGGTCGTGTATAGATGTGGGTTCGACCCCTGCTAGTAGAATTTTTTGGATAAACTTGTACTTAGTTTCCTTCTACAAACAGTTGAAATGAAATTCCATTTTGTCTTTAACTCAATTTCCATTTATTTGCTTAAGTTTTTCAGCAGTTGAACTCCCGTCTTGTATATTTGTTGAGTTTCGACCTTTGGATTGGATCCAAGTTTAGTTGTTAAGTCTTGAAATCACAACTATGAGTGATGACTGAATGTAAAACTGGGCTCCGATGCTGCACTGTCTCAATCAGTGATCGACGCTTAAGTTTTGCCCCCAATTTCAGGGACGAATTGTAGAGATCAAGTGGCGATCGCATTTCGCTTTCAACTCATCAAGTGTAACATCGTCGAATTGATGCTGGAATAAAGAAATTTGAGTGGCTGAATCGCACTCGCTCATTTATCGTCGATTGCATCCACACTTCGAGGATCTGCATTCATACGTCAGTGGTCGAACACGCCTGCTTGAGTTTCAAGGACACGTCCACACTTCGGGGACTTGAGTTATTTTCACGGGTGGTCAATCACACCCGATTAATGTTTGCAACGATGTCCACACTCTGGGGACTTTAGATGGATTCGTGGGCGGTCAATCACACCCGATTTGCATGTACATTCTAACCACGCTCCGGGGACTTAGAGTTATTTTACGGACGGTCAATCCCAATCCGGTTTGTGTTCAAACTCCAATCCACTCTCCGAGGATTCTGAGTCAATGTTTATACTCCAATTCGCGCTCTGGGAATTTGGAGTTGGTGTTTATGTTGATACTCCGGTTCACACTCTGGGAATCCGAAGTTAGTTAACATTTATACTCCAGTTCGCGCTCTGGGAACTCAGAGTTAACCGAAAGATGGTCAGTCACATCTGTTCAGGCTTTAGGATTTCGTTCGCACTCCAGGAACGACGAATTTATCAGGATCGTGGATGGTCGGTCCACATCCACCCCGATTTAACAAGCGAAGACATTAGATGGACGGATCCATTTTCGTCAAACTTGGTCGAGGTACGGGCGAAGTCGTTAGGTGAACGGATCCACCCTCTTCGGAACCGCATTTGTAAGTTTATACTCCAGTTCACACTCTGGAAATCTGGAGTTGGTTAAAGGATTGTCGTGTATCAACCCTTTTTTGACTTCAGTGTGATGATTTGTCCCCGAGCTTGGGTTTCACTTAGCGAGTAACCGGTCGTATCACGGTCACTCCCTATTTGAATAAATCCTACCATCGAGTGGAACTTAGCTCTCCGTGCAGAGTGATAGTTGTATGACACATTCAATAAATCACAGCTCTGGCTCGAAGAGATTGCATTTTATTGCTGAAATAAGAAAATATGGCAAAATCAGTTGCCTTATTACAAATTCAAATTTCGAAATGAAGAAACAAATTGCAAATGGAAAATAGAATGAACAAATAAACAGAGCCTGTCATGTGTAGTAGCGACGAAGACTTTCGCTATTCCAGGCTCTTGGAAGAGTGAGACCGTCAACGGTTGATAATTTGAATGTACCATCACGATTTTTCATTCGATAACATATGGCCCTTCCCAAGTTGGCTTCATATGCAAAGGGACCAAATAAATTCTATTAAGGACGAGATCTTCGAGTTCAAAGGTTTAGGGTCGGACCTTGGCATTATATAATCGGGCGACTCGACCTCGGTATGCGGCTGCCCTTAAATCAGCCTCTTCACGCTTCTCAACCAATAAATCCAGAGATTCGGCAAGTAATATAGCATTTGAGTTCAGATCATAGTATGTCACACGATAAGAAAGCACTTCTAATTCGACTGGAATAACGGCATCTGAAACATAAGAAAGAGAAAACGGAGTATGGCCGGTCGCGGACTTGTGGGTTGTTCGGTAAGCCCATAAGGCCATAGGAAGTTCATCGACCCGTTTTCCCCCGGCTTTTTCCAGTCATTTCTTCAGAATAGATTTTATAACTTTATTTACAGCTTCGACTTGTCCATTCACTTGAGGGTGTGTGACTGCGGAGAATTTCTTCTGAATGTGGAATCGTTGATAGAAATCTTTAAATTCAACACTGTCGAATTGAGTCCCGTTATCAGTGATGATAGTATGTGGGAGACCAAATCGACAGATGATGTTGCGCACTACAAAGTTGATCACCTTCTTTGTTGTGATTATAGAAAGGAGTTCAGCTTCCGCCCACTTGGTAAAGTAATCAACTGCTACGATGGCATAATTCGCACCACCTTTGGCTAGAGGTAGAGAGCCATTAATGTCAATTCCCCATACTGCAAATGGCCATGGACTGACCATTTGAGTTATCTCGGTAGGTGGGGCCCTTGGAATCCGAGCATGCTTCTGGCATTTGTTGCACTTTCTAGCGTAATCTGATGCATCGCGATTCACGGTTGGCCAATAGTATCCATATTTGAGCACTTTCTTGGCAAGGGCTTGCCCCCCAATGTGATCGCCACATTCTCCTTCATGCACATCATGCAACACTCGTTTGATTTTGTCGTGAGCGATACACTGGAGTAAGGGAATAGAGTATCCTCTCCTATACATAACTCCATTTTGAATTGCGAACCGTGAAGCTTTTCGAAGAATCTGTCTCTTTTCACTCCTGCGCTCTGGTAGGGTTCCGTGCTCAAGATAATTTCTAAACGGAGTCATCCATGACTCCTTCTCGGAAGCGACATCAAATATCCAATCGATTTCCATCTGATCAATGCTTGGCGAAGACAATGTCTCCACGGGAACGAGTCCCATTTGCTGTGCTTCACCTGTACTGGCTAACTTTGCTAACGAATCGGCTTTCTGATTGTGTTCTCGTGGGATGTAATAAATGGCATAATAATCGAACTGATTCAGTATCTCCTAAACCCGAATAAGGTAAGCAGCCAGTCTTCGATCTTTAGCTTGATATTCATCTCTGACTTGACACACGACCAATTGTGAATCACAATAAATTTCCACAACAATGATTCTTAAATCTCTTGCAAGTTTCAATCCAGCCAGTAGGGCTTCATACTCGGCTTCGTTATTAGTTTCACGGAAGTTGAACTTTAGAGCATAGCATATAGATCGACCTTAAGGAGTTTTAAGTACAACCCCTGCACCTGAGCAACGGTCATTTGATGCACCATCTGTGTGCAGCTTCCAGATATACTTAGGAGACTCACTTGTTTTGGGCAAGTCCTCTGGGATGGTAAATTTAGCTATGAAATCTTCTAGGACTTGTCCTTGAATGGATCGCCTTAGAGTATAAGTAATTTCAAACTGACTTAACTCGATATTCCATTTGAGTAACCTACCAGACGTCTCAGGCCGCGTAAGGACCTGTCGTAATGGTTGGTCGGTGTAAACGGTGATTGGATGAGCCTGGAAATACGGACAGAGCTTCCTCGAGGCAATAAGCCAACTTCTCTAGCTTTGGATAATTTCTCTCAGCTCTGGTTATTCACTTGCTTATATAGTAGACCGGCTTTTGTATTCGGTCTTCCTCCCAAATTAGGGCAGCACTGATTACGTTTTCTGATACCGCCAAGTAAATGTTCAATTTCTCGTGATCGATAGGCTTTGACAAAATTGGTGGTGTGGAGAGATGTTGAATTAGTGCTCGGAATGCGCCATCCCATACCGTAGTCCATTCAAAGTTTCGCTTTCCTTTTCGGATCAGATCGAAGAAAGGAATGCATTTTCAGTAGACTTTGAAATGAACCTGCTCAGTGCTGCTACTTTTCCGTTGAGACTCTGGACTTGCTTTATAGTTTTCAGGGTTTCAAGATTTCTGATCGCCCAGATCTTTTCAAGATTGGCTTCGATTCCTCGAGCGTTGACGATAAACCCAAGGAATTTTCCGAATGCGACCCCGAAGTGACATTTCAACGGGTTGAGCTTCATTCTGTATTCTCAGAGAATATTAAACATTGACTCCAGGTCTCTAATGTGATCAGTGGAAAATCGTGACTTGACTAGCATGTCATCCACATACACCTCTATGGTTTTTCCAATCTGGTTAGTGAACATTCGATTAACTAACCGTTGATAAGTTGCCCCAGCATTCTTGAGTCTAAAAGGCATAACTTTATAGAAATAGAGTCCCATATTGGTTACGAAGCTGGTATGCTCCTGGTCGGGGAAGTGCATGGGTATTTGATTATATCTAGAGTATGCATCCATGAAGGATAAAAGTTCATGTCCAGCCGTTGAGTCCACAAGTTGATCAATTCGAGGAAGTGGAAAACTGTCTTTGGGGCAAGCATTATTCAAGTCTGAGTAGTCAACACATGTTCTCCATTTCCCATTAGGCTTTCGAACAAGTACTGGATTGGATACCCATTCCGGGTATAATACATCTCAAATGAATCCATTCGTTTTAAGCTTATCTACCTCTTCTTTAAGGGCAATAGATCTCTCTAGATCCATACCACACCTTTTTTGCTTGACCGGGACGTGCCGTGGGTCAATATTCAATGTGTGGCTCGTAATGTCCGGCGAGATCCCACACATATCAGAGTGCATCTAGGAAACCACATCAAGGTTTACCCGGAGAAATTCAACCAATTCCTCTTGCATTTTTTGGCTTAGCTGAGATCCAATCTTTATCATTCTTGAATCGTCATTATCGTCGATTGGAACATCGATCGTCAGTTCGACCAGAGAAGCTTGACTGTCTTTACTTTCGTCCTTGCTTTCGGTATCTCTCGGGTCAAGATCTCTTTGGAATTGGTTGGGGTGCCCGGGCCCGGTCCCAAGCGTTAATTGTTAATTATCAGCAAAGCGGACGTAGAGAGATTCCTCCACGCCCTTCCCTTTTTCTTTTTGCTGCGCCTCGCGCAGCTCAGCAACATAAAAGGCTCGTCCTGCGGCCCGATCCCCTTGAACAGCTCCGACACCATTGTCGGTAGGGAATTTCAAAGTCAAACACCATGGGGTGATGGCAGCCCTGAACTCAGCTGGGCTGGTCAGCCCAAGAAAGCATTATATAAGGAATTTATATCCAAAACAACAAAATGCAGTATCCGGACTCTACGGTGTTCACCAATTCCTAACTCCACTGGCAATTCCACCACTCCAGTGGGTATAGTTGCACTCCCATTGAAGCCATGAATACGGGACTGACATGGCTTCAAGTCTTTAGTCTCCATTCTCATCTGGTCATAGGCTCGATTAAACAAGATATTCACAGAACTTCTGCTATCTACCAAGATCCTCTTCATCCAAGCAGGAACTACTTGAGCTGATATGACAAGCGGATCAATATTGGGGGCTTCGATCTTGTCGGCATCCCGACCTCGAAATATGATGTCATCTGCCATCGTTCTTTGTTGCTTGGCCGGAGCCCCATCTTCGGAATTACTACAACATTCAAAGTCTGCATGCCTGATAGAGCTGGCATACGACTCCATTTCCTTCCAGCTTCGGTCTGCTGGATGAGGACCACCACTAACAGTGTTTATCACCAACCTCTCGCCAGTATGAGCGGGTTCTTCCTGTCTAGCCGGATTTGGTACATGATTTTGATTCGATAGGCCCGCACCTCCAGACTGCGGCACCCGCACAAACTGTTCTAACTTTCTCTCTCTTATCAACTTTTCGATGAGATCCTGCAAGTGACGGCATTCATTTGTGTTATGGCCGTAGCTTTCGTGGAATTTACAAAACTTCCCCGTCTGAATCTGCTTCTCCGATGACTATTTCGGAGCAGACTTCTGTACTGAATGATATTGCAGGTTTGTAGATATACGTTTTCCAACGATGTATTTAGAGGAGTATAATTATCAAACATAGGAGCCCTACGTCGTGGACCATGATTTTGATCCCGTTTCCTATTTTGATTACCGTTGCCTTTCTTTTGACCTTGTTTATTCTAAATATTCAATTGCACTTTCCCGTAGCTCTCCCTGGATTGTTTAACAACAATATTACTTTGAACTCCTTCAATGCTAGGCCCCGCATTTACCTTCTTCCTAGACTGTTTCGCATCCTCTCTTCTCAAGAATTGGGCTGTCTTAGAATAGAAACGGTCCAATGATGCGGGGGTTTTCCGGCCAACCAGTTGCCGAACTCAGAATCGTGATCAATCCCTTTAGTTAATGCCATTAGAATGGAGTTATCATTAGGGTTGCTGATCTCAGCACATGCAGCATGAAATCTCTCTAAATAACGCCTGAGTGTCTCTCCAGGAGCTTGAGTGACACTAGATAAAGTATTAACATCCTTCGGTCTTGCGACATGCATACAGAATTGTTCAATAAACTTTGTTGCCAACTGATCAAAACAAGAGATAGATCGAGGTGGTAAACGGGTAAACCACATAGTTGCTATGCCCTCTAGAGAGATCGGGAAGCTTCGGCATTTAACTGCATCATCAGCCCATGCAGCATTCATTAACCACTCATACTTTAAGACGTGTTGATTGGGATCAGAGCTCCCTTCATAAACTAGTAAAGTCGGCATCCTGAATCACTGAGGTGGTTCAGCATAAAGTATCTCATCAGTAAAAGGAGTATGACTTGGGGAGATTCCCCAGTTGTCATTAGTGAGGCCTTGACTCTCTCGGATCATCTGTCGGATCATCGTCGGAATGTCCGACATATGTACATTTTGAGCATGCTGGGCCAAGGTGTGGTCGGTTCTACAATGCGAGGAGGGACTGGTCGCTGTTGACGGTCCATGTCTCACCTCCTTGATTCTATGTCCTCGGGGACATAAGGCTCAGGAGTATGGTTGCGTTGGAGTTGGTTCGGATCTTTCCGATTTCGGGCATCAACTCCTGGTTCAGTAGCAGTGGTGTTAGTGTGGTTGTGTGTAACATGATATGGAAGAGTACCTCCTCGGGAGGAGGATCCAGTCTGATGGTTGGTTGACGGGCCAACTCTCGGTTGCCCAAGGTTCAGTGCATGCTAATGTGCAGTAACCTGAGTGTAACTTCCGTCCAGTCGCGTGGATCTATGATGATAGTCAAAAGAGGCTGAACTCTCGGTGGACGAATAGGAAGCCTGATCCCTCCTGGATCTTCTTCATTGTTGACGGTTCAGTTGGTTGGTTAGTTCCGCATTAGCACGGAGCTGTTGAGTGAGATGTTGGTGGCTTTGAGTCAATTCTTGTATTAACATCTGAAATTCTTCCCTGGTGACAGGGCCTTGCGGATCTGATGGTCTGGCAGCATTCTGGTCGGCTGGAAGTGGTTGTACGGGATTCTGTCTATCCCGTCCTTCTGGATCTACAGCTGTAGAAGTAGTCCTTGTGTTAACCATGATGGATAGCGAAGCTCTTTCCTAGACTTGATGCAAATCTGAATAGGATGGAAGAACTTTAGCCTTTGAGATCTGGATCTTCTTCTTAGATTTGTGCAATCCGATATCGATAGTAGATCCAACGAGCAGGAGAAAAACTGTGTTTTCTTAGTGAAAGCACCAAAGTGTTTGTACCAAAATTGGGCACAACACTCTTCGAAAGTGTTTGAAGAGATAAAATGAAGAAATAAAATGTAAAAAGACGATTATCTAACAACCACTCCAGATAATAATCAGAAGACAGCAAAAGAACAACTGATGGAATAAAATACAATAGCAAATTTTACCCATTTATTTCAAAAACATTTGAAATGTCATAATACAAAACATCATCAAACTGTCAAGTAAAATCCGTTACATCATTTATCCAAAATACATGGGTACAACATAAAATATCATAAAAGATAATAATAACTTAAGCCACTCCATCTTCATGCACCATCACCGTTGTCACTCCGTCTTTAACCTGTGTTGTAATGAGGAGGGGTCAGAACAACATATGTCTGGTGAATAAAAATCTCAAGTCTTACCGTTTCAGTACTTAGGTAGTACTAAGAATATGTCTTGTGTACATAAAATCACTTAAAAATTCTTATTAGGAAAGGAGGAAGGTCAACAATCAACCACTTAATACCTTCCACTCCAGAAACAGGTTTCTAAATCCCATAACCCAAATTCCACATCATAAATATCTAACAATGTGAGAGATAGTACCCAAGCCCCTTAATACCATTTATTGGAAAATGGGCAGACTCTGGCCATTTAAGACCTCAACTGAGGCAGAGCCTGTCATTTAATACCTATCCACAACGTGGACTCCTCATCGGAGACTATCTAGCCGACATCGCATGGAATCTCTTGAGCAACTTAATACTTCTTTATGGAAGGGTGGATCCTCAATCAGTCACTTGAACCTTGTCCGAAGCGAAACCCTATTGTGATACCACTTATCGTACCTAATAACTAACCCCTTAGCCATTTAATAATTCATTTAGAGAAAAGATGCTAGCCTTCATAATGATGTCTCACATTAGTCCGACTATTCCTAGGAACTAGTAGCCGGATTAGCTGGATAGATTTACCCTATAGAATTTGGGACTAAGCTCGCATCATCATAAATATTTATCATAAGAGGTCTCACATCACCCTAAAGTCACAGTGCGGGTAGCCAGATTAGCTGAACAGACTTCTATGTCTTTTGATTGACCTTGCATCCTTTTGACTTAGCCATAACTTAAATACTCTCCATATATATAATACTCATCTCACCATTTCATAATTAAGGCCTTACAGGGGATCTTCCTTGTTACGCGTTACAATATTAACTACCTTCCTAAGGGAGAATTAATGACAATTATTACCTAATTAACAACGCAATTATACATTTATTACACTAATAGAAATAAATATATATTTGTGCCTAAAAACTTCTAAGTGTATGGTTCGTACACCTAACCTAACGTTAAATGTCAATTCCTTTAACCATAATACTAATATAAGTCTTCTCTCTCTAGATATCCAATATTTCAGTACCCATAACAAGGATTAAATATCCATATCCAAAACTACAATAAATAGACTTGTAAATAGAAATAGAAACCCAATTTATTACATCAATTTAATCGAATATCCTAAACAATAGGAATTGCAATTCTAACTTCATATTCTATTCAACCTTTCTTTTACAAAGAAATAAACGATGGAATTCTGTATGGAATAAGTGATGTAAACTACGAACAGGATTCATGCTCTACACCCTTATTTCATTATTGAAAACTCACAAATTAAATCAAAGAAGGAGGAAAAGTGGAAAAGACTATGAAATTATCTAATAATTTCAGAAACAATATAAATACCATCAAGCTAACATAATAATTGAGAATCTCCATCTAGAATTGACATTACGAAAAAAAGGAATTTTGGAGGATTTTATCTATTTTGTTTTTGCAATCCTAAAATTCCTAAGGCATATTCAACTCCATGGATATGTACTGACCAATTATTAAAACAAAAATACTAAGGTTTCTACTCACAGATTATCCTTAGCTTTTCTTGTATGGATTTGCAACACCAAAGCAACTCTTTTTCAGATCTCCTTCTTTCGATATATACGCACAACGAAGGATAGGTGTGTGTATGTGTGTGTATAATTGTTAGATTCAAAGAGGTTGGAAGAGAAGTGAATAGATTGAAAGAATAATGAGAAGAGGATTAGAATCCTTACCTGAATTGCTAATTTAATTTATTAATCTAACCGAAGAGAGAAAATGATAGAGGTTCGAGGTATTCTCAAAATATTTATGAATAAAAAGTGGAGAGGATAGGGTCTTATTTATAGGAGTTGAAATGCATCAGAACCGTAAGATGAAGTTAGGTAAAAAAACGGATAAATATGGAGCGTTTAAATGCAGAAAAACCCTAGTCACCACCCTGAATAGGGGTCTACCACCCCCTTAACGGTCGTCCCCTATTCAGGGTGGTGGCTGGGGTTTCGACTTCTCCACTCATCTGGGTGCGTTGATTTGTTTCTGTTGCTTGTTTATTTTATTCCCTAATTAACTTTTAATGTTAATTGTTTAACATAAGGTTTACTTAACTCTCATGTAAACCTACAGTTAATTTTTGAAATTCAAACCCTAATTTTAAGTACTCATTTGAATTTAAATTCAAACAAAACTAACTTAAATATGAAAAATTCAAACACTCATAACTTATTCGTTTGAGCTCCATTTTCAGCGTAATATATATTAAAACAGATTAGAATTTTGCCATGAACGCAACATAATAACTTTCATGGTCAAATTCCAATTTTATAAAATTTCCATTTTCAACCTTACGTTATGTAATTTAATTCACTCAATTTATTTATGTTGATTTTACGGGATGTTACATTCTTCTCCTCTCAGAAAGGATTTCATCTCGAAATCTTTCAAGGGGCGAACATCGTAACGCACAATAATATCCATGTTACACAACTAAGTCATCTACACAACCATCTACTTAACCAAAGTGCAATATGATTATGTACCACAGACATACTAAAATGAGCTCAATCCTAGCGTGAGTGTGTAATCGTGTCATGCAAGTATGTATGCAAATACCCTAAACATGCATAAAAATTTCTATTTGCGTGTAAAATGATTGTGAAAATGTGTGGCAACCATCTCCTACTATCTAATCTAGCAACCACGATACAACCAAAATCCTAATTTTGGGGAGAAAATGAAAAGCTCTGAATGAGCGATCTTTATCTTTTGCTCGGTTTCCCATGCGCTTTCCATCGAGTTGTCTCCCTATTGTACTCGGACTAGCCTAATTATTTTGTTGCATAGTCTTCTATTTCTGTGCTCCATAATACGTGCGTTGGCATAGGGACTGTTGGCTCTGTCTCTAATTCCCCCAACTGATTAGGCTCAACTCTAATAGCGGTGTCACAAAGGCATTTTCTATGGTTAGAAATGTGGAAAACATTGTGGACTCCAGCCAATCTGTCAGGAAGCTCCACGCGATAAGAAAGTTTTCCTATCCTTTCCAAAACTCTGAATGGCCCAATGAATCTAGGTGCCAATTTTCCGTACTTGCCAAACGTAGCCACTTTTATAAGATGGGAGACTTTGACAAATACCATATCCCCAACCTCTAACTCAAGCTCTTTCCTTCTTCTATCTACATAAGATTTCTGACGGTCATGCGCTGTCTTTATTCATTGCCTGATCAACTCTACTTTTTCTGCAGTATCACGGGTCAAATCGGATCCGAGTAATATTTTGTCTTGGTTTCCCATCAATAACTTGGCGATTTGCATGGCCTCTTATAAAGTGCTTCAAAAGGGGCCATACCAATTATCGCTTAGTGGCTATTATTATATGCGACCTCAACTAAAGGTAGATGTTGCTTCCATTGTCTTCCGAAATCCAAAACACAAGCCCTTAACAAGTCTTTAAAAATCCTATTCTCCGGCTTCGTTTGACCATCAGTCTATGGGTGATATTTAGTGCTAAGATCCAAAGAAGTTTCCAAAGCTACTTATAGGCTCCTCTAAAACTCGCTAGTGAACAAGGGGTCCCTATCATTAACTATGCTCATAAGAATTGCATGCAATCGAACTACCTCCTTGATGTAGATCCACACGAGAGAAGTGGCAGTTCTATTGTCCCTAATCGGAATAAAATGGACACTCTTATTAAGTCTATCCGCAATAACCCAATAGTTTCATTACCCCTTTGACTTTTAGAAAATCCTTCCACAAAGTCCATCGAAATATGCACCCATTTCCAAGTTGGAATTTCCAATGGTAATAGTAACCCTCCTGGCTTCCCTAGCTTAGCTTTTACCCTCTGACATTTCAATCACTTAGCAATAGACTCAGCTACAATCTTCTTCATTCCAGGCCAAAAGAAAATCCTTTTCATATCCTTGTATGTCTTATCTCCTTCGAGGTGAATAGTCATCCTTGAGTGCTGACAATCCACAAGTACCTCTCTCAACAAACTATCAACCATTGTGACAAAAAAGTGTCCATCTCTTCTTGAGCATTCTTTCTCATCAACTGAGTACCTACTAGCGTGGGGAAAATGCTCTCCCTCCCTCAACTTCTCCAAAACCTCTACTAACTTCTCATCCTTCACTTACTCATGCCTTATGTGGTCTATCAAGGGTGGCCTAATCTCCATAACTGCTAAAAACCCTTAGATGAGTTCTGTTGGTGGTTAGAATTTGAGTGGAACTCCAACCGCCTCTATTCATATATAGCACCTAGGGTAGCGTGCCTTCGACTAAGGGCATCGACGACTACATTCCCACTTCTAGAAGTGTATTGAATACTAAAGTCGAACGATGCTATATATTTCATCCATCTCTGTTGCCTAAGATTTAAATCTTTTTGGGAAAATAGGTATTAGAGTGATTTATGTTCATTGAATAACTCAAATCTTTCTCCCAAGAGATAATGCCTCCACATCTTTAAGGCAAAGAAGATAGCTCCTAACTCCAAGTCATAAACCAAATATCTTTTCTCATGATCCTTTAGTTGCCTACTAGCATAAGCAACTACTTTTCCTTCTTGTGTTAGAACTGCTTCTGACCCTGTGCCACAACATCTGTGAAAACCATAAACGGTTTGGTTCCATCAGGAATAGTGAGCACGAATGTACTAGTTAATACCTCCTTAAGTTTCTTAAATGCCTTGGTGCATCTATCATCCCGAAAAGGTAGGTTCTTCTTAGTCAAATAGGATAAGGGGCTGCTATTCTGGCAAAATTCTTGATGAACATCCTATAGTAGCCTGCCAACCTGAGAAAACTTCTAACCTCTGATGCATTTCTGGGAGTCTTCCATTCTTGAACAGCCTCCACTTTAGTGAGGTCTACTGCCCGCCCTTGCTCAGAAACAATATGCCTAAGGAATCTAACTTCTTTTCTCCAGAAGTGGTATTTAGAAATTTTGGCCTTAAGCTGGAGCCTTCTTAAGGTTCCTAATACCTCTCATAGGTGGTCCTCATGCTCCTCTTTTTCCTTGGAGAAAAAAATATCATCAACGAACACAAGACGAATTTATTAAGTTGCGCTCTAAATACGCTACTCATTAAATCCACGAAGTATTAAGGTGCATTCGTGCACCACTCAAAGAGTCCATTTAGTGTGCGAAATGCGGTCTTCGACTTGCTTTCTTCTGCAATCCTCAATTGATGGAACACAGTTGCTAAGTCTAGTTGAGAACAAACTTTAGCTCCTCCAAACTGATCGTTAGGTAAACAGTAACTATTCTTCCTTGTCAACTTATTCAATTCCTATTGTCGACGTAAACTCTTAATGAACCGTCTGCCTTAGTAGCGAAAACAACAAGGGCTTCCTACTTCGAAGTACTCCGATGGATGAATCCTTTCTTTAATAGCTTAGAGATTTGCTTATCCAATTCTCTTCTTTCTTTGGGGGCCATGTTGTTGGAACCTACCTTCTTCGATTTTAATGTGACAACTATATATCTCAAACTATATACTATGATGTCAAATATTCTTGCAGGAATCTACAAAGAAAAGTTATTATCATATCGTCAACAAACTAAGCTCAAGCTCTCTAGTATACTGATTATTATTTCCGGTTAGATATTTTTGTACAATCTCTGATATGATGATAACAACAAACACACACACACAAATATACTTTTGAAAATCATGTTTTAAAATATAAATATCTTTAATTATTTAAAGATATAAAAAGTATTTTCAAAATTATACAATTTCTCAAGTTCAGAATCACTAAAATAAAGAAGAGGAACAAATCAGTACAAATTCAAACATCTGAACTTTTATTTAGCCATCTGTCATCAATGACAGACGTCTGTTAATTTAATACAGACGTCTGTTATCATAGACAGACGTCTAAATTAAATAAACAGACGTCTAAATGGCTGATTTTTTGTTTCTTCTATTTTTTGACTTTTAAACTTTATTCAGACATCTGTCACTTTTCTCTCAGACATCTGAACTTGACGAACTGAAGCATCTCTTCATGAAAATTCAAAATTTGAAGAGTTGTCTTCTTCACCAACAGTTGCACTCCTTCTAATGGTTGCAACTATTGAATTAAAATTATTCAATACTATAAATAGAGATGAAAATCCACTATTTCATTAACCAATTCTTTCTATCTATACTTGCTTTGTATTATCATAATCACAAGCGATTTTCAATCTATACTTCCTATCTTTGCACATTCAAATCATCATATCAAGAAGATTATAGGAAGGGTGTACTACATTGACTATATTCGTGTTATTCAAAGAACACACAAAGTCGAGAAACAATTTACCAAATTGTATTTGAAGTCCTATTCGGTTGCTTAGGCGGAAAAGTCCTATTCGGTTTCTTAGGCGGAAAAGTCCTGTTCGGTTGCTCAAGCGGTGTAATACCTGTTCCTCCGGGTTAAGTGAGGGTTATTCGAGAAATTCCAGAAGGAGTCTGGGACTGGACGTAGAACGAGAAGTTCGAACCAGTATAAAAATCCCTGGTGTCATTTTTATTACTGCCATTTACTATTATTTATAATTCCGCATTTGCTAGTTGTAGTTTAACTATATTATCGATCCATATACACTTTCACATGTGTCTTAAAGGTAGGGAGACTGGCCTTGCGTCTTTCTCCAAATCTATTTTGAATTTGATCTTCCTTTAGGGTGGGAAACCCGAGACTTCCTTAATGACATCAGGAAATTCACAAACTACAGGTATGGATGATAGCTCTCCAACAGATAGAAATAGTGAGTATAGATAGATTAACTTAACTAAACCATAGGGTGTACAAAAAAAATTTAGGTCACGACCTCCAAAACTTCTTAGTTGTACAACCTTCCTATCACAATCAAGAGTTGCTACATAATACGCTAACCAATCCATAACCAAGATAAGTCCATACCCCTTAAAAATTAGAACGTATTCATTACATATGAAATCAACGTCGCATATGTCCAACATCAGATCTTTGCAAATAAAAGAGAGATGTGTCGATCCTCCAATAGGATTATAGACCACAATTGGGATGTTGACAATTTGGGTTTGAAGGTTTAAGGAGTTTACTAGATTCCTAGCAATAAAGGAATGTGATGCCCCTGAATCAAATAAGGTACGAATTGTAACCCCTAAAATAAGAGTTATACCTTCTAATGATGCCTTCCCTTGGTCTCTCGGTGGTCTACTTGCAATAGGGACGGCTTCAATAGCATAGGCTTATCTGTTTGATCCTTCCTTTACCAACTTAGGGCATTGATTTTTGAGGTTCCCTTCCTCATGGCAATTAAAGCACTTCCCTGTAAACGCTTCCTTCATCAGACTCACCCTACAACCTTTAGCCTCGTGACCTGTCTTCTGGCATCGCTTACATACCTTACCATCCTTCTTAAACTTCACATTCAACTTCTTGTTAGCCCAAAAGCTTCCCTTCTTAGACCCTCCTTGCTTTTGGGTAGGTGCAACCTTCTCCTTTTCTGCCTCCTTATCATCCACATTGGCTCTGTGTAGCATTACCATCTCCACCAACATCTCATACATGGCACCAATGGGTACTTGGGTCAACAACATTTCTCTTAGCGGGGAATTTAGGCCCTTTATGAACTTCACGGCCTTTTTCATAGGTGTATCTATCAAGCTCATCCCGAAATTTAGTCAGCTCTATGAACTTAGCTATGTACTCCTTTAGAGTGGAGTCCCCTTGCCTAAACTGAATGAATTTCTCTAGTTGTAGACTCACTTTTGCCTTAGACATATACCTTATCCCGAATCTATTTTTGAACTTGTAACGACCCGCCATTTTGGACTATTCGCATCCATTATAAGTGTATAGGTAGACACTCATGCCGGAGTTGAATTGCTCAAAATACCGCGTTGTTAATTTAAATTTGGCAAAACTGAAAATATACAGTAACTAAATAATCACAGAACACAGACACAGAGTAATAATTTGCAGCGGAAATAAAAGAGATAGTAGTTCATGAAGCTACTATATGAATATATAAAATACATCAGAGTTTACAACAGAAGAGTAATACGATACATCAGATACAAATCAGAATACATCACTGGGATCATCGAATGCTGAAAACAGAATAGATGGCTGGATCTTCAAGCAAAGGTCCAACTCCAAAGGTGAGTCTCGAATACTGGTACACTCAGTCTGACCCGAGCGTAAAGCAAAAACACAAGACACTCGAGTCAGGATTAACATTCTTATATTAATAAATCCAACTCAAGTGAAATAGCAATTGAAATACAAGTAACTCAAAGGATGTTTGGAATAACCATCCTTTAAGGATCCGTTAAACTATCTACTATGTAGTAGTGTACGATAAGTAGATAATGTCTATCAGTAATATATAAAGATATCAAAATAGCGTTAAGTCATGGCCCATTCCACCCTTAACACATTTTTATTCCCACAAGCATATACAAGACCGTAGTTTCCCCAAAACCGGAAGTCACCAGAGGGCAATCCATATACTCAAGGTACAAAACAAATTCGTAGTGGTCGCGCATAAATGGAATACAAGTATGACAAGGCACATGAGGCTATACCCAAGGTAGTGATACTACCGTTCGCCTGATCCGGACTGGTGAGAACGCAACGCCGCAGCGCCCGCAACACCGTGAAACAACACTCCCAAAATCAAGGGTGCACCAATCGACAACAAGTATAAGTAGTTCGAAGAAGTGTGTCCACTTGAGGTATCAATCCTCCATTGGCCCGGCACAGCTCCTGTTTTAGTCATTTCCAATTTGACACAAGTGTCAAGGCTATCCATTATCGTTCTCTTTCTTCAGTCAACACGTACATCATTCCAACCACTTCATTCTGGATCATCACTCCACGTATAGTTATTAAAGTGGTTTTCGGTTTAGATAGAGAGTATATCCATAACCGAATTCCGGTCTCTTTAATAACTTTCGTAATTATTTCACCGATTAGTCGTTTAATATATTTCAAAACCAAATCAATTACAATTTCAATTAGAATTCGTAAATCAACATTTCATTTGTCTTTCAAAACCAATTTCTAATAATTTACGTTTCAAAACTTCCAAATTATCCTTCAAAATCTTATAATTCAATTTCAATCTTTATTTAAAACAATTCAAATATCGATTTAAATTCGTATATGAATTTCATTCTGAATCATATAAATTACTTTAATTTAACATTCAAATCAATTTAAACTCATTTATCGATTTCATTCAATATTCGTTAAGTTACTTTCATTCAAAACAATTTCTATTAAATTTCCAAATCATAAGATCAATTTCTTAAGTTCAACTTCATTAAATCAAAACTTACAATTTTGAATTAAATTAAATTCGTCAAATCAAATTCTTTCAATTACAAGTCTTACATTAATTCCAAAATATCACATTTCATTTCTTGTTAAAGAAAATTCAATTTCAATTATTTATTTACTTACTTAAATAATTTTCCAAAACTTAATTAATAAAGAAAACTCAATTTCAATTATTTACGAAGTAAAATTCACTTATTCAAAAATTTAATTTCTCTTATTAAAGAATCCAAATCAATTTAATCATTAAATAATTCAATCTTATTTAATTATTAAATAATTCAAAACTTAATTATTAAATAATTTCAAAGTTTAATAATTTCAACTTAATTATAATTTCAACTTAATTATTAAATCATTTCAAAGTTAATCCATTTATTTCTCAAATTAAACCACATTTTTCCATCAATTTCATTGTTAACATTTTGTTTCCGATTATTAAATATTAACATTTTCCTTTCATTATAATTCAAATTAAACTTCATTTCAAAACCATATTTTTATTCAAATAAAATCTTCGTTTTATTTTTAAATCAACTTATTGACCAATCGGTTTTTATTTAATTCTCTATATCTAAGGTCAAAGTTTAATTTGGGTATTTATCATTTCAACCCGATTCCAATTCAATTCAAAATCAAAGCATAACAAAGGGAACTTGCAGTGTGATAACTGGGATGGTGTCAAAGTAAATAAACAAGCAATAACAACAATCAATATCAATCCAATAATCCATTCAAATAATCCCGAAATAATCGTATTAATTCGCATTGTTATTTGTACGAATTAATATAATTATCTCTAGAATCTACACTATCATTTCATGCAGATTAAAGATTATTACATTACGGTTTTTCACTTGTCATCTATTTACGATTTCATACATCAACAATTTAACAACATACAATTGATGGTTCAAGGTGTAGTTAAACAATCCTACGTTGTCAATAAATTCAACAGTTAAAGGGGTCATTTTATACAAATGTCAGTTAATCAAATTTAACATTTAATTATCCTATATCAAGTTCAATTTCATGCTATTAATCATTTTAACCTTAACAGTTTAACGTCCAATATAAACATCAACAATCAATCAATTATCAGCCAAACAGTATTATCATTGCATAAATAATTAACAGATAATGGTGTCAGATGTCATAGGTGAACTGATACAGGCAATAGCATATATAACAGTGTAAATAACTAACAGCAGCATATTTCAATTGTCGTTTCAATCGAAATCAAATCTAATAAATAAAGAACGTTAATCGTGAGTGAGTGCTCACCTTTCGAGGCTAGAGAGATCAGGAGATTATATGGATACACACACAGATACAGACACCGAAATTGAGTTATGAATCCAAGCACGAATTCCAAAACGAAGCTAAATTGACACGAACCTTTGACAACAAAGCTGATGACAAAGAATCGACGAAATCAAATTAGAACGGGATCGATGAGTAAAATTGGTATAAGTGAACTTATATAACCATGTATACTATATGAAAAATCATATTTTATATTCAAATCTATATTAAATTAAATATATATAAATTTCAAAATCATAGGTTTAACTAAAACTCATATATAGATGTAGACTAATATATATTATTTTTAAACAATGTCTATATTTATTTCAAAACAACAATACCATATTCTACTCAAATTTATATTTTCACAACATCATTCTACAAATTGCAGCTACTATTTTTAAGAACTATCTATATACATAAACTATTAAAACTGGGCATTAACCTAAAACAATATATATAAACAAACACATATTTTTTAAAAAAATACTAACATACCTAACTAACCCATAACCTTAAATGTTACTAACAATTTCATATATGAACATGTCCAATATATGAATATGCACTCACTGACCCATATATGCAGCAGCGAACAAAAGTGAAGGCTCGACTGTAAGTTCGAGTCGTGATTGGCTAAGGGAAGAAAGTTGTTGCTGTTCGGGTAGACAAGTAGGCACGGCTGAAAGTCGACAGGGCCTCGTCAGTGAGCTGCTATTGGTGCTTGGTTCGGTTGGAGCTGCTATGTGGTGTGGCGGACCGGAGTAGGCTGTCGGATCGGGTTTCATGAAGAGAGAGGGGAGGGAGAAGGTCGGTGGGTTCACGCATGGAGGAGGGATGGACGGTGGTCGGCATGCGAAGGCGGAGCAAGCAAGGGTGGTAGGGCTGAGGTCGTGAGACGTGGGGTGCTGGCGCTTTGGTGATGGCATGGAAACATGCAGGCGCGGAGGATCAAGGGGAAGGGTGGAGACGTGTCGGCAACAGGGTGGCAAGCGGAAGGGGAAAACGTTTGGGTCTCGGCGAAGTAAAGGTGAGGCCGAAGGGAAGAAGAAGGGCGAGCAGCGGAGGTTGTGGGCTAGAGGATGATGGCGTCAGCTGGTCGTGGTGATGGGCGGTTGCCGGCGCTTGGATGGAGGTTTAGGCGGATGGGTCGGAGAAGAGGGAGAGGAAGAGATGAGATGTGGCGTGATGGGTGGGAGGCGAGATGAAGTATTCAATTTGAGAAATATTAGGCATGGCAGAGTTATAAATATAAATACTTTAAGTAATGTTCTGGCCACAGTGAAATAATGTAAGCAGGTAGAGGTAAAGTAGAGGAGGAGAGGAGAGGCCACGTTACCATTTGTATTCATTAAAAATGAAATCAACTTCAACATAAATGAGTTGATGAAGAGTCAGAAAGTAAAAGAAAGAATAGCCTACAGGCTAAATATATATGTACGAATAGGTATTATAATGCGTGTTCTCGAGCTAACTGAAAGGAAATGAAACGAACAGTGATAAATATTTGCATTGAAAATAGAAAAAAATTAACAGCTGGCTTTCGGGAAGAATAAAAGCTGATGGCTATTCGTATTACACTGATGGAAATGGATGATCACAAGGAACAAAACAAAAGGAGAAAAACGGACCGTTGCGCTTAACCGGTTTACGGACTTCACCGCATGCCGGATTTCAAAACACATAGATGGATATACTACGGAAATCAGCACAACGAGACGAACAAGACGGTATACAGATGTCAGTGTTATGATTTAATTATAAAAATTCGAAATTTCTAATAGCGGAAAATGCAAGAAAAACGCTGAAAAATAAGATCGACGGAGCCAAAGATGTCCGAATTTGGAAAAACGACAAACTGACATCTTGCTCAGAAGATGGTTTAGAATTTTTCTATGCAAAAATATTTTTGTTTCGAAAATATTTTATTTTCAACGCTTTTTAACTGATTAAATTAAAGTGAATTTACGCGCGAAATAAACTTTCATATTTTCGGACGAAAATTTACCAGTTGCTATGTTTAATTAGACGCATTCCAAATATTAAATTTTTATTTCAAAATTTTATCATTTAAAATTTCACAAAATTTCAACTAATTACGTTATTAAACAGTTGAAATTTTACGGGTCGTTACAGAACTCCTCCCATGAGAAAATCCTTCCAATGTTTTCCTCGGTCACCAAGTTCTACTAATCTAAAGCTTCTCCTTTGAGGTACCAAGCGACCATCCTTTTCTTTAGCTGATCTTCCTAACCAAGTTCTCTAAGTATTTTCTCACAGTCTTTAATCTATGCTTTAGCTTATAGATATCCCTTGGTTCCAAAGTACGTCTTCCCTTCCATGTTAAGAAAGTCCTTACACAATTTAGGAAAGTCAATAGGATGGGGTGTTGCATCAGCAAACGAGGCGACAGGTGCCACCGGTACAGCTGGAGGTGTAGAAAATTGCTCAACAGTCCTAGGACATTGTTTAAAACATTCGAGCAAAATAGGGGGTCTTCCATAGGTAGGGATCACATATCCGGAAGAAGATTGATTATTAGCCATGTCAACTATCTCTTGGTTGAATCTTGAGTGACGATTTCCTAAGATAGTATTATATGCTGAAAGGAAAATGGTTGCTTAGTGTGTGTCTGTATGTTCAAGGAAATAAAGGTATATATATATAGTAAGAATATTTGAAGATCCTTTTTGAAAATGCTTTTTAAAAATAATAAGTATGTCACTCATGCATATAGTTTCCCCATTGGTCGGGTAACCTAAGCTCTAATACTAAATGTAATAACCCACCTAGGAACTGGCCTAAATTTCGATCCAAAAAAGGCCCATTGATACTTCGATCCATTATAAGGCTGGCTATCGGTTGGAAAAAGAAGTAATGGCACAGAGCTATAACTATTATTTCAAAACTCAAAGCGGATGGAATAAAAATGTAATATCAAATTGTTTCCATTTACTTCAAAACCATTTGAAATGTCATAATACAAAACACCATCAAACTGTCAAGTAAAATCCATTACATCATTTATCCAAAATACATGGATATAACATAAACCATCATAAAAGATAATGATAATTGCCACAAGCTTAAGCCACTCTATCTTCAAGCACCATCACCGTCATCACTCCTTCCTTTACCTATGCTGTAATAAGGAGGGAGTCAGAACAACACATGTTTATTGAATAAAAACCTCGAGTCTTACCATTTCATTACTTGGGCAGTATATTTTGAAATAAACATATATGTTGCATAAATAAAACCATTAAATACTTCTTATAAGGAAAGGAGGCGGGTCCATAATCAACTACTTAATACCTTCCATTTCCAAAGCCGATTTCTAAATCCCATATCCCAAATCCCACGTCATAAATATCTAACAATGCGAGAGATAGTACCTAAGCCACTTAATACCTTTTATTGGAAAATAGGCAGACTCTGGCCATTTAAGACCTTAATTGAGGTAGAGCCCATCATTTAGTACCCATCCCCATGGCGGACTCCCCATTGGTGACTATCCACCTGACATCGCGTGGGATCTCTTAAGCAACTTGATACTTCTTTATGGAAAGGCGGACCCTCAGTTAGTCACTTAATACCTTATCTGAAGTGGACCCCTTTTGAGATACCACCCATCATGCCTAATAACTAGCCCCTTGCCCATTTAATACTTCATTTAAAGAAAATAGGCGGGCACTCAAACAACCACTTAATACCTCAAGACCTGAAGCAGGCCATTTGTATTATGGCCCATACTCATAATGACGTCTCACATTAGTTCGACTATTCATAGGAACTGGTAGCAAGATTAGTTGGGCAGATTTACCCTACAGAATTTGAGACTAACCTCACATCATCACAAATATTTATCTTAGGAGATGTCTTACATCAGTTCATAAGTCACACTTCTAGTAGCCATATTAGCTAAGTAGACTTTGTGTGTCTTTTGACTGACCTCGCATCCCTATGACTTAGCCAAAACTTAAATACTCTCCATATATATAATACTCATCTCACCGTTTCATAATTAAGAAGTAACAAGGAATCTTCCATGTTACGCCTTAAAATATTAACTACCTTCCTAAAGGGGAATTAATGGCAATTCTTACCTAACTAACTATGCAATTATAAGCTATAATTATACGTTTATTATGCTAATAAAAATAAATATATATTCACACCATATAACTTCAAAGCGTGCGGTTCATAGGCCCCGAACTAGAGTTAAATGTCAAGTCCTTTAACCATAATACTAATACAAGTCTTTTCCCTTCATATTTCCAGGATTCCAATATCCGTAACAAGGGTTAAATATTCATATCCAAAACAGCAATAAATGGACTTGTAAATAAATATAGAAACCTATTTTATTACATCAATCCAATGGAATATCCTAAACAATAGGAACTGCAATTCTAACTTCATATTCTTTTCAACTCCTCTTTTATAAAAAAATAAACGAAGGAATTTTGTATAGAATAAGTGGTGTAAACTACGAATAGGATTCATAATCTATACCCTTATTTCGTTATTGAAAACTCACAATTTGAATCAAAGAAGTAGTAGAAGTAGAATAGATTATTAAATTATCCAAAAATTGCAGAAACAATATAAATCCCATTAAATTAACATAATAATTGAGAATCTCCATCTAGAATTAACATAATAACTGAAATAAAAATACTAAGATTTCCACTCATAAATTATCCTTGGATTTTCTTATATGGATTTGCAACACCAAAGCAACTCTTTCCTAGATCTCGTTCTTTTAATACATATACACAATAAAAGATAGGTGTGTATATATATAATATTGTTTGGTTCAAAGAGGTTGGAGGAGAATTGTAGATTAAAAGAATTATTAGAAAAGAATTAGAATCCTTACTTGAATTCCTAATTAAATTTCTGAATCTAACCGAAGAGAGAAATTGACAGAGGTTTGTGGTATTCCCCAAATATTTATGAATAAAACGTGGAGAGGATAGGGTTTTATTTATAGGAGTTGAAACACACCTGAACTGTGAGATGAAGTTAGGTGAAAAACGGATAAATCTGGAGCATATAAACATGGAAAAACTCTAACCGCCACCCTAAATAGGAGTTGACCGACCCCTTGAACTCTCCTCTCATTTAAGGTGCATTTATTTGTTTCCATGCTCATTTTTTTATTTCCTAGTTAACTTTTAACGTTAATAGTTTAACTTAACAATTACTCAACCCTCAAGTAAACCTACAGTTAATTTTTGAAATTCAAACCCTAAATTTAAATACTCGTTTGAATTTGAATTCGAACTAAATAAATTTAAATCTGAAATCTTCAAATGCTCACAACTTCTTCGTTTGAGCTCCAATTTCAGCATATTATGTATGAAAACAGATCAGAATTTCGACATGAACACAATGAAATAACTTTCATGGTCTAATTCTAACTTTATAAAATTTCCATTTTCAACCCTATCTTATTTACTTTAATTCACTCAATTTATTCATGGTTGATTTATGGGGCGTTATAGTAATAGTTTGATTTGTATTTTGGAATAAATAATAAAGATTGTCTTATTTATTTAATGTCTTTAATATTTAGTATATGATTTAGAATTTAATCATTACTCAACATATAAGTACATCACATTTAAATGTTGATTTTGACTCCTTAAGTCATAAGCATATCACATGTACGGGGAGTTTTATTTTTCATCCATTTTTGTATATGACAAAGGGGAGAAAAATATAAAATATAACATATGCATATACTATGGGAGAGTTATATTATATTTTATATACATAAATATTTACACAGTTGTCATCATAAAAAGGGAAGATTGTTAATATCTCAGGTGTTGATTTTGATGACAACAACCATATAAATAGAAATAATAATGTTTTGTCAAGTTGTATAGTATATACTGAAAAATATTACATAGATATAGAATGATTAAACTTGAAGATTGATATGTATAAGATTAAAGTTCAAGAGTCAAAGATAATCAAGACTCATGAGTTTAAAGATAAAGATTTGAAGAGCTCAAGAATTTATTGTATAGTTATGAGTCATTGGAATAAATTGTTAAAGTCGTTGATAGAAGATTCTGATCTTTATCACAAGATTCTGATCTTCGATATTTTATCAAAATAAATTATTTTAAATTCAAAATATATTTTTACAAATATTTTGTAAAAGTTTTTATGTGTTCAAAGCATTTAAAAACTATGTTTAAATTATTTTACAAAAATATAGAAGTTTGAAAAGATTTTAAAAGAATTATTGTTTTTCAAAGTTAAATTTGATATGTCGACATAGGCCTTCTATGTATGTTAACACATAGACTATTGAAGAGGTGTCTTTTGGATTTTGAATAGTTGTGATTTTTAACCGCATCTCTTCGCGACTAGATACATCCCTTCATACACTATATAAATGGGACTGGAAAATGTATTTTATTAACAACTTTCTCTACTTTATACTTACTCCAAATTCTCATTATATATTTCACAAAGTCCACTTTCTAACTCTTTGAATTCATTCAAATTCAATTCCTACTTTACTGTATTCATTCTCTAAATCTACTTACTGATTCGAAATTATTATCTCATTAATTCAAAGATCAAACCACTATCAGAAAGGCTATAGAATATCTTGGATCCCAATTACAATTATTTTTATTTGGAAATCAACAACTCTACTCTTATTTGTTTAGATGTGCTTGTTGCCCATTCAAATCAAGTGGGTGTGATTAGTAGCCCGTCTAAATCTAGTGGGTGATCTAGTTGCCCAGTGAATCAAGAGTGTTTGTCCCTGACTCATGAGACATGAGGGTGTACCTCGTAGCTTTGAAATCGAGACTGTATTCTGGTTTGCTTGCTACCTGGTTAAAGTATGCGTTTGAAAAGAAATCTGTATAGTATTATTATAGGGGACTAGATGTAGGATTGGTTAATCCGAACCTATATAAAATTTCTAGTCATCTCTTTTACTTTACTTTCTATTGTTGCTTTTATATTTATCTACGACTGATTGATCAGTATAAATCTATGTTGATAATCTGTTATTTGTTTTAAATCTTGAAAACAAAGTTAAAAAGATTCATAAAAGTTATAAAACACTATTCACCCCCCTCTAGTGTTATAGTAGCCTTAAAATCTATTACACCATAACTCATATTCTCTTCGTCAAAACTATATCACTTTGGACTTATGGAATTTGGTAATGTTCAAAATTCCAATATCGTCCATATTCAACTTTATATTCCAAACACAAAACTTTTGGTTCAATATAACAATTATTATTAACCGAAATGCTTTCGTCGGAAACTTTGACTTTGAGTTGATTTCAGTTGACTGTGATATTAATCTCATATAACCGAGGAGACAAATTCTCTCTTGAATAGTGTTTCACTTCCAATCCTTCCATGCGATCCAACTATAATCATTCAATGGACGCATGGCATGATTTAACTATAATAAAAGAAAGGTTTCATAGTGAAGATCAACAGTGTTCTCAAGTTGAGAATAGTATAAATTACTCACGTTGATATTTTTTGTTAGACCTTAGTTATATTAACCAACAGAAAACTATCTAGTGAGTCATTCCATAGTTATCCAATATTTATCAGTACATAACCCTTGGCGCCCCCAGCAGCCATGAGTAATATTCTGCCCAATATTTGGGGAGCATTATGTACTCTAGTCCCAATAGGTATATAGAATCCAATCTCGATACATCTTGACTAGGAATATTTGAATTGGAAAAACTATTTTCATTGTGATAAATTACTCACAGGTGCAACATTTTGTAACTATTCTCACAAAACGAACCATTTATGGATTTCCTATCTAATATACTTTTAATTACATTAATTAGTTAATATATAACACATTATATCAAGTATATAATAGAAAGAAAACAACCTTGATTTCGAACAGGATTGGTTATCGAGTTAGATATATGTAACAAATTATATGATTGCCCCTAGGGCATACCCCAAACTCTATCAAAACTATATAGCATCAAGTATACATTTATGACGGTTGTAAATTATCAGATTTTGTCAATAATTCAAATTAACTATGAATAACATAGTCGTTAGTAAGGGTTGTAATGCAAGGTCAGCAATGTTGCACAATAGAGGTCTACCCTGCGAAAGAGGCTACCGGCGGTTGTGCATACATTGTACTGATGTAAGACATTCTAACTGTAGGACCTATGGAAATATACATTCGCGTATGGGTAAAGGGAATATACCAAAGTGGGTTTGCCTCTGTCTGAAGTCCTAAACGGCCAAATTGGTTCCACTTCAACCCTTATAGGGGGTACTAAGTAACAAGTGGGGTATTTCCTTGATTGCATTAGGAAATCTAAATGGGACGGTGAGCATAGGCTTTGTTCTATGTCAGTAAGGTTGGTGCTATGTATGTGAGTAGTAGGGCTATGTACATAGGTCGAGATTGTCATCGTTCCTGAAGTGGTCAACAAAGAGACTCGAGTTATTCCTATATGAATTTCACCTCCTACAAGTGTAGGTTCCATATTGAATATGCCCCGCCTCAAAGTTGTTTGTTAGTTTGTTTGTAGTTAAGAAGCGAGTATAGATAACCCTTAGATGAGTCTTTAAGACGAATTAGAGTATAGCTAAATACTTGTAATGTTGTTATTAGGCACTTACGATAGGTTACTTGATGTATGCTGGCAATTCGACTTAAACACTAACGATGAATGCCCGACATGGTGCAGAGTTATGGATATTAACGGGCAATGTATCCTGGTCCATAGGAGAACTATGGTACTTATACACACACACACACACACAAACGTATATTGTTATTGTATACCTTGAGTAATTCGGGCATATCGTACATGAACATGAAGTCGAAATGACTAAACTTAAATAGTAGACATAACAGTAAAGGAAAACAATCAACATAAACTATAATGCACGTAATTACCTGTCATCAGAACGTTATTCTAATCCCCTTCTCATTACAACCTACATGATAGATTTAGAAGGAAAGGTATTAATACATGGCGGGAATGATGGAAGGATAGATTTCCTTATACATGCTCGACATTGACAAGGGTACTAGATACCAAAAGTATCGGCCTTGGTCAGTATATGTATAAGTTTTATTGTATTTATTTATCGCGTTGTGTATTCTTATCAATAGTCTTTGATATATTTTTGTTCATTATAGTCTACCAACACCAATGATCTGGACTTGGGTTTTCAATTTTGTGAAAATTTAAACACACTAAGGTGCGAGTTATTACACTTGGTATCAGAGCACAAGCTAATTGATCATAGGAATTAGAATACTCTGAGTGAATGTATTTGTACTTTTACCTTATATATATATTATATGCCAAACCCTATAAATTCTGATTATAGAAGAAGTTGCAACCACATTTTGGAAAGATGGATAAGGTAACTATGAGTTGGAACAATAGATAGAGTTAAAAATATACGTCCATCTTGATTACCCCATGGGAGATAGGTCGTATTGAAATGCGTTGACTTAAGAAGAGCATTAATGTGACACATAGAAGGGCCCCTAAAGCTAGATAGCACTTAACTCCCTTGATGGAACGATATTGCCCAATGGTTGTAGATCCCCATTGGATTGCCGATTGATGACGTACGTTAGGTCCAGATAAATGAGAAGTAAAGAATTTATATGTTGTAAATATTCAAAACTAGAAATTCAGTTAGTTCCCAAAGTAAAGTGTGTAGAAATCACTCCAATTTAACATATTTTGAAAGAAGATAAGTCAAAAAGTAAGTGGAAAAGATGAAAAGTCTGAAAGAAAGGACAAGCGAAACCTACCCTTAGTCTGACCCAGATGAATTTTTTTAATAAAAAGGTTTGGCAAAAATATAGTATATTTGAAATAATTTTCAAGGTATCTATTTAAAAATAGAAAACCCTATTTTGAAAAGCAAGAAGATATTAAATTTTCTGAAAAAAAAATATATATTTTATTTAAATAGAATTTATAGTAGAAATTACAATTTCAATTAAGAAGGGTTTAAATAAAGAAATACTTCTTTTGAAATAAAAAGAAAATGAAGCGTATATATAGCTTATCGATTTTTCTGGTTACGAAAAATTTAAGTTTTAAAATTCGTTTAAAAGGTAGGCAATAGGAAGTGGTGCTGGTTTTAAATTGGGTAAAAAGAATGAAAAAGAAGACAAGAATACAAAAACAAAGATGTAGGTGAGTGCGTCACTATGGGTAGATTAGAATTTTCCAGAACGAAGATGAAGAAGGAGGAAATAGAAAGAAATCACGTTAGATATAATAAATAATTTATATTCGACCCAGCTTCAATAGGGTCCAGGGTCAGATTGGGAAAAAAGACCATAAGCAGTAGACCATTTGGGATCCATAGGTCGACCAATAGTGGTCGACCGCCTTAGAATAACCGGTCGATTTATTAGCGGGTTTCGGGCATGACCCAAACCTCGAACGTAAAATATAGTCATGTCCAGGTCGAGCCGCTACCCATTCCTCTTGTCTCTCTCAATTTCTCACCTCCTAGCTCCTCATCCCTCCTCCTCAAATCGATCGACGCCACTTTCTTCACCCAAACAATGCACGCAACAGCTCCAACACCCCCCAACAACCCAAAGACGACTGGCGCTCCACCGAAATCAACCCCTAGATCTGGATCTAAACCCTAACCAAATCGAGTCATGGCATATCCCCAAAGTAGCATCTACTCTCGCCATCCAAATCAATCTTCGTAAGAGATAGCGTGGCTCCAAAACAACAAAGAAAAGGTGAGAAGCTATGTAGCGGCTACAAACTTTGCGTTTCTACAAGGGCAATTGTTGAAGTATTGGGACTTTGCCGCTTATGGTTTGGAGGACTTTTCACGGCTATAGGATTAGTTGTAATCCTTAGCTATGAGGTGGTTGAGCGACAATGCTTCATGTGGTGTATGCATTAATTTGACGCTAATCTCATTTGACGAGGACAACAACCACTTTACAACCAAAGTGAAGGAGGTGGAGATTCGGATGACTGATGAGCAGTTTGAAGCTATTCTTCACATCCCAACAGCAGGAGAGAATTTAGAAGCTGTTGAGACTGCCGACCCGACGATTCTACAGTAGATCTTCCACAGGGGAGTAGGCGTCTGGCGCTCAGACAACATGTGGGACCATGCCCGTCTGGTTGCCTGCATCATTCAGCAACTCACCGTCCCAAAGACGAGGATTTTTAATCCGATCTACCCCTAGTATAGAAGGACACCTTTGCTATTATAGGTGGTATTAAAGTGAATTATGCTCAAGCCATTATTTTCCATTATGTAGGCCTAAGAGTTGGGACGTAAGGGGGCTATATTCCATGTCGTCATCTTTTCACTCGCATCTGATGACAGTACGAAGTTAGTCCCCGAGGAGAGCAGGTGAAGATGAAAGCACTTTCTCTATCACATAGGTCCCCCTTTAGAAGCATGGGTATTGAAGAGGCACCTACAGGAGTTGGTGCACAGGAGGGATCAAGGCAGGCCAAGCATAGTGGGCTTCATGGCCATATAAGGAAGCTGCAGAGCCATAGCCATAGGTCCCTGAGTATGTAGCTATCCAAGATTCCCAAATCCGAATCAAGGCCGAGCTACAAGAGATACGGGCTAAGCATCAGCCCCAAGGTAGCATGCTTGGATGCATAGCCGCCATGCTCCAATCATTCAGGGGTCACGACAGTGGTTCGAGCTCTCGAGGAGGAGCAAGACCATACCACAGCCCGTAGGTAATAGCACGATTAGTAGTAACAGTTGTTATTTTCCTTCCAGCTTTTCTATTCCTTTTAGGATTTGGGTTTTAAGCATATATATATATATATATAGGACTGAAAGTTTATAAAATAAATTAGTGAATTTATTAAATTAGCTACTAAATGTAAAGTTAAGTTAAGTCCTGAAAAATTATTAAAATTTTGAGAGAATTGTTTTTGCGAGCGAAGGACAGGAAAGATTGTTGCGAAACGACGGGTCACTATCCATATACCTTAAAAGCTAAAATTTATAAATGTACTTATGTGCTGATTATTATTCTAAATAAAAGAAAATGTTTTTGAAATTTATAAATTTACCGTGCAATAGGATATAGTCAATCATAGACGTTAACTATTGACTAAATTCTGATTGCATGAGATGTGGCTTACTTTGTTTAGGAAAGTCATGAACAAATACTTCTAAAAAATTTGTTCAAAAATCTTTGACTTTTAAAATAAAATACTTTTGTAAAAGTTTTGAAAATGATTTTTATTTTTAGAATTTATAAAATATTTTAAAATTTAATTGAAAACGATTTTTAATGGAAAAGAGAAAAAAATTATTTTTGAAATGTCACATGCTTAGCGTAGGAAAAGTCGATGGGTTAGCAAATATGAAATTTTATTGTTCGATAAAAATGGCAGTAAGTAAAATATAGATAAAGACGACGGTAAAAGCTGTTTTAAATTTGAAATTTCTTTTTCCATACCTTGTTGATAAAGGAACAAAGCTTTTTTTTAAAAACTTTTTTTTTAAAATTATAAAATTAAATTTTCTTATGCGGACTGTACCTGGAAAAGTTGGAAAAAAAATCTGAGGCATAAGAGAAGGTTAAGAAAAATAGATTTTAAAATTTTGGATATTAGAAATGGTGTGCTAGGTATTAGATGGTACAGATTGGATGCAAACTTGGTTGAACCATACTTTTGTTCGTAGAGGTGTGGGGAAACTTAGATGCGAAAACAAAGATTTTGATTTTCAAATCTTGCATACATATAGAACTGCCTTTATATGTATAGGTTGTTTGCACTATATTTGTAAAATTGTTTCAAAAGAATGCATTCATATAGGAGGCACCGATTTAGTATTATTTAGCACACATATCATATGTATTATGGTACACCATGCATTTGTACTCGATTGGTTGCAAAAATTAGTTGCACGCTAATTGGTTGGATAACTTAGAATGGTTGCGTGTTATGTTACATGATTTGATATTTGAGGAATTCGGGAACGAAATTCTTTTAAGTAAGGGAATGTAACACTCCGTAAATTGAACGAAATAAATTAAAAAGAAATCAATAAATAATTATAAAAGCCTGAAAATGGAATTTCACTAAAGTTAGAATTTAGCAATGAAGCTGGCATCCTTGTATTCGTGGCGATTTTCTGATCGACTTTCATATATAATGTTTTACGATCGGAGTTCAAACGAAAGAGTTATTAACATCTAACAATTTTGGATCGAAAATAGTTATATATGTAACTAAAGAAGTGAATTAAATTATTTAACGTTAATTAATGTTAACGAATACTTAATGTTTAAGCAAAGTTAACATTAGGCAGATTAAATGGAATCAGTTTAATTAGGGAACATTAGGCAGATTAATAGCGACCAATCGACCCCCTCATTGGGACCAGTCGACTGGTGGGTGTACAGCGTTCGACTAGTGGTCAGGTGGCGGCATGTATTGAACCTAGGCCGAACGATTTAGATTTAATATAATATAATCTAACGGTTGGGATTGATTCGAACTCTTATAAATATAGGCCTAGCTCCCTCACTTTTCTTCTCATATTTTCTAAATCAATGTCGAAGCTCTACCATTTTCTTTTCTCCACAAATTCTAAACATTGTATAAACTATAATATATATATATAAGTGGAGAATAGAGGTGGATAATAGGGAAGAAGAAGAATATGATCGAATCGAATTGCGAAAGCCAAGGTAAATTGTTAATCTAAATCCAATTCTATATTAAATTCAAATCACTTCTCAGATATAAAGTTTTAATAAATATGTATATGCTTATGATACATATTTTGATAGAAGAAGGGGGTTAATCGGGAATAACGGATTTGGATCTAGAGATTTGGAAGCTTAGAGGTTAGTGGGAAATTATGGATTTTTATATAATATTGGATTTATATCATTGTAAATATGTTCCTTTTATGCTTAATTGTAATTTTTAGAGTTGTAGGCTTAAATATGTATATGTAATAAATTTAATAACCTTGCCTTCATATTGTAATGACCCGCAATTTTAAACATTTCGAATAAGAATATATAATTTATTTAAATATTCAGATTTGATCCGAATGTAATAAATAATAAAGAAATCAATTTTCAATAAATAGACTTGATTTTTGATGATGCATTTTTAATTTAATTTATAGGATTTTTCCATAATTTTTATTTTAAAAAATAATTAAATTTTCGTCTAATGTATTTTACGTCAAACGTCGGTACTTTTGAAACTTCACAGAATTAGTTAACCTGTCTATTTTATTGTTGTTTTATGATCGTCTCACATTGTTGTGTGTGATCGTATTTTTATTTTTGTCATTTATGGCTCGTACACGAATGGAATTTTGTGCAGCAGAGTACCGCAAAATCTAACTTTTTAAAACAACCTTTTGAATGTAAAAGCCATCCACGTACAACACAATCATAACATAACCTTACCTTTGCCATGCCACACACATTCACTTTGACCATTCCTTGTATGTGCACGCATACTTTTAGTTACATTGCTATTAAGTAAATGCGATTATATATATGTACATTCATTCGCATAAAAGGGAGAGGGACACACATTCACTTTTGATATTTTCTTGCACACAAATGAACAGAACCATATTGTCACATTTTCTTTTCCATTTAATAATTATAGTAACTTCCTCTACACTAAGTATTAGCAAAAGTTTCCAAAATGAAAGTTGTAGAGGGCGAAAAAATCTACATTTTCCGTTTTAGTTGCACTCGAAATGGTGGCTTGTAGAGGTTGTAGTGGCCGTAATTGCTGGTGTGAAGAAAGAAAAGGAGGTTGGACATTTTTTTAAAGACATAAAAAAAGCATGTGCATATTTTTCGTCTATGGGAATAACCTTGAAAAGTGTTTGTGCATGGATTTGCTGAGTGGAGGTGCATGCGATAGTGGAAGGAGTAGGGGTTTGATTGGGATTTGCTTGCTTGTGTATGAGTGTGTTAGTGCATGTATAGTGTGTATGAGGAAGAAGAGAAAGGTGGAGGAAGGTTCTGGCCACGTGATTCATACGGGTGCAGGCATGGACACATGGGAAAGGGGGAAATTTGTGTACAAGCAAGTTGAATACATGAGGTTACATGCGTTTTGGGCCTTTGGGCCATGGGTGTGGATATTTAGTTGAATTAAATTAGTTGTTTTGGTTTTAGTTATTAAAAAATTTAACTCTAAAAAGGTTTATCACCCATACAAAGTCCGATTAACCCACGGTCTTCGACATTAGATTTGTATTAACGAATAGAACACACTAGTATAATTTTTAACACTTTTGGTGAAGTATAAAATATTGATAAATTGTTAATGATTGAATTTAATTACGAATAACATGGTTAAATAATTATACTTCATTAATGACATCTATCCAGCAGAATAAATCCTCGTTCTGTGCTTGTAAGTGAAATGATTATTTTGATGTTAATTAATGTGTTTATTAGTTATTTTTGACTAAATAGATGTGTTTGATATTTATTATTTATTGTTTGATTGTTGATTTGTGCTCGACGAGTTTATGTGAAATTAATTTCCATTTGCATGGGTTGGGTAGAAAACAATTGTAGGCTAACACCTTCTGGTTTATTTCACAATTTGACTATAAGGTGTTTAGCTATAATATTGGTTTATTAAATTATTATAATTAGTCATAATAATTTAACATTTTAATTTGAACTTCAATTAAATAAAGTGTTATCCCATCCTTTGGTCAAGGATGGAATATCAATAAACAAGCTGGAAAAGGATGGATATCAGGATTGGAAATCGATTGGAAATAGGGTTGTGATCGATGTCGTCAAAATTTGACCAAGCTCCGATCGAGACAGAATCGATAGGGAACGATGATCAAGGCTAGTAGAGGCTACGTTTCAAATTTTAGGCCAATCGGAGTTCGTATGCTCGAGATATGGATGGATCAATGTTGGAAGAAACAGGTTTGGTATCGATACTGTTCGTATCCATGCAATTCGTATCGATACCCATGGATACGAACAAAGCATTCGTATCGATCAGGGAGAAAGATTAAATGGATTTCGACTCGATGGTGGTGAACTTGGATTGAATAGGTAGGCGCATGGTGATTTGTTCGAACTCGATGATTTCGTATCGATCAAGATGGAGCATAACAGTATACTTCTCATTGATACTGTTCGTATCGATCAGCATGGACTACTTCGAATTGATACTGTTCGTATCGATCGACGTTGGATACTTCGAGTCGATACGAAGGAAGGCGGATCGATGATACGAACAGAGGAGCGGCCGAAGGATACGAAGAAGACCGGAAACGTTAACAGATGGATGGTAGCACGTGGATACGAACTGCAGGTGAAGATGGATACGAGTAAGTGAAGCCTTAATCGATACGTGGGCTATGGACTCGGATCGATGGATACGAAGTAACGGACACGTGTTGAAACTTAGTGTTTACGTTATTTCGTAAATACGATATTTTGACTATGACAACTATACAATCATTTATATACTAACTTGTTTTTGCAGGGATTAATCTATGACAAGATTCGACTATGTATAAATTTATATAAGGTTGCTTCGAGTCCTTGTCTAGAAGTTAAAATATGTTAAAATCTCTCCTATATGATATATGTTGCATCTCATTATCATTTCATATGCATATATTTGGTTTTAAGGCAAAATCTCATTTTCATGTTACATTCAGATGTCTGAATGATCCAATCCAGACGTCTGAATCTGGAAATATGAATGTTGTAAAATACAATATTCAGACGTCTGAATTGGATAGTTCAGACGTCTAAATCTGGCAATTTTTTGCCTATTTTCTTTCTGGTTTGATTTCGTTGCATTTCAGAAGTCTGAATTTTTAATTTCAGAAGTCTGAATATTTACAACGGCTAGTTTTCTGAAAAGGCACTTCCATTCGTGAAGAGTTGCAATCTTTAATCCAACATATATGATCATAACTCTTGATGATAACTCTTCAGGAACAATTGCAACTATTTATTATCTATATAAACACATTAGAATCAAGTTTTCAGATAACAATTCAATTGATTATTATTCTACTCTCTGAATTCTTGATTCTAATACACTTGTGCTTTCAACATCATTCAAATTCACTTTCTTACTTCCTTATTCTTCACACATTCACATATATATCATAAAGGAGAAGATTATAGGAAGGGTGTACTATAATTGACAAATTCGTGTTACTCAAGAACACTTAGTGTCAAGAAATATTTTTCTATAAAAAGTCCCATTCTGCTGCTCAGGCAAAGTGAAGTCCTCTTCGGCTGTTGGGGCAAAATCTTGTTCTGTTGCTCAGGTCCCTGTTCGGCTGCTCAGGGGTTGTAAACCTGTTCCTCCGGGTTAAGTGAGGATTGTTGTTAGTGAAATTCCAGAAAGGAGTCTGGGACTGGACGTAGAACGGGAAGTTCGAACCCGTATAAAAATCCTGGTGTGCTCGTTTATTATTTACTATTATATGCAAATTGTTATATTATTCCGCACTGCTTTTATACTATTCCATATTACTCGATCCTATAGTCATTTTCATTTGGTATCAGAGCAAGGAATCTTATAACTATTACAAAGTTATCTGATACGTTGCTAATATGGAAAATAACACCAGCACTAGCACTGTCACTAACACCAGTTTTGTAGAAGGTCAATCTACTGGACGACCTCCACTATTCAATGGCATGAATTACAACTATTGGGCTACACGAATGTGTATTTATATGCAAGCACATAGTTTTGATTAGTGTAATGTTACACAAACAGAATACACTACACCTACTACTGCTTATGCAGAATGGACTACTGCTCAAAAGACAGAAGCCACTGCTAATGCTAAAGCCATGAACATGCTATTTTGTGCCTTAGATAGAAATGAATTTAATAGAGTTAGTATGTGCACAACTGCTTATGAAATTTGGATAACTCTTAAAGTAACACATGAAGGTACTAACAAGGTCAAGCAAAGTAAAATATCCATGCTCAAAAGTCAGTTTCAAAATTTTAGAATGAAGCAGGATGAGTCCATAAATGATATGTACTCTAGATTTCAAGATATCTATCATTCATTACTAGGACTAGGACAAACATTTACAGATTTTGATATTGTCTCAAAACTATTAAACTCTTTAACTGATGATTAGGAAAGAAAGGTCTTAGCTATCGAAGAAGCCAATGATCTTTCCACCATGAAACCAGAAGAGTTAATAGGAAATTTAATGTCCTATGAAGTTAATATGCAGGCTAAAAGAGTACAGGCTCAAGACAAAAATAATATGGCTTTTCATGCTGAAAAGGAAGAAGAATCAGACTCAGATGAAGAAGACTTAGTCTTTATAGCCAAAAACTTTAAAAAGTTTTTGAAATACAGAAAAGGGAACAAAAATAATAACAAACGGTTTTTCAACAAGCCGTCAACTTCTGTATTAGAATGCTATAACTGCCATAAGAAGGGTCACTTTCAGAAAGATTGTCCAGATAAAAAAAATCATTCAATAACAAAAATAAGAAGGACAAATTCAAGAAAAGGGCTTTCTCAGTTACATGGGATGATTCAAAGTCTTCATCTTTTGATAGTAGCAGTGACAGCGAAAATGAGCAAGCAAATGTATGCTTTATGGCAAAGGAGAATGAGGTTAGTGATCTAACTTTTGATGATATGATTGAAATTAATTCTGAACTTCTTGACACTTTAAAAAATCTCAAAAGAAAATATAAAGAAGCTTTAGAAAATCAAAATAGAGCAGAATTTGAAAGAGATATGTTAAAAGATGAAAAGAAAATATTAGAAGAAGAACTTGAGAAAATTCAAGAATCATCTTCTGATAATTCTCAATTAGCTCTATTAAGTGAAGAAATAGAAACTCAGAAAGTTAAGAATGATACTCTAGCCTCTGAAAATCACGAGCTTAAAACAAAAATCAAAATGATAGAGTTAGAGAACACCAGTATTAGAACTAAGCTAGACAATATCACCAAGAATGTTTCAAATTTCAATAAAGGGAGAGAAAACCTGTCTAGGATTATTGAAAGTTCTCAATCGGCATCTAATAAAAATGGATTAGGTTATGTTAAGAAATCACAAGCTCCACCTACAAAGGAAAATAAAAGGAGAAATGTTTCTAAAACTATACCTTACATGGAACATTCAAAGAGGAAAACCAACGTAAAAACCATAAAAATATGGATTCCTAAAAAAACAATAGTTTGATCAGGAAGAGATATATAAATTCCTTCTTTGAATCTGTGCATAAAAATAAAAACTATATTTATAAAGGGAATACTGAACCCTCTTGGGTTTGGTTTCCTAAGACCTAACTCTTAGGACCCTAATAAAAAGGTGGGTACCAATGTCAACACTTATATTTTTTGCAGGTACCACCAAATAAAAGAGGAAAATGGATTCTAGACAGTGGATGCTCAAAACATATGACAGGAAACAAGGAAATGCTAACAAATATCATCTACTCAAATGGAGGTTCTGTCACCTTTGGAGATAATTCTAAGGGATACATCATCGGCAAAGGCGATGTGAGCAATGTCGGTACATCTAATTTACCTCTTATTTCTAATGTTTTATTAGTTAAGAATTTAAAACATAATCTATTAAGTATTAGCCAATTGTGTGACAAGGGATTTAAAATCAATTTTTCTGAAGATAAATGTAGCATTTCTGATCACAATAACAATCTTGTTTTTGAAGGTTTTAGAGATAAAATTATTTATGTTTTAAACATGAATATAAATTATAATTCAAATATGTGCTTATTAGCCAAAGAAAATGATCCTTGGTTATGGCACAAAATATTTTTTCATATTAATTTTAGAGCCAAAACTAAATTATCTAAAAATTATTTAGTAAGGGGCTTACCCAAAATGAATTTCAAAGTAGATAATCTTTGTGATGCTTGTCAACTTGGGAAATTATCAAAATCGTCCTTTAAATCTAAGAAAATTATTTCTACAATGCAACCATTGGAGTTATTACACTTGGATCTTTTTGGTCCAACTCAGGTTCAATCTATTAATCACAATAGATATGTGTTTGTAATTGTAGATGATTTTTCAAGATATACCTGGACTATATTTTTGAAAAATGAAAATGATACATTTGAAAATTTCAAAATTTTTGCAAAAAGAATTCGAAATCTTAAGGATTTAAAAATTAAAGCTATTAGAAGTGATCACAGAGGTGAATTCGACAATAAAGCTTTTGAACATTATTGTGATAAAAAGGGTATTTATCATAATTTTTCTTTCCCTAAAACACCACACAAAAATGGTGTTGTAGAAAGAAAGAATAGAACGTTACAAGAATGTGCAAGAACTTTATTAAATGGTAGCACGTTACCAAAACACTTCTGGGCAGAAGCTGTAGCAACTGCTTGTTATGTTTTGAATCGTGTTTCCATCCGATCACTAACAAAGCACACCTCATATGAACTTCTAAATGGTAGAAAACCAAATATTTCTTATTTTAGAACGTTTGGTTCAAAATGTTTTATTTTAAATACTAAAGATCAGCTTGGCAAATTTGATTCCAAATCCGATGAAGGAATATTCTTAGGATACTCGGAACGAAGCAAAGCTTATCGAATTTTCAATAAAAGATTAAAAATTATTGAAGAAACTCTTCACGTATCTTTTGATGAAAATTTTATATCTAAATATTCTTTTGATGATGATGAGATAACCCCAAAAATAAGCATCAAATCTTCTTCTTATGATGATGAAAACATTATTCATGACATAAATCTAGTTGATAATTTGATTCAACATGAAAACATTGTTCATAATGAAATAAGATCTCCACCAAGAGTTTTGAGGGATCATCCTGTTCAAAACATTATTGGAGAAATTGATTCAAATGTTAAAACAAGAAGTCAAATTAATCAAATGGGTCATATAGCTTTTCTCTCTTCAATAGAACCTAAAAATATTAAGGAAGCCTCAACTGATGATTATTGGATCATTGCTATGCAAGAAGAACTAAATCAATTCGAACGAAATGATGTTTGGGATTTAGTTCCAAGGCCTACTGACCAATCAGTCATTGGTACTAAATGGGTTTTCAAAAATAAAGCTGACGAACAAGGAAATATTACTAGGAATAAAGCTAGATTAGTAGCACAAGGATATAATCAAGAAGAGGGAACTGACTATGAAGAAACGTTTGCACCAGTCGCTAGACTAGAAGCAATACGAATCTTACTGGCCTTTGCATGTTTTCATAACATCAAACTATATCAAATGGATGTTAAAAGTGCTTTTCTAAATGGTTATATAAAAGAAAATTTTTATGTTGAACAACCTCCTCTATTTTCTCATGAAAAATTTCCAGACCATGTCTACAAACTCAAGAAAGCTTTATACGGTTTGAAACAAGCACCCCGTGCTTGGTATGATCGTCTTAAAAGATATCTTATAGACTCTGGTTTTGACATTGGAAAGGTTGATCAAACTCTTTTTATTAAAAGAACTAAACAAGATATTTTAGTCATTCAAATATATGTTGATGATATTATTTTTCCTATGAGTACAACTACCCGTCTTGATAGAGATGAAAATGGCAAGAGTGTTGACCAAAAATTATATCGAAGTATGATTGGATCATTACTATATTTAACAGCTAGTCGTCCAGATATTATGATGAGCGTCTGTTTGTGTGCTCGATTTCAAGCTAATCCAAAAGAATCTCACTTAAGAGCAGTCAAACGTATATTACGTTATCTTAGTAATACCAAGGACTTTGGTTTATTCGATCCAAAAGAGTGTCCGTTCGAGTTAGTATCATATAGTGATGCTGATTTTGGTGGATCTCGAACAGATAGAAAAAGTACTAGCGGTATGTGCCATTTTATTGGAAAATCGTTAGTATCTGGGTTTAGTAAGAAACATAACTGTGTTTCACTCTCTACTTGTGAAGCAAAATATATTTCTGCTGCATTAGCTTGTGCTCAAGTAATTTACATGCAACAGACACTTAGAGATTTTGATATAAATCTTTCAAATTCAACAATATATTGTGATAATTCAAGTGCTATTAATTTATCAAAAAATCATGTCAATCATTCACGAACAAAACATATTGATATACGTCATCATTTTCTTCGTGATTGTATTGAAAAAGGTTTGATAAATTTAGATTTTGTCTCGTTCGAAAATCAATTGGCTGATATCTTCACTAAACCACTTCTTAAAAATGTGTTTATTAAATTAAGACGAGAACTTGGAATCATCTCTTTTAAAGATTTATAGTTAATTTTTTTTAGAAACTTGTATTCATACCATTTTTCTATGAATTATGTTATCTACTTTTGTTAAAGTTTGCATTTGTTTTGGTTATATTATATGTTTTTTTCAATCAAGTGGTCTATTGTTGTCCATTCATTTGTTTTCTATTTTTAGCTTTGAATTTTTCTCTGGAACTTATATTTTCAAGCTCATCTACCACCAATCTATGCATTTTTTCTGTTTAACCACAAGATGTCTTTCTATCTTTATCCCTTGTTCCTTCTATATTTTTTCCTCTCCTCGGTTGGGTTTGTCTCATTCATTCTATCTTCAAATTTTTTTTAACTATGGATTTTGCCCATTTCATTGCAATCTTTTTCTGTACCATGGCCTCAAATGGTTACTCATCTGAAGAACATTCTGCATATTCTTTCGAAGATTTTTCTACACCTTCATCTGCATATTCTTCGAACTTACCATCTCCAACCCCCACTCATCAACCTGCCCGGCATATTTCTCCAAGAAATCATACCAGTCACACTCCAGAGAAGAAAAAGGCTAGACGTTTCTTGTTTTTCGATTCTCCTCAAACTAAACAAAAGATAGATGAAATTCATCATTATCAATGAGAATCGATTGAAATTCAACGAGAAATGTACTACGAATCAAAAGTTAACTCACAATGGCTGAACTTTCTGGAGAATCTGGGTTTTAAAATTTGTGGTGTGTCTCGTTCAAATGTTCATCAACCCACTTCATTTCATACACCACAACGTCCCCCTATTTCGCCTAACTCATGGCAGTGTGGTAGTACCCGACATTCTTTAGAATCATCTAAAGGGAAGGGAAAACAGAAGATTGAACCAGACGAGTATAAAACACCCAAAAAATTGCCTTCTTCATCAAAATAATTTATTTGTTGTTATTTATTGTTGTCTGTCTCTATATTGTGTATTCTATGTTGCATTTGTTTTTAATATAACATCTTGTTCTTAATTATTTAAAATACTTTAACTGTATTCACAAATGTGCATTTTTAATCAAACTCAGCCGTCTGAATTGATGATTTCAGACGTCTGAATATTGTCGTGATCATTTTTTTTTATTTCAGATTCAGACATTTGAACCCCCTATTTCAGATGTCTGAAAGTGCCTCAAAATGCACTATTTCTGTTCTGTTTTAAATTTTGCAATTTCAGACGTCTGAAATTGAAATTCCAGACGTCTGAATCTAACTGTCAATTCAAAATTCAAGGGTTATTTCAAATTTTTCCATCCACCAACCAAATTAAATCCTTCATCTACTACTTCAACCCCCTACTTCATCCGGAACAGATTTGGATGATATTGAAGCTTCACTCTCTTTGGATCAAAGAGATGAAGTCTCTCATAGATTTCTTTCTGATGATATCACTAGGCTTACTTCCGTCCAACTCCGGCCACAAGCTCGTATTCTTCATCGAGCTCTAATTCGCTCCGTCTTACCGAGAACCGGAAGTTATGAAGTTGTAAATAAACGCAACTTCCAAGCTCTTTATGCCATCTATTCCGGACAATCTATAGATTAGGGTCGTGTTATTCTTGAGGAGTTTATGGATGTTAATCGTCGCCATCGTTATAAAACTTTTCATTATGGTGCCTATATAATGAAAATTCTTAGAAATTATGAAGTTACTTTTCCAGAATCAGAATTTTCACCTATAAAGGAGCTAGGATCCAAAACCTTAGGGCTAATGAACTTTCCTAAGCGTCCACAAAACCTTGACTTTATTTCTTTCCAAGAATGGATCACAAACCGAGATCAAAATAGACCTCAACCTCACCAACCTCATCGACACATTGCTCTACAAGCTCCTGAGCATGACAATGATGACATAGAAGTGCTTACTCTCGAATCAACACCAAAACAAGCCTTAGTTACAATTTCTCAAAATCAGGCTAAGCTCAATACCAAGATTGATAGATTCGAAAAGAAAACCAATAGGAAGTTTAATTCTATTTGTGGATTCCTAAACAAAATTTGGGAACGTATTGGTTACTCTACTTCCACTTCCACCGAGGTCTTTAATCCCGCACCCTTTCAATGGTCTTCTAGCTCCGGTACTAACAACAATGAAGATGATGATGATGATAGTAACGAAGGTGAACCTAGTACATCTTTTTAAAATGGTGGTGGTATGGATCTTTCACTTCAATATTTCATTACTAATCTTTTTGGTCTGTTTGTTTTTAAATCACAACTTCTCTAGTATTTTTATTGTATGAACCTATTTGGTACTTCCGTTATGTCTTTTGGTATGTAACTTAAACATATGCTACTACTTGTGGGCTCTATGTATTTTGTGATGATTCTATTGGTTCTTTGCTCTCCTTATTCTTGTTTATATCTTGTTACACATATGATATACATGATATTTTTTAAACTCTCCTTTTTGTCAATGTCAAAGGGGGAGAAATATTCCTATCGACAGGGGGAGTTTATATTAAGGGGGAGTTTTTGTATTTCCTGCTTCTATATGATCATATTGTATACTATAATTTTATATAGTTGTCATCGTCAAAAAGTGGGAGAATGTTGAAACTTAGTGTTTACGTTATTTCGTAAATACGATATTTTGACTATGACAACTATACAATCATTTATATACTAACTTGTTTTTGCAGGGATTAATCTATGACTAGATTCGACTATTTATAAATTTATATAAGGTTGCTTCGAGTCCTTGTCTAGAAGTTAAAATATGTTAAAATCTCTCATATATGATATATGCTGCATCTCATTATCATTTCATATGCATATATTTGGTTTTAAGGCGAAATCTCATTTTCATGTTACATTCAGACGTCTGAATGATCTAATCCAGACGTCTGAATCTGGAAATATGAATGTTGTAAAATACAATATTCAAACGTCTGAATTGGATAGTTCAGACGTCTGAATCTGGCAATGTTTTTCCTATTTTCTTTCTGGTTTGATTTCGTTGCATTTCAGAAGTTTGAATTATTAATTTCAGAAGTCTGAATATTTACAACGGCTAGTTTTCTGTAAAGGCACTTCCATTCGTGAAGAGTTGCAATCTTTAATCCAACATATATGATCATAACTCTTGATGATAACTCTTCACGAACAATTGCAACTATTTATTATCTATATAAACACATTAGAATCAAGTTTTCAGATAACAATTCAATTGATTATTATTCTACTCTCAGAATTCTTGATTCTAACACACTTGTACTTTCAACATCATTCAAATTCACTTTCTTACTTCCTTATTCTTCACACATTCACATATATATCATAAAGGAGAAGATTATAGGAAGGATGTACTATAATTGACAAATTCGTGTTACTCAAGAACACATAGTGTCAAGAAATATTGTTCTGTAAAAAGTCCCGTTCTGCTGCTCGGGCAAAGTGAAGTCCTCTTCGGCTGTTGAGGCAAAATCTTGTTATGTTGCTCAGGTCCCTGTTCGGCTGCTCAGGGGTTGTAAACCTGTTCCTCCGGGTTAAGTGAGGATTGTTGTTAGTGAAATTCCAGAAAGGAGTCTGGGACTAGACGTAGAACGGGAAGTTCGAACCAGTATAAAAATCCTGGTGTGCTCGTTTATTATTTACTATTATCTGCAAATTGTTCAATTATTCCGCACTACTTTTATACTATTCCATATTACTCGATCCTATAGTCATTTTCAACACGAACTAGAAATATGCATGATTTGAAGGAAGAAACATTCAACACGGCATGGAAAATGGATCGAACTTGGAAATCAGTGCCACGTCGCCAACGCGCACGTGCTTGGTATCGATACGAAATGATATCGATACGAATTGATCGATACGAACCAAGCAGCATAGAGGAAGTTCTAATTCATATCGATCATATCTTAAGATTTACAAATCCAAATGCTATGAAATTTTCACAGAAGCTTGCACACAAGCTAAGGAATGTTCACACCAAGTTTCGACTCCATTGGACAAAACTTGATCGATGTGAATTACGTTCGTATCGATCACGGATCGAGTCGAAACTCCATGGGATCGATCGTGTGGGCCCACTCACGTGCCAGAAGGAGTCTCCCGAAGTTTGAGCGAGATATTTGCATGGAACGCCTATAAATAGCACCCAAAAGTCTATAGAAAAGGGATCTTTTGCTCTCTACGTCCAAACTGTGCCCGATTCAACTCTGCCCCTCATAACTGTTGTTGTACTCGAATTTTATCATCATAATCTGCTGTAATCAGTTGTAACCAGCAATGAAAGTCAATAAAAGGTTAACTTTTGGAGTGGACGTAGGCCGGAGATAGTCGAACCACAATAAATCTCGTGTCTCTATCTGTTTCTTCATGTTTAAAGTTTATTATTCTTCATTTTTTATCCTCTACATTACTTAGATCAGTGATCCATGATTATGTACTGCCGATTTTTGTTCATACACTGGTGCTTTCACGATATTTGGGGTTTGTGACCAATTTTGGTGCAAACACTTTGGTGCTTTCACTGAGAGAACTAACGCCCGCTATACCGGATTTGGAGTTCGGATTCGAAGGCTTAAGAGCTCAGATCTAAAGAGCTATGACAAGGCATTCAAGTAGAAGACAAAGAGCCAAGAGAAGTCAACACGAAGGAAGCCAAGAGGCATCATCAGGGGCTAATCAGACTTCAGCTTTCATCACCAGAGACGAGATGAAGATGATGATGGGAGCAATGCATGAAGAGCTTCTGAAAAGGCAGGAGGAAATGATGTAGAACCTCCTCAAACAGTTTGGACAAGCAGGAACAACTGGAGCTTCAGGAGTTCAAATCCACGGAACTGGAGCAGAAGGACCAAACAGGCAATTGAATGGAGCAGCTCAACAAGGCACAACTCCTGATCAGCACACAACTGCTAATCTAGATGGATCCAGGCTCGGGAGCACACCACCCGGCAATGATGGACCAGTTCATGGAGGAATCCCAGTTGACACCACACAACAAGATGCTGGCGAGAATGCAAGAGCGCGTGATGAAGAGTACGTACCAGAATTCCCTCGGGGGCTCGGGGGGCAACTTTTGGCGGACAACGATGGATTGGCTGAAATTCAGACGAACTATGCGCGGAGGTTTGACGAACAGAGATCTGGAAGGAGTAAACAGGAGTCCGTTTACTCGTGACATCAGAATGGCTCGGAATCCACCAGAATTCAAGCTACCCACGCTAGAAGTATACAATGGAAAAGCTGATCCGACTGAACATTTGATGAGATATACAAGACATATGGAAGTGCTGGGGGCATCGGAGGAAGTGATGGCCAGATGTTTCCCTCTATACATAACGGATATAGCTGCGATGTGGTTTAGACAGCTGGAGGAAGGATCTATCAGGACGTGGACAGAATTGGTGGACAGGTTTCTGAAGCAGTTTAGGATTCATATTAAAAGACCGAAGAATGTGATGACGCTAACGTCAGTAAAGCAAAGGACAGACGAATCACTCAGAGCTTTCTTAACTCGGTTCAATGCAGCGGTTGCTTCGGTGGATCGGCCAGATCCATTGATGGTTTTAATGGCGGCAGTATCAGTAGTCGGAGAGAATTTGGATTTCAAAGTGTCACTGATATGGGACCCCCCAATGGATCTCGGGGAATTCTTTCACGAAGCCGAGAGATTCCTTCGGTAGGAAGATGCATGTTCAGATATGAAGTTAAAGGAGGTGAACGCAACTGAGAATGGTGGGCCATCCAACGGAGGCTCGGAAAAAGATAAAGATAAAGCAAAAAGGAAGCTGGATGACGAATCAGGAAAAGTTAGGAAGCGGTGGAGGGAACCAAAGTTTTCCACTTACACAGGATTAAACGAGACATTGGAACGGATATTCATGGAGACTCGGAATCGCCTTCCCTATCGAAAGCCAACTAGGAGAGAGCCCTCGGAACGTGAAAGGGTATCAGGAAGGCATTGTCTTTTTCACGATTTGGATGGACATGATACCAACAGTTGCAGGCATCTAAAGGACATAATCGAGGAGCATGTAAGGAATGGACAGTTGCGACAATATGTCGGGGCTCGGAATACGGCGGTGGAATGGGAGCAACCACCGTCTACCTCAAACAACGATGGCGCGAGACCTAGGAATGATGGTCGATTGGTTATCAATTGACATGGATGATTTGAAATAAGTAGAAAACTATTGGCAGACGGCCAAGTCATTTACTCATGTACGGGGATGGAGATGGCCCCTAGGCATGCTCTGAATGATGATAAACCGCGACGCTATGGTTTGTGAAATTTGTTTCTTCTTTTGGTTTGGACATTCCCTTTTTCTGGTTTGGTTTTGGTGTTTGGTTTGAACTCCTAGTTTTGTTTGTTTTCTGGTTTGGACTTTTGTTTGGATGATTGCTTTCTGATCTGGATATTGGTTTGGATTTCTGACATGGATTTATGGTTTTCTGATTTGATTTGGATTTTGGGTTGGATTTGGATTGGATTTTTATCCAGTTTTTGGTAAACGGTCGTCGGGTATGGATTATGCCTGGCAAGGGGTAAGTCTCTTCGTCCGAATGTGGCGAATTGGCTTATTCAGGTCATCGAGTATGGACTATGCTAGACAAGGGTCCGGAGCGACCATGATTCGGCCTAGGACTTGGGCCCTATATCATCGGTTAATATTTTAGGTCGTCGAGTATGGACTATGCTCGACAAGGGTCCGGAGCGACCAGAATCTGGCTTAGGACTTAAGCCACGGCGATTACATAACGTTCAGGGACATTGGACCATGATCGTCAGGTATGGATTGCACCTGGCAAGAACCCGGAGAAGTTACAGATTTGGATATCGGCCCAGAGAGGTCCTGGATTCGGTTATTGGTTATTGGATAAAGATGGATCATAACTCGGTTGTCGAGTTCGGATGGATATGGAATTGGCTAAGGCATTGGTTACTGAATTTGGAATCGAGCACCGACTCGGAGCAGTCACGTACGATGCACTTGGATGATATGGCTATGGACTTTAGATATCGGATTCAGAACTATTCAAAACACCCCTTCTTATCACAAAGCATGTTTTGGGGGGCAAATGTTATCCCACCCTTTGGTCAAGGCTGGAATATCAACAAACAAGCTGGAAAAGGATGGATATCAGGATTGGAAATCGATTGGAAACAAGGTTGTGATCGATGTCGTCAAAATTTGACCGAGCTCCGATCGAGATAGAATCGATAGGGAATAATGATCAAGGCTAGGAGAGGATACCTTTCAAATTTCAGGCCAATCGGAGTTCGTATGCTCGAGATATGGATGGATCAATGTTGGAAGAAACAGGTTTGGTATTGATACCCATGGATACGAACAAGTCGTTCGTATCGATCAGGGAGAAAATTTAAATGGATTTCGACTCGATGGCGGTGAACTTGGTTGAATAGGTAGGCACATGGTGATTTGTTCGAACTCGATGATTTCGTATTGATCAAGATGGAGCATAACAGTATACTTCGAATCGATACTGTTCGTATCGATCAGCATGGACTACTTCGAATCGATATTGTTCGTATCGATCGACGTTGGATACTTCGAGTTGATACGAAGGAAGGCGGATCGATGGATACGAACAGAGGAGCGGACGAAGGATACGAAGAAGACCAGAAACATTAACAGATGGATGGTAGAACGTGGATACGAACTGCAGGTGAAGATGGATACGAGTAAGTGGAGCCTTAATCGATACGTGGGCTATGGACTCGGATCGATGGATACGAAGTAACGGACATGAACTAGAAATATGCATGATTTGAAGGAAGAAACATTCAACACGGCATGGAAAATGGATCGAACCTGGAAATCAGTGCATCGCCAACGCGCACGTGCTTGGTATCGATACGAAATGATATCGATACGAATTGATCGATATGAACTAAGCAGCATAGAGGAAGTTCTAATTCGTATCGATCATATCTTAAGATTTACAAATCCAAATGCTATGAAATTCACAGAAGCTTATGCACAAGCTAAGGAATGTTCACACCAAGTTTCGACTCCACTGGACAAAATCTTGATTGATACGAATTACGTTCGTATCGATCACGGATCTAGTCGAAACTCCATGGGATCGATCGCGTGGGCCCACTCACGTGCCAGAAGGAGTCTCCCGAAGTTTGAGCGAGATATTTGCATGGAACACCTATAAATAGCACCCAAAAGTCTACAGAAAAGGGATCTTTTGCTTCTCAACGTCCAGACTCTGCCCGATTCAACTCTGCCCCTCATAGCTGTTGTTGTACTCGAATTTTATCATCATAATCTGTTGTAATCAGTTGTAACCAGCAAGGAAAGTCAATAAAAGGTTAACTTTTGGAGTGGACGTAGGCCGGAGATAGCCGAACCACTATAAATCTCGTGTCTCTGTCTGTTTCTTCCTGTTTAAAGTTTATTATTCTTCATTTTTTATCCTCTACATTACTTAGATCAGTGATCCGTGATTATATACTGCCGATTTGTGGTCATACACTGGTGCTTTCACGATATTTGGGGTTTGTGACCAATTTTGGCGCAAACATAAAGTTATTTTGAAAGATGGTTTTCGTAAAAGAATTTGTTATGAAATTTTTATGGAAAATGAATTGTTTACAAAAGAATTTAATGATATTTGTAAATGAAATAATTATAATAAAGGATGTTTATTATAATTTTAAAAAGGATAGGAAACTTATCTATTGAAATGAATTGGTTTCTTTGAAAAGTAATAGAAATATTTGGAAATGAATATTTTGAAGTTATATTATATAAAAGTGATTTATATAAAGATATTTATAAAATGTGTTTTATAAATAAAGAATTTCGAGAACTTAAAACCTAATGGTTTTAAATGGCTTTCCAAAGGTTTTGGGGAAATAAACAATACTGTGTTTGGAAGTATTTATAATTATAGTGCAAAATGATATGTCACTTCGGAGAAAAAATGATTTGTTGTGTTGCCAATGATTCAGGTAACCCATAACTAAAAAGGTGGGCAAGGGAGGTGCAATATTTTGTAGCCTCGATATAGTCCGCTCGACGAACAAAGGAATATACATATCTAGTTTTTTGGAAGGTTGGGACCCTGTTGCCTTGTTATTGGAGACACTTCCCGATCTAATTGCATATATTTTGATATGCTTTTATAGTAGTATTTTGGGATTTTCAAATAAATATTTCAAAAGTGATTAGTTTTAAGATCCCGAAGTAAAGTATAGTTTGATACAAAAGAAGTGTATATATATATTTTTGAAATAAAACCGGGAATTTAGTTCGAAGAGATTATTTTTGAAAGGAATATATTTTGAAATAATAAAGTGAATTTTGAGAAATCTAAATGCGAAGATTAAGCCTAAGTGGGTAGTTTGGGAATTGCATGTTTATTTGTTGCATCGTAGGCTCCATGAGTCCTATTTAGGAATAGGAGAACTATGTTAGCTTTATCCTCCATCTCATTGGGTACCCAGTTAGATAGGGTTACGTAGGCAGTCATAAGTGGTATTGATGCAACCCCAATAATAATATAACCCCTTCCTGTTTATTGGTTGCTATTTATCTTGTGTTGTATTTTTCATGCTTACTGTTTTATTTCGCATTTGACATGTTTATTGAGTTTTCAGGAATGACTATTGCTGTTTCTCATCAGAGTTGTGTAGCTATAGATTTATTGTACATTGAGTCTACTTTGTATTTAGCACACCTGTAGAATAAATAATTAGAACTCGGATAAGTTGTATTATTGAATTTGTATCCTACGCATTCTACAGTATTATATATTTATCAAATGATATTGTGTATTAAATTTGTAGTTTTCATTCATAGTTTTAGAACGGATGGGTTTTTGGCGATTTTGACTGGTTTGAAAATTCGGGTTGTCACAGCTGGTATCAAAGCTTAGGTTAGGTGCCTCAGTAAAATTTTCTAGGGTTAGTAAATCAACCTAGGAATTTTATAAATGAAACTACCTTAATTTGGTAAATAAAAATGGATAGGATAAGGCACCGTTCCTCCGACCGGGGTTATAGGTGATGTTATTTTTGATGTGTTCAACTTTTGTTGATTTTTTTTGTTTTTGGTTATATATTTTCATCCTTGGAATTTCAGGGACGAAATTCTTTTAAAGGGGAAAGAATGTAACGACCCATAATTTTTAACGTTTCGAATACGAATATTTAATTCATTTAAATATACGGATTTGATTCGAATGTAACAAATAATAAAGAAATCAATTTTTAATAAAATAACTTGATTTTTGATGATGCACTTTTAATTTAATTTATAGGATTTTTCAATAATTTTTATTTTAAAAAGTAATTAAATTTTCGTTTGACGTATTTTACGCTAAACGTCTGTACTTTTGAAACTTTACAGAATTAGTTAATCTGTCTATTTTATTGTTGTTTTATGATCGTCTCGCATTGTTGTGCTCGATCCTATTTTTATTTTTGTCGTTTACGACTCGTAAGCGAATGGAATTTTGTGTAGCGGGGTACCACAAAATCTAACTTTTTAAAACAACTTTCTAAATGTAAAGGTCATCCACGTACAACAAAACATAACGTAACCTTTCTTTGCCATGCCACACACGTTCACTTTGCACATTCCTTGTACTTGCACAAATGCTTTTTTTGCTTTACTATTAAGTAAATTTGATTATATATATGTACATTCATTCACGCAAAAGGGAGAGGGACACACATTCACTTTTGATATTTTCTTGCATGGAAATGAATAGAACCATATTGTCACATTCTCCTTTCCATTTAATAATTACAATAACTTCCTTTACACTAAGTATGAGCAAAAATTTCCAAAATGAAACTTGTAGAGGACGAAAAGATCTATATTTTTCGTTTTAGTTACACTCGAAATGGTGGCTTGTGGAGGTCGTAGTGGCCGTAACTACTGATGTGAAGAAAGAAAAGGAGGTTGGATATTTTTCGGAAGGCATAAAACAAAAGTATGTACATATTTTTCGTCTGTGGGAATAGCCTTGGAAAGTGTTTGTGCATGGCTTTGTTGAGTGGAGGTGCATGCGGTAGTGGAAGGAGTAGAGGTTAGCATGGGCTTTGATTGTGTTTTTATTACTTGTGTATGGTGTGTATGAGGGAGAAGAGAAAGGTGGAGAAAGGTTCTGGCCACGGATTCATACAGTTGCAGGCATTGACGCATGGGGAAGGGGGAAATTTGTGTGCAGGAAAGTTAGAAATGTGAGGTCGCATGCGTTTTTGCCTGTTGAATTAAATTAGTAGTTTTGATTTTAGTTATTAAAAAATTTAACTTCAATAGGTTTATCTCACCCATACGAAGTCCGATTAACCCGCGGTTTTCGACGCTAGATTCATATTAACGAATAGAACACACTAGTATAGTTATTTGACACTTTTGGTGAAGTATAAAATATTGATAAATTGTTAGTGATTGAATTTAATTACGATTAACGTGATTAAATAATTGTACTTCATTAATGCAATCTGTCGAGCAAAATAAATCCCCGTTCTGTGTTTGTAAGTAAAATGATTTTTTTGAAGTTAATTAATATGTTGACTAATTATTATTGAATAAATAAATATGTTCGTTTTTTATTATTGATTGTTTGATTGTTGATTTGTGCTTGAGCAATTTATGAGCAATTAATTTCCATTTGCATAAGTTGGATAGAAAACAATTGTGGGCTAATATTTTGTGATTTATTTCACTATTTGACTATAAGGTGTTTAGCAATAATATTGGTTTATTAAATTATTATAATTAGTTATAATAATTTAACATTTTAGTTTGAACTTCGATTAAATGAAGTTGCTTTCTAAGATGGTTTTCAAAAAATAATTTGTTATGAAATGTTTATGGAAAATGAATTATTTACAAAAGAATTTGAAAATATTTGTAAATGAAATAGTTATAATAAAGGATGTTTATTATAATTTTAAATAGGAAAGGATACCTGTCTTTTGAAATGAAATGGTTTGTTTAAAAAGGAATAGAAATATTTGGAAATGAACATTTTGAAGTTATATTATATAAAAGAGATTTATACAAAAAAGTTATATAATGTGTTTTATATATAAAGAAATTTGAGAACTTAAAACCCGGCGGTTTTAAATGGCTTTCCAAAGGTTTTGTGGAAATAAACAATACTGTGTTTGGAAGTATTTATGATTATTAGTGCAAAATGATTTGTCACTTCGTGAAACAAAATGATTTGTTGTGTTACCGATGATTCGAGTAACCCATAACTAAAAATGTGGGCGCATGAGGTGCAGGTATTCCGTAGCCTCGGTATAATACGCTTGACGAACAGAGGGATATACATTTATATTTTTTCGAAAGGTTGGGACCTAGTTTCTATGTCATTGGGAAAAACTTTCAGATCTGGTTGCATATATTTTGATATGCTTTTATAGTAGTATTTTGGGATTTCCAATTAAATATTTCAAAAGTGATTTGTTTTAAGATCCCGAAGTAAAGTATAGTTTGATACAAAGAAGTGTGTGTATATATATATGTATATATTTCAAAAAGGATTTGAAATAATACCGGGAACTTAGTTCAAAGAGATTATTTTTGAAAGGAATATATTTTGAAATAATAAAGTTAATTTTGAGAAACTAAATGTGAAGATTAAGCCTAAGTGGGTAGTTTGGGAATTGTATTTTTTTGTTGCATCGAAGGCTTCATGAGTCCTATTTGTGAATAGGAGAACTATGTTGGCTTGATCCTTTATCTAATTGGGTATCCAGTTAGATAGGTGTACATAGGCAGTCACAAGTGGTAGTGATGCAGCCCAATAATAACATAAACCCTTCATGTTTATTGGTTGCTATTTGTCTTGTATTGTTGTATCTTTTTTGCTTACTATTTTACATGTTTATTGAGTTTGCAGGAATAACTATTGCTATTTCTCATCAAAGTTGTGCGGCGATAGATTTATTGTATATTTAGTCTTATTTGTATTTAAGCCATCTGTAGAATAAATAATTAGAACTTGGATAAGTTGTATTATTGAATTTGTATCCTATACATTTAGCGGTATTATATATTTATCAAATGATATTGTGTATTAAATTTATAGTTTTAGAACGGATGGGTTTTCGATCGGTGATTTTAACAGGTCCAAAAATCTGGGTCGTCACACATATTCTGTGAATTGTTAAATTTAATTAAATATCGAATATACCAAAACTTGGAAAGTAAAGGTAAATGCAGTCCTTAAAGTTATGAATAATTCTTTAATATGATTTCTATGTAAATTCCAGGTATGTTATTTGAATGTTATATCTTATTAAAAATGAATTGAAGATTGATACGAATTGGATTGGGATTTAAGTAATATTTTAATTCATTGGAATGAAGTATGTTGCAATGTAAATTTCTATAAATTATTCAACTCTATAATTATGTATGAATGTGTTTTGTTTGAAATAAAAAGGAATATGACAAGAGAAAGAGATGTACAAAATTGGGATGTTACCGTTTTTTGTACCGTCTATTTCAATAGGAATATAAAAGATGATTCCTTATAATTCCAAACATAACACAAATCCTCTTTTAGGTAATTTATGAAAAATAACAGTATTAACATTACCTTTGGGAAGATGTAGTTTTGCTGCATTAAAATATAGGAATCCTAACAGGTAAAACCAAGATATTATTAATAGAAATAATAACAATAACCCGTTGCGAATTTAATATATGTGAGAAATGCGGATTACAGATCTAAAGGCTAGTATAAACATTAGAGGGGGGTGAATAGTGTTTTAAGGAATTACTAATTCTTTTCGAGTTTATATTAATTTGAACACAAATGTATACAATATTCAGGCACAGATATGATCACAGATTCAAACACAGATGTAAATATAAAGTAAAAGTAGTAAAGGAAAGAACACACCGGATTTTATACTGGTTCGAAGTTACCCTACATCCAGTCCCGCACACAAGTACGGATTTCCTTTCAAAAGCAATCTTTACAATTACAACCCTCGATTTCAAGGCCACGAGGTACACCACTCCAGATTCACAATCCTTTGGGTAGAGATACTTGATTTCCTGGGCAACAAGTTCACCCAATTGATTTCCTAGGCTACAATCACACATTTTCTCACTTAATTGATTTCCAAGGCTACAATCACACCTTTTCTCACTTGATTGATTACAAAGAAGCCTATAACTCTGAATAGCACTGGTATCTTGTTGAGATAGTGATAGAGAATCAAACCAGAAATAATCTAGTTAAATTCAATGGTGATTTCGGCAGAGTAATGGTAAGAATATATATAAAGAAATGTGGAAGAAGAGGAGTGAAAACCAGAAAAATATTGTTGAAAATTCGTTGAAAACATCCCCTATTTATAGAAGAACAACAGCCATGTCTATTCGTGAAAGGTTATGATGAATAGACACTTCTTTTGAAATTCAAAATTTTGAAACCAACTGCCACTATGTCGACATGGGTGTCTTGGGTATGTCGACATCCCAAAGGAAATTTTGGTGATTTGTTTTTCTTTGAAAATTACTTCTATCTTATATTAAAACTATTTTAAACTTTATAAATATACTTAACTATAGTTAAAGTAAATAGGGAATAATATATATATATAATTTTACTATAATTTTATATTTAAATCTAAGTATAAATATTAAATTTATTATTAAAGATAGTTTAAAATAAACGAAGTTTAAAACAAGAGTTTATTTTAAAACCAAAATCAAAGAATATTTTAAGGCTAAAACATCTTTTTGAAAATCATTTGAAAATATAATTTTTAAGGCTAAAACATTTTGAAAAGCAGTTTTGAAAATCATTTTGAAGTAGTTTTGCAAGCTTCTTCCTGTAGAATATCTCATCACATCAGGACTCGAGAACTTGTACAAAACCAGGATGTTTGTGGGTTTGTAAGCCACTTGTCGTAGGTTTGTAAGATACTTGTCGTGGGTTTGTAAGCCACTAAAAAGGTAGAAATGGGTTCCATCCCAAATGAAATATGGAGTGAAGATTTCAGTGCTATTATGAAGTTTTAACATAATTTTAGACTCAATACTTATCTTTTACTATTTGATAATCTTGCTATTCTTGATATTCTTGATACTCATGAGTCTTCAATCTTGATATCTTGAATCTCTATACTGTACAGTCTTCATTCTTGATACCTGCATGGTTAAATCCTGCATATACATATATATATATATCTAAACTATAATGTTAGTATTTATATTTTATAATCTTATTCTAAGGTTGTTGTCATCAAAACCATCATCTCAAGGACTAACAATATACATGAGTAAGTTAGCAAATAAACAATAAGCGAATAAAGTAGTAACAAGACAATAGAATAAGAAATTAAGAAAACAATAATAATCAGAGAAGTATAGCTATTGGTTGAAAAGGAACGGTTGAATATATCTAATTATACTAATTAGAAATCAAGCGGAAAGAAGTACTTAATCTATTAAATTGAAAACAAGGAGTAACTAATATTGAACAGTATTAAAGAAGTAAGAAGTAAGTTCATGTAAAAGTGTTAGAATACTAATAATTAAACTTAAGAGGTAGGGTAACTATACAAAAAAGACTACATAGCCTCAAGTATATGTTATGATAGGAGTGTTATGAGATCTAGTCGATAATTCAAATTTACTATAAATAACGAGTCATTAGTAAAGGTTGGAATGCGAGGTTAGTAATGTTGCATAACAGAAATTTTCCCTTTGAACGGGGCAACAGTTATGTATGCATTGTACTAATGTGAGACATTTTAACTATAGGAATATATGTTTACGTAGAGGTGAAGGGAATATACTAAAGTGGGTTCGCCTCGGTTTGAAGTCTTAAACGACTAAGTTTGGCCTACTTCAATCCTTATGGGGGTATTAAGTAACAAGTGTGCATTTCCTTCATTGCATTAGGAAATCTAAATCGGACCGTGAGCATAGGTTGGGCGCTATGTCAGTAAGGTTGGTACCATATATGTGATGAGTAGGGTTGTATACATAGGTCGAGATCGTCATTGATCATGTTGCAATCATTAGAAAGACTCGTGTTATGCCTAGATGGAATACACCAACTAGTGTTGGTTCCGCAAGGGACATACACCGCCTCAAAGTTGTTTGTTTGTTTGTAGTTACGGGGAAAGGCTAGATAACCCTCGGATGAGTTTTAAGATGAATTAGAATACGACTAATAGGAGGTTAATTGGTGTACGTTGGCAATTCGACCAAGGCACTGACAGTGGATGCTTGGCGCGATGTAGGGTTATGGATACTAGTGGGGAATGTATATTGGTCAATCGGGTAACTGTGGTACTTATATATCTTATGCAGTTATTGTATACCTTGAGTAAGTTGAGTTTGTCATACGTGAACTGAAGTTGAAATGACTAAACACAAATAATAGACATAACACGTAAAGTAAAACGATCGTCATATACTAGTGTTATGGATAAATTATGTAATCTACTAGTCACCCGAATGTTGTTATGACCCCCTCATCATTACAACCCACATGATCGATTTAGAGGGACGGGTACTGGCACAAGGCAGGAATGGCGGAAGGACGGATTTCCTTATACATGTTCGGCACAGACAAGGGTACTATATACCAGAAGTATCAACCTTGGTCGGTATATGTATATGTTTTATTATATATATTTGTTCCACTGTGTTTTCTTATCAGTGGTCCCTGATATTTTTTTTATTACAGGATACCAACACCAACGATTCATACTCTAGTGAACTTGGGTTTTAGATTTAGCGAAAATTCATGTCCACTAAGGTGCATGTTGTTACAATTCCTCAAGATACATACATTTATACCTATGCCATAATAAAATGGTAGGTTTGAGTGAATAATCTCTTTAAATTTGTTGATATTCCTCAAGATCGAAATGGGATTAGGACAAACATCATGGGTTCGGATTTGTTATATGATATAACCGATTTTGTGTTATCCATCGCCTGTAGGCCTATGATTTGTTGATATCCCTCAATGTCAAAATCCCAAGGCAAGCAAGTCCTAACACCAACTAGAGATGTCAAAAGATTTTTATGCGTCTTCTTAAGTTTTTGAGAAACATAAAAGTCAAGTGGGAACTTTATTAGAAAAATGAAATGGTAACATTTAACCTTTCTAATATTGTAAGAACATATGCTATAAAAAGTTAAAATAATCACATCGATAAATTTGTGCAACTAATAAAATTAATAAATTTTTATCAGTTAAGATATAAAAATAAATTAAATTAATGATTGACAAAGAAATATAAGATATACTTACCTTTAGATCCTTTAACATGTTGCCTCTTCAAGACCTACACAAGAGCCAATTTGTTCAACGTTAAAACATTCATGTCTTGGTCACTTAATTGTTTATTTGTACAAGAATGTATATTGTCTTATATGAGTTTTGAACACCAAAAAAATTTAAGATTATGGATGTTTCGTCCATACTCAATCATATATAAATGTTATATGAAGAACGGTTGTAGTTCGTAATGTATAAAATTTCAATGAAATTAGTTTATTGGAAATAAGTAAATAATGTAAAGGGAAACCATGTATTAAATATGATTGATTACAATAAGGATTTCCTTTTGAATGGTTTGACCATTTAGAAAAGTAAAGCAAGCATACATGTAACTTAAGAGAAGTTGGGATGAAAAGAGTAAATAGTCAACTCTACTTCATGAAGTGATATCGAAAATGAGAATTGCATGTAATATTGTAGATACTTAATATGGAATGGAAAATGTGATTTTTATTCCAATTGTATTTTTCATATGGAAAATTATTTTCTATAAAATTGATTTCTATGAGTCTAAGATATTTGATTGAAAACTCTCAACTGTAAAATAGTTATAGTAGGAGCAATAAACAGTAGTAAGTAGTTAAATTGAGTTTCATATTTCATATGCTATTATAATAATAAAAGGAATAGTGGGAGCATGACATATAATACTTATCGATGGATGTATCAAGATAAGAAAATTTGTTTTCATAAATATACCAAATATTATTTGTGAAATAATATTTATTCTCAGTATTGATTGAAAGTGAATATAGTTTTATTTTGTTATGGATGTTTTGAATATTCGTTATGAAATAAATCTATTAGAATGACGATATTTGTTGGATTAGCTAAATTACATAGAAATATCTATAACTGGCTATAACAATTTTGGAATTAAGAACGAAGCACCTATTTAGTAAGAACGACATAAGAGTTGGTAAACTCTTCAGACTAATACATAAAGATGTATGTAGTTAAAAAGTCTGATGATATCAAAAACAGTTCAACATACTTCATTTAATTCACATATGAATTTACATAAATGAACATGTGTATTTGATATACAAGTAATGTATTTATGATAAGTTCATTGAATATAAAATGGAAGTTTAAAACATATCATGCAGTAGAAATAAGAAATTTAGATTTGATCGAATAGGTGAGTACATAGGAAAACGATTGCAAAAGTACCGAAAAATGACTAAATATTCGATCTCAAAACTCACATCTCCCTACAATATATAATGATATATCGATAAGGAGCAATCAGACTTTGTTTAACAAAGAATATTGATAATGAGTAAAGTTGATTTAACTTCTTTCTGTAATGTCGAGTACCTAAAAGTATGTACATAAGGTTAAGTAGAATTTCATAAAAAAACAAAGTTTACACAATCATATAAGACAAGAGTTAATGAAACAACCTAACATATCCTTGGTTAAGGAGTTTACAGGCTATGCGAGTCAAGATACTACACGTAATATTTACCCATTAGGGATCTTGTGTGAACCGCCTCAAAGCAGTTTGAGGTTAACCAATGTTTATTGATCAGTTTATGTTATGAACATAAGTTCATAAACCTAAACTTAAACCGTTTGTACATATATGTATATATATAAACAGCTCATAAAATGTTTATGAATACATATTTTATTGCACTAAAAAACAATTGTTGTTTCAAGAAACGCTAACTTCATAACGAAGGAATTTCTTTTAGAAATTGTTGGTAGTAAAATGGATTTGGCTGTGATCCAAAAATAATAATAATAACGAATGACGGAATAAAATTAACCAAACCAAATATACATGACACATTAGAACTTTAGTGATAAATCTCACACATTAAAGTGTAATTATGAATTTCATCAATGTCAAGAGAAAGAACTTCCTCGGTCTTAAGTAAGCCATTAAGAGAATTAACTCTACATGTGGCACGATGCACGAATCCGGAATGGATTCCAAGTACGTTATCTGAATATGATTTTGATATAGTATGCGGAAGGATACGACCCCCGCCTGCAAAAGCGTCTTCAAGAAGAATATTAATGCAGTTGGAATATAAGCAACATTGATATGAATAACATCGTAAATTTTAATTGTTATAACTAACGTAACAGATTCATCATTCAATGTGCCTTAGCTAATTTGGATTTTACTCGAAAAATTTATCCCTCAGTACGACTTTGAGTTTTTGTACATATATGTTGAAATAAAAATTCTAAATAATGATTTAGAATAGACTATTCGCACATTACAACCAAAATGTCTTAAAGTTAGTAGAAGCGATAGCTAAGTTTATGAGTATTGGATATGATCCAAGAAACGATATGAAAGTGTTATTCGATAAGCATCGAAGTTGAATGAGTATTTTGATAGAGAAATCAAATAATTTATATTTCAGTCAAAATGCATAGGAAGCATGTGTCAATAGGAAAGAATATTAGTAGGTACTAAAATATATTTCTAAAACTATAAGCAAATAACAAACTTACGATTGTTAATGATGTATTCATGTTAAAATAACTTCAGCTTGGTTGTTTATTACTTGAAATTGGTTTTGAAAATGACATCTTTAATAATTGATATAAAAGGATAATGAGATTGTCCTAAATGATATACGTGGACACACTATTAAAATTGTTCGATATGGAGCATGTATGATGGGTTCCTTAATCTTCGACAAAAGGAATTTTCATATATTTATGTTGTCTACCATATCACATTTCGCTCATGTATTTGTTACATTAAGCAAGTAACAAATCCGAATTAAGATCACTTAATGATAGTTTACAGTGTTCTCGAGTATTTATGAGATACTAGAGAATTGTCAATGGAAACAACAAACTCCTTGTGAAGGAGTGAGTAGACTCGAATTTCACTAATGGTATTGGGTATACTATGTCAATCCTAATTTCAACTTAAATTGAAAAATTTAAGTTGAAAATGTTCCAATCAATAAGTAGTAGTTGATTTAACCAAAGGCTTAGTACATCGTCTTGAATGGGGCTGCAATGCAAGAAGGATAAATACATGCACAAATTTACAACAGAGTTAAGAGTGATTCCAAATGTTGAGAACCTCATGACATTGTTATATGATAAAAATGTCGCAATAAGTTTGTAAAAGAGCCTACAGCTCACTAGAAATCGAGAGACATGCTCTGAACAATTTCATGTGATAAAGACATTTTATAAGCATCAGAGAGAGTTGATTGATAGATTAGATAATTAAAACAAAATAGCAAACCCGTTCACTTAGGGACTGATCCAAATAGTTTTTGATAAAATCGATCAAAGAAGTTGGAATACGATTCCATAATTGACCTCAAATACAAGTGGGAGATTGTTAGAGTTGGGGTTATGCCCTAGGGGCAATTATACTTAATTTTTTTTACATATATCTAATTTGATGACTAATCTTGTTCTATGTAAAAAGTGTTTTCTTTCTGTCATATGCTTGTTATATTATAATATGATTAATTAAGTAATTAATTTAAAGTATATTAAATATAAAATCCTTATATGATATGTTATGTGATAGTAATTACAATGTGTTGTAATCATGAGAAATTTATCATATTAGTATTTTAAATTATTCCTAGTCAAGATGTTTCAAAAAGGGATATCAATACATCCTTTAAGGCGAGAGTGCATTGTTGGAAATACAATTTTATTATTTTGATGATAACAACTTCATGATGATGCTGCTAATGTGTTTGTTAAGTGATTTCAGGTCAAGTAGCCATGCGATGGATAATGGAGTTTAAATAGATATATTAAAGAATAAAAAAAGGATAAAAGAAATAAATAAATTATGGAGCACAAAAATATAGTGCAAGGCTAGAATGGAAATCAAGCAACATGGAGGAAACATGCATCAATTAGAAATGGTTGCAACAAGACTTGAATCCAAGCATCAACTAGAGAAACATCTCATGCTTACCACTACACTACCATTGCTTTTGTTTATTACTTAGCGGACGCCCTTATATATGATTGAAAAAAAGGAGAAAATAAAATAATTAAAGTGGAATTTAAACAGAAGACATGATACAACACATTCACTTTGAAGGCTGGTTAGCAGTTTATATTTTGGCTCTGAAATGAAAGAAAAACAAAAGACCGAAAATACGGGGAGATGCAAGACTCGAACCTACATGACAATGCAAGATAAGCACCTCTCTACCAACTGCACTACATCTACTTTTGCTAAATGGTTTGTGGTCTTTGTTATTTGGGAAAATGATCAGAAATATAAATAGGTGGGAGTGGGAATCGAACCCAGGTAGCCTAAGAAGAAACACACATCACTACCAACACGCCACAGTTGCTACTGTGTCAAAGGCGGGAATCAAACTATACATTACAAAGCAAAGGAAAAAGAATTAATAATTAGGTACGAGTGGGACTCGACCCAGGTTATTGGAAAGAAACGCATGCATAATTCCACTGCACTACAACCGTTTTTGAATAAGCGTCTTCTAACGGTTATATTTGAACATCATGAAACAAATAGTTATAGTACCTTTTCGGGCCTCTTCTTCAAGTGTTGCAAAATTCTAATAGTTGCATCTCTTCCAAACTTAATGGCTGAAAGGTTGCTTCTATTCAATGGCATATTATCACTCCTATATAAGCTTCCCACCATCCCAAAAGCATATATACAATCCCTATGCTCTCAAATTACTTCCATATTGCTTTCTAAAGCCATAAAATCTATATTCATTTCCAAAGCAAACTTAGACCAATGCTCTTTCACTCCACAACATTTGGATCTGGTCGTAATTCACTTCCTAGCCTCTGCACACTCATTTTGCATCATTTTTAAAGGTTATAGAGGTTGTGCTCCAGTTTGACTATTCAATGTATTGAAGACACAATATATAGTCAAGTTATTTCTTTATAAAAGAAAAGATTGAAATCCCATTTGGTTTCTCGGAAAAGTGTATTGAAATCATGTTCCGCTGCTCAGGTGCCTATTCCTCCGGACGAACTGAGGGAGTTTGTTAGTTAATCCCAGAAGGAGTCTTGGATAGAACGTAGGAGTAGAGGTCCGAACTAGTATAAAAACTCTGGTGTGATTGCCTTTTACTTTACTTTACTATTTATTCCTGCTGCTATTATATTTATATTACTGCTGCTGTAATTACTATGCTTCAATTCTGTATCTATATATTTAGCCATCATCGATCCAGTGCGTAGCGACAATTGGTCGACGCTACGCGATTAACAAGTAGTATCAGAGCTTGGAATTTTATCGATCGTCACAACATCATATAATAATGTCCAGAAGAAGATCCAATCAAAATACAACAAGCAAAATCTCTATCAAAGCTACCAATGAGGACTACAAAAAGGTACTTTCTAATTTACAAATTTCAGTAAATGATAAAAATGAATTAGTTAGTATAAGCGATAAGATCTCAAAGCTTAATTTTATTATTTTAGAAAAGATGAAATCTGTCAAACTTGAAAATGAGAAACTAAAAAATGAGAAGTTAATTTTAGAAAATCAATTTTGTGTTTTAAAAAGTAATTTTGTAACTCTTAAAGAATTTCCAAATGAACAAAACACCATATTTGAAAGGAGAAAGAAAAATTTTCAAAAGAAAATTTTGATTTGAAAAGACAAAATGATTTATTACAATCCTCTTTAGATAATTCAGAATCTCAAAATTTTCTTCTCAAAAATGAGAACTATACGTTAAAAAACGAGAATTCTGAATTAAATGAGAAGATTGATATTTTGAAAAATAGTAATATTTCTTTTGAAAATAACAATCGTGACTTTAAAACTAAATTTGAAAAACGTAAAAATGAATTCATGAAATTTAATAAAGGTCAAAATGATTTAAACATGATTTAATCTAGTTCTAGACCTTTACATGATAAAAGTGGTTTCGAATATAGTAAAACTGATCGCAGAAATAGCACTAAATACGCTTTCATATATAGTAAAAATGTTAGGCTAGTAGTAGATTTCGAGCAAGTCTAAATCCAATTTTTATAGAAATTCAAGTACTGCTATGACTAATAATGTTTATAATATCTCTAGAAGTACAAAATCATTGACGGAAAATATGAATAAAAATTATCTAAGTATTTGGGTTCTAGTTAATTGGAAAAACAGAGAAAAATACATTGATGTTTATTTTGATATAGTAGCTAATAATGAAAATTATATTTTTAAAGGTTCCACTAAATCCTCTTGGATATGGTTACTTTTGACCCTAACGTAAGAAGTGGGTACCATAATATAGATTTTTTTTGTAGGTACCAAAGAAAGATAAAAGGATGAGATGGATCCGATAACAAATGTTCCGTACATACGATGGAGAACGAACATTTATAGATAATGGAATTGCGGCAAATTCGGTATATCTAACTCATTTTTTTAATAAATAGTTTAGGGCAGGTATTTTTATTAGAGTATCAAAAATGAATATTTTTGAAATAAATAAATTAGATACTCTTTTTATATAATACATTGATTTCAAAGGTGCTGGAAATATAGCGTGAAAAATTATTTCAAGGAAAAAAATTATTTTTTGAAGGCAATAAATATTTTAAACAGGGTACAACTATGCTTTATATTATTTGGAATCATCTTTTGTACCTAACATTGGCCAATATCATGTACATTTTGTTAAGCTATTTTTTTAAAATTGGCTAGTAATTACATATTTTTAACCTTTTTGTTGATGACAAAGGAGGAGAAAATTGGGATGTTGATAGAGGGAGTATATAAATTTAGGTGGAGCAAATAATTTCATATTGTTTTAATATTGTTTAATATTGTATCGATTGATATATAAATAATAAATGATATATAAATAATAAAGAGCTTCTGGTTAATAGAAACTGAGGAGATTGACTCGGAAACAGTTAAGGGAAAGTAATATAACATTATTTTGGAAAGTCATATAGTTGTCATCGTCAAAATGGGGGAGAATGTTGGAAATACAATTTTAGTATTTTAATGATAACAATTATTTGACAGCGCTACTAATGTGTTTTTTAAGTGATATCAGGTCAAGAAGCCATACGATGGATAATGGAGTTTAAATAGATATATTAAAGAATAAAAAAAGGATAAAAGAATAAATAAAATACGGAGCACAAAAATATAGTGGAAGGCTGGAATGGAAATCAAGCAACATGGAGGAAACATGTATCAACTAAAAATGGCTACAGCAGGACTTGAAGCCATGCATCAATTAGAGAAACATCTCATGCTTACCACTCCACTACCATTGCTTTTGTTTATTACTTAGCATACACCCTTATATATGATTGAAAAAAGGCAAAAATAAAAAGATTAGGGTGGATTTTGAACAGAAGACGTGATATAACACATACACTTTGTAGGCTAGTTAGCAGTTTATATTTTGGCTCTGAAATGGAAGAAAAACAAAAGGCTAAAAATATAGGGAGATGCCAGACTCGAACCCACATGATAATGCAAGATAAGAACCTCTCTACCAACTGCACTACATCTACTTTTGCTTACAAAATGGTTTGTGGACTTTGTTATTTGGGAAAATGATCATAAACATAAATATGAGGGAGTGGGAATCGAAACCAGGTAGCCTAAGAAGAAGCACACATCACTACCAACATGCCACAGTTGCTACCGTGTTGAAGGTGGGAATCAACTATACATTACAAAGCAAAGGAAAGCGAATTAAAAATTAGGTACGAATGGGATTTGAACCCAGGTTATTGGAAAGAAACGGATGCATCATTCCACTGCACTACATCCGTTTTTGAATAGGCATACTCTAACGGTTATATTTGATTATTATGAAACAAATAGTTATAGCACCTTTTCAAGCATCTTCTTCGAGTGTTGCAAAGTTCCAATGGTTGCATCTCTTCCAAACTGAATAGCTGAAGGGTTGCTTCTATTTAATGACATCTTATCACTCCTATATAAGCCTCCTACCATCCGAAAGGCATATAAACAATCTTATGCTCTCAAATTACTTTCATATTGCTTTCTAAAGCCGTAGAACCTATATTCATTTCAAAAGCAACCTTAGACCAACGCTCTTCACTCTATAACATTTGGATCTGGTTCTAATGGCGTACTTTGCAAGTTACACATAAGGGCACAAATAAGGTTAAGCAAAGCAAGATTTCTGTGCTAAAGAATCAATTTCAAAACATTAGAATGAAACCGAACCATTTGTTGACATGTATTCTAGGTTTCAAGATATTACTCATGCTATAATAGCACTAAGAGAAAAATTTATCGATTTTGATATAGTATCAAAAATACTTAACTCTTTAATGAATGAGTGGAAAAGAAAAGTATTGGCAATCAAATAGGCCAATGATCACTCAATACTCAAATCAAAACAGTTAGTTGGTTGGTAATCTAATGTCGTATGAAGTAAATTTGCTGGCTAAAAGTACACAGCTCAAGAACATGAGACCATCACATTTCAAGTTGAATATGACTCTGAAATTGAGGAAAATGAAGTATGGAAAGAGCAAACAATTTGGCAAAACTAGCAGCAACTCATCCTCCTTAAAATATTATGACTGTAATAAAACTGGTCACATCAAAAGAGATTGTTCGAATCATCAAAAAGAAAAAGCAAAGCTTCAAAATTAAAAATGACAAACAACTTAGAGAGAAGAAGCAAGCTTTTCAAGTAACTTGGGATGATTCAGGCACGTCTTCTACATCAAAAAGTGGAAGCAATTCAAAGCAAGCTAATGTATGTTTCATGGCCACAGGTGATGGTGTAAGTCCCGAAATCCCTTTTGATGATTTATTTGAAAGAAACTTGGGATTACTTGTAAATGGAAATTTAGTAAGAAAATGAATAAAGAAGCTATTTGAAAATTAAATAGAGATGAATTAGAAATTGAAATGCTTAAGGATTGAAAAAAAATATTCTAGATGAAGAATTACAAAAATCTCAAGATTCTTGTGCAAATTTGAATTCTCAAATTACTATTTTAAATAGTGAACTTCAAATTTATACAGAAGAGAATGTCAAGTCAGCCAAAACAAATTGCAATTTGTGTCCTACAATAGACCCTCTTAATAATCAAATTAAAATTTTGAAAAACTTTCTATAAATGGTTCAAATTTTATTAAAGGAAGAGAAAATTTATCAAAAATTATGAAGTTTTCAAAACCATTAATAAGTAAAAAAGGTTTAGTCTTCATTAGCAATAAAAAACCTTCTAAGTATAGTTCTTTATATAATAGATTTAAAACGGGGAGTAATTTTAGTCTTGAGAAACCTATAGTGAAAAATAATGTGCTACAATTATTTTTTGGGAACCAAAAACTAATGATGGCAATGTTAAAAATAAATATATAAAGGATTTCTTAAACAATATCCATAATAATGATAATTTTATTTTTAAGGGGAACACTAAACCCTCTTAAGTGTGGTTTCATAAGATCTAACTCTTAGGCCCCTACGTAGGAAGTGGCTATCAATTTGAACTCTTATTTTTTATAGGTATCCAATAAGAAAAAGGAGAGATGGATTCTTGATAGTGAATGTTCCAAACATATGACCGGAAATCAAAACATGCTTAAACATGTCAAATATATGGATGGATGCATCGTCACCTTTGGAGACAACTATAAAGGATGTGTCATTGGCATAGAGGACATCAACAACAAGGGTATATCTGACTCTCCTTTAATCACTAATGTCCTATTAGTAAACAAATTTAAAACATAATTAACTTAGGATAAGTCAACTTTGTGATAAAGGATTTACTATTTCTTTTGAAAAGGATAAAAGTAATATTTTTGACTGAAACAAAAATCTGATTTTTGAAGTATAAGAATAGAAATATCCATGTTTTAAATATAAAAATTAATGATAATAATAATATGTGTCTCTTAGCCAATGATCATGATTCATGATTATGGCACAAAAGTTTTTGTCATATAAACTTTAAATATATTAACAAACTTTCTAAGAATGATTTGGTAAAAGGTCGGCCTAAAATTAATTTCAAGGTTAATAATTTATGTGATGCATGTCAATTAGGAAAATTGCCAAATCATTTTTCAAATATAAGAAAATTATCCTCAACCTTTAGAACTACTTCATTTAGATCTTTTTGGACCGACTCAAGTTAGTTCCCTTAACCATAATAAATGTGTATTTGTCATTGTAGATATTTTTTCTAAATATATATGGACTTTATTTGTAAAGCATAAAGTGATACTTTTGAAGTTTTTAAATTTTTTTCAAAAAGAATTCAAAACTTAAAGAATTTAAAAATTGAAAATACTAGAAGTGGCCATAGTGATGAGTTTGATAATGAATTATTTAATAATTTTTACAATAAGAATGGTATAAGTCATAAGTTTTCCTTTCCAATAACACCTCAACAAAATTGTGTTTTAGAACGGAAAAATCAAACATTACAAGAATGTGCAAGAACATTATTAAGTAGTAGTTAATTGCTAAAGAATTTTTGAACAAAAGTTGTAGCTACTGCTTGTTATATCCTATATCGTGTTTCTATCAGACTATTAGCAAAACATACACAATATGAACTATTTAATGGTAGAAAGCCGAAATTTTCATATTTTAGAATCTTGGCACATAATGCTTTATAATTAATACAAAAGACAATTTAGAAAAATTTGGTCTGAAAGCCGATGAAGGTATATTTATCGGATATTCGGAAAGAAGTAAAGCATATAGAACCTTTAACAAAAAAATCAAATACTATAGAAGAAACTTTGCACGTATCTTTTGATAAAAATTTCAAAATAAATGAAGACAAAGAGAATTTTTTTTAATAAATCAACCTACAAGTTTTGAAAATCCCCCTCAAAATGAAAATGTAGATGATACTTTATCTCACCTCCAAGTATTTTAAAGACCATCTACTCGACGATTTAATCGTTGAAGTTAACACTAGAGTAAGAAATAGAAATCAACTAAATCAAATGGGACACATTGCATTTATTTCTAATATAGAACCAAAAAATATTAAAGAAGCATATAAAGATAAATTTTGGAATTTAGTTGTGTAAGAAGAATTAAATTAATTTGAACGAGTAACGTTTGGGAATTGGTTCCAAGGCCAAATGATCAAACCATAATTGGTACAAAATGGGTCTTTATAAACAAAATAAATGAAAATTTTGATATAATAATAATTAAAGCAATACTAGTAGCTCATGGGTATAACTAAGAGGAGGGTATAGATTATGAAAAAACGTTTGCTCCTGTCGCTATATTAGAAGCTATTAGAATTTTACTCGCCTTTGCTTGTCACCATAATTTTAAACTTTCCAAATAGATGTTAAAAGTTCCTTTTTAAATGGATTTATAAAAGAAAATGTCTTTGTTGAATAACCAACCTTATTCGAACATGAAAAATTCTGAATCATGTCTTTAAACTTAAGAAAGCTCTTTACGGTCATAAACAAGTACCACATGCATGGTATGACCGATTAAAAAAATTATCTTTTATAATCTAATTATAAGATTGGCAAAGTTGATTCTACATAATTCATTAAAAGTAAGATAGTGATATTCTAATTGTTCAAATCTATGTGGTGATATTATTTTTGGATCTACAAATGATATATTATGCAACGAATTTTCAAATATTATGAAAAAGGAATTTGAAATGTCACATATGGATGAATTAAATTATTTTCTTAGTTTACAAATTAAATAATTAAACAATGGATTTTTTCAATCAAGAAAAATATTGTCATGATTTTTTAAAAAGATTTGAAATAGAAAAAGTTTCTAATAAGCTAACTCCTATGAGCATGAGTCTCCATTTAGAAAAGGATGAAAACCGTAAAGAAGTAGATCAAAAATTTTATAGAATTATGATCGGTTCTTTATCATATTTAGTGACAAGTCGACCCAATCTAATGATAAGCGTTTGTGTGCAAGGTTTCAAGCGAATCCCAAAGAACTATACTTACAAGTCATAAAGCGAATTTTGCACTAGTTAACTACTAAAAGACTATGGACTCTTTTATTCGAAAGAGTGTCCTTTTGTACTTGTATCATACAGTGATGCAGACTTCAAAGGATGCAAAATGAATAGAAAAGGTATAAGTGGCACATATCACTTTATCGATCAATCTCTTGTATCATAGTTTAGTAAAAAGAAAAATTTCATATCACTCTCAACATGTGAAGTAGAATATATTTCTATGGCTTTGGCATGCGCACAAGTCGTTCACATGCAACAAACGCTTCAAGATTATGGTCTTCTGTTAAAAAATTCACCAATATACTGTGATAATACAAGCGCTATTAACTTATCAAAAATCCTACAAATCATTCACGAACGATACATATTGATATCTGATATCACTTCTTACATGATAATGTAGAAAAAGGTATAGTTTCACTAGAATTTGTTAATTCCGAAAACCAAATTGGTGATATTTTTACTAAGCCACTAGTTGAAAATGTCTTTATAAATTTGCAATGAAGTTAGGAATATGTCCTTAAAATGAAATAATTTAAAAAGTAGCCTAAATTTAACCAAGTCTTTTAATAACTAGCTTTTATTCAATTTAAATTAACATCAGCCAAATTTTAGGTAACCTGTTTATTTTAAAAAAAATTCTAAATCTTATTTAAAGTCAGATAATTTATTCCTAGTCATTATATTATTTGAAAATTTACGTCTTTTAGACAAAACTCTTCATTCTCTATCCGAAGAACTTCTTCCTCTTTTTTCACATTGGAAGAACCAAACGATTAGTTTCCTAATGGAAAGAAAACTAAAGAACCCGTTACCTTTGATGACTACCTGATTAAGCGTAACGAAAATTTTGATAATATAAAAAATACTCAATGCAAATTGAAACGACAACATGTTTCAAGCATAACGGAACAAAGGAGGATCATACTGGAACAACAACGACAAGGAGAAAAGTTGAATATCATCGAAAGGATGTCGTCAGCCTTCTGTAGTACTACTCAAACCAAAAACATTATCGGTAGTCAACATTCTATTAACTCAAGACCATTGAGAATATATGATCCATGGAAATTGCCTTTGTCCAAATTTGATCAATCGACCCCTTCTGGTTATGTTAATTGGGGGAGAACATTTCATTAATAATATAGTAAAAAAAATTAGCAAAGCTAGCCAGAATTTATTGTGGGTCGTGCCACATGTATAAATGAATATGAAAATGGGTGTTTAGGCACATGCGCAGAACAGTTATTAAATGAAACAAATAACATGAGTTTAGCAAAAGTGTTAAACCACTAATCAATGAAAAAAAACTAAGCTAGTCTCCCTTAGAGGAGGAAGAACCACTTTCCTTATCCAAAGATTTAGGACCAATAACATGATAATAACTAGAGAAAAGGGGCGCTAACGTAGGAACAAAATCCTTAGAAGCAGGATTGTAAAGGTATTTTCTATCTCAGGAGGAAACCGTGAGAACAGAGCGATTCAGGTCACCCAACTGACCAATAATCATGAGCACAAGACCTTCACCCTCGATATAGTAAAATAGACGTCTTCCTTCATCATCTCCACCAACATACTTGTAGAACCTACCATTGCTAGGGTCGAATCTCATTTCAGTTGGCTCATGAATCCAAGCCTACTTAGAAAATCCCCAAAAGAAGTCCTCCATGAAGGGATCCAAATCCAAAATACCGGTAGAGAAAACCTCAACATCAACATAGCAAACATCAATGACAGGAGACATGTACCAGTAAGCAAAGTCACCATAGGTTCGACAGTGCAAACATCAACAGAGGGAACGTCTATGACCGATGATAGAATATCAGGAATCAAAAGCAAGGTGGTAGGGGAGTAGTGCGGTGAAGAAGGAGTACCGACCTCTAAAGGAGAACTAACAGCGGAGCTAGCTAGGACAACTGGAACCATTACCTTGACAGTTTTAGGCTTCAGAACCCACTTTCTGGTCGGAGGACGAGGAAGAGGGACCTTAGCAAAAAAAGGAAGAGGAGGATCTAACATCGGAGAAGACTCAACAAGAATACCATGCTTACATGATTCAACTGTATAACCAAAGGAGCGACAAGTCGAACAAATATCCAACTTCCAACTATAGTGAACAACAATAATTACCACATGACCTGGAGCTGGGCAAACCTTAAACTTGGAAGAAAGGGGTTTATCTGGGGAAATTTCAATCAGGGTCTTAGCATAAACAAGCTTTTTCCAAGCTACTGTATTCACGTCGAAATACTTAAGTTTGCCCTCTAAACTAGTCAGCCAATCTAACCCAATCATGGGTTGTAATACAGAAGGAATGTGGGAGAGATGAGCCCAGACAGAAATAGATAAAACTTGCTCCCTCGCACTATCAATAGATGCACTCTAAGAAGTAATAATAAAGGGCTTACCTCCAATGAAGGAAGGCTCAGATTCTAGATCACATTGTCCCTCCTTTGGCTTAGAAAATTTTAAGTAGAACATTGAGTTGTTGAAGTGGACTTGCAATCCACCTCTAAGTTTCCAGCGGCGACAACAATGTTCCTTAACAACATGGTAAGCAAGGTTGGTGTTAGGGAAGAAGCCAGCCATATATTCAGACCAATAGTCAACGCCTACTTTAATAACCTCAGAAGGATGGACCATCAACCATCAGCTTCAATTGTTTCAAAAGACCGGGGTAAGTATTCTATGGCATCCCTAGGAAGCGAGCAAAATAAAGAAGACCAATTAGCAACCACCAGTGGAACACTTGAGCTGTTGCTAGTTGCTAGAGGGGACTGGGCGACCTAAGGCGAAAAAACAGCAGGTTGCTTAATTATTATTTTCCGCAACTAAACTGGGTTGGGCATTTTCGCAAACCGCCTGGGAGAATTTTGAAAGACAAGCTATGTCGGCCTCAACAACAACATGATCACCATCCCCCATATCATCAATACCATTTCCAGAAATAACATCACTCAAGAAAACTTTTGTATTCAACTAACATTTCTTGGAGTTAACCAAACCCTTAGTTAAAAAGGTACCGATCGGATTCACTATGCAAGATAGAGCATCATTTTTTCTTGTTTCAGATCGCGGGGCTATAACATTCATACAGAAACCAAAGACGATAGATTAACAGTCAAAAGGAGAAGCACTACGGCCAGATTATCATTAAAATTAGGAACTTCTAGAGCCATTGAAGGGGACGGGCCAGCTCTAGAATCCATAAGAGACGGTTGACGACCAGAAGTGGATCTGGATGATGCGAATTGTTTACCAGATCTGGTCATGGAGTGCATCTCAGAAAGCTTGAGCAAGGACGCAGAGGGTTTCTTGGGCCGAGACAAAAAAGGGAAATAGAAGAGAAGGGAAATCAAATGAGGGAGGGAGGCGGAAAGAGAGGACTAAAGCCTAGAATGAAAATGAAGTTGTCATTTATAATACATGGAATTTTAGTTGACTTGAAAAGTAAAACTGATTGTAAATATATTTATTATCACTAAATATATGTACATATATTTTTATAGTAAATATATTTTTTCTAAAAATAAATAATCAGACATCAAATAGGGTTAACTAAACGTCTGAGATAGAGTCAGACGTTTGATTAGACCCCCTCGGATGTCTAATTCGATCTAGATTATACAGAATTCAAATTTTTTACCTCAGTTGCGCCCTCACCTACCCCACTAACCCCCTCATTCCTTCAGTTAAAACTCTCATCTTCCTTATTTTTTTCATTTACTTTCCCAAGTTACTTTTGACAAACCCTATTTCCTCTCAAACTACATTAATGGCACCAAAACTTCCACCCAAATCAAAGAGCTCAAAGAAAAGAAAAATCTGATAATCATCCTCTGCTCAACTGGCTGTAGTTACTCAAGAGCAAATGAAGGAGTGGTTATACCATGATCCAAAGAGAATGGTTTGGTACAAATTTTTATCTAATATGAAGTTTTCCCATGGTTGTTATAAATTTGACGACTTTACTACTTATAACTTAAGAGCTTGTACAGATAAAGTATATATCACTTCTTTGATAGAATATGGTTCTAATAATGTAAAAATTGACATCCTTACCGTAAAACCATTTTACGCAAACATGGGTTGGAAAATAGTTAAACTTCATAATGATGAGGGTTATTTATGGACTAGTGTTTACCGAAAAATTATAGAACTCCACTACAGTCATATTGAACAAATATCAGGAATAGGTTATAAAGGAACCGAACTAAAAGATGTTGATCCCGAACATCGTAGGCGGAACCAATTAGGACATCATCTATGGAAAAATCAAGTAACAAAGGCTATATCAAAGGATTTACGACCTATGCCATGTTTGCTTGAACGAATGATAATTGATACCTTTATCCCAAGAACAGGTAGTCATGAACAAATATATATGATAAGGATTATAAGGCGCTATATGCGATTATTAGAAACAAATAAGTGAACCGGGCAAAAATTTTGCAAAATGAGTTAATATCATTTCTTGAGCATTCTAGATAAATAATTTTCTATTCACCATACACTACTCATCTTATGTTGTCCGAAAATGTCCCTCTCATCTATGATGAGGAGGAAATTGTAACGTAGGTAAGAATTTTTTGCACCTATAAAACTTCCCATAACAGTTTATTCATATATCTCCTATGAATAAAAATTACAATGTCTACAACAGAAAACCCCTTCATCGACTGCAACAACAAGAGGGAAAGAGATTGAAGTTCATAAGGAAGAAAGTGGAGTAGAACAGAGCAAGGAAGAAGCAGGGAGTGATGACAGTATTGAATCGTTTAAAGTTCTTTCTTTGAACATCACCACCTGCGAGGTGCCATAACTCATAGAACACAAGTTCTTTTATCTCAAAATCAAAAAGTTCTAGAGAAACATCTTTCTAAAGGATCTCTAGAATGAAAAATATTGAAAAAGAATTCTTAGGAATAGAGAATCTTTTAGGGAAAATATGGAAAAAGCTATCGGAGAAATCTTGCTCTCCATCACCTATAATTCTTAACCTCCTCACCTTAACCTCATAACATCAGACCATCTTGTCAACCAAAACAACATTCAAAGGAAGGAGATGATGAAAGTGAGAGCGGTGATTATGAAATCAAAAAGGGAGATGAAGAAGAAGAGGAGCCTAGGCAACAGTAAACGACATTGGGTGAAGTTAATAAAAACTATCTTAAAAATTTATAAACTTCATTAACTATACCTCTATATTCACATACTGTCTTTATATTTGTTTATGTAAGGTTTTCTTTTTAGAGTTATGCATGGATTTCTGTTTTGCTTAGATTATTGCATGGTTGTCAGCATAGTTCTTAAGAGAATTAGTAGTGTTTATTTTGTTTCAGTGTGTGTTTAATGCATAAAACATTTTGTGATTATCGTACTTAAGTGGAATATAGTGATCATGTTGTTTGGAACGCTTTGTATCATTGTGGAGTGTTGTATGAAACATATTATTGTGGTGCTTTAATGTTATTTTGTGTGTAAATGGTGTTAAGTTACTATACTATACTTGTGCCTTTTTGATAATTTTTATAACAACATAGTGGGAGAAAAACATGTGGATAATGATAGGGGAAGTATTGCATATCATAGATATATATGGTTGTCGTCATCAAAAAGGAAGAGATTGAATCATACCTCTTTGAGTTTTGATGACACAATATATTTCTATAGTTATTGCACAATTATATTCTTTATAGGATATTTCAAAAGATGACTAGCTGTTGTGATCAAGACATTGAAGATCAACTATTATCTTTGTAATCAGTCTAGAAAATATTGTACATATCCTTTGATGATAACTTTAAAATCTTTTTTAAATGATCGATATAAAATTTTCAAACTCAACATTATTTATAGAGATTAATAGGATTCAGACATGTGAATAATTCTAATATAATCATAAATACTCAATGTCAGACGTTTGAATGAATTGCTCAGACGTCTAAACATATATAATTGCCTATAAACTTTTGGGATAAGACTCTGTAAAAAGTCAGATGTCTATACTATTTTTCAAACCTTTGATTCGTTAAAATTTTATTTTCTAAAACCATTCAGATATCTAACTGGTTCAACCAGACATCGGATGAGGGTATTAGATGTCTGATCGAAACAACCAGACATCTGAATCAAATCTTAACGCTTTTTATATAACAAAGATCAAACGTCTGAATCCAAAGCTCGGACGTCTGAACTAGACCAAAAATGAACATATTCTTTTCTAGAATATTTCAAACATCTGATCCTGTTTTAAAATGTTTTTTAAATATTAGATTCAGATGGTCGACGACACAGCTTAAACGTCTGAGATGGTATACACAGCTACATTTTGAGTGGACATTTATTTCTAAAAAGTTACATCTATTAATCAAAGGATATAATTCCTTGAACAATCATAATCCTTGAACATAGCTTTACAATGTTATAAATATAGACCAGATCTACTTGTTGAGCAATCAATTCTCTTGCTCTAAAATTCTTATTCTCTCTATTGCTAACCTGAAATAAAAAGTGCTTTTATACCATTCTTTGCTTCCTATATATCTACACATTCAATTTATAAATCATCAAATGATATTATAGTAAGGGCTTACTCAAACGTGACTTATCCATATTTTTGGGAACACTTTGAAGTCAGAAAGCAAAGCTATTTTTTTGAAGTAGTGTGAAGTCATGTTCGAGTGTTCAGGAAATTGCAAACCTATTTCTCCAGGTGAAGTGAGGATTGTTACTAGTGAAATTCCTAAGGGAGGCTTCAGGACTAAACGTAGAATAAGTGGTCCGAACCAGTATAAAACTCATGGTTGGTCATATTTTACTTTACTTATTTAGTTGTGTGTGTGTATATATGTATGTATTTATGTATGTATATGTACTCAGAATAAATTCATATTATATTAGATCCAATAGAATTTCACCTTTCATATTTTGAACTTAAATTTAAAATTTAAAATATATTTTAAGTTTTAAACTAAATTTAGAAAATTTGCTCAAGACCTAAATCAATTTGGGCCAATACAATTGGGTCAACCTTTTGGATTTACCCCATCATGAAGCCAGGCTAGTAGCCAAGGAGGGGAAAATACTTGATTATCCAATTCCAAATCTATACACTACTATTTTAGACACTCAAATAACAGATAGGATTTATTATTTGGCCCTAAAGTTACCAGTTAGACAGCATAAACAATTTGGGCTTTGATACATTGAAGGAACCAGACCAGTCTACAGTAGGTGAAATATGTTGTAACGACCTGTAAATTTATCACTTTGGAAAATAATATTTATTCCTAAATATTCAAATATAAGATTTTTAAACACAAATTATAATGTTTGGTACGATGATTAATGATGGTATACTTGTTTTAAAAATATATTTACAAATATATATATTTGGGATATCCGTCAGAAAAGCGACGAAAATCCGTTTTCGAAAAAACTGAAAATGTGATTGGTTCAGCTTTCTGGTTTTCGACCTTTCGTCAAACGGAAGTTGTTTCAAATCATTGCAATGTCATTTGATACACATACACACATGTATGTCCATACATATACACACATATATGTATACACAATTAGTCACATGAAGGGTTTGTAAATATCTCAATATGTATATGCATAAGCTTCCTTATATGTATACAAATGAAAGCTTCATCCTTTAGAGTCAAAAAGCAAACTTACAATCAATTCACCATCACCTTACAAGGCACATGTAGGGGGTATGGGCAGAAGTGATGGAAATGATGGTGTTGTGTAAGAGAACATACTTGAAGAGACCTTTGCTTAATTGCTAAGGAGGGACTTTTGTGATCTTTTACACATTTTCCTAAGGTTATAAATATGTGGGCAAGTCCACTTCATTTGTATACAAACCAAAATATACTTCTTCTTCACTTTCTTTTCTCTTCTTTCTCTCCTCTTCTTAATGGCCTTTGGCCGTGTACCTTGCAGTGGCTTAGGCCGTGGGTTTTTAGAGAGAAGGAAGAGTTGTTGGCGTAAGAAATGGTGGTGGAGGAAGTTGGCCGTGAGCTTGGAGAGAGGTGGAGTGGGAGGACGTATGCTTTAGGGAGGTGAAGGAAGGTTGTGGTGATGCTTTGATGGAGTAGAGGATGTTAGAGAAGCGTTGTTATAATTAAATGTTGGTAGGAACTAAATGAGTTAAATAAATATGAGAATTACTCTGCTAGTTTATTTTATTAAACTATATGATGATATGATATGTTTTCTATGCTTGTTTTCCATGTTTGATCATCATGTTTTGAATGCGGTAATATGTTTGCTTGGTTGTAGAAATAATTCATGGTAAATACACAACGAATTTACACAAAGACAACACTTTCTCTTATGAATTATAAAAGTGTTATGGCATATTTAAACCTCTTTAGACATGGATAAAAATGGTTTAAAATGGTTTTTAAATGTTTTATGAACATTAAAACTCATTTCGATAAAATTTTGAAAAGATATGACATTAGAGTCAAAATAAGCCATCGCGTTTCGGCAGTTCGTGATTTCACGACTCGAAAAGTTAAACGAATGTGTAGGGTGTATTATATGTCGAAATTCTTTGAAATAAGAATTTTTGGGACCCTTGGAGTTGTAGTTTCAAATTAAAAAAGAAAACTCGAGATTCATTTAGTAAAGTTTGAAATATGTCCAAATCAAGTTTTCAAATACGTCGCGTTTTGGCAGTTCAAAAACTAAAGTTTAATTCTTTTTAAATCGATATTTATAATCTTTAAAAATGTAAAATAAATTCTAAAAATATTTTAAAAGAGTTTTAAATGAGAAAATTGGACATATAAAAGGTTTAAAATGGGATTTATGAGACGAAGCCTTAAAAGCACTATTCAACAGCAATTTAACAAAGGAATTTGGAATTTTCTGAAATAAGATTTAAACTTGAGTTTTCTTCCCGAATCCTTTATAAATGTTTTCAAATAATAAATCAAGTATTTTAAAGGTTTAGAGTCGATCAAATAACTTGACCGCCTTATGGATGACAGAGAGGTAGTCTTTAGGCTGGAGTTTGGAAAACCATTTGCCTGCTCCCCCTAGCTATTCGAACTGGCCCGATGGAGGGGTTGGTTAATTTGAGTTACTCAGATTATAAAAGAAAAGGGATTTGGAATTTTCCAAGTTAAACAATATTTCAAATAAGATTTTGATGGTAAAGAGAACATTCTAGTTAAACTCTATATTAAATTCCATAGAGGGAACTTATGCTATCCGTGTGAATTTAAAAGGCGGTTTCACCTTATTCAACAAATAGTACATGTTGAATACAGGAATTAGTACTGGGTATAATTAGTCTAATTTCTATGGATCCCTTTTATTCAATACTAACTGATTTGGATTTATAGTAAATGATGTCTTAAATAACATTGTTTTTGATCCATTAAAGATATATTTTGGAAATGTGAAACCTTCATTAAAATTGGAATTATACTAATAATGGAATATGGAAATTTTTTTTCTAAGTAATTAAAGAGAAATGATTTGGAATTTCCAAAGATAAAAAAATATTTTAATTAACCAAAGGATTTGATAAAAGAGGTTTAATAATCCCGTAGTTTCAAGGTATATATCTTTAAGAATACATTTTACTTGGATAAAAGATACTGATTAACCGAATAATAATCACCCACATACTTGACATCTTTTATCGATAATTGGTTCGGAGAAATCGGAATCAGATTTCGATGATTCCTGTTCAAAAACCACGTCGAACCAACATATGCGTTCGAAAGTGACGATATGTTAAAGACGATCATTTTTGAAGATGGTGATCTTTATAATATAGGGCTGCTTGCCATTAACCTCTGGGATGATTTCCACATTATATATGGTGGCAGTAGTGCCTTCGTTCTGAAAATCTTCGATTTGCAAGGACTACTCGATACTAATCGTAGGGGTGATTCCCAAACATGATGTAGTAGGAGCAGTACCTTCGATTTGTCCCGTTCCTAGATAACTTGTATAAAAGTGTGTCTAACATTGCATTTGTAAGACCACGTATATTAAATTTTTTTACAAACGTACATCTGTTTGGTGGTGTAGGAGGTAAGCCCTCTTACACTTAACACCCTTCCTTGAGGCGTATGAACTCGGGGGTTATAATTTTATGGAAATCAATAATGTGTTATTAGAAATGGTAATGTGGCATTCAAAGTGGGATTTGTTTTGTAAAAGGAAATACGTTACCCCATGCCTCACACCCAGATTTGGTTAAAATAGGGTATGCCATAAGGTTATGTGGGTCGCACCCATTAGGGTATGGTCATCACCTTTCTAGATTACCCTCTATATATCAGGTTCGTTGTGTATGCTATGAGACATCTTGGATAGGTCGGGAATGCCCGGGGTGATGTCATATTTGGTACTTTCGAGGACCACTGTGTTGGTTACCGGAAAGGGGTAGGCCGGTCTTGCCAGATGCAGAGGACTGTCGGTGTGTCCTCGGTACATTTCTCTAGAGATGTACTGTACGGAAGGTATTCCCTTACCTGCCATTGTATGGAATCGATTCTCCAATAATTGCCTTCAAACTTAGTTGTATACGTATTATGTTGGAATTAAATCAATGTAACAATTTTGGCTAGGATTAATATGTATTTATAATCTAGACACTATTATAATATCACTGGATTTTACGTAGCAATGTTTTGGTTATCATAAGGTAAAACTCGTCTGTATTTATATGCAGCGTGGTCTTATGAGACACCCTTTATTTTCAAAAATATATATGTTTTGAGTTTTCTCACACCAGTCCCATGACTGACCCGAAGTTTGTTTTCTTGTCCCTTAAATTCTGGGTGCCCTATTTTTCCGGGCAGCCAAGTAGTTTAGGTCTAACTTGGAACATTTTGGAGGAGCTTGGAGTAGGAGCTGGAGTTTTCTCTATAGACAGTTATCCATTTCCACTGCATTTGTTTCCTGTTTGTATTCAGCATTAGTATATAACTGTTCAAGCTGAGATTAGGATAGACTCTGATGTATGTATTTAAAAAAATTCCGCTGTAAAGGTTATATATTGAAATAATATATGTTATTCCATTTATGTAAGATTCTATTCTTTCTTTATTTTTTTCTTTTTACCCTTGATCGATCTGTTTTTCCGGCACTATGATATTCGGCACGTGAATACCGTGGATGTATTTGTGTTAATTTCTAAGGGTTGAAAAGGTGGGTCGTCACATATATGAATTTCAAAAAGTTCTATTTAGGCCTATGAAGTTTAAAGGATTTCATTATATCCAATCTGGTTATTTTAATAATTTTGTATTATATTAACATTGTCTTAATCTTTCTAATTAATTCTAACTTAACTATATTCGTACTTTAAATTGGGCGACAAATATATTAAACCTAAACAAGTGTAATTAACAAGTAACAATGGATAAGAAAATGAAAAGGTAAATCTAGATGCAATCACATCAAAGTCTAACAGCAAAGGAGATGAAAGGTGGCATTCTTGATTGATTACATCTTTCCACTTTGCAAATTTTAATTAATACAATATTTAATTAACATGCAAGAGGTGTTATGATACAGTTAAAATCATATCTTAACAATATGAAATACAACATTAAATGTTCACATACGAAGACATATATATATATATATTGTGACTAATTCAAAATTTTCCAGTTAATTCAAAACAAACTTCCATACTATATTAAAATTTTCCGATGTGTTTGCAAACATATGTATACTTGAATGGTTAAATATTACCATTTCATTTTTCTAATAAGGCTCCCATTAAATTTACATAGCATAAGTTCATACAATATTAGAATGTTCAAATGTTACCATTTCATTTTTCTAATAAGGTTCCTGTTAGATTTTTATATTTCTCAAAACTAAAGAAAAACATAGAAAACTTTCGATTTCTCTAGCGGACGTTAGGATTCGTTTAACTGGCGATTTTGATATTGAGGAATATTAATAAATCATAGGCCCGCAATCAATGAATAACACTTTATCGGTTGTATGGTATACAACTCCTAAAGTTAAGCTTTGTCTTAATCTCATGTCGGCCTTGAAGAATATCAAAAAATCGAAAGAGGTTATTTACTCATACCCATCATTCAGCGACGACATAAGTATAATGCATGTACCTTGGGGAATATCAATAATACGTGCATGTATCTTGTCTCATTTAGGCAATATATTGATAGTACTACACATAACATTCCTGGCCTGAGGAGTTTCAACAACCATAGTACTCAAGTAATCAATTAATATATAAATGGTAAAAGGCAATATATACATTAAGGATTCATAATATTTAATATACACGCATGCATGCATGCACATTTACACACATACATATTGAGTGATATCAATTTAGGTAACTATGTATTTCTTATGAAATACCCTCGTGATTCAAGTATCGAACACATCTAAAATCATGATATATGTACAATACGCATGTACTTATTCCTTAAATCTAAGTTGGATTTCTTACAGTTCCACTTAAGATTATACATTCATATTATATAAGTTAAATTATTTATAACTATTTATAATTTATTTACCTTCTATAATATTCTTATATACATTATTAATCAAAATTTATTTTTTAAATTCAAAATTGTATTTCATTCATCCTAATCAATTTAAGATGTATATTTTTTAAATGCATGCGAGGTTTTATACTTGCCCATACCAGATCTTATTGATAAAAGAAAGATAGAGAAACATACAACAACATGAAGGGAGAGAGGGAAATAAGTAAAACAAACAAAAAAGGATAGTAAAACGAAGTAATTAAAAAAGGATCCAGACCCAAAGGCCCAAATACCGTGTTAATTAAATCTCCAATTATAGCCCGAGCTAGTAGATTGCATCCACCTCATTCTCTTGTTAACAATCCCTTTAACTTCAGCTAAAATCTCCTTCCCGTTCCTATATTTATTTTCAAAAATTCTTGCGTTTCTCTCCCGCCAAATAACAGCAATGAAGCACCTAAGAACAACGAGCATTCGTTTACCCAGTTCATCTCTCCGTCTCGATCTCTTGAATATTTCAAACCATTGTTGGTTGCGATTTTTATTGCCATAGTATATTCCAGCAGATAGAATGATAGATTTTCGAATCTGATAAATCACGTTGCATTGGAATAGCATGTGGTCTCTACTCTCTGGGTTGTCATTGCAAAAAACACAAATGTTATTGATGATGAAACCCCTGGCAGTTAATTTGTCTCGAGTGAGAAGTGAGTTATGTATGGTTTTCCAAAGAAGGAAGTTATCCTTCTCAGTTCCCATACGGTTCCATATTCTTCGATACCACGGCGAATTAGGCCTATTACCATCAGGAAGTAATTCATTGTATACAGAGGAGATTGAGTGTGCACAACGTTTTCCATACCACTGTATTTTGTACTGTGTGTTGATGTGTTGTTCTCTCATAATTATATTCCATAAGTTTCTAACCACCAATGAACTAGCAGTAGGCATGATGACCTTGTCTTGGTGAATGAGTTGTTGAATATTAGCATTTTCCGGGATGCCTATGGAGTTCTTCAGTGTATAGTCTAATATTTCATTTAAGATAACACCTTTGGTAGCCCAAGGGGAGTGCCAGAAGGATAAGTTGATATCAGTACTTGACAAGAGGAAGAATAGTATGTCTCATGTTTAGTATACTCTTCCAGAACCAGCTAGTATTGGCAGGAGTGGTCGTAGTCCAGAAGTGTTTGCCATATAAATAGTCCTTGTTGATCCAGTTAACCCAAAGATTTGATTTATTACCCAGAATATCATTGATATGTCTTGTTGTAGCCGCAATGTTCCAGTAGTGTAAGTTGATAATCCCAAGCCCTCCCTTTTTTCTATTCTTGCAAATTTTGTTGAAAGCAATAGGAATTGGTTTATGAGAATGGGAGTCTCCATGCCATAAAAAATGGTTCATAGCTGCATTGATCATATAGAGTAATTTCTTGGGTAGGATAAAGTTACGAGACCAGTATGATGTCATGCCAAAATAATGGACTTCACCACAGTGATCCTCCTTGCTTGAGACAAAAGATGAGTAGGCCAATTCATCAGCTTCGGTATAATATTTTCATACATCGGCATGCATATTGTAGTCGTAATTCTAAATGTGATAATAGGGATCCCCAAGTAAGTAGAGTTCTTTGGCATAGATTGCAGCCTAAACAGATTTGTAATGGAATCTTTAGCAGTGGTGAGAATACCAGCAATGATAATGTTTCACTTGTTCTTGTTGATTTCTAATCCAGTTATGTTATGAAAAAGGAGGAGTGCTTAGTTGATAGAGGATATAGTAGTAGTATCTGGTTTTGCAAATATGACAATATCATCGAAAAATATAAGAGATGTGATAAGAGGCTGCTTGCATTTAGGATTTGTTTTCAGTTTGTGGTCAATAGCAAGGGAGTTGAGAATGGAGTTCAACAATTCCATAATGATAATGAATAAATATGGAGAGATCGGATAACCTTGCCTGATCCCCCTCGATGATTTGAAATATCCAGCAGAGTGGCCATTCACTTTAACCGTGTATGTTACAGTGGATATATAGGTGAATATCCATGAAATATATGTTTCCAGGAAGCCCATCCTAGTCATGATGGCAACAATAGTTATCCAATCAATTGAATCAAATGCCTTATGTATATCTAATTTCTTCATGCATCTTGGAGAAATATTCTTCTGACTGTAGCATCTCAATAACACATGTGTCAGAAGGATATTATCACTAATATTTCTATTCATTAAAAAAGCAGTTTGATTCGGTGATATAATATTACTAAGTATAGGCTTGATCCTCTTGGCCAGAATCTTGGTGATGCATCTATATATGACTTTGCAGCATGATATAGGCTGGTAGTGTGTTACTGAAATAGGTTCATCAATCTTGGGTATCAAGGCAATATTAGTAGCGTTAATACCACCGAGAATGGTATTTGTATGGAAGAACTATTGGATAGCTTTAACAAAGATATTGTCAATGACAGGCCATGTTGTTTTGAAAAAATGAGTATTAAAACCATTGGGACCACCAACACTGTTTGGATTAAGATCAAAAAGAGCCTCCTTGATTTCAGCATACATGACCGTACTGATAAGGTTCATGGCATCAATATCAATGATCTTGGGTAATTTGATATGTAAAATGTCAGTGATGCCAGGCTTATGGTTATTATAAGAGAAACAAGAATAGAAATAATCAATAAATGCCTTGTCAATTTGGTGCTCATCAGTTTGTATGGTGGCATTCTAATCTTCTATAGCCTTAATACTTCCTTTGGATCTTTTGATTTTGAGAGCATTATGGAAAAAAGAAGTGTTCCCGTCACCGTCGAAGAAATATTCTTTGCCAAGCTTTTGTTGGGTCATATCAAGTTCATGTTGAAGTGTTTCCCGAAGTCGTTGGTTTAATAAATGCTCCGCTTTCGATAAATCTTCATTGTCTGGATCAGCAAGCATATTAGTCTGAGCTATGAAAAGCTCATCGCGAATTTGTTTAGATTTTGATGAACCATTCCCAAAAGTCGATTTGGACCATACTTTCATGCTATGTTTGACATTCTTCAGTTTCTTTTGTAAGATATACATAGGGTTGCCGAAAGTAGCAATGTTCCATCCCTAAAATAGATTGAAATTCTATGTGGTTAGTCCAAAATTTTAAAAATTTAAATGAGGCTTGGTACTTAAATGATTTCACACTCCAGGAGAGGATAAGGGGACTATGGTCTGATATGCCAGGATGAAGGACAGTAAATGTAAGGTTAGGCCAAGTGGTAAGGGCAAGGTAGTTGAAGAGTGAGTGGTCTAAGGTACAAAAGTTATGTATGCCTTTTCGATGGTTATTCCATGTGTATAGAGGTCCAATCGAAGGTATTTTGTAAAGAGCAGCAATTTGGATTGATTGGAAAAGGGGTTTAATGTCATGATAGGTAAGTGGTTTGCCACCATATTTCTAAGCAAAGGCATACATGCAGTTGAAATCACCCATGAGTAACCATGGGATATTGATAGTATTTTGTGATTGTATAAAGGAATGTAGCATGCTTCTGGTATCTTTGTTACGGGACGCATATATAAAAGTGATGTTGAAACTAGTGGAGGATGATATATGTATAACATGAAGGTGGATGTATTGATCAGATGAAGAAATAGCGATGGTCTTGTATGTCATGGGGTTCCACAACACAAAGATTCTACCATATATCGCATGTATCAAGTTATGTTCATATTCCTAGAGGGGATTGATGAAGGAACACATTTATTTGGTATTGGTTTCATCCAGTTTGGTCTCCAGTATACCAATCATATGCAATTTGTTTTGATATATATAAGGGTTTTGACTTTCTGTTGTTTTAAGGGTAGGCGTGCACCCCTTAAGTTCCATGCTCCAATGTTTTCAAGCATGAGAACCGATGTGTTTCTTTTTCCTACCTGATTTCCTCATACCAGTGTTACTAGCCTGTTGTGCCTTTCCTTCATTATCATCAGTATTCGAATTGTGTAGCTGTATCTCAGCCATTGAGTAGTCATGTCCACTATCATAGTCATCATTCTCCTTTCCTTTTCTGTTCTTATTATTCTATTTACTTTATTTTTCCTATGCATAGGTTTAGATAGAGAAAGACATGTTGGGGATGGTTGAGAGGTGGTAGGATGGGCAGAGTGGCTATCATCGGAGTGGGCATGTGAAGGAGATAATTGTTGAAAAAGGAGCTGTAAGCTAGTGCTATGATCAGCAAATGTGTCATTTTGGATAATGTTATGTTCAATGAGTTAGTTGGTAATGACAGATGGTAGATGGATATGTGAGTATGGGAGTGTATGTGAGTCAATGGAAGGAGCATCGGTACATTGTTCAGCTGGTAGAGGAGAGATGGGTTTAGGCAAAATAGGAGGGGCAGTATCAGAGGTGGGTGGTGAAACAAAGGTAGGAATAAGTGGTGTAGAGGAGTTTGGTAAGTCAGGATGTATGGTATCAGTTGTGCATGTTGAGGAGGTATGTTCGGTCAGAATAGCAAAACTATTAGATAATGGTATAACGGGGGTAGATTGTGGTGGGGCAACAGAAAGGTTATGTGTGAGAGCATTGAAGGTGGTTTGTTCGTATTAGTTGGTGGTAGGGAGATTAGAAAAAAATGGTGAAGGGGAAAAAGGAGAGGCAGTATTTCGAGTCATAGAATGTGTTTCTTGTGCATGTATATGATCATGCACATGCACAGTTTCATGCATATTATTGGCATCAGTCAAGTTATGCTCTTGAGTTCGATGTGCTTCAGGATTCTTCCTAATCCAATGCTTGTGTACTTTAGTTTTCCATACTCCTGTACTATCAGACTTTATGGCATTATCACCTTTACTTGCCTTATCTTTATCAATTGAATTTTGTATAGGTGGGGATAAAATTGTATCAGGCACTACATGTTTGTTGCATTCGGTACCATTGTGCATGTTCTCTACCTTATCAACACATGTTGTAACTTCATGACCAAAACACTTATAGTGGATAAAAAATTTTGGTCGCCAATCATAATAAACTTCCACAAACACAACATCGTCTCCTTCTCCACATTTAATAAGGTCAGGCAGTTCCTTATCCAGAGTAATTTCTATGAGACATTTCACATATTCAAATCTCTGCATTTTTTTCGTAGCTTCGTTGTAACAAACAAGTTCACCCAGATGATATGCCAACCAGTTAATGCCTAGTAAGGTCCAAGCAATAATTGGTATTTTGTGAAAATGCACCCGTATAGGAACCAATTTAATTTGTGATTGAGCACTTTTGAAAGTTGGCTTCCATGTAGTGATAATAAACATTTTACCACTAATAAAAATCGGATCACTTTCAAGAACTTTCTATCTATCTTCTTCATTAGAAAATTCAAAGTAAAAATTTGAGTTGTTTGATTTCACCTTATATTTAAATTTTAGCCGCCATATCCTCTGCAGGTGGTATATAAAAACATTATATGGCAGTTTATCATCCAAGAAAAAACCGACTAAATGTTGTTTCCAGTAATTTACACCTTCATCTTGAACATCAGCAGGCATGGGCAGAGCAGATCCTAAGTATGAAAGACTGAAAGATCGTGGAGTGTATCTACCAGCATTCCTAGGCTTGGATTTGAAAAGAGAAGTCCATGGCAATGTGGATGCAGTAGCCGTAACAGTGCTAGGTTTGGAAGCCGTGGATGGAAGGGTAGAACTGGATGGTGGAACAGGAACATGGTCGGTAGAAAAAAGGGTAGGTAGTTTATCAGGTGGTATAAGAATCGATGGAGTAGGTGGAAGTGTCAGAGGTGACAGAATAATAGACGTATTGGTACGACCAGAAGGGAGGGTGATGGATGATAGGTGGTCGGTAACAGGAGGAGGTGGAATAGCATGTGGGATAAGTATGGTGCGGCAGCCTAAAAGAGGGAGAGTGTAGTGGGTAAGGCTGGTACGGGATGGTTAAGTGATGGGAGAGGAGAAGAGAGCGGGTGAAGTGGAAACCATGAATATAAACTATAAAAAGTTATAGTTTCCTAATATATATACATATTAATATATGTATACATTTTAATTAGTATTTACATATATAAATATATATAATGATTAATCCAAAAAATTTCAATTATTTCAAAATAAACTTCCATACTATATTTTTTATGTTGTTGCAAACATATGTAAACATGAATTAATTGAAAAAAATGCATGTATACATACAAATTAAAATTTTCGAACCAAATATAATTTAGCTTTTCTTAATATCATAAAACCAAAGTTGAACACAACGAATTAAACAATATATTAACAATCTTTTAAAATATTAAAATAAGGATTAAATTGCTTAACTTATTTATAATTTTATTGTAATTAATTTTAGAACTTATATTCATAACCAAAACATTGTTTCGATCGTATGTAAACCTCTGTTTCAACTTTCCAAATTAAGAACAAGTTAATTCATTCAACAAAGTATTCAATTGCACGATTATTTTCAATTGAAGGTGAAGTAACAACATGTGCATACAAAGTTTCCATTTCAATACTAATGTGAATAATATGTACCAACAAAATTTCAGATCTAGACAATAAGTTTACACTTTAATCAGAGAGTTCAAAACATAGATGTATAATTAAAACCCTGTTTTAATCATATACAAATTTCAATTTTGATTAACAAACTAAAAACCAAATCAATTTGTTCAATAAATAATTCAAATTACATAAACAATTTCAAATCAAAATGGGGCAATAATATATACATAGAAGATTATGATAATCATATTATATTTAATAGAATAATTAAAATAGGAGGCACCGTTTAGATCTAGCCAAAAGTCATACATTGATTTGAGATTTCTCCTTAGACATCCAAGATCCACACTCTATCCTTACAAAAAGTTGATGAACCCCTTATGTATATTTCATTTGATGTTTTCATTTTTATTTGGAGTTGAAAATATTTTGGAAAGAGGAGGATGAAAATTCAGCCATGGCAAGAAGAAAAGAAGAAAAAACAAAAGTGAATGAAAAAGTGGATACATGAAAGAAAATGAACGAAAGGATTTGTTTCGATGAGAGAATAAAAACATTTGTTACACTTTATTCAAAACTTCCGCTTTTAATTCTCAATTAATTTTCAATCAAAACTCATCCATATCCCTTATTCTCTCTCTAGCATGGCATGTGACATCATTCCATGGCATGGATAATTATTTTTAAAAGCTTGTTAAGCAATTAACTATATTTAAAACTCGTTTATATATACCAATATTGTATATCGATAAGAGCATATATATAACTTTTACATAGACATCCAAATAATTACTGACACCGCCAAAATATCAAATAAATTAAATAATAATCAATATTTATCAAATATCAATTAATTTAATTAATTAACAACATTCTATAAATTAATTAAATCATGTGTTTTTTTAGAGAATTCACAAATACGGTTGTGTAACTCAGAGTTATGAATTCAGTCAGCAATTAATACTGAATAATTCGAATATTAATGTTCACACATCACCTTGTGGTGTGATAATTTGGCCGAATTCATCGCATACAAACTTTTTTAGTAAAATCCCATTTTATAATTTCTTAAGTGGTATCAATTAGTAATGATTATTTGCACCAATTATTTTTCTCAACACTATATCACATTGGAGTTATGGAATTTGATTTTGGTCAAAATATCAATATCGCCCACATTCAACTTGGCTAGTCCATGAACAAATTCCTTGGTTTAATAATAACTATTATTAATTGTACTACTCTAGCTAAATATTTTGACTGACTTGACTATAGTTGATCATGATACTAACCTCTTACAAGTGAGGAGATGAATTCTCTATTGAATATTTTTCCACTTCCAATGCTTTAACGAAGGCCCAACTATAGTCATTCGATGGATGCCATGCCACGCTTTGATTATACTCAAAGTAGAGAATTCACATCGAAGTCCCACAGTATTCTCAAATCGAGGGAACTGTGTATATCATCACTTCAAGATTTCCTATTTGACCTAGTTGTATTCACAAATAGGAAACTCTTGGATGAGTCATTCCATAGTTATCCATTAACTATCAGTACGTAGCCCCTTGGTCACCCCCACAGCCATGAGCAATACATTGCCCAACATTTGGAGAGTGTTACGTAATATAGTTTATAACACCCCGTGAATTTAATGATAATTAATTAAAAATAAATTAATTAATAATTAACAATGCTGAAAATAGAAGTTTCATAAATGTCATATTTAGCTACAAAACTTATACCATTACGTTCATAGCGATTTTCTGATTAATTTTCATATATAAGATTTTACGATCAGATTTCAAATGAAAAAGTTATTAACGTTTGAATGTTCTAAATCTAAAATAATTATATATGTAATTAAGAAAATAAATATAATTAATTAACGTTAACTAATGCTTAGCGTTTAAGCAAGTTTAACATTAATCGGATCTGTATAAAATGGTATTAAATAAAATTAAAAAGGAAACAAAGCAGCGTTAACTAAATGAACATCATCGATCGACTGCTTGCGGTCGACCAGTAAATGTATAGCAATCGACCGGTAGTGCTATGGCGGTTGTGAATTGAACCTAAACCAAATGGTCCGGATTTAAAAGAATCTAATCTGACGGCTGATATTGATTCAAACCCATATAAATACGGGCCTAACCCTTCACTTTTCTTCTAATATTTTCTAAAGCACGGCGAGGTTCAGCCATTTTCTTTTCTCTACAAATTCTTAAATCTAAATAGAACTATAATCTATATACGTATATACAAGTCGAGAATAGTAAAGGAGAAGAATTGGATTGAATCGAATCGCCAAAGCCATAGTAAAATTATAAATTCAAATCTAAATTAAATTCAAATCTCTTCTTGGATCTAAATGTCTAATATATATGTATGTGCTTATGGTACATAATTCGATAGGGAGAAAAAGGGAGTCAAACGGGAATAACATGATTTAGATCTAGAGATTTGAAAGCTTAAAGGTGAGTGAAAAATTATATATTTTTATATAATATTAAATTTATATCATTGTAAATTTGTTCCTGTATACATGAAAGTAATTTTGGAGTTATAGGCTTAAATATATACATGTATTGAACTGATAAATCATGCCTACATATTCTATGAATGATTAACTTTGATTTAATATTGCATATATTTGAATTTGACAAGTAAGGGTAAAAGAAGTCCCTAAATTAATGAAATTGCATAGTAATTCGAAGATTGTTGGTTGAATGATATATGTGAGTAAATGTGAATTGGAAGTAATTATAAATTGGATTGGGATTTAAGTTGTATTTTAGTTCATTGAAATGAAGGATGTTGCAATGTAAATTTCTATAAATTATCCACCTTTATAAATAAATAAATTTATAACGTTTGAAATAACAAGTAATATGCCTAAAAGAAAGAAATGTAAAAATAGGGATATTTACCGTATTTTGTACTGTATATTTAATAATAACATAAAAGATAATTCCTCGTAATTTCAAACGTAACACAAGTTCTCTTTTAGGTAAGTTATAGAAATTTACAGTGCTAACATTTCCTTTTGGAGAATGTAATTTCAACGCATTAAAATGCAGAAACCCCTAAGTATAACCAAAGTATTGTAAGTAAAAATAATAACAATAATTCAATTATAAATCTAACATATCCAATAAGTTAGAAAACAACAATAGGCAATGAATTATATGTAGAACAACAAAATGAGCAAGTAAGAAGATTATAATAATCAAAGGAAGATATTAATAGTAAAAAGGAACATTAGAATAACTTAACAGTATCAAATAGAAGTTAAGTAGTAAAAGATGATTGATCTATTAAATTAGAAGTAAGCGATTAAAATGGCATTAATGAAATAAGAAATAGGTTGTGTAAAAATAACAGAACGTGTGACGACCGTCCCATACCACCCGCACCTCAATGATCTAAAAAAGCACTGTAACCGTGCCAGGCTAATATGAAACGATCATTAAGGTTGAAATTAAAAGCAGAAAACCTATTGCATATCTCACTGCGCATGGATAAAATATAATATAGAAAATATACAACAGAATATTGTGAGCCATAACAAATGAAAATAACATCTCCACTAAATCATGAGTTAATTTACAAATGTCATAATATCTCTGTACAACATTTCCTCACTACATCCCTCAGAGTACATAGAAATAGACAGCGGAAGCTACAAATATAGAGTAACACGCCATAGCTTCTCTAAGCTCGTAGCTGCGAGTCCAAATCTATCATCTAGTCTACTCATTTAAGAGTACCCAAGATGATAAGAGGAAACATAAAACCTTGGGTCAGACAACAGTCTGCTGTGGGCGGTAATGAGTATCAAAAACTATACTAGAAATATGGTACTAGACAAGTACAAAAAAACCACACCTGAACTGTCCCTGCAATCAAAGAGTTAGCACATAATAATAAGATATAATATGCCACTCAAATAAGCGACAATAGGATACTATAACAAAACATGATAGAAGAATCTAAGCAACCTCCTCCATTGATCCTATTCCCATTCCCTTCTCCAGAGTTCCTATAGATGGTACCCTACCCAAGAGAAATAGCAAACATAACAATCATAGCAACCATAGTAACTACCAACCATAATCTAGCTATCATCTTCTAAAGCCTTGAATATATGATAAATCGTATGGCACTGTCCTCGCTTGCTGGAGACTAATGAAAATCCCGGGTCTCGATTGTATTCCCACATACTTTCAGGTGCGAAACCTCGCACGGTTATCTCCAATAGTACCTCTGTACCATCTAACACTAAACCCTCTCGGAGCGGTCCAGGATACAGGACAAGCGCTACCAACTCTTGGGTGCCCCCGCATATAGTACCCCAGCTTGAACACAATTAGAACACTCCAAGTTATCAACGATTCCTTGGCACTCCCAAATCTTCAGAGATTTCACAACTCCAATCCATTTCCGGGCATGAGTCCTGCCACTCAGCCCAGTCCATTATACCATAGCCTCGTTCCACCCCGGTCTATCTATCAACTGCTTCGATCGTACTCCTTATCGAAGCCTTCGACTGAAGAGCCGAAACTTCATCGTGCTATAACTTCCAAACCGTAGAAACAATTAGCAAGCCACAACTTCCAGCATAATCCACTACAACCCCAGTGTCTCTACCCCGGATCGCATCACCATTGGAGCCTACAATTTGGATCGGTGCTGATCCAATCCTATTGGATCGGTGTCGATCCAAAACCTTAGCCATTTCCAGCTCTGTTTCTCTTGCAACCTCTGGTGCACTTCCCCTTGATGCCTTAGACCTGATCCATCTCTCTTAGCCTTCAGGTCTTCTCTTCCATGCATCATGGTTCAATCCATTGAAGATGATCCATCCAATCTTCAATACTTGGCCTATCCTCCGTTCCAACTTCATAGAGAACCTCTAAAATCCATGCTCATTTTCCTCTGTGGATCTCACTTCAATTGGCATGCTAATTTTTGGATCGATACTGATCCGATCCAATCGGATTGGTACTGATCCAAATACTTAGCTCCAATTGTCATGAAATTCTCAGGGTGTCTTCCCGCCATGCTCCAGAGCCTTTCCTCCAAGTTACGTGCGGTTCCGACGAACTTTGCTATCGATATGCTCCGATCACCAATCTAAGTTCTAAACCATGCACAACGCTAACAAACGAATCAAACATAGCAAGCAATTCAAACGTAACAGTGAATCAAACATAGAAAATCATCCAATTACTTCCAATATGAACATACAAATCATCTGATTCAATCTACCATCACAATTCTAGCATAGATCTAATCTAACACATATATTTTCATAGCCAAATATACATAAATGACACTATCCAATGATCTAATCCCAATTACATGTTTAATTAGGTTAATCTAAGGTTTCTAAATCTGAAATTACCTAAGTTTAATCAATTTGATAATTCTTACCTATAATCACATAACTACAACATATAATCCATCGTTGACTAGTGAGAGATCATAACCACTCACCAAATCTACCAAACCTATGAAATATGATGAAGATCCGATTAGGACAGTGAGAAATCGGATGAAGATGCCACCAAAGTGATGAGATCAAGCTCCTAGTTGAAGATCTAGCCTCTAATTTGCAATTAGAGACGGTTTGAGATGAAATCCAATGAGATGAATGGAGAATTAGATAGGAGTTAGGGTTTGGGGCTGATTTAAAATGAGAGATAAACTTTCAAATGGTCTCTCTCATCTCATATTTATAGTCAAACCTGATTAGACTAATGGGCGTGCTAATTCGGCCCATTAATTCCTTTCTAATTCTGACCAGCAGATTTTAGAACTTAAAACTGTTATAACTTCCTAACCACTTATCTGATTTTCCTATATGGCCATTCTAGGGAATAGGAAACCACCATCCCGAAGTAATGAAACAAGTTAGAACATCTAATTCAGCTTCTATCAAAAGTTATAGTCGAAATAAGATCTTTAGGGGTAAAATGGTCACATAGAAATTCGGAAAAAAATCATAGACGTGTAAAACATCCCTAAAAATGATATCCTAAAATATAAGAATCATATGCCCATAAATGAATTAAATAAAATTATTTTATGATCCTCTGATATGTAAAATACGGGTCTCTACATTCTCCTCCCTTTAGGAATTTCACCCCCGAAATACCTAAACAAACATAAGCAACCAAGGCTATCTCACATGCCCACCGGTTACTAGCAAACACTTAACAATCCAACTAAACAGTTAAATCAAAAACAGCAACAAAACATATCCTAGCATGCGAAATTCTAATAGTATAAGATACAATGGTGCAAGTAGATACGACATATGAGTCTTACCACTCGAAGAGTTCTAAATAGGCCGTCCTCATATTCTCTTTAGTCTTCCATGTACAATTGCTATCATCCTCACTCCATTGCACCTTAACTACCTTAACTGCTTTCCTCCTAAGCTGTTTCGTCTCATTCTCAATGATTCGAAGCAGTTTACGAGGTCTTGATCCTTCTGGCTCAACCTCTATTTCTTCCAACTGATCCTGTGATACCACGATACCCGAGTCATGCACAAATTTCCGTAGATAGGAGATATGGAAAAACATTGTGCACACCCGCCAAGTTCGGAGGTAGGTCCACTCTATAAGCCAACTTCCTAATTCTCTCAATAATTGAAAATGGGCCAACAAATCTGGATGCTAACTTTCCCTTCCTACCAAACCGAAAAATGGTCTTCAAAGAAGAAATCTTAACAAATAATATGTCTCCAACTGAGAATCCCAAATCTCTTCTTCTCTTATCTGCATAACTCTTCTGACGGTTTTGAGCAGTTCTCATTTGTTACCGATTGATATTTATCTTCTCTGATGCCACTCTAATCATTTCGGACCCTAGTATCGGGTTCTCACCTGCTTCCCACCAACATAAAGGCGAATTACAAGGTCGTCCATACAAAGCTTCATATGGTGCCATACCAATATTTGACTGATAACTGTTGTTATATGCAAACTCTACCAAATGCAAATGATCTTCCCAAGATCTTCCAAAATCTATAATACAAGCTCGAAGAAGAGCTTCCAAAATCTGATTCACTTTCTCGGTCTGGCCATCCGTCTGTGGGTGATAAGTTGTGCTTATGTGTAGCTCGATTCCTAAAATCTCTTGTAAGCTCTTCCAGAATCCACTGGTAAACAACGAGTCTCTATCACTTACAATACTCTTTGGCACACCATGGAACCGAACAATCCACGTAACATACAATACTGCCAACTTGGATGCCATTCTGGTAGACTTGAAAGGTATGAATTTTGCACTCTTGGTCAGTCGATCTTCCACTACCCAAATGTCATCATATCCCGCTCTAGTCCATGGCAATCCATCTATAAAATCCATAGACATCTGTTCTCATTTCCATTCGGGAATATCTAGTGGTTGTAGCAATCCACTAGGCTTCTTCTGCTCAGCCTTCACTAACTGGCAATTCATACACTTCGAGATGAATTTCCAACATCCTTTTTCATACCTTCTCAGTAGTAAGTCCTCTTCATGTCTCTATATATCTTGTTACCACCAGGATGACTGGTCAATCTGGAATGATGGCATTCCCTTAGTACTTCATCTCGAAATCCATTAACATCTGGAACAACCGGTCTCTTATTCTTACGAAGCCAACCATCTTGGTCAATCTCGTACTGCCTCAAATCTTCATATTCCACTCCCATCTCAATCTTTGCCATGATCTTAACTAGCTTAGCATCTTGCTTCTAAATAATACAATCCTTTTTATGAGAGTAGGTCCGATCGATAGACTTGCCAACATCTTAGGCTCGAGCTTACAATGTGGTCTGAAATCAAATCCAGCTATATACTTCCATTCAAAAGCATAGCTCCTAATCCATCATGTCTTATGCTTAGTGCACCTACCACTACATTACCTTTCCTTAGAGTGTAGGAAATATCAAAGTCATAAGAGGCCAAAAACTCTAACCACCGTTGCTTTCGAAGATTAAGATTCTTCTAAGAAAAAAGATACTTCAAGGATTTATAGTACGTGAATAACTCAAATCTATCTCCCAACAAATAATGCCTCCACATCTTCAAAGCAAACGCAATCACCTCCAACTCCAAATCATGGGTTGGATAATTCCTTTCATGCAGTTTTAACTATCGACTAGGATAAGCAACAACTCTTTCTTTCTGCATCAACACAGCTCCAAGACCAGTACCACAAGCATTCGTGTATATTATCATCTCTTCATTCCCACCTGGAATAAACAATACCGGTGCACTAGTCAATCTCTCCATCATAACCACAGATGAATGCTCACATCTAGCATGCCAACTAAAAGTCTGATTCTTCTTGGTCAAGTTGGTTGATGGTTCTGCAATCTTTGAGAAGACCTTTATGGAACACCTGTAATATCCTGTCAATCCTAGGAATCTTCTTACATTCGTAGCATTCTTGGGGCTTGTTCAAATTTTAGATCACTGCCACATTTGCGGCTTCCACTGCTATTCCTTGTCCTGACACGACATGATCTAAGAATCTCCCTTCTTCCTTCCAGAAGTGACACTTAGAGAACTTAGCTCTCAACTTGTGCTTTCTCAAAATCTCAAGCACAATCCTTAAGTGCGTCTTGTACTCTTCCTCAGTTCCGGAGTAAATCAGAATGTCATCCACGAACACAAGCACGAACTTATTCAACTAATCTCTAAAGACTATATTCATAAGATCCACAAAGTATGCCGGAGCATTCGTTAACCCAAAAGGTTTCACCAACCACTCATAGAAACCGACGGTATCCGAAATGCAGTAATAGGCACAATTTATTTAGCCACTCTCAACTGGTGAAATCCCGTTCCCAAATCCATCTGAGAAAACATCTTTGCACTGTGCAGTTGATCAAATAAGTCATCAATCCGTGGAAGTGGATACTTATTCTTCTTTGTAACCTTGTTCAGCTCACAATAATCCACACATAACCTCAAAGAACTATCCATCTTAGTCGTGAATACAACAGGTGCGCTACATTCAGATATGCTTCCTCGAATGAATCCTTTCTTCAACAGCTCATCCACTTGCACCTCTAACTCTTTATGCTCTTTGGGTGTCATACGCCTCAAAGGCATCACTATGGATCTGGCTCCAATCACTAAGTCGATCCGAAACTCGATCTTTCTATGCGGTGGCAATCTTGTCACTTCATCGAAGACATCATAGTACTCTCTAATGATAGGCACAGATGACAATCCTTCATGTGGAATCTCAAGTGAATATAGAAACCCGACCAATACCTTATCCTCTAGTAAGTAGCATATCACTACCGTTTGCCCTTCCACAATCCCAATTGTCACCTCTTGCTTCTTGCAATCCACAATAGCCACATATCTCTTAAGCCAGTCCATTCCCAAAATGCTCCTAAACTCAGCAAAATTAATAACAAAGCAATCACAAGCAAAAGAACATCCATGACCCGATAACACTAAGCCACGACAAATCATACAAAGATTAGTAGATCCTCCAACAGCGTTCGTCACAATCAAAGGTCAGTCTACTATCTCGGGTTCCAAATCTTATCTACATACTAAATCACAATAGATGAAAGAATGCGAAGCTCCCGTATCAAACAGAACACTAACAGAAACATCTCTGATGGAAAGCATACCTTGCACCATGACTCCTTTCCCTTTATCCTTAGCAGTAAGAGCACAAGATGAAGTCGGGACTGCATCCAAAGTATATGGCTTCACAATTTGCTTATCTTTAGGCGGTTTCAGATAATCTTTCTTAATATGCTCTGGATTATCACAACTATAGCACATCTTAACAGCCTTGCATTCCTTAATATAGTGGCCCTTCTCCTTACGACCATAGCAAACAATTTCACTTTTATTCTTTTTCTAACCGCCTTTTCCTTATTGATGTTGCTTCCTTTTTCCATTCCACTTCCTCTTACCTCCACCTCCCTACTGCGTTTTTGGTTCCTCTTTCTCAACAATAACAACAATATCAGTCTTATTCTTCGTGTACAGACATATGTCTAAGGGCTCTCTCTAAAAGTTTCTCAAGACACTTCAATGTGGTCCACCAACTTATCTCCCAAGTGGTCGTCCAATCCAGTGATAAACTTCAAATTTTTCTTCAAAGGTGTATCAATAAAGACATCCCATACTTCGACAAAGCATCAGATTCTGCCGCATATTCAGAAACAGACATCTTCCCTTGCTTCAACTCAGCAAATTTCTTGAACAACACGGTCTTCTGAGCCATAGGAATAAACTTCTCCTCAAATCTAGCCTTAAACTGATCCTAAGAAAGGTAATCCTCTGGAGTAGCAATGGTAACAACATTCCACCGATTCATTGCTTGGCCCTGTAGCTGTCTTGAGGCAAGCTTCCTCTTCATGGCGTCTTCCACATCCATATCCTTGAAAATGCATTCACAAGTATCTATCCAATCTCGCACTTTGTTAACCCGCCTTTTGGCAAGGCCGTAGACAGGCGGATTTAGCTAAAATCGACTGCTCGTTTGTCGAGACAGGAACACGATGGGTTTGAGCCAGCTGGATGGATAGACGATCAGTCATGGATGGTTCGGTGTGGATCGCTCGATCAAGGTGGCTCAGTTGTACATGGCTCGGCCGACGAGAGGAAGTCATGCATGGTTTGGTGTGTGTCGCTCGGTCATATAGGGTCGGTTAGGGTAGATGAGTCAAAATGGATCAGCTAAGGAGGTTCAGTCGGACAAAGGAAGGAAGGCCATGTTGTTCAGCCATACGTGGATCGGCAGAAGGAGATTCGGCTTTGTGGAGTGCTTCAGGTCGACACGTTCGTAGCTACTGGTAAGCACCCCATTTTACTCGAGTTGGCATTTGGAAATTGGATCGGCATTTGAGTGGGTCGACACTGGAGCGGATTGGCCATACGTGGTTTAGCCATAGTGGATCGGCCATACGTGGTTCGGCCATAGTGGGTTGGTCAGCATGTTGGAAGCATCGAGTCGGCATTGAGGAAAAGAGGATCAGATCGGCATATGGAGCTTGGGTTCGGCATTAGCTTTGCTCTAGGTTGGCTTCGAGATGGACTTCGGATCGGCACTAACGGGTACATGGGTAGGCATAAGGACAAGGTAGCAATACTCCTAGGGATCGGCATGTTGGAGCTGCTTCGAGTCGCTGGGCACTTTACTTCGACTCAGGGTTAGGGTCACTTCGGGTCAGTACCCTGGCTACTTCAGGTCGGCTTATTGAGAACTTGGGATCGGTCGTGATAATGGGTGAAGGCTCGGCTATGGTTCTAGTGGGCCCATGTCACTCAGGAAGCCCAGTAATCAGGATTTTGCCTATAAATACAGCATGCAGGGCTTCAGAAAAATGATCTTCTTCTTCTCTCCGAGGCGAAACTCTGCCATTTTTGCTATTGATTTTCAAAGGCTGGTAACTGTAATTACATTATAAAAGGAATAAAATGATTGATTCAAAGTGGACGTAGGCTGGAGATAGCCGAACCACTATAAATCCTCTGTTATTACTGCTTTCTTTTTAATTTTTACTGTTCTTCATATTTATACTCTCTACATATATTTTATCTATTATCTATAACTGTTGGTTGGTGCTTTCAACGGCGTTTGGGTGTTAGTGACCAATTTTGGCGCTAACACACTTCAATAGCTGATTCTGTTCCCAAGAATGGCTTCCCTCCAAGAGTAGAATAATCCTGGAAAAGCTTGGCGAAGTCAATCCTAGGCACTTGCAAAGGAGCACCACCACCTAAAGCCACACCAGGAGTAGTTTGGGCTCTCCTCACCTGCGAAGCCACCATTGCATCGAACATGGCTTGAAAATCGAGTGTAGCAGCTCCCGATCTCGCTCCTTTTTCCACTCCTGAAGTGGAGTTATTCCTAGCAGCATTCCTTGTTTTCCGATTCATTCTTATCTGTAATAAGAATGATTTGCCTCATTCCAAGAAAAACTGCAATGGTACTCAAGTGCATAGTACACTATATAATAATACTATATAGCATAATATCTTCATTAACAAGTACGCTCCCTCCTTTAGTATATACTTTAGACTTGCTTCGGTTAACTCATAACCAAAGCTCCGAAACCAAATGTGACGACTGTCCCATACCACTCGCACATCAATGACCCGAAAGAGCACTGTAATCGTGCCAGGCTGATATGGAACGATCATCAAGGTTGAAATTTAAAGCAGAAAACCTGTTGCATATCTCACAGCGCATGGATATTATAGAATATAGAAAATATACAACAGAATATAGTGAGCCATAACAAATGAAAATAACATCTGCACTAAATCATGAGTTATGGTACAAATGTCATAATATCTCAGTACAACATTTCCTCACTACATCCCTCAGAGTACATAGAAATAGACAGCAGAAACTACAAATATAAAGTAACACGCCATAGCTTCTCTAAGCTCGTCTTCATACAGTAGTTGTGAGTCCAAATCTATCATCTAGTCTACTCATTTAAGAGTACCCAAGATGATAGGAGAAAACATAAAACCTTGGGTCAGACAACATTTTGCCGTGAGCGGTAAATGACTATCAAAAACTATACAAGAAATATGGTATTGGATAGGTACTAAAAAACCATACCTAACTGTCCCTGCAATGAAAGAGTTAGCACATAATAATAAGATATAATATGCTACTCAAATAGGCGACAATATGATACCATAACTGAATAGGATAGAAGAATCTAAGCAGCCTCCTCCATTAACCCTATTGCCAATCCCTTCTCCAGCATTCCTATAGATGATAGCCTACCTAAGAGAAATAGCAAACATAACAACCATAGCAACCATAGCATCCACCAACCAAAATCTAGTTATCATCTTCTAAAACCTTGAATATATGATAACTCGTATGGCCCTGTCCTCGCTTGCCAGAGACTAATGGAATTCTCGGGTCTCAATTGTGTTCCCCCATACTTTCAGGTCCGAAACCCTACACGGTTGTCTCCTATAGTACCTCCGTACCGTTTGACACTAGACCCTCTCGGAACGGTCCAGGATACACGACTGGCGCTACCATCCCTTGGGTGCCCACGCATGTAGTACCCCTCTTAAACACAACCAGAACACTTTGAGTTATCAACGATTCCTTGGCACTCCCAAATCTTCAAAGCTTTCCACTAGTACAAAACTGGTCATTTGTGTCTGTTGTGTAACTCCTGTTGTGTCGGTTTTACAACCGACTCATATGAAGACGACACAAAAGACATTTTCTGTTGTGTCGGTTGTACGACCAACACAAATATCAATCATTTGTGTCGGTTGTTATTAAAGAACCGACACAAAACTATGAACAGTTGTGTCGGTCTTTCTAAAAGAACCGACACAAATCAGCTTGTATAGTGAAGCACACCGCCGTTTATTGTGTCGGTCCTTTTAGAAAAACCGACACAACTGTTCATAGTTGTGTGTCGGTTTATTATTAATAACCAACACAAATAATTGATATTTGTGTCGGTTATGTTTGTTTTTTCAACCGACACAATTGATATACAGTTGTATCGGTTCCCTTTGAAGTAACAACCGACACAAGTAATATCTGAAGCAAAAAAAAATTATTACCGTTTAAGATTATAAAAACAGTATGAAATTGAATTTTAATTTTTTATAAACCAACGTTACTATGAACTGATTGAACAAAAAATATAATTATATTATCCATCAACAGAATTCATGTTTACAGACCAAAATAGAATATAATCTATCACAAACATAACATACATAACAAAATACTAACGTACGTTACAAAAGATCAGCGTACACAACCAACTACATCCAATTATACATGATATAACTAGCTAAATTCTCTCGAACCTCGTCTATCTTTTGTTGGTTATAAGAACCGTATCGTACAAAGTCCTGCAATTAAGAGAATTGTTATACAAAAGACAATAATTAAGTCATTGTTTTATACAAAGTAACAGAGGTAAATATCTTAGCATGTCAAAAGTACAGTTTCAATAAAGCAAGTCATGTTAGACATGAAGAAACAAGCATGCTTACGCATCAATACCTAAAAAAGAAATTTTATGCATCCTCTCTCTCTCTCTCGATCTCGATCTCGATTTGAAAAAAGAGCAAACATGCTATACACACGAAAGTACCAACTCCCACCAAAAGAAAACATAGTAATTGCAGATATCCTTTATCAAACATAAAAAGAGCAAATAACTCGCAAACTTAGATAAGTTGCACATACGTACACTCATAATCACTAGTTATGCAATAGCCTGTGAATTCTTGCACTGCTGGAACTTGTATATCTCTCAGAAACAGTTTTTCTCACCTTCCAATCAAGATTTAGCAAACTTAGGGTTATTTTATATATATAAGAGATATTATTTTAAAAACAAGTGTGGTAGCAGGAAAACAAAATACTTGCAAATATTAACAAAGTTCTATGCTACATATAATAATACAAATTTTATTTTGGCAATGTCAGGTAACCAAATTACTGAAAGGGTGTACAATATGTTAACGAACAACTGCAATGCGAGTGTCCTAAAACATCTAACAAAATGCCAGATATAATAGTGCCTACCAAATCAGTACAATTAGGTAAATCTTAGTGCATAATAATGACGTAAAAGACATTTCACATTTATGTGGATTGAAGTGCTGCCGTAAAAACATGCATCAATATCGATTATGGATCATTAGACAGACTATAGTTCTTCGAAGTTAGAGAAAATATCAAACCGGGATGTAAAGCAAAGTGGGAAATTGGTGTGGAAATCTTTGAGGTTTGAGAAAATATCAAATTGGTACTACGCTGTTTATTTGTGGTCATGTTGAAGTTGTAAACATGTAGTGCTTGCAGAGGACTATATTTTCTGGTGCTACATGCTCTACATCTATATTCCAACACAAAAAATCATTTCAGATATACAAAAGCAAGCAAGTTTAAATGATTCGTATGACTGTCAAATACGGTATAGAAATTTGCAATACAAACTGCATATGTAATAGGATTCTAGATGGTTCAAAATACAACATCCAAAATAATCCACTACCATCCAGAACTCATCAAACAAAAGAAAAAACAGATGACAGGCAACCTAATTGTGTGCAGGCATTTGAAGACAAATGTTTATATATGTAACAAAAAAATGATGTAAAATAACAACAATAATATGGCATATAAGCAGATTAACTTTTCTCTAATTCAAGAAAATACCCAGTACCCATACATTAATCAAGCTTCAATCTTACAATCTGTGTCACTAAAAACAAATTCAACAATCTAATAGGCATAAATTCAAACTCTGATGATGCACATAAAGCTATAATTGGAAATGATAGTAATACGATTCTTATTGAAGCTAGTCGGGTTTAATCATGTTTGAACTTGGCACTTCAAAACCACCAACCATATATAGACTGCAAAAGTTGGAGTTTATTTTCATTTTCATTTTCTTTTCTACGTGTAAATCATTTGTTTTAAAACAAAAAAGAAAAAAATTGCTTTCATTTTTTTAGCAATAATAACTGTTCACTGTATGGCTGAAGGTTTGGAATCCAGAAGCGTTAATGCTCCCTTACTTTAAAATAGTTTACTTCTTTGAATCAGCTGGATTTATAAGTTTAACTTCTAATATGACGGGTCAAACTAAAACAACGACTGCAATAATGCTCCCTCACTTTAAAACTGAACTCAGTAAACCAAACTAATCTTGATTAACTTATTGATTTATAGGTTTATACTTTTAACTGAAATGCCGTCACACTTCCGGTCCATTACTCTCATTACTGTTTTTTTGATAGATTTACTGTTAATTATGGAAAATAATACAATAATCAATTAGGAACAGTCGAATGAAATCATCTAATTAAAAAGCATATAAACCAATTTCCAATCTGCTTGGTGCATCACTACACATTTTCTTGGTTTATTTTTTTTTCTTCAAATACATGAACTGAACAGTAAATAAAGACTTGGCATTTGATTTCTTCTAACTAGCATTGCAGCAATGATTTGATCGAAATATACCTATAATGTAGCTAATGTATAATATGAAGGAAAAAAACTAAAGTAGTACCTTTTGTAAATCGATGCTTTGATTGTGGTTTTTCACTATGTCATGCATATACCTCATCACATAATATACACATTCAGTTGCTCCTAATTGTTGAGGACACTACAGCAATATTACAAGATAACTTAATAGTTAGTTTAAAATGAATTCATATGCCAAACAATATATAGTATTTATTTTATTTTATTTTTTGTTTGAAAATCAAATCACCTTAACATGCTTCCATTTCAAGGTACTTCCTCGAGACTTGCCACCGAATGCCTTGTAAATTTTGAAGGCCCTACACATGCAAGAAAATGTTAAATAATAACTACTCCGGCACCCGCATTTACATACACTAATTTCATGTATAAATTTTTAATTTTACCACATATACTAACTTCATATAAGAGAGCAAATATATACAACTTACGTGCTCACTTGTGGTTTAATTTCAAGTTTATGTTTGCGTTCGGCCTGAGGATCAAAAACATAAATCTCATTCATTTCTACACGGAAAACAAGCAGTATACAATGTTTCCTGCATTACAAGATTTATAGTAAGTTAAAATTGGCATCAAATTTGTAAACTAGTTACTAAAAGTTTAATGTTCATACCCTTCGTACTGTGGGGCTAAAAGTAAGCTTTTAGATTGCAATGCTTTCCATGTGTTCGACAAATATGTATTTGTCGCATCTGGATGTTTTCGCACTTGGGAAAGCTTTTTGGGACACATAAACCCAATGGTCTCCACTTTAAGATCATTGCACATATGATTTAACCACCTAAACAAATTTAAACATATATTATTAGTTTTTTAAAAATTGACTATTCATCAAAAAACTAAGATGGTTATATATAAAAAAATTTCTAAGGAAAAAATACTCACATGATGTAAAGTTGCAACCATGATGCATTCAACCATGTACAATGGTATAAATTAATAAATAATTTTTCCCTCAATCTGTGGAACTGATTGAACATTAGAGAACATATCTTGTACAATTGCTTTTAGCTATGATATGTAGATATTGCTTTTAATCACTTAAGTGTGATGTAACTGTAATGCCAAGAATAATTATATGATTAATTTGCTAATTGCTACCAGCCTATTTATTATCACTATGGCACTTGAAAAGGATGAGTTTAGGAAGTTATGGTTTCACTTTGTACGACCTGAAATGTTAGTCGGAAAAAGTTGCTTATCAGAAATGGATGGTTTAGGCCATTTTTGTGCTGGAAACTGTATTAATCTGGATTATTGAGGGAAGAAAAAGTTGCTTATTAGAAATGAATTGAATACGCAAGTGTATTAAAAATTGAGAAAAGGGTCATTTTAGGAAAAGCTAAGAACTTTGGAATACTTGAAACGTAGAGTGCCACATCCATTAGCTAAGAACTCATAAGTAATAGATATGATACTTTTAAGGTATACTACTGATAATCAAACTGAAATGGCAAACTTTTATTAAGTCAATAACAGTTGCTTATAAGCTACTGAACATAACCATCTTCTTCTATTCATCGTAGTTGAATCTTTGAAAACAGTAGCTAAGAACTTTTAAGTAATAGACATGATACTTATTTTTAAGGTATAATGATAATCAAGCTGATAAGGCAAAACTTTAAGCTACTGAACATAACCATCTTCTGTTATCATGTCTGAATCTTTTAAATACAAACATATCTGAAATTTATATATATCCCTGTTTTTTTTCACAAAATTAATGATGATACTTCTAATTTACTAGACAACAAGAAACTAAGAACTTTTAATGCTCAATCATTATAATCAATCACAAAACAACTTTTTTCGTTCTCAAAGATATCTGAGCCCCCAAGATTGACTGAAGATACAGCCTTGGAATCTCCATCAACCCCGCTAATACTTATAACCAACCACTAAATGTGAAACTAAGAACTAACTTAGTTAACCTGAAGCCAAGTACTTACACAAAAACATTGACAAATTATGAAATTAAACAGTAATTCTCAGTAATTCACTAAATCAATTAACTACACGGTAATTAACTAATTTGATTTCTGCCTTGCAAGGCTAACAAATTTCAATTCTCGATTGCCAAGGTCCAAAATTTAGTACCTTTTCAAGCTTAATGGGTAGATAGAAGAAGGAATAAAAGCGTGCGATTTGCTGTTTTCTCTCTTTTTTTTTACGAAGAAGAAAAGAAGAGCGTGATGGCTAAAAATTTTCCCTCTAAAATTTAGGGTTCGCGGGAAAAGATGGGGCGGCTGAAATGGATTTGGGGGAAAAAGTTGTGTGCCTATGGTGTCGGTTTTTGGACAACCGATGCTATTGTATTCAATTGTGTCGGTTGTTCAAACAACCGACACGAGTAAATCTATTGCTTCCCTTCAACTGTGTCGGTTTCTTAAGAACAACAGATGCAAATTACATTTTTAACATTTTCTTCTTACCCCATAAGTCAATAGTTTCGGTTGTTAATAAACAACCGACACAAATTACACTATTTGTGTCGGTTTTATGGACAACCGACACAAATGAGGCGAAGCAACTGATCTGTTTTGTACTAGTGTTCACAACTCCAATCCATTTCTGGGCATGATTCCTGCCAATTAATCATGTCCATTATACCATAGCCTCGTTCCATCTTGAGCTATCTTTCAACTCCTTTGATCCTACTCCTTGTCCGAGCCATCGACCGAAAACCCGAAACTTCATCATGCTATAACTTCCAAATCGTAGAAGCAATCGGCGAGCCACAACTTCCAGCATGATCCACTACAACCCCAGAGTCTCCATCCCAAATTGCATGACCATTGGAGCCAACAATTTGGATCGGTGCCAATCCAAAACCTCATTTTCAGCTCTGTTTCTCTAGCAACCTCTAGTGCACTTCCCTTTGATGCCTGAGACCCTGATCCATCTCTCTTAGCCTTCAGATCTTCTCTTCCATGCATCATGATTCAATCCATTGAAGACGATACATCCAATCTTCAATACTTGGTCTATCCTCTGATCCAACTTCATAGAGCAACTCTAAAATCCTTGCTCATTTTCCCCTGTGGATCTCACTTCAACTGGCACGCTAATTTTTGGATCGGTATAGGTCTGATCCAACGGGATCAGTGCTGATCCAAATACTGAGCTCCAATTGTCGTGAATTCTCTGGGTGTCTTCTTGCTGTGCTCCAAAGCCTATCCTTCAAGTTTCATGCGATTCCGATGAACTTGTTCCTGATATGCTCCAATCACCAATCTAAGTCCTAAAACTTGCACAACACAAGCAAATAAATCAAGCATAGCAAGCAATTCAAACATAATAGCGAATCAAACATAGCAAATCATCCAACTACATCCAAAATGAACATACAAATCATCTGATTCTGTAACAACCCGCTATTTCGGACTATTCGAATCGGTAATCATCCACTCATGTCAGACTTGAATTGCTCAAAGCAACAGATTGTTAATTTATATTTGACAAAAATCAGCATATACAGTAAATAAATCAATCACAGAATCACAGACATAGAGTTATATAACAATAAGCAGCGAAATAGATAAATAGTGGTTGATGAAGCTACTACGGAACATCAGAGTTAAAAACAAAATACAAAAGATATCTCAAACACATAGAAGTCTCAATACATAGTCAAATGACAAAATCTGAATATAAACAGCTGGAGACAACTGAATAACTGAAAGCTGAATAGATATAGATGGATCTCCAAGTGAAGCTCCAAACTTCAAAGGCAAGTCTCAAATGTTGTGACACTCAGTCTGATCCGAGCATAAAGCAAAACACAAAACACTCTAGTCAGGATTAAATTTCTTATATCAGTAAATTCAACTCAAGTGAAATGTCAACTGAAATGTAAAATAACTTAAGGATCTTTGGGATTCCCATCCTTTAAGGATCCGTTAAACTATCTACATACATAGTATAATATGCTACATAGATAATGTCTATAGTAAAGTAAACTATTAAAATTGCGTTACGGCATTACCCATATCCCCTTTAACACATTTTATATAATGTCGTAGTCTATACAGTACTATAAACTCCACCAAACCGTTGGGCTATTAGGGAGCACTCCATAAGTACGACACAAACCAAACTCGTAGAAGGCACGATAAGGCATGTGACAAGGCACGCGAGGTAATGCCCAGGGTAGGATTCTACCATTTTGCGGATCCGGACTGGTGGTAACGCATAGCAGCTACTACCGCCCACCCGAGACACACTCCTAAATCAAATCACAAAGTAATAGAATGGTATCGAAGAAATGTGCCTGATCGGAGGTGCGACCTCACTTGGCCCGGCATGGCTCCTGTTTTAGCCACATCAAGCTGACTCACGGGAGTCAGGGCTACGTTAATACCTCATACAGAATCGTCGCCAAACCATCCTACTTCATTCTGGAATCTCCACAACGTACACAGTTGTTAAAGTGGTTTTTGGTATTGACAGAGAGTATGACAATATCCGATCCCGGTCACTTTAACAACCAAACGCTTATTTCACACCGTGGTCATTTTATTTTAAACATTTCATAATTCATATCGAAATATCATATACTTTCCAAAGTCACATCACTTTCGAAATCATATTACTTTCAGATCATATCACTTTCGAAATCATACCACTTTCGAAATCATACTCACTTCAAAAATCAGGACCATAAAATAGTTTAAACTATCATATCAAAATATTAGTATTTTATATCCATTAAATCTATATCATAACAGTTCCAACTTAAATAGTTTAAATATTGAAAATAGTTTATATATTGAAATAATTATAAATTAAAATAGTTATATATTTAAATAGGTTATAGATTTAAAATAGTTTATTTATTAAAATAGCTTATATATTAAAAATAGTTTATAATTGTTCCTTCCAATTTCACAAATCAATTCAAATCAACTTAAGTTCCAAAATTCAATTCAAATCAATATCAATACAAATTCTCGTTAAAACCATTTCTAATTTATATCGATTTCGAATACAGGTTTGAATTACAAATTTAAACCACTTCCTATTCCATACGTTTCAATATTCAATTTTTTTTACAATAACTCAATTTGATAAATTTCGCTTATATTCCAAAATTCAACTTTAACTCTATTTAAATCTCCAAAATATTCACTTAATCATCTTTGATAACATTCAAATAAAATATCATATTAAAATTTAATTCAATATTAAATATTCAATTTCAATTTTATTTAAAGTTGAAAATATTCATTTAATCACTTTTTATCAAATCAAGTTATAAAATCGTACCTTTCAAAATCTCAAGATCGATAAGTTCAAATCAAACCTTATTTAAATTCAATTCTAAACAAGTTTAATTAGAAATCATTTCTTATTTAAATTCAACCCTTAACAAATTAAATTACAAATCAATTCTTATTTAATTTATCTTTCCAACTTTTATTTACTCAAGTTACTACAAAATCTATTTTCAAAATATTAATATAATTTTATATAAATACTAAATATATTATATAAACTAATTAAATTAAATATTATGAAATTAAAGTATAATAAATTTTATTAAATTAAATCTTATTATTCAATTCAATTTAAATCTTATTTATATATTTTAATCATAATAAAAATATATGTAAAATCTTAAAATTTACATTTTCACAACTTAACTAATAATTTTAAAATTTTCAAAACATATAATTTAAAATCTAAATTTTCACATATATTAAAATAAATTTATATATTATATTTTAAAATCAATATTTATTAAAACTCATATATATTTCCTTTTCAAAACCTTGGAAATCATTTTCAAAAATTGACCAACGGTGTCCGTATATAATTTCCTATCCTATGGTCAAGTGATATGGATATTTATCATTTAAATTCGTAATTTAAAATTAATATTTTACGGGTATAGATCATTTCAACCCTCCCAAAATTTCAAAATCAATGAAAATCGCTTGGGTTTATCATTTCAACCCATAACGATTTTCTCCTAATCTATGAAATCGTTCAAGTATGTATCATTTCAACCCATAGGGAATTTCTAAACCAACAGGGAACTTGCAGAGTGAGAACAATTATGATAATAATACAACATATCAACAACAGGCATATATCATCAGTAACAAATTCAAATATAATTTATATAATAGGCTATGGTGTCATATGTCATAGGTAAACAATTTCAGATAATGGCATATCATATTTAACAATTCAATAACTTAACAATTCAAATTTAACAGCATATTTCAATTGTCATTTCATTTGAATTAAATTTACTAAATATAAGAATGTTAATCGTGAGTGATTGCTCACCTTTCGAGGCTAGAGAACAACAAGAACAAGATGCGACATTCCAAGCACAAATTCCAAAGCACGGCACGATGAACACGAATTCGACGAGCAAAGTTGATAGCTTGGAAATGATGAAAACGAATCAAAACTAGCTTTATATAAATGGAAAATATATATTATATTATATTATTAATTTTTTTAAAAAATCAATTTTTAATTAACAACACATATTTAAAATAAAATCTTCATAATTTATATTTATTAAACACATATAACATAAAATATCTTCATATTATATTGAAAATAAATATTCATTAACAATACATATAATTTCCTTACAAATTCTCAAATAAATATTTTATCATAATATATATACATTATGTTATAACCAAAAATCTACTTTGAAAATATAAGTTGTAAATGAACATCTAAACACACACACACACACATATATATCCTTGCTTTTTTTCTTTTCTTCAAGATAACTGTATATATATACACACACACACATAGATATATATATATTTATATTTATATTTATATTTATAGAAGAGGAATAAAAGTGCTCGATTGGCTGACAAGAAAGCAAGGCAAAACGCGGACAGTCACGGTTTGGGTCAATGGTGGAGAGAGGCGAATCAGAGGTGAGGTGCGTTGCCTATTCACGTAGAGGGAGTGGGCGGCAATTACATCTGGGTTTGTGGCGATGAAGAAGCGGTTGTGGTCAGGGTTGCTGGTGGACAGACGTGGTGGTTGCGGCTGTTTTCTCGGCAAGATGATGATGTAGTTGCTCGAGGCGGGTTTGAGGTGGTGCTTCGACATCTGGAGGTGCGGTCTGTGGGTGAGGATGGTGGCGGACTCGGCTGTGGCGGTCTGGGTGTCAGTGGAGGGATGATGAGGCGGTGAGGGAAAGAAGAGAGAGAGTGGCAGGCGAAGAGGGGCAGTTGTAGTGGGGAAAACGCGCTAGCAGGACTTCTATTCAATACATATATGCATCTCCATTATATATATATATATATATCTTTTTTTTATAAAGCACGCACGGCTGTCACTGGGGAAAAGGAACGGAGGGCTCTGCCTACTCACGTGGGCTATCACGTGATGGATGAGTGGAGGAGGTTGGTGCACTGGCATGGTGATGTGGCATTGGCTGATGGAAGGAAGGGTCGGTCAGTGAGGTGATGTCGATCTGGAGATAGGTTTTTAGGTCGTGGCGGATTGGAGCTTTAGGCAAAGGACGGGAACAGCGACGTGGAGGCAAGGGTGGACGGGTTTTGGGTGAGATGTTGTCAGCATGGGGTCTGAGGCAGATGACAGAAGGTGGCTACGGGTCTGGGAGGTTGGGACGAGAGAATTTCTTCGGGCAAAATTTATAAAACTTGGAGGTAGGTCTCAAGCATATGAAACAAAGAAATGAGTTTGAGGATATGAAGGGGACGAGCGGCTCAACCAAAATATAACTTATATTATATATTTTTTCCTTTTTTTTCAAAGCTATGAAACAGAAATGAAGAAGCAAAAGAGACCAAGAATTAAGCAACCGGTGGAAGTGAGAAAGTCAAATTATTAAATTTTTGGGAATATAAAAAGACTAGTGGCTATTTGATTTATACGGTGGGTAATGAAAAGACACAAGAAACCAAGAGGTTCAAAACGGATATTGGTACGATCACCCGATTTCGCCACATACTGGGCGCCGAAAAACGCAAATGAGTATACTGCGGAGATTAGCACGACGAGGCGAACATAATGGTGCACAGATATCAACGATACGATTATTCTATAAAAACTCGATATTCGATGCCGAAAATGCTGCTAAAACGCCGAAAATAAGATAAACGAAGCTATAACAGTCCAAATTTGGCGAAATGAAATACGACGTCTCACTCAGAAAATGATTTACCTTTTTATTGTGTAAAAATATTCAGATTTCAAAAACATTTTATTTCATCAAATTAACTGATTTAAATTGAAATTGAAAATTACATAACAGAACTAACTTACATATTTTCCAATAAAAATTTACCATTTGCTATGTTTAAATAAACGTATTCCAAATATCAAATTTTCATTTCAAAATTTTATTATTTATTTTTCATGAAAAATTTAGTTAATTACATTATAAAAATCGTTACAGATTCAACTTACCATCACAATTCTAGCATAGATCTAATCTAACTCATAGAATTTCATAGCCAAATATACAGAAACGACACTAGCCAATGATCTAATCCCATTTACATGTTTAATTTGGTTAATCTATGGTTTCTAAATCTGAAATTACCTAAGTCTAATCAATTTAATTTTATAATTCCAACCTATACATGCCTAACTACAACATATAATCCATCATAGACTAGCGAGAGATCATAACCACTCACAAAATCTCCAAGCCTATGAAATATGATGAAGATTCGATCCAGACAACGAGAAATCGTATGAAGATGCAACCAAAGTGATGAGATCAAGCTCCTAATTGAAGATCTAGCCTCTAATTTACAATTAGAGACGGTTTGAAATGAAATCCAATGAGATGAATGGAGAATTAGAGAGAAGTTAGGGTTTGAGGCTGATTTGAAATGATAGATAAAATTTCAAATGGTCTCTCTCACCTCATATTTATAGCCAAACCCGATTTGACTAATGGGCTTGCTAATTCGGCTCATTAATCCCCTTCTAATTCTAGCCAGCAGATTTTAAACTTAAAACTGGTATAACTGTTGAGACTTGGTTTTGATTCATGACTCGAAGCTATCACTACAACATACAGATTCTACAACTGTTACGACAAAAAGAGAATATATACTATGTGGAGACAATACATCAAAATCGGTGCATCAACTTTTATATTATTTTGTTTTTAGTCTTAGGTCATTATTGTTAAGATCTCTCCTCGTTTACGTATATATTAGCTTATATATATAATTTTCAAATGATTTATACATATATAAGCATATAAAATTATATTATCAAGATTTTAACGCTAGAATCATATATAATTTATATATATATATACCTGCGTAAACTGTGCAAACTGCACAGAAAATACCAGGTCAGTCGATTGACCTGCTAGTTTCTGTGCAGTATGCACAGGTGCACAAGTATATATATTTTTATAATAAAAATCGTTTGAATATCCAGTCGACTAACTCAGAGGCTCAGTTGACTGAATTTCTACAATAGTTATTTTCTGAAAAGACACGACTATTTGTGAAGAGTTACGAACCTCTACGAAAAGATTTGGACGCAACACTTCAATCGAAACCCTTCATCAACAGTCGCCGCTTTTTAACATCTATATATAAATACATACTCTAACTTGATTCCAAACTACCGAATTTTCTTATCTTTCTTATCTAACTCTCTTGAATATACTTGCGCCCATATTTTCAAATATTCAGCATTAACATATTCTAAGCAATATTATTCCTTTCTATTCTTCATAAACTTCAAATATATATATATTTATACTCGTGGAGAAGATCATAGGAAGGGTGTACTATAAACAGACTTATCCGTGTTATCAGAACACAAAAAGTCAAACAATCTTTTGTATTTGTTGAAGTCTTGTTCTGCTGTTCAGGCGTGTGAAGTCCTCTTCGGCTGCTGAGGTGAAATCCTATTCCGCTGCTCAGGTCCTTGTTCCGCTGCTCAAGGGTTGTATAGACCTATTCCTCCGGGTTAAGTGAGGGTTATTGTTTTAGTGAAATTCCAGAAGGAGTCTAGGACTGGACGGTGCTCCGAACCAGTATAAAAATCTCTGGAGTTATTTTTTTTATATTGCTCTTATATTCTGCATTATTTACTGTATAACTATCATCACTATATTCTGTATTATCGTATATCCATATTACACGATCTATAGCACACTTTCATTTGGTATCAGAGCAAGGTCATCATATAACCGTAACACAGTTATCTGATACTCTAATAATATGGAAACTAACACTAGCACTAGCATTAACACTAGCTTCATTGAAGGACAATCCACTACATGTCCACCATTATTTAATGGCATAAATTATAACTACTGGGCCACACGAATGAGAATATATATGCAAGCAAATGGTTTTGTTTCATGGAATATAACTTAGACAGAATATACTATTCCCACTGAAGAGTATTCTACTTGGTCAAATACACAGAAACTAGATGCCACAGCTAACGCAAAAGCTATGAATATGTTGTTTTGTGCCTTAGATAAAAATGAGTTTAACCGTGTTAGCATGTGCAACACTGCATATGAAATATGGTGTACACTCAAGATTACACACGAAGGAACTAACAAGGTCAAACAAAGTAAGATATCCATGCTCAAAAGTCAATTTCAAAACTTTAGAATGAAAGACAATGAATCTATAAACGATATGTATTTAAGATTTCAGGATATCTATCATTCATTTGTATGACTAGGAGAAAAATATTCAGATTTTGATATCGTGTCCAAAATTCTTAACTCTTTAACAGATGAATGGGAAAGAAAAGTTCTTGCAATTGAAGAAGCAAACGATATTTCCAAAATAACCCCGAAAGAGTTAATAGGAAATCTAATGTCCTATGAAGTGAATTTGCAGGCTCAATGAGTTCAGGCTCAAGATAAAAAGAATATAGCATTCCATGCAGAACAAGAAGAATCAGATTCAGACAAAGACGACCTAGCCTTTATTGCCAAAAATTTCAAGAAATTATTGAAATATAGAAAAGGAAACAGAAATAATGGCAAGAGAAGCTCAAACAGTAATAAACCACCATCTTCATCAGTATTGGAGTGCTTTAACTATCACAAAAAGAGGCATATACGGAAGGATTGTCTGGATCAAAAGAAAGAATATCACAATAAAAGGAAGGACAAGTTCAGAAGGAAAGCTTTCTCAGTTACATGGGATGATTCAGAATCCACTTCCTCCTCAGAAAGTGAGAGTAACAGTGATAATGAACAAGCCAATGTATGCTTTATGGCCGAAGATAATGAGGTTAGTGATTTAACTTTTGATGATATGATAGAGATAAACTCAGAATTATTAGATACTTTAAAAAGTCTCAAAAGAAAATATAAAGAGGCTGTTGAAAATAAGAACAGGGCAGAATTTGAAAGAGATATGCTTAAAGACGAGAAGAAAATTTTGGAAGAAGAACTTGAGAAAACTCAAGAATCATTTTCAAATGTTAATTCTCAACTAATATTATTGAGTCAAGAAATTGAAACTCAAAAAGAAAAGAATGATGTTCTTGTTTCTAAAAATCATGACCTGAAGACTAATATCAAAATGGTAGAACTAGAAAACCCGAGCCTAAAGACCAAACTAGAAGGAATCGCTAAAAATGTCTCGAATTTTAATAAAGGTAGAGAAAATTTATCTAGAATTATTGAAAATTCACAACCGGCTAACAATGAAAATGGACTAGGCTATAAGAAAGTCAAGAATTCACAATCCAGTAATTTAAACAATGTTAAGTCTAAATCTTCAAAAAGATTAGCTTCTAAGACTATAAATATATGGGTACCTAAAACAAATAACAAGTTAATAAGGAATAAGTATATTAGATCATTCATAGAAACCGTTCATAATAATAAGAATTATATTTATAAAAGGGATACTGAATCCACTTGGATTTGGTTTCCTAAGATCTAACTCTTAGGACCCTATTTAAAAGGTGTGTACCAACGTCATCTCATATTTTTTGTAGGTCCCACTCAAGAAAAGAGGAAAATGGATACTCGACAGTAGTTGCTCAAAACACATGACAGGAGACAAAAATATGCTGACTAACATTACATACTCGGATGGAGGTTCTGTCACTTTTGGAGATAATTACAAGAGATATATCATCGGCAAAGGCGATGTGAGCAATTACGGTACATCTAATTTACCTCTTATTACAAACGTTTTATTAGTTAATAATCTAAAACATAATCTATTGAGTATCAGTCAATTATGTGATAAAGGATTTAAAATACCTTACTCTGAGAATAAATGTAGTATCTTCGATCAAAATCAGAATCTTACTTTCGAAGGAAATAGAGATAGAAACATTTATGTTATAAATATGAAAGTTAATCATAACTCGGACATGTGTTTAATAGCCAAAGAAAATGATCCTTGGCTATGGCACAAACGATTTTGTCATATCAATCTCAAAGCTATAAATAAAATTTCTAAAAATAATCTTGTAAAAGGATTACCAAAGATGAGTTTTAAATTTAATAATATATGTGACGCATGTCAATTAGGTAAATTAACTAAATCTTCGTTTAAATCTAAAAAGGTCATTTCAACATTACAACCACTTGAATTACTTCATATGGATTTATTTGGACCAACCTAAGTTCAATCCATAAATCACAATAAATACGTGTTTGTAATAGTTGATGATTTTTCTAGATATACGTGGACTATCTTTATGAAAAATAAAAGTGATACTTTTGAGAATTTCAAAACATTTGTTAAATGAATTCAAAATTTAAAAGGTACTAAAATTAAGAATATTAGAAGTGATCACGGAGGAGAATTTGAAAATGAACTGTTTGATAACTATTGTAAAAAGAAAGGAATATTTCATAACTTTTCGTTTCCTAGAACTCCACAACAAAATGGAGTTGTAGAACGAAAGAATCGGACTCTACAAGAATGTGCTATAACCTTACTAAACGAAAGCACGTTACCAAAACATTTCTGGGCAGAAGCCGTTGCAACTGCCTGTTAGGTATTAAATCATGTATCAATTAGACCCCTCACTAAGAATACATCTTATGAACTTTTTAACGGAAGAAAACCAAACATATCTTATTTTAAAGTATTTGGATCAAAATGTTTTGTGTTAAATACCAAAGATCATCTTGGTAAATTCGATTCAAAATGTGATGAAGGAATATTTCTTGGATATTTGGATCGAAGCAAAGCTTATCGAATTTTCAATAAACGAACTAATACTATTGAAGAAACACTCCACATATCTTTTGATGAAAATTTTACACATATTTCAAGTTTTAATAATGACGATGATTTACTAAATGATAACATGAATATAGAAACCAATAATTTAAGAGAAGATGAAAAAATTATTCATAATTCTAGAGAAGATGAAAACATTATTCATAATTCAGAAAATAATATCACCAATACAATAAGATCTCCTCCAAGAATCTTACGAAATCTCCTACAGAAAATATAATTGGAGAAATAAATTCAAATGTTCGAACTAGAAATCAACTAAATTTAATGGGTCATGTAGCTTTTCTTTCTACTATAGAACCTAAGAATACAAAGGAAGCATCATCCGATGAAAATTGGATTATTGCTATGCAAGAAGAACTAAATCAGTTTGAATGAAATGAAGTTTATGAACTAGTACCTAGATCGATCGATCAAACTGTTATAGAAACTAAATGGGTTTATAAAAACAAAGCAGATGAATTAGGAAATATAACTCGAAACAAAGCCAGATTAGTAGCACAAGGGTATAATCAAGAGGAAGGAATAGACTATGAAGAAACGTTTGCTCCAGTTGCTAGACTAGAAGCAATACGAATCTTACTGGCTTACGCCTATTTTAATAACTTTAAATTATATCAAAAGGATGTTAAAAGTGCATTTTTAAATGGTTATATTAAAGAAAATGTTTTTGTTGAACAACCACCTTTATTTGTTCATGAAAAATATCCAGATCATGTCTATAAACTTAAGAAAGCTTTATATGGTTTAAAACAAGCACCACGTGCTTGGTGTGAACGTCTTAAAAGCTATTTAATTGAATCAGGATTCGAAATAGGAAAAATAGATCAGACTCTATTTATAAAACATTCTAAAAGTGATATTTTAATAGTTCAAATATATGTAGACGACATTATATTTGGTTCAACTAATAATAAATTATGTAAAGAATTTTCTGAAATAATGACTAGTGAATTCGAAATGTCCCATATGGGAGAATTATCGTATTTTCTCGGTCTTCAAATAAAACAAGTTTCAAATGGAATATTTATAAATCAAGAAAAATACTATAATAATCTTATCAAGCGATTCGGAATGGAAAACACTTCTGCTAAACCAACGCCTATAAGCACAACAGCACATCTTGATAAAGATGAAAACGACAAGAGTGTAGACCAAAAACTTTATCGTAGTATGATAGGATCATTATTATGTCTAACAGCTAGTCGACCAGATATAATGATGAGTGTATGTCTATGTGTGAGATTTCAAGCTGACCTAAAAGAATCACACTTACGATCCGTAAAACGTATACTACATTATCTTAGTAATTCTAAAGATTCCGGACTTTTCTATCCAAAAGATTGCTCATTCGAGTTAGTGTCATATAGCGATGCTGATTTCGGAGGATCACGGATGGATAGAAAAAGTACAAGCAGAACGTGTCACTTCATTGGTAAATCGTTAATATCATGGTTTAGCAAAAAAACAAAATTGTGTCTCACTATCAACTTGTGAAGCAGAGTATATATCTGCAGCATTAGCCTGTACACAAGTAATCTACATGCAACATACACTTAAAGATTTTAGAGTTAATTTTTCAAAATCAACAATTTACTGTGATAATTCCAGTGCAATAAATCTATCTAAAAATCCAGTGAATCACTCTAGAACTAAACACATAGATATTCGACATCATTTTTTACATGACAATATAGAAAAAGATGTGATAAATTTAAATTTCGTTCCATCTGAAAATCAATTAGCTGATATTTTTACAAAACCGTTATTAGAAAATACATTTATAAAACTACGTCGAGAACTCGGTATAATGTCAATAAAAGATATATAAATAGTTCTACTATGATAAAATACGTAATTTTAGACCAAAACTAAAAATTTTTTGACAAAAATTCATTTTTCTGACCATGCTGAGACTCGAACCTACACTACACCATAAACGATATTTTGATACGGCTAAAAGCCGTATCAAAATATGCCGAGCTTAATATTTTGATACGGCTTTTAGCCGTATCTAATGTGTCAATTAGATACGACTAAAAGCCGTATCTAATGAGCCAATTAGATACGGCCATTAGCCGTATCTAATTGACACATTAGATACGGCCAGAAGCCGTATCTAATTGACAAATAGGCAGCGTCTATTGAACCAATTAGATACGGCTAAAAGCCGTATCTAATTAGTCAATTAGATATAGATATATAATCAATATCCAATATATAATATTATAGACCTATTCATATCCAATATATAATATTATAGACCTATTCATATCCAATATATAATCAATAATCATTCCGAGACATTAAAACGCCAAGCAATATATTTTTTCAAAACGCCAAGCAATATATTCCTCTGGAAAATTTGAGGTTCGGTTACATAGATAATAATCAAAACAGTGTACAAATCAAACAGCACAGTAAATTTCCAAACAAAAAAAAAACAAGGATGCATCTCGCTTTTCACTGATCACCAGGTAGAGTCTTGATAATGTCAGAATCACCTGAAATATTATTACCAAACAAAATTATAGATAATAGATGCTGTTGTTCCACAAAAATGAAGTACATAACATTTTTACTGTCAGCTTTCAATGTATATTACAAAATCAGAAAAAGAACAGAGAAGAAAACTAACCTGGATCGATAATGCTAAGGCAACAGACTCGAAAGTACTTTCTACAGGCAGTTCCTAGATCAACATTATCTAACAAAAGCACATGAATAATAACCTATTAGTAAAACCATAAGAGCAAAATGAGTGTCCTGTTAAGCATAGAAGAACAAAATTTTGAAGATATTTTTATGTAAAAACTTACTTCCATTGAAATGGTGAACTCCAACCTTGGCCAACATAGCATAGTACTCTATCAAGGAACAAAGAAAGAATGGAATCATCCATAAAAACATTTAACTAAATGGCATTGCCAAAAAGCATAAAAGTTCAAAACTCTTAAGCTTTTAAATATAGTACTGGAAAATACCAATGTAATGGCACTGTAAAACTTGGTCATAGTTTCCAGTTTCTATAAATGAGACTAGCCAGAGGTTCGATAAAAGTGTTGCAAGTAAATTACCATAACAGCCAATAAACTTTGGAACTAAGCCATTTCAGTTTCAACTATTGAAACACAGATGTAAAACTGCAGGCTCTTTAAACCTATGTACTAATAATATTAGCCTAATATTTCTCTAGTGGTATCCTGAATCTTTTTATCTCTACAAATTTAACTCGCCTGCTTAAAAATCAAGTAGATTGGGGGAAGGAAAGAGTCTTAACATAAATAGAATACAAGATAGTTCAAAGGTTCTAAATATCAAATAGGCTAAGTAACATATAATAGTACCATATCAGTTGTAAATAACCCGTTTCCAAACCAAACTGCATAACTTAAGCATAAGGTTTGTTTTTCACAGACAAAGTCATATAGTAATTGACCCCGAAAAAATCAAAAGACTTCTTGAGTTGGTTCGATTGCATTTCAGTAAATTTTGGTATTTTATCTACAGCCAGCCTCATACTCTTGGGATAATCTCCACGTACTAATGGTTCTATAAACCTGTACGTTTATCCAATTGCCACATGAAATTGCAATGGAAGTTTGCTATCTGACTATAGAACTAACATATATAAGAGTGAAATGAAACACATTTATACCACATACCAGCCACTGTAAAAGTCGAAGGCTCTGCTTTTTGCAGCTAAATCTTCTGCCGAATTCGTTAGCGGGAGAAAATTAAAAACTAAGACATTCAGTCCTATGATGCCTTTTTGATTGGCCTGCATTATTCATATCAAGAAAGAAGATGGAAAAAAAAAAATCAGACATTCGTTGCTAGTTTTGTTGAAATAGACCAAAAATAAGAGAAAATCCGGTTGCTGAAATTTGTTTTGACCATAATCAGTAGTATCCCTTAGCCATTCCAATATGATTAATAGCTACATCTGTTATATACCTGATAATATTTCTTGTATAATGAGGCAGCTGAACTGTGTGCAAGCAAGAGATGATGAGCTACGATATATGGTTCTAGCACCGAGTTTCCTTTCTGGCAATTACCAAATGGCTTGGAGCATCGGTTGGGTGCTAAAATACCATCATCATAGCCACCAAGTGACAATGCATTTACCTCGTTTATGGTTATCCAGTCAGTCCTATATATTGGAGGTTGTTTTTGCCTGCCATAATACAAAACCATGCCCGAAATAAAAATCTTGAATTTCAGTGGGCTGAAAAAAAAAATCACTTTGAAACTGATAAAAACACATCCAAAAGAAATTTGCAGAAGTACCAAAACATCAAATACTCGGCATAAAATTGTACAGTGAGAAACGATTTCGCCTATTAAATGCTTTAATAATTGTACTCCGTTTACAAATCCCAAAATCGAATAGAGATTACCGTTTCTAGTATCAGAGATCTAAATAAATCCTATCCAATCGATATGTAAAAGTTCGCAAATCCCTTATATTGAAGTTAAGCATCATCAAATAAATTATAGTCGCAAGCTTTGAAATTCTAGATGCAAACAGTATTGTAAAACCTAAGGGACTATAAAATATGAAGGTTTTGTGCCTACCAGAAACTAATCACGTCCACAACTGATTCTCTATGGGCATAAATTATCAAATCCCAGAAATGCCAACAACCTAACATTTAATAATGCATAGTCGATTTAGGATCTTACCTAAATTTGCGTAATGCGTTGAATCCATCCCTAAATCGAAATCGCAGAAATGATAAGGACTAGACATAGGAAAATGAAGTTAGAGAGCGATTTCGCCTGAATCCTAATTTTCTGAATCTTGGTATGAATTGTAGTAGGATGGCAAAGGATTCCATATCATGACTAAATGGTTTCAGGCACTCAATGGAAGGGAAACGAATTCCCATGAGAAGTTACAGTCGAGATCGCTTGTTTCTCTCCATTGGAACCTCAAATTTACGATGAGACGAAAGCAATTAAACACTTAACACACTGTCGCTTTCTGGTTTCGATCGAGCCGGAAGCACTAATCCCCAACTACAATCCCAATTAACTTCTAACAAACGAAGGGGAATGCGTTTTGGGGAAGATTTGTTGTTTTAGCTTACAGCCGTATCATAGCAGAAAGAAGAAAGCTGAAAGAAAAAAAAAAAAAAAAAAAAAAAAAAAAAAAAAAAAGAAAGAAGAAGAAGAAGAAGAAGAAGGAGGTTGTGCGTTTTGGAGAAAATTTTCCCACGAAAAGAGGCACAGATTTTGATACGGCTATAAGGCGTATCAAATGTTAATACGGCTTACAGCCGTATTAAATAATATAGATACGGCTATGAGCCGTATTAAAATTTGATACGGCTTATAGCCGTATTAAAATTTGATACGGCTTATAGCCGTATCAAATGTGCCGCCTAAGGTTGCGCCAAAATCCTATCTATGGTGTAGTGCTATGACCTGTTGTGAATAGCCCAGATGTCTTAACCACCTGAGCTATTGATTATTTTCATTACGATCCAGATCAGGGATTTTCTTATATGGTAACAACTATACTCTAAATTGTGTCTAACACTTATCTTTATATATATGATTGATGTATAAACAAACATATTATATTTACATAAGTAAATCACAAATAACAGAAAACCACCATAATAGCAATTATCATTCCTAACTAACAACCTTGTTGTAGCTAAAAACAATACAATCCATTCATATTATCCTTTTTTTCTCCTCTATAATCTATAAATAGCCATTCTTATTCTCTGATTTTCATACAAACAACTAAACTAACAAAAATACAAAATCCTTTCATTATATCAAATTCTTCTCATTCTACTAACTCCATAGAAATCATAACTTCTGATTCACCAACAAAAACACTCATCCATCATTCTACACCACCTTTTACTTCTCACGATCATACCGGATACACTCCGAAGAAAAAGAAAGGGAAGAAGATAATGTCTGATGTCTTTCCAACTACTAAACAAAAGATAGATGATTTGCATCACTATCAACAAGAATCGCTGATGCTTTAACATGAAATATATTACGAGCAAAAGATCAACTCGAGCATCTAGGAATTATAGAACACATTGCTTTGAAATTTTGCGGTGCTTCATCACATCCAATAGACGAACACGCCGTTTTGCCTATTCTATGACCTTCTACCTCATCTCCGCCACGACCACCTGTCTCACCAAATTCATGGGATCGAAATGAAGCATCAAATGTTCGTCGCAAACAGCTACAGGGCTACAAAACTCCTAGCCCTTCAAAATAAGAGTAGTTGTTATTAATTGTTTTTTCGAATAATTTAACTAAAGTATGTATAAATTTTTTTTTGGAATAATTCATTTCTTCTCCTTCGTATTATCAACATATATACTAGTTCTAATGTTCATAAATAAATTTACAAAGTTCATAAGTATGAAAATATATAAAATATTACTCAACACAAAATTGATTGGGAAAATTAACCCAGGTCAGTCGACTGAACCAGGGTACCAGTCGACTGACATTGAAAATAATTTTTTTTATAAAAAAAACAGGGTCAGTCGACTGTTACAGTGGCTCAGTCGACTGGATCAGAAGACGAAATTGATATAACCCATATTCAGTCAACTGAATCAGGCATTCATTTGAACCAGAAGTTCGAAAATTTTGAATTTCAGGTTCAGTCGACTGAACCTCTGATTCAATCGACTGATTCGTGGATCTGAGCAAAATTACTGCTCCTACCCACTCACTTTTTCACCTTTTAACCTTCGCTTTCCCCTTCTCTCTTCACTTTCATATCAAATTTTCAACTTTTCTAAAAACCCTATATCTTCAAAAATTCATTTTTTACCTCCAAACAATCAAATTAAATGGCTCCAAAGAGAAAAGGACAAGCATCTTCATCCTCCCAACCTCCATCCAATGAGCAAATCCAACAATGGCTCTTCGATGTTACCGCAATTAGAAGATGGAGGAGAATGCAAGATTCCCGCATCTTTGAAGGTTCGTTTGTAAAATTTGCCGATTTTTCTCCATACCATATACAAGAATTGGCTCGTAGGAGCAATTTTGAGTCTTTGTTCAATATTGATGAAAATAAGCATAAAATTAACCAAATTATGGTCAAACTATTCTATGCTAATCTTAACTTAGGTCACCAAATCATTCAAAACCAAGAAGATTGTGTATGGAGTTTAGTTTGTGGAAAACCCGTATTTTTATCATTAGATCGAATGGCTCACATTTAAAATCTGAAAATGATGGTATTGAATTGAGCAATGTTGATTGTGATATGGTCGTTCGTGACCATGTAAGTCATTTATTTTTAGAATACGATATGCATCAACTCAAGTCCATGGCCTTAAGGCCAAAAGCTAGAATTATACATCGTGCGTTAATGAAAACTGTAACTCCGCAAACCGGGAGTTATGAACTTGTTTATGAACATAACTTCAAAGCCTTATACGCCATCTTTGGAAATATCAAAATTAATTGGCTACGATTAATTCTTGATGAATTCTTAAGCTTCAACAATGTCGAATGAATGTCATCTACTATGGTGAGTATATTATGCGATTGCTAAAATCATGTGAGATTCCAGAACCTGACTCACTGGTTTCTACTGTCGGGTACTTAAACTCTCGCACTTTAGCATTAATGAAGCTGCCAGTTGCTCGACGTCCTACTATCATTACTTTTGAAGAATGTACTCAACGACAATTATCTCAAGATCAACCACAACAACCACAAGGCGAAGCATCTCACCGCCAAAGATCAACTATTCGTCTACAAGACGAGATTTTGATCCCTAATCCGGGCCTTCCTCCACATGAGTCAATTTCCTTGATATGTCGTAACCAACAAATTCTTCAAACTCATATCACTAAAGTTGACAAAAAGCTTGATAAGGTTAAAGGATTTTTTACAAAGTTATGGCAAGCTATCTCATGTTCATCCGGCACTTCCACGGCTACACTAGGTGATCCGGGTAAGCAACCCGTTTTTACTTGGTCTTTCTCTTCCGATGATCAAGCAAGTAGTAGCGACAACGGTGGAGATGGAGGCGATAGTGGTGGTCAAACATCGCATGGTAATAGGGGTAAGCATAGAATGTCTTAAGCTGTTACTTTTCTTATAAAAACATTAGTCTTTATTTCTTAAACATCATTATGGCTTGTATTAAATAGCCACTCTTTTCGTATTATTTCAAGACTTTTGTTTGAAATATTATAATATGTGAATGTTCGTCTCCTTCATAATATCTATCTATACATCATACTTTTACATTTTTATTCCTTTTTGTCGATGACAAAGGGGCAGATATATTATCACTAAGATTGAGAATGCAGGAAGATAGATCGGCAAAGATTCAGGGGGAGTAAGTATTTATATTTTATATACAGTAGAAATCTATATCTATTTACAAGTTGTCATCAATCAAAAAGGGGAAGAATGTTGAGACTTGGTTTTGATTCATGACTCGAAGCTATTACTACAACATACAGATTCTACGACTGTTAAGACAAAAAGAGAATATATACTACGTGGAGACAAGACATCAAAATCGGTGCATCAACTTTTATATTATTTTGTTTTGAGTCTTAGGTCATTATTGTTAAGATCTCTCCTCGTTTACGTATATATTAGCTTATATATATAATTTTCAAATGATTTATACATATATAAGCATATAAAATATATATTATCAAGATTTTAATGTTAGAATCATATAATATATATATATATATATTATATACCTGCGTAAACTGTGCAAACTGCACAGAAAATACCAGGTCAGTCGACTGACCTGCTAGTTTCTATGCAGTATGCACAGGTGCACAAGTGTATATATTTTTATAATAAAAATCGTTTGAATATCCAGTCGACTGACTCAGAGGCTCAGTTGACTGAATTTCTACAACAGCTATTTTTTTGAAAAGACACGACTATTTGTGAAGAGTTACAAACCTCTACGAAAAGATTTGGGCGCAACACTTCAATCGAAACTCTTCATCAACAGTCGCTGCTTTTTAACATCTATAAATACATACTCTAACTTGATTCCAAACTACCAAATTTTCTTATCTTTCTTATTTAACTCTTGAATATACTTGCGCCCATATTTTCAAATATTCAGCATTAACATATTCTAAGCAATATTATTCCTTTCTATTCTTCATAAACTTCAAATATATATATTTATACTCAAGGAGAAGATCATAGGAAAGGTGTACAATAAACAGACTTATCCGTGTTATCAGAACACAAAAAGTCAAACAATCTTTTATATTTGTTGAAGTCTTGTTCTACTGCTCAGGCGTGTGAAGTCCTCTTCGGCTGCTGAGGCGAAATCCTGTTCCGCTGCTCAGGTCCTTGTTCGGCTGCTCAAGGGTTTTATAAACCTATTCCTCCGGGTTAAGTGAGGGTTACTATTTTAGTGAAATTCCAGAAGGAGTTTGGGACTATACGTAGGATGGTGCTTCGAACCAGTATAAAAATCTCTGGTGTTATTTTTTTTATACTACTCTTATATTCCGCACTATTTATTGTATAGTTATCATTACTGTATTCTGTATTATCGTATATCCATATTACACGATCCATAACACACTTTCAATAACTTCCTAACCACTTATTTGATTTTCCTATATGACCACTATACGGAATGAAAAACCACCATACCGAAGCAATGAAATTGGTTAGAGCATCTAATTCAGCTTCTACCAAAAGTTATAATGGAAATAAGATCTTCAGAGGAAAAATGGTCACATATAAATTCGAGAAAAATCATAGATGTGTAAAACATACTTAAAAACCATATCCTAAAATATTAGAATCATACTACCAAAAAATAAAATTATTTTACGATCCTCTGATACGTAAAATACAAGTCGTTACAGAACGTAACAGTTGAACATAAGAAAAGTAGTAATTAAATAAATTTATGTAGCTTCAAATTTGCATTTTATGATGGGTGTGAATTATTGAATTTATTTGATAGTTTAGATAAAATGACATAGTCATTAATAAGGATTGGAATGCGAGGTCAGTAGTGTTACACTGCCCACCGCCAAGGGCTAACAACGATTGTGTATACATTATAATGATGTAGGACATATCCAGTTATAGAACCCGTGGAATTATATGTTCGCGTATAGGTGGAGGGAACACCAAAAGTACGATGGTTCGCCCCGATCAAAGTATCAAAGGACAAGTAGAGTCTGCTTCAACCTTTTAGGGGGTATGAGTTAAGTAACCGAGTGGGCATTTTCTATATTGCATTAGGCAATCTAAATGGGATAGTGAGCGTAGATGCGGCACTATGATGACGAGGTTGATACCATATATGAGGAGTATGAGCTGTTTACATAGGTCGATATCGTCATCGGTCCTAAGCGATCGATGGAAATATAAGGGTTATGCTTAAATGATCTATACCTCCATCATGTTTAGGACATGCACCGCCTTACAATTGTTTGTTAGTTTGTTTGTTGTTGGGAGGCAACGCTGGATAACCTTTTAATGGAGGTCATCCAAAAACGAGATAAAATACGGCTAAATAGTTGTAATGTCGTTATTAGGCACTAAAGGAGTTCCTTGGTATGCACGAGGGTGAGGACGTGATACTGCGTTGACAATGGATCTCGACGAGGTGCTGAGTACAGATACTAGCAGGGAAAGTATCCTAGTCCAAAGGGGGGCTTTAGTACTTGTACATACACACACATATGTAGTTATTGTCTACCTCGAGTAGGTGGGGAGTATGCGTACATGAAGTTAAGACGACTAAGTAAACATTAAACATAACATGTAATGAAAGACAATCTGAATAAACTAGTGTTATGTATAAAGTATGTAATTTACCAGTCACCATAACATTGCTCTGACCCCCTCCTCATTACAATCCACAAGATAGCTTCAAAGGGCCAGGTACTGGTACAAGATGGGAATGATGAAAGGATAGATTTTCTTATGCGTGCTCGACACTGACAAGCACACTAGAGATCAAAGGTGTTAACTTCAGTCAGTAATCATAAGTTTTATTATACGTTACTATTCTACTATGAGTTTATATCAATAGTGCTCTTATGCTTCTGTTATTTACATGATACCAACACCAACGATCCGTAATTTGGTGGACTTGAATTTTCGATTTAGCGAATATTTGGGTCGATTGAGATGCGGATTATTACATAGTCTCAACGAATGCGTCGATATCATTTTAAAAAACATCTTGATCACGAATATTTCAAATACAATGTTACTTTATATTGTGATTAATTACTCGCGATTCAACTATTTGCAACTATAAGCAAATAACATTTCATTTAAGGATTTTTTTACTTATATACTTTAATAATTAATTAATAAATTATATCACTATAACAAAGTATATAATAGAAATCGATTATTTTATTTATGAACAAGATCAGTTACAGAGTTAGATATATATAACAAAGTTACATACTTGCCCTAAAGCATATCCCTGATTCGATCACTTCGGTCTCAACAGATGTATCGATATATCTTTTCAAAACATCTTAATAGATAATATTTAACACAAATATTATTTGATATTGTTGATACTCATGATTGCAACTTTTTGCAACCATCACATCACGTTTTATTTAAGGATTTTCTTATTAATATACCTAAAATTAATTACTTTATTAATTATATCACGTTATGGCAAAGCATATAAAAGTAAACAAACACCTTTATTACGAATATGATTGATTATATAATTAGATAATTTTTAGTAAATTACATAATTGCCTTCAGGGTATACTCCTAATTCTCTCAGACGGTTCATGGTTCAATGAATGAAGGAATTCTTCAAATATGCAACTTTAAAAGATGTTGAGTGAATATTGTGACCCAGCGTGAACCGAAGTTGGATTGTTTTCTTTCTCGCATGTCAACTTTTGTTAGCATAATCAATTAAATAATAGTAAAATAAAAGAATTTCTAGCTTTCTTATTAATTTTATGAGTTTTCTCTCGCTCCTTAATTATCTCCGAATATTTTAATTTTCAAACATCTGCAATCTATCACTTTACAATTGTTCTACTGGATCATTCACATCATTTTACATTTAAAATACCTACATTTAAAAAAATTATACAATCATTTACAAGTCACTTTTCGGTTCTTTTCTAATATTTTATATTCAAGTCTATGTACATAAATTGATTACATAATCCAAATTTTATTGTTTGATAAACTCAACTACATAAGATTTGTCGATTCATCAAATAAATTCTAAAACTTGACAATTTCAATATTTGTACCATAGTCGCATTAAAAAATTGATAAAATCAATTTCCATGCAAATATAAAGATATATAAACCACATAGCATAAATTATATACATTAACCATAACAACAAATTTATTTTATAACTCATCCATCCGGATGAATTTATTATACATTGCACTACAAAATTCTATTTTTATCTTCAAACTCCTACATCTATTTTTACAATTACTTACAAAACCTTCTAAAATCTCTCTTAATATTTTAAAATCAAGTCCATATATTTAACCAATTATGTAAATTTAAATATAAATTACCAATAGAAGTTTAATTGAGTAATATTTATTAATTCATCTAATTAATATTAAGGATATGACATTTTCAATATGTATACAACATTTATACATATTAGTGTGAAATGATAAAATTACCATTTTATTTAGATATAAAGATGTACAAATCACGTAACAAAAATTGTATACATAAATAATATTAATTTTTTAAATTTATACTTCATTTATCTCAAAAGTTTTATCATATATCACATGTCAGAATCCATTTTTAGCAATTTTTTAATAATAAATTATATTCAACAACATTACAAAGTGAACGCACAGATCACACTCTTAAAACTTAAGTTATACAAACATTCTCATTTTCAATATGTTACTCAACTCATCGCTCAACCAAATGCCATCGAACTTTATTTTGCAACTAACAAAGTTGTAAATAGGACCCTCCACCACAACTTGAAATCTATAGCTAGTTACAAAGTTAAAATGGTTTAACTGAAATTTCCTATAATGGATAAAGGTTTGCATGTGGATAAGCTACTCTTCTCAGGTAGAAATACATAAGAACCTCCACTCAGTTTTCTCCAATTGTAAATATTCAACTCCTTATATTATAATCACTTAAGTTTACCAACATTTTATATTATTCAAATAAATTTAGTTATTAAATATTTATTAATACATTTAATGGATCGTTGAAAAATGCCAATTCAATATGTATACAACATTCGTATTGGCAAAATGGTAAATTTATTTTTTCATTGTATATAATAAACATATATCTCATAACATCAATTATATACATATATAATATTATTATTCTTGGAGTTTGGACATTAATTTTCATAGGAATATGTAATTAGCAAGAATGAACTGTCAACCCTACATCGGAGTGTCATGTATCATTTTAATTTATAATTCATTTATCTCATTAAATTTATCATATCATATGATATATCACATAGTGAAATTTCATTTTTAATGATAATTAAAATAAAAAACATTAATTTTTAACAACATTACGATGTGCAATACACATGTTAGACAGTAGTATATAGTAGAAAAAAAGTGAGAGAATGTTATCGTTCGGTTCATCGCCATGAAAGTTGAAAGTGGATGGATGGTTTAATCTTCCATATGATAATGCTAAAGACAAGGGTGATACCATTTATACATGCCTAAGAAACTTCTTTCACTCATTTATCCTCTCACCTAATAAAATACTTAACTCATTAACCAAACTGACCTTTTCATATTATTATTTTTTTATCAAAACCAAGTCAGCTTCTACTCTCTCTCTCTCTTCAAACAATTAAATCAAAATATTTTCATCTAATCTCTCCACAGTTAATTTTTGTTCTTCATCTAATGCATTATCAATACATACGAATCCAACTAATTGGTCGATACTAAGTTGTCATCGACTATAATTATTCGAACAATTTTCCCTTTTATTTTGAAATTGTTCAACCATAACTAAGACTAACATACTAAAGAATATTTTGGAGCTTAAATTTGATGTTATAGTAGAACATGAAAGAAACCTTCATTATTACTTCAATCAAAAATATCGAATCATTATTACTTTGTTGTTGTTTCAAACAAAAAACGAACGATGAAACCTATTGTAATAGAAAGTAGTATGATACGGTCAAATATATTTTGTTATCATTATCCCGTCTTTAGAAAATTAACGGGGTTACAAAAATATTAATTTACCCGTACAGTCTGAATATAATCAAATATCTTAACTCATCAACTCATAATTGAAATCGATAAAATATTTTTACTTACGTTGTGCGTCTAATTTTTTTTTTCATTAATTGTTAATAAGATTGAAAATGATTATGTTTTATGATCATATTTCATTTTATTTCCACATTGCTTAATTTCACATAAATGACCGCGTTTACCTTTAGATCATCCTTTATGTTTAACGTGGATTTTTGAAGTAATTTATTTGATTTAATTTTAAACATTTAGGCGTTGTTACTAAGTGTATGTGATTGTAAATAGTAACACCAAAAAACAACCGTTTAATAGCGATTGTTCATGCGCTCAGAAATATGATGAGTGTGGTGCATAAGCTAATCTAAATTGAAGATATGACTGAATCATCAACTTTCTAGCCAGTTACTTGACGGGTGAAATAAGTAGCTGCTCATATGCGATCGTGCAAAGTAAACCTCTCTTTCCGGTGCAAATCCTATGGACTAAATTTTGGTGTCTTAGTGTGTCCAGCAAATCCACATATAACACATATATTTATTTTGCAAATATGTTAGAGTAAAAGTTGCTTGAACTTATTTTTAGAATTTAAGGTAGTTTTTGGTTTAAAAACGAGTTTTGAGTTTTCTATTTTTAAATATGTATGTCAAATATGACAAGAGTGAAGTGATGATGGGCAAGATGAAAAGAAGATGGAAGGACGACGGAGGGGATGAATGGACGTGGAAGGATGAATTGTTTCTCGTGCTTTTGTTATTTTTCAAAACACAGAAAATAAAAAAGTTTTCTAATTTGTATGTTAATTTCGTTTTTTGAATTGGTCGTTTTCGATAATATACTTAAGTTTTATGTTTTTTTTATGGATGAAAACCCAAAACTAAAAAATGCCAAACCAAACACGGCCTAATATGTTCCGATTGGTTGATTGGTTGCTACATCAATACCGTACTTTGAGTACATCTACTTTCTCCTGCTCTTCATACTGTACAAATAAATATCTCCAAAAGAAAAGATTCAAATATGTAATGAATTGGGGGCTAACATGCAAAAAATACGAATAGTACAAATCTTACCGTCCAAATCTAGATATCAGTGCATTAGCAGCCTCCACTCCTACTCTTTCCCTATATAAACGCCTTAACTCTCTTCACTTTGAACCATTCAATTCCAATTCACTTTCGCGATACTGTTTTTTCTCATATCCCGAAATATCGGATTCTTGATTTGCAATTTATGCAACAAAAAGGCCGATCCTTCAACCGCCGATCTCGTAGCTTTTCCAGATCTCGCATTGCCATTGAAGGATCATAATCTTCGAATAATAAAACTCTTAACTAAACCCTAATTAACTTAATCTTATTCCTAACCATAATCTGTATCTTGACAAGACAATGGCGGCCATCATCAGTAAGATTTTGAATATGCGTCTAGAAACTTGTTTTCTGTATGTTTTTTTTTGCACTTGAATCTTGATAATGGTGGTGACGTAGAGTTGAATGTAGATTCTTATCTGTTTTAGTGTTCTTTTTTGTGATTCTAGGTTGAAATATATTGTTTTATATCAAGGTTATAGACTGTGTGATGTAGATCTGAGTTTTTTGAAATAATCAATTAATATTGTAGCCGAAGCTGAGAGGGAGGTGCAAAAGAGTTACTGGATTGAGCATTCAAAGGATTTGACAGTTGAAGCTATGATGCTCGATTCGAAAGCATCTGATCTTGACAAAGAAGAGAGGCCTGAGGTAATTGTATGATTTTTGCCTCTATTGCTTGGGCTTAAAAGCAGAGAGTTGGCTCGATTAACTTTTTTCCCCTTTGCCCATTTCAAAAAGAGCTTATTTGGATAGGCTGGTTATATTCCCATCACACTTTCCTCTTTTCACATCCGGATTCAGTTTTAAAAAATTATAACATCCTACGTTTTTTTTCTTTTTGCCTTCCAATTTATATCGAAATGTCCAATTTTTTTAAAACCATGATAAAATATGATGAGGTCGGTTCACGAACTTGAACTTCATTCGGTCCAAACTATATTATTATACAAATCTTGCTAGACCCTAACTAGATTATTATACGAACCTTGTTCGGTCGGAGGGAGGTTAGTACACAAACCTTGTTTGGACCGAGCGAGGATTTTACACAAGCCTTTGTTCTATTGAAGCTTGTTTGTTTCCCTTGAACGTGATCTGTTTTATTTTGAAGAAAGAGACAATTTTGAAATATTAAAATCTGATAAAGTGGGGGGCGGAGGGGGGGGGGGGGGGGGGGGGGGTGGTGAAAGAAGAAAAGCATGATGCAAGTAGAACTAGTCATTTGGATAAGCAATTTATTGTTTCTCCCAAAACATAATCAGTTTTTGACAAAGACAAAGGACGTGGAGAAATGTTAATTCAAGCACTAGTTAACACTAGCCATTTGGTTGCCTGCAAGCTCGTATATGAGCCATAGTGACATTAGTCGCATCACTTTCCCCAAATCAACCTAGCCAATAGCTATGCTGTTTTTTTGGTCTAAGAAAGCATGGAAATCAATTTTAAGATTCTTTGTGGACAGAGACATGACTGCATAATTTAGATTAGCTAACTAAATTAAATCTTTAATTAATAACTGTCAAATTTGGAAACAAAAAGATACATTCAGTTTTAAGATTCTTTATGGAAAGAAAAGATATATTCAGTTTATGGCCTAAAAATAACAGATTAAATCTGGTGATCTCTTCACCTCTGGTAACCACCTTTATATAAGATACAGATTACTCATTTAGCATTCTAACAACCAATCATAGGTTCAACTTTGTGTTGGAAACTATCAATTGGGTTTGGTCAATATTGGAAACTTGAACTGAGTACTTTTTTCGCGTCTGTTAGTTAGCTTGTTAGTTATGTAATGTTTCAATTTGAAATTTTGCAGTTTTAGGTACTAAATAAGAGGGAAAATATATATAAACCTATAAACATATAATTTAGCAACATAAATTATTGCTAAAACCTTCACGACATAATCCCCTTAAATGTACATAGACAGCTCGATGTTAATAAACATAATCAAATCTATATAACATAACAATAAAATCCCTCCTTGGGAGTTTGTTAATAATTTACTTCTCTGATGGTTATCAATATGCCCTATGTATCCTGATAGTACGATACACCTTTAATCAGGATATTGTATGAAGGATTAGATAAAATTAATTCCATATGTGCAGATCCTCTCATTGCTTCCACCATACAAAGGAAATTCTGTCTTGGAACTAGGAGCTGGTATTGGCCGTTTTACTGGAGAATTGGCTAAAGAAGCTGGTCATGTCATGGCTTTGGACTTTATTGAGAATGTCATCAAGAAGGTATAATCCCTAATGTCTATTGTTTATTTATTATTAATCAGTGAAATTGGCTATAATGCATGTTTCTTACCTAGAATCTCTGCTCAATACTTAAATCAGCTGTTTGATTTTTCTGTCTGCAGAATGAAAGTGTAAATGGTCATCTAAAAAACGTGAGTTTCTTATGTGCTGATGTAACCTCACCTGACTTGAACATCGAGCCAGAATCTGTCGACTTAATTTTCTCAAACTGGTTACTGATGTATCTTTCTGATAGTGAGGTGAGTTATCTTATAACATCTGAACAAGTCTATCTCTACGGAGTTGGTTGAATTCTAAACGACATAGTTACATAAGCTGTAGTTTAAACTGTTAGATATCATCTGTAAAATAATCACAAATAAAACAAAATGAATACTCATACATCTAATGCTATCTACCTTCCTATCTTTTGCACAAAATGATGATCGATTTATTTGTCTCACTGTATGCAAGATTATATTACTTTTAATGTACAAAAGATCAACAATTTCAGAAGTATGTTACTACGTTAACTTAGAATCATATTATATATTTACTAGATAGTTATTGTTCTGTTTATGTTGAAAGGTTGTAAAGCTGGTAGAAAGAATGGTGAAATGGTTGAAAGTTGGTGGATACATTTTCTTCAGGGAGTCCTGCTTTCATCAATCTGGAGATTCCAAGAGGAAAGTAAACCCTACACATTATCGTGAGCCTAAATTTTATACTGAGGTAATGTCTAGCTTTCTTTGTTTTTAGCAAAGATCATCCAGTTGTAATTAGATATGCATACCATGTCTATGTGTAAATGTAGGCTATTTGGAACTTCAACTGTTAGACTGTCACTGGTGTTCCAAGTGTTCGTGTTCTTCAATTCTTTGTTCTATCCCTTGTTTCTTGCATTTTTATACTCTTATTCACAAATCTGTATCTTACTATTCACGTAAAAATATACACATTTAGTAAGCTGATTGCTCTGTTGATGTGTTTGGGCTTGATTGCATGTCTTTTGTCTGAACTATATTAACCTTGATCATGCTTACATTTAAAATTACATGTTTAATTGATTTGTTCTATTCCTTGTCTAATTTAATAACAATTCAGTAGATAATTTCCAACTTGGTTGAGCATGAATCATCATGTTACAATATTTGGATAAGAGGTAGAAAATTTTGTTCTCTCATTTGTTTCAATGCAATTAAGTGAATCTCAGAATATTGCCTTCTTTTTTTCTTTTCTTTTTTTGTTGAAAGATTTATATAAGATGATAAGTAATACGACCCTTCCCATGTTTGAGGTGAAATGTAGAGATAGAGATTCCCCAACATTAAGAAACATATTAATCACTACATTTCAAACTCATTTGTTCTGATCATTTCTTTTGGTAAAATTTGGTTTACCTGTGTGTAGATATTTAAGGAATGCCGGACCTATGATAATGAGGGAAACACCTATGAACTAACACAACTTACTTGCAAGTGTGTTGGAGCTTATGTAAGGAACAAGAAAAATCAGAATCAGGTACATCTATCTCTCTAATTTTTTAAACTGTGCATGTGGATGAATATGAGGCTGAATAATGTTGTGTTTAAAACGATATAGATATGCTGGCTTTGGCAGAAGGTTAAATCAGACGATCATAGAGGATTTCAGCGATTTTTGGACAACGTACAATATAAAACAAGCGGAATATTACGCTATGAATATGTTTTTGGAGAAGGATTTGTGAGCACTGGAGGCATTGGTATGTGCTTAGTTTACATCTGTCTTGACTAGGAAAACAGGTCCTGTAAAGTTTTGGTACACAATCTATTGGTTATCTTAATGGGTCTTAGAAATTTGTATGCTTAATGTGTGAACAGAAACTACGAAAGAGTTTGTGGGAAAACTTGAGCTCAAGCAAGGACAGAAGGTTCTAGATGTGGGATGTGGGATTGGTGGTGGTGATTTCTATATGGCTGAAAATTTCGATGTTGATGTGGTTGGCATCGATCTTTCCATAAATATGGTTTCATTCGCACTGGAAAGAGCTATTGGAAGGAAATGTTCAGTTGAATTTGAAGTTTCCGACTGCACCAAGAAAAATTATCCTGATAACACATTTGATGTGATATACAGTCGTGACACCATCCTTCATATTGAGGTATACATATTATCCTAATTCATATGCTTGCTGTGTAAAATCATATATATCTGATGTTCATATTTGACAAGCATTAAACAATAACAAAGTTTGATATGGTCCTTTCTTCAAAAATAATAGTATTAATATAGGGGCTTTGCACAAAAGGTCTCTATTTCTGATGTTGTTACAAGAAAAGACCCTGTAGCAATGAGAATGTAAATTAAATCCTTGTTTTTTTTTTCTAAATTAAAAAGCGCAAACTAGCTTGCGCTTTCCTGATTAGGATAATCAGGAAAGCGCAAGTTAATTTATGCTTTTCAAAATTTTCAAAAAAAAAATTAAAATCAGAAAGCGCAAACTAGCTTGCGCTTTTCAAAATTTTCAAAATTAGAAAGCGCAAGTTAACCTGCGTTTTCAAAATTTTCAAAAAAAATTTCAAAATCAGAAAAGCGTCAAGTTAATTGCATTTTCTGTCAGAAAAATGCAAGACACCTTGCGGATCTTTTTCAAAAATAGAAACCAAATTTACATATCCATTTACGGAGAAACTTTTCTTATAACAACATCAAAAATGGGGCTTGTAGCTCTTTTCTTGATTAATACATCCAGTTGTGGTTATGTGACATCAACATTAATATGTAGTTCATTAAATTTTCAGGACAAACCAGCTCTTTTTTGTGATTTTTTCAAGTGGTTGAAGCCAGGAGGAAAGGTTCTTATTAGCGATTACTGCCGAAGGTCTGGAAAGCCCTCTGATGAATTTGCCGAGTACATTAAACAAAGGGGCTACGATTTGCATGATGTAGAAGCTTATGGCCAGGTTTACTCAAATTCCATATGTTACAACTTACAAACAGTAAATGCTAATTACTAAGTTTGCCTTTTTATATAAAAAATGACACCATTACTGGAATGCTTGGTAATATATTTTACAATACGGTTGAAGCGTAAGGGCTTGAGCCTAACAACTAAATTGATTTGAATGATGAACTGATCAGATGCTAAAAGATGCTGGATTTCACGAGGTTATTGCTGAAGATCGAACCAAACAGGTTATACTTAAGCCTTTATATATCTCAATGTCATCATATAATTGTAATTTAGTGTGCATTGCTGATCTCCTTGACTATTGTTATAGTTTTTGGAGGTGTTGCAAAAGGAATTGGATAAAGTTGAGAAAAATAAGGACACGTTCATCAAAAAGTTTTCACAGGTTTGCAATCTTTTATGCTTACAAATAGTATAATATTTCATATCTCAATTGAAATATGGTTTCTCATTGCCTTATTTTATATTTTCAGAAAGATTATGATGATATAGTAGATGGCTGGAAAGCAAAGTTGAAGAGGAGTTCAGAAGGAGAACAAAGGTGGGGACTGTTCATGGCCAAAAAGAAGTAAGGTTCCTGTACCTCGGAGAAAAGGGGATAAAATATCACTTGGTTGGATGATATTATATTTGTATTTCAGCATGTTTGTTACTGGTTTTAGCTATAAAGATTGTCGATTTGCATTATGATTTACTAGTTTGCTCTACGAGATAAACAAGTGTGATTGTTAGTAATATTACACAAAACTTCCATGCTTTGTGTTCTTCTCCATGTAGCATTGTGTGTTTGAATAAACTAAGCGTTGGTTGAATCCGATTCGAAGTATTTTACCTTCCATAAATTCCTACGAGGAAAAGCTCTTATATCTTATTATTTTCATTCTACCGTTTTTTATTTTCTCATAAGGTGTTTTCTGTAACAAAAGAAGATGGCAAAGCATATACCATGTCGTATTTGGTTTGTAGAATAATTGCATGAATTACGGTTGATGAACCAGTGAAATAGACGAAACTGTATCAAATCTAATTAAAGTGAACCAGGCTTAAAAAAGTCTTGGATGTTCATCAACGCCTCATCTCCTGCTACTTAATTGGGACATAACCTAGCCACTTCTCTTCCCATCTCCATCCCGTCCATCTCCCTCAATGCCTCATCTCATTGGTTGCTGCTCCTCATTTCTCAGGTTCGCACTAGACCCCTCATCAAAATGAAACCAGGCTTCATTAAATCGCCGAATCCAGATCCGGATTTATCCGCTAATAGCTCAGACCTTGTTCGTCTCCCCCCTTCGCTCGATTTTTCTAGATAAAAATCTTCCATCAAAAAATCATCGTCCTCGGGTTTGGAGACTTGAAGGAAAAGTTAAAGTAATTTTTGACAAAGACGTGTTTTTCTTTGAATTCTCTTGTCCAGATGATAGAGCGAAAATCCTTGAATCAGACTCATATACCATTTTTGATAAAATCTTTATTATCGTCAAATGGTCCTCCACAATTGATTCGGCTCGAGAACAAGTTCGGTCTATTCGTGTTTGGGTTACGCTCGCTAATATTCCTTCTCCGTACCAAACTTTAGAAGGCTTAGATTGGCTTGTCAGCCATTTAGGGAAGCTGATATGTTTTGATGAGACTACCGAATGCAGGGATAGACTAGCTTATGCTAGAGCGTTGATTGAGATTACCCCAAATAAGGAACTTCCTGCTTCCCTTCCCGTCTTCCTTTCTGAGCATGTTACTGGTCATGTGGTGGTCTCTTTTTTATGGAAACCCCCCATTTGTACGACATGTCAATCTTTTGGGCACCTAGCCTCCTCTTGTATACACTCTTTGATGATTAGTCTTCCTGAATCGCCTTTTCCCTTTCCTCCGAAGATCCCTATTCAGAAACCCCTTGCTAGAGAATGACGAGTGAAGGTGCCTATTGTGGCCCTTGCAATGGTAGCATTGTCAAAAATGACTTATACTGACCCAGCTAGCCTTATGATTCCCACCTACACACCTGCTGACGAGGCTGTTGCTATTGCCGCCTCTCCTCCATCTCCATCTCCTCTACAGGTGGATATTCCACAAACCACTGTCGATCTTAGTTTGCTCGATCCGGATGATCTGGATAAAGGTATAGACTACAGCACGGTCCAGACGGCCCTTGTGTCTTCTAACTATGCTCCTCCTTGATCCTCTTATGCGTTTTCCATACCTTTTCTAGTGTTTTTTTAGCTATGTCTTATTTCATAGCACTTATGTGTTTTGGGTGTGTGTTGCAATGTGAGTGAGTTATATGCTGTTATTGAGGTGTCACTACCTCTCACCTGTGTTTAGTTGTACAAATGGTACGGCCACTATAATCCGATTGCATGTGCAGAAAAATCAAGTGAACCGCTTTCGTCTTTCTCCTTCATTTTGTAACAATGTGTATGTTAACGCATATTAGGTTAGAATAATTAATCTTTAATTGTTAATTAACTAATTAAAGTGAAATTGTGAAAATTTGGTTGTTCCTTATTTTTAGATTTCACACGTGAAAAAGTCATTATCAAAACATGTTTTAAATTACATTCTTATTCATAATTTTAATGAAAAAAGAATTTCGAAAATTAAATATGAACATTAATCATGCAGATATTTGCAGAGTTTTCTGCAAATTTCTTAAGACTTATCCGTTCTTGACGAACAATAACAGAGCATTTGAGTGGGGAATTTGAGTGGGGAAGTTGGTTGAACGGAGAATGCGTTTGTATGCTGCAAGCGGAGAATTTGAAATGTACATTTTAAAATAAAATTAATTTATATTTAATTAATTATTTGTTTTTTAATTAACAATATGTATCAATAATTTGTAGAAATTAATTAATTAAATTATAAAATTTTAAATTATTAGAATTTAGTTCAAATCAACTCAATAATATAGAGCACTTTGATATGATCATTATGCAATAAACCGCGTTTCCAACGGATCTCATTTGCAGAAGTTATTAATTTTAGAATTTATAAAAAATTAATTTTAACTTAATTAAACATATATTAACAGCAAACAGACCTCATTTGCACTTTCAGCCAACGGGCCATTTGGTCCGTTACCGTTTCCGATGCGCATGTGGGAACGGTAACAAACCATTTTCTTTTCACGAACGGTACCTTAGGATCCGTTCTTTACAAAGCGAGTGGAGTATTTGAGCGGGACATTTGGACGAGGTATTTGAGCGGAAATGTTGGTTGAAAGGGGACTGTGTTTGGTGATGGAAAAAATGTATTTGAGCGGAGTATTTGAAATGCATTCTTAATTTTGTTAACGAGTGTTATGGCACGCGCTTCGCGCGTGAATTGTTTTCTTTATAAATTACATATATTTGAATCAGTCAAAAAAATGATTTTTTTATATATTTTCAAATGATATTAAGATTTTTTTTTGGAAACAAAATGATATTAAGATTTGTATATTTGTAAAGAAGTATTTTGAATTTGTAAAGGATGTTTAATTTTAGATCCCATTTTTAAAAGCGTTTTGAATTTGTAAAGCATGTTTAATTGTTAGATTCTACTTTTAAGGGCGTTTGAATTTGTAAAAAATTTAATATTAGATTCTATTTTTAAGCGATTAAAATTTAATAATATATAGAGGGGTGTTTTTGGTAGTTCACGTTGATACCAAAAAAGTGTGACACCAAAACTATTACAACTATTATTAAAGATTTATAGTTAATTAATTATTTGTTTTTATTGTGCAATATGTGTTAAATAATTGCAGTGAAAATAAAATAAAAGTAAAAGAAATCGAAATACATTAAAATAACTTAAAAAAATACAACTATAAGCAATGCATAGAAAGTACAACATTACTACAAATATTTGAAAATTCTATTTGTTGGCACCACCCTAGTTTATTAGATACGTTTGGTACTCTTTCACGTGCCGTTTACCTGCAATCACCGACAACAACCAACTTTTTGCTTGCTCGTCATTAAGAACATTGAATATCTCTCTATTATCGGATTGCATAACAATTGTCAACGGTTCACCAAAATCAAATTCTTCTCCTTCTCCAATTCATTGAAGGCGAGCAACCATATTTGTGTAGATTACAAAATTTTATGTGGAATCTACGTTGTTTATGTTGTTGCATGTCTTCGGACATTCTGAATCCCTACGAAATTTTTTCATATGTTTCTCGTGTATTAGGTCAATGATCTCGTGCAGCTTCTCATTGGTTTCTCCACAATGTCTTCTTCCATTACTTTATGCTTTATTAGCACCGGAAGATGATACAACGTGTGGAGTTTGTTTCAATTGAGGATTGTTTGGTCAATTCAAATTTGGAATTTGTCCATACTGAGTACTAATTTCATCAAGTTGGCTATAAAACCCATCAAAAGCTCATGTTCAATCAAATTGGGTTTGTGTAGAGGGGTTTGTTGTTGCGGTGGTTCTTCGTTAACAACGGGCGTATATACTGTTTTTCCAGCTGCATTCGTCCATTGAAATAATTGTTGCAATCAACTCCAAAATGCCAATCGGTCCTCTTTTATATTTTAAAATAATCCGCCAAAACTCCTATAAGTAAAATCATAAAAAATAATAATAAAACGTTAACATATGCAATATAACAAAAAACTATGATGCATGTATAAAATACATTTACACGACCATTCCACCATTCCTCGCTGCCCGTAATAGCTTGTCTTTGAATATCACAGTCAGAATAAGTCTTGTTGCATAAAATTTTCCATTTAATCCATTCTCTTCCAAGACTATCGTATTTATGTCGGACTTTTCTTTCGTCTATCGATCCAATGTACAAAATGTTTTCTATAGCGTGGTTGAACTTTTCGGCCATAGCTTTGTGCACTTTTTTTTATTACTACCATAAGCAGCATACGCTTCAACATCACATTTCAACAGAATTTGAGTAGCTTCAGACGATCAATTGTGTGGACTCTTTCGGGCGTTATGCGACATTCTTAAGTTTTAAAATTACAAAAGCAAGCAAAAAATATATATTATAGATACGAACAAAATATACACAGAAATGTAAAAATATATCCAAAATGATAGTCATATTGATGGATGAAAATTGTTGATTTATTGTATTAGAGGTGTTGAGTTTGAGGTGATGAAGGAGGAAATATATAGGAGAAGAGAGGAAAAAGAAGGAGTAGCCATTGGGGGCTAAACGACAGTACACGTCCGACATGATGGACGCAAACGCATCATTTCCCCCTATTCCACACAACGGGCTATTTGGGGGAAATGGACCATTGCCGCATCGAACACATGGGGAATGAAAGCTTGGCAAAGAAAGACGACGAACGGTACCTTAGAAATAGAGGTTATTTTATTATATGTTTTCGAGGGTGTTTTACAAAATTTCTGCACGATAAATTAGAATAATAATAATTTGAAATTATGTACAAACTTTAGACTTTGGCTTGTTAGCGTAGACACACTATGGACTCTAGCATATTAGTTTTAAGCAACCCATGCCATTAACAAAATTAGTTAGGTTTAACCGCCGTACAAATTGTCACATAAGTTCTTCATGCTCCCTCTGATAAACCTCCATCAATATCTAATTAAGTAAAAATAATAGAAAAGTACATAAATAAATTATGGAAAAAACAACATTGAAGCTAACAGCTAGCCATAAAGCAATCAAATTTGGATTCTTGAGATATTGATGTTGAAATCCAGTCCGCACATCCTACGTGGGGGCAATATATGAGATTGGCCAACACATTTTATAACAACATGAATTCTTTGTTGCTACATGTGACCAAACTCATATATATACAATACCACCTCCATTATTTTTCACGACATGAGACTATTCTTTTCTAATATGCGTCCATTACCCACACACAATGCGAGACACCCCAACAAATCTCCACCTTGACTCGCATCTATCTATGCGTCTTCCAATACGCCAACACGATACATGTACCATATCGAGACTTTGTTCCCTTGTCATTTTACCAGATCCACCATACCATGATCTAGCTACACCTTAAGTCTGACTACTTAAGCTTACACTGCTAGTCACCACGATATACAGATCACTTGCGCATTGTCCATTGTCCCAGGCATTACCATTGGCTCCGATACCATGTTGAAGTTCTAGGATCCGTCCGCACATCCTTTTGTGGGGAAACATGAAGTTTGGTCAACACCTTTTAACAAAAGGAATCCCTTGTTGTTACATCTGACCAAACTCATATATAAATCACTCCACCTCCATGATTTTTTCACGATGTGAGACTATTCTTTTTCCAATATGCACCTATTACCCATATACAATGCGAGACATCCCAACAAATCTCTACCTTGGTTCATTTCCATCCATGCATCTTCCACCACGCCAACATGATGCCTGCACATATCCAGACTTTATTCCCGTGCCATTCTACCAGATCAACGTACAATGATCTCGCTCCACTTTAAGTTTGACTACTTAAGCCTACAATGCTAGCCACCACGATTTATAGATCTCTTGCCCGTTGTCCATTGTCTCAGGCGTTACCATCGGCTCTAATACCATATTGAAATCCGGTCCGCACATCCCTACGTGGAGCAACATATGAGTTTGGCCAACATCTTTTTAACAACGGAAACCCCTTGTTGTTACATATAACCAAACTCATATATATATATATATATATATATATACTGCATCATCTCCATTATTTTTCATGATGTGGGACTATTCTTTTCGAATATGCATCCATTACCCACACACAATGCGAGAACCCCAATAAATCTTCATCTTGGTTCGCATACATCTATGTCTTCCAATGCGCCAACACGATGCATGCACCATATCGAGACTTTGTTCCCGTGTCATTCTACCAGATCCAACCTATCATGATCTAGCTTCACTTTAAATTTGACTACTTAAGCCTACACTGCTAGCTACCACGATATACAGATCTCTTGCGCATTGTCCATTATCCCGGCATTACCATCGGCTCCGATACTATGTTGAAGTTCTAGGATCTGTCCGCACATCCTTTCATGGGGGGCAACATGGAGTTTAGTCAACACCTTTTAACAAAAGAAATCCTTTTTTGTTACATGCAACTAAACTCATATATATACCACTCCACCTCTATTATTTTTCATGACGTGAGATTATCCTTCTTTTAATATGCATCCATTACCCATATACAATGCGAGACACCCCAACAATTGATTCATGGATTTGCAATAGGGGTTTAAGGCAGTTGTTTTTGGATATAATCTATTCTGGATTTAGTACCATATCTCGTTATGCCTTTTCAAGCTTATAAACATGAATATTGGTATGTAAATGTATTTAAGGTTTGTTTGGATCATTAATACATCATAGATCAATTGTTAAATGATAGGTCAACAACTTAAACATGTTATGTTATGATAGAATCCATTATTAAATGTCGTTAGGTCATCCATGTTACGTTTTACGATGGTATGGTAATAGTCTGATGTTCATTAATTGCGTATTGCATGCGTATTGTTACATACATTGTCGGTGATAGAACCCCGATTGTCCGATGATGGATTTTGGATGTTTGGAATGGGTTTCACATTTTCTGAGGTGACTAAATTGAAGTAGTTCCTGAAATGGAGAAGTGTGCCACTAGGACGAATGAGATGAAAAGTGTTGGTTCGAGATAGCCAAAATTTGGGTTAGTCTCATGACGTGGGTCAACTTGGTAAAAAGGGATTGGTCTAAGAGGGTCAGCTAGGGAGTGGGTCAGTCTAACTGAGAGTATGCTAGAGCATTGGGGCGGCGGTGATTGAGTTAATGTTATGCCCTGATGGATCCAAATTGGTTTGCAGCGGATGAAATAAATAGTCCTATTTTGGATCATAATGGGTCTAATACGTCTACTACGTAGTATTAGATCCAATCTAGTTAATTTAAATAAAATCTAATTTTATTTAATTGTCTGATTTAATTAATTAATAAGTTAATTAAAAATGATTTATATATAAATTATGAGTATAACATAATATACTGTTATATGTTTATAACATGCAACTGCAACATAATAATATGTACATAGTTAATGTATACGTATATAGACGTTGGGATATGCATCTATAACTTATACATTCATCATATATGTGCATTGGTAGACTCAAAACATTATTCAAAATACATATAAATATTTATATAATTTTGAAATTATTTATATATTAAAGAAAAGTAAAATTATATTTGATTAGATTTTGACCAAGTCAATAAAATTTAATTCAAATTTTAATATCTAAAATATTTAATTTTGACCAACTAATCTATATTAAAATTCAAATTTAAATCTATAAAATCAATTAAAATATCTGTTCATTAATTAAAATGAGAACACACACACACATACACACACATATATATATAATAAAATATCTTTATTTTTGAAAATAATAACATAAATTATTTAAAAGTGCATAAAAGAATTAATGTACGTGTTTTGTTATAAAATGAATAAAATAAATATATAATTATTTTCATTTCGACCAAGTTAATTTTTTTAAAATCCAAAACCAATTTATAATTATTAATTTTAATAATTAAAATATACATATATAGATATATTATTAATATTAACACTGTTTAAATAATTTTAAAAGTATAAACATTATTATATTATGTTCGGCCAAAACTAATTTTTTTGAACTAGAATATATTCTTATATATATATATTATAAACATTTAAAATACATATAATATATACGATTTAAAAGTAGTAAATAACACTTTTAAATTATCAAAAATTAATTTTAACATCTAAAAATTAATAAATAAATCTATATTATAGATGATCGAATTATTATTTTTTGGATTTTATTTATAGATCAAATAAACAATATCAAACAATATAGAATATATTATATATATATACATACATACATACATACACACGTGCGCGCGCGCCCGCGCGCACACACACACACACATATATATACACCCACACACACACGTGTGTGTGTATGTGTATATATATGTGTGTGTGTATGTGTATATATATATGTATGTATATGTATATATATATAAACTCAGTCAACTTTGGAAGACAACAAATGTATATACAAAATTGTTATATAGGGATAATATAATGTATCAAAGATAAATTATAAGATATATACCTTAGAGGGGATAACCTTTAATTGCACCTTATTTGAAGAGATCTCTTAGATTTAGAAAGAGCCGATCCAATGGACCTTGTAACGATCTAGACTACAACTACTTTTATTTAATTTAATGTTGTTTTATGCTAGATAATTTGACTATGGGGTGGAGGGGAGCATGTTGCTCACCGCCAAGAGAGAGGGAGGAAGCAAGAAGAAGAAACAAATGAGGGGTACTCCATTTAAATAGGGAACGAAGAGGAGACAAATTCTCCTCCTTTTACTCTTTCTGCTCTTACTAATTCTTAGATCTAGATCTAGTATTCAATGCCAAAAAAATCCTATTTATCCATTTTATGGTTGGCCACTATGATGGTTTTCATGGGCGATTAAAATCTCTAAGCCCGTTTAGTAATCAACATAATCTAAATGCATATTCATATCGTATATCGATAAGTACATGTATAAATTATGATAGAGTTAGGGGTAAGCCCTAGGGGCAATTATGTAATTTATTGTAAATTATTAACTCAGTAATGAAATATTGTTTGAAATAAAAAGTATTTTTCTTTCTGTTATATACTTGTTATAATGTGTTATAATTAATTAATTTAAGTACATCTAACAGAAAATTCATAAATGATATGTTTTGTGATAGTAATTACAAGGTATTGTAATCATGAGAAATTTTTCACAATATAACAAATACATCATTTTAAGTATTCCTAGTCAAGTTGTATCGAGACTAAATATCGATACATCTATTGAGACTAAAGTATGTAACGCTTTCTAAAGGTTGGACAGTGTATTACTCATGGCTGCTGGAGGCACTAAGAGGTTATGTACTGATAGTTATTAGATAACTATGGAATGATCCACTCGATAGTTTTATGTTAGTTAATATGACCAAGGTCAAACATAAAATATTGATGTGACAATATTACACAATTCGCTTGAGAATATCATTGAGCTTTGATATGGAAAATCCACTTTGATTATAGTTAAATCGTGACATGACGTCCATCGAACGACTATAGATGGGTCGAGTGGAATCATGTAACAACCCGCATATTTATCGATTTTATATTTAAATATAGCATCGTTCGTCGGATTATAGTCCGGAAAGCTACTTTTTGCAAACAGTCGAATTAGGACTCGAGACCACTTCCATTGAGTTCAAAATGCCGTTTGCAACCTTTTTGAGTATAAACTTTGATATGTTTGGAGCTAGTCAAAAATTTGACCATTTGCACTTTGGGTTTGGGTTTGGGTTCAGCCCCTTTGCCAACTTAACCCCCAAATCTGAACCACTTCTCCCCATTCTCCCTCACTTCCTCCTCATTTCAGTTCTTGAGCAACAATGGTGAGTGGAATGGGAAATTAAAACTCCAAGCCCTAGTTCCTCTTGCAAATCCAAATTCTTGCTCCAAATCCAAAGAGAAGCTAAGGTATGCATCTCCATCCTCTTCTCCAATTCATTCTCTCTTTGATTTCAGAAAATTCCTAAACCTAATTTGGGAAGTGTTTCCTTTTTAAGCTTAGATTCAAGCTTCTTGTGTTGAGATTGAAGTGTGGTTGATCTTCCCTTGTCTTCAAGCTTCTCATTCATTGTTTTTGGATTCAAAGGTGAGATTTTTATCTCACATCTTAAACTATATTTATCTTCGATTGTTAGGTATGAATTCCTAACACTTATTCTTGTGCAATTGCACTTGGTTTGGATTGATTTGGTGAATATTCCAATCTTTAGTGTTTTGAGTTCAATTCTTTAAAAATCCAAACTTTGATCTTTGATCATGATTTTTGTGATGCATTGAAGAGCTTATAAGGCCGGGTTGTCGTTAGGCTTAAATCCTTAGTGCCGTTGCTCGCGAAAATGCAATTTGGTTGAGATTTGGCCATTGAACTTGGTAAGTTGGGCAGTGCTGGAAACAGGTCCGGCCGACCGAGCCCTGTAGCCAGTCGACCGACCTGCTTCCAAAAGTGCTAAGCACTTCTCTATTTTGGGTTTGGTCGACCGGCTGCAGAGCTCAGTCGACCGACCTGCTTCCCGAACTATTTTTCAGAACAGGGTCCGGTCGACCGAGCCCTGAAGCCGACCGACCGACCTGATGCTGTTTGCCTATTTCGCCTATTTTGTGTGATTTCCAACTTTAATCGATTCGTGTGGTTTCCCTATTGTTGTTATCTTTTATTATCATCTTTGATGACATCTTTCTTTGGGAATTTTGGAAATATCCACTTTGATGGATTTGATATCGATTTCTTTGGAATTTATTCACGTCTTCGAATGTGAACTTTGATGATTGATTGTTTCTACAATCATTTTGTAACTTGTCTTCGAAAGGTCGAACCCCGTACCCCCCTTCGTAGGGGATCTTATCTGAAAAACATTCATCAGAATTTCTACTATGATGGTTTTAGGATTGATTTCTTTGGACTTTACTCACGTCTTTGAACGTGAATTGATGTGATTCGATTTGTTTTCAACAATCGTTTTGTGACTTGTCACTTTAAAGATATGAAGGTTTCAATACTAGTAGTAGATATCAAAACTCTTTCATCAAAGCGATTTCAACACTATTTTAAATATCAAAAGTTCGTTTTCTTAAAACCGTTTTCCAATCTACTAGTATATACAAGCCTTTACTTCACTCGGATGAGAAATCGACTTAAATGACTTAGTAAAACGAGTGGTATGAAACGCTTGCGTTCACTTCGTCGGTTAGCTCTTGGACTTGTTCGATTGAACCCTTTTGTAACAATTTCCTAGTGGAGATCTACAGTTTGTTCGTAAATATTTAAGTTAAGCTAGTGGTTATGGGACATGAAGCTAAACTCATATATTTACTAGCTTAGTGTAATTGACACTTCCTTATGATCATGACGATCATTTTTTGTGATTTAGACTAGCGATTGAGCGATGTCTCTTCTTCTGCGAGGGAGACTATACCCCGTTTATGTGATGCTTCGCCATCACATATGTAGGGTAGCACCCTACGGTCTTCGGGCCATTACTGTGTGGAAATTTAATGGATAGCTTCCATGAGATAGCTTCTCATTTATGTGTTTTACGTGTTGGTGAGTTTGTTAACTCCCTTTCATGTGTTAGGCCTTCCCCCTTTTTATGTGTTTTCTGGATTTCTGGTGATGATTTCTGGAATTTTGTGCTTCACCAATTTTCATGATTTTCATTGATATGATATCAGTTTTTGTGCATTGGTGAATTTATGTGTTATTGACTTGTTATGAATACAAGTTTAGGGTATGATACCCTATTTTATCTTTGAGAAGATTCTTGTGATATTGATTAATCTTTTGTTGATTATCATTTACATACTTATAGTAGTATGCCGTTATGGTTATTACATGTTCATGTCATACCTTTTACTTTATACCATATCATCTGATATTTATAGCTAGACTGATCCGTTTATTATTTTCTTATAAATAATACTCGGGTCAGACCGAGATGTTACAGGTGCTTCTGCTTGACTTCTCTTTAGGATTATTCTGACTTTTGGCCAACTACATAGATTAGTAGTTTTTGGTTGTACACTTTTGAGATATAGACTTTATGATGTGTACTTATTCTTTTGTATAGAACGTGATGCTATTCTTTTGTATTATCGTGGATCTTTCTGACCACTACTCTGATGTACACTTTCATGTGTTATATATATTTATTCATATCTTCTTCCGCCTTTGTGATATGGATGTCTGTGATTGATTTATGTTATGATTATTTCTATGTTTGTTTCCGAAGATTATATATAGCCACCGTGTGATAGCTTTGTGTTTGTATCGGTATGTCGGATTTCCTCCTTAAAAGATATGCATTCTATTCTATCTGACAGCACTACATCGCAGTGTTCTTGGTTAGCGTGGGTATAGAGGTGGGGCGTCACAAATCATTTGAAGTGAAACACCATTCAATAAAGAATTCGTCTCCTTAGTTATATGGGGTTAGTATCACGATCAACTAAAGTTAACCCAAAGTCAAATCTTTAGCTTGAACGATTCGGTCAATAATAGTTGTTATTATTGAACCATGGACTTTGTGTATGCACTATAAAGTTGAATATGGACAATATTGGAATTTTAACAATTACCAAATTCCATAAATCCTAATGTGATATGCTTTTGACTATTAAAATTGATGTAAATAATTGTCACTGCCGGGTCATGTTTAAAATAATTAAAATTAGATTTTACTGAACTATGTAAGTGATAAATTTGGCCACAATATCACATCACTAGCTAAGATGACATTTAAATGTTAATATTCAAATTGTTTAATATTAATTGCTGACCGAATTTATACCCGAGGGCCACACAATTGAAGTGTTGAATACTCCAATTACTACCTGATTTAATTAGTTGTTTTAAATTAATTAATATTTATGAAAGATTAATTATAAAATTTTATTTTATTTGTGACTTTGTGTAGATCGATATTAAAAATAGTATGTATATAAAAGTTGTATACACATGTATCGATATACGATATCGATATGCGTTTGAATTAGATTTAAATATATTTTATCTAATTGGGCTTGATGCGGTTTATAGGCCCAAGTTTGGGCAATGATGGCCGACCATGGGGATGAAAATGGGGTTGATTATAATTCAAAATGGTTTGAAATAGCAAGAGGAAATAGTGAATCTGGATCCACTTTTAGCTCCTCTCTCTCCGCTATTTAAATCCCTTTAAACCCCACTTTTGGTTCTCTAACTTATTCTCCCTCATTTCTCAATTCTGGCCGGCCATACCCCCTCTCATTCTCCATTGTTTCTAGCAATTAAAACACAAAATTAAATAAAAACAGTACATCGGTGGTTGTGTGCTATCAGTCTGGTAGCTCTTTCTGAAAGTTTTGGATACAGATTCAAGGAGTCAACTGGTTCAACGTTTCAATGTTTAGGCCATAACAAAGTAATAGTTTTATTTACATTCACACACACAAATATTATATATATATATATCTCTATGTGTGTGTGTGTGTGTCTGTATGTGTGTGTGTATGTTTATCATGTCATCCTAGTGCTTTAAATTGTATGTATATTATTATGAATCCACCTATGTCTGTGATGTCAACATTGGATGAATATATATATATATATATATATATATGTTTGTATGTATGTGTATACGTGTATGTATATGTACGTATGTATTGTATATATGTGTGCGCGCACACGCGCGGGTGTGCATATATCATTCGGCCAAAAATAAAAATATTGTTTTAAATTTCTAAATTAAATAATAATCTAAAAGCTTTTAAATAAAATTGATTTTAAAATATAAATATAAGTATGTGATATATATATATATATATATATATATATATATATATATATATATATATACTAGGTTGGAACCCGTGCTTCGCACACGGGCAGTCGTGTAACAATATTGGTAGTTTAATCAACGGCGGTTGTAGGAATTAATCATGTGGTGGACTATATTTTGCTCTCAAACATTATTTTGTACCCGTATACGTGATAAACTAATCTTTAATTACCAAGGTATTTTTCATGCATATTGTGGTAATAACTTGTAAAGAGGATGTCATTTTATATAATTATATTTGTTTTCTTCAGGAATTTTCTTTTTTCTTGTTCTTTTTCGTACTTCGTACGTTTAGATATTTTATTGGTTTTGTAAGAAATTTTGTATAGAAAATAAGTTAGTAAGGTCACATTATGTAAGATGCAGCGGACAGTTCATTAAAGTTATCACTAATAACGAATGAAAGATATCCAAATCTGATCCATTTTTAAACCTTAAAAACATCGTTCCTTCATTCTTTTATGGCATTAATGGTGCTATTCTTTTTATGTTATTTTACACATTCGTCTCAGCTTTTGGCAGGTTGTTTTGTTGTTGAATAGGATAATTTTTTAATTTAGACCAATTTTAAGAACTAATTACAAATTTAAGCCGGTACGTTTTCTTTTTAAATTCTGGGCGGCATTTGAGATGCCTCCAGTGTGAGGCATTTCAAATGCCTCCCATATTTTTTTTAACAAAATAGTTTGCGGCATTTGAAATGCCGCAAACTATTTTTCTTTCTAAAATGTACCGACGACATTTGAGATGTCGCTAATACACGCGGCGCTGATTTGGCACAAACTGATCTATTTTTGTAATAAGTTTTAAAACTGGCCTAAATTTGTAATTAGTTCTTAAAATTGGCCTAAATTAAAAAATTATAATTCAAGATAGTTAATCATGTTGTCTATTTTCTTGCATTATATTTAATTATGTTCCAAATTTAGGTTTTCTGCCAAATTTTATCGCATCCCACCCTTACAACATGTGAGGTGGAGCCTTGGCGCAATGGTTAGGTTACCTACATGGTGATCTGGGCTACCAGGTTCGAGTTCGGAAACAGCTTCTTTGCAATGCGAAGGAAAGACTACGTACGTTATCGACCTCTTCAGAGCCCGCTATCGTACCGGAGCCTCATGCATTGGGTTCCACCTTTCTTGTGACATGTGTCATTATCATGCTTTGTGTTTTCAGGTTGAATTAGCACCTTTAGAAGTACAATAGTTATTCATAGTAAAGTTTGAATATATTACAGTAATAAAGTCAAATCTAGAGGTGGGCTACAGCCCAGTTGAACCCACCTTTGATTCCGTCGTTGAGTTCAAAGTTTGTTTGGTTGTAATTTTTGTCCACTGTATGTAGATATAGGCGTAACAGCAGTGGTAAAGGTATCAGTGAAGAGTATATTCATGATAATATGTAAGCTATTGTTGGGTTATTACATTGATGTTTCATTTGCGGAATAACATGCAAGCACGTATGTTTGTTTCTATTGTTTTTAAAACAGAACTATACTTTAAAGAGAGTAGCACCACTTTATAACAAAACCAACAAAACCCAATACTTTGCAGCTGGTCAGTAAACACATATGTAAAGCGGCTATCCAATGACATAACAATGCAGAACTGCTATCTAAAGGAAACCAGCGGGAGCATTTGAATTCATTGAGTAACACTCATGATCTGACATGAACACCAAGATTACATGTTATATTGTTCTGTCTAAACTTATGAGCAGTACCCTGTGCAAAGAGCGCAACAACAGGTAAATTGATCGGACATAATATATATGTCATGATGGTAAGTTGAAGTTGTGCCTCATATGAACAGTAGCAAGTGGTGACTAATAAGTTGTGCATGTGGACATAAAAATAACAGTGACTTCAACATTAGTTCAACATGGCAGTATTAAGTATTAACGTAAACTAAGAATCCAAGTGCAGATGCAGTAAATAGCCAGCATATAAATGCATGTCTAGTGAAAGATAGTAAGAAAAAAACAGGGGAGTAATAAGTGCGAGTTCAAATAACAGTGCGTATTTTATAATAAGTGGGAGAAAGTAAATTATAAAAAGTAGGTTAAAATACAAACAAAAAGAAGATACTGTAACGACCTGAAATTTTCAACCATTCGCATCCATACATATCGGATTTAAATTGCTCAAAATATCAGATTGTTAATTTAAATTTGGCAAAACTCAACATATACAGTAAATAAAATAATCACAGATCACAGGCACAGAGTAATATAACAATAATGCAGCGGAAATAAAAGAATAGTAGTTCATGAAGCTACTATAAATATATATAAACAAAGTTATATAAGATACAACAGAGATCTCGAATACATAGATGTCTCAATAAAATAGTCAAAATACAAGATCAGAATACATCGTTGGAATCAACTGAATAACTGAAAGCTGGATAGATGGCTGGATCTCCAAGCGAAGCTCCAACTCCAAAGGCGAGTCTCGAACACTGAACCACTCAGTCTGACCCGAGCATAAAGCAAAACACAAAACACTCGAGTCAGAATTAACATTCTTATATCAATAAATCCAAATCAAGTGAAATATCAACTGAAATACAAGTAACTTAAAGGATGTTTGGGATAACCATCCTATAAGGATCCGTTAAACTATCTACTATGTAGTAATATATGCTATTATAATAATGTCTAATAGTAAAATAAACATACTTTTAAATAGCATTAAGGATTTACATTTTCCATCTTAACACGTAATAGTCCCAGTAGTCTATCCAGTATTAGCATACTCCCAGATCGGGGGCTACCCTCAATACTCCACAGGCTACGGGAGAAAACCAAACTCGTAGTAAAGCTCGCTATGGTAGGTGACACGGCACACAAGGCAATGCCAGGGTAGCTATACCAATTAGGCATCCGGACTGGTGGTAACGCATAGCAGCCACTACCGCTCACCTCGGAACACACTCCCAATCAAAATCGAAGGGTGGCCACCAAATCAATCACAAAGTAATAGAATGGTATCGAAGAAATGCGTCCGATCAGAGGTGCTACCTCATTGGTCCGTCGATCGCTCCTGTTTTAGTCACCTTATGCCAACTCACGGGAGTCGGGTCCACGTATATACCTCAATAGGAATCGTCGCCACCATCCTACTTCATTCTGGAATCTCCACCGCGTACACAGTTGTTAAAGTGGTTTTCGGTATCGACAGAGAGTATGCCCATATCTAATTCCGGTCTCTTTAACAACCAAACGTTATTATAACATGACGGTCATTTCAAAATAGTTTATACTTCAAAACCAAAATATCATTTCTATTTTAAAACCCAAATCAATATGATATCATTTCCATTTTTAAAACCCAAATCAATATGATATCATTTCCATTTCAAATATATCCATTTCCCAAAAATCATATCACTTTCCAAAGTTATAACGCTTTCGAAATCATAGTCTTTTAAAATCAAAACACTTTGGAAATCACAGCTTTGAAATCATAGCATTTTGGAAATTATAACATGTTTCCCTTAAACAGTTTAGATATTAAAATTAGTATATATAATAAAATAGTTTATAAATAAAATAGTTTATATAAATAGTTATAAGCTAAAATAGTTTATAAAATAATTTATATTAAAAATGATTTATATTAAAATAGTTTATATTAAAATAAATTTATAAAGTAAAATATCAATAGTTTTCAATATAATTTTAAATTACTTATAAAATAAAATAGTTTCATCGACTTTCACAAATCGATTCAAATCAATTTGAATTCCAAATTCAAATTTAATTAAATCTAAATCATCAAATTTCAATTCTAATTCAATTAAACATTTTCAAGTTATATCGATTTCAAATACCGATTTGAACCACAAATAAACCAGTTCAATTTCAAAATATTTCAAAGCTTCAAATATTCCACATTTAAAAAGTAAATTCGATAATTTTATATATATATCAATTCATTTTCTATTATTTAGTTTTGAAATATTTACTTAATTATTTCAATATTATTTGAATACAACTTCAATTTACAAAATATCCTATTTAAATTCATATAAGTTTGAAATATCCATTTAAGTCACCTTTAATCAAATTTCAAGTTGTAAAACACTTCTTTAAAATTTCAAACTCAATGAATTTCAAATCAAAATTATTTAAGTATAATTCTTAAATAAATATAATTTCAAATCAATTTCAAATTTATCTTTACAACCTGAATCATTACAAACTCTATATTTGAAAATATAAATTTTAAATAAATACTTAAACCTATTATATATCAACTTTATTAAATGAATATTTATCAAAACCATATATTTCTTTTCAAAACCATAGAAATCATTTTCAAAACATTTATATATAGACCAACGGTGTCTGTATATAATTTTCTATCCTATGGTCAAGTGATACAGATATTTATCATTTCAATCTGCAATTTAAATATATATATACGGGTATATATCTTTTCAACCCGCAATCCCAAATTCAATTCAATGAAAATCGCTTGGGTTTATCATTTCAACCCATAACGATTTTCTCCTATTCTATAGATCGTTCGGGTATGTATCATTTCAACCCATAGTGAATTCTATACTAACAGGGAACTTGCAGAGTGATAACAGATATGATAATAATATAACAACAGTAACATGAATATATCATCAGTATAAATAACAGATAATAGTGTCAGATGTCACAGGTGAACAGATACATATAAAGGCATATATATAGCAATGTGAATAACTAACAGCAGCATATTTCAATTATCGTTTCAATTGAAATCAAATTTAATAAATATAAGAACGTTAATCGTGAGTGATTGCTCACCTTTCGAGGCTAGAGATAATAGACAACAGAATAAGCTGCGAATTCCAAAGCAAAATAAGATTGAACGCGAATTGGACGAACAAGGCTGATAATGGAAAATCGATAAGAACGATTAGAGTCAGTTGATATAAATTGAACTAAATATATATTATTCCTCTGAAATAAATTTAAAACATATATTTATTTTCAAATGTATATTAAATCCCATACTCATAAAATAAAATATATACATTTATATAACTTATAAAATATATAACTCAGAACAATATATATATATATATACTGTATAACAACATATCAACTTATACTACATACTTAACATATATTAACACACAACTTATATTATATATAATATGTTCCATCACCTCATATTGTAATAAACATTAAATGTATATACTTTAGTACAAAAGTAGGCAGGCCAACATAGATAAAATGAAAGCTAACAATCTATACAAGTTTTGGAAATATAAATATTTTGTGGACAGATTTGTCGACAAAATCAAAATAAAATAAACTTTCGTACACTAATGTATTATAACTATAACACTTAAACCGGCATATATATATACATTACAATAATAATGTAAACCAGATTCAAACATATTAATATATACATATATTTTAAAATAACAACTATTCTATACATATATGATGAAGATTTTTTTTTGAAACTTTAACCTTTGTATTATATAATAGCATGAACCCATATTATATATTTATAAACTAAAAAAAATCAAACTATATATTACTGCATATATAGACTTACATACAAAATATATTTAAACAAATATATACACACATAAGTGAATGATATATATATATAAGCTAAACCCATATATATTAATATATAAAACAAACGCATCTATATATAAAGCTCTGAATAAACAGTATACATATATTACACGTACGGCTATTATTAGTATAAATCATATAAAATATAATATTAACATATTACAAAATTTATATAATTTAACAGAATATATATACAAGCACCCAGATAAATGTTGTAAACTATATATATGCTATTATATAACTACTACATAACTGCAGCAACAAAATATAACTTACGTAAAGTAAAATATACTTTATATATATAATATTTGACATTAGATATAACCAACCTTAAATATACTAACTTCTTATATTATATATACAAAATAGGATATAAACCAACTTATATACGTAAGTGCAATTCAAACTATCGAAATAACATAATAACAGATAACATATATAACTAGTATATAATACTTATATTTAACTTCATATCACAGACCTAACACACTATAATACTGTTAAGATTTATATGAGTCGATACGAAAAAAACTAATATAACTTATATAAAACAACTTAAACCCATATATATAAACTTTACAAATAAATAAATAAACCAATATATACCTTTATATAAGATAAGATATGAACCTATTATATATATATATATACTTTATGAAATAAACAATGCTATATATATTTAAAACCAATATTTTGTAAAACAAAAATATTACTCACCATATATATATATATATATACATGGTTGCTCTCGGCTACAAGCTAGTGGAACGGTGAGGGAAGAAAGATGCTCGCTGTGCTTGCGGCACCATCAGGATGGAGGGGAGGAGGCATGGAGGTGGTGAGTGGGTGATTGCCGAGTGGGTTAAGTGTCGGGAGTGGGAGCTCGGCAGTTTGCAGAAGAAAATGAAAAGAAAATGATGTGGCCTTCCATATATACAGGCTATGCAAATAATAAATTATAAGATGAAAGAAATAAAACGTGACAGAGAAGGGATGAGAAACCAAAGGACACCGCATTAAATTTCACTAGTGAATTGCAAAAGTCAAACGTAAATTTTCAAGAATATTAAAGGCTAGTGGCCTTAGGTTATTCCTGGAAACAAACGAAAAGATACTGAGCTAAAAGGCAAGAGACGGTACTGATACGGTTACCGTTTACGCAGATTTCGCTGCGTACCAGACTTCAAAGCACATAATTTGAATATACCGTAGAGATCAGCACGACGAGGCGATCAAAATGGTATACAGATATTAGTGGTACGATCATCCTATCAAAAGTCGATAATCGGTACCAAAAATGCTGCTATTCCGTACGGAAAAATCCAAACGAAGCTAGAAACATCTGAAATTCGCGAAACGGATTACACAGTCTTATTCAGAGTGTTCTAAATAAATTTTCTCATGTTGACATATTTAGGTTTCAGAACAATTTTATTATCATCAATTTTTAACTGATATAAATTGAAATAAAATTACACGAAAATAAACTTCCATATTTTTGGATGAAAATTTACTAGTTGCTATGTTAGAACAGATGCATTTCAAATATTAAATTTTTATTTCAAAATTCAATCATTTAAAATTTCACAAAATTTCAATAAATTATGTTATAAAAACCAGTTAAATTTACGGGTCATTACAGATACAATGCAGTAGATAGAATTCAGAGAGAAGAAAGAACAAAGTTACAACTGTACATAAAGTTTAGAAGATGGAAACAAAAACAAAGATGTAGGGTACGGTGTGGTGGTCCTTGTAGCAGTGTATTGTGAATCAGGAGGGCAGATGGTGAGTTGAGCAGAAAATCAATCTTTCTTCTTATCTTCCTTTTGCCTCTTTGCTTGTTTTGTACCAATGTAGTCAACGGGTTCCACTGTCTCGTGTTCCACTGCGGCTTCGTAATCCTAGTACCATTTATAGAGAGGGCAGTTTAAGTTTTTTGTATGTACAGTGAAAAATCTATACATACTGTAGTATCTGTAGTTTGTGTTATTCGGTATATAAATGTTGGATTTTAATCTGTAGTTTGTTCAACGTTGTGCAGGAGTTGAGTTGAAAAAAGAATAAGTAAGAAGTGGTGATGCAAAAACAGAAGTGTCAGTTGTTGTTGTACACATGCGCAGTAAAATGATTGAGTGGCAAAATTCGATCAGATAAATTTTTCCTATGAAAGTGTACATGTACCATTAATACAACTTAGAATAATTGACAACTATATTATAGTAAAAAATAAAATCTTTTCGTGGTTAAACATAAAAGTACTGAGAATTGAATGCTTACGGTGATAGTTATTCCATGTCGCGAACCCTTCCTACCTGCATTTCGTAGTAGTATTGTTGTCGGTTGTTTTCCTTTTTCGTAGTTCTTATCTTCATTCTATGTTTGCGGAAATGTTAATTAGACAAATTAACTATTGAACATGTATGATATGTCATTTTAATCTAGTGTACAATACCTAAGTGATGATTTTTTTCCTTCTGTGATGCATCAGTGCCGGTGGTTGGAGTTGTTACATGGAAGCATCATTGAGCGTATTACTTTCCTTAGTTTGTGTTATGGACTGTGATGGTGTAATTAAGTTAGAAGGAACATGTAGAGTAATAACTTTTGTTGAAGTTTACGGGCTTCAATGACAAAATATTGGATACAAATGCAATACTTACCTCAGTTTTTATAGTGCACAGCCTTTGTCTTTAGTCTTTTTGACCATTTTTCTAGTAGTTAGATATGTATCTCTGTTATTCATTTCGTAGTTAGTAGGTTTGAATTCAAATAGGGCATCCACCCCTGCATTTCTATCAAAAATATTTTGAACTCTTTTGCTCTGTTTTCCTGGTCAATTTAGTTACCATAATAAGGATGAGTCATTGATGATACTAAATTTTCGAGAAGAAGTGGGTAAGTGTGTAGTAGCATGTAAAAGCACAGAGTAGTTTACAAACCATGTTAGAAATCCTTATCAGCACATCAAATGTTACACCGATAAGTGCTTCTGCTTCTCGGTCAAAGGCGGTGATGGTCGACGACATTGATGCGTCTAAGATATCCATGAGTAGACAATATATGGAGCAAATGTTTTGTAAGCAGCCTATTATGTGCTGCCGTAATTATAGTAAACAAAATGTATATACCTATGGATTGGACTGATCATTCAGAAATACGCTTGTTGCAAATATATTGTTCGTCTTCCTTTTGGGCAGTTGACTTGAAAAGAACGCAGCATAAGTAGCCACAAGGGGAAGTTGTTCTCTACTTCATAACTGTTGCAGTTATGATATATTTTTTACCCTAAAATATCGACAATAAGTGTTATTACGCAGTCATAAATGCAACGAAGATAAATAAACTATGCAGGATTCACAGTTTGTAGGTAGTGGAGTTTAGCAATATATATACACACGTATATGATTATATGTGCCTAGAGACACACATATGTACTGACATATAGTCATACAAATGTATACATGATTTGATTAGAGAAATATAATGATTCATTCATCAGGTAAATTACATGGTCATGTTGACATTTTGCATACACAATTTGCTATAGAGGAAATGGTACACGGACAGAACACTGAATCAGTAGTAAAGAAATAATCAACCACAAATCGTAGGTGAAACATTTTTTACTAAAATAAGTAGAGGAACACATGTAAAAAGATGAAACAACAGAACGTTACAGTAGCTGATGTCAACTCCATCTTATAAAAATTTATATTTATACAAATTAGGAGAAGCAAAATTTTCAAATACAAAACTTTCTCTTCAAAAACAACTTGGCATGGAAAATTATGCACTATTTACGCTGGATTATTATTTTGGCTACAAAGTTTCTTCATTAGTAAAACATTACAGACAACATAGCCCAATAAGTATCCTATAACAGAAAAAAAAATATCATCGTATAGCAAACAGAAAATAAAGAACATATTATTAAGCTATCTTTTAATAAAAGTCGTAGCGTGTGTTTGCACACTAACAGTCCATAATTCGGCAGGAAGAATTATGAAATATTTAGGATATACAATTATTTTTTTATGTCTTCTTACCGAAAGTTGACACATCCATGTGTGCACCATTAGGCGTCCAGCTTTCTGTAACGACCCGATATTTTGGACCATTCAAATCGACAATAAATCCACACATGTCTGACTTGAATAATTCAAAATAACAGATTGTAATAAAAATTTGGCAAAACTCAGCATATGCAGTAAATAAATCAATCACATAATCACAGACACAGAGTAATACAATAATACGCAGCGGAATAGATAAAATAGTAGTTCATGAAGCTACTATATAAACATCAGAGTTAGAAATAAAATACAACAGAATATCTCAAATGGAGTGAAGTCTCCAGTACAACAGATGACTTCTCTGAACAAATCAACTAGAAGAGCTGAAAGCTGAGGCGATAGTTGGATCTCCAAAGGAAGCTCCAAACTCCAAGGGTGAGTCTCAAATGCTGTATCACTCGGTCTGACCCGAGCGTAAAGCAAAACACAAAACACTCGAGTCAGGATTAACATTCTTATATAAATAAATCCAACTCAAGTGAAATATCAATTGAAATACGAGTAACTTAAAGGATGTTGGGATAACCATCCTCTAAGGATCTTCAGAACTATCTACAAGGTGGAAATATACATTTTAACACCGTGGTCATTTCAATTTAATTTATACTTCAAAACCCAAATATCATTACATTTCAAATATAACTATTTTCCAAGATAGTATATATATTAATTAATTTAAAAGTAAAGCATTTAATTTTCTCAAGTCTTGCCAATCGATTCAAATCAACTTCAAATTCCAAATTCAAATTTATTCAAAGCTCAATTCCCATTTTTATTCAATTCAGTTTCTAAATAACAAATTCAATTCAAATTGATTTCAAAGACAGATCTGAATCACAAAATAAACCATTTAAATTCCAATATATTTCAAAGCTTTAATATTCAACCATTTCAAAGTTAAATTAAACAGTTTCATATAGCTCTTGATTTAACTTCATTTATTATTTAATCAAGGAATATTCACTTAATAAATTCAATATCATTTAACTAGCCTTAAATTACTTTTTACTAAATATTTCCTTAACTTTATTTTAAACAAGAAATATTTATTAAGTTACTTAAATCAAACCCAAGTTATAAGTCATATCTTAAATTCCAATTTCAATAAGTTTCAAATCGTTTTAATTAAATAAAGTTCTTTATTGAATACAATCTCAACTGAATTCAAATTATCTTTCTAACCTTAACTTATTCAAATTATTACCAAAGTCTATTTTGAAATACATTTTAAATACTCAACATATTATATGTATTAAATCCATCTTAATTAAATTAAATATCATTATTAAATCTATATATATCATTACCATTTATATATAAAATTTTAAGAATCAACATTTGTTAAAACCATATATTTCTTTCCAAAACCATAGAATTCAATTTCAAAATATTTATATATATATGGACCAACGGTGTTTGTATATATATTTATCATATGGTTAAGTGATACGAATATTTATCATTTCAATCCGAAATTTAAATATATACGGGTAGATATCATTTCGACCCGTAATCCCAATTTCAATTCAAATGAAAATCGCTTGGGTTTATCATTTCAACCCATAACGATTTTCTCCTATTCTAAAGTCCGTTCGGGTATGTATCATTTCAACCCATAGTGAATTCTATATTAACAGGGAACTTGCAGAGTGATAACAGATAATATAAAATTTAACAACAGGCATATATCATCAATAAAATAACAGATACTGGTGTCAAATGTCATAGGTGAACATATACAGATAATAGTAATAACAGGCATATAAATACTAGATACTGGTGTCAGATGTCATAGGTGAACATATACAGAAAATAGTAATAACAGGCATATAAATACTAGATACTGGTGTCAGATGTCATAGGTGAACATATACAGAAAATAGCATATATAACAATTTAAATAACTACAGCATCATATTTCAATTGTCGTTTCAATTGAAATCAAATTTAATAAATACAAGAATGTTAATCGTGAGTGATTGCTCACCTTTCGAGGCTAGAGAGAGAGACTCGACGATAGAGTGAGTTACGGTTCCAGACATGGATTTCAAAGCAAAGCGGGATTGGCCCGAATTCAACGATCAAAGCTGATGTCAGGAATAGATGGAAATGATCGGAATCAGTTTGATAGGAACCACAAAAATATTTTAAAATCATTGTTTTAATCAAGTGCGTATATTAAGATCAACATATATTTAAAATAATATTTTTCATTTTCAAATCGATGACTTAACTTTAATATCGAAAATAAAATATAACTTTTACATCTTTTTTTTTCAGGCTAATATGCAGACCCAATAGAGATGTGCAACAGAATTATAAATAAATATGCAGAAAACTCATATGCAGACAAGGGTATATATTCATGCTACCCAAGATAATTGCAGATCCAAATATAACCCATAATATAATATATGACCTTATACTATCAGTATATTATTTTAACATAAAATATACATATTATATCACAATCATTATTATTATTCTGTTTTAAAACATTCTCAAAATCACTATAAAAGCAAGATGGTTCCAAGAAAGTTTCGAAATATATATATATATATATATAAACACACATTGACAATACTGTTATTATTATAACTTATTACACTTATATCCTAAAAAGAACAGTCTTATATCTATATTCATCTACACAGTGACAATATACTCTAACCTATTAATAGGTTTCATACTATAACATAACCCTATTAAATACTTATTACATTATATACATATAATTCAATTTATAATTTATATATGAACAGCAATTACTACTATGCAAAATAACCTATACTTTATGTCCACCTACAAACATCCAGACTTCAAAACTTACGTATATTAACTAAGGCATATGTACTACTTATAATAAAAAAATATCATATAGACTTTATTTGATAAAATCCTAGTATATACATATGAATGCATTGACATCTTACCAAATTTAAACATAGATTCCAACACACTTATCCCTGTATACAACAGGTATGCAGACTACCACAGAAGAATGCAGGTTTTATTTATGTCCAAATATATGGATTAACTCATACATAACTTAGACTATGCTCAAATAATCATACAAAAGGAAAATGATATACATTAATTGCCACAGGATAAAATTTGTAAAATATATATAAGCATAACATATAAATATTACCCGAAAATACAAAAGGAAGCGCACATTTCTCGGCCGCAAGATAACTCGTAATATGAGGCGGAGGAAGGTTGAGATGATGATGGGTAGGCGTGGCACACGAGGCGGAGGTTTGCATGGTGCCAGGGGTTGCTCGCGCAAGGGAGAGGAGGAAAGTCTGGGCTGCTGGAAGGGTTAGGGTTGAGGCCGGAGGAGGCACAGAGGTGGAGCACATGCTAGGCACGGCGGAAGAGAGAGGGGAAGTGTGCACGGTTTGGTACTGAGATGGGGATGGGGTGGTTCCTTGTTTTGGGGTGGCCTGCGTGGTGGGTTTGCTAGACGTGGGATCGGAGTTGGTGATAGGTAGGGGCAGTGGGCGATGGTGTTGGCGAGGCTGATGGGAGGCAAGGCCGAGCACGGAAAAATGGTTATTAGAAAGGAGGTGTTGGTCTGAACGAGGTGGAGGGAAAGGGCTGGGTGGTGGTGTTTGCCACGCACACGTGAGTAGAAGCAAGGGATGGGAGGTGGGTGGTCTGGGTCGTGGATCCGAGGCTAAGGTGTTGCGAACAGTGGCCGGTTGGAAAGGTGATGCAGGAAATCAAGGGCTGGGGCATAGGCGAGTAGGTCGACTTCTAGAAAAATGAAATAGAGGAATGGGATGTCTGGTTCGAAATTTTGAAGAGTGGGAGAAGAAGGGAAACAATACGTTTCCTTTTTATCTTTGAGGAATGAGCTTCTGAAAGGAAATGAAATTTTGCAAAAGTGGAAGAAAAGATGGATACAGAGATTTATAATTGTATATTTTAAACAGGCAGAACAAAAGAATCAGCTAGCAATGAAGTTTACGTTTGGAAAAGAGGAAACCAAAACGTTGGAATTCACCACTAAAATTAAACGGATGACCGTTGATTTTGCAAAAGTTATTAAAGCAAATTATTACATTGCTTAGGCTACACGGAAAAAACAAGAAAAGCTAACGGTCACAATTAGTGGTACCGTTACAATGAACGTTTTATTCTTTTCGGCGTGCACCGGATCTCAAAATGCAGAGTTGAATATACCGTGGAGATCAGTACGACGAGACGATCAAAACGGTACACAGATATTAGTGGCACGATCATCCGATCAAAAGTCGATGATCGGTACCGAAAATGCTGCTATTTTACCAGAATTAAGATAAACGGAGCAGTAGAAGTCCAAATTTGGAAAAACGAATTTCGCAGTCTGATTCAGAATGATCTGAATAAATTTTCTCCTGTTGACATATTTGGTTTCGGACAACTTTTAAATTCACTGTTATTAACCGGTTTGATTTGAAATGAAATTTCACAGGAAAATAAACTTCAATATTATCAGATGAAAATTTACCAGTTGCTATATTAAAATAGACGTATTCCAAATAATAAATTTTTAAATTTCAAATTTTATTGTTTAAAATTTCACAAATTTCCAGTTAAAAATACTTTTAAAACCATTAAATTTTACGGGTCGTTACACTTTCTTTGTCATCGATCTGTGTACGAAAAACAAAAGGTAAAATACAAAAAACAGACGGCCATAGGATGCAAAGGCAGTGACATAAAATACTTGGTTATAAAGCAATCAGTGGTAAATGTGTGAAAGTAATAAATAAAATACAAAAAATACAATGGCAAACATAAATGAATATTATAATCTGGTCATGATGCATCCACCATGAAGTCGTACAAAAACACAGTAGAACAGATGCATCAGTAAAAGCATAACCTATAAATGTATTATCATCAGTTTTCACTCATTTATGCATACTCGGTACCGTCTACATCTTAGATAGAATGACCAACTGTAGTATCCATCTAAGCGGAAAACCACCATATCATTATTGAATTCATATAATTGTATATAAGTAAAACCGCCATATCACTATTATATGAATATTGTCATAAACCATTGAATTACATGTTCTTCTGTTTACCTAAAATATATAAATCATTTTTATAACACAAATTGAGTTACCCTTTTGTAAAAAAATAAATTCATTCATCCTTTTTTGAAACAGCTGAATTCACCTATCTTTTTTTATAAAGATAAACTGTTTGTAAAAAATATAAGTGCATCTAGATTTTTTATCAAGTATGACTGCATTTATTTTTATTATAAATATTAAAATACTCATTGTCCGTAATAATTATTTCAATATCCCTATGCTTGTCATAAACCATTGAATTACATGTTCTTCTGTTTACATAAAAAATATAAAAATCATCTTTATAACACAAATTCAGTTACCCTTTTGTAAAAAATAAATTCATTCATCCTTTTTCTAAAACAGCTGAATTCACCTATTTTTTCGATAAAGATAAACTGTTCATAAAAAATATAAGTGCATCTATAATTTTTGTCAAGTATGACTACATTTATTTTCATTATAAATATTAAAATACTCACTTTCCCTAATAATTATGTGAATATCCTTATGATTTTACTTTTTAGAAGCAAGGGTGAATAGTTTTACCACATTCTTAGATAATACATATATTGCTTGCAAAGATTTAGACATAAAGTTAAGGAAAGAACATATATTGCCTCAGATGAGTTTATAGTTTATACACATTGATTTATGTGCCTAAAGATAAATGGAAACTGACCGATCTGATAGTGTAAACGGAAAATTAATGATCTGCTTGTTTAACACAAGGTTTGACTTACTGGACAACAATTATTAACTTTGTCAACGTGCTTCTGTAAATCGAGGTCAATATAAGCAGACGAACCAAATATTAATTGTACTCAAGCACATGAGGACTTCCAAAAATATATTGTTTGAAGATTCTAATGCCAAAAAAAATAAATTTCGAGCGTACCTCAAAATTTGACGTTTTTGATGCAGGTGAAGGAAGGTCCAACCTACTGTAAATCGAGGTCAATCTGTTTTGGGAAGATGAAGAACAAAGATATTCGAAGATTTTGAAGCAAAAAAAAGAATTTCGAGCGTACCTCATAATTTTTCGTTTCTAATGTAGTTGAAGAAAGGTCCAAGCTACAGTAAATCAAGGTCAATCTATTTTGGGAAGAAGATGGACAAAGATCAACATCACTTTTTTTAATCTGATTTTATCAAAAGATTTGAGAATTTTTGTAATACCAAAATAGAGGACAGAAACATGATTTTTTCGAGCTTACCCCATAATTCTTAGGTTTTGATGCAGCTGAACAAAGTTCGATGGTACAGCAAATCGAGCTCAATATGTTTTGGTAGGACGATGAACATAAATCAACATCGATGGTTTTTAATCTGATAGTATCAAAAGATTTGAGGTTCTTTCTAATACCGAAATTGATAACGGAAACTTGATTTTGAGGATGACGGCTGTACCGATCGGTAGTCGATGGTTGAAATGGAAGCTTGTTTGATTTTATGTGGAAAGTAATTCGATTTAGGGTTTGCAATTTTATGTGGGAGGTAATTCGATTTAGGGTTTGCAGTTACGAGAACAATATAAATATTGATTACCGTATGAGGATTAGGAAAACATGCGTGCGGTTCGCGGGGTTCTTTTGTTTTAATTATTTTTATGATTTATATTCGAAAATAAACGTCAAACGAACGGGAGAGCGGTATTTTGAAACGGCAGCGCTTTGTTTGTCCACGTATTCATTTTGGAAATTGTGCTTTTAAGTTTAAGTAATATATATATATATACACACACATGATATATTTTTTGGAAATAAAAAATTATATATATATATAATTAAAATTCATATGTATTTATATATAATTTATTTTAAAATATAATTTATAACCTTTATATAAAGTGCACATAATATATATATATATAATAGAATTATATATGTTTTGAAATTGTTTTTTTATAAACAATTCCTTTTTAAAGGATTTCCGTACTGAAATCTTAAAAAACAATTTTGAAAACCATAAGTTTTAACAAAAAAATATTTTGTTAAATATTACTTTGGCAAAATGTGTGCGTGTATATATATATATTTACATTTAAAATATATATATTATTGTTTTATATTGAATTCCTAAATTTTAAAATATTAGAATATGTGTGTGTGTATTTGCATAAAAAATATATTTCTATAATATATAAATGTGTGTTTGTGTGTATATTATTTAGAAAAGTAATATATTGATTTGGATTTGCAACTAGCAGATATTTTGTTACGCAGATCTAGATTGGAAATTTAAAATTTAAATTTAAGTTTAAAATATTTATATTAATATTTATAATTATTTTTTTATAATGTCATATATATATATATATTATATTGTACTAAAACTACACACACACACAAATATATATATGTATGTATGTAAAACTACACACACACAAATATATATATGTATGTATGTATGTAGACTGTAATAGCATGACCTGAATATCAAGTATGAGAAGCTAGTAGAAATTTTAATGATGATCTATGTAAAAGTTATATCAAAATATATCGGTGTGCAAAGAAACAACTTTGTTTATAATAACAAGTATAATGTGCTGATCCGTTATCGAGCATCGCGTATAAAAGACCCATCGAAATCTTAAGTATACATATACGCAAACACACACACACACACACACACATATATATATATATGCGCTTAAATCAAACAAATATTTATATACCAAAGTATAAAAGACAGAACATAAAATTTTAAAAGTATAACTGTATATATGTAATAAAAAGACAAAGATTTGTAATATATATTCATGCATTTATATATACTTTGATATATAAACTAATGGCACATATATTTATATTTATGCACATGTGGTTTAAGGGTATAAAACAACAACAAAAAGGGAATGTTCATATAAGTATATGTATACAAAATGACAAATGTTAATAGGCTTATGTGTTACCTAAATTTTTCTTTTTCATACATTTGTCATCTTAAGAGGTAGATAACTTGAGCTGGAAGGAGTTTCTTTGTTGTAAATAAGATTATTATGGGGTCTAAATGAAAAGCATTACACCTATAAAAAAGAAAGCACCCTCTCCATCTGAGACAAAAAGCAAAGCATTTCTTTTCTAAATCACTTCACATCTCTAATCTTCTCTTAGTTTTAAAATTTTTCCACTACAAAATAAATAAATATAGTTAAGACATATAATGCTAAGGAAAATAAGGAGAGTCAAATACTACATTCAAACAACATTGGGATGAGAAAAACTATTTAAATATACATTTTCATGTTATTTTCATGATGTGAAAGTAAAAACGTTCAGTATAGATAATAGTAGTTTAGAATTAATTGAACATCTTACAGTAATTTGGCCACAACTTTTGCCAATCTAGACGGATTTTAGTTTCCTTTACTATTCTTGAAAGCTAATTCAAATATAAAAAACTTTCATTTAGACCATTTTCATAACTGAAATCGACTGCAATGTCGGATATGTTCTCTGGCCGTAATGAATATGATGACCATTAGAAAACACCTTATTGTATATTGAGCATAACTTTTGATTCCTTGAATGGATTTTATTGAAATTTGTCACGTTGGAAAGATAATTTAAATATCTACAAATTTTTATACTCTTTGTCAAGTTCGAATGGTTACTACCTCATAAACCAGTTGCAAAGGGACAAATGTTTTTGGAAAGAATTTATAATTCAAATTAGATACCTTTCAGTGCAGGCATCATAACTTTTGACTCACATGATATTTTTGAGATCCGTCAAATGATACGGAAAGATAATTTTGTTGGCTAAAACTTTTATATCATCGATTTTTTCTAATTTGATGGTTTAAGAATTCAAAACTGTAGTTGAATGAAAACTATAAAATCCGACTTTATTAGTTTTGAATAAGTACTTAAAACCCTTTTAGTTCAAAGGTGATAACTTTTGATATATTCAACCGTTTTTGATGACATTTAATTTGTTGGAAAGCTGGTTCGAAGCTCTAAATTTTTTTGGTAAAGACTTATTTTAATTATGAAGTTTAATTTCTCGAAAACATATTTAAACATTAGAAATGTTGTTCTTTATAAACTTAGCCTCTCCCCTTTAGTCCAGGAGCCACAGCTTTTGACTCGCATAATATCTTTTGATCCGTAAAGTATTCCGAAAAGATAATTTCGTACACTAAAATTTCGTACTTAATACCTTAGTTAAGTTGATGATTTAGAGGTTCAAAAGTTTGCTTGAATATGTTTTCTAATAGCACTTGTACTTACAAAGCATAACAAATGTTATTTATTGCTAAATCTCACACTATATGAACATAAAAACATCATGCCCGTGATGTAATTGAATTTATACATACATATATGTCTATACATATATACATGAAGTTTAGAGATAAACGAAACAAAACATGTATATGTGTTAGTATTGCGACTCTTTTGATATTCCAAATATTATCAAACGATACTTTACTACCTCCTAAATGATTTCCTAACTTGAAAGTTTGGGTTCTCCAAAAAAAAGAGTACTATATTGGAAGATAATTACAAAATATAAAGTATTTTGAGACAATACTTTGCTTATACTTATGAAAGAGTTTTTGAATGGATCATTAATGATGGTTATCTTTGGGTTTGCAGTATAAGATAATAGATCTTGAATAATGATTACTCTATGGTATGTTTTCATACTGCAATAAGTAGAGTACATTCTTACTTGGTGTTCGGATGCTGGCAGCGATAGGATAAAATATCTTAGGATTTAATCCAAACCGAGTATAGTTTAGATCCATGTGAAGTAGACCGAGCGTTAGTGTTGGTTTGGATGAATATGATCTTGGTTTTGATAAAAAGAAACTTCATACCAAAATTACTATTGAAAATTTGTTTGGCTTATTCATAGATAATATTGGAAAATTTATCTTGAACATCATAATGAAACTTTGTTATAGTATTATCTTGAAGAAATAATTCTACGATAAAACTTGAAAATCCTTATAATACGCCCTATTATGACTTGACATGCAATTCTAGATTAGATACTTATCTCGCTGGGTCAATGTTACTCATGATGCTACACTTAAACATTTCAGATTTAGATGCTTAGTAGTTCAACCTTAGAAGTTAGATGGACGCATTGAAGTGAAGACTTATATTATCTATATTGTTTCTTTTATGTACTTATATGTATAATTATGTGATGGATAAACTTTTGGATCTTATGTAATCACATTGTATGAAGGTATGAATATATAATACTACTTCTGCTTAAAATCATGTATTTTGAATGATTTTATATTCCAATGCACTCATGTTAATTTGTGACACTATAATGATAGCACCATGGTTTGAAGGTAGCATCCTCGACTCCCGACAAGGGTGCCGGAGTAGGGTGTTACAAATTGTGGTATCAGATTGTAGGTTTAAGTGATGCTTTATAGAAAACTTTATATCATCACAATTGACTTTATTGGAATATGAAGTTTATACATTTCGTTGACATATTTATAGTTATTCGCGGTTATAAATTATGACAAGCCCACAAACCTGGGATATGGTAGATTCATGGGGTGGTGTTAAGTGCACCACTAAACCTAACGAACAATTGACCGCTTCTTATCCAATGATGGAAAAATAAGTGCCCAAGAGGAGGGCACGAGGATTCTCCTTGACGAGATGTATGAAGTATTTAATAGAGAAAATAATTGTGAAGAAGTTTTACAAATGAATTAAGTATGTACCATCTACGTCAGAAAAAGAAGCAATTAGAGAAGCTGATAAAGATGGCGGAGAGGACTGATTATGGTAAAGCTCGAGAATTTCTAAAGCATCAAGGAGCACTTCTACCACTGGAAGAAAATGTCAGACAAAAAGGTTCCCAAAAAAGAAAGTGACACAATATGATGAAGAGGAGTCATAGTCAGTTGGCTCCAATGATTGCTCTCAAGAAGTTACCGGACCCTTTTTCATTGACACATGGATGGCTAGACTAGAAAGAATATGAATTAAGAAATAAAATCCAGTCTATAGTTTTGAGTGGCGTATGGTGCAATCCATATTTGGGAGGTTATGAATAAATACACAAATTTTGTTTGTCCATATAAGAGTTATAAGTAATATGATAAAGTTGTGTGTAATTGACTTGAGTGTGCTATTAAATGTCTTTTGTCTAAAATGATTATAAATATACTTGATTTTCATTCGTGATTATAACAAGAATATTTATAAATTGAAGGTCATGGTGAATCTAAATAACTCGACAACTCAAAGTCAAGAGGCTCAGTCGTTCGCATAACCAAACGCTATAAAGTTGTTTGCATCTTCTATCCACCAAATAGACATGTCTCCTTGACATCTTCAAATACCCCATCTAACAATTTATTGGACCGTTTTAGAAGTTTACAACCAAAAAAATTTGTTGGATACGCTGATCCATTTAAAGCTGAATAATGGGTCTAATATTTGGGAGACATTTTTGAACTATTGGAATGTAACGAGGTTGACAAACGAAAGATGGCAATTTTCCAATTATCGGATGAAGCCTAAAATTGGTGGGAACCAGCTTAAACCACGCTAATTTGTGCTGGGGAGTGGGGGAGGGAGGATAACATGGGAAATTTTTAAGAAACAATTCTTGGATAAGTATTTTCTAGAAAATGAAAGAGAGAAAATAGAAATATAATTCCAAATTTTTGGTGATCGACGCAAGACATATGAGATGATAGTCCCCAACGCTTTGAATCTGGAAGAGGATTGTGTTGAGTTCTAGTAAGAAAGAAACAATTCAAATAAGAGAAAACCAAACAATCAAAGGAGGTTTAGCAATCAAAAGAAACCAGATTGGAAGAAGAAGAAACAAAATGAAGGAAGAAAAGGAACAATCACAAGAAATGCTACTGGTGCAATAAAAAATGATATATTACTTCCAATTGTCCAAGAAAGGCAACAGTATGTTACAATTGCAACAAACCTGGACACCTTAGTAGAAACTATGAGAAGCTAAAGTAGGATAATATAGTGCTACAAGGAAATCAAGGAAGAGTATATGCGGCAGTTTCTAAACAAGCTCATATGAAAGGTATTGTACAGTTAAAGCGCTTAGCGGTTTCACAACAGTGGAGGTAAAAAAGGTTATAACGGCCGGTAGGGATGGAATCGGTTCGGTACCATGATCATGAAAAAAAAACCATTACCAACCACTATTTATTCGGTAAATTGAAATGAAAACCAATACCAGCCAAATTATTCGATAAATCATGTTCGGTTTAGCAATGATTGTGGTAGGTAGCGGTCGGTAATGGGCCATTACCATATAATTTCTGGGCCAAATAGTTCATGAAATAATCATTTTTTTAAAATATGAGCTGCTGTTCTTTTGTGGTTTGCTGCTTCTAATGAAAGGTGCGGTACCTGGGATACATGAAATGCGAAAGATGTGGTACTGGTGGGACATGAAATACAAGATGAAGTTAGTCACTTTATATAGTTAAATAATAATATATAGTTTAATATGAAAAAGTGACGTTGAATAGACTTTGGAATAAGAAAAAATAATTAAAAACTTCATCTTTTAAAGGTCCAGTCTGTACTTTGTACTCTTTCCAGTAGGATGTACAATAGCATCTGCATTTTATTACTTGAATATTGTTCTATTGTTGCATTTACTTATATTTAGTGGTCTTAAACAGCTAATAGATATTTACAGTAACGGCTTTCAATATAAAGCTATTTAGTAATAATGTGATAAAACATCACCATGGCAAATAAATGCAATCAACGAACAAAAGAAAAGTCAAAATGTTAACATGCTCATGCACTTACCACCTTTTCAGAAGAAAATAAATACATAAATTAGGCCAACGCAGGTGTATTTTATGTGATCCCTCTAGAGTTCTAAACAGAATCCTATTTAACGGCAAAATGTGAGTGACATGATTAGATACCATTAGCTGTTAGGACTTAGAATATAAAATTACATCAACACCATGTTACTTACACTAGCAAATAACATGCAAAGCATATGCAACAGGCACAAATTCATATCTTCATCAACTTATTTACTAATTACTATTGTCAGCTTCAATGACACATGCAACAGTTTGTCCCACACAGAACATTGAACAACATCTAAATCATATAAGATAACAATAAAAAACTACATCTAAGTTTGCAATACAGTAAAAGTATAAAGTTGGATGATATCGTAATCAAAGAACTGTCATTTTAGAGAAAAATAGAGCAGCAATACATAATCATTTGGAAGCATAAAAAAGCAACTTATATATGACAATATTAGAGCATGAATTTTTTACAACATTTTACAGTTGCTTTATGCAGATTAAGCCACTTCATCCTTTCAATATATTTCAAACTATCGTGAAAGAAGTTTATTTGCACTTATACACTAACACATCAAAATATTCAGACAAAAACAAGCTAATGCAATATTATCATCATACACTACAAGAAAAACTATTTTTGGTAGCCTTTATCAGTAGCGTTTAAGGCTATATGCAACCGTTAATCATTTTAAAATATAAAAAATAAAAAATAAACGTTGCAAAATTTATCCCGCCAACAATTCACGTAGAGTTTGCCAAAAAAAACCGTTGCTGCTCAAATCTATTTTATCACTTAACCAAAAATATTCACGCCCAAAATTTCTTCTTCCTCTCAACAGAATCGACTCCTACCACTGCCTTCCCCAAATTGTAGTCTCCTTTCTCCCCAACAGCAATCTAATCGAACACATCTACCTTTTCTCTCTGATTTTCAAAATTTCACTTCTGATTCAAACCTACTACCGATCTCCAACTCAGATACAATTAAATCGATTTCAACCACATGTATCATCTTCTTCATGATTACTCACAACCCTAGGATATTTTAGTTTCAGTTTAAATTAGTCCTAATCTTCAACTAATATTTAACTACTTTGATTCCAGAGTGCTTATTTAACTAACTATATCACAGATACGAAAGGCATAAAAGAAAGGGGAAATAGAAATCTCTCTTCATCTGTTTGCTAGGAAAGAAGTGTACTTTCTTTCATAAAACTTCCAGATCTGTCTCCTATCAAAGTCTGATAAGCACGACCATTGATTTGCACCATGGATTGCCAAGAAGGTTCAACTTTTGAGTCCGCTGTACACTATAATAGATAAATTTGAAATTTTTTTATAGTATATATATGATCTCGGTTGCTTATTATGATTCTCATGTCTCATTTGATTAGTTCAAGCCGTATCCCTTTTGGCATGCTTTTTTGAAATGCTTTCATATTTCTCTCATGTTATATGTGCCAAACTGCAATCATTATAGCATTGTGGATTAGATCTGACTTTGTGATATTCTTGTTATATTTATTTGCTATGTTGTTGAAAATTTCTATGATGTTGCTAATTTGAATCACACCCAATTTTAACTTTTGTTAGATCTGAAGCCATATAAAGTTTGCGCACTTGTAAGGAATAAGTGGTCCTTGTTTTCTTCATTATTGTCGTACAGTTTACATATTGTTGTTTGTTCAGTACACCATTATTAACCATATCCAAAGTTTTGAGCTTGATCAATGATGCAAGAAATATAAACATTGATATTTTGGGTGGGCATATGTTATTCCATACACGATGGCACCATGTTAGAGGTGAATTCTTAGGTCGAATAATATTCCAGGCAGATTTCAGATTTAAAATACCATTATTGCTTAGTTGCCACCACCCAAAGTCTTCTTGTTCATTGCTGTGTATTTTTATGTTTTCATTTTGATCGCATAAGTTGAGTGGAAGGTTTTATGTGGCGAGGCACGATTGAGAATTCTCAATGATAGCAGCCTCACCACTCCTTGCTCTACTACTATAGCACATGTAGTGCAATCCCATAATATTTCCCTAAGATTTACCATTAACCTAAGGGTTAAACCATAAATTAGATTTTTCCTGTTGCTATGTTTCTTTCAATTAATTCATCACTTGTTTTTCTTACTTTCAATGGAAGATTCCAAGTAAAGGAGGTATTTGCGTCTTCTTTTTTCGTCCATTTTTTTGTTTAAACCGTACGTATATTTCATCTATTTAGATCACAAATTGTCTTGCCGCAAGAAATTTCATAATAATTTAATTGAGAATACCTTTCAAAATATCTATTAGAAGAAAAAAAGTTGAGATACAACATAATCGAGTGAATGGTTTTGAAGTGTTCAACAGCACAGTTAGAATTTCCATAAGCTGGTTATTGTCCTACATTTATAGCAGGCACATGAAATATTCCGGTGCCTCAAAGATTTTTAAGCGGTATTATTGGTATCAAATTCTCAATATACTGATCTAATTGTCATTAGTTCAGAATTCCTTAAGCTAGTTTATTATGCAATTGCAGGATAGTGTCCACCAAAGGATTCCTGGTTGCCGAATTTGGTTGAGAAAATTGAGCGGCCAGAGTTCAAAAGGAGTAAATCGGTTGATTGGTTCTTAAATAGGTACGATAGTAAACTAATACTTGTTATTTCTTAATATTGGTTTTTCCTCCTGTACCTACCGTTCTTTCTACTATTGCAAACTAAAACAGAAATGTTGCTCTTTCATTTCTTTGAACGACATTATTTAGCGTATTACAAGGGAACACGCCAACACATGTATATGGAGCCTAGCAGTGTTGTTCTAGAGTATTATGAATCATATATGCATATTTTGCACACAAGTGTACCTCATAGCCTGATATCTATTTCTGATAATGTTCGCATGAAATTTCTGTCATCATGTTTGATTGCTTGCATGCTTAATTTAGTTTATTAACAAGAAGATCAAATGTCTTTCATATTTCATATGCTTTTACAAAACATCATAATAGTTTCAATAGATGCACGCTACAAAATAATACTGTTCTATAAAGGTAGGATTATTTTCATACCACAAACCGCTTCACTTTTTACTATTATATAGTTCTTGTCTTCTAGAGTTAAATTAACAGTGATAATAATAAATTAACCGAGCTAATAAAAATTAACTAAGTTTTGTTAAAATTAAATAACTTTTATAAAATTAACTAAGTTTAAGTTAACTAAAATTTAATATAACTAATTTAACATAGTTTTATAAATGATGATGATGATAATGAATTAACTAAGTTTATAAATTAACTAAGTTTATAATAATAATAATAATATAACTAAGTTTATGTTAACTAAATTTTATAAATAATAATACTATAACTAATTTAACAAAGTTTTATAAATAACAATGATTATGATGATGATGAATTAACTACGTTTATAAAAATTAACTAAGTTTATAATAATAATAATATAATTAAATTAACCGAGTTTTAGTAGTAATAATAATAAATTAACTAAGTTAACCAAGATAATAAAAATTAACTAAGTTTTGTTAAAATTAACTAAGCTAACTAAATTTTATAAATAATAATAATATAACTAATTTAACAAAGACTTATAAATAACGATGATGATGATGATAAATTAACTTAGTTTATAAAATTTAACTAAGTTTATAATTTTAATAATATAATTAAGTTAACTAAGTTTGAATAATAATAATAATACTAATAATAATAAATTAAGTTAACCAAGTTAATAAAAATTAACTAGGCTTTGTTAAAATTAAACAAGTTTTATAAAATTAACTAAGCTTAAGTTAACCAAATTTTATAAATAATAATAATATACCTAATTTAACAACATTTTATATATAACTATAAGATTGGACTTTATTTATTTCATTTCGTTTATAACTTTGATTATTTATATGACATTATTTATAATATGATATACTCGTACAATGTTGTAGTTGTTTGATATTAGATTTGAAGTCCTACGAATTAACATACTTGTTTGACTATATGTTGTGCTTTCACTTGTGCAGGCATTGGATTTCCGAAGAGAGCAAATTGGACTTTTATCATGCTAGCTTTCACTTGTGCATGCAACAAAGAATTATGGGTAATCAAGCATTTTGTTAGCACCAGTTTGGTATAACATTTTATTAGTACTAGGTGTGTAAATTTGTATACGAATGGTTATTGTATATGAGTTAGGTCATTTTATCAAAAAACTATTTTATTAGAATGGTTATGGATATCTTATTTAATTATATGATTGATATGTTTTTTTAATTGTTTGAATATGATGATTATGTGAGTGGTTGTTGATAGATATAGTAGAAACAAAATAGACCATTAACAGGAAATAATAGCATGGAAAATGGTGCAAAATGATCAACAACTTTTAGTAGCGTTTCAAAAACGCTACAGAAATACATATAGTGGAGTTGAGTAAACGCAACCGTAAAGTAGGGGTAAAGTTGGAAACTCCATTGGTAGCGCCAAAAAACCTTTTGGTGGCGTTTTTAAAATGCTACAAAAAGATTTATGGTGGTGTTTGAGAAACGCTGCAATAAAAGGATTTATAGTGGCGTTGAAATAAATGCAACTAAAAATCATGGATTTTTAGTTGCGGGCTTTATCACAGCGTTATCAAAACGCTACCATAAGTTTTGGTAGCATTTTTTGTGCGCCACCAAAAATAAATTTTCTTGTAGTGATATTATTTCATTGTGCAAATGAAGCTAAAGTCATCTTTTATTGTGTGACAAGACAGTTGGCAGAATTGAGTCTTGAGACAGAGACTAATGGTCTCTACATGGATTGCACAATATCATCCTCTGCATAAATAAAAATTGTTTTTTTACTGAAATGGAAAAAGGTATTTAATATGATTTCTTGCATATAAAATTATGAATCGGTACCTTTTTCCATTTCCTCAATTGTAGTATAAAACTCAAACTCTTCTTCGGTTGGTTCTTTATAAAGGTTCACCTCCTCACCCTTTAACCAATCACTTGCGCAAACAAGTGCCTCTACCATATTTGGTGTTAGAAATGCTCTAAAAGGATCAACTACCCTTGGTCCTAAACTAAATGTATTTTCCAAAGCAACAGTTGAGTAAGGAATAACTAAAACGTCTTTGGCTAGTTTGGCCAAAACTGGGTTTGTATTAACATTTTGTCTCCACCAAGCTGCAATATCAAATTCTTCAACATGTATCCCAACATATTTATCGGAAAAGTACCACTCCACTTCATTACATATGCCATTGGTTTGGTCCACCATCCTCTCTTGCATAATCGCTCTCATAATTCTACTCTTTCCATTAAACATAAGCAAGTTCTGCTCCAAGTGTATGCTAACATTTTGATCTGAAATCTCATTTGCTCCCTTATATTCCTCATACATCCTAAACAAAATTTCCTTCACTTCATGACAGATCTGATCAATTCTATCTTCAGTGAAACCTAACTCACATAAACCTATTGTTATACATTGCATATTGTACTTAGGGTCTAATATATTGGCAATGATCACAATTTTATTCATTCCTTCAAAGCCTCCCCAATATTTGTTAAACTTGTTCTTCATTGACATCACAACCTTTCGCATAATTGCATCATTAGAAAACATCTTTTAGTCGATCTCACATTGAAGTTCCATCATTTCTCCAAACACTGTATTTGCTGTTACATTTTTCCAAGCTGAAAGTTTAATAGTTGCATCATAATTTTTTTTAATACAATACAAAAGCTTCTGCTTTCCTCCAATCTTGATCCTCAGGTGGTCCTTCTCTCTTATGCCCAGATCTGTTAGCTTCCTCAAAATAAGCCTCGAAAGCTTGATCTTCTTCAGCCAACCTAAAAAATACATTTTCATATTTAATAGCCGCCCCAAGCATCAGAAAAGTACTATTCCACCTAGTCTCCACATCAAGTGGAATATTGGCATTTTCTCTTAATTTTTCTAGAGCGGAGTACTCTCTGAACTTGGCTAATCATTGTGCGCTACTTCTTATGTACTTCACACAGTTCCAAAATTTCTAAATCTCTCCTTCAAACTCTTTAATACCATCCTTTACTATCAAGTTAAGAATGTGGCATACACATCTACAGTGAAGAATATCTCCTCTAAACATCAATGTTTTGTAATTCCTCAATCTTTTCTTTAAATATGCTATAGCCATATCATTAGCAGTGGTATTATCAACAATTATAGTGAAAATATTAGTGATATTCCACTGTCTCAAACAACTCTCAACCAGTCTTCCAATGTCATCTCCTTTATGAGAGGTAATCACACAAAAGTTAATAATCCTTTTGTGTAATTTGAAGTCATTATCCATAAAATGAGCAGTTAGGACTAGATAATTGATGTTTTGTATTGATCCAACAATCAGTAGTTAGCGAAATCTTAGTTTTATTTGAGCTAAAGATGTTGGAACCTGCCTTCTTCGATTTTAATGCGACAACTATATATTTCAACCTATATACTATAATGTCAAATATTCTTGCAGGAATCTACAAGAGAAGCTTTTACCATATCATCAACAAGATTAAGTTCTCCAATTTTTATTATTTCTTAGTTAGATATTTTTGTACAATCTCTGATATGATGATAAAACACACACACACAAATATACTTTTGAAAATCATGCTTTAAAATAAATAAATATCTTTAATTATTTAAAGATATAAAAAGGTATTTTCAAAATTATATAATATCTCAAGTTCAAAAGTGCTAAAACAAAGGAAGGAACAAAACAATACAGATTTAGACGTCTGTATCTTTGTTCAGACGTCTGACATCAATATCAGACGTCTAAAGATAAAATAACAGACGACCGAACCCTATGTATATAATGCTTCTATTTCTATATGAAATAGACGTCTGTCAATTTAATAACAGACGTCTGTCATCCTAGACAGACGTCTGAATTAAAAGACAGACGTCTGAAATGACTGTTTTTTGTTTCTTCTATTTTTTGAATTTCAAACTTTATTCAGACATCTGTCACTTTTCTCTCAGACATCTGAACTTGACGAACTGAAGCATCTCTTCATGAAATATCAAATTCTGAAGAGTTGTCTTCTTCACCAAGAGTTGCACTTCTTCTAATAGTTGCAACTATTAAATTAAATCTTTTCAATACTATAAATAGAGATGAAAATTCACTATTTTATTAACCAATTCTTTCTATCTATTCTGATCTTATATTGTTATAATATCAAGTAATTTTCGATCTCTACTTCCTATAAATTGCACATTCAAATCATCATATCAAGAAGATTATAGGAAGGGTGTACTACATTGACTATATTCATGTTATTCAAAGAACACACAAGTCAAGAAACAATTTACCAAATTGTATTTGAAGTCCTATTCGGTTGCTTAGGCGGAAAAGTCCTGTTCGGTTGCTCAGGTGGTGTAATACCTGTTCCTCCGGGTTAAGTGAGGGTTATTCGAGAAATTCCAGAAGGAGTCTGGGACTGGACGTAGAACGGGAAGTTCGAACCAGTATAAAAATCCCTGGTGTCATTTTTATTACTGCTATTATTTATAATTCTGCACTTGCTAGACTAGTCTTACTGTATATTATCGATCCATATACACTTTCATTTGGTATCAGAGCAAGGTCATCTCATAACTATAACACAGTTATCTGATATTTAAATAATATGGACAATAACACTAGCAACAGTTTTACTGAGGGACAAGCCACTACTCGACCACCATTGTTTAACGGATTAAATTACAGTTATTGGTCAACTAGAATGAGAATTTTTATGCAAGCAAGTGGATTTGAAACTTGGAATATCATTCAAACTGAATATCATATTCCTACTACAGAGTATGCTGCATGGTCTAATACACAAAAACTAGATGCTACTGCAAACGCAAAAGCAATGAACATGTTATTTTGCGCATTAGACAAAAATGAATTCAATCGAGTCAGTATTTGTAAAACTGGATTTGAAATTTGGAATACACTTAAGGTTACACACGAAGGAACGAATAAAGTAAAACAAAGCAAGATTTCTATGCTTAAAAACCAATTTCAAAATTTTAGAATGAAGCAAGGAGAAAGTATTAGTGAAATGTACTCTAGATTCCAGGATATTTATCACTCACTATTAGCTTTAGAAGTTACTTTTACTGAATCTGATGTCGTATCAAAAATCCTTAACTCTTTAACTGATGAATGGGAACGAAAAGTCTTAGCTATCGAGGAAGCTAATGATATTTCAACCATAAAAATAGAAGAGTTAATAGGAAATCTAATGTCCTATGAAGTAAATTTACAGGCAAGACGAGCACAAGCACAGGACAAGAAAACTATCGCTTTTCAAGCAGAAAAAGAAGACTCTGAATCAGAAGACGATATGACATTTATAGCTAAGAATTTCAAGAAGTTTTTAAAATTCAAAAAGGGAAATAAATTTGGAAATAACAAGGGTGTCAATAAGCCATCAAGCTCATCTCTTGAATGCTACGAATGTCACAAGAAGGGCCACATAAAGAAAGATTGTCATGATCGGAAGAAAGAAAATAATCTCAAAAAGGACAAATATAAAAAGAAACAAGCCTTCTCAGTTACATGGGATGATACGGAATCTTCTTCGTCAGACAGTGATAATGACAGTGATTCAGAACAAGCCAACGTTTGTTTTATGGCAACAAATGATGATGTAAGTGATCTAACTTTTGACGATTTAATAGAAATAAACTCTGAATTGTTAGATAAACTTAGAATCCTAAAGAATAAATATAAAGATGCTTTAGGAAAATTAAATAGAACTGAAATAGAAACTGACATGTTAAAAGATGAAAAGAAAATATTAGAGGAAGAGTTAATAAAATCTCAAGAATCTTATGTTAATATAACATCTCAATTCACTGATTTAAGTAGTGAAATAGAAAGACAGAAATATAAGAATGTTAAATTAGCAAAAGAGAATTCTGATTTAAACTCTAATATTAAAACACTTGATATAGAAGTATCACATCTTAAAACAAAACTGGAAAATATTTCTAAAAACGTTTCTAAATTTAACAGTGGAAGAGAAAGTCTCTCTAAAATAATTGAGAATTCTCAAACCTATTCAAATAAAAAGGGATTAGGATATAAAAAACCAATACAAGAGCTTTCTAAATATAATGGTTCTTTATATACTAATTTTAAGAAAAAGGAATTTATATCTGCTCAAAAATCTTCCTCGAAAGTTATTTATCCAAAATCAATTATGATTTGGGTTCCAAAAACTAATAATAATTTGATTAGGAATAACTACATTAAATCTTTCATTAAGTCTGTTCATAAGAATGAAAATTTTATTTTTAAAGGGAACTCTAAACCCAACTGGGTTTGGCTTCCTAAGATTTAACCCTTAGGACCCTAACAGCGGAAGTGGGTACCAATAGAATTTCAATATTTTTTGCAGGTACCGATTAAGAAAAGAGGAAAATGGATTCTAGACAGTGGTTGCTCAAAACACATGACATGCGACAAAAATATGTTAACTAACATCATCTACTCAGATGGAGGATCTGTCACTTTTGGAGATAATTCCAAAGGTTACATCATCGGCAAAGGCGATGTGAGCAATGACGGTACATCTAATTTACCTCTTATTACAAATGTCTTATTAGTTAAAAATTTAAAACATAACTTACTTAGTATTAGTCAATTATGTGATAAAGGTTTTAACATAGTATTTTCTGAAAATAAATGCAATATTTTTTATCTTAACAAAAATCTTATTTTCGAAGGAGTGAGAGATCGTAATATTTATATTTTGAATATGAAAATAAATCATAATACAAATATGTGCTTATTAGTCAAAGAAAATGATCCTTGGCTATGGCATAAAAGATTTTTTCATATAAATTTCAAAGCTATTAATAAATTATCCAAAAACAATTTAGTAAAAGGTCTACCTAAAATGAATTTTAAGGTAAATAGCATTTGTGATGCTTGTCAACTAGGAAAGCTAACTAAATCTTCTTTTAAATCTAAGAAGATCATCTCAACATTACAACCTCTTGAGTTGTTACATCTAGACTTATTTGGACCAACTCAGACTCAATCTATTAATCACAATAGATATGTTTTTGTAATAGTTGATGACTTCTCTAGATATACTTGGACTTTATTTATGAAAAACAAAAGTGATACCTTTGAAAGTTTCAAAATCTTTGCTAAACGTATTCAAAATTTTAAAAATCTAAAAATTAAAAACATTAGAAGTGATCATGGAGGTGAATTTGAAAATGAAATGTTTGAGAAATTTTGTAATAAGAAAGGAATATTTCATAACTTTTTATTTCCAAGAACGCCTCAACAAAATGGAGTTGTTGAACGTAAAAATAGAATACTTCAAGAATGTGCTAGGACTTTATTGAATGGAACCACTCTTCCAAAACAATTTTGGGCAGAAGCCGTTGCTACTGCTTGTTATGTCCTAAATCATGTCTCTATTCGACCTTTAACTAAACATACTCCGTATGAACTCTTCAACGGTAGAAAACCTAATATATCTTACTTTAAAGTTTTTGGTTCGAAATGTTTTGCCTTGAATACAAAAGATCAATTAGGTAAATTTGATCCAAAATCGAATGAATGTATATTCATCGGATATTCAGAACGAAGCAAAGCATATAGAATCTTTAATAAAAGAACTAAATCTATTGAAGAAACACTTCATGTATCATTTGATGAAAATTTCAAAATTAAAACAAATGATGATGAAGACATTATAATAAATTCAAATTCCAATTGTGTCAACAATACACCTGACAATACTTCTTCTTTACATCAAATTGAAACTGATTTAAAATCCCCACCAAGAATTTTAAAAGATCATCCAATTCAAAATATAATAGGAGAAATTGATGAAAAAGTTAAAACTAGGAATCAACTAAATCAAATGGGTCATGTAGCTTTTCTTTCTACTATAGAACCTAAAAATATTAAGGAAGCCTCAACTGATGATTATTGGATTATTGCGATGCAAGAGGAACTAAACCAATTCGAAAGAAATAATGTTTTGGATTTAGTTCCACGACCGAATGATCAATCAGTTATTGGCACTAAATGGGTTTTTAAAAACAAAGCTGATGAAAATGGTAATATCACTAGAAATAAAGCTAGATTAGTTGCACAAGGATATAATCAGGAAGAAGGAATTGACTATGAAGAAACGTTTGCTCCTGTCGCAAGATTAGAAGCAATACGAATCTTATTAGCCTATGCTTGCTTTCATGATTTCAAATTATATCAAATGGATGTTAAAAGTGCATTTTTAAAAGGGTTTATTAAAGAAAATGTTTATGTTGAACAACCTCCCTTGTTTATACACGAACAATTTCCAGACCATGTTTATAAACTTAGAAAAGCTTTATACGGTTTAAAGCAAGCACCTCGTGCTTGGTATGATCGTTTAAAAAGTTATTTAATTGACTCTGGTTTTGAAATTGGAAAGGTTGATCAAACTCTTTTTATTAAGAAAAAGAAACATGATATTTTAGTTGTTCAAATTTATGTAGATGATATTATTTTTGGATCAACTAATCATAAATTATGTCAAGAATTTTCTAAAATAATGACAAATGAATTTGAAATGTCTCACATGGGAGAATTAACATATTTTCTTGGACTTCAAATTAAACAAGTTAAAAATGGCATTTTTATAAATCAAGAAAAATATTGTAATAATTTAATCAAACGCTTTGGTATGGAAAATACTTCTGCCAAACCAACTCCTATGAGTACAACTATACATCTTGAAAAAGATGAAAATGGCAAGAGTGTAGACCAAAAATTATATCGAAGTATGATTGGATCATTATTATATTTAACCGCTAGTAGACCCGATATAATGATGAGTGTTTGTTTGTGTGCACGATTTCAAGCCGATCCAAAAGAATCACACATTAGAGCAGTGAAAAGTATTTTACGTTATCTCAACAAAACCAAAGATTTTGGACTATTTTATCCAAAAGAATGTCCTTTTGAATCAGTGTCATATAGTGATGCTGATTTTGGAGGAAGTCGGACGGATAGAAAAAGTACAAGTGGGACTTGTCACTTCATTGGACGGTCTCTAGTATGTTGGTTCAGTAAGAAACAAAATTGCGTATCACTTTCTACTTGTGAAGCAGAATACATATCTGCAGCTTTGGCATGTGCTCAAGTTATCTATATGCAACAAACTCTTCAAGATTTTGGTTTTATTTTATCTAAATCTACAATCTTCTGTGATAATTCTAGTGCTATTAATTTATCTAAAAATCCAATAAATCATTCATGGACAAAACATATTGATATTCGTCATCATTTTCTTCGTGATAATATTGAAAAGGATATAATCAATCTAGAATTCGTATCTTCGGAAAATCAATTAGCAGATATTTTTACCAAACCATTAAATGAAAACACTTTTGTAAAATTGAGACGAGAACTTGGAATCATCTCGTTCAAAAATTTATGAAGTTTACTTCAACTCATTTCTATTTTTATTTAAAGGTTAATATAAATTTGTTTTTTTTGTCCACATTTTTTCTTCTGGTTAAAATTAAATTATTCTTCTTTTAATCTTAACCATTCATTATTTAGCCTTCAGGTTTATATATAGATTCTTTCATTCAGAAGAAAACTTATTTCAAATAGAAAGGTGAAAGCAGAAAATAAATTATGTTTTTTAACTTTGCATTGTTCATATATACCATGGCCGGTTCATCTTCAGATGAGCCTTCCTATTCATCTGGATATTCGTCAATAGACTTTGAAACACCTAGTTCTGGGTCTTCTGAACTTCCAACTCCAACTCCAGCTTATATTCCGATATGTCCACCACAAAGTCATCATACGGGATATACGTCAGAAAATAAACGCACGCGAAGAAATTTATTTCCATCTCCAACTACTAAGGAAAAGATAGATGACTTACATCACTATCAGAGGGAAACACTTAATCTTCAGCGTGAAATGTATTTTGAGCAAAAGAGTCATGGTAGACGACTCAGCTTTCTTGAACGTTGTGCTGCAAAAATATGTGGTTCATCTCCTATCAACACAAATTCACATATTCATTCACCTCAACGTCCTCATGTTTCCCCAAATTCATGGGATCGTCAGCCTCAATGGTCTCCCATTAAACAGCCTGATGAACACAATCAACACGAATCATCCAAAGGGAAGTCTCCGAAGTCTCCAAAAACTCCAAAGACTCCTAAGTAGATAATATATATATATGATTGTAAGTTGATTTTGTTATTCATTTTTGCTTTGTATTTTCAAAAATAAATAGTTCAATGTTTTTTTCATTTGGTATATATATTAAAACTAAGCAAAAACATTCAACATCAGACATACAGACGTCTATTTTTTACAACAGACGTCTGTAAAACACCTCCTTTTACTGTTTTCAGCCACACAGACGTCTGAAGTATTTATCACAGACGTCTAAACTAAGTATAAAATGTTTCAAATTTTTTGTCATAAAATTAGCCGTCTGTACGAAAATAACAGACGTCTGTTCTTCAATATAGACGTCTAAAATAAAATATTCAGACGTCTGATTTTAGTTCAAAATGTTTTTTACTCTCTGTTTCAATTTTATCCATCTGAGCCGTCTGTCCTTATTTTTTAGACATCTGTCCTTCTTTTTAGCCGTCTGTCCTTATTTTTTAGCCGTCTGTTCTTCTTTTTAGCCGTCTGCTATAAAATTATAGACGTCTAATCTCCTCATAACTGTTATTTATCTACAGGACTTCAGACGTCTGTATATTTTTAGACGTTTGAAACCCTGTTAGATAGAAAACAATATAAATCAAACTAACGACTACCCGTCTTCACCACGTCTATTTCCTCACAATCAAATTCAAAACCCTAGCCTTCTCCAAAATAAACAATGGCGCCCAAATCTCAACACAAGAAACAAAAAGGGGATTCTTCTCAACAAACTCCTCATATTCTCCCTTCAGAAGATCAAATTGCCGCTTGGCTCTACCATGAACCCCGAAGTATGGCTCGTTACAAACATCTATCTTCTCTGCCATCATTTCATGGTATTTTTCATGATCTTGATCATTTCCCTTCGTACAAAATTAGACTCTATACTGATAGATCTCAGATCACTAGTCTTATTAATTTCAAAGACAATCAAGTCAACATTTGTAGACTTAGTGTCCTATTATTTCTTGCAAATGTCAACAATCCAAAGATTAGGCTTCATAGAGATAAGGGAACGCTTTGGACAAGCGTATTTGGAAACATTCTACAAATAACTACTGCTGACATTGGACAAATTTTAAAATGTAGCTCGGATGGGGTCGATTTAGATGATTTTAAGTTAGAAGGCGAGGATCTTAAACACATAGAATATCATCTCTTTGAACCAGAAAAATCTACAGATAGATCAAATCATCTTCGTCCCCGACCTCGATTATTGCTTAGAATGCTAATAAAAACAATATTTCCCCGGCAAGGAAGCCATGAGGTCATTTATGATGATGAAGATAAGGCACTTCAAGCAATACTATCAAATACTCAAATCAATTGGGCACAATATTTTTACGATTCATTTCGTACTTATCACGACTCAAAGAAACGATCAATTATCTATGCACCTTATATTACTCGAATTCTAACTGACCTGTCTATTCAAAGTCCGGCAATTGAGTTTGAAAAGATTAAGGTATCCAACGTTCGCTTCTTTAGTTTGATGGGATTACCGGATTCCCCTCCGACATTTCCAACATATAATGATTATAAAGCGGAACAACTAGCCTTACAAAAAGAAAAAGGAAAAACAAAAGTCGGTAGTTCCGGACACGATGGAGATGAAGGAGATACTGAAAAAGAAGGGGATAATGAAGATGAAGGGGAAGATGAAGAAGGAGAAGACGAAACTTTTGAGCAAGCTTTTATCCAAAGTTCAATCCCGGAAAATTACGAGATTGAGCTAATTTCTGGAACTTCACACTCATATACAAAAAATGAAAAGCTCAAATCTGACATCATCATCTCTAAAAATCAAAAGAAAATCTCTCAACAAATTGCACAAGGTTTTTCTTCCATCAATTCTGGATTCGATCATTTAGATACCAAAGTCGAAGAGAATGCATGAGAATTGAAAAATGTCAAGACAATTCTTCGTCAATTATGGAAACATTCCCATGGATCTTCTCATCCTTCTTCTCCAACTTGGGGAGAATGGTGAAAGAAGATGTTTTCTTTTGGTTTATCTTTTGGTCCAAAAACTTAAGTTTCATAATATTCTGTATCTTTTTGTGATGTTTAAAAACTTATTAGTTGTTATTTGTATATTTTTCTATGTCTCTCTTAGTTCATTATGTTGGTTAAACAAATGCTCTGTCTTAAAAATTGATTTGTTATCATCATCTTAGTACATGCTTGGTTTGTCTACACTTCTTATCTATTTTATTATCATCATCATCTCTTTATATCTAACACCTCCTACAACTCTTTTTGTTAATGACAAACGGGGAGAAATAATAACATTTCTGCTATATAAATTGGTCATATTGATAGGGGGAGCAAAAGGTATGGTTATACTAACCATTGAACTATATAGTTGTCATCATCAAAAAGGGGGAGAATGTTGGAACCTGCCTTCTTCGATTTTAATGCGACAACTATATATTTCAACCTATATACTATAATGTCAAATATTCTTGCAGGAATCTACAAGAGAAGCTTTTACCATATCATCAACAAGATTAAGTTCTCCAATTTTTATTATTTCTTAGTTAGATATTTTTGTACAATCTCTGATATGATGATAAAACACACACACACAAATATACTTTTGAAAATCATGCTTTAAAATAAATAAATATCTTTAATTATTTAAAGATATAAAAAGGTATTTTCAAAATTATATAATATCTCAAGTTCAAAAGTGCTAAAACAAAGGAAGGAACAAAACAATACAGATTTAGACGTCTGAATCTTTATTCAGACGTCTGACATCAATATCAGACGTCTAAAGATAAAATAACAGATGACCGAACCCTCTGTATATAATGCTTCTATTTCTATATGAAATAGACGTCTGTCAATTTAATAACAGACGTCTGTCATCCTAGACAGACGTCTGAATTAAAAGACAGACGTCTGAAATGACTGTTTTTTGTTTCTTCTATTTTTTGAATTTCAAACTTTATTCAGACATCTGTCACTTTTCTCTCAGACATCTGAACTTGACGAACTGAAGCATCTCTTCATGAAATATCAAATTCTGAAGAGTTGTCTTCTTCACCAAGAGTTGCACTTCTTCTAATAGTTGCAACTATTAAATTAAATCTTTTCAATACTATAAATAGAGATGAAAATTCACTATTTTATTAACCAATTCTTTCTATCTATTCTGATCTTATATTGTTATAATATCAAGTAATTTTCGATCTCTACTTCTTACAAATTGCACATTCAAATCATCATATCAAGAAGATTATAGGAAGGGTGTACTACATTGACTATATTCATGTTATTCAAAGAACACACAAGTCAAGAAACAATTTACCAAATTGTATTTGAAGTCCTATTCGGTTGCTTAGGCGGAAAAGTCCTGTTCGGTTGCTCAGGCGGTGTAATACCTGTTCCTCCGGGTTAAGTGAAGGTTATTCGAGAAATTCCAAAAGGAGTCTGGGACTGGACGTAGAACGGGAAGTTCGAACCAGTATAAAAATCCCTGGTGTCATTTTTATTACTGCTATTTACTATTATTTATAATTCCGCACTTGCTAGACTAGTCTTACTGTATATTATCGATCCATATACACTTTCAAAAGAAACTCATTAACTTTGCTTTCTACGATTGATATCTAGCTAGAATTCCTTTTGCAACTGTTTTTCTTCCTGGTACTTTATACCTAAGCTGTAATTATTGCAAAAAGCTCTTAAAACCTCCACCTTCTACAAACCTGAAAGATAATTCATCCCCTATTATCATCTCAAAACACTTCTCATCAGATTTTTTTTGACTAAAAATGTGTGCTACTCCTGTAACATTGTCTTTGTTGATTGTTTTCTGCTTTGAATCCTCTTGCACATGTAATGGGGATAATTTACATCCCCTAGAATGATTCCTAAGAGATGAAGTGCCATTTTTTCTACTATGAGAAGGAACTTTCCCTTTACAATATATACAAGTAGAGAATATTCTACATATTTCACTGTTTGGTAGCTTGATCTTACTGAAATGTTTCCAGATGTCACTCGTGGGTTTTTTTCTTTTTACACCAGGATGGGGGACTTGATTTCTAATGCATTAGATTGATTTTCAGCATTGTTTTGAACACAAGGTGTAGTTTGAGAAATTTCTATTGTAAAGGTTTAAGGACTGGTTGACATAGTTTCCATCTGCATATAATACACAAACTATTACAATGAAATATTCACATAAATCTTTCTTTACGAACTAGTAAACTACATAGACAAATTTAAATCAAGACTGATTGTTCTTACAAGATGTGAAATCACTTACAAAGATAATAAGATTCAAGTTCAGTTGGATCAGAATCACATGACAATCATGAAATACCACTTAGTTCAAAATAATATAAACTAAGGTGTATAAATTGTAAAGAATTAAGGATATGACAAATCATGCATCTAAGAGTGTAACAAATTGACAATTCATTCTTTTAAACAGATTAATTGGAAAACAACTTGTTAATTTATAGAATTACCGCCACTCATTTTTCAAATTTCTATAGATTAAAAAGATTAAATGGAAAACAACTTGTTAATTTATAGAATTACTGTCAGCTAGTTTTCAAATTTCAGTATATGAAATTATTATATGCTCGCAGCAGCAAAAACTGAAAAATGAATTATATTGCTTGAATCCAGATTTCAAATTTTCAAAATTATGTCATTTACATAAATCTTTCTTTACAAATTAGTAAACTACGTAGATAAATTTAAAAATAAGATTGGTTATTCTTACAAGATGTGAAATCACATTACAAAGAAAATAAGATGCAAGTTTAGTTGTATCAAAATTTCATGACAATCAGGAAATACCACTTAATTCAAAATAATATGAACTAGGGTGAGTAAACTACAAAGAATTAAGGATATTGTAAATCATGCATCCAAGAGTATAACAAATTGATAATTCATTCTTCTAAAAAGATTAACTGAAAAACAACCTTTTAATTTATAAATTACAGTCACTCAGTTTTTTATATTTCAATAGATGAAATTATTTTATGTTCGTATCAGCAAAAAAGGTAAAAGAACTTATATGCCCCTAACAAGTAACAATGGCAAATACCAACAGCCTTCATCCATGGCTTGTTGAGTTAGATAACCTAGAAATTTATTACTTACTTCTGTATACTATAATATTAGAAATCAAATTTTAATATGTACATAATATAAAGAATTCAGAATTCAAATACCACCCCAAAGAAATTGTTAACTTGTATGTTCCAATTTACAAATCAATACTAATAAGTAATAACAATGAATTATCCACACTAATAACGAACGCAATATGAAACAGTACCTTCAACCTTGCGTTCCAAGTCGATGTCGATTGAGGGAGTTTCTTTGCTCTTTTTTTCTCTGCCTTCGATCTGGATTTGCTACAAGCAAACAAGGAAGAACAATTATCGATTAGAGAATAGGTCGATAGGGATTAGAGAGGGGAAAAACGATAGCTGCTGTAAAATAAATGGGCTGCATTATGTAGGGTTTGTAAGATTTAAAATTGAATTGCGGGTCTTATGGGCTTTGGCCTATAATTTAAAAAATATGGCCGGTTTGGTAATATTTGGAAACGAAATATATTACCAAAGCCGTACCATATTTGTTATCTTGGTTGGCAAACCGAACCAAAAAATCTGGTAACGATAATTGCGGTACCGTGCTGAATGGTTATGGTTGGTATGCGGCTTTGGTTGGTAATTTGGTAGATATTTCCAACCCTAATAGCGGGTATAAAGCGGGGATATAGCAAGAAATAGAGAAGGTGCAAAAAACTTCATTAGATATTAAACCAAATATTTAAAGTGAATTTATTCTCATACACATATCATTTGTGTAGGAAAATGAAATATTATTTAATCTTATATAACAAAATTGAAGAATATCATGATTTATGCAGACTAGATTTGGTGACTACAATATATTTCTAATTTATATTGAGCGCTTATGCCTTAAAATTAGGTTTTTACCCTAACTTTGATGATTTGGTTTAAAAGAGAACTAATCAAATAACCCATTTTATACTAATATTAATCTTAACATAAAACTTCAATAATCTCAACATTGATTTGTTCTACCTTCTCTTTATCAAGAACATGTTGACATAATTTGTTGAAAAAAAACATAAGCGGATTATTGCTTTTCTTGCCTTCTTTGCTATAAATCCTCTCGATGCTACTGGCAATAAGTTTTGCATTAATACATAGTAATCATGTGACTTCAATCCGCTAATTTTGCAATCCTGCAACGAAATCCGATTCTTTAAATTCGAACAGCAGGCATCTGGTCCTTTGAAATCGTACAATCTTTTGCAAAATATTTCTCTCAGAATTTGACAACATATATGGAGCCGGTGGAAGATATGTTTTATTCCCGTAAGGTTGTGCATGAAAATCATGTCGAATTCCCCAATTCTCTAAATCCTTTCTACAGTTGGTTCCATCTTTTGATTTATTACCATGCAACATCGTGTCTAATAGGCTTTCATTTATGTTTTTCTCCACATGCATCACATCTAAATTGTGACATAATGGAAGTTCCTGCAAAAACCAAAACTTTAATGCATTACTCTATTTTTCTTCTATTAAACTAATGAAAAGTAAATAAATTAACCACTAATCTCCTAATATGGCAAATTAAAGAAAATCGATCTTCTTTTCTGCCTTGATAGCTACATTTTTGTAGGATCGATAATCTCATCATATTCATCTTCTATATCATGAGCACACTTTCCCCTTCTTACTTTCCTTTTTTCTTTTCCAAAATCATTTGGATAATCCTTCAACAATGCATAAATGTTTCTCCCAGTTAGGATTCTAGGATGAGTAAAATCACTACCTTTCTCTATGATGTTATCAAACAATGCCTTTTGTTTCCTCCATGAATCTGAAATAGGTAGAAATCTTCTATGACTCATGTCGACATTATTTTGATTATGATTCAACCAACGAGAATGGATATTGACACTACGTAATGGGCAAGCTTTTTCCCCCTTCTCAAGACATCCAGCAAGATTTCCATAAGCCGAAAAATCATTAATCGTCCATAACAAAATTGCTTTCAGTTTAAACAATGTTTTACTAAATGCATCATAAGCATCAACTCCATTACACCACAAATGATGCAAGTCTTCCACCAAAGGCGCTAAATATACATCAATATCATTCCCGGGTTGCTTTGGGCCTAAATAAGTAAAGTTAACATAATATTTCTTCATACACAACATAGACAAGAGATTGTATGTCACAAGCATTACCAACCAACAACTATATTTCGAACTCAACATAGAAAATGGATTGAATCCATCTGCAATAAGACCAAGCCTAAGATTGCGTAGATTCGATGAAAAAGATTTATACTTTTTATCCACCATTTTCCATGTCATAGAATCCACGGGATAATGCATTTCTCCAACGTTGCTTCTACTATTAAAATGCCATCTTAAACCTTCTACCATCTTTTGAGATCTATACATTCTTCTAAATCTCGGAATTAATGGAAAGTATCTTAACAATTTAACTGGAACACCTTGTATACTCTCTTCAGTATCTTTATTTTTCTTCCATCTTAAAGAACCACATTTTGGACAAGTATCTAAATCTTTGTATTTTTTTCTAAAAAGGCAACAGTAATTCTCATAAGCATGTATCTTTTCAAAACCCATGTCGAATGATTTAAGAAATTTCTTTACTTCATATAAGGTTTTGGGAAGCACGTTATCCTTTGGCAAAAATAAATGTTACACGGTTAAAAGCTTATCAAACCCACTATTAGACAAGTCAGTCTCACATTTAAGACCATACAAGATAGTGATGGCAAATAATTTTATGTGATCTGTGCAACTAGGATACAATGGAGTTTGTGAACCTTCCAAGTTCATGAGTAACTTATCCTCTTTTCTCTGAGAATCAACATTATCTTTATCATCATCAAAAAATTCATGGTGCGAAAAATCTTCATTCATAGTGAATCATCTTAAATAAATCATATACGTCAAACGACTTTGTTTTCTTCTCTACATTTATCTCTTTGCCATGGTTATACCATACACTGCTCATGTATATAGAATCCATTCCTTTCATAATTAAATGTTCAATGATGATGTGGTCATCATGACGACTAGTATTATGACAATCTTTGTAGGGACATAATTTTTTTTCTACATTTCTCTTTGCAGCATGCATGAAATTCAATGCTCATTTTCGGTACTCTATACTAGTTCTATGACAAAAGTTAAAAACATAAAATAAATTGAGTTTTAATATTAGATTACATGTTTTAATTCTCAAAATACATATCAAGTTAAGCATTGTATTATCACCTGTTTTAAAAAACCCAATCTTTTTCCATCATCGACATATGAAGACAAATAAGTTTTCAAACTTTGACGTAGAAATTTGTTATCTGTTATTATAAAAAAATAACCACACACTGAAATTATTACACTTAGGCATGTAATATTGCATCCAGGTATGTAATATGTTAACTTAATACATCTAGGTATGTAATAAGTCGTATAACATTGAAGTTACAACAAATAGAACTGGCCGCAACTGAATACGCAACTACAGCAATCTCAACAAAAAAAGACAAGCCAAAAAACAAATACAACAGACATGCAAGGGCACAACCATGATTATACAGAACATTACTTTAGTTCAGCTATTAAGATAACTGATTCTTTAAATATATTTTTTGGCAATTCAAATCCAGGAACAATACAATTGATAGCTATATGCTTGCTTTTGAATAAGATGAATATAATGTACAAAAGTGAAAAATAACTTTATAATGTTAGGTATCTATCTGCAACTTTAAGTAAGGGAGTGTAAACATAAACTGTTTATGATCATCAATCTTATAGTGATTAAAAGATATATATATATATATATATAGTATATCCGTGGATTTTTTTTCCAAGGCAGCTAAACATGTATTAAATGATGACTCAACATTTAACATCCATAATGCACCTATCAGTCTGCACCATGGGAGTGCAGCAGACTTCTTTTTTCTAGTAAATTTTTTCATTGCTTTCTTTTTAAATAGAATTTATTATATGTTTTGTATTTGAAACATAATCCAAAACCATATTGTTTTGCCTAAGGTTCAGTGTAATGTTAACTGCGTAGGAGTGCAAACTAAGAATAGTAAACATCTACAGGATGGATAAATCACTGTTAGCACACTTATAGAACTGAAGTTTAAACTAATGTTAACTGAGAATAGTTGGGAGTCTCAATATGTGAAAACTTAAATTAATCCATGTTAATAAAAAAGTGCAAATTGAATGAGGTTCTGGATCTTGGAATAAACAAAACTTCCTATTCATTTATGTGCTTGAACCTGATAGTTTTTCTTTTAGTTTTCTGTTTTGTTGCATCTGCATCGGTTTCATGCACATATCCCATCAGCTCTAATAAGATTCAATTTTCTTGAATCTGCATCAGTTTCATGCATATAGCTCATATGCCAAAATTTCTAAACTACGTGATTAACTTATGCATTTTTTATTTTTTGTTTTCATTTACACTCAAAATAAGGAATAAAATAAATAAAAAGTTAATCACATATATTTTTCTGAGAAAAATCATTAAAAAGTAAACTTAAATTTTGTTACATAGGCAACTAATTTTAACCTTGGCGTAGGAAACCAAAAAGCAAATGCATTAGTGTTCTATATAATCAGGGTTTGCCTTGGTCCAAGGCAACCAAAGTGGTTGAAATTAATAACTTTAGGTCCAATGCAACTAAAGTAGTCCAAGGCAGAGCCATCATAAAAATCACATTCTAAGAGTGTGCTTGGTACTTTGGGGTGGAAGAAACAAGAGAATTTTCAGAACTATAAACCCAAAAAAGAAAGAGATAAATTGCATTCATCGAAAAATAGTGAAAATAAAGAGTAGTAAATCAAAGCACAGATTCAACATAAACACACATGATGAAGCAATTTGTAAGGAGTGGGAAGTTTGAGACCCCCTCCGCCCCTTTAAGACATGGCGTGGAGAAGCATGAATATATACTTTACAGACTGCTAACATTTGTTACATCACACCAGGGTCAGGTTTGCCATTACTCAAATATGATTTACTTGTCTTTATTTTTTCATACTGCTAACAATAGATTTGTAATAAATGTATAAAAATTTCATTAAGTTGTATTGTCCTTTTTGTGTTGAACAAAAAAAATCAATAGATTAGTAATTGAAAATTTTAAACAAGAACTTGCAGTATAATAACTTTACCATCTAACTACTAGTCATCTTAAGATCAAGCATGTTATTTATTTTAGTTAGTTTGTTTAATTTAAAGAAGTTTATAAACCCTTGCAGCTCGAAATTATTAATTTCAACCATTTTCTATTTCTTTTAATGTTAAAGGAGAAAGGCAAAGAGTGAATTTCATGAGTAAAGCAAAATGCTAAATTCTTTCTTCAGAAAAAGTTGGTTTTATTTTTCAAAAGTTGTTTTATTTTTCACTTGGTATCTAGACAATTACTTTCTTCTTTTGACTATAAATATGCATAAACTGAAGTTAGAAATCAAAATTGTTATTAATAAAACGAGATTGTCATTTATTTAGACAATGTAGGTAGATTATATGTTTATACATTTACTAACCCTTTAGAATCATAAATAATTACATGCGTAAACTTTAATTAAGATGTAATTAAAGTCATAAATATCTTTTGTTCATTGATTTTGTTGAAGCAATTTGGAAAATTTTGTTCATTGATTTAGAAAATTTTCTAAGTGTGAGAGAATAACGATAGGTAAAATGTACTTTGGTTGCGTTTATTAGATTTAGACGGAAAGATTTTGGTAACGCGCGGGATGGTGAAATTTTTTTTGCTACGTTTATAATATAGGGTGAAATGTTATTAGTTGCATTTACAACTAAATGCCACCAATTTCTGCAACCAAAGGATGATTTTTTGTAGTGACTGTCGCTAAAATGAATGCTTAAAAGCCTTGATTTAGTGGATGTAGTGGAAAATAGCGAGGCTTAAAGCTGATCTACTGTTTAATAGTACTAAATTGAAATAGCGTAGCGATCTAAGAGCGCTATGCGCTATAGTGGGGATTTTGCAGGGTTTTAGCAGGGCTTTAACTGCACAAGGAAGGTACCATACTTCCTTTTGACTTTCAAGCTAAAGTTTTATTTGATACTGGTGCTACATACTTTCTTATATCAATAGTATTTGCTATTAAGTTAGGATTACCTATTGGGTGACTACTAAGCCCTTTAGTAGTAGACAACTTAATAGGAGGAAATACTGAACTTAAAACTATATGTAAGAACTATGTCCTTAACATTGGGGATGATGATATGATGGCTGATTTAATTATCTTCCCAATGGTACATTTTGATATCATCATTGGGATGGATATCGGGTTATTTCAAATTGCCACGACAAAAGCACAAGTTTTTCTATTCACGAACATTTGTTTACTCATGTGATAAATTTAGTGATGCTTTTATATCTAGATATATAACTCGTATTAATACTGAAGATATGGGTTAATTAGTAGACCAAATCCCAATGGTAAAGGAATTCAAAGAAGTCTTTCAGGTTGTACTGGGATTACCTCCAAAAAGAGAAATCGATTTTTGTATCAACTTAATCCCTGGTGCTACCCCTATTGCTAAAGCAGCTTATCGTATGGCTCTCGCATAAAATCAAAAATTAAAGAAACAAATTAAGGAGATGGAGGATCATGGATTTATAAGACCTAGTAAATCTCCTTGGGAAGTGTATTGAATACTAAGAGCTTAATAAGGTAATAGTTAAGAACAAATACCCATTATCTCGGATTGATGATTTGTTTGATCAACTCCAAGGAGCTTCAGTATTTTCGAAAATTGATTTAAGGTCTGGATATCACTGATAAGGAATAAAATAGGAAGACATTCCGAAGACAGCTTTCCAAACACGATATGGGCACTATGATTCTTCGTGATGCCTTTTGCCTTACCAATGCACCAGTAGTATTCATGGATCTAATGAACCGTGTCTTCCTCCTATACCTTGACCAATTTTTCATTATATTTATTGATGATATCCTAATCTACTCTAAGACGAAGGAGAAACATGGACACCATTTGCGTTCTAGTCTTCAAAATTTAAAAGAGCATCATTGTAACATCCATCCCTCGTAATACCTGAAAATCAACGCCTTACATCATCGCACAACTTTCGAATACCACAACAAATAAACTGTCGGGGTAAAATCAGAACAAAACACTAAACCATGACATCGATAAGATCTCACAACGGAATGACAACATATAATACACTAAATATACATGAACATAATAGAATAACAAAATATAAGAAACCGCACTAACGAAAGCAGATGACAAATAAATATCAGTATAAAAAATCAGAATACATCAACTCCCAAAAGCATAAAGTTCTAAATGAATATTTGATACAAAAGTCTCAAATACAAATAACAGGTCTGTCGTGTACAAATTAAATAACAAGTGTGTGTGTATATATATATATATATATAAACATCGATGCCACACCTCCAAAAAATGCTCCAGCTGCATACTCTGCTAGCGTATCCCCAAAAGCACTGACTCTCGAACTACTCAATCGATTGCTCGAGAGTTGTCATGACATAAGCAGACAAAGACAAAATGCGGGTCAGACGTAAAATCTAGTGTGAGAGGAACTATCTCATAATACTGTATATTAAACTATATACAAATAAACAGGAACTACTAAATCACAGCCGGCCCTCTCCATCCGGACTGCCTACAAACAAGTATGGTATATCCAACTCAAAAGTAGCAGATCGTATCATAACCTGCTATTCTCATGTAACAATAAGTTAGCACAATATCTTCCATTGCACTACACTAGCCCAAAACCAACTAATAGTATAATACAAATATACCATGATCAAACTAATGATCCCATAACAATGATTACTACTGCTAAGATAGATAAGATATGCCCCAGCGCGTGTGGTCACTACTGCTAAGACCGAATAAGTACACCATAACGCGTATGGTCACTAATGCTAAGACCAAACGTTCGTAAGATTAAGAACGTAGGACCTAAAATGTCCAAGCGAGCACAATAGGATAAAGCTATTCATGGTCTCAAAAGACAGTGTCGAGTGTGTCATGACCATCAACAACACTTTAGGTACACCACAACAAGGTGGATACCTGGGTAAGTCACATAAGTTCATACCCATGGGTAGATCACATAAGTCCACATCCTTGGTGTGTCACAAAAAGTCAACACCAGACAAATTGGATATTACTCTAAGATCGAAATCTCAAAGTACGGACTAAGTACGTATATAACGTATGGAATCGCCATGCACGACTCCAGTCTCCACGACCTAAAAACCCACCGGACAACTCTAACAAAACCCCATACTAACCCAAATCCCATTCTAAATGGAACGCACGACCTCAATGTCATAATACTCTTCCGGTATACCTCCTGCTCTCCCACAAAATCTACAGTTTTGGAAAACGTGCCGGGGTGGGTCCCACGTGGGCCCCGAAATCAATGTACTCAAAAACTACCAAAATTTCACAGGTTGTATCCCTTAAAAAATGGTGAACAATGGTCTATACCTCACCTCAGTTTGACTTCATATGCGAAAGTTATCGTGTTTTGAAGTTTACACAATACACAATAGGTCGGCCGATTGAAGGGCCATTCAATCGACTTAACCAGGGCTGAGAAGGACTTTTCCTCTCGACCAATTGACTGAACATACCAGATCAGTAGACTGAAACTGACAGGTTCCAGACTATGAGCCTAAACAGGGAGTAGGTTACCTGAACGATCGCCAATTCGCGTGTCGTTTCCTCCGACGCTTCGCCCGATGAGTCGCCTTGCTACTAAAGCCTGCCTCCATCCCATCGGACATCTACCGAGGTTTATTTAGTGATATTTTGGAAGTGTATTCTTAAGTATACGAAAACCGAATTTGATACCAAATCCATTCTTTGCATGAGTAAGGTTCAACGGGCAATTATAGCGACCTGGCTTCCTCTAACGTGTCAAAATGACACATTTGGCATCCATGCCTTGTGTGTAGCTTTTACGCATGTCGATACACTCATTTGTGCAAGCCTTTGCACACACTTACGCAAAAACACACATCTCAACACAAATCACACTTCGGACTTCATCGGGATGATTGCTTGGTCCGGTATACTCTCACACAACTTAACGCACGCGATAGTCGCTATGGCTGCGTGAAATGCCCGCAACGAACTGTAATCAATTATATTTCTATATAGTCAAAAAATTACATATCTATACTAACAAATAATCACACAACAATTATAACTACAAAAAATATTGGTTTTAATTGTAGCTTAGCTCTAAATATACGTATACTCGCTCGTGCACGTGTATACACACATACATCCAAGTGAGCCAATCAACCATAACTAGATCAAATATTACTTTTACTTACTAATCTTTTCAATAAAAGTAAAATATCACTTTAAACCATTTTATAAAATCTCATATATATTTTATAAAGTATATTCTTCATTTATAAAATTATGAAACCATTTTATAAATACTAATTAAGCTTCATTAGTCTCTAATAACTTTAGAATAAGTGTAGAGTTCATAAACCACTTAAATTAGCTTACTAACATTTTACAAATCAATTCAAATGGATAAATTAATATTTTCTAATGACATGCACATCATTACACTACTTTATTAATCTCAAATCAAACAATAACATCACAAACAATCACCAATTAGCCTAAATCAATGCTAGGGCTTACTAACTATTTCAAAATATAGTAATTAGGGTCTCTAGTAAATTATGTGATGATATAAACATGTATAAGACATATATATAAGCCTAGTAACATTACTAACATTCTCCAAAACGTTTTATGAAACTTCATAATCATCATTAAATAAATATATGAAGTAAAACACTTAAATTAAATAGGAGAATCATCCCGCTTGCCTTACTTAAACTAAAGTTAAGCTCTAATCACCAAAACCCAATCTTTTGTCTCTTTAATATTCGAAATCAACACCAAATCTTTGATTCATGCAATTCCCTTCATGGGTTTTGTAGAGAATAGGAAGAGATGATTTATGGTGATTTTTATTTGAATTTAGGAATTTATTTGAATGGATTTAGGGTTTGATGATTAAGAGGTGATTAAGGGGTGATTAGAGAAGACATTGGAGAGGAGAAGAAGAACATAACGTGAAATGAATAAGTGAATGCAAATTATGAAGAGGATAGCCTCTTATAGGCTAAAGGGATAGGTTTGCAACTTTTTCCATCCGGCACTATTCACCTTCGAAAATCATCGACTCCAAACATATTGAACCTTATACTCATTCAAATTCTGGATGTCATTTTAGACTTAATGGAAAAGGTTTTAGGACCTAATTTCATCATATACAACAAGTTAGCTTTTTGAATCGATTTACGAACTGGACGCAGGCTACTATCTAAAAATCCATCGATCGAAATATATCAATTGTTGCACTAATTTTGATTCGCAACGTCGATCCAAACTCAATGGAAGTAGTCTCAATCCTAATTCGACCGTATGTGAAATGTCACATTTTAGAATTTCAATCCAATAACTACTTAATATTTAAATATATTATCTTTAAATATGCGGGTTGTCACAACCAACTAGATGCAAAACTAAGTAAATATGAATTCCGATTGGAAGAAGTGAAATTTCTTGGACACGTTGTCTCTGAGGATTGGATAGAAGTAGACCCATCTAAAGTTGAGGCTGTATTGAAATGGAACCCTTCAACAACACCATCAGAAGTTCGAACTTTTCTAGGACTAGCTGGTTATTACTGTTAACTTTTAAATTTCAAATTTAGGAATTAAATATTTATCTAAATTTGAATTCTATTTAAATTATTTTAAACCCGAAAACTTCAAACACCCATAACTTCTTCGTTTTAGCTCCATTTTCAGCATATTATATATGGAAGTTAATCAAAATTTCAAGACGAACGCAACAGGATAACTTTTGTGTTTAAATTACAACTTTTGCCAAATTTCCATTTTTACCCCTATCTTATTTAAATCAATATATCTAATTTTTTTTATTTATACTTGATTTTACGAGGTATTATAGTTTGACCTTAGTTACATTAACCAATAGAAAACTATTGAGTGAGTCATTCCAAATTTATCTAATAACTATCAGCATGTAACTCCTTGGTGTCCCCAGCGGTCATGAGTAATACACTACCCAACATTTGAAGAGCATTACATACTCTAGCCTCAACAGATGTATTGATACCCAATCTCGATACATCTTGACTAGGAATATTTAAAATGGGATATTTATTTTTATTGTAATAAATTACTCATGGTCACAAAACTTTGCAAATACTGTCGGAAAATATACCATTTATGGATTTTCTATTAAATATACTTTTAATTAAATTAATTAATTAATATAACACATTATATCAAGTATATAATAGAAAGAAAACACCTTTTATTTTGAAATGATTGATTATCGAGTTAGATATATATAACAAATTACATAATTGCCCCTAGGGCATACCCATGACTCTATCAATCTCCCACTTGCACTTGGGGTCAATTAAGGAACCTCATTCCAACTTCTTCAATTGGGTCATTACCTTAGTAAATGGGTTTGCTATTTTGTTTCAATTTTCTACTCTGTTAATCAACTCTCTCTGAAGCTGATAAACTACCTTTATCATATAGAAATTTTTGGAGTATGGCTCTCGACTTCTAGTGAGCTCTAAGTTCTATTGTAATGACCACCTTTTCGAACCCTAGAAGTCGACACTAATACATCCACAATATTTACGTGCTGAACAAACAAGTGACGAAAGACAGATTATTAGGGAAAAGAAAGGAGACAGATGATACGAAGAAACAAAAACAATCACAGAATCTCGCAACGGAATAACATATATTAACCAACATAATACTTTACAAAGCCATTTCAAAAATGATACATCAGAGTCATACTAATAAAATTCTACCCCTGGACAATTATAACAGTTTGTCCCTACCTAACCGATATAAGATACATATAATACAGCGGAAACAAGATAATAACTAGCTATTGATGAAGCCTTATGCTCCAAGCTCCTCCAAAATGCATTTGTGGGAAAACCTGAATTACTTGGCTGCCCATAAAAATTTGAGCACCCAAGATTTTTAGGAAAAGAAAATAAAACTACGAGTCAAACATGAGTCTGGTGTGAGTAAACTCAAACAACTGAATCATTTTGTTCGAAACCCTTTAAAATCAAAGGTACCTCGTAAGACCACGCGGCACATAAACACGGACGGGTTTTTACCTTACAATAACCAAAACACTTTTTATAGAAAATCTAGTGATATTATAATAATGGCTAGAGGTCAAAGTAAAATCTGAAAATAGCTGAAATGCTTGCATCTCACATTTCAACATAGTTGGGCACAATCAAAACCGTACAACGCTTATTGGAGAATGGATTCCATGCAATTACAAGGCACCGGGACCTATCATGGTACACATCTAGAAAATGTACCAAGGACCTCGCCAGGATCCCCTACCAACACAAACCAGTCAACCCCTGACTGGATAATACTGAATATGTCATCACCTCGGTTGCTTTGCAACCCTTTTTATTAAGATCTCATGCACAACCAATCCATGAATATGTAGATGTATCTAGAAAGGTGATGACACGCCCTAATGGGAGCGACCCACTTAGCCTTGCTACATCTCCCCTTATTTTAGTCATTCCCAGTTGAAGAGGCTTGAGGCTACACTTACTTTTTGAATAGCAATCCCACTTGGAACGCTAACACTACCTTTCAGGCAGTAATGCAGTGTCAGCATTCATCCATACAAGTTGTCCAGGATAAGGACAAACTGAAGGCACTACTTCTACTACATTCATTTCGGAATAACCCTCAGGACTAGTAGCAAGCAGCCCTTGCTCTTCAATGCTCCGTCTTCGATTCCATATTCTTCAAAATGTCTTCAGTTCGAAACGCTTGAGTTAGATCGAAGTGGTTTTCGGATAACATATCCGATCCCAGTCTCTTCGAAACAACTTTCGATAATATCTGGTAAACTCAACCCCTGTTCTTTAGAAAATAAGCAGACAAAGATAAGAACGGAGTTCACCTCCTAATCGTTAGTGGACGGATTTCCTTATCATTTATCCTAGAAGAACGAAACAAGGTTTATATGCACAGTACAACATCATTGGGGATGATTGTGCCATATAACTTACGTGTTTCTCCTAGATATTTCCAAAGTTACGTTTAGGTCTAGATTTTGATAGCCGGTTATTTAACTATCAAATAAACAATCATTCAACGTTGATTCAATTCCATATGGGATGTACCAAGCCTTTATTAATTAATCTTTAATTAATTAAAACACTTTGCAAGACTTTATCAAACGATCCTTTTAAAACACTGTTCCCAAAACCCTTTACATCCCTTTCATATTTGGAAAACATTTTTACTTATCTCAAAAATAAAATATTTACCAAAAACATTTGGGAAATTCCCTCTTCTCAAATTCCATATTAAATGGCCAAGAAATTCCCTTTTCAAAACATCACTTACTATAAAACTCATTCACTTATCCCTCATAAAAATTCTTTTTGTAAGTTCACTTCATATTTCAACCCTCCTTATAAGTCTTCAAAATAGATTAAAACTTCTTTTTAAAATCACTAAAATGATTTATAAAATCTCTTCCATGTATAAAACTATTTATAAAATTTCCTTTATAAAATATCTTTGACATTACAAAATATCATTTACAAAATCTTATTTTTAAATCACTTTATATAAACCCTTTTATTTAGTAAAACCCTTTTTATTAAAACAAGTTATTATTTATAAATACCTTTATAAAATATTTAAATAATGTGAAAATCATTTATAAACTTTAAAACCACAAACTGATAAAAGAATTGAAGTTAATTCAAAATCATACTTCATAAATTCAAAAGGAGGCTTAGCAATCCCAATGATACTAATTTAAGTTACCATTTAATTTCAGTTCCATTTTCAAGTCATTCAACAATTTATTTACATAAGTTAACATACATGTAAATACACATCATAAACTAACTGGCATATCCATGTCCAAATAACATAATAACAGGATGGTGATTTGTCCTGCTAAATAAATGTCCAACAATCAAACAATTTACCGATAACATAACGAGAATTTATTCTGCTAATACATATGTCGATACAATCAAATAACCAATCTAGGGCAGAACGGGATTTATTCTACAAACATATGTCCAAACAACCAAACAAACAATCAATTTATAGCAGAACGAGAATTTATTCTGCTATCACATGTCTAAACAATCCAAAAATCTACATCATAACTCATTCACAGTTATATGGTTTCTTAATGGCATCGATACTTAAATCACTTGTATTCAAATCCATCTTTGAAAAGAAGTACCTTTAAACAATTTTACTTTGAGGAATCAAAGGATTTAAAACTAAAAAACCCTTTTAAAAATAATTAATTATAAGTTAAATCCTTATTTAAATCATAATTAATTTTAATTGAATCTTAACTTAATTTAATTAAATAGTTAAACAATAATGAATTATTAATTAAACCCAAATTAATCCTTATTAATTATTAAATAATAATTTAAACCTTCATTAATAATTAAATATTAATTAATTTTAATAAATAAAAATAATTGTAACAACCCTGGTTTTGTGATTACCTGTGAAATTAAATTATAATGATGGTTATAATTTAATAATGGAGGAATAAAGTAAATTGGAGATGTAAAATTTTTTAAAATTGTTTATTTTAAATAAACAATGGATTTTGGTAAAATAAAATGGTATTGGGTTGGTTTGGTTGGTAATAAATTGAGATTAATGGAAATATTATGTTTTGGTGGAAAATTAATTAAATAAGTGAAGTAAAAGAATTTAATTCAATATCATTTGTGGTAAATGAATAAATAATGTTGCAAAAAAAGTTTTAAAAACTTTGTTATGAGAATTTGTGATAAAAATAAGCATTGGATGATTTTATTTTGATAAAATATAATAATTGTGGAAATAGTGATAAAATGTTGATTTTTGTTAATTTTAATGAAGTATTAGAATTTAATATGGTAAATATTATAAATATAAAGGTGGAGTTTTGTTCAAAAATAATATTTGGATGTAAAAATAATGTTAATATGGTTTTCTATGTTTGATTGGATAAGAAAATGATTTTTGTGGAAATTTTGGTGTTAAAAATATTGTTTTATGTAAATAATGGAGTAAATTGAAGTATTTAAATGAAAATAAAAAATTTAGTGATGGAAAATGGTTTTTAATGGCTAAACTAATTTTTGTATGTTGGAAAACATTTTTGTAAACATAGAAATATGTTGTATAAGTTTATTTAGTTAAGATATGTGTAAATATGGTGAAAATTATGTTAACATAATATAACATAACTAAATATTAACTAAGTGTTGGTACATAGGCTTATTGGGTAATCGGTTCAAGCCAAACCCATTCTCTAGAATGATCAGAAGAGGATGGTATTGAGTTGTACGTACATCTTCTTCTTTTCATTTTCTGGCTTCCTCTGTAAAATTTAAAAAGAGCAAAAAAATGGCCACCTCTCCAAACTCCCTAAATTAAAATCTATCCAAATTAAAGTAAATCAAAGTGTGAAATTAAATAAATCCTAACCTAATATAGGCAATCTCACCAAAACAATCTTTGTTTCATCCTCTATTATTTTAATTATTTTGAGAAAGTCAGTGTCTGTAACTTCAATTCCTTGTTTGCATGTCTTCTTTTCTTCCTTCTACAGGTAATTGAAGTTTTCCAAGGCCAAAAGGCCACTGCTTGCAATTCAAATCGCTAAAATTTTTAACAAGGTGATTAGTAACTCACTCTTCTAGCCAAACCAATCTGCCTGTAAAAATTTGTTTCAGTTTCGGTTGTTTTTTTGATATACTGCAAACTGTATATTGGAATTTCTAGTTTACAGTAAAAATCTTGTCTGGGTTCAACTTTGTGACCCTATATCTCTTTGGTTTCATATCGGAATTAAGTGAAACCTTTTCCAGATCATAGACCATGTTTAGTAGTAGTTGCATGTCAAATTTCATAGCTTGATACAATCTGGAAATGCCCAATCAGTGCTCGAAGTTAGAAACGGAACATGCAAAAATGCCTGTAGCATTCACGACTTCCAGGTCGACCCAGGCACTCTGGTGGTCGACCCTAGGGTCGACCTGAGCTATATAAGAGTCGACCCTTGCTTTTTAAATTTGTACAGGTCGTTCTGTTTTTTTTTCTTGTGCATTGTTTTGGTTATTTTGGTTATTCCAGTGATTTTTGTGACCAATTCCTGTAATATTTTGAAGTGTTTTGAAGGGCTTAAACCTATCAATAGGTAAGCCAACATTATTGTTGATCCATACTTTGGATTGACATGTTTTTGAGTAGTGTTCATATGCCGATTTTATAGCGTTTTCGGTGATTTTTGTTGTTTTCGAGCACGTGTTTTCTAAACCAATTTTGGAATGAATTTTATAATAAAATAGCTTTCAAAATAAATATTTTACAACATTTATAATTATTTTTGAAGCTATTTAAAATATATATTCCCTATAATAAAGAAAATTTCAAAGCCATAATTTTCAAACGATTTCAAAAATTATTTTAAAAACTAGTTTTCTCGAAGCAAAGTATTTTCTATATAAAATACACATTTTTTTGCACTCTTCGAGAGAACGAGAAAGTGATTTAAACGATATGACAAACCACGTGGTATGGGACATGTAGGTTTGCTATATCGGTCAATTATGGATTCGTTCTATTGAAGCTAACACATTTCATGGACTTTCGGGTCGTTTGCCAGTACTGGACCTTCGGGTCATTTGGGCTTTTTAGCCGTTGGACCTTCGGGTCGTTTGGCCTTCGGGTCGTTTATATTAGGCGCCATATTTGTGATACAGTACTTGGTGGGCTTCGGCCATTTTGTTGAGCACATGCAGGCGTAGCTTAGACTCGCTATTTGTGATATGGATCCATCTTTTGTGATATTTCTTGATTTATTTGTGATTTCCAAATGTTTTCGCCATTTCGTGATTATTAGGCCTTTGAGCCGTTTGAGGATTTATTATATGGTGATTACATTTTAGAGTTTTGAACTCTTAACCGAGTTCTACATATTGTGATTTTTGGTTGCCATCCTTTGGCATTTTTGGCATTTTTGATTTCCCATTTAGGAGTTATGGCGTTTATGGAAGCCATTATATTGGTTATTGTTGATGTCGATGATGTGAGGCGATTATTTGTGACTAATTGATGTTGTAGTTGATCTTGCCTCTTTCGAGAAACTGTCGTATGATATTTTGGTAGTTGATATATATATTTGGTGTTGCTTCTTCTCTTTCAAGAAGAAATATTATCATTTATCCCTATATTTCAACTATCTTGTGCTAATCAGTTTATTTAAGCTAGACTGACCCGTGGATTTTATATACTCGGGTCAGACCGAGTTATTTCAGGTTAGTCACCTGGTGTAGATTGCCGCTATGCTGCTTCCGCTATGGATTTTCTTGCTTTCTTTTGGATGCTAGTCATCTTTTATGTAGCTTTGTAGTTATTTTGCGTACTCTGATATGCACATATTCTTTTTGACTTGGTGTATATATTGTGGTCTATGTACCACCACTGGTGTATCACTATGTAGTGTACTATGATGTATCTGTATATATGTACATATATATTACGGATGGTCGCTCCTAACTAGCCCTATTCTTTGCATTAACAAACAGTATTACTCTGTAATGCTCTTTGTTAATGTGGGTCTTGGGTGGGGCGTCACAGCTTGGTATCAGAGCAAAGTTCAGAACAAAATATGATAAACACAGAATAGAACATATATTACAGTACATCAGAGTACAGTATAAGTGTTATCCCTAATCATCGTGTCCTTAATCTTTCCGTGTCCATGGGGGTAGATATAGGTTGGGAATATGTCTAGGAATGCATTTTAATTCTTTAGTATCCCATAGTTGAAATAATGATATCTTACCCTATGAATAATCCTTATCTTATCTTATACTTTTAGCATATGGCTGGAAGAGGCAATGGTCGTCGTTCTGATGCTGGACCGTCCAGTGGCTCACATCCAGACGGTGTTTACATGTGTGCTGATAAATTCATGGAGTTATTCAGGAGCACTCAGCCTCCAGCTCCTACTCCTTCGTCTCCTCCATGCAAGTCTGCTTTTGTGCGTATGTGCAGTGATTTCTCTCATCTTGGAGGCAAGCCTTTCAAAGGCTCAGAGTCTGTTCTTGAGGTCCATGCATGGCTTCGTACATGCGAGTGTATCTTCACTCGCATGGATCTTTTCGACCATCACCGAGTTCTTGTAGCATCGAGTATATTGCAAGAGCGTGCACTTGATTGGTATGAGCTTCTTATTGCTGAGCTTGATGAGTCTACTCTTACTTGGACCTAGTTTAGGGAGCGATTCAAACTGAAGTTCGTTCCTGAGTCCGAGAAAGCCCTCTTAGCCCACCGCTTCCTTGAACTGAAGCAAGGGAAGTCTTCAGTTTTCGAGTATGTTTCTTCATTCGAGGCCTTGCCCAAGTATGGTCTCGAGTATATTAGCACTTCTTATAAGAAGAATCTCAAGTTTGTTTCTGACCTCAAGAAATATTTAAAGAAATCTTTGATGCTTCAACTTAAACTTTCTGTTGGACGAATTCTCATCACCAAACTAAGGCTACTGCCAAACCATCTCTCTCCCTATGCTACCAACCCATCCTCCTTCTTCAAAATGCCTCACCGAACCAACCCATTCGGCGTCAATCCCTTCAACCCCTCCTATCCACCGAATGAAGTCTCCACCGAATGAAGTCTCCACCAAACAAAGCTCTCCACCGAATGAAGTCTCCACCGAACAAAGTCTCCACCGAACAAAGTCTCCACCGAATGAAGCTCTCCACCGAACAAAGTCTCCACCGAACAAAGCTCTCCACCGAATGAAGTCTCCACCGAATGAAGTCTTCACCGAACCAAAGTTCTACCGGTCCACTCAATTTCCTCCGCTGAACCAAGGGAAACCAGACCAATTCCACCAGGCCAGATTGCATCAGCCCAAGCCCACCTGCAGCTATATACATCCAAGACCCCTGCTCCCAGCCTCACTCTATAAATAGAGGGGCAGGGGTACAACAACGGGGGACAAGTTTGAGAGCTCAAGCACGGAGAGAACTTTCAAACAAATTTCTTTTACTTGTATCAAAGCTTTGTACTTGTAATCAAAACAAGAGAAGAGAAATAACATATAAAGTGGACGTAGGCTCATTTTGGCTGAACCACTATAAATCTGCGTGTCTTTTTACAGTTTAGCCCCTGCTTTTCATATATTTGCATAAATCACTCAAATCACTAAGAACAATATAAGATCCACTAAATCATACGACTTTGAGGTGATTGTCCATTTTTTGTGCAAACATTTTTGGTGCTTTCACTGAGAGCTAGAAGCTCGAAGCTTCAGCTTCATCCACTTAACATTTTTCCTAACAGCATCGTTCGCCACTTGGAAAACATGCCTCCCAAACAGAGAAAAGATGTTAACAAAGGAAAAAACATCGCATCCAGCAGTCTTCCAGATCCAGCCGTCACAAATCAAGTAAATCGTCCTCCTCCAGCAGCAGTAGCAAATGAAGGACAGGCTAATCCGACCACTCCTGCCACAGAACAGCCCGCAGCAATTACTAGGGCAGATCTAGACAGGGTTGTGGTTGAAGTAACTAATCGCTTCACGTCCCAGCAGGAAGCCTTGGTGGACCATCTCATGTCACGCTTAAGGGATGCTGAAGAGTCCAATCGCAACACTGAATCATGGGGCGAGTCCCAGTCTGGAGGATCTCAGAGACAACAAAGATCTTCCTTCTTCGAAGGAGCTAACGGCAGAAGTAGCCATGGTAGGAGCCGAGATCGAGCACATCCCGAAGTTAGGCCTGAGGAAACGTTTGGTACCGAACCCAACGGGGGAGGTACCGGGCGAAGGTCAACTGTAGTTGAGCCTGTCATACTGCCTAACCATGGAAACGCCAGTGAACGGGGCCGAGCTAGAGTCCAGCCCGAAGTTGGACCCGAGGAAGTGCTTAGATCAGAACCCAGCAGGGGAAGATCAAGGCAAGGGCCAACTGTAGCTAACCCTAGCATGCTCCCAGAAGATCAAAGGCAGCCATTAGAAAATATGAGGAATGATAGACGATACCATCCCTACAGGTCATCTGGACGGAATCAATCCCACAGAACAGAACCAAACTCATTTCTATCTGCTCCAAATTCTGATGAAAGGATGGCACGCTTATTCAGAGAGTGCGTCCAACGGGAGCAAAGAGATCGAGGGATAGGCGCTAGGGTAACTAGCCCTTTCGCCCGCAATATCGAAATTGCTATCACTCCCCGAGAATGGAAGATGCCAACAATGGAACCTTACAAAGGAACCTCCGACCCCGTTGTACACTTACAGAGGTACACACAACATATGCTCATGAGTGGAGCGACAGAGGGAGTACTGTGCAAATGCTTTCCGCTCTTCTTAGCAGATCTCGCTACCTCCTGGTTCTGTCATCTACCCCAGGGATCCATCAGCTCGTGGGAAATGTTGAAAGAAAAGTTTATGAGTCAGTTCCGCATCCATGTGGAACAACCTAAGGACGCTTATTCCTTATCCAGTGTCAAACAGAAACCTGGAGAGAAACTGCAACAATACCTAACCCGATTCAATGCCGCAGCAGCCGCGGTCCAAGATGCCGATGAGAAGCTTATCCTAATGGCCCTCTATAGTGGTGTGCATCCGGACACTAAATTTGCTAGAAGGTTGACGAAAGAAAAACCAGCTACTTTACCCGATTTCTTCCATGAAGCCGGGAAATATATGAGGTTTGAGGATGCTGCCGTTGAGGGGCAGTCAGGACAGCAAAATAAGGCAACTCACAGCAACGCCCCTGCTGTAGCAAGGGACGTTCGAAGAAATGATTCCAGAGACAATGCTGGGGGCAAGAAGGGAGAAAAGCGCCTATATCGGCCTGGACCGAGATTCGACACTTACACTCCTTTGAACAAGGCCGTCGAAAATATCTTCCTTGCCACCCAAGGCAAAGTTAGATACAAACGCCCACCATACAAGAAGGAATCAGATAACGCGCAGAAGTCTGGAAAGTTCTGCCGCTTCCATGAATCTCATGGGCATGATACCAATGAATGCCATCATCTCCGGGATCTGATTGAGGAACACATCAAAAGGAAGAAACTGGAATGCTATGTAAAAGGTCAGGACAGGATTCCATCTCCTGCCAATGAGAACCCAAGGCTACCCTCACCGGAGACCGGCAGAGTAAACCGCAACGCTAGCGGCTCTAGTCAAGAGAAGATTGTGGTCCATACCATCTCAGGAGGACCGCACATCGCAGACAAGAGCTGGAAAGAGATGGAAAGATATGGAAAGTCGCTTAAAGACAGTAAAGACTATGTCAATTCGGTTATAGAAGAACGCCACCCGAAACGGAAAGAAAGCGATGACATCACATTCGGTAAGCGTGACCTGGAAGGAAGGCAGTACCCTCACATGGATCCCATGGTTATCTCTGCCCGGCTCGGTCCCGCCGAAGTTTACCGAATCTTAGTAGACACTGGAAGCTCAGTGAACATCCTGTTCAAACATGCATTCGACAAAATGAAATTATCAATGAAGGATGTATCTCCCTGCGATAAACCACTACACGGTTTCACTGGAGATGCGAAGATGCCCCTCGGGCAACTAGACCTCTTTGTTGAGATTGGAAGCCATCCCCGCTCCGTTGTACGAAAACAGACATTTGTGCTAATAGAAAACCATTCGGCCTATAACGCCTTCTTAGGAAGGCCAGCCTTGTCTGACTTCCAAATTGTCCTAGCCCCATGGTGCCTAAAAATGAAATTTCCAACGGACAATGGAGTAGGAGAAGTAAAAGGAGACCAGGACGTTGCTCGAGACTGCTATGTGACTGAACTTCGCAACAACCACAGGAAGGATAAAGGGAAGGGTGTAGAGGTTGCCCTCTGCACGAAAAGTCTAGAAGCATAGCAACTAAAGAAAGCCCCTCCTCTTTGATATACCAGCGACCCTTTCAATGAATTAGACCCTAGGGACAAAGGGGAGGAGGCCACCGCCGAGCCTGCAGAGGCTATGGAGTTTGTATCTGTAGACAAGCACGACTCAAGTAGACTATTGAAAATTGGGTCCCAACTAAAAGCAGAGTTGAAGGAACAACTCATCGATTTTCTCCGCCACAACTTGGATGTATTCGCATGGTCACACGCTGACATGACCGGAATCTCCCCCGACATAGCATGCCACGTATTAAACATTGATCCTACCAAGGCGCCCGTAAAACAAAAAAAGAGAAGTATGGGGGCAGAGCGGTCAGCAGCCCTCGACGAAGAAGTAAAGAATCTGCTCGCCAATGACTTCATACGAGAAGCCATCTACCCGGAATGGATCGCTAACCCAGTGCTGGTAAAGAAGGCTAATGGGAAGTGGCGAACATGCATTGACTTTTCCAACCTAAACGACGCCTGCCCAAAGGATTGCTTCCCACTTCCCCGAATCGACCAGCTTGTAGACAGCACAGCCGGGCACGAGCTCTTATCTTTTATGGACGCATACTCAAGGTATAACCAAATTCCTGTGCATGCTCCCGACCAAGACCACACTAGTTTCATCACCGACCGGGGTTTATACTGCTATAAGGTAATGCCCTTTGGACTTAAAAATGCAGGAGCCACCTACCAGCGCCTCGTCAACAAGATGTTTGCGGGGCTAATAGGGAAAACTATGGAAGTATACGTGGATGACATGCTGGTAAAGTCAAGGAAAGCCGACGATCACGTAAGCCACCTAGGCAAGATGTTTCAAGTACTTCGACAGTATGGAATGAGGTTGAATCCTCTAAAATGCTCCTTCGGAGTGTCATCAGGAAAGTTCTTAGGATTCATCATCCATGCCAGAGGGATTGAAGCAAACCCTGAACAAGTCCGAGCGCTAAGGGATATCAATATACCTTCCACTCGGAAGGAAATGCAAAGCCTGAATGGAAAAGTGGCCGCCCTAAGCCGATTCATCTCCAAAGCAACGGACAAGTGTGTCCCTTTTTTCAAAGCTCTAAAGAAAGACAAAGGAAAGTTCGAATGGACCGACGAATGCCTGACCGCTTTCCTTAACTTAATCGAACACCTCCAGAAACCACCGGTACTCTCGACTCCAAGCGAAGGCGAAGAATTATACCTGTACCTTGCTGTGTCATCTCACGCCCTAAGCACTGCCTTGGTAAGGGAAGACAACCGCACGCAGCGGCCAGTTTACTTCGTCAGTAAGAGGTTTACGGGGGCAGAAGTTAGATATCCTAAACTTGAGAAGTTAGCATACTGTTTACTAATCACATCCCGGAAACTGCGTCACTACTTCCAGTCCCATTCCATCAAAGTTCTGACCGATCAGCCACTGAGGCAGGTACTCCACCGTCCCGACACTTCTGGGCGACTACTTAAATGGTGCATCGAACTAAGTCAGTATGATATCACCTATCACCCTCGCACCGCCATCAAGGGACAAGCCATGACTGATTTCATTGCAGAATTCACTACCAATGAAGATAAGGAGCAATTGGAAATAGCAAAAGACATCAAGTGGAATCTCTTTGTGGATGGTGCATCGAACGAACAAGGCTCGGGGGCAGGTGTGGTAATAATCACTCCCAGGGGAAACAAACTGCACTATGCTATAAGGTTGGAGTTCGCCGCCACCAACAACGATGCAGAATATGAAGCAGTGATAGCCGGACTAGAACTTGCCGTAGAAATCAGAGCCAATTCTTTGTGTCTTCACAGCGATTCTCAACTTATTGTTAATCAAATACTAGGAGAATTCCAAGCTCGAGAAGAACGACTCATAGCATATTTAAAGAAGACCAAGTTACTTCTCAACCGATTGGACCACTACTTAGTCAAACACATTCCTCAGGAAGAGAACCAAGAGGCCGACGAATTGGCAAAGCAAGCAAGTGTGAGAGACAACGCCATCTTCGGGGCAGTAACCATCTCAAAGCAACTGACCCCAAGTTTTGAGCAAGTGAATCTGATAGCTGCAACCAAAGAGGCAACTTGGATGACTCCCATCCGAGACTACTTACAAAACGGCACACTACCCAACGGGCGTAACGAAGTCAAGAAAATCTTGAGAAAAGCTTCCCGCTACACAATACAAGAAGACATCCTCTATCGACGTGGATTCTCTAACCCGTTATTAAGGTGTGTCGCTGGGAGGGAAGTCAGGGAAATCTTATCCAACATTCATCAAGGAAGCTGCGGAGATCACACCGGAGGACAAACATTAGCAAAAAAGACACTCCGATATGGATACTTCTAGCCCACCTTAAGCAAAGACGCCTTGGATTTCGTCAAAAAGTGTGACAGATGCCAGAAGTTTGCTAAGATTCTGCGGCTGCCAATGACTGAGATTACTCAAATGACTAGCCCTTGGCCCTTTGCAGTATGGGGAATTGACTTAATCGGCGAACTACCAATGGGCCGAGGCGGGGCCAAATACGCTATAGTGGCAGTCGACTACTTCACCAAATGGGTGGAAGCGGAACCTCTGAATAAAGTATCTTCAGCAAAAGTTATTAACTTCTTAATCAAAAATGTTCTATGCAGGTACGGAGTCCCACTCAAAATCATATCAGACAATGGACTTCAGTTTGACAGCGAGGAATTCGCCAACTGGTGCCAAGAGCACGGAATTCACAAAAGCTTCTCATCCGTAGCGTATCCCCAGGCAAACGGACAAGTCGAAGCCGTCAACAAAATTCTGAAAACTCTAATCAAAAAGAAGCTCGAAAAGTCAAAGGGCGCTTGGGTGGATGAACTTCCTACGGCACTATGGGCCTATCGCACATCTTTCAGAACATCAACGGGGCACACTCCTTTCTCTTTGGCATACGGATCGGAGGCTATGCTCCCAGTTGAAACCATTGTGCATTCCCACCGTAGGATCCACTATAACCCAGAAGAGAACGAAGAACTCCTTCACATGTCTTTGGATCTAGTTGAGGAGAGAAGAAATGATGCAGTCCTTAAAGCAGCAGCCCACAAACAAAAAGTGGCGGCACAATACAACTCCAAAGTCAAGCATCGTACTTTACAAGAAGGGGATCTTGTCCTCAAGCGAATCTTCCCTCGCCCCGGAGCACTAGATCAAATCTGGGATGGACCATATGTAATTCATAAGGATCTCCACAATGGAGCTTATATTTTGTCAACAGTGGACGGAGAGGTGTTCCAGAGGGCATGGAATATCCAACACCTCCGTCGATACTTTTCTTAGCTTGTACTGCCCATATGAAGTGAATTAACAAAGAGAATCAGTGGACGTAGGCCTTTTTGTGCCGAACCACTTTAAAAAACCTTGTCTCTTTTTTAACTTGTTCCTTTATATCTTGGCTGCTTGTTAACTTTATCCTTTTCTGTTGAACAAAATCATGTGCATACAGCGTTTCAATTCAAAGCACTCCATAGCGCAACTTCACCTGGACAAGACCTGACAGGTACTATGCGAATCTATGCCCTCGCCAATGAGACACTTTTGCTCCAGCACCCCTCTGTTGTGGGTTAACTCATTGATCGCGACGGCTCTTAAAGCCAACTGTAATGAGCCGATTATAAGCCACCGAGAAGGCCGACTATAGCCGAGGCAGCTCATTACGGCGTTGGGCTCGCCGGCAACCGTGAACCGACTATAAGCCCCAACATAAGGTGTGGCCAGCCAGGGGCAGTTCACGGTTGACGATCGGCACCCACGCTAGCCGGCCATGGTAAATCGAATAATACCTACGATTACGGGCCATAATGGCTTGGGTAGTTACTGTGCGCGATCTCGGCTCCGATGTGTCTTAAGTACGGCTGAGGTAAAAAAGAATTAACTCCCCGCGGAGGCGTAAGATGGGTGACAAATGTCTCCAAGACCCACAGCTAGGGAAAGTGACTACAAAACCCATTTGCCACGAACTTAAGCACATCGACGGCCTTCCGTGATTGGAAGTTTTTACTATTTCCTATATTTCCATTCTATTTTTAAAACTTTCCTCTTATCCTCTATAACGATCCCTAAAGCACAGGTCATAGAATAGGAGGCATTCGCAAATGAGACCGGATGGCCGGGCACTCGACTACATTTTCATACTTAGTCACGCTAAAGCCGCCGTCTACAACTAAAGCAGAAGGGACGGTATTTTATTTTTGTGTGCCTAAAATCATAGCTGTAGTTTATTCGCACATCACGTTAGTATTACAAGATATGAAATTATACTTTAAGCAGGAACTTAGCATCAAATACCACTGAATCACAAGTACACGCATAGCTATACTTCTTATTCAGCACGTTAAGACTACAAAAAAAAGCATCCATATATAACGAAATTATCATAAGTTAAGAATTACATGCCGAAAATCAAATCTCTTATTACAAGTAGCACCATTATAACTTGAAAGCCATGTTACTGTTTTAAAACCAACATGTGTAACAGTATCGAGTCAACCAAAAGAAACATCCAGGTCGAATCAGGGAGCTGGCTGCATTGGATCTTTACCCTTGTCTTGTTGGTGTTGACCGCCTGATCAGGCAAGAAGAGAAATCATTAGTGATAAGCAACAGAGTTAACGAAAGAAGAAACTAATGAAGAAGAGGTTACCAGCAACTTCCCCTTGATCGTCTTGGTCGGCATCCCCTACTTCCACATCTGCCTCTTCAACCGCAAACAACCGCATCCCCTCCTTCACCGCTATCATCTCCTCCTTGGTGAACTGAGCGGTAACCGCATCCATCCTAAAGGCCGCTCCACCCTCCTTATCCGCCTCAGCCTTGGCCTCCTCTAAAGCCCTGAGGTAAATCCTAGCCATAACCCGGGGGTAGTCGTCCATCCAAGATAAGCTGCCCTGTTTCCAAATGCGAAAGTACATATCCTGCAGCATATCATCCATCATCCCCTCATTTTCCTCAAACTCCCTCATACGAGCCTCAGAAACCGATAGCCTTGCAATGGCAGCATCCCTCTCCAGTCAGTATCGCGAGCAGTCAGCCTAAAGGGACCTCCTCATCGCCTCCATCTCCTCCTTTAGCCTGACCTGAGCAAGCTCTGCGGCTTCAAGCCTCCCCGACAGCTCCTCTACCTGCTCAAGATCCGCCCTCCGAACCTCGTCCACTGTCGAGATGGCCATATCTATCCGCTCCTTGCAGGCAGCCTCCATCTTCCGCAATTCCACCTTACTAGCCTCCTCCATAGCCTTCCTCAACCGCCTGGAGGCAGCCTCGTGCTGAGAAATCTGAATGGCCTGATCGGCAAGCTGCTTGGCCTGGTCCGAAACCATCAATCGTAGGCGAATGTTGGCACTCCCGATCTCCTCTCCAGCGTTAACGAGCCGGGCATGATGCCCCATCAGCTTCCTGGTCTCCTCCGCGACCCGGTCAATATTAGCCTTGGCTTCGTCTCCCATGGTAACTATCCGAGTGGTAAGTAAATCGAGATCTAAGGACTTAGCCTCATCGAGCACCCGTACCATGGGATTGCGAGGAAGAAGATGCTCTCCTGTGGCCTCGTCAAATAAAATATCCTGAGAACTCGGATCCAGATCTGGGTGGCCAGCAAAGGGGTTGCGAACTGAACCGGGGTGTTCTATCGGGATGACAGTGGGGCGTTCGGATGAATGAGGAGAAGGTATAAAGTGCTCCTTTGGAGTGCCCTGAGAAGGTTGAGTTGGGGCCTGAGGACCGGGTGAAGATTCAAACAAAGAGCGACTCCTCTTCCTCTTCCGAATATCCTCTTCAATAACCCCAAGAAGAGGGCGGTAACCTACTACATCTCCAGGACGACCGGTCGGAGGCTTGGGTTGGGAGGAAGCTCTGAGAAGCTTGAATTGTTCGAGGCGATGACGAACATCTGAAGTCTTGGATACCTCGCTCACCCCTGGAATAAAGAACAAGTGTTACAAACTTACATTAAAGGTTAAAAGAAGAAAGGAAACACATCTGTTATGCAAACCCTGGGGAGGAGTAGGATACTGCAATAAGTCTTGGATTTCATTCCAGGACGGGAGCGGACCATAAAATATTCCTAAGTCCCTATCATAAATGGAGCCCGCAAAAGTCAAAAGTTCACCTTGAGTCGTCGGAACCACCTTGGCTGGAATAGTCTGGGAAGACACGCTTGCACCGGTCCCGGCCTTGTCAGCTTTCCCGGATTTCTCTACCAAAGCCGGTTCCCCGTCCAGCCCCTCGAAAGCTTGGCGGAATGCATCATCCGTCCACTCCTGAATCTCGCCTGCTTTCCCAGGAAGCAAGGCCCCGATGCCATCGCCACTGTCACCACCTTCCCGGTCATCTCCACCCTCACCTCTCTCCTCCTCCACATCTTCCTCCCTCGGAGTAATTGGACAAGTGCTGGGGGAAGGACCGTCCGACTTCTTAAGCTTCTTACCTCCGACAACTGGGGGTTTCGTGAAAGGTTTCCTCTTACCACTCTCTACTGTGACACCTCCTTTAGCTTGAGCAGCCGCCCTCTCCTCCGCTGTTTCCCCCTGCTTGACTACTGACTGCCGTGGAAGGATCAAATTATACTCCAGAAGGGTCGCATTTCTAATCAGGTAAGCAGCTGATCTATCTCTTCCGGGGATAACTTCTATCTCAGCCGCCATCTGAACCAGGCGATCAGTTTCCAAAACCGCAAAGCCACCTGTCGCTAGCAAAAAATGAAAACGTATGAGAAGAAGCATTGCAACCATAATGGAAATTATAAATAAAGCGTCGACTTACATCCAGAGGTGAAACGCCGAATGGAAACAGAGTCGTCCCTGACAAAGAACCACTCCTTCTTGAACATGCTGTACTTAGAATACAGATCCAAGACCGGCTTGAAGGTTACAGCTGACTCCAAGCTGACGTATGAGGACCCCTTCTTATAGCCCCTCAAATTATATAAGTACCGGATCTCCCGGTTGGAAGGAGCACGCCCATACTTCCTCTGAAAGATGACGAAGAGGCTCACCAGTATAGTATAAGAGTTGGGTTGGAGCTGGAATGGGGCCACCTTTAGATATGTAAGAAAGCTGACTACCCAAGCATTAAGAGGCGGGATGGCACCACACATGCAGTGGTATCTGCTGTAGGCAAAGTACCCTTCGGGAGGGTCATATGGCATAACTTCTCTCCCTGGCAACAGCATGCGCACCCTATCAATTCCGAAAGAATGGGAGATGACATCAAGCTGCTCCTCCTTGAGGGAGGTGGGAAAGCAATCAGGCGGGGAGTTCAGAAGCTCCTGAGGGCCGTACCCGTCCACTAGTGATCTCGGGGCAGGTCCGTGACGTTCCGGTCCTGGCTGAGCAGGGGGCACTGCGGAAGATTCTCCTTTGCCCTGGGACTTCTTTTTATCTGATCGAGTTTCTGCTTTTCGAGACATTTATCTGCAAACACCGAAAAAGCATATTGTTAGAACAAGGGGGGGATCGAAACATAAACCGACGGGTGCATACAGTCTAGAATTCGAGTCATAATCAAAACATAACAAGCTAAGGATTCGTTCGCTTAAACTCCCAGAAATGACAAGTTTTCCAAGACCATTCGGCATCCTGCCATCCGGCATTGAAATCATTCGGTATTTGGGATCTCAAGAGATCGTCCGGTAGTCCATAATAAGATCACATTCAGCAAAAGAACAAACCTGATTCGGCACTCAAACTGATTCGGCTCCTAGGTTGATTCGGCTCTTAGGTTGATTCGGCACTCGGACTGATTCGGCTCTTAGGTTGATTCGGCTCTTAGGTTGATTCGGCACTCAGACTGATCCGGCACTCAGATTGATTCGGCTATCTCGATACAATAAAAGCAACCTGTGGCCCTTATTTATAGGCGAAACATACCGACCGAACCAACTGATCTGGCACGCCCAAGATCGAACGAAACTATCTCAACTACAGGAAAACAAAGCACGCCATGTACACACACATCCCCTACTTTGGGGGGCAAGTGTTGGACGAATTCTCATCACCAAACTAAGGCTACTGCCAAACCATCTCTCTCTCTATGCTACCAACCCATCCTCCTTCTTCAAAATGCCTCACCGAACCAACCCATTCGGCGTCAATCCCTTCAACCCTCCTCTCCACCGAATGAAGTCTCCACCGAATGAAGTCTCCACCGAACAAAGCTCTCCACCGAATGAAGTCTCCACCGAACAAAGTCTCCACCGAACAAAGTCTCCACCGAACAAAGCTCTCCACCGAATGAAGCTCTCCACCGAACAAAGTCTCCACCGAACAAAGCTCTCCACCGAATGAAGTCTCCACCGAATGAAGTCTCCACCGAATGAAGTCTTCACCGAACCAAAGTTCTACCGGTCCACTCAATTTCCTCCGCCGAACCAAGGGAAACCGGACCAATTCCACCAGGCCAGATTGCATCAGCCCAAGCCCACCAGCAGCTATATACATCTAAGACCCCTGCTCCCATCCTCATTCTATAAATAGAGGGGCAGGGGTACAACAATGGGGGACAAGTTTGAGAGCACAAGCACGGAGAGAACTTTCAAACAACTTTCTTTTACTTGTATCAAAGCTTTGTACTTGTAATCAAAACAAGAGAAGAGAAATAACATATAAAGTGGACGTAGGCACATTCTGGCTGAACCACTATAAATCTACGTGTCTTTTTACAGTTTAGCCCCTGCTTTTCATATATTTGCATAAATCACTCAAATCACTAAGAACAATATAAGATCCACTAAATCATACGACTTTGAGGTGTTTGTCCATTTTTTGTGCAAACACTTTCATTTGAGGAGTTAGTTGACTCGGCTCTTCACCTTGAAGCAGTCAAGAAGGAGAAGGGTAGTAGTGATGAGACCGAGGTTCGTAAGAACCCCAACAAGAAGAAGTTTCCTTTTCAAAAGTCCAAGTCTTTTCCTCATAGCAAGAAGAAGAAGTCTGTTGGTTCTAGTTCTCAGCCCAGCGGAGCACCTCTTAGTCAGAAGGGGTGTTTCCATGTGGCTCTTCTGATCATTTGATTCGAGATTGTCCCAAGCCTCGTGTGTTCCGTTATTGCAAGAAAGTGGGACATCGGTTTCATCTTGTCCCATTGCTTCTAGTAATGTTTAGTCGGGCAAGCTTAATGTGGTGGATGCTTCTGGTGGTTCTTCTCAGCCCAGAGGTACTTCTCCTTCTATTCTCGAAGGTTCTATATTATTTCATGATCGTTCTATTCGAGTTCTCTTTGATATAGGTGCTTCACACTCATTCGTATCGAAGGAGCTTGTTGATGTTATACCGTTGGATGTTTCTTGCCTTATTACTTCTTTGATGATTGCGAATCCTATTGGGGGATCCGCAACACTTAGCATGTTTTATAGTGATGTTGAGATTATTCTTTGTGTTTTTTCTTTCCATGCGAATCTACACGTTATTCACTATCTGGGATTTGATATGATTTTGGGGATGGATTGGCTTGCTTGTTATCAAGCCCGAATCCTATGTTCTGAAAGGATCCTATATCTTAGGCATCCTGATTCGGCTGATTAGTTATCCCGTGTTCTTCAAAGTGTTGATGGTGATTTCCAAGCATTTTTATTTGCTCTTGAGTCTCGAGATGATGATGTATCTCGAATTCCAATCGTTTGTGATTTTGCCAATGTATTTGAGCCTATTTCGAGTTTGCCACCCTAGCGGGCAATTGAGTTCCGTATTGACCTCATTCGTGGTGCTCAGCCTGTTAGTCATCCTCCTATGAGGATGTCCACTAAGGAAAATGAGGAACTCAAAAAGCAATTGTTGGAGCTTGAAGTCAAGCAATTCATTCAGTCCAGTTCTTCACCGTGGGGTGCCATAGTCGTCTTTGTTAAGAAATCGGATAGTACTCTTAGGCTTTGCATCGATTACCGCAAGCTTAACGAGTTAACCATTAAGAATAAGTTTCCCTTGCCCGGGATCGATGGCATGTTCGATCAGTTGAGTAGTGCTAAGGTCTTTTCTCAGCCCGACCTTGCCACCGATTTTCACCAGCTACGAGTTGCGGAGGATAGCATTCCTCTTACCGCATTTCGCACTCGTTATGGTTCTTATGAGTGGCTCGTTATGCCATTCGGTTTGACGAACGCCCTAGCTTATTTCGTCGATCTTATGAATCGAGTATTCTGGGAATATCTCGATAAGTTCGTCCTCGTATTCATTGATAACATCCTTGTCTACTCTAAATCTGAAGCCGATCATGCTCATCATTTGAGGATTATTTTGAATACTCTTTGTCAGCATCAACTTAAAGCCAAATTCTCCAAGTGCCACTTCTGGGAGAATAAGGTGAAGTTCCTTGGCCATGTTGTATCTTTTGATGGTATTTCTGTTGATCCATCAAAGATAGAAGCCATTTAGAATTGGAAAAGGCCAGAGAACGTTTCTGAGATTCACAATTTCCTTGGATTGGCGGGTTATTACCATCGATTCATCAAGGACTTTTCCCGCATTGTTCTTCTTCTCACTAGCCTTACAAGAAAAGGTGTTCGATTTATTTGGTCTGATAAGTGTGAAGCTTCTTTTCAGAAATTGAAAGAACCTCTAACTAATGCTCCTATCCTTGTGGTTCCCAAAGGGAATCAAGATCTTGTTGTCTACACCGATGCTAGTCGATGTGGTCTCGGTGTCATGCTTATGCAGAGAGATTAGGTAGTTGCCTATGCTTCTAGGCAATTACATCCGAATGAGGTTCGCTATGCCACCCACAACTTAGAGTTAGCCGCCATAGTCTTTGCCTTAAAGATTTGGCGCCATTATTTATCAGGCGAGCGCTTCATTCTTTATACCAATCATAAATCGTTGAAATTTCTGTTCACCCAAAAAGAGCTTAATATATGGCAACAACGATGGCTCGAGTTCCTAGCCTCTTATGATTTTGATATCCAGTACACTCCTAGAAAGGGAACCGAGTTGCAGATGCGCTAAAGCACTCAGCTGTTGTTTCTATGATGTTAGCCGAGTGGGATGTATTGGAGACCTTATCTCTTTGTGATATTCGTGATCGTGCTCCAGCTTCAAATTCTCCTATCTTATTATTTAGTTTGGAGGCTCGTCCTAGCTTATTGGATCATATTACCGAGGCTCAGCAGCAAGATCCAGATCTTGTACGTCTTATTCTGCTTTGTAAGAATGAATCCTGTGATGATGGGTTGAGGGATTTCAGCATTGATAATCATGGTTGTCTTCGTAAGAAGAATCGATTGATCATGCCTTGTGTTTCTGATCTTAGGCGGGACATTCTTGATGATTGTCACCGTTCTAGGTATACTATTCATCCCAGTATTAGCAAGATGTATGCCGATATGAGATGCTTGTATTATTGGGAAGGCATGAAGCATGATGTTGTAAGTTATGTGAGTAATTGCATGACTTGTCAACTCATTAAAGCTGAACATCAGTGTCCCAGTGGTCTTCTTCAGCCTCTTGAGGTCGTGTTGTGGAAATAGGATCAAATCTCTATGGACTTTATTGATGGCCTACATCGTTCGAAATCGGACCATAATAGTGTTTGGGTTATCGTGGATCGCTTGACTAAATCCGCTCATTTCATTCCCATCAAATCTAATAGAACATCTTCTCATCTATCCAAGCTATATATTAAGGAAATTGTGGGACTTCATGGTGTTCCTCGTTCGATCGTTTGTGATAGAGATCCACTTTTCACCAGTAATTTCTGGTAGAGTCTTCAGAAAGCTTTAGGTACAAAACTTAACTTTAACATAGCTTATCATCCGTGGTCTGATGGACAGACTGAACGGGTGAATCATATTCTTGAGGATCTACTTCATGCATGCCTTCTTTATTTTGGTGGTAGTTGGGAAGACCACCCACCGCTTGTTGAGTTCTCTTATAACAACAATTTTCAGTCCAGTATCGGTATGGCTCCTTTCGAAGCCCTATACGGAAGGCCATGTTGATCACCTTCTTGTTGGTTGCAATCAAAGGAGAAGTTGATTTTAGGCCCCGGTTCTATTCGTGAAGCTTCAAAGAAGATCGATCTTATTCGTCAGAGAATGAAAGAGGCACAAAGTCGTCAGAAATCCTATGCGGACAACCGTAGGAAGCCCCTTGAGTTCTCCTTTGGTGATCTGTTTATATTCGTGTATCTCCCTTGAAAGGGGTAATGTGTTTCAGTAGGACTGGGGAATTGGCTCCTCGATTCATAGGACCATTTCCTATTACTAAGCGTATTGGCCTAGTTTTCTTGTATTCATGACGTGTTTCACGTCTCTCAGCTTCAGAAGTGCCTTCGTGATTCAGATTCTGTTATTGATCCTCCTATTTTGCAAGAGCTTGAGATCTCACCTAATTTATCTATTGTGCAACATATTTGTGTTCTTGCTTCGGAGGTGAAACGCCTTCGAAATAAGGATGTATCGCTCATGAAGATTCAATGGTCCGCTAATCCTAATGACTGTACATGGGAAACCCGAGAATTTATCTAGCGATCTTATCCTGGTTTTCTATCTTCTCGTGTTGGGGGTGAGAATTTAAAAAAAAACTCAAGCTTATCTATTTCCCTTTGCTAGATGAAATAAATTGTGTTGTTTACAGCTCTTCTCTAGGAAATTACGAGGATGCAATTTATATAAAGGAGGAGTCTGCAACAACCCTGGTTTTGTGATTACCTGTGAAATTAAATTATAACGGTGGTTATAATTTAATAATGGAAGAATAAATTAAATTGGAGATGTAAAATTTGTTAAAATTGTTTATTTTAAATAAACAATGGATTTTGGTAAAATAAAATGGTATTGGGTTTGTTTGGTTGGTAATAAATTGAGATTAATGGAAATATGATGTTTTGGTGGTAAATTAATTAAATAAGTGAAGTAAAAGAATTTAATTCAATATCATTTGTGGGAAATAAATAAATAATGTTTGAAATAAAGTTTTAGAAACTTTGTTATGAGAATTTGTGATAAAAATAAGCATTGGATGATTTTATTTTGATAAAATATAATAATTGTGGAAATAGTGATAAAATTTTGATTTTTGTTAATTTTAATGAAGTATTAGAATTTAATATGGTAAATATTGTAAATAAAAGGTGGAGTTTTGTTCAAAAATAATATTTGGATGTAAATATAATGTTAATATGGTTTGCTATGTTTGATTGGATAAGAAAATGATTTTTGTGGAAATTTTGGTGTTAAAAATATTGTTTTATGTAAATAATGGTGTAAATTGAAGTATTTAAATAAAAATAAGAATTTAATGATGGAAAATAGTTTTTAATGGCTAAACTAATTTTTGTATGTTGGAAAACATTTTTGTAAACATAGAAATATGTTGTATATGTTTATTTAGTTAAGATATGTGTAACTATGGTGAAAATTATGTTAACATAATATAACATAACTAAAAATTAACTAAGTGTTGGTACATAGGCTTATCGGGTAATGGGTTCAAGCCCTAACCCATTCTCTAGAATGATCAAAAGAGGATGGTATTGAGTTGTACATACATCTTCTTCTTTTCATTTTCTGGCTTCCTCTGTAAAATCTAAAAAGAGCAAAAAAATGGCCTCCTCTCCAAACTCCATAAATTAAAATCTCTCCAAATTAAAGTAAATCAAAGTGTGAAATTAAATAAATCCTAGTCTAATACAAGTAATCTCACTAAAACAATCTTTGTTTCATCCTCTATTATTTTATTTTGAGAAAGTCAGTGTCTGTAACTTCAATTCCTTGTTTGCATGTCTTCTTTTCTTCCTTCTACAGGTAATTGAAGTTTTTCCAAGGCCAAAAGATCACTGCTTGCAATTAAAATCGCTAAAGTTTTTAACAAGGTGAGTAATAACTCACTCTTCTAGCCAATTCAATCTGCCTATAAAAATTTGTTTCAGTTTCGGTTGTTCTTTTGATATACTGTAAATTGGAATTTCTAGTTTACAGTAAAAATCTTGTCTGGGTTCAACTTTGTGACCCTATATCTCTTTGGTTTCATACCGGAATTGAGTGAAACCTTTTCCAGATCATAGACTATGTTTAGTAGTAGTTGCATGTCAAATTTCATAGCTTGATTCAATCTGGAAGTGCCCGAAATCAGTGCTTGAAGTTAGAAACGGAACTGGCAAAAATGCATGTAGCATTCACGACTTCCAGGTCGACCCAGGCACTCTAGGGGTCTACCCTAGGGTCGACCTAAGCCATATAAGGGTCGACCGTTGCTTTTTAAATTTCTCCAGGTCATTCTGTTTTTTATCCTGTGCACTGTTTTGGTTATTTTGGTTATTCCGGTGATTTTTTGACCAAAACCTGTAATATTTTGAAGTATTTTGAAGGGCTTAAACCTATCAATAGGTAAGCCAACATTATTGTTGATCCGTACTCCGGATTGACGTGTTTATGAGTAGTTTTCATATGCCGATTTTATGGCGTTTTCGGTGATTTTTGTTGTTTTCGAGCACGTGTTTTCTAAACCGATTTTGGAATGATTTTTATAATAAAATAGCTTTTGAAATAAATATTTCACAACATTTATAATTATTTTTGAAGCTATTTAAAATATATATTCCCTATAATAAAGAAAATTTCAAAGCCATAATTTTCAAATGATTTCAAAAATTATTTTAAAAACTAGTTTTCTCGAAGCAAAGTATTTTCTATATAAAATACATATTTTTTTGCACTCTTCGAGAGAACGAGAAAGTGATTTAAACGATATGACAAACCACGTGGTATGGGACATGTAGGTTTGCTATATCGGTCAATTATGGATTCGTTCTATTGAAGCTAACACATTTCATGGACTTTCGGGTCGTTTGCCAGTACTGGACCTTCGGGCCATTTGGGCTTTTTAGCCGTTGGACCTTCGGGTCGTTTGGCCTACGGGTCATTTATATTAGGCGCCATATTTGTGATACAGTACTTGGTGGGCTTCGACCATTTTGTTGAGCACGTGCAGGCGTAGCTTAAACTCGCTATTTGTGATATGGATCCATCTTTTGTGATATTTCTTGATTTATTTGTGATTTCCAAATGTTTTCGCCATTTCGCGATTATTAGGCCTTTGAGCCATTTGAGGATTTATTATATGGTGATTACATTTTGGAGTTTTGAACTCTTAATCGAGTTCTACATATTGTGATTTGTGGTTGCCATCCTTTGGCTTTTTTGAGATTTGTGATTTCCCATTTAGGAGTTGTGGCATTGATGGAAGCCATTATATTAGTTGTTGTTGATGCCGATGATATGAGGCAATTATTTGTGACTAATTGATGTTGTATTTGATCTTGCCTCTTTCGAGAAACCCTCATATGATATTTTGGTAGTTGATATATATATTTGGTGTTGCATCTTCTCTTTCGAGAAGAAATATTATTGTTTATCCCTATACTTCAACTATCTTGTGCTAATCAATTTATTTAAGCTAGACTGACCCGTGTATTTTATATACTCGGGTCAGACCGAGTTATTTCAGGTTAGTCACCTGCTGTAGATTACCGCTATGGATTTTCTTGCTTTCTTTTGGATGCTAGTCATCTTTTGTGTAGCCTAGTAGTTATTTTGTGTATTTTGATATGCACATATTCTTTTTGACTCGATGTATATATTGTGGTCTATGTACCACCACTGGTGTATCACTATGTAGTGTACTATGATGTCTATGTACAACCTTTTTATAAGCAACATATCTAAACAATGCCATATTCCAAACCAAACATATATATATATATATATATATATTACCACATAACCAACATATATATATATATAAGTAAATATTTTCTAAAAATTTAAGATGTTTACTCACCAAAAGTTTTGGAAACTTGAAATAATTTAGCGCTCGGAAAGCTTGAAAAACCACGAAATCCACTCATAAATAGGCCATTTTCTTCTCGATTTTTGGACCATTTATTCTCGGAATTTGAAAAGGTAGTCAAAAGAAAAGTTTTATATAATTCTTTTCTATCATTTATAAAAAATAATTACTCAATTTGGATAATTTTTTGGGAAGTTATGATCAAAACGGTGAACAGAATTTTCGGAGTTCATAATCTAGGTTAAAAAAACACTGTAGAAAAAAATGGATTTTTGGAGTATTTAAGCTCGAAATTAGAAAAAGTGGTAAACTATACAGTTGTAGGAACTAGAATTATACATGCTTTAAAAATAGAAAATCTTGATTTGGAGTAGTATGTAGGAAGTAATGGTCAAGTGAAGTGGGAGGAAAATGGAGAAGGTGGTAAAAAAAATGAAAAGAAGAAGAAACCCCTCCCCTTTTATAAGCAAGCCTCCACAGTCATTTACCTTTTACCCTTACCCTCCTATCATTCATTTTAGCCCACCACCATGTCCCCTCCCCTTCTCTTTCATGATAAACATGTTTAAACATGTTTTAAGTACCTTTGTACTTAATGTCTCCCCTGATGTGACATTATATATATATATATATATATATATTTAACCTTACTTAACTTAACTTAATTATACTTAACTCTAACTAAATTACCAATCCATGTTCATAACTTTTCATATATGTTGATATATTTATATATATATATATATATGAAAATGTGTACACAACATTTCAAACAACTTTTAACCGACGAAAAATTAAAAAATTAGGAAAACAGTTTCCGGTCACATTTTTTATTTTTCTTCGAACTAAATATTTTTGTAAACAAATTTGAAAACTATTTCACCATCATTATTTATTATTAAAAAGAGTTTTATTTTCATTATAATATCTATTATTTGAATATTTAAAATTAATTTAATATTCGCAAATCAAAGTAGTAAAATTCTGGGTCGTTACATTCTTCCCCCCTTAAAAGAATTTCGTCCCCGAAATTACACCTCAACCTATACAAAAAAACACTTAACACTATAAATCATTTCGTATGATTTACATAGATCATTCTTATACAAAAATATGATCCGATTACTACTCGAATACATAAATTCACTTCCGAACTAGTATCGCTTACCCGATTATCTGGTGCGGACTTTGATCAGGTTCCTTGATTTGTAACTTCTGTTCTCCTTACATAGTTACAACTATGATAGAAAACATTTGTCTCATATCAAAAACCCTCATCAAGTGCTCGTCGTCAAAAATCGAGTAATAGATCCTTATTCGAAATGGTGTGAAATAGCTCAAAGTCATGTACTCGAATCTTAGATCATAACTGTATGAAACGAGAAATGATCTACGTCCAACCTACGCACTTCTTTAATTGGTTCCCCCTAATACTAATCTATTTCCTCTAAATTATTTATGAAAACATATCATAAAACTAAACTTAGGTTTAACTTGTATAATACTCCACTGCATCCTAAGAGTATATACCCCTATTTAATTGAACTATTCCATTTTACATTTATTTTCTTAAGAAAACTCAAGATCCAAATACCCGGCTTTTATTCAAAAACTTTTCGAAATGAAACTCTATATTTTAAATTATAAAAATATATAGATATAGCCCGAGTAACTCGAAAAGGATACTAAGGAACTGGGTACTACCAAACAGTATCATACAATCCCTCAAGTTTCAACTTAAATTCTTTTTAATTAAAAGACACCTTCTTATAAATTCAATTTATAAATCAACTTTCATAAAATAATTTTCCAAATATTAATTGTAAAATATTCTAACTTTTAAATAAACTTCTTTCATTGAATCAATAATTTCCCCAACATTTACGTCGAACGCCATATAGTCAAATTATGAAACTTAATTCACAACTTGCTCGTTTCAATGTTCTCCCTATTTCTATTTACCCAACCTAAATCTTAAAAAGAGAAGCTACCTATACACACTAACAATAGTCAATTCTCAACTGGACAAGCATGACCAAACAAACCTTATATGATAATAATAAAATATTATTATCTCCTAGCAAACAACATCTCAAAATACAATACTATACTATTTTTGAAATCATTCTTTTTATATAAAATATATCCTATGTAAAATTATTTCATTTACCCAATTTCAAAACAATACTGTGTCGAATGGCCATGTTCAAGTGTTTAGAGATCCATATCAATAACGTTAGCTACTCGTATTGACTAGAATCCATAAGCCACTCAACAGATCAATCAACACAATATAAAACATTTTTATATCACTAACAAATATGCGCTCTTATATATACACACACTCAGACTCATAATAAGGCATTCCATTACCTTATCTCTTAATTAGTTGCTCCACCAAAGCTCTGGTTCTGCTTAACCTCGCGGTCTGATACCACATGTAACGACCATAGGCTTTTCGATCATCCAGTAGTGACGACCGGTAGGCTTTTCAGCCATCCTAGCCCCACCGTGGCGTACACTAGTACCTCGAATCTGCTTTTACAGCCATCCTCGCGACTATAAGCACCTAGCAAACTAGCCCATCAAGGCCTTATACTACCTCTCCGGGATGTGTAGGGGTAAGAGTCTCTTGCTTGCCACCAAACAAAAAGCGAGAACCCCTATCACGTCAATCCAACCAATGGAAACAGATCCGATCCCAGTCTCTTCAAAACAACTTTTGATAATTTTCGGTAAACTCAACCCCGGTTCTTTAGGAAATAAACGGACAAAGATAAGAATGGAGTTCACCTCCTAACCGTTAGTGGACCGATTTCCTTATCATTTATCCTAAAAGAACGAAACAAGGTTTATATGCACAGTACAACATCATTGTGGATGATTGTGCCATATAACTTACGTGTTTCTCCTAGATATTTCCAAATTTACGTTTAGGTCTAGATTTTGATAGCCGGTTATTTAACTATCAAATAAACAATCATTCAACGTTGATTCAATTCCATATGGGATGTACCAAGCCTTTATTAATTAATCTTTAATTAATTAAAACACTTTGCAAGACTTAGTCAAACGATCCTTTTAAAATAATGTTCCCAAAACCTTTTACATCCCTTTCATATTTGGAAAACATTTTTACTTATCTCAAAAATAAAATATTTACCAATAACATTTAAGAAATTCCCTCTTCCCAAATTCCATATTAAATGGCTAATAAATTCCCTTTCAAAACATCACTTACTATAAAACTCATTCACTTATCCCTCATAAAAATTCTTTTTATAAGTTCACTTCATATTTCAACCATCCTTATAAGTCTTCAAAATAGATTAAAACTTCTTTTTAAAATCACTAAAATGATTTATAAAATCTCTTCCATGTATAAAACTCTTTATAAAATTTCCTTTATAAAATATCTTTGACATTACAAAATATCATTTACAAAATGTTATTTTTAAATCACTTTAAATAAACCCTTTTATTTAGTAAAACCCTTTTTATTAAAACAAGTTATTATTTATAAATACCTTTATAAAATAATTATATAACGTGAAAATCATTTATAAACTTTAAAACCACAAACTGATAAAAGAATTGAAGTTAATTCAAAATCATACTTCATAAATTCAAAAGGAGGCTTAGCAATCCCAATGGTACTAATTTAAGTTACCATTTAATTTCAGTTTCATTTTCAAGTCATTCAACAATTTATTTACATAAGTTAACATACATGTAAATACACATCATATTCAAATCAGGAAATAATATGTCAATATAAACTAACTGACATATACATGTCCAAATAACACAATAACAGGATGGTGATTTTTCTTGCTAAATAAATGTCCAACAATCAAACAATTTATCGATAGCATAACGAGGATTTATTATGCTAATACATGTGTCCATACAATCAAATAACCAATCTAGGGCAGAACGGGATTTATTCTACAAACATATGTCCAAACAAACAAACAATCAATTTATAGCAGAACGAGAATTTATTCTACTATCACATGTCTAAACAATCCAAAAATCTACATTATAACTCATTCACAGTTATATGGTTTATTAATGGCATCGACATTTGAATCACCTATATCCATCTTTGAAAAGAAGTACCTTTAAACAATTTTACGTTTAGGAACCAAAAATTTTAAACTAGAAAAACCCTTTTAAAAATAATTAATTATAAGGTAAATCCTTATTTAAATCCTAATTAATTTTAATTGAATCTTAACTTAATTTAATTAAATAGTTAAATAATAATTAACTATTAATTAAACTCAAATTAGTCCTTTATAAATTATTAAATAATAATTTAAACCTTCATTAATGATGAAATATTAATTAATTTTTAATTAATAAAAATAATAATCTCTAATTAAAATTAAAATAATAAATTAAACCTTAAATAAATAATTTATTATTATTTAAACCTTAAATAATTTGTAATTAAAATAATTAAACACTTGATCAATAATTAATTAATAATTAATCTTATACTTATTAATAAATAATTAAAAATAAATCATATTCTCAACTCATGATTAATTAACTCAATTAATAATTAATTTAAAACAAATCTTAACTTTAAAAGATAATTAATTAAGAACTGATCTTTATTTAATTAAAGTTAATACACCTTGTTAACACTTAATTAATTATTAATTATTAAAGCATAATTAGTTAACAATTAATTAATAAATCCTCAATTAACTTTTAAAAACATTATCATTTAGTTTATAAAAAAATATTCACAAAACAATTTGAAGTATAAAAACCAAACTTTGCAAAAATCGAAATTTTAAGCGAACTACATCCATAGCGACTATCGTTATGGATACCCATAATTTCAGTTTACTAACTAGTTTACTGCTAACTTGCTTTAGCTTCAAGACAAGATTAACACATACGATATATCCAAGTTCATATATACCAAATCATATCATCACCAAACATAACCAACAATCACAACCTTTTTATAACCATCATATCTATACAATACCATATTCCAAACTAAACATATATATATATATATTACCACATAACCAACATATATATATATATATATATACGTAAATTTTTCCCAAAAAGTTAAGATGTTTACTCACCAAAAGTTTTGGAAACTTGAAATACTTTAACGCTCGGAAAGCTTGGAAAACCACAAAATCCACTCAAAAATAGGCCATTTTCTTCTCGATTTTCGTACCATTTATTCTCGGAATTTGAAAAACTAGTAAAAAGGGAAGTTTTAGATAATTCTTTCCTCTATCATTTAAATAAAAGAATTACTCAATTTGGATAATTTTTGAGGAAGTTATGACCAAAACAGTGAATGGAAATTTCGGACTTCATAATCTAGGTTAAAAAAATACTCTCGAAAAAAAAGGATTTTTGGAGTATTAAAGCTCGAAATTAGAAAAAGTGGTAAACTACAAAGTTGTAGCCACTAGAATTATACATGCTTTGAAGAAAAGAAATCTTGATTTGAAGTAGTATGGAGGAAGTAATCGCCAAGTGAAGTGGGAGGAAAATTGAGAAGGTGGTAAAAAATGAAAAGAAGAAGAAACCTCTCCCCTTTTATAAGCAAACCTCCCTAGTCATTTACCCGTTTACCCCTACCCTCCCACCACTCATTTCAGCCCACCACCATGTCCCCTTCTCTTCTCTTTCATGATAAACATGTTTTAAGTACCTCTGTACTTAATGTCTCCCCTGATGTGACATTATATATATATATATATATATATATATATATATGCAAATGTGTACACAACATTTCAAACAACTTTTAGCCGACGAAAAATCCAAAAATTGGGAAAACAGTTTTCGGTCACATTTTCGATATTTATTACTAAAAAGAGTTTTATTTTCATTATAGTATCTATTATTTGAATGTTTCAAATTAATTAAATATTTGCAAATCAAAGCAGTGAAATTCCACGTCGTTACATCTATCGTGACCATATCGTGATATTGTTATCGCATAACAATGTTACGGGATTCTCAACATTTGGATTTACCCTAAGCTCGGTTATAAATTTGTGCATTTATATTTATGTACACAATCTTTTTTGCGGTGGTATTCAAGGCGATATACTTAACCTTTTCATCAAATCAGCCACGGTCTTTCATTTGGAAGATTTCCAACTTAAAGATTCTTAACTTGAATTTATTATTGACATATTATACTCAATATCACTTATGAAAATTTACGTCTGAGCACTTCTTTATAAGGATTTTGTTGTTTCTGTAAAAAATTCTCTAGTATTTCATAAATACAGAAGAAAACCTCAAACAACCATTTAGTGATATTAATTTGGATTTGATATTTGCTTTATGTATCAAAAATATAAGCAAAGCACGATGTCGTAGACCACATAATATGTATGATAATTCCTAATACATAAGGAATTCTTCTTACATGTTACATATTAAATATTTAAGGTGTCCTTACATATAGTTTAGGACATAGCCACTATCTTTATACTTACTATAAAAGTCATTATTTACAAATCCAACGCCGAGTATTAAAATAACTAAGGCTGATTTTCAAATAAATACATCGCTAAAAATTAGCAATGTGTTGTTTATTTATAGTTTAGAAATACCAACATACCTTTTAACGCTCTTTCTTATGAATACACGCTTCCTCTTCATTTTGACTAATAATCAAACTATTTGATATTTTTATCAAAAAACTTGTTCAATTTTGATGCTTTTTTGAATGATACTTTCGTATTTGTCCTTGGATCATATCCGAAAACTCACAAACTCAATATCGCTCCCACTGACTTCGAGACACTTTGGTTATTATGCATAAATAGTTTACTCGAAATAATTATTTAGAATTTTCTATTTCAACACATACGTACCAAAACGTAAAGTCATACTATGCGATAAATTTGTGAGTAAAAAATCCAAACCTACTTGAGCACATCAAATGGTGAATCTGTTATGTTAATTTTAACAATTGAAATTTTACGATATTATTCTTATCAATTTGGCTCACTATATTCCAACTGCATTTGTCTTTCTCTTAAAGATACATTTGCGTCCAGTGGATCATATCCCTTTGGGTACAACTTTCAAAATCATAAGTTGATAATGTACTTGGAATCTATTTCGGATTTGTGCATCATATCATATCGTAGAGTCAGTACTCTTAATGTTTTAATTGATTGCCGAGAGTTATCTATTCTTGACATTGACAAGAAACTCATAGTTTCTCTTTAATGTACAAGAATATTTATTAGACATTATAATGTGTTGTATTCGTTTAGATTTGGTTAATTTCATTTTGTTCCTTGCAATTAGTTTTATTCTTGGATCGTATCCAAATCTACTTTATACCAATAATTTATTAAAAGAAATTCCTTCACTATGAAATCGATATTTCTTGAAACAACTGTTGTTTCTTAGTGCAAAACATTTTATGAATTACTTTATGCAAAACTGATTTGGTTTTATTTTATAAAAGTTATATTCAAAACATAACTTGGTCATCCAATGACTGTTGTCCTAAAACTTCTTTTAGATCGATTCATACAAGATTCCTTATGAACCATTATTACATGTAGTTTTCTGATTCGCACAACCTACCAACTCCTTGGCCTAGGATATGTTAGGTTTCTTATAAACCTTTATCTTGTATGATTTAGTAAACTATTATTTAGATGAAATAATGTTAAACTTGTGTACTAGTCTTAAGGCCGTGGCCTTATAGAAAGAAACTAATTCAACTTCACTCACAAATCGTACTTTGTCCAATAATGTTCGATTACTCCTTATTGATATATCATTATGTATCACATGGAGGATTGACTTTATGATTGAATTTTTAGTAATTTTTAGGTACTTCAGAACTCTTTCCAATACACTCATCAATTCGATCAAATCAAATCGATTCTTCTGCATGTTATATATTATATGAGTTTATCATAGACTTATACATGCGTATCAAACACACATGTCCATGTCTGTGATAACTCATCGGTGAATATGATGAACTACATAGAACCGTTTTGGTACTAATAGACTTATGACTGCATACATTTACATGTGTCAAAACAAAGAGTTCATCAACTCTCATGACACTCCCAAAAAATTGGTGCACATCCCTTGATTGTTTGAGGTATAATTAACCTATATCATATGATTTGCAATCATATAAAAATTATTTCTCAAAACTACAGCTTATTCTATAATTCCAAAATGATTGTAAATAATTTAAAATACATCTGTATTTTCCATTACATCACTTTTATTATGAAAACAAATACCACATTATAGTTTTTTTTCATAATGAATATTCATAATGTTCAAATTGAAATATAACTATTGGAACTGGACCAGCACGCAGCGAAAGAAATTGATGATCACCATTTTGGATCTTTAATGGGCCTATGAAGTCTAAATACACTTAGATGTTAACTAAATCTTCTTTTAAATAAAATCAATATTTTATTTTATTTGGTGAAAAATAATATCAAAAGGGTTTGAATATTATATAAATTTAAATGAATGAGTATATCAAATACACCTACATGCAGTTACTTATTAAAATAAATATGTGAAGGAAACCTTTAGTTTCCTTCTCTAATAGTTATGCTATCAATTAAGGAAGTAAACAACATTAATTGAAGAGAGAGAAACCTCTCATTTTTGTCTCTGGTTAGATTGATAATATTTTAAATGAACATGTTAAATTTCAAATGAATGTTTTATTAAGAATGCATTAGTCCATTTTGATTTAATTAATTGCAAATGATTCTGAGCACATCACATGCGCTCGTGTGTATAGTGTAAGTGCAACATATAAAAGTGTACAAAGCTAATGTAAACATTACATATGTGTTGGGATTTACACCATAATGGACACATTTCCCATCTATATATTCCTTTGTCATCCTAAACATGAACAATTTTATTTATTTATTAATATATAAATACATACACACACAGATATATATATATACTATAAATACACACACATATACAATTAATGTTTAGCACAACAGTTCAAATAAAATAGATTTCATTTCAACTACAAGCAGTAAATCAAATAATATTAAGAATAATGAAAATGGAAACAATTGTGAAAAGATTCCTTCCTTTTTAAGGAGAGATATAATTTTTAATTAGATGGAATTACAAATCATGGAATATATCATTGATTTAATATTTGATTTCATTTCAATTACAAGTAGTAATCAAAGAATATTAAGATTAATGAAAATGGTAAAAGATTCCTTCCTTTTTAAGGAGAGATGTAATTTTTAATTAGATGGAATTGCAAATCATTGATTATATCATTGATTTAATGTTTCCCTTTATCTTTTAAAAGAATGATTTTACGTTAGAATGATTTGAAACATGACAATTAAAACATCATATTAATTGGATGACAAAGATTAATTAATACGATTATTACCAAATTTTAATTACATAGCAACCCATGTCTAAATATTCATGTATAAACCTTTTGATATGAAAAACTGAATTATGAACAAAAAATCCAAAGTTCAATTATGTTCTGTTTTTTTTTAAACAACAAAATCAGACGACATAGGCATATATAGATTTGAGATAAGAATGTTTAGATCTAGATTAAACAAACTTTGTAAACAATCACATAGAGTATAGAAAATAAAATAAAGAAGGTCTAGATCTTGGTTAAATTAGTTAATCAAACAATCATACATGAGACAGAAAATGAGATGTTATAATTCATAACAAAATAACAGTGTACAAAAGAAAACATTCTATGTTTTAACATGATAGAACAATTGATTCAAGCAAGGGAATGGAGATATTCAACTCAAGATTTAAATTCACAAGTATGAACAGAAGGAAAAAATAGAGATTAAGGGGAAAAGAACAAATTATAAGATATGCAAATATAGAATTATACACACATATAATTACCTTAGGATGAAGCACGTAGAAACAAATTGAATGATAGAACAATAACAAGATCTGATTGAACACTCTCTAGATCCAATAGGCCTTTCCCTTCATCACACGTTGATTTGTGCCTTCTCCTCAGATTTCAATCAAACCACCATCCCACTTTGCAAGAGAAGAATGAACCACTTTTTTTTATTTAGTTTGATGTTGATTTGAATTTGTTTTTGATGTTTTTTTGGATAAAGTTTCAGCCATGAATGAATGATAGAGAAGGAGAAGAAAAGAGAACAAAAAAAATTCATGTTCCGTTCTCTGTACTTTCAAAAATGAGGAGGTTTTGATTTTAATAGAATTAAAGGAACCTTTTCCTATTCTCCTATTAAAACTTCCTCCTTTATTTCCTTTTTTTAAATTTCAATTAATCTCATTAATTGATTCCTCCTCTTACCATTATATGGCTGATCCAAGCACATTCCAAATATGCAACTTTTCCAAATAAAAGAAAACAATTTTATCTAATTATTTTATTGTTTAAAATATGTTTAAAATTATATCGATATCGCATATCGATATATGCAAATATAACTTTTATATATGCATTAAAATAATTCCCAACAACATTTAAAACATCAAATAAATTAACAATAATTAATCTTTCATAAATATTAATTAATTTAATCAGTTTGCGACATTTTACAAACTAATTAAATTGTATGGTTTTCGGAGAAATCAAAAATGCGGTTGTGCGACTCAGATGTATGAATTCAGTCAGCGATTAATATTGACTAATTCAAATATTAGTGTTCACACGTCACTTAGTATGTGGTATGACAATTTGGCTGAATTGATCGCTTACAGATTTTTTTCGGTAAAATCAAATTTTACTTATTATAAGCGGTACCTAACAGTGACAATTATTTACACCAATTCTCTTCGTCAAAATTATATCACTTTGGATTTATGGAATTTGGTAATGGTCAAAATTCCAATATCATCTACATTCAACTTTATAATCCAAACACAAAGTCCTTGGTTCAATAATAAAAATTACAATTAACCAAAATGCTCTGGCCAAAGACTTTGACTTTGAGTTGACTTCAGTTCACCGTGATACTAACCTCATATAACTGAGGATACAGATCCTCTCTTGAATAGTATTTCACTTCTAATGCTTCCACTTGACCCAACTATAGTCGCTCAATAGACGTCGTGCCATGATTTAACTATAATCAAAGCGGAGCTTCCACATTGAAGATCAGCATTATTCTCAAGTCGAGAGAACTGTATAAATTAGTCATATCGATATTCTCTGCTTGACCTTAGTTATATTAACCAACAGAAAACTATCAAGTGAGTTATTCCGTAGTTATCCAATAACTATCAGTACGTAACCCCTTGATGCCCTCAATAGTCATGAGTAATACACTGCCCAACATTTGGAAAGCGTTACGTATTCTAGTCTCAACGGATACATCAATATCCAGTCTCGATGCATCTTGACTAGGAACATTAAAATTGGTATATTTGTTTCATTATACCATTTATGGATTTTCTATTAAATATACTTTTAATTAAATCGATTAATTAATATAACCACATTATATCAAGTATATAATAGAAAGAAAATATCTTTATTTCGAACAAGGTTGGTTAATGAGTTAGATTTATGTAACAAATTACATAATTGCCCTTAGGGCATACCCCTAACTCTATCAATCTCCCACTTGCACTTGGGGTTAATTATGAAATCTTATTCCAACTTCTCCAATTGGTTTTCTCAAAACCAATTTGGTCGGCCCCTTTGTGAACGGGTATGCTATTATGTTACAATTATCTACTCTGTCAATCAACTCTCTCCGACGGTGATAAACTGCTTTATCATATGTAACAATTCAGAATATGTTTCTTGACTTCTAGTGAGCTCTAAGTTCTATTACGAATCATATCACGACATTGTTAACATATAACAATGTTATGAGATTCTCCACATTTGGAATTGGCTCAATTATAAATTTGTGCACTAATAATTTTATATACATTATTTTTATTACGGCAATATTCAAGGCGACGTACGTAGCTTTTTTCATTGAATAGGCCACAGTCTTTTATTTGGAACATTTCTAACTTAAAGATTCTTAACTTGAATTTATTATTGACATACTGCACTTAATATGACTTATGAAGTTTGAGTTCGAACACTCCTTCATAAGGAGTTTTTGTTTCTAGAAATAATTCTCTAGTATTTTATTAATATACAAGAACACTTCAAACAGCCATTTAGTGATATCAATTTGGATTTGATATTTGCTTCATGTATCAAATAGATAAACAAATCATGATATCATAGACAACATAACATGTATGATAATTCTTTTGGCCAATGCAAAGGAATCAATCTTACATGTTCCGTATTAAACATTTTAATAAGGTGTCCTTGCATATCATTTGGGACATTCCCGACGTCCTTTATACTTATTATAAAAGACATCATTTATTAATGCAATGTTGAGTATTAAGACAACTAAGGCTGATTTTAAACACAAGTACATCGTTAAAATCAACAATGTGTTGTTTACTTATAGTTTAGAAATATCAATGTACCATTTAACGTTCTTTCTTATGAATGCACGCTTCTTCTACACTTTGATCGAAAATCAAACTATTTGATATTTCTATCAAAATACTTATTCAATCTTTATGCTTATAAAATGATACTTTCGTATCATTTCTTGGATCATATCCAAAGACTCATAAACTCAATATCGCTCCCACTGACTTTGAGACATTTTAGGTTAATATGTGTAAACAACTTACTCTAAATCGTTATTTAGAATTTTATGTTTCAATACATATGTACCAAAACACTAGGATTTATCAAGCGATAATTTTGTGAGTAAATACGAATAGACTTGAACATGTTGAATATCAAATCTATTATGCTAATTTCAACAGTTGAAATTTGCGATGTTATTCTTATCAACATTGCTCGTTTAATTCCAACTGCATTAGTCTTACTCATAAAGACATAGTCGTGGTCTATGGATCATATCCCTTCAGTTACGACCACCAAAATCTATATTTTGATAGCATACTTGAAATTCTTTCGAATTTGTGCATCATACCATATAGAGTCAACACTCTCAATGGTTTAATTAAACAATCTAGAATTATATATTTTCGACATTAATAAGAAACTCATAGTTTCTCTTCGATGTGCGAGAATACTTATTAGGCATTCAATTGCTATATGTTCGTTTAGGTTAGTTAATTTCATCTCATATAGTTAGTTCTATCTATGGATCATATCCAATTCCATTTTACTACCAATAATTCCTCAAAGAATTTTTTTACAATGAAGTTGGTATATCTTGAAACAACAATTGTTTCTCGGTGCAATATAATAGGTATTCATAAAAGTTTTATGAATTTCTTTGTTTATAAAACTGATTTGGTTTTAGTTTACAAAAATTATGTTCGAAAACATAAATATGTCATCCAATGACAGTTTTTTCAAAATCCTTTAAGGGAGATTCATACAAGATCCCTCATGAACAATTATTACGTGCAATCTTTCGACTCACAGAGCCAGCCAACTCCTTGGCCTAGGACATGTTGGAGTTTCTTATAAACCCTTATCTTGTAAAATTTTGTAAACTGTTAGATGAAATAATATTAACCTTGTGTACTGCTCTTAAGTACATGACCTTACAGAAAGAAACTTACTCAACTTCACTTACAATTAACCATACATTTTCCGACAAAGTTCGATTACTCCTTATTGATGCATCATTATGTATCACATAGAGGAGTAACTTTTGAGATTGAATCTTTATTCATTTTTAGGTACGTTTAGAACATTTTCCAATATACTCCATCATTCGATCAAATAAAATCATTTCTATTGCATGTTATTTTATTTACTTCTGTTTTATACTCTATGAGTTTACCATAGACACACTACAGTGTATCAAATACACATGTCCATGTCTGTAATAACTCACTCGGTGAATACGACGAAGTACATGGAAACGTTTTGTTATTAATAGACTTACAATTGTATACATCTATATGTATCAATCCGAAGAGTTCATCAACTCTTATGATGCTCCCACTGAATGGGTGCATAGCCTTTAATTGTTTGAGATATAATTAACCAGTATCATATGATTCAAAATCATATAATAAAATTATTTTCTCAAAACTATGACTTAGTCTATAATTCCAAAATAACTGTAAATAATATTAAATACTTCTGTATTTTCCAATGCATCACTTTTGTTATGAAAAAGAAAACCACATTATAGTTTTATTTCATAATGAATATTCATATTGAAATATAGCTATGTCTATTTCTCAGTCGATACCAAAAAATAGTCATTACTTCATAAATAATGTTCGGTACATTTTACGAAAACAATTTTCATAATATGATGCAATCAATAAGTGCTATATGGCATGCTCTCACTATTTCCGCCATAACTATAATAGCGTATTAAATTTGGAGGTCCATCATTCACTTAATATATTATTTATTTCATATATTGTAACTAGTTTGCAGCGAAAAGTTCTTTCATCAATTATCCTGAACTCAAAGAAATAAATCTCATAGAAAACAATTTTCTACATGAAATTACATTTCGGAATAGAAATCTCATTTATAATTCCAATGTTAAGTATCAATCACTATTATTACAATTCTCATTTATGTTGTTTCTTTATAAAGCAGACATAACCGTTCACTCTCTTCATCCCAACTGTACCTTAAATCATATCTACTCTTGTACATTCGTTATTCTTTCTAAATGGTCAAACCATTCAAAACAAAACTCTTACTATAATATCATAACGAACTCTTTACAAAAGCGCATTTGATTATCCTTAACGTTTAAGGACATCAAATATGTTGCACTTTACGTAAACCAATGTTAAGTATCAATCACTATTATTACAATTCTCGTTTCTGTTGTTTCTTTATGAAGCAGACATGATTGTTCACTCTCTTCATCCCAACTTTACCTTAAATCATATTTACTCATGTACATTCGTTATTCTTTCTAAACGGTCAAACCATTCAAAACAAAACTCTTACTACAATATCATAACGAACTTTTTACAAAAGCGCATTTTATTATCCTTAACATTTACGGACATCAAATATGTTGCACTTTACATAAATCGATCAAAATGACATTTCAGCGATTGAGTTCTTAGACCTATCTTGTAGTTTTTGGTCTTGTGTTACATTAACACAATATGATCCCTTTTGTAATCAATCAAGTTGAATACATGATCTCAAAATACTATTTATTGGCTTACTTCCGATGAACTATATTCATCGAAGTATCGTACATTACGAACTGTGACCTTTCACCATATAACATTTATAAATGATAGTATACGAATCAAATATATATATAGTCTTGTGTTGCTTTTAGAGTTCAAAACTCATAGAGTGCAATACACGGTCTCAACCAAATAAGCACTTAAATGACCATTTTACGAATGTATTAAGTAGTTGTAAAAATTTAACACTTGCATGGGTATAGAAAACGTTAACATGCAATAGGCATTTAATAGTGGGTATTATATTTCCATTTGTCAACTTTCAATTCGGTTCATTTGTATATGTCAATTAACAAACATTTTATCAATCATATTAGATGCACAAATTTATTATTGTAGATAATTATAACATTATTTAGCATATGTTCTTACAATATTAGAAAAGTTAAATGTTACCATTCCATTTTTCTAATAAGGCTCCCACTAGTCTTTTATGTTTCTCCAAACCCTAAGATGAAACATAGAAGTCTTTCGACTTCACTAGTGGGTGTTAGGACCCGACTATCTTGGTATTCTAACCTTAAGTTTGCTCAACAAATCATAGCCCCACAAACGATGGATAACTTCTTATCATTGTATCACATACAACTCCTAACCCATTTTTCCTTGTCCTAATCTCATTTCGACCTAGAGTTTACTCAACAAATCTAAAGAGATTATTCACACATACCTACCATATCGTGATGTCCTAAGTATAGTATATATACCTTGAGTTTGCTCAATAAATATGTATAATTATCTTAACTTATATGTTCAATATATTAATAATACTACACATTACATCCCTAGCTTGAGTTTGCTCAACAACTAAGGAGCATGCAAGTAATTTATTAGTATATATATATATATGGTAGAGGACAACATTCAACAACAACAATAAAGGCATTATTCCCAAACAAGTTGGGGTTGGCTAGAGATGGAACCCAAAACTAAATGACAAAGCTAATTTAAAGGTTACAACAATAGCAATAGCAATAATAAAAAGAGTCAAATAAGTAAATTAATAATAATAGTAACTAAGTAAAGTAAAATAAAGATAAAAATACATGTATATGTAAAAAAAACAAAAAGAAAAAAAAGAAAGAAAGAACCAAATGATGATGATAGTATAAATAGTAATGATGGTGCTCGTACGTGAATCACTAACTTCCATGCGCTATGTCTTAAGCTCCTTTTCCCTGGTTCTATAATCTAAAACTTATAGAACTCATAGCTCATGGTTCTGGTACGTGGATCGCTAACTTACACATGCTCCTATCTGTTACCAGCTCTTCGGATATATTCCAATCCTTCAAGTCCCTTTTTACTACTTCCTCTCATGTCAACCTTGGTCGACCTCTACTCTCTTTGTGCATACAACGCGGCCTACCATTACAATGCAGACAGGTGCCTCGAGCGGCCTTCGTTGGAGATGTCCAAACCATCTTAGGCGATGTTGAATTAACTTCTCCTCAATTGGTGCTACCCCAAATTTTTCACGTATATCATCATTTCTAATTCAGTCTCTTCTTGTATGGCTGCAACTCCATCGCAGCATACGCATCTCTGCTACGCTTATCTTCTGGACGTGTTGGCTTTTAGTAGGCCAACATTCTACACCATACAACATCGCAGGACTGATTGTCGTTCTGTAGAACTTTCATTTAAGCTTCTGTGAGACTTTCCTATCACAGAGAATGCCAGAGGCTTGTCGCCATTTCACCCATCCCGCTCGAATTCTAAAACTAACATCTTCATCAATCTCACCATTAGACTGCAACATTGATCCTAAATATCGAAAGGATTCCTTCTTGGGAACTATTTATCCAGCTAGAGTGACATCTCCATCCTCTGACCTGACACTGCTAAACTCGCACTTCAGATACTCTGTTTTAGTTCTGCTAAGCCTAAATCCCTTTGATTCTAAAGTCTGCCTCCACGCTCAAGTTGTTTATCAACCCCAATCTTACTTTCATCAATTAGCATAACATCATTAGCAAATAGCATGCACCAAGGAATTTCCTCTTGTATACCCTTCGTAACCTCATCCATCACTAGGGAAAAAATGTAGGGGCTCAAAGCTGACCCTTAATGTAACCCTATGTTAATGGGAAAGTCACTGGTTACAGCATCGCATGCTCTGACACTAGTCATAACATCATCGTACATATCCTTGATAAAGGTAATGTACTTTGTTGGGACTCTCTTCTTTTGCAGAGCCCACTACATCACCTTTCGCGGTACTTTGTCATAAGCTTTCTCCAAATCGATAAGTACCATGTGAAGATCCTTCTGTTGCTCCTTAAATCTCTTCATAAGTTGTCTTATCAAGAAAATCGCCTCTGTGATCGACCTCCCAGGCATGAAGCCAAATTGGTTTTTTGAAACGCTTGTCATTCTTCTTAATCGATGTTCAATGACTCTCTCCCAAAGCTTCATCGTATGACTCATAAGCTTAATTCCTCTATAGTTTGTGCAACTTTGGATATCTCCTTTATTCTTAAAAATTGGAACTAATATGCTTCTCCTCCACTCATCTGGCATCTTGTTTGATTTGAAAATATTATTGAACAACTTAGTTAGCCAGGCTTTCCCTGCATCTCCAAGGCATCTCCACACCTCAATGGGGATGCTATCAAGCCCCAATGCCTTACCTGCTTTCATCCGTTTTAGCGCCTCCTTTACCTCGGATTCTTGAATTCTCCGACCAAAATTCCTACTGGTGTCATCAAAAGAGTCGTCCATCTTGATCATAGTGCTATCACCTTCTTCATTAAATAGCTTGTCGAAGTAATCTCTCCATCTATTTTTTATCTCATCGTCCTTCAACAAAAGTCTATTATTGTCATCTTTGATGCATTTAACTTGGTTGAAGTCTCTTGTCTTCCTCTCACGGAGCTTAGCTATCCTATAGACGTCTTTTTCACCCTCCTTCATACCTAGCTTATGATACAGGTCTTCATACGCCCGACCCCTCGGTTCACTCACCGCTCTCTTTGCGTTCTTTTTTACCACTTTGTACTTTTGCATGTTGTCCTTGCTCCTATGATGATGCAAGCACTTATAGCATGTAGGATCGATTTCACCCTAGAGGGGGGTGAATAGGGTGATACTATCAATTATAAAAATTTAATGCGGAAGTATATAAAAAATAATCACAGCACTGATAATACCAGAATAATAGCAGCACAGATAATAGCAGAATAATAAAAGCAAAAAATAGAACACACATATTTACCCAATTTCGGCAAAACCCTGCCTACGTGCTACCCCCAAGGTTTCTACTAGAAATTAAGTAGTCAGATGCTTACACACGTAAACTCGCGACACCCGCTATCGACTAACCTAACTCTACGCTCAAAACCCTACCCCAACTCAGCCACTGAGTTGCGAATTCTTGAACTACACCACCGCAGTTCGTCCCCTAGTCACACGACTAGACAATTTCAAAAGTTAAAAAGAAATTACAAAATAAAAACAACTAAAAGCAATAAAAACCCTAACTTAAATAATTTAAAGCCCAAATACTAATGTAAAGAAACCACCCAAATTGAATAAAGGAGTATCCCTCTTTTTCTTTTCTATTATTCGGCCCGTGTCTTCTTTTGTTTGTGATAATGGCTGCTTTGCTCGTTCGTTCTGAAATTAGGGCTTTTGTAATTGAAGAACGCCGACTTCAAATTGATTGTTCGAAAAATATTGTGCTGCTTGCTTTGTCGAATGATCGTCTCTTCGATTATACACACGGCTGCTTCAATTAAGTCGAGTTCGTATGTTAAAATGGTATGTAGTTTTTCCTTTTTTTCGATATTTGATAATACTCGATTTTGATTCGAGTTTAATGATTTATTGGTCTCCTTTTTGCTTGAACTCAAATGATTTTAAAGCTGATGATGATTATTGGTTTAAATAGGGTTTATTTCCCTAAATTTCGTTCGTATATTTTATACGAATTCGTCTGATAATTTTAAGCTTGGCCACTCGATTTTGCATGGACGTTTGTGATGTTTCTGACTTGTTCAATTTGTATATTTTACTGGCTTGGTCACCACGGCTTCGATTTTGGCTTGTTCAATTTTTCTTGGTCATTACGGCCTTTAATTTGCTGGACTTTGAGATGAAAATTGACTTTGTTCATTCATGTTAACATCTGGCTTTGATTTGTATTTGTTCGAACTAGCCTTGATTATTTTTGAAACTGCTATCTGTAAAAATGTTCGACCTTGACTTTGTTGACTTCGGTCACTTGATTTTGTGAAAATATGAACTTGTTCGATTTTTGTTTACACCTAGAACTTCGATCATTTGGATTGATTCCTTACGGCTACACAGTTTTGCTGTTTCGAGTACTGTCTGCACTTGATTCTTCTCGTCTTCAATGATGATGTTTTGAGTCATGTGCATTTGAGTCTCTACTATGATCATTTACTGTTGAGTTATATGCATGCTGTGCACCATATATGTGTACATTTTACCTGTTGAGGCTTGTTGCAGTTTGATATGCACTTGATGTATACATGTTGTCTGGATTAGCTCGTGTACTTGTTTGCACTGAGTTCGTTTGTTATTTGATGTTGAGGCCTTCACTTGTATTTAGTTTCCTTCGAGTCATGTAAACTTGTTTCCATTGTGCCAGGCTTGCTTTGTTTTGGTCTTGGCCATTCACTTGTTAAGGCTGCTCCTGCTTCGAGCCTTTGAGTTACATTTGTGGTCTGCACTTTTTATATTCATGTTGTACGTTGTAGACTTGAGTCTTGTGGTCTTCATTACACTGTCCACTGATATTTGAGTTCATATGCATTTAGAACTGGTTCATGATATCTTTGTTGCCAGACTTGTTTATTTGCATGATGTATCATTCTTGTTGGTTGAGCTTCTTGTCATTGTTCTTTCGAGTCTGGTTTCAATGTGTATGCTTTGACAGTTGAGGCAGTGACATTGCCTATATATGTGTACATGTGTGCACCGCATTGTTGTTACTTCAACTGCTTACTTTCATGTGGTAGCTGGACTTGCATATTTGTACATGTATGAAGCATTTTTGTATATGTACTTGTTAGCATGGTCTGTTGTATTTGAAACTTGAACATGATTTTGTTCTCGAGTACATTTGTGTTGTACTGATTTGTTTCACTTGTATCTCATATTGCCTACTTCATATGTATTTCTCTGACCATTCGAACTTCCTTGTCACTTCAAGTCTGATGTGTTATTCATGTATGTATTGAGTTGTATGCATGCATATAAATGTCAGTGTTGCATTTTCTTGTAGTATTTGTGAAATGTTGGGTCTGTTCTTTGTTTCACTGGTGCATGTGCTTATGCCTTCATCATTGGCTGTTGCATGGTGTCCATGTACATTTGGGTTTCACTGTGTTTGCTCTGGACTGTCAACTGCCTCTTGGTTCCACTACACATATATGTTCACACATGTATATATTCATGTTATACTGCTCTGGCTTCGAGTTACTTTGAGTCTGGTCATTGTCGCTCCTTTTGAGTTGCAGTCTGAAGTAATTTGGTCTTGTAACTTTGTTCATCATGTAGTCAAGTGTATATTGAACTTGTGAGAAAAATGAATTACTTGTATGTGGTCAGTGGTGGTTTGTTGGCACTTGAATTTGGTCTGCACTTTTTTACTTCTGATCATGCTACATTGTTCTCTTGTTCACTAACTGAATTTTTGTCGAGGCTTGTTTTATGTTGGTTTTTGGTTTTTGACCATTTTATTGAACTTGCGCCTGTGTTGAATCCAGCTTAAAGCTCAGGTTTGACCTTGTGCTTATATCATGACTTTATTTGTATTTCATTTGAGTTTAACCTGGCTTTTAATTGGGTTTGACCTTGTGCTCATCTGTCCCTGTAATTTTATCAAGTGTATATTGGTGTGCACGGCCTTGTGGCATGTACAGTGATTCACTGTGCATGTCACAAGCTGTTCGTGTATGATGAATTCAAAATTAAATGGCATGTACAGTGATTCACTGTGCAAGTCACAATCTGTTCGTGTATGATGAATTCAAAATTAAATGATGACGAACAACCTAAATAACTAAGGCAAATAATATTTTCAAAAATCATTTTATTTTACACTGAAAAAATATTTATTTTTCAATTTTACTGCGTCGGTGTTTATATTGCAGATTGCTCAGATGCTGAATTCAATCTGGAATAGTGTTGAAGATCAAATACGAGTGAATGAGTGAAACGTAATGAGGTGTAAATGTATAGTGAAAAATGTGATGTGATTGAAATTGTAATGTAATTGAAATTTGTATATACATAGTGAGAGCTCAAAATTGTAATAAATATTTGTTTGAATAAAATATCTGTTTGAATTTAAATTCTGTATTATTTATTTTATTCAGCTAATATTTATTTAATTATGTGAAAATAAAATAGTACAATAACAAATACATTTAAATGAATATATATATGTTTATTATCATCAAATAAAAATCATATACTAGCATAGTCAACATAACATTCCTTCTTCTCTTTAATAGCCTTCTGCACACCATTGTTCCACCACCACGAATCTTTAGGTTCGCGATTATTTCGTTTCGTTACCCCAAACACCTCAGTAGCCACTTTTCGAATGCGCGTTGCCATCTCATCCCACATGTGATTTGCTCCTCCTTCCAAATTCCATGCCCCTTCTCTCATCACCCTATCCTTAAACACCCATGAAGCGTCTCCTTTGAGCTTCCACCATTTCGTCCGACTAATCTTGGCTCCTTTATCCTGTCGAACACGTATTCGAAGACGAAGCTCGAATATCAGAAGCTGATGTTGTGAGACGACGCATTCTCCAGGTATGACTTTGCAATCTACACAAGCTCGTTTGTCATCTCTTCTAGTAAGGACAAAGTCAATCTGGCTAAAGTGTTGACCACTACTAAAAGTAACTAAGTGTGACTTTCTCTTTATAAAGAAGGTATTAGCTATCATGAGGTCATAAGCAATAGCGAAATTCAGTATTTCTTCTCCTTCTTGGTTCCTATCGCCATATCCAAAACCACCATGCACTCTCTCAAACCCACCACTAGCTGTACCAACATGCCCGTTAAAATCTCCTCCTATGTAAAGTTTTTCGCTACTAGGCACATCTCTAACCATAATATCTAGCTCTTCTCAGAAATTCCTCTTGACGGCTTCACTTAGACCTGCTTGTGGGGCATAGGCACTAATGACGTTCAGAATCATATCGCCCACTACCAGCTTGACAAGGATGATCCTGTCCCCTTGTCTCCTAACATCAACAACTCCGTTTCTAAGGTTCTTGTCAATTAAGATGCCTACCCTGTTCTTGTTACGTTCTTTTCCCATGTACCACAACTTGAAGCATGTGTTCTCCACCTCCTTCGCCTTCTGGCCCGTCCATTTGGTCTCCTGAACGCATAAGATATTTACACGTCTCCTAGTCATAGTATCAACTATCTCTCTTAGCGTTCCTGTTAATGATCCTACATTCCAACCACCTAACCGAATCCTACTTTCATCGACTAGCTTCCTTACCCCTCGCACCCGCCGAGTAAAGTGCGAAGACCCTTGCTCATTTATCACTACATCGGGGCGTCGATGCAGCACGCCACTAAGGGAGTGACGACCCAGCCCTTGCATATTTATCACCATACCCGAGCCTCGATATGGCGCGCCACTAAGGGAGTGGCGACCCAGCCCTTGCTCACTTTTCACCATACCCGAGCCTCGATATGGCGCGTCGCTAAGATGGTTACGCCCCAACGAAATATAATTAGGTTCCATTTCCATAAGCGAGGCTGTGGTTTTTACGTTGGCTCGCCAAGCCTATCACAACCCTCCTCCTTTAACCTGGCTTGGGACAGGCTGCATAGAAAACTACACAGGCGGAGATGGTAGAGGACAACATTATATTAAAGATTTATAATCTTCAATATATTATATTAAGTGATACCGACTTATGGAATAATGTATTTTTTATGAAACACCCTTGTGATTCAAGTTTCAGACACATCAAAAATCACGATATACATACATTTACGTATGTATTTATTCCTTAAGTCTATTTGGGTTTCTTTAATGTTCCACCTTTAGTTTATACATTTATATCATATAAGTTTTGTTGTTATATAACTTTTATATTTCATATTACTTATATGATAGTCTTATGTATAATATTTCATTAATTAAATCTTATTTAATTAATTTTAATTAATTAACTCTTTAATTAATTTTATATTAGTATTCCAATGCAACTTTTATATTAGACAAATCTACTATAACCTTTATAGTGTATACTATAATCTTTATACTATAACGAATATATCTTATATATGTGTAATTTTACATAATTAATTAACCTTTAATTTATTATTTAATTAATCAATTTTAATTAAATTATATCAATTTCAAAATTTATCTTACATACATACATGTATACTTATGTTATCTTAAACACTTTTAAATAACATAACATATATCAATATATATATAATACATCCATATAAGTATTAATTAATTAACTCATTTAATTAATTCATTTTATTAATCTTATTAATAAATTTTAAGTTTTGAAATTAATATTTAAAACTTTTCAAACATTTGGAAATATTTATTACATTTTCAAGCATTTTGAAAATTTATGTTATATTACAACCTTTTATAATAAACATGCTTTTATTTTAAATTTAACTTTTAAATTTAAAATCTAGTTTTAATTTTCAAAACTATTTTGAAAATTAGACCAAGGCCTAATTCAAATTGGGCCTTTTCTTTTAGGATCAACCTTTGGGCTCACTTCACCTTTCAGGCCAAGCAAGTAACCAGGTAGGACAGGGTACTTGATTACCCAATTATAATCCTACACATACCTTTCTAGACATCGTACTAAGTGTGCAAGTTTAATTAGTTAGCCCTAACATGACAAATTTAGACCGCATGGGCTATTGGGCTCTGATACCATTGTTGGAACTGGACCAGCCCACAACGGAAGAAATAGGTGAATTTCAAAAAAATTACCATTTTGGATCTTTAATGGGCCTATGAGGTCTAAATACACTTAGATGTTAACTAAATCTTCTTTTAAATAAAATTAATATTTTATTTAATTTGGTGAAAAATAATATCAAAAGGGTTTGAATATTATATAAATTTAAATGAATGAGTGTATCAAATACACCAACATGCAGTTACTTATTAAAATAAATATGTGAAGGAAACCTTTAATTTCATTCTCTAATAGTTATGCAATCAATTAAGGGAGTAAACAACATTAATTGAAGAGAGAGAAACCACTCATTTTTGTTTCTGATTAGATTTGTAACGACCCGTATTTTTGATAATTAAAAAAATATTAAATTTAAATAAGATTTTGAAATTTAATATTGTGAGAAATTAAAACTTATGATTTATAAATGGAAAAATATATTAGAATATGATTTAATAATGTTGATTGGATGTAATTGACAACCGTTTTAATGTAAGTTCAATCAATTGCAATGATTAAGGTAAATAATGATTAAAATCAATGTTGTATATTTAATGGTGAAATATTATGTTATTCAATTTAATTGGTTTTAATATGGAATATGAAATCAATTATTTAGTACGCAAATTATTAGCTTTTGTTTGTTGATAATTGACTCTGAAATGTGTTTAAATTAGTAAGTTATAACAATTGGTTTATTCTCATCTTATTATTTAATCTATTGAAATTAATTTGAAAATCAATGTGAAATTAATGAAATTAAATATTGCAGTTAATATGAGTTAAGATGATAACTGTAGAATATGAATGTAATAAAATGTAAACTAATGTTAATTAAATCCATAAGGTTTTGGTTGATTTAATAATAAGAGTGTAAATCAAAATAAAAGAATTTGATTGAAATTAAAATACAATTAACTGGGACTTTATTACAGTTGTAATTGAATGCTGAAATTAATGTAATATTTAAACCTTGGAATTTACATGTAAAATTGAATTTCAAAAAGTTATAAATTTCTGTGTAATCAAGAAGGATAAAATTGTTAACTTTTAAATTAGAATTTAAAAGTGATTAAATCAATTTAATAATAATATATTTAATTAACGTGAACAATTAGCCTTTTTAGGCCCTGTCTTGGATTTTGACAAAACCAGTTTCATTGGATCCGTAACAATGAATTATTGTAGGATTTCAAGTTTCGTAGCGATCAGACTTATCGTTTGATCGTGTGAGCTCGAAACGCGTAGAAATTAATTAATGGAATTTAAATGAATATAATTTGATTTTTAAAGCTAACTTCTATATACAATAGAATTAGGGTTTGAAACTAGTTCCATTGAGTTTAGAAATATCGGAAACCTATATTTTGATATATTGGATGACCTATTTTCATTTCGGAAAGGAAATGGGCTTTTCGGGTCTTTGTTATCACTTCGACCTAATTCGATCTGTTCCATCCACTCTTATCCATCTCTATCTATATAAATAGATTTCTCCTGAAACCCTAGCAGTCTTTTATTCTATTTCTATACATACTGTTATTCTCATCTGCTCCCTCCCCAATGTCAGACATCTCTAAACCATAATTCTCAATTCCAAATCAAATCGAAAATCCAAACTCCTCAAAACCTATCATATAATATATCGTTGCAAAGCTCTTAATGAACGTAATCTACGTCTGCAATTTGTTTTTGCAATCGAGTTTTGGTTTGTCCAGAATTCAGCGAAGAAGTCTCGGCCGTCCGTTGTAGGGTTTCGCGATTAATGGTGGATCGTCGACCATTCGACGACCGGGAGTGGCGTTAGGAAGAGGAGAGGAAGCAGAGTCGATCCATGTAGGTTGTTCGTGTCAGAGGTTGATGGATTCATGGCGATTTGGCATCATAGGCGAGCGGCGGCGGTGGTTTTCTGGTGAGGCAGAGAATCGCGCGTAGGGTCCATGATGGGCGGCCGGTGACGAGCTGTGCAGTAGTGGTGGTCGATCGTGGTGAAGTTGAACCTAGGCGGCACGGTGGGCAGTGGAACGGTGGTGGCTGATGGGTTAGGGTTGCGGATCGCATTCTGTAAGGTGGAGATGGTATGTGATTTTACTATTTTGCCCCTTCATTTTAATTTAATTTAATTTTAAATTTAAAACTTCTAACTATCATAACTTTTGCATACGAACTCGGATTTGTACGTGGTTTCTTCTATTGGGATCGTATCGAAATTCCCAACAACATGGAACTAGTTTGGTTGAATTTTGAGACTGTTCAAAATTTGGGCTTTTATTGGATTTTAAATCGACTACAAATCAAAGGTGAGTGATTTAACCCACTCACGTCATACTAAACCTTCTTATGTTAGTTGAATTAAATTTATGATGTGATAAGAATTTTATTGATTGTTGTTTGGCAATTTAAATTGTCATTTGAATTTAATTTGAATTTTTATTTAATTAAATTGCCATTTAAATTAATATTGAAATTAAATTTCTAGTTAAATACCTAATATTTATAACATGTTGATTGTTGTGATTTATTAGCTGATTTTTATGTTGATTATGATGGATGCCTATTTGTTGAAATTTTGGATGATTGGATGTTTATTTATTCTTATATATCCCTGTTATCACCCTGTATACTAAGTGACAGCATATAAACTGTTATTTGAATTATTTCGAATAAATTAAGAAATCGGTTGAAATGATATATACCTATGATATTTTGATTTGGAAAGTATTGATTCGGGATACGGGTTGAAATGAATATACCCGGAAAATTTAACAATTATTGGTTGAAATGATACATACCCAATCACTTGACCATAGGGTAGAAAATTATATACGGACACTGTTGGTCAGTTTTAAATTATTTTCTAAATTGTAAAGTATGTTTGATTTATAAATTTGGTTTTTAAATATAATTTAATAATTTTATTTAAAATTTATATTAGGAAAATAATTTATTTTATATGTTTTAAAGTTTCAAATTATAAATTAATATATGGCTTTAAATGTAAATTTAAGATTTTAAGTAATAATTAGTTTTAAATATATAATTTAAATAGTTTAAAATTTAATTTAATTAAATATTTAATATAGTTTTGAGGGATTTATTTAAATTTTAATATAATAAATATAGTTTTTTATAATAACTTTAATAAATAAAAAGAAGTTAAGTAGAGATAAATTTGTAATTTAATCTGCTTTAAAGAATTTAAATTTAAATGAGATTCTATTTAAGTTGTTGTTTATTTGATTTCCAAAGGATAAAATTTTGAAACGTAAAAATTTAATTTAATATGAATTATTAAGAAATGTTTCAAATCTAAATATATAATTAAAGTTAAATATTTTAGTGTTGTTTTAAATTGTAATTTAAGATTTATTATTAAAAATGTTTTACAAAATGACCACGGTGTGAAATAAGCGTTTGGTTGTTAAAGAGACCGGGGTCGGATATTGTCATACTCTCTGCCAATTCCGAAACCACTTTAACAACTGTGCATGTGGTGGAGAATCAAGAACGAAGCAGGATGGTTTGGCGAACGCTACTGGAATGATGTAAGAAATGCAGCCTTGACCATCGGGTCATAATTATATGACTAAAACAGGAGCTATACTGGTCCAAGTGAGGTCGCTCCTCCTATCGGACACGCTTCTTCGAAACCATATCTTTGCTTTGTGATTGATTGGTGTGCACCCTTGATTATGGGAGTGTTGTCTCGAGGTGGGAGGTAGCTGCGACTATGCGTTACCACCAGTCCGGGCGTGCAAAACGGTAGAATCCTACCCTGGGCATTGCCCCGCATGCCTTTTCATATTATCCTTATCGAGCCCATTACGATTTTGGTTTGTGTTATATCTATGGAGTGCTCCCTGATAGCCCACTAGTTTACGGTGGAGTTTACAGTACTATATAGACTACGATGCCTATAAAAATGTGTTAATAGTGGTATGGATAACGCCTTAACGCTATTTTCAATATTATACTTTACTGATAGACACTACATATATATAGCGTATTTTACTACATATAGATAGATTAACGGATCCCTAGGAGATGGAAAATCCTATAACATCTCTTAAGTTATTGCATGCACGTTATACACTGGATAGAAGATGTGAAATCCCGTAAACATTTCTAAAGCTATTATACTCATATTTATTTGGTGTTGATTTAACTTATATAAGAACTTTTAGTTCTGACTCGAGTTTTTTATCTTTTCATTACGCTCGGATCAGCCTGAGCTTTTCAGTGTTGAAGACATTATTTCTGGAGGACGAATACGAAGTTAGGTATATTATATTATTAGTAATTTTCTGTTGCATCATTATTGGTATGTCGTTGTTTGTACTCTGATTACTATAAAAATTGTGTAATCAAATGTATATTATAAAACAGCTTCATGAACTGTTTATTTGATTAGTATATTTTGTCATTCCGCTGCGAGATTCTGTGTTTGTTTTTCCTTCTTTTCTCTTATTTTCTTATTTACCACATTGACAATCCTCCCTTTTGAATGGTTTGAGTTAGACATATGTGGTTTATTGTCGATTTAAACCGTCCAAAAAGGTGGGTCGTCACAATTGGTATCAGAGCTTTAGTTTATAGATACCTTAGCCTGTTTGGGGTTTAACTCATTAGAGATAGGGTTAATAAAACCCTAGAATGAGTTTGAGTGCATATATATGAGTGAGCGTATTTGTTAGTGTTATAAAAATGTTTTGTATTGTGTTAATTTGTTCTATTAAGTATTTATAAATCCTGGTCGGTACATAGGACGCTATGACATCGATAGGGATTTCTAAACACTTGAACAAGGTAAATCGACACAATATTGTTTAAAAATAGGTAAATGAAATAATTTTACCTAGTATTATATTTCGTACATAAAAGAATAGTTTTTATAAATGGATATAGTTGTATGTGATACGTTTGTTTGTTAGGAAGTGAAATTTTATAAATATTGGTTACAAAATAGGATTTACAAATAAAGTGAATATGAATTGGAAATTTGAGAACTTAAGTTCAGGAGTTTTGAAATTGGTTTTCAAAATTTTTAGAATATAATATTAGTATTATTTGGAAGTATTATTTGGAAGTATTTTCGGATAGAAGTACTTTCAATGGGGTTTGAAAGAAATGTTTTTAAGAATTTTTGAAAGGCAGTAAGTTATGTACTCCCTTCTTCTATTGCTGGAAAATAATTTCGGTGATGACTACGCAGCATCATCGACGTTCATTTTCGAGTTTCAAAGTGGAAAGACCACTACAGTAGCTTTGCTACCCATTTTTCTTGATAGACAAGATTTGATTTAAATTTCTATATATGATTTGATATATATAAAAGATATGGGTATATATATATATATTATTTCTAGATGATTTAAAATGGAACTCGGTATTTAGTTCTTAAGTTTCTATAAATTAGGGATTTCAATTATTGTAATGAAATGAAATCTTAACTATTTTTATAGTTGGAAACTTCTAAAATGAGAAATAAGAAATTAGAAGCTAAGTGATTAATGAACTGTAAAGAAATTGGAGATTTTTCACTTGTAAATTAAAAGATAATGAAAATTAAGAAGCTATAAATATTGAACATTTTTGTTAACTAAAATGAATAAGATAAATTTTGTATAACATTTAATTATATTCTAAAAACATATATAAAACTTACTAGAAATGTTTAAAAGTTGAAATGTTAAATATGAATATGTAATAAATATTATACAAGTAAAAGCTTAGTAACAAAAATGCTTCAAAATGAACATATGTTTATGAATAAAAGAATTATACAAGGATATTATAAACTTAAGTTAATGTTTTTAAATGATTAATAATTAAATTGAATAGTAAAAAAGTGAATCTTATCTAAGAAAATGATTATAAACTTAAGAAATGACTGAAATGATTCATAAATAAGTTTATTATTAATTGGTACTATATATGAAGGAATGAATGTAAATTAAGAATTTAAGAAACTTAAGTTGAATGATTCATTAATGAATACTAATATTAAATTGAAATCAAGTTATATATAATAATAAATGGAAATTAAACTGCAAGAAACTTATGTAATACTTTAAAATTTTATTCATTGATGATTTTAAATATTGAAAGGGGAAATAAATTACGTAAATGAATGTAAAATTGATAAAAGATGACCTTGTACAAATGAATGAATTAAAATAAATGAAAAGAAAATAATGTGAAAAGAGACCAATTGAACAAACTTAAATAATATTTAAAATTTTATGTTGTTGGCTTGTGGAAAGTTTAGGGAAATGATGCTTCTATTTGTGTAAGGTTGTATGAATAATCTACTAAGTAATTATCTAAGGCTGTTGAGCGTAAGGTACACTTGGTAGTTTATTTATCACCCTTGAATGATGAGAAGTTCTAAAACCGAACAAACCATTAGTTTTGATTGCTATGGATGTTTGATGGTTTCTTTTATTGCATATAATGGTTGTACTACTTTTGTTTGCATATGATTATTTAATATTATATTTTGTTTGTGCTATTAATTGAAATAATTAAAATATTACTCTTTTTACATAATTTTAACTCTTTTGTATTATGTAAGTAAAATGCAGGTTTATGAAAGCAATAGCAGTTGCTTTTGGTTTCATAAATAAAGTAGTTTGCCCGACATATAGGTACGTTTTCGGATTAAGGTTTTTGGAACGATATTTTTTGTTTTTCCCATGGTTTGGGATGTTTTATTATTGAAATATAATATATATACTGTAATTATCGATATTATTATTTTCCGGACCTATTCGCGCAAAGGAGACACTGTCGAATTTTTTCGAAAATTTAGAACTTAGAAAAATTTTGTGAAAGTAAAAATATTCTCAAACTTTTATTAAACTTGAATATGAAAGATTTAATTATTTATAAATTGATATATTTTATTTAAATTACTTAATTATGTAAGTTTAAAGTGTTTATAAATTGAATATTTTGAATAAAGGTATATTAAACCTCTTGATTCCTTCTTGTTCCTTTTTGGGGATGAAAAGTTTTGAGTGGGGGAGAATGTAACGACTCGTACTGTTGATAATTAAAAAAATATTAAATTGAAATAAGATTTTGAAATTTAATGTTGTGAGAAATTAAAACTTATGGTTTATAAATGGAAAAATATATTAGAATATGATTTAATAATGTTGATTGAATGTAATTGTCAACCGTTTTAATGTAAGTTCAATCAATTGCAATGATTAAGGTAAATAATGATTAAAATCAATGTTGTATATTTAATGGTGAAATATTATGTTATTCAATTTAATTGGTTTTAATATGGAATATGAAATCAATTATTTAGTACGTAAATTATTAGCTTTTGTTTATTGACAATAAACTCCGAAATGTGTTTAAATTAGTAAGTTGTAACAATTGGTTTATTCTCATCTTATTATTTAATCCATTGAAATTAATTTGGAAATCAATGTGAAATTAATGAAATTAAATATTGCAGTTAACATGAGTTAAGATGATAACTCTAGAATATCAATGTAATAAAATGTATACTAATGTTAATTAAATGCATAAGGTTTTGGTTGATTTAATAATAAGAGTGTAAATCAAAATAAAAGAATTTGATTGAAATTAAAATATAATTAACTGGGACTTTATTACAGTTGTAATTGAACGCTAAAATTAATGTTATATTTAAACCTTTGAATTTACATGGAAAATTGAATTTCAAAAAATTATAAATTTCTATGTAATCAAGAAGGATAAAATTGTTATCTTTTAAATTAGAATTTAAAAGTGATTAAATCAATTTAATAATAATATATTTAATTAATGTGAACAATTAGCCTTTTTGGCGGATTTCTACGAAACCATATTCGTCGGATCCGTAACAATGAATTATTTTAGGATTTCAAGTTTCATAACGATCGGAGTTATCGTTTGATCGTGCGAGCTCGAAATGTGTAGAAATCAATTGATGGTATTTAAATGAGTATAATTTGATTTTTAAAGCTAACCTCTATATATAATAGAATTAGGGTTTGAAACTAGTTCCATTGAGTTTATAAATATCGAAAACCTATATTTCAATATATTGGATGACCTATTTTTGTTTCGGAAACGAAACAGGCTTTTCGGGTCTTTGTTATCGCTTTGGCCCAATTCGATCTGTTCCATCCATTCTTATCCATCTCTACCTATATAAATAGATTTCTCCTGAAACCCTAATAGTCTTTTAATCTATTTCTATACATACTATTATTCTCATATGCTCCCTCCCCAATGTTAGACATCTCTAAACCCTAATTCCTAATTCCAAATCAAATCGAAAATCCAAACTCCTCAAAAACTATCATATAATATATCGTTGCGAAGCTCTTGACGAACATAATCTGCGTCTATAGTTTTTTTTTGCAATCGAGTTTCGATTTCTCCAGAATTCAGCGAAGAAGTCTCGGTCGTCCGTTGTAGGGTTTCACGATCAACGGTGAATCGTCGACCATTCGACGATCGGGGAGTGGCATCTGGAAGAGGAGACGAAGCACAGTCGATCCATGTGGGTCATTCGTGTCAAAGGTCCCTGGATTCGCGGCGATTTGGCTACATAGGCGAGCGGCGGCTGTGGTTTTCTGGTGAGGCGGAGGGTCGCACATGGGGTCCATGATGGGCGACCGGTGATGAGCTGTGCAGTGGTGGTGGCCTATCATGGTGAAGTTGAACATAGGCAGCGTGGTGGGCAGTGGAAAGGTGGTGGCTAATGGGTTAGGGTTGCAGATCGCGTTCTGTAAAGTGGAGGTGGTATGCGATTTTACTATTTTGCCCCTTCATTTTAATTTAATTTTAAATTTAAAACTTCTAACTATCATAACTTTTGCATACAAACTCGAATTTGCACACGGTTTCTGCCGTTGGGATCGTATCGAAATTCCTAACAACAAGGAACTAGTTTAGTTGAATTTGGAGACTATTCAAATTTTGGGCTTTTATTGGATTTTAAATCGACTACAAATCAAAGGTGAGTGATTTAACCCACTCACGTCGTACTAAACCTTCTTATGTTAGTTGAATTAAATTTATAATGTGATAAGAATTTTATTGATTGCTGTTTGGAAATTTAAATTGTCATTTGAATTTAATTTTAATTTTTATTGAATTAAATTGCCATTTAAATTAATATTGAAATTAAATTGCTAGTTAAATACCTAATATTGATAACTTATTGATTGTTGCTAGTTAAATTAATGTGATCATTACCAAATTTTAATTACATAGCAACCCATGTCTAAATATTCAAGTGTAAACCTTTTGATATGAAAAACTGAATTATGAATAAAAAATCCAAAGTTCAATTATGTTCGGTTTTTCATTTTAAACAAAAAAAACCAAACGACATAGGCATATATAGATTTGAGATAAGAATATCTAGATCTACATTAAACAAACATTGTAAATAATCACATAGAGTACAGAAAATAAAATTAAGAAGGTCTAGATCTTGGTTAAATTAGTTAATCAAGCAATCATACAAGAGACGAAAAATGAGATGTTATAATTCATAACAAAATAGCTGTGTACAAAAGAAAACATTTTATGTTTTAACAAGATAGAGCAATTGATTCAAGAAAGGGAATGGAGATATTAAAATCAAGATTCAAATTCACAAGTATGAACAGAAAGGAAAGATAGAGATTAAGGGGATAAGAACAAATTATAAGATATGCAAATATAGAATTATACACACATACAATTACCTTAGGATGAAGCATGTAGAAACATATTGAATGATAGAACAATAACAAGATCTGATTGAACACTCTCTAGATCCGATAGACTTTGCCCTTCATCACACCTTGATTTGTGGCTTCTCCTCAGATTTCAAACAAATTATCATCCCACTTTGCAAGAGAAGAATGAACAACCTTTTTAATTTAGTTCGATGTTGATTTGAATTTGTTTCTGATGTTTTTTTGGGATGAAGTTTTATCCATGAATGAATAATAAAGAAGAGGAAGAAAAGAGAACAAAAAAAATTCACGTTATGTTCTCTGTACTTTCAAAAATCAGGAGGTTTTGTTTTTAATAGAATTAAAAGAACCTTTTCATATTCTCCTATTAAAACTTCCTCATTTATTTCCTCTTTTTAAGTTTCAATTAATCTCATTAATTGATTTCCTCCTCTTACCATTATATGGTTGATCCAAGCACATTCCAAATATCCAACTTTTCAAAATAAAAGAAAACAATTGTTATGTAATTATTTTATTGTTTTAAACATGTTTAAAATTATACCGATATCGCATATCGATATATGCAAATATAACGTTTTATATATGCATTAAAATAATTACCAACAACATTCAAAACATCAAATAAATTAACAATAATTAATATTTCATAAATATTAGTTAATTTAATCAGTGTAACATTTTACAAACTAATTAAATTGTGTGGTTTTCGAAGAAATCACAAATGTGGTTGTGCGACTCAGAGGTGTGAATTCATTCAGCGATTAATATCGACCGATTCAAATATTAATGTTCACACGTCACTTAGTAGGTGGTATGACAGTTTGGCTGAATTCATCGCATATAGATCCTTTCGGTAAAATCAAATTTTACTTATTATAATCGGTACCTAATGGTGACAATTATTTACACCAATTCTCTTCGTCAAAACTATATCACTTTGGATTTATGGAATTTGGTAATGGTCAAAATTCCAATATCATCCACATTCAACTTTATAGTCCAAACACAAAGTCCTTGGTTCAATAATAACAATTACCATTAATCAAAATGCTCTGCCCAAAGACTTTGACTTTGAGTTTATTTCGGTTGATCGTGATACTAACCTCATATAACTGAGGAGACAAATCCTCTCTTCAATTGTGTTTCACTTCCAATGCTTCCACTACACCCAACTATAGTCATTCGATGGACGCCATGCCATGTTTTAACTATAATCAAAGCCGGGCTTCCACATTGAAGATTAACAGTATTCTCAAGTCGAGAGAACTGTGTAAATTAGTCATATCGATATTCTCTCCTTGACCTTAGTTATATTAACAAATAGGAAACTATCGAGTGAGTCATTCCATAGTTATCCAATACCCATCAATACGTAACCCCTTGGTGCCCCCAACAGTCTTGAGTAATATACTGCTCAACATTTGGAGAGCATTACGTACTCTAGTCTCAATAGATACATCGATATCTAGTCTCGATGCATCTTGACTAAGAACATTAAAATTGGTATATTTGTTTCATTGTGATAAATTACTCATGGTTACACCACTTTGTAACTACTATCACAAAACATACCATATATGGATTTTCTATTAAATATACTTTTAATTAAATTGATTAATTAATATAACCACATTATATCAAGTATATAATAGAAAGAAAATATCTTTATTTCGAACAAGATTGGTCAATGAGTTAGATATATATAAAAAATTACATAATTGCCCCTAGGGCATACCCCTAACTCTATCAATAACTACGTTTATTTTTCAGTCGACACTGAAAAATAGTCATTATTTCATAAATAATGTTTAGCATGTTTTACGAAAACAATTTCATAAGCTAGTATAATCAGTAAGTGTTATATGGCATGCTCCTACTATTTCGACCATTACTATAATAGCATACTGAATTCGAAGGTCCATTATTCAATTAATATAGATAGTTTATTTCATATACTATAACTAGTTTACAATGGAGAATTTTTTGATCAAATATCTTAAACTCAAAGAAATAAATCTCATAGAAAACAATTTTCTCTACGAAAATACATTTTGGAATAGAAATCATATTTCTTATTCCAATGTTAAGTACACTCATTATTATTACAATTCTCGTATTCGATGTTCCTTTATGAATTAGAAGTGACCATTCACTCTATTTATCTTAACTATCTGTTAAATCACATCTACTCTTGAACATTCGTTTTTCTTTCTAAATGGTTGAACCATTCAAAAAAATACCGTTACTACAACATCATAAAAAACTCTTTACAAAATCCATTCGATCATCCTTAATATTTAAGGACATCATATATGATGCATTTTGCATAAACTGATCAAAATGACATTTCAGCGATCGAGTTATTGGACTTATCTTGTAGTTTAGGTCTACTGTTACATTAAACACAATGTGGTCTTTATTGTAATCAATCAAATTGAATACTCGATCTCATAGTACGGTTTATTTGTTTGCTTCGGATGAACTAATTTCATCAAAGTATCATACATTATGAACTGTGACCATTCACCATATAACACTTATATGTGACAGTATATGGATCAGATATCCATATCCTGTATTTCTTTTGAGTTCGGAACTCATAGAATGCAATACATGGTCTCGACCACGTAAACACATGAGCGACCAAATTATGAACATATTAAGTAATTGTAAAATTAGGCACTTGCATGGACGTTGAAACTTTCAGATGCAATAAGCATTTATTAGTAAGTGTATATTATATTTATTTCTGCCAACCTTCAATTCAATTCAATTATACGTCTTAGTTAATAAGCATTTTATCAATCATATTAAATGCATAAATTTATCATCGTAGATCATTTTAACATTATATAGCATATATTCTTCCAATATTAGAAATGTTAAATTTTATCATTTCAATTTTACAATAAGGCTCCCACTAATCTTTTATGTTTCACCAAACCCTAAGCGAAACATAGAAATCTTTTAACTTCACTAGTCGGTGTTATGACTCGTATGCCTTGGGATCCTAACCTTGAGGAAAGCTCAACAAATCATATGCCTGCATATAATGGATAACTCCTTATCGGTTGTATCACATACAACTCCTAACCAATGGTTCATTGTCCTAATCCCGCCTTTACCTTAAGGAAAGCTCAATAAGTAAAGTGAAACTATTCGCTCATACCTATCATTTCGTGACAGCCAAAGTATAATGCACGTACCTTAAGGAAAGCTCAACAAACATGTATAGTTATCTTATCAATATATAATAGTACTACACATAACATCCATAGCAAGAGGAAAGCTCAACAACTAAAGAGTATGCAAGTGATTTATTAATATATAAATGATAGAGGACAATTGTATAGTAAAGATTCATGATCTTCAATATATTAAATCGAGTGATATTGACTTATGGAATAATGTATTTATTATGAAATACCCTCGTGGGTTATATGTCAAACACATATGAAATCATGGTATACGTACAATATGTATATATTTATTCCTTAAGTCTATTTAGAGTTTCTTAATGTTCCGCCTTTAATTTATACACTCATATTATGTAAGTTTCATTATTATCTATAACTTTTATTTTTTAATTAACTTATACAATAATCTTATGTATAACATTATATTGACTAAATTTTATTTAATTAATTTTAGTTAATTAACTCTTTAATTAATTTTAATTAATTAACTCTTTAATTAATTTTAATTAATTAACTCTTTAATTATTTTAATTAATTAACTCTTTAATTAATTTTAATTAATTAACTCTTTAATTAATTTTATGTTAGTATTCCGATACAACTTTTATATTGGACATGTGTACTGTAACCTTTATAGTATATACTATAACCGTTATAGCATATGCTATAACCTTTATAGGATAACACATATATCTTATATTGTGTATTTTTATTTAATTAATTAACCTTTAATTAATTTATTAAATTAAAAAAAAAATATTATATTATATTAATTTCGAAATTTATCTTATATACATACATGTATACTTATGTTATCTTAAACACTTTAAAATAACATTACATATATTGATGTATGTTATCTGGCCTTTTGGACCGGCTACACAAAGGTGATTACGAGGACCAGACTTGACTATTGATGAGAAAGATGGCCATGAGACGACAACAATATGGCCAAAGCATGATATCCGAACAGTTATATCCAGCCCAGGGTAAATAAGATCAACAAATTGGTGATACAGGATGTCAGAATGATGAAGGTTAGCTTGGTGGAATAGGTGTCGGCATAGATGTTTGATAAGTTAAAGAGTGTATAAGTGAGGTTAGCATAGTGTGTTGGGCTGAGCTTTTCTTATGGTGGTCCCAAGTGGTCGAAGGGGTCTAGGCTTGAAGATGTCAGTTAGGCTGAAGGCTACCTTCGTCTATAAATACAAGGGGGCCTTCATCATCTTCTTCTTCCGACTCAAAATACTCTGCCATGGCTATTTTTCTTATAAACTTGTATCAATGGATTCTAGCCAATCGAACAACTCATGTAATTGTAATCAAATGAAGAATGAATGAAATTTGAAGTGGACATAGGCCGAGATTTCCAAACCACTATAAAATCTTTGTGTCAATTTACTTTTATGCTTTGTTCTCTAGATTCCATTAATTCTCTGATGTCCATGAAATTCTACGGGTGTTAGTGACCAATTTTGGTGCTAACATTTTGGTGCTTTCACCGAGAATTGAATTCTTAGCTTGATTGGATCTCATTGTCTACTAGTGGATTTCCATATTCGCGAGATAGATCCAGTTGTTTACCAGCAAATTTCCTATTCTACTCAGATTTGAAAGAGATCTAAAGGAAGCTATTAGCCATGGGATTGGATTCACTGATGTACGCAAGTTTTTGGGATTGAATGTTGAAGTTTGCATTGGAGTTATATAAAGGCTGACCCCTCACTCAATGCAGATAGCGATCCCCCACTCAAAAGCTGACAGCCGATCGTTCTAGCATATATACTGAGCAAATGCCGACCCATGTATATCGACCCCCTGTGACCGAACCAGTAGTCACCGAGCCAGCCTGTCCGAACCATGAATCCCTCGTGCATGAATCGAAGTGAAATCTCCTATAACTCGGAGCAGCTAGGGATGTAACCCGAAGTGAAGGAAAGTCAACCATGTTGCCCTATTGGTAATCTGCTAACGTCCTCGAATGAACGATGAATGGCCGACCCACCTTAGCCTTCTCTCCATGACCGAGTGATATACAAGGAGCAATCCGGACCGGGCCAACGAGAATAGACTCAAGCTGTCGAATTGTGCGTGTCGAATCACTCTTGGCCGATCCACCATACCTACACTCCAACACCGAACCGCCTTGGCCAAGCCACTCTTGGCTGATCTACCATGCCAACACTCCAACACCGAACCGCCTTGGCCGAGCCACCCTTGGTCGATCCACCATGCCTACACTCCAATACTGAACCGCCTTGGCAGAGCCACTCTTAGCCGATCCATCATGTCTACACTCCAACACCGAACCGCCTTGGCCAAGCCACTCTTGGCTGATCCACCATGCCTACACTCCAACACCGAACCACCTTCTATTCTTGTGCTTTACAAGCATGCCAACCCAGTATCAAATATACCAAACCATGTGCATAGGCCGATCCAAACTTAAGTTACACCGGTCTCTTAAACCCTATTTTTTTAAAAATACTTTTCGGGTATGATCCAAATTTAAGAAAAAGGCTCTAACTTAGTGAAGGCCGATCCACCATGCCTACACTCCAACATTCGAATCCTAGCCGCAGCGCAGTGCCTCCGCATAGTGAATTCAAAACTCAACTTAATGAAGGAAGATTCTATCCACTTCCCTTACATCCTATGACCGATCAAGGCATAGAGGATCAAGCGGCAGCCTCTGAATGGCAACAAGGGAACAAACAAGCAACCGCTACTCAAACGATACTCCCAAAGGTTGGAGAACATAAATGATATGACTCTAGGTAAATGCAGGAAACTTTTGACCAAAACCAGACTCGAGTAAAACTAATATTTTCTCCAACCAAATGCCAAGATGACTCCAAGCACCATTCTACACTGACCCAACACTTCGAATTTAGTGACTCCAATCGAACCAACGTTGGACTCGAAACAATTTGTTCCAAATGCTAATAAGGATACCATACTGATCGCGTTTGAGGAGAGTCGACCTCAAGATATATTTTAGCAGCTAGTTAGCTAGAGAGCCTCTTGCGACGATGGATCGTTTCTGTTACAAAATGAATCAAAACCAAAGTGAGGAGGAGTGGAGAAGACTAGGAAAAATAACAATACAGGATCGTTAGCTAAGGATTCAGATTCTAGTAGACGAACCAAGATCTCAAAATTTGACTCATATGCTCTTTGAAAGATTCAATCGATAGCCTCTACTTGGAGACTTACGACTCAGAGTGGTAGTGAAAACCAACCTCGAGAAAGTCCACCGAAGCCCAGAGAAAATCAGGGGAATGTTGTATATTCCAATAGGCTCACTGGTCCTAACACTAGCGATTACAAACACCTCCGAGGTGTGATCTAAAAGATGATCTAGAAAGGAAAGCTTTAACAGTATGTGCAAGTCCTGCGGAATGGCGGACAACGAACATCCCTTTGAAGGGAGCTAGGGCCAAAGTTGAATAGCGAGCACATGATGCTGCTTCACTGGTCAATAAGATTTATTCCAATCTTCTTTAAATAATTTCTATTTCAATTTCAATTGTTCTATGAACTACAACCAATTTAAACTAAGCTACTTTCAAAACAATGCAGGTGACCAAGTACTCAGAGTTGGCCGCCAACCAATCCATGCAGACCGTGATCGGACCTGTGGAGTTTCATTAAGACGAGCATGATTCGACCGCTCATCATCAACCATATGCCTTTGATTTGGGGCCATGGACTAGAGATGGAAAAGCTCGTCACGGTCAAAGCCTTACACAAAGCGTTCATAATTGATTGTCCATTCATCGACCTCCATATTTGATTTGGTGGCCTAAGCAAGGCTTGGAATGAATGTAGCCTGATCATCCACTCCTCATGTCATAAAGTAAAGTTCGATAAAATACATATGCCTCTCCTGAAGCTCTGCGATGTCGGGATCTAACTAGAGCATACGTGATTTGATCATCTACACATTAACTCCTACCGGAACACAAGAGGTAGTCTGAAAGCCCGACTTGAAGTAGCTGTGATGGACTGCCTACTCATCAACCATCACTCCCAATACATGGACACGACTGCACCTTGGAACATATGCAACTTAGTTTGTCTACTCGGTGATCCATTATCCTCGTTTTCTAGAAAGAGCTATAAATAAAATCATGTGGGACTTGATTATCCAACCCCAGGATGGATGTGATCCAACCATCTATCATATACCTCCTTCTTTGACTTGATTGGAAGAGCTACAATCACCAAGCGGACGAGAATCGACCGTCCATTTTTCAAGTTTTGTCCTTGATGCTGGGGGCAGAGTCCCATTCTATGAGCAAACGCGGTTCGACCATTCATTTGACAACATTAGTCTCGATACGGTAAATGAAATACAAATCAAACGGGTGGAAATACGTCTGCTCTCAACAAAAATCTCTAAGTCCCTGAAGCGGACTAGAGTACTCTGAGTCCCCAGAGCACGGACTAGAGTACAAATGACTTGAGAAAAATCTCTAAGTCCCTGAAGTGGAATAGAGTACTCTGAGTCCCCAGAGCGCGGACTAGAGTATAAACGACTTGAGAAAAATCTCTAAGTCCCTGAAGCAGACTAGAGTGCATTGAGTCCCCAGAGCCCCAACTAGAGTATAAATGGCTTGAGAAAAATCTCTAAGTCCCTGAAGCGGACAAGAGTACTCAAAGCCCCCAGAGCGCGGACTAGAGTATAAACGATTTAAGAAAAATCTCTCCCTGAAGCGGACTAGAGTACTCTGAGTCCCCAGAGCGCGGACTAGAGTATAAACGACTTGAGAAAAATCTCTAAGTCCCTGAAGCAGACTAGAGTACTCTGAGTCCCCAGAGCGCGGACTAGAGTATAAACGACTTGAGAAAAATCTCTAAGTCCCTGAAGCGAACTACAGTACTCTGAGTCCCCAGAGCGTGGACTAGAGTATAAATGAATTGATAAAAATCTCTAAGTCCCTGAAGTGGACTAGAGTACTCTGAGTCCCTAGAACGTGGACTAGAGTATAAATGACTTGACAAAATCTCTAAGTCCCTGAAGCGGACTAGAGTACTCTAAGTACCCAGAGCGCAGATTAGAGTATAAACGACTTGAGAAAAATCTCTAAGTCCCTGAAGTGGACTAGAGTACTCTGAGTCCCCAGAGCGTGGACTAGAGTATAAATGACTTGGCGAAAATCTCTATGTCCCAAACTGTGGACTAGAGCATAAACCATTCGACAAATCTCTAAGTCCCTAGAGCGTGGACCAAAGCATGAACACAAATTGGGCGCGAGTCGACCGGGGGAAGAATAACTCTAAGTCACCAGAATGTAGAGTGGCGTATAAACACCGATAAATAGATGAGTGGATTTCGACCATTCTCTATTCCGCAAACTTCGGCTGGAAATCGACAGGAGGAATATTAACTCGCTAAGGATGGAGTTCGACCATCCGACTGGTGGCCTGGCCAAATCAATGCTGGGAGCAGGAGTACAAATCACCAAAAGCTAAATACGATAGCTCATTATAGCTCTAGCTTGGCCTTCTTTACAACTTAAGGCAATGACTACAAGGAGGCCTCAACACAGAATCAATCGAAATGGCATCCAAAGCTATAGGCAACCGACTATATCATACCTCAGATCGAGAGTCAATATCAATCTGCACCAAGCACATACGAATGTGACCCGAATGTCCCTTGAAAAACTATGACCACCAGAGTGTGGAAAGGAGAGTAAACCACGAAGACTTGGTCATTAATTCTCCAGCACCCTCCTTTGATCCGTCAGGAGAAGTATGAAACTGGATGAGCATGACCCGACTGCACTTGAGCCAACTTTACCCCGAGATCTGATAACAGAACATGAACCAAAGTGGACGTGGTTGACCGTTCAGTACCCAACTTACGCCCAGAAACTGACGAGGCATCGAAGTATTCCCCTTGGAATGAAATACGACAATACAATCCAGGATAGGTGAGACTCAGCCTCTCATCAACTGACCTGATCCCACGATTCAACGGGAAAGAGAGTAAAGCTAAAGTGGGCATGGCTGGCCTTCCTACTTATCAATATATGCCCCAGACTTGGGGGCATGAGCGAGAAGTGGGATGAATGTGAACCAACTATTCACCGATCAACTCTATGTCTTTGGAGTTTAGGTGGGGGTATAAACATAGCTAGGACGAGACTCAACCATCCACGCAGTACATTTATCAACCCGAGACTGGGAGCAAAAGCATGATCATCCAAAGACTGGTTGCGATAGCTCAATATTGAAACTTATATATAGTGTTTACAATTACTCAAGGCTACGACCGAAAGAATGCCTAGAGATAGAATTATTAAATCGATGCCTAAGCTCGTAGGCAATTGACTATCACTTCGACCCGATGACGGGTAAAGGATCATGAATGCATTGAATGGAAATCACATTACTCGAATATACAAGCAAATTCAAACTCAAAGCAAAATCCAACTATGCTACTTCACGCAACTCGAGGCTGACCCCTACTCGACATTTTCTTCAACGTGCTTCTAAGCCTGATCTTTGGCCATTTGCAGATCATCGATCAGAGCATTCTATGCCCTTCACTGTCAGACTTAATAACTCATTACAAGACTCTAGGATCCGACCAGAGTAACCATCAACATTGACCGTCCCAACCATATTTCACATTGAATGTTACGCAAAATAGTTACATCTAAACTCAAAGAATCCAAGATTGCACCGGCTAAACTGACAGTCGACATTATAGTTAGCCATGGCGACCCTTCATGGGTGCTGAAGATCGGATCACAACTCAGTGCAATGATAATAAAAGAATTAGTTGGATTTCTCTGAATAAATGATGATATATTCCTTTGGACCCATTTTGACATGCGTGTGTGATTTCACCGACTATCGCGAGCCATGCATTGAATATCGAATCGAAGCTACAAAAGCGAGCATCATACAACGACTTGAGACGTCTGAAAGACTACTTAAATAGAATATCAAACCAAGCCAATTTGATATCGCTTATTTCCCTCGAAGAGCTATCCAAAGACGGAATTAGTAGACCTCATATCTGAATTCACTGCCTCAGGCTACTACTCGAAGAGTAGTGGAGAACTAACTAATAGATGGAAAATGTACGTGGATGAAGCATCCAATGATCAGTGTTATTGCACAGGAGTCATGTTAATGACTCCTGAGGAACGATTGATCTGCTACGTCCTGAAACTCGATTCCCGTGTAACAAACAATGATGCTTAGTATGAAGCCTCGACTGCCAGCCTCAAACTTGCTAGAGAACTTAGAGTGGAAACTTTACATATCTTTTGTGATTCCTGATTGGTAGCATGCAAAGTTAGGAAGTTAATCTTGCCGGGGGCATTGTCTTGCTCCTTATCTCGGCCAGTTCCAAGAGCTACTAGCCAACTTCACATATTACATCATTACACACATCCTCAGCAAACGAAATGAAAAGAGTCAAGTCACCGGCCAAGCTGGCCAGTCTTAGGGACGCGTAACGGAGATACTTTGTTCCGGTTGAAATACTTAATATTCCAAGCATTGACGGATGAAGATCAGCTAGATCTTAGAGACAGAGCCAGAAAAGGGGTCACGGTCGACTCCTATCAAAGACTATATATAATGAGGAGTTCTTACTGAACGGAGGAATGGAAAACGACAGATCCTCCTCAAAGCTTCACTTCAAATCATCCAAGAAGAAGTCATGTGTAGAAAGGAGTTTATCCATTCCTATGCCTCGATGTATCACCCATGATGAAATCAAACAAGTCTTCAGAGAAGTTCATGAAGAAAAATGCAGCGATCACACCAAAGGGAAAACCCTGACAAAGAAAATACTCTGTTGTGGGTATTACTGGCCAATTGTCAATCGAGATGTAACTGATCATGCTAGACAATGCGATGAGTGCAAGATGCTTGCAAAAATTTCAAGAGCCCCGCTGATGGAAATTACTCAAATGGCTAATCCATAGCCATTTGGCACTTGGAGGCATTGACATCATCATCTTCTTGCAAATCCTAAAGGTGGTGCGAAATACATCATCGTAACAGTTGATTACTTCACCAAATGGGCAGATGCAGAACTTTTAACCAATACCAAGACTTAGAAAATAATAAACTTCACTGTCCAGTACGTCATCTGCCATTATGACCTTCCACAAACCGTTATAACCGGTAATGAAGCTCAATTCAACAACGCTAAATTTGAAAACTTCTACCGTCGGCATCATATTGAAAAGAGATTTGCGGTATTTGCTCGCCCTCAAGCAAATGGATAGGTTAAAGCTGTGAACAAAATCATAAAGTCTATTCTGAAGAGAGGTTTGGAAAAGGCTAGAGGTAAATGGGTGAATGAGCTCCCAATAGCATTATGGGATTGCAGAACTACCCGAGAGTTCGTGACTGGCCATACTCCATTCGTCCTTACTTACGGCTCTGAGGCCATCATCCGCGTAGAACTTGAAGTCCCCTCTCAATGAGTGGCTGATTACAACCAATATTTCAAAAAAAAAATAAAAAATAAAAAAAGTAAACAAGGAATTGCAATCGAATCGCAATTAAACTAGAAGGAATTGGTGATGACTCACGAACATATAAAACGCATCCGGGAGCCAATGGCAAGAACATGTACCTGAACGTGCACGTTTATATTCATAAAATTTGACTTCTTGAAATCAAAAGAAATTGGATTTTCAATTAGGGTTATTAAGAAAAGAGTAGATTAGATAGCCTAAGTTTACTAGCCCTAAAGAACCGGACACAGATGGCCACTGATGAACTACAATCCTGAGTTTATACTATTGGGAATCGACCAAGCGTTATGACGATCAAAGAAGGGTACGACACTTTAGGAGGATAAAATTGAAGAATAATGACTATTCAGAAAATATAATGGATTTCTTTCTGGAGACTCTAACTTGCTTCGACTCAAAGCACGTCATGTAAGCAACAAGACGTACTTTGGGGGGAAAATGTTATCCGGCCTTTTGGCCCGGCTACACAAAGGTGATTACAAGGACCAGACTTGACTATTGATGAGAAAGATGTCCATGAGACGACAATAATATGACCAGAGCATGATATCAGAACAGTTATATCTAGCCCAGGGTAAATAAGATCAACAGATAGATGATACAGGATATTGGAATGATGAAGGTTAGCTTGGTGGAATAGGTGTCGGCATAGATGTTTAATAAGTTGAAGAGTGTATAAGTGAGGTCAACATAGTGTGTTGGGTTGAGCTTTTCTTATGGTGGGCCCAAGTGGCCGAAGGGGTCCATGCTTGAAGATGTCAGTTAGGCTGAAGGCTACCTTCGTCTATAAATACAGAGGGGGACTTCATCATCTTCTTCTTCCGACTTAAAATACTCTGCCATGGCTATTGTTCTTATAAACTTGTATCAATGGATTCTAGCCAATCGAATAACTTATGTAATTGTAATCAAATGAAGAATGATGAAATTTGAAGTGGACATAGGCCGAGATTGCCGAACCACTATAAAATCTTTGTGTCAATTTACTTTTATGCTTTGTTCTCTAGATTCCATTAATTCTCTGATGTCCATGAAATTCTACAGGTGTTAGTGACCAATTTTGGTGCTAATAATGTATATAATAAATGTATATAAGTATTAATTAATTAAATTATTTAATTGGTTTATTTTATTAATCTTATTAATAAATTTTAAATTTTGAAATTAGTATTCTAATATTTTCAAACATTTTGAAAATATCATTATCTTTTCAAACATTTTGAAGACTTATGTTGTATTATAACTTTATAATAAACATGTTTTTATTTTAAATTTAACTTTTAAATTTAAAATCTTTTATTTTAATTTTCAATTTTTTTTAAAAAATTAGCCCAAGATCCAATTCAAATTAGGCATTTTCTATTAGGGCAACCTTTGGGGTCACTTCACCTTTATGGTCAGGCAGGTAACTAGGTAGGACAGAGTATTTGATTACTCAATTCCAGTCCAAGACATGACTAATTTAGATCACATAGGCTATTGGGCTTTGATACCATTGTTAGAATGAGCCAGTCTGTAGTGGAGTTAAAGGGTAAATTTAAAAAAAAACTCCTTTATTGGATCTTTAATGGGCCTATAAAGTTTAAATTCATTTAGAACTTTTCTTGGTTTCTTCAAAATAAAATCAATATTTTATTTTATTTCATAATTAAGGGAGTTTTAAATTTAATTCAAATAAATATGTAATATGATGAATGTATCAAATACATTCATGTATTTGAATGATAAGGACAATATATGACCAGCACATAAAAGTATGTAAGTAAACATGTAAAATTTTAAAGAAAGAAACTTTTTATTTCTTTCTCTTAGCACAAATAATTAATTAGGGGAAGATAGGGTCATAAATGTAGAGAGAGAAACATTCCATTTCTCTCTCTTTAATTAAGTTAACTGACAAATTAATGACATTTCCTACTAAATTCACACAAGCCTTTGATGTCCAAATTTTTGACTAATAATATATATATATATACACACACATATATATATGTGTGTGTGAGTCTTACATACACACACATGTATATACATACATATACATATATATTAAATTAAAGATTAACCAGTTTATACACTATGAAATTAACGCTTCGAATAATATCTAATTTGATAAGATTTTGGAACTAAATTAATGGTTACAAATAAGGATATGTATTATTAACTTTAAATCAAAGGAAATGCAATTATATGTGTGTGTACTTGAAAACTATGTTTAGTAAAATAAAATCCTACCATAATAAAATGGTTAAAATGGGCATGTGACATTTCGCATAAAAGTTCACTTATAATAATAAATAAAAATCTTTTTCTTAAGTGTACAATGATTTAAAGATTTATATCCAAATCAACAATCATACAAACTTATAATCAAGTTTCAAAATTGTTTCAAATAAATAATATGTGTATTTTGTTCAAGTTTGTGATTTTGTAACAAGCAATAAAAATATATTAGGTAATTTAACATTAGATTTCAATCAAATTACTAACCTTTCCCTTTTTTTTAATCAACTTATGAATTTCAAGTCTACCTAAAATTTTATGTAAACAACAAACAAAATTATTTCAAAATGACTAAACTTTATGTAAACAAATTATTTCAATTGTGTTCAAAAAAGAGTTGTTAGATAAAAGATTGGACAACGCATGCATGTATAAATTGTGACAATGAAAAATAGATCTAATTAAATACATAACATAAACAACCAAACAAAATAGGGATATATCCATAATAATTATCATTGGTGACATGTGAATAACAAAAAATGTAAACAAGATGATTTTAATCATATTAATACGATGAGGATAAAGCTTGTTCAAGGGAATAAACAAAATATTCAAAACATTGTCCAAATACATACAAATGAATGAATAGAATAAGTGAAGAATAGAAACATGTAATCATCATGAAATAATATATAAATAAAGTAGGAGTTCACCTTTTAGATGAAGCTAAGAGAAATACCTTGATTTGAGATTTCTCCTCGGATATTAAGAGGATCATCATCCAGCTTTGCAAGAGAAGAATGAACCGTATATTAGTTATTTTATTTGATGTTTGCATTTTGTATTGGATTTGATGAAATTATTGGAAATATTGATTTGATTTTCAAACCATGAAGGTTAGGAGGAGAGAAGAGAAATATGAATGAGAAAGAATGAAAATTATCTGTATAAAACAAATTAGTGGATATGTTATAATTGAAAAAATGAAATCTTTCCTCTTTTTTAATTAAAACTTCTCTAATCAATTCCCTTAAGTATCTCTCTCCCCCCTCATTCTTCCCTTTTCATATGGTGTGGCTAAAATTATTTTCCATCAATTGGTACACAATTCCACAAATCTTTTCATGCAAATATGTTTAAACTTGTTTACGAATACACAAATATCATATATCAATGCCTACAGATATAACTTTTATATATGCATTCAAATAACTCCCAAACATCAAATAAAATAAATAATAATTAATATTTCTCAAATATTATTAATTTAATTAACTTACAACATTTTGTAAATTAATTAAATCATGTGCTTTTTTAAAGGATTCACAAATACGATTGTGTGACTCAAAGGTGTGAAGGTCAGCAATTAATGTTGAACAATTCAAACATTTACATTCACACATCACCTTAGCTAGTAGTGTGATATTTTGGCTAAATTTATCTCTTATACATCTTTACTGGTAAAATCCAATTTTACTTATTTAAGCGTTACCTGGTAGTGATAATTATTTACACCAATTCTTTTTATCAAAACTATATCACTTTTAAACTTATGGAATTTGGTAATGGTCAAAATTCCAATATTGACCTATTCAACTCTATAGACCAAACACAAAGTCATTGGTTCAATAATAACAGTTATTATTAAACGAAATGCTCTGGCCAAAGAATTTGACTTTGAGTTGACCGTGATACTAACCTCGTATAACCAACGAGACGAATCCTCTTTTGAATAGTGTTTCACTTTCGATGTTTCCCTCGATCCAACTATAGTCCTTCGATGGACGTTATGTCACGATTTAACTATAATCAAAGCGGAGCTTCCACATTGAAGATAAACAGTATCCTCAAGTCTAGAGAACTGTGTAAATTAGTTACATCGATATATTCTGTTTAACCTTAGTTATATTAACCAACAAAAAACTATCGAGTTGTTCATTCCATAGTTATCCAATAACTATCAGTATGTAATCCTTTGATGCCCCAGTAGTCATGAGTAATACGCTGCCCAACATTTAGAGAGCATTAAGTACTCTAGTCTCAACGGATATATCGATATCCAGTCTCGATACATCTTGACTAGGAATATTTAAAATGGCGTTTTTTATTGTGATAAATTACTCATGGTTACAACATTTTGTAACTACTGTCACAAAACATACCATTTATGGATTATCTATTAAATATACTTTTAACTAAATTAATTAATTAATATAATACATTATATCAAGTATATAATAGAAAAGAAACACCTTTTATTTTGAAAAAGATTGGTTATTGTTATTATATTTGAATTAGAGTAAAATATTACAGAAGAGAATCACGAATTGAAGACACCATTGATCGAGCTTAGGGTTTGTTATCTCCTTATTCAAAAATAGAAGAGGAGGCTGATATATGTATATCAGTGATACATGTACAAAAATAGAAAGAAAAGAAAACAAGCATGGGCTTGAGCCCAGGTGCAACCCGCAAGTGTGATTGACCCCAGACCGGTTTACCCTTACATAACAAACCCATTACACATAACAAACACATATAATCATACTTCATTACACTCCTCCTCAAGTTGGGTTATATATATCTATCAAACCCAACTTGTTCTTCAGATATTTCATTCTATCTCCATTCACTGCTTTTGTCAACAGATCTGCAGGTTGCTCTTGAGTAGAAATATAGTGTGTTGTGACTTCTCCCTCTTGAATTTTATCTCGAATGAAATGGCAATCAATTTCAATGTGCTTAGTTCTCTCATGGAATATAGGGTTGGATGCAATGTGAATGGCGGCTTTATTGTCACACCATAGCTTTGCAGGCTGCTCAAACTCAAGTTTACACTCCTTCATTAAGTGTTTAATCCACATAACTTCACATACAGCCTTTGACATTGCTCTATACTCTGATTCTGCGCTAGACCTAGACACAATCTGTTGCTTCTTACTTTTCCAGGATACTAAGTTCCCTCCAAGATAAACACAAAACCCAGTAGTTGATCTCCTATCATCCTTTGATCCAGCCCAGTCAGCATCAGCAAAGCTATCAATCCTCATATGACCATGATTAGTATACATAATTCCTTGGCCTACAGTTCCTTTCAGATATCCTAGTATGTGTTCAAGAGTTTGCCAATGCTGTTTTGTTGGTGAAGCCATGTACTGACTTACCATACTCACAGCAAAAGAGATATCAGGTCTAGTTATAGTAAGATAATTCAATTTCCCCACAAGTCTTCTATACTTTTCTGGATCATCAAATGGTTCTCCTTCAGCTGTCAGATAGGTATTAGGTAAGATAGGAGTGCTTCTTGGTTTAGTGCCTAGTTTTCCTGTTTCTGACAACAAATCTATGACATATTTCCTTTGACACAATAAAATTCCCTTATCACTCCTTAGAACCTCAACACCAAGGAAGTATTTTAGTTCTCCTAAATCTTTAGTTTGAAATTTGTTGTGAATAAATTGTTTAAGTGAAGCAATCCCAAGTTCATCATTCCCTGTTATAATGATATCATCTACATATACCACTAATATAAGTACACCTTTTTCAGAGTGTTTATAAAAGACTGAATGATCACTTTTACACCTAGTTACTCCAAATTCTTCTAGAGTCTGACTAAACTTCCCAAACCAAGCTCTTAGACTCTACTTAAGTCCATAAAGTGTTTTCTTTAATTTACAAACAAGTCCATTCTCTCCTTTTGCAATAAATCCAGGTGGTTGTGCCATATAAATTTCTTCTTTGAGGTCACCATGAAGAAATGCATTCTTGATGTCTAGTTGATGAATTTTCCAGTTGAAATAGGCTGCTAATGATATGAATAGTCTAATAGAAGTCATCTTAGCAACTGGAGAGAATGTATCTGAATAATCCATACCATATACTTGTGCATACCCTTTTGCAACAAGTCTTGCCTTGAATCTATTCACTGTCCCATTTGGATTCATTTTAACAGTATATATCCATCTACACCCAATTGCCTTTTTGTTCTCTGGAAGCTTAACTAGTTCCCATGTATTATTCCTTTCTAGAGCAGTCATTTCATCAATCATAGCTTCTTTCCACTCTTGTTTAGATAAAGCCTCAGCAACAGTTTTAGGTGTATAGATGGAGTCTAGGGAAGTGGTGAACATGTAGGATGATTGTGAGAGGTTATCATAAGTCATATAATTAGAGATAGGGTATGTGCATTTTCTTTTCTCTTTTCTAAGGGCAATAGGGAGATCAAGACTAGGATCAAGTGTTGTAGGACTCTCACTGGTAGGTGCAGCAGTATTATCTTCCTCAGTATTTGTTTCAGATTCTTGAGATGGTAAAGTGGTATGGACAACATACTCATCAATCTCCTCCTGATTTGGTGTGTGTGATGCTAGGAAATATGGTCTTTCTTCCATGAAATTCACATCTACAGATATTATGTATTTGTTTAAATTAGGGCAATAACACCTATATCCTTTCTGTAATCTTTAATACCCCACAAAGATGCATTTTAACGCTTTAGGATCTAGTTTCCCTATTTGGGGATTTACATCTCTAACAAAACAAATGCATCCAAATATTTTTGGTTTAATAGGATACACTTCTTTGTTAGGAAATAGCACTTTGTATGGAATACTAAAATTAAGAACAGTTGAAGGCATCCTATTAATCAGAAAACAAGCAGTTGAAACTGCATCAGCCCAGAAAACTTTTGGTACATTCATTTGAAATAACAGTGCCCTAGCAATTTCAAGAAGATGTCTATTCTTTCTTTCAGCCACCCCATTCTGTGCAGCAGTATCTACATATGATGTTTCATGTATAATTCCATGTTGACTCAAGTATGAACTAAAGATATGGGAGGTATACTCCTTAGCATTGTCACTCCTTAGGGTTTTAATGCATGTTTTAAACTGGTTTTGAATTTCTTCATGAAAAGTACAAAAAATAGAGAACAGTTCAAATCTATTTTTCATTAAAAACAACCAAGTAACTCGAGAGTAATCATCCACAAATGTCACAAAATATCTATAACCAGATTTAGAAACAATTGGTGAAGGTCCCCATATGTCAGAATGTACAAGTTCAAATGGTGCACTTGCACACTTATTTATTCTAGGTTTTAAGCTACTCCTATGTAGTTTAGCATATTGACAAGGCTCACAGTCAAGAGTTGTTATAGAATTGTACTGAGGGTAGAGATGATTGAATAATGTGAGAGATGGATAATCAAGTTGTTGATGAAGTTTGATGGCAGACTCCATACTTGTGCATGCTATAGGTGAGTTTTCCCAGATATAGAGCCCCCTTGATTCATATCCCTTACCAATAATTTGTTTCGTGATAAGATCCTGAAATACACATGTTTCAGGAAAAAATTATATACTACAATTCAAGTCTTTAGTAATTTTGCTCACAGATAAAAGATTGTAGGATAAGGAAGGTATGTATAATACTGATTTTAGTGGAAGACCGGTGTCAATGTTACCAATTCCTTGAACATTAGATTGTGACCCATCTGCTAAAGTGACTGCTTGACCTTCTCCATGTTTTTTAAAGTCTATAAATAGTTTAAGGTTACCTGACATATGATCTGTAGCCCCTGAGTCAATTATCCACTTTGATGTTGGTGTTTCAGCATTAGCAATTGTAGAAACAGCTGGCTTGTTTTGAGATTCCTGAAATTTTGAATACTTCTCATATTCCTCAGTGGTCATAAGAACAGTTTTCTGATTATTAGTGTTGTTAGAAGTTCCTTGATTCTTGAGTTGATTATTGTAAGTTTCTGCACTCAATGATTAGATGTCTAGGCTTCTTACAATATGAACACACTTTGTTATTTGGTCTCCATCCACCTCTTTGAGGCCTCCAAGATTGAGATACCGGTGGTCTCCAGGATTCAGGTCTTTGTGAAGGGTTCCATGGGGGTCTAATGTCTGATGGGGGTCTCCAAGCATTTTTGGGTATGTTAGAGCTAGTTAAGGCACTATTGTTCATGGTTATAGTTGATGATGAATTCTCTGTTCTAAGAACTCGACTGAATACTTCCTGAAGAGATGTCATAGTTGATCCAGATAATATTTGTGACTTGGCTGATTCAAACTCTGGTGGTAAGCCAGCCATAAAGGACATAATGGCCATTTGTTCTCGTTGGAGTTGTTGAACCTTCACATCAGGGCTCATAGGCAGAAGCACGTTAAATTCTTCATATGTTCTTTTGAAATTCATGAAGTAATTGGTAAGTGATTGATCTTGCTTCTCGGTTCTGTAAAAGGATTTACAAACTTCATACATTCTAGTGAGATTACCTTTTCCAGAATATAAAAACTCAAGATATTCAATCAATTCTTTCACAAATTCGCAATGATTTATTAGGCTAATAACTTCATCATCAATTATATTTCTGATTTGCAAGAATAACCGAGCATCTTCCCTCAACCAGATAATATCCTTTTCCTCAGATGTAGCAGGTGGATTTTCAGAGAGATGATCATCTTTATCGATGCTTCGAAGATACAATCGGATTGTCTTCATCCATTCTAGAAAATTTGTATTATTTAATTTGCGATCTGTGATTTTGGACATTACGGGAAGGACATCAACCATTGGTGAACTCTTGCTTTCAGTCATGTTTCCAGATTTGAAACTTAGTGAATCGAATTAAAAAATTTGGGGATAGGAGAGATCTATAAACCCTAGGTCGATGCTGGATGCTCTGATACCATGTTATTATATTTGAATTAGAGTAAAATATTACAGAAGAGAATCACGAATTGAAGACACCATTGATCGAGCTTAGGGTTTGTTATCTCCTTATTCAAAAATAGAAGAGGAGGCTGATATATGTATATCAGTGATACATGTACAAAAATAGAAAGAAAAGAAAACAAGCATGGGCTTGAGCCCAGGTGCAACCCGCAAGTGTGATTGACCCCAGACCGGTTTACCCTTACATAACAAACCCATTACACATAACAAACACATATAATCATACTTCATTACAGTTATCAATTAGATATATGTAACAAATTGCATAATTATCCCTAGGGCATACCCCTATATCTATTAATTGCTTATATAATTTATGTAAAATCCATTTTTACCATATCAAGTAGTTTCTGTTAGTGATAATTATTTACACCAATTATTTTCGATAAAACTATATCACATTATGACTTATGGAATTTGGTTTTAGTCAAAATTCCAATATCATCCACATTCAACATTATAATGCAAACACAAATTTCTTCGCTCAATAAAAACAATTATTATTTATCGAACTGCTCTGGCTAGAGACTTTGACTTTGAGTTGACTACAGTAGACTGTGATACTGACCTCATATAACCAAGAAGACGAATTCTCTATTGAATAATCCTTCACTTCCAATGCTTCAACATAGACCCAACTATAGTCCTTCAATAGACAATGTGCCATGATTAAACTATAATCAAAATGGAGTGTCTACACTGAGATTAAACAATATTCTCAAGTCGAGAGATTTGTGTAATATTATCAATTCGATATTCTCTATTTTACCTTGGTTATATTAACCAACAGAAAACTATCGAGTGGGTCGTTCCATAGTTGTCCAATGACTATCAGCACATAACCGCTTGGTTCCCCTAGCAGCCATGAGTAATACATTGCCCAATATTTGGAGAGCATTATGTAATCTAGTCTTAACAGATGTATCAATATCATGTCTCGATACATCTTGACTAGGAATATTTAAAACAATATGGTATTTTCATTATGATAAACTTCTCATGATTACAACACCTTTTAATTACTGTCACAAAACATATCATTTAAGGATTTTCACAATATTGTAATACTGAACACATTATGACAAGTATCTAATAGGAAGAAAACATATTTTATTTCGAATAAGATTTTGTTACATAGTTAATAATTTACAATAAATCTAGGACATACCCTTAACTCTATCATTTATACCTCTATATCGTTCAAGCTGCAGCAATAAGGGTCGGTCAACTTATTCGGCTCCTCTATAGGTCAACTTATCCTACTATGACAAGTGTCTTTGTTTGCTCTCTTATACTTTTGCCAGTTAGGTGACTCGAACTGGCTATAGTACATAAAAGCATCTAATGCGACATAATCGCACGCAACGTTGAATATCACGTTATACAGTTTCATGAAGTGCGAACTTAGGTCTGTCACCAAGCGTTAAATTGATCCATCTTATGACAAATCTATATGTAGTTACGTGAACTCTCGAGAGTTAAAGAAGTGGGAATAAGTCTTCCCAATCCATCCTACTTGGCCAGCACCAGGTCCAGTTTCGATCTGGGCTTGATTTAGCAATTCAGATGTCTGAATCCCTTTACCAAAACTTGTAAAAGTAACCATACGTCCGAATTCATTTCTATACATATGGCTCTTATTTTAGACATCTGATTCTAGTCAAAAAACAACATCTTCCTTTCTATTTTTTATTTACTTAAATTGAGACATCTGGTTCTATATTTTCATACATTTGAACAACGTATATTTTGTTTGTTCTTTTTCTGTTTTACTTCTTCTTTCTGAACTTAAACACACTTTTGAATTCGTATAATCCATCTTTTAAACAAGCATATTTACATGGTTTCAACCTTATTTAATTCCAAACATTTTACATAGTTTATCTGATTTATTGTATAAAACTATTCAACGATTTACCTACGTATAGTCAAGTTTATATGACGTTGATATAATCTGGTCTAGGCTATTTCAAGGGATGTATACATAAATTCACGTTTATCAATTCAAGTCAATTACATAAATCGGATATATATGTTTTAGAAATAAATTTTAGCCCACTTACCATTCCCCATGTTTTAACAATTATATTACTAAGTCTTTGCCTGGTGTTTCCCAATTATCTCAATTAGTATAGATTTTCAATTCAAAAATCATATTTTTAATCCTAAATAGATGTACAGAGGAAATTTAACTACTTATCTACATTATAGACATGTCGTATATTCCTTATAAGTAGTTTGAAGAAATTTCCTCTCTAATTCGATTAGATTTGGATTCTTCCTCCTCCGCTTAGCTCGCAATTGTTTTGATTTTGTTTCTCTCTCTTCTCTTCAGTTTGATTCTCTACTTTTATTTAAAGTTTGGTTTTTAATTTGTTTGAAGAGATTTGTAGAGATAGAATCGAAGAGATATATTTAGATCTAATTTTTCTTTATTTTAATGGAGGCTAGGGATTTTAGAATGAAAGGGGCGAGGCTTGGCTATGTATCTATAGGTAGAAATTAGGTGCAGTCTAGACCTAGGAAAAAAATATTATTTTACCCATACCTCTTATACTTACATATATGCAAAATCACTTTCATTTTATTTTGTTAAAGAAAATAACGTTTGTTCTAACCCAATCAATATCATTAACTAGAATTCAAATCGATATCTGTAACGACCCAGATTTTTCGACGGTTAATTTTAAATATTTAAATGGTTTAAATATTGGATTTGGGATTATAATTCAGTTAATAAGTTTTTAAAACTAAAATTTCAAATGATTTCGTAAAATTTTGAAATCATCAATTTAACCAACGCGTTAAAATAGCGGTCCAAGACACAATCTCGGAATTCGACGAAACCAGATCCATTGTATCCGAAATATTGTGTTATTATCTGATTTCAAATTTCGTAGTGTTTGGAGTTATTGTTTGATCGTACGGGATACAAATGCGTTGAAATTAATATCGAAAATTCAATATAATAATTTGGTTCAAAAAACTATCTTCTCCATACGATCGAATTAGGACTCGAAACATTTTCCATTGCTTTTGGAATAGAGGTATAACATTATAAACGCTTAGCGGCATGCCACGATAGGGGATCGAATAAAATATCTAAGTATTTAGGAAATAAAGAAAATAATAATAATAATATATACATATATATATATATATATATATCATATCATTATCACCTCAGCCACATTCTTTCAAGTCATAGCCATCCTAGTCTGATTTGAACGTAAACCAAATCACACGAAACCTCTCCATCAATTTATATCGCACCCTTCCTCTCTCACTCATTCAAAATTCACGAGCTCTCTCCCCTCAGTGTTTCTGTTCGAATCGAAAATAAATGGAAAGAAATATATTATACAAATGCGAGTTCCTCCTTTCATGCTCACCTTACTTTCCAAGCGAAATCGAATTCGTCATCATTCAAATTCACCAAAAAAAGGAATCGCGACATTGCCGCGATCTGGAACTCGAGCACGACATTGCGAATGAATCGCTGATGGAGGCACTCGCGTGCACGAATTCATGGAACCACGACTATAGCGGGAGGCGACGAAGTCGTTCGGCTATGTGGGTTCGCAGGCTTGGATTTTTTTCGTCGGAAAGGAGCCTGGGATTGCAATCGAATTTCAACGGAGGCACTGACCGAGTGCGGCGGCGTAGTGGAAAGTGGTAGAGGCCAAGTCACGTACAGGGTGAAGTCGGGATGGAAATGGTTGAGCTTCAATTCTAGGGGGAGTATGAAGGGTGCAAAGCCTCTTTGGCAAACTCGATAGTGACATGTCGGGTTAGGGAAGATAGGGTTTTGCTGTTTGAGATGGAGAAGGTTCGCCTTCGGTTGTGATGAATGTAGAGGGTAAAGGGGCTTGGGCTGCATGGGCGAGCTCGTGAGATTGCTTGTGTGGACACGAGGGGAGGGTGGCGATCGGCGAGGCTGACTTCGATTGGTTAAAAAAAAGAAAAGAGGAAACTAAGGGGTGCTCGAGTGCGTGCAGCCTGGAATTTGCAGATGGGGAATTTAGAAGGTGAGGTAATTGATTTTAATTTAAGTTAAATTTTATAGTTAGTTATTTAAAAACTTAGAATGCGATATTGTGATAACTAATATAAAAAATTATAAAGGCGTATATAGGTTAAAAAAATTTAAATAATCAATTAGTTATTAAAATCAAAAGTTTAAAATCGAATGACTTTTGAATGCGAGGTCCAAATCAGGGAATAAATCACGATGGATTTGTAGTTGCAAATTCTACTCGATGGAATCGAAAATTGTAATGGATTGCAAAAAATAATTCAAGGTGAGTAAATCTCACTCATATGGATTACTGCAATAAATTTTAAATGATTAAAATCGAATTTGGAGGCTTGGTTGAATTTATAAAATTATTATCTGTTGAATTATATTATATTATATTATATATGTAGTAGTATATATATTAGTAGTTGGAGTGATATTCCCGCACATTATAGCGGATGAGACCCTATACGTCCCGCATAATAGCGGATGACCGGATATACCGCGATATCCTCCTCGAAGTGGGATTGGTATTTTTATGTTGTATTAACATCTGTGGGTGCAGGAAAACAGGTTGGAGGGATCCAACTGGATTCCTCAAATATTTTTTTTTCATATATAGTGATATATGATGTGTGTAGAATAATCTATTATAGATTATTGTAGTTATTGGAATTATTGGATGTTATTGTAGCACTGGACTGAATTTTGACATTTAAATACCATAAATATATTTTTAAAATTTGAGGAATTAAAGGGGGTTTTTGATATAAAAGTATTTATGTTGGAATTGGAATTATTGTAAAGAAATTGAGTTAGAGAAATATATTTGATTTTTGGTTATACTTAACTATTGTGGATTATTAAATGGAGATTTTAAAAATGAAGTATATAAGAGAATTTATACATAACATTCTGGAAATATAAAAAAAAGAGTTAAAGTTGATATTAAAAATAGATTGGAGGTTATAAATAGATTTATAAAGAAATGGATTTATAAAACGGAATTTCATAAATAAGATTGTTTTTATAAACAAGTAAAACTCAAAGGAGTATAAAAATTTATAAACGATGTTTATAAATAAGTTAAGCGATATCCATGGATATATTGGAAAAATAAATTTGTAAGGTGAATTTATATTAGAATATGGAAACAGGGTTGAGAAAAATAGTAGATTCTATTTTGAAATGAGAATGGTTAGGGAATCGACAATGAATTGATATGTTGTGAAATCGAGAGGAAGTTATAAATTAAATTGGTTATTGAGATTTTAAAATATATTTTTATTTTTAAGAAGTTAAGTTTGTTTTTCAAAGGGAAAACTTTATTATTTAAACTATGAAATTTTAAACTAGTTAGTATTGTAATACTTCGGAAAAATGGATTTTTAAATATTTAATATTTATTGAAATACAATTTTAATTTTTATAATCAGCTTTGTAAATTGATTTTTTATTTTAAATGAGTTATTGATGATTTATTAAAAGTATTTAATATTTTAAATAATAACTTAAAACATATTTTAAAAATAAAAATAAATTACTATTCTTTAAAAATGCCCATTATATATATATATGGTTTGAAATGATTGAAAATTTATTTATAAAATTCTCTCGCGATGTGTAAACAGGTTTTAATTTAAGGATGAGATTTTAAAAGAGAAATCTTATAAATGGAATTCTAAAGACTTAAGAAATTTTCCAATGTTTAGATGCGATAACTTCGGAATGAATCTGAATTCATTTAAAGAAGTTATAAATGATTGGTTGAGATTATAAATAGATATAATCGGTTTGGAAATCGTAGGAAGGATTTATTAAAATTCCAGAGACTTATGAGATAAGTTATGAGATATTTCCAAGTTTAATATAAAAATGATTTCAGAAATTATACGTATAAATATTTTCCTAAGTATTGAAAGGAAGGTTTTGAAAATATTTTTAGTGGGAAATGAATTGGAATAGAAAGATTTCTTAAGTATAAAAATGGAAATTTGGAAATATTTCAAAGTGTTAAGATGGTTTGAAAATATCTTGTTATGGATTTAAGTATTTGAAATTGTTTTCAAATATTGGAATATGGGAAGGGATTTGAATATATATCTTAGTAAATATATTTTCAAACAAATGTTTGAAGAATTATAAAATAAGGCCTAGTGTCTGCTTATGGATGTTTTATTGATAGTTAAATAACCGACTATCAATATTAGCCAATTTCGTTGATCTTTTCGAAGAGACCGGGATCAGATTAATTATCTGAAAACCACTTCGATCTGGTTTGAACATTATGAATGAATACCGTGAAGATGATGAAGATGGTGATTCGGTTTGTCCAGCCCCAGAACAACTTCTATGGATGAATGCTATCAGAACATCGTCATTAGAGGACGATGAGCATTCTAAGAAGAATTGTTTTAGGTAACACTTAGCCTCAAACCTCATCAACCGGTAATGACTAAAACAGGGGAGATGCAGCAAGGCTAAGTGGGTCGCACCCAATTAGGGTATGTTATCACTTTTCTAGATGTCCTCGGAAACCTATATATTATGGATATGGTTGTGCATGAAAGAAGGAGCGCTCGATGGTAAGGGTGGGAACACCCGGGGTGATAACATATTCGGTCTATCCAGGTTAGGGGTAGGTTGGTCTTGTGTAGCAGGGGATCTGTGATGGACGGTACTCCAATAGCCCAGTCATTTGTATGGGATCTATTCTCCAATACGAGCTTACGGTTTTGTTTGTAGAGCCTAGTATGCTGGAATTTAATTAATGTAACAATTTCAGCTATTTGAATAAGTATTTGTATTTAGACACTATTATAATATCACTGGATTTTCTGTAAAATATTTTGGTTATCCTAAGGGGAAAACCCATTGGGTTTATGTGTGACGCGGTCTTACGAGATACTTTTGTTTTTCAAAGGATTTTGATAACTCTAATAATTCAAATTGAGTGTGTTTTCTCACGTTGGTTTTCCAGACTGACTCGGGTGTTATTTTATTATAATGCTCAGGTCAGACCGAGTATTACAAATTCAGGTTAGAATGCTATGGAGCTCAGGAGACGAGCTGGATGTCAGAGACGTATCCCTGTACTTGGTTATATTTCCTCTATGTGAGGACAAGTTATTATAACTATCCATCTTGATGTATTGAATTGTTGTACTTTGATGATTGTAAGTATATAAATTGTTACAGATTCTTTTGTATAAAAATCTGTTATTATATATTATATTTGTTCCGCTGTGATTGTGAGATTCTGTGTTGTCGTTATTTTTCTTCTATCTCTTTCTTCTTCTTTACCTTAGTTATTCACTCTTCCGTACAATTTGGGTTGAACATGAGTGAATTGTTATCAACTCAAGGGGTACGGAACGGTGGGTCGCTACATTTGGTATTAGAGCAGAAGGTTAAGCGAGAACCTTGGCTTTGGTGGGGATCACTCATGAGAGATAGAGTCTGTAGTACTCTAGAATGAGTTGAGTGTAATAATAGATATTAGCGTGTATTTGTTAGTGAATATAAATGGTTTTATATTGTGTTAATTTATCTGTTGAGTGGTATATAAATTCTATTCGAATAGTGAGACGCCACTAAATCGATAGGAGTTTCTTAACACTTGAATAGAGTAATTCGACACAGTATGGTTTTAAAGCGGGTAAATGAAATAATTTTACCCAAGCTATATTTTGATATAAATGGAACAATTTTCTGAAAAATTATCATAGTGGTGTGTGTTGGTTGTTATTATATGATCAAAATAAGATTATAAAAATTGAAATGGTTATATATATATAACCAAATAGAGATTATATAAGTATGGATTATACAAATGAGTTAAAAACTACAAATGGGTTCAAACCAGAATTTGGAAATTAAATTCCGGAGATTTTAGAAGTATTTTCCAAACTGTTTGAAGATAAATAATAGTATTATTATTTTGGAGATATTTTTGAAAGAAAATTGTTTTAAATGGATTTTTGGAAGTAATGAAGCACTGAACTTACTTCGGTCGTTGGAAAATAACTTCGATGATGATCGCGACATCATCGGTGTTCATTTTCGAGTTTCTAAGTGACGAATTGCTACCGGAGTAAATTGATATGGAGATTTTTCGGTGAAAATAGGTGTGTTTTGAAAATTCTGAGGGAATTGTTTTGAGATAAAATCATGCTGATTTTGAAATTTAAAGGAAGTGGTTTTTTAAACCAAAAAGAGTATATATATGTATATATTTAATTTCAAGGTGATTTGAAATATATATATATATATAAGAAATAAGTTGTGAACTTATAAAGGTGAGGATGATTTCAATAAGAAAGGAAAGTATGGAATTCGAGTTTTGGAAAACTGAATTTTAACTTAAGAAAGTTAAAATAGATTGTGTGAATTGAGTTTAACTTAAGGAAAGTTAAAATGGAATTCAACTTAAGTTAAGTTGAGTAAATTAAATTTTAGAAATTTAATTGATTCGATTTGAATTGAATTAATATAGTGTATTAATGAAGTAGGAGTTAACTTAATCGAAGTAATCGAAATATATAATGAAATTGAATGAATTAAAAATAAATTTGCTTGGAGTAAAATTAGTTTAAGTATGAATAACTCGAGTATGGTTTTAAAATGTTGGTTAAAAGGAATTGAAATTTAAATAAAAAGATGGATTGGATTTGAACCATATGCAATCGAATTAAATATGTAAATGTGAATTATAAAGTGACTATATAAATATAAGTTATAAAAATTTGAATTGACTTATAAATAATATCGAATTGAAGTAAATATAAATTTTTAATTATGAAATAATTATATAGCCTTAAGGTATAGATTTTAAATGAAATAAAATTTAAGTGAAAATTGGAATTGTGAATAAATAAATTGGAATAGCTTATAAAAATTGGAATTAATTGGATAAAAAAATACTTAGGCTATAAATAAATGTATGATCTCGAGTTAATAATAAAATGTGAATATACTCGAGTGTAGAATTTATGGAAATGTGAAAAATAAGTTGTGTGACTTATAAAATTGAAAAGTGAAATAGAAAATCCAAAGTAAAAATGGTTTGATATTTTGGTGAAGGAAATAAAATCCAAACTTGAATTATAAAAAAAATTGGAACTCAAGAAAATTAAATGAAGTGATGTTTGAAATAAAAATCAAAAATTGAATGTGGAACTTGAGTATGAATTAAAATTTGACAAAATGTAAGCGAATAAAATATAATTGGAAATATTGTCGAATAAAATAGAACTGGATTGGGATAGTAATGGCTTAAGTTATAAATAAATTCAGTTTGAGTATAAATAAATTGAATATGGCCTTGATATCATTTAAATGAATTCAAAAATGAATTCGAGTAAGGAATTAAAATTGAAGTGAATAAAGTGAATGAACTAATTAAATAAATTAGTAAATGGAATGGAATTTGATTGAATAAAAAAAATCAATGTAAAATTTAAATGGAAATTGATTGCAATAGAAATAAGCTTGAGTATATGATTGTATTAAGTAGAAATAAAAGAGATTAACTTAAGCTAATATTGTTGGATGAAAGCTTAGCTCAAATAAATTGTGAAATGGTTATTTAATAAAATAGCATGTAATGTTTCCGAGCTAAATAAAATGAATTTGAAAGGAATGAAAGTGGTTATGAAGGAAATGTAAATAAATTGATTGAGAATAAAATTGAAATAAAATAACATTGAATATAAATTGATTTGGAATCAATTCAAAATAGCTATAAACTAGAATGGTTATTTTAATAAATGAATATCGCCGAATTTGCATAGAAAAAATTCGTTTGGCATAAACGGAAGTAAATAAAATTCTATGAATTAATAAAAGTGAAATAAATTGATTTCTAAGTCATTTTGGAAAGGATATGAGTTTGTTTGGTATAAAAATAAAGTGATGCAAGAGAATTGAGTTGTAAATCATTTGAATTGAATAAAATGATATATGGATCGATTGAAAGTAATTAAATTGGTGTTGGAACATTATAATTGATTATGATTATGTGTTAGAATGCATTGTTTATGAAATCTATGTGTTTATCCATTTAAATGAACGAAATGTTATCCAATTTCAAGATTTTGGTACTCATGGTTTAAAATTGAGTAAGTACAGTTACAGAGGGATTATTTGGCTAGATTTGGGTTGCGAGATTGCTTTTGAAGTAAATGTCTGCTTAATAATGCTTAAAAGCACTTAAATAAGGTACGTTTTCGGATTAAATACCGTAAATATAAAATATTGATATATATATTTTGTTTTCCGACCGTGGGTCGATGTATATATATTTATCTCTCTTGTCATATTGCAAAAGGTCCTCCTTACAAAGGAGACTCTGCCAAAAAATTCTAGAAATTTAGGGTGTTAGAAAAAAATTTGAAAATTTTTGGAAACTACAATTTGATTTCGAATTGTAATAGGAATAAAGGGTTTTGGAATTAGAAGTAGAAACTAATCGTTATGGTTGAAGCTAAAAGATTTAGAAAAGTGAAAATAACGAATTTTCACTAAGTGGGTCTTGGATAAGTAATGGTTTGGGAGCGTTTTTCCTGTTTACCAATTTCGGGGATGAAATTCTTTTAAGGGGGGAGGAATATAACGACCCGGATTTTTCGGCGATTAATTTTAAATATTTAAATGGTTTAATTATGGATTTGGAATTATAATTGAGTTGACAAGTTTTTAAAACTAAAATTTCAAACGATTCGTAAAATTTTGAAATCGTCGATTTAACCGACACGTTAAAATATCGGTCCGGGACACAGTCTCGGAATTCGACGAAACCAATTCTATTGGATCTGTAATAGTGTGTAATTATCGGATCCAAATTTTGTAGTGTTTAGGGTTATCGTTTGATCGTACGGAATACAAACGCGTTGAAACTAATATCGAAAATTCAATATAATAATTTGGTTCAAAAAAGTATCTTCTCCATATGATCGAATTAGGACTCGAAATCTTTTCCATTACGTTCGAAATAGGTGTATAACATTATAAACGCCTAGCGGCACGCCTCGATAGGGGATCGAATAAAATATCTAAGTATTTTGAAAATAAAGAAAATAATATATATATATATACATATATATATATATATATATCTTATCATTATCACCTCAGCCACATTCTTTCAAGTCATAGCCACCCTAGTCTGATTTGAACGTAAACCAAATCACACGAAACATCTCCATCAATTTATATCGCACCCTTCCTCTCTCACTCGTTCAAAATTCACGAGCTCTCTCTCTCCTCAGTGTTTTTGTTCAAATCGAAAATAAATGCAAAAACAAATTATACAATTGCTAGTTCCTCCTTTCATATTCACCTTACTTTCCAAGCGAAATCAAATTCGTCATCATTCAAATTCACCAAAAAAAAGGAATCGCGACATTGCAGCGATTTGGAACTTGAGCACGACATCGCGAACGAATCACTGATGGAGGCACTCGCATGTGCGTATTCATGGAAGCACGGCTATAGGGGAGGCGATGAAGTCGTTCGGCTGTGTGGGTTCGCAGGCTTGGATTTTTTTCGTCGGCGAGGAGCCTAGGATCACGATCTAATTTGAATGGAGGCGCTGACCGAGTACGGCGGTGTGGTGGAAAGTGGCAGAGACCAAGTTGCGTACAGGGTGAAGTCGAGATGGAAATGGTTGAGCTTCGATTCTAGGGGAAGTATGAAGAGTGCGGCGCCTCTTTGGCAAACTTGACAATGACGATGTCGGGTTAGGGAAGATAGGGTTTTGCTGTTTGAGATGGAGAAGGGTTCGCCTTCGGTTGTGATGAACGTAGAGGGTGGAGGGGCTTGGGCCGCATGGGCGAGCTCGTGAGGTTGCTTGCGTGGACACGAGGGGAGGGTGGCGGTCAGCGAGGCTGACTTCGATCGGTTAAAAAAAGAAAAAAAGGAGGAAACTAAGGGGTGCTTGAGTGCGTGCAGCCTGGAATTTGCAGAAGGGGAATTTAGAAGGTGAGGTAATTGATTTTAATTTAAGTTAAATTTTATAGTTAGTTATTTAAAAACTTAGAATTTGATATTGTGATAGCTAATAAAAAAATTTATAAAGGCATATATAGGTTAAAAAAATTAAATGATGAATTAGTTATTAAAATCAAAAGTTTAGAATCGAATGACTTTTGAATGCGAGGTCCAAATCAGGGAATAGATCACGATGGATTCGTAGTTGCAAATTCTACGCGATGAAATTGAAAATTGGAATGGATTGCAAAAAATAAATCAAGATAAGTAAATCTCACTCATGTGGATTACTGCAATTAATTTTAAATGATTAAAATCGAATTTGGTTGCTTGGCTGAATTTATAAAATTAGTATATGTTGAATGATATTATATTACATATGTAGTAGTATATATATTAGTAGTTGGAGTGATATTCCCGCACATTATAGCGGATGAAACCCTATGCGCCCCGCGTAATAGCGGATGACCCGATATACCATGATATCCCCCTCGAAATGGGATTGGTATTTTTATGTTGTATTAACATCTGTGGATGCAGGAAAATAGGTTGGAGGGATCCAACTGGATTCCTCAAATATATTGTTTATTTTTTTCATATATAGTGATATATGATGTGTGTAGAATAATCTATTGTAGATTATTGTAGTGATTGGAATTATTGGATGCTATTGTAGCACTGGCCTGAATTTTGATATTTAAATACCATAAATATATTTTTAAAATTTGAGGAATTAAAGGAGGTTTTTGATATAAAAGTATTTAATATTGGAATTGGAATTATTGTAAAGAAATTGAATTAGAGAAATATATTTGATTTTTGGTTATACTTAACTATTGTGGATTATTAAATGGAGATTTTAAAAATGAAGTATATAAGAGAATTTATAAATAACATTCTGGAAATATAAAAAAAGAGTTGAAGTTGATATTAAAAATAGATTGGAGGTTATAAATAGATTTACAAAGAAATGGATTTATAAATGGAATTTCATAAATAAGATTGTTTTTATAAAGAAGTAAAACTCAAAGGAGTATAAAAATTTATAAACGATGTTTATAAATAAGTTAAGCGATATCAGTGGATATATTGGAAAAATAAATTTGTAGGGTGAATTTATATTAGAATATGGAAATAGGGTTGAGAAAAATAGTAGATTCTATTTTTGAAATGAGAATGGTTAGGGAATCGACAATGAATTGATATGTTGTGAAATCGAGAGGAAGATATAAATTAAATTGGTTATTGAGATTTTAAAATATATTTTTATTTTTAAGAAGTTAAGTTCATTTTTCAAAGGGAAAACTTTATTATTTAAACTATGAAATTTTAAACTAGTTAGTATTGGAATACTTCGGAGAAATGGATTTTTAAATAGTTAATATTTATTGAAATAAAATTTTAATTTTTATAATCAGCTTTGTAAATTGATTTGTTTTATTTTAAATGAGTTATTGATGGTTTATTAGTTAAACCCTAATTAACTAAAAATTAATTAAATAATCACTTAAATAAATAATAATCAATTAACTAATTGAATTAATTAAATAATAATTAATCATTAAATTACTTCTTAACTTCATAAATTACTAATGAAAACTTTATTAATCACTAATTGGTCATTAACCTTCTTAAGTGTTACTTAACCTCTAATCACTTACTTAATTACTAATTAACTGCTAATTATCTTTAACTATTTTATTAAATAAATAAATTATTAAATAATCTAAACTTAATCTTGTTTTATGTTACTAATTAAGTTTGGAAAACTTTTTCAAAACATTCCAAAAGAAAACATTTTAAAACGAAAATCGACAATTTTGTCGAACCGCGTCCATAGCGACTATCGCTATGAGCACAGTTCGCTTAAACATACTTTAAGTGGAAACACTTGCTTATTCTTTCATATTTCATGTTTAGAAAACATAACTTTTAAAGTTTTTGAGACTTAGAAACAATTTCCAAACTTTAAAACATGAAAACATAGTTTTTGATTTCGAATCGGATCTCACATCCGTCGCAACACACAAAGTTGTTAACTTTGTTTCAACTTAACATACTTTGATTCTTAGATCACAACCATACATTCATACTACCATATTTTTAACATCACAATGAAACATATATATAAACATAAAGTTATATGCTTACTAACTCGACAACATCATATTCAAATCTCAAATGCAACACCAAACGCAAACATCCATCAAATCACCATCGACCAACATAATAAAAATTAAATTTTATCATCATATTATCAACACAATAACACACCATAATAAAGTTAAAAACTTATCAAAAACAAAGTAGTTTTACTCACCTTTATGCTAACTAACTTCGTCCGAACTTCGACTATAATTCAACAACGCCTCTACGCTCGAATCTAGCTTAAAATTTTTAAACTTTGGAGGGGCAAAAGCCTTAGAATAGGTTCAGCCAGAGGTGATTTGGCTTGGCTAGGTCTTTGTGGAGTAGTGATGGCCTTGGTTTTTGGAAGAGAGGATGTTGAAATGAAAGTATAAGAAGTATAGAAGGTATGGAAGCAAGTTACAACACAAAAAACTAACTTTTTCTAAAAATTTTGAACCATGCAAGCCATGAAATTTTTAAAGAAGAAGGTTTACAAAATAATGAAGTTGGAATGTAAATGGAAATGTGTGTGTGAGGGTGTGTATTTATAGGTGAAAGAAAGTGGGGAAATTACCATCTTATCCTTAGTTTAAAATATCATAACATGCCATTATTTTGACATGTCACATCACCACCTTCCTCCCCCTTATATGTCACATCTCCCCCCTCTCTAGTCACATCCCCTAAGCCATGATGGGTAATGATGGTACTTAAGGAAATGATAAGAGATAATGATATGATTTAGTATATATATATATATAAGTTATTATTTTAAAACCATGTCCTGTCACATCATTTGCTAAACATAATTAATATAAAATAATACATAATCAAGTATATTATCATATGGTTAATTATCTCTTATATATGTGAACATACAGCGCACAAAGGCGAACAACGTTTCCGACGACTTTTCGGTGTCGAAAAGTCGAAATTTCAGAAAACGTTATTCGGTCACATTTTCTATTTTTCTACGAACTATCTATTTTGGTAAACAAATTTTAAAAACTATTTTACCATCATTATTAAATAATTATAATAGGTTTATTTGTTAATAAAAATACCATTTATTTAATATTTAAACTTAACTTGAATTTCCGAAGAAATATATAAAACCGAACTATCGATGTCATAAATACGTTTTATTTTCCAAAAATAAAATAAGTTATTTTATTTCATAAAATTGTTTGAATACATATATTAGTGTATGAATCCAGAGCCGTGCACGATCCTTATTGTTTAAAGCAGTTTTATCGATAAAATGATTTCCAGTTATTTTATCGATATTTTACCTATGGCGATATTTAATATTTATCAATATTTTACCTAGGTAATTTGTTCATAATATTTTTCCCAACCAAAATAACTGTTATTATTTATCACTTAAAACATGATTATTTCTTACTTTTAAAGCATATTTAAATATTTTTAAAATAAATATAATTTATTCAAGTGATAAATTTGCGGGTCGTTACATTCTTCCCTCCTAAAAGAATTTCGACCTCGAAATTTGCAAAGTCCTATCTCGAAACACCTAACATTATTCATTTTAAAATTCTTAACAAATAATTTTCTATCCTTCCAACATATACAAATATTTCACAAAATCTCTACTTAGGTTCAACCATTTAAGTTATATAACTTTACTTTCAAAATTATTTTAAAATTTTCTTGTGTAATACTCTTTTACATCCTAAGCATATATATAACATCCGATTTTCAAATCTAATTTGCTTCTAACTATTTAGATGTTAAAATCCAAAATACTGTTTAGTAAAACCAAGTTTATTAAATCCTCTTATTAAATTAATTCGAATTAAATTTTCATTTATTAATCTACCTTCTAGTCAAAATACCCTATGATGGGTCAACCCTTCATCTACTGAGTTTGACATAACCTAAAGCCATGAATCTTATTGGTCTTAGTCTTTGTCTATCTACAAGGTCAAGAGAGGTAAAAAGTAGGATGAAAATTAATATCAACTAAGAACAACAGAAGAAACAATACATAGATAGAATATCATTCAAACAACACACCATCCTAGATACACGCCAAGTGATTCCATCATAGACGGGAAGTGCACTTCAAAGGATAATATACAGCAGATGTTACTAAAAATGGAACAACTTAGGATACTATTCCTGATACTAGTACTTATCTTCCTAGGGATAAACTGATCCTTCCATAACTCCCTTTCCTTTTGCTGCTGCTGAAGCAGATATTTCTGTAAGGATAACAAAAGGTCTAGGTTGCTCCCCTATCTTGAGCATTGGACAATCCTTGACGATGTGGCCCTTTAAGTGGCAGCAATAACATTTCCTTTGTGCGGTCTGTTTTCCAAGATTTTGCTTCTTAAAAGCCTTCGTCTTTTCCCATTTCTTTTTCTTACCAACCTTACATTCTTTAACAAAGTGATAATTTTCCCCATATCGGAAACAACCATATTTGGGAGCTTTTTCTTTGAACTTGCTCTTCTTATCTTCAGTTGGTGCGGCAATAGGTGGCTGTGGAGCAAAATCTTCAAACCGTGGAGCATTACTTATCATCTTTTCGAATGATCCATGGATATAATTCATCATGTCATTACATAACTTGTCACACCATCGCAACCAATTCTTAACCTCCATGATTGATTCCGAACCCAAAAACTTCCTTCGACTTAAACTCTCAAAATCACGACATAATAAAGCAAAGTCCATTGGGTTTAATCTTCCTCAACCATATATCCCTTAGTTCCGAAAACTCCAGTATTCATGATTCCTGGATTACCTGAATTCATATCAAACATCTTATTTCAAACTCTTACTAACTATTTAATAAGTTTAAAGAAAGGTTTTAAAAGCAACTAAAGATAATTGCATATCATTCAAAACATTTCCAAGGGTATACATATTATACATAATTTCCCAAACACCTTACGTATTAAGAGTTCATACTAAAGATACTTATCCCCATCTACTATTATCCTCTGGTTTTCGTAAATATATTCCCTTGATTATCTCTCTCGAGGTAGTTGGTTTCTTCTTAATAATTCCTCCTACTTGCAGTGCTTTTTGAATCATGGGGCAATCTTTCTTAATAATCCTTCCTTTCCTTCGGTACAATAGTCCATCGTATGTCCCGTTTTGTGACAGCGGTAGCAAACAATTTCTTTTTCCTTTTTGAAGAATTTCCTTTGTTGACTACCCACTTCTGATTTGTCTTCCCAAGGTCTCTTCCAACACGATAGGAATTTCCTCTTTTTGCGATTATTGACATTATTACTCTTGGGTGAGGTTGTCGGCTTCTTCTGAACTCCCAATACCTCTTCACTTGGAACTATTACTACTTTGATGGCCTATCCATCGGCCTTTCCATATTTTGTGTTTGAATTCTTCGATCTCTTTCTCCCTCCACGTCTTTCTTGCATACCCATTTCTAATTACCTAATCATGGTAAAATATCCTTAGAATACACTTCCATTATTACTCCCTAACATTAATTACAACCAATAGTCTATTAATTTTGAAAACGTTCCTTTATATAAAATATAACCCTAGGTAAAATTATTTCATTTACCATTTTTAAACGATATTATGTCGGTTTTCCTTGTTCGAGTGTTTAGGAATCCCCTATCGATATCGTGGCGTCCCACGTCTTGACCAGAGTTCTTAAGCCACTTAACCGATAAACCAACACAATACAAAACATTTTTATACATTAACAAATACGCGCTCTTATATATAATACACTCCACTCATCTAGGACAGTACTAATTCTATTCCTAATAAGCTTACCCCATTAAGGCCTAGGTGTTCGCTCAACCTAAGCTCTGATACCAAATGTAACGAACCAGATTTTCGACTCTAAAAAATGGAGACTAATATGTCCAATGTATTATATGTCGAACATTTAAGTGCTGGAAATATTGATTTGTTAGGGTAAAAGAAGAAGGTAGAAGATAGAAGAAAACTACACAACACAGAATCTCACAACGCAGCAAATAATATATAATACAATAATGATCTTTACAAAAAGGAAACATCTTTATTCATATATACAACATCAGAGTATACTAGACTTATTTTAAATTTGGACAGTTATAGAAAACTTTCTTTACATTAACAAATATACAGACTCTATAATACAGCGGAAGAAAAATATACGTGAATAAGTCTTGACCATCCAGTTCCTCTCCAACTCCAAAGTATCTAGCTAACCTAGGAAAAACATGCTCGGTCTAACCCGAGCATTACATGGATTAACGCCCGGGTTAGTCTAGTAAACCAGCGTGAGTAAAACTCGATAACAAGTAACAGCCAAACTGATTTCTATATTCAAAAAAATTTCACGAAGGGTATCTCGTAAGACCACACCGTACATAAAAATGGATGGGTTTTTACCTTACAATAACCAAAACATTTTATATCAAAATCCAGTGATATTATCATAGTGTCTAGGTTTAAAGTAAATAGATAAAATAGTTGAAATGCTTGCATCTCACATTCCAACATACTAGGCTCTGCAATAAAAAATGTAAGGCACGTATTGGAAATTGGATTTCAACAATGGCATGGCAAAGGACTATCTTCCGATGATACATCTCTAGAAAATGCACTGATGCTAACATAGAGCCGGCTGCTCTTTTAACATAGCAGACCAAATTACCTCACCCCCTTGACACCGAGGCCTTATACTACCGCGGTTTTTATGTGCAAACCAACTCTAAAAGGGACATCTAGAATGGGGTGATTGCACCTAATGGTAGAACCACGTAGCTCTGATGCATGCCCTATGTTTGTCATTCCTCCGGTTGTGAGGCTTGAGGCTACGCTTTACCTTTCTGAATAGAAATCCATATTGGAATGCTAACACTGCCCTCCAGGCGTCAATACAATGCCAGCATTCATCCATACAAGTTCATTTTGGGTCTGAATGAAATCGAAGGCACTAACTCTACTACATCCATTTTTGAATCACCCTCGGGATTAGTAGCAGTAGCCCTTGCACTTCAAAGAACACCTTCTTCAATCATCATCAAGATGTTTTCCACTCGAACGTACATGTTGGTTCAGAATGGTTTTCGGATATATAAATCTGATACTGGTCTCTCCGTACCAACAACCGATAATTTCCGGTTGACTCATTCCCGGTTCTTTTGGAAGTAAGTATTCAAGTCCTCACCATGGAACTCGAATTTACATTCATACTTCCTAAGTCAAATTAGGTCAAATTTAATAGTCGGTTATTTAACAATCAAATAACAACAACAAAATCTAGAGATTTAATTACCCAAAGTAATCACCAAGCCTCAAAACCGTTTTTCATTTATTAGATCTCTTTTTCCAAACATTTATCAACATTCATATACTTATTTATGAACTCTTTATAATTATTCAAAGTCGTTTATATAACTTCTTTATAAACTTTCAAACCTTGCATAAAACTTCCCTTTATAGTCATTCAAATCCATTTTTAGAATCATTGTATAAACATTCAAAACTGTTTCTAAAACTCCTTTTCTGAATACCCAAAATCATTTATAAAACTTCTCAAACCAATTGTCAAATCATTCTTGAAATATCTTGTTCAAAGTAGAATAACTTTGAAGACCATTTCAAAAGAAAATGAAATATTTACTTTACAAAACCAAATGGAGGCTCAACGACTACAATGGATCATTAAATTTGGGTTTAACTTATCTAAGTTATATCATAGATACTGCCAAACATCAGATATGTAAGGGATTCACATATAACATACAATCAATCATATGTAGATGTCCAAGTTACAAACATAGATACATCAATTATCGGTGAAAAATGTACACATAGAAGTATATTCTACATGCTTAATTTATCATGACCCGCTTATTGAAATTAACTTCCTTGTGTTTATCACGTTACCGATATTCAACATTTGTGCTAAACACAAGTCAACTTACTTCCCATAAAACGTGTGAACGTTTTATAATCACTACTTTAATTCATTTGGCTACTTAATGGTCCAGACGAGAAATCCTTTGATTTAAAATTAATTAACCTTAAAAAAACTAATTTAAAACATAACCGATTAAGTTTAAAAATAGCTTTGAAAAGATTAAAATATTTTTAATTAGCTTAAACCCTAATTATATCTTAATTAAATCAAGATTAATTCATAATTAAACTTTAACTAACTTAATGAACTTGGTTAAGTCCTAATTAACTTCCTAATGTATCTTAGTTAAGGTTTAAAAAAATTCATTATTAGTTAAACCCTAATTAATTAAAACTTAATTAAATAGTCACTTAAATAATTAATAATTAATTAACTAATTAACTTAATTAAATAATAATTAATCATTAAATTACTTCTTAACTTCATAAATCACTAATTAAAACTTTATTAATCACTAATTGGTCATTAACCTTCTTTAAATGTTATTTAACCTCTAATCACTTACTTAATTACTAATTAACTGCTAATTACCTTTAACTATTTTATTAAATAATCTAAACTTAATCTCTTTTATAGGTGAAAGAAAGTGGGGAAATTACCATTTTATCCTTAGTTTAAAATATCATAACATTCCATTATTTTGACATGTGACATCACCACCTTCCTCCCCCTCATATGTCACATCTCCCCCTCTCTAGTCATATCCCTTAAGCCATGATGGGTAATGATGATGGTACATAAGGAAATGACAAGAGATAATGATATGATTTAGTATATATATATAAGTTATTATTTTAAAACCATGTCTTGTCACATCATTTGCTAAACATAATTAATATAAGATAATACATAATTAAGTATATTATCATATCGTTAATTATCTCTTATATATGTGTATGTACGGTGCACAAAGGCCAACAACGTTGCCGACGACTTTCCGGTGTCGAAAAGTCAAAATTTCGGAAAACGTTATTCGGTCACATTTTCTATTTTTCTACGAACTATCTATTTTGGTAAAAAAAATTAAAAACTATTTTACCATCATTATTAAATAATTATAATAGGTTTATTTGTTAATAAAAACCCCTTTATTTAATATTTAAACTCAACTTGAATTTCCGAAGAACTATATAAAACCAATGATATCAACCATCGATATCATAAATACATTTTATTTTTCGAAAATAAAATAAGTTATTTTATTTCATAAGCTTGTTTGAATACATATATTAGTGTATGAATCCAGAGCCGTGCACGATCCTCATAGTTTAAAAGCTGTTTTATCGGTAAAATGATTTTCAATTTTATTTAAATTCCCAAAATTTTGTTTAACTCCCTTTTCAACTTAAAATCATAATTTTAATTTATTATTCGGTAATTGCAATCTCAGGGTTGTTACATTTTACCTAGGACGATATTTGATATTTATCAATATTTTACCTAGGTAATTCGTTCAACCAAAATAAGTATTATTATTTATCACTTAAAACATGATTATTTCTTACTTTTAAAGCAATATTTAAATATTTTTAAAATAAATATAATTTATTCAAGTGATAAATTTGCAGGTCATTACAAAATCAGAGATATTTGATCCCTTTGCCAAACCATTTCTCATCCTACTGCATTACATGTTATCCTTCGCCATCTTCAATCGGGTATACTATACTCCTTCTCCAATGTCTATGGTCCTCAAAACACCCATGAGAGATCCGTCCTTTGGTCGAACTGCTTGGAATTTGCCTCGCATATTAATGGTCCTTGGGTTATTGGTGGGGATTTCAACAAGACCAGATCTCCTTCTGAAAGAAACTCCGGAAGCAGCTCACAAGATTCGAACGCCTTTAATGACTTTATCAATTCCTGCGCCCTCATTGACCCGCCTAGCAGCAACCGACTCTTTACCTGGTCAAACCGTAGATCTAAGCTAGCTCTTGCAAAATTGGACTGCTTCCTTCTCAACTCTGCTTGGGACGACCTTCACCCCCTCTCTCTAGTTAATGGCTTAGCCACCACCCTCACTGATCACTGTCCTATGCTACTCGATTCAGGCACCACACCAAACCCTAAGCGTCAATTCAGATTTGAGCGCCTTTGGCTCCTAGAACCATCGTTCGACGATTTTGTTAAACTAGCTTGGTCCCAACCCTCTCCGATTCAATCAGCCGCTGCTCGAGTTGTCTTCAAACTTCGATCATTTAGAAAACTCATCAGACCTTGGGCCAAATCCATCTGGGGCTCGATCCGTTCCCGTATTGCGGCGACCCAAGATGACATCCTGCAACTCAACATTCTGGAGGAATCTCGCCCCCTATCTGTCTCCGAATCTAATTGCCTGTGCGAGCTGGAGCTTGAATTGGACAGACTTATCAAGCAGGAAGAGATTGGTTGGAAACAACGCTCCAAAGCTAAATGGATTGACGAGGGAGACAAGAACACTGCTTTCTTCCATCGCCTAGCCAATGGCCGTCGCAGATCAACCTTTATCTCTTAAACCTATCATAATGACACCAGCTTCTCTGACCAATCAGATATCCTTCACCTATTCACTGATTTTTATCGCAATCTGCTAGGTAAACCCTCTCCTCCGCTCCCGCCCATTGAATGGAATCTCCTCTATTCCAATCCCTCTCTGATTTCCATTGACCATCCCTTCACTGAAGATGAAATTTGGTCGGCCCTGAAAGATATGGCTGACGACAAATCTCCAGGTACAGACGGCTTTGGTCCCCTATTTTTCAAACACTTCTGGGACACTGTTAAACCTGATATCATAGAGATGTGCTCTGAATTCCAATCCAACCCCTCGTCTGTTGCACGTTTGAATTACACCAACATCATCCTTATCCCCAAATCCCCCGGTTCAATCACCCTGCCTTCCTTTCGACCCATTAGCCTTCTCAACACCACCTTCAAAATCATCACTAAAATCCTTGCCAATCGTCTCCAAAGGGTTATTGGATCTCTGATAGGGGTTGAACAATCGGCCTTCATCCTGGGCCGTAACATCCTTGATTGTGTGGCGGCCACACAGGAAGTCATCTCCTTCTGTCACCATTCTACCACTCCAGGAGCCCTACTCAAAATTGAATTCTCTAAAGCCTTTGATTCAGTCAACTGGAACTTTTTGCTCGATCTCATGAAGTACAGAGGTTTTTCCGATACATGGTGTAGTTGGATCAAGTGCATTCTCACTACAAGTTTTTCATCAATTTCCATCAAGGGCTCTCTAGGTGGGCATATAAAATCAGCTTGAGGTTTAAGATAAGGAGACCCCCTATCGCCACTCCTTTTTGTCCTCATTTCTGATGTGTTTAATCGCATGGTCAAGCTTGCAATATCCAACAAACTCCTAGCTGGCATTAAACTCCCCAACTCGGACCTATCAGTCTCTAATCTCCAATTTGCGGATGACACTATCCTGTTGGTGTCCCCAGAACCTGATCATATTCATTGTCTCAAAGTTCTTTTATATGTCTTTGAACTCATCTCCGGCTTAGCCATCAACTTTAACAAGATCTCCATCATCATGCTTGGCGACTCCCACCACCTCGGCCCCTCTTCCGCCTCTCTTCTCAACTGTAAATTGGACCACTTCCCCATCACCTACCTTGGCGTCCCCCTCCACCCCTCTAAACTCGTACGACAAGACTGGCTCCCGCTTATCTCCAAGATTGAATCTCGGCTTTCATCATGGAAGGCCAAATCTCTATCATCTGCAGGTCGGCTTGTCCTTGTCAAATCAGTCCTACCAGCCCTCCCTTCCTACTGGATGTCGTTTCATAAACTACCGAATTGGGTTATAAAGAAAATTGACGATGTTAAACGATCTTTTCTCTGGAATGGCAATAAAGCAAAATGTTTGATCAACTGGAAGTCTGTCTGTTTACACCGAGATCATGGTGGCCTAGGAATAATTAACCTCGGCTCTTTCAACACTACACTCCTATCCAAATGGCTTTGGCGTATCATCACACCGGGCAATTTCATCTGGAAAGAGTGGATACTTCAGCTTCATTATCACTCCAACCCTCACCTGGTCCTTCACTCCACCTCTCGTCTTAAACCTTCTCCCTTTTGGGCTGGCGTTTTACAATCCATACCCCGTGTCAAATCCCTATTCCATGTCTCCATTGGCAATGGTTATAGCTGTCTTTTCTGGCTAGATATATGGCAGGATCAAACATCCCTCGCCTGCTCATTCCCTAACCTATTTTCACATACCTCCCACCATAACTCAACAGTTGGCGAGATCTCATCCCTTGGCCCTGACTGCCTGTGTCCCCTAGCCCTCTTCGACCTTGACACCTTGAATGACCTTACTTCAGCCACTAACCTGCTCCATTCACTCCAGCTCTCTAACACAACAAACAAATATACATGGGCCTTATCTCCTGAGAAAGGCTTTTCAGTTGCCCCATGCTACTCATTCCTTAACCACCCATGCAGTTCATTCTCTTTCGCAAGAGTATGGAAATGCAGACTCCCTCCCCGCATCCTTTTTTTCCAATGGTGCCTCATCCATGCTCGCATCAACACCAAAGATAGACTTAGACGTATGAATATCCCACTAGACCCTTTTGTGCCTTGTGCTCTATGCAAGATGAATCCATTTCGCATCTCTTTTTGTCTGTGATTTCTCCTACTCCATTTGGGCCACGACCAGTGCTAACCTCATCGGCTACATCCCTGTCCTCCACTCGTTCTTTGACTACTGGCAGTATAACCCTCCGGATAGAAAACTCGACTCCTTCGTTGCCATTTACAGTTGGTGCATCTGGAAAGAAAGAAATGCATACGTTTTCAACAAGCCCAAACATAGTATTGCTGGAATCTGTAACCGAATCTCTTACCTATTTTCGCTCTGGACAGGATCAGTGTGTAGATTGCCATTCACGCTGCGTCTCCCCCCAGCGACAATGCTCCTACTGACTAATTGCAAGTACATAGGAAGTCTCTTCTTGTTGGCCCCTTTCTGACTCATTTGCATGATCATCACCTTAATAGTCGGTAATAGTAATGCTCTTACTTTGGTTTGGTACTTTTAAACTATGCTGCTGTCTTTTGTATAAATTTTTTCTATGTACGCTAAACTTGGGACCAGACTGGTCCGCGAAACTTATTTTTTGGCTATCGATCAGGCTTGTTGGTCGACTACTACTTATCTATCTATATTAATATAATCGACTGTGTAGTCTCACGCTACACACCCGTTTCCCTCAAAAAAAATAAAATGGAAACGTAATGGCTACATATGCAAGGAGCACTTGGGCAATGTAATGATGGATACATTATTCGAGATGTACAACAACAACAACCGACTAGTAAAGATGTTTGGAATGCAACAAAGGATAATTATATAATGGAGGACATAATAAGTAAGAAAATTTGTTGCTGGGCCATGAGTAGAATAATCTAATTGGAATTATCCACATTATGAACCAATTTAACCAGCAAAATTTGATATGGATAAGAAAATAAAAGCATCATACATAATAGACAAATTTCCCCCTTCTTGGAAAGACCATAGGAAAATCTTTAAACACAAAGAGGAAATGAATATGGACAACCTCACACAATACATGTCACATGAAGACCAATTATTGCAAAAGGAAATGGATGAACCAACAACATTTTCTGATGGAGTTAAGGATTTACTCTAGAGATAATTATATAATTTGACTGTATAACTTAATTCATATAGCTAATCTTGTTTGAAATAAAGTAAGTTTTCGATTTTATTTCTATTATATATATTGTCATATTGAAATATAATTAATGTTTTAAATATATCAAATACGTACAAATAGAAAACCCTTAGAAAACATATTTACTCGGTTGCGGTTACGATCGAATCGTATAAAATACATACTTGTACTTAAATGTTTATAGTCAAGATTTATCGAGAATGAAATATTAATATATCTATTGAGACTGATCAGTATTGACCCAAGCATTTGGGTTGTCCTAGACAAAATAAATAAATAAAAGAAAAGTGTAAAAATACATTAACTTTAAAAGAGGCGAGCATTGATCTTGGGTGTTCATACACCACAACCGAACAACAAACCATCATACTAAAATTTAATCATTGAATTATTTTTGGCTTTTGTTTTAGAAAAGATCCTCCATAATAATATTATAGGTATGTAAAATTTCAGTTTGTTGTCCCCTCCATATTGGTTGCCCTAGGTGGAGGTCTTGCTCATCTTGCCCTTGGGCCGACCCTGAGACTAGTGTACATAATACTTTCCACATGTGGTGAATCACTTATGACCGTTGGGGGCACCAAGGGGTTACGTACATATATTTGTTTGGAACAATTACAAAACAACTCACCAAGAGTCTTCTACATATTAAAAATCAAATAGAAGGTCTTACATGACGATGTGCAATAATTTTTTAACTAGACTACTGTGAATCTCAAGTGTTTAAACTTGTTGATTACGATTAATCACACAACAATGCGGATCGTGTTAAGGCTTTAGTTGGGTGTTAGTTGAACCACTTGAAAGAGAGAATTAGTCTCCTTCGAATAGAAGGTTGGTACCATCATAATTGATGGTCAACGTAAAGTCAAGGTCTTTGACCAAAGCAAATCGATTAATTGATAATCGTTATTGGATTGAACCATGGATTTTAATGTTGGATTTTGCAATTAACTACGGATGCTAATAGAATTGACCATTGATTGAGCTCTAGATATCCAAGTGAAATAGTTATAATGAAAAGAAAAAAAAACATGCATAATATATCATTGTCTAAGGGTGTCACTTTAAAAGAAAAAAAAAAGGAATTTACCTAGACAATCTGTAACCAACTGAATTCGTATAGCAAAATTTGTACTGGCTTTTATATTTAAATTGCTACATTTTATCTACGGCTTTACGGCTTTCTGTGCTAGAATATTCCAAATCAACTTAAACTCTAGGATGTTCAATCTAAACTATGAACATCATGTTCACAAAAAATAAAAATATTTTTATACTCTTAACATGTTCAAAATGTTAAATTGAATATCAACTGCTAAAACATTTGTTTTAACTATTGATTTGAAACAGGTTAGAATTAGTCAAATTAAATCAAATTTTGTAGAGACAGTCTTGAATTATGCAACAAGATTTTAAATTAACGTACGATATAGACCAGTGCAAATTGAAAATAAAAAGAGTGCAGATTAATTAGTTCGAGAAAAGAGGGGTAGCGGAATCCTATCTCCACGCGCACCTAAATAATCCAAAAAAACACCCCCACACACCTCAACGGTCGAAGAATATGAACATAAGTTCACAACGGTGAAGTAACCCAATATTTGTAGAACTAGAAAATTAAATACTAATCGCATCACTGCAGAATTTCCCGAGAAACAATAAAAGATTAAACATCCGCCCATGCTGACATTTCATTTTACAGTATCACTATCATATACAATCTGTAAACAATAAACATTCAACAAATAAACATCGAAACCAAGTCTGATGCGTTCTAAAGAATCACAACGTTAAAACCCAAAATGAATTTCAGCTCTTTTGATGAACGGCAACCACGTGGATATCCATTTCCTTGAGCATGACAGAGCGACCACATGAATCGCAAGGTGCAGTCCTTGAACCACAAACACTCTCATGTTCCGAAAGACCTCTGAGACGGTCACGTGCATCGTAAGGCAAACTACCAGCTTGTACCATGTCTCCACAAAACCTGCACACTATCAACCGTAGTCTGCACTTTGTCGATTGGTGTTCTACCTATCAAACACACATATATAAACACAATCAGACCATATAAAACTACGATGTTATAAAGAGTGTGTAACCAACCAACAACACTCACCATTTCTTCTTTCTCAAAGACAGCTCCACAAGGGCAATGGAGAGGCTCGTGAAAAACCTTCATATGCTTTTCGATTTCTTCAACTTGAAACGCTTTCCCACATTTACTACAATGCATATGCTTTCCTGCTTCTTCCTTCCTCAGAACGACTCCACAACCATCATGTCTACAAAGAACATTATGCCTATAGCAATATGCTTCATGGAGCATGATGCTCGATTTCGATATGCATCTCCTGCAGTTTTTACATTCTTTGGAATCCAGCATTTCTGATGAAGTCATGGCTTCTCCGACTTTCTGAGAAGCATTGTTATTATCTTTAAGGGTTACTGAAATATGATACTGGGTCAATCCCTTAAAACCGTAAACTCCGATACTGTAAGTACCTGAAACTGAGTTTCGATCTTTTGGTTCAAGTAATAAAACTTTTGAGCCCATTTCATGGGATGACCATTCATGGCGGTGTTGAGTTGGAAAAACCAATGGATGCCTAGACACGTAAATATCGGTATCTCCATCACTTTTCTCCATTTCAACCTTCACCTTTATATTCATAGACCCAGATGTAACTACATCACTTATGCTATCTTCAATTGTGAACTTGTAGTAATTGAACTTTCCTTCTTCAACGGTTCCGGATTCGGGTTTTCCAAGGACAAGTGGGGTAAGTACATGCTGGCTGTTGTTACTATCCAAAACAGAATCTGATCCCTCTACATCGACTTCTATATCTGTTTCAAGAACTGAAATACTAGAAGCTGGTTTTAGCTCAAGAACCCTCAGTTTGTAGCTTAACTCTCCATAGTTAACTGTAAAAACTTCACCTTGCGATAGAGTTGCATGCTTTCGAAGCGTAGTTTCTAAAAGAGCCTTGTGATTGGGAAGGTCGGAAAAGCCCTGACCTTCTGGTTTTAATTTTGCATAAGTTCCTTTTGGAAGGCTTACATATTGAACTTCGATTAAAGGAACATCAATCATTTCATTGGCGAATAAGTTGCTCCACACATGTGTTGGCAACTCAACTGAGCCTTCTTTTGCAGTAAATTCAAGAACTCCAGAATGTGTTGTTCCTGGCTCTTCTTTTAGGGTGTCATCGGATGTGGAAGGAGTTGAAGTATCTAGCCTAGAGAGCCGGAAGTACATAGGGCCATTGTCCAGTGCTCCTTGATCAGATAATTCAGTAAAGCAGGAAGACGGTAACTTGATTTTGTCTCCATAACCATCATATTGTAGTGCTTCAAGGGACCGAGAAAAAGTGACCCCTTTGCCAAGAATCATATTTTCTTGATTTTGTTGTTCTGCCTGAAAGTGGGAAAAAAGCAAAGATGAAATCATGGTTTAATAGCAGACAAACTTCCAACTTTAGCATGATTTTGTAGTTTCAAATTTCAACATATAACGTTTAAATAAAAGGGTAAACAGTTTACAAAGCTGTCGTCTATTCAAGGGTCTAGAAGAGGTTGCCTAATCAACTAGCATTTTCTTGAAACAAGTAGATGTTTCAGATGGCTAATGCATAAGACTCAAACCCTCTGTGGAAGCACATTGGTTCACCAACGCTACAATCTTATAACAAACAGCTAGACGTAGTAAAAACATTTTAAGCAACTATATATAACAAGATAACCAGGGGTGAAGTCAGGAAACTATTTGCTTTGAATCCAAGTTTGAGGGGGTTCAATGTCAACTTATAACTAGGATAAAACATGTATTATCCAACCAATAGGACACAAAATAGTACCAGCAAATCAATATCTGAAGAAAGTCAGTTCCTCTCTGTGACAATATGGTTTAGCCACTGAAGATAACATATGGTTTACGGCTCAACTTCACAAAATCTCAGCAAATTCATCATGTATTTTACCTGGTACTTGTAGCAATAGACTAATTTATCAAAAAAGACAACCGTCGTATACATTGTTGTCAAAATCTTAAAATCCTATGATTTAAATCCCGTTTCAGATCAACTCTTTCCCTTTACGATTCGATTTACATTCCGATTCAAACTCAATTAAAACCGCAGTAGAGAAAATTCGTTCAATACATATTGATGCATTAATATACTTATTTTGGTCAACAATTTCAATCCTAAGTGTTCTAACAAAAGAAAAAAATTGAGTTTTAGGTTTAGATGTAGAAATTCAACATCAAATCAAGTGAAAGTATATACGAACCTTAAAATATGGATATTTTAAATCTATTATTTTACGATTTAAATTCCGTTTCGATTTAAAATTTAAACTTTACGATTACGATTTGAATGTCATTGTGATAACCTTGGTCATATATCGTAACTTCAGCCTTAGGAGTCTGTGTGACATGTTTAACTTTATTAAATTAGTAGATTGTGGCAATGGATTCACAGTAACAATGACCTCAGGGAACATAAACCGAATTGAGAGGCATATAACGCAAAAATGTTTTTATGTAAAACTTCAAAACTACATAAGCAAACTCTCCTCATATAACTTCAGCTCTCAATGTTAATAATGCCCAAAACTATGAGCATTCCCAACCCAGAGTTGGTGGCATCGCAACCTACCCCTTACGGGTTGGGTTATGCATGTTTGTGGGTTGTGGGTTGCCTCGAGAACCCTGGCAACCCACAAGGTTGCCAAGACAACCTGGAGGGTTACATAAATAGCCAGCTTTTATAAAAATCAGTTATGTAGCAACCACCAAGAAAATGTTACAACGATGAAACCACCGAAGAAAATGTTTCTACGATGTCTAATTCGTCTACCGTCTGTGGAAGGAAAAGACAATCAACGAGAATCAATATAAATGAATCCACAATTGCTGAAAATGGAGATCCATTACCAAAGGGCTCTAAACAACAAAAATGATCACCCAACGAGCAATTTGAGTTGGCATTTAGTTGGATCGAATGTTCTAAAGGTAAGAAGAAAGGTACGAACCAATCTGATAGTTTTTTGAAATTCTATTTGTAATTTGCTCAACCTTCTATGTCATGAAAATCTTCCCAGAACCGTTGATTTATTGAAAACTCAATAGAAAAAAATAAATTCCACTTGTCAACGATGAAAAGAAAAGAAATGACATCCGCTTTCATGCAAGAGCATAAAGTGAGGCAACGACTTGAATTTGGTAATGATTTTAAATTTTTAATTCAAATTGTGGCTTACTTCTCCCATACCAAATTTTAATAGTTTTAAGTCATTGTTCTCAAACAAGTTGGGATCAGCTATAGATGAAAACCAAAACTAAATGAAAGTCATAATAATTACAATAACAATAATAAAATCAAATCAAATAAGTAAATTAATAATAATAACTAAGTAAAATAAATAAATAAATATATATAATGATAATAATAATAGTGATAATGGTACTAATAGTCATATTGGTCAAAGACCAAACGCTACATCTTAGGCTCATGTTCCCTAGTCCTATAATCTAAAACTTATAAAACTCATAGCTCATGATTTCGGTACGTGGATCGCTGACTTCCACGCGCTCATGTCCAACACCAGCTCTTCGGATATACTTCAATCCTTCAAGTTCCTTTTTACTACTTTCTCCCATGTCAACCTTGGTCGACCCCTACCTCTCTTTGAACATTCGACGTGGTCTATAATTCCAACGCACATAGGTGCCTCAGGCAGCCTCCGTTGGAGATGTTCAAACCATCTTAAACGATGTTGAATTAGCTTCTTCTCAATTGGTGTTACTCCAAGTTTATCACGTACATCATCATTTCTAATTCGGTCTCTTCTTATATGACCGCAGCTCCATCGCAGCATACGCATCTCTGCTACGTTTATCTTCTGGACGTGTTGGCTTTTAGTAGGTCAACGTTCTGCACTATACAACATCTCAGGCTTGATTACCGTTTTGTAGAACTTTTCTTTAAGCTTCTGTGGAACTTTCCTGTCACAGAGAATGTCAGACGTTTGTCGTCATTTCACTCATCCCGCTCGAATTTTAAAACTAACAACTTCATCGATCTCACCATCATACTGCAACATTGATCATAAATATCGAAAGGATTCTTTCTTGGGAACTATTTGTCCAGCCAGAGTAACATCTCCATCCTCTGACCTGACACCACTGAACTCGCACTTCATATACTCCGTTTTAGTTCCACTAAGCCTAAATCTTTTTTGATTTTAAAGTCCGTCTCCACAGCTCCAGTTGCCTATCAACCCCAATCTATAACTTAATCAAATTAATGCATTGTATTTAACTAAATATAATAATCAATCGTTCAACCTATAACATTGTTACGGTTTTCTCTCAACCGAGGACAAATGAAGTTGAGTGCTACCTGAACGCTCGATATTGCGCTCCCTTCCTAGAAAAACAAATGATAAATCTAATCTTGAAAGTCCTGATGCTCATGATTAAACATCCTTCAACGCTAATATGAAGAACAGGATGCCATGTAAGTATAAGTCGAATAAGAAAACCACTATTGATTACACCATTCATTATGAATCCATTGTTGTGCATATGATTACCGCAAAAATGCAAATAAATTATATGTTGAATAAAAAGAGACGAAGAGGCTCGAGGGAAATTGAGAAACAACGACGTCATGCTTCGAATCATCAGCTAAGAATTGACAAGATAGCGTTAAGAAAGGAAAATTAACTTTGCAACCTAAATAATTCAATTCAATGCAAATGTTGTACATGGAGAAGCCAATTGAATAGTATCATAGACGTTATACCGCCTTTTGGTTAGGCAGTATACCATCGAATTTGGCCAAACGGACCAGTCCGGAGCAATGATTGCGAGATTCAGAAATCAAGTACTGGCAATGATATGAAGCGACGATCAACCGAGACCAAGAAATAGATTCTCCAGAATATTCTAAGCACGGATTAGTACCTTCCCAGGCAGGAGATCGGTGCCTATCCCTTTCCTTATGGGATCGGTACATATTCTCAATTTTGTCCCAATTGGGTGAAAACGATATAAAGTGACAAGGGAAGCCCCACGAGGCTATATTTCAAATTTCAGGTCGTTTGGAGTTTGTATGCTTAAGTTATGGACAAATTACTTCACCTAAGAAAAGGATCGGTATAAAAGGGATTATGTAAAAAGAATCGATATAAAAGAGATCGTATAGAAGGGATCGGCATATTTCAACCAAACAAGTGCAACTCAATGGAAAACAATCAATATCTCAAAATCCATAAGTCAAATACGTATGAAATTTTATGAGCAAGATGCGAGGACCTAGGGAGCCTACCCTAGGGATCGCACCTCAAAAGAATGAAGCAAGAGGGATCGGCCCTCTTTCCTCGATAGGGATCGGCTAGAATCAGGAAACAACTCATGTTGCAACAAAGATTGATCAATAACTCAAAATTCTACTAATCCAATTGACATGAAACATGGAGCACAAGCTTACAACATATGAAATACCCCATAAGGATCGCACATCAAATGGGATACTTTGAAGGAATCGGCCCCTATCCCTCTAAAGGGATCAGCTGAAATCAGAATGCATGCAACACCGCTTCACGGAAAATGCGGTATCTCATAAACCGTAAATCGAAATGACACGAAATTTGGAGGACACGTAGCTAACATCATGGGGAACCTCCCAAAGGGCTCACACCCCATTTGGACACCAAAACAGGTATCAGTACCGATCCCTATTGTGGGCTCCAATGGGCCTGAAAATTCTTGTGTGGCCTTGTCATGGCCTATAGGTTATTCTGTCGAAATTTCAACCCGATCCCCGCACGTCTTCCTCTATAAATACAGGTGGCATGGCATTAGAAAAATGATCTTCTTTATGCTCCTCTTTATCTTCAACCTAGGCTACACTACCAATTTTATTCTTGGATTTCGAATTGTAACAGTAAACAGAGTACAATATAATAAAAATGATTATTCTAGAGTGAAGGTAGACCGAAGTTAGCCGAAGCACTATAAAAATCGTCTCTTTTTCCTTGCTTTCATTTTTAATTTGTTTGCTCTTCATATTATATTCTCTACATTATATACTATCTGAGATCTGTGACTGAATATTGGTGCTTTCGCATAACTGCGTGTTGGTGGCCATTTTTGCCGCCAACAGACATCAAGAAAACTCGTAGAAATTTATGCTATTACTTTGTATCTCGAATCTTCTATTTGTATTGTCATTATTATTCACAATGTTGTATCTTGAAAGCATTATTTGACTGCTTTTATTTTTAAAGTATATCTCGAGAATGAAACCTATCGCATCCAGTTTGATTTAGTAAGAAAGTACAATACATAAGAAATTGAAACACAAACTAAACGTAAAGTACAATACGTCACAAAAGAAAATTGAAACATTCAATACAAAGGAAAAATATTTGAATCCAAACATCGCTTCAAATAATGGTATCCTATATGTTCCCAGTAGTGTTCCTATAGTTCTATTAAACCACCATGAGCTTGTGGATCTCTGTCTTTAATTTCATTCCATGTATTAAGCAAAAGCATCCGGGTCTCTGTAAGGTCTTTTTTGAAATGTCATAGCAACGTTGGATAGTTTTTCAGCTGAAGCTCATATTCACCGTCAAGGTTTTAAATCTTAGATTTCGATCACGTTTCGTCTCGAAGATTTTAGGGACTTGATCTCATATCGGACGGGATCTCAAACGGATCTCGGATGAGATAAATGTATATCGGATGTTCATCTTGGACCCTGAAGTACATCTCGGAACGATCTCAGACTATTTGATATTTTCAATATTGGTTTACATTCAAGCAAGCAATCACTCATACACACACATGTAATGCTGAAATGTTGAATTCATTACCTAATTTTTTAAATAGAGAATATATATTTTAGTAAACCATTTTAACAAGACTAACATCACTAATATCATACTTTTAAACAAGAATAAATATTTCGACATACAATATATTGGTTGACAAACTATGTTGAACACGAATAGGTTGACGTCTCTTAAAAAGCATGATTTGAATTGGCAAAAGACGTTGACATTTCAAGTTATGTGAAAAAACAAATTCACGTTAAAAAAACATAGAACTAAGTAGAAAATACCAAGGCCGACACAAAAAAATTGATTTAAGCACAAAATTTTGAATTTTGCTATGAAATTGGAAGTTAAAGGTAGCAAATTTATTTCAAAAAATGATATAAAAAATTAGAAAATATAAAAAAAAATATAGAAATTTGAATGGATGAGGAATTAGAAAAGGAAATAGCACAAAATAATTAGGGTGCGAAAATTTTTGCAAAAAGGAAAAACTTAACATTAAAACTTACTGGATTCGAGGATGAAGAACCACATTCCAAGAAGAAAATCGACGTTCCAAATGAAAATGAATAATCCTATACACATGCATTCGCGACTTGAGAGTAAAAAGAAAATGAGTGGTTTGAAATGAAATAGACAGTCCAACTTGTTCATTGAAATAATGCATGAATTTTACGCCTAAATAACAAGGCATATATTTTAAGTCAAGCTCATTAAAATTCAAAAACATATCATTTCGGTCGAGATCTCGTAAATCGATCTCGGTCGAGATATCTGCCGAGGTTTGAATATCTCGTCCAAGATTCAGTTGAAGTGAGATGTATCCAATTTTTCTTGTTTCGAATCGCTTGACCTTGAAAACGAGATCTCGAGCGACATTGCCGATATTTAAAACCTTGTTTATCGATGTACTTCAATAATCATGTTATGTAAAATAATATAATAGTAAATATCATACAATACCGCAAAATTGTAGGAGTATACTTTTGTTTCTTAAGATGTGAAACTACCTTAAAACACTCTGAATGCGCTTTCAACATATATTCTCAAACTCTCCTGTTGTTTGGTAAATTGTACTTTGTAGTATTTGATTTTTTTAAGGCTAGCACAAGTGTTTTCCATTTTAGATAAATTACATCTACTAGGTGATAACCTATAGAATGATCATATTCTCATATTTTGTAATTGCATAGGGGTGTTAAGTCGTTGAATAGATCGTTAAATAAATACGACGGTCGTAGGATGTTAATATCATTAAGGAAGCCTGATGCTCCAAAAAAGGTATGGATATATATAAAAAAATAAAAAGAAGCAACTACGTTTAGTGCTATAGTTGTACCTTTGTTGTGACCTATTTACTGTCGTTGTGAAACAACTAGACAATATTTTCATCTCTAATGCATATAATTAATCTAAGTTACCTAACATACTTTAAAATCCATACTGAGCTCGCATTGCTAACAATCTTTCAATATCATAAAAGATTTTGAGACCTTATATATTCTAAACTAAATTATAAAACTATAATACTGCAAAATTATTTCAAACTCAAGATTGTCGTTGAGTCTTCAATCTTCACCTTGTCATCATGTGAATCACCAGAAATTCAATAAGATATCATGCGTAGTGCAGCCGTAATCATTTGTAAATGGAAAGCCCCTAATTCATTGATTCCGTTTAATCTATGGATGAAAAAAATGTGATTCGGTTAATTTATCCAGAACCCGATTAAAAACAACCTTTGGCATACGAAATATTCGACGGAGATCCACAGGACCGTACACGGAGTTTTTAGAAAAATAATCTAATCTTTAATTATCTGATCGTCGCCGAAAGCGTAGTCTCTCCCTTTCTATAAGTCCCTCCTTCCCAGAACGCTACACACTTGGGTTGAAGTTAAGCTTCTGGAATTTTCCAGCATTACTTAATCCAATGCTTCACAAGTAAACATGTTTAGTTGAATAATACAACGTTCAATGAAATGAAGGTGGTGAAGAAGCTGAGAAGTAAAAAATTCTTTTTAGGTTATTCATTTGGCATGGACGATAATTGATGATTAATTAAGAAAAGCGAATGAGTGTTATTACGAGTCTTTGAGCCTTTTTCATAGGGTGAATTCAAATAGGGTAAATTCAAATGAATAGAGTGTTAAATGTTTGCCACGTGTCATGAATGAATGGTTGATGAAGTTATCACACGGATTGTGGTTTTGGTAGGGAGATTGTGTGTTTGTTTATGATGGTCGAATGTTTGTCGCGTGTCACAAATGAATGGTTGGTGAGGTAATCAGACGGAGTATGGTTTTGTTATGAATATGATGTGTTTATCTATGAATGTTGGATGCTTGTCACGTGTCACAATTGAATGGTTTCGAAGTTGCCATGCGGATTGTGGTTTTGTTGCGTAGATTGTGTGTTTATTTACGAATGTTGGTTGTTTGTCACGTGTTACAATTAAATGGTTGGCGGGGTTATCACGCGGACTGTAGTTTTGTTATGGAGATTGTGCATTTTATAATGGTTGGATATTTGTCACGTATCACACATGAATGGTTGGTGGGGTTACCACGCAGATTGTAGTTTTTGTAGGGAGATGGCGTGTTTGTTTAAGGAGATGGCATGTTTGTTTAAGATGAATGGTAATGGGACAAGAGCCTGCAATAGCAACAGTGAAGTAAAAGGAAAAGCAAACGTGGACACACTGTTGCAAACATGGTGATTGACAACACAATGCTACAAACAATGAACAATAGCATACTATTTATATATCACATCCACCCCAAGAGTAATTACTCACCTTTTATATTTTCTCTTGTATACTTCATCTTCTCGTAATGCCGCACTCATATTAGTCACCAAATGATCTATTGCTTTTCACAAAAGCATACATACAATCGTAGACCTAGCACCACTACAAATGTGGTTGATGTTGTATGAAAATTATAGTAACCACGAAAATTGTCTTTGTTATCATACTTATTGTAATATTTTTGTTCGTTGGGAACAACTTAGGGTAGAATTTGAATGTTACCACACAGTTATAGAAGAACCGAACTGAGAAAATCATTTAAATTGCAATCGTGCAGCGTGTGATTTCTATTATCATATCTTTGTATGGTGAATATTTCACTGGTTCATGGTTATCATATGTATTGGATTCACTTGGGAGTAGCGTCGTGGCCTTAGTATTAGTATGCTTTTGTATTCGAGTTATGTGTTTTGATTCTGTGATAGACTTATGTATTCCACTTGTGTATTCGACTTATGTGTTCCACTTAAGAATTATATTTCAATATCACGCTATCGTATTCTACTTGCATATTCAATTTATCTACTCTAGTCCTGTATTCCACTATTGTATTCTAGTTTTGTATTCCACTGCCATATTCTACTTATGTATTCCACTGTCATATTCTACATATGTATTCCAAATATATGAAATAAATACATAAACTAAAGAAAATCCATATACATACACAATTATATCAACAAAAGAAGCACAAATTGTGAAACAAATACGTAAGCCAAAGAAAGTACATATAGCGATACCTAAACAAAAAGTACATATACACGAAACGGTACATAAACTGAAGGAGATCCATATACATAAATAGATACGTGAACAAAACAAAGAACAAATACATGAAAAGATACCTAAACAAAAAAGTACATATACACAAAACAGCACAAAAATCGAAGGAGATCCATATACATAAACATGTACTTAAACAAAACAAATAACAAATACATGAAACAACTACATCTACAACTGATCAAAGTCACCATCATCGTCTCCTAAACCATATCATCATCTTCGTTGCCCTGATCAACTCTAGGTCTAGAATGCTACTGTTGCTCATTCGCAACAGCTCGTTAATATGGGCAATCATCTGTGCATTCGATTGTTCTACTCATCAATATCAATACTACATTGATGTTCATTGTACTTAATGTCGCGTAGTCTAAACTGCATCTCAAACAAATCCTCCTACGAAAATACAAGGTCTGGATACTAAATAATCTCATAACGAGGAATATCAATGTATTTATCGGCTCTGAAAGAGGTAGGTACAGTGATTATCCATCCATAATCTCTTGTCCGCGAAAAAGGTGGTTGTGGAGCATCATACATCTCCATAGCATGGGTAAGGTCCTGCAATACTAAGGGACAATACCGGTATAAATGGCTGCAAGTCCAAACACATCAATAGCTTCTGCATGAACAAAACCGATTGTGTGCGAAGGAGCGTAAAACCGACGCAAGAAGCATAATCTAAACCAGTAATAATGAAATGATGACTGACCACCACCCAACCCTATGCTGCTGTAAATCAATGCTAGAATACACCTTCAAAAATGGCTATCATGATGTGGATCATTAGAAACAAAATCCTCATATTTATGACCTACCTTCAACTTCGCTAGTCATGGAACCGCAAACATTCGTCGGTTAGAGGAGAAGATGCTAAATTGCCTAATCGATACAAAGCCAGCATGTTGTATGTTTTCGTCCATCAGATTCGAGGAATTATCATAGGAATATCATATAATACTCTCTAGTGTGGTCCGTGACTCAATTTGGCAATTTGGCTTTGCCCCACAACAAATATATGGCGTGCATCGTCTTCGTAAACCGTTATATGATTATTACAAGACCATGCTTTCACTTGTAGAAAATATAAAGGTGGTACGGAGTTTATCGTCGGATAATTCAAATTGCAAAATTACTCATAATATCAAATTATCAATATTGCAAAATCTCCCAAAATTCAGTAATCGACGTCAATCTAGGTCTAACTGCATATTGATTATCCAACTTCTGATACAAATATGCTAATAAGTCCCCAATCATATTTAGTGGGATTATCAAATGGTAACTCTGCAACAGCAGCAACATGTCTAGCAGGTACTGTGTGTGATGGAATTAAGAAAATGTTCCCATTTTATTTTCTTTACTATTATCATTTACTAATTCACCAATGACTTGTTCAATATAACTGCTTCTAATCTGAAGTCCAGACGACAAACCATCTTCTAATTCGGGATGTGGAAGTACCCTACCTAAATTTTCAAAGTGTTGATACTGCTCATATATGGTAAGGTCTCCCCAATCAATGAATTACTGGTAGGCATAGAAATCAAACCCAACTCTTCAAAACTAAAGTGTGAGTGGTTTTCCACTCACATGTAGTTAAAACACCACACAATTGAACGTCCGATTTTAAATACCTAATGAAATAATATTTAGTTGCTGCATGTATTAAACAACTGTAAATAAATGTAGAATAAGTAAAAACATACTCAAAAAATCTTCAAATCCATTTTTCAGCAAAATATTGTCAACAATATTGTCGATGTCAACTGCTCATATAGTTCAATAAAGGCTAATGACATTAGACCAAAACTCCCGACTGCGATCACGATAAGCCTAAGTTTAAATAATTAATATTTTAAATTTGACAATCTATGATTTTATTTAACTGTGTACAATTTAAAAGTAAATATTTTACAAAATTTTCGACGCGCGTGCTGACGTACACTTCGTTGTTAGGAAGAACATGATCCTTATCATCTCCTAAATTTTGATCAATATACGAATCAAGAGCAGCATCTCGTGTATATCTAACCAAGCCTCTTCCAAGGTTTCAAATCTCAGATTTTGAAGAAAATCTCGGGCTGCAATCTCGATTGAAATGAAGGAGATTTAAAACTTTGATAACTAACCAAGCTGTCAGATCTTGGATTTTGGAAAAATCTCAGATTCATATCTCCGATGAGATGAAGGTGATTTAAAATTTTAGAGCCCTCTTTGCCTAGATATGGTAATACATTTGAATGTCGAATTCCTGGACTTCCTCTCCTGACAGTAAGGACATTGATGTAGAGATGTTTTCTTCATTATTCTCTTTTTTGTTGCGAAAATGGGTGGAGAGAATAAGAGAGGAGAGGAGAGTGGAAGCTCGGTTGGTGAAAAAATGAACAAACACTCAACCTTTAAATAGCCGAGTAAATGTTATCCCACTAGACCGTCCTTATAAAGGCCAGCTAAGTGGACGGTAAGGATTCGCTGACTTTGTGCGCGCATATTACAATCTTGTGGAAGGAAGTCGCAATCCACGTGTTCCTCTTTAGCCGGCTTTACAAAAGCCAGTTAAAGGCTTTTTTATCGTTGAGTGTGTTTTTCTTTCGAACGGGGCTAACCCGGTAGGGGTTATGGGTTGAAATGGACTGAATTGAGGTGTGGTGACTCAGCTGTTTGGGAATGCTCTACGTAATAAATTTCACAGCTAATTCTATTACCACCCCGATAATGTCCTTTCTCACCCCAATAAAATGCCAAAAAAATTAAGGACGGAATTAATCTTTTCTACAAATCAAAAAAGTTCGCTTAATGGTCTCTCTTCTTCTTCTTCTTTCTCCATTAGTGATTAAATAGTTATGTGTAGGCAATCCTCCCATTTGATTTTGAAATTATGGAATAAAACAATGATTACGAGGAACTCTACTACAAGATATTGTTCTGGATGAGGTACCAAAACAGTCGATGGAAACTTGATGCATGTGCAAGCCAAGTGGGCAAGCATCATGATGCCAAGATGAACAATGCTAGCTCAATAGCAGACTGCTTTGTGGCTAGGGGAATCATGTTTGCTTGATGAAAAAACAACATATGCAAAGTTAACAAACATCAGTTAAACTACTTTAAATTATGAAGCAAACAGAAAAATGAAGAGATTAATCAGTTGAGACGTGAAGAATAAGATATGGATTGGGTTAAGTTCATGGAGATGGAGAAGAAGGGTGTAACTGGAAATAATGGGATGCGAAGAGTAATTATCGGGGTTTGATGAAATTTTGTGAACTAATGGGGTGTGTAAGGCAACAGTGGGATGGCAATAGATGTAGCCAAATTTCACAAGTTCTTAATCTACCTCGAGCTCTGAATCATCAAACAACTTATTATGATACTAATGAATTGTCTCAACGAAGTGTTGTTGGTGGACACGACAAATTTTACAATTATACTTCAAAAAGAAAAAAGAAAAAACCATAGCATGCTTCATCAAATTCGGAGTAACTTTGCCCATATTCCAAATTTATACAGTTAAATTCACACGAAAAACTTCTAACCCTGATCAGAAAAAATCGGAGGCATAATCCGAAATCAAATTAAAATAGGAACCTGAATCAAGGCGTCTTGGGCTTCGATCCGTCTACGTCGTTGCGCCTCTTCCACCGCTTCCCTTCTTCGAGCTGCTTCAGCTTTCAATTTCTTCTCTCTTTCCAGCTTAGCTTTTGCTTTTGCTAATCTCTCCTTTTGCTCCTTCTCTAATTTTTCTTTCGCCATTCTAAATTCGAAATCCATTGCTTTGATATTATAATTTCCTCTTTTGTTGCCGTTGCTGTTCGTAAATTAGTTTTAGATCTTCCAGCGCAAAAAATATTTCTGATATTTTGACATATAATAATCTGGGAGTTAGGCTTGAATGTAGAAATATGCGGATTACATATTGGCAAATGAAAGCAAGCGTTTTGGCATTTGATTACAAGAACAATCTCGAACATAGTAGATTTTAGCTTAACAAACTCTTGTATTTTTATTTTGTTGCACCCGTGTTTTGGCAGGTACTATTAGCCTATCAATGGGCCGAGTTCGGTTCGAGTATTATAAAACTCAGATCCAAGTCCGATTACAATAATTAAAACCCGAGTTCGATCCAAACCCGCAGGGTGTTTCAACTCAATATCCGAGCCCGGCCCATCGGGCTTTTTAGGCCCGCTGGGTAATAATCGTATACCTAACTCAGAATATTTATGTTAAATTCATATTTTAAAACTGCAACTTTGGTAAAATTTATATAGAAACAATGTTAACATATAAAGTGAATGGTGATGTAGTCAAGTTAGCAACAAAAGTATGCAAAAATATGTACATGTAAACAAACAAAATGGTAAATAAATAACATACATACTCATACTTTGATACGACGGAAAACTAATAGTCGAATCGGGCCCTAACCAGACCGGGTTTTGATAAAACCGTACCTAACCCAGGTCGAGCTTGGTAGTAAAACGCAAAACTCTTACCAGCATTAATAGGACGGGTTCGGACCGGTCTCGAGCCGAAACTCGTACCATTGACAGACCTACCTACTATGCATGTATTTTATTTTGTTGGACCAAAAGTTGTGTTTCCAAACCAACTATTAATAAAGATTACCAAGTCTTCATATTACTTAAAAATATGTTCTAACAAATAAACTACTTTACAAATTTGTTTTTTATAAACGAGCGTTATGGCACGCGCTTCGCGCGTGATTTTTTTTTTTTGCAAATTGTATATGTTTAACACGAAATCATTTTTTTTAGTTTAAATTTTATTTCTAAGTTGCAACATCAATTTTTTTTAAGTTTGAAATTTTGTTCATATTATTAATTAATAATTTATTTGTTAGATCATATTTGTATGTGATATTAGGATTTGATGGTATTTATTGCTGGATGTTTTAAATTTATAAAAGAATTTTATTTATTAGATCCTATTATTTAGTGATATTAAGATTAGATAATATTTGTAGACAACGTTTTGAATTTGTACAAAAAAATTTAATTGCTAGATCCTATTTTCAAGTGATATTAAGATTTGGTATTAGGGACATTTTTGGTAGTTCACGCTGACACCAAAAAAGTTGACACCAAAGATATTACAACTATTATTAAAGATTATATATATATAGTGATTAAGATTTGATAACATTTGTAGAGTGCGTTTTGAATTTGTAAAAAAAAATTATTTATTAGATCTTATTTTTTTGTGATATTAAGGTTTGTTAATATTTGTAGAGGAACATTTTGAGTTTGTAAGGTGGGTTTATTTTTAGATCCTAATTTTAAGGGATTTAATAATATCCACGGAAGGGCATTTTTGGTAGTTCACGTTGATGCCAAAAAGGTGTGACACCAAATGTATTACAACTATTATTAAAGATTAATAATATAAATAAAATTTTAAACTAACAAAAAAAATTAGATATTGCAACATAGAAATAAAAATTCAAATTAACTACGTATGATTCAACACAAATATATGGCTAAATATTTGTAGAAAACATTTTCTTTTAAACGTATTAAACAAATATAATTTGTATAAAAACAATTCAGGTGTCTTCATCACGCGCGAAGCGCGTGCCGTAATACTTAGTTGAATAGCTTTGATGTCACTTTTTTGGTATTAACGTGAACTACCAAAAACGTCTCTCTATATATTATCAAATTTTAATCACTTAAAATTAGGATATACTATTAAACTTTTTTTACAAATTCAAACGCCCCTAAAATTAGGATCTACTAATTAGACATACTTTACAAATTCAAAACGCTTCTAAAAATGGGATTTAAAATTAAACTTCCTTTACAAATTCAAAATACATCTTTACAAATACACGAATCTTAATATCACTTGAAAATAAAAAATTATTTTTTTGACTGATTTAAATATATACAATTTATAAGGAAAACAAATCGCGCGTGCCGTAGCACTTGTAATAATAATTGTAATACCTTTGGTTTCACTTTTTTGTGTCAACGTAAACTACCAAAAATGTTTTTTTACAGATATTATCAAAATCTCACCATCACTTGAAATTAGGATCTAACAAATAAACTTATTTAACCAACTCAAAAACAAACCACTACAAATATTACCAAATCATATCATAATGTCACTTAAATATAAGATCTAACAATAGTTTTTTTTAACAAATTCAAAATACCCCTCTATAAATATTATCAAATCAAATCTTAATATCACTTAAAATAGGATCTAACAAATTAAATTTTTTTCGCAAATTCAAAACGCCACTCTATAAATATTACCAAATCAAATAAATTTCTTTTAGAAATTCATTCTTCATTAATTAATAATAGAAATAAATATTGAAATAAACAAAAATCAAACCTCGCAACTTGGAAATAAAAACTAAAACTAACTTCACTTGATTTCAACACAAAAATATGATTGAACATATACAATTTCTAAAAAATAATTCACACGCGAAACGCATACCGTAACGCCCCTCTATTTTAATATCGCTTAAAAAGGATCTAACTTCTTTTACAAATTCCAAATTTTCCTCTTCAGATATTATTAAATCATAATATCACTTAAGAATAAGATCTAACAAATAAACCTCTACAAATATTATTAAACTTTAGTGTCACTTAAACAAAAACATAGGATATAACAAGTAAATTTCCTTTATGAATTCAAAACTTTCCTATACAAATATTAATAAATCTTAATATCATTTAAAAGTAAGATCCAACAAATAAACTTTTTTTACAAATTAATAGGAACAAAAATTTAAACTATTGAAAAAATTTAGATGTTGCAACAAAAAAATAAAAAATTTAACTGACTACATATGATTTCAACGCAAAAACATGAATTAATTTTTGTGGAAATCATTTCTCTTGAATATGTTAAACATATTTAATTTATATAAAAACAAGTCATGCGCCAAGTGCGTGTCATCATCACGCGCGAAGCGCGTGCCATAACACTGGTATTAATAGTTGTAATACCTTTAGTGTCACACTTTTTAGTATCAGTGTGAACTATCAAAAATGTCCTTCTACATATATTAGCAAATCTTAATATCCCTTAAAAAATAGAATTTAAAAGTTAAATTTACCCCTCTACAGATATTACCAAATCTTAATATCTCTTAAAAATAGCATATAACAGTTGAACTTCTATACAAATTCAAAATGTCCCTCTACACTTAAAAATATGATCTAACAAATAAACATTTTTTTAATTAATTACAAATTCGTTGTTTGTTGATTAATGGTATAAATAAAATTCAAACTAGCATAAAATTATATGTTGTAAGTTAGAAATAATAAATTAAATTAGTACACATTATTTCAACGTAAAAACATGTCTAAATATTTGTGCAAACCATCTTTTTTTGAATGTGTTAATCACATGTAATCTATAGAAAAACAATTCATACATGAATCACATGCCATCATCACGCGCGAAGCGTGTGGCATGACGCTTGTTGATAAAAGTTACTTTGAATAGACTATTTAAGATTTCAAAAATTATTGTGCAAACACAAAGGTATGATGAATACTTAACAAAATCCAAGTTTTTTGAATCTTTTTTCCATGTTAATTCTATTTTAAAAAAACATTATTACATATTAAACATCCTCATGATAATTTCATACATAGTTTTCTAATTTTTGTAGAATATCTATTATAAGTTTTAAAATACAAAGTCGTCCCCTTTAAAAAGTAGACTTCATAAACATTTTTATTTTTAACTTCAATCAAACTTCAAATGTTTGCACTCTCTAAAATTGCAAATATTTAATATGAACCATAAATATTTACAGTATAAACTGCAAAAATTTGTAGTGTAAATTGCAAATATTTGCATTTTTACAAAAAAATTATTAAGTAAAAAGATTTATTTTTGGTCATATTAACCTTCTACTCAATGCTCATTTGATTTTCTAAAAAAGACGAAAGAAAATTTCATCTAAATAATTCTAGGGGTGATTTAAAAGCTATCTTGAAAAGTTTTTTTGTGTGTTAAGTTTGGAAATAAGGTGCTGGTTCTTATTTCCACTTTTTCCTTTACCACTTTATTTGTATTTTTTCTAATAAACAAAGAACAAAACTTTACTTGTAAACTTTGTGAAATTATCTGCTAAACCAACAACATATACTCCAGTTAAATCGCGAGATATGTAGTTGGTGAGGGTTGAACCCTCAAACTTAGATTTTAGTTGAATGTTATTCATTTTATATTTTATTATCCTTATTTTACTCTTTCTAATTTATAAAGTTTAAATATTCTTTAATATATTGAGAGTGCTCTTCTTGAATAAAGTATTACTCATATTATCAAAAAAAAATCTTTAGTGGTACATAAAATGTGACACTAAAAGTATTGCAATAAGGATCACTAAAAATTTGTAGCATATTTACGCAAGAAATAAATTATTCAAAGCAACCTAGAAATTGTTCAAATTCAATATTTTATTCCGTTTATACTCAAGTTCAAATATATCAAATTTCATAATTAGAAAAGCTATATAAATCTAAAAATAATATTAACTTCCTAATTTTAAAAATGAAATATCTATTTTGAAAATTAAGAACTCAACGGTCAACTAAATATAAATGAGTTTTATTAGGAAATTATTGTTTATGAAGATAAAAATTAAAATAAATAAAATATTTAATTTATTTTGTAAAACAAAAATATGAAAAATAAATATATAAAAAATTCTTGTTGTATTAAGATGAAGGTAGACTATTAAATAGGATATTTTGGCACGTGTAATGCACGTGCATATAAAAACTTCTTCCAAAATTATTAAATTTGAAATTTCTATGTATTTCGATAAAAATAAACTGAAAAATATAAAGAAAATTTTTTTATTTTTTTGTTGAAAAAGTATTTGAACTTGTAACTTTGTTTATGTTTTAAAATTTCCATTTGATGATAGATGTTAATTTTTATTTTTGACCTCTTATTTGCATATAAATGTATTTTTGGAACTTCACAGTCGAACCAAAAGATTGTGTTTCTATTCCAACTATTAATAAAGATAAATAAAATATCAAAGATATATATATTTGTAAAAGTAAATTACAAAGAATGTAAATTTACAAAGAAATATCTTATGGTACTGAGATTATAAAATAAAAACAAAAACATACGAAGAAAAGCAGTTTTTGTCGTAGCTGAGATTGAAACTCCTAACCTTATATATATAAATAATAAGATCTTTTGCAGAAAGTGGCATCGAACTTGTGGCCTCAAATAATATGAAGGATACCAAAAGCAGGATTTAAATACATAAAACATATAGACATTAATGAAAGTTCACGTCTACACCAAACAAAATGTGAAAAATGTATTGCAACTAAATGTATTGTGACAATCCATATTTCATGTATTGGAGGACCATAAAATATTTAAAAAAAAAATTCATATAAGGTTGTATAACTCTATAACTTTGAAAAATACCTACTGGTGAAATTTTGCTATCTTTAGAATTTTTGTGAACGATTTTACCTTTGAAAACTTGTAACGGCTATAACTTTTGATATGAGCCGAATTAGCATCCGAGACCACTTCCATTGGAAATGTATTATGGTTTCCATTTCCATAGAGTGGTCATAATACTGATTTGGACTTTATAGTTCAAAGATATGGTTATTTGAAGATCGGCGGTTTTTGAGCAGCTTAGAGGGTAATTAGTAAATTTGGGGGTAAGCGCACTAACCCATTTCGAGTTTGGAGGCTATAATAAGCTGAACCATCTTCCCCAAATCGCTTTTGTACCTTCTTAAATAAATCTAAGCCTCCATTAACTCATTCTCCACCCAAAACCATCTCTCCTTTCTCCTTCAAATCAAGTATAAATCATAAATTAATGATAGATTATTAAGGAGATTCATTAGAGATCTTCAAATCTACATTTTTAGGAAGGAAAATCTCATCTTAGTTGTCTACGGATCTATCTCGGTTTGCATGCAAAACTTGGATTTTTGGTGTTTTGATGAGTGATTATCATCTCTCACCTTATTATATATGTATCTATAGGTTTTGACATGTTTTAAACTCATTTTTAAAGTCAATATTATGTTTTGGAACTGTTTTATAAGTCAAACCTGAAGTAAACGAATTTAAAGTATTTCAAAGTGTTATGATCATGTCAATTTGATGTTTGGTTGCCTTGATGTATGTTAATATATATTGGAGACATATTATAGGATGATTTGCAATGCATTGTTGTATGTTTTCATGCTTGAATGTTTGAATGTTGTTTATTGCATGTATGGTGTTTGCTTGTATATTTGAAATCTCTCATCAGAGCGACTTAGAGTAGGAACCGTAAAACCGGACTTTGATGTATTGACTCGAGGTTGTTGAAAGTTGTATCGTTACATACGGACTGCACAAGGGTCAAAGAGCGGAGCATAGCGGTGAAACCGGTGTGAAATTGAGAAGTGGAGATGCTTAAGGACTTTGGTTCGGTAAGCTTAATTCGACATTAGTTGGCTTGGCTTGGACTCTGGGCTTGGGAGGAATTGGCTTGGGGTGGGAATTGGATCGGTGGTTGGGCAAGAAAGGCAGTTCGGTGGTCGAGCAGGGATGTTTGTCCGATGGGTGATTGGTTCGGTGGCGAATAAGGGAGCTTGTTCAGGGGATGTGACCATGGTAAGTGTTGAGTGCTTAGTTTGGGTTTTGGAGCCTGGCTTGGTTCGGTCGATGGTCTAGGCTGAACATTGTATATTGGGTTTGGATATTGGCTTCGGGTATGGCGTGGATGCGCTTCATGGCAGAGCTTAGGGTTCTAAGTGGTCTTGGGAATTGCCTCGTGGTAAGGATGGGAGACCCCAGGATGACTCCGAATGACTTTGGAATGGCAACTAATGAAGTGTGATGACTTCGACGACTCGATATAGCGAGTGACTATGGCATATGTAGTGAACCGAAAGGATGAGTTCTGCATGATAGCTCGTAGTGTAGAACATGAGATTGTGATGCTCATTATTAGGAAAAGGTAGCCTATGTGTACCCAGGGTAGTCTGTGGGTACCCATGTATTTGGACGTCTACGTGTGTCTAGTCCTTAGCCGACTGTGTGGGCATGAGTTAAACATTTATGGGGTAGTTCTACTATTGGTACGTGTGCTAAGGGATTGATGGATAACTCTATAGTTGTAATGCTCATTTTAGGGCAGGGTAGTCTATGTGTACCCATATCTTGGATGCCTGCATGTGTCCAGTCCTTTGCCATCTGTATGAGCAATAAGTTGAGCATTTGTAAGAGTTATCGTACATCTGAAGCACTTGAGTGAGAGATGCGAGGTTGTGTGATGGATGTTATGTTTGGTGTGTGCTTAAAATGTTATGTGACACCACCATACCCTTATATTTCACATGTGATAGTAGTTTAGCATATATTATGTTTATATGCTAACACTTTGGATGTAGGGACATGTCAGCTATGGTTCTACATACCCTATGCCCCTATTCACTATAAACGGTTTTTATAGTATTTTGAGATGATCTATCGCTCACACCAGACTGTTGTCTGACTTAAGGTTTTATGTTTTGCTTCTTATTACCTTAGGTACCCTTAAATGAGTAGAATAGGGATAACAGGTCTAGATAGTGCATGGAGTTGTACGGAGTGCGAGCAGAAGACTATGCTTTCATATATCTATATTTTGGAGCTTACTATCGCTTATCTTCCGTTGTGTAGTACTATGGAGCTATGCTGGTACTAGTATTTTTGAGAGAAAATATGGAGTTTATTTTACGAATTTGGGATGTATAAATTCTTTATTTTTGTTTTTATTTAGTCGTGAACCCGATGCACTCTGATGTTCTTATCTATGATTCATTTGAATACATCACTGCCTTGCTTATTTTACATTTATGTTATTATATTATATTTTGTGTGTGCGTTGTGAGATGTTTTAAAGGTTCTATGTTTGGATTTCTTCCCTACTTTACACTCTTGGCTACCATCCCGATCGATCGGGTACCTTTACGGTGCAATATTTAGGTATCTTAGGTACTAGAGATGTAGGGTGGTCATCACAGTTGATGTCATAGCTTATGTTGAGAAGATGACCTAAGATGATACATTGATCCATTAGGGATAAGGAAGGAGCTATCACCTTAGAATGGATCAAACGATATATGAGAGAACGTATCTGTTTTATTTTGGCTTTCAAAGCTATGCAATAGTATATATAGTATATAAGTCGCATTGCATTTATGGACACCACTTATTCCTCTTAAAGAGACAGATCATTCTTATTACATCTTGTAAGAATGAGCCGACTAACGAGGAACGCTGCTAGAAACTCCATCTATAGAGTTGAGGATGAGGCGGGATTGGGGGCTGCTAACCTCGACTTGCAAAACATGTTCGCTGAGATGGTGCAGAGTATGGTTCAGAATGCCCAAGTTGCTCCTACAGAGGCTGTTGTTGGTGGTGCTCCAATGCAAGCGTCGGGGGCTGACTTTGGAAAAATAAGCAAGGATTTCCCTACTCTAGGTGGCGAACATTTTTGTAACAACCCGCATATTTGTCGATTTTATATTTAAATATTTCATCATTCGTCGGATGTTTGTCCGAAAAGCTACTTTTTGCAAACAGTCGAATTAGGACTCGAGACCACCTCCATTGAGTTCAAAATGTCGTTTGCGATCTTTTTGAGTGTAAACTTCGATATGTTTGGAGCTAGTCAAAATTTGACCATTTTCACTTTGGGTTTGGTTTTGGGTTCAGCCCCTTTGCCAACTTAACCCCCAAATCTGAACCTCTCCTCTCCACTCACTCTCACTTCCTCCTCATTTCAGTTCTAGAGCAACAATGGTGGGAGAGATGGGAAATTAGAATTCCCAAGCCCTAGTTTCCATTTGCAAATCAAGTTCTAGCTCCAAATTCAAAGAGAACCCATTGGTAAGCATCTCCTTCTTCTTCTCCAACTCTTTCTCCTTCCAATTTTAGAAATTCCTAACCCTAACTTTGGGAATGTTCTTCTTTTTAAGCTTTGAATTCAAGCTTGTTGAGTTGGAATAAGAGTAGTTGCTCTTGCCATTGCTCCATAGCATCTTCCTCATTCGTTTGGGTTCAAAGGTGAGATTTTTATCTCACATCTTAAACTATATTTATCTTCGATTGTTAGGTATGAATTTCTAACATTTATTCTTGTGCAATTGCTTTTGGTTTGGATTGATTTGGTGATATTCCAATTTTTAGTGTTTTGAGTTCAATTCTTTAAAAATCCAAACTTTGATCTTTGATCATGATTTTTGTGATGCATTGAAGAGCTTATAAGGCCGGGTAGTCGATAGGCGTAAACCCTTAGCGCCGTTGCTCGACCGATTGCATTTCAGAAGTGTTTGGCATTCATTTGATTGTCATGGGAGTGCTGGAAACAGGCTCCGGTCGACCGACCTCAGAGTCCGGTCGACCGACCTGCTACTCTAGCATCTCCCTGCCTCTGTTTGGAAGTGCAGGTTACAGGCTTCGGCCGACCGACCTCAGAGTCCGGTCGACCGACCTGCTACCCGAGCACTTCTGTCTCTGGTCCGGTCAGCCGACTCAGGGAGTCCGGTTGACCGACCTGCTCCTATTTGCCAGTTTTTCCTATATTGCTTATTTGTTTGAATTTCCAACTTTAATCGATTCGTGTGGACTCCTATTTGTTGTTATCATTTCTTAAGACTTTGATGACTCCTCTTTCGGGATGGTACCTCGTTAGGTCGCTCGACCCTATCTCCCTTAGGTCGTTAGACCTCATTTTATCTTCACTAGGTCGTACCGTTTTGACGGGGCGCTGCCCCGCACCCCGCCGTGGGCGCTGCCCCCTGGACCCCCGCGACCTGACCGGGCAGGTCGAACCCCGTACAACTCTGCGTAAGCAATCTTATCCGAAAGCCATTTAACCGAACTTTTTACTTTGATGGTTTTGAGAATTGATTTCTTTGAACTTTACTCGCGTCTTCGAACGTGAATTTTTATGATTGATTGTTTCTACAATCACTTCTATGATTTGTCACTTCAAAATATAAAGGTTTTCTATACTAGTATTAAACTTCAAAACTCTTTCATTAAAACGATTTCAACTCTATTTTCAATATCAAAGCTCGTTTCTTAAAACCGTTTTCCAATCTATTAGTATATACAAACCTTTACCTCATTCGTATGAGAAAATCTAATTAAACGGCTTAGCAAAACAAGTGGTATGAAACGCTTGCGTTTACTTCGTCGGTTAATTTATGGACTTGTTCGATTGAAACTCTTGTGACAATTTTCTAGTGCAGATCTACAATTTGTTCGTAAATATTTGAGTTAAGCAAGTGGTTATGGGACATGAAGCTAAACTCTTATATTTACTAGCTTAGTGTAATCGACACTTCCTTATGATCATGATGATCATTCTTGTGATTTAGACTAGCGATTGAGCGATGTCTCTTTGTCCATGTGAAGGACTGTACTTCATTTTATTGAGCTTCGACTCAATCAGGAGGAGCTTCGGCTCAAAGTCCGCAATGGGGGACTATACCCAGTCAGGAGGAGCTTCGGCTCATCAGGAGGAGCTTCGGCTCAAAGTCCGCAATGGGGGACTATACCCAGTCAGGAGGAGCTTCGGCTCATTTTTATAGGATTGGCCATCCTCTTTCTTGTGATTTCTGGATTTCTAATTATTGATTTCTGGAATTTTATGTTTCACCAGCTTTTACCATTGACATTGATGAGTATGTCATTTTATTGTGGCTTGGTGAATTAAATTAAGAATATGACATTCTTTTCTCTGTTTTGAGATTATTGAGATATTGTATGACTTTTGTGGGATTTCTAATGTATACTTATCATAGTATGACACCTTTTTGTTATCATACGTTCTATTATCATATCTCATATTCTATCTCATTTTATCTGATAATTATAGCTAGACTGATCCGTTTATTATTTTCTTCTTAAATAATACTCGGGTCAGACTGAGATTTTACAGGTGCTTCCTCATGACTTCCTATCTGGAGCCATCATCTGACTTTTGGCTAACTACTCTAGTTTAGTAGTTTTTTTTTGTTGTATACATTTGAGATTAGACTCCTTGATGTATACATATTCTATTGTCTTGCACTTGTATCTATTCTTTTGTGTTATTGTGGATCTTATTTGACCACTACTCTGATGAACACTTTCATGTGTGTTATATATTCATATCTATTTCCGCCTTTGTGATATGAATTGTCTGTGACTGATTTGTGTTATGTTTATTTCTATATTTGTTTCCGAAGATTATATATAACCGCCGTGTGATAGCTTTGTGTTTGTATCGGTATGTTGGATTTCCTCTTTAAAAAGATATGCATTCTATTCTATCTGACATATCGGTGCTCGCACAAAGAAGTTACACGGATGGTCGCTCCTCAACAGCCTTATTCTCCGTGCTAATTGACAGCACTACATCGTAGTGTTCTTGGTTAGCGTGGGTATAGAGGTGGGGCGTCACAATTTTCTTGGAACGGAATCAGCCGTCGAAGTGCAGGATTGGTAGGACACCTACGAACACATCTTTGAGGATAAAGAGTTGGAGGATGCAATGAAGAGGAAGTTGGCCTCTAGACAGCTTCAGGAATGAGCTATGGGGTGGTGGCACGCCATCAAGATTACTACTTCCGAGGACAAGATTACTTGGGAGCTATTCAAGATGAGATTTGAAGAGAAGTATATACCGACCGCTTAGAAGTCGGTGCTCTTTCGAAAGTTTGCTGATTTGAGACAGGGGGATATGTCTATCTCTGAGTATGTGGCTGAGTTTGACATGCTATCGAAGTATGATCTATCTTTTATCGATACTCCACTTAAGAAGAATGAGAAGTTTATCGTGGAATTGGACAAGAATTTGGAAGAAAAGCTAGTAGGACATATCGTTGATACCTTTGAGAAGTTGATGGAGAAAGCTCTTCGACATGAGAGTATATATCCTAAGCTAAAGTCAGTTATTGCTTCCAAGGATGTGCCAAATCCACAAGCTAGCGCGGGAGGCAAGAGGAAGTGGTACAACAACAAGAAAATAAAGCGGTTTTAAAAGGATGACCAGAAGAAAGGTAGGTGGGAACCTACATGCTATAACTGTATGCAGAGGGGCCATCTTAGCAAAGATCACAGAAGCGAGAAGAAAGGGTGCTTTAGTTGCAACAAGCAGGAGCATATTAAGAAAAATTGCCCAGAACTACTGATGAATAAGCAAGTTGTGTATGCTTACACTTTGAACTCTATTCCAGCTTCATCAAGTGATCCATAAGTGAAGGAGAAGGGAAAGAGCGTCGTTATATAGGGTATGCTTTCTCTTTCTGATACACCTGTACATGTTTTATTCGATACTGGGGCTTCACATTCCTTTATATCCAGTGATTTAGTGGATAGGTTGGGATTGAAACTCGAGATAGTTGACAGACCTTTGACTTTTACAAACCCAGTTGGAGGACCAACTAGCATGTGCATGATTTGTCGAAACTTGGCCTTATCGGGTCATGGATGTTTGTTTGCTTGTCATTGCTTTGTTTTGGGTTTTGTAGGGCTAGGTATTATACTGGGGATGGACTGGCTGAGAAAACATGTGATAGTGGTGGATTGCGAGAGGCTATTGGTGATTGGGACCGTGGAGGGGTGAACAGTAGTGATTGGCTACCTACTAAAGGATGAGATTATGGTTAGCTTTCTATATTCGCTTAAGACTTAATAGGATGAGTGGTCACTTGTGCCTATTATGAAGAGTATCCGGACATATTGAAGGAGGTGATTGACTTACCACCACACAAGGAGATAGATTTCCATATGGATTTGGTGAGGGATGTCATACTGATTGTTATGCCATTGAGGCGTACGACACCCAGAGAGAAGAAAGAGTCGAAAATGCAAGTGAATGACCTTTTGAGGCGATGCTTCATTCGTAGGAGCATATCTGAGTGGAACGCACATGTAGTATTTGCCACCAAGGCGGATGGCTCTCTGAGGTTGTGTGTAGATTACTGTGAGCTGAATAAGATGAATAAAAAGAAAAGTATCCACTTCCACGTATTAATGACTTGTTCGATTAGCTCCACGGTGCTAAGGTGTTCTTTGAATTGTACCTTACAATGAGGTTTCATCAACTGAGAGTAGCGAAGGAGAGTGTGTCGATTACAATGTTTCGTATGTCGTCTGAGTTTTATGAGTGGTTGGTTATGCCATTTTGTCTAACCAATGCATCAACACACTTTATTGATCTTATGAATCGGGCCTTAAGAGATCAGCTAAACAAGTTTGTACTTATGTTCGTGGATGATATCATTGTTTATTTGAGGACGAAGGAAGAACACAATGAACATTTGAGGATTGTGCTTGAGGTGTTGAGGAGACACCGATTAAATGCGAAGTTCTTGAAGTGTCACTTCTAGAGGTGGGAAATGTGATTTTTGGGTCAAGTTGTTTCTGAGTAGGGTATTGCTTTAGATCTTGCGAAGGTGGTAGTAGTACAGGACTGGGATCGACCCAAGACCGCTACAAACGTGAGGAGTTTCCTTGGCTTGGCGGGATATTATAGACATTTTATCTCGAACTTCTCTAAGGTAGTAGCGCCATTAACCAATTGGATGAAGTAGAACCATACTTTTGTTTGGGAGCGAGGTGTGAGCACACGTTTATTGACCTAAAGGAGAGGTTGATGAGTGCACCGGTGTTAGTCATTTCGAGCAGGAGTAAGGAGCCGATAGTATACATAGACATATATGGTATTGGACTAGGCATGATACTGATGCATATTGAAAAGTTTGTCGCCTATGCTAGTCGATAGTTGAAAGCGTACGAGAGGAAGTATCTAATTAATGATATGAAGTTGGTGGCGATTGTATTTTCTTTGAAGATGTGGAGGCATTATTTGCTCGGTGAGAGGTTCAAGTTGTATACGAACCATAAGTAGTTGAAGTATTTATTCTTCAAAAGGATCTTAACCTTCATCAATAGTGATGGTTAGAGTTCCTGGCCTCCTTTGACTTTGAAATTTCCTATATGCCTGGTAAAGGAAATGCAGTCGCTGATGCATTGGGTAAGAGACATGCCAACTTGGGAGCGATGTTCCTAGAGTGTAAGCAGTTGAAGTTTATCGTTGGCTATGATTTTAGATCTCGATGTGAGTTAGAGCCGAAGTGTTGGCTAACTTGATGATCAAACCTATCTTGATTGAAAGAATCGGTACTAGGAGACGAGATGCTAGATTATTAGAGATCATGGCAAAAATAGAGGAAGAGGTAGTGTCTAAAGAGATGAAGCAGTACGAGCTTGACCGTGATGGTTGGATCCGTAAGGATAGGAAATTGTTTGCCCCTGATGTCGATGGGCTGAGGGATGAGGTGCTAAGTGAGTGCCATCATTCGAGATTGGCTATATACATCTTGGCAGCAATACAATGTACTGAGATATGAGCCAAACATTTTATTAGGAAGTGATTAAGAAGGACACTGAGGCATTTATCTCGAAATGCATGAACTGTCGATTGGTAAAGGCAGAGCAGAAAAAGCAAAGTGGTTTGCTGCAAATGCTCGAGATTCTCAAATAGAAATGGGAATAAGTTTCAATGGATTGCCAAGGACCAAAGGAGGGTACGATAGCATCTGGGTCATAATTGATAGATTGACGAAGAGTGCTAAGTTTATACCCATCAAGTCTAATAGAAAGACCTCCAAATTGGCCGAGTTGTATGTGAAGTGGGTTGTGCAATTCCATGGTGTGCCAAAGAGCATTGTGAACCTCCCGAGACCCTTCATTCACTAGTGGATTTTGAAAGATCTTATAAGAGACGTTGGGGATGGAGCTATATCTCAGTATAACTTATCGACCACAAACAGATGGGTCGACCGAGAAGGTGAATCGTATCTTGAAGGATCTCTTACGAGCTTGTATTCTCGATTTTGGTGGCTCATTGGACAATCGTTTGCACTTAATAGAGTTCACATACAACAATAGTTATCAGTCCAACATCGATACTTGGGGCATTATATTTGAGGCATTATATGGCTGACCATGCAATGCTCCTTTATGTTGGTGTTAAGTGGACGAGAAATTGATACTTGGGTCGAAGATGATTTGAGAAAATTCAGAGAAGATCAAGACCATTCAGTAATGGATGAAAGCCGCTTAAGATAGACAGAATAGCTACGCTAATAGAAAAAGACATGATTTAGGGTTCTCTGTCAGTGATATGGTGTTTATCAATATCTCTCCATTGAAGAATGTTGTTCGATTTGGTACTAAGGGGAAGTTCGCACCGAGATTCATTGGTCCTATTTCGATACTTGAGAGGATTGTGAACCTAGCATACAACTAGAAGTTGGATTTTTATATCATCGTGGGTTTAGATGATCGGAGTTAGGCGATGCGAGGTGGTTTTGGTGGTCGGCCTTGTTCCAGTAGGGTTCGACTTGCTCGATTTCGTTGTGCAGGGTCATTCGAGGTTCTGGGTAGTTGGGAAGGGTCGACGTGTCGTCAGCGACTGGTCGGAGGTGGCGGTGATGATCGGAGTGGTGGCGAACTCGTGTGCACGTGCACGAGGTTTCTTGTGTCTGATTTTTGCCGTGTTGTTTTGTGCCTCGGGGAAGATGGAGGTTTGCATCGGCGAAGCTCGGATGTGATCGCGTAGTTTCTGGCGATCGGTGGCGGCGGCGCGAGGTGTTTTTGGTCGATCGTTTGGGTTCCTGGAAGTGCTTGATTGCTCGTTTTTGATTTTCAGGCGAGATCGTCGTGCTGGGTGGTCGGGACGAATATAGGAGACGTCGGCGACTTGTTGGTGGTCGTAGCAGCGATCGAAGCAGCAGCGTTCGGTTGTACACGTGTACGTGTATCCTTGTGTATGTTTGTTACTGTGTTGTTTCGAGCTCGGGGAAGATGAAGATTTGCTCGAAGTCGCACTCGAGTTATCGGAGGGAAGTGAATGAGTGTTTGGCTTGGGGTTGGATCGGGTATTTTTGCTGTGGGCTCGGGTTTTTCTTTTGTAATTAAACAAGTTTTTAAAAGCAATAGAAAATGGAAGTAAATTATTAACATAGTTTAAAAGGCAAGGAAAATAAACAAGTTTCAAAGAGAAGATTGTACAAGTTTTCAAAGCTAATTATTACACAAAAGTATTTATCAAGTTTCAAAAAGTTTCAAAAATTTAGATTATAAAATCAAATGTGTTTTGAATTTAAGTTGATTTGATTTGAATAATTATATATTAGGATAATAGTAAATTAATTCCTAAGTATTTTCAAATGGAATTTAATAATGATTGAATTTAGTAAGTGATTAAGATAAGTGTATTAAAATTTAATTAAGTAATTAATTAAGGTAAATGGTTTATCTTTAATTAATTAAAGTCTTGAGTAATTAAAGGATAATTAATTAATGTGAATAATTAAAGGATGATTAATTAATTTCATTAATTAATTTAAAGTAATAATAAATGGTTTTTAATTAATTAAGTTAAGCAGGATTTAAAAGTAATTAATTTATTTGTGTTAATTAAATTAATTAGAATTTGTATAACTAATTAATCTTGCTTATGGATGATTAAATTATATTGAATGTTTGGATTGATTAATATCTCTAATCTGATAATTTGTGTTGTTCTGTGATATGATATGCTTGGATTAAACTCAGATAATGTGGGTTATCTATCTGTTATAAATTGTTGTGTGAATATGTTATCTTGTATTTAAAATTGAATTGTATTCACTTAAACAACTTGGATTAAAAAGATGGTATTGAATTCGAAGAGGCCGGGATCAGATATCAGCGATATCCGAAACCACTTAGATTAGTAATCTATAATTCTTTATAGATTTGATTTGTAAATCAAATAGGCTGGAATGGAATAAATTGAGTAATCTGGACCATTGAAACTAAGTAACGGTACTTAGACATTATTTTGTGAAATAAGTGTTTGGCTACAGAATGATTAAAACTCATAGTGATGAACGAGTTACCCTGGTTTTCGAAGAAGTTTTACAACCTTAGTATTGCAATTTAAATGGGTTTACTCACGCTGGTTTCCAGCCTGACTCGGGTGTTGCTTTATTGTAATGCTCGGGTTAGATCGAGTATTACAGATTTTCAGATTAGGACGTTCTGGAGCTCAGGAGGCGAGCTGGATGGCAGGGACGTATTGAGTATATTCCGCTGTGTATTAGAACTTGTATTGATTGTATTCAGGGACAAGTTATTATAACTGTCTAGTTTATTTGTGTATGATTGTACTCTGATATATTGTATGTAAATTGACATTTACAGCTTTCTTTGTGTAAATGCTACTATTTGTGTATTATATTTTGATCTGCTGTGAATATGAGATTCTGTGTTTTGTTCTCTGTTTCTTCTTCTTCCTCTTTTCTTCTTTACCCTAACAATCTGGAATATTCGACGTTCGATTGCTCGGCATTTCTACAGTGAACGTATTAATGTCGAAATTTCGGGTCGTTACAATCGACTTGCCTCAAAAGATGATGGGTGTGTACAACGTGTTCCACGTATCTTACTTGCGAAAGTTTGTGCACGGCTCAGGCATGATTGTTGAACCGAATCAGCTAGGTGATATTGAGATTGAACCAGGAGCATCGAGACCTTATAGGCTTATTCGTATCATCGGACGTGATATGAAGCAGCTTAGGAGGATGACGATAGAGTTGGTGAAGGTTCAATGGAATGAAAGAGAAGACGATTATATTTGGAAGATCAAGGAGAGCATGAGGACTGCCTATACAAAGCTCTTTACTTGGTAAGACTTTTGTTTATCACATTTACTTTCACTCTAATATCATTTAGGATAGTCTAGTATTCTGCATGCTAGGGTAGAGGTAGATATCACTTATTGCTTTTATATGTATGTTTGATGTTTGATATGGATGCTCGTGGACGATAGGCATGCGAGATAGGTATGTTTGATTTTACCTTGTTTGAGTTGGGGATTTCGAAGGCAAAATTCCTAAAGGGAGTGACTGTAACGACCATATTTTACGTATCAGACGACCGTAGAATATTCTTTTTAAATCCATATGAGGTTGTATGACTCTATAACTTTGGGAAATGCCTATTAATGACATTTCCTATCTTTAGAATTTTTCCAGATGATTTTATCCTTGAAAACTTGCAATGACTATAACTTTTGATAAGTGTCAAACTAGCATCCAAAACCACTTCCATTGAAGAGATATGATAGTTTCCCTTTCCATAGAGTTGTCATAATGGCGATTTGGACTTTCTAGCTGAAAGAGATGGCTGTATGAAGATTGACAGTTTTTAGTGTAACTTGGCGGATAATTAATGAGTTTGGGGGCAAGCCCACTAACCCATTTCGGGTTCGAAGGCTATAAAAGGCTGTACCATTTTTCCTAAATCACTTTTGCACCTTCTCAAATTGATCTACACCTCATTAACCAATTCTCTACCCAAAACATTCTCATTTCTCCTCCAAATCAAGTCTAAATCATAGATTAGTGATAGATTACTAAGTGCATTCATTAGAGATCTTCAAATCTACATTTTTTGTAAAGGAAAAAAATCTCATCTCGAGTGTCTACTTTCGGATCTACCTCAGTTTGCGTGCAAAACTTGGATTTTTAGGGTTTTGCTGAGTAATTTATCATCTCTCACCTTATTATATATGTATTCATATGTTTTGGCATGTTTTAAATTCATTTTTAAAGTAAAAATTATGTTTTGGAACTGTTTTATAAGACAAACCTGAAGTAAAACAAATTTGAAGTGTTTCAAAGTATTGTAATAATGTCAATTTGATGTTTGGTTACCTTGATGTATGTTAGGCTCTATTAAGGACATATTATAGGATGATTTGCAATGAATTGTTGTATGTTTTCATGCTTGAATGTTGTTTGTCGCATGTACAGTGTTTGCTTATATACTTGAAAACGCTCATCAGAGCAACTTAAAGTAGGAACCGTGAAACCAGACTTTGATGGATTGACTCGAGGTTGTTGAAAGTTGTATCGTTGCATACAGATTACACAAGGGTCGAAGAACGGAGCATAGCGGTGAAATCAATGTGAAATTGAGAAGTGGAGATGCTACATGACTTTGGTTCGGTGGGCTTAGTTCGACATTAGTTGGCTTTGCTTCGACTCTGAGATTGGGAGGATTAGCTCAGGGTGGGAATTGGATCGGTGGTCGAGCAGGGATGTTAGTCCAGTGGGTGACTGGTTTGGTGGCTGAACAAGGGAGCCTGTTCGGGGGGTGTGGTTACAATAGTTGTTGAGTGCTTGGTTCGGGTTTTTGAACCTGGCTCGGTTCGGTCAAAGGTTTGGGCCGAACAAGGGTGGTATATGGAGTTCAGCTATGGGCTTCGGGTATGGCATGGACACACTTCGTGGTAGAGTTTAAGGTTGCTAGGTGGTCTTGGGTGTTGGCTCTAGGTAAGGATGGAGGACCCCAAGGTGATTCTGAATGACTTGGGATTGCAACCAATGAAGGGTGACGATTTCGACAACTCGATGTGGCGAGTGACTATGAGATCTAATGGTGAACCGAAAGGACGAGTTCTGTGTGATAGCTCGTAGAGTAGAAGATGAGGTTGTGATGCTCATTATTGGGACAAGGCAGTCTATGTGTACCTAGGGTAGTCTGTGTGTACCCATGTATTTGGAAGTCTGCGTGTGGCCAGTCCCTAGCCGTCTGTGTGGGTATGATTTAAGCATCTGTAAGGTAGTTCTACTATATGTACGTGTGCTAAGGGATTGATGGATAACTCTATGGTTGTGATGCTCATTTTAGGACAGGGTAGTGTGTACCCAAGGTAGTTTGTGTGTACCCATATCTTGGACGTTTGCATGTGTCCAGTCCTTTGCCATCTGTGTGGGCAATAAGTTGAGCATTTGTAAGATTTATCGTACATTTGAAGCACTTGAGTGAGAGATGCAAGACTGTGTAATGAATGCTATGTTTATTGCGTGCTTAAAATGTTGTGTGATACCCCTATGCCCTTATATTTCACATGTGATAGTAGTTTAGCATATACCGTGTTTATGTGCTAACTCTTTGGATGCAGAGATAGGTCGGGTACGGTTCTCCATACTCTATGTCCATGTTTACTATATACCGTTTTTATAGAATTTTGAGATAATGTATCGTCCACATCAGATTGTTGTCTGACTCAAGGTTTTATGATTTGCTTCGTATCACCTTGGGTACCCTTAAATGAGTAGATTAGGAAAGACAAGTCTGGATAGTATATAGAGTTGTACGAAGTGCAAATAGGAGACTATGCTTTCATATATTTATATTTTGGAGCTTACCATCGCTTATATTCCGCTCTATAGTACCATGAAGCTATGTTGGTACTAGTATTTTTGAGAGATAGCATAGAGCTTATTTTGAGGATTTGGGATGCATAAGCTTTTTATTTTAGTTTTTGTATAGTCTGTAAACTTGATGCACTTTGATGTTCTTATCTATGGTTCATTTAATCATATCACTATCTCGCATGTTTTATATTTATGTTATTATATTATGTTTTGTCTATGCGCTGTGCGATATCTACATGTTCTATGTACACTCTTGGCCACCGTCTCCCATCGACGTGTACCTCCACGACGCACTATTCAGGTTTCTTGGATATTGGAGATGTAGGACGGTCGTCACACGTATTGCACTAAGTATTAAAGATAAACACCACTAAAGTTTCGTAGCATATAATTACATAAGAAAACTATTGTTAAAGTTAAATTTAAAATTATTCCAGTTCAGTATTTTATATTTTTATGTTAAAGCTCAATTTGTAACATTTCAAAAATTGAAAAAGCATATAAACATTGATAGGACAATATTAATTACTTCCTAATTTTGAAAATAAACACCTATGCATGGTGAGAAAATACGTAAATCCAATGTTGAAATTAATAATTAAAGCGATCATTTAAGTAACGATTTTCTAAGAAAAGTATTGTTTATAAAGATAGAAAGTTAAACGAATAAAATATTAAATTTATCTTTGTGAAATAAAACCACGAAGAATATATATTTAGAAAAATGTGGTACTAGGGTGAAGACGTTGACTTAGATAAATAAAATGCATATTTATATTTGTAAAACAAGATTGTAAATAATATATATCTACAAGAAATAGTTTGTGCTACTAAGATTATTAACAAATAAAGCATCTTTATTTTTAATAATAGTTGTAATATCTTTGCTGCCATGACTTTTTGGTGTAAACGTAAACTTTCTAGACTACCCATTAAACTGATATAATATAATATTTCTCTTTCCAAATTTATCGCGTTAGATTTGTACGTCCTTACGGAGTTAATGGTCGTAATATATTCGATCTTTTGCTTAGTCAATAGATTTGTATGCTTTACCCAGTCAATAGCCGTAGAGTTTATTCATTTTTTCCCACCTATGCATGAGTACTGTAACTATCTTACTGCTCTAAGTTTATTCTATTTTTTTCTTCCTGTAAGTTAGTAGCATAACTATCGTACTATATGCTTGTATGAAATAAAGCCAAATGTACCCCTACCTTTTGCCTATGCTGCACAAGTACAATTAGCATAACCCCTACCTTATGCCTGTCCACAAATTGATGTTTCAACAATACCGTACATTTTATATTTTAATAGTAAATATATTGTATTTATTCATTCTTTTGCCTACAACAACATAACTCTTATCTATATTCAGTACTAGAATTTATATGTTAGGAGTACTACACGTTTTGTATTTTAACAATAAATAAATTTAGGGAGAAGTATTCACGTATTTTTTCGATTTGTGCTTTATACATTCAAAAAAGGGCATAGTTAAAAGAATACAAATTGAATTGGAGCATTTCACCATAATGACAAACTTTGCAGTCCAATTAGTTTTTAGGACACACATTTAAAGAAATTACTTTTAAGGCCAAAATCAGTAGAATAATTACTTTTAAGGACAAAGTTAGTAGTCCACTTACTTTCAAGGACATAATTTCATAGGTTTTTAGGTCGTAGAAACTAATTATTTTACGTTTTGTCCTTGAAAGTAATTATTTCAGTTATGTGTTCTAGAAACTAATTCCAACTAATGTGTAACCCGTGCGCTGCACACGGTAATGTTTTTGAAAAATAATATTTAAATTGTAATTATTGTTAAAAATTGAATTTTGAAGCACTATATGATAAACTTATTGACATAAATAAATTTATAATTTAAAATGACATACAATACTCAGATGTAGGCAGAGGGTCGATAACTATATATTTTTGTCGGAATTATTGTCCTAACACGTTATTAGCAATATATAAATGGATATGTGTATTTTATATATATACAACTATATGATAAACTATCACTGTATATGTAAATAGTCGATGTTATGTGATACGTGTATTTTTTATATAAATGGATGAAAAAATTGAATTTTCCATTTCTATTAATATGACTATCGTATATATAATTTTAATGATTTATAATGAAATAATGAATATTACATAATTGAATATATTTAAATATTTTAAATCATTGATCAACTTAACTAATTAAATATATGGAGTTGAAGTTAGAAAGGAGGGAAAAAACTTTTATTCATCATCTGAGATTTCAGTTAGTAAACCTTTTTTTTAACTTAGCAGTTAATCTTAAATTTCACTTTGTTGTAAGAGTGTCATGCTTACAACTTCAATATTTGCAAAAAACAAAAAAAAAGATTTGTAGCGTTAATTTGAGTTATGAGTTGGGTAAGTTTAATATCATGTTGAAAATGAGAATGTCGACGTAATCTAATTTGCATTAGAGTAATCCGTGCTTTCATATCTCAATGTTGTAAAACATAAATTTATCCTTTAAAAGTTGTAGAAAAAAGAACTTTTGTACTACAATGTATGATATTTTTGAGATAAATGAATTATAAATTAAAAATATATTATTGTTTATGTTTACATATTATGGTATGCGATTCATATATCTTTATATATGAATAAAAATAACATTGTTTTCATCTTCGCTTATATATATGAATGTTGTATGCATACTTAAATTGGTATATTTTAAGATTTATTAGATGAATTAATAAATATTAGCAAATTGAATTTATTTGAATGATTTAAAATAAAGATTACGTAATCGGTTAAATACATGGATACGAGTAAAAAAGTACTATGAAAGAATCGAGAAGGGTTTGCAAGTAACTATGGAAATTTAAAATATAGGTGTTTAAAGTTAAAAATATATTTTTCCTGTGCAATGCATGATAACTTCATTGAGATAAACGAAATATAAAATAAATATGTTATTATTGTTGATGTATATAATGTATGCTATGTGATTTACATATCTTTGTATGCAAATGAAAATTTTGTTTTACCAATTCGTTGATGCTACTATGGTATACTATTGAAATTGTCATATTTTAGGATTTACATGACGTATCGAATATTACTTAACCGAGTTTATCAAATGGTTTAAATTTAGAATTACGTAATTAATTTAAATGTATGGACTTAAGTGTAAAATAATAGAAGAGAACTAAGAAGGCATTTGTGAATAATTATAGAAAATTTTAAAAGTATGCATTTGATTATAAATTAGCATTAGAATAAGTATAAAGTGATAAATTATAAAAATTTAAAACAAAAATATCTAGAGAGAGAATTAAGGAGGATAGAGAAAGTTCCTACAATTAATAAGAAAGCTTGAATTTCTTCTGCTTTATTATTATTTAAAAGATTGCTAAAGAGGCCCTTATGGCTAATTTCCACAATTTTTAATATTTTGAATTTCCAAACCAAGTCAATATATCTCTAATATTACGGATCAGTGTGCCTACTCAAATATCATAATCTGACCTCTTTTAAATATTGTGCCACCTTTTTTGTCTTCAACACAATAATCAGTTACCATCTTCTCCATTTCAACCTCTCCAATCACACTAACTCATTTAAATATTCTCGAGATCTCTCTAATCAATGAAATGTAAGTATATTTTTACTCTATTCTATGTCATAGGATGAAAAAAAACTTCAGTTGCATGCATATATATTGTGTCATCGGTTAACCTCTTGATTGGAATTATATAAATATTAATGTTCAATACTATTTTTAAAGAAGTTTAAAGATCACAATTAATGTTTGTGCAGTATATTATGTTGATAATATGCTCCTCCAATGTAGCAAAATAACTTACATCAAATTCATGCATTAGTGCACCGACAATATAGTAAATTTACAGTAAACAAAAAATATAAAAAGAAATATTTACAGAATATTTAGCTCTTACCATTTTTTAGCTATAATTTTATTTTACGTATAATAGCGCTAATTATTAGATTTTATGTATACCAATCTATGATGTGTTACATGCCTATGATATTTTTTGTTTCTCTTCTCTCTGATATTTAGTTAAAAAAGATTCATTTTTTTCATGCTCTTTTATCGATTAATTTAAATTTGTTTAGAGCTATTCTCTATCTAGCACAAGAAAAGTTATGGTTGAAGATATTTTTTGATGTTCAACAACAAACAAAACTGCACTAGAGAAGATAGTGAACGAATCAAAAATCTAATTTCTATTAAGATCCTAAAAGTATGTGCTTAATAATATCCACCTTCAAATAATTTTATCTTATGATACATAATGTAAAGTCATGCCAATGTATTGATTTTGTATTATCAATTCCTAAAAATATGCGCTTGATAGTATCTTCCTCACGTTGCCGATGCATTGATTTTATATTACCAATTCTTCTGTCCTCTTGTTATCAGTCTTTATATGTCTTAAAAAATCATAATTATTCATCACAACAAAATAACAGATTAGTGAGATGCATCATATTATATGAATGCATAATGACGAAAAATAAATGATTGAGAAATGTGGCACACGGGGGACAAGAAAAAGGAGTACAACATAATTGAAATATGCTTGGAATAAGCTTGTTTCTTATTTATTTGCTTAATGGTTAAAGATCACCATCTACCCATTTCAATTTGCATATTTAAATTTATCATTCTCATAGGTAAAAAGGAAAAAAAACCTAACAAAATAATGTTAGATTTGTTATTGACCTTAAAAGTTATGCTACTTAACGTTCTTAATGCAATAGCTGTCACTGTAAAGTAAAATCCAAAGAAAAAAAAAAAGAAATCATTAATGTTTTCATAAGTTTTCTTTTTATTTCACATTTATATCTCATTGATGGAACCATTATCATCTCTTAATAATCCAGCATTTTAGTGCATTACAATTGACCGAAGCAAATCAAAAACCAAACAACGGACGTCGAGCAATCCGATAAACACAAATTGGCACATGATAACGCATTACCTTCCAGAGCTAAGATAGTGTAAGACAATGTAATGATCCGACTTTTCAACCCTCAAATGTCGACATTAAATACATCCACGGTATTTGTGTGCCAAACAACCAAGTGCCGGAAAGATAGAAAGTTAGGGTAAAAGAAAAGAAAATAAAACGAATAAGAAATAAAGAACACAACACCAGAATCTCACAGTGGAATGATCGTATATAACATCAAAAGAACAGTACAAAGGGTTACTCTGAATACAGGAATATCAGAGTTACTAAAGCCTAAGTACTATCGTTTGCCTGGACAACTATAACAACCTATCCTCACATATGCTGATATACAAAAATGCAGCGGAAATAAGAACACTATGGTTGATAATCCTTCAGCTCTTCTCCATAAGCTCCAAAGCTAAATCTGGAAATATACACGGGGATGACTTGAGCATTATAAGAAAATAACATCCGGATCAGTTTGGTAAACCAACGTAAGAAAACTCATGAAACATGGAACAAGTAACAGTAACCATTGAGACCGTACGAATTTCCGTAATGGTTTTTCCCTTAAAAAACCAACAATTTATTAAGTTTAACATATAGTGATATGATAGATAATGTCTAGGGTGTAGCACATAAATCATATCAAATAGTTGAGATGCTTACATTGGTCACACCATAACATATTTAGGGTACAATCAAAATTGATAAGACATGTTCGCGTATGTATTTTCCACCGGAGACATCTCTAGATAAACTGAGGTCAATCTCCTGACAAGGGTCAGAAATTACCTTCCAAGCATCGTATATCTCTAGATAAAATATACCATTAAGGTAAACACAACTAGCTCACGCACGAGCCTATAGAACCACGTGGAACCAAGTAACATCAACTACCATTGGCCAACAATCGATAAGCATCTCTATATATGGAGTTGATATACCCTATCGTGGGTTAGCAAAACCCCAGGTTGTGCTAACTATTCTTTTTTTAGTCATTTCCGATGTCGAGGTTAGGTTCGACATCTTTCACATGAATCTTCATTTCTCAAACAGGACACGAATCTCCAAATGGATTCCATCACCTAGAATAGATCGCGAATCGCTACATGGATTCAAGCATCTTGAACAGAACTCGAATCTCCACATAGATTCCTGCATAAGTCTTTCAAAAAATGCTAACGCTGTCATCTTTCTTGGAATACTCCTTAAGATAGGCAGTCCTACACGGTAGCGTCGTTTGAAATGTTAATGCTAACCTCTTCCTTGGACTTAATCTTAGGATTGACAGTTCAACTCTATAACATTTCACTTCACAACCGCTTCCAAAACATAGAATTCGTATACTAGTTTTGAAGTGGTATTCGATAAGTAAAACACTTACCAATCTCGGTTTCTTCAAAACTAATTCAATGAAATCATAGTTAACTCAATTCTGGTTTTTTCAAAAGTAAGTGAAAGCTAGAGACGTTTCGTACCAATACTCCTCCATGGGAGTCCTTATTGATATGAAATCGTGAAGCCTTTTGATAACTTCTTAAGTCATATTTGGTCAAGTTCGATAATCAACTAATCGATTATCTAGTCAAAAACAATTGTTTATACAAATCACGATTCATACGCTTAACTCGTTTTCGACATTCCAACTTAACTATTTCTCAACCAAGAGTGAAGCTAGGTGAGTTAGATCACTGGTTGCATCAAATCCTTGCCTAGACACTTCATTCTTGAATCTCACAAATAGATAAATCTACCCTAATGATTTACATAAACAAGAAATAAATCAACACGATTAATATGTTTTCGACATTTTCCAACTTACTATTCCTCGACCAAGAGGGAAACCGGTAGGTTAGAGCTCTATTGCTCCATCCCTACTCGACATCAATCTTAATTCTCACAAATAGATAAGCCTTACTTCATCGGCTTTTAGTGTTAAACATAGTTAATTACTTTTCAAACAAGTGGTTAAACAATTAACCATTCGGCATTTAGCAATTCTAACCTCTTTTCGAAAACATTTATATATACTTTTAAAATATTTGAAAATACTTATAATAGGTTTTAAATTATTTATCCAAAATATTACTTTAAAATAACAAGTTTGTAAAATCTATAAAACTTGGAAAAGAACATGTTTTGTTATAAAAACATCTTCTTTAAAAATTCACAATTAATTCTTAAAAGTTCATAAAGACCTCAAACTACTTTTAAAAAATAATAGTTAGTAAACACTTGTAAAAAGAATGAAACAAAATACTTAAACTTAAATATCTTTTCAAACCCTTAAAGTCAAAAAATCGAGTCTAAACGGGGCAGTTTTGCACAAGCGAAATTTTGGTCATTATCAATATGTTCGTTAACTTTTTACTATCCAAGATTTTAATAGCAATAAACATACATATAAAACATTTTAAACATGGAGAGAAACCCCTAAGGATCTCTTTACAAAGTTCCATAAACAATGCAAAAACAAGGCAATTCTGAACTGCATCTATAGTGACTATCGCTATAAGTGCACTTTCAAATTCGAGTTATATTCAAACCTATGTTCAACTACAACCTATGTGCTTTATTCCAAAACCTTGCTATATTTCATACAAGTCCATTCAAGTTCGTTCAATTCCATTCAAGTCCATTCATATGTCACTTGTTTTTTAAGGCAAGAAGTAAAACCATTGTTTTGACATATATACATATTAATTCAACAACATTAATACAACCAAACATTAACATATACATACATACACACACACACATATGTATATATATATGATATTTTCCAATCAAAATGGAGAGTTAGTTCACCTTTAATCCAACAAACAACTAAGATCCAAGAACCCAAGTAAAACCTCCACCTTGCAACCATCTTTCCTTCCTTCTTTCCTTGCTTTTGCCCCTCCTCCTCACTATATTCTCACGACCACTCAAGATAGAGGTAGTTTGGTTTCCAAACTTCAAGATCTAACTAGGTAGGATGTTTTGTAATGCGGTAGTAAAGCTTCACTCCAAATTTGAGTTTATTTGGAGTTTATTTGCAGACATTTTTCTTTAGGAAATTATAAAGAAGAAGAAGAAGAAGCCATGAATTTTCTTACTTAAGCTTTGTGAATTTTGTGAATAATAACTAAGGGTGTGCCACTCCTTGTATAGGAAATGAATAGTGCTCTTTAAGCTTGCCTTCACCCCCCTTCATGCCATGGAAGACTCACCTCCCCTTTAAGTCACTTCTCCTTTATGCTAATTACCATTATACTCCTCTTATGATAATATCTTTTATCCTAAATGAAGCTTCTAGAACCTTACAAGCTTTATGAAGAGGAGAGTGTATTATTAGTTGCTAATGTGTTTATTTGATCATTAGACAAGTGCACAAGAATTTGAACAACTTATATCGATCAAAAAATTATTTACCGATAAACCGATTTTCGGTCACATTATTGATTTTTCTTCGAATAATATATTTTTGTAAACAAATTTCAAAAATAAGTTTCTTATCATTATTTATTAATTATGTAATGTTTATCAAAGGTTATAAAATCATATTTATAACACTTAATTATATTTCAAAACGTTTCGATATTCGAAGGCGAAGTGTTCGAATTTCAGGGTCGCTACAAACAATAAATGAGTACAAGAACAATCACGCACATGTGCATGTTACAAAATTTCAAAAAAGAGGACTACCTTATGCTCGTATTCTTAACATATTAGATGATGAAGATAATTTCATAGCCTGGATGATTATGATGTTGTTATAAGAGTATAAATCATGGACCATAATGAAGAACTAAAATTATATTGTTATTAAATGGATTCTTTATGGACCATGCAAAAGACATTGACCAAATTCATTATATATAAAAGATGGAAAATCCAAAAGGATTACCCAAAACAATTTTCTTCGACTACCTTCAGGGAAATGATGCATATCTCATCTATAGGAGGCAAGATAATGGTAAGAGCATTGCATTAGAGCATGACAATGATTTTATCGTTGACAAATCGTTGGGTTGTCCTATTTAATACATGGTTGTTCAAAAAAAATGATTGTCATATTATTGTCGAAGTTAGCAGTAGTATCAAATCTATGAAATATTTATACAAATATGTCTACAAAGGTCCTGATCGTGATGCGATTGAAGTTCGTCCAAAAAGTGAGTACGATTAGATTTAAGAGTTTCTTGATGAAAGATGAATATGTCCTCAAGAGTCCTTTTGGATAACTTTTGAATTTTCATTGCATACAATTTATCCTTTGATTCAACGATTACAAATACACTTACCAAGGCAACATGTCATGTATCATTCTAATAAAACAGTGTTTGATATTTTGTTGGATGAGAGCCTCTCTACAGCGATGTTAATTGAATTCTTCAACCCAAACTCGCAAGATACTGAAGCACGATAATATTTATATCATGAATTTCCAAAGAAACACAAGTAGGTAACAGATATAAAAAACTGGAGATGTAGGACATCGTCAAAAAAGAAATAAGATAGATTTATAGTGTTTCTTAATCAAAAGAAGAACATTACTACTTAAGAATTCTTTTGAATTATGTAAAAGGACAAACCTCATTTGACAATCTGCTCACAATCGATGGTGTAAAATATCCAACATTTTATAAAACAACAGAGAAGATGGGACTATTAGAGGAAGATCAAAACATTAGAGCATGTTTGCATGAAGCATCAGCCACACGAATGTCATCATCTTTGAGAAGATTATTTACTACGAACTTGGTTTACTATGCAACGGTAGGCATTAGAAGATTATGTGATGAATATTTCTACCACATGATAGAAGATTATCCGAATTCATGTATAACAAGTTGAGTTATACTTGAAAATGGTCTTTTAAAAGATCTTAATCTTTTGTTAATGAATCATTATAAAAAAAATTCCGATTATTAGATGATCGTAATAGAGTTAAGGGTATGCCCTACTAGAAATTATGTAATTTATTACATATATCTAACTCGATAACCAATCTTATTTGAAATAAAAGGTGTTTTCTTTCTATTATAGACTTGATATAGCATGTTAATTTTATTTAATTAAAGGTATATATTTAATAGAAAATCCATAAACGGTATGTTTTGTGATAGTATTTACAGAGTGTTATAGCCGTGAGTAATGTATCATAAAAAAGAAAATATACCATTTTAAATGTTTCCAGTCAAGAGCATCGAGATTGGATATCGATGCATCTGTTGACACTAGAGTACTTAATGTTCTAAATATTGGGCACTATATTACTTATGACTGCTTGGGGGCACCAAGAGGTTATGTACTAATAGTAATTGGATAACTATGAAATGACTCACTCGAAAGTTTTCTGTTGGTTAATATAATTAAGATCAAACAGAAAATATCGATATGACTAATTTATATAGTTCTCTCGACTTGAGAATACTGTCGATCTTCAATATGAAAGCTTCGCTTTGATTATAGTCAAATCATGGCATGACGTCCATCGGGTGACTATTGTTGGTTCAAGTGGAAGTATTGGAAGAGAAGCACTATTCAAGGGAGGATTCGTCTTCTTAGTTACATGAGGTTATTATCACGGTCAACTCAAAGTCAAAATTTATGGCCAGAGCATTACAATTAATAATAATTATTATTGTTAAACCAACAACTTTGTATTAGGATTATAAAGTTGAATATAAACGATATTGGAATTTTGAGCATTACCAAATTCCATAAGTTCAAAGTGATATACTTTTGATGAAGAGAATTGGTGTAAATAAATGTTACAAACGATAACGCTTAACTAAAGTAAAATTGGATTTTACCGAAATCAGTAAGCGATAAATTTGGCTAAAATGTCATACAACCTCCTAAGTGACATGTGAATGTTTATTCGAATAGTTTTATACTAATCCCTGGTCGAATTTACACCTGACGAGTCACACAACCAAACGATGAATTATCCTTTGACCAAATGATTAAATTAATTTATAATGGTTATAAATTAATTAAATAAATTAATATTTATAAAATATTAATTGTAGAATTTGATTATGATTTGCTGAATAAATATTGTTAGATACATTTATAATAGTTATAAATATATCAATCGATACACGATATCGATAAGCTATTAAATTGGATTTAATTGTATAACATTCTATTTGCGTTCTAAATGGGTTTAAAAGCCCATGAAGGGGGCTATAAAATTCAGCCATAATGAGGGGTTAATGCACCATAGATTTTGAGATGGAGGGCTAAGATGGAAGAGAATTAGTAAGAGATGCTAAGATCTTGATCCTAAAATATCTCTTAATTCTCCTCTGTATAAGCATCTCTATCCTCAACCCTTAGAGGAAATTTGGAGGCCTCCAAATTTGTCTATTGCTGGCCGAATTCCTCTTTTCCATCTTCCTAATTTCTCAAGTGAAAATCAAATCGATTGATATCCAATAGCTGAAGTTCAACAATTTAAGGACTAGCACTCTACTGAATTGGATAGTTTTCAGATGGGAGAACTCATTTTTCAAGGTGTAGTTCAAGGCTTTGGAATTAAGATATGGTTTTATAAGATTATAATTAATGATTTTCAGTATAATGTTTTTATCATATATATATATATATATTATATTTTTAGTTAGGTGACGATTCTGATATGCAAGCAATGTTGTCACAAAATAGTTTTGGTTATATGTACACACACACATATATTTAACAAAAAAAAGGTTTTTTATATTACATACGCCAGGTCAGTGCAGCCATTTGTTAAAATAATACAATTTTACCTTTTATAAATTAATATATATTATTTGGCTACATATAAAATTTATAATTAATATAACATCATATTATGATTGAAATTAGTCATATAATTTCATATATAATGCATTATAGTAAAATTAATTTTCAATAATAAAAAATAATTTTTGTATAAATATTTTATTATTATTTAAATTAGTTTACTTAATACATAAATTGTATCAATTCGAAGATGTTATGAATTTTTTTTTAAATTTTATAAAATTTAGTAATGGGTAAGCTCTTAGTTGAAAAATAAAAAATAAAAAATTATTTTCCTATTTTTAAAAATTAATTGCTTAAAACGACTGAAATTAAATTAAATCAATAAGAAATTATTTTTAATCGAAAAAAATATGGAAAAAAATTATCCCTTAGAATTTGAAATAAAGTTTAAATATTAATTATGTATTAATTTTCAAATGAATTTTAAATTAAAAAATTATCTCAATCGTGTGCACATGACGTAGGATTTAACAATAAAAGAATAATCTTGAATAATTTTATTAATTAATATATATAACTATATATTTTAAATATACTTATGTATATATACATTGATTTTTTTTACTTTATTACTATATATATATATAGATAAATTATACACGTTTCGAAAAAATTGTTTTAATATTTTAAATAATTTATTTATATTTTAATAAATATATTTTAATAAAGTGTATATATATAATATTAATATTTTATTTGTAAGATTATATATATATATTAAATACACTATACATTTACATAAAATTATTTAAACAAACTTAACATATAAATATAAATATATATATATATATATAACATTTATATATACAAGTAGTAGTTTATATCAAGGTTTCAAATCTTAAATTTCGATTGCGTCTCATCTTGAGAATTTTACACTCAATATCTCGTATCGGACAAGATCTCGGGTGAGATGAGTGTTTCTTGGGTGTACATCTCGGATTGACACCTTGGATTCTAAAGTCCGTCTCGACACTATCTTGGGGTAACTTAACTTCTAGAATTGATAGTTTACATATTTTTATATTGATTGTTATGCAGATATAAACACTTTAACATACATAATTTACATAAGACTGCAATATTATATTTTCTTTTTATAATAAAGGGGTGACTGATTTATTTTATTAATTCCATGGATTCCACTCATCTAAATATTAAAAATAGAAAATATAAAACAATCTTTTATTTTTCCATACTTGTTGAAACATAAAAAAATAAAAGATTAGCAAAATGTCATTAGAGTGAAATTTTATTTGGATCAACATAAGAAGAAAAATAAATACGTAAATGAAAAATTATAACTTCGATGTGATCACATATTGAGATCCTTCCTCAAATATTGCTAGAGAGCTTAAAATCTCGAACTATATGTGTGTCAAATAAGATTTAAAAAAAATATTGCTAGAGGGATTAAAATCCAAGCACTATTTTAACTTGTTTGATTTGACTTGTTATTGAAAAGAAATGAAAATACCACTTTGATAAACTTTGATAATCAACTAAGGATCCATTTCATAGTTACACTGTATTATCGACCGAAACAACGAGTTAAACTATAGCCCATTTGTTACGATAACTTCGTTTTTATTGGAAATTTTAACGAGTAAATGACTTAAATTTCAAGATAATGACCAAAACTTATATTTAACTTATTTGTGTCAATTTAAAAGTAAATCCTTCATTGTAAATATTTTCAAAAACTCCCATTCATCTCTTTGTAAATAAATCTTGCATTTTGTAAATATTTTCATCCTGCATTTGGATTTTGTGGGTAGTATCCGCTAAAAACCCTCACAAGACAACACTCATCCTACTGGGGACATCCAGAGGTTTAACGACTTGTTGCATGCGCTCAATGCAATCGTGTTTCCTACGAAAACGAATTTATCTTAGTTTTTTGTTTCTTTATTTGAGGACGAATTAAAAGATAAGTGTGGGGGTATTTAATATGCACGTAAATGTGCATATTTTTACCACCATAATTAATCTAATTAAATTAAATAAATAATCATATCGGGTATTTTAACATGTTTAAACCAAAATTCATATTATTTCAAATCGTCGTATATTCATCTTCATATAGGGGCAAAATGGTCATTTTTGTGCATGTATTAATTTGAAAAAAATTACTTGGACATTTTTATTATTTTTTGTAGGAAATTGGATTCAAATGCAAGTGGTTTCATGAAGATATATGCATTCACAAGAGTGAAGAGAAACAAATGAAGATGGAAATAATTCATTTCATGTAACATGGAGGATCCCACCTACCCACCTACCTTGATGTACACTTAGAAGCTAATACACATGTTAACGGTCATTAAAGCTTCATGCACATTTAAATGATGGACTATCTTATTCTAATGATTACTTGGTCACCACACTTCTTAAGAGGGTATTTTGGGTAATTCCTAAAAAAGTGGATTAGGGTTTCATACATGTATAAATACCTCTTATGTTTCATGTAATTAGGCTCTATCTTCCCTTAGGCTCTCTCTTCTCTTAGGCTCTCTTCCTCTTAGTGAGTTTTAGCTTAGATTAAAAATAAAACAAAGCTTTCTTTCTCTTTTCATGGCTACTTAGCCATTTTTATCTTATGTATTTTTCCATTTTTTATGCAATGCTAATTATTGTTTCCTTTTAATTACATGTTCTTTTCCTTTCTTGTTAGTAGTATATATTTATTTTTCATGCAAGTAGAATAGCTCTTCTTTACTTTGCTCTCTTTTTCCTTTTTTTTCTTTCATGTTGCATGCTACAATTGTTGATATGATAACAATATGAGAGGCTAAACCCCTTCAATTTAGGGGTAATGAAGCTCTCTAATCATGTAGCTTAACATTTTGATTATTTATGTTCTCCTTTTGTGCTTAATGGAAACATTTGAAGTGGTTTAATGATGTTGTTTAGCTTTGAATTTGATAGTCTATGTCGTTTATAACAAATAGGCTATGCTTAAACAGTTGCTAAACACAAATTACCTCTTCATATACATATGATTATGTTAATGAAGTGAATGTTGAAATCAAAATTTGATGGTCTATATTTATAATTAATAGTTAATAGGCCATGCTTAAAATAGATTTCACTTTCAGCTTGTTGTCATTTTTCATGATAATTAGTAAGTGGTTTAAAGGGTGTGTTATAGTTCGATGGCTTATGTTGAGCTAATTAATAGCACAAATATACCATACTTATGATAAACACATCAATTAAACTCACTAATGATCAAAAAAGAGAGATGATAATTTCATATTTTGTTGAACTATGTGATCTAAAGAGTGGATTTATCTCTAAATTGTCATTTTATTCTCATAGTTTTCATTCATGTTTGTAGTTGTCAGTTTTGCAATTTTTAGTAGTTAAACAATTCTCAAATCTTTGGTTAATTTGACTGAATAGAATTTTAACATCTAACAATTCCCTACGGATCGACCCGTACTCGCCACGTACTAGAATTGTATGCCATGCGCTTGCTGTAATTTTTATTATAAATTCGTTCGACAGTTTTCTAAACCGATAGAATTACCATCGACGAACACTTATAACTTCTACTATGGGCTGACCCAGATCCAATAATGCTATCAGAGCCCGATAGCATATGTGGTCTAATTAGTCATGTTAAGGTTAACTAATTAAGCTTACAGCCCAAATAGTAGGGTATTTATAACGGTAGTGTCTAGGATTGGATTTAGGTAATTAATTACTCTACCCTACCTGGCTATAGTCCTGGCCCAAAAAAATATGTGAGCATAAAAGGTTGGCCCTAATAGAAGAGGCCTAATTTGAATTGGGCCTTGGGTTGATTTTCAAAATTGTTTGAAAACTAAAAAAAATGAGATTTTGAATTTAAAAGTCAAATTTAAAATAAGATAGAAATAATTGTAAAAGTTATAATATAATAAAATTTCAATATGTTTGAAAATATATATATTAATTTTGTACTTTTTAAAATTTATTAATAAGATTAATGAAATTAATTAATTAAATGTATATGCATGTCTTATATATTGTAGTATATGTTATGTTGTTTTACAATATTTTAAATAACATAAGTATACATGTATGTATATGAATTGAATTTAGAAACTGATAGAATTTAATTAAAATTGTTTAATTAAATAAATTAATTAAAGGTTAAATAAATAAATAAAATAAATAAAAGGTTAAAAATTAATTTGTAACACCCCGTAATTTAGTGTTAGTTATTTAATTAGTTAGTTAGTTAATTAGGTCCAAAAAAGGAAGTTGTGCAAACGATGGAATTTAACCACGAAACTTACACCATGCGTCTATGGCGAAATTCTGAGCAACTTTCATATTTGGAGCATTGCGAATGGAGTCTAAACAAATAAGTTACGGACGAAAAACGAATTCGGAACAGAAATAAATATATTAACATTTATTTAATAAATACCGGGACCCATCGGTCGACCCCCTTATTGGGCAGGTCGACCAGTACCAATCGACCCTCTTGAAGAGAGCGGTCGACCGATCGAACCTGAGGCGGCTATGGTTAGCCTTGGCTAAATGGCCCAGATTTAATATATTTCGATCGTATAGCTGTGGTTGATTCGAGTGCCTATAAATTCAGGCCTAACCCTATCTTCTCTTCTCATATTTTTCTAAAAGCAGCAGTGAAACTCTGCCATTTTCTCTTCTCTACTATTTTCTAAATTATAAAATAAAATATTTATATCTACATACATACAAATTGGAGAAGAATAAAAATCAAATAAAAGAAGAAGAAATGCGAATCAACACTACGCAATAACGAGGTTATATATATATATTTATTTATATTTCTCTTTAACCCCAAATCTCTTCTCAGATCTATAATTCTAATATACGTATATACCCTTTTGATAAATATTTCTTGAAATAAGAAGAAAATGGAGTTGAATCAAAGACTTTACTTCAGATCTGGAGATTTGGAATACTTTTAGAAGGTGGCTGGGAAATTTTATATATTATTTATGATTTTAAATCTATTTGTTGGCATACATTTGATTTTTATGCCTAAGTCAATAATATTTGTTAATTATAGGCTTAAATTAGTGTAGAAAACTATTGCCTACATATTCTTGTTTTATATCTATTTTGAAATATTGTTACACCTTGATTTGTTAATTAGTCCCAAAGATTTTTAATTTAGAATGGTGTATAGTTTTATTCTAGATCTGTACTTGGGGTGTAAAATATTGATAGGATTTTGAATATTGCCCTATTTATGTTGAATTGTAGATTTTTCATAGTTTAATTTATGGGAAGAACATCCGGTTGATTCTTACAGATTGTTATTTCTCCACATTTCATATAAAAAGATGATGTTTGATTTAATAGGAAACATATGCAAATAAAAAGGAAGAGATTTGTAAAGTACCGATTTATTCTCCGTAGTTTTCACTGTCTATTCCAAATAAAAAGAAATTATTCATTCCTTGTAATTTTAAATGGAGCCAATCTTTCCTTTTGTTATCTTTTGTTTAAACTAATTTGTGGAAATTATAACGGAGAATCTTCCTATGGAATCTAATTCCAGCAAATTAAATTTGGAAAGCATATTCTAGTTAAATATTTATAACTAGAATATATTTTGGGTAGGAGTAGGTAGTTTATAAATATTTATTGCTTTAATAAGTAAGAATAACATCTATTTATGCTTTATTTATGCATAACGTTTGCTTAGGATAGGTTATTATTAGATAGAATGAGAATGCGAATAGGAGAAATTAGGACAGGTAGTAATTCCTATTAATGGACAATAAAGTTAGGAGTTGCCAATAATTAATATGATATAAAAGATTGAAATCTCAATTGAGCAATAAACGTTAATTGAATTGGGGGTTACAATTAATTAATATGGTATAGAAAGTAGTAACTCCAATTAATGGGCAAATAAATGAGAAATGAACTAGGAGTTACAATTAATAGGTGCAAATGGATTTATGGGACCGATAAATATGGAAGATTAGATAAATAACTATGGAATAATTATAAAAGATTACTAATTGGAAATTAGTAATTGTACATAAATGTCTTAGAAATGTCCGTTAGGATTATTATGGATAAATTGACATTTATGAAATAAGCATTAGAAAGGGATTTATGGGTAATTAAGTATTTAAAGTAAATCTTATTGCCTTAAATAAACAGGGGATTAGTACACTAAGTCCAATATTTAACCTAGGAATAATACCCAGACCTAGGATATATAACCTAAATCTTGTATAGTCTTAGAATAGTTATTTGGACTTAGTAGATTAGTACGCGAGGTCAGTAAAGTCACACGACAGAATACCGCCCTTCATTCAAAGGCTATCACAGTCGTGTGTACTTACTACTGATGAGAGACATCACCAATCATAGGAACCGTGAGTATGCAAGAGTTAAGACCTACTTTAGGGTTAGAGGTATTAAGTGGTTGTTTGAGAGCCCACCTCTTTCCTAAATAAAAATATTAAATGGTCCAAATTAGTAACTAAGAGCGGTGAGGGATACCTCCAAAGGGGTTCACTTCAGGTTTGAGGTATTAAGTGGCTGTAGGGTCTTCCGCTCTCCTAAAAAGAAGTATCAGGTAACCTGGTGAGATTCCAAATTAATAATTAAGAATGATAGTGGATATCTCAGGAAGGGTTTGCTTTGGGATTGGGGTCTTAAGCGATAGTTAGATGTTACATCCATTCTTACTACAAACCGCAACAAAAAGAAATAAGATAGTACTTGGAGAATGAAAAGTCATCCTAACAACAACATGACTATGCAAAGGACATGCTTAAGGTCAACGTCACTGACCAGACCCGAATCTTCTCCGAAAATATCGAAACCACAAAAAACAAACATTGTGCACATCAAGAAGATAGAGCAGAATGCATTGACCACATTCGAAAACAAAAACCGAGCTAGAGTACAGAACCAAAGCACATGAGATTTGCACGTGGGGCTTTGAGTTAATTATATTCACATTTTGTCAAACGTCTATAGGAACAGGTCTGTACAAGCATATACTAGGGGCAACCTAAACAGCGCCACACAGAGCCAAAAGCACTCTACTGGGGCTGCATATAGGATCATCCAAACTATACTTTAATACAGACTCGACCCTACAAGCAAACGACAAACGTGAAACTCACCCTTTCCTTATCTCTCATTGACAACAACCAAAAGAAACTTTCAAATACAAGAAAGTCTCAGACAAGCTCTCAGCATAGAATGGGAAGAACTACCTCATTCTGACCTGACGTGGTAGCAAATTATGCAAGAAAAAAAGAGCAGCAGTCGAGCAATATGGTCTTAACACCAGGCGATATACACACTGCATCAGTTTTTATGCATCAACAACACGACAAGGCTCCAAAAAGGTCTTTTATTGTTCCTCTTAGGGAAGCTTTCTATTTCAAGAGAGAAGAGGCTGACCTATGTAGACCTGGGCTTCCCGCCCATTCAGGCATTCCGCTTCAAAATTGCAATCTCCCGCCAGAATCTAGGTATCCTGCCTAAGACACGTCATCAATCCAGACAGAAAGTACGAGCATCACAGATAAATAATAAGTAGCACAATCCAATGGTGAAGGTTGAAGGAAAATACGAAAGAATATTACCACCATTGACAAAGCACTTTTCATGCTACAAAAGGAAAGGCATTGGATCTTTTTTGGGGATCCTTTTCAATTATTATTGAATCCTGAGCTTTTGAAATTTTCTCGGGCAATTTCTTCTTTCTAAGAAAAAGGAAATAAACATATTGTATGCCTCAAGGCTATTAAAATCTTTTGTACAAAAATTAGTAAAATATAGTGAACTATCCCCTCGACGTAGGGTTTGCAACAATCCCGAACCACGTGAAAAATCTTCATGTCTTTGACTTTTCCGCAGTTCACTTTTATCTACTATTTTGTTCATTAATCCATTTTGACATTTCAATATACAATTGGAGTGTGACTACATGGTCGTGTAAGCATTCAGCACCATGGTTACCTCCTAAAGGCGAATCTAACCAAGCTTTGGTTCACCTATTCCTAGCTGTGAGGACAATCAACCACAAGGTTGCCTCACGGTCATGTCGAGTATGGTGAAACCAAAAATTTCACCAATAATTTTGGCGCTAGAAGGAGGGCTTGAACCTCCATCCTCCGTTATCCATTCCTCCATCCCTTAGTTCCTCGACCCTTTGTCCCTCCATTCCTCAAATCTCCCTAAAACCCCTAGTCAATCTTCGACCCTCCAATTCCATCTTCTACTTCTCCATCACCCACAGCTTACCACCCCTGCTTATCTATTGCATTGTCATGCAGTTGATAAGCAGTCATGGTGTTCTCCAAAATGGAAGCAGTGAGACCGGCAACCACTACTTGGTAGACTGACTCAAATTATTCTCAAAGACAACGACTTTGCAACCCCATCTAGTAGAGAAATGCCAAGAGTATCTTCGGATATGAAGACCCTTGCTGGCCAAAAAAGGGGAAAGCAAGCAAGTAGTGAAGGTCCAGCTCTACCTAGACCACCCCACATGTCCTTGGGATAACACTGCCAAAAGGAAGAGGAAGTGACCACCCTGGGTGCGGTGTGCCTTGGATGCATCCAGAGTATGCCTCCCCTTTGATCGCCTCCTCTTTCATCTCCACCCCTCCTCCATTACCACATAGCGGCCGCCTGAGGATTTGAGATGTGTTGGTGTTCAAGCACAGCTCCGATGAAGAAATGAGGGGATCAGAATGAAGGCTGCTACAATCAAGTAAATGGGAGCTTCCACTCCTCCTCAACCGAAGGCCAAAGGATATAGCCGCAGTATCTTCACCTTCAACAAGCACCCACTACTGCATTGAAGGGCCCAAGCCAAGAACAAAGTGTACTGAGCTGCAGATCGGCTCTGTGCAAAAAAAGTATGCATATGAATGTAAAGGCTCTGTATTATTTCTTTGTAAAAAGAAAAGTTATATAAACGCATTCATAGTTCACCGCCAGTAGTCACTGAATCAACAGAGCAGTAGGAAAGACGACAATCTCAACTTTGAGAATGGTGATATTGACCCCGCATATTTGGGCTTGCATTAACATAAGTCCAGCTTCTGATCCAAAATATTTTGCCAGACAGGATGATAAATTTCCTTGCTCTGGTATGAAATTTTCTATGATTAACAATCCTAAAGACTGGTCATAAGGATATTAGACTGCCTAGACCAGTATAAAAAACACTTATGTTAGTTAATTCGACATATTGGACATACGGATTGGACGTACAGATATTAGACTGCCCGAACCAGTATAAAAAACACTTATGTTAGTTAATTCGACATATTGGATGTACAGATTTTAGACTGCCCTAACCAGTACAAAAATTCATGCGCATTTCATTGTAGGTTGTATCACGACCCGACTTCACAATCGAATATCACTCCTGCAGTGGGAATGACCAAGCCCAAAGCATGACGATTCACTCTTCCTGGCCCACCGCCATAGTTTCAGAGGTATGATTTCACCTAAAAACAGTAATGGCACTCTCTGCAATGAGAACGGTGACGTTAGAGAAGAGTTCGGCTCAACATACCTATGACATTTCGCCCTGTAGGTTGTACCAAGCTCGTAACCGAGGACATTTCGCCCCTAGAACATTGGGTAGGTCCAAATAGGCATTTCCCCTCAGAACAGAGGTAGAACAGAGGTAGGTCATAATTTCGGCCAAGCATTTGGCTAAAGACGTTTCGCTTCACAACAGGGGTAGGTCACAATTTCGACCAAACATCTGGCTAAAAACATTTCATCCCCAAATAGGGGGTAGGTCACAATAGACGTTTCGCCGCAGAACATGGGTAGGTAAAACTGATACTTCACCCAAGAATCAGAGTAGGTCAGATATCCGGCTAAGCATACGGCTAAGGGCATTTCACCTCCCAAAACAGGGGGCAGGCTAGAATAGGGAGAAGGTCATCCCATCACTCAGCTATGGATACTTCATTCCTACAATAAGGAGTAGATCTCAACACACCCACTGCCAGAGCTAAGGCCCAACTCATGCCCAACTTGCAGCTAAGTCAATAACAGATCAGATCACACCTGTACATACCGTGAAGTCACAGCCCATCAAATCATGGATGCATGTAATACTCCTAAAGCAGATCCTAGGCGAAGGCAGACGAGTACACTATGGGCAATGTACTAACAATTAAGTACAAACCGAGGCACTACTCAACTCTCGTCGGGTATACATCAAAAAATGAGCTTTCAATACTTAGCCATGGATCTCACTATAATATTACTTGTTTTACACTTATGCGTAATTTACAAAAAAATTACCACTCAAATCGTATTACAAAGGAAATATCCCTTTCCTAAAGTTAAATTGCAAATCAAGTCCAAGTTCCAAAAACAATCTAGAAGTGACTATCCCATACCATTCCAATTTGCAAAGAATATGATATTGTGAGTTAAAACAAAACTAGCTCTCCCGTTCTGTAATCACATCAATGATTGAGAACAAGAGAGCATGCCAAGAGCCGATCTATGGTATGCCACACGAGGATCATAATCGACACCAGCCAAAACGTTGACATAATCTTCAGATCTGTATTCATAATCAGCCCGATTATCATAAAGGACAACTTAAGTCCAGGCCAAAAACATTTAAAAACGTCAATCACATGTTATCGACCAATTTATGCTATTCCAGTCCTCACTTTCTCTTTATGGAGTTCATCCAAAAGCGATGCCCTGTCTATCCCGCCCTGGGAAACCGTGGTGGAGTCCAATCGAGCCTCACACTCTAAACTATATATATTGTTTTCTAAGGCATTTATTCACCTTTTAGCCATTTTTCTAACTTTGTCGATCTCATGCCAGAGTTGCTCCTTTGACTTTTGTGCATTCTTGGAAGAGGGCCTAAGTATTCATCCTCCATAGACAAAAACGGAGAAACGCGAGTTTTTGGTGTCCCTAATTCTCCTTTGAAATAGTTCTCTAACTTTTGAATTTTGGCCTCATAATGATCCTTCACATCATTCTTCCACTTAAGAATCTCACTTGGGTCAGCTCTAGATGGAAGCTCAAGGACTGCACCCAACCAAAGAGGTACATATGAAGTTGGAGGTGCTGAAGAATTCTCCTTTGCACTCGTATGTAACACCATCTCTTCGATCCTCTTCTTTAACTTGGTATTCTCATCACTGTATATAACCCCGTAGATACTCTCAGCATTTCTAAAAAAATCTTCCAGCTTCTTAATTTTGAGCTGAACCGAATCTAGTTTCTTTCGCAAAGCATCTGAATCCTAAATAAAATGAGTTAACCAAAGATGACTGAATAAGCTTGCAATCAAATAATATATATGTAAATAGAGCAGGTTTACCGAAAGACTCATATGTTTCTGTATGAAAATATTAGCCAACAAATTTCTATATCGTAAAAGAAAATACTATCAGATTACAAAAAACATTATCCCCATCCTAAAGTCAAGTTAAATGTTACAGAAGTGTTTTCTTAATACTAAATTTATAATAACAAAATGCTAAGTATGAGCCACGGATTGTTGGGGGTCATACGAGCTCCTGCCCAGGGGTCCTCACCCAGATTAGATGTTACCTCACAACCCTCCTTATCACTTAGAAAACTTTGATCTAGTGAGGGGAAGAAAAATTCCAAAACATCTAAGGAAAGTTGTAAGAACGCTTCAACCTTCTTATTCTTAGCCTTCCCTTATTTAAGTTTGTCCGAATAGGAAGCAACCCTATTTTTAAAGGACATAAATATGCTTTTAAGCTTGTACACCTCTAATGTTGCCCTTTTTCTCGTATCATTTAAGGCCTCAATTAGCTGAGCCCTCGTCTTCCTTCTCTCATTTGTGAAATCTCCAAACAATCTCCTGGCAATAACCTTCCAACTGCCACCTTAGAGAAAGGAAGAGTCAGAGCTCATCAGAGGAACGAAATCAATGTCTAATTGAGATATTTCAATCAACCTCCTATGCTCGGCAACCTTCAGCTCACCAAGTAACATGGCAATCTCAACCGAAATGTCCTCCACTTGCTTCTCATATTTAACAATTTCTGCCCTATAGAAAATACTGTAAAGTTCTTCACGGTCTCAAGTATCCCATCCAGCTTTGACGCCGCATCTCCAGACTATACACGCAATCTTTTGCTATAATCATACTGATGCTCAAGTGCACTCTGAGCTTTGACAAGCTCTTCTCGATTGAACTTCAACTTTGTTTCAAGCCTCTCAACATCATATCTTAGTTGAGCAACATCATCCTCAGGAGCGTCATCCACCTCAATCACATAAGAACCCTTCCGGGTTGGAATAATAGTGGGGCAGAAGCATCCTAGTAACAGATATAGTTAGTACTGAATATAGTTTGGAGAGGGAGAGTGGGGTCAAAGCATTATTAAAATAAAATTTGGCCACCGAATAAGAACATAACAGATTAAGCTTCAATATCAAGACATATGTTACATCATACCAACCCAACCATATTACATAAAATTACTTAACAAAGACATAGGAGAACTATTCATTAATTGAAGATCTAAACTTAAGCCTAAACCACTCTAGATCAGGGCTATCGGAGGGGAAAGAACCACTCTATAACGTGTGTCTCCATCGGTGCAAAACAAAATAGCCGAGAGTCTCCTTCTTACGAGCCACCTGATCGGTGCGCGCTGATAACTCCATGACCTCATTTATAAGATTTGCGCAAGTTTGATCTAACTCTTGCTCACGTTTAGCAAGGCTGCCGAACTTAATCCTAGACGATCTAATGTGTTTCTCTTGAGTCTAGCCTCAAGCTCCTTTAATAGTTTAACGAACACATTCACTCTAGAATACTAAACAAAACAATAAGGTGAACACAATCATCCAAGACAAAAGATACCACATTACAATATAAACAACTAATTAAACTTAATGATTTAAGTACAATGCAAACACCAAAAGGATATCCAGGATTAAACATCTAATTATATTAGAGAAGGTGAATTAACCTTGTTTGCAAGTTGCTTTTGTCCTTCAGATTACAGTTTAACCTGATCCGTCACAGCCATCTCCTTCTCTTCATGAGAAAGATGCTTAGAACAACCAGGATCAACAATCCTTCTCACAACCTCCTCCTCCTCCTCATTCCACTTCATATGATAGTAAGAAAAAATTGAGTCTACCATGGATTCATTGTCCACAAAGTCAGGCCTAACTTACATTTTATGCTAACGTCTGGCCGTGGCACAAAAACCATAGGCGACCTTCGAAGTGAGAGTATCGAGCTTCTCTTTAGATGTCTCCAGATCCTTTTTAACTCTGGCAAGCCCTGCATCCTCCTTCTTAAGCTCACGCTCCATACCAGCTCGAGCATCCTCAATAGATATAGCCTCCCTCGCAGCCCTCTAAGCCTTCTACACCTGCTCTCGAAGTGTTTTAGCCTCCTCATCTGCCTTGACCTTAGTAGTAGCCAACACAGCATTGGTTGAAGTAAGATCAGCTTCAAGATTAGCAACCCAACTCGAAAGCAGGGCATGCATGCTCATAGATTTGCGTGCCTTCATCATCAAGGCCACAGACTACAAGAATGAGAAACATAAAACAACATAAGTGACAAACCAATTCCAAAGAAAAGAGATAAGAGAGAGAACATGATTACTCACATAAGACTAGAGCATCTGGGATTTCGAAAAAGGTAGCAAGGGGCACCTCAGAAGCTAAAAAAGGAAGAACGAAAGGATCTAATGTAGACATCCCCACCTTCTTCATCAAAATAGATGGGGAGACTTCAGATGCGGCCAAACCACTAGCACCAGGTGTAGATTCTCCCTACAAGGAAGAACAAATCTGTCCTGAAGATACAGGAACCTACGAAACAAGAGTATCCTTATTGGGAAGTAGTGGAGTGCTCCCTGAAGCGCTCAGTTTCTTGAGAGGAATGGAAGGATTATCAGACCCTTCAAACAGCTTCTTTAAAGCAGCCTCCTTCTTCTCCTTTGCCTCCATTGATCTGCTAAGTCTAACAATATACTTCTATCCATGTTATCTACAGGAAGAAAGATAACGGAGTCAGGATCATAGGTGTGGAAACCCTAAAAAAAGTTACTTATACCCTGAATTTTTGGTGTGGATGAAGCATGCTTAAATATTCTTCTAGAAAATATGTGATTTGGATGCAGCAAATCGTGATCTTTTAGTTACGATCCAATAAACAACTTAGGTATATTCCTAACATCCTCAGGCAAACCCTCAATCTGACGTCTATGAGACTCATACAGTCCTTTATTTGCCTCTAAGGAGATGGGTGAATATAATAATAATAGGAAAAGGAAGGGAACCCATCGTTACTCGAAATAAAGATATAATATGAGAGCCATAGTTCGGTCCTACTAGGGGCTCCATCCAAAAACGCATCCTTAGCCTGAATGTAAAAGAAACCCTTATTCCCCTTTCCAGGACTTCTTCTAACCTCGGAAAGGAATCAGAGTTCCTCGCCGGTAAGGTTAATTCCATTTTCGGCATAAAGGATAAACATGGCCAAAGCAAAGGTGTAAGAATTGAGGGCAAGTTGAACTGGAGCGATACCCAAGGTGACAAGCCATTCACGGAATGTCCGATGCATTAGAAGAAATAATCCACTCCTAATATGCTCGGGAGTAATGGCGATGTAACCCTCCAATGGAGTGTTCATCCGCTCATGAGATTCCAAAACTCTAGGTGCATACCCATGGAATTCGAATTACTTAAGGATGCTAATGGCATCCTCCAAGCAAGTAATTTCAGAAGCTGGAAACGACCAAGAAGAATTAGAAGAATCCATGCCAAAACCCTAGGTATTATTTCAAAGGTTGTTCGAGCGAGAGTTAATGTGGCTTTTCTTATTCTCAACCTGCAGAATTACCCCTAAATTTGAGAATTAGTTCGACTCTTTGCAAACAAGAAGATAAAGAATTTTTTTGGGGAAGATGAAAAAAGAAAAATGCGCACCTAGGTTTGAATTATAGCCACATGATTGAAACGATCAAGTATTAAGTGAAACATGGATTTGACGTAGAAAGTAATGAGTATAAATGACTTATGAAAAATCCGCCTAGAAAAAAAAGGAAAATTGAACAACTGTTACAAGATGGTCCAATCAGACACTAACAAGGGTACTGAAACATTAAATGCACTTACAGCGAAAAAGACTTATTCCCAGTGTCGAAAAGATATATTAGACAAGACTAAGTGGAGATACAAACCAGGTACATAAGGAGACAAGTTTACTTCGACCTGCAATCGCCGCAGACTTAGGAGGCAAGTGTTGCACCCATTCTAACCATGAACCGCAATAAAAAAATAAGATAGTACTCAGAGAATGTGAAGTCATGCTAATAACAGTAGGACTAGGCAAAGGATAGGCTTAAGGTCAACGCCACTGATCAGCCCGAATCTTCTCCAAAATATTAAAATCACACAAAACAGACGTTGTGCAAATCGAGAAGACAGAGCATAACGCACTAACCAATTCAAAATCATAGACCAAGTTAGAGTACAAAACCAAAGCATATGAGATTAGCACATGGGGTTCTGAGTTAACTATATTCACATTTTGTCAAACATCTACAGGAACATGTATGTACAAGCATATACTGGGGGCAACCTAAATAACGCCATATAGAGCCAAAAGCACTCTACCAGGGCTATATACAAGATCATCCAAACTATACTTTAATATAGACTCGATCCTATAGGCAAACGACAAACGTGATGCTTGCCCTTTCCTTTATCTCTCATCGACAACAACCAAGAGAATAATTCAAATACAAGTAAGTCTCAGACAAGCTCTCAGCATAGAATGGGAAGAACTACCTCATTCTGACCCGACGTGGTAGCAAATTATGCAAGAAAAAAAGAGCAACAGTGGAGCAATATGGTCTGAACACTAGGCGATATTCAAAGTGCATCAGTTCTTATGCGTCAACAACACGACAAGGCTCCAGAAAGGTCTTTTGTTGTTCCTCTTAGAGCAACTATCTATTTCAAGAGAGAAGAGGCCAACCTATGCAAACCTAGGCTTTCTGCCACTTTTCAGACATTCTGCTTCAATATTCCATTCTCCCGCTAAAATCAGGATTCCCCACCTAAGACACATTATCAATCCAGGCATAAAGTACAAGCATCGCAGATAATGACAAGTGGCACACTCCAATGGCAAAGGTTGAAGGAAAATATAGGAGAAGATTACCACCATCAATAAAGCACTTTCCATGCTATAAAATGAAAGGCATTGGATTTTTTTCGGGGATCCTTTTCTACTATTTTTGAATCCTGAGCTTTTGGAATCTTCTCGGGCAACTTCTTCTTCTTTCTAAGAAAAAAGGAAAAAAAAACCTATTGTATACCTCAGGGCCATTGAAATCTCTTGTACAAAAATATTAAAAAATAATGAATTATCCCGTAGACGTAGGATTTGCAGCAATCCGAACCATGTAAAAATCTTCGTGTCTTTTACTTTTGTACAGTTCACTTTTATCTGCTTTTTTGTTCATTAATCCCTTTCGATATTTTGACATACAATTGGTGTGCAACTACCTGGCTGTGTAAGCATTCAACACCACAGTCACTCCTAAAGGCAAATCTAACCAAGTTTGGCAATCAACCATAAGGTTGCCTCACGGTCAAGTCGAGTGTGGTGAAACCCAAAAGTTTCACCAACATTAGATTATAAGGTCCACCTCTTTTCTATAAAAGAAGTATTAAGCAGCCCAATGAGATTCCAAGTGATGTCAGCTAGATAGTACCAGTGAGGAGACTACCTTGGGTTAGGTATTAAATGGCAAAGGCCTACCTATAAATAAGCGTTAAATGGTCAAGGGCCTGCCTAGTCTTTCTTAATAAAGTATTAAGTGGATTAGGTACTATCTCTCACATGGATAATACATTAATGAGGATGGATGCATTAGTAGTATGACTATCGTATATTATAAAGCCATAAATAGTGGTCAAAGGTCTCCGTATCTAGGACTAATGACGATGCTAGGAGCCCGCTTTATATTTTGAAAGTATTAAGTGGCTAATAGACTTACGTTGGTATTTTCTACCTTGGAAAGGGTAGGACCGTGAATAATGCTAGGTAGAAATATCGTTTGTGTAATACTAGGTTAGGTTTGGCTAACCTCAAAATAGTCGACGCAATAATTAAATGGAAACCAATCAGTATATGTTTATGCTATGGACACCATATAGATTTTTCAATCACTAGAATGTTGTTCTAACCTCCTCCTCATTACAACCCACATAATAGATTTAGAGGGACATGTCTTGGAGCTGGCCGTGATTGATTGTTGGAGAAGTCTTCTTTTCCCTCATGCTCGATACTGATGTGGCAATCTGATTCCCAAGGAATACCATTAATTCCAAGGTATTAGCTATAGTTAGTGTTTGTATCCTATTATTGTTTCCGCTATGAGTTTAGATTTTTATCAACCTCGGATAATTGCCGATGCTTAATTGCAAGTACCAAATTCAACGATACATGCTCCGATGGACTTGGGTTTCGATTTTTGTCGAAATTTGGGCATATTAAAGTACGGGTTGTTGCATTGGATATAAGAGCCTATGTTAGTAGATTATAGAAATTAGGATAAATTGAGAAAACATATTCGTACTTTCCTATCTATTATTATTACATTTATGCTAGACTCTAAGAATCCTGACTATAGAAATAGTTATAGTTCCACTCCAAAGGAATGAACATAGCAACTTTGGGTTGGAAACATCTTAAAGTTAAGATTTTCACGCCGACTCCGACATATGCCATGGAGTGTAGGCGATGCGTAAGGCGTTGATGATGAAAAGCATGAGTATGACATATGGTAGAATCCTGGAGACCAGAGAGTGTTCGACTTAATGGTTGAGATCTAGCTACCTTGTGATTTCAGGATTCTGATGATGATTTCTAGTTAGAGATACACTATCATTCCATATAAGTGGGAAATAGAAATCTGTATGTTGCTAATATCCAAAAAACAGATTTGGCAAGGGAGTGTCCATCAATCACCTTTAGATGGCAAATTGAAAATTGGAGAAATTTAGTCAATTCCTTAGTCAAAACCCATGAAAGAGTTTTTATAAAATATATTTTGGAAATGCCTTAGATTTTGAAAAAAAAGGTTTTCATACAATTTCTTTTTCCAAGGATTTATTTTAGAAATTTTGTTTTGGGAAAGTTTTGAAATTTTAATTTTCAAGAAACACATATACCACTAAGTTTGGTCATGTTAAGAAATTTGGGTTAAGAAGGAGTAAATTTTGAAATCCTTAAATATTTATATACGTATATAGATATCAATAAAGGTTTGATTTTGATTTTTGGCAAAAAAATATTTTTTCGATTAGGAAATGAGTTTCAAAGGGTTTAGCCCACTGATTTTCCTGTTTATAAAATCGAGATTTTTAAAACTCTCTCCCTTTTAGGGGACGGACAAAATAGGAATGACATTTAACTTTATTGGGTTATGAAGTGAGAAGTGTTGTTATACCTACTAGCTATTGGAAGAAATATTTTCATACGAAGTATGCATGAAGTAGAAGTTGGAGTATTATTGGGTTTTTAGTATTCTTGATGATTAAAGTGGTATAAATCAGAAGTACTTTGAATTGCTAGAGAATGGTTCGAAACTAGATGGTAGGCTTTAACACCACCGTGACGAGGATAGGAATTTTTCAGATCGTGTCAAACCGAAGATAACGGCACGAAACGATTATTATCATTATTATTTAATCCGACCCTAATTAGGTCCAGGTGCAACTAACGCCCAAAGCCTAACACACACTTGATCACCTAGTGGTAAACCTAGAGTGGTCTATCAGTTAACGAGTTTTGACACAACATGAACCTGGAACGTGACTATAAAAGTCATGTTTGAATTCCCCCAATTGCATTCTTTCGTTCCTATTTCCTCAACTAACCAAACCCAATCTTCATCCTCCTCCTCCTTAGTAGCAGCCTTTCTCCCCCCGTTACAATACCAGGCGATGCTATTTTTCTCCCCCTTCTAGGAGCAGCAACCTCGCCTCTCCCCTCCCTTGCATTGGTTACGCATTAGATCTTGCCCCACCACCACTCCAAATCTAAACCCTATTTCTTCTTTCCAACCACTTCTTAACCTAAGACACCTTCCCACACTGCCAGTTCTTCCTCGTGCCATTCTGGTCTCACTTCTCAAGAGGCCACTTGGTTGGATCGGAATGAGTAGAAGGTTTTTTCGCTTTTGGGCTGGAAGAGCTGTTAGTCGCGGTAGGATTTGCACCGATCCTCTGCTTCAAGACCGTTGAGCGAGAATGTTACCCGCGCTGCATCCACCTTTTTACTGCACTGTTGGCACATAATTTTACTCAAGGCAAGGGAGTCCGATTGAGCTAACTAATGAGGATCTCATTGATATTTTGGAGGCTTCCGCAAAGCTTACGGAATTGGATGATTCAGAAGTGATCGACCCAGAGATTTTAAAGCGGATCATTTTTCAGGATGTCGGTGTTTGAAAGATGGATAATCTATGTCCGACTACCTGTCTGATTGTGCGTATCATTGAGCACAACATCATCCCAAAGACGGGAAGTTACGACTGGATTTTTCCACGGTGCGAAAGACCACCTATGCTATTACTAGAGGCATCGCCGTCAATTGGGTTGGCACCCTTATGGTTCATTTTGTCAATCAAGGAGTCGGCACTCCATGGAGTTACTTTCGGTATTGTCACCTATTCACTCTCGTCTTTAGGTAGTACGGGTGAATCTCTATGGAGAGCCAGTTTAGAAGTAGGTTCCTTCTACCATCGGTAGATCCTCCCTTGGGAAGATGGCAATTCTGGAGCTGCCAACAACACCAGCAGCGCCAGCAGGCATGAGATTAGGTGTATAGCCGCCATACTATGACCATTCAGGGATCACGACAATGGCTTGAGCTCCAGTTGCGAAGCAAGACGTCTCGTAGTCTATTGGTAGTGTTTCAGAATTTATAGTGTTGTTGTCTTTTCCCTTCCAGCATTTGTTCTTTTCTTTTAGGTTGTTGGGTTGTAACTGTTAGTTGTCTCTTTTTAAGATGCGCACAATATTATGAGATGTATTTCTATTTTACCATGTTATTGTTTCCAAATACGTGAACCACACTTATATGTATGTTTGGGAAAAACAGTATAAATATGAAAGTCTCATAAGGACACTTAACTAACAGTAAAATCAATATAAGACTAGAATTTTTAAATAGGTGGAAAATTTTAGCGAATGACATGTTCAAAATTGTTTTGATATCATGGGTCGTTGCTCATGTGCCTTAAAAGCTAAAATTTTTGAATGATAGAGGTGCCGACGTTTTTCTTTATGTAAAATGCCAAGTTTTATGGGTTAAGGTTAGTTGTAGAATTTTAGAATTTGGTTTATGCGTTTAGCGCATAACCGACTTTCGACTACACTGAGTTGTGGTTTGATTGATCAAAATTTGAGAAGAAAAATATTTTGAAAAGTTTCCCTTGATTTTAAAAGTCTCTCTTTTGAAAAAAAAAGTTTTGGGTCTTAGTTATTTTTTGCTCTTAAATAATTTTTAGAGTTTTTGTCCAAATTTGATTTCAAAGGAAAATGTGCGTCTAAATATTATGGGATTTTATTTTTCTAATGACGTACGAATTTGAAAAGCGAGAAAGGTTTTCTTTGATATTGAAACCCACATGTTAAGTGTAGGGAAGGTGAGTAGGCTAGAGATTGCAAATTTAATGGTGCATTAGGATCGACGATGCGATAAATGCAAGCGATAACAAGGGAAAAGCTATTTTAGCCTTGGAATTTCTATTTCCATACCTTATCGATGATGTATGTGAGTCTATTTTTGGACTAAATTCCGTTTTAGAGCTTGAAAATAAGCCTCTTTATGCATTTTGTGCATGGAAAATTTGGACACAATCGAGGAAGCGAGGAAATTTCCATTGTACAACGGGAAACAGGTAGCTTATAAAGTGGTAAGAATGTAAAATTCTCAGCATAAATCCCCTTTTGGCATAGGAATGACATTTAGGAAGTGATATTCGATGCATTATATTTTTGATTTGTAGGAATTGGATGCAAATTGGTTGCACCTTACTACTATTCGTAGAAGTATGGGGATTTTGGTGAAAAGATTTTTCAAAATCTGCAAGCATATAGAACTGCCATTATATATTTAGGTTGTTTGCACCATATTTTCAAAAATGTTTTCAAAAACAAAGGAATTCATATAGGAGGGTCATATTTAGAGTCGTTCTACATACATGTTTTCTATGTTGTGATACACTATGAACTTGTGCACCTCGGTTGCAAAATTGGTTGTACACTAATTGGTTGTGTAGTTTAAGATAATTACGAGCTAGAACCATCATTTACTCATTAGTATAATTTCGGGGATGAAATTCTTTAAAGGGGAAGAATGTAAAACAACGTAATTTGGCATTAGTTATTTAATTAGTTAGTTAGTTAATTAGGCTCTAAAATAGAATTTGACTACAAAACTTACATTGCGTCCGTAGCGAAATTCTTAGCAACTTTCATATTTGGAGCTTTGTAATCGGAGTCCAAACGAAGAAGTTACGGATGAAAAATGAATTTAGAAGGGAAATAAATATATTAACATTTATATAGTAAATACCGAGACCCATCGGTCGACCCCCTTATTGGGCAAGTTGACCATTAGCAGTCGACCCCCTTGAAGGGAGCGGTCGATCAGTCGAGCCTAAGGCGGCTAAGGTTAGCCTTGACCAAACAACCCAAATTTGATATATTTCGATCGCACGGTTGTGGTTGATTTGAGTGCCTATAAATTCAGACCTAACTCTCTCTTCTCTTCTTATATTTTTCTAAAAGCAACAATGAAGCTCTTCCATTTTCTCTTCTCCGCTATTTTTTAAATTATAAAATAAAATAATTATTTATATTTATACAAATCGGAGAAGAATAGAAACCAAATAAGAGAAGAAGTGCGAATCAACACTACGCAATAATGTGGTAATATACATACATACATACATACATACATACATACATATATATATATTTGTATTTATATATTTATATTTCCCTTCAAGCCCAAGTCTCTTCTCAGATCTATAATTCTAATATATGTATATATTCTTTTTATACATATTTCTTGGAATATGAAGGAAATGGAGTTGAATCAACGGTTTTACTTCAGATCTGGAGATTTGGAATACCTTTAAAAGGTGAGTGGGAAATTTTATATATTGTTTATGATTTTAGATCTATTCCATTGACATATGTTTGAATTTTATGCCTAAATCAATAATATTTGTGAATTGTAGACTTAAATTAGCGTAGAAAACCATTGTCTACATATTCTTGTTTTAGATCTGATTTGAAATATTGTTACAGCTTAATCTGGAAATCAGTCTCAAAGGTTTTTAATTTAGAATGATGTATGGTTTTATTCTAGATCTGTACCTAGGGTGTAAAATATTGATAGGATTTTGAATATTGCCCTATTTATGTTGAATTGTAGATTTTCTATAGTTTAATATGTGAGAAGAGCATCCGTTTGATTTTTATAAATTGGTTCATTTCTCCACTTTTCATAGAAAAAGACGACGTTTGATTTAACAAGGAATATATGCAAACAAAAAGGAAGAGATGTGTAAAATACAGATTTATTCTCCGTAGTTTATACCGTCTATTCCAAATAAAAAGAAATTATTCATTCCTTGTAATTTCAAACGAAGTCAATCTTTTCTTTTGTTATATTTTGTTTTAAACTAATTTATGGAAATCATAATGGAAAATCTTCCTAAGGAATCTAATTCCAGCAAATTAAATATGGAAAGCATATTCTAGTTAAATATTTATGACTAGAGTGTATTTTGGATAGGATTAGGTAGTTTATATGTATTTATTATGTTGATAAGTAATAATAGCATCTATATTTATGCGTAACATTCGTTTAGGATAGAATACTATTAGATAGAATGAGAATGTGGATAAGAGAAATTAGGAAGGGTAGTAGCTCCTATTAATGGCCAATAAAGTTAGGAGTTGTCAATAATTAATGGGATATAAAAGATTGTAACCTCAATTAATGGGCAATAAAGTGAATTGAATTAGGGGGTTATAATTAATTAATATGGTATAGAAGGTAGTAATTCTAATTAATGGGCAAATAAACGAGGAATGAATTAGGAGTTACAATTAATAGGTGCAAATGGATTTATGGGATTGATAAATATGAAAGGTTAGATAAATAACTATGAAATAGTTATAAAAGGTTGCTAATTGGAAATTAGCAATTATACGTAAATGTGTTAGGAAATGTCCATTAGGATTATTATGGATAAATTGATATTTACGAAATGAGAATTAGAAGGGGATTTAAGGGTAATTAAGTGTGTAGGGTAAATCTTATTGTCTTAAATAAAAAGGGGAGTAGAAAATTAAGTCTAATATTTAACCTAGGAATAATACTAAGACCTATGATATATGACCTAAATCTTATATAGGCTTAGAATAGTTGTTTGGACTTAGTAGATTGAGATATGAGGTCAGTAGAGTCACACGACAGAAGACTGCCCTTCACTCATAGGCTACCAGCAATCATGTGCACTTACTACCAATGTAAGGAATCACCAATCATAGAAACCGTGACTGCGTGAGAGAGAGGACCTACTTTGGGGTTAGAGGTACTAAGTGGCTGTTTGATAGCCCTTCTCTTTCCTAAATAAAAAAGTATTAAATGGTCCAAATTAGTAATTAAGAGCGGTGAGAGATATCTACAGAGGGGTTCGCTTCAGGTTTGAGGTATTAAGTGGTTGTAGGGTCCACCTCTTTCCTATAAAAGAAGTATTAAGTAGCCCAATGGGGTTCCAAGTGATGTTAGTTTAATAGTACCAACGAGGAGTCTGCCTTGAGGTTAGGTATTAAATGGCAAAGGCCTACCTATAAATATGTGTTAAATGGTCAGGAGTCTGCCTAGTCCTTATTAATAAAGTATTAAGTGGCTTGGGTACTGTCTCTCACATGGCTAAGACATTAATGACTATAGCTGTGTTAGTAGTACGACTATCATATATTACAAAGCCATAAATAGTGGTCAAAGGTCTCTGTATCTAGGACCAATAGACCAACAATGACGATGCTAGGAGCCTGCTTCATATTTTGGAAGTATAATTGGTTAATAGACTTACTTTAGCATTTTGTACCTTGGGAAGGGTAGGAAGGTGAATTATGCTAGGCAGGACTATCGTGTGTGCAATATTAGGTCAGGTTTGGCTAACTTTATAATATTAGACATAACAACTAAATGGAAACCAATCGATATATATTTATGTTATGGACACTGTATAGATTTCCTAGTCACCAGGACGTTGTTTTGACCCCCTCCTCATTACAACCCACATGATAGATTTAGAGTGACCGCTCATTGGAGCTGGACGTGATTGATTGATGGAGAAGCTTTCTTTTCTCTCATGCTCGATGCTGATGTGGCAATCTGATTCCCAATGAATACCATTAATTCCAAGGTAGTAGCCATAGTCAGTATTTATATCCTATTATTGTTCCCGTTGTGAGTTTAGATTTTTATCAATCTCTGATATTTGCTCATGCTTATTTGCAAGTACCAAATCCAATGATCCGTGCTTCGATGGACTTTGATTTCGATTTTTGTCGAAATTTGGGCCCATTAAAGTACTGGTTGTTACATAATTGAAGGTTAATAATTAAATAAATTAATTAAAATTTTATTAATTAGATAATATACATGTATATATGATATATATGTGTAATACTATAAAGGTTATAGTATGCAATAAGTGTTTAATATAAATGTTGTACAAAATAATATAAAATTAATTAAAATGTTAACTAACTGTAAATTAATTAAATAAGATTCAATTAATATAATATTAGACAAAAGATTATTATATAAGCAATATAAAGTCTAAATGTTATATTATAATAAAAGATATATAATATGAATGTATAAACAAAAGGTGTAATATTAAAGAAACTCAAACAGACTTAAGTAATAAGTACATATGTAAATGTACGTATACCGTATATCCGGTGCGTTCACCACTTGAATCATGAGAGTATTTCATAAGCCGATATAACTCAATATAATGTATTGAAGATTATGAATTGTCAATATAATATTGTCTTCAACCTTATATATATATTAATAAATTACTTGCATACTCCTTAGTTGTTGAGTAAACACAAGATAGGGATGTTATGTATAGTATTATTAATGTAATGAATATATGAGGTAAGATAACTATATGTATTTGTTGAGCAAACTCAAGCTTGAGCAAACTCAAGGTACATATACTATACCTAGGCCACCGCGATAAGGTAGGTATGAGTGAATAACCTCTTTCGATTTGTTGAGCAAACTCAAGGTACATATACTATACCTAGGCCACCGCGATAAGGTAGGTATGAGTGAATAACCTCTTTCGATTTGTTGAGCAAACTCAAGATCAAAATGGGATTATGACAAGGAAAAATGGGTTAGGAGTTATATGTGATACAAACGATAATGAGTTATCCATCGTTTGTGTGGTTATAATTTGTTAAGCAGATTCAAGGTCAGAATCTCAAGAAAGACAAGTCTTGACACCCACTAGTAAAGTCGAAAGACTTCTATGTTTCATCTTAGGGTTTGGAGAAACATAAAAGACTAGAGGGAGCCTTATTAGAAAAATGAAATGATAACATTTAACTTTTCTAATATTATTAGAACATATGCTATATAAGTTATAATAATCTACATTGATAAATTTGTGCATTTAAAATGATTGATAAAATGTTTATCAACTAAGATATACAAATGAATTGAATTGAAAATTGACAAATAAAAATATAAAATATATATACTAATAAATGCATATTGCACATTAACGTTTCAACACCCATGAAAGCGTCTAATTTTACAATTACTAAATAAGTTCGTAATTTGGTCACTTACGTGTCTGTTTGGTCAAGCCGGTGTACTGCATTATATGAGTTCTGTACTCAAAAGTAATACGAGACTATGGATATTTGATCCATATACAATTGCATATAAATGTTACATGATGAAAGGTCACAGTTCGTAATATATGATACTGGGGTGAGGTTAACTCATTCAAAATAAGCTAATAAACGGTACTATGAGATTGGGTATTCAATTTGATTAATTACAGAAGGATTACATTGTGTTAATTGTAACACTAGACCAAAATTATAAGATAGATCTAATAAATCGATCGTTGAAATGTCAGTTTAATCAGTTTATGCAAAGTGCAGCATATCTGATGTCCTTAAATGTTAAGGATGATCGAGTGCACTGTTGTAAAGAGTTCATTATGATATTGTAGTAAGAGTTTTCTTTTGAATGGTTTGACCATTTAGAAAGGAAAATGGATGTAGAAGAGTAAATGTGATTTGGGGTATAATTGGGATGAAGAGAGTGCATAGTCACTTCAGCTTCATAAAGAAACATCAAAAATAGAAAATATCGATATAACTAACTTACACAGTTCTCTCAACTTGAGAATATTATCGATCTTCAATATGAATGCTCTGCATTGATTATAGTCAAATCATAGCATGACATCCGTTAAGTGACTATAGTTGAATCGAGTGGAAGTAGTGTAAACGAAGCACTGTTCAAGAGAGGATTCTTCACCTCGGTTATATGAGGTTAGTATCACGGTCAACTCAAGTCAACTTATAGTTAAAGTCCATGGCTAGAGAATTTTGGTTAGTAATAATTTTTATTATTGAACCAAGAACTTTGTTTTTGGACTATAGAGTTGAATATGGACGATATTGAAATTTTGACCATTACCAAATTCCATAAGTCCAAATAATATAATATTAAAGAAGAGAATTAGTATAAATAAAAGTCATAACTAGGGAACGCTTAATAAAGTGAAATTGGATTTTACTGAAACCAAGTAAGCGATAAATTTGACCAAAATGTCACACCATCTGTTAAGTGACATGTGAACGTTAATATTCGAATAGCTCGATATTAATCGCTAACCAGTTTACACCTAATGAGTCACACGACCGAAATGCTGAATTCTCCTTTGATCAAATGATTTAATTAATTTATAGTTGTTATAATTTAATTTAATTAATTAATATTTATGAAATATTAATTATAAAATTTGTGATTTGAGAAACAAATGTTACAAAATATATTTATAATAATTATAAATATATCAATCGATATACGATATCGTCAGCGATTAAATTTGATTTAATTGCATAATATTTTGTTATGGGCTTAAATTGGTTTATGGTCCATTATAGGGTTTAGAATTCTGGCTAAAATAGGATAGAATAAGCGATTCAATTATGGTGTGGGGGCTTGATTATGGATGGCTCGGATTGAAGGAGAAAGCGAAGGAGATTAGAACCATTTTCCTCTCCTTTTATTCCATTATATAAGCAACCCTAACCCTAATTAGATTTCATATTTTGTTGCCTCCTCTTCCCTTCTTGCTAGCCTAAATTATATCATAGCCTTTCCATCAATACAAACTCAAATCAAATCGGATGTGATCACTATTCGATAGTCGAAGGTCAACGATTCAAGGACTTGCAATATGCTAAAGTAGAAAAGGTTTCAAAGGGGAGAGTTTATCTTTTCAACGTGTACTTCAAGGATTTGGAATTAAGGTATGGTTTTTATCAGATTATAATTTATAATTCTCAGTGTAATATTTTATTATGTGTGTGTATATTATATTGTTAGTTATATGATAATTCTGTTATGAAATAATGTTGTCATAAATTAGTTTAGTTATATGCATGTGTATATTTATATTAATAAAAAATGGTTTTTTAATCATATATGTGTCAGGTCAGTTCAACTATATGAAAAATAAAATAATTTTATATTTTATAAATTAATATTTGATTACATATATATAATATACAATTAGTAATAGTGTCATATTATTGTTAAAATCAGTCATATAATTTTATATTTAATGTATTATAGTAAATTTAATTTTTGACAGTAATTATTTTATAAATATTTTATTGTTATTTTATATTATTTTAATTATCCTACTTTTTAGATAAATTATATTAATTGAATACGTTATAAAAAATATTTATTAAATATGCCAAAATTATATTAGCACCAGATAAGCACTTGGCTGAAAATAGGAAAAATAAAAAATTAATTTTCTATTTTTAAAAGTTAAAATTTTAAAATAGCCAAAAATAAATAAATCAATATAAAATTAATTTAAACTAACAAAAATGTGGAAAAAAATTTCGAACCTCAAAATATCATTTAGGATTCACTAAAAAGTTTAAATTTTAAATAAATTTTGAAAATATTTTTTTATTAATATTTATATATTTACAGATGATAATTCAATTAAAATATATTTTAAAATAATAAAAATTTATTTTTAAGCTTCGTACATGGTCTTGTATTTTATAAAAAAAATTATAATTTAATTAATAAGTATATATATATATATTTTATATATTGTAAATAAATTTATGTGTGTATATATATTAAATAAATTACTTTATTATTATATATGTGTATATATTTTGTACATATATTATTCACGGTTAAAAAAATTAATATTTAAGTAACTTATTCATTCATATTTATATATATTATCAATATTTTATTTATAAAATTTTATATGTACACACACAGACACACACACACCGATATATATATATATATTAAACGTTTAAGTAGAATTATTTAAAAAAACTTAACATATACAATATATATATATATGTATGTATGTATATAATATTTATATATACAAGTACTAGTTTATATACATACATATATTTGAACAACATATACTTACATATTGGATGAGCTAACGGGTCTGTTGTTATGCAAATTCCAACATCTATACACGGGCATGTTACACCTTCACAGATTGGTATGTTACACATGCACACACACACATATACATGTATATATGATACATACATACAAACATGCATATATGCATATATATTTGAAACTCTACATATATATGTTTGTATGTATGTATGTATCAATATATAAATTAAATAAAACAATATAATTTACAAATTTAAATAAAATAAATAAATTTATTGAAATAAAATTTAGAAACGTTCTAAATAAATTAGTCGTTGTCGGCCCAATACAGATCCAATAGGGTAAAAAAAATTGAATTCACCTATAATTTAGGATGTTGGCTGGCCCAGTTTCAATATTAATCTCATTTCAGCCTAGAGGAATATCAATAAATAGAAAACGATTATTCACGACGACTTAAGTATAAATGTACATACCTCGAGGAATATCAACAAATACACGTGTGTGTATCTTACCTAGTCTATTCAATACATCAATAGTATTACACATAATATCCTTAGCTTGAGGAGCATCACAAATAAAGAGTATAAACTAATCTGTTAATATATAATCGGTAGAGGATAACTTTAGTATTAAAGGTTCATAATCTTTAATATACATTTAGAGTGAAATCAACTTATGGAATAATTCATTTCTGATGAAATACCCTCATGATTTAAGTGTTAGATATCAGAAATCACGTTATATGCACTATACGTGTGTACTTATTCCTTAAATCCAATAAGGTTCTTAATGTTCCACCTTTTATTATGCATTTATATTATACTAGTTTAATTCTCATATAACATTTACAATTTAATCAGCTTATACAATAACCTTATGTATAATCTTTTATTAATTTTATTAATCAAATATTATTTAATTAATTTAATTAGTTAATTAATTAACCTTTTAATTAATTTTATTTTAACCATTTTATACACTTTAAATTGAATATTCGCCCTATAAATGATACACTTATATCTTACATATTTGTTTGTTAACATTTAATCTATTTATTTAACTAAATTTATTTTAGTTAACAATTAATTTTGAAAATTATATACATATTACCATAAAATTTTAAGATAATGTTGCATATATTGATATATTCTTTTTTAATTTAATAAATTATTTATCTAATTAACCTAATTAATTTTTAATATTTTTCAAAAATAATTATTTTATTTTTAAAAAAAAATTTAAAATTATTTCACAACATTTATAAAACCATTACTTATGTGAAATTCAACCTTTTAATTTAAAAATATTATTTTTATTCATTTTAAATTAAACCTTCAAAAAGTATTATTTTAATTTCAAAACAGATTTTGAGGATTAGCCCAAAACTCAAATCAATTTAGCCTTTTACATCGGGGATAACCTTTAAGCTTACCTTATTCTCTAGGGTGAACCAACCGCCAGGTAGTGCATAGTACTTGATTACCCCAACCCAACCTTAGACATTACTTTTCTAAACACCCTACTGTATGGATAGGCTTTAATAAGTTAGTCTTAATGCTGCTAATTCAAACCGCATACGCTATTTAACTCCGATATCATTTTTGAAGCTGGGTCAGCATACAATGGATTAAATGGGTATATTTCAAAAAATTAGTTTTATTTTAAATCTTATTAGACCTATGAAGTCTAAATTTATTTAGATCTGATCTAAAAAAATTTTATTGACTAAACTCAATGGTTTATTTATGTTGTCAAAAATATTTTATTTTAAAGTTATATTTGTATTATATAATATAACATGTGCACCATATATACATGTGTGTGTACATGCACATGCAACATAATAAACATGTAAGGTGTAAATGATTTAACATGCATGTGTTATAAGTGCTGGGATTTACACTACAACAGATATTTAGCCCCTCCATGTACATATGTTGTGTCAAATATATATGTGTGTGTATAGTTTTAATACATTATAACATTATATTTGTAATATACATACATACATACATACATACATACATACACACACACACACACATATATATATAATTTGACATGATACAACTATATTTATAAAAGTATAAATTTGTGTATATATAGTAGTTCTGAATTCTCACACACACACAGATATATTAATTATAAAAATTAAAGGATCAATTATATAAATCAATTTTTAAATTTGACCCTTGGTATACATTCCTCCAATGAATCATTCTATGAACTACCTTGGCTTGCCTCTGTGTACTAGGAAGGTAGAATTCTCTGATTGCCTCTCTTTGTTAGAAAAGATAACTGCTTCCATGAATAGCTGGATGAATAGAATGCATAACCAGGCTGAAAGAATGACAATAATCAACTCTATAATCCACTCTATGACTGTATACTAGAGCAAGGCTTTCATTCTTCCTTTGAGGCTCTTGAATCGGGTCAAAAATGCCATGAATCATTTCCTCTGGAAAACTTATTACTTTGGCCTTTAACAAAATTGAAAGGTCTCATAGCTTTGGTAGCCTTGGAGTTAAAAACACAAGAGTTTGGAACAAAGTTGTCTTCTCGAAACACTTTGATAACTTGATTAATAATAAGTGCTGCTTATGGGGAACTTGGGCCAGAAAATATCACTTAGATAATAAGAATGTCTGGATTATGGAGCCTTCACCACTGTGTTGCTGGGTCTGGAGGAGTGTGTTAAAGCTTAGAAATGATCTTTTACCTTACTTATAGCTAAGACTTAACATGGGAGATAAAGTCAAATTTTGGTATGTGTCATGGGCAATGCAAAGGCTAGTCTCACTCATGAAGACAAACATCAATCTGGTATCCCCACTGAAGCATATGCTAATGACTACGTCTATAACAACCCACCCCAAAAAATCTAATTTCCATCGAACCTTAGGCCTATCTCAAGGCGAGCTGTTAGGTTGATAAAATTAAAACAATACAGTACATAGAGATATCCATCTATACTTTAAAAATCTCACAATAGAATGGATAAAATATAATATCAGAATCAAGTACCCATTTCATAAAGAAAACCATTTTAGAAACATAACATGTTAAATATTACAACATGTTTACGTAAAGTCTCCATAGTACAATTTCTCAGAATAACATAACTATCTGAACTGGGTATAATAAAAATACTTAAAAGGCATATATATATATATAACTGCCACAAGTCTTCATCTCTACTTTCGCCTCCTAAAATCAGCACTACCTCCTCTAATCTGTGTGTTGTAATGAGGAGTAGGTCAGAACAACAAATGTCTAGTGATATGGAAATCTCAAGGTTTACCATAATTGTACTTGGGCGGTATTATTTAAATAAGAAATATGTCTTACATATTTAAGACTATACCAAATATAATAGTCACCCTAAATGGTGGTGCTGTAAATACTGATAATTTTGACTGTAAGCTTAAAAGCCTTTACAGTCTAATTGCAAAATTCTAACGCAACTAACATCAATGATGCAAGAGAAAGCATCCAAACCAATAAATACCCTCTATTAGTGATTAGGTAGATGCTAATCATTCAATACCTATAAAATAGGCAGATCCCCATCCTTTAATGCCTAACCCATTTCCAAATACTAACGCAACTATCGTTAACGATGTGAGAGAGAACCTTTAAACCACTTAATACCTCTTTAATGGGACTTAGGCATACTCTAACCATTTAAAACCTATAAAATAGGCAGATCCCCATCATTTAAGACCTAACCCAAGGCAGGTCCTAACATGGTTCTCACTAGTTGACATCGTAAGAAATCCCATCAGATCACTTAATACTTCTCCTAAAAAGAAGTGGCGGGCCCTACCATAACCACTTAATACCTCAAACCCGAAGCAGACCCCTCAGAAGGATTTCACCTACCGCATCGAAAATGCAATTTATGATCCTTAACCCACTTGTGACGTCTCACTAGTCCGACTACTCATAGGTATTGGTAGCCAGATTAACTGGACAGGTTTACCTTATAGAATTGAGACTAACCTTGCGTCCATTGTGGTTATTTATTATAGGCGATGTCCCATATTATTCCGCAAAGCCACACCCCTGGTAGCCAGATTTAACTGGGCAGACTTCCATATAGCTTTGCACTAACCTCACATCCCTATAACTTAGTTATAACTTATATGTATATCCACTATATACATACATCATCCTACCCGGATAATAATTGAGGCCATATAGGGTGCCCCCTTATTACGCCCCAAATTAGGGATTAATTCCCTGATTTACTCTAACTCCCTTTCTACAAATTAATATTACATAACTAATCTAATAATACTAATTTTCACATTCAATACGCTATAATCAATACGTTATATTATGTATATTCTTGTATTTTACGTGCAGAATTTAAGGTCTGATCATTGCATCACAATAATTTGCTTATAAGGTATTTTGAAATATCAATCTCATACAAATCTACAATTACAACATGAACTGCTACTAGCATAGCCAAATAAACTAGGGTTGTAAAACATGGAATATCTACACTTGTCCCATATTAATACACTAGAATCCCTTTTTCGTTTTGAAGAATAGATCATCACAAACTAGATCGCCTATATTCAATTTAACCTTCATACACAACAGTTTGAAGTGAGAAAGGAATTCCTTATTTATTTAAGTGGTACAAATAGGCGGTGCAAACTATAAACAATTCAATTCATAATTTACACACCATTTCTAATTTATTTTCTTTTTGAATCCTTTAACACTCCTATTCAAAAGAGGGAAAATATGTTAAATTGACCATAGATTATCTAATTCTAATAGTTAATTAGATTCTAATATACCATAACAAAGACAATTATAACTCCAACATATACAAAGATTGATATTTACTTAGGGAACTTCTGAGGGTTTTAGATGTCATGTTTTCATTTACCAAAATTTTCCAAGGAATATATTAAATCCAAATAAATACTATTCAATATAAAAATGTGGAAAACTTGATATTTCCACTCAGAGAGAATTGTTTGCTTCCTAATAGGATTTGATTCCACCACGCCTAACTCTCTTTCAACTCTCCCACTTTATACAACAAAGTGAATTATACATAGAGATTAGATTAATAATAAAAAACCATAGGAATAGAATAAGAAATCAAAAGAATTAACATATAAACCTTTTACCTGAAAATCCTAACTGATTCTGGAATCTAAAGAAGAAGAACATATCTGATTTCTATTGCTCCTAATTCTCTGTAAGATCTTCCCTTTTTTGAATATACAACAAATAGATTGTATATATAGATTAGATTTCAGAAACTTTAAGATAGGAGAAATAAGTATTAATTTAAATTAGAGGTTAGAAACTAGAATTACTTACCAGAAAGTTTACTATTTCTGAAACCCTAAGGGGAGAGATTTTGAAAGAGCTTCGCTAGTGTTCCCAAAATTTTATAAAGGAAAAGTGGAGGTCTACTATTTATAGAGATAATAAGGAACTAGAACCATTGGATCAAAATCAAACAAATCCAAACCATATAAAATAACCAAAACCCTAGCTGTCACCCTCCACACTGCATAATTTTCACTCCATCGATCGACCGTTGACCATGGGTGGTCGACCGGTCCCACCTTCTTTGACCGTTGATTTTCTATTTTAGTTAATTTTTAATTAATATATTAATTACTCAATTAATTTATTTGTTAACTCATGTTAACTAAAACGTTTTCTCAAACGTTAATCTTGGTTAATATTTTGAAATTCAAAATTCCAACTTTTAATTTCAAATTCAAATATTCAAATTCAAACTAGTTTGAATTAATTCAATTTGAAAACTTCACCTTTTCATTTAACTCCGATTTCAACATATTATATATGGAAATTAATTGGAAGTCGCCACGGACGCAATGGTGCAACTCCTGTTGTCAAATTCTAACATTTCTTAAAAAGGATTTCACCCCCGAAATCACCAAGGGAAGATAGTGTAACGCGCACTCAACAACCATGTTATACAACCAATTTATTTAAAATAATCTGCACAACCATTTACTCAACCAACAATGTAATGTGATTATGTATGAAAACATACTATATGTGAGTTAAATCCTAGTGCGAATGCAAGGTCGTGACATATAGACATGTATGAAAGCATCCCAAATATACATAAAATTCTACACGAGTGTAAAAATAATAGTAAAATGTGTGGCAACCATCTCCTACCATCCAATCAGGCAACCACGATTCAACCAAAAACCTATATTTTTGGAGAGAAAAGTTTACCAAAGAAAAGCTCAAGATGAGAAACCTTCGCCTTTCCTTTGGTTTTCTATAAGCTTTCCATTGGGTTTGTGATGCCCCACCTCTATACTCGCGATAGCCAAGGACACTACGGGGTAATGCGATCGACTAGCACGAAGAATAAGGCTATTGAGGAGCGACCATCTGTGTAATTGCTTTGTGCGAGTATCGATATGTCATGAAATATAACGTACATTTCATTTCAAGAGGAAATCCGACATATCAAATACAAACTCAAAGCTACCACATAGTGGCTAAGTGGACTTCGGAAACAAATATAGAAATAAACATAACAAAATCAGTTACAGACATTCATATCACAAAGGCGGAATCAGATATGAATATAACACATAAAAGTGTACATCAAAGTAGTGGTCAAACAAGATCCACTACATCACAAAAGAATAGGTACAAGTGCTAGACAAAAGAATAATTATACATCAAGGAGTATATAGCTCAAATTTATAATAACAAAAACTACTAATCTAAAGTAGTTAGCCAAAAGTTAGGAGAAGGACCCTGATAAGAAGTCAAGCAGGAGCACCTGAAATATATCGGTCTAACCCGAGTATTATTTAAGAAGAAAATAATAAACGAATCAGTCTAGCTATAAATATTAGGTAAAATGAGATAGGATAAGAGATATGACCAAAAACTTATGATAACAAAAATGCCATACTGTGTCAAGTATACATTTAACAACAAAGAAAAGTCATACAATTATCTCAAAAATCTCATAACATCAAAAAGAATGTCATATTCTTTATTTTATTCACCAAGCCACGAATATTGACAAACATATCGTTGCCAATCGCAAAAATTGGCGAAACATAAATTCCAGAAATCATCAATTATAAATATAGAAATCACAAGGGGGAGGCCTATTACAAATGGGAGCATGAAAACTCACCAACACGTGTATCATAAACGGAATGCTATTCCATGGTCGCTAACCATAGAGCCGGTGCAACGGCGTAGTGCAATAACGGTATGCCCAAGGGACCAGAAACTCAAATATTTCGGAACAACGACGTAGTGCAATAACGGTAAGCCCAATGGACTCGAAACTCAAAACATCGATGTAGTACAATAACGGTGCATCCGATGAACCAAGAACCGTAAAAGAACATGGGTCGCTAGCCCATAAAAGAAACAAGACGAAGCTCAATAAAACGAGGTACAGTCCCCTACGTGGATAAAGAGACATCGCACATTGCTAGTCTAAGCCATAAAATGATCATCATCGATCATCAAGAAGTGTCGATTACACTAAGCTAGTAAATAAATGAGTTTAGCTTCATGTCCCATAGCCACTGGCTTAACTTAAATATTTACGAACAAATTGTAGATTTCCACTCGAAAATTGTCATAGGAGTTTCAATCGAACAAGTCCAAAAATTAACCGACGAAGTAAACGCAAGCGTTTCATACCACTTGTTTTGCTAAGCCGTTTAATTATATTTTCTCATATGAATGAGGTAAAGGTTTGTATATACTAATAGATTAGAAAACGGTTTTATAAACGAGCTTTGTATTAAAAATAGAGTTGAAATCATCTTTGTAAAAGAGTTTGAATATTTACTACTAGTATAGAAACCTTTGTGTGTTAAAGTGACAAAGCATAGAAATGATTGTAGAAACAATCAATCACCAAAATCCACATACGAAGACGTGAATCAAATCCAAAGAAATCGATACCGAATCCATCAAAATGGATATTCTCAAAAGTCTCGAAAAAGAAGTCATCAAAGTCAATAATAAATGATAACAACAAATCAGATAATCACGAATCGATAAAAAATGGAATCTCAATCTAAATAGGCAAAATAGGCTGAACCAAGCAGGTCAGTCGACTGGCCTTCTGCAGTCAGTCGACTGAACCAGAACTCGAAAGTTTTCAGACCCTGCAGTCAGTCGACTGACAGTAGGGGGTCAGTCGACTGGCTGTAGCTAAAACTGTTTTCCAGCCTATCAAATGGAAGAGCAAACTCTCATCATTTGCAACCGGTCGAGCAATGGACTTTAGGGGCTTTTGCCAATCGACAACCCAACCCTAAAAGGCTCTCCGATTCACCACCAAAAACATGTTCACAAATCAAAGCAAGGATTTTCAAAGTTTTGACTTCAAAACAACAAAAATTGATATGTTCACCAAATCAATTCAAACCAAAAGCAATTGAACATGAATAAGTGTTAGGAATTCATACCTAACATCAATGATAGAAATAAACAAAGATGTGAGTTCAAAAACTCACCTTTAAACCCAAAAACGATGAAGGAGAAGCTTGAAAGCAAAGGAAAGATCAACACTCTTCACTTCAACCCAAAAAGCTTGAATCTAAGCTCAAAAGAAGAACATTACCAAAGTTAGTTTTTGGAAATTTCTGAAATTAAAGAGAGAATGAGTTGGAGAAGATGAAGAGGATGCTTACCTTAGTTTCTTTTTGAATTTGGAGCAAGAATTTGAGTTTGGAAGGGGAACTAGTGCTTGGCAATTCCTATTTCCCATTCTCTTCCCCCATTTTCAGTTTTGCTTGAGAAAAAGAAATGAAATGAGAATGAATGGATGAAGAGGGGGGCTGAGTTAGGTTATAGGATGATTTGGGTAAAACCCAACCTAAAAGCCCAAATAGAAAATAGCAAAATTCAACTTACTCCAAACCTATCGATGTTTATACTCAAAAAAGTCACAAACGGCATTTTGAACTCAATGGAAGTGGTCTCCAGTCCTAATTCGATTGTTTGCAAAAAGTAGCTTTTCGGACTTTAATCCGATTAACAATGCTATATTTAAATATACAATCGTAAAATATGCGGGTTGTTACAGACTCCCCTCCTTAAAGAAATTGTGTCCTTGCAATAATTAAGAGGAAAATAAAAAGTAACAACCATAAAAGCATATCAACACAAAAGAAAATTTGAAATAAGAAGTCCACCATAAAGAGCACGAAAGAGTAAGCCCGGATGTGTTTGCTCGATGAATTCTCAAGATTCCCAAGAGCAATGCTTAGGATTTGAGGACCATTGAACTTTCATAAGAAAATATCTTTATTTCGAAGGCGTTCAACCTCCGAAGCAATGATACAAATAGAATGTTGCTCATAAGTCAAAATGGGTGAAACTTCAATTTCTCTAATTATACCGGCTCAAGAATAGAAATTGGAACCCTAAGGTATTTCCGTAGAAGGGTGACGTGGAAAACGTCATAAATAGCAAAAGATTGAGCTGGTAATAAAAAGGCAATAAGCCACGGAACCAATATGTTCGGTGATGGGAATGAGACCAACATATCGAGGTGCTAACTTTCCCGATCGAGTGAAACACACAACACCTATCATAGGTGAAACACAAATGAATACCAATAAAATTTGGACCTAAAACCAGCTTCTCACCGGCTTTAAGCCCACACGAAGGAGATCAGCACGGCCTTCCGTAGAGTGCCTCGAAAAGTGCCATACCAATACAAGATTGGAAGCTTACTATAGGAAGAAAACTCAACAAGATACATATGATCCCAACCTCCACCAAAAACAAGAACACATGCACGAAAGAGATCTTCAAGAGTTGATTCACACGCTCTATTTGTCCATCGGATTGAGGACGATAAGCGGTGCTAAAAATTAAGCTTTGTTCCCAAAGCTTTTGAAGACCCTTACAAAATCCATTAGTAAGATAATGGATCACGATTGCTAACAATAGAAGCAGGAACTCCATGCAATATAGTTTGACATAGAGTTTAGCCGAAAGAGGTATGGTCCAAAAGAGAAGGACGAGCTTCGAGGCTACACAAAACAAGAGATGAACATGAATTGGATTCACGATCTCGAATCTCACAAGTGGATAAAGTCTCGAGATCATTCCATTCGGATATCATCATAGAAACAACTGCTTGTTGCTTACAACTAAGGGCATCGACAACTCGATTACCCTTTTTCCGGAGTACAAAGAATATCAAGATCATAAGATGCAAGGAACTCGAGCCAACGTTGTTGACGTAAATTAAGTTCCTTTCGAGTAAATACTTCAAAAACTTATGATCGGGGTAGAGAACAATTTCTCTCCCAAAATATAATGACACCAAATTCTAACAGCGAAAACAATAGCCACGAGCACTAGATCATGAATGGCATATCTAGTCTCGACAAGCTTTACTTGTCAAGAAACATATGTGATAACACATTCCCTTTTGCAAGAGAACGACACCAAAACCAATACGACTAGTATCGGTATAATCGATAAAATCTTGGTTCCCTTTGGGAAGCGCAAGAATAGAAGTATCGGAAAGGAGTTCTTTTAAATGATCCTCTTTCCCGAAAAGCTAAGACATTCAAAATTATAATTAACTTTATATAATCATCTTTTTAGAAAAATTTACTTATTACAAATCAATTTACTGTGCCTGTCTGTCTCATCAAAGCGTTTAGGAGATTCCTATCGACAACGTTGATCAAGCGCATCGACCAGAATTCTTAAAGTACTCAATAGGCAAAATAACACAAAATCACCTTCTATATGATAAACATGTCTCTTAAAAACTTTACAAATATTCTTTGCTCGTTTTAAGAGCAAAATCCAATTATACTCATAAATAAATCTTATGAAAAAGATTTGCAAAAGTTTAAATTGTTGTTTTCATCCATAATCAATAAATATAAGGATAAACCAATCGAGATATCCGTAAAATACTCGATTCACAAAATGGATGAATAAGGAAGAAGGTTCGTCATACCGAATGACATAACGATCCAAACACATGAATCACAATGAGTGCGGAATGCGGTAAGAGGATGCTACTTTCCACAACTCGTAGCTGAAGAAAACCGGTGGCAAGGTCGAGCTGAAAAGACCTTAGCACCACTCAAAAGATTGCTTAGGTGATAATCCTAAGACAAGCTCAAATATCCAGGAAAATTCACAAATTACCTGAATGAGAGAAATAACACTTTCCTCATCAAGTGAGTTTAAAGAATTAAAATGATAACACCGAATTTGGAAATCAAAATCATTAAGAACAAAAGAAATCTGCTTAACAGATTGAAGATGTCGAAGATAAATAGTCCACATTGGACATAGGATATAGCCTTCATAATAATTAAGCCAATCCTTTCCTAAAAATCAAATTCGAAGCCTAAATAACGCATAATATGCAAATCGGCTCGAAAAGAATAATCACATAAAATAATCTTGACATTTTCACAAAGTAAATTGAGTGTTGCGGATCCATCAATCGAATTCTCAATTCTCAATGAAATCATCAATCCCGTAATATTAAAAAGAGAAAGAATTAACAAGTTCTTTTGATATAAAATAATGAGATGAACCCAAATCAAAAGAACACGAATAAGATAATCATAAAAAAAATATCATCAAGGATAGAAATACCTTGACCAAGAGAAGTTCTAGTAGAGGCTTGAACAACATTTAGCTTTCCCTCTCTTTTCTTTGGAAGTCTGGGGCATGAAGATAAAAGATGGCCCGAACTTTTGCAATAACGACAAAAAAATGGTTTCGGGCACTCATTTCCATAGTGGTCCGTAAGACCACAATTGTAGCATCGTCCACGACTAGAGGTAGGAGACTTTGCTATCGAAGTTTCTTGCTTCCCTTTCTTGTTGGGATTGGGATTGGGATTGGGGCCTTTGAACTTAATAGGCCTCTTCATGTTATTGTTGAAGTTCTGTTTGGCACCCACAACTTCAACATTACTTTCATTATCGGCCTCTTCAAGTCGAAGAGCGATATCAATAAGATGATCAAAAGAAACATCTAGTTTCAGAAGCAAAGGCTTTTTAAGGTTCTTTTTCAACGCATAGACAAATCTCTGATTTTTCTTCAATGGGGTATTAATATATTCGACCCCATATTTAGAGAGAGATTCAAAAGATGCGACGTAGTCAGTCACAGAAGATTCACCTTGAACAAGGTCAATAAAGCGTCGGCTAAAGTTACTTTTTCAGCCTCCGGCACAAATTTCAATTCAAACCTTTCCCGGAATTGCTCCCAAGTAAGATCCGCTTCGATAATCTCAGAAATCAAAAGCTCATACCAATCTAATGCTCTTTCTTGGTGCATGCTAGAAGCCACTTGGACTCGAAGTGAACCAATAAGATCAATGCGGGAAAAGATGCGATCGCATGATCTAAGCCAAGCTTGGATTTCTATAACGGTTTCGGAACCCTTGAATGGCCTTCCACCCAAAGCGGTATAATCTCTACACAAGCGTACAAACCCGGATTTAGGGTGAGTTGGCGCTGGAACGGGTCCGGTAGCTCGGGCATTGTTCACAAGATCTAAAAGTTATTGAGCTGACATAAATACTCCATCCTGGGGAGTAGCACTAGATTGACCGGCGCTGGGACGGCCAGGTCTAACCATTTCTCTTCCCTAAGAAAGAAAGAAAGAAGAGGAAAAAGGTTATTCTCAAAATGGATATCAAACAACCTTGATAGATAAAACAAGGCATCACAAAAGAAAATAGGATAGAACGGTACAAAGACTCGAATTAAATCCTATGGCACGATTCCTAAGGAAGACTTAGGACAATGATCCTTGCTAGATTATTCTACATTGTTCCGAAGTTTGGCTCTGATACCATGCTGTGACGCCCCACCTCTATACACGCGCTAGCCAAGGACACTACGGGGTAATGCCGTCGACTAGCACGAAGAATAAGGCCGTTGAGGAGCGACCATCCGTGTAATTGCTTTGTGCGAGTACTGATATGTCATGAAATATAACTTACATTTCATTTCAAGAGGAAATCCGACATATCAAATACAAACTCAAAGCTACCACACGGTGGCTAAGTGGACTTCGGAAACAAATATAGAAATAAACATAACACAAATCAGTCACAGACATTCATATCACAAAGGCGGAATCAGATATGAATATAACACATAAAAGTGTACATCAAAGTAGTGGTCAAACAAGATCCACTACATCACAAAAGAATAGGTACAAGTGCTAGACAAAAGAATAATTATACATCAAGGAGTCTATAGCTCAAATTTATAATAACAAAAACTACTAATCTAAAGTAGTTAGCCAAAAGTCAAGAGAAGGACCCTGATAAGAAGTCAAGCAGGAGCACCTAAAATATATCAGTCTGACCCGAGTATTATTTAAGAAGAAAATAATAAACGAATCAGTCTAGCTATAAATATCAGGTAAAATGAGATAGGATAAGAGATATGACCAAAAACGTATGATAACAAAAATGCCATACTGTGTCAAGTATACATTTAACAACAAAGAAAAGTCATAAAATTATCTCAAAAATCTCATAACATCAAAAAGAATGTCATATTCTCTATTTTATTCACCAAGCCACGAATATTGACAAACATATCGTTGCCAATCGCAAGAATTGGCGAAACATAAATTCCAGAAATCATCAATTAGAAATACAGAAATCACAAGGGGGAGGCCTATTACAAACGGGAGCATGAAAACTCACCAACACGTGTATCACAAACAGAATGCTATTCCATGGTCGCTAACCATAGAGCCGGTGCAACGACGTAGTGCAATAACGGTACACCCAAGGGACCAGAAACTCAAATATTTCGGAACAATGACGTAGTGGAATAACGGTACGCCCGATGGACTCGAAACTCAAACATTTCAGATCAACGACGTAGTGCAATAACGGTACGCCCGATGAACTCGAAACTCGAAACATCGATGTAGTACAATAACGGTACATCCGATGAACCAAGAACCGTAAAAGAACATGGGTCGCTAGCCCATAAAAGAAATGAGACGAAGCTCAATAAAACGAGGTGCAGTCCCCTACGTGGACAAAGAGACATCGCACATTGCTAGTCTAAGCCATAAAATGATCATCATCGATCATCAAGAAGTGTCGATTACACTAAGTTAGTAAATAAATGAGTTTAGCTTCATGTCCCATAACCACTGGCTTAACTTATATATTTACGAACAAAAGGTAGATTTCCACTCGAAAATTGTCATAAGAGTTTCAATCGAACAAGTCCAAAAATTAACCGTCGAAGTAAACGCAAGTGTTTCATACCACTTGTTTTGCTAAGCCGTTTAATTAGAATTTCTCATATGAATGAGGTAAAGGTTTGTATATACTAATAGATTAGAAAATGGTTTTATAAACGAGCTTTGTATTAAAAATAGAGTTGAAATCATCTTTGTAAAAGAGTTTGAATATTTCCTACTAGTATAGAAACCTTTGTATTTTAAAGTGACAAAGCATAGAAATGATTGTAGAAACAATCAATCGCCAAAATCCACATACGAAGACATGAATCAAATCCAAAGAAATCGATACCGAATCCATCAAAATGGATATTCTCAAAAGTCCCGAAAAAGAAGTCATCAAAGTCAATAATAAATGATAACAACAAATCGGATAATCACGAATCGATAAAAATTGGAATCTCAAGCTAAATAGGCAAAATAGGCTGAACCAAGCAGGTCAGTCGACTGGCCTTCTGCAGTCAGTCGACTGAACCAGAACCCGAAAGTTTTCAGACCCTGCAGTCAGTCGACTGACTGTAGGGGGTCAGTCGACTGGCTGTAGCTAAAACTATTTTCCAGCCTATCAAATGGAAGAGCAAACTCTCACCATTTGCAACCGGTTGAGCAATGGACTTTAGGGGCTTTTGCCAATCGACAACCCAACCCTATAGGCTCTCCAATTCACCACCAAAAACATGTTCACAAATCAAAGCAAGGATTTTCAAAGTTTTGACTTCAAAACACCAAAAATTGAAATGTTCACCAAATCAATTCAAACCAAAAGCAATTGAACATGAATAAGTGTTAGGAATTCATACGTAACATCAATGATAGAAATAGACAAAGATGCGAGTTCAAAAACTCACCTTTAAACCCAAAAACGATGAAGGAGAAGCTTGAAAGCAAAGGAAAGATCAACACTCTTCACTTCAACCCAAGAAGCTTGAATCTAAGCTCAAAAGAAGAACATTCCCTAAGTTAGTTTTAGGAAATTTCTGAAATTAAAGTGAGAATGAGTTGGAGAAGATGAAGAGGAGGCTTACCTTAGCTTCTCTTTGAATTTGGAGCAAGAATTTGAGTTTGGAAGGGGAACTAGGGCTTAGCAATTCCTATTTCCTATTCTCTTCCCCCATTTTCAGTTTTGCTTGAGAAAAAGAAATGAAATGAGAATGAATGGATGAAGAGGGGGGCTGAGTTAGGTTATAGGATGATTTGGGGGAAACCCAAACCCAAAAGCCCAAATTGAAAATAGAAAAATTCAACTTACTCCAAACCTATCGATGTTTATTCTCAAAAAAGTCGCAAACGACATTTTGAACTCAATGGAAGTGGTCTCGAGTCCTAATTCGACTGTTTGCAAAAAGTAGCTTTTCGGACTTTAATCCGATTAACGATGCTATATTTAAATAAAATATTTAAATATACAATTGTAAAATATGCGGGTTGTTACAGGGTTATCTCCCCATCTACTCAAATCAACCTAGTTTCTTTGTTACGAAGCCTTTCGTACCGTGCTCCACTATGCGGGCGAAAGCACGAAGGAGCGATATGCTCTATTTCAACATCAATTGACTAATCGGGCTCTACTACAGAGGCAATGTCGTACATACATTTCCTCAAGTATGTAACATGAAAGACGTCGGGAACTCCCGCTAACTAGTCCAGAAGCTCCACCTAATAAGCAAGTTCCCTCTTACCCACTCTAAAATTAGGAAAGGCCCAAACAAACCTGGGCACCAATTTCCCAGAAGTATCAAACCTCATAACCTTTCTAATAGGGGAAACCTTAACGAATACCATGTCCCTAACTAAAAGAATCAAATTCCTATCTTCACCTGTCAGCATAAGACCCCTAATGGTCCTGTGCGGTGCTCATACGCCACCTCAACACTACTACCCTCTCCAAGTTCCTCCAAAATCCATAATGCAAGCTTTCCACAATTCCTCAAAATTCTTGTTCTCCCCTTCCGTCCAACCGTCAGTCTGTAGATGGTAAGTGGTGCTAAGATCCAAAGTCGTTCCTAAAGAAAATTGCAAGACTCCTCCAAAATTCCCTAATGAATAAAGGGTCTCTATCACTGATAATGCTAACTGGAAATCCATCAAGTTGCACCACTCCTTTAATACAATCTATGCTAGAGATGCTACAATCCTATTACTTCCAACGGAAGTAAAATGTGCCAATTTACTATAACCTATATAGCTTCATTGATTTTAGGCAACCCACCCATAAGGTTCATCGATATATGCTCTCATCGGAACCTCCAATGCTAATAACAACCCTCCGGGCTTGCCTTGCTTAGCTTTACTCCTTTTAGCATGTAAAAATTATAGAACAAATTCAGTGGCTCTTTCTTCATCCTTGTTTAATTAGAAAATCCTCTTTGTATCTCTATACACCTTATCATATTTGGGGTGAATGGTGACCCTCCATAAGCTTTGGGTTTGAAGCATTCTATTCTAATTTCCTTACTAACTTCCAGTCTTATCTTCGATTTATCACTAGTCAAACATCCTTATAAAATTTCCTTATTTACGATGTTCGTTAATATATGTATATATTTATTTAGTGGTCTAATCCTATCTCTAAAATTAACATAGCGATAAAATAGGAACATGCCTTATACCATATCAAATACTTCTCTAAAGGAGACAACTAGTGATTTCAACCCAAAATTCTAAAAGAAATTTTTTGCTGGAAGCTACCCTTAATCATTATGTTGGGGTCCTAATGCTTCTTACTAATTTAAAATGTACATTCCTAGAATGTCATTTCACCATTACCCACCTTTCTAAATTTTTCTTCTTAGTTCTTATAATTATCCATTACCCATAATAACTTGTCACTAATGTCAAATTTGACAATCTCTAATCAATCCTTATTTAATCTCTTTAAATACATTTACCAATTTCAAAATTCACTTATTATGAGTATTTAATTCCTCTATAAATACCATATTAGATTTCCTTAATCAGTCCCTTATCTAATTTCCTTTTTATACTCTAATAATTACAAATTTATTGCCCATTAAATCTGTAATTAATGTCCATTAATCCTAGTCCCATAATTACTAAGTTTTTTATAATTAATACGAATACCGTTGTAAGTTACAATATTTATATGTTTCTTATTTCTAATTATTAATTTCTAAACTATAACATTCCTTTCTACATTTTATTTTATTAGAGCTATCCTTCCAAAAAGAATTACCATTAAACAATTTCATAAATCAACCACAAGTGATATTTTTTCTTTGTTTGGAATTACAAGGGATCATTTCTTTTTATTTTATTGAAACAGACAGTGTAAACTACGGAAAAGAGTATCCATACCTTATACATCTCTTTTCCTTTTGGTATACCCTTTATAAATTCAAACGCTACTCTTTTACATATTTAAGGAATTAGATAATTTATGTAAATCATGGAGCATGCTCCTAATAAATCAAAATATGGAAATTCACATTCCAAGGGCAATTTAACTTAGAACCCAATTATAGATTTGGAATATCTTTACACTTTACCCACATTCTACAAATAATTGCTTGGGACTGATTTCAATTCCCAGATCAAGTTGTATATACTATATTTATTTTATTCATGTTGTGACACCTTTAACCCTTCTTACTTAGATAGTGATCCCTATCTACTCCAAAAATATAAAATTAGAAATCCACATCATGTTAGTATGCGACATTTGAAATTCAAATTTACAAGAAAACTTTTAAGCATACTTTTAAAAGAATTTCCAACGTTCAAAAAACAGTTTGGTGGAATTGGATTCTTAAAAACATCTAAATACCCTGTTTTATTTTATTCATATATCTATTCCATTTTTATTAAAAAAGTTTGACAAAACCTTCTAGAAATATTTGAACCAAACTTTTCACAGTTTTGAAAACATTTACCGCTTTATTCTTAACCCCAAATTCAGGTGTTCTAAAAATTATTTGGAAAAATAATTTTCCTTCTCTAGTGCTTTTACTTTAATGACTTACTTCTTTAAAAGTAGGGTTTTTAATCCAAAACATTCAAAAACTCAATTGCTATATCAAACCATCAAAAATTTCAAAAAGAGTTGCTTAATTCTAAAAGAAGCAAAGTAATTTCTCTTTTTCAGAAACTTTCTACATCAAAAATTTATTCCTTTGAAATTTAGTCTTTTAGATTAAAATATTAAAAAATATCTTCTATGATTTTAAACAATAAAAAGTGGAGTAGACATGTAAACTCATATCTCAACATTTTCCTACCTCATTCTCATTATTTTTCCTACATTATCTCTAACTAGATTACTAATCATATTTTATAAGTTCCTAGTGGTATTCCGATCCAAATCTCCCACTGTTGCCTTTATTTATATATTTCCTACTTAAATGCCTTCTTCATCATTTTAATCAAGTTTTATTTCCCTTTTAAAAAGAAGAATTTAAAGAACTTCCAAATTTATGAAATAGAAAAATCATCAAGTCCAACCTATGCTCTACTTTGCATTTATTTCAAAAAGAAAAATCACTTTATCGAAAATCTTTAAACTGAAAAATTTTTAACCCAATAAAATTTTAGACTAAGAGTTTCAAAAATAAAAACACTTTTTACTAGAAACCTTTTAATCAAAACTTTTGGCTCCATAGGTTCTTTTTATTCACAAACCTTTGTCTTAACAAAATTTCTAATTTATAAATTTCCAAAATTACGTTTTTTTTCAAAACAATAGCTCCTTAGTAAATCCTTTAAAAAACTTTTCAAAACATTTCAAGGAAATTTCCAAAGAAAACCTTTTTATCAAATCTTTCACGTGGAGTAAGATTTTAGAAAATCTTTTTCAAAACAACAACTTCTTAATAATTGTTTTCTCTATTGCATTTTCTTTTTCTTTCATCCCTTACTTCTAAATGTTTACAGTTATACTACCTGGTAATATCGAATCTTTGAATTGATTCTTTTGTTTAATTGCATCGGGAAGTGAGTTGCACTCTTCACGACGTTTAATTATTTTTGTCCATTCTTTAAAGTTTGGATTTTGATCTTGTTATGCCTATTCTTTCTTGTTAGGATTTCTGTCCTGGCTTGTCTTCCATTCTTTCATGTATTGGTGCTATTCTTATGAGGTAAAAACCCATTTCATATTTAGCGGCATGGTCTCACAGATTATTATATGTTCATCATATTTCTTGAGTTTTCTCACATAGGTTTTCCAGACTGATCCAGGTGTTATTTTATTATAATGCTCGGGTCAAACCGAGTTTTTCCACATTGTCGTTGGTCAGACATTGAGCTCATGGAGTATATCTGGACGTTCACCTTCCATAGTATTTTTATTTCCGCTATATTATTATATATACCATTAGTAATTGTAAGATCAGGAATTTATAACCATTCAAGCTGATGAGGTTTGTTTTTAACTCTGATATACCATGTACCTTAGATGGATAGTTTTTACTATCTTTGTTATTTTATATGTTATCATTCCTACAATTATTAGGGTGATATCTCTGAGAGATTCTGTTTCCCTTGTTCTTCTTCGTTATTTACCTTAACAATCTGCCTTTCCGACGATTGGATGTTCATCACATGAATATCGTGGACGTATAAGTGCCGACTTTCGATGGTCGAAAAGGCAGGTCGTTACATTTGGTATTAGAGATGGGCGTTAAGCAAGAACCTTGGCTTTGGTGTGGTAAACTCATTGGAGATTGGGTAAGTGATGCAATTTATGGTAGGGTAAACAAATAGGATTATATATTTTATATATATAAAGGAATAATTTTCAAATTTATATAGTTATTTATGGTGTGTTTGTTTGTTAATGGTAATATTTATTTATTATCATGATCCTTTGATTAGTCGTGCTCAGATAGTTTAGGAGCATTGGCTATTGTTTGTTAATTGTTGATTTATGCTCGACCAATTCATAAGAATTTATTATTTGATAATTGTAAGTGCATTAAAACGAACCCTTTATGAATTAAGTTTCACAATTTGACTATAAGGTATTCATAGTAAATGTTAAGTTAAAATCATCTTTTAATAATGTTGAGTTTAAAGTAAAATTTTAATCAAAGTTATTTAATATAACCTAAATGGGGAATAAGACATTTTGTGGTGACCCGCTTCCTCAACCCTTGGAAATCGACACTTATAAATCGTCAGTATTTATGTGCGGCAAATCCAAGCGTCGGAGAGGCAGATTATCATGGGGTAAAAGAAAATAAAGATAGAATAGAATCTTACACAAATGGAATAACATATATTATTTCAATATATATGATCTTTACAATAGAAATTTTAGATATATTTATCAGAGTCTACCTTATAAATCAGCCTGGAAAGTTATAAATCTCCGTCCTTATAAATGCTAAATATAATCAGTAAACTAATGCAATGGAAATGGAAATGGAAAACAATCTACAAGAACGTCTTCAGCTCCAGACTTCAAGCTCCATCACAATGCTCCAAATTAAAGCTGACTACTTGGCTGCTCGAAAAATAGGGCACCTATAATTTAAGGGAAAAGAAAATAAACTCCGGGTCAGTCATGGGACTGGTGTAAGAAACTCGAAATACGGATATTTGAAAACAAAACACGGAGCTGGTTTTTACCTTATGATAACCAAAACATTTGCTACACAAAATCAGGGATATTATCTTTAATGACATTCTTTGAAAATCCTTTCAAATAACATATTAATCATAGTTGGAAGTGTTACATTTGTTCAATTCGACAGCATTATAGGTTTACAACTAAAACCATAAAGACTCGTATTGGAGAATGGATTCCATACAATAACAAGGTAAGGGACTACCTTTAAACAGTCCATCTCTAGAGGGATGCACCTGAGGCTCCAACCTTTACCAACACAAAACCGGCCTACTTTTACCATAGATAGTACCGAATATGACATCACCTCGATCGTTCCCGACCTATCCGAAAGCTCTCATACCCTACATAACATGCCTGATAGATAGAGGGTGATCTAGAAAGGTGATGGCCATATCCTAATAGGAGTGACCCACTTAGCCCTGTTGCATCTACCCTATTTTTGTCATTCTCGGGTGATGAGGCTCGAGGTAACGATTACCTTTCTCATAGAACACATTTCACTTGAATGCCAAATTGCCAATTCCATCGCACACTGTTGATTTCAACAAAAGTACAACCTCTGCGCTCGTACGTCTCAAAGAAGGGTGTTAAGTATATGAGAGTTCCCTCCTACACCACCAAATAGATGTACGTTTGTAAAAATCAATGTACGTGCAATTTAGAAATGCAATGTCAGACATTCGTCTATATAAATTGTCCAGGAATAGGACAAACTGAAGGAGCTCTTCTATTACACCCTATCTGGAATTACCCCTAGGATTAGTAGCAAGCAGCCCTTGCTTCAAAGATCAAATGAAGATACTACTGCCACATATATATTATATGGGAAATTTCCCCCGAGGGTTAGTGACAAGCAGCCCTACATTCCATCTTCTAATTTATTATCATTCCTTGTCTTCACTTCGAATGAATATATTGGTTCAAAGTGGTTTTCGGATAGGAATCACCCAAATCTGATCCAGGTTCCTTCGAACCAATCATCGATAAAAAGATGTTAAGTAAGTAGGTGCTTATCATTTGATTAATTACTTTCTATTTATCAAAAAATATCTTGTAGAGATATATATCTTTTAAACATTTCATTCCGGTATATACTGAATCATTAAACCTCCCTTTAACTTTAGAAATACCAAATCATTTTCATAAGTCATACATGAAAATATTATTGAGTAAAAAGGGGTCGATATAAATTATACCAATTCTACTCAACAACAATTTCCATATTTAACCTTTACTATCTGTCGAACAACGGAGAAATAACCTTTTAAATTCACACTGATAGTACGGGTTCCCTCCTTGGAATTTAATACCGAGTATAAGAAAATTATTTCTATACAATCCAAGTTGTATTAAATTTGTAAAAATTAAATCTTTTATACTTGCCTCGTTTCCGACATTTCGGCCTTATCTATTCCTCATCCAGGAAAAAGGCCAGGTGAGCCAGGACACTAGGTTCTCCTGAACATCTCCTTAGTTTAAGCATCTCACATCCAGATCTCACGAATAGAAAAATCCAGTCTACTCATCGGCTTTTAGAGCCAAGATTAAATCACTTAATTATAACAACTTTTCTTTAAATCATTTATTTAAACTCTTTAAAATAAATTATAAAACTTCCACATAATCTTTAAAAAACTTAATTATTTATTTGAATATAAAAGATTTGGGAAAGAATACTTACTTTCAAAGCCATATTTCAAAAGTTATTAAATGTGCTGCAAAAAGTGCTATGAATAGTGCTTTTAAGGCTTATTTGATCAAAACAACTTTTCGATCATGTAGAAATTCATTTTTATAACTCAAATCTCTTTTAAAATATTTTAAAATATTTATAGAATTTATTCTATATTTTTAAAAAATTTAAAATATTACTTTTAAAGAATTTATCGCTTTGGTTTCCAAATTGCCAAACCGCGCCTATTTTGAAAACTTGTTTTGCTCATATTACAAAATCTATCAAACAAAATCTTGATCTTATTCTTTTTTTGAAAACTGTGATTATAAGGGTTTGAAAAATTCTTATTATAAAAAATTCCGACTCTGATTCCATCATATAAATTGATTTAACTTTCTATGGCGCGAAATTGCGAACTATCTTTACACGACGCACATATTTTTGACTCAACTTTCATAACTTGTCCAAACTTCACCAAATTGGATTTTAATGTTTATAAAATATTTATAAATCATATTAAACCAATTTAAAGAGGTTTAACAATCTCATATGCACCATTTCATTTATCAAAGGAAAGTGATTTCCTTTGTGATATTCGATGTGTATTAAACGTGAATTGTTTACACATCCGAATAAACATATTATCATATCCAAACATGGTTCATAATTGTAACGACCCATAAATTTTTAATAATTTTATTTGTTTTATTATATATCTAATTGAATTTTTTTGAAATTTTAAATGATAAAATTTTAAATTGAAAATTTTATATTTGGAATACGTCTAATTAAACATAGTAAATGGTAAATTTTCATCTGATAATATGGCAGTTTATTTTCTTGTGTAAATTCCAATTTAAATCAGTTAATATTTGATGATAATAAAATGTTTTCCAAACCTGAATATTTTTATATAGAAAATTTGCAAATCATCTTCTGAGTGAGACGTCATATTTCATTTCTCCAAATTTGGATTGTTATTGCTCCGTTTACCTTATTTTCGACAAATTAGCAGCATTTTCGATACCGATCATCGACTTTTGATAGGATGATCGTACCACTGATATCTGTATACCATTTTGATCATCTCGTCATGCTGATCTCTGCGGTATATTCACTCCTGTGATCGGAGTCCGGTACGTTTCGATGTCTTTGTAACGATTTCGTATCGATTCGGTTTTTGAAACCTTTGATGTTCCGTGTCCTTTCAATTGTCATACGTGGGATGGTGAATAGTCACTGGCTATTTACATTTTTGAGAGTCCAACTCCCGACTTGTTGAATTCCACTGATCATTTCATCTTTTCACTGATTCATTTTTAAACTTAAGGAATAATATATGCATATAATATACTAATCTCATGTATGGGTTCGAGATTATTTTTTTTGCCTACTATTTCTTCCCAGATCCATGTTTCTACTCGCGCCTCTCCACTCTCTTCACCTATCTCCCCTCTGCTCTCTCTTCGTACTTCCCACGCGCGTCCTCCCCTCTCCAAACCCTCGTCTTCACGCATACAACTGGCTCCTCACATCGCCTAAACTCCACAAAACCCACGCCTCTAGCCTACCTCCGCGCCTGCATCCTCTTGTAGCCACCCTCCATCATAGTAGATCTCGACCTCCATCCCCTCCCTTGTTCGCCGACCCTCCTCTTTTTCCATGAGTAGCCTAAACCACCTCTTCCACTTCCTTTTTCCCCATGGCTGAATGCGAGAATCCTACTGGCCTTGAGCAGCAGCCACGTCGTGCAGCCGCTCGCTATCTTCAAATGGCCGAGCCTTCATGGCGGCACCTCCTAGCATTCGAGCTTGATCGAGCAGCCATCTTTTGTTGACATATAATTACTGTTTACGTATTGTATTGAAATTATATTTGCAGTTTATATAATAGTATATATGTTATGTTTTATCATAAAGAAGGGTATGCTTGGTCTACATATGTTACTTTTTTATGTTTTGTTATATAGTCGTGGTCCACATAGTATTATATATTTAGTATGCATAGTATTTAGCTGTAGCATATTATAAAGTTACACAATTATATATTATAAAGTATATATAAAGTTATAAAAAGTTTATATAAATCTTTATTTGATTTCAATGTATATACAAACTTGTCTGCATATGACCATTTACAGACTATCAAGTATTATAGTAGTTTCTATATGTTGCACAATATTATATAATGTGTATAATATAAAAAGGTATAAGGCTTTGGTACGATGATCTGTTCCAAAGATATATGTATATTATGTTGTATTTTATATGTTACTTTATATATATACTTATATACAAACTAATTTGTTTTCTGTTGTTATATATATGTCTTAAAACCTGTTCCATAGGAAAGGTTATTGATTTTTATTATGTTGTTTTAAAATGCAGTTACTGTGGTCTTAATATATTGATTCTAAAACAAAAGTTTGCAGTGGTATATAACGGCTTATATTGGTATATGTGTTATGTAGACTTATTTTAGTTATAGATGATAGTATATATGTTCTTTAGTTGTCCGGTTGCATGAGTTCATATTAGTGCACATGTAATACCTTAGCCTTAAAAAGAGATTTCATCAATATTCGTAAAGTTTATAATTTGCATAGTATATATATAGACTAATTTTTTGTATTAGTTTAAAATTAGTATAGCTAAAAAGTATATGTAAAGCCTATATATATCTTGTAGTTCATATCATTTTGTTGTCTGCATACATTGGTTGTTTCCTTGTTTTGAACTGTTGAAAATGAAGTTTATATATATATCCGAGTTTAAAGTATTTATGTATATATATATATATATAGGTTCTGGTTTCTGTAGTTAACAGTAAAGTATATATTTTGATTCTAAGTTAAGTGCAATGTGTAGATATAGTCTGTAATATATATATCAGTGTTTAAGATAGATATGTTTGTTCTATTATATGTGTTTTAATTTGAATAATAGAATTTGAAATACATATATATATATATATATTTTCAATATAAATGTGTTGAATTTAAAATATGATATATATAGTTATATTTATAGTTATATGTAAGTTCACTTATACCAATTATATTCATCGATCCAGTTCTGATTTGATTTCGTCTATTCCTATTGATCAGCTTTGTTCGTCAATTCGTGCCAATCCAGCGTTGCTTTGGAATTCGTAGCTCATTTCCTTGTCAAATCTCTCTAACCTCGAAAGGTGAGCAATCACTCACGATTAACGTTCTTATATTTATTAAATTTCATTTTAATCGAAACGACGATTGAAATATGCTGCTGTTAGTTATTACATTGCTATATATATATATATGTTGTTATCTGTATCTGTTCACCTGTGACATCTGACACCATTATCTGTTATTTATATTGATGATATATGCCTGTTATATTATTATCATATCTATTATCACACTGCAAGTTCCCTGTTAGTATAGAATTCACTATGGGTTGAAATGATACACACTCGAACGATCTGTAGAATAGGATAAAATCGTTATAAGTTGAAATGATTTATCATTTGAATTGAATTTGGGATTGCTGGTTGAAAAGATATATACCCGTATATATTTTTAAATTGCGGATTGAAATGATAAATATCCGTATCACTTGGCCATAGGATATAAAATTTTATACAGACACCGTTGGTATATATATATATTATGAAAATGATTTCTATGCTTTTGAAAAGAAATATATGGTTTGATAAATATTGATTTTAAAGATTTATTAAAGTTGATTTAATAAAATTGATTTAATCAATATAAAAATATGTTTAAGTATTTATTTAAAATATATATTTTCAAATATAGAGTTTATAATGATTCTCGTTGAAAAGATAAATTTGAATTTGATTTGGAATTATATTTATTTAAGAATTATACTTAAATAAGTTTGATTTGAAATTATTAATTTTGAGATTTTAAAGATATGATTTTATAACTTGATTTTGGTTTAAAGTGGTTAAATAAATATTTCAAGTTTAAATGAATTGAAGGAAATATTGAGTGGTTTGAAATTTGGAGTTTTATTTAAATGATATTGGGTTTATTAAGTGAATATTTCAAAACTAAAAAAAATGTAAAGTGAATTTGATATATATATATATATATGAAATTATCGAATTTAGTTTTGAAATGTTGAATATTTAAAGCTTTAAAATATATTGAAATTGAAATGGTTTATTTGTGCTTCAAATCTATATTTGAAATCGATATAATTTGAAATAGTTTATTTAAACTGAATTGAGTTGAAATTTATGAATTGAGATTGAATAAAAAATTGAATTTTGGAATTTTGGTTGATTTGAATCGATTTGTGAAATTTGAGGAAGCTATTTTATTATAAAATATTTTTAAACTATATCTAAAACTATTTATATTTTTACTTTATAAATTATTTTCATATAAACTATTTTAATATAAATCATTTTCAATATAAATTATTTTCATATAAACTATTTTAATATAAATCATTTTCAATATAAATTATTTTATTATAAACTATTTTAATATAAATCATTTTCAATATAAATTATTTTATTATAAACTATTTAACTTATAACTATTTTATATAAACTATTTTTATTTTATAAACTATTTTATTATATTTACTAATTTTAATATCTAAACTATTTAAAAGGAAAGTGTTATGGATTCCAAAATGCTATGATTTCAAGCTATGATTTCAAAGTGTTATGAATTTCAAGGTTTTGATTTCCAAAGTGTTTTGATTTTAAAGGACTTATGATTTCGAAAGCGTTATATCTTTGGAAAGTGATATGATTTTGGAAATGATATATTGAAGTGAAAATGATATAGTATTGATATGTATTTTTTAAAATGGAAATGATATTTTGGGTTTGAAGTATAAACTATTTTGAAAAGACCGCGGTGTTATAATAACGTTTGGTTGTTAAAGAGACCGGGATCAGATATGGGCATACTCTCTGTCGATACCGAAAACCACTTTAACAACTGTGTACGCGGTGGAGATTCCAGAATGAAGTAGAATGGTGGCGACGATCCTAAAGGTATATTCACGTAGACCCAACTCCCATGAGTTGGCATAAGGTGGCTAAAACAAGAGTGATTCTGGGCCAATGAGGTAGCTCCTCTTATCGGACACACTCCATCGTATGCCATTCTATTACTTTGTGATTGATTTGGTGCGCACCTTTGATTCAGGAGTGTGGCTCGAGGTGGACGATTGCTGCGGCTCTGCGTCACCACCAGTCCGGATGCATAATTGGTATATCTACCCTGACATTGCCTTGTTGTGTCGTGTCACCTACCATAGCGTGCTTTACTACGAGTTTGATTTGTGTCGTACCTATGGAGTATCCTCTGGTAGCTCCAGTTTACGGGGTATTACGGTACTGTATAGACTACTGGCACTATAAAATGTGTTAAGGGGGATATGGGTAAAGCCTTAATGCTATTTTAATAGTTTACTTTACTTTAGACATATTATAATAGCGTATATTACTACATAGTAGATAGTTTAACGAATCCTTAAAGGGTGGTTATCCCAAAAATCCTTTGAGTTACTTGTATTTCAGTTGATATTTCACTTGAGTTGGATTTATTGATATAAGAATGTTAATCCTGACTCGAGTGTTTTGTTTTTTGCTTTACGCTCGGGTCAGACTGAGTGGCTCAGTCTTCTAGACTCACCTTTGGAGTTGGAGCTTCGCTTGGAGATCCAGCTATATCTATTCAGCTTGCAGTTATTCAGTTGATTCCAGTGATGTATTCTGATCTTGTATTTGACTATTGTATTGAGACATCTATGTATTCGAGACCTCTGTTGTATCTTATTTAACTCTGTTATTTATATATATAGTAGCTTCATGAACTACTATTCTTTTGTTTCCGCTGCATTATTGTTATATTACTCTGTGTCTATGGTTCTGTGATTATTTATTTACTGTGTATGTTGAGTTCTGCCAAATTTAAATTAACAATATGATATTTTGAGCAATTCAAATCCGACATGTATGGATGCGAATTGTTGAAAATTTCAGGATGTTACAATAATCATCATACCCAAATATAACCAAACATACATATCATCTAATATATCATAATATAAATAGAGTTTCTCACCTTCATTGGTTTCTAACTTTATGAAAATTCGCTATAGCTTCGCTACGATCGAATCAAAGCCTATGGAATTGAGCCTTGAACCTTTGGATGGGCTTGGCCTAAGCTTGCAAGTGGAGATAGGCTTGACCTTGGTGGTAGGAGGTGGTGGCCGTGAGTTGTTTTGAAGTGGATTGCTAATGTGTATATACTTATATAAATTTATTTTCTTTTGTGCTGATTTTTCTTCATAATTTTCCTAAGTAGTGAAGCCATTAAAGAGGAGTATAAAGAGGTGAAGAAGCTTACGAATTTATGAACAAATGAAGTGAAGATGGAGGGTGGTATTTATAGGAAAAAAGAAGTGAACAAAAATATCATGATATTTATATGCATGTACATCACCATTTCATCACCACCACACCCTCCTCCTTTATCACCATGCACAGTTGAAGTACCCCTCCCCTCATGTGTGTAACCATGTATGTGTGTTGATGTGTGTAAGGGTGAAGTGAAGTTTGCTTTTTAAGTGTGTAAATATCTTAGACATTTTTTTTGTAAATATATGTATACATATAAGTGTATATGTGTTCATGTATATGTTAGGGTGTGCATGTGTATGTTATATTTATATGCACAAGACATATAAACAAGGTTGCAACAACTTTGAACCGCAACAACTTTGAATAACTTATGTTCGTTAAACCATTGAAAATTGGGAAGCCGGTTCTGGGTCACATTTTCACTTATAAATTAGTTTACATATAAATGCAAACAAAATTCGAAAACTAATTTCTTTTCATTTTTAACTAATTAAAATGATCGCATTTGATTTATAAAACCATATAAATTAATATTAAACAATTGTTTGCAAAATGTGTTGTTATATCGATAAAGCAATATCAATTTTCCTTATAATTTTAAATCAAGTATATATCTTTAAAAAACTATTATAATTGGATTATTATCACTTCATTACTAATTAAAATGAATTATTATCATTTAAAAACAATTATTTTAGCAATTATAATATTTATTAAATCATTAAATCTCGTTTTAAATTCATAAATCAATTATAAAATATGATGTCATTATTGATGATTTCATAAATACATTTTATTTTCCAAAAATAAAATATATAATTTTATTTCATATTCTTGTTTAAACGGATAAATAAGTGTATGTATCCAGCTCCGTGCATGACTTCTGATAATTATAGAGCTGTTTATTGATAAACCGGTTTTCGGTCATTTTATCGATATTTTTCCAAAGTATACATTTTTGTATATATTTATTCAAAATAAAATTACCATTATTATTGTTCAAAACATCATAATCTATGTTTTTAAAAAACTTATACTTGAATATTTTAAAATAAATATAATTTATCAAATTAATAAATTTTCGGTCCTACATACTTCGCCCCTTAAAAGAATTTCGTCCTCGAAATTACAACGCAAAACCCAGGGGTGTTTGCCCAAAATATTTATTTCTAAACTTATACTAGTACGGTGTATATAGATCATCCATACATAATACCTGATTCGATTTACTGTTCGAATCCATAACTTTACTTCCGTACTAGTACTCATCCCCCGATCCTCTAGTGTGGACTCCGATCAGGCTTTCCGATCAAAATTTAGGTTGTCCTTACATAGCTCTCAACTATGATAGAAAACTCAACTATCCAACCACAAAACCTCATCAATTTTCGTCGTCAAGAATCGAGTGACAAATCCTTTTTTGGACTGATGTAACCACCTTAAAGTTCTGTACTCAAATCTTATTCAGAATTGTGCGACGAAATGATCTACTTACAACATACATACTTATTAACATTCAAAAATCTTTATTAAAACATCCTATGAAACTTTCATCTTTTATTTTGACACTTTGATAATCATTTCAAAATATTTGCCCCAAAAATATTTCTATCTCCTTTTCACAAGAAATCAATTATCCTTTACTTGGAACAATACCACTATAATTTTATTTCAAACTTCTTTTGAAATTCCTTTGTTAATAAATCCTGTTTTAATTTCCAAAATTTATTTCATAAATTTATCTTACAAAGAAAATTCTACTTTTAAACTTTGTTTCCTTTATCAAGAATTCTTATAAATTTTCTTAAGTGACTTGTAGAATTGCAATGAATGAATTCTAATTGAAAGATCATAGTTATATTATACATCTTTATATCTCACATTCATCCTTTCTACCACACTTGGTCATCCTTAAGTTATCCCAATCCTACTTGGGTACATACTGAAAGTTCATAATACGAATACAAATATATGGCCAACCACACATCACTCTATCACCAACCATACTTATAAGCTACTACTAAATACTTAATATTAGATAGATATAACTAGTCTTCAACCTCAATCATCATTCCGAATCCGTTGCTGATGGTGCACTCCAATATCCAAACTCCAATGGAATTTCCCCCATATCGTCATCCTCATCCTCACTCGCTTGTTTGTTGTCAGCTTCATTTTCGTCTTCATTTTCCCTATACGGTAGCCAAGGCTGATTCCATGGAACATGTCCAAATCCAACTGGTACTTCCTACAACAATTTTCCTTCCTCCAATTCCTCTAATCCTTGTATTCCCATCTCCTCGGGATTCTCAAATTCCTCCTCAGCTTCCATTTCATTATCTTTCATATTATCCCACTGAATGTATTAACATGATGATTCTTCACGCCAAATAACATGATCCCCATCCATCTCCCATATGACGTTGCGACCCTCACTATTGTGGTTTGATTCATTTGGCATTATATCACTCGGGTCATCCTGTGATTCAGACTCTTCCTCCATGGGTTCTTCTTCAGGATCGACTTCTAAACTAATAGGGTCAATGATCCTCCTTCCTTTTGAGGTTGGAGTGGCCTCAGCGTCACTAGATATTACGACCAGTTCTGGAGTTAGGGGAGGTATAAGCATTCCCATTATTGGGTGACCATCTCTGTCTCTACAAGTATACAGATCATCTTTCTCTTTTATGAGTTCTTCCTCATCACTTGAAAGAATGATTAGATCATCTTTCTCACCCCCAATTTGATCTCGAGATCTCTCCTTTTGAATACTTCCCTCTGTATGGATTCTACAAACATAAACACAAATACTTAGAAGCAGACACTAAGTATTTATCCTAACTTAACAAGTATACTGTTTTTTTACTTAGGAAGCAAATCGAGATCTGTATCAAAATGTTTTATCTCTTTCCAAAATCCTTTTGATTCTATAAAAATGTTTTCCAAACATTATTATCATCGACTTTCAAAAATCCTTTCTAAGGAATTTTTTTTAGATATCGGTTCTCATTATCCAAATCTTAGGTTTTCCTCCCTATTCTTAATCCTCTTAATACCATTATTAAACATCTTATAGTCAAACAGTGAAATTCTAATCACAAGATGTTTATTCTTGATTTAACTAACCAATTTTTAAAACAATTATCCAATTTATGATTTTAATATCATAACTAACTATATTTTCCAAAATATATTCTTTATATTTAAGATATGACTTTAAGTAAAATTATTTCATTTACCATATTTTCAAACAAATAATTTTATATTTTATTAACAAATACACGCTCTTATATAATACTCTCAGACTCATTCTAGGGTGTCACTTACCCTATCTCTAATGAGCTTCTCATTCTAGGGTGTTACTAACCCTACCTCTGATGAGAATTTACCCCTATCAGGCTCAGGTGTTCGCTCTACCTAAGCTCTAATACCAACCATGATGACCTGCCTCCTCGACCCTTCGAAATCGACACTAATACATCCTCGGTATTCACGTGCCGCAAATCCAAGTACCTAAGAAGCAAATTATCATGGAGTAAAAGAAAATAAAGAAAAAACAGAATCCTACACCAATGGAATAACATATATTATTTCAATATATATGATCTTTACAGTAGAAATTTTAAATAATTTATTAGAGTCTCTTATAAATCGGCATGGACAGTTATAAACCTCCATCCTTATAAATGCTGAACACAATTAATAAACTAATGTAGTGGAAATGGAAATGGAAAACTATCTACATGAACATCTTCAGCTCCATACTTGAAACTCCATCACGGTGCTCCAAATTAAACTTGACTATTTGGCAGCCCGGAAAAATAAGGCATCCAAAGTTTTAGGGAAAAGAAAATAAGCTCCGGATCAGTCATGGGACTAGTGTGAGAAACTCAAAATACAGATATTCGAAAACAAAGGATATATCATTAAACCACGCTGCACAACAACATGGAACGAATTTTTACCTTATGATAACCAAAACATTTGCTACACAAAATCAAGGATATTTTCTTTATTGACATTCTTTGAAAATCCTTTCAAATAACATATTAATCATAACTGGAATTGTCACATTTGTTAAATTTGACAACATAATAGGTTTACAATTAAAACCATAAAGGCTCGTATTGGAGAATGGATTCCATACAATGACAAGGTAAGGGACAACCTTCCGACAGTCCATCTCTAGAGGGATGCACCTGAGGCTCCAACCTCTACCAATACAGAACCAGCCTACCTTTACCATATATAGTACCGAATATGACATCACCCTAGTCGTTCCTGACCTATTCGAAAGCTTTCATAGCATACACAACATACCCGATAAACAGAGAGTGATATAGAAAGGTGACGACCATATCCTAATGGGAGCGACCCACTTAGCCCTATCATATCTACCCTATTTTTGTCATTCTCGGATGATGAGGCTGGAGGTAACAATTACCTTTCGTATAGCACACATTTCACTTGAATGCTACATTGCCAATTCCATCACATACTATTGATTTCCACAAATGTACAACCTTTGAGCTCATATATCTCAAAGAAGGTTGTTAAATATATGAGAGTTACCTCCTACACCACCAAATAGATGTACGTTTGTAAAAATCAATGTACGTGCATTTTAGAAATGCAATGTTAGACATTCGTCCATATAAGTTATCCAGGAACAGGACAAACCAAAGGACCTCTCCTACTACACCTTGTCAGGAAGCACCCTAGGTTTAGTAGCGAGCATCCCTTACATCAAAGATTAAATGTAGATACTACTGCCATATATATATATGATATGGGAAATTTCCCCCAAGGGCCAGTGACAAGCAGCCCTACATTCCATCTTCTAATTTATTATCGTTCCATGTCTTCACTTCGAATGAGTATATTGCTTTGAAGTGGTTTTTGGATAGGAGTCACCCAAATTCGATCCCGGTTCCTTCGAACCAATCATCGATAAAAAGATGTTAAGTAAATATGTTCTTATCATTTGATTAATTACTTTCTCTTTATAATAAAAAATATCTTTTAGAGATATATATCTTTTAAACATTTCTTTCCAGTATATATGGAATCAATTAACCTCCCTTTAACTTTGGAAATACCAAATCATTTTCATAAGTCATATTGGAAACCATTATTGAGTAAAAAGGTGTCGATAGAAAGTATACTAATTTTAATCAACATCAATTTATGTATTCAACCTTTACTATTCGTCGAATAATGATGAAATCAATTTTTAAATTCACACCGATAGTATGGGTTCCCTCCTCGAAATTTAATACCAAGTATAAGAAGATTATTTCTATACAATCCAAGTTGTATTAAATTTGTAAAAATTAAATCTTTATACTTGCCTCGTTTCCAACATTTCGACCTTATCTATTCCTCGCCCAGGAAAGAGGCTAGGTGAGCCAGGGCACTGGTTGCTCCTGAACATCTCCTTAGTTTAAGCACCTCACACCTGGATCTCACGAATAGAAAAATCCAGTCTACTCATCGACTTTTAGAGCCAATATTAAATCACTTAATTATAACAACTTTTCTTTAAATCATTTATTTAAACTCTTTAAATAAATTATAAAACCTCCACATTATCTTTAAAATACTTAATTATTTATTTGAAAATATTTATAAAAGATTTAGGAAAGAATACTTAAGTTTAAAACCATATTTCAAAAGTTATTAAATGTAATAGCCTAAAATTTTAACGAATTTTTCTTTAAAAATAAACATTCTGAAATATTGTTTTTGAATTTAAAAGTGTAAAAATTTGTTGAAACGGAAATTTAAAAACTTTACATATTTTTCTCGTATAATTACATCCGTTCTTAACGTTATATTAACAATCAAATTTTATTAATTTTGGTATAATAGCTATTCAATTTTGGTTTAAAATGAAGCATTATTTTATTGAAAGAAAACGTTATCATAAAATATTTTTTTTTAAAAGAAACAAATAGCAGTGGTACGTCACTTTGGGGCATTACATTTTTTTTTTCGTTCGTTGTTGTCTCGGTCCATAGATTTTCCTTGCGTTAACAGTGCTAGTTCAGCCGTTTTGCTTCAGTTTGGTATTTCAAAAATCTCGCATTGACTAGTTCACGTGAGAAAGTTATTCGCTACCCTTACGTTTCGTTCCAACTTTTAAAATAATAAAAATTACTTTAACTTTCTGCCGTTCCAATCTTTTAATTCTTGCCTTCTCTCATATATTTTTGAACAGCTGTATTATCTTTCCTCATTCTCAAACAAAATTCCAGACTGCGAATTTTTCCTTTAGCCTCCATCAAATTTTTTTCGTGAGAATCTCCTAAAGGTAAAACAACATGCTTTCTGTCTTCTTTCTATTTGCGTTTGTTCATTCTTCCTGTTGCCTAGTTTTGTTATATTTTTTTTTGCTCCAACCTATACTCTGCTTACCCACCCATCAAGCATAGCCACGACCGTAACCACCCCAGTCACCGCCTCCTACCCCATATTTTTCGCCACCAGATCACCACGCCACCAGCCCACCACCACGAGACCACCACCACGTCAGCCAATTCCCTTCGCCAGATCTACCTCCTCCACCAAACCGTGACCAGCCCCATTCGCCATCAGGTACCACCACAACCCCATGCCAAGGCGGAGACCACCCCATCTCGTACCTCCACCACGTCACTGCCCACGTTATATCTAGTCCCCACCTTCGCCTGATTCACTACCCTGGCCAACCACCCGAACGAACTCCACACCGTGACTTGCCCAACTCCATGAACCCACTGCCTCCACGCTATACCCCTGACATCCCCAGATCTGTCGCCACACCCACGTCCCAATGACAGCCACGTCTCCACCACGAAACCAACCCAGCCGAGCCCCTGCCATTCGCCACTTTCCAGCCCCTCCACCCAGGCCGTGACCTGTCCAATCCCACCTCCCTAACCGTGTGAAACCCTGCCGAGACCAACCCTCTCCAGACCGAGCTGGTACTTGAATCAGAGAAACAATATTGCCTAGTCCCTTTATTGTGGTATATTAGTTATCTGCCTCTGGTTTTGGAAATAAAAGAATGAGGAAGTTGTTTGTCACGTGTCTGGTATCTGAGATTTTAGTTTACTGGTTTGTTTTGAAAAAAAAAAGAATTGAATTGGTTTGTCAATTCTGGGTTTTGAATGCATGATTCGTGTCACGTACATTGTTATTTCAAAGTTTTTTGCCTGACCACACTTCGTTTTAAAATTTTAAATTTTTGTTGCATCTGACCTTGTAGTCGAGCCTATTTTCTACTAGCTTTTGTTTTAAAAAAAAAAAATTTTGTTTTGTCACTTTACGAATTTAAAAATTTTAATCGGTATTTCAAAGTGGGCGTGCTATTGTTTTGATTTTTAACCTGTTACTTTTTCGTTGATCGCTTCATTGAAATTCGTTATTCGTGCAATCTTAGATTTGATTATTTACTGTGCTTTTGGTTTGAATCTAGTGGGCGCATCCGCTAACGACTGATCGTGCTATCCGCGTGCTTTCGATTGACTTCGTACTTCTTTCTTTCCGAATCTCCAGTTCCGTAGAGGTGAGTAAATCTCACACGAATATTTATACTTATATAATTGTGAAACGACCACAACTGAATGTGTAGAAAAAATTAAATAAATAAATGATGTTATGATTACCTGTGATTTATTTATAGTTGATGTTAATTGTTAAAACTACATATCGTATCATCTGTTATATTCTGTTTTTATTTACTGTTATTCTATTCTGTTAAATCACACTGCAAGTTCCCTGTAGAATAGAATCACTATGGGTTGAAATGATACATACCCGAACGGACTTTAGAATAAGGGAAGGTCGTTATGGGCTGAAATGATAGGCCTGAGCGATTTTCAATTAAATTTTATTTACTTGGGATTGCGGGTTTGAAATGATAAAACCCGGATTTTTCTTTGTAAATTACGGATTGAAATGATATAGTATCCGTATCACTTGAATTAGGCTAGAAAATATTATACAGACCCGTGGTTATTTTTCTGTATTTTCTGAATATTTTTAAATAATTTAAAAACTGTAATAATATTAAATTGATTTAAACCGAATTTTAAATGATTTATTTAAAAATAGAATTGATTTTTCTATGTGATAAATATAAATAAATGGAGGAATATTGATTTTAAAACGAAACTTAAATTTGAAATTTTGATAAAAAAAGAAAGATGGAAACTTAAGTTAAATAAATTGAAATGAAATTTAGTTTAAATTGGTGGAAAAATGGAGTTTAAGTTTAAATGTTGAAATGAACGTAATAAGCAAATTTGTAAGTTTGGTTTTAACTTGTAAAATTTCCCTTTAAATAAATTGTTAAAGGATTGAAAATGAACATTTTTAAATGTATGATTTTATAAGTTTAACTAGGTAGAATCTGTAGCACTTGTTAAGTGTGGTGGATTTTATAAATGAACCAAAAGACTAAAATGAACTAAAGCTATGATAGTACTTGGTAAGTGCTGTTGAAGCAGAAACTAAAATTGAACTTGAACTAATAAAAAGCTACTGTAGCACTTGTTAAGGACTGCAGTAGACTGAAATATGATTTTGTTTAAAACTGAACTGATATAACAATTTTAAATATTGTTTGTTGAATAAAAATTGTTTTTGAATATAACTTACCGCCACACTTTTAAATGCCGTGGAAGCTGAAAATTTTAATGCTTTTGTTTAAGTGAATAAGTGAACTCTGAAGGGTTAGATTTTGGAAATATAATATTGATTTAAAGGAATAATGACTTTGTGTTTAAATGGTTTAATTCGAAGTATATTTTGATAAATTGTTTTAAATCTATAACCACGGGTTATAATAACGATTGGTTGGCAAAGAGACCGGGATCGGATATGGACATACTCTCTGTCTTACCGAAAACCACTTTGACAACTGTGTACGCGGTGGAGATTCCAGAATGAAGTAGGATGGTGGCGACGTCCTTAAGGTATTACGTGGACCCAACTCCCGTGAGTTGGCATAAGGTGGCTAAAACAGGAGCGATCTCGGACCAGTGAGGTAGCACCTCTTCTCGGACACATTCCTTCGACATTATACTCTTACTTGTGATTTGACTAGATGGCCATCCTCCGATTGGGAATGTTGTTCGAGGTGGAACGGTAGTGGCTGCTATGCGTATCCATCAGTCCGTGTGCGTAATTGGTATATCTACCCTGGCATTGCCTAGTTGTGCCGTGTCACCTACCATATCGAGCTTTACTACGATTATGATTTTAAGATCCGACCGCGTTAAGGTTCTCCATCCCCTTAACGCTATTTTCCGATATGATTATACTTTACTTATGTAGACACTATTATAATAGCGAATATTACTACATAGTAGATAGTTTAACGGATCCTTAGAGGATGGGCGGTCCCAAGCATCTTCTAAGTTACTTGTACCTTTACTACAGTTCATTTGAGTTGGTTTACATTGTATAAGTATGTATATCCTGACTCGAGTGTTATGTTTTATTTTACGCTCGGGTCAGCCTGAGTATTCACAGCTTTGGATTCATTTTTCTGGAGCTCGGAATCACTGGAGATTCTGCCTATCTAGTTATCTTCCTATTTCAGTTTCAGTTGTCTTATTTCAGCTTTTGTTTTAGAGACTTGTGTATTTGGGATTTCTACTGTACTTGTTTCAGAACTGTATTGGGTTTCAGACTATGTATTTTGTATTTGATTTTAAACTATGTATTTAGTGGCTTCATGAACCACTATGGTATTTTTAAATTCCGCTGCGAGTTATTCTGATATTTCTGTGTTTGTGATTCTGTGAATGATTTTATTTGCTCCAAATTTTATTACAATCTGTTATTTTGTATTATTCAAGTCTGACATGTGAGGATTATTGTCGATTTTAAATGGTCCAAAATAGTGGGTCGTTACATTTGGTATCAGAGCTTTGGTTTAGGCAAACCTTAGCCTATGGAGCAAAAACTCATTAGAGATAGGGTAGAAATACCCTAGAATGAGTGAAATCAAACTCAGAATCATTTCCTTGTGAGTGAACGTATTTTCAAAGTATAAAATGATTTTAAATTGATTTTTCAAATGATTTTTTTTCAAAGATTATTTTGATATAAAGTTTTCTTGTTTTAAGAAGAAATTTTCTAAACTTCCTTCTTTCCGTATCTACCTTGTTAGGAATTTTGTTATTAGGATATTCACCCAAGTGTCCTTATCGTGTTTTTATCTTAACTTATCTTAGTCTTCTTTGTACCTTGTCCTAAATTTATTCTTGATATTTCCAGGATGAATCGTGGAAATGCTAGAGGTAGGGGTCGTGGTATTGCCCCAGTTCCTCCACCTGTTGCACCCGTTAAGTTTACAGTTCTCTGCAAAGAATTCTCTCAGCTCGGTGGCACTAAGTTCACCGGTTCAGAAAGTATCATCGAAGCCCAGCAATGGCTAAGAAGTTTGGAAAGAATCTTTACTGGTTTAGAGATCACTGATGCCCAGAAGCGTCAGTTAGCAGCATGGCAGCTGCAAGAGTCAGCCCTAGATTGGTGGGAGTCTGTTACGACTCGCACTAACGAAGGTGATCTTTCGTGGGAGCAGTTCAGGTATCCTTTGTGTTAACTTGAATTTTCCCATTTCCTTTCTTTTTAATTTATCTAAAGTTCTGTTTCTGTATCTTCCTTCCAGGGAGGCTTTTGTGGCAAAATGGATGCCCGAAGCCGGAAAATCTCAGCTTTACCGTGAATTCATGGACCTCAAGCAGGGTACCATGTCTTTTTCAGAGTATGAACGGAAGTTCAATGAACTTTCCAAATTCGGTCCTGGTCTTATCGATACTCAGCTAAAGAAGAATGAGAAGTTCATTTCTGGAGCTCGCCCAGAGTTCTACGATCGCCTTATTTCGCATGTTCATGGCACATTTACTGAGCTCATGGATATGGCTATTCGCTATGAGAACCCTACCTCCAAGGGTCCTGCTGCTTCTGGTACTCATGTCTCACAATCTTCCTCTGCAAATTCCAAGAAGAGAAAGCCCAACTTCCACCAGCAAAAGAAGAATTGGATCAAACATGCGGGCTTGGGATCTTCAGCATCTGCTCCTTCTCAGAGACACCCTATTGATCTTTCCTCCATTACTTGCTTCAAATGTGACCAAAAGGGACACTATGCCAATATTTGCCCTAATCCGTCCAGTGCTGCTATTCCTCCACCCCAGGTTACCAGGAACGATCTTTGTCATGTTTGTCTTCAGCCGGGTCATTTTAGGAAGGACTGTCCTTTATATCAGAAGGGAAAGCCATCTGGCGTATTTGCTGTCACATCTGCTTCATCACCTGCTCCTGCACCTACTCCTGCTCCTAGCGATAGTCAAGGTACTCTTCAAGGCACCTTTACTTTATTTCATCATCCAGTTCGTTTTTTATTTGATACTGGTGCTTCGCATAGTTTTATTTCTGATGACCTGTGTAATAAGTTTGAACATCTCCTTTCTCCTGAGTATGCTTCTGTTCCTTTATGTGTTTCTAATCCTATTGGTGGTCCCGCAAATCTTAATAAGATGTGTAAACATGTGAAACTCCTCCATTCCGATCATAGTTTTAGTGGCGATTTCTATATCCTTGGTTTCGATGCTTTTGATTTGCTGCTTGGAAGTGATTGGCTTGATAGACACGATGCCCGTATCTCGTGTAAATCCCGAATTGTTTCTCTTAAGGATGATCGAGGAAATTCTTTGGTTATTCAAGGCCGTATGCCTCATGATTATGCTGGTAGCTTTATCTTTTCTCTAGATGCTTCTATTGATGATCTTCAGTCGACCCGTGTGGTTAATCACTACCCGGATGTATTTGGTGAAGTTACTGCTTTACCTCCCAAGCGGGAAATTGATTTCCGCATTGATCTCATTCCTGGAGCTCGACCTATAGTTCTTCCTCCTAGAAGAATGGCACCCCGCGAGAAGGTTGAGTTAAGGAAACAAATTGAAGACCTATCGTCCAAGGGTCTGATCAGACCTAGTTTTTCTGAATGGGGAGCCGCGATGGTTTTCATCACCAAGTCCGATGGTTCTCTTCGGATGTGTGTTGATTATAGGGAGTTGAACAAACTCACTATGAAAAATAGATATCCAATGCCTCACATCAACGACATGTTCGATCAGCTTTATGGTGCTACTGTTTTCTCTCAGCTTGATCTCGCCACAGGTTTTCACCAACTCAGAGTGGCTGAGGAAAGCATTCCTAAGACTGCTTTCCGTACTGAAAATGGATTCTTCGAATGGTTAGTCATGCCTTTTGGTTTGACTAATGCTCCCGCTTTCTTTGTTGACTTGATGAATCGTGTATTCCGTGATGTGCTTAATAAATTTGTTCTAGTCTTTGTGGATGATATCCTCATTTTCTCTAAGTCTGAAGAAGAACATGAGTCACATTTGAAATCTGTTCTTGAGACTCTTCGAAAGCATCAGTTAAAAGCTAAATTTTCCAAATGCCATTTCTGGAAGGATGAAGTCCGATTTCTCGGGCATATTGTTTCTAGTAATGGAGTTTCAGTTGATCCAGTCAAGATCGCTGCGATCAATGTAAGTCTTTCTTTCCTTCTCTTTCATTTCAATTTACTCTATCTTTTCTATTATCCTTCTTTTTCCCTATTCTGTGCAGGATTGGGAAACTCCTAAGACTCCTACTGATATCCGTAGTTTTCTGGGCCTCGCCGGTTATTACCGGAGATTCATTGAGAATTTCGCTCGGATTGCTGCACCTCTCACTGCTTTAACTCAGAAGAATGCTAAGTTTATTTGGAGTAGTAAGTGTGAAGCCGCATTCAATGAGTTAAAAGACAAGCTTACTTCCGCACCTGTTCTTACCGTTCCAAATGGAGATGAGGGATTAACGGTATACACAGATGCTTGTAGAGAAGGTTTGGGAGCTGTTCTGATGCAGGATGGTAGAGTGATTGCTTATGCTAGTAGACAGTTGAAGACTCATGAAGTAAATTATGCTGCCCATGATCTAGAGTTGCTTGCAGTTGTTTTCGCTTTGACGCTTTGGAGACATCATCTGTTGGGTACCAAGTTCGAGCTTTTCACAGATCATCAGTCTTTGAGGTATATTTTCTCTCAGAAAGATTTGAATCAGAGACAAGTTAGGTGGTTAGAGTTCCTTGCTTCTTATGACCTCGACATCAACTATACACCGGGTAAGGCTAATGTAGTGGCAGATGCTTTGAGTAGGAAGAAAGCTTTGTTGTGTCAGATTGTTGTTTCTTCGCCTCTTGTGGATCGCATTATGGCTAGACAGGATGAGGATCATATGCTTAGATTGATTAAGGAGAGTGTTCGAAGCAGAGTTGGAGGTAGTAGTCTTGATGGTAATGGAGCTCAGATTGACGATAAGGGTGTATTGAGGATCAATAATAGGATTTGTGTCCCGAATGTTGATGGATTGAGACAGGAGTTACTTCGGGAGAATCATCAGTCCAGACTTTCTATTCATCCAGGCGTGACCAAGATGTATCAGGATATGAAGAAGTTATATTGGTGGAAAGGTATGAAGCGAGATATTTCCATTTTCGTCAATAGGTGTACGACTTGTCAGCAAGTCAAGGCAGATCATCAGAAGACCCCTGGTTTATTGCAGCCTCTTGAGATTCCTAATTGGAAGTGGGAACAAGTTTCTATGGATTTCATTGATGGTTTACCGAGGAGTAGGAAGGGTAACGAGAGTATCTGGGTTATTGTGGATAGATTGACCAAATCAGCTCATTTCATTCCGGTCAAGTCTACCCGTTCAGCTTCTAGTTTGTTTGAGATTTACATGAGGGAGATTGTTCGTCTCCATGGTGTTCCTCTCAGTATCATTTGTGATCGTGATCCTATCTTTACTAGTAGGTTTTGGAAAGCCTTTCAGGATTCTTTGGGTACTCATCTAAATCTGAGCACTGCTTACCATCCACAGACCGACGGTCAAACGGAAAGGGTGAATCAGATTTTAGAAGATCTTCTTCGTGCTTGTGTGCTTGATTTTGGAGGATCTTGGGAAGATCATCTCCATCTTGTCGAATTCACTTATAACAATAGTTATCAGGCCAGTATTGAGACTTCTCCATTTTCTGCTCTTTACGGACGACCTTGTAGATCTCCTTCTTGTTGGATTGAATCCGGTAATCGTTTGGTTCTTGGTCCTGAGATGGTTTTGGAAGCTTCAGAGAGAGTCGAAGAGATTAAGAGGAAGATGAGGATTGCTCAGGATAGACAGAAGAAGTACGCTGATCGTCGAAGACGGAGTTTAGAGTTTGCTGTTGGTGATTTGGTTTTCCTTAAGGTCTCTCCCTTAAGGAATGTTATTCGTTTTGGTCGTAGAGGAAAGCTATCTCCTAGATTTGTTGATCCTTTCCGCATTTTGGAAAGAATTGGTTCTCTTGCTTATCGTCTGGATTTACCCGAGAAATTTTCTGGAATTCACAACGTCTTTCATGTATCTCATCTTCGTCGCTATCTGCATGATCCATCTCTTATTATTCAGCCTTCTGCTCTTGATAGTTTGGATATTGAGCCAAATCTGACTGTTGAGAGGAAGCCACTTCGTATCGTCGATCGAGGTACGAAGCAGCTAAGAAGAAAATCTGTCAACCTGGTCAAAGTGCAGTGGAGCACTGATGAACGGGATTGCACCTGGGAGACGGAGGAGAGCATTCGTGCTTTGAATCCGGAATTGTTTATTTCAGGTACTTTGGCTCTTCTGTCTTATCTTTCTTTGTTTTCCTTTTTCGTTTCTTTTCGGGGACGAAAAGCTTTGAGTGGGGGAGAGTGTAATAGCCTAAAATTTTAAAGAATTTTTCTTTAAAAATAAACATTCTGAAATATTGTTTTGAATTTAAAAGTGTAAAAATTTGTTGAAACGGAAATTTAAAAACTTTACATATTTTTCTCGTATAATTACATCCGTTCTTAACGTTATATTAACAATCAAATTTTATTAATTTTGGTATAATAGCTATTCAATTTTGGTTTAAAATGAAGCGTTATTTTATTGAAAGAAAACGTTATCATAAAATATTTTTTTTTTAAAGAAACAAATAGCAGTGGTACGTCACTTTGGGGCATTACATTTTTTTTTTTTCGTTCGTTGTTGTCTCGGTCCATAGATTTTCCTTGCGTTAACAGTGCTAGTTCAGCCGTTTTGCTTCAGTTTGGTATTTCAAAAATCTCGCATTGACTAGTTCACGTGAGAAAGTTATTCGCTACCCTTACGTTTCGTTCCAGCTTTTAAAATAATAAAAATTACTTTAACTTTCTGCCGTTCCAATCTTTTAATTCTTGCCTTCTCTCATATATTTGTGAACAGCTGTATTATCTTTCCTCATTCTTAAACAAAATTCCAGACTGCGAATTTTTCCTTTAGCCTCCATCAAATTTTTTTCGTGAGAATCTCCTAAAGGTAAAACAACATGCTTTCTGTCTTCTTTCTATTTGCGTTTGTTCATTCTTCCTGTTGCCTAGTTTTGTTATATTTTTTTTTGCTCCAACCTATACTCTGCTTACCCACCCATCAAGCATAGCCACGACCGTAACCACCCCAGTCACCGCCTCCTACCCCATATTTTTCGCCACCAGCCCACCACCACGAGACCACCACCACGTCAGCCAATTCCCTTCGCCAGATCTACCTCCTCCACCAAACCGTGACCAGCCCCATTCGCCATCAGGTACCACCACAACCCCATGCCAACGCGGAGACCACCCCATCCCGTACCTCCACCACGTCACTGCCCACGTTATATCTAGTCCCCACCTTCGCCTGATTCACTACCCTGGCCAACCACCCGAACGAACTCCACACCGTGACTTGCCCAACTCCATGAACCCACTGCCTCCACGCTATACCCCTGACATCCCCAGATCTGTCGCCACACCCACGTCCCAATGACAGCCACGTCTCCACCACGAAACCAACCCAGCCGAGCCCCTGCCATTCGCCACTTTCCAGCCCCTCCACCCAGGCCGTGACCTGTCCAATCCCACCTCCCTAACCGTGTGAAACCCTGCCGAGACCAACCCTCTCCAGACCGAGCTGGTACTTGAATCAGAGAAACAATATTGCCTTGTCCCTTTATTGTGGTATATTAGTTATCTGCCTCTGGTTTTGGAAATAAAAGAATGAGGAAGTTGTTTGTCACGTGTTTGGTATCTGAGATTTTAGTTTACTGGTTTGTTTTGAAAAAAAAAGAATTGAATTGGTTTGTCAATTCTGGGTTTTGAATGCATGATTCGTGTCACGTACATTGTTATTTCAAAGTTTTTTGCCTGACCACACTTCGTTTTAAAATTTTAATTTTTTGTTGCATCTGACCTTGTAGTCGAGCCTATTTTCTACTAGCTTTTGTTTTAAAAAATTTTTTTTTTTGTTTTGTCACTTTACGAATTTAAAATTTTTAATCGGTATTTCAAAGTGGGCGTGCTATTGTTTTGATTTTTAACCTGTTACTTTTTCGTTGATCGCTTCATTGAAATTCGTTATTCGTGCAATCTTAGATTTGATTATTTACTGTGCTTTTGGTTTGAATCTAGTGGGCGCATCCGCTAACGACTGATCGTGCTATCCGCGTGCTTTCGATTGACTTCGTACTTCTTTCTTTCCGAATCTCCAGTTCCGTAGAGGTGAGTAAATCTCACACGAATATTTATACTTATATAATTGTGAAACGACCGCAACTGAATGTGTAGAAATAATTAAATAAATAAATGATGTTATGATTACCTGTGATTTATTTATAGTTGATGTTAATTGTTAAAACTGCATATCGTATCATCTGTTATATTCTGTTCTTATTTACTGTTATTCTATTCTGTTAAATCACACTGCAAGTTCCCTGTAGAATAGAATCACTATGGGTTGAAATGATACATACCCGAACGGACTTTAGAATAAGGGAAGGTCGTTATGGGCTGAAATGATAGGCCTGAGCGATTTTCAATTAAATTTTATTTACTTGGGATTGCGGGTTTGAAATGATAAAACCCGGATTTTTCTTTGTAAATTACGGATTGAAATGATATAGTATCCGTATCACTTGAATTAGGCTAGAAAATATTATACAGACCCGTGGTTATTTTTCTGTATTTTCTGAATATTTTTAAATAATTTAAAAACTGTAATAATATTAAATTGATTTAAACCGAATTTTAAATGATTTATTTAAAAATAGAATTGATTTTTCTATGTGATAAATATAAATAAATGGAGGAATATTGATTTTAAAACGAAACTTAAATTTGAAATTTTGATAAAAAAAGAAAGATGGAAACTTAAGTTAAATAAATTGAAATGAAATTTAGTTTAAATTGGTGGAAAAATGGAGTTCAAGTTTAAATGTTGAAATGAACGTAATAAGCAAATTTGTAAGTTTGGTTTTAACTTGTAAAATTTCCCTTTAAATAAATTGTTAAAGGATTGAAAATGAACATTTTTAAATGTATGATTTTATAAGTTTAACTAGGTAGAATCTGTAGCACTTGTTAAGTGTGGTGGATTTTATAAATGAACCAAAAGACTAAAATGAACTAAAGCTATGATAGTACTTGGTAAGTGCTGTTGAAGCAGAAACTAAAATTGAACTTGAACTAATAAAAAGCTACTGTAGCACCTGTTAAGGACTGCAGTAGACTGAAATATGATTTTGTTTAAAACTGAACTGATATAACAATTTTAAATATTGTTTGTTGAATAAAAATTGTTTTCGAATATAACTTACCGCCACACTTTTAAATGCCGTGGAAGCTGAAAATTTTAATGCTTTTGTTTAAGTGAATAAGTGAACTCTGAAGGGTTAGATTTTGGAAATATAATATTGATTTAAAGGAATAATGACTTTGTGTTTAAATGGTTTAATTCGAAGTATATTTTGATAAATTGTTTTAAATCTATAACCACGGGTTATAATAACGATTGGTTGGCAAAGAGACCGGGATCGGATATGGACATACTCTCTGTCTTACCGAAAACCACTTTGACAACCGTGTACGCGGTGGAGATTCCAGAATGAAGTAGGATGGTGGCGACGTCCTTAAGGTATTACGTGGACCCAACTCCCGTGAGTTGGCATAAGGTGGCTAAAACAGGAGCGATCTCGGACCAGTGAGGTAGCACCTCTTCTCGGACACATTCCTTCGACATTATACTCTTACTTGTGATTTGACTAGATGGCCATCCTCCGATTGGGAATGTTGTTCGAGGTGGAACGGTAGTGGCTGCTATGCGTATCCATTAGTCCGTGTGCGTAATTGGTATATCTACCCTGGCATTGCCTAGTTGTGCCGTGTCACCTACCATATCGAGCTTTACTACGATTATGATTTTAAGATCCGACCGCGTTAAGGTTCTCCATCCCCTTAACGCTATTTTCCGATATGATTATACTTTACTTATGTAGACACTATTATAATAGCGAATATTACTACATAGTAGATAGTTTAACGGATCCTTAGAGGATGGGCGGTCCCAAGCATCTTCTAAGTTACTTGTACCTTTACTACAGTTCATTTGAGTTGGTTTACATTGTATAAGTATGTATATCCTGACTCGAGTGTTATGTTTTATTTTACGCTCGGGTCAGCCTGAGTATTCACAGCTTTGGATTCATTTTTCTGGAGCTCGGAATCACTGGAGATTCTGCCTATCTAGTTATCTTCCTATTTCAGTTTCAGTTGTCTTATTTCAGCTTTTGTTTTAGAGACTTGTGTATTTGGGATTTCTACTGTACTTGTTTCAGAACTGTATTGGGTTTCAGACTATGTATTTTGTATTTGATTTTAAACTATGTATTTAGTGGCTTCATGAACCACTATGGTATTTTTAAATTCCGCTGCGAGTTATTCTGATATTTCTGTGTCTGTGATTCTGTGAATGATTTTATTTGCTCCAAATTTTATTACAATCTGTTATTTTGTATTATTCAAGTCTGACATGTGAGGATTATTGTCGATTTGAATGGTCCAAAATAGTCGGTCGTTACATTAAAAGTGATGCAAGAAGTGCTACTCATGGTGCTGCGAATAGTGCTTTTAATGCTTATTTGATCAAAACAACATTTCGATCAATTAGAAATTTATTTTTATAACTCAAATCTCTTTTGAAATATTTTAAAATATTTATAGAGTTTATTACATATTTTTAAAGAATTAAAAATATCACTTTTAAATAATTAATCGCTTTGGTCACCGAACTGCTAAACCGCGACTATTTTGAAAATTTATTTTGCTCATATTTCAAGATCTACCATACGAAATCTTGATCTTTTTCTTTTTTTGAAAACTATGATTATAAGAGTTTGGAAAATTCTTATTCCAAAGAATTCCGACTTTGATTCCATCGTATAAATGGATTTAACTTTCTACAGCACAAAATCGCGAACTACCGTAACACGATGCGTCTATTTTTGACTCAACTTATAACTTGTCCAAACTTCACCAAATTGGGTTTTAGTGTTTATAAAGCATTTATAAACCATTTTAAAGAGGTTTAATAATCTCATATACACCATTTCATTTATCAAAGGAAAGTGATTTCCTTTGTGATATTCGACATGTATTAAACATGAATTGTTTACACATCTAAACAAACATATTATCATATCCAAACATGGTTCAAAATCATCACAACTAAGCATAACCAAACATATATATCATTCAATATATCATAATATAAATAGAGCTTCTCACCTTCATTGGTTTCTAACTTTATGAAAATTCATTATAGCTTCGTTATGATCGAATCAAAGCCTATGGAATCGAGCCTTGGACCTTTGGATGGGCTCAGCCTAAGCTTGCAAGTGGAGATGGTCTCGATCTTGGTGGTAGGAGGGGGTGGCCATGAGTTTAGAGTGGAGGAAAGAGTGGTTTGAGCTTGTTTTGAAGTGGATTGCTAACGTATGTATACTTATATAAATTTATTTTCTTTTGTGCTAATTTTTCTTCATAATTTTGCTAAGTAGAGAAGCCATTAAAGAGGAGTATAAAGAGGTCAAGAAGCTTAGGAATTTATGAAAAAATAAAGTGAAGATAGAGGGTGGTATTTATAGGAAAAAAAGTGAACAAAAATATCATGATATATATGCGCATATACATCACCACCACACCCTCCTCCTCCATCACCATGCATGGCCGAAGTAACCCCTATGTGTGTAGCTATGTGCGTGAGTTGATGTGTGTAAGAGTGACGTGAAGTTTGCTTTTAAAGTGTGTAAATATCTTAGATATTTTTTGTAATATATATATATATATATATATAAGTGTATATGTATTTTTGTATGTATATATGTGTTCATGTATATGTTAGGGTGTGCATGTGTATGTTATATATGTGCACAAGACATAAAAAAATGGTTGCAATGACTTTGAACAACTTCCGTTCGTTAAACCATTGAAAATTGGAAAGCCGATTCCCAGTAACATTTTCACTTATAAATTAATTTACATATAAATGTAAATAAAATTTAAAACTTATTTTTTATCATTTTTAACAAATTAAAATGAGCATATTTGATTTATAAAACCATATAGATTAATATTAAATAATTGTTTACAAAAAGTGATGTTATATCGATAAAGCGATATCAATTTTTGTTATAATTTTAAATAAATTATATATATCTTTATGAAACTATTATAAATGATTTATTATCACTTTATAAATAATTAAAATGAATTATTATTGTTTAAAAACAATTATTTTAGTAATTATAATAATTATTAAATCTTAATTTAAATTCATAAATCAATTTTTAAATATGATGCCATTATTGATGATGTCATAAATACATTGTATTTTCCAAAAATAAAGAAAATAATTTTATTTCATATTCTTATTTAAATGGATAAATAAGTGTATGTATCCAGTTTCGTGTGCGACTTCTGATAATTATAGAGCTGTTTATCGATAAAACAGTTTTCAGCCATTTTATCGATATTTTTTCAAAGTATATATTTTTGTAATTATTTATTCAAAATAAAATAACCAATATCATTGTTCCAAACATCATAATCTATATTTTTAAAAAGCTTATATTTGAATATTTAAATACAAATATAATTTATCAAATTGATAAATTTGCGGGGTGTTACACATTTAGAGAATAAATATTTGTGAAAAGTTTATTATTATAGAGGAGAATTGTTATAATATGAAATGATTTTATATAAAGGCAATTTTATATAAATTTGGTTCATAAAATGTGTTTTAAAAAGGATTTCTGAATATAAATCCCAGAGTTGCTTGAAATAATTTCAAAAGGATTTTGAGAAAAGTAATAGTAGTTTTACTTGGAAGTATTTATAAGTATAAATATTTCAGAGAGAAGTTTAAAAAATAAATTTTCTTTGGATAGTTCAAGGAAAACATCTCGATTAGTTTTGTGGTAATCTGAATAATCTTCTAAGTGATGATCGAATATTTGCTTATGCGAACATTATAGTTATCTTAGTAAATTATTCTCTTTATCATTGTGTGATCGAAATCAATTCAAATCCGAATGAACCTAAAGCGAGTGTTGATAAATAAATTGTAAAAGTTATTTTATTTATAGAAATATATATAGTATGATTCCAATAAATGGTTTTGAAATAAAAACCGGGTATGTAGTTCTTAAGTTTCCTTAAAGGAAATTGATTTAAAATAAAAGGTATATTGATAAATAATTTTATAATTGAATATTTTAAACTCTTGGATAGAGAAGGGATAACTTAACTCAATATTTAAATGGGTTTAGTTGGATAGGAAAGTTTTAATAAGCATTGTTTTATTAAAACCGCATCTTAGTTTAAACACCTAAGTCATATAAACTATTTGATGTTATTGGTAAACATCTTTCCTTAGAACACTCTAAGGTAAAGAGGTCGAAAGGTCGACTCAGTTTTAAGACCCATAAATTGTTTGGGCCTCCATTTGAATTTGATAAAAATAAAATAAAATTGACTTTTTGTATATATAATCTTAGGATTTAGAAGAGTATTATACAAGTAAATCGGTGAGGAGCAAGTTTTTAATTTAATGTTTATAAAGATTTGTCTTTGTAAAATGTTTATAAAATTAATTAAGAACTTATGAAGTAATTTATAAATAATTTTAATGTTGAATAAAATACTATAAATGAAGAATGAATTTGATTTAGAAAGAAATTGGTGTAGTTAAGAAACCAATAAAAACATTAAGTATGTAAGTTGTACGTAGACCATTTTATTCGCACGGTTCTTGATCTAGGATTCGAGTACATACCTTCGCGGTGATTCACATCAGTCGAAAAAGGGTTTCTCACTTGATTCTTGTCAGAGAAAACTTGATTTGGATTTTTGATATGATACCAAGGTTTTCTATCATAGTATATTGCTATGTAAGGAGAATAGAGGTTTCTAATCGATGAACTGATCGGAGTCCGCACAATGGAGGTCGAGTGAGCGATACTAGTTCAGAAGTAAAGTCTATGTATCCGAGTAAGTGGTCAGGTGAGATATTGCATACAGATAATTTATGTACATCATATGGGTTTCTATATATTAATATGCTTTGTTGTTTGGTTTAGGAAAGTTTGAGGATTGACTTTCAATTTTTTCCTAAGGTAGCTTAGATAATCTTCTAAGCAATAACCAAAGGCTGATGAGCGTAATGGTATGCTTAGGAAATTATCTATATCCTGGGACGATCGAGAAAGTTGTAAACCTAAGCAAAATTCTAAATATTGTTGGTTGGTTATTTAACATTTTTAAAAAATATTAGTTTATTCCTTTATGGAATTTGATTTGACTGATAGTCTGATTTTATAGACTATACTTTATAAAGTTGTTTTTTATTAGGACTTAAATCTTGGTGCTTTTGCAAAAGTGATTTCGAAAGAATTTGTGAAAGAAATAATAATAATATTATTTTGAAAATATCGATGAAGTATTATTATTTTCAGACATTTGGAAAAATATTCGTAAAGCAATTTTTCAAATATTTTTGTTATGTATAAATCTGGGCGATTGGGAGTTTATCGATTTGGAAGACTCACCAGATATATTTGTTTACTCTAGTTATTGTTTTAGGAGGAACCAAATACACTGGATGCTCTGTGTTGTTTTAATCCTAAATTATACCATGCTTCGATAGGAGGAGCCCCTCCTTGTCATATTTGATTTTGGTTTTGATATATTTCTTTATGGAAGAATTTGAAAATATATTTTGAATATAAAAACCCAGACATTTAGTTCTGAATTTATTTTTTAAAAAGATGGGATGTATAGTATTTTATTACAGTGTATTCTCCGTACTTTTATTGCTTATGGTTGTTATACTGTTTATGTTGCTATTGCTTATGATAGAAATAACTTGTGTATTACTCTTTTGTAAGCATGGTTCTCTTTTGGATTATGTAAGTACAAGATAGGCATAGGGAAACAAAAGATTATTATTTGATTTCTTGCGCACCTACATTTGCATCGAGATAGTAAGTTGCTTGCAAAAATGAAAATCAAATGCAAAATTCGTATGCGTGATGAACGTATTTTTCTGCATTTTAAACCGTTTGTTTCATATATTTTTATTTTAATAAAGCGGTATTATACGGGTATTTTATTATGGTTTGGCAGATTATAGATTCCGAAGTGCAACGTTGAAATTAATCGGTTGTGCCGTCCATTGTTTTAAATGACACAAAAAAAAAGAGTGCAACATTTTGAGTACCGAATAATTCGAAGAGAAAGTACATATCATTCATGAAGAGATGCATCTCACGTCACCAACATGTGTACTATTCATGCAAGAAATCAAATGCAAATACTGAAAATACACTTTCAAAGTTTAGCCTGAAAGTCTCTCAAAGCAAGGCCACTTGTTAATCAAATAACAAAGCAAAGACCAATTCAAAGTGAGGTGGCCTTATTATTCTCCAAATATCAAGCACATGGACCTAAATAGTAGTGTTATTTTTGGAAGCTGAAGTCTTTAAATAGAGAGAGCAATGCAGATGGAAAATCATCTCTTACCCATCACTCTTCTTCTAGTTTAGTTTTATTTTCAGTAGTGTTTTTATTTCCGAACAGAATATGTAGGATTGTTAATTAGATTTAGCAATTTATTTATTCTTGTTCTTAGTTATTTTCTGCACTCTTTCCAGTAAGTTAATAAATTCAGTTCATTTTATTTCAGTTGTTTGCTCTGTTATTTTCTTTTAAGCACTTTTAGTTTCTGCTCTGATTTCTACAATTTTATATTTTTGACTGCAATTTTGATTAGATTCGAAATCGATTCGGAATATATTGTTGTTTTTTTTATTTTCTGTTCAAGAACCACCATCGAATTTGTTTAACACGCCTAAGATTTAAATATGGATTTCAAATATTTTAAAACACAATTCCCAGTGTTCGACCTGCATACTACACGCCTGTGCGCTTGCAGAATTAATTAAAATTTGTGCTTTTCTAACCAATAGAAAAGTCGCAACAAGTTTTTGGCGCCGTTGCCGGGGAATTGCTATTTTGAAATTTTCGATTTTTCTGTTTATTTAAGTCTATTCGTGTTAATTTACTTTTTTTTTGCATTAGTTTTCAAAAAAAAAATTCGTTTTTTTCGTTTTCCAGTTCCTTTCACCAAAGTAGCGTTTTACTTTAAAAAAATCGTTTTTTTTCGTTTGCTGCATATTTTCAAGTTTCACCTTTGGTTTAGTTTCTGTTTCAATTGCTTTTCCCTTTGCATTCATCTACAGCAGTTCAGTTTAGTGCCTTTCACAAGCTGCCACGTTCATATGTTTATCTGCATGAAGAAAATTTCAACTCAGATAGCAAACGTTATTTTCAACACAGATTCACGTAAATCAAGTCAAAAGCATCAAGTAATAAGCAACCAAACAAATAAAATAACTCCAACACGGTAAATCTCAGCCAGTCAACAACAAGGATCTAGGGATCGAGCAATTACAAACAGTGGAGTTTGAATCACTAGCACTGCTCAGTTGCACTGGATGGACTGCCATACCCCTCTGTAAGTAATTTTCTACTCTACAGGTGTCCAACTAAAAAAATTTAAAATTTACTTTTGGCTATTACACCTTGATTTGTTTATGCGCATTTGGGCAAGAAATAATTTTAACCGTTTAGAAAGCCAAAATATCTCATTAAACAAATCAACGGAAATTTCAAATCAAACAAATATGAGCAATCACGGTTCACAACACAGTTCACATCACAGTTCACCAAAATCATCACCTAAATCACATGTTGGAAATAATGAATTTCATGAGAACCGACCATTATCCCTTAGAGACCGATGCTATCCAACTAGGACCATTCAACCTTCGGTTATTTCATTTCCACACGTCGAAGGAAATAATTTTGAGCTAAAACATTCTTTTATTCAAGGGGTACCAAAATTCACTAGGTCTGAAAATGCATATGAATTTCTTAGTGAAATTGAGTTATACGCTTCTACAACTAAAATGCATCAACTTTCTAATGAATCTATCAAGCTAAGGCTTATTCCATTTGCACTTCTAGAAAGTGCAAAAAGATGGCTTAATTCTCTTCCTAAAAATTCAATTAAAAGTTGGGACGATTTCGTCACTATATTTTTGAAAAAGTTTTTTCCTTTCCACAAAACTCTTAAAATTCGAACTAAAATCAATCAATTCTCTCAGAATGAAGGAGAAACTTTTTCAAAATATTTTGAAAGGTTCAATCAATTGTTATATAGTTGCCCACATCATGCATCCCTAAACACGTTTTGTGCCAAATCGTTTATGAAGGGCTTAACTATCAAACAAGATCCCTACTCGAATCAATGTGCGGAGGAGAATTCATGGCAAAAACAGACAAGGAAGCTTGAGAATTTTTAGAAGAGTATTCGGAAAAGGATATGCAATGGGAAACAATTCGTGTTCCAATTCGTACTCCAAACAGAGGAGTACATGCCATTGACTCATCGCATCTTCCTATAGAAGCCCAAACTCCTCAAGAAGGAGAAGGACTACCCCATTACTACACACAAGACCAAATCAATGCTATAGCTCAAAATAGTCCTTATTCATCCACATACAATCCTAACTGGAAGCTCCATCCAAATTTTTCGTGGTCAAATCCTAACAATGTGACTAATCCATCACACATGTATCTGATGATACCAAATCCAAATTATCGAGTCTAATGCTCAAATTTCTCAACCTACTCCTCAAACAAAACCTTCGAATCAACCATACAAGCATCCTAATTTCAATCCATCAGCCCAACCTTCTCAGCCTTCGCAAGAAATTACTTGATTGGAAAAACAACTCTCTAAACAAAATGAACAAATCACTAACCAAGATGCAAGAATTGAGCAAATCACCAAACAAAATGAACAAATGTTGATAATGATGAAGGATCTCATGAAAATCAATGAGAAAGGTAAATTGCCTAGTCAAACCGAAGTGAATCCAAAGTATAACTCTCGAGGAGTAAATCTATGTGAGGACGAAAACATAAATCCAGTTAACGCTGTCAACACATTAAGGTCTGGAAAGAAGGTAGACAACCACGTCGGCAACCCCGACATCCTTCTTAAGTCTACCAATATTCAAAATTCTGAGACTCGGTTGACACTCACTGTTGTCAATCCAATCGACTCTCATTCTTCATCCAAGGTTGCCAATCCCGACCACTCTTTACCTTCTGATGTTGGCAACCCCAACATTCCTGCTTCCTTATCTTCACCCTCTAATATAACACCTTCTTCTTCGAATGAAAAAACTACCGAACGAGTCTATAAACCCATAGCTCCATTTCCTCATAGACTCAACAAAAAGAAGAAGCCCGCTAATTTTGACCAAAATTTTGAAATCTTCAAACAAGTTCGAATCAATATTCCACTTCTTGATACCATCGAGCAAATTACTCAATACGCCAAATGTCTGAAAGAGCTATGTACTCAAAAACATGCCACTAACGTTCCTAAGACTGCATTTCTAACTGCAAACACGAGTTCTGTTCTTTCAAATTCCTCTCCAATCAAGTATAAGGACCCCGGTTGTCCTACAATTGGTTGTAAAATCGGTAACACTCACATTAGTCATGCCTTACTCCATCTTGGAGCGAGTGTAAATCTTTTGCCTTATACTGTGTACTGTCAACTTGGACTAGGGGAATTAAAACCTACAAACATCACAATTCAACTAGCTGATCGATCTGTCAAAAAACCATTGGGCACAGTTGAAGATGTTTTGATACAAATCGAGCAATTCTATTTCCCAATCGTTTTCATAGTCCTAGAGACTGCATCTGTCTCAAATCCTAATGGTCAGATCCCTTTGATATTAGGTCGTCCATTTTTAGCAATATCAAATGCTATCATAAATTGTAGGAATGGTCAACTCCGACTTTCCTTTGGGCACCTAACCATTGAACTAAATATCTTCAATCTTAACAAACAACCAAGGGATCTTGAAACAGAAGAAGTTGACATGATCCAAACAATTGTAGAAAATTATTTTATTGATATTACCGAATCGCTTAACATGTGCCTAGATCATTATAATTCCAACTTCAATGAAGATGAATACATTTCTGAATTAAATGATATGCTCTACTCTTTTCATAATTCACTAGAATTCAATCAGTTGATATCTACTGAAGCCTCAACAGAAGAACGCCCTAAATTAGACCTCAAACCTCTTCCAAACAATCTTAAGTACGCATACTTAGATTCTTCAGAAAATTTCCCTGTAATCTTGGCCTCCGATCTCATTAAGGACCAAGAAGAACAACTTTTGAAAATTTTAAGGGAAAATAAAGAGGCATTAGGATGGGTAATCACTGACATTAAGGGAATTAGTCCATCAATCATCGAACATCGAATACATTTAGTCGACGAGGCTAAACCCACTCGCGAAGCTCAAAGGCAAGTAAACCCTAATATGAGAGAAGTGGTAAAGGAAGAAATTATCAAATGTTTAGACAATAACATTATCTACCCTATCTCTGATAGTACTTGGGTAAGTCCAGTACAAGTTGTACCAAAGAAGTCTGGAATCACTGTGACCACAAATGAGAATAACGAACTTGTTCTGACAAAAGTCAAAACAAAATGGCGTGTTTGCATCGACTATCGAAAACTCAATGCAGCAACAAGAAAAGATCATTTCCCCCTCCCTTTAATTGATCAAATGCTCGAACGCTTAGCCGGTCATGAATATTATTGTTTTCTTGATGGTTACTCCGGCTATAATCAATTTCCCATTGCACTAGAGGACCAACACAAAACGACTTTCACCTGCCCCTTTGGAACTTTCGCTTATCATCGCATGCCCTTCGGTCTTTGTAATGCTCCCGCTACCTTTCAGAGATGTATGATGAGTATATTTTCTGATATGGTGGAGGATTTCTTAGAAATAATCATGGACGATTTTTCAATCTATGGGTCATCTTTTGATCAATGCCTCCTTCGTTTAGAACGTGTCTTAACGCGATGTAAGGAGAAATCTCTTGTGCTTAATTGGGAAAAATGTCATTTTATGTTTAAGCGAGGAATAGTCTTAGGTCATGTTGTCTCTAAAATTGGCCTAGAGGTTGACAAATCTAAAGTTAATCTTATTGTTGACCTTCCTCCTCCAAGGTCCGTCAAGGACATTCACTCATTTCTCGGCCATGCAGGATTTTATAGGAGGTTCATTAAGGATTTTTCAAAAATTTCAAAACCTCTTTCGAATCTTCTGGCTAAAGACGTTAAATTTGAATTTTCCAATGAATGTAAAACATCTTTTGAAACCCTTAAATCGATCTTGACCACTACACCTATCATCCAACCTCCAAATTGAACTTTGCCTTTCGAATTAATGTGTGATGCTTCTGATTATGCCATTGGAGCCATATTAGGTCAACGAATCGATAAACTTCCTCGACTCATCTATTATGCTAGAAAAACTCTTAACAAAGCTCAATTGAATTACTCAACCACAGAAAAAGAGTTTTTAGCAGTTATCTTTGCCCTCGATAAGTTTTGATCATATCTCGTAGGTTCTAAGGTCATAGTTTACACCGATCATGCCGCATTGCGGTATTTACTCACGAAAAAGGATGCCAAACCCCGCTTAATCCGTTGGATTCTCCTTCTTCAAGAGTTTGACCTAGAAATATGGGATAAAAAGGGTTCTGAAAATGTCGTAGCTGATCATCTTTCTCGTATTGTTCATGAAAACATTGATAACTCTCAAATCAATGATCATTTTCCTGATGAACAAATTCTTTCCCTCTCCAGTGCACCATGGTATGCGGACATCGTAAATTATCTTGTCACAAATGAAACACCTTCCCATTGGTCAAAATAAGATTAAAAAAAATTTCTCTCCAATGCTCGAAACTTTTACTGGGACGATCCTTATCTCTTCAAATATTGCACCGATCAAATCATACGTAGATGTGTCCCCGAAAATGAATTCCATAGCATCCTCTCTTTTTCACATAATCAAGCATGTGGAGGACATTTTGGAGCAAAGAAAACTGCTGCCAAGGTGTTACAATGCAGTTTTTATTGGCCTTCTCTTTTTCGTGATGCCCACGAATTTTGCTCCAAATGCGCTAGATGTCAACAAACAGGTCGTATTTCCAAACGTAACATGATGCCCCTAAACCCAATCCTTGTAATCGAAAATTTTGATGTTTGGGGCATCGATTTCATGGGTCCTTTTCCTAATTCTTTTGGAAATCTCTACATCCTACTTGCAGTAGATTACGTGTCCAAATGGGTTGAGGCCATTCCCACCAGAACGAATGACAAAAAAGTTGTTGTCAAATTTTTGAAAGAAAACATATTTTCCCGTTTTGGCATACCTCGAGCCATTATAAGTGATAACGGTTTTCATTTTTGTAATCGTGCTTTTGAATCACTTCTTAAGAAATACTCTATCACTCATAAACTATCTACTCCATATCATCCACAGACTAATGGTCAAGTCGAGATTTCCAATAGACAAATTAAACAAATTCTTGAAAAGACAATTAACTCCAATAGAAAAGATTGGTCATCTAAATTAATAGATTCCCTTTGGGCATTTCACACAGCTTATAAAACCAATCTAGGAATGTCACCATACCGATTAGTCTTTGGAAAAGCATGCCATTTACCCGTTGAGCTCGAGCACCGCGCACTTTGGGCAATCAAATACCTTAATTTTGACATCGAGAAAGCCGGATCGCATCGTAAATTACAATTGTCAGAATTAGAAGAACTAAGAAATGAAGCATATGAAAATGCAAAGATTTATAAAGAAAAAACTAAATTTTATCATGATAAATCCATACTTCGTAAGACATTCGAAGTAGGTCAGAAAGTTCTCTTATATAATTCCAGACTTCATTTATTTCCGGGCAAATTGAGATCTCGATGGACAGGTCCATATATTGTGAAAATAGTGCACCCTTATGGTGCAGTTGAAATTGAAAATCCTAGGGACGGTTCCATTTCAAAGGTCAATGGACAACGCTTGAAGCCATTTCTAGAGTTTGAACAACACGAGGACGACGAGTTCGTGGATCTCCACGAACCTAGCTATTCAGCATAAGCCACTCACTATCTTGTACATATCAGGTTGTATTTTTTTCTATTTTTTCTGTTTTGCATTTGCATTCCATTTGATAGTTGGGACACTGTCTCATTCCAGTGTGGGGGGACGCATATCTCATTCTGTTTGTTCATATTTCACAGTGTGGCATCACTTCTAAAAAAAATCATCTCATTATTTGTTTCAAATTTCTTTTCAATTTTTTTTTCAACCTTCATCTCATTTTCCATTATTTTCAAGACTTTGATTTATTTTTAATTAGTTACGACAAAGTAAGTAAACAGTTGAAGTCAATTGATGAGAATTTTTGTGAATCACTAATTTCAAAGGTAAAATATAATGAAAAGTTGAATTACAAGCGATAATAGTGAGGTTGGTATATAGGGGGATTCGTAGGTAATGGTTATGAAATCCTTTCTAAATTGTAGTCTTTGTTTAAAAAAGCGGTAGATTTAAAGTACATGCATTGACATTTCAAATCATTGAATTTAAGTGGTGTTAAGTTGATTTTCATAACTCTCTTCAGTTCATTTTATTAAAAAAATGGTTTAAGCAACACCTAGAATCAATAGGTGTACACATTTATGAAAGTGTGTACACTCGCCACGCTCTGTACTCTTCTCACGTAAGCCCGCAAGGCAGTGCATGGATGGTATATCTGGCCTCAGCATTCTGAGTTAGGTGTATAAAGAAATTAAATAAATAATCACCTAAGGATTACCGACCTTTTCTGACATAGTCAGCGTCGGTTTGCACAATCCGCCAAGCTCTGTCACAACTCTCACGTAAGCCCGCGAGGCAGTGCATGGGTGGTATACCTTGGTCCAAAAGTTAGGTGTATATAAAAAAATAAAAATAAAGAGGGAGTAAGCTATTGAAGCCCAAACACTTCTTTACTTTATTGATTTGGCTTGTTATACAAATGGAAATGAAAAATACCATTTTGAAAAACTGTGATTAACAATAAAGAATTTATTTCATGGCTGCACTATGTTATCGACCAAAACAACTAGCCAAACTAGAATCTAATGTATGAAAACTTGAGTTATATTGAAATTTGTGATTAGTGAGGAACCAAATTTTTTTTCTAGAAATTGACTCAAACCGATATACATTATTTTGTTGTTATGAAGTAAATCGAGTCTCCATTTGTTTAAAATTTTGAATTCATGTAGTAAATTAGAATCATCACATACTGCATTTGGATTTTGTGGGTAGTATCCGCTGAAAACCCTCACGAGACACCACTCATCCTACTAGGGACACCTAGAGGTTTAACGGCTTGTTGCATATGCTCAATGCAATCGTGTTTCCTACGAAAAAGGATTTAGTTAGTTTTTATTTCCTTGCTTATTCGAGGACGAATAAAGTTCTAGTGTGGGGGTATTTGATGAACGTATTTTTCTGCATTTTAAACCGTTTGTTTCATATATTTTTATTTTAATAAAGTGGTATTATACAGGTATTTTATTGTGGTTTTGCAGATTATAGATTCTGAAGTGCAACGTTGAAATTAATCGGTTGTGCCGTCCATTGGTTTAAATGACACAAAAAAAAGAGTGCAACATTTTGAGAACCGAATAATTCGATGAGAAAGTACATATCATTCATGAAGAAATGCATCTCACGTCACCAACATGTGTACTATTCATGCAAGAAACTAAATGCAAATACTGAAAATACACTTTCAAAGTTTAGCCTGAAAGTCTCTCAAAGCAAGGCCACTTGTTAATCAAATAACAAAGCAAAGACCAATTCAAATGGCCTTATTATTCTCCAAATATCAAGCACATGGACCTAAATAGTAGGCTTATTTTTGGAGGCTGAAGTCTTTAAATAGAGAGAGCAATGCAGATGGAAAATCATCTCTTACCCATCACTCTTCTTCTAGTTTAGTTTTATTTTCAGTAGTGTTTTTATTTCCGAACAGAATACATAGGATTGTTAATTAGATTTAGCAATTTATTTATTCTTGTTCTTAGTTATTTTCTGCACTCTTTCCAGTAAGTTAATAAATTCAGTTCATTTTATTTCAGTTGTTTGCTCTGTTATTTTCTTTTAAGCACTTTTAGTTTCTGCTCTGATTTCTACAATTTTATATTTTTGACTACAATTTTGATTAGATTCGAAATCGATTCGGAATATATTGTTGTTTTTTTATTTTCTATTCAAGAACCACCATCGAATTTGTTTAACACGCCTAAGATTTAAATATGGATTTCAAATATTTTAAAACACAATTCCCAGTGTTCGACCTGCATACTACACGCCTGTGCGCTTGCAGAATTAATTAAAATTTGTGCTTTTCTAACCAATAGAAAAGTCGCAACAAGGTGGTAGATTTAGAAATTGGTGATTGATTGGTGGTTTTATGCCCTAGATATGGGAGGCCACATGGCTTTTGTTTTGTTTATTGATTTGGGTCAGTTGTGGCAAGTTGTAAATTTTCTGATCTAGCCGTGCAAAGGAGTTGATGCTGAAATTTTCCGTAACATAAAGGACTTTAAAAGTTTAATAACCGGTCATTTTAATTAATAGTTTTCAAACCTTATAGGTTTGGGACATTTTCTTCCTTTAGGAATTTCGGGGACAAAGTTCTTTTAAGGGGGGAGAATGTAACATCTTGGAATTTTATCGTTTCGACTTTGAATATTTAATTAATTTTAAATATTTAAATAATTGGTTTTTAAAATATAAATAACTTGTATTCCGATATAAGAATTAATTAAATATTTGAATTGTGAATCAAATGTTAATTAAATGGATTTAATAATCTTATTTAACTCTTTTTAATTAATAAACAATAATGTTGAACTCATTTTGTAAATTTATTAATAATAATAAACAGTTCAAATAAATAATAAGAAAATTAATAGTTATAAAACGACTTGATTTTAGTGTCGCATTTTTATTTTAACTTGTAGAATTTTTCTATAATTTTTAATTTGGAAAATATTTAAATTATCGTTTGACGTATTTTTGGGCAAATTATGTTAGTTTTGAAATTTTACAGAATAAGATAATCAATGTACTTTATTATTGTTTTGGAATCGTGTCTCATTTTTGTGCGCAATCGTATTTTTGTTTTGTCATTCGCGGTTCGTACGCGGACGGAATTCTATGTAGTGGGATGCTTAAAATTGAGAAATAAACTAACTTCAACTCTTAGATTATTCAACACAATTTTTACTTTTCCCTCCTCTCTCTCTTGTTCATTTTTCATTTCTTGTAACATAAGAAAGTTAAACCATCTCCATTCAAAAATCTAAATCAATTCATATACTCAACGAAAAATTACATAACAAGGGTCTTTGAGTTTGTACCGGCTAGATCTACAAATCCACATGGTTTGTGTGTGGTCGTGATTGTAGTTGCTTGACGTCATGGATATTAGTTAGGGTTTAATTTTGAGAGAGATGGAGGAGGAGATAGACTTTGTCGATGGGTTGGTTGAGCTTCTCTTGAAATGAGCTAGGGTTGGTAATTTGGTGGAATGCGATACATTTTTAGGTGGTGCGACTTTCCCAGTAGCCGGTCGAGATGGTGCCAGGTTGCATTATGGAGGAAGGTGTCGAGCTTAGTTCTGGTTGGTGCAGAATGGAGAGGAGGCGGAGAGGAGTTGGTTGTAATTTTAGCAGTCGCTTTCGTTGAGTATCGAAGGCGGGAGATGTGGTGACGTGCACGGGTGGTCAGGTTTCAAGCGTGCATTCTCTTGTATAGGGAATGATAATTAGTTTTAGGGGAGAAGATTATTAAGGGTGATTAATATTTGATTGAGCAATTAATTAATTAATTTAATTAACTCAAATTCTTATAAATTCAATATCTCTATCGTACGAGGTCGGATTTGGAAATGGTCTTTTGTGTTGGACTCATATCGTTGTTATCCACACACTGGAATTGGATTCGTTGAGTTTAGAGCTAGTAGGATTTTGAGCTAAAATCGAACGTCATTTGATTTTTGATCGAACCGGAATGCGAAAGCGTCAATTAGAATTTTGGTGAGTTTACTCACCTCTAAATAAACTTTATGATGTCTGTGTTGCTATAGGTTATTATTGAATGCTTGGATGATAGTTTGTATATTATTTTTTGACCATTTGTTGGGTTTGGTTGAATTCCCATGTAACGACCCGTAAATTTCAACCGTCTCGATAACGTAATTAGTTGAAATTTTGTGAAATTTTAAACGATAAAATTTTGAAATAAAAATTAGATATTTGGAATGCGTCTAGTTAAACATAGCAACTGGTAAATTTTCGTCCGAAAATACGAAAGTTTATTTCGCGCGTAAATTCACTTCAATTTAATCAGTTAAAAAGCGATGAAAATAAAATATTTTCGGAACCTAAATATTTTTACATCGAAATATTCTAAACCATCTTCTGAGCAAGATGACAGTTTGTCGTTTTTCCAAATTCGGACATCTTTGGCTCCGTCGATCTTATTTTTCAGCGTTTTTCTTGCATTTTCCGCTGGTAGAAAATTCGAATTTTTATAATTCAATCATACCACTGATATCTGTATACCGTTATGATCGTCTCGTTGTGCTGATCTCTACGGTATATTCGATTGTCAATTTCGAAGTCCGGTGAACGGTGCAATCTGTGTAATGGATATTCGTATCGGTACCAGTTTAAAACTCTTTGATATTAGGTGACCTTTCATTTTTTTTTATCGTGTAACAGACGACCCTTAGCTTTTATTATATACGGATATAAATGTTGACACTGCAACTTCCTATGTAAAATAAATTAAAGTTGCTATTCATTTCATTTCTAACTCTCTGGAAAACAAGATATACTAATCAATGTGTTGCTGTTCCTTTTCCCAATTCACCGCATGAACGTTCTTCCCAAACCTGACCCCCTCCCTCTCTCGGCCTCTCTTCTCCCTCATCACCTGGCTACCCCAGACCGAGGCCACCTGAGAGCCACCCACGTCACCTCCGCCTTCGTCCCTGAAGCGTCCACCTCGTGCCTCCCAGTCACCTACCATCCCCAGCCGTACACCCTCCTTGTTCACAGACACTACAACCCGACCCACCAGAAAACTCGCCCAGATCTAGCCTTTTGCCGTAAGCCGACAGTTTCCCACGCCCTACCTTCCACCATGGCCTCAAGCAACCCATCACCGAAGTTCATCGCCATCCAGTCGAGCTTCGCGACCACCTCTGGCCATCAGCTCGCCTCTGTTGCTTGTTGAACTGTCGACCACCTTCATTTACAGAGCCTTAGGCCGAGCAACCTTCCTCTAGCCCAGCCCCGTCTTTTGTTTTGTCCATTTTCTCCCCTGCAGCCGAAGTACATATGCGTATACGATATGTATATGTTGTTTAATGATTTTACATATCGACATACATATATTTGGCTTCGTTTATAATACGTTATAAACCATGTTGTGCTTTGTTTGTTTATATTAATAACGTGAGTCGTTTCCATACAAACATGGTTATTTTAATTTTTGGAATGTATATAGATTTATAATCATAGTATTTTTATAGTTTACTTTTGTTTGTTTTATTTCAAGTTTCCATATATTTTTTCATATAATATCATATATATACTGTATTTGTTATAAAATGATCTGCTCTATATATGTAGTATATATAATTGTGTTGGTTATAAATATATAGTATATATGTTATATTGTTTTATAGTTTGAGCTTGCTTTCATATTGTTGTTTTTCTTTGTTCTTAAGGAAGTGTTCATTTTGATTTGGTTATATTATATATGATGTTATCTGTTGTTTAAAATATAGTTTACAAAGGTATTTATATATATATATATATCTCCTAAATTTTATCTACTGCTTCGTATTATATTACATTGTTTAAAAGTATATATTATACAGGTTATCTATTAGTATACTTGAGTGGATCCTTCCATATATATTGTAAATATATATATGTATAATATAGTTCGGGTTTTTTATATGTTGGTACATATATATGTGTTATAGTACGTATTTTCGAAGACAATATAAAAAGTTTTGTGTATTCTCAGAAGCTATGGTTTGTAATAGATATGTATCAGTTAGTACGTATATATTTGAGTATATTATTTTTGTGTAAATGATACTGATATGAATGTAAGCCTAAATTGGTATTATCTATTTGTATAAATCTTATTATATATGTTAGCTGTTATGTAATTTATGTAATTATAGGTATATTCAGGTTATATGTTTATAGTATATTACATTGGCAGCTTTTATTTGTACCTATCTAGTCTGTGTAGATGTTGGTCATGACATGTATTTGTATTTTTAATCTTTTAAGGTATATATTATATTATAGATATTTTTCTATACCAAATCTTGTTTATTTGAAAAACTGATTTGAAACTATATTTTGTATGTTAATACTTTGTTATAGCTTTAAAATGTCTATATACGTGGTTAAAAGTATAGGTATATAAATTTCTTTGTAAGATTTACTTGAGTTATATATATAAATTTTATTTTAAGTATATATTTCTAAAAATTGATTTTTGAAATATATGTAGATTATATATATATATCAGTTCAGTTTATACCAAGCCGATTTGATTTGTTTCCATTGATTTTGATTTATCAGCTTGTCTATCGAATTCGTGCCAATCTAGCTTTGCTTTGAGATTCGTGCTTGGATTCGTAACTCATCTCATTGTCAATTTCTCTAGCCTCGAAAGGTGAGCACTCACTCACGATTAACGTTCTTTTATTTATTAAATCTGATTTCGATTGAAACGACAATTGAAATATACTGCTATTATTTAATTACACTGTTATATATGCTATTACATGTATCAGTTCACCTGTGACATCTGGCACCATTATCTGTTATATTTGTAATGATAATACTGTTTCGCTGATAACTGATTGATTGTTGATGTTTATATTGGACGTTAAACTGTTAATGTAAATTGATAAATAGTATGCAATTGAACTTGATATAGAATAGTTAAATGTTTAAAATTGATTAGTTAAATTTGTATAATATGACCCCTTTTACTGTTAAATCTATTGACACGTATGATTTGCTTAATTACACCTTGAACCACTGAATGTATGTTGTTAAATTGATGATGTATGAAATTGTAAATAAATGACAAGTGAAAACCGTAATGTAATAATCTTTAATCTACATGAAATGATAGTGTAGATTCTAGAGATAATTATATTAATTCGTACAAATAACAATGTGAATTAATACGATTATTTCGGGATTATTTGAATTGATTATTGGATTGTTATTGTTTGTTGTTATTGCTTGTTTATTTACTTTGACACCATCCCAGTTATCACACTGCAAGTTCCCTTTGCTATGCTATGATTTTGAATTGAATTGGAATCGGGTTGAAATGATAAATACCCAAATTGAACTTTGACCTAGGATAGAAAATTAAATAAAATCCGATTGGTCAATATTTTGATTTAAAAATAAAACGAAGATTTTATTTGAATAAATAATATGGTTTTAAAATGAAGTTGAAATTTGAATTTTAATGAAAGGAAAATGTTAATATTTAATAATCTGAAACAAGATGTTAACAATGAAATTGATGGAAGAATGTTGTTTATTTTGAGAAATGATTGAATTAAGTTTGAAATGATTTAATAATCAAGTTTGAAATTATAATTAAGTTTGAAATTATTAAACTTTGAAATGATTTAATAATTAAGTTTTGAATTATTTAATAATTAATAAGATTGAATTATGTAATGATTAAATTGAATTGATTTCTTCAATAAGTAAAATTGAACTTTTGAATAAGTGTAATTTTACTTCGTAAATAATTGAAATTGAGTTTCTTTATTAATTAAGTTTGAAAAATTATTTAAGTAAGTAAATAAGTGAAATTGAATTTCTTTAACAAGAAATAAAATGTGATTTATTAAAATTAATGTAAGACTTGAAAATTAAAGGATTTGATTTGATGAATTTAATTTAATTCAAATTGTAAGTTTTGAAATAAGGAAGTTGAATTTAAATAATGGATTTAATGAATTGGAAATTTAACAGAAATTGTTTTTAAATGAAAATTTACTTAACGAACATTGAATGAAATTGATAAATGGATTTAAATTGATTTGAATGTTAAATTAATTTAAATGATTTTGAAATGAAACTTATATTCGAACTTGATATTGATATTTGAATTGTTTTAAATAAAGATTGAAATTGAATTATAAGATTGTGAAATGATAATTTGGAAGTTTTGAAACGTAAATTATTGGAAATTGGTTTTGAAAGACAAATGAAATGTTGGTTTACAAATTCTAATTGAAATTGAATTTGATTTGGTTTTGAAATAAATAAACGACCAATCGGTGAAATAATTACGGAAGTTATTAAAGAGACCGGAATTCGGTTATGGATATACTCTCTATCTAAATCGAAAACCACTTTAATAACTATACGCGGAGCGATGATCCAGAATGAAGTGGTTGGATGATGTACGTGTTGACTGAAGAAAGTGAACGATGATGGATAGCCTTGACACTTGTGTCAAATTGGAAATGACTAAAACAGGAGCTGTGCCGGGCCAATGGAGGATTAGCTACCTCAAGTGGACACACTTCTTCGAACTACTTATTACTTGTTGTCGATTGGTGCACCCTTGATTTTGGGAGTGTTGTTTCACGGTGTTGCGGGTGCTGCGGCGTTGCGTTCTCACCAGTCCGGATCAGGCGAACGGTAGTATCACTACCTTGGGTATTGCCTCATGTGCCTTGTCATACTTGTATTCCATTTATGCGCGACCACTACGAATTTGTTTTGTACCTTTAGTATATGGATTGCCCTCTGGTGACTTCCGGTTTTGGGGAAACTACGGTCTTGTATATGCTTTTGGGAATAAAAATGTGTTAAGGGTGGAATGGGCCATGACTTAACACTATTTTGATAGGCAAAACTTGTGGCATAAACAACGATTGTTCTGTAGCGAACAAAATTAAAAGGAAATCGAAGTGTATGTAGCGAATAAGTCGCTACGGAACACTTCATATTACACATTCATATGTGTAATTTACAAGGACTTTGTGGAGAGAGCCTAAGAGATTACTCGCCAATATTGATTTACTTATATTCTTATGTTGCTTATATTGATGTTTGGTTGAAATATTTGTGACATACTAATTGATTTGTGTAATTGTCATTATAGCGATTATCGCTATAACGTCACTTATGAAATATCATCTCCTTAAATCTTGATGTGTGTTGAACTTGTGCCTATATTTTTACAAAATAATTGTTTGGTCGTCTTTTTGCAATTTGAAAGTGTTTAACTTATATTTCAAGTATTTTTTAGAATTTTGAAATAAAAGATAAGTATTGTTTTAAATTTATAAAAAGATTATAAATTTGATTTATTTTCTTTTACGATAATTAATATTTTTCTAAATTTATAAAAAGATTATAAATTTGATTAATTATCCTTTGGGATAATTAATATTACTTTAAATTTATATTAGATTATAAACTTGATTTATTTTGGGATAATTAATATAGCTTTAAATTTATAAAAGAGTTATATCAATTATCTTTCGAGATGATTAACATTGTTTTAAAATTTATAAGGATATTTTAAATTGATTTATTATCTTCCTGAATTATAGATGGTTTTTTAAAAGTTAATTAATCATTTTAAAGAATAATGTTTGAAGTAATTAATCATGTTTAAAGTTAATTTATCATTTTACTAATGATGTTTAAAGTTAATTAATCATTTTAAATAATGATGTTTAAAGTATCATTTTAAACAATGATGTTTGAAGTAATTAATAATGTTAAAGTTAATTATTCATTTTACTAATGATGTTTAAAGTTAATTAATCATTTTAAATAATAATGTTTAAAATAAGTTAATCATTTTAAATAATGATGCTTAAAGTTATTTAATCATTTTAATAATGATGTTTCAAATTAATCAATCATTTTAATAATGATATTTGAGGTTAATTAATCAATTTAATAATGATTTTTAAGTTAATTAATAACTTAATAAAGTGGTTTAAAGATAATATTTGTGATGTGAAAACCAAGCATAAGTTCGAGTTTTAAAAGATTAAAAGTTTGATTTGGTTATGTAAAGGATAAGAAATTTAATTTCCATAAACGACACCACTTATATGGATAGGATTTAGGAATATACCTAATGCTAAATTTCGAGGTATGGAAACACGTCTCTGTCTCAAAAGATAAGAATGTACGTCGAGGTAAGATCTGAGAGGCAACAATGCCCCAACTTGTCTGGCTTCATTTTTAACCGAGGGATAGTACAAGTTTGAAATTGATGATTGGTGATGAGTGTAAGAGATTTAATTTCCATGTACGTTCATTTGGTAATTCTCGATAGTTGATTTATTGACTATCGATTCTGCTATATTCTTTGTGTATCGTCAATCTAAGATGATTTGTTGCTTATTTTGAATGTTGATATCCATTGTTGGAATGACCAAATCAAAAGAGCGAGTGGGAGACAAGCTATTTGGTGTCGCTCCCATTAGGGTATTTTCACATCTACTCTAGATTGGTTTTGGTTATATGTGCACAGAGACGTGAAATACTAGGATACTTAGTAAGGTAGGCGGGTCCGGCTTGGAGGTTTCCGAGAGGAGTAACAAAGTAAATGACCTTCTCAAGTATATTTTCTAGAGGTATACTTTCGGAAAGGGGGGCGCACCCTCTTAGTCATTGTTGGGAAAATTCCTTTCTCTTGTTTTGATTCAAATCTTTGAATTGATTTTCCTGTTTAATTGCATCGAGAAGTGAGTTGCACTCTTTGCAACATTAAATTATTTTTGTCCATTCTTTTAAGATTGGATTTCAATCTTATTTATGCCCATTCTTTCTTGTTTGGATTTTTGTTCTGGCTTGTTTTCCATTCTTTCATGTATGGATGTTGTTTTCGTGAGGTAAAAATCCATTTCGTATTTAGCGGCGTGGATTCATAGATAATTATATGTTCACCGTATTTCTTGAGTTTTCTCACGCTGGTTTTCCAGACTGATCCGGGTGTTATTTTATTATAATGCTTAGGTCAGACCAAGTTTTTCCAAGTTGTTGTTGGTGGAACATGGAGCTCATGGCGTAGAGCTGGATATTCACCTGCCGTAGTAATTTTATTTCTGCTATATTATTATATATACCCATCAACAATTGTAAGTTTAGGAATTTATAACCGTCCAAATTGGTGAGGTTTATTTTTAACTCTAATATACCATGTATCTTAGAGTGATAGTTTTTGTTATCTTTGTTATATTATATGTTATCGTTCCTGCAATTATCAAAGTGACACCGCTAAGAGATTCTATTTCCCTTGTTCTTCATCTTTATTTACCCTAATAATCTGCCTTTCTAATGGTTGGATGTTTGATATGTGAATACCATGGAGTATTAATGCCGCTTTTGATGGTCGAAAATATGGGTCGTTACATTCTATATGGCGTGCATTGACTGACAAATACTCTAACATTATGTGGCAAGAACCATCTAGTGAATTTGCATAAATGTTAGGGACCAGTACTGATCCATGACCATGGATTGGTTTTGATCCAAGACTACGTCTTGGATTTTTGGCTTTGGCACTTGAAGTGGTTTGGCGTGTAGGCCATTTGTGAAAGTCTTTGATGTGTTAATGACTTCATTCGTTCTTCTCACTTGGTATTTGAATTTAGAAGTAATCGTTCTAGATTTCTACTTTATAATTCTCCTGTTTGATCAATATTTTTGTCCAAATATGATTTGGTCATAAAGCTAGATAACATTTGCCTCCCTTAAAGTATATCTTATGTTAACAAGATTTCCTTTGGATCAAGACAAACTGCGAATTTTACGTCATCGGTCGCAAGCTTTGTTATGAATAAATGCTATTTATTTTCTAAACTATTTTTATGAAGCATTGCATATTTTGTCGATCGTCGTACCGCTTTGAGTGATTTTGAGCTTGCAACTCTTAGGTAATATAAGAATTGAAGTATGTTGCTCGAGTCTGCTATTCGACTCTATAAAGTTTTCAACGATCTCCTTTTCTTTACTGCTCAGGTAGGATTTTCTTATTTTGAACTTCATTTGATTTTAGCATCGATCTCCTTGTTATTTTCCACTATCATTCTCATATTTACTTTATTTTATTTATTGTGATATATATATATATGCACATAAATACACACACTCTCTTTCATGGATCGGTACCGATCCATAGGTCTTGGATTGATACCATGTACTTCGGTGGTCAATATGCCTATTTTTGTGGTTCGGTCCTTATTTAAACACGAATTAACACTTATCCTATTTCACTTGTCTACTTTTCCTACCTTAAGCCTTTTGCACTTGAACTCGATATTATCGACTATCAAATTGCTGACCCAATCTCCAACTTAGAGTTATCGCCTTAAATCATCACTTCCACCTTTCTCTACCATCAACGCCACCAGAACCATCAACTCCATACCCTAATTCTCGAGCACCAAGCTATTTAAATGACTTAAACTCCTGATTTAAGCACCCTCGAACCCAATCACATCAATTTGCTTCAGGTAGGTGGCATGGTTTGGGAATGTTCACCGTCAACTCAAGCTCACTACAAGAAAAACCATTTATAGTTGCAAAAATTGGTGGCGTTTCTTTCTAAATGCAACCAAAAAGTATTTCCCTAAAAATATAAATGCGGCTAAAAAGATTTCACGTTCCCGCCAGTAATTCGTGGAATTTTTTGCTAAAGTTTTTTGTGGCCGCTCAAAATTCCTTTACCACTTTTTATTTTCTCAAACTACTCCACTTAAAAAAAAATGATTCGTCTCTTCCAATTTACTCCACAAGTCCGACCGATTTTAAAAGCAGAATTCCAAGTTTCGCGAATCAAAATCCCAATTACCAAAATCAAAACCCCCAACCCAGACTTCGAACTGGATTTAGGTGATTGTGGAATGAATGCGGAGGCGGTGAAGATGATTTCAAGTGGAGCGGTGGTGGATCAATTCGAGGAGGCACTGTTGTAAGAGACGAGCACTCCAAACTCCGTCTAGATCAAGCGGTGGTGGATCAATTCGAGGAGGCTGTAAAAATCATTATACGAGAACATACCAATAGTTTCACTCCAAACTTCGTCTAGATCGAGCACTCCGAAGCCGCCCTAATCCTCACGTCCGCCACCTTCCTTTCCAAGGTTGACTCCGAATCCGCCCTAATCCTCACGTCCTACCATTCTGAATTGATCACTAAAGCACTCAAAGGTTGGTTGGTGAATTCTCAGACAATAACCTTATTTTCTATTTTATTTCTTCTTTTTTCTGTTAGTGTAAAAGATTTTTGTAATCAGCGGGTATGTTTACTTAGTTACTTAAACGACGATTGTACTAATTTTCTTCAGTTATTTGTGTGGGCTCAATCTTGGAGGTAGGCTTGTATTAACAATTTGATTTTGAACGTTAAATATCTTTGGAGGGAGCATGCTCTTACCATTCTATTTCAATCTGGGAAATGTATCATTAGCTTACATAATCATGGTTCCCATTTCAGTGATTTTATCATTATTTTTTCATAGTTCTACACTTTATTTTTATAGTTCTGAATAGAAGACGGAGAACTTTGATATTGATTAAAAGTCACTGACTTGTTGAATGAAACTCATGTAGCAGATTATCACTAGTTTCAGATGTAAATTTGATCCTACAAGATTATGGTCATGTACTGCCTTTGTCAAATAGTTATTCATTTGCTTCACCAGTATTAAAATAATATTTGCTTTGACTCAATAGGATAATTATTATGTGTTTAGTTTATTATCCTATGGAATAAATGTGTTACTGTAGTTTTATTCATTATCCTATGGAATAAATGTGTTACTGTGTTTAGTTTATTATCCTGTGGAATAAATGTGTTTAGTTTATTATCCTATGGAATAATTATTATGTGTTTAGTATCACTAGTTTTATTCATTTGGTACAAATTGTAAGCACTTTGAAGTCAAGATAGAGTTGCAAGAAAGCAATAATTATGAGGAAGAAGTAACGGAATACATTTCAAAAATTAACTTATGTACTGATAAAAAACATATAATTCACTAGTGCAGCTAGCTGTTACAAAGATATATATACAAACAGTACACATAGAATTATATAACATATGGATGCTGGAGCAGAAATGTAATATGCAAGATCACATTAAAGTAGACCAGGCCGAGAAATTACAGGGAAGTGATGTACAATCAGCACCGTTCCTCCTTGCCTTTTACTGTTCTTTTTCAATGTTTCTTTCTTCTTATGTATTTCACCGTGATTCTTTGTATCATTGCCTTGTTCCATACATTCTTTAGTAGTATCAGCTTCTTGTACTTGGCATCTGTTACTTTGCAACTAAGTACCCCCAAATAAAGCCATCAGTTGTATAATTTGTGTCACTTATGTCTTAACCTATGAATTCATTTTTTCATGTGTGGCCACTGTTCAATTGAATCGTTAGACTATTTTGTTTACCGCAGATCAACTTTGTTTTTTTGTTAGTGTTCATATATTTATTCTGTTCCATTCCTCTGTCATATCCAATTTTCCTTCACATATGTTTGAGTTCATTTTTCCCAGTTTTACCTGCATATTAATCAAGATTGTTCTGGTTCATATTAATCTCAGTATGCATATTTTTGAACAGAAAAAAAAATGGTTATCTTTCTGGGTCAGACGTTGAAGGAGTCTGCATCAAGTATGGTTGTTGTTTGGTTTGTAAGTTTCTCACTGCCTTTCTAATGTTTTTAAGCATCTGTATTTATGCTAATATTGAACGATGATGGGTAATGTATGGTTCATTTTGAAACAATAAATATATTTGATGGCATTAACTCCTTAAGGTTGTGGTGTGACTTAGGAATGTATACTTGCATAGATAAAGAATATTTCATTTATTTAACCACCTGGTATTAGCTATGCTTATCTTTTGCCTAGAACATGTTTAGTGCCCCATTTTATCATTCATTTGAGACCAATTAATATGTCTTGCACACATATTTATGTCCTTAATGTACATGTGCACAGCCAGCATAAGTACTCTGGGTTTTCTTTTCTCCTTATTTGTAACTAGAAAGTAAATATAACTACAGAGTAAATAATTGTTTGCTTCAAATATAATCCTACTATTCATGGTTTTTAAGTGATATCTAATTTATATACTAATGTTTCTTTTCAGGTGAATATTGTTGGAGATTTCTCAAAGGAGGAAATTGAATCTTGTATTCTTGATTATTTAGGAACAGTGAAAAGCATAAGGACTTCTGGTACTATGTAGCAAATTGAACCAATCATGTTTAGACCAGTCCCATCTGATTTGCAATTTTAGCAGGTTTAAATCAAACTTCAACTTGCAATCTTCCTCTTGTTCAATTATTTACTTGCATGCTCCCTTATATCCACGGGAACGAAAATATACAGTATGTTAGTGAATGAGTAATATAGGGTGATTGGATGGCACAAGTGTTACAATGTAGAGTGAGATTATTTCAATTGATGTTAGGTATTAGAACTTGGTTCTTTAATTGAAGATTTATGTTGTGGCTAGCAAGACTTTCGTAAAGTGAATCAGAAATGCAACAGGGAAAGTTGGTTTAGGGGTGGAACAATTTGATTTTGTAACCTTTATAAAATTAACTAAGTTTAAGTTAACTAAAATTTGATTTCGTAATGATTTTTTAGTTATCTGGCAATGCTTTTCTTGCTGTTATTGGCAGGTTCTGTTACATGCCACCATTTAATGGAAAATGTGAAACTGCTGAAGAGCATAGGACTTGGGGGAAAACAACTATAGGAGCAAAAAGGTCTCATCGTAATGCACAGTTGGTTCAAACCAAAGAAGAGCTAATTTCATAAACACTCTGCTAAACAACTAGATAAATAACTACACGATCCAAGTTTTATACGCTAGTCAATCTAGGTTGGTTGCAAATGTTATCCTACAGTTTTGTACTTTGGTAGTTCTATGGTTTATATATATATTTCTATAAAGGTCAGTAAATAATCCACAGGTGTCTCACCTGAAATTTTTGATACCAATTTGAACTCATTTGCAGTTTCTAAGCCAGGAATTATGCTTACGAATTATTATTATTATTATTCTTTTATATTTTATTCTTTGTGTCAAATTGAAAAAAAATGCATGGAATAGATGACAGTGAAGAGGATACTTCGAAGTTGGAACTTCAGAATCCTCCCTTTGAACTGAGATGGGCAAGAAAAGGTGGAAGAGGCTATTAATCAACTGACTGGAAAGTGGTGAGCATTCCATTTACAAAAGAAAACCAATTCAGAAGGAAATTATTCATAGTGATAGGCTGATAGTAGTAGCAAAAATATAACGAAAAGTAACAGGCAAATAGGGTTTAATATTAGTACGTTCTGTTGGGTAATTGTGCCGTCCAACAGAAGTTTTAATAAAATCTGCATTTAGACTTCTAAAAGTTTGTTAATTTGTGTTGATGCAGATAAATTTGCTGAAGCTATGCTTGCAGTTGGTGACTTTAGAAGAAGGTGAGCTGGACAAGGGCCCCACGGCAATGTTTCTCATTTCATAATTGGTAGGTTTTCTCATACATCAACGCAATGTATATAATTTTTATGATGTTTTCCTTCAATCAAACAAATGCTAGTTTGTTGTGTAATGTGAATCTATCTCGTCAATCTGATTTTTCTTTTCCTTTTCCTGTAAAACTCATACATCTTGGTCATAAATTTTCTGATACTCTTAAAGTTAACTACATTTTTTTTACTTTTACTTTTACTACGTATCATCCAATTGTACAAAAAAGTGGAGGTACAGCCAAGTTTAAAATGAAGTATTTAAATAGCTCATTAAAACATAGGGCAAATATAAAAATGATATAGCATGTCGTAAATAGTAATAATAATAACAATAATAAAAAGTGAAATGCCACTATTATCGTTCTTATTAACAATTAAATTTGTATATATCGATCAAAGTTAAATGCTATGATATTGAGAATAAATGAATTAGCATAACTTCTCGATACATCAGTGTATTTACGCTTGCATTATAATTTATATGACATCATTTATAGTAGGATATACTTGTATAATGTTGTAGATGTTTGATCTCATATTTGAAGTCCTACGAGTTAACGTAATTGTTTGACTATCTGTTTGTGCTTTCACTTGTGCAGGAATCAGACTTTTGAAGAGAGCAAATTTGGACTTGATGATGCTAGCTTTCACTTGTGTATGCAACAAAGAATTATGGGTAATCAAACGTTTTGTTAGCACTAGTTAGATATAACATTTATTAGTAACCGATGTGTAAATTTGTATACAAATGGTTATTGTATGTGAGTTAGGTCAGTTTGTCGAAAAACTATTGTATTGGAATGGTTATGGATATTTTATTTAATTATATGGTTAATGTGTTTTTTAACTTATTTGAATATGATGATTATGTGAGTGATTGTTGATTGATATAATAGAACCAAAATAGACCATTAATAGGAAATAATAGCATGAAAAAATGGTGTAAAATAATAAACAACTTTTAGTAGCGTTTCAAAAACGCTATCGAAGTATATGTAGTGGCATTGAGTAAATGCAACCGTAAAACAGGGGTAAAGTTGGAAATTCAATTAGTAGTGTCAAAAAATCTTTTGGCGGCGTTTTTTAAACGCTACAAAACGATTTATGGTGGCGTTTGAAAAACGCTGCCAAAAATGCATTTATAGTGGCGTTAAAATAAATGCAACAAAAAATCATGGATTTTTAGTGGCATGTTTTCTCGTAACGATTATCAAAACGCCACCAAAAGTTTTTGTAGCGTTTTTTGAGCACTACAAAAAATAAAATTTCTTGTAGTGGCTCTGACCTCGTTAATACGTCGCTAAGATTCCATCACTTCCTCCTTTGGATCGGGACCCGATACCAAACTTAGAAATTTGTTAGTTAACAAGCATAAAAAAATGAACAAGAAAAGGGACTTTGAAGGAATCCAGGGGTAATTTAAAGGAGAACGACGAATTCTTAAATGTGACTCGAAGTGCATAGTGTTTAGATTTTAGCTTTAAGTCATATTCGAGTCTTTGTGAATTGTACCCGAATTGACTTTGATTCATCCCTATGCCAATCCCAAGTCCTCCTAAGTGACCCTAATTAAAATGGAGTTCTACAGCAAATCTAATCGAGCCATCATTAACGATTCGTGATTCATTGAGATAGTTTCTGATAACAGTCACTCTTAATCCTAGTATTTTTACAAATCATGATTTGAATTATATGTCATCAGAAGCATGCACTGCATAGTTTAAGTGCATAATACTACCCCCTCGTCGATGTATGGGATCCGATCGATCAACACATGTTGGCATCCGTCAGGTCTGGTACATCTACTATAAGGGTTCTTTTTACAACGTAAAGATTAAAGCTTTTAATATACCCAATATCTCTTACATGTGAAGCTTTTTAATAGCCGTGGATGGTAGACGTTCTTTACGTTATTTTACAATGGTAGGCGGTCCGTCGACATCAAAGTATGTCGAATTCAGCATCGAGTCTATTTCAACAACAGTGCCTATTGCGAAGACTCCTTCTCAAGCTCAATCAACAAGTCATTGAAGGATCAACATTTAGAAATAATTCCTTTCACAATGACTGAAGAACCTGCTATAGGGATTGCCCTCGATGTTGATATAGGTATCGCTATCATTCTAACAAATCCTTTAGATTCCCCGGCTTCTATGGTGGATGAGGCATCTTTTTGGCAGATTACGAGAGACATGGTATTCCCTTCGACAATGTGTTTGTTCCTCCACGTTACCAATGGGCGCGTCTCCCACTTGAGGGGTATATATCTTAAAATCGATACATGTGCATAGCTGGGTATGTTCCAAGCTTTAACCATTTTATTCATACAATCCTACAATTCATGAAACTTGCCTGGGCATAGTTACACCCGAACTGCTATGCATTTTTGAATAGCATATATATGATATTTGTTTGACATTTGACAAGGGTTCTTATTGCCAAGGAAATTCACTACTTATATAGTTTCAAACACTGAAAGGGAACTCCATCACTACATTATTGGAGCCTGCCAGGGTTTGCTAAATAGTAATAGAGCTTTGGAATAAGCTAAGTTATTTCGAAGATGAGTTTTTTTTCATGCGTTGTCCACCTGGCTTCGTGCAAAAATAGTTTTGGACATAAGTCTTCGGTTCATTCTTCTCACTAGTACAGACTTTATTGTTTTAATGTTAAATTCATTGCTTTTTGTATCTACAGATAATTCTTGAATACCCAATAGTGCAGCGTTAGCGAGGACCCTTGTGGCTCTCTATAAAGTCCCGCTCAACAAAAAGGGTATGAAACGTCTTCTTACTGATGAGAATCTACGCACTTACAATCTCTTAGAGAAGGGCCGTAGTGTTGGCCATGCTCCAGAAATTAGATAATACAATGATTCTTTGTAGGAGCTCGATGCAACCACCAATGTTGATGAGGGTTATGAGGTGCCCCTGTTCCAAATCCCATTATTAATCCTGAAAAAAGTCAAAGGGCTGGTGGTAGTGGTGGAGAAAAATGGAACCCGTTGAAGATAAAGATAGTGATAGGGGAAACGGTGAGGGTGTTGACTTTGGTCACAAGTCCCCTAGTGATGATAGCGAGGATGCTCATGTGTCTCTTATCTCCAAAAGACCAAAAATAAAGATCATTTCATCTGGGCATCTATGCAGCCATCACTAACTTATATGGTAGAAGAGACCCATATTCCTCCATTTGAAGATATTTATGGATCTTTTGGAAGTATACTAGATGAATTTGGTCCCTTTGGCCTTGGCAACATTAGTATCAGCAACATCAAATCTCATGTTATCTTACCTACCGATATACCTACTACTGGTGCAGGAGAAATAACTCATGTTAGCAAACTCCAAGCCCATGGTCCATAAGGGTGGGTACTAGGACATGTTAACACTTACACTACACCACACTTATGTATTGTTTACACCATCTCTTCATCTTATTAGCGCTAATTCGTTTGTTTTTTATTTTCAAAGTCCATAGGGTGCAAGCATTTATATGATACTCTCAAGAGCCAAGGAAGTAAGAAAAGAAACCTTGGGTTGTCTGATCGCCCTCGCGAGTCATCTTACGAATCAAATTCGGGAAGGCATCAAAGGTGGGAATACAAAAGGTGGTAGCAAGGCTATAGGTCTTATGATGAACAATATGGGGAATCTAAGAGAATTCCATCTTCTCGATGTGAATCTCGTTCACCTCTACCCTATAGTGTGGATAGATTCTCCTCGAGACCTAATCTTATTCCAACCATCTAGGTTAGTGTCTTCTTATAATCCTCAGCAAAGGCTTAGGAAAAACAACTCCATGCCTACAATTCTACTATTGAAATTGATAGAATTTTCAAACACCAACTTGCTTACGATGAAAAAGGCTTTTCTAAAGGTTTGTTTTGATATTGTGTTATTCGATCCTTATTTGAAGGACATTTCCTAATGTTAGCACCGATGCCGCTGCTTGCGTGAGCGATGTTTACGACCAGTATCATAAGTGGAGGAGGATTTCTAAGGCTATTTCGGAAGTTTCTTATAAGATAGAAATCAAAATTGAAGGGATGAAGCTCATCGAAAAAGACGATAAACATATCATCAAGAATCTTGATATGGAGGTTAAAGGGCTTAAGGCATCGCTGGCTAAAGCCAAGAAAAGTTGGAGTTGCAAACTAAGTACTTCGAAAAAGAACGTTGGAACTAGTTAAAACATGTTAAGGCTACTCATAGCAAGAGACACACTCTTTCATTGGAGACTGAAAATCTCAATAAAACTAATAAGGAGCAAGCCTCCGAAACAAAGAGGTTGAAAGAGTTGGAGGATGAGAAAAAGGAAAAAGATAATGCATTCACCCAGGCTTAAGATTATTATAATGAATTATTGGATACTCGTAAGATGAGAGATGATGTCGTTTCATAAGTGAGGTCGGCTGATGAGCGATCAATGTCATAGAGAATGTTTGTACCAAAAATGGGCACAACACTCTTCGGAAGTTTTTGAAGAGATAAAAGTGAAGAATGAAAATTAAAACTGAGGGTTATCTAACAAAAACTCCAAATAACAGAAAGTAAATTGCACAGAAGACAACAATTTAGAGTGGTTCGGCGTTTCACCTACGTCCACTATGAAGTTTGATGATTTTATTTCTCGATGCTTGAAGATTACAATTTCTTATAGCGTAGTACAATAGATTTTATGATTATAATCTGAATCTAAGGCAGCAGTGGTGATTTGGAGTAAATCTGGCGGAGTCTGGGCGCTCTTTAGCTCTTAAAATTGTCTGACCCCTTTTCTGAATGACCGGGGGCTCTATTTATAGGTGTAGGAGGCTGATATTTTGCCTAAAATTCAGGGAGACTGCTTCCGGCACGTGAGGGCCCCACACGCCCGGCCTCAGGAAATTTGAGCCCACTTCGGGATCGATTCGAACTCAACTTCGAATCGATCAAGATTTGCTCCGATTGAGATGAAATTTGGCATGGACATTCCTTAGGTTGCCAGTAAGCTACTATGAAAATTTCATAGCATTTAGACTTGTAAATCTCGAGATATGATCGATGCAAGTTGGTCCATATCGATTCGAACTCAACTTCGAATCGATCAAGATTTGCTCCGATTGAGCTAAAATTTGGCATGGACATTCCTTAGGTTGCCAGTTAGCTCCTGTCAAAATTTGGTGGCATTTGGACTTGTAGATCTCCAGTTATGATCAATGCAAGTTGGTCCATATCGATTCGAACTCAACTTCGAATCGATCAAGATTTGCTCCGATTGAGCTGAAATTTGGCATGGACATTCCTTAGGTTGCCAGTTACCTCCTGTCCAAATTTGGTGGCATTTGGACTTGTAGATCTCTAGTTATGATCGATGCAAGTTGGAGTTTTTCGTTCCGTGATCGATACGAAGCAATTTCTAATCGATCAAGATTTGATCCGATGGTGCTGAAATTTGGCATGAACATTCATTAGGTTGCCAGTTAGCTCCTGTCCAAATTTGGTGGCATTTGGACTTGTAGATCTCCAGTTATGATCGATGCAAGTTTGGGTTTCTCAGCCGTGATCCATCAATATCTGGAGCATATGAACTCCGATTGACTTGAAATTCGGAATGTTGGCTCTCATAGCTTTGCTTGTCATGTCATATCAATTTTAGCTCGATCCAGACTCGGAAAAAATTCATCGATATCCATAGTGAGCCTACGTATAACCGATCTCCAAGACGAACTGTCATTGGTTTCTAGTCAAGTTCTTGGTGTCACGGCCTTGCCAAAATACGGGATAACATTTGCCCCCCAAAGTACGTCTTGTGTGAACATGACGTGCTTTGAAATGCTGCATCCTTTATTCTGAAAAAGTTCTATCTGATTCGTTGAGTAGTTGCTATCTTTTCGTCAAAAGATGTAACCTTCGATTGATTTCCAGTAATATAAATGTTGATTGAACCACTGTCAGTGATTATGTAGTGCAATGTTGTAACTGAGTGTCGAGTGCTAGCGATTTGTTGTTCGCTATTGTAATTGTCATCAGGTGAGCATTCAATTCCTGTAAAATTTGAAAATTGAATGTTAGTCTATCATACATGTACGTATGTTAACCTGGCTCCAGTTAACGTTTGCACGTTCACGAGTCGTTGTCAAGTTCTTTAGTTTTTGTTTGGATTGAGTTTCGTATCGATCCTCTCCTGGATCGAAGTGAAATTCAAGTTGTAACAACGTTCGATGGTTGTTTTGAGTCCTTCCTTTGTATCGATCCTCTCCTGGATCGATCTGAGATGTTGGAATGTATGCTTCGTATCGATGGATACATCATAATGGGTCTCAGATTGGTGGATACAGGAGTAATGCTTTGTGTCGACGGAGTAGAACAATCTAGACGTAATCATGCAGTGAGGCTTCACAAAGGATATGCCATTTCTTATTCCTTTATACAATAAGAATCCACGATCGTGGATAATCTTTGATAGGAGTCATCCATGACTCTTTTTCTAGATCCGTCTCCAAGATCTAGTTGATCTTCATATGTCAATGCCTAGAATAATAAGTATTTCAACTGGGAAAAAGTCTTTTTTCCGCGCATCCCCAGAACTGGCTAGCTTGGCCAGTGACTTAGCTTTTTCATTTTGTTCTACGAGGATGTGTGTAATGGTGTAATAGTCGAAGTCGACTAGTAGCTTTTGGACCCGGTTGAGATAAGGAGCAAGACGTTGCCCCCTAGTCGGATAATCTTCCTTGACTTGGCGTACTACTAACCGGTAATCACATAAGACATGTAAAGTTTCCATTCGTAGTTTTCTTACAAGTTTGAGCGCCAAGGTTTCATACTTGGCTTCGTTATTTGTTGCAGGGAAGTCGAGTTTCAGGGCGTAGTAGATCGTTCGTTCCTTAGGAATCATTAACGCAACTTCAATGTTAGAAAGCCGATTATTGGAAGTTCCATCGGTGTACGTTCTCCATCAGTTGGACGGTTCTCCATGGTTCTTCTGATAGTTGTCTAATGTGGCAGATTCAGATATAAAGTATGCTAATGTTTGACCATGGAGAGCTCTCCGAGGGAGATAAATATCAAATTGGCTTAGCTTGATACTCCTAACTTTTCAGACATCTAAGGTTTCTATTGGACCTATCTTAACGGTTGGTCGATATGGATGTTAACGAGGTGAGCTTGTCAATTGCCAGCCTTCATCATATACTGGTCTTTGGATTCGTTTCTCTTCACATAGCATTGCGACGCTTATGGCGTGTGTTGACACGGCCCAATTGATGTATAAATCGTCACGATCCAAAGGTTTGGGTAAAATGGGAGGTCTCTCTAAGCGATCATTCCGAGCTGCTTGGTTGTCCTCGGTACATGGGTGTCTCTAATTGTCGGAATTTTCTAGAAATTTGTCTTGATTCAATGAGAATTGATGATGAAAACAAAAAATCTTTCCGATTTAATGGTGAAAGAGCATTTCAAAGGATCGAGTTTCATCCTGCATTTTTTGGCGAGCGCTGGACATGCTTCAGTATCTGATTGTATCTGGAGTTTGTATCCATGGATGTGAGTAAGTCATGTCTGATGGTCAGGGTCCATCAGTTGGTTGATCATTGGAAGTGGAAAGCTGTGCTTTGTCATACCCCATGCAAATCTGAGTAGTTGACATATGTCCTCCACTCCCTGTTTGTTTTTCTTATAAGCAAAGGATTGGATACTCATTTTGGTTGGAGGGCATCATGGATAAACCCACTGGTTTTGAGCTGATTCGCCTCCTCTTTAAGTACATCAGATCTCTCTGGATCCATGTCGCATCGTTTTTGTTCACCGAGACATGCCTCGGGTCGACATTTGATGCAGAGTCCTTCATGGCTAGCGAGAGTCCATATATATATATATGTATGTATATGAGATCGAGTCCAAGCGAACACATCAAGATTCACCTGAAGTAAAACAGTTGACTCTTTCTTCATCATTATGCAGAGTTGTGATCTGATCTACAATACTCGTGATGGGTTGTAGGCGCCTCATGTGTTCATTTGCAATGATAAATGATCAGGCTTATAAGGACGTTGAATCAAAGGATTAGTAGAACTTAGCCTTGTACTGCATGCTACTACATAGTTGGCTCCATCTTTGAGTTTGAATTGACTTATGTTTCTGAATGATGCGTTTTTCATGCAATGTACCTGCGATCCATTGCTCATCGGAAGGGTCAGAATGATGATCAGTTGCCCATAAGTCCGGGTATTAATCTGATGACTCTATCTCTAGGCATCCTTTTGGTCGCAACCTAGAGTTGTTATGAATATCAAGCATGGGTCATAGGTTCAAATTGTCATAGTCAACTCTCGGATAATTGCTCTTTTGCCCCCGGTCTCAGGTTGGTGGATGCATTACGCGGATGGTCTGGTCTCGTCCTAGCTGTGTCTATACTGTAGTTCAAGCTTTAAGAACCAGGGTTGACTGATGAATGGTTGAGTCATATTAATCTTATCTTCTTGTTCGTGCCCCCAAGTCTGGGGAATATCTCGATAAGTGGCAGGGTAGATAATGTTCGCTTCAATTTTATATTCTATCCCATTGAACCATGGGATCCAGTTAACCGATGGAAGGCTGAGTCGTGCCTATCTTGTATTATGTTCTAGTCTTTCCTCTTGGCGGAATACATTGTTACTTTGCGAACATTCAGACATAAGCTTGATTCTGTATGGTCAATGACATTCACTTTGCTACTTATGTCGTCATACTTTGGGCAAAAACTGAAGAGTGAATCATCCAGTTAGATCCAATGCAGGATTGATGCTTCCCATGTCGAATCCAGGGTAAGAATCAGTGTGCAGATGTTTAGGTTGCACTTGTTTTCAATTGCTCTTTTAGTCGGATCATGGCAAGAGTCAATGAATGAATGGTCGCGTTGCATTCATTTGGAGTTGGGTGGTCAACCATGTCCATTTCGATTTACGTTCTCCCGTCAGATCTAGGGATAAAGTCAGCTCAAATGCAGTCATGTCATGCTCATTTGGTCTCATGCTCTTCCTGATGGATCAAAGGAAGGCGACGGAGGACGAATGGTCAAGTCACACTCATTCGTGGTTTATTCTTCTATCCATGCTCTGTTGGTCGAAGGTATTCGATGGAGTTCGGGTCACATCGACTTGTAGACGAAGAGGACCGAAATTGACCATCAATTCAATGGTACGATGTAGAATGCTCGGACCTCATTTCTTGTCGATCCAATGGTATGATATGAAAGGTGCATATCGATATTGCCCGTCGATCCGGCGGTACAATATAATTGGTTGCCCAGGACTTCGGGCATCATTCTGATTGGTTAGCATTAGGGTCTCCTTGTAGTCGTTGCCTTAAGTTGTAAAGGACGCTAAGTTGGAGATGCAGCGAGTCACCTTTCTCTTCTTTCGGTGATTTTTACTTCTGTCCCCAGTCTTGGGTTAGCAGAGTTAGTTCGTGGACGATCTAATTGCACCTATCTGATGTTTATACCCCTGTCCGCACTCTGGGGACTAAGAGTTTTAGTAGAAAATGGTCGGACCGCATTTTCCTCAGTTAATTCCTCTAGCACTAGTCAATGGCGAAAGTTGAAGTGTGGTCGGTCACATTACAATAACTTTAATTTGATGCTTCTCCTACCGAACTGTAGGAAGGAATCAATTAGTGGATGGTTGGGTCGCATCCATCCATGTTGCATGAATATCCCGTTGGATCATAGGTGAGAGTTGTGGATGAACGGTCGTGTCACGTTCATTTACCATAGAACGGGTAGTCACATCCAATTAGAATAGGACATTCAGCTAGGTCCGTTTTGCGAATCTGTGTCCCCCGTCGAATCAAGGAAGAAATTTTGTCTTGTAGGGTTGGAGTGCATCCCTATAAAATTATGTTATGGGTCCCATGTCAGGGACAAGGGTTGATGCATGGGCGGTTGTGTCACGCCCGCTTAGTGCTGAATAGTTGAATCACATCCAATTTTGTGTGTTAAGTGTGCTGCTATGTTCCGGCAAGATTGGAAAGCAGACGGTCGAACCACATCCGATTTTTGTACTACAGAACTTGCTGAGGAACCATAGCCGATAGATGGACAGTCGAATCGCATCTCTTTTTGTATTCATATTCCAAACCATGCTTTGAGGACTGGAGTTGGTTAATGGGTTGTCAGTCAAACCTATTTGGTATTTATACTCCAATCCGCGCTCTCGGGACCAGAGTTGGTTGATGTTTACACTTCAGTTCGCACTTTGGGAATCTGGAGTTAGTTGATGTTTATACTCCAGTTCGCACTCTGGGAATCTGGAGTTTGTTGACTAGACGGTCTATCACGTCTATTATGAGTTTCCTTTTTTGCGTTTGCACTCCGGGAACAAGTGATGTAACTTGGTTGAGATATGGTCGAAGTCGTTAGGCGGACGGATCCACCTTCCTCTAAGCCGCATTTGTTTGATGCTTATACTCCAGATCGCGCTCTGGGAGTTTGGAGTCAGTTGTTGTTTATACTCCGGTTCACACTCTGGGATCTCGGAGTTAGTTAATATTTATACTCCAGCTCGCGCTCTCGGAGTTTGGAGTTTGTTGATGTTTATACTCCGGTTCGCACTCTGGGATCTCGGAGTTAGTTAATTTTTATACTCCAGCTTGCGCTCTTGGAGTCTGGAGTTTGTTGATGTTTGTACCCAGCTCGCGCTCTCGGAGTACTCTGGGGTTTTGTTAATGTTTATACTCCAGTTCACGCTCTCGGAAGCTGGAGTTTGTTGTTTATACTCCGGTTCACGCTCTGGGATCTCGGAGTTAGTTAATATTTATACTCCAGCTCGCGCTCTCGGAGTTTTGAGTTTGTTGATGTTTGTACCCAGCTCGCGCTCTCGGAGTACTCTGGGGTTTTGTTAATGTTTATACTCCAGTTCGCGCTCTCGGAAGCTGGAGTTTGTTGATCAGGTACATGGACGGTTGTATCATATCCACCCTGAGTAGGCAAGCGAAGTCATTAGATGGACGGATCCATCCTCCTCGAGCTTGTAAATATGGAAGGCGAGGTCTTTAGATGGACTGATCCATCCTCCTCGGGTTTAGGTTGAACATGGGCGAAGTCGTTAGATGGACGGATCCATCCTCCTTGAGCCGATGTCCATAAGTTTATACTCCAGCTCACACTCTAGGAGCCGGAGTTAGTTAGAGGATTGTCGTGTATCAATCCATTATTGCCGCAGTGTGATGGCTTGTCCCTTAGCTCGGGGTTTCACTTAGCGAGTGATCGGTGGGATCCCGATTAACTTCCACTTATATGCTCCTCAACGAAGGATGAGATTTAGTTTATGGACGGTTGGATCGCGTCCATGTTCATTTGGATTCTGCTTTTGCCAAGCCTAAGGAGTAAGATTAGTGTTCTGGCAAGCTTTGTGCTCGAGCATAGGAAAGGATGGTCGAACTTCATCCACTTTGAGTTGTATATTTTCCCTTAAGTCGGGTGCAAGAATTAGAGAGCAGACAGTCAAGTCACATCCAATTTATACTTTGCATTCTTTCGATCGAGCTAAGGAAGAGAGTTGAAATGACAGCTCGTGATGGTTAGTGAGTAGGCAGTCAGTCGTTGATGACTTTAAATTAAGGGTTGGACCTTTAAACATGTGTTCCCTCAAGTAATCCCAAATGTCTAATGTAGGATTGGATGCATGGATGGTGACATCACGTCCACCCTTGATGTGATTCCGATTTTATCAGGCATCAGAAGAAGCATAAGTATTTTGGTAAGCTTCAAGTATGAGATGGAGAGTGCTTTATTGGGACATATAACTCCAAGTCTTTCTTACATCTCCTAATTAAATTGCATAGGCGGATGAGTGGATGGTCGGTTGCATCCACTTTGTACTAGAGTTCTGACCTTGTCGGTCTCTTCCGCTTTAATGCCTTGCCCCCAGTCAGGGGCATATAGTAGCCGATGAGTGGTCGAATCATGCTCATCACGATGATACCTCAATGATTTGATCATGGTCTGCGGAGGTCGTTTTGCACCCAATCTTAAGTACTCGGTTACCTGCATCATTTTCAAGTAGTTTAATTCAAGTAGGTCATATTTTGCAACGTAAATGAAATTGAATTAGAAATAATTCAAAAGAGATCAGATCAAATCTCATTGATAAGTGAGGCAGCGTCGTATGCTCGCTGTTGCACATCATTCCAGCCCTTCTCAGTTAGAAGTCTAACGCAAATTGTTCAATTTGATCAAAGTCCTTGATCGATAGGAGTCGGATGTTCCCGGTCCTTCGTTTTATAGGGCTTGCACATATTGTTGGAGCTATCCTTTTCGGAGCAGCCTTATGGCGTTGGCGTTCACGGTAGCCATCTAGAGAAGAGGAGTTTTCTGATTTAGAGTATGGAGTAGGTTCCCTCCTTATCGTGCTATGTTGATCCTTCGTCTGATTCATCAACTCAAAAATGGCCTAGACATGTTGGTGTAATTGTCGGCGGCGATCCACCAGTTCTCTTGTTAAAGTCTGGGAATAAGCGCTGGTGATCAATTCATTTATGGGTATCGGCAGCAACCTGTGCAGTTAATGCTCCGCTATTACCCCGCTATAACCCTGCTATATCTCATAGCGGATTTCTACCGCTACGATTTTTCCATATAGCCCCAAATATAGCCTTTCCGCTTTAAGCGTCGCTATTTCCGCTATATCCTATTATTCTCGCTATATTTCGCTATTTCCGCTATATCTTCTTTCAAAGAAATGAATTGAAAATTGACATTTATACATTATAAGAATTATGGAACTAATTTATATAATTGAATTTTTAATATATTTGTAGAAATGAAAATACTCTAATATTATACTAAATTCAATTATGTTATATAACAGCTTTACGTTTATTTATAGTATATTCACACATGTTTTTATTTAAAATTATTTATGCATGAATTATAATTCAATTGAATGTTAATTTTTTATTTAATTACCATTTATTATTTGTAAAAACATTAATTATGAGTTTTATATGCTATTTTAGAGTCATTTGCTATATCCCGCTATATCCTCGATGTATCCCCGCTATGACTTTTTGGACCTTCACCGCATTGAATCTGTCGAGCGCTTTAACTGCACAGGCAGCAACTGGCTGCGGGCTTTGGATAAATTCGTTGGCTGTCAGCTTCTTCATTCACTATATCCATATGAGAAGTATAACTGGTATATCTAACCGTGATCGACGGTCTTCTCTGAGGAATGAGGGAAGACATCTGCATTTGATGGCACTCGTCACCCTTGGTAGTGTCGGGGGTCATATTTCCATAGTAAACCGACATAGTTAACATATTGAATTTTCATTGGAAGTTCTGTACGTAGGATGATTTCAACGGATAGGTCTTGACTGGGAAAAATTCTCCAATCGACATTATGATCAAGTCCATTTTATTGCCAAGGGGTCTTGTAACACTGGAGAATGATGTATGCACGATTGTCCAACGTTTGAGTGGTTGGCAACGCCGATTGGACGGCGAGTTGGTTAAAATGGGCTAATAGGTTGGTGTTTATCCCAAACTTTCATCCAGATAGGAGACCTATATAGGGTATTAAGGGAGTCCTTTTGAGGTTGTATGTCATGCTTTTAGTCATGTGGACGTGGAATGATTAAGATGCGGGCGTTTGAAGATGGTTCAGCGGTGACCAGCTATGTTTTGAGTTGGCAGAGTAGACAATGTCGGGGAGTCGTCATATTAGCCATTGTACCATAGTTGTCAATTCAGGAGTTTAAAAGCTGGTCAATTGGAGGGAGTTGCATTCCACCCTAAAAGCATGATATATTAATTAACTCCAGTTCTTGGCATACTAGCTAGGTTCTCCAGCCTCCGGGAGTACGGTTGAGTAGCATTTCTTTACCCATTCCTTGATTGCAACTCAACATTTGTTGTTGTGATCTCATATGTCTTGTTCATTCATGGAACAATTAGAAGCACAGATGGAATGTTCATATTTTTTTTTAAATTTCGTATCGTTCCACCCTTGTTCGTATCCATCAAGCAACCTGAAAAAGTCCTTCGTATCGTTCTTGTTCGAATCCATCCTGTTCGTATCCATCCAGAGAATTAGCTCTACTAGCATCGACACGAAATGCGCATGGCTAGATCGATACGAAAGTGGTATCTGTTGATCGACACAAATAGGGCGCAGTTGGATCGATTCGAATTGTAGTTGAGTATCGATACGAATTGGGTGCAGTTGGATCGATTCGAACTGCAGTTGAGTATCGATACGAATTGGGTGCAAATGGATGGATACGAATTAGAGGCAGATTGATGGATACGAACTTCATGCGAGTATCGATACGAATTGGAGGCAGATGGATGGATACGAAGTAGAGCTTCCTGATGGATACGAAGTAGCGCATCCTGATGGATATGAAGTAGGGCTTCCTGATGGATACGAAGTAGCGCTTCCTGATGGATACGAAGTAGCGCTTCCTGATGGATACGAAGTAGGGCTTCCTGATGGATACGAAGTAGCGCATCCTGATGGATACGAAGTAGATGGATGTGAGGGACTTGTGTCTCTGATCGATACGAAGACAATGGATTCGAAGTGAGGCTATGCTTATGGATACGAACACTCGGTCCAGATGGGTTCGAAGAGGGTACGAAATTCGATCGATACGAATGTTGTCATATTTTTTGGATATGAAAACATAGATACGAAAAGCACCATATTTTATAGATACGAAAATATGAATACGAAAACTTCATATTTTCATGGATTCGAAAATATGGATACGAACACCATCATATTTTCATGGATTCGAAGGTATGGATACGAACACCATCATATTTTCATGGATTCGAAGGTATGGATACGAACACCATCATATTTTCATGGATTCGAAGGTATGGATACGAAAATCATCATATTTTCATGGATTCGAAATATGGATACGAAAACCATCATATTTTCATGGATTCGAAAATATGGATACGAAAACCATCATATTTTCATGGATTCGAAAATATGGATACGAAGTTCATCATATTTTCATGGATTCGAAAATATGGATACGAAAATCATCATATTTTCATGGATTCGAAAATATGGATACAAAAATCATCATATTTTCATGGATTCGAAAATATGGATATGAAAATCATCATATTTTCATGGATTCGAAAATATGGATACGAAGTTCATCATATTTTCATGGATTCGAAAATATGGATACGAAGTTCATCATATTTTCATGGATTCGAAAATATGGATACAAAATTCATGATGAATGTAGTTCCTCTTAGATCTTGAGCAATCTGAATAGAATAGAAGGAACCACTTATGAACAGATCTGGATCTTCTCCTTAGATTTTTCCAATCCAACGACGGTAGTAGATCCATAGAGTAGGAGAAAAAACTGCTTTTTTTCTCAGTGAAAGCACCAAAGTGTTTGTACCAAAAATGGGCACAACACTCTTCGGAAGTTTTTGAAGAGATAAAAGTGAAGAATGAAAATTAAAACCGAGGGTTATCTAACAAAAACTCCAAATAACAGAAAGTAAATTGCACAGAAGACAACAATTTAGAGTGGTTCGGCGTTTCGCCTACGTCCACTATGAAGTTTGATGATTTTATTGCTCGATGCTTGAAGATTACAATTTCTTATAGCGTAGTACAATAGATTTTATGATTATAATCTGAATCTAAGGCAGCAGTGGTGATTTGGAGTAAATCTGGTGGAGTCTGGGTGCTCTTTAGCTCTTAAAATTGTCCGACCCCTTTTTTGAATGACCGGGGGCTGTATTTATAGGTGTAGGAGGCTGATATTTCGCCTAAAATTCGGGGAGACCGCTTCTGGCATGTGAGGGGGCCCACACGCCCGGCCTTAGGAAATTTGGGCCCACTTCGTGATCGATTCGAACTCAACTTCGAATCGATCAAGATTTTCTCCGATTGAGCTGAAATTTGGCATGGACATTCCTTAGGTTTCCAGTAAGCTACTGTGAAAATTTCATAGCATTTGGACTTGTAAATCTCGAGATATGATCGATGCAAGTTGGTCCATATCGATTCGAACTCAACTTCGAATCGATCAAGATTTGCTCCGATTGTGCTAAAATTTGGCATGGACATTCCTTAGGTTGCCAGTTAGCTCCTGTCCAAATTTGGTGGCATTTGGACTTGTAGATCTCCAGTTATGATCGATGCAAGTTGGTCCATATCGATTCGAACTCATCTTCGAATCGATCAAGATTTGCTCCGATTGAGCTGAAATTTGGCATGGACATTCCTTAGGTTGCCAGTTAGCTCCTGTCCAAATTTGGTTGCATTTGGACTTGTAGATCTCCAGTTATGATCGATGCAAGTTGGAGTTTTTCGTTCTGTGATCGATACGAAGCAATTTCGAATCGATCAAGATTTGATCCGATGGAGCTGAAATTTGGCATGAACATTCATTAGGTTGCCAGTTAGCTCCTTTCCAAATTTGGTGGCATTTGGACTTGTAGATCTCCAGTTATGATCGATGCAAGTTTGGGTTTCTCAGCCGTGATCCATCAATATCTGGAGCATATGAACTCCGATTGACTTGAAATTCGGAATGTTGGCTCTCATAGCTTTGCTTGTCATGTCATATCAATTTTAGCTCGATCCAGACTCAAAAAAAATTCATCGATATCCATAGTGAGCCTGCGTATAACCGATCTCCAAGACGAACTGTCATTGGTTTCTAGTCAAGTTCTTGGTGTCACGGCCTTGCCAAAAGGCGGGATAACAGAGAATACGATTAAATCTGAACTTGGTCACATCCTCGTACAATTCTATGCAAACATCATTAAATTCGAAAATTTTATATGGTTAGAGGAAGGTTATCCCTAATATTTTGGCAATGGCCCGGTGTGAGATTTTGAAGCAAGAGCAGGAGAATTCTAACGTGGTAGAGGTTAATTAGGAGGAACTGAAGCTTAACCTTTTTGAGGAGGAGGATGTAGAAGGGCTTAAGACTGGCCAACTCCTTTGCATCCTAAATTATCTATTGGGGCCAAATCTAAGGCTGGTGTGAAAGAGTTGGTTGAGAGTTCTGGCTCTAACCCCTAAGGTTACGTTGTAGATATTTCCACTCTTTCAACATCGAGGCTGCCATTTACCAAAAGTATTATTCCTCCTCTTAGCTCCATGGCATTTCTGCATCTGGGATGATCCTTGACATTTCAACCGTTTTATCTCCTACCTTGGAGGGAGGCTTTGCCGATTCTCCAACTTACATGGAGTCTGCATCTTCCGGAGGTATATCATTAACCTCGCCTGTATTTGAGATAGCACATATGACACCAGTTGACGTTACAAACCTATACTTTTCAGTTTTCCAAGTTTCAAGTCAACCTTTAATCATCTTTTACCAGAAGGAAGCATGGCTTTAAGGACACAAGCCACGTAACTGAGTTAATTGTCGTTTATGCCCCTTAATCCAACTCCAGCTCCTCTAGCATGCATCACTCCTAGTCCCAATACTGAAATGATCCATGCTTTGGAAGAGGTGGCCATGGGTGACCTTCACGGGGTTAGGGAGATGATGAAAATATAATTACTGGAGTCACAAAACACTTGTCGGGGTTTATAATTCTAGAGATGTAATGATCTCCAGCCACGTTGAGCGGGGGATTAAGAAAGAAAAACTTGGTGACATTCCTCCCCATTTATCATTTTCACTGCCCACTAAACATATCTTTTCTTCCGTCTTCTATAACGATCCATATTTTACATATCAAAGGATCATTTTTTTTATTTTATTCATGTGAGGTCGTATGACACTATACTTTTGGGGTATGACTCATAGGGACACTTTGCACACTTATGTTTTTTTCTTCTGAATTTCTATGTGACCATTTTAACCTAAAAACCTTGTTTGGGCCATAAATTTTGATAGGAATTGAATTAGGGTCTCAAACCAGTTCTATTGCTTCATGATGATGGTTTCCCATTCCGTAGCGTGGTCATAATAGGAAAATAGACTTTCGGTTAGGATGTTATGCCTGTTTCAAGTTTAGATAGCCGTTGGCCATAATTAGTGTGTAATTAAATAAACCCAATCAAGGCCCAGTAGTCTAATTCGAATATTATAAATAAGGGGTTGAAGGAGTTGAATCAAAACTTTTCCCTCTTCCCCAAAGCAGTTCTAAACCCCCATTATTACTAATTTCATCCAAAATTACCCAAATTTCTCTCTAAATCAAATTAGATTGAAGATTAGTGAATAGATCATTGGCTAGAAGGTAGCGATCATCATTTTTTGATTTGAACTGCTTTTCGTCATTGTTCGTTTTGGATTTAGAGACAAATTGGTTGCTTTTGGTAACTGGTGAGTGGTTTATGCCTTCTCACCATCCTATGCATGTTTATATGGTTGAATTATATGATTTTACATGGCTATTTGACATTAAAACCTTCTCTAACCATAATTACATGTTAACTATGCATATGACCTAAATTGATCCATAATTCATCTTATGTATGTTCTTATATTCATGTATAACCTAGATCTAGATTGAAATTGATTTGTTTATCACATGTTTACGTCTTGATTGTTTGATTGGATGTATGTACATCTATGCTATGCTTATATGTTATGTTTTGATGTTGTTTGTTAGTGTATTAGATGTTCAGAAATATAGGTTGGGGATTTAAGCAAATTGGAGGCAAAGTTGGTAGGAATTGGATGAAACTTGAAGGAGAGGATCTGGAGCATTGTAAGAGTCTACATGATAAGTCGCACCTTAAGATGAGTAAAAGTTATAACTTGATGTTGAGTTATCAACTTAGGTTAGAGACGAGTTATCAACTTAGGTTAGAGACGAGTTATCAACTTAGGTTGGTGACGAGTTATTAAGTTAGGTTGGCACCGAGTTATTGTTAGAACATCCAATTTATGTTTCAATGATAACAACTATACAATCATATACATATATAGATCTTATCAAGATTGCCAGATTATGCTACAAGAAGACACCATGCTCGAAGATATTGAAACTCAAAGAGAAGCAAAGATTCATTGACCATACTAAGGCTATTCTACTGTAAAAGAGTCCTATATAAAATATTGTTAAGGTCTCCTTGGGTATATATGCAAACATGATCACACACAATTTCATGTACATCAAAAGTAAGGTGAAAAACTGTTTTAAACCTCATAGACGTCTGTGAAAATTCTTAGGTTAAAATTTAAACAAGTCACAGACGTCTGTGGATTTTACCACAAACGTCTGTCATGGGCTCAAGCTGTCAATTCTGAATGGACACTTCTATTTTGAAACAAAAGAAATCACCTTTCAATGAAAGGTTGCAGCCATTAAAATAAATAGACTTTCTCAAATAGTAACAACTCTTCATCTGCACCTTTTTAAATCTATAAATACCACTTTGATTGAGAAGTAGAAATCATCTAACTTGAATTAATATATTCTTTACTCTCTTGATTTCTGAACACTCTCTTGCATATACATTGTTCACATACTCTCAAATAACCAAAATAGAATTTTGCTTAAATCACTTCCTACAACTCAAAGCATTTATATTCATATACTCAAAATGAGATCATAGGAATATTTGTACTATAAGTCAAAAACTATGTTAATTGGAACACAAGATTGTCAGAGATACTTTTATATTAGCCTATTCCTCCGGGCGAAGTGAGGGTAATTTGTTTAAAGGAAATACCAAAGGGAAGCTTTGGGACTGGACGTAGGACGGGAGGTCCGAACCAGTATAAAAACTCTGGTTTTCACATTTTTAATACTTTACTATTTATTGCCTACTATTGCATTAACTTATACACTTGCATATTATACACAAGTTAGATAATATATGATCCACAACACTTTCAATTGATATCAGAGCAAGGTTATTTCAATCTACAGTAACACATAATTGAAATCATTAAAATGGCAAGTACATTTCAAGAAGGTCAATCAACTGCTCGTTCTTCACTATTTACTAGTTCTAATTATGCTTATTGGCCAACACACATACGAATTTTTATGGAAGCAAATTGATTGGAAATATGGCTAGCTACTCAAAATAAACATAAAGCACCTGATACTGATATTGGCACATGGATTGATGCACAAAATCCAGAGGCATCTAATGATGCCAAAGCTATAATGTTTTATTTTGCTCACTCGATAAAAATGAATTTTCACGAGTCATGCTTTGCACTACTACTTATGATATATGACGTACATTACAAGTTACCATGAAGGCACAAACAAAGTTAAGCAAACAAAAATTTATATTCTACAAAATCAATTTTCATCTTTTAAAATGAAATCAAATGAGTCAATTATTGACATGTATGCTAGATTTCAAACTATACAACACGATCATATGGCACTAGGAGTTAAATTCACTGATTTTGATTTAGTCACACGAATGTTGAACTCTTTGACAAACGAATGGGAAAGAAAAGTTTTAGCCATCGATGAAGCTAACGATCTTTCCCAACTCAAAGTTGAAGAGTTAATAAGAAATCTGATGTCGTATGAAGCTAACTTATAGGCAAGAAAAGAACAAAATTGAGAAAGGAAAAACATGCATTTCAGTAAAGTAATGACAACTCCGACTTGAAAAAAGATGAGATTGTTTTCATAGCCAAAGTTTACAACAAGTTCAAGAAGTTTAAAAAGATGACAAAATTTCAAAACAACAGCAACACAAATTCATCAAACAAACATTAATGAAGTGCTTCGGGTGTGATAAATTTGGCCATATGAAGAAAGATTGTCCACTAATCAACAATGATAAAAAAGAAAAACAAATTTGAAAATTTCAAGAAAAAGAGAAGAGCATTTCAAGTAACTTGGGATGACTCCGACTCTTCCATATTATCCGGTAATGACAGTGACTCAAAACAAGCAAATGTTTGCTTCATGGCTAACATAAATGAGGTACGTCCTGAATTAACATATGATGAAATTCTTGAAATTAGTATAGAATTAGATGATAAGTATAGAGAATTAAAAAAATTAAGTAAAGAAAATGTGGGAAAATTAAATAGAGCTGAATTAGAAATTGGATTGTTAAAAGAAGAGAAAACTATTACAGAAGAAGAATTAGAATTAACACAAAAAGAATGTAGAAAATTATCATCTCAAAATGCTACTTTAACACATGATATAGAGAATAACAAAATAGAGAATTATAAACTTGAAAAAGAAAACAATGAATTAAAAAGGAATTTAGAATTAGCAAATTTAGAAATTTTTGATCTAGATAAAATTAATAATAATGTTTCACAATTTAATAAAGGAAAGCAAAATCTAGATAGTTTGATAAAGATTTCAAAACCATTAGGAAATTGGAATGGATTAGGATTTAACGAAAAAATTGATAAACATTCTAGAAATAATCTTGTTTCTAATAATAATCAAAGTTTTAAGAAGTATAGTACATTACATACAAATTTTAGAAAAACAAAATATAAATATGAAAATAAGGAAACAAAAATGATTAAAATATGGATTTCTAAAACAAATAACAAATTGATTAGACAAAAACACATAGATGTATATCTAAAAGATATAGTTCATAATGAAAATTACATATCTAAAGGTCCCAAACCCTCATGGGTATGGCTACCTTCTCCCACTAACACATAGCACCCTAACGGAGAAATTGGGTACCAATTAAAACTTTTTATTATTTTGCAGGTACCCAAAAACAAAACTAATAATAAGGAGAAATGGATACTCGATAGTGGAGGCTCCAAACGTATGATGGGAAATGCACACATCCTATCAAACATCATTTACATGGATGGTGGCACAGTCACTTTTAGGGATAATTCCAAAGGATATGTTATCAAAATTGGAAACGTCATCAATGTCGGTATATCTACTTCTCTTATTATTTCAATGTTTTATTAGTTAGAAACTTAAAACATAATTTACTTAGTATAAGCCAATTATGTGATAAGGGATTTAAAATCGATTTTGAAAAAGATAAATGCAATATCTTTGATCAAAATAAAATTTTAATTTTTGAAGGAACAAGAAATCGAAATATTTATATTCTAAACATGAATATTAATCATAATAATGATTTATGCTTAACCGTAAATCATGAAGATCCATGGGTATGGCATAAAAGATTTTGTCACATAAATTTTAAATATATAAACAAGTTAGCTAAAAAACAATTTGGTAAGAGGATTACCCAAAATAAATTTCAAAGTTAAAAATCTATGCGATGCATGTCAACTTGAAAAAGTAAAGAAAAGCTCGTTTAAATCTAAAAAATAAATCTCTACTAAACAGCCTCTTGAATTACTTCATTTGGACTTATTTGGTCCAACTCAAGTACTGTAACGACCCGCTATTTTGGACCATTCACATCCATTATAAGTGTATAGATAGACACTCATGCCGGAGTTGAATTGCTCAAAATACCACGTTGTTAATTTAAATTTGGCAAAACTCAACATATGCAGTAAATGAATCAATCACAAAATCACAGCCACAGAGTAATACAATAATACGCAGCGGAAATAGATAAAATAGTAGTTCATGAAGCTACTATATAAACATCGGAGTTAAAAATAAAATACAACAGAATATCTCAAATACAGTGAAGTCTTCAGTACGAATAGACGACCTCTCTGAACAAATCAACCGGAAGCTGAAAGCTGAATCGATGGTTGGATCTCCAAACGAAGCTCCAAACTCCAAAGGTGAGTCTCAATTGCTGTATCACTCGGTCTGACCCGAGCGTAAAGCAAACACAAAACACTCGAGTCAGGATTAACATTCTTATACTAATAAATCCAACTCAAGTGAAATATCAATTGAAATACAAGTAACTTAAAGGATGTTTGGGATAACCATCCTCTAAGGATCTTCAGAACTATCTACAAGGTGGAAATATACATTATAACACCGTGGTCGTTTCAATTTAATTTATACTTCAAAACCCAAATATCATTTCATTTCAAATATAACTATTTTCCAAGATAGTATATATATTAATTAATTTATAAAGTAAAGCATTTAAAATTTCCTCAAGTCTCACAAATCGATTCAAATTAACTCAAATTTCAAATTCAAATTTATTTAAAGCTCGTTTCCTCAATTCAATTCAGTTCTAAATATACCATTTAAATTTTTAATATATCTCAAAGCTTTAATATTCAACATTTCAAAGTTAAATTTAACAGTTTCATATAGCTCTTGATTTAACTTTATTATTATTTAATCAGGGAATATTCACTTAATGAATTCAATATCATTTAACTAGCCTTAAATTTCATTTTTTACTAAATATTTCCTAAAATTTATTTAAATAAGAAATATTCATTAAATTATTTAAATCAAACTCAAGTTATAAATCATATCTTAAATCCCAATTTCAATAAGTTTTAAATCGGTTTAATTAAATAAAATTCTTTACTAAATTCCAATTTATCTTCCCAACCTTAACTTATTCAAATTATTACTGAAATCTATTTTGAAACATAAATTTAAATACTCAACCATATTATATGTATTTAAATCAATCATTTCCATTTATATAATAATTTAAGGCTCAACATTTTAAACTATATATTTCTTTCCAAACCATATAATTCATTTCCAAAATATTTATATATATGGACCAACGGTGTCAGTATATATATTTGTCATATGGTTAAGTGATACGGATATTTATCATTTCAATCCGAAATTTAAATGTATACGGGTAGATATCATTTCGACCCGTAATCCCAATTTCAATTCAAATGAAAATCGCTTGGGTTTATCATTTCAACCCATAACGAAATTCTCCTATTCTAAAGTCCGTTCGGGTATGTATCATTTCAACCCATAGTGATTTCTATACTAACAGGGAACTTGCAGAGTGATGACAGATATAGAAATAATATAACAGGCATAGATATATCATCAAAACAATATAATATAAACAACAGGATATGGTGTCATATCCCACAGGTGAACAGTTACAGATCATAGCATATATAACAATTTAAATAACTACAACAGCATATTTCAATTGTCGTTTCAATTGAAATCAAATTTAATCCATATAAAACGTTAAATCGTGAGTGATTACTCACCTTTCGTGGCTAGAGGAGTTTGACACAGAACAAACTACGAATTCAAGCACGAATTCCAAAGCAGGGCAAGATTGGCACGAATTCGATAGAGCTGATAAATATGAACCGACGAGAAAAATCAGTTTGATAGAAACAAAAATATACTATTATTATTAATAAAATTTCCTTAGACAAATATTCAATTTTAAATACATACATTAATTTAAAAAGAAATAATCAAATATCCAATGTCTATATTTCTATATTTCTAAATATCAACATAAATAACCATATTATATTATAATACATACCGAAACAAAGAAAATCAATATATATGCAGACCACTAAAATTATAGTATATAATTCCAACAAGTCACAGGATTCTTATATATACTTTATATATCCTAACATATAAAACCAACATGTAACATGCATATCTATAACTGTTATATGACTCACAGATACATACTCTTTACTAAAATAAAATAATATATTTTACAGTAACCTATATATACCAGATTATATACAGTACTGGTATACTATTGTAAAACATATAGATATAGATATAAACTGTCAAATATACTTATATACCAACCTAATTTAAGATTTTGTACTATCTATAACTTTAAAACTTTATAACTGTATAACATATACACCTATAAACTTATATAAACTAACAAATGCATATACTAACACCGTTATAAAGTCTGTAAACTTATATATATATGTATTAACATTTTAACTATTCATGTCTATAATGATATATATATAGACTTATATATACAACAACGGTATATACACCAAAAAAAATATGCAGACTTCCAACAATATAAACATGCTTTCAAAAATACGTATGCGAAACCACTCTTATAATATATTTCAAAACAATGCTAATGTACATTAACACAGTACAAAAAAACATTTTGAAACTATAATTATATATATATATTCTGAAGCTTAATAAAACTGCATCCATCTTATTTCATGTAACTCAAGTGTATATATATAACAACATAGATATATGTAACTAACATACTATAAGATTAGGATATAAGTAAAGTTCTGGAATACGTATTATATGTATCAATATATCCATAGCCGAACAACAATTATATACATAAATATATATAGACATTATCAATATACTTACATATGTAGATATAATTATTTTAGAACATAACATATTTCTTTACTGTTATATATAAATAAACAAAAGCTAATCACAAATAATATATACCGTTTCATACCAAAACAAGGAGAAAGCTTGAAGTGATGGGTCTGCGAGCACTGGCAGGAGAAAAGGGGTGACGTTTAGTGGAAGTATGGTGTGGTGACGAAGCCGTGAAGGGTGGAGCGTGGGGTCGTGTGCGGTGGCGTGAGCAAGGAGAGGGGATTGGAGCTGTTATCGGTCATGGGTTTCAGTTTTTCAGGGTTTGGCGAGGAAGTGTGGACATGAGACTGTGAAGGTTACGTGGTAGGCAGAGCATAGGCCCAAGGGAGTGAATGTAAGAGGTGGAGGATCGGCAACGAACAGGCCGAGTATGGGAGGGGCAGTGCAAGGTGGCTCAGGCGGCTGCACTGGTGGACGGGCCGGCTGCCATGGTTGTTCGTTTGTGCTTGATAGGATGCAGATGGTTTGTGTTGAGAGAGAACAGTGGGTTTGGGATGTGGAGGATGCGTGAGGCGTTTTGCTATGAAGTGGAGGGGACTGGGCGGTGTGTTTCCTGGTTTGGATGAGGCTACTGTGGATGGAGGGTGAAGGACGTGGGTAGGCTGTCATCGGAGGAAGGTTGGACGCTCGGTCTCGGTTGATGGTGGAAGGAGGATGGTCTCAAGTAAAGGAGTGGCTCGGCAAAATATTGGGAAGGAGAGGATTCGGAAAAACTGTGCACACAGGGGAATGAAGGGTAGAAGAAAGAAACGAAAAAAAAATAAAAGAGAGAGGAGGAAGAAATAGATCTAGGAGGAAGAAGAAAGAGTTTCAGAGGAAAAGAAATAAATATATGGAAGTGTAAATAGGAGAGAAAGGGGCAAAAGAAACGTTCCACCTTAATTTTAGATATAAATTCAAAAGCCAAAGGAACGTGCACTATCCATTGATTCCGCAAAAGTTTTAAAGCAATTAATTGTGATGATTGGACAGCACGGCTAAAGTTTGAAAGGCAATAGAAAACAAAAGGTCACGAATACGGTACCGATACGGTGAACTGTTTTACAGATTCCGTTGTCCATCGGACGCCGAAACAAGCAAATGAATATACCATGGAGATCAGCATGACGTGACGATCAAAACGGTATACAAATACTAGTGGTACGATCATCCGATCGAAAGTCGATAATCGGTACCAGAAATGCTGCTATTTTGCCAGAATTAAGATAAACGGAGCAGTAGAAGTCCAAATTTGGAAAAACGAATTTCGCAGTCTGATTCAGAATGATCTGAATAAATTTTCTCCTGTTGACATATTTTAGTTTCGTAAAACTTTTAAATTCATTGTTATTAACCGATTTGATTTGAACTAAAATTTCACAGAAAAATAAACTTCAATATTATCAGATGAAAATTTACCAGTTGCTATATTACAATAGACGTATTCCAAATAATAAATTTTTATTTTCAAATTTTATTGTTTAAAATTTCACAAATTTCCAGTTAAATATAACCTTTTAAAACCATTAAATTTTACGGGTCGTTACACTCTCCCCCACTCAAAACTTTTCGTCCCCGAAAAGAAAGGAGGTAGAAGAATAGAAACAACCAGACAGAAAAGATAGATTGAAAGTCAAGATTAAACAATAAATTTGAACTATATAAATTTTACTTAAAATTTTAAAACTTCATTAGCAATTTAATTATCTTATATACTTTAAAACCTTTCAAAAAAAAAAATCCATTTGCAAAATTTCTTGCTTCTTTTTTTTTAAATACCATTTATGTTTAAATAACACCTTTATAAAGGTATGAAAACTATTCCAAGACAATTGTACATTATTACTTATTTTTACAAAGAAGCTATTAAATCCATAATTCATAAATTTATTAATTTATCTCAAGATACTTTTCAACATTATTAATAAATCAATAATCATTTCTTTAAATAAGTTGTATTTAATTAATAACTTCTAAAATATTAACACTATAACTTTCTATTAATAACACTATTTTTTTTTTATATATTAAACCATATAGTATATAAATAAACAATACTTAAAAAGGATATAGTCAACAAGGAGAAGACGGAGGATTTGGAAAAGCAGAATATAGGTGAATAAATAAAACTGAGCAGATAAGGTAGATTTAAGGAATAGTATCGGGCACGAATAATTAATTTAGAACCATAAGAATTTCAATTTCAAATATTAATACAGAATTTCTTTGTTGAAAATACCTTTATAATAAAATGCCTTTATATCGAAACAAATTTCCTTTCGAAAATACTTTTATAACTCGATGTCTTAACAAGTTTATCCTCGTTCCTGTAGACTCTGGTAGTGCGTTGATCAGGCGCAAAACTAGAATTCTCCAGGTACTTAGTAGACTTGTTTCAACACCCAGTGAAAATACTGGAAAACTTTTAAAAACAGATATGGAAAGTACAATCCAATCAAAAACACAAACAAAACCTTTGTCTAACCATGGTTCGCAGATACACAATGGTTACGCCTGGATCCCCCAGGAAACAATCCATATCCGTAAGCTTTCTCAGCCCTGCGAGTTACGCCATGATGACTAGTAGAATGCAGGATACACAATGGTTACGCCTGGATCCCCCAGGAAACAATCCGTACCCCCAGGCAAGACTCAGCCAAGCATTTGCGCTACTATTCGCGACCTACACAGATTGCAGGATACACAATGGTTACGCCTGGATCCCCCAGGAAACAATCCGTACCCCTAGGCAAGACTCAGCCAGGCAGTTGCGCTATGCAGTCACGAGAGAACAATAAGACCATGGGTAACGCCATGGAATTCGAAGGACACTCGAGTATCATATCCGGAAAACCAAAATCAGAGAGAATAATATCGATAGAATGAATCCAAGATGTGGCCACAAATCGGATATCAAGCAGAAGGCACTTTCCATATCTTTACTTCGAAATATGTATCATATAGTACCCTTTCAAATCACTTTCAAATATCGTACTTATATAAAATCCATTATATATAAGATTTAATTTTCAAATCAAATACTTTCCAAAATCAATAGTATATCAAATCATACTTATATAGACTTCAATTATATAAGATTTCACTTTCAAATTGAGTACCTTTTCAAATCTATAGTTTTCGAATCAATTTCATACTCATACAAATCAATTTTATATAAGTTCGACAACTCCCAAATCAAGTTTTGATAACTTAAGGTTCTCAAATTTCAATTTGTTTCAATATCAGTTCAATTTCAAAATCATATACAATTTCACCAAATTATTTCTTCTCAAATTAATTATCTTTTAGTTTTAAAGTTTCCAAAATAGTAGATTTAGAAAATAAATCCAAATTTCCAAATCAATAATTTAAGTCAACCAATCCATTTCCAAAAATATTTTCAAAATCATCTTATACTTATGTAAGGTCCATCTTATATAAGGATCAATATTTTCAAAATAAATTTCGCTGTATGAAGAGCCATATGGGATTTGAATATCTTTGCTTTTATGGGTTATATATCTTTGTAATTTAAATTGGAAATTTTCTTTTAGTAAGCAAAGATATTCTAACTCGACAGCTTTCAATTTCAGCGTCCAAATATATCAATGATCTTAGAATATAAGATGTACATACGTCATCATTTCGCAGAATCACATTTGATCGCTCGCTCGATCACACAAGTTCGCTTTCGAACTAGTATTTTCCATTCGACTTCCCTAATGCGGACTTCGATATGGTTTCTCGACTAGAAGCCATCAGTCTCCTTACATAGCCATATACTATGATAGAGATTTCTAGAATCGAGCCCAAAATCCATATCAAATATTCGCCATCGAGAATCGAATGAAAAATCCTAACACGAAATGGTGTAATCCACCTCGAACTTGTGTACTCAAACTTGGATCAAATTAATTATGCGAATAAAACAGCATACATACAACTTATATATTTATTCCAACTTGTTAAATATATAGTTCCATAAAGATGTTGCTAAGTTAAAACATTTAAACTAAATTTTATTCAAAATATTTTGAAGACCAAATTATTTTCAAAACATTTCAAATCTAAATTTCATATTAGAAAATTTTAAAATTGCCTTATTCATTTTCTTAACAAATAGTTTCAACTTATTTAAATCATATTACCACATACTTTAACATTCATACCAACTTATATACTTTATACTTTTCAAAATTCTTAGCTTTTGAAAAGTTAACCTTGATTTGGAACTGCTCGAACCTTCAAAATAGTTGAAGAAATCATTTTCAAATTCAAGAGTTGGAAATCAACCACAAATTAGTAAATCAATTTTAATAGATAGGGTTATATCAAATCCAAAACTCGAGGGCTGAACACCGGCTCATTTTAAATCGTGTCAAATACATTTACATATATCCTTCGAATATCAAATCATACTTCAAAATTTTGAAATCAAAATTGGTTTCGCACAATCACTCGCGTAGCGATGCTACTAAAGTGGCCTATCCCTCACTCTGAAACTCGAAAATCAATGTCGATGATGCGTGCACTCATCACCGAAATTATTTTCCAGCGACATAAGTGAGTTCTGGACTTCTATTTTCTCAAACTTCTTTTGAAATTTCTTCAAAATCATTCGAACTCATTAAAATCATTGGAAACATTTCTTATTCGGAAAATACTTTTAAATCATATTATTATTATATATTTCAAAATCTTAAAACCAATTTCAAAACACCGGGGTCCAATTCTCGAATTTCAAATTTAAAATCCTTTAGTTATAAATCATTTTTAGATAAATCAAATTTGTTATATAACTTTTCAAAATTACAAATCCTTTCGAAACCTCAGATTCTCATTTTAAAGGGTTTATAATCTTTATCGAAGACATTTCACTTTTATATATAGAATATAATCATACTTATCAAAATAATTATTTTGATTTAGAAACCAATTTCTAAAATACAAACAAACCCGATTTTCAAAGGATGGTTCAAGAATGGATTTCAAAACAAAGATAGAAATTCAACTTAGAGGGATTCTAATCAAATAGGATTTGATTTGAAGATAAGTTCGAACGAAAATGAGATAATTAATTACAAAACAGTAGTCGGATACACTTATATAAATCACGGGCGACCTTAACCGGGTCAACCGTGACTTCAAGAACAAGATCGATGCAGAATTCCAAGAAATATCAACATTCGATCATAAGAGATAGCGACATCTAAATCAAAGATATAGAAATCTCTGGTGAATCAATGCCAATTGTAAAGGATTTCCACCCCTTTACAATCATTCAAAGATTTGCGGGATCACCTATTCTTATAGAGATCATTCGAAGTGGAGTTATGGGATACTCCAGAATCAAAAGAATACAAATAGGGAGAGACAAGAATGAATTTTGGAACCGTAGGGAACGTTCCAAAGTTCAAAGGAAATCGAGTCAAAAGGAAGAGATTAAACTCGAACGAAAGTGATTCTGTAAATAAATTTACAATATATGCTAAGTTTCGCCTAGAGCCAAAGCTCCGATACCAACTGTAACGACCCGCTATTTTGGACCATTCACATCCATTATAAGTGTATAGATAGACACTCATGCCGGAGTTGAATTGCTCAAAATACCACGTTGTTAATTTAAATTTGGCAAAACTCAACATATGCAGTAAATGAATCAATCACAGAATCACAGCCACAGAGTAATACAATAATACGCAGCGGAAATAGATAAAATAGTAGTTCATGAAGCTACTATATAAACATCGGAGTTAAAAATAAAATACAACAGAATATCTCAAATACAGTGAAGTCTTCAGTACGAATAGACGACCTCTCTGAACAAATCAACCGGAAGCTGAAAGCTGAATCGATGGTTGGATCTCCAAACGAAGCTCCAAACTCCAAAGGTGAGTCTCAATTGCTGTATCACTCGGTCTGACCCGAGCGTAAAGCAAACACAAAACACTCGAGTCAGGATTAACATTCTTATACTAATAAATCCAACTCAAGTGAAATATCAATTGAAATACAAGTAACTTAAAGGATGTTTGGGATAACCATCCTCTAAGGATCTTCAGAACTATCTACAAGGTGGAAATATACATTATAACACCGTGGTCGTTTCAATTTAATTTATACTTCAAAACCCAAATATCATTTCATTTCAAATATAACTATTTTCCAAGATAGTATATATATTAATTAATTTATAAAGTAAAGCATTTAAAATTTCCTCAAGTCTCACAAATCGATTCAAATTAACTCAAATTTCAAATTCAAATTTATTTAAAGCTCGTTTCCTCAGTTCAATTCAGTTCTAAATATACCATTTAAATTTTTAATATATCTCAAAGCTTTAATATTCAACATTTCAAAGTTAAATTTAACAGTTTCATATAGCTCTTGATTTAACTTTATTATTATTTAATCAGGGAATATTCACTTAATGAATTCAATATCATTTAACTAGCCTTAAATTTCATTTTTTACTAAATATTTCCTTAAATTTATTTAAATAAGAAATATTCATTAAATTATTTAAATCAAACTCAAGTTATAAATCATATCTTAAATCCCAATTTCAATAAGTTTTAAATCGGTTTAATTAAATAAAATTCTTTACTAAATTCCAATTTATCTTCCCAACCTTAACTTATTCAAATTATTACTGAAATCTATTTTGAAACATAAATTTAAATACTCAACCATATTATATGTATTTAAATCAATCATTTCCATTTATATAATAATTTAAGGCTCAACATTTTAAACTATATATTTCTTTCCAAACCATAGAATTCATTTCCAAAATATTTATATATATGGACCAACGGTGTCAGTATATATATTTGTCATATGGTTAAGTGATACGGATATTTATCATTTCAATCCGAAATTTAAATGTATACGGGTAGATATCATTTCGACCCGTAATCCCAATTTCAATTCAAATGAAAATCGCTTGGGTTTATCATTTCAACCCATAACGAAATTCTCCTATTCTAAAGTCCGTTCGGGTATGTATCATTTCAACCCATAGTGATTTCTATACTAACAGGGAACTTGCAGAGTGATGACAGATATAGAAATAATATAACAGGCATAGATATATCATCAAAACAATATAATATAAACAACAGGATATGGTGTCATATCCCACAGGTGAACAGTTACAGATCATAGCATATATAACAATTTAAATAACTACAACAGCATATTTCAATTGTTGTTTCAATTGAAATCAAATTTAATCCATATAAAACGTTAAATCGTGAGTGATTACTCACCTTTCGTGGCTAGAGGAGTTTGACACAGAACAAACTACGAATTCAAGCACGAATTCCAAAGCAGGGCAAGATTGGCACGAATTCGATAGAGCTGATAAATATGAACCGACGAGAAAAATCAGTTTGATAGAAACAAAAATATACTATTATTATTAATAAAATTTCCTTAGACAAATATTCAATTTTAAATACATACATTAATTTAAAAAGAAATAATCAAATATCCAATGTCTATATTTCTATATTTCTAAATATCAACATAAATAACCATATTATATTATAATACATACCGAAACAAAGAAAATCAATATATATGCAGACCACTAAAATTACAGTATATAATTCCAACAAGTCACAGGATTCTTATATATACTTTATATATCCTAACATATAAAACCAACATGTAACATGCATATCTATAACTGTTATATGACTCACAGATACATACTCTTTACTAAAATAAAATAATATATTTTACAGTAACCTATATATACCAGATTATATACAGTACTGGTATACTATTGTAAAACATATAGATATAGATATAAACTGTCAAATATACTTATATACCAACCTAATTTAAGATTTTGTACTATCTATAACTTTAAAACTTTATAACTGTATAACATATACACCTATAAACTTATATAAACTAACAAATGCATATACTAACACCGTTATAAAGTCTGTAAACTTATATATATATGTATTAACATTTTAACTATTCATGTCTATAATGATATATATATAGACTTATATATACAACAACGGTATATACACCAAAAAAAATATGCAGACTTCCAACAATATAAACATGCTTTCAAAAATACGTATGCGAAACCACTCTTATAATATATTTCAAAACAATGCTAATGTACATTAACACAGTACAAAAAAACATTTTGAAACTATAATTATATATATATATTCTGAAGCTTAATAAAACTGCATCCATCTTATTTCATGTAACTCAAGTGTATATATATAACAACATAGATATATGTAACTAACATACTATAAGATTAGGATATAAGTAAAGTTCTGGAATACGTATTATATGTATCAATATATCCATAGCCGAACAACAATTATATACATAAATATATATAGACATTATCAATATACTTACATATGTAGATATAATTATTTTAGAACATAACATATTTCTTTACTGTTATATATAAATAAACAAAAGCTAATCACAAATAATATATACCGTTTCATACCAAAACAAGGAGAAAGCTTGAAGTGATGGGTCTGCGAGCACTGGCAGGAGAAAAGGGGTGACGTTTAGTGGAAGTATGGTGTGGTGACGAAGCCGTGAAGGGTGGAGCGTGGGGTCGTGTGCGGTGGCGTGAGCAAGGAGAGGGGATTGGAGCTGTTATCGGTCATGGGTTTCAGTTTTTCAGGGTTTGGCGAGGAAGTGTGGACATGAGACTGTGAAGGTTACGTGGTAGGCAGAGCATAGGCCCAAGGGAGTGAATGTAAGAGGTGGAGGATCGGCAACGAACAGGCCGAGTATGGGAGGGGCAGTGCAAGGTGGCTCAGGCGGCTGCACTGGTGGACGGGCCGGCTGCCATGGTTGTTCGTTTGTGCTTGATAGGATGCAGATGGTTTGTGTTGAGAGAGAACAGTGGGTTTGGGATGTGGAGGATGCGTGAGGCGTTTTGCTATGAAGTGGAGGGGACTGGGCGGTGTGTTTCCTGGTTTGGATGAGGCTGCTGTGGATGGAGGGTGAAGGACGTGGGTAGGCTGTCATCGGAGGAAGGTTGGACGCTCGGTCTCGGTTGATGGTGGAAGGAGGATGGTCTCAAGTAAAGGAGTGGCTCGGCAAAATATTGGGAAGGAGAGGATTCGGCAAAACTGTGCACACAGGGGAATGAAGGGTAGAAGAAAGAAACGAAAAAAAAAATAAAAGAGAGAGGAGGAAGAAATAGATCTGGGAGGAAGAAGAAAGAGTTTCAGAGGAAAAGAAATAAATATATGGAAGTGTAAATAGGAGAGAAAGGGGCAAAAGAAACGTTCCACCTTAATTTTAGATATAAATTCAAAAGCCAAAGGAACGTGCACTATCCATTGATTCCGCAAAAGTTTTAAAGCAATTAATTGTGATGCTTGGACAGCACGGCTAAAGTTTGAAAGGCAATAGAAAACAAAAGGTCACGAATACGGTACCGATACGGTGAACTGTTTACAGATTCCGTTGTCCATCGGACGCCGAAACAAGCTAATGAATATACCATGGAGATCAGCATGACGTGACAATCAAAACGGTATACAAATACTAGTGGTACGATCATCCGATCGAAAGTCGATAATCGGTACCAGAAATGCTGCTATTTTGCCAGAATTAAGATAAACGGAGCAGTAGAAGTCCAAATTTGGAAAAACGAATTTCGCAGTCTGATTCAGAATGATCTGAATAAATTTTCTCCTGTTGACATATTTTAGTTTCGTAAAACTTTTAAATTCATTGTTATTAACCGGTTTGATTTGAACTAAAATTTCACAGAAAAATAAACTTCAATATTATCAGATGAAAATTTACCAGTTGCTATATTACAATAGACGTATTCCAAATAATAAATTTTTATTTTCAAATTTTATTGTTTAAAATTTCACAAATTTCCAGTTAAATATAACCTTTTAAAACCATTAAATTTTACGGGTCGTTACAAGTACGTTCGATAAATCACAATAAATATGTCTTTGTAATTGTAGATGATTTTTCAAGACATACTTGGATGTTTAGTAGAGATCTATTTTTTAGATGTCTTTGAAATTGTTCGATTTTCAAATTCTCTTACCAAATGTAGATGTTTAGATCTACCAAATGTAGTTGAAAAAGTCCAAATCATGTTTTTAAACATCTACCAACCTCTTGAATGGAGTAATTCAAGTAAACAACCTCTTGAATTACTAAACAACCTCTTGAATTACTAAATAGTAATTCAAGATTGTTTAGTAATTCAAGAGGTTTAGTAATTGAAGTAATTCAAGTAATTCAAGATTGTTTAGTAATTCAAGAGGTTTTTTAGTAGTTGAAAAAGTCCAAATCATGTTTAAAAATATCCAAATGTAGTAGAGATCTATTTTTTAGACATCTACATTTGGTAAGAGAATTACTTCATTTGGACTTGTTCATGAAAAATATCCAAATCATGTTTTTAAACTTAAAAAAGCATTATATGGTTTAAAACAAGCACCTCGGGCTTAGTATGATCGATTAAAATAACATTTAATTAATTTCGGTTTTCAAATTGGTAAAATAGATACAACATTATTTCTTAAAAGAGAACAGAAGGGTATATTAATTGTTCAAATTTATGTTGATGATATTATATTTGGATCTACTAACAAAAATTTATGTAATGAATTTCCTACAATAATGACAAACGAATTTGAAATGTTTCATATGAGTGAATTGAATTTCTTTTTAAGATTACAAATAAAATAATTAAATAATGGAATTTTTATAAATCAAGAAAAATACTATAAAGAATTACTAAAACGTTTTGGAATGGATAATACATCAAGTAAACCCACTCCAATGAGTACTACTACACATCTAGACAAAGATGAAAATGGAAAAGAGTTTGATCAAAAACTATATCGAAGTATGATAGGATCCTTACTATACTTAACTGCTATTAGACTAGATATTATGATGAGTGTTTGTTTATGTGCAAGATTTTAAGCACAACCTAAAGAATCACATCATCGGGTAGTTAAATGGATTTTACGATATTTAACCAACACTAAAGATTATGGTCTATTTTATCCAAAAGGCAATACGTTGAACTTGTATCTTACAGTGATGCGGATTTTGGTGAATGTAAATCGATTAGAAAAAGTACAAGTGGCACATGTCACCTTATTGGTCAATTGTTAGTTTCGTGGTTTAGTAAAAGCAAAATTGTGTTTCTCTTTCAACATGTGAAGCCGAATATATTTATGCTGCCTTAGCTTGCGCTCAAGTTATATATATGCAACAAATACTTAAAGACTATGGAAAAATAATAAAAAAATCTCCAACATATTGCGATAATACTAGTGTTATAAATTTATCTAAAAATCCAATTAATCATTTACGAACAAAACATATAGATATTCATCACCATTTTCTGAGAGATAATGTTGAAAAAGAAATAATAACTCTAGAATTTGTTAATATAGAAAATCAAATAGCTGATATTTTTACAAAACCATTAAGCGAACTAAATTTTATTAAGTTAAGATGGGATCCAGGAATTTTTCCATACAATGAATTGGTTAACTAAAGTTATAAAAATAATGTTTTGTTCACTTAAATTTGTAATAGCTTATATGCAATTTCAATTAACAACCACATATTTTTTTTTAAATAACAACTATTTAAAAAAAATCTGTTAAATTACTATGACTTAACTCATTTTCCTCAACTTATTTTCTAAATATAGCAAAATTTTATCTTATAAATTCAGATTAAATTCTACTTAAACATAAGTAAACATAAATAATTTTTTAAAGCAAATAATACAATGTCTTCCGATCACGACTCCACATATTCAACTATCGACTATAAATCCCCCTCGTTAGATAGCACTTAGGTATCACCACTAAATTTACACCTAGATCAACTCCTTCAGCCTCTCTAAACATTGTTACATCACCAACATAGCACACTGGTTTTTCTCCTAAAGGAAAGAAAGCTAAACGATCAATTGATCTGAAATCAACATCTCTCACCGACAAAGTCGATGAGATATATCACTATCAACAAGAAATGATCGGTGTTCAACGTGAAATGTATTACGAGCAACGATGTCAAGGATATCATCTAAATTTTATTGAAAAGTGTATGATAGCAATTTATGGTCATACACCAACAAAAAATTGCATACATCAAAAGTCTCCTCGATTACAAGAAACTCCTACAAAAGCGTATAACATTACTCCAAGAAATTTGTGCAAATCGGGACCATCAAACCAAACTTGGATTGACACTCCAACTCGTCCAAGTTGGTCTCCAGTAAAGCCATTACTTGATGATACAAAAGTTGAACCAAATTCATGGGATATACAACAAATCAATAACTCTGGATTCTCCAACAAAAACTAAAACTTATGTTACACATCGTATAAATTATGTTTATTTATTAATTTTTAGTATGTATATTATTATATTAAAATTTAAACAAATTTTTTGTTCATATTGAAATTTTCCTCTAGATGTCAGAAATTACATATCACAGACGTCTGTCACCAGTTATGGGTAAATTTTCACTGTAGCCATAAACGTCTATGGAAACCTCACAGACGTCTGTCAAGACTCTTTGTTTAAATCTTCTATTGCCATAGATGTTTGTGTAATCATCATATACGTCTATCGAATCTCTCTGCTTCATTTTTACTGAAGCCACAGATGTGTGTAACTTCCTCACAAACGTCTGTCGCTGCTCTAGCAACAATTTTCCAATAGCCGTATATAAAGAACTTTACCCCTCTCTTCACTTTACCTCTATTTCAACTCCTAATTTCTGAAACCCTAGCTTTCAAAACATTCAAATTCTTAAATAAATGGTTCCCAAGAAGGTTACCATCTCCAAAAAGCAAAAGCAAGGTCAATCTTCCTCCTCCTCTCAAGCACCGGTTACGCAAGCTCACATTAACCAATGGCTCCGCAATAATCCCACTGCAATCAAACAATTCGAGGTGCTTTCCCAAAAGAAGATCCACTCTGGTCCTTTTTATCGCTTTGGCAATGTGATGGAATATGAAATTCTAGGAATTACAATGGATGCCGGATGTTGCAACTTAATTAGCTATGATGAAAATAAGGTAATCATTGATCCTCTAGTTATTTACCTCTTCTACTCCAATCTATGTAGTATAGAGATTTGGAATCCAGAGAATGATGATGGTTAGTTGTGGTCAAGTGTGTACGGAAAAGAAGTTAAAATTGATGTATATACGGTTGGTCGTATTTTAGGATGTTCATATAAGGGGATTGACTTAACTGATATACCGGATCACGGTCTCATACCTAGGGATAAAGTTACCCATCAAATATGGGAAGATAGAATGCCAAAATGGAAATCCATATACCTTCGACCACGTGCTAGACTATTAAATTGAATGATAACTAATACCATCATTCCTCGTCTAGGTAGTCACAAACAAATTTATTCCAATGACCATCGAGCTTTGTATGCAATATTTGGTCGTCTACCGGTTAATTGGGAAAAATTTATTCATGACCAAATTAAAGGATTTTGGTCTCAGCATCGTCGTTCCATTGTTTATGCTTCGTATATAATGCGCATCTTGCAAAATCTTGGAGTTCCTTTGTACATATTGTTGAATATGTGAGTATATAATTTTTGTTTGATGATAATAAACATATATATATATATATATTCATTTAAATGTATTTGTTAATGTACTATTTTATTTTCATATATTAAATATTTGTTGAATAAAATAAATTACACAGAATTTAAAGTCAAACAGATATTTTATTCAAACAAATATTTATTACAATTTTGAATAGTACAAATTCAAGCTCTCACTATATATATACAATTTTCAATACAAATTTGACTACATCACAATTCTCATCTACAAATGCACCTCACTACATTTCACTCACACTCGTATTTATCTTCAACCCTATTCCAGATTGAATCCAGCATCTGAGTAATCTGCAAAAATACACACTAACGCAGTAAAATTGAAAAAGAAATATTTTTTCAGTATAAAATAAAATGTGATTTTGAAAATATTATTTGCCTCAGTTATTTGGGTTGTTCGTCATCATTTAATTCTGAATCCATCAAACACGAACAACTTATGACATGCACAGTGTATCACTGTACATGCCACAAGGCCGTGCACACCAATATACACTTGATAAATTTACAGGGACATGTGAGCACAAGGTCAAACCCAAATTAAAAGCCGGGTCCAACTCAAGTGAAACACAAATAAAGTCATGATATTAGCACAAGGTCAAACCCGAGCTATTAGCTGGATTCAACACAGGTGCAACTCAAATGTACACATGAATGCTATAATCAAAGTATGCATATATACATGTCGACCAGGGAGCAAACAAAGTCAACAAAACATGCATCCCATACATGGCAACCAAACTAAAGTATAGAGCATAAGCAAGTCACAGTCAACTGGTCAGAGCAACTCACCAGAATGCATCAAGAGACCAAGACTAGTCAACTTGAAAATATGATCTGCCTCGAAGCAATAACAGGTACAACATGTATGCATGTAGTGCACAGTACAAAATACATGCTACGAAGGAATGGTTTAAATAGCCAAACTTACAAATGCAAGCTAATAAACAACATTCATACAACATCAATGTACAATGAACACTGCAGCTCAAAGACAGGATACAATATGCAAATGTACATAGACAGTGCAGATATGTACAGAACCAACAACTTCAACAAATGCAATGCACAAGTGCAGTGAAGACCAACAGCAAGTATCGAACAGACATGTGATATCCCGGAATTTTGAGCAATATCAATTTAATAATCTGTGTTAAAAATTAAATTGATTTGATATATCTTTGTTAATAAGATATGAATTGATTTAATAATTTTCTTTTAAATAAATATTTAACTGATAATTTATCATTTAAAAGCTAATAAATTGTTTTCTATTTATATATATATATATATATTTTTATATATTGTAAATAGTCAAGGTCTGTTTTAAATTTTAATAAATAAGGATATGTTTTCAAACTCTAATCTTTTTGGTAATTTGGAAATTTGATTAAATTCAATATTAAATAAATAACCATTTGGCTTTAAATTATACTCAAGGTTAAAGTTAAAATTGTTTAAATGATTTTAGCTTAAAATTAAATTAAACAAAAGGTTTGTTGTTCTTTTTAGAGTATAGTTTGATAAAAATAAGTAATAAAGTGATAATTTCTTTTATGAATTATTTTAATGTAATAATGAGCTTTATTTATAATATAATGTCTATACAAGTAAATTTTTATTATAAATAAAAATTGTTATATATATTTTAAAAGAAATTATGGTTTTAAAATTTATATAAATCTCTCAAAAAAAAATAATAATAATATATATATAATAAAATATACCTTATAAATATTTAAAGTAAGTATAAAATAAAATAATAATAGGTAATTATATATTTGATAGTTTGAGTTGTAAAAATAAAAATAAACACATTTATGTTAGAAATTAGAAATAAATAACATGCTAACCTAATAACAATAACCATAACAACCTTTAGAGTAAAAGCTTAAGTAAAATATTATACACTATAGCAATGTACATGTTGCAGGCAAAATCATTTCAGTATATACGAAAATGGGGAAGTATGCTTAGCTCTAGGTCAAACAAATATAAACATATGTAAGTTTTGTACATACAAGAATAAAGAAATGATGTGTAAACTTGATAAGGAGCAAGGCATTAAATGCCAGCACCACTAGTATAAGATATTTCACTTCAGCTTCCTTTTAGAAAAAAAACCTCTGAATTACTGTGTACCTAAACAATAAACAATTCTCTTTACTTGTTTTATTTATCAGCTTACCTCATTTCATTTCGTATACAAAAGACTTAGCAAGTTTCTTCTCATTTTTGTTCATTTAAACAAATATACAAACCTGAAAATCAACTAAGCCAAGCACTTCAGTTTCAAATCAATTAAGGCATCTCAACTACAATAAGATTTCCAGCAATTCATGTTCAAGTTTTAAAGCCATTTCAAAGTTTTCAAGAATCAAGTCAACAAAAATATGCAAGTTTTCACATTCCAGTTTCAAGCATTCCTGTTTTCAAACAAAAAAATCAAACTCTCTGTTTCAAAGCCAGGTGAGTAAACTTTTAATCTAAAAACTTAAGTAACCTGGAAATCTCTGTGCTTATGATTTGTTTTATATGTATATATGTATGTGCAAGTTTCTTTGTGAATCTATGATGTGTGCATATCTGTTGTTTTAAACTTCCCTGGTCTTAATTCAAGTCTCTGACTTGAAACAGTAAACATGAGACCCTTTTTGTTTTGATGCATACGACTTATAGTTGAAGTAACTTGTGATGTATGCGTGAAAGTGTGTTTGTATGATGGTTTTTAAGACACTGAAACTTGTGAGTATGTCCAGATAAATCACTGTGATCATCTCTGTTTTAAATTCTAGAAATTTAAACTTAGATCAAACTTCAAATTCTTCTCACTCAAATTTTCTTTAGGCTTAAGTATGTAAAACAAAGTTGGTTGTTTTAAACTAGACTAAGTTTTAAAAATATTTGTAAGAATAATAGACAGGAATATTATCTGGAAACATTGAAAACATAGAGGAGTTCGACAATATGTTAAAATCAAACATTGAAATTTGTTGATTTAAATATATATCTGGAATCGTATATGAAAGATAGGATTTTTAAAATCAAATTTACAATTTTTAATGAAATATTGGATGTGTTATGTGGTGATGTCTAAAAATTGGGTTTTCGAGTCTCTCTGGTGATCTGGTTGGTTTGGGAAGTTGTCGTGCTTTCTGGAGGTGGAAGGGTGATCGGGGACTTCGGTAAAATTGTCCGATGATGGATCATGACACTGGGGAAGTGATGGTTGTTAGTTGAAGTCTAGAACCCTAGTTATACTGAGTTAGGCAAAGTCGATCATCATGGCTCCTAGTGTTGATCGAGTTCAACAAGTTTTTGGGGAATGGAAGGAGACGTGTAGGGGAAGTCGAGGCCGGAGGGGTTGACTCTCAGGTGGTCGGAGCGGCGAGCACGGCGTGTTTCCAGGTTTGGGGCGAGTTCGTGTTGATGGGTTCCAGGCTTAGGTTGAAATCGAATTTCGAATTCGAGTTGAGATAGAAGAATCTGGTGGCAATGATGGAGTTTGGGGATGATCGTCGACGAGGGAACGTCGTCGAACTCGATCGGAATCGATCGAGATCGATGTGCACGTGCACGGTGTTCTTGGTGAACGCTGAGATTTGGGTTTGAGCAGGAATGGTGGTCTCGAGTTTTCCTCGAGTAGATTGGGCTTTGTCTCGAAGCAGTTTGATGTACGATTCGGAGCGTTTTAAGAGTAGACTCGAGTCATGGTTGTTGTTGCCAGTTTTTTTTAAAAGCCTGGCAGATTTTAAGTTCTAAAAATTAAAAGCAGGGTTTTGAAATAGAGTTTAAACCAAAATTTTAAGATGTGGATTCAAATTAAGTTTTGTCTCCTAGTTTTAAATAAGTATAAGTTTTATAAAAATAAAATGTTTTAACAACTTTAAAATGGTTAAAGTATATTTTAAAGTGTGTTAAATTTTGCTAAGTTGAATTTGTAATCATTTTGAATCTAAATTTGAAATGGAATGTAAAAGTAAATGCAAAAGTAAAATGTCTCAAATGCATTTGTAAATGAGAATTTGACCATTAATAAGAGAAAATGTTTTATCCTTAAATAAATGAAGATTTATGGATTTGTAATTATTAAGATAATTAAAGTGAATAATTAACTAGTTTAATTAATTAATGATTGAATTAATTAATTTAGTAATTAAAAGTTAAATTAGTTAATTAAGGTTTAAGGTAATTAATTTAGGATTAATAAATGGGTAATTTTTTTTTGAGCGACACGGTTGTGTAGCGTGGAACTATAATAAATGGGTAATTAAGAATCATTTATTAAATAAGATTTGTATTTTAATTAATGATTAGTAATTAATTAATTAAATAATTTAGGATTTATTAATGAGTTAGTAAAGATAAAATTAAATTGTAATTAATAATAAATCTTAATTAATTACTTTAGAAAAGTAATTTAAGAAGTGTTAATAATTAATGAAGGTCATTAACTAGGATTATTAAATAATGAATTAATATGATTAATTTTGATAATTAATTAGAACTATTAATTTAAGATAACAATTGTGAATTATTTAAGTATTAATTACTTATGAAAGTAATTAAGAAATTAATTTCTCATTATAATTAATTAAGTTTAATGTGGATTGTTTAAGTTAATTAATTTAGTTTAATTAATTTAAATAACCATTTGATGATGTGATAAGTATAATTACTTAAGGAAGTAATTAATTGTGGATGATTTAATAATGAAAGTAATTTGAGTATAATTACTTTGTATAATTAATCAAGGGATTAATTAGAGATAATTAATTATGAAGTAATTAAATTATTTAATGAAGTAATTAAGGGTAGTTAATTAGTGAATGGAGTTAATCAAGGTGATTAACAGTTGGGTTTAATTGAAGATAAATTACTAAATGTAATAGATGTAATTAGAGATCATTAATTATTATAATCAATGATGTAATTTAAAATGGATTTATTTGGAAATAATTAATAAATGAAGGAATTCATTAATGTAATTAATTAGGAAGTAATGTAAATAGTTTTAGTAATTTAAAGGTTACCTTCTATATTTGGTATAAGATAATTATTTGGGAAAATAATTAAAGGATAATTACTTAAATGTAATTAAAAGATAATTAATCAAGGATGATTAATTAAGATGGAAAGTAGAGAATGATTAATTAATCGACTTATAATTAATTAATGGTTACGTAAGCAAGATTTATAATAATGAAGTAATTAATTTAATTTACTTTAAATTAATTAGAGATAAGTAATTAATTTAATTCATTTTAAATTAATTATAAATGGTTTGATTATTAATCCTTGTTTATATATGATGGATGATATTGATTTCCTTGATTGATTGTGATCTCAGATATGAGGTGAATAATATCTATGTGATATGGATGCTTGTTTTAAGTATGATAATATTGATTATCTATTTATGATGAAATGTGATTATCCATTGTTATATTGTGATTTATCTATCTGTGTGTATATAGATAATTGAATTGAATTGTTTTAAACTCTAAAACAACTTGGCCTTAAAAGATACGATTTGGATTTCGATGAGACCGGGATCGGGTTTCCAGATTTGGATATCCGAAAACCACATCGATCCAAATTAACGATAGGTCGTGAATCTCAAGTGAAGATGAAGATTCAGAGTGCAAGGGTTATTGTCGTTAACTCTGAGGATGATTCCAAAATGAGTGTAACGAGATAATGCCTTCGGTTTCGTTCGAACCCGGAACGAACTTGTATAGATTGAATGCTTTTAGAACATCGTCAGGTGGACGATGAGCATTCTAAGAGATGTGTTCTCTTAGGGTAATCGTAGCCTCAAGCCTCATCAACCGGGAATAGCTAAAATAGGGGAGGTGCAGCAAGGTTAGTGGGTAGCACCCAAGTAGGACGAGATTACCCCTGTCTAGATGTCCGTTATTATTTCGGCTTTGTGTGCGGTTGGTCATGACAACCGTGGGGTGTCTTGTACGGGAATTATCCAGTAAGGGATGTTCCGGCCTTGTGTTGCAGGGGACATAGGGTGGGTCCTCGGTACGGTGATCTAGGCCACGTACTGTGACGGGCGGTACCCCAGTATCCCTGCCATTGTGTGGAATCCAAAATCCAATAAGTGCCATCGGATTTGATTGTATTACCCACTTGTTTGGCTAGTATGCTGGAATTTAATGAATGTAACAATTTCGGCTATTTTCTATTTACTTGAAAACCCTAGACACTATTATAATATCACTGGATTTCCTATCAAATGTTTGGTTAGCGTAAGGTAAAAACTTACCCATGTTTATGTGTGGGGAGTCTTACGTGATACCTTTGTTTCAAAGGTTTTTAAACGTTAAGCAGCTTTAACCGTTTACTCATACCAGACCCATGTCTGACCTGGAGTTTATTTCTGTTTTTCTTAAACTCTCGGGTACTCAAATTTTTACGAGTAGCCAAGGGTATCAGGTTAGCTTTGACAAATTCTGGAGGAGAAATGGAGCAGGAGGCTTCAACGTATAGATATATATTGGTTCCGCTGTGTTAGTGTTTATCTGTATTTCCACTGTGTTGTATCTCTGTGTTGTATTGAGTTGTATCGAGTTGTATTAACTAGACAGGTGTTTATAACTGTCTAGTATTTGTTGTATTATCTGTGTAACTCTGATGTATATGATACTATGTAATCTCTTATGTGATATATTATATTTCATTCGTTCCGCTGTTGAGATTATGATGTTGTTTTCTTCTTTCTTCTCTATCTTTTCTATTTCTCACCCCTTTCTTTCTTAAAGATGATGCGACTTTCTGGTGGTAGAAAGTCGGGTCGTCACACTTGGTATCAGAGCCAAGTTGAGTGAATACCTAGGCTCTGGAGTGGTGTCTATTTTGAGAGAGCGTATTTGTAATTTTGATATATACATATATATTTTTTCTACCTATCTGTTGGGTTACCTGTTCGGGTTTTCCAATATATGTTATAAAGGTAGATAGGGTAGTGGTGTGTATAACACGACTACCAATGGTTGGGAGTGTATCTGTCGAGACTGTAGACCCAATACCGTCTCGAGTGAGCTTTGTTGATGTAAGGATTTTATTGATCTCTGAAGGAATCTGTTAGGGTTCAGAGTTCATCTTTGGAGTATAGTTTGGATGAGCTAGAGTTTGGATCTGTCGGTTTGACATAAGCGAGTGATGATATCTTGATATCTCAGGAAGTAGTAGCTGTGAGATGAGACACAGTGACTATGGATGTCTCCAAAGTTGTTTCTTTGGAACAATTTTTAAAGAAGTGTGTCTGCTTCGGTGATGTGGCTGAGTGCAGCAGGGTGTTTCTGTTTGGTTTGAGGTTCGAGTTTCTCGAGGAGCTTCTGGATTTGTAGTCTTTGGGCATTGGTGTCAGCAGTGTGGCTCGGAGTGTTCTGTGCGTTGGCAAGGAAGCTTTCTAGCTTAGCAGTGGAGTTCAGAAGCAGCAGAGAGGTATCGTTTCTTCGTTGGATTGGCTATGTAAACATCGGCTGTTCTGTTTGGTAAAGAGAGAACTGTTTTTCCTTTGGACTTAGACTGGGTTGATCGCAAAAGTGACTTGCAATAGCTGAGTGTTCTCTTGTGTTTCAGAGTTTTTCTGGATGTCTTCAGGAAGTCAGAGTTTTGTTAGCATCTAGAGATTGAGTTTGGTATCGACTGGACTCCAGAAGTGGTACCGATGGTTCAGCTTAGTAGTAGGATGGTTTTTGGAGGAAGATCTTAGTGAAACAGCTCAGGTTTTGGAGGAACTGATGAGTTTTATTTTTGGATCTGTTGAACCATATTTTTGGAAAGTGTTTTTCCAGTCTTTGCTTGTGTTCGTCATCGGCATTTTCATATGCTCAGTCAGAGTTGCGCAGTGGAAGCATGGTGGAGCTGTTTTAGAGTGGAAGCAACATACTCACATAAACCAGACTACACAATGAACCACATGTCCAGATTAAAATGCCACTTCAACTACAAATACACCAGTGAAATGTCGAAGACCAGACAACACAACATACAATGACAATGTGGTTGCAGTGAAGACTACAAGTACAAAGCATGAACCAGTTCATATGCAAACCCAGACCATACATATATACAGAGCCAGCACACTACATGGATAAGCACATGAATATACAAACTACATGAAGTCAAAATGAAATCAAATCCAATGTCAGAGAATTCAAAGCAGCAGTTCAAACTCGAGCAACACTCACATGCAAACTTCAACTACAAAATGTATGTAGGCAATGTAAAAAACAAAGCTTGCAAATACAAATCGACAATGCAGACAACAGAGGTGATATCATATACATAAAGTACAGGGATACAATAAGCATGTACACAAACATCTTTGCAAATAGCAGTTTCAAGTTTGCAGTTTCAAGTCAAAGACAACTGCAGTTCAAAGCAATGCCAAAGTCACGTATGCAGACATAGTTTTATGAAGCCGCGATGAACAAGTCATAAAAATAAACGAAATTGAACAGTTTAAGTCAGAGCCGTGATAAGCAAGGAAATCGCAAGTTCAGAATCAATGCCGTGAGAATCAAGTAAACACGAATTATAGGAAATTGAAAATTTCAGAAATCATCTCAAGCATTCAAGCAATATCAAACGGCCAAGCAGAAATTATTGACGAATTCAAATGAATTTATATGAATGAAAATATAGGAATTCGAATCCTATAAAACCCGTAATCATCATTGGTAGCAAAATCATTCGAGTTCAAGATATCACAGTGCATATAATCAATTAGGAACTCGAATCAAAGTCGAGGGTAATATAAATCGAAAAGGGGACAAACATACCAAATTCAAAGCATCATTCAACCTCGATGAATTGAAGCAGCCGAGTGCAACTCGAGGAGACGATCGATTTCCGAAGTAAGTCAGAAGAACAACAATTGTAATCGGTCAACAATCAATCGGCTTCTTATAAATTTCCAAAGCCCTAATTTCAGAGCAAAGAGGAACAAGGCCGACATTTTTACAGCGCAAAGTAGAGCAATGAAATAAAAGAGAAAAGGGGCCGACATTTCTTTTAGTGATAACTTATATTAGGCCGGCTTTTTTATTTGTTTTGGGTTTATAATTATATAAGGCCTTTAGTTTTTAAAAATTAGGGTTTTGATTTTAATTTGTTTTTAATTCTGTATTTCTTTTAAACTTTGGTAATTTACTAGTCGTGTGACTAGAGGACAAACTATGTGGCATAGTTTGAGAATTCGCAACTCAGTGGCTGAGCTGTGGCAGGGTTTTGAGCGTAGAGTTAAGGTTAGTCGATAGCGGGTGTCGCATGTTTACGTGTATAAGCGTTTGACTACTTAATTTCTAGTAGAAACCTTGGGGGCAGCACGTAGGCAGGGTTTGCCGAAGCTGGGTAAATCTGTGTGTTATATTGTATGCTTTTAATATTCTGCTATTATATGTGCTGCTTTAATTCTGCTATATCTATGTTGCGATTATTTTATATACTTCCGAAATAAATTTTTTTAATTGATAGTATCACCCTATTCACCCCCCCCCCTCTAGGGTGAAATCGATCCTACACATATCACAATATGAAGAAATTCCAACAAAAGATAGTGGACAACGATATATATCACTTATGCATCTTCCCAAAAGTCCACCTCGTATCATCCCCTTCAACCAATGGACTTAAGAACAGCAAGAACAAGAACATCATGGTCCTCCTACAACCAGCGCCTCAACAAACCTACTCCACTCATCTTTCCCAACAACCACCTTCATCTAGTCATGGTACCGAATATTATTCGGACTTTGAAGTACAAGAAGCTTGCGTTGAACCAACGCCAAATGATTCTCTTCGTGATTTGGCAATCAAAAACCAAAAAATAATTAGGGCCAATCAGTGAGCTTTAAACAGAAAGATGACTGGATTGGAACGTTCTTTCTCCATTAAGATCACAAAGATGGAGAAGACTTTAGACAAAGTGGTCTCCACTTTAGGCAAAGTGATGCGCAAAGTACGTGGTTGATCTTCCTTACGCTCATCATCCTCGCCTTCCCCAACACCTTCACCTCAGATTCAAACACCAATTGATCGCTCTCAAGCCTCACGCGAAGGTACATCACATGATAGAGGTGACCGAGGGAAGACCCCTATTTATGCACAACATGAGGAAGAAGAGGAAGACAGTGATGAAATGTACATGTTTGATACTCCACATATTAAACAACCATCATACATGGCATTTCAAGGCCTTTAAATTCACGAAGATGAGGAGTACAACGACCAAACGCAATGGCCGGGTACGTATGAGTAGGATCCATCCTCTTACTGGGAGTATTAGGAGAACTATGGAGGCTTATCTTATTCTCAAAATTAGTACAATTAGAGTGTTCTTTTATTTTACAACTCTTATGCTTGTTTGTTTCCCTATTTATAAATTTTGATACAATTGCTTCTAATCTTATTTTGAACTTTCATATTTGATTTTCCATGATCTGAAGTGATAGCAAGCTATGACTATTTAATATCTCTGGATCTTATATCTTTTCCCTCCAATTTGATAATGACAAAGGGGGAGAATCTATGCATATACATAGTGGGAGACACATATACATAGAGGGAGACAAACATTAATAATACTTCCATTCCATAGTTGATATTTGATTGTATAGTTAATATTTGACTGTATAGTTGGTTTTTTTATTATATAGTTGTCATCATCAAAACATGGGAGATTGTTCGAACCTCCAATTTATGTTTCAATGATAACAACTATACAATCATATAAATATATAGATCTTATCAAGATTGCAGGTATATGCTACAAGAAGACACCATGCTCGAAGATATTGAGATTCAAAGAGAAACGAAGATTCATTGACCATACTAAGGTTATTCTACTGTAAAAGAGTCCTAGATAAAATATTGTTAAGGTCTCCTTGAGTATATATGCATACACGATCACAACAAATTCATGTACATCAAAATTAAGGTGAAAAACTGTTTTTACACCTCACAGACGCCTGTGATAAAACCATACATGTCTGTGATAATTCATGGGTTAAAATTTAAACAAGTCACAGATGTCTGAGGATTTTACCACAAACGTCTATTATGGGCTCAAACTGTCAATTCTGAATGGACACTTCTATTTTGAAACAAAAGGAATCACCTTTCAATGAAAGGTTGCAGCCATTAAAATGAATAGACTTTCTCAAATAGTAACAAGTCTTCATTTGCACCTTTTTAAATCTATAAATACCACTTTGATTGAGAAGTAGAAATCATCCAACTTGAATTAATATATTCTTTACTCTCTTGATTTCTAAACACTCTCAAATAACCAAAATAGAATTTTGCTTAAATCACTTCCTACAACTCAAAGCATTTATATTCATATACTAAAAATGAGATCATAGGAAGATTTGTACTATAAGTCAAAAACTATGTTATTTCGAACACAACATTGTAAAAGATACTTTTGTATTAGCCTATTCCTCCGGGCGATGTGAGGGTAATTTGTTTAAAGGAAATATCGAAGGGGAGCTTTGGGACTGGGCGAAGGATGGGAGGTCCGAACCAGTATAAAAACTCTGGTTTGCACGCTTTTTATACTTTACTATTTATTGCCTACTACTGCATTAACTTATATGCTTGCATATTATACACAAGTTAGATAATATACGATCTACAAGACTTTCAGTTATCACAATAACTCATGTGCAGTGTTCAACTTGGTGGATGGAAAGAGCTTGGTTAGCAAAGGTTGTCTATAGCAAGACATATGGAGATTGGCTAGGTGATGGAAGCTATGATGAGTTGTTTTTAGGACTTAAAGATGGAGATTTAGAGTGAAGACCAAGTTGATATGATGGATAGGTTGCGGTCTAAAGCATCTGGGAATGAAGTACTCAAATCATGGATGGAGAGTTAGCCAGAATTGGCTAAGTATTGGGTCGGGGCCGAGTTAAGGGGATAACATCGTACCGAATTATAATGATGTTTCCAAGGATGGTGGAATTTCTAGGGACTAGAGTAGAGAATCTGTTGATCGTGTTGGAGGTGGTGGCTCATTTGCATCAAGGTTGGATGGCGATATAATAGCATGATAAAACCTATAGATCTTCGGTTGATGGCTCGTGGTGGGAGTAGGACGAAAGATGGCAGCTCGATAAAGGAGGGAGTCGTGAATGGAATGTGGAGGGTTTCAGGATAATGGAAAATGGATTGGGCAAGAAGGGCATGGGCCCAAATGGATCAAAGGGGGCTAAGATATTTGTCCTAAGGAATCAGTGATAACTCGGAGTGTTTTCTGTTATACTCGAAGCAGGGGTATTGTAAGTGGGGATGCCTACGGGTCAATTGAGGGACCTGTATACCCTGGACCAATGACACTGGGTCTAGTGTCTAGCTTAGGGGCTATGGAACATATATCGAGCTTTGGGCTGCGTGATACGAGAGTACAACAAAAATTGAAATTACCATTAGTTCCTGGCATAGGTCCATTTGGTTATCCTATATTCATGGCGCATGGAGTGATAGTTAGGATTACTTTATTGATGCTATGGTTGCTTTCTTTAGTAGGCTATCACTCGGAGATATAATGGGAGTAGGTATTGGAGATAGGAGTACCATAAGAGCTGATATCCTTATTTGAGTTTTGTACTCTTATGATATTTGTTTGAGTAGCATATTATATTGATGTGTGCTAACTCTTTGGTTGCAAGGATGTAATGCCCAATAATTTGACGTTAGTTATTTAATCAGTTAGTTAGTTAATTAATTAGGCTGCAAAAGTGGAATTTGTGCAAACAATGGAATTTGACCACGAAACTTGCACCATTGTGTTCATGGTAAAATTTTGAGCAACTTTCATATTTGGAGTTTTGTGATCGGAGTCCAAACAAAGAAGTTACGGAAAAAACGAATTCGAAACGAAAAAAATTCGAATAGGAAAATTAAAGTTTTATATTAATTAACCTGAGCCCATAGGTTGACCCACCATCACAGGCGGTCGACTGCTCCCTGTGTGGCAGTTAGGGTTAGCCTAAGCCCAACGGTCCAGATATAATATATTTCAATCATGCGGTTCTGGTTGATTCTAGCACTTATAAATTCAAGCCTAAACCTCTCCTTCTCTTCTCATATTTTTCTGAAGGCATTAGCGAAGCTCTATAATTTCTTCTTCTACACTTTCTTTCTAAATTATAAAAATAAGATATTTATATTCATAAAAATTGGAGAAGAATAGAAATCTAATAAAAAGGAAAAGAGAATCAACTATACGTGTATTTGAGATAATTTATATATATTTGTATATATTTTCTCTCCCAATCCCAAATCTTTCCTCAAATCTGTAGTTCTAATATATGTATATACCCTTTTTTATACATATTTCTTGGATTAAAAAGGATTTGGAGATGAATTTAAGGTTCTACTTCAGATCTGGAGATTTTGATCGCTTTTAAAAGGTGAGTAGGAAATTTTATATATTGCTTATGATTATAAATCTATTCCGTTGGCATACATTTGATTTTTATGCCTAAATCAATTCTATTTGTGAATTGTAGACTTAAATTAGTGTAGAAAATTATTGTTATTCTTGTTTTAGATCTAATTTGAAATATGTTTACACCTAGATTTGAAAATTAGTCCAAAAGATTTTATAATTTGAATGTTGTATATTTTTATTCTAGATCTGTACTTGGGTGTAAAATAGGATTTTTGGATTATTACTCAATTTGTGTTAGGTTGTAGATTTTTCGTAGTTTAATTTGTCGGAAGTACATCCGTTTGATTTTTATATTTGTTTACTTTTTCCACTTTTCGTTAAAAAGGCGACATGTGGTTTAATTGGGAATATCCACAAATAAAAATGAAGAGATGTGTAAAGTATAGATTTATTCTTCGTAGTTCACATTGGTTTTATTCATTCCTTATAATTTTAAACGGAGTCGATCTTTCCTTTTTGTGTTAAACTAATTTATGGAAATTATAGTGGAAAATCTTACTAAGGAATCTAATTCCAGCACAATAAATATGGAAAGCATATTATAGTTAAATATTTATGACTAGAATATATTTGGATAGGAATAAGTAGTTTATTAGGTAGTTTATACATATTTACTACGTTAATAAAGAAGAACAATGTTTATTCGTGCATTATTTATGTTTAACGTTTGTTAGTTATTATTATATTTAAGGAAGTGAATAGACAGAATTAAGAAATGTAGTAATTCCTATTAATGGGCAATAAATTAGGAATTGCCAATAATTAATAGGAAATAAAATATTTTAACTCCAATTAATGGGAAATAATGAATAGAATTAGATTAGAAGCTACAATTGGTTAGTATTAGAATTAAAAACTGTAGCTCCAATTAATGGACAATTAACGAAAATGAATTTGTAAGTTACAATTAATAGGGACAAATGGATAAAAAGGGATTGATAAAAATTGAATATATATGAAAAGGTTACTAATTTGAAATTAGTAATCATACATAAATGTCTTAGGAAATGTCTGTTAGGATTTATGGACAAATTGACATTTATGAGCATTAAAAGAGGACTTATGGTAGATAAGTATTTAAGGTAAATCTTATTGCCTTACATAAAAAGGGAATTAGCAAGCTAAGTTAGATGTCTACCTTAGATAATATAAGTAAAGACTTAGAACGGTTAATTGGACTTAGTAGGTTAGTGATGCGAGGTCAATAGATTCACTCAACAGAAGACTGCCCTTCACTTTGAAGCTACATACAGTCGGGTGCACTTATTACTGATGTGAGATATCACTAATCTTAGGACCCATGACTTTGCAAGAGATAGGACCCACTTTAGAGTCAGAGGTATTAAGTGGTTGTTTGTGGGCCCATCTCTTTCCTAATTAAAAAGTATTAAATGGTCAAGATTTGGAATTAGGAGTGGTAAGGGATATCTCCATAAGGGTTCGCTTTTGGTTTAGGTTATTAAGTGGTTGTAGGGTCCACCTCTCTCCTAAAAGAAAGTATTAAGTAACCTAGTGAGATTCCAAATAAATAAGGATATCTCCAGAAAGGTTCACTTCAGTGTTGAGGTATTAAGTGGCTATTGCAGGTCCGCCTCCCTACCAAAAGAAGTAACCTAATGGGATTCCATATTTATAATTAAGAGCGAAGATGAATATCTCGGGAAGGGTTCGCTTCGAGTTTAAGATACTACGTGACTGATCTATAGTTCGCTTCTCTCCCATAAAAGAAGTACTAAGTAGCCTAATGAGATTTCTAAGCAATGTTAGCTAAACATTACCAGTAAGGAGTTTGCTTTAGGGTAAGATATTTAATGGCAAAGGCCTACCTATAAATAGGTCTTAAATGGCCAGAGACCGGCCTAGTCCTTATTAATGAGGTATTAAGTGGCTTGGGTACAGTCTCTCACATTGCAAAGACTTTAATAATTATAGATGCGCTAGTGGTATGGCTATTATAAATTATAAGGTCATATATAGTGGTCCAAGGTCTTGTAGCTAGGGCCGATAGACCAAAGTGACGATGCTAGAAGTCCACCTTGGAATAGGTCTTAAATGATAGGGTTTACCTCGATTGAGGTCTTAAATGGTAGAGTCTGCCTATTTCTCTTTTAAAAGTATTATGTGGTGATAGTAGAAGCCTGCTTCATATTAAGAAGTATTAAGTGACAAATGGATTTGGAAGTATTGGGTGGTTGATAATGTGATATCTCGGAATTTTTGGCAATATCAATTTAATATTCTGTATAAAAAATTAAATTGATTTGATAATTTTTGTTAATAAATTTGAATTGATTTAATAATCTTCTTTTAATAAATATTAAATTGGTAAATTTTACCTTTTAAAAGCAAATAAAATGATTTCTATTTATAATGTATATATTTATATATATATTTGTATATATTGTAAATAGAAAATCTTTGTTTTAATTTAACAAATGAAATTTTATTTTCTAATTCTAATATTTTTGGTAATTTGATTTAATTTAATATAGTACTTTTCAAAGTTATTTTATAGTTAACTATATGGTTTTAAATACTTAAGGTAAGTATTATTTTAAAATATCTTTTAATTTAGATTTTTAAATAAGATTAGCAAAAAGATTGTTTTTCATTCTTTTTTAAATATTGTTAAATAAATAGATTTGTAATTAGATATGAAAGTTTAAAATATAATTAATTGAAACATTAATTCATTTAAGTAATAAGTAATTTATAATCTCTTTTATAAATTATTTAAAATGGTCAATTGCGTTATTTTCAAATAATAGATATATGTATTGTTTTTATATATATATATGATTGGTTTTATTCTTTAAAGTTATATATATATATATAACTAAGTATTTTTAACTAATTAATTAAGTTAAAAAGCTTTTATTTACATTTAAAATAAAAACTAAATTACTTACAAGACAAGTGTAAGCATATAAAAGCTTCATTTAACATGTGTTAAGTTAATAAACAAGGAATTTGACAAATGTTGTAATATTAGACAAGTGGCATTTTTAAATTTAGTTTTTCTTTTATTTTTATTAAAAATCATTTCAGCCTATATATAACTATTTGTTCTCTTCCCTTCATTCTTTTTCTATCATCTTCTTTTTTCAAAAGATAAAAACAAAACTGAAATCAACTTCAGCTGAAACAAAGATAAAAACAAATCTGAGAACACTCCCTCATGACCAGAAACCAGAATGTAAATCTTCAACTTGTAATTTATTTTTCAAAACCCAAACAAAATCCTTGTAATTCATTTCTCAAATCAGCAAGCAAACCCTGTAACTATTTCAAAAACCAATATGTAATCAATATCCTCTGAAAAGCTTCTTCTTCAACCTGTAAACTTATTTTCAAAAATGAAACCAAAGCCTGCATGCAAATCTGAGACAAGTAACTCAAGTTTTTAAAACAACAAGCATTCCAGTTTTAAAACAAAGAAGCAATTCAAGTTTTTAACTCAAGCAGCATTTCAGCAAAACAAGTTTTCACAGTTTCAAGCTTTTCAAAAGTTTTCAAAACTGTTTCAAAAAGGGATGCTCTGTTCATCATCTTTCACTGGTGAGTAACATCATATTTAAAAAGTTTAAGTATATGAATTTGTTGCATGTTCATTTCTAGAAATAAGTATGTTTGTGTGTATATTTATAAGTGAATATCTAAGTGTGTATATATGAATATATTGGTGTGTGCATGCTGTGTATCTGGATTTTTCCCTGATTCTAGTTTCCAGGCTTAATTTTTAAATCAAAATTCATTATCTCATTATCTAATCTAAGTTAGGATATTAGTTTCAAACAAAATTTGTTTGTTTTATCAATGATTAAAGTTTAAAAATTTATTCAAGTTAAAATAACTTTGTATTGTCTTTGGAAATCATAAACAACAGAGCAAACTTTGAATAAGTGAAAATTTAAACATCATAATTCAATGTTTCAGGCTTAGGATCTGAAACCTCATCCAAAAACTTAAATTTTAAAACTAAAATCACAATTTTTAGTGTTAGTTTGAGGGTGCAATTCTAGTTTGAACAGAAAATGGTAATTTGATGATTTCTGGTGATCTCGACGGTTTGGGAGGTCAGGTTTCCCTCTGGTGGTAGTAGAGTGATCGAAGGTTTGGGAAAAAATGCCAGGAAGGTGATCCAGGCATGGTGGCGGTGGTGGTTGATCATTTTAGTCTGTAAACCTAGTTTGGAGCTCGATCGGAATTGGATCCACCACGGAATTTAGGGTGGATCGAGTGCCACTAAATTCAGGTGAATGGAAGCTTAGTTGATGGCGAATGAGTGACCAGAAGTATAGGCACTCCGGTGGTCGGAGATTCGAGTACGAGGCGGTTTCAGGTTTTGATGAGGTGGTTCCAGGCTTTGTTATTTTGGTTCCAGGTTTGGATTTGAACACTCGAATTCGATTTCGAGTTTAGGATGATGATATGATGATCGTGATTAGGTGCGAGGGTGATCGCCAACTTGAGGGGATCATCGTTGATGATCGGAGTTGGCTGCGTCGATGGTGCATGTGCACAGCTTTGTTTTTGGTGTCAGGAGCTTTGGATGGTTGTGTGTCTCGAAGAGGGGTTCGGGTTTATTGGGTTCTGACTCGAGTAAGGTCTCGAGTTAAATGTGAGTGAGGTATAGATTTCAGGTTTTAAAGAAAACCCGTCTGCTTTTAAATTTTTAAATTGATTTTAAAAATTTGAAAGAAAGATTTAAACAAGTTTTGAAATCCAGTTTAAAATATGGATTCAAATTAACTTTTTCATCCAAGTTTTAAAATAATTAAAGTTTTAAGGAAATTTAAAATGTTTTAAACAACTTTAAATGTTTAAAGTGTATTTTAAAATGATTTGAATTTAAAATGGATTTTGTTTAAACACTTTTAAAATTTCTTTTATAAGATATAAGTATTCTTTAACATGAGATTTTAAAGGTTTTTAAATTGTGTTTTAAACTTTGTTAAGTTAAAGTGGTATTCATTTTAAATCTTAAATTTAAAATGAAATTTAAAAAGTAAATTTAAAGGTAAATTGTTTTTAAATACTTTGTTAATGATAATTCAATCACAAGTAAGAATAAAGTTTTATCTTAAAATTAATTAGGATTTGAGATTTCATTAAATTATTAAGGTAATTAAAATGGATAATTAATTGATTTAATTAATTAATGATTTGGATTGATTAATTTAGTAATTAAGTGTTTAAATTAGTTAATTAAGGTTTAAGATTAATTAATTAAGAAATAATTAATTTGTAATTAAGGACCATTAATTAGATAAGATTAGATTTTTAATTAATGATTAAGAATTAATAAATCAAGTAAATAAGGATTAATTAAGTTACAGTTAAAACTTAATTAATTAAATAATTAGAAGTTAATTAATTGGTAATTAAGATTTAATAATTTGAAATTAATAATGATTAATCTAAGTTAATTACTTAAGAAAAGTAATTAAAGAATTTTTAATAGTAAATGAAGGTCATTAACTTGAGATTATTTAATTAATGTGATTAATTTTGATAATTAATTAGGTTAATTAATTAAGAATAATCATTTATGAAATTGGTTAAGTATAATTACTTAATGGAAGTAATTAAAGGAATTAATTACTTAAGGTAATTAATTATTAAAATTTGATAAGTTTAAATTAATTAATTAAGTTTAATTAATTTAAGATAATCACTTGGTGATTTGATAAGTATAATTACTTAAATGTAATTAATGAAGTGTAATTACTTAGGGAAGTAAATAAAGGTAATTACTGGATGTAATTAATTAAAGGAGATGTATTAATGGAAGTAATTTGAGTTTAATTATTATTTTTGTAATTAATCAAGGGATTAATTAAATATAATAATTAAGGAGTAATTAATTAATTAATGAAGTAATTAAAGGAAGTTAATTACTGGATGAGATTAATCAAAGGTGATTAATAAATGTGGTTTAATTAAAGATTAATTACTTAATGTAATTAATTTAAATAAGATAATTAATTAAGAGTAATTAGGGATCATTAATTAATATAATTAATGATGTAATTAAGGGTTGATTAAGTAAAACTAATTAATCAATAATAAGTGATTAAAGAGTTATTAATTAATGCAATTAATTAAGGATTGATGTAATTAATTATAGTTAATTAATTAATGAAGTAATTAAAGGTTAATTACTATAAATGGTTAAGGATAATTAATTGGAGTAATTAATTAAAGGATAAATTACTTGAATGCAATTAAAGGATAATTAATCAAGGATGATTAATTAAGATGGATAATTAAAGGATAATTAATTGATTTGTAATTAATTAATGGTTATAAGCAGGATTTATAGAATGAAGTAATTAATTTAATTTATATTAAATTAATTAGAGATGAAGTAATTAATTTAATTCATTTTAAATTAATTATAGAATGATGATTAATAAATCATTGCTTATGGATGCTGTTTGATATTGGATGCTTTGCATGGTTTGAGATCTTAGATATGAGATAAGTAATGCTGTTTGATATGGATGCTTTGGTTGAAGTATGATGATAATGTGAATTATCTGTTTGTGATGATAATATGAATTATCTATTGTGATATTGTGAATTATCTATCTGTGTGTATATAGATAATTGAATTGAATTGTTTTAACTTTAAAACAACTTGGCCTTAAAAGATACGTTTTGGATTTCGATGAGACCGGGATCGGGTTTCCAGATTTGGATATCCGAATACCACATCGATCCAAATTAACGATAGGTCGTGAATCTCAAGTGAAGATGAAGATTCAGAGTGCAAGGGTTATTGTTGTTAACTCTGAGGGTGATTCCAAAATGAGTGTAACGAGATAATGCCTTCGGTTTTGTTCGAACCCAGAACGAACTTGTATGGATTGAATGCTTTCAGAACATCGTCAGGTGGACGATGAGCATTCTAAGTGATGTGTTCTGATAAGGTAATCGTAGCCTCAAGCCTCATCAACCGGGAATGGCTAAAACAGGGGAGGTGCAACAAGGTTAAGTGGGCACCCAAGTAGGACGAGATTTTCCCCTGTCTAGAGGTTCCTTTTTATTCGGCTTAGTGGGCGGTTGCTGATCCCAACCGCGGGGTTGTCTTGTTCGGGATTATCCAGTAAGGGAAGGTTCCGGCCTTGTGTTGCAAGGGATTGGGAGTGATCCTCGGTACGGTGATCTAGGCCCCGTACTGTGATGGGCGGTACCCCAGTAGCCCTGCCATTGTATGGAATCTAATCTCCAATAAGTGATCTCGGACTTGATTGTATACCTATGTATGCTGGAATTTAATGAATGTAACAATTTCGGCTATGTGAATACTTATTTGAAAACCCTAGACACTATTGTAATATAACTGGATTTCCTATCAAATGTTTTGGTTATCGTAAGGTAAAAACTTTTTCGTGTTTATGTGCGGGAAGTCTTACGAGATACCTTTTGGTTTTCAAAGGTTTTTCAGAGTTAAGCAACTTTAACCTGTTACTCACACCAGACCCATGTCTGACCCGGAGTTTATTTCTGTTTTTCTTAAACTCTTGGGTACTCAAATTTTTACGAGTAACCAAGGGATCCAGGTTAGCTTTGACGAATTCTGGAGGAGATATGGAGCAGGAGGCTTCAACATTCGTAGATATATAATTTTCCGCTATGTTGTTATCTTTGTGTTGTATTTGAATTGTAATGTCTAGACAGATGTTTATAACTGTCTAGTATGTGTTGTATAAGCTATGTAACTCTGATAGCTGTTGTGTACTATGTAATATTTATGTGATTAATATAATTTATTCGTTCCGTTGTTGAGATTCTGATGTTGTTTCTTTCTTTCTTCTCTTCTTTTCTCTTTTCTATCCCTTTCTTTCTTCAAGATGATACGACTTTCTGGTCGATGAAAGTCGGGTCATCACAGGTAAGGCTTCATCGGTATTTTGTACCTTGGGAATGGGTAGGTAAGTTATCGTGCGTGCAATGCAAGGTTAGATTAGAATTACTAACCTTAATAGACATAACAATTGAATAGGAACCAATTGATATAAATTTACGTTATGGACAGTTTATAGATTTTCCAGTCACCAAAACATTGTTGTGACCCCCTCATCATTACAACCCACATAATAGATTTAGAGGAATAGGTCACTGGAGATGGATATGTTTAGTTGTTGGAGAAGTCTTATTTTCTCTCATGCTCGATTCTAATGTGGCAATGTTCTATCTAGGGAATACCATTAATTCCTAGGTAGTAGTCATAATCAGTATTCTTATCCTATTATTGTTTCCGCTATGAGTTTAGATTTCTATCAATCTCTAATGATGCTCATGCTTATTTGCATGTACTAAATCCAACGATCTGTGCTTTGATGGACTTGGGTTTTAATTTTTGTCAAAATTTAGGCCCATTAAGCTATGGGTTGTTACAAGGGACAGGTCAGGTATGATTTGTGTACCTCTGTTATGTACTATATTAACTTGCATAGTGTTTTTAGATTCATTTACCGCTCACACCAGACTGTTGTCTAACCTAAGGTTTTATGTTTTTGCTTCTTATCGTCTTAGGTACTCTTAAATGAGTAGACAAGATGATAGGTCCAGGTGATGCAGTAGCTATGCGGAGGAAGAGCTGGAAGGTGATATCATGTATTATATACCTCTATGGATTTCTATGCTTTCCACTGTATAACACTGTGGAGCCTTGCAACGCTACTTATTTCTTTTCGTTGAGACAGTTTATTCAAGATGATTATGTTGTACACTATATGACATTTGATGTATAACTCTATGAATCTTGCTCTGATGTTTTGTTCACGCGATTATTATTGTCTCTTCTGTTGTATGTTTGATGTTATATTTTATCCATGCACTATGAGATATATGACATGTTATGCCGCTTTTGGCTTATTTCAACCCTGATGGTCATTCTACATCAGTCGAGCACTATTGCAACACATTATTTAGCTATTTTGGTGCTGGTGGTATAGGGCGGTCGTTACATCTCCATTTCCACATCTATAGATGCCCAGGGCAAGGCTCTTGAGTCTTAGAGGAGCGACTATGATTAGGACATCAATCTAAAGGGCTATTTTTCAATAGAGAGCAAAGGAAAAGGAGATAGCAGAAGGAAACCTAGTACATCCGGCGCTCATTCTTCCATAGAGGGAAGGAAGGAGAAGAAAAAGCGGATGAAATCTTAATTGAAGTATTTTGTTTCTCTACTGCTTTTTGTTTAGCTTTGAATTTGTGTAAATAGGCTGATGTTATGTGAGTGCAGGCCTCGTGCTTCTGTTAAAATTTTATTAATAAAGAATAAATCCGTTTCCTTTTAAATCTTGTGTTTATTTATTTATGTATTGAGAAATGTTTTCATCCACCTTATTCATATGCGCATGGGTGATTTCCTTGCTATCTCTTAGCAAACTTGATAGCTTGCCTTGTTTACCTTTAGTTGGGTTTCATTCGACTAGTGATAATACTGGAGTTGAAAGTGCAAACTAGTAGACTATAGTAAAATAAATAAAAGCAAGCACACTGGGGTTTTTATGCTGGTTCGGACCTCCCATCCTATGTCTAGTCCCGAAACACCCTTTCATAATTTCCACAACCCTCACTTCGTCAGGAAGAACATGCAATACAGAAAAGTTTCTGACTTGACAAGCTTGTGTTCTCTCATCATAGATTTTGACTGAATGTACAACTCTTCTTATAATCTCCTTGCTGATTCAAGATGCACGCTTTGTGATTATGGAAGTGTAGCAAGTAATTCTTAAGTAAAGAATATGATTTGAGTGCAATAGACTTCAAGAGTGCTCAAGAGAATAGGGATCAAGAAAGAGTGATTATAAAGTTAGAAAAGTTAATAATGATTTCAGAAAGTTGATCTCTATTTATAGATATAAAGAGTTGCATCAAATCGTTGTGATCATTCGGAACAGCTATGTAACGACCCGCTATTTTGGACCATTCGCATCCATTATAAGTGTATAGGTAGACACTCATGCCGGAATTGAATTGCTCAAAATACCGCGTTGTTAATTTAAATTTGGCAAAACTAAACATATACAGTAAATAAATAATCACAGATCATAGACACAGAGTAATAAGTGCAGCGGAAATAAAAGAGATAGTAGTTCATGAAGCTACTATATAAATATATAAGTTACATCAGAGTTAAACCAGATACAACGGAAGAGTAATACGATACATCAGATACAAATCAGAATACATCACTGGAATCATCGAATATTGAAAGCAGAATAGATGGCTGGATCTTCAAGCAAAACTCCAACTTCAAAGTTGAGTCTCGAATACTGTTACACTCGGTCTGACCCGAGCGTAAAGCAAAACACAAGACACTCGAGTCAGGATTAACATTCTTATATCAATAAATCCAACTCAAGTGAAATAGCAATTGAAATACAAGTAACTCAAAGGATGTTTGGAATAACCATCCTTTAAGGATCCGTTAAACTATCTACTAGGTAGTAGGGTACGATAAGTAGATAATGTCTATCAGTAATGTAAGATATCAAAATAGTGTTAAGGCGTTACCATTATCCCCCTTAACACATTTTATATAAGCGTTATAGACTATGCAGCACTGTAAACTCCACCGTAAACTAGTGGGCTATCAGGGAGTACTCCGTAGGTATAACACAAAACAAATTCGTAGTGGTCGCGTATATAGGGATCCAAGTATGACAAGGCACATGAGGCAATACCCAAGGTAGTGAAACTACCGTTTGCCTGATCCGGACTGGTGAGAACGCATCGCCGCAGCGATCGCAACACCGCGAAACAACACTCCCAAAATCAAGGGTGCACCAATCGACAACAAGTAATGAGTAGTTCGAAGAAGTGTGTTCGCTTGAGGTAGCTGACCTCCATTGGCCCGGCACGGCTCCTGTTTTAGTCATTTCCAATTTGACACAAGTGTCAAGGATATCCATTATCGTTCTCTTTCTTCAGTCATCACATACATCATTCCAACCACTTCATTCTGGATCACACTCCGCGTGTAGTTATTAAAGTGGTTTTCGGTTTAGACAGTGAGTATGTCCCTAACCGATTCCGGTCTCTTTATTAACTTTCGAAATTATTACACCGATTGGTCGTTTAATATATTTCAAAACCAAATCAATTTCAATTTCAAATAGAATTTGTAAATCAACATTTCATTTGTCTTTCGAAAACAATTTCCATAATTTACGTTTCAAAACTTCCAAATTATCATTTCAAAGTCTTATAATTCAATTTCAATTTTTATTTAAAACAATTCCAATATTCCTTAAATTCGTAAATAAGTTGAATTCCGAAATCATTTAAAATGATTTAATCTACATTCAAATCAATTTAACTTCATTTATCGATTTCATTCAATATTCCTTAAGTAAATTTGTCATTCAAAACAATTTCTATTAAATTTCCAATTCATTAAATCAATTACTTAAGTTCAACTTTATTATCAAAACTTACAATTTTGAATTAAATTAAATTCGTCCAATCAAATTCTTTAAATTTCAAGTCTTACATTAATTTCAATAAATCACATTTTATTTCTTGTTAAAGAAATCCAGTTTCACTTATTTACTTACTTAAATAATTTTCCAAAACTTAATTAATAAAGAAACTCAATTTCAATTATTTACGAGGTAAAATTTCACTTATTCAAAAGTTCAATTTCACTTATTAAAGAATTCAATTCAATTTGATCATTAAATCATTCAATCTTATTTAATTATTAAATAATTCAAAACTTAATTACTAAATAATTTCAAACTTAATTATAATTTCAACTTAATTATTAAATCATTTCAAAGTTTAATAATTTCAAACTTAATTATAATTTCAAACTTAATTCAATCATTTCTCAAATCAAACAACATTCTTTCATCAATTACATTGTTAATATTTTGTTTTGGATTATTAAATATTAACATTTCCTTTCTTTAAAAATTCAAATTCCAATTTCATTTTAAAACCTTATTGTTTATTCAAATAAAATCTTTATTTTATTTTTAAATCAAATTATTGACCAATCGGGTTTTATTTAATTCTCTATCCTAGGTCAAGTTTAATTTGGGTATTTTTCATTTCAACCCGATTCCAATTCAATTCAAAATCAAAACATAGCAAAGGGAACTTGCAGTGATAACTGGGATGGTGTCAAAGTAAATAAACAAGCAATAACACAATCAATAACAATCCAATAATTAATTCAAATAATCCCGAAATAATCGCATTAATTCACATTGTTGTTTGTGCAAATTAATATAATTATTTCCAGAATCTACACTATCATTTCATGTAGATTAAAGATTATTGCATTATGGTTTTTCACTTGTCATCTATTTACAATTTCTTACATTATCAGTTTAAACAACATACAATTGATGGTTCAAGGTGTAGTTGACACTATTTTCTACGTGTCAAATGATTAAACATTTAAGGGGTCATATTAAACAAATTTAACTAACCAAATTCAACACATGTATCGATTCAATTTTTTTAACTATTCTACGTCCAATTCAATTGCATAATATTTATCACTTTATACATTACAATTTAACATCCAATATAACAATAATCAATTAATCAATTATCGACCAAACTGTATTATCATCGCATAAATAATTAACATATAATGGTGTCAGATGTCATAGGTGAACATATACAGGTAATAGCATATATAACAGTGTAAATAACTAACAGTAGCATATTTCAAATGTCGTTTCAATTAAAATCAGATTTAATAAATAAAAGAACATTAATCGTGAGTGATTGAACACCTTTCGAGGCTAGAGGGGGACAAAATACGATGAGATTGAGTTACGAAATCCAGGCACGAAATCCCAAACAAGGCAAGATAGCACTCGAATCGACGAACAACGCTGATAATAAGGAATTGACGAAAATGATTCAGAACGAATTGATATGGATTTGAAACAAAATACATGTTATAATCTTCTCTAAAACCACATTTTAAACATATATTCAAATTCAAAATAAGATTATATATATATATATATATACTTTAGATATACTTGCAAATAGAATAAAATATTTGTATAAATGTACAAACAGCAATTAAAAAGTCTATAACAACTCCTTTAACATTCATATAGCAGACTTATATAAACTATAAATATATATATATAAATTTTTTTTTTGAAGGCAAATGGAAAAATATCAAAACCAGAGAACTGCAACTTTAATATACTATAGCATATATATAAATCGCATACTGCAACTCGTAAATGACTTCCAACATATAGTCTACCCTCTTAACATATTATGTACGATTTCATGCAACCCAAACCACACAAATATTTATAAATTCCTTTGATATCATTTATATTGTATATACAGCATAAAATAACTAGCTTATATAACTTTGTAACTAAAACAATATGACTTACCCTGTATATATCTCATAAAACTCAGGTAGGTATAAACAACATACATATCGTCCCAAAATATATGTTTTAAAGTAAAATAAGTCTAAACTATATAACAGATAAAATACTCATACTTTATTATTCAAACACTTACCATATATATAACAGAGGGCCAAAACCAAACAATAGAAAAACTGTATCAACTTTTATATCTTCATCACTTATAAACCGTACAATATACATATAAACCTTTAAAACTTCATTTTCCTTTTGTATATATATAAACCTTTGATATGAGTTGAAATACTTATATATAAAACGAACAACATACGATATATAACAGATATAAAAACATATGACTTCCAAGATCACCTATAAGTTTCCAAGATCACATACGCATGTTGCAAGACCATGTGTCTACATATATGCAAGTAGAAGAAAGGCTAGTGGCGGGTCAGAGGCTTCGTGAGGGCTGAAGGAAAGGATGTGGTCGGCAAGGATCACGGTGATGGGGCTGATGGCAGGGTAAAAAAAATAGTTGGAGGGGAAGAGAAACAAGGATTTGCGCATGGTCTTGGGATGGTTTTCATGGCGGAGCTGACGGCTGGGTGGCGGGGAGGGACAAGGCTGACGGTTGCATGGAGATAGGCGGCGGTGTAAATAAGGTGGAGGGCGCGGGGCCGGGTGGTTGCGTGGGAGGAGGATGATGGACGTGAGTGGCTACTTGCGTGAATGGCGGTGGTCGGGTGGTCGTACATATGAAGGTGGAGGAGCAGTGGAGGGCGATTCTTGGAAGTGGGAAGGAAAATGAGAGGGTGGTGTTTAGTACGGTGGGAGGTGGCCGAGTGGGTTTCGGTGGTTGCTAGGAATGATGGGGATATGAAAGAAAAGAAGAAGGGGTGATGAGGCAAACGAGAGCTGTCAATTTATATATAAGGATGTTTCGAAATTTATTATATTTTTGGAACAAGAGAACAGAACTAGAATGAGAATGAAGAGAAAGGGGAAGGGAAATGAAGCAGGCAAGAGAGGAAATATAACGTGAGAAAGAAATAGAAGACGGGAAGTCAGTAAAGTGAATGGACGTAAAAATGAACAGCCATAAAATGAACGGCACAAAAAAAAATGAACGTATACTCTAATTGATGGATCTCAAACCAGAAAACAAAAAAAATCAGAACAATTTAATAGATGGAATTTTAATTTCAGAAGTATAAATGCTAGTGGCTTTACAGCTTTGCACGTTGGGAATATTAAAACAAGAGCCTATTTGCATAACCGTTGGATATATGAAAAGCCATATGGGAGCTAGCAGATCCAGATAACGGACCGCAACGGTTAACTGTTTATAGATTTCGCGGCGTACCGGACTCCAAAATACACAATTTAATATACCGCTGAGATCAGCACGACGGGACGATCAAAACGGTATACAGATATCAGTGGTACGATTGAATTTATAAAATTCGAATTTTTCTACTGGCGTAAAATGCAAGAAAAACGTAGAAAAATAAGATCGACGGAGCCAAAGAAGTCCGAATTTGGAAAAACGAAAAACGACGTTTGCTCAGAAGATGGTTTAGAATTTTTCTATTTAAAAATATTTAGGTTCCGAAAACATTTTATTTTCATCGCTTTCTAACTGATTAAATTGAAGTAAATTTACGCGCGAAATAAACTTTCATATTTTCGGACGAAAATTTACCAGTTGCTATGTTTAACTAAACGCATTCCAAATATCAAATTTATATTTCAAAATTTTATCGTTTAAAATTTCAACTAATTACGTTATTAAAACGGTTAAAATTTACGGGTCGTTACAAGCCATCACCATTCGCAGAGATGCTCATGAAGGATTACAACCATTTGAAGTGACTTTTCAAAAAATAGACGTTACAAGGTGATCGGTCAACTGAGTATAAAAAGTCAGTCTATTGAATAAAAGCACTGAATTACACTACAAAATTTAGAAACAAATTTATGCAGTAAAATATGAAGTATCAGTCGTTTGGAAATATTTTTACCCGATTGCCCCCAATCGACTAAAAACATTTTCAGTCGACTAAACTATATAAATCAGTTTTTATATGAGCAGGCTATTAAAAACTTGTTCAACTCTTATATATTTGAAATTATGTGTATGTAGGTGTGCGCGCGCATATATGAACTACCAAGGATATTTTACAAGTATATCTAGGACCAAATGCATACATTTGACTTGAAGATCCACATTTCCTTAGCTTTTGATATGTACAAGATCTATATTGATTTCTTGTTAATTCTCTGATACAAGAGCTTCTTATAAGCTCATAATATTATATATTAGATATACACAGAGTTATAGTTGTCATCATTAAAACATAAAAACAAGGGTTCTAACAGTCTCCCCCTTTTTGATGATGATACCTATCTGAATTGAGATAGATTATATATATATATCCCTTAGTACATGCTCCCCTGTCAATATTCTCTCCTTTTTTTCATCAACAAAAAGGAAAGAATACAATGGAGGTGAGATAAAACATTTTAACACCATAGGGGAAATGAATGAAACACAATATGAACTTATGAATACAAAACAATACCAAACACATATGCCTGCAAAACAAATATTTGAAGACATGTGAAATTATAACACAATATCACAAATTATATGAGCTAATGTATGTTTTGAAACAAATCACAACAACCACTACAAGTTTACCATAAGTTCAAATCAACAATAAAAACATAACCACAAGTTCACCACAACAACATGAGTTTGTTCAACACAAACAACCAACACACTACCATAATAATACCATGAGTACCATTACAACACAAAACACCAAACTACTAACACATGCGATTGCACAACTAACAACAAGTTCATTACAAAATGGAACATAAGACCAAGTTCAACACCAAATCATACAAGTTGTAAGATTACCAAATCAATACACATATCTAACTCTCTAGTCCCAAGTCGTCAGGAGAATATGGTCATGAACGTAAAGAGAGTTTGATCCAAATCTTTTATAGAAATCCAGTCGTCTTCTCGAAATTCTTTTGACTCTTTATCATTTTACTTTGTTGCTGTAAAGAATTTATTCGTTTTTGAGAATAACGGTCTTAACAGAGACATTCTTTGATGGCATAACAAGGGTAGGCTCTTTGTCGCTATCGGAGGTCGAATCCACATCTTCAGCAATCTCTTGTTGGGTAGGTTGTTGAGCGGTCGGTTGAGCTTAAGATGATGATTGGGCTAGACTATCTTGAATAACTCGAGCTAAGTAAACATTATATGGCACTAGAGGTTCCATCCTTATGGGTAATTTCATAAGCGATATGGATTTTTTTGGTCCATCACTTTAGGCAAGGTAAAATCTTGCATGCTTTCAACATCGATGCCATATTGAATGAAAACCTTAATCAAGTATGATGCAAAGAATATCGTGTGTCTAGATCGTGCATGAAAACTCTTTATTTCATCGTAAAAGATCTTGGCCCAATTTAGTTTCTTGTTGGAGTAGATAGCATACAAAATCTTATAATTATTATCAAACATTTTTTCATAGCTACCATTTTAGGGTAAAACTATATAAATAATCATTTTATTGAGAATTCTAGCTTGGGGACATAAACTAACGAATGTATTTGCGGTTTGTCCATTCGAAAAAGATAACTCATGGAATTATAAGCAAATTCGTCATGATTAATATTGTCTAATTCATATCCCGAACTAGAAAAACCCAAGATTTATCCCAAATCCTCAATGGTCAGCTTAATATCAATACCAAGAACTTTACTCTAAAGTACTCCTTCATCGTTTTCAAGTATCTAAAATGTTCCATGCAAATTTTCATATAACATTCTAACTAAGAAAGGATAGGTCTTTATCTTGTTTTGATGTGCACCAATTATAGAAAGGAATTCATGTTCTCAAATGAGTGCTTCTATCCCAAAAGCTTCAAAATAAGACATCTTCTAAAAAAATTCTTAAAAGACCCTTTTGTCATTCAATTTGTTAAAATGTTTCAAAGTAATTTTGCTGCCATTTAACCAAAGTAGAATTTGCTCATCAGAAGCAAACTCAAGATGAGAAGGGCTAGATGTTGAAGCCAGAGCTTTCCCTTTTTGTTGTGTTTCCTTTATAATGGAGAGTTTTTGTTTTGGAGCCATTGAATCTTTTTTGAAATCTTTTGAAAACTTAAGGTTTAAAATTTGAAAGAGTAAAGTGATGAATTAGGTGAAAAGGCATGATCTTTTTATTTTAAAAAAATAGGAAACCTACAGTTCAATTGACTAGGGAAATGTTCAATCGGCTGAATCAATAGAATTTTAATTCTAGAGAGCAAGTTTTATTTTAGCCCAATGTTAAAAAATAAAATAGCCAACTAAATTGCAATATCTTAGCCGATTGGATTTTTATTCAATTGACTGAATTGGAATCAAATTCAAGACAGTAAGCAAGGTTGAATTTAGTCGACTATTTTATAATTTTTAGTTGACTAATCCAAGTTTTTCTCTGGTTCAGTCGACTGGAAATTTATTTAGTCGACTCTTCCTGTGTATTTTGAGATTCCAAAGAGTAAGCTTAGTCTTAGTCGTCTGTTTATCTAATTTTTAGTCGACTGCTTATCTTTTGCATTGGTTCAGTCAATTGTGAGTTTTGTTTAGTTGACTAAATTATAAGAGAAACAGATTTTAAGAGTTTTTATTTGATAATCTAATAACCTATATGAATATTTTGCTTTTACATTTGCTTATGTTGCTATATATGTGTGTTTTAAGAAACTTATTTATACTATAACAAACTTATTATTACATTTTAAAAAATAAAACATAAACATATATATTACAATGCCATAAAACAAACTAGTTCTTTGATGGACTCGATTCCTCCTCAGACCGATCCTTCTCCCATGAATTTTTTGAAACACCCCTAATTTTATTGACATTATTCAGGAGATTTAATTAGAATAAATTAAACAGAATAATATAGATAAGGAGATTGAGGTTGATTAATAAACCAGGTGGCCCTGCTTAATTAAATCAAATGAACTTATATAAATGGTTAGGATATTAAACACAAGGGCATTAGGGTAATTAGCCGCCCATATTTTCCACCCTTATACTATCCCCTTAGTCATACACGTTCATTTTATCTCAAACAAAAATTTTAAACATAAGAAGCAAGCAAGGCCTGCCATTAAAAGAGAAGAGAAAATCAACTAAAAACTAGGATTCAAGTTAGAAGGAATCAATCTCAATCATACTTCAATTTTCTTATCCAATCTAAGGTGAATGATAATTTCTACATCTCTATTTGGATTTTAAACATCATATGGTTTCAGATTTTAGGATAAATCTGTTTTATGATATGTTGAACGATGATATGCTTGATTTTAATTTATATGTGTTTAAACAAGGTTGTTTAATAAGAGAAATACACGGTTTTAGGGTAAAACCGAGATGAAATGATTTTAAATGCCATGGGAAAATTTTATGTTATAGAAAACATGAGTTTGGAGATGGGTTTCCATTCTCAAATTTTTTTGAGTTTATATGGATTTTATACGAATTTTCTAGTAAAGAAAATGATTTATTGGGATGTAAATTATTTACGGCAAAAATAATGATTATTTGGGTTAAAAAATTTTATATGTCGGAAAACATATTAAAATAGATTTTTTCAGAATTTTCCTAAGTGTTTTGTTGAATACATAAAATTATTTAAGGTATGAATCTTAAATGTTATATATATTTAATTAAGGAGAAGGGGCATTTTATAAAATAAAATTATTATTTAAATCTGAAAGTGGTGGTAGAATTTTCTGAAAAGAAATTATTAACCAATGAGAATTTGATAAACCAAGGCAGGTTAGTTGAAAATTTAACATTTTTAAGTTAAAAACAAATAAATCATACTTTTAGCATGTTCAGCCTTTTACAGTATTAAACCTTCCGACCCAAACCTCTCGATTAAGTCAAAAGGTTATACCTTTCGACATGGTCAAACCAATGGATATGGTATCAAGCACTTTGGTACGTAATGAATTGGAGAAGGTCGAAGGGTTCATAGTCAAAAGGTTGATGGCCAAAGAGGTTGGGGAATCTTTGTTTTATAAATTAAAGCTTTCGCCTGCTTTGCTTTTGAATTAGAGCTTTCGACTTGGTTGCTTTCAACCCGGTCAAATGTTTAAAAAAAAGGTTTTAAACCTTTCGACAAAGTCGAAAGGTTATTGCTGCTTTACTTCTATTTTGTTATGAAACCTTCCGCCAAAGTCGAAAGGTTACTGCCACTTAGCATTGTTTTGTTTTGAACCTTCCGACATAGTCGAAAGGTTATAGCCACTTTTTCCAAACCTTTCGAAGTCATTGCTTTCGAAAAAGATTAAAGGTTTGCTTGTTTTAAAAACCAGCCGCTTCTCCCATTGCTTTAGAAAGGTATCAAAGCCTTCGATGTAGATGATTTGCCTTTGTTTTATAATTGAAATGTAACCCAAGCTTTCGAAGGAGTTGCTTTAAAAAGCCAAAGGCCTATTGTTTTAAATGAAATGTTTTAATGCTTTCGAAGTAGACCTTCCGACAAGGTCGAAAGGTTGCTTCCAATGTAGTCGAAAGGTTTTAAAAGAGGACCTTCCGCATATTTTAACTTGAACTCGGTAATTTTTTGAAAGGTTTATATTTTAAGAGTTGAATGATTTCGAAAGGTTTGAATTGCTGAATGGTTTTAATGGTTTCGAAGGGTTTGATTCGAAAGGTTTTTTTGAAGGCCTTTCGACAAGGTCGAAAGGTTTGGATTTAAAAGATTTGAAAACCCATACTAATTTTTAAAGGAGAACCCATGGCTTATATAAAGGAGTTGTAAGGGTTTTAAGTATGTAATTTTGAAGAAGTATTGCCTTGATAAAAATATAAGTCAAAGATGTAAACAATGTTTTATGAGATATATTTCAAGGACCTTAAACCCACAGGAGTGGTATTGTTTATTAATGTTTTACTTCTTCAAATATGAGTATATTCACATGATAACCAATAATTGTACTTTTGGGAAAAAAGGGTAGAAGAACCAGTAGGTTAACTCAAATAGTGAATATAAATTACTTAAACTCCTGAATGAGTAGAATTGCATCGATGGAGTCAGGGTGACCAAAAATATAAGACGCCTAAACTTTGTAGTTATTGGAGGTAAACAAAAAGGTTCATAGTAAACCCATGAAAACTATGATAAGGTAGTTATTGGTGATAAACCAAAAGGTTCATGGTAAACCCACGAAAACTATGATAAGGTAGCAATTGGTGCATACCAAAAGGTTCATAGTTAACCCATGAAAACTATGCATAAGGACAGTTGGCAGGGGCTAATTAGTTTGTAGTGAACCCATGAAACTATATTCGAATTAAGAATTGACATTAGTCAATAGGTTCCTAGTCAACCCATGAAAACTAGGATAAGTAAGTGGCTAATGGAAGTATCAGTAGGTTCCTATTCAACCCATGAAAACTAGGATGTGCAGTGAGTTACTGGATAAGTCCATAGGTTCCTAGTCAACCCATGAAAACTAGGATAAGGTGATTAGTTATTGGAATGACCAATAGGTTCAGGGGGACCCATGGATTAATTAAGTTAACTACTAGGAGCCTATAGGTTCTTAATGATCCTATGAAAACTCTAAATAAGACATGTGTCTATTAGTTTTAACAAGGTTATTAGTAAACCCATGAAAACTAAAAAGGTTAATAGTGACCCAACAAACTATAATATTGACAGGGTGTTAGATTAAACTGGTAATGGGAAAATCATATTAATTTTCAAGTATGCATATCATCATAATGTTTTGAAATGTATGTTTTAACCATTGTGGATGCAGGAGCACATAATTTGGTTTTATAAAGGTTTTAGGATACTAGTGAGGGGAAAACCCGTTCCGCTAATCGACATGGTCTCACTAGATATTTAAAAGGATTGAGATGTTAGATTATTATTCATATCAGGCTTTATGTCTAACTCGAAGTTTTTGTTTTCCCCTTAAACTCTCGGGTATTCAATTTATTTTGAGTAGTTTGAGATTTATGGTTCTCAGGTTTTCTCCTCTGACAAATAAAGCTTCTTGAGGCGTGCATGAGGCAGATAGATATTTAGAGTTTTTCTTTCTATTGTGTACTTTGTTGTAAAGGTAGATTTATTACCTTACTATATTCTCTGATCAACCAATGGGGCATCTTCATATGTCGCTCTTGGCATATTTGTAATCATTATATTTTGTTGAACGTGGTAACGTAATTTGGGGATTATGTAATGAATAAGAAATGTTTTGATTTGAATATGGAAATATGTTTTTGAGTTTTAATTTTTTTTTCCATATTTCTATGATCTGTGTATCAATGTATCTAACACCGCCGTATTTGGTCGCCGAAGATTAATAACTATGGATGACTGCAGCATCCGTAGCCTTTAGTTTTGGGCCTCCAAGTAGGGGGATGTTACAAGTTGGTATCAGAGCATAGGTTTATGAAACTTTAAAAGAAAAGTTAAACCTAAAAGCTTTTTCAAACATAATCCAATGAATTTAAAAAAAATAGATTGGGGTTTGGGTTAACGCTATAGTAACGTACTTGTATTTGACATACATGTATATATCTAAGTACGTATTCCCCTCTCTCTTAGACTGTTCTTTTGTATCTTACTAAGGCTCGTATGCAGATATACGAGAAAGATGATATGGAGGCAGGAAATGGAAGAGGAAATCTAGGTGGAGGAAGCACCACAACCAACGGAAATGCTCGACCTAATACTCGGAGAAACCAAGGTCGACAGGCTAATGCTAACCAAAATACCAAGGCCAACGTAGGTGCTGGAAATCCGCCAGTAGATGCGGGGATGGTGTATTGGTTATTGGCTAATCTGTTGGAAGCTGGAGTTGCTGGTAATGTCGGAGGAGCTAATCCGGTAGTTCCGGTTGGATATAATTATGCTAAGATGAGTAGAGACTATGTTAGTCTGGGAGGAAAGCTGTTTGCTGGAACAAAAGATGCTGTTGAAGTAGAGAATTGCCGTTGAAATATGAAAGGATTTTTACAGACTTAGGCTTGAATGAAGGAGAGAAGAGAAGACTAGACTCTAGACAGTTGCAAGGGCTAACGCTTCATTGGTGGAACAGTGTGACGGCCGGAGTTGCGGAGGAAGAGTTGACTTGGGCTGACTTCAGGAGGAGGTTCGAGCATAGGTTCTTGTCTGAGGTTGCCAAGTTGGAACTAATGAGGAAGTTTATGGATCTTGTCCAAGGACAGATGTCCATGATCGAGTATGCTTCTAAGTTTGACGAGCTATCTCGATATGGTTATGCTTTGGTTGACACTAATGTCAGAAGGAATGTGAGATTCATTAGAAGTTTGAGGCCAGAGCTTGGCAGAATGGTTATGACTCATATTAGAGAGCCTTATCATTGATGGTGGAGATGGCCGTTTGCCATGAGGAGATGTTGCTATTTCAGCTAGGGAGAAGCTAGTTGAGTCCCAGGGTTTTCAAGGAAGAAAAAGGAAATTCTTTAAGAAGAAAGGAGCCCAGAAAGGGGAGGCCGCTAAGAAGGCGAAGGCTGATTTAGTGTGTTATAACTGTGATAAGAAGGGCCATTATGCCCACGAGTGCAGAACTAGTAAAGGAAAGAAGCCTGTTGAGAAGAAGAGTGTGAAATGCTTCAACTATGACCAAGTTGGGCATTATAAGAACCAGTGTCCAAAGCCAGTCAGGGCGGACAAAGGGAAGGTGTTTGCTATTGGACCACCATCTTCTTCTGAACCCACTGTGGCGGAGAAAGGGAAAACTGTGATGGAAGGTACGCTTTTGATTCAGAGTATACTTGTTAGGGTACTTTTTGATACCGGTGCATCGCATTCATTTATATCTCAGTATTTGGCTGATAGGTTAGGTATAGAACCCACATACCTTGTTACTTCCTTAAGGGTTGCGAATCCAATATGAGGGTATGCAACTCTTGGGATGAGATGTGACCAGTTAGAACTTGATTTGTTAGGCCATAAGTTTGTATGCAGTTTGTATGTTTTTGTTTTCGTAGATTTCGGGATCATCTTAGGTATGGATTGGTTGGGAGAGTATAAAGCTAGGATATTTTTACCAAGATCGGGAAATATCATTGAGACACCCAGATTGTCATAACCGAATCATTTTCTCAGTGGAAAAATCCAGTAAGAGTGTTTGTGCTTTGTTGAGTACCATGGAGGTTGGAAAAGAGCTTAGTCAGTTTCGGGTAGCTAGAGAGTTTGCAGATGTATTTGAGCCGATCACTGGACTACCCCCGAAACGAGCTGTTGAGTTTCCAATAGACCTTGTACCGGGAGCTGAACCTGTCAGTAGACCACCTAGCAGGATGACACCGAGAGAAATGAAGGAATTGAAGGCGCGGTTAGTGGATCTTGAGGGAAGGAATTTTATTAGACCAAGTAGTTCGCCTTGGGGGGCAGCTGCGGTGTTTGTGAAGAAACCAGATGGGTCGTTAAGGTTGTGCATTGACTATCGTAAGTCGAAGGAGAGGATGATCAAAAATAGGTAACCTCTCCAAGGATTGATGATCTATTTGATCAGTTGAGTGGAGCCAGAGTATTTTCCCAATTGGATTTGGCGACGGGGTTCCATTAGTTGAGAGTGGAGGAGGATAGCATTCCTTTGACTGCACTCCTAACTGGGTATGGTTCGCATGATTGGTTAGTAATGCCATTCGGATTGACGAATGCGCCTTCTTTCTTTGTTGATTTGATGGATCGGGTTTTCAGAGAGCACTTGGATAGGTTTGTGTTGGTGTTCATAGATGACATTTTGGTGTACTCTAAAGATGAAAGAGAGCATGAGATTCATCTTAAAGTGGTGTTGGAGACGCTAAGGCAGAATCAGCTGAAGACGAAGTTTTCCAAGTGTAATTTCTGGAAGAGAGAAGTTAAGTTTCTTGGTCATGTGGTTTCATAGGTAGGACTGTTAGTTGATCCAGTTAAGATTGAGGCGGTCAATAATTGGAAGAGACCAGAGACGGTAACTGAGATAAGGAGTTTTCTTGAACTTGCCGGCTATTATCGGAGATTCATTAAGGATTTCTCGCGGATAGCAGCGCCTTTGACTAAGTTGACCAGGAAGGACGTGAGGTTTGTTTGGTCCGACAAATGTGAGGAAGCATTCCTTAAGTTAAAGCATTAGTTAACCAATGTGCCAGTGTTAGTAGTTCTGGATGGTAATCAAGGGTTGGTAGTATACACTGATGCATGTGGGACTGGATTGGGAGCAGTATTGATGCAGAAGGGCAAAGTTATTGCTTATGCATCTAGGCAGCTTAGACCGCATGAAATTATATATCCTACTCATGACTTGGAGTTGGCTGCGGTGATTTTTGCCTTGAAGATTTGGAGGCATTATCTTTTGGGAGAGAGATTTGAGTTGTATACCGATCATAAGTCATTAAAGTATTTATTATCTCAGAAGGAGTTTAAAATGAGACAGTAGAGGTGACTGGAGTTTTTGGATGCTTATGATTTCGGTATAGAGTATACTCCGGGAAAAGGAAATAAGGTAGCAGATGCTCTTAGTAGAAAACATCAGAATGTGGTGTTAGCAATGTTGGCAGAATGGAAGGATCTAGAATCTTTAGCCAGTTGTAGGGTGCAATTGAGATCTACTGCTAGTTCTAGTAAGGGTACTACCATGTTGTCTTGTTTAGAAGTGTGACCAGTGCTGATTGAGAATATAGCTTCTAAGCAGAGAGAAGATCCAGTTTTAGCCGAGATGATTAGAAAGCTTGAGGTCGAATTAGAGATTGATGACCTAAAGAATTTTTACCTTGATCAAAGAGGATGGTTGAGAAGAAGGGACGGTTATGTGTTCCAGGTGTAGAGAACTTAAGGAGAGAAGTTCTAGAAGAGTGTCATCAATCAAAGTGTACGATTCATCTTAGAGGAACCAAAATGTATCAAGATATGAAGAGGAGCTTTTATTGGGAAGGTATGAAGAGGGATGTTGGCTTGTGGGTCAGGCAGTGTATTAACTGTTAATAAGTGAAAGCCAAACATCAAAAGCCAAGTCGGTTACTTCAGCCTTTAGATATTCCAGTTTGGAAGAGGGATTCGATATCAGTGGATTTTATAGACGGGTTACCAAGGACAAATAAGAGAAATGAAAGCATACGGGTTTTGTGGACAGGTTGACCAAGAGTGCCCATTTCATTCCGGTAAAGTCAACCAAGATGGCACCTGTTTTAGCAAAGTTGTTCATGAAGAACATAGTTAGACTTCATGGGATTCCTATAAGCATAGTTAGCGACAGAGATGCATTCTTCACTAGCGAATTTTGGAGGTGTCTGCAAGAGGTCTTAGGTACCAAGCTCAAGATGAGTACAACTTATCAACCATAAATGGATGGGTAGATAGAGAGAGTCAATAAGGTACTCAAAGGTTTGTTGAGGGCTTGTCTACTGGACTTTGGTGGATCTTGGGAAAATCACCTACATCTGATCGAGTTTCCTATAACAATAGTTATCAGACTAGTATAGGAATGGCGCCTTTTGAAGCTTTGTATGGAAGACCATACCGATCGTCAGCATGTTGGTTAGAGACCGGAGACAGATTGGTTTTAGGTCCAGATTTGGTAAGAGAGGGATCAAAAAAGATTGAGTTAATCGGAGGACGGATGAAGGAAGCTCAATCCAGGTAAAAGAGTTACGCAGATAAAAGGTGTAATGACTTAGAGTTCTCAGTAGGAGATAAGGTTTTCATTAAAGTATTACCGACGAAGGGTGTGGTACGATTTGAAAAGTCGGGAAAGTTGGCCCCGAGGTACGTTAGTCCATTTCAGATCATAGAAAGGATTGGAGAGCTCGCATACAAAATAGATTTGCCGAGAAATTTGACAGGTGTTCATGATGTATTCCATGTGTCTCATCTTCGTAAGTATGTGTATGATCCAAAGGCTACTATTCCACAGACAGAGTTGGAGGACTTGGTAGTAGAGCATGATTTGACTTTAGTTAGACAACCAGTTCGGGTTGTAGCGAGAGATGAGAAAAGATTGAGGACCAAGACAGTCAAATTGGTGAAGGATCAGTGGAGCAACAACGAGAAAGACTGTACTTGGGAGACGGAGGATATGATTTGAGAGGCTTATCCTGATCTATTTTGATGGTATGTCTATAGTAGATTTACATAGATTGGTTGCTAGGAGATGTTACAGATAATTGTTATGTTTGCTAGTTAGTCCTTACTGAATTTCGAGGAGGTAATTCTTTAAGGAGGGGAGCCTGTAACACCCCTAATTTTATTGACATTATTCAGAAGATTTAATTAGAACAAACTAAATAGAATAATGTAGATAAGAAGATTAAGGTTGATTAATAAACTAGGTGGTCGTGCTTAATTAAATCAAATGAACTTATATAAATGGTTAGGATATTAAACACAAGGGCATTAGGATAATTAGTCGCCCATATTTCCCACCCTTACACTATCCCTTTAGTCATACACGTTCATTTTATCTCAAACAAAATTTTAAACGTAAGAAGCAAGCAAGGCCGACCATTAGAAGAGAACAAAAAATCTACTAAAAGCTAGGATTCAAGTTAGAAGGAATCAATCTCAATCATACTTCAATTTCCTTATCCAATCTAAGCTAGGATAAATCTGTTTTATGATATGTTGAACGATGATATGCTTGATTTTAATTTATATGTGTTTAAACAAGGTTGTTTAATAAGAGATATACACGGTTTTAGGGTAAAACCGAGATGAAGTGATTTTTAAATGCCATGGGAAAATTTTATGTTATAGAAAACATGATTTTGGAGATGGGTTTAATTCTCGTAATTTTCTGAGTTTATATAGATTTTATACGAATTTTCTAGTGAAGAAAATGATTTATTGGGTTATTAATTATTTACGACAAAAGTAATGATTATTTGGGTTTGAAATTTTTATATGTCAAAAAACATATTAAAATAGATTTTCTAGGATTTTTCTAGATTTTTCATAAGTGTTTAGTTGAATATATAAAATTATTTAAGGTATGGGACTTAAATGTTTTATATATTTAATTAAGGAGAAGGGACATTTTATAAAATAAAATTATTATTTAAATCTAAATGTACTGGCAGCATTTTCTGAAAAGAAATTATTAACAAATGAGAATTTTATAAACCAAGGCAGGTTACTTGAAAAGTTAACCTTTTTAAGTTAAAAACAAAGAAATCATACTTTTAGCATGTTCAGCCTTTTACAGTATTAAATCTTCCGACCCAGACCTCTCGACGGTCGAAAGGTTATACCTTTCGACAAGGTCAAACCAATGCATATGGTATCAAGCACTTTGGTACTTAATGAATAGGACAAGGTCAAAGGGTTCATAGTCGAAAGGTTGATGGCCAAAGAGGTTCGGGTATGTTTGTTTTATAAATTAAAGCTTTCACCTGTTTTGCTTTCGAATTAGAGCTTTCGACTTGGTTGCTTTCAACTCGGTCAAATGTTTAAAAGAAAGGTTTTAAACCTTTCGACAAAGTCGAAAGGTTATTGCTGCTTTACTTCTATTTTGTTTTGAAACCTTCAGACACAGTCAAAAGGTTACTGGCACTTAGCATTGTTTTGTTTTGATCCTTTCGACATAGTCGAAAGGTTATAGCCGCTTTTTCCAAACCTTTGGAAGTCATTGCTTTCAACAAAGATGAAAGGTTTGCTTGTTTTAAAAACCAACCGCTTCTCCCATTTATTTCGAAAGGTATCAAAGCCTTCGACTTAGATGATTTGCCTTTGTTTTATAATTGAAATGTAACCCAAGCTTTCAAAGGAGTTGCTTTAAAAAGGCGGAGGTCTATTGTTTTAAATGAAATGTTTTAATGCTTTCGTAGCAGACCTTCCAACAAGGTCGAAAGGTTGCTTCCAGTGTAGTCGGAAGGTTTTAAAAGAGGACCTTCCACATATTTTAACTTGAACTCAGTAAGTTTTCGAAAGGTTTATATTTTAAGAGTTGAATGCTTTCGAAAGGTTTGAATTGCTGAATGGTTTTGAAAGGTTTGATTCGAAAGGTTGTTTTGAAGACCTTTCGACAAGGTCGAAAGGTTTGGCTTTAAAAGATTTGAAAACCCATACTCTAATTTTTAAAGGAGAACCCACGACTTATAGGAGTTGTCAGGGTTTTAAGTATGTAATTTTGAAGAAGTATTACCTTGATAAAAATATAAGTTAAAGGTGTAAACAATGTTTTATGAGATATATTTCAGGGACCTTAAACCCACAGGAGTGGTATTGTTAATTAATGTTTTACTTCTACAAATATGAGTATATTCGCATGATAATCCATAACTGTACTTTGGGGAAAAAGGGGTAGAAGAACCAGTAGGTTAACTCAAATAGTGAATATAAATTACTTAAACTCCTGAATGAGTAGAATTGCATCCATGGAGTCAAGGTGACTTAAAATATAGGACACCTAAACTTTGTAGTTATTGGAGGTAAACCAAAAGGTTCATAGTAAACCCAAGAAAACTATGATAAGGTAGTTATTGGAGATAAACCAAAAGGTTTATAATAAACCTATGAAAACTATGATAAGGTAGTATTGGTGCATACCAAAAGGTTCATAGTTAACCAATGAAAACTATCCATAAGGACAGTTGGCAAGGGCTAATTGTTTGTAGTGAACTCATGAAAACTATATCCGGATTAAGAATGGACATCAGTCAATAGGTTTCTAGTCAACCCATGAAAACTAGGATAAGTAAGTGGCCAATGGAAGTATTAGTAGGTTCCTAGTCAACCCATGAAAACTAGGATGTGCAGTGAGTTACTGGATAAGTCCATAGGTTCTTAGTCAACCCATTAAAACTAGGATAAGGTGATTAGTTATTGGAATGACCAATAGGTTCAGGGGATCCATGGATTAATTAAGTTAACTGGCAGGATCCTATGAAAACTATGAATAGGACAGGGTGTCTATTAGTTTTAACAAGGTTATTAGTAAACCCATGAAAACTAAAAAGGTTAATAGTGACCCAAGAAACTATAATATTGACAGGGTGTCATATTAAGCTAGGAATGGGGAAAATCTTTTTTATTTCAAGTATGCATATCATCATAATGTTTTGAAATGTATGTTTTAACCATTGTGGATGTAGGAGCACAGAATTTGGTTTTATAAAGGTTTTAGGATACTAGTGAGGAGAAAACCCGTTCCGCTAAGTGGCATGGTCTCACTTGATATCTAAAAGGATTGAGAGGTTAGATTATTATTCATACCAGACTTTATGTCTGACTCGAAGTTTTTGTTTTCCCCTTAAACTCTCGGGTACTCAATTTAGTTTGAGTAGTTCGAGATTTAAGGTTCTTAGGTTTTCTCCTTTGACGAATAAAGCTTCTGGAGGCGTGCAGAAGGCAGATAGATAATTAGAGTTTTTCTTTCCGCTATGTATTTTGTTGTAAAGGCAGATTTATTAGCCTTACTATATTCTCTGATTAACTAAGGGGGCATTTTCATATGTCGCTCTTGGCGTATTTGTAATAATTATATTTTGCTGAACGTGGTTAACGTAATTTGGGGAGTATGTAATGTACATAAATGTTTTGATTTGAATGTGGAAATATGTTTTTGTGATCTGTGTATCAATGTATCTAACACCGCCGTATTTGGTCACCAAAGATTAATAACCATGGATGACTGCAGCATCCGTAGCCGTTAGTTTTGGGCCTCCAAGTAGGGGGATGTCACATTTTCAATATATGGTTTATATATTTTTATCTAGGGGAAGGATGATTTGCTGGACTGAGTTGCTTAGATGGGCTTCCAGTAGAGCGAATGCATTATTTTGTTGGCGATTTTCCATAGAAAGCCATGATCTTTCTTTTAATAAAGTTTAAATGCTCACCTTGTCTCCTTTTGTCCCAGTAAATCTCTTTCTATAGTAGCATGACCTTGCCTTAATAATGCATTATACCATCAACTCGGTCATCATTTGTGGTGGTTATTTCCCCTTCAAACTTAATCAATTACTTAACTTTCTTACCTTTTGGAGAATATCTGGTCCTTTTGGAGGGGGATAAGGTGATTCTAATATAAGATGAAGCATCGTCCGATGACGACATTGTTCTTAAAAATATTGATATTCAAAAATTATAATTTGTTATTGTGTTTTAAAACCTTATTATGATTTTATATATGTAAGCATTTACTAAAAATAGGTATTCAAAATTATTGGCTGGAAAATTAATACCATACGATATTTATGAAATTTATTTTAATAGAAAATTCATATATAGTTACCAAAGAGTTTTTAGTAAAGAAATACGAGTCAAACGTATTTTCAAAAAATATTTTTCCAAGGTATTTGTAAAAAAAATTGTTTTACAAAAACAATTTGATATTTATTATGAAACTAGTGTAAGTACTATAAAATCAATTCGTTTGATGAACAAATTCCTAAATCCCTTTGTAATTTCAAAAAAGTGGATTCACAAAGAGGCCTAACGAATATATCGGCAAATTGCCTTTTGGCATTAACGAATTCTAGAGAAATAGTGCTTCTTTCTACGTTATCGTGAAGAAAATTATGCGAATATCAATACCTTTAGTTCGAAAGTGATTAGTAGGATTTTTGATAAGTTAATGCACTTATATTATCACAATATATTGAAAAATTAGTAATTATTTTTCCAAAGCATCTTAGAGTTTTTTTTTGCATGTATATCAATTGTGCACATGCATAGGCAGCTGAGATATATTCAGCTTCACAAGTCGATAGTGAAACACGATTTTGTTTCTTACTAAACCACGATACTAGAGATTGGCCGATAAAATGACAAGTGCCACTAGCAGTCTTTTAATCCGTTTTGCAACCACCAAAATTAGCATCATTATTAGAGATTAATTCTAAAGAGCTTCCCTTTAGATAAAAGAGCCTATAATCTTTAGTGTTGGTCAAATAACAAAAAATTCTTTTCATGGCTCGATGGTGTGATTCCTTGGGATGAGCTTGAAATCTAGAACATAAACAAACACTCACTATAATGTCAGGTCTACTAGCAATCAGGTAAAGTAGTGATCCTACCATACTAGAATATAATTTTTGATCGAAATCTTTTTCGGCTCTCATGCTTATCTAGATGCAAACTTGTGCTCATGGGAGTTGGTTAACTCGATGTGTTATCCATTCCAAATCATTTTGAGAACCCTCTACAATATTTTTCTTAATAGATAAAGATTCCATTTTCCAATTGTTTTATTTGTAGACCTAAGAAGAAATTTAATTCTCCCATATGTGACTTTTTGAATTAATTTTTTATAATATTCGCAAAGTCGTTGCATCGATTTTCATTTGTAGATTCGAATACTATATCATCTACATAAATTTGAATGACTAATATATCATCATTTTCCTTTTTAATAAATAATGAAGTATCTATTTTACCAATTTGAAAACCAGAGTTCATCAACTGATTTTTAAGTCTATCGTACCAAGCATAGAGTACTTGTTTTACACCATGTAATGCCTTCTTAAGTTTGAAAATATAATCAGGGTATTTTTCATGAAGAAATAATGATGGTTGTTCAACATAAACATTTTCTTTAATAAAGCCGTTTAAAAATACACTTTTGACATCCATTTAATATAATTTTAAATTATGGTGATATGAAAAGGTAAGTAATGTTCTTATAGCTTCTAATCAAGCTACATGAGCAAAAGTCTCTTCTAGTCGATTCCTTCTTCTTGATTATACCCTTGAGCTACTAATCTTGCTTTATTATGAATTATATTTCCATTTTCATTGGCTTTGTTTTTAAACACCCATTTAGTTCTGAAACGGATAGATCATCCGATACTAACACAAGTTCTCAAACTTTATTACATTTAATTCGGTTTAAGTACTCTTGCATTGCTAATATCCAAAAATCATCTGTAGCAGCTTCTTTATAATTTTTTGGTTCAACATTAGAAATAAACGCTATGTGACTTATTTAATTTAATCGAATTCTAGTTGTAACTATAGTGTTAATCTCTCCTATTATATTATCGATAGGACGATCTTTTAAAATTCTAGGGGTGATCTCAAAACATTATTGTCATTATTATGATTATTTTAATTTATATTATCATTATATTATTTTCAAGGACAAGAGTTTGATTGATTTTTGATATCTCCTCATCATCGTTCTCTCTTTTATTTTTGACATCTTAACCAAAAGTAATATGTAAGCTTTCTTTAATAGTATTGTTTTGTTTATTATAGACTCTATAAGCTTTGCTTCTTTTCGAATATCACATAAAGATTTCTTCATTAGCTTTCGGATCGAATTTGCCTAATTCTCCTTAGTGTTTAATATAAAACATTTAGAACTAAAATTTTGAAAGTAGGAGACTTTTGGTTTCTTTCAAAGAACATTTCATAACAAGTCTTTGTAGTCATTGGTTTTAATGATACACGATTAAGTACATTGCAAAAAGTAGCAATAGCTTCGACCTAAAATTCTTTGGTAAGTTACTACTACTGAAAAACGGCCGTGCACATTTTTGAAGAGTAATTTTTTCCTTTCAAGTAAACCATTTTGTTGTGGTGTGCGTGGAAAAGAGAAATTGGGACTAATACCCTCTTTGTTACAAATTTTTTCAAATAATTCATTCTTAAACTCTCCACCATGGTCACTTCATATTTTTTATTTTTAAATTTCTAGGACCCGTTTGGTATATTTTGTATTTTGGGTTTTAAGTTTTCAACATTAATTACCAAATATGAAAAGAGTGGAGGAACGACGGAAGGGGTGGAAGAAAGATGAAGGGAATGACGGAGTGGATGGAGGGACGGAAGGATGAATTGTTTCTCATGCTTCCGTTATTTCCCAAAACATGAAAAATAAAACTAAGTTTTTTTCTATTTTGTATGTTAATTTCGTTTTCTAAATTGGTTGTTTTCCATAATTTACATGCATCGTGTGCGTTTTTGTATGGACAAAAATCCAAAACTAAAAACCATAAACCAACCGCAGCCTTACATTTTGAATTCTGTTTGCAAAAATCTTGAACATTTCAAAAGAATCACTTTTGTGTTTCAAAAAGATAGTATAAGTAAACCATGAATAATCATCAAAAATAAAAAGAATATGCTTATTATGATTTATTGATAGTACTTGAGTAGGACCGAATAAATCTAAATGGAGTAGTCTTAGCAGTTGATTTGATGATATTTCCATTTTGAATTTAAAAGAGCTTTTCTTTAAATTTCCATATTGACATACATCGCATAGGTTTTTAACTTCAAAATTTATTTTTAGCAATCCACTAACTAGTTCATTCTTAGCTAATTTGTCAGTATATTTAAAGTTAAGTTATAAAATCGTTTTTGTCAAAGCCATGGATCATTGTGATTGGCGATTAGACACAGGTCATTATCATGTTTAATATTCATATTTAAAATATAAATATTTCGTGTTCTTATTACTTCGAATCAAAATTTTATTTTAATCAAAAAATATTGCATTTATCCTTTTCAAAATCTATTTTGAATCCATTATCACATAAATGACTTATACTTAAAAGGTTTTGTTTTAAGTTTTCTCCTAATAACAGTTTAGAAACTATAGGTGAGGTAGATATACCGACATTGATGTTGTCCCCAATTCCAATTACGAATCCCTTTGAGTTTTCTTCGAATGTCATGGTACCTCCATTGATATATTATATTTAATAACATATTTGCAATGCCTGTCATATGTTTGGAGCATCTACTATCGCGTATCCCTTTCTCCTTGTTTTTAGTTTTGTTTTTTGGTACCTGCAAAAGAATAGAAATTTCATTGGTAACCACTCCCTACGTTAGGGTCCTACATGTTAGTAGAAGAAGATAGCTGTACCCAAGAGGGTTTGGAACCTTTAGAAAAATAATTATCATTATAGACAATATTTACAAAATAATCATCTTTACATTTCTGCCTAATAAATTTATTATTAGTTTTAGAAATCCAAATTTGTAAGATTTTTGAATTTGAATTACTAGATTTAGCACTATCCTTGGACTTCTTGAGCTTATTATACAAAGTAATATATTTTTTGTGACTTTGTTTAGTGTAACGACCCGATATTTTCAACCATTCGCATCCATTATAAGTGTATAGGTAGACACTCATGCCGGAGTTGAATTGCTCAAAATACCGCATTGTAATTAAAATTTGGCAAATCTCAGAATATACAGTAAATAAATATAATCACAGATCACAGACACAGAGTAAAATAATGCAGCGGAAGTAAAAGAAATAGTAGTTCATGAAGCTACTATATAAATATATCAGAGTACATAAGATACAATAGAAGAAATAGAGTACAACAGAAGTATAAATAAGATAACCAAGTACAAGCTGAACAGAGCAACATAACTGAAGTAGATAGAACAAGACTAGCAGATAATCTCCAGCGATTCAAATCTCCAGAAGGTGGAAATCCAAATCTGTGAATAACTCAGGCTGACCCGAGCGTAAAGAAAAACACAAAACACTCGAGTCAGGACAATATATACTTATATAATATAAACCAACTCAAGTGAACTGTAGTAAAGGTACAAGTAACTTAGAAGATGCTTGGGACCGCCCATCCTCTAAGGATCCGTTAAAATATCTACTATGTAGTAATATTCGCTATTATAATAGTGTCTAAATAAGTAAAGTATAATCATATAGAAAATAGCGTTAAGGGGATGGAGAACCTTAACGCGGTCGGATCTTAAAATCATGATCGTAGTAAAGCTCGATATGGTAGGTGACACGGCACAACTAGGCAATGCCAGGGTAGAAATACCAATTACGCACACGGACTGATGGATACGCATAGCAGCCACTACCGTTCCACCTCGAACAACACTCCCAAATCGAAGGATGGCCATCTAATCAATCACAAGTAAGAGTATAATATCGAAGAAATGTGTCCGAGAAGAGGTGCTACCTCACTGGTCCGAGATCGCTCCTGTTTTAGCCACCTTATGCCAACTCACGGGAGTTGGGTCCACGTAACATACCTTAAGAACGTCGCCACCATCCTACTTCATTCTGGAATCTCCACCGCGTACACGGTTGTCAAAGTGGTTTACGGTATCGACAGAGAGTATGTCCATATCCGATCCCGGTCTCTTTGCCAACCAATCGTTATTATAACCCGTGGTTATAACTTTTAAAAACAATACTTTACTTCAAAATAAAATATCATTTCAAACCATATCTTTATCGAAATAAAGATTAAATCAATTCCAAACCATTTCCATATATTTTAAATTTTCATATCATTTCAAAACTTCATTTCAAATCATTTTAATATAATAAAATATCACATCCTTACAAACTTCATTTCAAATCATTTTAATAAAATAAAATATCCTATCAGTTCAAATCCAAATATTCAACTTTAAATACCTTTTAAATTCAAAGATATCGTTCATTTACTATCATTTCAAATCACCTTTAAATAGTTTATATTCCAATCAAAATAATTCATTTAAACCTTTTAAAAGTGTAATTATTATAATTTCAAATCAAGTATTCAATTTCCAAAGTTTCAAACCATTCTGAGTTCGTTTACTAAGTCAAAAACCCTAATTATTAAAATTTCAGCATTTCACAGCATTTAAAAACAACTGCTATAAGTTATATTTGAAAACATTTTTAATTCAGCAAAGACAGCACTTAAAAATGCTGTTAAAACTCAGTTTTAGTTGAATTATAGTTCAAAACAGAAAAGACAGCATTTCAGAAGTGCTGCGGTAGTTCAGATTTCAAAACAAGGGTTAAATTTGGTTTCAGCAAAGACTGCAGACCATTATAGCATTTTCAGAGAATGCTATAATAGACCTGAGTTCAATATTAGCCTATAAGTTCAACTACAGCAACTACAGCATTCCAGAAATGCTGTAATAGCTCTTTTTACACAATTTTAGTTCAAAACAGAATCTATAGCATTTCTGAATGCTATTAAAAGTTAATTTCAGGTGTTAGTGTATTTCCAGCAATTAAATAACTTTAATTTAAAACACATAAACATTTTAAAAAAATCATATTTTAACATTTAAAATGTTCATTTACATATTATTTAACATATATCTTTTCACAATAAATTTCTTATAATCAAATCCAATTTCAACAATTTACTTAATAAATTTAAGTGTAAAAGTGTCCAATTCTTCACCTTTCAACTAATAAACTCAACACTTCAAATTTAAATTACCATTTCACAATTTAATTGAATTTCCAATTTTATTTAATTAACTTAAACCTTTAATTAAAACCAAATTTCACATTTCCAAGTCAAGTTATATTTTAAAAGATCACTTTTAAACATTCATTTATTTAACCACTTAAATTCATAGAAAAATCAATAATACTTTAATAAATCACTTAAATTCAAATTTAATCAAATTATCATATTTACCATTTCCAAATAAAATTTAATATCCATTTTATTTATACAACTTAAATATCATTTTTAACCAAATTCCAAATTTCCAACTTAAGTTATATTTCAAAAATCCAGTTAAACCATTCATTAATTACATTTTTAACACATAGAAAAATCATAATTTCTTTATTTTAAAACATTTCAAAATCTATTTAAATCAAATTTCATAAATTTATAATTTTTAAAATACTTAAAAATATCCAAAACACTTTATAAAATAACCACGGGCCTGTATATAATTTTCTAACTTAGGTCAAGTGATACAGATATGTATCATTTCAATCCGCAGTTAAAAAAAGAAAAATCCGGGTTCTATCATTTCAAACCCGTAATCCCAAGTTAAAATAATTTAAATAAAAATCGTTCAGGCCTATCATTTCAGCCCATAACGATTTTTCCCTATTCTAAAGTCCGTTCGGGTATGTATCATTTCAACCCATAGTGATTCTAATCTACAGGGAACTTGTAGTGTGATAACAGATATAAATAACAGAATAACATTAAATAACAGTAACATATGATATATGTAACGACCCGTAAATTTCAACTGTTTTAATAACGTTATTAATTGAAATTTTGCGAAATTTTAAACGATAAAATTTTGAAATATAAATTTGATATTTGGAATGCGTCTAGTTAAACATAGCAACTGGTAAATTTTCGTCCGAAAATATGAAAGTTTATTTCGCGCGTAAATTCACTTCAATTTAATCAGTTAAAAAGCAATGAAAATAAAATCTTTTCGGAACCTAAATATTTTTACATAGAAAAATTCTAAACCATCTTCCGAGCAAGATGTCAATTTGTCGTTTTTCAAAATTCGGACATCTTTGGATCCGTCGATCTTATTTTTCTGCGTTTTTGTTGCATTTTCCGCTAGTAGAAAATTCAAAATTTTAAAATTCAATTGTAACACTGATATCTGTATACCGTTTTGATCATCCTATCGTGCTGATCTCTGCGGTATATTCATTTCTGCAGTCGGAGTCCAGTACGTCGTGGAAACATGAAAAGGTTCGCCATATCGGTACCCGTTCGTATTCTTTTGTTTCCCTATATCTCTTCGTTATCCCCGAGACAACCAAACAGCTTTTTCTTTTAATAAATTACTGAATTCAATTTTTGACTATCCGTTCACTTTCATTTATTGATGCAGTTCGAAAATATAAAAAGAAATGAAGCGTGCAGTGCCTATTCAATTTTCTCATTGTCTGTTGTTTTGAAAGAACTACACATCTCCCCACTTGGTTCTCTTCATTTCTTTCTACCCATTATCTTTACACCTTTCTGCTCTTGGCCTTGACATAGCCCTTGCATCTCCAAAGTGCCGCCTACCCAGTCTCCAGACATGGCCTACCGACACCCTACATATATGTGAATGCTTCCCCTACCACCGCAATTCCACCCTTCCTCCACTGCCACGGCCATGCCACCGCCCTCCTCCATCACTGCTGCCCTTCTGGCGAACTTCACCACCGCCCCTTCTTCCTCGTATTTCTCCACGCCACGAACGTACCTTCACCGTTGCCTCACCCTTCGCAGCCAACCCCTGCCTCACCTCCTCTATCTCGAGCCATAGCAGCATAGTCGAACCCATACCACTGACCTCCGCCTTCACCCCATACCAAGCACACAACCACCTGCTCATCATCCCACCCTGACTGCCACATCATCCAATGCCCAAGCCTCTTCACGTCCGCCACCACCTCTCGCCTCAAACCCACATATGCCATCCCTCAGCCACCTACACCAAACGCAGCCGAGACCCCCTCCATTTTCCCACAGCCGAGAACCCTCAACAGCTCCAACATCGTCCCTAAACCCAACCAACCTTCTCCGCTCGCCTGCAACAGCCGACGCGCCGCCTCCCCACCATCATCCGCTGCTCGCACACAGACCGTCATCGCTCCGACCCGCCTCCGCCTGTAAAGCCATCTTCCGGCCTTCCCATTGCTTTTCCGACCTTCACCTTGTCCAGCCGAGACCTGCCATAGTTCGGCCACTAAGCCTCCATGCGCGAAACCGTTGTGACGAAGCCTCCTCTTCAAAATGATACCATTCCATATTCAGATCGCGACATGCCATTTCTTCCGCGCCAAAATAGCCCTGACTTCGGCACCACCGAACCCCAAGCTTGCTGCCGAGCTTTCCTTGGCCCCGAGTTCGTACCTCGCCCTGCCCTCTCTTCAGATGGCTTCGGTTTCCCTTGCTCATTCCTGTTGACCCAGAGCATAACCATTGCGTGCTAGTGCTCCTTCCCGTCTTGCTCGAAGCCACATTTCGTGTGCATGACTTTTCATGCTGTAGCCGTGAGCTTATTGTAAGTGCATGTCTACTCCCATACAAATATATATTGTTTATAATATATATAGGTTTTAGATATATATAGTACGTTAAGAAGTTATATATATATATAGATTTCGACTGGTACTGGGTAGTATATATATATGTATATCTGTTAGTTATTATAAATCTTGCGTGAGAGATAACATATATCTAGGAATATTCATATATATATATATGTTGTATACATTGTTTATAAAGTATATAAGTTTTGTATGATGAATATTGGTTAGCTTCAGTTACGTTAGTATCTTTAAAGTTGGATGTTGTGATAGCTTTAATTTATGTTCATACCTTTTAAAATAAATTTTGAAATAACTTTTGTATATACATGATTTAATTATTCCCTTTGGAGATGCTGATGTGAATAAATGTGTTTTATAAGTCTATATAAGCTGCTGGGTTATATAGTTATTACAAGAAAGCAAGTTTTGGGGTTTACAATAAGTGTTGATTTTATAATATATAATGTATAAAAGTATGTAGGTGAATATAATATGTTTCTGGTTATATAAATTTGGACTTTTATGACATACACATTGCCTTAAGTATGTATGTAAGTTGGGTAATGTAAAAGTCATATTAACACATATATATATAGTATATGGGAGGTTTGGTAGTTTAAAATAGGTGTATATATATATTTAATTTAATGAATATTTGAAAATTGAATATGATTTTATATATATATATATAATTTTGCATGTATATCTAAATCAATTCACTCATATCACCGATCTTCATCGATCCAGTCCTGACTTGATTTCATCAATTCCTATTTATTAGTGTTCATCGAATTCGTGCCAATCTTACCTTACTTTGGAGTTCGTGCTTGGATTCATAACTCACCTCAGTCTCGTTCATCTCTAGCCTCGAAAGGTGAGCACTCACTCACGATTAACGTTCTTTTATTTATTAAATTTGATTTCAATTGAAACGACAATTGAAATATTGCTGCTGTTAGTTATTTATACTGTTATTGATGTTATTACCTGTATCAGTTCACATGTGACATCTGACACCATTATCTGTAAGTATGTGATGATAACCCAGTTTGATTGATAATTAATTGATTGTTTGTCGTTACATTTGACGTTAAATTGTTATTGTTTAAAATGATAAATAAAAACGTAGTGAATTTGATATAGGATAAAATTGATATATGTGCTAAATTTGATTTGTTAAAAAGTTGTATAATATGACCCTTAAATGTTAAACAAAGTGACACGTAGAAATGGCGTTAATTACACCTTGAACCATTTAAATGTATGTTGTTAAATTGATGATGTATGAAATTGTAAGTTGAATGACAAGTGAAAACCGTAATGTAATAATCTTTAATCTACATGAAATGATAGTGTAGATTCTAGAAATAATTATATTAATTTGCACAAATAACAATGCGAATTAATACGATTATTTCGGGATTATTTGAATTGATTATTGGATTTTATTGTTCGTTGTTATTGCTTGTTTATTTACTTTGACACCATCCCAGTTATCACACTGCAAGTTCCCTTTGATATGTTTTGATTTTGAATTGAATTGGAATCGGGTTGAAATGATAAATACCCAAATTGAATTTTTACCTAGGATAGGAAATTAAATAAAAACCCGATTGGTCAATAACTTGATTTAAAAATAAAACGAAGATTTTATTTGAATAAATAATATGGTTTTGAAATGAAGTTGAAATTTGAATTTTAATGAAAGGAAAATGTTAATATTTAATAATCTGAAACAAAATATTAACAATGTAATTGAGGAAAGAATGTTGTTAAATTTGAGAAATGATTGGATTAAATTTTGAAATGATTTAATAATTAAGTTTGAAATTATTAACTTTGAAATGATTTAAATAATTAAGTTTGAAATTATAATTAAGTTTGAAATTATTAAACTCTGAAATTATTTAATAATTAAGTTTTGAATTATTTAATAATGAATTATTAAATGATTAAATTGAATTGAAATTCTTTAATAAGAAAAAAATTGAACTTTTGAATAAGTGGATTTTACTTCGTAATAATTGAAATTGAGTTTCTTTATTAATTAAGTTTTGGAAAATTATTTAAGGAAGTAAATAAGTGAAATTGGATTTCTTCAACAAAAATGAAATGTGATATTTTGGAATTAATGTAAGGCTTGTAATTGGAGAATTGATTTGACGAATTTAGTTTAATTCAAAATTGTAAGTTTTGTTTTAATGAAGTTGAATTTAAGAATTGATTTAATGAATTGGAAATTTAATAGAATTATTTTGAATGATAAAATTTACTAAACGAATATTGAATGGAATCGATAAATGAATGTAAATTGATTTGAATGTTAAAACTAAATTGATTCTAATGATTTCGGAATGAAACTTTTGTACGAACTTGAATCAATATTTGAAGTGTTTTCAATATAAAGATTGAAATTGAATTATGAGATTTTGTAATGGTAACTTGGAAGTTTTGAAACGAAAATTTTGGAAATTGATTTCGAAAGACAAATGAAATGTTGATTTACGAATTGAAATTGAAATTGAAATTGAAATTGATTTGGTTTTTGAAATATATAAACGACCAATCGGTGTAATAATTACAAAAGTTATTAAAGAGACCGGAATTCGGTTATGAGTATACTCTCTATCTAAACCGAAAACCACTTTAATAACTATGCGCGGAGTGATGATCCAGAATGAAGTGGTTGGAATGATGTACGTGTTGACTGGAGAAAGAGAACGATAATGGATAGCCTTGACACTTGTGTCAAATTGGAAATGACTAAAACAGGAGTTGTGCCGGGCCAATGGAGGATTGATACCTCAAGTGGACACACTTCTTCGAACTACTTATACTTGTTGTCGATTGGTGCACCCTTGATTTTGGGAGTGTTGTCTCACGGTGTTGCGGGCGCTGCGGCGTTGCGTTCTCACCAGTCCGGATCAGGCGAACGGTAGTATCACTACCTTGGGTATTGCCTCATGTGCCTTGTCATACTTGTATTCCATTTATGCGCGACCACTACGAATTTGTTTTGTACCTTGAGTATATGGATTGCCCTCTGGTGACTTCCGGTTTTGGGGAAACTACGGTCTTGTATATGCTTGTGGGAATAAAAATGTGTTAAGGGTGGAATGGGCCATGACTTAACGCTATTTTGATATCTTTATATTACTGATAGACATTATCTACTTATCGTACACTACTACATAGTAGATAGTTTAACGGATCCTTAAAGGATGGTTATTCCAAACATCCTTTGAGTTACTTGTATTTCAATTGCTATTTCACTTGAGTTGGATTTATTAATATAAGAATGTTAATCCTGACTCGAGTGTCTTGTGTTTTTGCTTTACGCTCGGGTCAGACTGAGTGGTTCAGCTTTCGAGACTCACCTTTGGAGTTGGAGCTTCGCTTGGAGATCCAGCTATCTATCCAGCTTTCAGATATTCGATGATTCCAGTGATGCATTCTGATTTGTACCTGATGTATCGTATTACTCTTCTGTTGTAAACTCTGATGTATTTTATATATTCATATAGTAGCTTCATGAACTACTATCTCTTTTATTTCCGCTGCAATTATTACTCTGTGTCTGTGATCTGTGATTATATTTATTTACTGTATATGTTCAGTTTTGCCAAATTTAAATTAACAACGCGGTATTTTGAGCAATTCAACTCCGGCATGAGTGTCTACCTGTACACTTATAATGGATGCGAATGGTCCAAAATGGCGGGTCGTTACAGTTGGTATCAGAGCTTTGGTAGCTCTAGGCAAAACTTAACATATAGGGTAAATGTATTTACAGAATCACTCTCATTCGAGTTTCAATCTCTTCCTTTTGACTCGATTCTTTCGAATTTTGGAACATTCTTTCGCTTCCGAAATTCATTCGTGTCCCTCACTATTCGAATTCTTTCAATTTTGGAGCACCCCATAACTCCATTTTGAATGATATCTATAATAGATCGGCGGTCTCGCCAAACTTCGAATGATTCGGAAAGGGGTGAAACTCCTTTACAATAGGCATTGATTTACCGGAGATTTCTGTATCCTCGGTTTACGATGCTATCTATTCCCTGCTATACCTGAAGTCCATCTCTTGAGATCGAGTGTTGATTTACCTCGGAATTCAGCATCGATCCTATTCTTGAAGTTACGGACAACCGGTTAAGGTTGCCCGTGAATTAAATAAACTTACCCATCTCCCAATTCTGTTATTGAATCATCTTATCTTTTCTTTCGAATTTGTCTTCGAATCAGAATTCTCTTTGATCTGAGTCCATCAAATTTGAGTCTCTATCCTTGCTTTGAATTCATTCCTGTATCGTCGAGCAAAGAAATGTATTTGTAAATATATATTAAAATGTTTTATATATGGTGTTGTTTGAGTTGTTGATGTGATTTGGGTTTCCGATCGATTCGTCTGATCAGCGCTATCGATAGGATTTCCAAAACACTTGAACAGAACAAACTGACACAATGTTGTTTTCAAATTTGATAAACAAATAGTTTTGAATGATTATATTATAAATATATAAGTAAAATTTTCTGAAATTTAATAAGCTAATTAAATTGGTTGTTGAAATGATAATAATTGATTATCACTTATTGTTCTATAAATGAATTTTAAACATGGGTTATAAACTGATTTGAAATTTAAAGAAATTTAACATTTGGAATTTAATTTCCAGTGATTTCAAGCTTTGGTTTTTAAAATTTTAAAGTATATATTATTGAAAGTATTTTCGAATAGAAATCATTTCAAAGAATTTTTAAAATATTGAAATCAGTGCTCTTCTCTATGTCGCTGGAAAATAATTTCGGTGATGGCGGCCGCATCATCGACGTTCATTTTCGAGTTTCGAAGTGGAGATACTATTCTGTAGCTTTGCTACAATTTTGTTTTGAGAAAAATATATTTTGATTTGAATTTCGTCAGTATATTTTGATTCACAGATATATAGGTATCTTATTTTAAAATTTGATTTGATATAATATATTATACATATCTCTAAATTGTTTAAAGTTAATCGGAAAGCTAAATCTTAAATTTTGTTAAAGGATGATTTTAATTATAACCAAAATTTGGAATAAATATTTAAACTTGAATAATTGAATGGGAAAATTTTTATTTGTATATTGTTCAACTGCATTCTAATACAACTTACCTAAATCATTCAGAAGTTGAATATGTAATTGGATAATATATTAGATAAATTGAATTTCTAAATAAAATTTGAGTGTTTATAATAAATGTTATACACTAAATTTTGATTATAAAGATGTTAATAGAGTTAGACAGGATAATAAGTAAAACTCAGTTAATAATGAAATAATTTTGTTTTGAAAGAATTAATAAATTTGTTTTGAAAAATTGAAATTTGATCAACTTATGAAAATACCTTGAATTTAAAAGCAATTAGTAGATGTAAATTAATTTAAATCGAAACTTTTATGGTTTAAATTAATTTATATGAGATAAATACATGTGATTAGATATATTAAGTAGAATAAACTTAACAATAATTTGGAATTAAAGAATTTAATCTGTTGAAAATAAAATATGATTATAATAAAAGATTATTCAAATTTATGGTTTTAGAAATTGTAAATTTAGGATAATTGGATAGTAAGATAATGAATTTAGAAATAGTGAGATTGATTTTAGTGAAATCAAATGGATTAAATCAATTATTGAATATCAATTAATTTAAATTTGAATTTATATGGTTTAAAATTAATTGTTATTTTGTATATCAAATCTGTTTTTCTTTCTAGTTGTTTCTATTCTCCTACCTCGTTCCTTTTCGGGGACGAAAAGTTTTGAGTGGGGGAGAGTGTAACGACCCGTAAATTTCAACTGTTTTAATAACGTTATTAATTGAAATTTTGCGAAATTTTAAACGATAAAATTTTGAAATATAAATTTGATATTTGGAATGCGTCTAGTTAAATATAGCAACTGGTAAATTTTCGTCCGAAGATATGAAAGTTTATTTCGCGCGTAAATTCACTTCAATTTAATCATTTAAAAAGCAATGAAAATAAAATCTTTTCGGAACCTAAATATTTTTACATAGAAAAATTCTAAACCATCTTCCGAGCAAGATGTCAGTTTGTCGTTTTTCAAAATTCGGACATCTTTGGATCCGTCGATCTTATTTTTCTGCGTTTTTGTTGCATTTTCCGCTAGTAGAAAATTCAAAATTTTAAAATTCAATTGTAACACTGATATCTGTATACCGTTTTGATCATCCTATCGTGCTGATCTCTGCGGTATATTCATTTCTGCAGTCGGAGTCCAGTACGTCGTGGAAACATGAAAAGGTTCGCCATATCGGTACCCGTTCGTATTCTTTTGTTTCCCTATATCTCTTCGTTATCCCCGAGACAACCAAACAGCTTTTTCTTTTAATAAATTACTGAATTCAATTTTTGACTATCCGTTCACTTTCATTTATTGATGCAGTTCGAAAATATAAAAAGAAATGAAGCGTGCAGTGCCTATTCAATTTTCTCATTGTCTGTTGTTTTGAAAGAACTACACATCTCCCCACTTGGTTCTCTTCATTTCTTTCTACCCATTATCTTTACACCTTTCTGCTCTTGGCCTTGACATAGCCCTTGCATCTCCAAAGTGCCGCCTACCCAGTCTCCAGACATGGCCTACCGACACCCTACATATATGTGAATGCTTCCCCTACCACCGCAATTCCACCCTTCCTCCACTGCCACGGCCATGCCACCGCCCTCCTCCATCACTGCTGCCCTTCTGGCGAACTTCACCACCGCCCCTTCTTCCTCGTATTTCTCCACGCCACGAACGTACCTTCACCGTTGCCTCACCCTTCGCAGCCAACCCCTGCCTCACCTCCTCTGTCTCGAGCCATAGCAGCATAGTCGAACCCATACCACTGACCTCCGCCTTCACCCCATACCAAGCACACAACCACCTGCTCATCATCCCACCCTGACTGCCACATCATCCAATGCCCAAGCCTCTTCACGTCCGCCACCACCTCTCGCCTCAAACCCACATATGCCATCCCTCAGCCACCTACACCAAACGCAGCCGAGACCCCCTCCATTTTCCCACAGCCGAGAACCCTCAACAGCTCCAACATCGTCCCTAAACCCAACCAACCTTCTCCGCTCGCCTGCAACAGCCGACGTGCCGCCTCCCCACCATCATCCGCTGCTCGCACACAGACCGTCATCGCTCCGACCCGCCTCCGCCTGTAAAGCCATCTTCCGGCCTTCCCATTGCTTCTCCGACCTTCACCTTGTCCAGCCGAGACCTGCCATAGTTCGGCCACTAAGCCTCCATGCGCGAAACCGTTGTGACGAAGCCTCCTCTTCAAAATGATACCATTCCATATTCAGATCGCGACATGCCATTTCTTCCGCGCCAAAATAGCCCTGACTTCGGCACCACCGAACCCCAAGCTTGCTGCCGAGCTTTCCTTGGCCCCGAGTTCGTACCTCGCCCTGCCCTCTCTTCAGATGGCTTCGGTTTCCCTTGCTCATTCCTGTTGACCCGAAGCATAACCATTGCGTGCTAGTGCTCCTTCCCGTCTTGCTCGAAGCCACATTTCGTGTGCATGACTTTTCATGCTGTAGCCGTGAGCTTATTGTAAGTGCATGTCTACTCTCATACAAATATATATTGTTTATAATATATATAGGTTTTAGATATATATAGTACGTTAAGAAGTTATATATATATATAGATTTCGACTGGTACTGGGTAGTTTATATATATGTATATCTGTTAGTTATTATAAATCTTGCGTGAGAGATAACATATATCTAGGAATATTCATATATATATATGTTGTATACATTGTTTATAAAGTATATAAGTTTTGTATGATGAATATTGGTTAGCTTCAGTTACGTTAGTATCTTTAAAGTTGGATGTTGTGATAGCTTTAATTTATGTTCATACCTTTTAAAATAAATTTTGAAATAACTTTTGTATATACATGATTTAATTATTCCCTTTGGAGATGCTGATGTGAATAAATGTGTTTTATAAGTCTATATAAGCTGCTGGGTTATATAGTTATTACAAGAAAGCAAGTTTTGGGGTTTACAATAAGTGTTGATTTTATAATATATAATGTATAAAAGTATGTAGGTGAATATAATATGTTTCTGGTTATATAAATTTGGACTTTTATGACATACACATTGCCTTAAGTATGTATGTAAGTTGGGTAATGTAAAAGTCATATTAACACATATATATATAGTATATGGGAGGTTTGGTAGTTTAAAATAGGTGTATATATATATTTAATTTAATGAATATTTGAAAATTGAATATGATTTTATATATATATATATATAATTTTGCATGTATATCAAAATCAATTCACTCATATCACCGATCTTCATCGATCCAGTCCTGACTTGATTTCGTCAATTCCTATTTATCAGTGTTCATCGAATTCGTGCCAATCTTACCTTACTTTGGAGTTCGTGCTTGGATTCATAACTCACCTCAGTCTCGTTCATCTCTAGCCTCGAAAGGTGAGCACTCACTCACGATTAACGTTCTTTTATTTATTAAATTTGATTTCAATTGAAACGACAATTGAAATATTGCTGCTGTTAGTTATTTATACTGTTATTGATGTTATTACCTGTATCAGTTCACATGTGACATCTGACACCATTATCTGTAAGTATGTGATGATAACCCAGTTTGATTGATAATTAATTGATTGTTTGTCGTTACATTTGACGTTAAATTGTTATTGTTTAAAATGATAAATAAAAACGTAGTGAATTTGATATAGGATAAAATTGATATATGTGCTAAATTTGATTTGTTAAAAAGTTGTATAATATGACCCTTAAATGTTAAACAAAGTGACACGTAGAAATGGCGTTAATTACACCTTGAACCATTTAAATGTATGTTGTTAAATTGATGATGTATGAAATTGTAAGTTGAATGACAAGTGAAAACCGTAATGTAATAATCTTTAATCTACATGAAATGATAGTGTAGATTCTAGAAATAATTATATTAATTTGCACAAATAACAATGCGAATTAATACGATTATTTCGGGATTATTTGAATTGATTATTGGATTTTATTGTTCGTTGTTATTGCTTGTTTATTTACTTTGACACCATCCCAGTTATCATACTGCAAGTTCCCTTTGATATGTTTTGATTTTGAATTGAATTGGAATCGGGTTGAAATGATAAATACCCAAATTGAATTTTTACCTAGGATAGGAAATTAAATAAAAACCCGATTGGTCAATAACTTGATTTAAAAATAAAACGAAGATTTTATTTGAATAAATAATATGGTTTTGAAATGAAGTTGAAATTTGAATTTTAATGAAAGGAAAATGTTAATATTTAATAATCTGAAACAAAATATTAACAATGTAATTGAGGAAAGAATGTTGTTAAATTTGAGAAATGATTGGATTAAATTTTGAAATGATTTAATAATTAAGTTTGAAATTATTAACTTTGAAATGATTTAAATAATTAAGTTTGAAATTATAATTAAGTTTGAAATTATTAAACTCTGAAATTATTTAATAATTAAGTTTTGAATTATTTAATAATGAATTATTAAATGATTAAATTGAATTGAAATTCTTTAATAAGAAAAAAATTGAACTTTTGAATAAGTGGATTTTACTTCGTAATAATTGAAATTGAATTTTCTTTATTAAGTGAGTTTTGGAAAATTATTTAAGTAAGTAAATAAGTGAAATGAAATTTCTTTAACAAGAAATGAAAATGTGATATTTTGGAATTAATGTAAGACTTGAAAATTAAAGGATTTGATTTGACGAATTTAATTTAATTCAAAATTGTAAGATTTGTTTTAATGAAGTTGAATTTAAGAATTGATTTAATGAATTGGAAATTTAATAGAATTGTTTTGAATGATAAAATTTACTTAACGAATATTGAATGGAATCGATAAATGAATGTAAATTGATTTGAATGTTAAAACTAAATTGATTCTAATGATTTCGGAATGAAACTTTTGTACGAACTTGAATCAATATTTGAAGTGTTTTCAATATAAAGATTGAAATTGAATTATGAGATTTTGTAATGGTAACTTGGAAGTTTTGAAACGAAAATTTTGGAAATTGATTTCGAAAGACAAATGAAATGTTGATTTACGAATTGAAATTGAAATTGAAATTGATTTGGTTTTTGAAATATATAAACGACCAATCGGTGTAATAATTACGAAAGTTATTAAAGAGACCGGAATTCGGTTATGGGTATACTCTCTATCTAAACCGAAAACCACTTTAATAACTATGCGCGGAGTGATGATCCAGAATGAAGTGGTTGGAATGATGTACGTGTTGACTGGAGAAAGAGAACGATAATGGATAGCCTTGACACTTGTGTCAAATTGGAAATGACTAAAACAGGAGCTGTGCTGGGCCATTGGAGGATTGATACCTCAAGTGGACACACTTCTTCGAACTACTTATACTTGTTGTCGATTGGTGCACCCTTGATTTTGGGAGTGTTGTCTCACGGTGTTGCGGGCGCTGCGGCGTTGCGTTCTCACCAGTCCGGATCAGGCGAACGGTAGTATCACTACCTTGGGTATTGCCTCATGTGCCTTGTCATACTTGTATTCCATTTATGCGCGACCACTACGAATTTGTTTTGTACCTTGAGTATATGGATTGCCCTCTGGTGACTTCCGGTTTTGGGGAAACTATGGTCTTGTATATGCTTGTGGGAATAAAAATGTGTTAAGGGTGGAATGGGCCATGACTTAACGCTATTTTGATATCTTTATATTACTGATAGACATTATCTACTTATCGTACACTACTACATAGTAGATAGTTTAACGGATCCTTAAAGGATGGTTATTCCAAACATCCTTTGAGTTACTTGTATTTCAATTGCTATTTCACTTGAGTTGGATTTATTAATATAAGAATGTTAATCCTGACTCGAGTGTCTTGTGTTTTTGCTTTACGCTCGGGTCAGACTGAGTGGTTCAGCTTTCGAGACTCACCTTTGGAGTTGGAGCTTCGCTTGGAGATCCAGCTATCTATCCAGCTTTCAGATATTCGATGATTCCAGTGATGCATTCTGATTTGTACCTGATGTATCGTATTACTCTTCTGTTGTAAACTCTGATGTATTTTATATATTCATATAGTAGCTTCATGAACTACTATCTCTTTTATTTCCGCTGCAATTATTACTCTGTGTCTGTGATCTGTGATTATATTTATTTACTGTATATGTTCAGTTTTGCCAAATTTAAATTAACAACGCGGTATTTTGAGCAATTCAACTCCGGCATGAGTGTCTACCTGTACACTTATAATGGATGCGAATGGTCCAAAATGGCGGGTCGTTACAATATAACAGGTGTAATAACAGGTGTGAACATCATATGATAATAATATAAGCATATATAACATGATAATATATTTCTACAGATTCGTAGGTTGTCAATTTACTAGTTATATGGGTACATATTGTCTGGTGAGAATAACTCACCGGTTAAAGCTGGAGATTAGCGATCAAACACACAGAATAGATTCCAGAAAGCACAACAAGCACGATATAGCATGACTTTTGATTTGAATGAATGGAGAGCCTAAGCTAATTGCCTTGAATACATGAGACAAAACAATACAAATATACATGAATAAACACTTAACACAATTTTAAACAACACAAAAGATACATGCACAACAAGTCACCAAATCACTTGCACTTGCTTTCAACTCTCTTTGGGTTTGGCCTTAAGTGGAATACAGGTCTAAGTCAAGGGTTTGGATCAGGTTTGGGTCAGGTATGGCATCAAACAAGTGGAGATGAAGGTGTAGTGGTGCTAACATGAAGCATACCAAAGACAATGCAAAAGAGGCAGGTTGTTTAACTTTTTGGCTCGGCTTAGGTCAATTGGAGCTCAGCCATAGGGGGTTTCAGATCTGGTCAGTGGTCATGTGGCAGCCAAAAGTGATGTAGATGATGGTAGTGGTGGATAATGAGTGGCCAAAGGCAACTATGAAGGTAATAGTGGAGTATAGGCATAGCTAGCATTGTTTTGCTGAAGTTTGGCAAAGCTTTGTAATGTTTTTGTGGTGATGCTTCATGTGAAGGGTCATGGCCTGAATTTTTGGTCAGAGGAAGGGCTAATGGCTGCTGTAGATGGAGGAGGTGATGGTGGAGCTGATGGAGTGGAGAGGTGCCGAGCCTAGAAGGTGAAGAAAGCAATGCAAATAACATAAGAAATAAGAAGGAAAACATGGAAAAAGAAATAGAAATTTTACCAAAACTTTTTCCCAGGTTGATGGCCGATTTTTTTGGAGTTGAGAAGCTTAAATTTTCGTGAAAATGATGAGGAAAAAGATACGGCTGAAGCAATGGAGTTAAGGCAGCAACAATGAAAAGGTAATGGTTGATAAAGAAAAGGTGAGAATACAAAGAGGCTTAAGCAAATAAAGAGTCACAAACCTTTCAAATTTCCACCATTTCTTTTTAAATTTTAAATACATGTAAAATATGTATAAATACAGATAAAACACGAAAATATAGTAAATAAACAAAAATAAATAAATAAATATTAATTAAATATAATTAGATTAAGAAAATAACAAAGAAAATGTAAATTAGGCTTGAAAATTTGAAAATAAATGAAATGAACTTTGGGAAAATTGTATGTACATGAAAAATAATTATAAATAAAGATAAAAACATAAAAAAATGCATACATAAAAATGAATAAATAAATTTTAATTAAATATAATTTAAATGAAGAAAATAGCAGAAAAATGGAAACTACCTTTAAAAATAGAAAATAAATTCAATGAGCTTTGGAAAAATTCAAACATCACTTTATAAATATTTAAAAGACAAAATATACATAAAATAACATATTAACACATATTAAAATAAAATATGACAAAGAAAAATATAATTTATACAATTTAAAATAACAAAATTGCAAAATAAATAATTTATACTCAAAATTGAAATGTACATATCTTTTGCAGTTTAACTCCGTTTTCAACGAAACGAAAAGCAGTATTCATGTTATTAAATCTATTTTCATAATAAAAGATAAAATTTATAATTTCAAATATTTAAAATTTAAATTTAAAAGTCAAAGTTTGACTATTTTAACCAAAATTCACTTTTTGGAAAATTATTCTATTCAGTCATATTTGGAATTCTAATCCATATCAAAATCAAAGTTTATATTTAAAATAACAAAATTTATTCTTTTTCATAAATAAAGCTTTTTAAATATGGAAATATTAATTTAAAAATAATTGTAAAATACAGGGTTGTTACACTCTCCCCCACTCAAAGCTTTTCGTCCCCGAAAAGGAACGAGGTATGGAAAAGCACAGAAAAAGATAGAATGAAATAGAATTAAGACAAGATGATAAGAAGATTGGAATTACACCTGATAAATATTGTTATAGGTAAGTTTAACAAGATGGAGGTGATCAAATAAAGAATATAAGCACGAAAAAGATCCTCTAGAGTCTGAATCTCCCTTTTCACTTGACCGACGGTCTATGAATGGAAAAACAGTGCTCAGGGTTAAAATGAGTACCAAAAATTTTCAAAGATTACAGAAAGATTTCTAAACAGACTGGTATAAGCAATAGCCTTCCCATTCTGTAATAAGATAAGAGAAATAAGGACAAACAAAAGATAGTTTGAAAAAAATAAACAAAATAAGATAATAGATTTGTAACCATAATGTTTTGAAATCATAACAATTTAGAGATGTTATCATTTGGAAATCATACTACTAAAAATCATAACACTTTGGAAATGTTATTCTTAAAAAAAACATAACACTTAGAAAATCATAACACTTTTTAAAAAAAATAAACTTCATTTAAACCATTTAATTCAAGGTCAAATAATATTCATTTTAAAGTTGTAACATTTCTAAGTTCATTCAATTATAAAATTTCCAAAACATTGTCTTTTCAAAATAGCAGCACTTTATAAAATGCTAAGTAGATATATTAATATTTCAAATCAGTTTAGTTCTAGAAATATTTATTTGGACATCATTTAACTTATGACTTATTAAAACAAACTTTTATGAATGGAATATCCAAATTAAACTATACTTCGTTTATTAAGTTAAAAGTTCACTATTTTAGTTAGCTCTTAATTTAACACATAACCTAACACTTTATTTAAAATACCCATTTCACAAATAGATATTCCTCTAATAAGTTACACTTAAAATTCCATTTGAAAACCAAATTCTCAATTATCAATTTTTAGTGATGTTAAAATACATTTTAACTATTTTAATCATAATCATTCATTTTTCAAGACATATCTATTTCATAAATAAAATATTTATATAGCAAATATAACAATCAAATTTCTTTACACATTTATTCATTTAGACATCAATTAAACTATGAATTCAAGTTAAATAAACTTTATTACAAAATGTCTAATTCAAATGTATTTTATTTTATCTATTCAAAGATACATTATTTATTATACAACATATTCATTTAGGAAATAACCTTTATTAAAATTCCTAGGTTAGACTTAAGGTTCCATAGTAAATCAAATTTGATTATTAAGTTATTTAAATAAAATCTCTTTAAATTCCCTTTTCACTATTTACCTCTGTTAATCTTTTATAACTAAAATTTAAGTGTATAATATTTATCATAACCACTCAAAAAAAATCCTTTCTATATTGTATATTATCCAATTTCATATTCAACTTCTGTATAATTTAGGTAAGTTATATTGGAATGAAATTGTGTGTTATACAAGTAAAACTTTCCAATTCAATTATCTCAAGTTTGAATCATTTATTCAAATTTTTGATTTTCTTCTTATAACTGAAATTATTCTTTAAGATAAAATGTAAGAATTAAATTTCCGATTCCCTTCAAACCATTAAGAGATAAATAAATATATGTATATAATATGTCAAATCAAATTTAAATCATATATCTATATATATTATAATCCAGTCATATTTAGAAATTCAAATCAATTAGATTTTCCAAAACAAAGCTGTAGCCAGACTACATGTCACATACCGGAATTTTCGACTTTCGAAAATTCGACATCGATACTCACTTTATCGACTGCCGAACAAACGAATGCCGGAAACTCGAATAGTGATGGTTTTTAAATAGAAGAAAAAGGTAGAAGAAGAAGAAAAGAGAAAAATAGAAAGAAGAAAAGGAAAGAAGAACAACAGAACCACAACAGAAACAGAACAATATCACAATCTCACATATCGCAGCGGAACAACATATAATAGATAATTGAATAATCTTTAAACAAAGAACTATATCATTTTATACATACATCAATCATCAGAGTCAATATACAACTCAATACAACAATGGACAGTTATATAACTTGTCCTCATACAGAATACACAGCGGAATAAATAATATCAGATACAAATACTACGTCTCGCCATCCAGCTTGCTTCCAAAGCTCCAGAATATCCAGAATATCCTGATAACCTAACTCTAGACTGCCCGTGTGGAAATTGGTGGGCACCCAGAGTTTAGAAGGGAAACAATAAACTCCGAGTCAGTCATGGTGACTGGTGTGAGATCGTAAAACAGTTTATTTTTAAACAACAACAGGAAGATTTTAAGGTCAATTCGAAATGCTTTTTTGGAAAATGAGACTACCATAAGGCCTCCCGCACACACACACAATGCAAACGCAGAATCAGAGGAGATTTCTCCTTATGATAGTCAAAGATGCTTGATACGCAAAATCAAATCATTTTTGATATTATTATTAGTGCATAGTGTAGAAAACATTTCGAAAGTATAATATTAATCTTAGCCAGCATAGGCATTCCGCACTTATGCCTACTATAGCTATCATCCAAACAGTGGTGACCACCATAAGTGAATGATAGGTTCTACAACTAAAACCGTACAAGTCACGTATTGTTTCTTTGGATTTCCAACAAATGGTCAGGCTAAGGAACTTCCTATTCCATGAATAGAACGCCTCTGGAATGACGTCCCGAGAAATAACCTAACATTACGGTTAGATCTCTGCCAACACAAGGCCGGGTTACCTCTGCAAAAATAGGTAACTACTGACACGCGTATGTCATTCCCCGATCGTAACCGATCTTCCCGAGGATCCCCGATTCGCAACAAACCACATAATAACCAGTATCAACATAGGTTAAGTATCTGGGCTCCATACCATGATACCACCTCTATCCAGAAGGAATGACATACACTAAGGGGCGCTACTCCCTAGAACCTTGCTGCATTCTTCCTGTTTTGACCATTTCCGGGGTGTGAGGCTCGACGAAGTCTCGTCCACAAAGCTACGCTTTTCAAAAGCCATGCTTCGGGTCAAACAAATGATCAACCTATGATCACAAAGATATAAGATCAAACAAATGATCATATCGCAAATGATCAAACACTGATCATTTCACAGCAACACTCAGTATGCCACGTTACCAAATTGGGAGTATATTGCTGATAAATTTCAACTACATAACCTCTGAGCTCGTACGTCTCAAAGAAGGGTGTTAAGCTAAGAGAATAAATTCTCCGCCACCAACAGAAATGTATTTGAAAGAAATCAGCTTTATATCTCAATTTGTAACGTCAGACACACAATCCATACAAGTCTGTTCCGGGATCGAACAGAACCGAAGGCACTTCTCACGAAGCCCTTGCACATCCGGATAATTTTCTAATCACGTCCAGACTTCCCATCACTAAGGGTGATAAAACCTCTAAATCGGAGATCAGCCGATGTAGAGTAACTCGATGGTAATCCTTCCGTTTTCAAAAATATCCGGTCTTCAACACCGGTCATCAAATGCAATTCATAACGACGTATCACATATTCGGAATGGGTTATACGACCCCATGGTCCTTTCCCGGCTAACCCGAATAGTGAGCGCTTATTCAAAAATAAGTGCGGCATTCAAATTCATCAAATCACAACAAATACCTATTCAAGGTAATTATTGGTAGTCGGTTATTTAACTATCAATAAAGACATTGAAAAGCGTCCTTGCACTCTTGTATCCAAGCACAACTTCTTTTTTCCTTCTTGAGGACATTGAAGAACGATATACATTTGTTTATAGCCTGTGTGATGAATCAATTTAATGCAGCTACTTTCCCATTTAAACTTTGAATCTCTTTCATCGTCACAAAGGCTTCGATATTTCTCAAGTCCTCGATCTTTTCTGGATTAGCCTTTATCCTCTTGAGTTCATCATGAAACCCAATAATTTTTCTGATGCTACTCCAAATGAGCATTTTAGCGGTTGAGTTTCATCATGTATTCTCAGAGCATACCAAGCATTTCTGATAGGTCCTCTACATGGTTCACTGATCACCGTGATTTTACCAGCATGTCATCAATATAAAACTCCATTGTATGCTAATCTGATTTTTGAACATCGAATTTACCAATCTCTGGTAAATTGCTTCGGCTTTCTTCCAATTGAGTAGCATAACAAGGTAACAATACAATCCCAGGTCAATTATGAAGCTGGTATGTTCTTGATCTGTGATGTACATCGGGATTTAATTATAGTCAAAATAAGAATCCATGAATGAAGTAACTGATGGTTGACTATTTAATCCACCAGTTGGTCGATCTTCAACAATGGGAAGTTGTTTTTTGGGCATGCCTGATTCATGTCTGAATAGTCGATGCACATTCGCATTTCCAATTAGATTTCTTAACCAATACTAGGTTAGGCACCTACTCGAGGTATAGAGCATTGCAGATGAAGCCATTGGCTTTCGGCTTATCCACCACTTCCTTCATGCAACGAATCACTCCTAACCTAGGCTACATCGCTTCAATTTTATAGAAAGACATCTAGGGTTCACATTTAATGCATGGCATGCTATCTCTGGTGATATTTGATACATGTCAAAATGTGTCCATGCAAACACATTCAGGTTCTTCTAGAGGAATCATGTCAACTCCTTTTTCATCTTCATGCTGAGTTGAGATCTAATCTTCAAGACTCGAGTAGGATTATTCTAATCAACCAAGATATTGGACACCAACTTGACCGAGGCCGCCCTCGTATCCTTTGGCTCTTTACTTTGATCCATAAACTTCTGAAATTCGCTATGCCAATTGAGCTAGGCTTAAGTGGTGGTTGCTATACATCGATTGACTCGATGTAGAGGGTCTTCTCCATGTCTTTTTCCTTCTCACGTCGCTTTGCTTCCCTTAGCTCTGCAATGTAGCATTTATGCCAGTTTTTCTGGTCACCTTGGATGACCTTTACTTGATTCCCTATAGGGAATTTCATTTTTAAGAATCACGGTTCTAGGGCTACCTTAAAACTAGCAAGGATCGGTCGGACCAAAAAGGCATTGTACATAGAAAAAACATCCATCACAACGAAGGTTACAGACCGCACTCTCTTGTAATTAGCTTCACCTAAAATCACCGATAGATCCACGGTTTCAACAGGCTATGTAGCCTCTCCAGTAAATCCCTAAATTTGGGATTTATATGGCTTCAAAACTTGACCACCCATCATCATTTGGCTATAAGCTTTTTTAAACAGTATATTGATAGAATTTTCGCAGTCAACAAGAACTTTCCTCACAGTTGTTGGCATAATTATGGCTGGTATCATCAAGGGATCAAGCATAGGTGCTTCAATCCCATTCCCACCTTGATTTCTAAATACTATATCATCAGTCATGGTCTCTAGCTGCTTTTCCAGAGCTCTGTCTTCAGCAATGAAGCAATTTTCCTATATGACATACCTCACCTCTCTACATCACTCTAGCCCTTTTTAGCTAAATAGGCCGGCCAGTGATTGTGTTGATAACAAATCTTCTTCTAAGCCGCCTAGGCTCGTCATCATTAGGCCCATCTTGGCCCTATTGGAGCAATTGTCCTTTAGGTTGAGAAATTCTTTGCCCGTCATCCTATGGGACATTCATATATTATTGGAGTTTTTTCTTCCTAATCATATCTTCTATCACATTAGGAAAATGCCTGCACTCATTCATATTGTGTCGGTAAGTTCTGTGGAAATAACAATACTTTCCAGATCTCTTCTCCATTTTAGTTGATTCCCTCGAAGCCGGTTTCTTGTAATGTTCAGTACCTTGCGTCGCAAGGTAAATAGTCTCGATTGTGTTGTTCAATGGCATACAGTCCTCATACTTTGGGAACCTCGGGTACTTCTTTGAGTTTGGCGTTCTATCCCCATTGCCCTGGTTATTTCATTTTTTATTAATGCCTTTATTTTCCATGTTTACACCCACATCTCTGGAATTCTCTCTGGTTTGCTTCACCGCAAACATTACTCTGCACCACCCCACTTGACTATCCACCACCAATTCTTCCAACAGATGTATTTTCCTCCTCTAAATGCAAATACCAGGTTGCTTTCCTATAAATTCCATCCATGGTCGGTGGAGGTTTCATCTTCAGTTACCTTCCAAAATGGTATTCGGATGTATCCCTCTGATTAATGCCATTAAAACAATGTCCTCATTGGCGTTGCTTACCTCCATCACTGTTGTGTCAAGCCTACTTAAATATCCTTTAGCGACTCTCCAAAGCTTGGAGAAAGGTTTGATAATGACATTATGTCCTTTGGACGAGTTGCATGCAATTGGAATTATTCAACAAACTTTCTAGCCAACTTGTCAAATGAAGATATGGATCTTGGCGGAAGCTGGGTGAATCACATTGTAGCAACACCTTCTAAAAATATGGAGAAACATCGATATCTAACATCAACTATCGCCAATGTCGTGCCCGTATGCTACTCGTATTTTCAGCAAATGCTACCTTGGGTCTGTCGTCCCATTATAGGACGACATAATCAGCATAGTGAATCTTCTTGTGTATTTCTCTTGTGTAAAGCTGGATAACCTAGGTATATTCATAAAATATTATTTAAACCAAAATTATTCCATCTGGTTCTAAGAGTTATCGATCACTTTTGGTATTATTGTTCTAGGGCTGTAAGCAAATTTTATTAACTCCGTTTGAGTAAGTAAATTATGTAGTTTTCTTTGTTTTCAGTTATTTTTGACCTATGCACGAGTATTTAAAAAAAATTCAAATTGGAATGTTTTCTAACTAACTCTTCATATTTAGTTATTGGAGATAGTTTTTGGATCAGGAAACAAGTGCTTATAAAATGCTTTATTCCTTTTTGTCCAATAAGCATATGGGTGACTAATGACCAGGGATATGCAACTAAGAAAAATTTATTCTATCAAGAATTATTGCAGGTGTTTTCTTTTCTTACTACACTTTCATTTTTCTAGTTTTATCCATTGGTTCTCATTTGTTTTGATACATCTCTATTATCATGTTTTTCCAGAGATACTTGGAAGTTTGTATAGTTTTGAGATCTAGCACTCTCTTTTCAATGTCTTCGGCATTTTCATTCTACAATGCTGAAATGAGGTGGTTTGGGACTTCTAAGTAGGACTTGGATTTTCCTTGGATTGATAAAGCCATTAACCCATGATGCCTATGTGGTTTGATGGTTTAATGTAAACCATGTTAACATGTTGCATGGATGAACTTTGTTGTCTTTTAGATAATTGTTATCACTAATGTACAGGTAAAAGTAAGTCAGGTTTATGTATTGTATTTACGATGGTTGGATCTGCTATAAATATAAAATAAATTATAAGAATCTAAAACTATGGATGATTTAAAAAAATTAAATGCCAAAAAAAATTTGTTCATAAGGATATTAGGTTTTATGCATTATGCCCATTTTGTACAAAGAGGATATCTCTTGATGTATACCAATTTTCAATTACTAATATGGCATACATTCCATTTCTATACTTACCCTTAGAAATATAACCTGCTTTATATACACAAGTTTTGCAATCAACGATCATTATTATGTATAAGCTTGAAATGGAATATTAATAATTGGTAAAATTTCTATACAACTAACATATTTTAGTTGTTAATGTTAAATTTTTATATGTCTAACAAAATTCACTAGTTGTAACGATATTGATCATCAAACAAGTAAAATTTTACCAATATGTAAATATTATTCAAAATGGATAGGTTTCAAAATAAATTTCATATATTTTACCAAGAATCAAACAAATAACATTCAATAAGTTTTATGATTTCTTCATATAACCTTGAAAACATGAGCATACAAATCAAGTCTTTCTTTGAGCAATAAGAAATGGATGAGAAGAAGGAACCTTGTGTACAAATTAATAAATGGGAAGTAGAAAATGGTAAGTATTTAAACTTTGAAAAATGTAAAGTTATAATTGGAACTGGAAAAAATAAATGTAGACTCAACTCTCAATATTATAGTTTGAATTAACTATATATTTACATTTTTGGGTTAGAAAATTGGTTTTTGAATTCTACAGTATTGGTAACTTTATTCTTCAATATAAAATACAAGCCCCACCCTCCCCCTTTTAAACTAAGCCCTCAATAATTTCCTACCCTGCCCAGCCTAAGGGCCAACCTTGACAAAAACGTGTAAATAGTTATAACATATAAATGTTTATTATGATATGACAATAATGATATTTATATGCATTTTTATGTTTAAATAATATGCATGTTTATATTATCTTAAATGATGACCATAATAATCCTTTGATTTTGTATGATGCATCATCAATCGGTCGCCTCTTTGTTGAAATTAACACTTTGTTAATTAAGGAGAAAACTTGTTGCTACTAGTTAGATGGAGGAATGAGTAGGAAAGCAGAAAAGGCTCTTTTCCTAACTTGGTTCGCGAATGACTAAGTTTTCTTTCTTTTTCCAATAGAAAAGGACATAATTAGAGGATTTGTTATATACAAGTGGAAATTGCGTTAATTGACCCTGCACATACTAAGAAGTTGAGGCACTATTGGGGACCTGCTTAGCAAAATTTGCTTTTCCCAAGCATATAGTTTACATAATTATTTGGTTTTTTCTTTTGTATACTTTTTACTTTAGAATATGATTCATGGGAAATCATATTTGTAGTGGTTTGTCATGTCGAGTCATAAAAATTTAAGGAAATAAATTTTCCTTATTTATTATCCGTTTCTTAAGAAACATGATTTAAATATTTACATTGTTTATGATAATTTGTAATGGATATTATTCATGCTGAATGTTATTAATAGAAATTCTATAGTAATTGGTAACGAGTTATTTTCGTTATTTTCACAATCTTTAAGCAAAATTGTTAATGTTGGATCAATAACATTTATTTTGCATTGTTAATAGAAATCTTTAAGAAAAATTGTTAATATATGAACTTATATTACAATGTCTAAAACCACCGTATAAAGTTCTTGATTTATTATAAAAAAATGTTAAAAACAATTGAACAGTGTTGTAAAAAATAAATGTACAATGTTTTAGGCAACATTTATCAAACATTGTAATTAGCACACTCATTTTGCAACTATAGATATTATATCTGTAACAAAAATATTGTTAAAGAGCTTTAATAATGTTTATCGAACATTGTAAAATGACTTTTTTCTTGTAGTGTTTAATTTATAATTTCTTTAACCTTTATATATTAAAATACATTATAAAATTCACACACACATATATATAGTTTAAATTCGAAATAGAAATATATTTCTTACTAAAAGATATGTATTTAACCTCTAGTCTTGATTTTGAAACCATATTTTATATGTATAAATCATATACACAAGCATATATACATGTTTTCACCATTTAGTGCACTCTTCACTAAATAAACCATATTTATTAATTTATAATATCTTTATAAATCCAAAGTAGAATTTCTATATTCATAAAAACATATACTTTAACTTTAGAAATCAATTTCCTTCAATTTTGACGTGATTATATACATCAAATCATTAACATACAACTTCGGACTGATTTTCACATAATACGAAATTTGTATATATGAACTCATATAAATTGAATTAAATTACACAAACATACTTTTTGAACATGATATCATGATATCAAATCTCAAAAATAGTTTTATATGAATTTGACATTTAAATGGACTAAATCATTAAATTTATATTTTTGGACCATTTGTGCACAATAATGTGATATTCTTATATTAGTTCATAAATCATATAAAAATGCATAAAAATGATGTATAGGTCTGTAAACACCATATTCATCTTAGAAATTTATTTATCAAAGTTCAATTTGCTTTACCCACCATTTCACTAAGATTTTGCGTAACAACCTAGTGTTGAGAATTGGAAAGTTAATAATAAAGGTTAATTGATTAAATATGTTTTAATATAATAAATATGAAATTATGGGAATGATTTGGAAACAAAATGAAAAGATATTTTATATTTATAAATACTTGGTTACTTCATAATTTAAAGTACAAATTAATAATTTGAAATAAGATAATAAATTAAATTTGTAAAGTAAACAATAACTAAGATAAATAATTTTAAATTTATTTTTAATAATGGAGAGAGTTTTATTTTTAATATTAAAGGAGTATGAAATTTAATAAATAAGTGAGTTTGAATAGTAATTTAAAGGAAGCGATTAAATTAAATAAATAAATTTATAGAAATGGTTAATAAAAAAGCAAATAAGTAACAAGATATTAGGAGAATATATTGTAATTTATTGGATAAGAATTTCGGTTAGAGAATGAGAGTGTAAATTGTTTTCATGAAAAGAAGAAGAAAAGAAGGAAAATTACTTGGTAATAAAACAAACCAAGCCTAAGCCCAAATTGTATTGGCCCAAACATAAATATCTTATTTCTTGGATCTAGAAATTTCTAAATCCAAACCCTTCTCCCCATTTTATATATACAAGCCCATGTTCACAAATTTAAGCATTATGTAACTTACATTTTCATTTTTCAAAATTGATCTAAACCTGCACCTCTTCTAAACAAATAAATCAAATAAATTACTAGAAATTCCCAAACTTGATTATAAGTTTCGTGACATCAATCTACATTAATAGTTAAGGAGAAATCCAAACTTTTGATCATCAATAGTATGAATTGGAAACTTTCAGTGAAGAAAGTAAGGTAGAAAGAGGATCTAGAGTGACATAGGAGTTATATATCTTCAAGTAAGTAATCTAACTCACCTCTATGTCAATTTTGTTGAGTATTCTAACTCACCTTTGTGTCTATTTTGATGTATATATGTTGGAATAGAATTGTTGTGTTTGTGTGATCATGGATGAACATTTACTATCAATGAACATTGTCTAATTTGTGATGATGTTGAATTTTATGTGATATATGAATATATATAGATGTGCTGGGCTTGCAGTATAGTTAAATAAAGGAGTGTGCATTAAATTGGAGAAGATGGTAGTAAGGATGAAGGCTTGAATATGATTGAAGAAGATTGAATGAAGAATCGGCAGTTGCGACATAGATAGGTCCATGGGTCGACCGCCTCTTGGTCAACCGCTAGGGGTCGACTAGTGGTGCAAGGCCAACTAGTGTTGAGTAATTTAAAAAAATTAAATTAAATTAAATGTAAATAAATTATATATAAAATCAATCTTATACTTAATAATTAAATTAGATGTATATAATTCAATAAGTTTTGGTAATTCTATGAACTAATTTAATCATAATATTCAAATGAGTTATTAATGAAATATAGTACATATTTATTTAATATAAAATAAATATATGTAAATACCATAAATTTAAATATGGGTTAAATCTAAACTTGTTTCATGGTAAAATAATAATTATATTAATTATTAAATTATTGATGAGAATCATCAATTATTAAGTCAATCTAGAAATTAAATAAATTTTTGAAAATCTAATATGAATACTAATAATTATTTAAGGCACGGTAATGTTTGTTTATTGATTTTATTATAATATATAAAATCAAATATAATATTCGAAGTTTATGTAATGAATTGAGTATTTCTATGTATTATATATATATATTTATCTTTTATTTATATAATTATTTTAAATGCTTTCAAAGATAAATATTTAATATTTCTGTAAATATAAATATTTTATAAATCATTTATGTTGCTATGATTTTTGTGTAATGAGGAGTTTGAATAAACAGAGATTACCGTCTAGCATGAGACTTTCGGTAATAATCCTCTAAATATTCGTCGGACTAATTACATAGGAATAGTGTGGCTAAGTGTAGTTTATGAGCAGCGAATAAATGATTAAGTATCATGCGGTGGTATGAAACACCGTTGCGATATTCATTTAGTTATTCATTGTATGTAGATGTAACTCATGTGACAGGAACATTGATAATGGGATTTATTTACATGAGGTGGTGTTCATGGTTTCGAGCAAGCTTATGGATTTGAGTTACATGGGATACCTATGTATCTGTGGATATTATGTGCTTATCTATCATGATGTAATCCTATTTATTGGTTTGGAAAGGGCTAGATTAGGCTATCATCTATCCTACAGTATTATCTTTGGGTCATGCCCCAGATTTAGGATACCTTTAATGCTTCTTTTAGGGTAGGATACCTGTTGCCCCTTGTGTCACCTAGGCCAACTATCTATTACCATAGGGCCCGGTACTGGGTTGTGATCAAGTTCTCGCATTGATGAGTACACTGGTAGATATTGTCACGACTACCGTGGAGGTAACAGAAGATTGTAGGAGTGGATCTCTGTAACGACCCGCCATTTTGGACCATTCGCGTCCATTATAAGTGTATAGGTAGACACTCATGCCGGAGTTGAATTGCTCAAAATACCGCGTTGTTAATTTAAATTTGGCAAAACTGAACATATACAGTAAATAGATATAATCACAGATCACAGACACAGAGTAATAAGTGCAGCGGAAATAAAAGAGATAGTAGTTCATGAAGCTACTATATGAATATATAAAATACATCAGAGTTTACAACAGAAGAGTAATACGATACATCAGAGTTAAACCAGATACAACGGAAGAGTAATATGATACATCAGATACAAATCCGAATACATCGCTGGAATCATCGAATACTGAAGCAGAATAGATGGCTGGATCTTCAAGCAAAGCTCCAACTTCAAAAGGTGAGTCTCGAATACTGGTACACTCAGTCTGACCCGAGCGTAAAGCAAAACACAAGACACTCGAGTCAGGATTAACATTCTTATATTAATAAATTCAACTCAAGTGAAATAGCAATTGAAATACAAGTAACTCAAAGGATGTTTGGAATAACCATCCTTTAAGGATCCGTTAAACTATCTACTATGTAGTAATGTACGCTAAGTAGATAATGTCTATCAGTAATATAAAGAGATATCAAAATAGCGTTAAGTCATGGCCCATTCCACCCTTAACACATTTTTATTCCCACAAGCATATACAAGACCGTAGTTTCCCCAAAACCGGAAGTCACCAGAGGGCAATCCATATACTCAAGGTACAAATCAAAGTCGTAGTGGTCGCGCATAAATGGAATACAAGTATGACAAGGCACATGAGGCTATACCCAAGATAGTGATACTACCGTTCGCCTGATCCAGGCTGGTGAGAACGCAACGCCGCAGCGCCCGCAACACCGTGAGACAACACTCCCAAAATCAAGGGTGCACCAATCGACAATAAGTATAAGTAGTTCGAAGAAGTGTGTCCACTTGAGGTATCAATCCTCCATTGGCCCGGCACAGCTCCTGTTTTAGTCATTTCCAATTTGACACAAGTGTCAAGGCTATCCATTATCGTTCTCTTTCTTCAGTCAACACGTACATCATTCCAACCACTTCATTCTGGATCATCACTCCGCGTATAGTTATTAAAGTGGTTTTCGGTTTAGATAGAGAGTATATCCATAACCGAATTCCGGTCTCTTTAATAACTTCCGTAATTATTACACCGATTGGTCGTTTGTTTATTTCAAAACCAAATCAATTTCAATTTCAATTTCAATTCGTAAATCAACATTTCATTTGTCTTTCTAAATCAATTCCCAATATTTACATTTCAAAACTTCATAATTACCATTTCAAAATCTTATAATTCAATTTCAATATCTATTTAAAACCCTTCAAATATTGATTCAAGTTCGTATATACGTTTCATTCCAAATCATTAAATAAATTTAATTTGACATTTAAATCAATTTAAATTCATTTATCGATTTCATTCAATATTCATTAAGTAAACTTACCATTCAAAACAATTTCCATTAAATTTCCAATTCATTAAATCCATTATTCAAATTCAACTTCATTAAAACAAAACTTACAATTTTGAATTAAATCAAATTCGTCAAACCAATTCTTTCAATTACAAGTCTTACATTAATTCCAAAAATATCACATTTTCATTTCTTGTTAAAGAAATTCAATTTCACTTATTTACTTACTTAAATAATTTTCCAAAACTTAATTAATAAAGAAACTCAATTTCAATTATTTACGAAGTAAAATCCACTTATTCAAAAGTTCAATTTCACATATTAAAGAATTCAATTCAATTTGATCATTAAATCATTCAATCTTATTTAATTATTAAATAATTCAAAACTTAATTATTAAATAATTTCAAAGTTTAATAATTTCAAACTTAATTATTAAATCATTTCGAAGTTTAATAAATTCAAACTTAATTCGATAATTTCTCAAATTAAACAACATTCTTCCATTAATTACTTTATTAATATTTCATTTTAGAATATTAAATATTCACATTTAAATTCATTAAGATTCAATTTCCAACTTCGTTCCAAACCATATTATTTATTCAAATAAAATCTTCATTTATTTTTAAATCAAATTATTGACCAATCGGGTTTTATTTAATTCTCTATATCCAAGGTCAAAGTTCAATTTGGGTATTTATCATTTCAACCCGATTCCAATTCAATTCAAAATCAAAGTATAAAGGGAACTTGCAGTGTGATAACTGGGATGGTGTCAAAGTAAATAAACAAGCAATAACAACAATCAATAACAATCCAATAATCAATTCAAATAATCCCGAAATAACCGTATTAATTCGCATTGTTATTCGTACGAATTAATATAATTATTTCTAGAATCTACACTATCATTTCATGTAGATTAAAGATTATTACAATATGGTTTTCACTTGTCATTCATTTACAATTTCATACATCATCAATTTAAACAACATACAATTGATGGTTCAAGGTGTAGTTAACAATCCTACGTGTCAATAAATTTAACAGTTAAAGGGGTTATATTATACAAATGTTCGTTAATCAAATTTAACATTTAATTATCCTATATCAAGTTCAATTTCATACTGTTTATCATTTAACATCAACAATTTAGCATCCAATAAAAAACATCAACAATCAATCAATTATCAGCCAAACTGTATTATCATCGCATAAACAATTAACAGGTAATGGTGTCAGGTGTCACAAGTGAACTGATACAGATAATAGCATATATAACAGTGTAATTAACTAACAGCAGTATATTTCAATTTTCGTTTCAATTGAAATCAAATTTAATAAATAAAAGAACGTTAATCGTGAGTGAGTGCTCACCTTTCGAGGCTAGAAAATTTGACGCAGAAGTGAGTTACGAATCCGAGCATGAATTCCAAATCAAAGCTAGATGGATACGGACTCGACAGACAAGCTGATAGATAGAAATTTACGAAATCGAATCAGAATTGGATTGTTGAAGATAAATGTATAAGCGAATTTATATCTATATATATATAACTATATATAACTCTTTATATAAAAAAATATATTTTAAATTCAACAGATACTAAATTAAATATATAAGTATTTCAAAATCATTGTTTACACAAAACTTAAATATTAAATTCAAACATATATATATATATATAAAATAAATTTTGAATCAATACTTAAAATTTTAGCAGTTAAACATATACCATATAAACTGAGATAACAGTGATGAACAGTAAACTTATACAATCAGGTGACAATATATATGTTGCTATTTAACCATCTTATAACAATATGTAAACTTATTTTTACATTAAACAAACAACTTTAATACTTTGCAGATACCTACATGTATACACAATTCTTATAACATTTTTTCTTTCTTACACAAATAAAAGCAACATACATATACCATAACCTTATATGTATATACTAACTAAAATTTTCATACTTAAAATATATATGACTGTCATCATACTTATATAACTACAGAAAATGCAATGTGAACAGACTGCCGGCCAACCTTATAACCAATTATATTTCATGTTATAAAATATAGCTTATATATTTAAAATAATCTTTAACTAAAACATATATAAGGATTAAATCAATAGACTGTTAAATCGCATGTATAACAGCAGCTTGTCAAGCTAATACATAGCATCACATGTATAAACAACATGTTAGAAATTTAATAACCTGTAATTTATTTTAAACAATAACTTATATCAAATCTTATCTCTATAACAACAGGATATTTATATGTAGACTATTATAACTTGTATCATAAAATACATTTCAAAACCAGAACCTATATTTATACTAGCAATTGTATATATGAGCCTACACCTATTATACATATTCTATTTACAACAAACAGCCTATAATAAAATCTACATATATAGACTAGTATATATAAAATATAGGTAGGCGCAGTAACATACACATACCCAAATCATATTTCTTAATATAAATTGTAACAAAAATTTGAATATAAATGTGTGTTAAATCCCATATATATTAAAACTGTAAATATAAAATACTTAATAATAAAATAATAAAGTAAAAGAAATTAAAGGTGAAGAACGAAAGATATAAAACAGGCAGGTAGAGATGCCACAGGATTTCAAAATATACATAGTATATGTGACTTACTATTTGAATGTGAAGCTACAATCAGATTTGTATAACGTATACACGCACATATATAAACAAAGGTATAAAGTTGGACGGAAAGAGGTTAAGGCTTCAGATCTGGTATCACATAATATATAACTCATATGGATAAATAAACAATAGATCATGCCTCTAACCATATCACTTCAGGCATACACTTTCTTCAAATATAAGAAATACCTTTTACTAAATTCTTTGCTATACAAAAAACAGGAGCAGCATGCGTGGGCAGCAGAGGAGAAGCAAGAGATGGCGGGGCAGATGACGTTCGGCACATGGAACCAAGACCGGAGGTGTTGCATGGTGGGTAGGTGCGTGGGGTTCAAGGCTTGCTCGGTGGCTGTTGTGGAGTTACTCGGCAGAAGGCGGGCATTACAGGGGTGAGGAGGCGGATCACGTGGTGGGCTGGAGCACGAAGTTGGTGGCTGTTTGCATGGATTTGTGTGCGTGGGTGTGATGGAAGTGGGGCGATGGGTTTAGTAGGCGGAGTCTGGACTTGGATGATCAGGGGATGGCATTTGGCTGCCATGGGGTGTTGTACGGCTGTCAAGTGGTAGGCTGTGAAGTGGAGGGAGAGGGGAAGATAAAGCAACAGTTAAATTTTCTTCTTTTTTTTTTTCTAAACAAAATGAACGAATGGGAGAGATATGAAAGTGAAACCATGTAATTTGAAAACTTTGAGAATATAAAAGGTCAGTAAGATGAATTCAAGGCAACCATTAAAAGCTGATGCCCGTTTGATTTCCGAACCGTGGAATATTGAAGGTTAACAAGAACCACAAATCACAAAACCGGTACCGATACGGTAGGTGTTACGCAAAGTGCAACGCACACCGGAACTCCGAATTTGACAATCGAATATACCGTAGAGATCGGCACGACGAGACGATCAAAACGGTATATAGAAATCAGTGGTACGATCATCCGATAAAAATCGATATCGGTACCAGAATGCTGCATTTTGCAGAAAATAAGAACGACGGAGCAATAGATGTCCGAATTTGGAAAAATGACGAACTGACATCTTGCTCAGAAGATGGTTTAGAATTTTTCTATGTAAAAATATTTTGGTTTTGAAAACGTTTTATTTTCAACGCTTTTTAACTGATTAAATTGAAGTGAATTTACGCGCGAAATAAACTTTCATATTTTCGGACGAAAATTTACCAGTTGTTATGTTTAACTAGACGTATTTCAAATATTAAATTTTTATTTCAAAATTTTATCGTTTAAAATTTCACAAAATTTTAACTAATTGCGTTATAAAAATGGTTAAAATTTACGGGTCGTTACATTCTCCCCCACTCAAAACTTTTCGTCCCCGAAAAGGAACGAGGTAGGAAAATAGAAACAACCAGAAAGAAAAACAGATTTGAAATACAAAATAACGATTAATTTAAACCATATAAATTCAAATTTAAATTAATTGATATTCAATAATTGATTTAATCCATTTGATTTCACTAAAATCAATCTCAACTATTTCTAAATTCATTATCTTACTATCCAATTATCCTAAATTTACAATTTCTAAACCATAACTTTGATTAATCTTTTATTCTAATCATATTTTATTTTCAACAATTTAAATTCTTCTTTATTCCCAATTATTGTTAAATTTATTCTACTTAATATATCTAATCACATATATTTAACCCATATAAATTAATTTAAACCATAAAAGTTTCGATTTAAATTAATTTATATTTACTAATTGCTTTCAAATTCAAGGTATTTTCATAAGTTGATCAAATTTCAATTTATTAATTCTTTCAAAACAATTTATTTCATTATTAACTGAATTTACTTATTATCTTATCTAGCTCTATTAACATCTTTATAATCAAAATTTAGTGTATAACATTTATTATAAACACTCAAATTTTACTTATAAATTCAATTTATCTTATATATTATCCAATTACATATTCAACTTCTGAATGATTTAGGTAAGTTGTATTAGAATGCAGTTGAACAATATACAAATAAAATTTTCCAAATTAGATTATTCAAGTTTAAATATTTATTCCAAATTTTGGTTTTATTTATAATTAAAATCATCCTTTAACAAAATTTAAGAATTATATTTCCGATTAACTTTAACAATTTAGAGATATATATAATATTTTTATATCAAATCAAATTTAGATTTTAACATAAGATACCTATATATATAAATCAAAATATACTGACGAAATTCAAATCAAAATACTTTTCAAAACAAACCGTAGCAAAGCTACAGAATAGTATCTCCACTTCGAAACTCGAAAATGAACGTCGATGATGCGGCCGCCATCACCGAAATTATTTTCCAGCGACAAAGAGAAGAGCACTGATTTCAACATTTTAAAATTCTTTGAAAACGATTTCTATTCGAAAATACTTTAAAATTTTAAAACCAAAGTTCCAAATCACCGGAAACTAAATTCTCAAATTTCTGAATTAAATTCATTTCAAATTCCCAATCAATTTATAAACCATAATTATAAATTCATTTAGAATGATAAATGAAAATCAAATATTATCATTTCAAACAACCAATTTAATTAACCTCTAAATTCCAGAAAATTTTCCTTATGTTTTTACAATATAATCAAACAAATTTGAAAACAATATTGTGTCCGTTTGCTCTGCTCAAGTGTTTTGGAAATCCTATCGATAGCGTTGATCAGACGAATCGATCGAAAACCCAAATCAACATTAGCAACTCAAACAACACAATATATAAAACATTTTTATATAGATTTACAAATACACTTCCTCGCTTGATGATACAAGAATGGATTCAAAGCAAGGATAGAGATTCAAATGTGGTGGACTCAGATCAAAGAGAATTCTGATTCGAAGACAAATTCAAAAGAAAAGATAAGATGATTCAATAATAGAATCGGGAGGTGGATAAACTTATTTAATTTACGGGCAACCTTAACTGGGTCGTCCGTAACTTCAAGAATTAGATCGGTGCTGAATTTCGAGGTAAATCAACACTCGATCTCAAGAGATGGAATTCAGGTATAGCAAGTAATAGATAGCATTGTAAACCGAGGATATAGAAATCTCCGGTAAATCGATGTTATTGTGAAGGAGTTTTCACCCCTTTACAAATCATTCGAAGATTGGCGAGACCGCCGATCTATTATAGGTAACATTCAAAATGTAGATATGGGATGCTCCAGGATTGAAAGGAGACGAACAGTGAGGGACACGAATGAAATTTGGAACCGAGGGGAACGTTCCAAAATTCAAAGAAATTGAGTCAAGGGAAGAGATTGAAACTCGAATGAGAGTGATACTGTAAATACATTTACCCTATATGTTAAGTTTTGCCTAGAGCTACCAAAGCTCTGATACCAACTGTAACGACCCGCCATTTTGGACCATTCGCGTCCATTATAAGTGTATAGGTAGACACTCATGCCGGAGTTGAATTGCTCAAAATACCGCGTTGTTAATTTAAATTTGGCAAAACTGAACATATACAGTAAATAGATATAATCACAGATCACAGACACAGAGTAATAAGTGCAGCGGAAATAAAAGAGATAGTAGTTCATGAAGCTACTATATGAATATATAAAATACATCAGAGTTTACAACAGAAGAGTAATACGATACATCAGAGTTAAACCAGATACAACGGAAGAGTAATATGATACATCAGATACAAATCCGAATACATCGCTGGAATCATCGAATACTGAAGCAGAATAGATGGCTGGATCTTCAAGCAAAGCTCCAACTTCAAAAGGTGAGTCTCGAATACTGGTACACTCAGTCTGACCCGAGCGTAAAGCAAAACACAAGACACTCGAGTCAGGATTAACATTCTTATATTAATAAATTCAACTCAAGTGAAATAGCAATTGAAATACAAGTAACTCAAAGGATGTTTGGAATAACCATCCTTTAAGGATCCGTTAAACTATCTACTATGTAGTAATGTACGCTAAGTAGATAATGTCTATCAGTAATATAAAGAGATATCAAAATAGCGTTAAGTCATGGCCCATTCCACCCTTAACACATTTTTATTCCCACAAGCATATACAAGACCATAGTTTCCCCAAAACCGGAAGTCACCAGAGGGCAATCCATATACTCAAGGTACAAATCAAAGTCGTAGTGGTCGCGCATAAATGGAATACAAGTATGACAAGGCACATGAGGCTATACCCAAGATAGTGATACTACCGTTCGCCTGATCCGGGCTGGTGAGAACGCAACGCCGCAGCGCCCGCAACACCGTGAGACAACACTCCCAAAATCAAGGGTGCACCAATCGACAATAAGTATAAGTAGTTCGAAGAAGTGTGTCCACTTGAGGTATCAATCCTCCATTGGCCCGGCACAGCTCCTGTTTTAGTCATTTCCAATTTGACACAAGTGTCAAGGCTATCCATTATCGTTCTCTTTCTTCAGTCAACACGTACATCATTCCAACCACTTCATTCTGGATCATCACTCCGCGTATAGTTATTAAAGTGGTTTTCGGTTTAGATAGAGAGTATATCCATAACCGAATTCCGGTCTCTTTAATAACTTCCGTAATTATTACACCGATTGGTCGTTTGTTTATTTCAAAACCAAATCAATTTCAATTTCAATTTCAATTCGTAAATCAACATTTCATTTGTCTTTCTAAATCAATTCCCAATATTTACATTTCAAAACTTCATAATTACCATTTCAAAATCTTATAATTCAATTTCAATATCTATTTAAAACCCTTCAAATATTGATTCAAGTTCGTATATACGTTTCATTCCAAATCATTAAATAAATTTAATTTGACATTTAAATCAATTTAAATTCATTTATCGATTTCATTCAATATTCATTAAGTAAACTTACCATTCAAAACAATTTCCATTAAATTTCCAATTCATTAAATCCATTATTCAAATTCAACTTCATTAAAACAAAACTTACAATTTTGAATTAAATCAAATTCGTCAAACCAATTCTTTCAATTACAAGTCTTACATTAATTCCAAAAATATCACATTTTCATTTCTTGTTAAAGAAATTCAATTTCACTTATTTACTTACTTAAATAATTTTCCAAAACTTAATTAATAAAGAAACTCAATTTCAATTATTTACGAAGTAAAATCCACTTATTCAAAAGTTCAATTTCACATATTAAAGAATTCAATTCAATTTGATCATTAAATCATTCAATCTTATTTAATTATTAAATAATTCAAAACTTAATTATTAAATAATTTCAAAGTTTAATAATTTCAAACTTAATTATTAAATCATTTCGAAGTTTAATAAATTCAAACTTAATTCGATAATTTCTCAAATTAAACAACATTCTTCCATTAATTACTTTATTAATATTTCATTTTAGAATATTAAATATTCACATTTAAATTCATTAAGATTCAATTTCCAACTTCGTTCCAAACCATATTATTTATTCAAATAAAATCTTCATTTATTTTTAAATCAAATTATTGACCAATCGGGTTTTATTTAATTCTCTATATCCAAGGTCAAAGTTCAATTTGGGTATTTATCATTTCAACCCGATTCCAATTCAATTCAAAATCAAAGTATAAAGGGAACTTGCAGTGTGATAACTGGGATGGTGTCAAAGTAAATAAACAAGCAATAACAACAATCAATAACAATCCAATAATCAATTCAAATAATCCCGAAATAACCGTATTAATTCGCATTGTTATTCGTACGAATTAATATAATTATTTCTAGAATCTACACTATCATTTCATGTAGATTAAAGATTATTACAATATGGTTTTCACTTGTCATTCATTTACAATTTCATACATCATCAATTTAAGCAACATACAATTGATGGTTCAAGGTGTAGTTAACAATCCTACGTGTCAATAAATTTAACAGTTAAAGGGGTTATATTATACAAATGTTCGTTAATCAAATTTAACATTTAATTATCCTATATCAAGTTCAATTTCATACTGTTTATCATTTAACATCAACAATTTAGCATCCAATAAAAAACATCAACAATCAATCAATTATCAGCCAAACTGTATTATAATCGCATAAACAATTAACAGGTAATGGTGTCAGGTGTCACAAGTGAACTGATACAGATAATAGCATATATAACAGTGTAATTAACTAACAGCGGTATATTTCAATTGTCGTTTCAATTGAAATCAAATTTAATAAATAAAAGAACGTTAATCGTGAGTGAGTGCTCACCTTTCGAGGCTAGAAAATTTGACGCAGAAGTGAGTTACGAATCCGAGCATGAATTCCAAATCAAAGCTAGATGGATACGGACTCGACAGACAAGCTGATAGATAGAAATTTACGAAATCGAATCAGAATTGGATTGTTGAAGATAAATGTATAAGCGAATTTATATCTATATATATATAACTATATATAACTCTTTATATAAAAAAATATATTTTAAATTCAACAGATACTAAATTAAATATATAAGTATTTCAAAATCATTGTTTACACAAAACTTAAATATTAAATTCAAACATATATATATATATATAAAATAAATTTTGAATCAATACTTAAAATTTTAGCAGTTAAACATATACCATATAAACTGAGATAACAGTGATGAACAGTAAACTTATACAATCAGGTGACAATATATATGTTGCTATTTAACCATCTTATAACAATATGTAAACTTATTTTTACATTAAACAAACAACTTTAATACTTTGCAGATACCTACATGTATACACAATTCTTATAACATTTTTTCTTTCTTACACAAATAAAAGCAACATACATATACCATAACCTTATATGTATATACTAACTAAAATTTTCATACTTAAAATATATATGACTGTCATCATACTTATATAACTACAGAAAATGCAATGTGAACAGACTGCCGGCCAACCTTATAACCAATTATATTTCATGTTATAAAATATAGCTTATATATTTAAAATAATCTTTAACTAAAACATATATAAGGATTAAATCAATAGACTGTTAAATCGCATGTATAACAGCAGCTTGTCAAGCTAATACATAGCATCACATGTATAAACAACATGTTAGAAATTTAATAACCTGTAATTTATATTAAACAATAACTTATATCAAATCTTATCTCTATAACAACAGGATATTTATATGTAGACTATTATAACTTGTATCATAAAATACATTTCAAAACCAGAACCTATATTTATACTAGCAATTGTATATATGAGCCTACACCTATTATACATATTCTATTTACAACAAACAGCCTATAATAAAATCTACATATATAGACTAGTATATATAAAATATAGGTAGGCGCAGTAACATACACATACCCAAATCATATTTCTTAATATAAATTGTAACAAAAATTTGAATATAAATGTGTGTTAAATCCCATATATATTAAAACTGTAAATATAAAATACTTAATAATAAAATAATAAAGTAAAAGAAATTAAAGGTGAAGAACGAAAGATATAAAACAGGCAGGTAGAGATGCCACAGGATTTCAAAATATACATAGTATATGTGACTTACTATTTGAATGTGAAGCTACAATCAGATTTGTATAACGTATACACGCACATATATAAACAAAGGTATAAAGTTGGACGGAAAGAGGTTAAGGCTTCAGATCTGGTATCACATAATATATAACTCATATGGATAAATAAACAATAGATCATGCCTCTAACCATATCACTTCAGGCATACACTTTCTTCAAATATAAGAAATACCTTTTACTAAATTCTTTGCTATACAAAAAACAGGAGCAGCATGCGTGGGCAGCAGAGGAGAAGCAAGAGATGGCGGGGCAGATGACGTTCGGCACATGGAACCAAGACCGGAGGTGTTGCATGGTGGGTAGGTGCGTGGGGTTCAAGGCTTGCTCGGTGGCTGTTGTGGAGTTACTCGGCAGAAGGCGGGCATTACAGGGGTGAGGAGGCGGATCACGTGGTGGGCTGGAGCACGAAGTTGGTGGCTGTTTGCATGGATTTGTGTGCGTGGGTGTGATGGAAGTGGGGCGATGGGTTTAGTAGGCGGAGTCTGGACTTGGATGATCAGGGGATGGCATTTGGCTGCCATGGGGTGTTGTACGGCTGTCAAGTGGTAGGCTGTGAAGTGGAGGGAGAGGGGAAGATAAAGCAACAGTTAAATTTTCTTCTTTTTTTTTTCTAAACAAAATGAACGAATGGGAGAGATATGAAAGTGAAACCATGTAATTTGAAAACTTTGAGAATATAAAAGGTCAGTAAGATGAATTCAAGGCAACCATTAAAAGCTGATGCCCGTTTGATTTCCGAACCGTGGAATATTGAAGGTTAACAAGAACCACAAATCACAAAACCGGTACCGATACGGTAGGTGTTACGCAAAGTGCAACGCACACCGGAACTTCGAATTTGACAATCGAATATACCGTAGAGATCGGCACGACGAGACGATCAAAACGGTATATAGAAATCAGTGGTACGATCATCCGATAAAAATCGATATCGGTACCAGAATGCTGCATTTTGCAGAAAATAAGAACGACGGAGCAATAGATGTCCGAATTTGGAAAAATGACAAACTGACATCTTGCTCAGAAGATGGTTTAGAATTTTTCTATGTAAAAATATTTTGGTTTTGAAAACGTTTTATTTTCAACGCTTTTTAACTGATTAAATTGAAGTGAATTTACGCGCGAAATAAACTTTCATATTTTCGGACGAAAATTTACCAGTTGTTATGTTTAACTAGACGTATTTCAAATATTAAATTTTTATTTCAAAATTTTATCGTTTAAAATTTCACAAAATTTTAACTAATTGCGTTATAAAAATGGTTAAAATTTACGGGTCGTTACAATCTCAGAGGATAACATGTGTTCTGTTGGAGTAGGTAGATAGCCATCAGACTCTTATCTTGTTCTATGTGGAATAATAGATGGGCATATACCATTTATAACATAACCTGAGTATTGGATATTGATATATGACCCTACTTGGGACCTTGTATCTATCGTACAGTCAGTTCATGTCACCACGGGATTTGGGATTTTATACATATGATATATATTTATGCGAATATGTGAGTGCGATCATGGTGGATATATGATATACTACTTGACTATATGTGTTATTTGGATGATTGACTTATGCACATGTCCGTAGATATATGAATGTATTATATTTATTATCTTCGCTATCATATTATTATAGACATGGTCTGATCCGTGTGTTGTTTATAATACTCAGATCAGTACGAGACATAACAAGTATTGGCATGAAATGATTTCATGGATTAGTAGGACTTTCTGGAGGCTAATAGTTATATAGGAGGATACATTCCCTATGTATTTTTGTAGCATCGATGATGTATATATTATGATGTATTGCGATGATGTATGTGTATAGTGGCTAGAGACTATTTATCTACTTATGTTATTTACTAATTGTACTATTTGAAAGGATAATGATGTATTTTGGAAATGTTATATTTCAGATATGTAATGGTTATTGTTGATATTATATTATGGATTTATAACATTTGAGTTTTTAAATAAAATAGGTATTGTTTATGTTATTATATTTTATCCTACCGTTGTGAGTTTGGAATGTGTAGATAAATAGCTTTGTATTGTTCTTTTTACTAACCAACAACCAGCCTTAAAAATGGGTCTAAGTTTCGAGGGTCCTTTTCTGGGTTGGAATTTAGGCTTGTTTCGGGGTAGGTTGTTACATCAATCCACTAAAGTTTTCTAATAGAGTTGCATCCGGCACGTTTTTGGGTTACTTAGCTAATTCAAGGGGCATTGTAGCTAACCCAGAATAGTTTAAAGCATTAAAAGAGATTATTGCCCTCAAAAAACGACGATGGAATGCAGAGCTTGAATGGGAAGGTTGCAGCATCAATTATATTCATCTCGAAAGCGATCGATAAGTGCATACTATTCTTCGATGTCCTTAAGAAGAAAGTAATATTTGTTTATACAATGGGGGTCAGGATGCTTTAGAACACAAAGATTAACACTAGTGTTGTCGAAGCCTATGGACGAAGAAGATTTGTTATCTTACCTATCAATCTCTATTCATACATCGAGTATAGCCGTTGTACGCAAGAAGAACATAATCAAAAGGCCCGTATATCACATCAGCAAATGGTTTAAAAGAATTATCCAAAGTTGGAGAAATTGGCATATTGTTTGTTAATAGTTGCGAGGAAGTTTGGACTATATTTTCAGGCTCATTCGATTAAGTTGCCGACCGAGCAGTCCTTGAGATAAGTATTGCATTAACCCGAGACTTTGGGAATATTGATAAAATGGAATATCCAGCTAACCTAATATGATATATCTTACCATCTTAGGAAAGCGATTTGAGGACATGCATTGGCAAACATCATTGATGAGTTCATCATCTGGGATGATGAAAAGTAAGAAGAACGGGTTCAACTTTCTCAATGGAAGCTACAAGTGGACAGACCTTCCAAAAAACACTGGTTTTGGGCAGGAGTTGTTATGGTGACTAAAGAGGGATGAATGATCTGTTATGTCTTAAATCTAGAGTTCCTACTGACAAATAATGAAATCGAGTACGAGGTGTTGATTGTAGGTCTAAAGATAGCAAAAGGATCGAGGGTCAAGAGATTGCATATATTCAATGGATCTCGATTGGTGGTCTATCAGGTTAAAAAGGAGTTTCAGGCCGGGGAGTACGACTTGCTCCTTACCTAACTAATGTCTTGGAATCGCTGAATGATATCGAACATTACATGAAAACGAATATCTCTAGGGAGGAAAATATGAAGGCTGATTCGTTGGCCAAGCTGGTCAGCTTTAGGGATGCACAATTTTTGGGTACCATTACAGTAGAGATTATGATGACTCTAAGCATAGACGAGATAAATTTCAATTGACTGTTGGATGTCCAAGAAGAGGTGTCATGGATGACTCAAATTAAAGAATATTCGCTAAAAAGGAATTTTCTCGAGTGGAGGAAACGAATGACGAAAACACTTGCGTAAGTACCTTGATTCATTATGCAAGAAGGAGTGTTGTATAGAGAGATTTTCTGATGCACCTTCTTAGGTGTGTCACCAAAGATGAAACTAAGAAAATTATTATAGATGTGCATGAAGGTGGCTATGATGATCAAACTAGGGGTAGACATTGTAAAAGAATATTCTCCGCTACAGATACTTCTGGCCAACGGTCAGTCGAGACGTGGAAGACTATTCTAGAAGACATGATAAGTTCTAGATATTTGCAAAGATACCAAGGGCCCCATCCATTGAGCTAACGCAAATAGTTAGCCTGTGGCTATTTGTAGTGTAAAGAATTGATAATATCAGTGTGTTGCCGAGGTTAAGAGGCGGAGTGAAATATGTTATAATGTTGTGATTATGTTACAAAGTGGGTTGAAGTGGAGCCCTCAAATCGATCACTTCAAAGAAGGTGAACAACTTCATAGTGAAAAACATTCTTTGCAGATATAGAGTTCCAGGAAAGATTATTACCAATAACATCACGCAACTCGAGATTGTCGAGTTCAAAAAATTTTGTAGTCCGTACTCAATTTGGAAGAGTTTTTTCAACAATAGCCCATCAACAAGCGAATGGACATGTGGACGTAATAAACAAGATCATCAAATGCACCATCGAGAAGAGACCGAAGAGAGTCATGGGAAACTAGTTTATGAGCTACCACTTGCATTGTAAGCTTATAGGACGACCCACAAGTCCATAATCAGCCATACTCCATTCAGTTTGTCCTACGGAGTTAGCCCATGATCTTAATCAAATCCAAAGTATTTTCTCATACCAGACATATTACCTGACCCAAGTTGTTTGTTTTCCTAAACTCTCGGATACCTATTAACAAAATTATTGATTATCATTAATTAATTAATTAATTAGCCTTAAACATCGTTAGTAAAATGATCAATAAAAACTGTCATCAATCAAATGATTAATTAATCTTAATCACATCATTATTTAAATAATTAACTAACCTTAATCATCATTGTTTAAAATGATTAATTAATTTAAAATATCATTATTAAGATAAGTAATTAACTTTATTCATAACTTTATTCCAATAAGTACTTATCTTTGCAAAACTCGAGAACAGGATTTCATTAAATTTTTTCCAAAGGAGTAACATTTTCAAAGTGCCAATATAGCAATAGTCGCTATACAGACACTTTCATAATCTCTTTTCATATGTCACTTATTCAACCAAACATCCCATAACATAAAGGTGAGCACAAATACAAAGGTAAATAATAAGTATACACATATATAGAACAACTCTTATCCAATATGAATTTAGTAGCATACAATTCAATGTCCAAGTCAATATAATAGCAGAATGGGGAGTTACTCTGCTAAACAAATGTTATTGATATTTTATCTAATCAAATGATACCCGAAGGTGTTTTATTCTACTAAATAGATGTCCACAATAATCTATTCAATTAAATTATAGCAGAATGGGGGTATATTCTGCTAAACATATGTCATCTATAATGAATTCATACTTATTAGGCTAACTTAATGGCACCGATAAGGGATCCCTTGTTTACAAATCAATTTACTTATAAAAGAGAGCTGACATAAAAATAATTGATAGACTTTAAAATTAAACCTTTATTAATTAATAATTAAATCTTAATTTAATTATAAATTTAAACCATAATTAATTCTAAATAAAAATAAAAGATTTAAAAAAATATAATGGCATCTGCTAGAAGAAAAAACTTTCGAGTTCAAGATAATGGCGACCATTCTAAATCGTCATCTTCTTTTCGTTCTGAATTCAATAAACCTCCTTCATCATATAGCCAATTCCACTATAATTCTTCTTTCAAATCTGATAGCTCTTCTCACTCAAAATCTCGTGTTTACGAGTCTCGATCTTTTTCCATACCAAATTGGAAAAAGGGATTTTACCGTTACAGGTGTGGAAATAAAAATCATATGGCGAAAGATTGTTGGAATCATGTTCATTGCTTTAAATGTGGTGTTTTTTGTCACAAAAGAATATCGTGCCCCTCGATATATAATCCGATCCTAAATTCAGATCCTTTGTCTTCTTTCTCTGATTCATCTTTCTTGAAATCTCTCAGTCTTAAAGAACATCATTTTTATTTTGTTCTCGAGTTCTTGAGATTAAGGGGCTTGTTCTACGATTTCTTTATGGGTAATAATGTTGAGTGCAATTATCTTTTCAACAAAATTTATTGGCACTTTGATTGTTTAACGGCGGATAACATTGGTCTGTATCCGATTAATGAAGATTGGATTGGGTCTCAACCTGAAGTGTTTTCGGAAAAGGACAATGTTGTACATGTCAGTAAAGGCTCGCCATGGATTGATATTGATCAACTTTATGCTAATGACTCAGGGTGTGATTTCCAGAAAGACAGTCTTCTTTTGGATCCATACATTAGTGAGTTTTGTTTTCCTAGAGTAGATGGCTTTACTGTCGATAAAATTGTTTCAGATGTTTTTGTTGATCCAGAGTTTTATCATTCTGATGTTTTAGAGGTTGATAGATTTTGTTTGTTAGTTAATGATTGCTTTTAGAAAAATAGGTGTGCTATTGATATAATTCAAGTGGTTAGTAAGTCTCATAAGGTCAGTAATGATCAATTTTTGTTATCTGAAGATTAGATAGATTCTCATATAGTTAGTGATGATTGTGTGGAAGAGGTGGATAAGATTTTTGGTGATAGGTGTGGTTTCATTTGTGTTGATAGCCATGTGGTTCCTACCGACAGTTTTTGTGTCGAGGCTGGAGAGGTTCATGATCAGGTTAATATGGTTGATGTGAGTTTTCGCAAATGTTTTCCTATAACCGACACGGAGACTCTTTTTTCAGATTGTGATGAGGTAGGAAATAAGATCAATGGTTGTGGTTCAGAGGATTTTCTTTGTGTTCATTCTTGCTCTATGGGACTTTGTTTATCTGAATGGTTAGAATTGTCAGGATTTGAAAAGGATGATGGAACCACTATTGATGATGTTGAATTGTTTGACTCTTTGCATAAGTTTTTCAAGGATAACTCTGAGTTGAATTTGGTTAGCTATGTTGGTTTTAAAAAGTCTGTCAGTTTTAAATTTGCACATGAGTATGGTATGACATATTGTGCATTTTGTTCTCAGTAGACGAAGATATCCAGTGACAATGTATTGATTGTAGGCTCGCAAGCTGTTGTTTTTTATTCAGATTCTAGAGGGGTTTTTGTTTTTTCTTTTATTGTCTCCTCTGCATCAGATTTGAGGATAAGGGATTCTTTTTTGTGCAGGGATGGTCACTTCTATTTTGATTCTTCCTGTTTGTTGGTGCCTCAGATAGTTATTCCCTGGGATGTTTTTAGCTTTAAGTTTGTTACTCAATTGTCCATCAGTGTAATGGAATCCTTATTGGATTTAAATGTTCTCTTGAATAATGTTGTTGAAGATGCGACTGAATCTGCTTTTTGTAAAAAAGTGAGCGGTTTAGAAGGTGATTGTTCTGTTGATCAAGTTGTAAGTGGTTTGGAGAGCAATTTTATTATTAGAAATGTGAGTGAGGATATTGAGAATTCCAATTTACTATAATCAAATAGAGCGGTCTATTATTGTACTGGGGGGTTCAAGTTTGTCATGTATTGTTTTCTTACGGCTCATGGTAGATTTCCTCGTTCTCCCGCCCATGCTAAAGAGTTACTTCGTGAAGCCAAATTAACGAGAAGAAATTGTAAGAGATTTTCAGCTGGTAGCATTAGGAGTCCATGTTTAAATCGTAAAGTTTCTTAGTCTTCTGATTGAAGATTGTTGTTTAGGGGATCTATTGTTGTTTTTTATTTTTTGGAGTTTGTATGTTGTTTGTGTAGTTGTTATATATCGTGATGTTTTAGCTTTGTTGTGGAGGAGACATTTGCAGTTGTGGAAATTTTTCGGTTGGCTACTACTCTTATGGTGTCGCTTTTGTCCGAAGTTTCAGTTTGGTGTTGTCTCTCTAGGGTTGGTTTTTAGTTTTTTAGGAGTTTTGGTGGGTTTATTCTAGTTTTTTTCTTTGTATGGGGGTTTCTTTTGCTACCTGCCAGGCTTATTGGCAGCTCCTTACTATTGTTGTTATATATATGTACATGTATGCTCTCCTCTCTTGTAGAGGATCACACATTTTTCTCAAAAAAACCATAATTAATTCTAATTAAAGCATATTTAACCCTAATTAAGAACTTAATCAAACTTAATTAACCCTTAATTAAATCTGATTAGATTAATTAATTAAACCCTACCAGATTAGTAATTAATTATTAATTAACCCTATTAAATAATAATTAATTAAATACTTAAACTTAATCAAATAAAATTTAATTCTTAATTAACCTTTAACTTAATCCATTATTAATTAAAACTTCTTTAATTAATTAATTATAATTAATTAATTAATTAATACTTAAACACTAATTACTTAACTTAATTACAAATTAATTAATAATTATTCCTAATTAAATAATTAATTAATTATCTAATTATTATACCCATATCTAATTAAAAATTAATTAACTTTTCTAGTTAATTAGTATTTTGGAAAAGTTTTCAAAATCATTTAAAAAGGAACCACTTTAAGGTTAAAACGCTAACTTTTTCCTAGTCTAATACCCTTCAAAACTTTAACATTGACTTACCTTTTAAAAAACATGGTATGAAGTTTTGAAACAAAAATAAAGTTGAAACTTTGAAACATTTTAGTAAATTAAAAACTAGTAAAACAATATTTGTTTTCCAAAGGATCTCAAGTCATTTTACAGGTCAAAGAGCTAACTTTTTAGCATATACAACACCATAACATATATTTACAAGCCATCACAACAAACACAAGCAAGATCGTAGCTTTTTAGCTAATCACTACATTAGATTTCATTTTTCAAACCCTAAATCAACATTACACATAAGCATATATATACCAAACCAAGCCATCACTAAAACCCAACAAACAAATATATTTAACACCATATTAAACATCATAAATAAAAGCTAAAACTTTCCCTAAAATAACTGAGTTTTTACTCACCAGAACTTAACCAAATCGATTAAAACTTCCATTTCAACTTGGATCAGCCTTAGATCTTTGGTTATCTTACGTAAAAATTGGATTTTTGGAGGTTTAAATGGGGAAATAGATTCCGTCATGGGCCTAGTAAGCTCAGCTATGGGGCTTTTAGGGTGCTCTTAGGTTTTGTTTTGAAGAAGGAGAGGTGTAGAAGGAAGAGTAAGTGTTTAAAACATGTTTGAAAAGGATTAAAAGGAAAAAGCTTTGGTTTTTAAACTTTGGAAATTTATAATGGAAACCATTAATGAGTTTTTCAAAGCATAGAAAGAAGATGAAGCCTTAAGAAAAAATGAGAATGAAAGAAAAATTAGTGAGAGGAAAATAGAAATCAGTTTTATATAAAATGAATTAGGCAAATTACAAAAATGCCCTAAAGTACCACTACCCTCCACTACTTTTTGAACACATCATCACTACTTCCCTCCATTCCTCCTTTTACATGTTACCCCTCTTATTTCCCCCTTTTATCTAATAGATATTACACTACCTTGTGCTTATGTGTCATAAAATGTGACATTTGCTTTTTATCTTACTTTAAGCTTAAGAAAATGTCACTTCTCACCTTACTTCTCCTTATTGCTTAAATAAATATTTATTTTATCTTATTTTAATTATCCTTAACCATACTTATATCATTTGCAAATGTGTATATGTGTTAACTCAAATGTGCACAACGTTTCCAACAACTTTAGACATCGAAAAGTTGGAAATTCGGAAAACGATTTCCGGTCACATATACTTTTTTTTTGAACTAATTATTTTTTGTAAACACATTTTGAAAATCATTTCACCATTGATAATTAATATTTGAAAAGGGGTATTTTGAATAATAAAATATATTTATTACTTATTTAAAAATACGTTAAACATCCATATTTAAAGTGATTAAATTTTGGGTCGTTACACTCTTGCCCTTTAAAAGAATTTCGACCCTGAAATTCCACCACAACCCAAACCTAGAAAGAAACATCCAAAATTATCCATAAGTCCTCATTGTTAGTCCATGAGATGATGGTTTTGATGACAACAACCTTAGAATAGATTATAAAATATAAATACTAACATTACAAGTTTAGATATATATGTATATGCAGGATCTAACCATGCATGTATCAAGAATGAAGACTGTACAGTATAGAGATTCAAGATACAGAGGTAGAAGACTCATGAGTATCAAGATTATCAAGAGTTCAAGGGTTCAAGGTTAAGTCTGTTTTATTAGGAATATTTGTTAAAACTCGTAGAAAAGCACTGGCATCTTAATATCCAATTTATTCGTGGAATGGAATCCACTTCGAGCCTGTTAAAGGGATGGAACCCTAAGTAGGATGGAACCTACGAAAATCTAGTGGGACATTGTTTTGTATCCACTAATTTTAATTCAATTGATTTTACAAAATTATCTTGTTTTCAAAATGATTTCAAAACTTTCCTTTTAAAAGATTCAAAACTCTCTATCCTGATTTTAAATAATTTTAGCCTCAAAACATCTTTAATTTCAAAGTCAAATTACTCCTAATTTTAAATGTCTTTTCAAATAATATATTTAACTTTTAATATTTATACTTAGATTTAAATATAAAATTATAGTTAAATTATGTATATATTGTTCTTTATATTTACTTATGAATTTCAACTATATTCAAGTATATTTATAAAGTTTTAAATAGTTTTTATATAAGATAAATATTATTTTTATAGAAATTCAAAATATCAATTTTGGCTGAGGGATGTCGACATGCCCCTAGGTACTATGTCGACATAGTGACAATTGAAGTTCAAATTCAAATTTCAAAAGAAGTGTCTATTCGCCATAACTCTTCATGAATGGTCATGGCTGTTGATTTTCTATAAATAGGGGTTAGTTTCAACGAATTTTTAATCACTTTTTTCTGGTTTTCACTCCTCTTCTTCTTCCACATTTCTTAATACAAAATCATACCATTACTCTGCCGAAATCAACATCGAATCGTACTCGATTACTTCTACTTTGATTCTACATCACTATCTCTACAAGGTTCTCAATGCTATTCAGAGTTATAGACTTCTTTGTAATATATTAGCGAGAAAAGGTGTGATTGTAGCCTTAGAAATCAATCAAGCGAGAAAAGGTGTGATTGTAGCCTTGGAAATCAATTGGGTGAACTTGTTGCCGCGGAAATCAAGTATCTCTACCCAGAGGATTGTTATTCTGGAGGGTGTACCTCGTAGCCTTGAAATCGAGGGTTGTAATTATTGAATTGTTGTTGAAAGGAAATCCGTACTTATGTTGCGGGACTGGATGTAGGGTAACTCCGAACCAGTATAAAATCCAATGTGTTCTTTCCTTTACTTCTTTTACTTTATATTTGCATTTGTGTTTGATTCTGTGTTCATATCTGTGTCTGATTAGTGTATACATTGTTAACAAAGTAAGATAAACTCAAAAAGATTAACAAATTTCTTAAAACACTATTCACCCCCCCTCTAGTGTTAATTCTAGCCTTAAGATCCTTAATCCGCATTTCTCACACGCATGATGTTCATAGATTGTTCCTATGAAAAATCTGATTCCATCTCTACTCAAATACGTAACTCCTTTTTCGAACTAGTATTGCTCACCCGATTTTCTAGTGCAGACTCTGATCAGGCTCTTATCAAGAACCTTCATTCTCCTTGCATAATAATATACTATGATAGAAAACTTTGGCTTCATATCAAGAACCCTTACTAAGCGTTCGCCGTCAAAAATCGAGTAATAGCACCTTATTTGAAACGGTGTGAAATATTTCAAAGTCATGAGCTCGAATCTTGGGTCAAAAACTATGTGAAAAGGAGAAACGACCTACGTCCAACTTATGTACTTATTTTATTGGTTTTCACTAATACCAATTCTTTTCTGCTAAAATTATTTATGAAGACATTTCATAGAACTAACTTAAGCTTAACTTTTATAATACTCTTCCAAATCCTAAGAGTATATACCTCTATTTGATTCAAACTTTTCCATTTTGAACTTATTTCTCTTAAGTAAACTCGAGATCCAAATACCCAGTTTTATTTCAAAACTCATTTGAAATGGTTTTTATACATTTTAACCATAGAAAATATATTTACATAGCCTGAGTAACCCCAAAATGATACTAAGGAACTTGGTACTACCAAATAGTATCATATATTCCCTTACAAAGAAGTGTGATACTGAATTGTTTATCATCCGAATACATCTCTTTCCCCATTTTTAGTTATTTTCAAGTCAACCGAACTACTTAACATAAAATTCTTCTTCTATTCAAAATCCACTTAAAAAATATATATACCTCTTATTTAAAATTCTCTTTCTAATATTCATACTTGTAAAAACTTTGAAGTGATACTATTTATTATTTTCTCCAAAAATCATTTAAAATAATAATATACATATTTCCTTTTTTTCTAAATCAACTCATGCTTTTAGGATTTAATCAAAATTTTCTTTATCAAAACAATCTTATAGGAAATTGCTAACTCGAAAATGAACAATGATGCTGCAGTCATCAGCGGAATTATTTTCCAGGGACCGAAGTGAGTGCAGTGCTTTCTACCTCTTTTTAAATAATTCCAAAATACTTTTATTCATAAATACTTTCAAAATAATAGCATTATTATCTTTCCCAAAACTTTGAAAACAATTTTCAAAACACCGGGATTTCAATTCTTAAATTCTCAGCTCGAATCTTCTATCACTCATAACCCAAATAAACAAATCATACTTATATAATTTCACCTTTTTATAAAAACATTTCACGATGTTTATTCTTAATTTAGATTATAATAAACAACTCTTCTTAAAATCATATTTAAATTTAAATTTTATCCCAACACTATCACCGAACACCTTATAGTCAAATCGTGAAACTGAATTCATAAGATGTTTGTATTTAATTTGACTAAAACTATAAATGCTTATAAACTATCTCAGCCTAACTAGTCAACAATAAATGATAATGATCGAATATTATCATTCTCTAACAACAATCATATCCTAAATAACTAAAACAATTTTTTGAAAATTTTCTTTTATATATAAAAATATAATCTAGGTAAAATTATTTCATTTACCTAATTTAAAACAATACTGTGTCGGTTAGACTTGTTTAAGTGCTTTAGAGATCACTATCAATAACGTTAGCTACTCGTATTGATTGAAATCCATAAGTCACTCGATAGATCAACAACACAACATCAAAACAATTTTATAAGAAAAACAAATAATCGCTCTTATATATATATATATCTGTTCAAACTCATTCTAAGGTGTCACTTACCCTATCTCTAATGAGTTTACCCCACCCAAAGTCTAGGTGTTCGCTCGACCTAAGCTCTGATACCAACTATGACGATCCACCTTTTTGACCCCTAGGAACGACACTTAATACGTCAATAGTGTTCGTGTATCGTTGCCCAAGCATCTGAAAAACAAGTTGTCATGGGGTAAAATAAAAGAACAGAATAAGAAAGAAAAGAAAAACCTCACAATGGAATGGTTATATATAGTACAAAATAATATAGTACAAAAGATTACTCCTTGCATGGAGTTATCAGAGTTACAAAAAAGTACTACAACTATCAGACTAGGCAGTTATACGCTCTGTATTTACACATGCTGATACAAAATATACATATATAATAGACTTAATAGCGGAAATAAATAACTAGATGGATATAGGAGCCTCCTGCTCGTCCATCGTCTTCAAAGAGCCCAAAGAAACATGTTTCTCCCGGACTACTCAAATATAATTGAGTACCCAAGAGTTTGGGGAAAATAAACAAATCAGGTCAGACAATTTTTTTGGTATAAGTAAATCTCAAAACAAAATGGTGGAAATAAATATAATATGTGAGACCGTGTCGCCTTCTGCGGAATGGTTTTTCCCTCATAATAACAACATCCTATCACAATAATGGATACAAATAATTAAACATCGTGAAGTGCTTATGACACTTCTCGATGTAATTAAGAAAAAGGTAAATTTAGAAATTTGGAATTAAAGGAAAGAAGGGAAAATTTCCAACAAATGACTAGGAGAGTGTTCCCCCCTTACCGAAAGTATACCTTTAGAATATACCTGAGAACTATGATGGCTCTCGGATAATACCAAACCGGGCCCCGCTAACCTTTACCGAGAATCCGAGTATTTCACATCTTATTGCACAAATAACTGAAACCAACCTAGAGTGGATTAAAAATACACTAATGGGAGTAACTCCACATAGCTTGGCTTCCACTCACGCTTTAGATTTAGTTATTTTCAAAAAAGTATAACAAAGCTCAAATGAGCAACAAATCATCTTAGATTTACGATACACAATGAAGAGCTGAACCAATAGTTAATAAATCAACTATCGAGGATAATTAAAAATGATCATATATGGAAATTAAATTTCATATTCTTACCACTACTCGTCGATTCCAAATTAGTGCTATCCCTCGGTTGAAAATAAAGTCGGGTAAGTTGAGGTAATGCTACCTCTAGGCATTGCCTTGACAACATTTTTAACCTTCGAGATAGAAACAAGTCCATGCATCGACGTTTAACATTAAAAGTATGACTAAATCCTTTCCGTATAAGTGATATCATTTACAGAACTACTTTTCCATAACCAAATCGAACTTTTACCTTTAAAACCAAATTGTGTTGGGTTTCACATTTAAAAATATTAATTTAAACAACTTTATCAAAATGAATTGTTTTACTTTAAACAGAAATTAATTACCTTTTTAATACTAATAATTTAATTTAATATCATTACTTAAAATGATAAATCATCTTTAATCAAGGATTAATTAATTTCAAAACATCTTTATTTAAAACAATCACTTTGCTTTAATCCTGATTAAAACAACACTATTTAAAAAGATTAATTAACTTCAAAACATTCTTGTTAAATGATTTATTTACTTTTAACTCTCATAATTAGAATAACTAATTAATCCTTAAACATCATTTATTAAAATGATTAATAGATTATAGACATTGTTATTTCGAATGATTGATTAAATTTAAAACATTATCATTAAGGTGATTAATTAATCTTAAAACATCATTAACAAAATTATTGATTATCATTAATTAAATAATTAATTAGCCTTAACCATCATTAGTTAAAATGATTAATAAATTTTAAACTATCATTAATCAAATGATTAATTAATCTTAATCGCATCATTATTTAAATAATTAATTAACCTTAATCATCATTACTTAAAATGATTAACTAATTTTGAAATATCAATATTAAGATAAATAATTAACTTTATTCATATCTTTATTCCAATAATTACTATCTTTGCAAAATCCGAGCACAAGATTTAACCAAATTTTTGCAAAAGGAATAACATTTTCAAAGTGCCAATATAGCAATAGTCACAATATGGACACTTTCATAATCACTTATTATATGTCACTTATTCAACCAAACATCTCATATCATAAATGGAGCACAAATACGAAGGCAAATAACAACTATATACATATAGAGAACATCTCTGATCCTATATGAATTAGTAACATACAATTCAATGTCCAAATCAATATAATAACAGAATGGGGATTTACTCTGCCAAATAGATGTTGTTTATATTTTATCTAATCAAATGATAGTAGAAAAGTGTTTTATTCCGCTAAACAGATGTCCACAATAATCTATTCAATTCAGTTATAGTAGAACGGGGTTTTTATCTACTAAACATTTGTCATCTATAAAGAATTCATACTTATTAGGCTAACTTAATGGCATAGACAAGAGATCCCTTGTTTACAAATCAATTTACTTGTAAAAGAGAGCTGATTTAAAAATAATTTATAGAGTTTAAAATTAAACCTTTATTAATTAATAACCGAATCTTAATTTAATTATAAATTAAAACCATAATTAATTCTAATTAAACCATAATTAACCCTAATTAAGAGCTTAATCAAACTTAATTAACCCTTAATTAAATCTGATTAAATTAATTAATTAATCCCTGCCAGATTAGTAATTAATTATTAATTAACCTTAATTAAATAATAATTAATTAAATAATTAAACTTAATTAAATAAAATTTAATTGTTAATTAACCTTTAACTTAATCCATCATTAATTAAAAATTCTTTAATTAATTATATATAATTAATTTATTTAATTTATACTTAAAAACTAATAACTTAACTTAATTAAAAATTAATTAATAATTATTCCTAATTAAATAATTAATTAATTAACTAATTATTAAACCCATATTTAATTACAAAATAATTAACTTTTATACTCAATTAGTATTTTGAAAAAGTTTTCAAAAACACTAAAAAGGAATCACTTTAAGTTTAAAATGCTAACTTTTCTCTTACTGCATCCATAGCGACTGTCACTATGGATACCATAACTTTTTAAACTAGTTTTCCACGTCTAGTACCCTTCAAAACTTTTACCTTTGACTTACCTTTTTTAAAAAATGGTATGAAGTTTTGAATCTAAAAATAATATTGAACCTTTGAAACATTTTAGTAAATTCAAAATTAGTAAAACGATATTTGTTTTTCAAAGGATCTTAAGTCCTTTTACAAGTCAAAGAGCTAAATTTTTAGTATATGCAACACCATAGCATACATCCACGATCCATCACAACAAACACAAGCAAGATCATAACTTTTTAGCTAATCACTACATTACTTCATTTTTCAAATCCTAAATCAACATTACACATAAGCACATATATACCAAACCAAACCATCACTAAAACCCATCAAACAAACATATTTAACACTACATTGAACATCATAAATAAATGCTAAAACTTTCAGTAAAATAGAGTTTTTACTCACCAAAACTTAACCAAATCGACTAGAATTTCCATTTCAATTTGGACCGGCCTTAGATTTTTGGTTATCTTAGGTAAAAATTCGATTTTTGGAGGTTTAAAAGGGGAAATAGGGCCTAGTGGGCTCGGCCATGGGGCTTTTAGGGTGCTCTTGGGTTTTGTTTTGAAGAAAGATAGGTGTAGAAGGAAGAATAAGTGTTTAAAACAAGTTTGAAAAGGATTAAAAGGAAAAGGCTTTGATTTTTAAACTTCAGAAATTTAAAATGGAAACCATTAATGAATTTTTCAAAGCTTAGAAAGAAGATGAAGCGTTAGGAAAATGAGAATGAAAGAAAAATGAGAGAGAGGAAAATAGAAATCACTTTTATATAAAATAGATTAGGCAAATTACAAAAATGCCCTAAAGTACCACTACCCTCCACTACTTTTTGAACACATCATCACTACCTCCTTCCATTCCTTCTTTTACACGTTAACCCTCTTGTTTTCCCCTTTTATCCCCTAGATATTACACTACCTTGTACTTATGTGTCATAAAATGTGACATTTGCTTTTTATCTTACTTTAAACTTAAGAAAATGCCACTTCTCACCTTACTTCTCCTTATTACTTAAATAAATATTTATTTTATTTTATTATAATTATCCTTAACCATAATTATATCATTTACAAATGTGTATATGTGTTAACTCAAATGTGCACAATGTGTCCGACAACTTTTAGACATCAAAAGGTTGGAAATTCGAAAAACGGTTTCCAATCACATTTACTATTTTTCTTTGAACTAATTATTTTTGTAAACATATTTTGAAAATTGTCTCACCATCATTAATTAATATTTGGAAAGGGGTATTTTGAATAATAAAATCCATTTATTACTTATTTAAAAATATATTAAATATCCATATTTAAAGTGATTAAATTTTTGGTCATTACAGTGCTTCTCAAACTTAACAAACCAATGAAGAGGCCTTCCCCTAAGAGACCACATGAGCCAGATAAGGATTCTGGTCGGGGCCCCTAGAAGGTAGTCACTCTATTCCTCCTCCTTCAAAGGCTCCAATTGTTTCTACTTCAGCGGCTCTTCCCATCTCTCCTCTATAGAGCCATCCTGACCCTGGCGCTCGATACTTGTCTCTACCCGATGGGGTCATTTCTGACCTTGTAGGGCAGCCAAGGTGGATCACACTGGATAACATATACTATATTGCTTCATCTCCTACTCATCATCTCCCTCTTCCACCTCTTGAGCTATCTCCTTCTGAGCTCATGTCTGTGCAAGAAAGATCTTGGTCCGATGTAAGCACATTTTTTGTCTTACTTAACTATTACTTGTTTAGATTGGAGCCTTGGAGGTTGAGGCTTAGAAAAGGTGGGAAGGTATTGAGGTCATCGCTCATGGTTATATCGCTACGCTTGAAATGATCTTACTTCTATTGCTTCTGCCAAGGCTAAAATCGAGGAGGACTTCAAAATGTATCGAGAAAGGCTTGAGATGGAGGCCAAATCTATGGCAAATGCCTTGGCCTTGAAAAACCATGAGCTAAACAAGAAAGATCGTGATTTGACGACAACAGAGAATGAGCTGGCAGCTAAGCAGTAACAGCTTAGGGAGAGCACTTCTACTGTAGCATACAATATGTATGCCTTAGCTAGGCATCAGTTGGGAGCCGAGGCCAGCCTTGACTTCTTATGTGACCTAAAAGTGATTGAAAGTATTTACTCCTTTTGCCATGCCAAGTGGAAAGAGGAGGTTGCTACGTAGATTGCCTCTCCTTCTACTTCTTTACAAATAACTGAGGTGGGGTAGAAGGAGACTCAGGAGGATGACGTGTCTAAAGATGCCAAGGGGGCTAAAACAATCGATGTTATTTCAAATCCTTGTGTAAATGTTCAAATTTTTGTATGCGAGTTCCTGAACTTTATTCAATATGCAATGGAAATCATTTTCGTTATACCATTTTTTCTTCATGGCTGCTTTTATATAGTCATTATCTTATGAATGATCATGATGTCTTTATTGTTTTGTTTGTTTTAGTCCTTAGAAGAAGTTATGTTTACTAAACTTTTGAGGAAAAGTGAAGACAGGCTCGGAAATCTGACCTTATATCATCTTGGTCTTAGCGCTGCGGCTATCTATAGGTGTGAGAAAGAATTAGATGAGTCTTTTACCAAACTTAGGGATGAAACTCAAGGGTTACTTTGCAGGATTGACCAAGTAGTTAAAGAGAAAGAAGCCCTTAATGACTTTGTACTGCGCCGATGGTAGCACACCCTACAAAGTGGCTCTTTTCCATCCGATGACCCTCACTTGGAGTGGTTTTGGCATAGGCTTAAAAATTCACATAAGGATTGAATTCTGCCTATCTTTGTTATTGTGTATTTTTTCTTTTTATACATGGGTTTATTGACTTGAGGCAGTTAGTAATAATAGATGTTTCTATTAAATATTTTTACCCGGTATATTTCGATATTCGTTCAGTCTATTTTTACTTATTATTAATTAGATTAGTCCACATGAGCCCTTTCTGAATTTAATGAAGCTTTTGAACCTTACAATCCTTCTGCCCCCATTGTTCATAGCCCCCATGACATAAGTGTGTTAGAATTTGAGGTTGCTTCCATAACTTCCACTTCGACTTTAGAAAAGGAGAATCTTTGCCTTACACCAGCTAACGAGAAACTTTGAAAAAGATTTAAGGGAGGTCGAAACAAAACTCAAGGAGGCCAAAGATGCACCGAGTCATTAACATCAACTTAATGTTAAATTATGTGAAGGAGTTTTCGCATCGGAATTGAAACTAGAGAGCTTGCACCAATCATTGAAGGATGGCTGAGCACTTTGTGGGGTCATCTATCAGGTAGAAATGGCGCAAATGAGGAAAAATATAGAATATTTTTTTGGCTCAAGTTGTTTGTCAGATCTGGGATAAATAAAGAGTTGAAGGAGAGAAAGTGGCTGTAACGACCCTAGATTTTAATTAATTTAAATTGATAATTAAACGTATTTTTGAATAAATATAGTAAAATAAATTGATTTAAAGTGATGCGAGTTTCCCCAAAATCAAATAAAAATACGTTAAATCATTTAAATTTAAAATGTTATATATATATGTAGATATATATATATATATATATTTTGATTTGAATTTAAATATTAAATATTAAATAAATGGTTTAATAATAAATGATAATAATAAATGTTAGAATTTATGGTTAATAATGGTTTGAGTTTATAAAATAATATAAGACAATAAATATGAATAAATGTATACAAATATGAAAATAATAATACATTCAATTATATTACAAAGCAATGTGACTAAAACAAAGAAAAGAAATAACACTTAAATACAAAACAAAGTAAAATAAGAAACAAGTGAACAAGTGAAAACAAAAATACATATACATTCAAAGGAAATACAAATATATAAAGTATACATCAGCCCCAAAGCAAAGGAAAGTGAAGGAACATAGACAAAGTACACAATATAATACATCTCAGCCGAAATGAAGGTAAAGCAAGTAAAATAAGGTACATATGCATTTAATGTTTACATCTCTAGCATGGCAAAGAAAAACTTTCAGCCGAGATAAACAATGCAAAGGACTCAAGTAATTAATGCAAAGATATCTTTAGTACAAAGGAAAAATAATATCTCTTGTACAAACAATATTTTATCCTTTGTACAAAATAATATTACCTGTACAAGTTCTATCACCACTAAACCCAATTCATTTATATCAGCCTTCTACTCTTAATTCGTCCATAAGCTAAGGCAGAAAAATATGAAGTAAATATTATCTTAAAACCTAAAACAATAATCAAATCTAGAAGCATGCGATTTCAAAGCAAAGAATGCAAAAAGCTTTCACCTGGAACAGAGCTGCAGTTTTGTTAATGCAGTAGATTTCTGGAAAACAATCTAAAGTGATATCATCTAAAACAAATACCACTGTTCTCTGCTTCATCCATATTTAGGTGAGCAAACTAGACCTCTTTGTTCTTTTACCTGTGAGTACACATATTGTTTTAAGCCTTTAAACTAGTGTTTTTGATTCATGCTCTACTGTATGTTTTTAAGTTAGAAATCCTGTGTGTATATGATTGAGATTTGTTTTGTTGTATGATCCTGTTCTTCTTGTTTTGGTTACAGAGTGAACATAAACAAGAAGAATTTTATAAATTTTCATGTAAGCATCTTTAACTTAGAATTTTCAAACAAAAATATCAGTTTGTTTAAACTCAAAGTAGGATCCAGAATTTTGGTTAGCTTGAAAATGAAGGAACTTAATACTGTAAACTCATTTTACAGTCAAATAAGGAATTATGTGATTTATTCAAGTAGTTTAAATTACGAATTTGATTATGTAACTAAGATAAACAGCTAAAAATAGGATTTTTAAAACAAAATTGGTGATTTTTAGTGAAGCAAATTCTGAGGAAATCAAGGATGAATTGTTTTGGGTTTTTGGGGTGTTGCCGTTGAACGACGTCGATTGAAGCTTCGAGTTTTGGCATGAAGAAGGCTGGAGTAAGGTAGAGTGATGGAAAAATACTTTTGGATTTTTCTTTTGTCTGTGTTGATCAGAATTTGTCATACTAGGGTTTAAGCTTGCATTTCGTTCGTCTTGGCTGTCGAGACAATTTCGACATGGGTAATGGATCGGGTGCGATCACGAGTTGAAGGGTGGTGGCGTGGTGGTGCGTGGGTGCTCTGGAAGGGATACTGGAGTTTCCAGTTGACGACATCATCGGTGGCAAGAGTATTGGTGGGTCGAACTTTGCTCGAGATTTCGAACGAGGATCGAAATTTCGATTCGTGGTTGTATTAGTTTGCTGGTTGTTCTCGTTGGGGCATCGAAGTTGTTGGTGACGTGGTCGCAGGTTGGGTGATGGTCGGAGGCGCTTCGACCCAGTGTGCATGTGCACTGTGACAGGCGTGCAGGTGGAAGAAAGAATCAGGAAGAAGAAGTGAGTTGGAGGAAGGTTTTCTCACTGTTGTTTTGCTCGAGTTTAGCCCGAGTAATTTGAATGTCGAACCCGAAGTGGTGAAGTGTCTTACTCGAAGCAATATTTTATTGCCTCGGGTTTGTTTAGTCTGGTTACAGGTTTTCTTTTTAAAACCTGACTGTAACTTGAAAGTGAACAAATTTAAATAAAGTTTAAATTTGTGAGCTAGAGTTAGATAAAGTTTAAAACCAGTTTGAAGTGTGGATTCAAATTTATTTTTTTGAATTCTAATATGAAATAAAATAAATTTTTAAATAATTTAAATGTTTGGTTTTCAGGTTTATAAAAACGTGACAGTTTTCTGAATTTTAAAATTTAATTTAAAGTTTGAAAGCATCATTTAAACAATGGTTTAAACTCAAAGTTAAGGTTTTAAATGGTAAATCATTTTGAATCTTATATTCAAAATGTAATTTAAATTTAAATTCAAAAGTGTAATGTTCTACACATTAATATTAATTAAATCATTAATAAAGGAATAGATTATCTTAGAGATAATTTAGATATTGAAGTAATTTAAATTAATAAGTTAATTAAAGAATGACTTATTTATTTAATTTAAAATTAATAATTTAGAATTAAAGATAATTTCTTAGGAAATTAATTAAGGAAATGTTATTGGTTAATGAAGTTAATTAACTAAGGATTATTAAGTATTGATTAAAGTAATTGATGTTAATAATAAATTAGATTTATTTATTTAGATAATCAATTATAAATTGTTTAAATGAAATTACTAAATGAAAGTAATTAAGGAATTAATCACGTATTGTAATTGATTTTTGGGATATTTTGATTAATTAAAGTTAATTAAATTAGTTTAATTAATTTAAGAAAATCATTGGATAATTGGATAAGTGAATTTACTTAGTGAAATTAATGGAGATAATTAATTATGGGATAATTAATTTAATTAATGAGTAATTAAGAAATAATTAATTAAAATGGTTTATAATTAATTTATGATTAATTAACCAAGATTTGTAGTTTATTCATAAGTAATTAATCTAGTATAAATTAATTATAATCAGATATTGATTGATCTTACTTATGGATGTTTGAATTGTATTGCATGGTGAATTGTTTGATATCCCTGATATGTGATGCTTTGTGATATATCCTGATTTATGTTGTGATCTGTAATTTATTATCTGTGATATATATCTGTGATCTGTACGATAAGCGTTATAGTTTGTATCGCTTATCAACTATATTTTTGTGTTTTAAATCTGTGATGATTGAATGATGTGTTGCACTACTGTGTAAAACCCCTGGACTACACCATACACAAACAAATATGGATTTCACTTGGAAATCGGTTAAGTCATAGATAATTTAAATTTGATGTTTTGAAATTAAAATTTTAATTTCAATTGATTTTGAAATTAGAAATTTCGGTTTAAATGTGAAAAGCTTTTGAAATGGAATTTCAAAGATGAAACTTATTTTCGAATAACTTGATTAAGTTTTGAAGTTTAAATAATTTGATTTAAACTTAAATTCAAGATTTGAAATTGAATTCTATGATTTGAAACTAGGGATTAAAGATGTTATACCCGTTATATAAGGGTTAAACTATTTTAAAAGTATTGATTTTGGAATGTGAATATAATTCTAGGGCTTTAACTCGTGCAAATATAATTGGATTTTTCTTAAATGAAAACTATTTGTTTTCAAATAATAACAGCTTTCATATGAGAAGCGAACTTCCAATTTGTGTTGAAAGGTTTCAAATTTAAAATGAAATTGAAATGTTTTGAAAGGCTATGAATGAATTCTTTTTGAAAGCTATGAATTGAATCTGTTTATTTTTAACAGATTTAAAATGATGATTTGTTTAAACCATTCGAAATGAAATTGTTTTGAAAACTATAAGTTGAATCTTTGTTTTAAAAATTTAACGAGTTAATCCAATTGAAACGGAAATTGTTTTGAAAACTGTGAATGAATCTTTGTGAAAATTAAGTGAACTTTGTGAATTTAATCTTTTTGTTTAAAAAGGATTAAAATGGAAATTTGTTAAACCATTTGAAAAGAAAGGTTTTGGGTAATAAGTTGTGACTTAATTGAAATCCCAATATCCATATGTTTTTAAAATATTGCGCTCGTTATTCGGGTTAGCCGGGAAAAGACATTTGTGTCATATAACCCATTCCGAATAGTGATACGTTGTATATGAATGGCATTTGAAGACCGGTGTTGAAGACCGGATATTTTCGAAAACGAAAGGACAACTCGTCGAATGTCTCTGCATCGACTGGCCCCGATATAGAGATTTTATCACCCTTTGTGATGGGAAGTCCGGACGAGATTGTGAATACCCGGAATTGCAAGGGCTTCGTAAGAAGTGCCTTCGGTTCTGTTCGAACCCGGAACAGACTTGTATGGTTACATGTCTGACATTACACTGTGAGATATAAAGCCGATTTCTTTCAAATACATTTTTGTTGGTGGTGGAGAATTTATTCTCTTAGCTTAACACCCTTCTCTGAGACGTACGTGCTCAGAGGTTATGTAGTTGAAATTTATCAGCGATATATTCCCAATTTGGTAATGTGACATGCTGAGTGTTGCTGTGTGATGATCATTGTTTGATCATTTGTGATATGATCATTTGTTTGATTATTTATCTTTGTGATCATTACTTTGATCATTTGTTTGACCCGAAGCATGTCTTTGTGACAAAGCGTAGCTTTGTGGACGAGACTTCGTCGGACCTCACACCCCGGAATGGTCAAAACAGGAAAGATGCAGCAAGGTTATTAGGGGGTAGCGCCCCTTTAGTGTATGTCATTCCTTCTGGATAGAGGTGGTATCATCGTATGGAGCCCAGATATTTAACCTATGTGGTTGCTGCAAATTTATTACTTTGTGGTTGTTGGAATCGAGGATCCTCGGATATAGATCGGTTACGATCGGGGGATGACATATTCGTGTCAGTAGTTACCCAGTTAGGGGTAACCCGACCTTGTGTTGGCAGAGATCCGGTTAGGTTCTCGGGACATCATTCCAGAGGCGTTTCCATGTAGGAATGGGAAGTTCCTTGGCCTGACCATTTGTTGGAAATCCAAAGAAACAATACGAGCCTTTACGATTTCAATTGTATAACCTGTCTCCTCAGAAGGCAGCTATAGCAGGCATAATATAATGGTACCTATGCTGGCTAAGATTTATATTCTACTTTCGAAATGTTTTCCACTATGCACTAATAATAATATCAAATCAAATTATTTGTTTTGCGTAGTAAGCATCTTTGACTAACATAAGAAGAAATCTCCTCCAAGTCTGCGTTTGCATTGTGTGTGTGGTGGGAGGTCTTATGGTAGTTTCATTTTCCAAAAGCATTGCGAATTGACTTTAAAATTCTCTTGCTATTTGTTTTTTAAGATAAACTGTTTTTGTTGCTCACACCAGTCCCATGACTGATCTGGATTTTATTGTTTCTTTCCTAAACTCTGGATGCTCAAAATTTTTCTACACGGGCAGTCTAGAGTTTGGTTTTTCAGATAGTCAAGTTTAGTAGATTATCTGGAGCTAGTTCAGTCTTTGGATATGGACTGCACTTGCTTATCTTTGTGCATCGTTATTGGGAGTTCAAGCTATTTCTGGATTGGTGCTTTGGAGATGAAGATTATCCGCTGCTGGTGTTATCGTTTTCTTTTCCGCTGCTATTTGTTGTATCATATTTCTGATGTATATTGATATTCATTATATCACTCTGTTGTATCAGATATTGTATTAGATATTGTATATCAATGTATTATCCTTTTTCTTCCGTTGAGTTATTTACTTAACTGTTGTTATAAGCTCCGGCGACTCGGTTTTGAACGGTCGAATCTATGACATTCGAGTACGATGTAAAGTATGGATGTCGATTTTCGAACGGGAAAAATCCGCATCGTTACATTTGGTATCAGAGCTAAGGTTGAACTTTAGCTCAGGAGTATAACACGTTAAGTAGCTCATTAGAGATAGAGTGAAGTAAACTCTAGAATGAGTAATTCCTCAGATATCTGTTTGAACGTCTCAGTAAATTCTCTTACTATCCACTGATAGTAAGTATGAGTACAAGAAGAGGACGAGATAGGGGATAAGGGATACGACTATAAAAGGTCAATACCCTGCAACAGTGGAAATAATTTTCTCCATCAATATTCTTTGATTCGTTTCCAAATTCTTTTGATTTCTTCGTACCAGCTACAAGAAGAAGTTTCGGTGTGATGATGGCCCTACAGACCGTTGTAGGAATTTTTACTACGTATCTTCATCATTTCCTTATCAGTTTTTGATTTAAACTTTAATGAATATGAATTGGAAATTTGAAATTGGAAATTTAAAATTGAGTTAAATTGATTTATAGAATATGAAGCCAAATTTGAATTAAATCAATAAAACGATTTCGTTTGAAACCAAATTTTGAAATTCTATTGTAATTTCTTTTGAATACCAAAGTTCGAAGAGGGACAAATTGGTATGTATTCTGAGATATTCCGACTTGAATTTGGACATCTTGTGTTTGACGAATTATAGGAGATCGAATCTATCTATCTGTGTTGTTTTCGTGCCTGCAAATTTCGAGGACGAAATTCTTTTAAGGGGGGAAGTTTGTAACGACCCTAGATTTTAATTAATTTAAATTGATAATTAAACGTATTTTTGAATAAATATAGTAAAATAAATTGATTTAAAGTGATGCGAGTTTCCCCAAAATCAAATAAAAATGCGTTAAATCATTTAAATTTAAAATGTTATATATATATGTAGATATATATATATATTTTGATTTGAATTTAAATATTAAATAAATGGTTTAATAATAAATGATAATAATAAATGTTAGAATTTATGGTTAATAATGGTTTGAGTTTATAAAATAATATAAGACAATAAATATGAATAAATGTAGACAAATATGAAAATAATAATACATTCAATTATATTACAAAGCAATGTGACTAAAACAAAGATAAGAAATAACACTTAAATACAAAACAAAGTAAAATAAGAAACAAGTGAACAAATGAAAACAAAAATACATATACATTCAAAGGAAATACAAATATATAAAGTATACATCAGCCCCAAAGCAAAGGAAAGTGAAGGAACATAGACAAAGTACACAATATAATACATCTCAGCTGAAATGAAGGTAAAGCAAGTAAAATAAGGTACATATGCATTTAATGTTTACATCTCTAGCATGGCAAAGAAAAACTTTCAGCCGAGATAAACAATGCAAAGGACTCAAGTAATTAATGCAAAGATATCTTTAGTACAAAGGAAAAATAATATCTCTTGTACAAACAATATTTTATCCTTTGTACAAAATAATATTACCTGTACAAGTTCTATCACCACTAAACCCAATTCATTTATATCAGCCTTCTACTCTTAATTCGTCCATAAGCTAAGGCAGAAAAATATGAAGTAAATATTATCTTAAAACCTAAAACAACAATCAAATCTGGAAGCATGCGATTTCAAAGCAAAGAATGCAAAAAGCTTTCACCTGGAACAGAGCTGCAGTTTTGTTAATGCAGTAGATTTTTGGAAAACAATCTAAAGTGATATCATCTAAAACAAATACCACTGTTCTCTGCTTCATCCATATTTAGGTGAGCAAACTAGACCTCTTTGTTCTTTTACCTGTGAGTACACATATTGTTTTAAGCCTTTAAACTAGTGTTTTTGATTCATGCTCTACTTTATGTTTTTAAGTTAGAAATCCTGTGTGTATATGATTGAGATTTGTTTTGTTGTATGATCCTGTTCTTCTTGTTTTGGTTACAGAGTGAACATAAACAAGAAGAATTTTATAAATTTTCATGTAAGCATCTTTAACTTAGAATTTTCAAACAAAAATATCAGTTTGTTTAAACTCAAAGTAGGATCCAGAATTTTGGTTAGCTTGAAAATGAAGGAACTTAATACTGTAAACTCATTTTACAGTCAAATAAGGAATTATGTGATTTATTCAAGTAGTTTAAATTACGAATTTGATTATGTAACTAGGATAAACAGCTAAAAATAGGATTTTTAAAACAAAATCGGTGATTTTTAGTGAAGCAAATTCTGAGGAAATCAAGGATGAATTGTTTTGGGTTTTTGGGGTGTTGCCGTTGAACGGCGTCGATTGAAGCTTCGAGTTTTGGCACGAAGAAGGCTGGAGTAAGGTAGAGTGATGGAAAAATACTTTTGGATTTTTCTTTTGTCTGTGATGATCAGAATTTGTCATACTAGGGTTTAAGTTGCATTTCGTTCGTCTTGGCTGTCGTGACAATTTCGACATGGGTAATGGATCGGGTGCGATCGCGAGTTGAAGGCTGGTGGCGTGGTGGTGCGTGGGTGCTCTGGAAGGGATACTGGAGTTTCCAGTTGACGGCATCATCGGTGGCGAGAGTTTTGGTGGGTCGAACTTTGCTCGAGATTTCGAACGAGGATCGAAATTTCGATTCGTGGTTGTATTAGTTTGCTGGTTGTTCTCGTTGGGGCATCGAAGTTGTTGGTGACGTGGTCGCAGGTTGGGTGATGGTCGGAGGCGCTTCGACCCAGTGTGCATGTGCACCGTGACAATCGTGCAGGTGGAAGAAAGAATCAGGAAGAAGAAGTGAGTTGGAGGAAGGTTTGCTCAGTTTTGTTTTGCTCGAGTTTAGCCCGAGTAATTTGAATGCCAAACCCGAAGTGGTGAAGTGTCTTACTCGAAGCAATATTTTTTTGCCTCGGGTTTGTTTAGTCTGGTTACAGGTTTTCTTTTTAAAACCTGACTGTAACTTGAAAGTGAACAAATTTAAATAAAGTTTAAATTTGTGAGCTAGAGTTAGATAAAGTTTAAAACCAGTTTGAAGTGTGGATTCAAATTTATTTTTTTGAATTCTAATATGAAATAAAATAAAGTTTTAAATAATTTAAATGTTTGGTTTTCAGGTTTATAAAAAACGTGACAGTTTTCTGAATTTTAAAATTTAATTTAAAGTTTGAAAGCATCATTTAAACAATGGTTTAAACTCAAAGTTAAGGTTTTAAATGGTAAATCATTTTGAATCTTATATTCAAAATGTAATTTAAATTTAAATTCAAAAGTGTAATGTTCTACAGATTAATATTAATTAAATCATTAATAAAGGAATAGATTATCTTAGAGATATTTTAGATATTGAAGTAATTTAAATTAATAAGTTAATTAAAGAATGACTTATTTATTTAATTTAAAATTAATAATTTAGAATTAAAGATAATTTCTTAGGAAATTAATTAAGGAAATGTTATTGGTTAATGAAGTTAATTAACTAAGGATTATTAAGTATTGATTAAAGTAATTGATGTTAATAATAAATTAGATTTATTTATTTAGATAATCAATTATAAATTGTTTAAATGAAATTACTAAATGAAAGTAATTAAGGAATTAATCACGTATTGTAATTGATTTTTGGGATATTTTGATTAATTAAAGTTAATTAAATTAGTTTAATTAATTTAAGAAAATCATTGGATAATTGGATAAGTGAATTTACTTAGTGAAATTAATGGAGATAATTAATTATGGGATAATTAATTTAATTAATGAGTAATTAAGAAATAATTAATTAAAATGGTTTATAATTAATTTATGATTAATTAACCAAGATTTGTAGTTTATTCATAAGTAATTAATCTGGTATAAATTAATTATAATCAGATATTGATTGATCTTACTTATGGATGTTTGAATTGTATTGAATGGTGAATTGTTTGATATCCCTGATGTGTGATGCTTTGTGATATTTCCTGATTTATGTTGTGATCTGTAATTTATTATCTGTGATATATATCTGTGATCTGTACGATAAGCGTTATAGTTTGTATCTCTTATCAACTATATTTTTGTGTTTTAAATCTGTGATGATTGAATGATGTGTTGCACTACTGTGTAAAACCCCTGGACTACACCATACACACACAAATATGGATTTCACTTGGAAATCGGTTAAGTCACAGATAATTTAAATTTGATGCTTTGAAATTGAAATTTTAATTTCAATTGATTTTTGAAATTAGAATTTTCGGTTTAAATGTGAAAAGCTTTTGAAATGGAATTTCAAAGATGAAACTTATTTTCGAATAACTTGATTAAGTTTTGAAGTTTAAATAATTTGATTTAAACTTAAATTCAAGATTTGAAATTGAATTCTATGATTTGAAACTAGGGATTAAAGATGTTATGCTCGTTATATAAGGGTTAAACTATTTTAAAAGTATTGATTTTGGAATGTGAATATAATTCAAGGGCTTTAACTCGTGCAAATATAATTGGATTTTTCTTAAACGAAAACTATTTGTTTTCAAATAATAACAGCTTTCATATGAGAAGCGAACTTCCAATTTGTGTTGAAAGGTTTCAAATTTAAAATGAAATTGAAATGTTTTGAAAGGCTATGAATGAATTCTTTTTGAAAGCTATGAATTGAATCTGTTTATTTTTAACAGATTTAAAATGATGATTTGTTTAAACCTTTCGAAATGAAATTGTTTTGAAAGCTATAAGTTGAATCTTTGTTTTAAAGATTTAACGAGTTAATCCAATTGAAACGGAAATTGTTTTGAAAACTGTGAATGAATCTTTGTGAAAATTAAGTGAACTTTGTGAATTTAATCTTTTTGTTTAAAAAGGATTAAAATGGAAATTTGTTAAACCATTTGAAAAGAAAGGTTTTGGGTAATAAGTTGTGACTTAATTGAAATCCCAATATCTATATGTTTTTAAAATATTGCGCTCGTTATTCGTGTTAGCCGGGAAAAGACATTTGTGTCATAAAACCCATTCCGAATAGTGATACGTCGTATATGGATGGCATTTGAAGACCGGTGTTGAAGACCGGATATTTTCGAAAACGAAAAGACAACTCGTCGAATGTCTCTGCATCGACTGGCCCCGATATAGAGATTTTATCACCCTTTGTGATGGGAAGTCCGGACGGGATTGTGAATACCCGGAATTGCAAGGGCTTCGTAAGAAGTGCCTTCGGTTCTGTTCGAACCCGGAACTGACTTGTATGGTTACATGTTTGACATTACACTTTGAGATATAAAGCCGATTTCTTTCAAATACATTTTTGTTGGTAGCGGAGAATTTATTCTCTTAGCTTAACACCCTTTGTAATACCCCAAAATTTTTTGAAAAATCATTTTTGTAAAATGATTTAATTTTTGAAATATTTAGATTTAAATATGGTGAAATTTCTGGAGTAAATAGTGTGCAAGTATATGTGTGCACGTGCACACTGAAATGGCACAAGGGAGAACTCCAGAATTCTTGGATTTTAAAACAAGAATTAAAAAAAAAACAATACAAACATGATTTTGCAACATGGATATTTGATTTCTGGAATTATATGGATCATCTTAGAAAATAAGAAAAGTAAGTTTTACTTTAGGTCAGTAAACAGATTTTAATTAAAACCCAGAAAAGAAAATTATACATATGTATATGTTAAAAGGATTTGTAAACTTGTATACATATAGGTGCATATGTTTCTGAATTTAAAAGAGGAATTAAAAATAAGCCTAGATAAGATATGTATACAAATATACATTTTTTTATATACTGAAAAGTACATATATATATAAGCAAGTGAAACCATAACATTAAAATGACATGAAATGTGATACAAGTTAACATGCTTGTATAGGCAAAAATAGCAAAGGGGATTTTCAGAAATAATTAAAATATAAAATAGGATAGTCACACTTTTAACATGACTAGGTGAGTGGCCATTTTCTGTAAAGTAAAAGAAAGAAAATGCAGCCTTTAAATTGGTTAATATGGCCGGGGTATTATGAATGAAAAATGCATGATGCTAGCCAGGACAGAAATGGAATTCTGTTTCAACAAAACCCTAGAGGAAAAATGTATATAAATAGACAGTAGAATTGTCTTTACCCCGGGCTGCACAAAAATAAGAAAAGAAGAAAAAAAAAATATTGGAAGGAAGGAGAAAACACTCAAACAAGAATTTTCTGGATTAATAAGAAGAAACATTTAGGTGAGTAATCTCACTGAGTTCATGGCATTAAGACCTGAGATGAGGCAGCCACTTTCTATTGCCATATATATATATACATTCTGATTTTGAAGTATATGATTTCATCAATGCTTTTTTGGATGTCTTATTTTAAATCTGATATGATTTAATATGGATGATTTTGATGATCTTTTGATTTGGTTGAGACATTTGTCTTTGGATGTGTATCATACTGTTTTGTTTATACTCATAAAATGTTGAAGTCTAGGATCTTAAAAATTATATAGAGAATACTCTCAGCTGTTATAGATCTATGGCATGGAAACTTTATGAAAATAATTGGAGCTGCATTATACTTGGTATAAGTGCTGAGGCTTGAAAAGAAAAATGTTAAGGGTGCAATAGAAATTTTCTAAGTGCTGAGCCCTTAATCAAATCAAAAAAAAAAAAGAAACCCACAAGCTAAAATTATGATTGAACCAGATCTTGAATCTGAATCAATCATAAAGGCTTGTAGATCAATATAACATGCCATGTCTCTTTTTACAGTTGAAAATGTTCCTATATTTTACTAAGATCAAGACATATTGACCCCATTTAGGAAATAACTGTCTGCTTATTTCTGGGGAAAATTATGCTAGGAAAAATTTATGGATGTTTCCATGTTTGAAGTGACATGTTCACTTAGCACATTTGATGATAGGATTTAAGACAATACACTAGTAAATAAACTAGGGAAGGGAAGGCCAAGAAGACTGCTGGAATGCTTGTCATATTTGAAGTATGCAAGTTGGCACATGGTTTGTTTAAGCCCTGAGATCTTTGTGCAATGATGTGAATTAGTTCATTGCAATGTGTCCCAGTGATTCCTTAATAGCAGATGAGGCAGGGATTTAAATTGAATACTACAACCTGTAAATGAAGAAATAGGAATATGGATATTTCTTAGGTTGAATGGTATGGAACCAAGATGATTCCAGTGAATGAAATTGTTGCAAATAGATAATTATGTTTGCATGATTATGTATGCAAGTGAAAGAATGATAAATGAATATATCATACCTGAATCAACTTAATTATACTATGTTAAAGTAATTGATTGCAGAAATTTGCTTAAATAACAAGTTAGTACCCTTATATTCTCTATTGCTTAATATCATGAATGAATTGATGTTACTCATACCAGATCATAGATCTGACCCTTGTTTGCTCATGGCATCTGGGGTGCCTCATTTTAAAATGAGGCAGCCACTCATGCTCTTTCAGGTAACCCAGGCACTAAGTAAAAATGAAGTAATGGCTGTTATGGAGGAGTGAATGAACATGCTAGCTAGTTTCAATAAGAGCTTAAATTGATTATATCTGCATGTATTCAGGAAAAATTTTATGTTTCTAAGATTTCCAGTCATGTATTGAATATTTTATGGTTAGTGATCATGTTGCCCTTATGTTCTGTAAAGTGTCAGATTAAATTTGTTGGTCTGTTGAAATTGTTGTGTGTTAAGGTTTGATTTGTTTTTGAAGTAGGGTCTGAAACATAAACAAGAGAAATATGCTCAAGTATCAGCTATAAAAATCTGGCAAGAAATATACAATTATGTGAGCTACTGTATTGCATAATTTATATATGTATTAGCTAATCTTGAGACATAACAGAGCACTGAGTTTTAGAACTAAATCTGGATTTAGCAAGAAGTAAACATAAAAGGATTTTATTTTCTCTTTACTGAAATGCTTTGTAAATAAATCTGAATTCATTTCTGAATTGAATTAAGAAAAGTAAAATGTTTTTCTAAAAGCTTCAGACAGAATGCAATGAAAGGTATCTCCATTGTTTTGAACTAGTGTGTAGCATATACAGGACTCATGGGTTAACCAGCCTCAACTAAATGAAGTATTGGTTGATCATGATAGACTGTATCTTGAAAATACAGATGCATTTCAAAGCTTAGTACACTTAGCAATTGTTTCACCCAGTTTTCTGGAAACTGAGCAAAGATATTGACATGTACATGTATACCTGTGTACATGTTGATAATTGGGAAAAAATATAAATATAAATTCTTAAAACAGTTGTAGGAATGGGTTTTAAAAATAGTTATGTAAGAAGAATTGTTTTGTATGTTAGGTTATAGGCAAAAATTAAATATATATATGTACAAATATAGGTAGGTATCAGATTTCTAACCATACAGGAGAAAAATAAAAAGAAAAACCAAAAATTGTGTTTGAACCGACCAGCATAGCACTCGAACTCGTGACCTTTCATGTATAAGTTAGGCGCGTTTCCATTACACCTAGATGTTGCTTGTGTTCACTTAGGATCCAGTTTCTTTTATACTGAATTTGATACTATCCAGACTTTAACACAACCATCTATATTAAAAGCTTGTTTACTACTGATTATTACTTGATCATTTATTAATTATAATGGCAGACTAAAGTACATGTTTCCAGTGGATTTTATGGCCAAAATCAAGATACAATAATTAAATCTGAATTGCTAAAAATCTAAATCAAACAGAATGTTCTTGTACAAAGAAAAAAAATAAAGTATATACTCTGAACTTAAACAAGAAGAACACATACATCTTCATATGTATGTGTATGTTATTAGATATACACTGATATATTTATATTGGTAAGTTATTTTGATCCTGGATATATTTTGTTTATTGGAAAAAAAAAGAAATGACCTTGGAAAACATATTTGTAATGGATGATATATCTATATATCATCTCTAAGTAAAAAAAAAAAATCCTTATGAAATTAGGGTGGAAATAGGAGGGTCATTTCAGTTGGTATCAGAGCACTTGGTTGCATTGATTGTTAAGTATTATAGAAATGTATTATGTCTGTTTGTTTTGGATGAAATAATTTAGATAAGAAATTAGAAATTATAGAGGTACTCATAATATACTAATACCATTTACCCAGAATTTAGTTAGCAGACCATGGTAGGAAGAGGATCTCATCACAATGCAGGACCCAGTGCACCTCAAATGCTTGATATGCAAGAATTTGTGAGGGTTTTAAGAGATGGAATTGGGCATAGGCCTGAGAACCCACATGAAGAGCTTTCAAAACTACTGAAGACTTATTCCAATTTGGGAGGCAAGAGTTTTGAAGGAACTGAGAGTGTGATGGAAATTCAAGCATGGTTGAGAACACTTGATAGGATTTTCAATGACATGCAGTTGGATGACCAAAGGAAGAGGCAAGTAGCTTCTAGACAACTGAAAGGGGTAGCTTTAAGCTGGTGGGAGGTGATCATAGCTGGAAGAAATGAAAATGAAATCACTTGGAATCAGTTCAAGGAGATGTTGGAGGCAAGATTTGTACCAGCATCAGCCAAGACCATTTTGCTTGAAGAATTTATCAAACTTAGGCAGGGAACTTTGAATGTCACTGAATACACTCAAAAGTTTGAGGGGCTATCCAACTATGGAGCAATGCTAGTGGCAGATGAAGCATCCAAAAATGATAGGTATATAAAAGGACTGAACCCAGGACTTAGCAGAGCTATGCTACCATATGCAGATAGAACATTTGATCAAGTAATTGATCTGGCTTTGAAACTGGAACAACATGACAAAGAAAGAGAGAAATATAGGAATTTTAAGAGCAACAACAAGAAGGATAAGGGGAGATATCACCCTTATGATAAAAAGAAGGAGGAGGCAGACAACAGGAAGAGTAAAGACACAAAAGCCAGTGATACTAAGAAGAAATTGGTTTGCCATCATTGTGGAAAAGAAGGACACATCAAACCAAGGTGCCCAGAGTTAAAAGGAGGAGCCTTCAAATGCTACCTATGTGGGAAAGAGGGGCATATGAAGAGGAACTGTCCTGAGAATAAACAGCAAGGGAAATTGGCAACTTTGGAAGGAAAAGGCAAATCTGCAGTGAAAATTGATGCTGAAAATCATGGCCAAGTGGAAGGTACATTACTCATTTGTGCCATACCCATACCAGTAGTATATGATACTGGAGCAACACACTCTTTGATTTCCTATGAATTAGTTAAAGTGTTAAAATTAAACTGCATATTGGTTGAAACCCCATTGCTTGTACAAAGTCCCCTAGGGAGTTCTAGTGTTTTGAACATGAATTGTGTGGATGTGGAGTTAAACATAGGAGGAAATATTTTTATTTCCAATTTATATGTTTTAAATTACCCAAATATAGGAGTTATATTGGGGGTAGATTGGTTAAGGCAATTTAAAGCCATAATTAATTTAGACTCATCCACCATATCATTGCAAAATTCTAGAGGCCAGAGAATCACAGTTCTATGTGAAATAGCTAAGGAAGGGAAATTGTATCATTTAGTTGACTTAGAAAAAGATCTGAGTGAACTAACCATTGAAGAAATTCCCATAGTTAATGAATACTTGGATGTGTTTGGGGAAGTTAAGGGTGTTCCACACCACAGACCAGTTGAGTTCCAAATTAATCTCATTCCAGGAGCAAGTCCAATAATCAAGAAACCTTATAGAATGGGGCCAAGTGAACTGAAAGAATTGAAAAATCAGTTGGAAGAATTAGAAGGCAAGGGATTTATAAGGCCAAGCAATTCCTGCTGGGGTTCTCCAATAGTGTTTGTAAGAAAACATGATGGTACCTTGAGAATGTGCATAGATTACAGGGAACTAAATAAAGTAACCATCAAGAATAAATACCCATTGCCTAGAATAGATGATCTCTTTGACCAACTCAGTGAAGCTAAAATATTTTCTAGATTAGACTTAGCATCAGGATTCCATCAAATGAAGGTTGAAGACTCAAGTGTTAAGTATACTGCATTTAACACAAGGTATGGCTTATATGAATTTTTGGTTATGCCATTTGGTTTGACAAATGCTCCTTCATATTTTGTTGATTTGATGAATAGAATATTTAGAGATTATTTAGACAAGTTTGTACTGATTTTTATTGATGACATTTTGATTTATTCCAAGACAGTGGAAGAGCATAAAAATCATTTGCATTTAGTTTTGTCAAGGCTAAGGGAAAATGATTTAAAGGCAAAATTTTCAAAATGTGCATTTTGGAAAGAAGAAGTGCATTTCCTTGGGCATGTTATCTCTGCCAAAGGAATATCAGTAAACCCTAACAAGGTAGTGGCAATCCAAGCATGGAAAAGGCCTAGCACCATCAGTGAGATTAGATCATTTATGGGGATGGCAGGATATTATAGGAGATTCATAAAAGATTTCTCAAAAATATCATCACCACTTACCAATTTAACTAGAAAGAACCAAGCCTTTGTATGGACAGAAAAATGTGAGCAAGCTTTTATCAAAATAAAAGAAGCCCTGATTAATGCACCAGTATTGAGAGTGCCAGAAGGAAATGAAAATTGGGTTGTGTACACTGATGCAAGTGGCTCTGGGTTAGGGGCTGTGTTGATGCAGCAAGACCAGGTGGTAGCCTATGCATCTAGGCAATTAAAGCCACATGAAACCAGGTATGCAACCCATGATCTTGAATTAGCAGCAGTTGTGTATGCTTTGAAACTTTGGAGACATTATTTGTTAGGTGCCAAATTCATTTTGTACACTGATCATAAGGCACTGAAATATTTATTCTCACAAAAAGATTTGAACATGAGGCAACATAGATGGGTAGAGTTCCTAGCTGCCTATGATCTAGATATACTGTATACACCAGGCAAGGCAAATAAAGTTGCAGATGCCTTGAGTAGACAACATGCCAAAGTAGCCATGTTGATGATGGAAGAGTTTAGGGATTTGTCTATACTTACTGATTTGGAAATTGAGGAAAACAGTGAGGAACAAATGATGCCCATTGAAGAAGGTGAAGGTAAAGGGAAATTAAGTATGATATCTCTGCAATCAGATTTACTTCTTAAGATTGGGCAAATGCAGGAACAAGACCTAAACATGGTGGAAAAGAAAATGCTCATATCAAAAGGGGAGGAAGTAATAAATTATCAAGTTGATAAAAATGGATATTTGAGGAATAAAAATAGAATATGTGTTCCAGAAAATATAGAATTGAAAGAGGAAATATTAAATGAGTACCATAGGAGTAAGTACTCCATACACCCAGGTAGCACCAAGATGTATCAAAATTTGAAAAGAAATCTTTGGTGGAAGGGGATGAAGTCAGATGTGGCCAGATATGTTGCAAGGTGCATGACTTGCCAATAAGTCAAGGCAGAGACACAAAGGCCATCAGGACTATTGCAACCCCTTAGTATACCACAGTGGAAGTGGGAGGACATATCTATGGATTTCATAGATGGTCTGCCTAGATCTAAGAAGGGAAACACAAGTATATGGGTAATAGTGGATAGGCTAACTAAGGTAGCACATTTTATCCCAGTTAAAACAGAAAGAAATGCTCCAAAATTGGCTCAAATATTCATGAAAGAGGTAGTAAGGTTGCATGGCATACCCAAAACCATTGTGAGTGATAGGGATACCATCTTCACCTCAAGGTTTTGGAAAAGTTTTCAAGAGGCTATGGGGAGTGAATTGTGCTTAAGCACTGCCTACCATCCACAATCAGATGGTCAAACTGAGGTGGTGAACAAAGTCTTAGAGGATTTGTTGAGAGCATGTACACTGGACTTTGGAGGCAACTGGGAAGACCACCTCCATCTAGCTGAATTCACATACAATAACAGTTACCAAAGCACCATAGGGATGGCACCATTTGAAGCCTTATATGGCAAGCCATGTTTATCACCTATATGCTGGGTAGAGACTGGAGAAAGGGCTGTTCTTGGACCTGAATATGTTAAAGAAACTACAGAGAAAATTGGGTTAATAAGAAAAAGAATAGCAGCAGCTCAAGATAGGCAAAAGAAATTTGCAAATAGGAAGAGAAAGCAAGTGGAATATGAAGTGGGAGACTTTGTTTTCATCAAGATTTCACCTATGAAGAAAGTCATGAGATTTGGCAAGCAAGGTAAGCTTACACCAAGGTATGTTGGACCCTATAAAATTCTGGAAAGAATTGGTTCATTGGCTTACAAATTAGAACTACCAGAGGAAATGAAAGCAATGCATAATGTTTTTCATGTGTCCCAACTTAGAAAATGGGTACATGATAAAGAAGACATTTTGGAAGAGCCTACCAAAATTCAAATAAATCCTGACTTGGTTTATGAAAAAGAACCAGTGGGGATTATAGCCAAGGAAGAAAAGAAATTAAGGAGCAAAACCTTGAAACTAGTTAAGATCCAGTGGAGTAATGATCCTAATGACTGCACATGGGAGCTAGAGGATAAGATTAGAATGGATTATCCTAAGCTTTTTGCAAATTAAAAGGTAATTTTTTTTTCTGGAAAATTTTGTTATGCATGGTTGATATGGTTGAATTTGTTTGCTTATGCATATGTTTGATAAGTTTTCAGAAAAGAAAAAGATGCTTACTATAAATGTTAGAAAAATTGTGAGGACACAATTCCTAAAAGGAGGGGTGAATGTAATACCCCAAAATTTTGTGAAAAATCATTTTTGTAAAATGATTTAATTTTTGAAATATTTAGATTTAAATATGGTGAAATTTCTGGAGTAAATAATGTGCAAGTATATGTGTGCACGTGCACACTGAAATGGCACAAGGGAGAACTCCAGAATTCTTGGATTTTAAAACAAGAATTAAAAAAAAAAACAATACAAACATGATTTTGCAACATGGATATTTGATTTCTGGAATTATATGGATCATCTTAGAAAATAAGAAAAGTAAGTTTTACTTTAGGTCAGTAAACAGATTTTAATTAAAACCCAGAAAAGAAAATTATACATATGTATATGTTAAAAGGATTTGTAAACTTGTATACATATAGGTGCATATGTTTCTGAATTTAAAAGAAGAATTAAAAATAAGCCTAGATAAGATATGTATACAAATATACATTTTTTTTATATACTGAAAAGTACATATATATATAAGCAAGTGAAACCATAACATTAAAATGACATGAAATGTGATACAAGTTAACATGCTTGTATAGGCAAAAATAGCAAAGGGGATTTTCAGAAATAATTAAAATATAAAATAGGATAGTCACACTTTTAACATGACTAGGTGAGTGGCCATTTTCTGTAAAGTAAAAGAAAGAAAATGTAGCCTTTAAATTGGTTAATATGGCCGGGGTATTATGAATGAAAAATGCATGATGCTAGCCAGGACAGAAATGGAATTCTGTTTCAACAAAACCCTAGAGGAAAAATGTATATAAATAGACAGTAGAATTGTCTTTACCCCGGGCTGCACAAAAATAAGAAAAGAAGAAAAAAAAAATATTGGAAGGAAGGAGAAAACACTCAAACAAGAATTTTCTGGATTAATAAGAAGAAACATTTAGGTGAGTAATCTCACTGAGTTCATGGCATTAAGACCTGAGATGAGGCAGCCACTTTCTATTGCCATATATATATATACATTCTGATTTTGAAGTATATGATTTCATCAATGCTTTTTTGGATGTCTTATTTTAAATCTGATATGATTTAATATGGATGATTTTGATGATCTTTTGATTTGGTTGAGACATTTGTCTTTGGATGTGTATCATACTGTTTTGTTTATACTCATAAAATGTTGAAGTCTAGGATCTTAAAAATTATATAGAGAATACTCTCAGCTGTTATAGATCTATGGCATGGAAACTTTATGAAAATAATTGGAGCTGCATTATACTTGGTATAAGTGCTGAGGCTTGAAAAGAAAAATGTTAAGGGTGCAATAGAAATTTTCTAAGTGCTGAGCCCTTAATCAAATCAAAAAAAAAAAAGAAACCCACAAGCTAAAATTATGATTGAACCAGATCTTGAATCTGAATCAATCATAAAGGCTTGTAGATCAATATAACATGCCATGTCTCTTTTTACAGTTGAAAATGTTCCTATATTTTACTAAGATCAAGACATATTGACCCCATTTAGGAAATAACTGTCTGCTTATTTCTGGGGAAAATTATGCTAGGAAAAATTTATGGATGTTTCCATGTTTGAAGTGACATGTTCACTTAGCACATTTGATGATAGGATTTAAGACAATACACTAGTAAATAAACTAGGGAAGGGAAGGCCAAGAAGACTGCTGGAATGCTTGTCATATTTGAAGTATGCAAGTTGGCACATGGTTTGTTTAAGCCCTGAGATCTTTGTGCAATGATGTGAATTAGTTCATTGCAATGTGTCCCAGTGATTCCTTAATAGCAGATGAGGCAGGGATTTAAATTGAATATTACAACCTGTAAATGAAGAAATAGGAATATGGATATTTCTTAGGTTGAATGGTATGGAACCAAGATGATTCCAGTGAATGAAATTGTTGCAAATAGATAATTATGTTTGCATGATTATGTATGCAAGTGAAAGAATGATAAATGAATATATCATACCTGAATCAACTTAATTATACTATGTTAAAGTAATTGATTGCAGAAATTTGCTTAAATAACAAGTTAGTACCCTTATATTCTCTATTGCTTAATATCATGAATGAATTGATGTTACTCATACCAGATCATAGATCTGACCCTTGTTTGCTCATGGCATCTGGGGTGCCTCATTTTAAAATGAGGCAGCCACTCATGCTCTTTCAGGTAACCCAGGCACTAAGTAAAAATGAAGTAATGGCTGTTATGGAGGAGTGAATGAACATGCTAGCTAGTTTCAATAAGAGCTTAAATTGATTATATCTGCATGTATTCAGGAAAATTTTTATGTTTCTAAGATTTCCAGTCATGTATTGAATATTTTATGGTTAGTGATCATGTTGCCTTTATGTTCTGTAAAGTGTCAGATTAAATTTGTTGGTCTGTTGAAATTGTTGTGTGTTAAGGTTTGATTTGTTTTTGAAGTAGGGTCTGAAACATAAACAAGAGAAATATGCTCAAGTATCAGCTATAAAAATCTGGCAAGAAATATACAATTATGTGAGCTACTGTATTGTATAATTTATATATGTATTAGCTAATCTTGAGACATAACAGAGCACTGAGTTTTAGAACTAAATCTGGATTTAGCAAGAAGTAAACATAAAAGGATTTTATTTTCTCTTTACTGAAATGCTTTGTAAATAAATCTGAATTCATTTCTGAATTGAATTAAGAAAAGTAAAATGTTTTTCTAAAAGCTTCAGACAGAATGCAATGAAAGATATCTCCATTGTTTTGAACTAGTGTGTAGCATATACAGGACTCATGGGTTAACCAGCCTCAACTAAATGAAGTATTGGTTGATCATGATAGACTGTATCTTGAAAATACAGATGCATTTCAAAGCTTAGTACACTTAGCAATTGTTTCACCCAGTTTTCTGGAAACTGAGCAAAGATATTGACATGTACATGTATACCTGTGTACATGTTGATAATTGGGCAAAAATATAAATATAAATTCTTAAAACAGTTGTAGGAATGGGTTTTAAAAATAGTTATGTAAGAAGAATTGTTTTGTATGTTAGGTTATAGGCAAAAATTAAATATATATATGTACAAATATAGGTAGGTATCAGATTTCTAACCATACAGGAGAAAAATAAAAAGAAAAACCAAAAATTGTGTTTGAACCGACCAGCATAGCACTCGAACTCTTGACCTTTCATGTATAAGTTAGGCGCGTTTCCATTACGCCTAGATGTTGCTTGTGTTCACTTAGGATCCACTTTCTTTTATACTGAATTTGATACTATCCAGACTTTAACACAACCATCTATATTAAAAGCTTGTTTACTACTGATTATTACTTGATCATTTATTAATTATAATGGCAGACTAAAGTACATGTTTCCAGTGGATTTTATGGCCAAAAATCAAGATACAATAATTAAATCTGAATTGCTAAAAATCTAAATCAAACAGAATGTTCTTGTACAAAGAAAAAAATAAAGTATATACTCTGAACTTAAACAAGAAGAACACATACATCTTCATATGTATGTGTATGTTATTAGATATACACTGATATATTTATATTGGTAAGTTATTTTGATCCTGGATATATTTTGTTTATTGGAAAAAAAAAAGAAATGACCTTGGAAAACATATTTGTAATGGATGATATATCTATATATCATCTCTAAGTAAAAAAAAAAATCCTTATGAAATTAGGGTGGAAATAGGAGGGTCATTTCACCCTTCTCTGAGACGTACGAGCTCAGAGGTTATGTAGTGGAAATTTATCAGCGATATATTCCCAATTTGGTAATGTGACATGTTGAGTGTTGCTGTGTGATGATCATTGTTTGATCATTTGTGATATGATCATTTGTTTGATCATATATCTTTGTGATCATTACTTTGATCATTTGTTTGACCCGAAGCATGGCTTTGTGACAAAGCGTAGCTTTGTGGATGAGACTTCGTCGGACCTCACACCTCGGAATGGTCAAAACAGGAAAGATGCAGCAAGGTTATTAGGGGGTAGCGCCCCTTTAGTGTATGTCATTCCTTCTGGATAGAGGTGGTATCATGGTATGGAGCCCAGATATTTAACCTATGTGGTTGCTGCAAATTTATTACTTTGTGGTTGTTGGAATCGAGGATCCTCGGATATAGATCGGTTACGATCGGGGGATGACATATTCGTGTCAGTAGTTACCCAGTTAGGGGTAACCCGACCTTGTGTTGGCAGAGATCCGGTTAGGTTCTTGGGACGTCATTCCAGAGGCGTTTCCATGTGGCAATGGGAAGTTCCTTGGCCTGACCATTTGTTGGAAATCTAAAGAAACAATACGAACCTTTACGATTTCAATTGTATAACTTGTCTCCTTAGGAGGCAGCTATAGCAGGCATAATATAATGGTACCTATGCTGGCTAAGATTTATATTCTACTTTCGAAATGTTTTCCACTATGCACTAATAATAATATCAAATCAAATTATTTGTTTTGCGTAGTAAGCATCTTTGACTAACATAAGAAGAAATCTCCTCCAAGTCTACGTTTGCATTGTGTGTGTGGTGGGAGGTCTTATGGTAGTTTCATTTTCCAAAAGCATTGCGAATTGACTTTAAAATTCTCTTGCTATTTGTTTTTTAAGATAAACTGTTTTTGTTGCTCACACCAGTCCCATGACTGATCTGGAGTTTATTGTTTCTTTCCTAAACTCTGGATGCTCAAAATTTTTCTACACGGGCAGTCTAGAGTTTGTTTTTCAGATAGTTAAGTTTAGTAGATTATCTTGAGCTAGTTCAGTCTTTGGATATGGACTACACTTGCTTATCTTTATGCATCGTTATTGGGAGTTCAAGCTATTTCTGGATTGGTGCTTTGGAGATGAAGATTATCCGTTGCTGGTGTTATCGTTTTCTTTTCCGCTGCTATTTGTTGTATCATATTTCTGATGTATATTGATATTCATTATATCACTCTGTTGTATCAGATATTGTATCAGATATTGTATATCAATGTATTATCCTTTTTCTTCCGCTGTGTTATTTACTTAACTGTTGTTATAAGCTCCAGCGACTCGGTTTTGAACGGTCGAATCTATGGCATTCGAGTACGATGTAAAGTATGGATGTCGATTTTCGAGCGGGCAAAATCCGCATCGTTACAGTGGCGGTGACACCTTGTTTATATATCATTCATGCTTATCGTAAGAAGCAGATGGTGTAGTCATATCCAAGGGCACTTTCTTTATCTTGGAAGGAAGGATGGAAACCAATGCCCTTTGGTATTTTGGTGGTATTTCAAGAAATACCATGAAAACAAAGGCCAAATGGTTAATACTCTAGAAAGTATGAGGGATAAAGCCAAACTCAAGATCCATGAACCTGAGGGTTCCTTGCATGAAGCTTGAGGTAAGATCGCCTCTTACTTAGAAAAACTTAGATAGAAGAAAACGGAAAGTAAGACAAGGTAGACTTTCTTACTGCGTGCAAAAGATGTTTTTGGTTGCTTCTATCCTGCGCTTGATCTGAATTTCTTATGCAATGTCATGGGTTTTGAAATGGCCGCAGAAGGACCAGTGGTTCATTGGGCAGAAGCTTGTTATGACCCTGACAGGCTTTTTTCATTAGCTCAGCCCCTCCTCTACCTAGCATGCCTTAAGTTTTCTTAGCGTTGTATTGTTATAATTTGTGATAGCACGTGACTTTGTAAATTTATGTTTTTTGGGACTACTTTTGGGTTGATACATGTTATATAAATTAAGATTTTCTTTATGAAGATTGTAGATTTCTTGTACTTACTTTACCTAGTAGTTCCTCTCTTTAATTTTGTTTTGTGTGGGCTCGTTTATTTTTCGGCCTGCGGCTTTTGATCAAGATCAGGAGGTGGCTACGCTAAAAATGAAGCTTAGTTATGCTTTGGTTAGAGCCATACTGTCACATACCGAAATTTTCGACTTCCGAAAATTCAACATCGATACTCACTTTATCGACTGTCGAGCAATCGAGTGCCGGAAACTCCAATAGTGAGGGTTTTGAAAGAAAAAGTAGCAGAAAAGATAGAATATAGTAGAAGAAGAAGAGAAGAAAGAAAGAAGAAGAACAACAGAACAACATCAGAATCTCACATATCGCAGCGGAATAATATACAATAGATAATTACTAGTCTTTTAAAACAAAGGACTATATCAGTTTATACATACATCAATCATCAGAGTCAATATACAACAATGGACAGTTATATAACTTGTCCTCATACAGAATACACAGCGGAATAAATACTATCAGATACAAATACTACGTCACGCCATCCAGCTTGCTTCCAAAGCTCCAGAATATCCAGAGTATCCTGATAACATAACTCTAGGCTGCCCGTGTGGAAATTGGTGGGCACCCAGAGTTTAGAAGGGAACAATAAACTCCGAGTCAGTCATGGTGACTGGTGTGAGATCGTAAAACAGTTATTTATCTTTAAAATAAACAACAGGAAAACTTTAATGTCAATTCGCAATGCTTTTGGAAAATGAAACTACCATAAGACCTCCCACCACACACACAATGCAAACGCAGACTTGGAGGAGATTTCTTCTTATGTTAGTCAAAGATGCTTACTACGCAAAAATCAAATCATTTTTGATATTATTATTAGTGCATAGTGGAAAACATTTCGAAAGTAGAATATAAATCTTAGCCAGCATAGGTACCATTATATTATGCCTGCTATAGCTGCCTCCTGAGGAGACAGGTTATACAATTGAAATCGTAAAGGCTCGTATTGTTTCTTTGGATTTCCAACAAATGGTCAGGCTAAGGAACTTCCTATCCACGATGGGTACGTCCCTGGAATAGACGACCCGAGAACCTAACCGGATCTCTGCCAACACAAGGCCGGGTTACCTCTGCAAAAATAGGTAACTACTGACACGCGTATGCCATCCCCCGATCGTCACCGATCTTCCCGAGGATCCCCGATTTCCAACAAACCACAAAGTAATAATAACTGTGCAGCAACCACAGAGGTTAAGTATCTGGGCTCCATACCATGATACCACCTTTATCCAGAAGGAATGACATACACTAAGGGGCGCTACTCCCTAGAACCTTGCCGCATCCTTCCTGTTTCGACCATTTCCGGGGTGTGAGGCTCGATGAAGTCTCGTCCACAAAGCTACGCTTTCTACAAAGCCCTGCTTCGGGTCAAACAAAATGATCAACCTATGATCACAAAGATATAAGATCAAACTAATGATCATATCGCAAATGATCAAACACTGATCATTTCACAGCAACACTCAGTATGCCACGTTACCAAATTGGGATATATCGCTGATAAATTTCAACTACATAACCTCTGAGCTCGTACGTCTCAGAGAAGGGTGTTAAGCTAAGAGAATAAATTCTCCGCCACCAACAGAAATGTATTTGAAAGAAATCAGCTTTATATCTCAAATTGTAACGTCAGACACACAATCCATACAAGTCTGTTCCGGGATCGAACAGAACCGAAGGCACTTCTCACGAAGCCCTTGCACATCCGGATAATTTTCAATCACGTCGGGACTTACCGTCACTAAGGGTGATAAAACCTCTAAACCGGAGATCAGCCGATGTAGAGTAACTCGACGGTAATCCTTCCGTTTTCAAAAATATCCGGTCTTCAACACCGGTCTTCGAATGCAATTCATAACGACGTATCACATATTCGGAATGGGTTATACGACCCCATGGTCCTTTCCCGGCTAACCCGAATAGTGAGCGATTATTCAAAAATAAGTGTGGCATTCGAATTCATCCAATTCACAACAAATACCTACTCAAGGTAATTATTGATAGTCGGTTATTTAACTATCAATAAAGATGCGCAACATCATCAGATTCCAAATAATTTTCCAAATTATTTCATCTTCAAAAATATCTTTACTAGATATAAAATTTCCACACTTCAAAAATAAATCAATATTTATTTTTAAACAACTTCGCTTTCTTTTATAAATTCCGTATTGAATTTATATTTTCGAATATCTACTGATATTCGATTTTCAAATCGTTTTCAATATTCAACTTCAATTTATCTTTTCAAAGATAAATTCTCAAAAACATTTCATTTCATTTTTGGAAAAGCAATTCCATACTTATTTAATAATAAGTATTTCACAAATCTATTTATTTTCAACACTTGGGAAATATTCGATATACTTAAATCAAATTAAGTATAATTTCATTCTTTAAGGAAAATATTCTTTTAACACCTTTATTTGAGTCAAAACGAATGTTACGTAAAACATCGTTACGACGACTCGAAATCACTAGTATAGGGATTCGGAATTAAGATAGATATATAAATCCCAATACTATATAAAACATTTCCTTCCGGAAATCATTTACTATAACAACAGTGTTATAGTCCACCATTTCCTTAAGTTTCTCGAAAACGTCTATTTCAACAATAAATGTTGAAATCTATGGTTTCGATTCGTAATACATTTTAAAACATATTTAAAATGTTTAACTTCATTTTTAATATCACTTCTTCAAAAATGAATCCATTTTATTTAATAATATATTCACTGTCCAAAATCGTGAATATAATTCACTTAACCCAATTTTCAATAATCTCTACACATTTTATTTCAATAAAAATTCGCTATCCAAAAATGCGAATATAACTTCTTTGATAATCTTCTATATTTAATTTATCAAATTCAATTGATTTTGAATTTATAAAAACCACGTTTATAAATTCTCTTTCTATTTTAATAACAACTTTGATTTTTAAATCTTCTTTTTATTAACTTCTATAATTTACTTATCAAAATACGTGATTTCATATTTATAAACAGCATTTATAAATTCCAATTTTATTTATAAAAACTTCAATCCCAAATCAATTTCGATATTGATTTCAAAATTTATTTTCAACTTTGAATAAAATTTCCATAATGATTTCTCAAAAATTCATTTCCAAATATTAAATCAATTATAGATTGATTTCTAATTTTTATTTATCACTACTAAGTGAATTCCTCATTTTTTTTTCTCAAATTATTCAATATTCTGTTTTTAAATGGATTCTTCAAATTGAAATCATTCTACATGGATTTCCCAAATTATTTCAATTTACCAATTTAATTTCTAATTGGATTTCCAACTTATCTTCTTTTAATAAATTCCTTTTTTAAGAAAATAAATTTCAATTTGTTTCTTTCAATCTATTTTAAAATCCAGATTTTAAATTAATTTCCTCAATTTATAATCACTGTTTTATGAAATCCATTTATTTAGCATTTTCACTTTATTCTGGAATTTATTCAATACGATTATAAAAATTTACTTCTTATACTTTAAAAATTCCTTTCTTCAAAATTTCTTCAATTTCAAAAATTGATTCACTTAGAAATTTTCTACTTGAATTTCAAAAATTCAATTTCGTTTATCTTTGGAATCCAATGATGTCAAACATCCATTCAGCTAAATTTTAGCTTTCAAACAATTTCCAGATATCAATATGATTAATAGCATCACTATAATCATTCACAGATTCATATCACAATAGAAATAATTTCAATCAATGTGAGGGGTCCAGTTGGATCCCTCCAACCTGTTTCCCTGCATCCAAAGATGTTAGCACAATACCAATTCCGCTCCAGTACGGAATTATCGCGGTATATAGGTTTTATAAAAATCCGCTTACTAACGGCGCAATAGGGTCTCATCCGCTATACGAGGCGGGAAATCAATCAATCCAATATATACATATGCCAATATGTATATATTGCTATATATAGATATATATCCTACTATATCTAATATCACATCCAATATAGCAATCAAATCAAGCAATAAATAATTGAAAATTCCACTTTCATTTTTGAGTGAGAAAAATCTCACCTTAGCTTTTTAATTTGCCATCCAATTTTTGTTCCAGCTTGTTTTCTCCAAAATTTGACCTTGTATAAATAATTTTATACAATTTATTAATATTCGAAATAATCGAATAACAAATTTTCATTTTGATAGTTTTAATCATTCAATGATTTTTATTTTAAACCAGTTTCTTTTTAACAAAATATTTTCTGAATATACTTCTTCTAAAAGAACAGTAGGCTAGATATATAAATTTATATTTAACTTAAATCCTTATATCCTCCTATTTGATAAATAAATTTAACTAACTATTTTATTCAAATCAGTTTAGTTTAACACACTAACCACATTAATCACTAATTACCTTATTAAAATAAACCGGTAGATTTCTATTTTTCTAACTGTAAAAAGAAAATTCCACTTCAGTCTATATTTCAACTGAAACAGAAATTTTAATTTCTAACTTTATTGTTTATTTTTTTTTCCTTTTTCTTGATTTTCAGCATATAAAAATTGTATAAACAAATTTTCAAAAGAAAATACCTCACAATCGAATTTAAGATCAACCAAAACCCACTGATAACTCGACTGCACCCAAAGACAACTCGCCCTAACCCCACGTCTTCGCCTGACCTCCTCCCGCGTTCGGCCACGCTCGAGCCACCATCAAGGCTCAGATTCGCGACCACCCAGTAATGCTCGAACTCGAGCCATTGAACTGCCGTGCCCTAGCTCGCGTACGCTTGCGCCACCAGACCTCAACAGCCCACGGCATTGGCCCACGTCGCGCAGCAACCCCACATTCACCCTCTTTCTCGAGCGACGCCACGAACGAACTCGGCCGCGATTCCCAATTCGTCCTCCCCTTTCCCTGAACGCGATTAGCAAAATGGGGAGAGGAGAAAGTTTGAAGTTTTCGATCGACCTAGGCTTGTATTATAACGATGGATCTGCTTTAAGATTGTTCAAATCGATTTTGTTTTGGGGTATAGGAGGAGACTCGACCGCCATAAGTCAGAGGAAGAAGAGGAAGAACGTAATGTGTTGAGACGAAAGGGGATCGAATGCCATTTTGATTTTGAAGGGAACGACTTCGTCCCGTTATTTTCCTCGGCCATTTTTGTATATATTTTTCTTTGAACGAGATTTTGATTTAGAACTGAGGAGGGAACGTATTTTATCAGAGAGAAGAGTCGTGCAAGCACGTCCTTGTATCGTGATTTTAGGCGTAAGATAAGGGATGTTGTTCCTTGTTTAAATTTTTAAAATTTAAATTTAAATTCAATTTGTTTCGGTACAATTTTTAACGCGTTTATGTGTCGTATTCTCACCCAACAACTCCGAACGATACGAAATTTAAAACCCAGCAATAATTCAATATTCCGGACCCAATGGAACTGGTTTCGTCCAATTCCGAGACTGCGCCTCGGACGGCTATTTTTAAATATCGATTCGAACGATTTAATTTTCAAAACTAAACAATTCACTCCAAAATTTGATTCTGAAACTTCTATTATTTTCAATATTATAAATACGAATTTTAAAAGCTTTAGAAATATTTTTCTTCAACTTCAATCGATTAAATTTTAAAGTTTTAATCGCCAAATTCAGAGTTATATCGGGGATTCAAATTAAATCATCGTTCAAATACTTAAAATTAATTAAATATTTGCAATTTAATTTGTTCAAAATTCAGGGTCTTTACAGACTTCCCCCCTTAAAAGAATTTCGTCCTCGAAATTACAAGTTAGGAAAAATGGTCCTTAACTCGTCTACTATTTTTCACAATCCACTAGTTTTATCAATTTATCAAAACAAATCTCTCCACTAAAGATTCGTTATCAATTCAACTAATTTTCTACTTTCAAAAATAGGTTTCAAACAACATTGTTTACTTCCAATTCAAATTTAAATTCAAATTCAAATTTAAACTTTCAAAATTCCTCAAAAATTTTCTAACGCCCTAAATTTCCGAAAAATTTCACCAGCGTCTCCTTTGCGCGGCTAGATCGGTACTACTACAAAACGTCCCTACGGACTCTCAGATTTCAAAAAGAAAAAGAAAAAGCCAAGCGGCTAGAGAAATAAGTCATCAAATCTCATATTCAAATTGAAACACTTACCTTTTGTTGAGCAATTCAAATTCTCTTCAAAATTAAAATCCCAATTCCTTTACACCTGTATATCCTACTAGCCATAATATCTAGTTACATATATTCAAACCATTTTGCAAATTCTATTACAAAATTTTCAATATAAACTGCTTATATATCTTTAGCTTACTATTGAAGTTACATATTCAATTTCGTTCAATCTTGCATTTCAAATTTCTATTCGAATTCAATTTTATCTTCCATTCTGAATATTGAATTTTTATCGATCATCTTTCATTTACTGATTCATATCACTCTTTATATTAGTTTCATTCACTAATTCATTTTAAATTTCAATATTCAGCTTGAATTATATTTACTAACAAATTCAGAACAAAGTTTCACATTCATCTTCAATTTCAGTTTTACTTACTTGCAAATTCAAATTTATTTATTCATTCTGAAACTCATTCACTAATTCTTTCATTTCCAATTCGAATCTGATTTCCAAATCAAATTTCAATTCCAGTTATATTCACTTATACTTACTTTGATTTAACTTCATTCTTTAAGTTAAATTTATTCTATCAAAATTCAAATTGTATAAGTTATCAACTTAGTATCATTTCATAAACATTTTAATATAGCATTCCAGAGTCTTTTCAACCCTTTTCAAAACCATTTTTGAAAACAATTCAAATTATCCTTTGAATTTTCTAAAACAAAATCCAAATTTTCAAAACAACTTCCATTTAAAACAATTTGGCAGCAATTTCTCTTCTGGAAACCCGAAAATGAACATCAGTAATGCTGCAGTCATTACCGAAGTTATTTTCCAGCGACCGAAAAGAGTTTAGAGCTTTCATCTCTCTAAAATACTTTCCAAAACCTTCGAAATTCATTTTCAAATCAAAAAGGATTTAAACTTTCCAAATCTCCAAAATTTACAAATTCTTTTCAAAACCTTTCCAAAAACTTCTTTGGAATTCCGTTTTAAATTACAAATCACATATATAATTTACATTCTTTAATTTCATTTGTATGTAGTTTACCATTTCAACTAATTTTGGATTCAATTCACTATTCCAATTTCCTATCTGAGTTAAATTTATCATTCAATTCAAGTTGGATTCTATTTATCTTCTGAATATTGAATTTACCAATTATCTTTCATTCATAACTGCACTATTTTAAATTAGTTCCAATTACTAGTTTATTTGCATTTCTAATTATTCAATTTCAATGATAATAGATTAATATTATCACTTCTAACAACCATGCAACCATATACTATAGTAATTCATAGAAAAACATTTATTTTCTATACAAAAATAGTTTTGGGCAAAATTATCTCATTTACCCTATTTTAAAACAATACTGTGTCGAATTGTTCTATTCAAGTGTTTAGAAACCCCTTCGATACAGTTTTGCAAGACTGTGCCGAAGAAGGTTCATATACCACTCAATAAACCAATCATCACAATATAAAACAATTTTTATATTCAATAACAAATACGCGCTCATATCTATTATTACACTCAACTCATTCTAGAGTACTACTGACTCTATCTCTAATGAGTAACACCCAACAGAGCAGGGTTGTCGCTTAACCATATTCTCTGATACCACGCTGTCACATACCGAAATTTTCGACTTCCGAAAATTCAACATCGATACTCACTTTATCGACTGTCGAGCAATCGAGTGCCGGAAACTCCAATAGTGAGGGTTTTGAAAGAAAAAGTAGCAGAAAAGATAGAAAATAGTAGAAGAAGAAGAGAAGAAAGAAAGAAGAAGAACAACAGAACAACATCAGAATCTCACATATCGCAGCGGAATAATATACAATAGATAATTACTAGTCTTTTAAAACAAAGGACTATATCAGTTTATACATACATCAATCATCAGAGTCAATATACAACAATGGACAGTTATATAACTTGTCCTCATACAGAATACACAGCGGAATAAATACTATCAGATACAAATACTACGTCACGCCATCCAGCTTGCTTCCAAAGCTCCAGAATATCCAGAGTATCCTGATAACATAACTCTAGGCTACCCGTGTGGAAATTGGTGGGCACCCAGAGTTTAGAAGGGAACAATAAACTCTGAGTCAGTCATGGTGACTGGTGTGAGATCGTAAAACAGTTATTTATCTTTAAAATAAACAACAGGAAAACTTTAATGTCAATTCGCAATGCTTTTGGAAAATGAAACTACCATAAGACCTCCCACCACACACACAATGCAAACGCAGACTTGGAGGAGATTTCTTCTTATGTTAGTCAAAGATGCTTACTACGCAAAAATCAAATCATTTTTGATATTATTATTAGTGCATAGTGGAAAACATTTCGAAAGTAGAATATAAATCTTAGCCAGCATAGGTACCATTATATTATGCCTGCTATAGCTGCCTCCTGAGGAGACAGGTTATACAATTGAAATCGTAAAGGCTCGTATTGTTTCTTTGGATTTCCAACAAATGGTCAGGCTAAGGAACTTCCTATCCACGATGGGTACGTCCCTGGAATAGACGACCCGAGAACCTAACCGGATCCCTGCCAACACAAGGCCGGGTTACCTCTGCAAAAATAGGTAACTACTGACACGCGTATGCCATCCCCCGATCGTCACCGATCTTCCCGAGGATCCCCGATTTCCAACAAACCACAAAGTAATAATAACTGTGCAGCAACCACAGAGGTTAAGTATCTGGGCTCCATACCATGATACCACCTTTATCCAGAAGGAATGACATACACTAAGGGGCGCTACTCCCTAGAACCTTGCCGCATCCTTCCTGTTTCGACCATTTCCGGGGTGTGAGGCTCGATGAAGTCTCGTCCACAAAGCTACGCTTTCTACAAAGCCCTGCTTCGGGTCAAACAAAATGATCAACCTATGATCACAAAGATATAAGATCAAACTAATGATCATATCGCAAATGATCAAACACTGATCATTTCACAGCAACACTCAGTATGCCACGTTACCAAATTGGGATATATCGCTGATAAATTTCAACTACATAACCTCTGAGCTCGTACGTCTCAGAGAAGGGTGTTAAGCTAAGAGAATAAATTCTCCGCCACCAACAGAAATGTATTTGAAAGAAATCAGCTTTATATCTCAAATTGTAACGTCAGACACACAATCCATACAAGTCTGTTCCGGGATCGAACAGAACCGAAGGCACTTCTCACGAAGCCCTTGCACATCCGGATAATTTTCAATCACGTCGGGACTTCCCGTCACTAAGGGTGATAAAACCTCTAAACCGGAGATCAGCCGATGTAGAGTAACTCGACGGTAATCCTTACGTTTTCAAAAATATCCGGTCTTCAACACCGGTCTTCGAATGCAATTCATAACGACGTATCACATATTCGGAATGGGTTATACGACCCCATGGTCCTTTCCCGGCTAACCCGAATAGTGAGCGATTATTCAAAAATAAGTGTGGCATTCGAATTCATCCAATTCACAACAAATACCTACTCAAGGTAATTATTGATAGTCGGTTATTTAACTATCAATAAAGATGCGCAACATCATCAGATTCCAAATAATTTTCCAAATTATTTCATCTTCAAAAATATCTTTACTAGATATAAAATTTCCAAACTTCAAAAATAAATCAATATTTATTTTTAAACAACTTCGCTTTCTTTTATAAATTCCGTATTGAATTTATATTTTCGAATATCTACTGATATTCGATTTTCAAATCGTTTTCAATATTCAACTTCAATTTATCTTTTCAAAGATAAATTCTCAAAAACATTTCATTTCATTTTTGGAAAAGCAATTCCATACTTATTTAATAATATGTATTTCACAAATCTATTTATTTTCAACACTTGGGAAATATTCGATATACTTAAATCAAATTAAGTATAATTTCATTCTTTAAGGAAAATATTCTTTTAACACCTTTATTTGAGTCAAAACGAATGTTACGTAAAACATCGTTACGACGACTCAAAATCACTAGTATAGGGATTCGGAATTAAGATAGATATATAAATCCCAATACTATATAAAACATTTCCTTCCGGAAATCATTTACTATAACAACAGTGTTATAGTCCACCATTTCCTTAAGTTTCTCGAAAACGTCTATTTCAACAATAAATGTTGAAATCTATGGTTTCGATTCGTAATACATTTTAAAACATATTTAAAATGTTTAACTTCATTTTTAATATCACTTCTTCAAAAATGAATCCATTTTATTTAATAATATATTCACTGTCCAAAATCGTGAATATAATTCACTTAACCCAATTTTCAATAATCTCTACACATTTTATTTCAATAAAAATTCGCTATCCAAAAATGCGAATATAACTTCTTTGATAATCTTCTATATTTAATTTATCAAATTCAATTGATTTTGAATTTATAAAAACCACGTTTATAAATTCTCTTTCTATTTTAATAACAACTTTGATTTTTAAATCTTCTTTTTATTAACTTCTATAATTTACTTATCAAAATACGTGATTTCATATTTATAAACAGCATTTATAAATTCCAATTTTATTTATAAAAACTTCAATCCCAAATCAATTTCGATATTGATTTCAAAATTTATTTTCAACTTTGAATAAAATTTCCATAATGATTTCTCAAAAATTCATTTCCAAATATTAAATCAATTATAGATTGATTTCTAATTTTTATTTATCACTACTAAGTGAATTCCTCATTTTTTTTTCTCAAATTATTCAATATTCTGTTTTTCAATGGATTCTTCAAATTGAAATCATTCTACATGGATTTCCCAAATTATTTCAATTTACCAATTTAATTTCTAATTGGATTTCCAACTTATCTTCTTTTAATAAATTCCTTTTTTAAGAAAATAAATTTCAATTTGTTTCTTTCAATCTATTTTAAAATCCAGATTTTAAATTAATTTCCTCAATTTATAATCACTGTTTTATGAAATCCATTTATTTAGCATTTTCACTTTATTCTGGAATTTATTCAATACGATTATAAAAATTTACTTCTTATACTTTAAAAATTCCTTTCTTCAAAATTTCTTCAATTTCAAAAATTGATTCACTTAGAAATTTTCTACTTGAATTTCAAAAATTCAATTTCGTTTATCTTTGGAATCCAATGATGTCAAACATCCATTCAGCTAAATTTTAGCTTTCAAACAATTTCCAGATATCAATATGATTAATAGCATCACTATAATCATTCACAGATTCATATCACAATAGAAATAATTTCAATCAATGTGAGGGGTCCAGTTGGATCCCTCCAACCTGTTTCCCTGCATCCAAAGATGTTAGCACAATACCAATTCCGCTCCAGTACGGAATTATCGCGGTATATAGGTTTTATAAAAATCCGCTTACTAACGGCGCAATAGGGTCTCATCCGCTATACGAGGCGGGAAATCAATCAATCCAATATATACATATGCCAATATGTATATATTGCTATATATAGATATATATCCTACTATATCTAATATCACATCCAATATAGCAATCAAATCAAGCAATAAATAATTGAAAATTCCACTTTCATTTTTGAGTGAGAAAAATCTCACCTTAGCTTTTTAATTTGCCATCCAATTTTTGTTCCAGCTTGTTTTCTCCAAAATTTGACCTTGTATAAATAATTTTATACAATTTATTAATATTCGAAATAATCGAATAACAAATTTTCATTTTGATAGTTTTAATCATTCAATGATTTTTATTTTAAACCAGTTTCTTTTTAACAAAATATTTTCTGAATATACTTCTTCTAAAAGAACAGTAGGCTAGATATATAAATTTATATTTAACTTAAATCCTTATATCCTCCTATTTGATAAATAAATTTAACTAACTATTTTATTCAAATCAGTTTAGTTTAACACACTAACCACATTAATCACTAATTACCTTATTAAAATAAACCGGTAGATTTCTATTTTTCTAACTGTAAAAAGAAAATTCCACTTCAGTCTATATTTCAACTGAAACAGAAATTTTAATTTCTAACTTTATTGTTTATATTTTTTTTCCTTTTTCTTGATTTTCAGCATATAAAAATTGTATAAACAAATTTTCAAAAGAAAATACCTCACAATCGAATTTAAGATCAACCAAAACCCACTGATAACTCGACTGCACCCAAAGACAACTCGCCCTAACCCCACGTCTTCGCCTGACCTCCTCCCGCGTTCGGCCACGCTCGAGCCACCATCAAGGCTCAGATTCGCGACCACCCAGTAATGCTCGAACTCGAGCCATTGAACTGCCGTGCCCTAGCTCGCGTACGCCTGCGCCACCAGACCTCAACAGCCCACGGCATTGGCCCACGTCGCGCAGCAACCCCACATTCACCCTCTTTCTCGAGCGACGCCACGAACGAACTCGGCCGCGATTCCCAATTCGTCCTCCCCTTTCCCTGAACGCGATTAGCAAAATGGGGAGAGGAGAAAGTTTGAAGTTTTCGATCGACCTAGGCTTGTATTATAACGATGGATCTGCTTTAAGATTGTTCAAATCGATTTTGTTTTGGGGTATAGGAGGAGACTCGACCGCCATAAGTCAGAGGAAGAAGAGGAAGAACGTAATGTGTTGAGACGAAAGGGGATCGAATGCCATTTTGATTTTGAAGGGAACGACTTCGTCCCGTTATTTTCCTCGGCCATTTTTGTATATATTTTTCTTTGAACGAGATTTTGATTTAGAACTGAGGAGGGAACGTATTTTATCAAAGAGAAGAGTCGTGCAAGCACGTCCTTGTATCGTGATTTTAGGCGTAAGATAAGGGATGTTGTTCCTTGTTTAAATTTTTAAAATTTAAATTTAAATTCAATTTGTTTCGGTACAATTTTTAACGCGTTTATGTGTCGTATTCTCACCCAACAACTCCGAACGATACGAAATTTAAAACCCGGCAATAATTCAATATTCTGGACCCAATGGAACTGGTTTCGTCCAATTCCGAGACTGCGCCTCGGACGGCTATTTTTAAATATCGATTCGAACGATTTAATTTTCAAAACTAAACAATTCACTCCAAAATTTGATTCTGAAACTTCTATTATTTTCAATATTATAAATACGAATTTTAAAAGCTTTAGAAATATTTTTCTTCAACTTCAATCGATTAAATTTTAAAGTTTTAATCGCCAAATTCAGAGTTATATCGGGGATTCAAATTAAATCATCGTTCAAATACTTAAAATTAATTAAATATTTGCAATTTAATTTGTTCAAAATTCAGGGTCGTTACACATACAATTGGAAAGTTTATTGAAATATGTCGAAAGCATATACTGTGTCATATACGCAAATGAAATCAAAGCTTTGAGACGAACAGTTAAGGAATTAAATGGGCAAATTGCAAAGCAGATTAGTGTCGAAGATGCACCCTCTACAACCTTGACCCCAGGTGCCTCTTCTAGCCAAAGTGCCACTCCCTTGCCTCCCCCTGGGGCTGGCCCATACGAAGTTCTTAAATGGAAGAATGATTTGAAAAACTATTATAAAGCTAAGTTCACTAAGCTGGAGGATCATTATAAGAAGGAATTGGGAACATCTAGAATACGCACCTCACTTTATGTTTCTACCGCATAGGAGCATTTTGACTCTTTTTCTAGAGACATTGAGAAAACAAGGGATCAACTTTTTGGTTTGATTGAACGTACCGGGGGTGGCCATGATGTAACGACCCACTATTTTGGACCATTCAAATCGACAATAATCCACACATGTCTGACTTGAATAATTCAAAATAACATATTGTAATAAAATTTTGGAGCAAATAAAATCAAATACAGAATCACAGACACAGAATATCAGAATAACTCGCAGCGGAAATTTAAAATATCATAGTAGTTCATGAAGCTACTATAACAAAATATCATAACAAAATACATAATATCAGTTTGAAAACATATATAATAGAAATCTCAAATACATAGAAGTTTATAATACCAGAGCTGAAATAGAACAAGTGAAACCGAAATGGATAGATAACTAGATAAGCAGAATCTCCAACGATTCCTAGCTCCAGAAGAGATCCAAACCTAAGCTGTAAATACTTAGGCTGACCCGAGCATAAAGCAAAATACAAAACACTCGAGTCAGGACAATATATACTTATATAATGTAAACCAACTCAAGTGAACTGTAGCAGTAATGCATAATAACTTAAAGGATGCTTGGGATCGCCCATCCTCTAAGGATCAGTTAAACCATAAATTAAATACATCCTCTGGTTAAAATTTCAAAATTGGTATTTTATACTTATAAATCAAATATCATTTCAAAATTCAATATCATTTCAAAATATCCAAATATTTTCAAATCAAAATATTCCAATTAAACCATTTCAAAAATGAAATTATTATATTTAATATATTCAAATATTCAATTCTCAAAATTTTAGTCTTTTCACAATTCATTTATTCACTTAAATTTATTAGAACAGTGAAATTTCACTTTCGCAGCACTTAGAAAATGCTACGGAAAGTTATGTTTAAAAACAATTCAGTTAGCAAAAGATAGCATTAAAAATGTTGTAATAGGTTTAGATTTCAAATAAAACTTTGGTTAAATTCAACAACTACAGCACTTACAAAGTGCAGTAACAACCCTAAGTTCAATTTAGCCATTTAGTTCATTTATATCAATTACATCATTTAAAAAAATGCTGTAATATACTTCATATTAGAAATGATAGCATTTCAAAAAGGCTGCCAATTAAAATTCAAGAATTTAAATACAATTTAATAACCAATTAAATTTTAATTTAAATCATTTTAACTTATAAAATCATATAATTTCACACTTTAAAACAATCATTGAAATACCGTTATATTTATGATTTTATAAAGTTAAATTTGCATTCAAAATCAAATTTAATAATAATTTTACTTATTAAATTCCAGCATTAATTTATTTTCTTTATAATTAAATATTTTAACTTAACATTTAAGTTTATATTTCAAAATATAACCTATTTTCATTTTATTTATGTAATTAAAAATTCACATTTTTACAAAATTTACAAATTTCCAATTTAAGTTATATTTCAAAATTCAACTGAAATATCCATTTATTTCATATTTTATTTATACAAAAACCATTAACACTTTATAAAAAAATCATTTAATTTCATTTTAAATCAAAATTGTCATATTTTCTTACTTTACATAAATTCTATTTATAAACAAATCATAAATTCCAAAATTAACTTATATTTCAAATTCCACTTCACCATTTACTTAATTCACTTATTTAATTTATAGACAATCACTAATATTTTATAAAAATAAATTTTAATTAAATTTAAATCAAAATATCATAATATTTACAATATTTTATATACTTTAAAATTTAGAAAAATGTTTTAACCACAGTCTGTATAAAAATTTCTAACTTAAATAAAATGATACGGATAATATATCATTTCAATCCATAATTTTCAAAGGAAAAATCCAGGTTTTATCATTTCATACCCGCAATCCCAAGTTAAATGAAATAATAAAATAAAATCGTTCAGGCCTATCATTTCAGCCCATAACGATTTTTCCCTATTCTAAAGTCCATTCGGGTATGTATCATTTCAACCCATAGTGATTCTACTCTACAGGGAACTTGCAAGGTGATAAATTGATATAAATTGCATGATAGTATAACATAACAGTAACATGTGATATAACAGGTACAATAACAGGTCTAAACATCATATGATCATAATATAGCAGTTATAACAGGATGAAATACATTTACAGATTCAAGTGGTGTCGGTTTATCAGTTATATAGGTACATATTGTCTTGTGAGAATAACTCACCTATTCAGAGCTGGAGATAGCTACCAAAGTAAACAATACAGACACTACGAAGGCACAACAATACAGAAATGACTTGAGAGTGGAGAGCCAAAGCTATAGGCCTTGAATTCAATTACATAAAACAATATACATATATACATAAGTTACAACACACTTTAACATCAAATAACATTAGAAACAACACCCAAAACCATATCCATTCGAATTGCACTTGTTCTCAACCTCATGTACTTCAGTTAGTCAGTGATTAAGCTCAGCTAACACAGGGGATTGGGTCTGGTATGGGTCCATATGGGTCGGCCTACATGTGCTTGAAGGTGGGTTCATGGATCTAGGTGTACAAGGCTAAAACAAGGAAAATATCATCACATATTTGTCACAACTTGGCTCGGCCAGAGGCTATGGGGCATGGCCAGTGGGTCCAGGTGGTGGTGTGTGATGTGGTAGAGGTTGAAGGTCAGGTCAGAGGTGGTGGTGGTGGTAGTGGCGGCTAATGATGGTAGAAGTTGATGTTGCAATTATTGCCTTGGTTTGTATAAGTAGTGGTGGATTTGGTAGGTTTTTGTGTTGATCTATGCATTGGGGTTGCTCGGCCTGGAGAGGAGTTCGACTAGGGTGGGTGATGGTCAGCGAAAGGGGGTGGTGGTGGTCGGCCTAGGCCTGGAGGAGGAGGAACCAAGCTATGAAGTTGAGAACAATATACAAAATTCAATAGAAAACTAGAAAAACAAGTAAGAAGAAGATGAATTTTTACCCAAACTTTCCACACAATGGTCGTGAGTTTTTCCTTGAGGAATGAAAAATATTTTTCTTGAAAAAGAATGAAGAAGTTAGCTGGAAAGAATAGAGGTATGCATGGCCAAAAACAATAAAGAAAGGAGTTGGGAAAATGAAAAGTCGGGAGATGAAAAGACTTTGGAATTTCAAGAGTTTAAAACTTTTCAAATTTCTTCTATTTTCTTTTTAATTTGTATATATATGAAAATGATAGGAAACAAAGATAAATAGTCTCAGAAAATAAAATAAATAAGAAAATAAATAGAAAATATTTAAATAATATCAATTAAATAAGGAAAAATGGCAATATATACATAACTAGGCTTTAAAATTTGAAATAAATTCAAGTATACTTTATAAAAATTATATTATCATTTTAAAAATATTAAAAGGCATAAAATAACATATTAGCACATATTAAACAAAATATGACAATGAAATATAATTTACATGATTTAAAATAAATAATATTGCTAAATAAACAGTTTATACACAAAATTGAAAATTACATAACTTCCACAATATAAGTCCGTTTTCAACAAAACGAAAAGCAGTATTCATGAAATTAAATATATTTTCATAATAATAGATAAAATTTAAGAATTTAAATATTTAAATTTAAATTTTAAAAGTCAAAGTTTGACCAGTTTGACCACAAATTCACTTTTTAGGAAAATATACAATTTATACCAGTTTGAACTTATAATTCACATAATAATCAAAATTTATATTTAAAATGAAATATTTGAAATAAAACAAGTTTAAAATAATTTCAAAATAAAATAAATTCAAAATTAAAATATATGTAAAAATCTAGGGTTGTTACACATGAGATGTGTGAAGCCTTGAGAATAAAATATACAACCTACAATGTGAAGCTTGCTTTGATTCCATTGTTGTTTCTTGATGTGGGATGGATAAGGCTTCCTTATTAGAGCAACTTCCTAATGAGAAGGTAAGGAAGGTAACGATAGAAATCTGATTTGCGTGAGGCACGAAATTGACATTTTCAAACGTGTTTGGCCTAGACCTGATATAATCATGCAAACTACAAATATGACCCGTAGGATTTGGATAATCCTATGGCCGGAGCTAACTATGACCTTCATACTGCTTACGACTACACTGCCACCAGTTGTTCATCAGTTGTCATTACTGAATTGAATGACCCACCTCTTGCTCTCCAACTGATAAGTGGTTCTCCTCCATATCCAACATCGCATACACGTAGATCACACCATTGAAGAAGGATTATAACTAGTTCTTCCTCTGATTCTGAGTCAGATTCTTAACGTTGTTTTGTTTTGTTATGGGTATATTCTTCTGAACTTAGGTTTTAATATAACATGTGTTGTGATTGCTTTCACCTATTTTTACTTGTGAAGTATGCGTGGTTTGTAGAAAATATAATCATACGCAAAATTTTGGTAAGTATAAGTGGAACTGAGTGAATTTGAGTAAGTCTTTGTTATTGATATATACCTAGCAAGCTTTAAGTAGTTTCTAGAATTTTACCTGATCTGTAGGTTGCGGTACATTCTATACGTTTTTTTTCTTGCCATTTTCTGAATTAATTTCTTATCCAGTTCACGCTTTCTAAACTTGATTTTTAGGCCGCATGTTTTGCCACATGCTTGGTATGAATTGCCCCACCGTTTGACTCTGAAGTGAAGTAGCATATCTATAGCTTTTTTAAATCATGTGCATGATTTTATAGTACTGGTTTAGGCTGTCTAATATCCTTACATCAATGCTCCTATGTTAATAGAATTAACGTAAAGAGGTTTTTATACTAGTTTGGGTCGTCCAAAATCCCTACTTCCGGTTTAATTATTTGGCTGAAGAAGCTAGGCTACAATTTATGTAGTTTTATTTTGATAACTAGTTTGGACCATCTAATATCCCTACATCCAGTTGGCTATGTTAACATAACTAACATACTGATTTCTTATACTAGTTTGAGCCATCCAATATCTCCAGGTCTAGTTGGGTTAATTACCTATGTCAAAAGAATTAACATAGAGATATTTTTATACTGGCTCGAGCCATCCAATATCCCTATGTCTATATTTTTCCTAATAATTACAATGCTTATAACATGAGCAATACAGATCGTTCAGAATGAGGCTTAGGATCCTCGATGCAGTATTGAACACTTTTTTTGCAGCTATAGTAAATACCTCGACTTTAATTCCACCAATGGATTTTGAATGCACCAAGCTTTCGATCTCGATTATCTCTCTGACATAGGCATTTATTTTGGTTGAGCTCTTTGTATTAACCAGAGAAGTATAAAATATCTTAGAAATATTCGATTTCAACTTAAGATAGTAAAAAATATTTTAAATCGATGTGCCTCTCAATCACCTCGGCTTATAGTTTGATCCAGACAACGGTTAGCATTAAAAAATGGCAATTGAATCTTTCGATTTCTGAGCAGAATGTGTAAACGTCCTTAACAACATGATCGCAGTAAGAGTTTTTCCAGATCATTTTGGCATAATAAAGGAGATTCTCGGATTCCAGCTCTAGGTTTCTTCCCATAATTAGAATAAATGTCCAAATCAACTATAACATCCCCCATTCTAAGGTCCGAAAATAAGCACTATTGATGCTGCAATCATTAGTAGTATTATTCTCCGGTAGTAAGATAAGATCAGTTAACAGTATCAATAACATCAGAAGCACAAGAATATGATAATTTTTAGAACACATTTCATAAATAAACTTTCATATTCATTACATAATCTCATTCATGACCCAGGTCTAAAGAAAATGTAATTATAACAAAATACTTCAAGAGTAATATACGAAGATGCCCACTTGGTTGATCAGAGTCCAATACTTGATAGTTATAGATTCTGTCATTACACCTATTCAAACAGAAAAACAACACAACAGAAAATAAAAGCTCCTAATAATAGCTAGCTTGCCTCCTACATGTCTCCAGAAGCTTATTCATCAAACTTGAAAACCTGAAAACCCTACTCCCGGCCTACTCATGTAAGCACCCGAGAGTTTAAAGGGAAAAACAAAAACTTCAGGTCAGACCAAAAGGACTGTTATGAATAATAGTATACCATCTCGAACCAAAATAGGTATCTAGTGAGACCACAACGCTGAGCGGAATGGGTTTTCTCCTCACTAGTATCTTAACCAAATATGTCAATCATAATCCATGCACCTGCAGCCACAGTGGTTAGGACAATATAATCTAATCATATGCAAGCATGAGATATGGGTAAGTCTGGCTAATCTATCTTCATTGGGTTATACACTCCCCCACCTTACCCAACTTGATAAAATGGACCGTCTGTCACTAATTTATGGACTATCCGTTTTAAAATAATTGGACTATCCATCTTAAATCATATGGACTACCCATCTCACATATTATATGGATTATCTATCTCAGGTTATGTGGACTACCCATCTACATATTATATTGATTATCTCTCTCTGGTTATGTGGAGTACCCATCAAACATGGTCTATCTACCTAAGGTCATATGGACTATCCATCATACATATCATCGTTTTTCTAGGATTACTATGAAACCATCAAATCATAAGACTATCCATCTCGTATATTATGTGGACTATCCATCACACATTTCATAGTTTTCCTAGAATTAGTATGAACCCATCATAAATCATATAGTACTAGGAATATAACATTATTTATCCAAATGCATTTAATTTACATTCATTGGTATCGCAAATGAGGTTGTCGAATCTCTAAAATATGTGGCTTGTTGAACCTTTAAAACATTGGTTTCCCCAATGAGGTTGTCGAGCCTCTAAAACATATGGCTTATAAAGCCACCAAATAAAACTATTCAATTTATAAACATACAACATCTATGCCATCAAAATTAGATACGGGCCTCTATATTGAGTCTTGAAAATAAACATTCTAATTTGAAAAATATACGACTATGATGTTGAAAATATAAGGTTATCGAATTCCTAAAACACATAGGCTATTATGCTTTTAAAACATAGTTTTCAGTTTGCAAAACATAAGGCTTTCGAGCCTATAAAACATAGATTTCCACTATATAAACCTATGGCTAATATTCCACAAAATAAAGATGTCGAAATTATAAACATACAACATTAATGCCATAAACATAGATGTCAAATATATATAGGTGACAAGAGGTGCCGAGTTTAAAACATTTAGGGATGTTGAACCTCTATATCCTAAAAGGCATCGAACCTTAAAACATAAGATGTCGAAACTTTAAAAAGCTTTAGAGTTACCGAACCCTTAAAAACAAAGAGGTTGTCAAACTTTTAAAAACAATGTAGAGTCCCAAAACCTTAGGGTGTTGAACCTCTACAACCTTGAGATATCGTACCATTAAATGACTTAGTGTCGAATCTCGATAAGGGCTAATGCATCTCGTATCTATAAGGTAGATATCACATACATCATCCAAGATAAATATCGACTTTGTAGTTTCAATACCCCTTAGAACATTGTTATCCCACGTATCGACTTTCGTGGATATCAAATGAATAGGGGTTGTCGAATATCTACAATGGGATTTCTGTAAATAATTACAAAACTGATTTGTTTCTTTTTAAAGCTATTTCTTTCCACCAACCCTTGCCTCTTGTCAAAATATTATTAGTTAACAAAAAAAATTCCATATCCTTTTTGGAAATTTACTGGAAAACATGTTTACATTCCTAAAACAATTTGTAGATCTTTGTAATGAATATTGTTAATTAATATTAATTAACAATTTTTCTACCATAATTAGATCATAGAAAAGTCATAACCACTTGGGAAAAATCCCCAAAAATCAGAATTTACATCTTCTTTCACATATAAAAATTTTAGAGTCAAAATAATTATTTAATTATTTTTAATAATTAAAACATGAAACAAACCCTTATTTCCTCTTAGCAAATTCATAAAATATTCATATGACCTTGGAAAATTATGAATTTGAAAAACATCTCTAAAATAATGTTTTATACATCATATCAAAATTTTAAGATAATTAGAAATTAATAATTAGGTTTTTGCCCTTAAAACCTATTATAGTAATTTCATTAAATTCTCATAAATCATTAATCATCCAATCAAGGATATAATCAATCATAAATGGCATATCATCACAAACTATTCGAAATTCCTACCTGGATCCGAGATCAACACATAAAAATGAGATGGGTAACTATTATTTACCTTAGTGTGGATAGGAAGATTGAGATTTGTTGTTGGTTGATTTCCCTAAGCTTTCTCTTTGAATCCCTTAGAGTTTTCCCCTTTTTATTTCTTTATTAATGGCCAGTCTCTTAGGTTGTATTTTGATTGTTATGAAATGAATACGAGAATGAATGACGGAGGAAAGGGTTTTGGGAATGAAATAAGGAACTATTCCTAATTTGTCCTTCTCATTAATTCTCTTCTATCTTATGCTTAAAACAATCTTATTAATTGATTAATTTAGGCTCGACCCAATTAATTATCAAATCTCATTCTCTTTATCCCCATATATCACATTATTCTATTTAATTTATCTAATTAAATCTCCTAAATAATGTTAATCTAAAATTAGGGGTGTTACATCACTAAATACCTATGTTCTTTCATCCAGTTTACAGCCACTGATTGATAAGGGAGGATAATAATCAAATGGTAGTAGCTCTTTAACTTGATTTCATGCAACATCATTGTCAAACAAATTTTCTTATAGGGGAATCGATTTATTTGAATCTAGAACTACACTAAAGTTGTGGAGCAGTAAGAACTGGATCAACCAGTTGTGTGCGTTCAAATAAGCTCTGTGCATTTTCTCTCCTTCTTCATTGCAATATCATCATAAAGACCTATAGGATCGTCTGGGTTGCTAAGCGTTCCTTGCTTATTTTCTTGGTGACGATGAGGATTGACACCAGAGACCTGACTTGTTTTCTTCCATTTCAAAAACACCTGAGACGAGTTATCTTTGAAGAGTGAGGTAGCGTTGTCATCATTGAGAGTAGTTGAGCCCATTTGTTCAATAGCAGTGAGTTATTGTTAGATAGCTTGGTTTTGATTCGTGGGCTAGCTTCACTGTTCTCATTTCTGAGAGTGTCGTTGTCACTTGCCCGTTGCATAGTCAGTGCAGTTAGTGAGTGAAGGCGATGAGCCATGGATGGTGGAGAATAAGTTCGCCTAAGAGCGGTATTTCGGGCCATCATTTTCTTTAACCCTTTTTTCCATTGGTTCACTTGTTTAATGAAGAGATGGATCATGGTTAGGATGGGATCTATAGGGGCTTCGATTGAGGCCTTCACTTAAATTTGAGTTGTTAAGGCTATGAGTGACATCTTTGAGATTTTTGAGACCAAGATTTTAACTGCTCTTGAGTAAGAGAAATAGATGAATATGCTGGAGATATGGAGAACGTGAATGGAAGTTCAGCCCTCATTCTGGTGTGAAAAGGTTGGTGAGAATTTTGGTCTCGCAACACCTCGATTGATCACAATAGCAGTAACAATGTACTTCTCGAAATTTGAATCGACAAACTTAAGTAATATTAAGTTTGCCTTTAGGTAGTGGCAATGTTGCTGGATGCTTACACAATTAAGTAATTGCACTTTGACTATTTGTTAAACTGTCAAACCAAATTCGTATTTATTTAACGAGTGAAAATAGAGAAGAATCTGATGTATAGTAAGTCAATAACAATGCATGAAAAAAATGACATGGGAATTTTATGTGGTTCGGATTCCTTCGAATCCTACGTCCACGGGTCAAATCTTTGTTATATGTTTCTCCTTGGCACAAGTTTTTCATCGAAAAGATAAAATGGAACAACTTTCTGAATTCCCTAAAAGAGAAAAAGATGCCCCCACGTTCTAGTGTCTTCCCTATTTATATTGTAGAAGATGTATGCGAATTACCGCAATCACCCTTCTTCTGCTGTTTTAATTCCCATCTTTGGATCCTGCCATGCGTCATCCATCTACATTATTTGTTTGGTGTGCATGGATCACTAACGTGTATTTGTTAGAAACCATAATTTGTGCGATTGAATTTTGGACATTTTTTGGAAGTCTGAGATCAAAGTGGGAACATCTGAAATTAAAGAGAGAACATTTGTAACTAGAGTGGGAATGTTTGAAACCAAAGTAGGAAACTCGAACTCAAGTTGGCCATACACTTCTGATCTGATGGAGCAAAGGGTTTGTGTATTGTCCTAGGAGGATTTTGAGAGCTACTCTTTAGTTTTGGGTTGCTGTCGACATATCTGGAGCAGAGCTATGCTATTTGATGTGCGATGTCTACACGATACTACGATACTTATTACTTAGGTGAAATCGTCCCGAGCTTCCTTGGACATCGGGATGTGCAAGTTTATGTCGAAGGATGCTTATATCTTTGTTGTTCATCTACAAGTGTGGATCTATGCTGGGGCAGTTATTTGAGCAGCACTACATGCAGCCTTTGGGATGCTCTTGATTCCACATGGTGTTGCTTAGTGGGAATTTGTAATTGAGTTGCCTTACCCAGTCTTTAATGTTTGATTAACATTATGCTAAGGATAAATAGAGTTGAGTTGCTTTGCCTCAATATGTGGTGTTAGCTCAATGCACATACGAATGTGACCTGAGCTGCCCTTGATGTTTATATGCACAAGTTATTGATAAGGAAAACTTATATCTTTACTATTTACTTGTAAGTGTGGATTAGTGTTGGAGTGCGGTTTGAATGACCCCGTGTACAGCCCTTGGAACACTTTTAACTCTATACGGTATTACATAGGTTGCTCTTAGTATTCAGTGTAGATCCACTCTTAAAGGTGTAAGCAATATATAAGCATCGGGGATGATGCTAGGGTTCATTAGGCCCTTTGATTGTCGCGCAATCCTTCTCTTTGTGCTCCTTTGCTTTTCATGTTCTATGGCGATGCACTTCTGATGGCGGTGCATTTCTGATGGTGGTGCACTTCTGATGGTGGTGCATTGTACCATTCCTTCCTGTTTCAGTATCTAAGAAAGTGGAGGCACATATCTATTTTCATTCAATGTAGGATTGTTAGCACAATTCAAGTATCCATGTATATTGGTTCATGTCGTCGCTTGTGTAATGCTTTTTGAGTTAGATGTGTTGTAATTTTGACACTTCTTATGCAGCTTCTAATGTCATAACGAAATATCTCCACCTCTTTGCTACGTCTTGGTTACCCTACGGATCTGTGTATTATAATTGTAGACTATTTCCCTCACCCTGTGACCATGTTAAGTTTTTGGTTCAGTATCATAATGTAACACTGAAATCAGGGGATCGACACAGTTTGAATCTTTGCAATTATCTTAAAATCTTTGAGCAGGGTATTCTCTTGACTTCACTTTGTTCTTTACTTTTCCTCTTTATAGTCCAACTTTTATCGTGAAGGCATCCCGTTCTATTTTTAGTATCTTTGTTATTTTGCCTTAATAGGGTTTGAGAATTATGGGCGTAATAACGTGTGTCATAAGTTGATTCCTTATCGAGTCATTAGGGTCTAGATTGTTAATACCCTATAAACAGTCTCCTAAACCATTCCAAAATTCTATAAAACCATTAAAATATGCTAATTTATATTTATATATTTTATTTTTGGAATTTTTAAATGCAAGAATAGTGATAAAAAATATTAAAAATGTGCATATATACAACCGTTTTTTCACAGAGACAAGGTATAAATTTTGGCCTAAAATGGTACCAAAAGCTCCAATGGCGGTAGAATTTTGGTAGCGTTTTCTAGAGAAAAGTGATGTTGTATAGTATTATCTTAAATTCTTTGTTTAAATTCCTACAATGGCTATATTTTTGAAAATATGTTTCGTATCTATTCAATATTTCTCTTCACCAAACAAATTGATGAAGGGTTGTACTTATTTAATGGCTTCCTTTTGCTCTTATATTAGCATCCTATCATCCCTAAAACAATCATTAAATCTTATGCACTCAAACTCTTTTTCTCTTGATTGAACTTCATTTTATTCTCAAATCAAAACCCTAATTGTTGTTTATTGTGCATTCATTTCTTAATCATTCAAATCATCAAACTAAAACACTCTAGGCCTCATAAAGTCACTCTACTTTACCCAGCAAAAGCCATATCACTTCCTATACACTTTGTTCATTTATATCCATATTGCTTATGGTGGTTATGGGAGCTTGTGTACTAAAAGTGACAAAGTTCTATATTAAGATACACTGTGTTAGAAAGTAATTTTTGTTACAAAGTTGAAGTCCTATTCTGCTGTTCAAGCAAAAGTGTTGAAGTCTCGTTCGGTTGTCGGGTAGATGAATTGAAATCCTATACTACTGCTCCAGTGTTTATTTCTCCGGGAAAAGTGAGGATGTTAAGTAGAAAAAACAGAAAGGATTTATAGACTGGATGTAGGTTTGGAGATCTAAACGGATATAAAACTGACTGTATGATTTTATTTCTAGTACTATTATATTTATATTGTTGCTGCTATAATTACTGTGCTTCATTCTATATTTGTATATTTGGCCATCATCAATCATATACATTGCGACTTACAAGTAATATTCATACCTGCTATGCAATTTAACAAGTGGTATCTGAGTCTAGAATTTTATCGATCGTCACCAACATCATAGAATAATGGTCCAAAAAAGATCTTGTCGAAATGCAACAAGAAAAAACCCTATACTATCAAAGCCACCACTAACGAGGAGTACAAAAAGGTACATTTGGATCTAAAAATTTCATTAGAAGGTAGCAATTAATTAGCTAGTATATGCAATAAGTTCTTAAACCTTAGTTTTGTTACTTTAAAAAAGATAAAGTCTATCGAACTTGAAAATTAGAAATTGAAAATTAAGGAACCAGATTTAGAAATTCAGCATGATGCTTTAAAAAAATAATTTTCTGGCACTTAAAGATTTTCTAGATGAACAAAATACTATGGTTGAAAAATAGAGAAAAAATTTCAACAGAAATTTAGTCTTTGAAAAGACAAAATTGTTTTTTACAATTCTCTTTGGATAATTTAGAATCTTGGATTTTTCTTCTCGTAAACGAGAATTACATGTTAAAAACCAGAACTCTAAGTTAAATAATGAGATTGATATTTTGAAATAGTGATATTTCTTAAAATAATAATTATGACTTTAAAGCTAAATTTGAAAAACTTAAAAGTAAAGTCACAGAAGTTGTTAAAGGATATAATGACTTAAACATGATTTTATCTAATTCTAGATCTTTACTTGATAAAAGTAGAATACGACATAATAAAACAAATGATAATAATATTGCTAAATATGTTATGTATAACAATTATGCTAGTATAGGATATCGATCCACTTTTCATAGGAAAATAAGTTCATGTTATATGCCATATCTTAGTTCTACAAATATAAATATAAGGAGAAATAGAAATTTTAAATAAAACATTTCCTGTAAAATAGACGAATCAAGATAAAAATATTCTTGATTATTTCATTGATGTAGTAAATAGTGAAAATTATATCAAAGGTTCTACCACAAACTCTTTGGTATGGTTACCCTTTGTCTAATCGCTGGACCCTGACGTAGGAAGCAAGTAGTGGAATATATTTTCTATTTTTACAGGCATCCCACATATTGAGGGGAAATTAATTCTGAATTTATCAATGCATCTGAAAATGATGCTACAAATAAAGAAAAAATCAATGAAATTTCTGTAGTGCATCATGCGTTGCAAAATTAAGATGGAGCTACAATTTACCAATCTATACCCTAAGTTTTATTTCTTTTTGATGATGTCAAAGGGGGTGAAATGTGTAGAAAACATGATCATACTTATGGGGGGAGTACATTGATATAAGTGGAGCATGTATTAAGGGGGGCATTATGAGATAAATTTTATTTTATATAAGTTGCAAGGTTGTCATCATCAAAAAAGGGGAAAATCCTAGGAAAACGATTTCCGTATTTTGATGATAACAACATTACAACAATGCTATTGGTGATTTTATCAAGTATTTGGGTGATTAAAGAAGCAAATACATCTGCACATTCAACACGATAACATACATATGCATAAGTATAAGATATAAAGGATACCAGTTAATTATGGAGTGTTCAAGCATTCAAAATCAACTATGGTGTTTAAAAATCTATTTGGACTTGGATATGTTAAGATGAGAGGAAGAAATGGACCAAAGAGCTCCAAAAGAATGTATGTCATAAGTAGAGTCTTTATCGAGTCACTATAGTCTATAATGGTTAAAACCCCATAAAACATCCTCAAAACCACTCTAGATTTTTTTTAAAACCACTAAAATATGCTAAATTATGTCCGGGATCTTTTTTTAAAGATTTTTCTAGAACTTTAACAATGTGAGAAATGTGTTAAAAGTGTTGAAAAATGCAAATAAATACAACAATTTTTTTATAGCAGCAAAGCGTCAGATTTGTGCCGAAGAAGCGATTAAAGGCTCTAACGGCTACATTATGGGTATACTTTAGGTGGCATTTTCTAAAGAAAAATGTTGTTGTACAGTGTTGTCTTAAATTCCATGTTTAAAATTCCTACAGGTGTATTTTTGAAAAGGTGTTTTGTGTTTGTTCAATATTTCCCTTTTTCAAACAAATTTTGAAGGATTGCATTTATTTAATAGCTTCCTTTCGCTCTTATATAAGTCTTCTATCATTCTTAAAACAATCACTCAATCATATGCACTCAAACTCTCTTTCTCTCAATTGAGATAATTTTCTCAAATCGAAAACCTCTATTGTTGTTCATTGTGCGTTCATTTCTTAATCGCTCAAAACAACAAATTAAGACACTCTTGCCCTCACATTGTCACTCCACTTTACCCAACAAAGGCCATATCACATCCTATACACTTGTTCATTCATCTCCATATTGTTTGTATTGGTTATAGGAGTTTGGGCATTAAGAGAGACAAATTTGTATATTAAGATATACTGTGTCGGAAAAAACTTTTATTCAAAGTTGAAATATGTTTATGTTACTCAAGAAAATATGTTGAAGTTATATTTAGCTGCCCGGGCAAGTATATTGAAATCGTAATCTACTACTAAGGTGATTATTCCTCTATATGATGTGAGGGTGTTAAATAGAAAAATCAAAAAGAATTTCAAGGACTAGATGTAGGATTGGAGACCCAAACTAGTATAAAATCGACCGTGTGATTTTATATTCGCTCTTTGTATTACTAATGCTATAATTTCCATGCTACAATTCTACATTTATATAATTTTCCATCATCGATCATGTACATAGAGGCTTACATGTAATATTGATCGACGCTACATGATTTAATAGTTTTAGAGTCCATTGACAACCTTATAGTGGTTGCATGCTTCAACTATTAGTAGTGATGGTGTCTCTTTTCTCTTTTAAAGTTGGGAAGGTAAGTGAGCTCTTCATGGGAAAGGGGGTAACCTAAGTGCATCATGAATATGATATAGAGAGAACTCAGTAGGGCGTATCCATTTGAATGTACTTGTATTGGAGCTAGCCAGATCTCTGGAAGAAAGAATTTGAGGAATTCATTGAATGAGGGCACAACTCTTGAGAGGCACATATACCTATTTCAAGTAGTATAACCGACTGGTGAGAGATGAGCCCTTTGTTGGGGTTTAGGTAGGAGAACCTCATCCTTTGTGATTATCACAGATAGACTTAAGATATTTAGTGGTAAGTATGGAAGGTGTTTGTTTCAGAGGATTATCCAAGACCATACAAACTGGTTGGTTCTCCCTTGGAGGACAAGGCCACAAAGTTGTCTACTGTATCATCTTAAAGTTGAAGATCTTTTTTCATCAAGCATCTTTCTCCTTATGGAGTAGAAGTAGATACTTGGGTAGTATAAGAGACCACTTTCGGAGGAATGAAAGAGAAATGTTGGTTCTAAGATGAGGAGATCACCTAGTGTCAATTTTTTTAAACTGAAAAAACTTGATGATGAACACGATCATATATGTTTTATTTTAATATTGTACTTTGATAGTCGATGTACAAAGTCAACGGGTGTCAACGTTTATTGACCAATCAGCTTCTGCACATTGATGGGGGCAATGCGATGTACCAATCTATGTAGTGTGTGTCATGTGTCCAAAGCAAGATGTATGCGGACACTTTGTGTAGATAGCTCACTTGTGTTGGCAAATGAGCTTTGTCATGCTATGGAATCATGTATCAAATTTTACCCGTTATTTAGAATATATGATGACATAACCATTCTCTAAAGCAATACAGAGTTTTCTTAGTAGGAATGTAGATTGTGATGCTTGACTTGAAATGTCGATGCGTGTTTTAGTCAGACGCCGGAGTGCATTCGTTCTGACAATTTCTTGAAACCGTGTTATAGAGAATGAGTCATCAATCCACATTTGATTAAAGTTAGACAAGACTGATCATCTCCAATTTCACATGTGAGTGCTTGTCATATATGAATAACTTAGGACCAATATTGAGAAAGACTAAGAGAGGGAATTGAGAACTTGAAGTAAATGCCAATTTGGTTTTAATTTTGATTTGGTTTTAATAACGTAGTTAACTGAATTTTTGAAATTTTAAATAATTGAATTTTGAAATAAAAAATTTTATATTTGGAATACGTCTATTTTAATATAGAAACTGGTAAATTTTCATCTACTGATATTAAATTTTATTTTCTTGTGAAATTCTATTTCAATTTAAGTCAGTTAATTATTGATGAAAATAAAATGTTTTCCAAAATTGAATGTTTTTATATAGTAAATTTCTAAATCATCTTCTGAGTGAAACATCAGTCTTCGTTTCGTCAAATTTGGATTTCTATTGCTCCGTTTATCTTAATTCTGGCAAAATAGCAGCATTTCTGGTACCGATTATCGACTTTTGATCGGATAATCGTATAACTGATATTTGTATACCATTTTGATCGTGTCGTCATGCTGATCTCCGTAGCATATTCATTCGTTTGTTTGGAAGTTCGGGACACGATGAAATCGGTAAACCTGTCAGTCGTATCGGTTTCGAAATTTGGGACCTTTAGATTTTCGTGTCTTTTCATTTATCTAAACGGGTCCATACCAGTAGCCGTTAACTTTTAATAATTTCTTGGTTAACGTGTGACTTTTTGCTATCCCTTTCAGTTCATTTTTTTCTCTCTGGTACGTTTCCTTTAACAGAGTATTTATTCATTTTGTTCATATAGCCTCATCTTTCCAGCTGTTCTTCATCTTCCCCACCTCGCTCTCTCTCCCCTGTCTTTTGCCCATGCTTGTGAAGAGAAAAAAATTTATATATGTATATATGAAGCTTCACAGCCGAAAGTTTTCCTCCGTTCATACCCTTGTTCGCCCCAAACCTGAGACTCTCCTCACGTCACCGACCTCCCACTCTCGCCAGACGCACCCTCTCCGCCTCTCACTTCTAACCACAGCAGAGCCTCCTCATTCATTCACCTTCGACCCTCCACCACCGCAAGCCAGGCCGCGTCCAACTTTCCCCGACCCACTCTCTCCTTCGCGTAACCACAACCGTTCATCTCGCCCAACATCCCAGCTCCGACCTGCTTTGTTCAAACTCGACAGTTTTCCTCCCTTCACTGCCGCATGTTTATATACATATGGTGTGTATTATTTATATACATATCGGGTTGATTTTTTGTTTAACTATATATATTAGCTTTGGGTTTTATAAGTATGAGATATATTCTATTTTAACTTACTGAGACATATAAGGTCTATATATTTGAATTTGTTGAGTGAAGTTACAATTTATAAATGATGATATGTATATGTTATGAGGCTTACCTACGGTAGAATAATTTGGGAGCGGTTGATTATATATTATGTGTTATAGCTGTTATAATAGGTTATTATATATATTTGTTAATTATATGAATATATAGTCATGGGGTAATCATATATTTTATATATGAACTGTAAACCTGTTTGTAAGAGTAATCTTAAGTATTGTGTATTATAAACTATATATTTGAAAACCTGATTTATATATATATATTTTCGTTAAAATATATACTGTTGAGCTTTGGGATGTGCAGATGGTTTCAGTTGAGTTTGGTTATATATAGCAGTTTGTTTATATCTAAGAGTACGACAAAATATGTTATATGTATCAAGTTTCTGGTTATATAAATCAATTGGTTACAAATGTTTTTATGTTATATATTTTTATATATATCTCATTTTAATATTCATCTTAATTCAAAATATTGAAATTAAATATATAATATAGTAATTATGTATAGATGTTGACTTTGTTTTATATGTAATTTAAAACAATGAGAGTATTACGTGTTTAAAGTTAATATTTGATCTCAGAATATTATATGTTTGTGAAGTTTATACATCTTGGTTGGATAGACATGAGTTGGTTTTCAAGTACATTGGAAGGTTTATTTTATATTTGTGCTTTAAATATAAACAATAATCTTTAATTAAATATACATAGTTTATTTTGGTATTCGTCTACAATTTTTATTGATCTCATAGGATAATATAATAATATACTTATTCTGTCCCTATCCAGGTGATTCTAATTATCTCATCAATTCCTGCTATCAGCTTTGTTCGTTGATTTCGTGTCCATCGTGCTTTACCTTGGAATTTCATGCCAATTTTGCTTTGCTTAGAAGTTCGTGCTTGGGTTGTAACTCATCTTGTTCTTGTTCATCTCTAGCCTCGAAAGGTGAGCAATCACTCACGATTAACGTTCTTGTATTTATTAAATTTGATTTCAATTGAAACGACAATTGAAATATGATGCTGTAGTTATTTAAATTGTTATATATGCTATTATCTGTATATGTTCACCTGTGACATCTGACACCAGTATCTAGTATTTATATGCCTGTTATTACTATTATCTGTATATGTTCACCTGTGACATCTGACACAAGTATCTAGTATTTATATGCCTGTTATTACTATTATCTGTATATATTCACCTATGACATCTGACACCAGTATCTGTTATTTATATTGATGATATATGCCAGTTGTTATATTTTATATTATCTGTTATCACTCTGCAAGTTCCCTGTTAGTATAGAATTCACTATGGGTTGAAATGATACATACTCGAACGGACTTTAGAATAGGAGAAAATCGTTATGGGTTGAAATGATAAACCCAAGCGATCTTCATTTGAATTGAAATTGGGATTACGGGTCGAAATGATATCTACCCATATATATTTAAATTTCGGATTGAAATGATAAATATCTGTATCACTTAACCATGTGATAAATATATATACAGACACCGTTGGTCCATATATATAAATATATTTTGAAAATGAATTCTATGGTTTGGAAAGAAATATATGGTTTTAACAAATGTTGATTCTTAAAATTTTATGTATAAATGGTAATGATATATATATATATATATATAGATTTAATAATGATATTTAATTTAATTAAGATGGATTTAATACATATGATATATTTAAGTATTTATATCTATATTTCAAAATAGATTTTTGCAAAAATTTGAATGAGTTAAGGTTAGGAAGATAATTTGAATTTAGTTGAAATTGATTTAATAAAGAATTTTATTTAATTAAACCGATTAGAAACTTATTGAAATTGAGATGTAAGATATGATTTATAACTTGGGTTTGATTTATAAGTAATTTAATGAATATTTCTTGTTTAAATAAAATTTAAGGAAATATTTAGTAAAAATGTGATTTAAGGCTAGTAAATGATATTGAATCTATTAAGTGAATATTCCCTGATTAAATAATAATGAAGTTAAATCAAGAGCTATATGAAACTGTTAAATTTAACTTTGAAAATGTTGAATATTAAAGCTTTGAAATATATTGAAAATTTAAATGGTATATTTAGAACTAAATTGAATTGATGAATTGAGCTTTAAATAAATTTGAATTTGGAATTTGAAGTTGATTTGAATCGATTTGCGAGAATTGAGAAAATTAAATGCTTTACTTTATAAATTAATTAATATATATACTATCTTGGAAAATAGTTATATTTGAAATAAAATGATATTTGGGTTTTGAAGTATAAAGTAAATTGAAACGACCACGGTGTTATAATGTATATTTCCACCTTGTAGATAGTTCTGAAGATCCTTAGAGGATGGTTATCCCAAACATCCTTTAAGTTACTTGTATTTCAGTTGATATTTCACTTGAGTTGGATTTATTTATATAAGAATGTTAATCCTGACTCGAGTGTTTTGTGTTTTGCTTTACGCTCGGGTCAGACTGAGTGATACAGCATTCGAGACTCACCTTTGGAGTTTGGAGCTTCGTTTGGAGATCCAACTTTTGATTCAGCTTCCAGCTTTCCAGTTGCTTCGTTCACAGAAGTCATCTGTTTTGATTGGAGACTTCATTGTATTTGAGATATTCTGTTGTATTTTATTTCTAACTCTGATGTTTATATGGTAGCTTCATGAACTACTATTTTATCTATTCCGCTGCGTATTATTGTATTACTCTGTGTCTGTGATTCTGTGATTGATTTATTTACTGCATATGCTGAGTTTTGCCAAATTTAAATTAACAACGCGGTATTTTGAGCAATTCAATTCCGGCATGTGTGGATTTATTGTCGATTTGAATGGTCCAAAATAGCGGGTCGTTACAAAAGGTGTGAAGAAGCAATTTACGGTCAAATTCGAATTTTCTCAAGGTCAACTTCGAGTAAATGGAATTACCCTTGAGCTATCAACTTAATTCAGCTATAGTGAAGTGAAGAGCATAAATTTCAAGTTGAACTCAAGTTGATGACGATGACTGTGGCATGCCATTAATAATGAAAACAACAATGAGATGGCAGAGACATAAGCAAAGTTGAAACCAAGGCCAAGAACCCACCTAGTTTAAATTTAAGAGGTGGTGGAAACTTTAACTTAATCAGTGGCAACCCGCTAGAGGGGCTTAGATTGTGGTAGTGTTGAAATAGAGATACTAATGATAGAGGTGGTGGTGATAATATCAAAGATCATAAGGCAGTAGTGGTTGGAAAAGCCGCAAAAATAAAGAGAACGAGAAAACTAGTGAATGAAGATGAGATGTGGAATTTTTACTAGGTGTTAAGTATTTATTTTACACTTGGAAAACATGTTGGTAATGAGATATTTTGTTCCTCGTATATAAAAAAGGGAAAAGAAAAGAAGCAGACGCTCACCTGATCGGGATACGATGTGCCTTCTAGAAAATCGAAGGCTTCGGCTTTATAATGGAAGAGAGATGATTTGGCATTATATGAAGCAATGAATGATCACTTTTGGAATAGACGTAGTGCTTTAAGATGACTATTAGTCGATTGATGACTCTTCGATAGTTAGTCTATAGTTTGCAGCTGATTTCTTGTCTTGATCCCAAGCGTGCTTTGTTTTCAAAAAAGCATGCTTGGGGGAAAGTGTTATCCAAAATTTGAAACAAGGGACTTCTTAATGAATCCGGGCTTCAAGGTGATGAAGGTATGTATTTAGGAGGTTAAGAGTTGCCAGGAATGGTGAAAATAAGAAGTACAACAAATTTGATGAGATTTTGCATATGTCAAATCATGTTGGTATCGACATGATCAATCATGTTGGTACCGAAATGATTTTGGTATAGGGGCCCACTTCTGAGCATTAGGTGAACTACTCATGCATTTTGTAGAAATAAACAAGAGTCGAATAGGCTAAATCATGTCGAAACTGATATGATTTATTTGGAGGAGCAATTTTTCAGCGAAGCTTTGGAACTTGAAAACTTGAATAGATATGTAGAAAAATTAAAGTAGCAATATGTAAAATCATATCTGCATTAACATGACATGGTCGGCGCCAACTTAGTTCATGTTGTGAGTTTTATTTGTTTTTCCTTCCCAATAGCTTGATATGATCTCTTACTTGGTCTTCCATGAGCCAATGACTTTGGCGGACAATTTTTCCTATAAATATCGATGCTAGAGCAAAGAAGGATCCAATCTCTTGTTTTTCTTCTCTAACTATATGCTACCACAAGGTGCTATCAAACCCGAGTATACTTTATTTTCTAGATTCAAAACAATGTAATTTAGGTGAACTTGTACAAAACCTTTTAAAATAAAATAAAGTGGATATGTGCAGTGATTTGAGCCAAATCATGATAAAATTTCGTGTTTTTAAGATACTTAGTTTTGATTTTATCTTACTTATTCTCATTTTTGATTGATTGGGAGTGTTGTGTAATTTTTTACCCAATGAAAAGAAGAGAAAATTTATTAAGTGTATGAAGTCAGAAAACATATTATTTGAAGGAAATGGTAAACCATATTAGTATTATGAGGAGAGAGAAACATAAATTATTGTAAGTTCACACTATTTAATTTTGCAAGCCTATTATAAAATAAATCTTTTTAATGGTTTGTTTGATAGCTTAAGTGATTATTAATTTCCATTTTGTTTTTAAACATCACAATTATAGGTATTTACACCCGAGAAGTTAAGAAACGTAATACAAAATAGGATGAAAACAGGTATAGAACAAGAGCGACAAAGGATATGATTTATTCACACAACCCTAGTGGGTGATACAGACCACCATGGAAGCTAAGTAGGTGGAGAGCTTGAGAGGAGAAAGATGAACACATGATATTCTTGCTTGGCTGGTAGTTTAACCTTATTCGACCTAGTTATTAGACTTTATCTTGCTTGGCCTAGTGGTTGAACCAATCCTTGTTTTGTCTGTCCAATCTATGCTCGGTCCGATGATAGAGATATAAGACAAGATTTCTTGTTCGATGGTCACACTATCAAAAAAGAATTTCTTTTCGGCAAAAAAAACCACACTACGCCATAAATGGCCTACTGCAACACAAAAAAAATGTTGGCTCAGGCCCGAAAAATGTTGCCATAGGTCTATGGCAACACTTTTAGGGTGATGCAATTTTTGCCGTTGCCTTAGACCTCAAAGGCAACATTTTGACTATCTAAGGCAACATAAGTAATATTGTTGCAATAGAACCCTATTTGGGTCTATGGCAACACCCATAGGTATCTATAGCAACATTCCAAAATGTTGCCATAGATATTAACTTTCTGAATTTGTGGGGCCCACAATGTAGAGCATATTTGATTTTTTAATAGAAATAAATATTTATTTAATAAAATGCTTTTGCATAGAATTTGATATTTAAACAGTAATTTATTTAAATAAATATTTTATTTCAACATTTGAAATAGTACAAATTCCTGACTCCACTATTTTACAATTCAATGATATATAACACTGATATTCACATATACAGATATTCCTCACTACATCACTCAGTTCACTCATTACATATGCAGTTTCAATTTATACAGACACCGACACTGACAAATATATGACGAGCCGAGTGCCGAGCCGAAGGCGAGCCGAGAAGCGGGTCCGGGCGCAGCGCCGGCGGGGGTCCGGGGCACCGCCCGATTCATCCGATTTCGGAAGATCGAGCCTTCTTTGAAACGACGTAAAATGATGCAGAAATGAACACCTCCTGCGAATTTGAACACCTCCTCGATGATTGACTTTTGCAACTCTTTCGTGGCTTCTTCTGAATCATCCGACCTTACTTTTAGCTCTGCCTTGGTAAAAGACCTGAAACCATGATAAATAAAAATTGACATTTCATCGAACATGTTGCGTGTTAATAAGTAATACATTACCACAGTTCACTCATCTAAACATCCTACTAGACATCAACTCCTTCTCCTTGAATACTACCAAACTTCAACCTCTACACTGCCACCATCCACTCCCCAAACTGCTGCAACTTACATCCCCTACAGCCCTTAACAACAGTTGGTACATTTTGAATCAGGATATGAAATTGCAGCCTGCAAACTAGTTGGCTACTTTCTAGTATAAGCACGTGCAATCTATACTGAGATTGGAACTGAATGTAATCAAAGAGCTAATCATAGCAGCAGTATGTTCACATAATTAGTCATAAGCCAAGAGGAGGACAAAGTGGCAACTCATGCTGAACTAGCATATCACCACAATTACCAATCAACAAAAACATGTAAGCCTATTCGTCGGTAAATGTAAATCCAATGTTAAAGTTCACAACTTTTCCATAAATATAACAAAACATCACCTGGCACGCTCAATTACCATTGTCAGCCTCAATTACCACTTGCCCATCAAACTTCAACACTACTTCGACAACACTTCGAACCAGCTTCAATCAACAGAACATTATACACAGCTGCCATTTCCAGTAACTGCAGCCATACCACCACAATACTCAACCAGTCAACTGCCAACAACCATCAATTGACCCTCAATCGGCAGCATCGCAACCCAACCAACGACCTACTTCAAACTTTGACTTCCTCTGCAAATTAATAGCAGCAGCGAACCCAATTATAACCACCAATCGCCAATTTCCATCACTAAATCCGAACTCCATCGCCACGGGATATGTGCTCGATGACCATCGGAATCAGGCTGTAGAAACGGTGGTGGGGTAGTGGAGTTTTGTTGGGGGCTGCGGTTGGTAGGATTTGAGAATTAGGGATTTTTGGAAGAAAAAAAAGAAACGAAAATATGATTTGGAAATTAGGGATTTCGGAAATTGGGGGTGAGAACGAAAATGATATGAAAAGTAAAGCGGGAAAACGAAAATTTGTGGCAAATTGTAGCGGTGATCCAGTTTAACAATCAGATTAAATGTAGACCGTTGGATCGTATTCACGCGGATTGCTAATTTTATTAATTTTTTAATCTGAATACATCTATAGCAACACTATATAAAAATGTTGCATCGTGTTACACTTGTTTAGCTAGAGCAACACATTTTTATGGCTAAGGTAACACCATAAATACAACGTTGCAGTAGGACCAAAATTTTATATCTATCGCAACATTTTAGCTGGCAACACCTTGCAAAAATGTTGCAGAAGGTCATTTATGGCGTAGTGCCATATGGGATTCCTTATCCAATGGAGAGGCCATCAGACAATAATTCTTGTCTAGTATACATGGGTAGCAGAGCTTGAAGAACAACCATCAACTACCAGACCTCCTTTCTATGCTAATCAAAGCACCAACGAGTCATCCTTCTTAACATCAAGCCAAACCATCTATTTAAGGAATGAAATCTGAAATATAAGGAAATTTTAGATTGTATATTTTATATATGGAAATAACCGTATCTAGTATTTTATATAGGGAAACTACCTGACTTATCAGGATGACCCCTACCTCTTCACTTCTATAAATATACATGCTTCTAATAGATATAACATCAACTTTTTGGCACCAGAAAAGGCTGCCAAACTAATACTACCAACAAAACATTGGAGCTACATATTCTAATATAAATTGTTGTACTTTGCATCTCGATCATTTTAAAAGTTGTGATATTAGAGAAGAAAATGAATAGTGGCTGTAGGCCCATTCTGGTCGAATCACTATAAATATGTGTGCACTTTACTTTTCTAGCATTTTTCTCTGTTTTCTCTACTACTATAAAATTGATTAAAGGCATTTATCCACTTCTCGTGCAAACATTTTTGGTGCTTTCACTGAGAGCCTTATTCTCAACATGCCTCTAAAATCTAAGAGCAAGGTTGGTGCTACCAGGACCATTATAACCAAACAACTACCAGTCAAGACACCCTTCCGTCAAATACTCCAGAACTAGATATTAAAGAGTTGTGGTGGATCTCGATACATGTTTCAATACCCAACAACAAGCAACTGTGGATTAAATCATAACTTGCATAGGGCAGACGCAACCTGCTACATACAACACTTAAGTGAGAGGGTAATCCCACTATAGGGTGTCAATTAGGCAAAGGAGGTCATATTTTAATATTGAATCCGATCAAGAAAATTAAGGGATAGAACGAGTGAATGCAAGGATGTGGATTGAGCAAGGATTCAACCTAAAGCCATGGCTGGGGATCCGTTCGGCACCAAATTGGCTAGGGAAGCATTAAACCAAGGCTAACTATGGTTGAACCTTCTCGATCTAGGCGATACTCCCCTGCCTTAGTACAAATGGAAACTGACGAAAGATAAACTTACCATCGCGAATGATCCCAAGCCGAGATCAGGGTTGGTAGGGATCGCATGATAAGTCATCATAGAAGAAGCAAAATAAGTCCTTCACCTTGGAGGGAGAGATCGACCCTACTCCACTCATAGCTTGAATTGGAGACTGGATGGAACATAATATAAGAGAATGTTTGCATCGTGAGCAAGTAACACAAGGAATTAGGGTTAAGAGGTTGTATCACATTCTCTATGGAGATAGAAACTACCCAAAACTCTATGATCTTTCGAATGCCCACCATGGATCCTTGCAAGGATCTAATTGATCTACTAGTACATCTGCAATAGTATACACAACATGGCTAATGAGTTGAGCAACAGAGGAAGTCTTGTACAAGTTTTTTCCCTTATTCTCGACAAACTTAGAACCAATGTGGTTTTTCCACCTTCCCCCTGGCACAATCCACTCATAGGAATTGTTAAAGGAAATGTTCGTTAGCCAATTTTGGGTTCACATGGAGCAACCCAAGGATCCATATTCAATATCAAACGTGAAACAAAGAGAAGATTAAAAAGTTATGGAAGTACGTAACTACCTTCAACACCGCAGTAGCTAGCATCTAGAATGTTGATGAAAAGATGACTCTTATGGTATTATGTGAGGGCAAGCACCCAAACAGGAAGATGACCCAAATATTAACTAAGGAGCAATCAACCACTTTGCAGCATTTTTCTGTAAGATAACGAAGTATATTTGATTGGAGGGAGCCACGGTCGAACGCCAGACTGGAGCAGTTGTCAAGACATCAGATACGTCTAATAGTGTGATTGCCATAGCTAAGGGCAGTGGAGTAGGATTTATCGAGAAGAAGAAGGATAACAATCAATGTGGCTCTGGCAGAAAGAAAGTGGAACAAATGAAATTTAGACCAGGGCCATGGTTTGATGCTTATATGGACCTAACCAACATCGTAGAAAACATCTACCTCATAGCGCAAGCGGAACTTAAATACAGTAGGATTCCATCGAGAAAGAAAACTAAAGCTAACATAAATATGGAAAAATATTGTAGATTTCACAAATCTCATAGGCACGACACTAATGATTACCACCGTCTGCGAGACATTATAGAGGAATACATCAAAAATAAAAAGTTGGAGTGGTAAATCTAAAATCCTAATGCTCTACTGCTCCTATATGGCAGGCTCTAAGGTAACCCCCATTTTGAAATGAAGGAGAAGGAACCAGTGTCGATTGTGAGAAGGATGAGAGATAGTGATTAATACCATACCAGAAGGACCTCATGTAGCTGATAAAAGTTAAGCTGAGATGAAAAGATCTGTAAAGTCTTTGAAAAACACAGAAGCTTTTGTGTACACTGTCGACGAGGACCGAAAGTCTAAGCCCCTCGTTGGGAGCATGATGAGTAATCTTCAACGATAATGACTTATAGGTTAAGAAGTACTGGTATTGTGTAATTAAAACAATTGTGCAATGATTATTAATAAAATGTGCATCCCTTTAAATATTGTTATGTCAGGCACATCTTGATTGTGCATTAGTTATCGTGAACACTTAAATTAAGGAGTAGGGCATTGTCGTTAGCTTTGATCAAGCTAGTATTTATCTACGATAGATGGATATGAAGTTAAACAACCCAAGCACGATGAGACAACGCTTACACCGGTCAAGCATCGTGAAGGCTGAATGAGCTGAACTCGCTACTCAGGGGCAGATGATGTTACAATAACATAGGACTTATCCCAATAATTTTGACCAGAATGGCAAGCTGGATTCACCTGCGGTTAAGACATGACTGCCAATTGGGTAGTTCTCCATTGACAATCAGCCTCAACCTTTGGCCGGCAATATCGAACCAGATTTACCTACGGTCAGACATGACTACCGACTAAGTAGTTTGCCATTAACGGTCAATACCAACCTTTTGTCGGCAATAAAGAACCAGATTTACCTACGGTCATCTCGAGGCTAGGGAATGCTATTAAGGTTAGCTTTGGACTGGCGCTTCTGAAAAATCTAAAAAATGGTTAAAGGAACATGAGACATGATTGAATTAGGGGTATTGTAACAACCTTGTTTTGAGGCTATAATATTAAACTAATTTATTTAAAATAGAAATGTTAGAATTCGATTTTTGATAATTATTACTTTTGGAAACAAATTATTATTCAAATAAAGCCTATTTATTAAACTAAATAAAGTGTTAATGTTAAATGTAAAAACAGTTCAAAGTGGAAATTGCTTTATATACTTGAAATAAACGAGGAGAAGTTTTAATCAATATTAAGTAAAATCAATAAATCGACGAAGATGAATAAATTTAGTTTTATATCAATACAGTGAATAATCAAATAGAGTGAAAAAATATTGTATTGAATGAAAATTTTGTAGTTTTTTGGAATATAATTTGTACAATAAAGTGGAAATTTACTTCAATTAGATTGAAATTTATTTACAAACAAACAATTAGGTTATTTAAAAGAAAAGTAAAGAAAAATTTATCAATTTAAAACAAGGATCAAACATGAGCCCAAGCCCACTTATAATTTACTCTCTTTTCTTTTCCTTAATGAAAAAAAACTATAATTCTCTAATCTTCTGTATAAAATCATAACTCAATCCCCTATAACCTAATTCCCAAATCAATGTTCGGAAGAAAAAAAAGAAACATGACCTATATGTCGCGATCGAAGGCAACAACGTGGAGTAAGGCACGGCGTTCGCATGAACGATCGATGATGAGGCCAACTCAAGTCAACTCAAGTCAACTCAAAGTCAAAATATTTGGCCAGAGTAGCATGATTAAAAATAATTGCTATTATTGAACCAAAAACTTAGTGTTTGGACTATAGAGTTGAATTTGGACAGTAATAGAATTTTGAACATTACTAAATTCCATTAGTCCAAAATGACATAGTTTTGATGAAGAGAGTTGGTGTAAATAGAAGTTACAACCAGGTAATGCTTAATGAAGTGAAATTGGATTTTACAGAACCTAAGTTATATATTTGGCCAAAATGGCACACCACCTGCTAAGTGACGTGTGAACATTAATATTCGAATAGTTCAATGCTAATCACTGACTAAATTTACACCTAACAAGTCATGCCAACAAAGTGATGAATACTCTTTAGATTAAAAAATTTAATTTGTTTATAATTGATATAAATCAATTAATATCTATGAAAGATTAATTATAAGATTTTGAATATGAATTGAGGAATAAATATTATTGAATGTATTTATAATAGTTATAAATGCATCAATCGATATACAATATCGATAAGAAATTAAATTAGGTTTAATTGATGATATTTGTTTGGGCTTAAATAGGATATTGACCCATGATGGTAAGTTAATAATTGGCCGTAAAGAGGGCTATAGAGGTAGCTAAAATAGGTTAGGAGTGTTAGAATTGGATGGCTTAGAGTTAGTGAGAATTGTTATTAGGTATGATCCATAACTTTCTCTCTTTCATCCACTATTTAAAGACCTCAAACCCTAATTGAATATGATCTATTGGCTACCACTATCCCCATCCATTGTTGGCCGACTTAATCCCCTAGGAGCTAAAGCAAATCCAACTCAAATCAATTCAAAAGACAATTGCTACGGTTCAAGGGTTAGCAGTCTATAGAATCGAAAAACTTTCAAAGGAGCGAGAGTTCATCATTAAAAGGTATGCATCAAGGATTAGTTCTAGGTATGTTTTTATTATATTATATGGTTTATAGTTTCTGAATAATATTTTACTATTTATATATATTATTATTATATTGTTAGCTAAGTGATGATTCTTATATGAATTGATGTTGTCATATACTAGATTGGTTATATATATTATTCATTTTAAAAAACATATTTTTTACATATAGATCAGATATGAACAACCGAATATTTTATTTATAATAGTTATTATTTTATTAATTGATATTTACATATTAATATGTTATTTAATTATAACTATATGGTCTGTATTTAATTATATCATCATTTCAAGCTAATAATTGAACATATATTTTATACATGTATATTTATAGTAATTATAATTTTCAATACCTATAAATTATTTTTAATAATTATCTACTATTATTTAATATTATTTAAATCAATATACTAACTAAAGAATTTATATAAAATAAAATATGTATTAAAAATTAACTTTTAAATTTTATAAATTGTAATATCATGCAATAAGCTCATAGACAGAAGCTGAGAATTTAAAAATTATTTTTATATTTTTTTAAAAATTATTATCAATCGAAAACAATTAATAAAATTAAATTTTTACCATGAAAAAATATGGAAATTTTTTCCAAACCTCAAAATATCATGCTAGATTTTCAAAAAAAATTAAATTTTGACTAGTACTTTACAAAAATATTTTATTATTAATATTTTATTATTTTTCGACTAATTACTCAAGATATATATATATATATATATTAATATAATCTAATATATAGTATAATTTTGTTGTGATGTGTATACGATCTAAAAGTGTTTAAAAATAAAAAATTAGTTAATTTTAATAAATAATATGTATATAAATATATATTAAGATATTATAAATATGCTTATAAGTATATACATACATACATAAATATATAAAATTAAAAAAAATTATTCGGTCGTTGTAATGTGTGTGTATTAGTTCGTAACTAAAAAACTTTTACATATTATGTATATACATATATTATTTTAATATTCATTGCAATAATACATACATATATACATATATTATTAATATTTTACATATACATACATCTATACATAAGTCGTATATATGCATGTGTATATACATGTTAACCCGCCTTTTGGCCAGGCAGTACACAGCGGATTTAGCCCAACAAACTTCACAAGTATCAAGGCCGATGTACAAATGGTTACACGAAGCCAGAGTTAGTAGATAAACGATGCAGGATACTAGAAATTTGGGACATAGCTTGGATCGGCATGTTTTATTGGTTTGGGAAATTATTAATGGATCCGCATGTTTCAATGTAGAGGGATCAGCGTAGATGGGCTCCTTGAGAGGGTTCGTCGTTGCTTAAGGGATCGGTAGTATGGTACAGCTTAAGAGATCAGTAGTATGGTATAGGGTGAGGGATCGGCAAAGTCAGTTGTGACAAAGCATATGTAGGGATCGATCAGATAAGTCAAGGAGGGATCAGCTTTAATTCGGAGAGGTCGGCATGCTACATCCAGGAGGGATCGATATACTTCAATGGCTCAGCAACTTGGAAGGGCTCGGCATAGCATTATGGTAGAGGTAGGATCGGCATAGCATTATGGCATAGGTAGGATCAGAATAGCCTTGAGGAACAAAAGGGATCGACATGGCCTTGTAAAACAAGATGGATCAGCCTAGTAGAATAAGAGGGATCAGTATACTCAAGCAAGAAAGGGATCGACATGAGTAGTTAAACAAGAGATCGGCATGGGTTTCGACTCATAAGATAGGGATCGACGAAGCATATGAAAGGAATTATCAAGGCTTGATGGTTAGCAAGGAATCGACACATTTGAACTCACTCAAGAGGGATCGGCACACGTGAAAAACCAAGGGTATTCTTGCATTCAACATTCAATAACTCAAGCTCCTTTGGTCCAAATAATATGAGGATTGGAGAGTCAACATACTTTATCACGAGGAATCCACCATAGGAATCGCTGCCCAAAAATCAACTAAGGAAGGGATCGGTACCGATCCCTCCTCTTGGGAATTTGGGCCTAGCGACCCCTGTGGTGGGACCATATGGATAAGAAGGTCCTGTACCAGAGAGATTGATGGTTGTCTTCGCCTATAAATAAAGCAGGTATGGCTTCAGAAAAGGGGATCTTCCTTCTGCATCTCCTTCTCTTCTACCTAGGCTATACCATGCCATTCTTATTCTTGAATTTCATGGATTTATAGCTGTAATCGGCAGTATAATCGAAATAAAAGGAAACTCTTTGGAGTGGACGTAGGCTGGAGTTAGCCAAACCACTATAAATCCGTCTCTATTTACTTGCTTTCTGATTGTTTTAATTTTGTTGTTTATTTATTTCTCTTCATGTTTCTATGACTGGATTGGATATTGGTGCTTTCACATAATAGGGTGTTGGTGGTCAATTTTGACGCCAACATTTTGGTGCTTTCACTTAAAAAGAATTTCACCCGCTGATTTGAAAGCTTGGATACTTGGATCTAGAAAGCAATGGCTATGCAATCAACAAGGAGAGTGCTACCGGAAAGTAGTCACCATGGAGGGAGTCAGGAGGCTTCCTCAGGAGGTGGAGCTAATAAAGCATCTATCTACATCACCAGGGATGAAATGGAAACAATGATGGATGCTATGCGGGAGAGAATGATGAAAAGGCAGGAGGAGATGATGCAAAATCTACTCCAACATATCGATCAGGCTGGAGCCATAGGAGCTGCTGGAATGCAAAACAAAAATCAGAACTAGGAACATGGAAATGGAGCTAATAGAGAGAGGAGTGGAATAGAGCAGTCGAGAGCAGTCCCCTACTCTCCAAGAGGGATCCCTAAAGGCGAGGGGCATGCCCCCGGGTCTGGTTGATCGTGATGCTAGAGGACCTGCGATCGATCCAATGGAGCTTGGTGCGAATCGGAATTTGGATGCTCGTCCGGAGGAATATGTTCCAAAATTCCCTCATAGACTCAGGGGCGGCTTGGACATGATGATGAACAGGGATCTAGAGGATGTAAATAGAAGTCCATTCGCTCCAAATATCAGGCAAGCTAGGAATCCACCAAAGTTCAAACTACCAACGCTTGAGACATATGATGGAAAAACAGATCCTGCTGTTCATTTAACGAGATACATGAGAAACATGGAAGTACTGGGGGCATCAGACAAAGTCATGGCACGGTGCTTCCCCCTGTACTTGACGGATATAGCTGCACTATGGTTCAGAGAGTTGGAAAGCGGCTCTATTGGCATGTGGATGGAATTGATCAAAAGGTTTTTGAGGCAGTTTAGGGTTCACATCTCGAGACCCAAAAATGTGATGAGTTTGGAAACATTGAAACATAGGACCAGAGAGTTCCTAAGGAGTTTCTTAACACGATTTAATGCCACGACGGCACCAGTGGATCATCCAGATCCATCTATGGTTTTGATGGTAGCTGTATCTGGAATTGCTGATGGCATAGAGTTTAAGGACTCACTGGCGTGGGATCCACCTATGGATCTCATGGAGTTTTTGTAGGATCGTTTTCACCCTAGAGGGGGGGTAAATAGGGTGATACTAATAATAATAAAAATTAATGCGGAAATAAAATATAAAATAGAAAGTAATGTAGAAGAGATCACACACAAATTTACCCAGCTTCGGCAAAACCTTGCCTACGTGCTGCCCCCATGGTTTCTACTAGAAATTAAGTAGTCAGACGCTTACACACGTAAACTTGCAACACCCGCTACTTGACTAACCTAACTCTATGCTCAAAACCCTGCCATAACTCAACCACTGAGTTGCGAATTCTCGAACTACACCACCGTAGTTCGTAACCTAGTTACAAAACTAAAATATCACCAAAATTTAAAAGTAAATTACAAATAAATAAAAGGACTTAACAAAACCCTATTTTTAACAATTTAAGCCCAAATTATAATAAACAAGAGCCAGCCCACTTAGTAATTAAAATAGAGACTTCTCCCATTTTATTTTTGTTCAGTTCTTTGGCCGATCATTCTTTATTCCTCTTCAAAAAATTAGGGCTTCGTTCGATTGAAGCCATCACTTCTAGAGTTGATCGATTGAGGTGTGCTTTTGATTCTGGTTGCTTCATCAATCGATTTGCTTGAGTTGCTCTCGGTAGCTTCAATTGATTCGAGTTCGAACGACAAGAAATTGGTATGTGATTTATGCTTTATTTTACTTGTTGATTTGTTTGAACTCGAATATTTGAATGCCGATGATGACATGGGAATTTAAAGGGAATAAAACCCTAAGTTATCGTTCGTATGTTTTCTATTTGAATTCTTCAAAAAATTTGTTCGGCCATTCGATTTTGCTTGAATGCTTGTGATGTATTCTAACTATTTCAATTCGTACGTTGCCTGAATTTCTTTGAGTCAGTTCCATTATATGCTCCTTTGAGTTTGGCATTTGAATTTGCTGACTTTGAGATAAAAATTGACTTCGACTTGTTCTTAGTTGAATATTTCTTGAATAGTTTGAGTTAGTTCCATTATTTTCTCTAATGCATTTGCATTTGCTCTATGAATTGCTTTGGGTCAGTTCCTATGACTTCGGCATTTGAAATTGTGATAATATTTTGACTTTTAAATTCGTTTTTATCACCTGCGAGTTCCATAAAAAATATTGCTGGCTTTGACTTGTTGAAATAATTCTTGACTTTGTTCGATTTGTGTTACTCTCTGATTTCACTGACTTTTTCGGCTTGATCAATTTAAGAAACAAAACAACTGCTTTTCTTTGAACTATGACTTGCAACTGTGTTTACTGTAAACATATAAACATGTATATACATACATATATGTATGTATGTGTATGATTTTTATGCCTATCACTTGGTTGGCTTGATGTCTCTATTGTGTTGAGTTTTGTGGTTTGGTGCACTTGTCGTTGTGAGCTGGACATTGTTTCACTTATCCGGTCATGGTAGATTTACATATGTATTCTTAAAGTCTAGTCATCACTACATATATATACATGTCTGAATGCATGCATATCCTCTGTCCTCTTCGAATGCTTGCATATGATTATTTATGTGTTTGCACTATGTCTTGTTCATGCCTCTGAACTGATATATGTGTTCATGCATTTGATTTATCTTGCTCATTCATTTCTTCATTTGTGTGTACACCACTGGGTTATTTTTTCTGCTTCATCAATATATATGCATGTGTATACATACATACATATACATATATGCATATATGTATACATGTGTTTATGTACTGTCAGCATTGTGAAGTTTAGATATGTTGCACTGGACTTGTATTCAAGTTTTCATTTGCTCATGAGTATTTCTTCATGTGTATTCATGTCTGAACCTTTTACTATGCTTAGACTGGTTGCATGCCTGACCATGTTTGATTGCCTTGTATTGTTGTTTGCTCCTTTCTTTTACATGTGCTTTTGCAGTCTGATTGTCCTTATGTGTACTCAAGTTAAATGTCCAGTTGCATTCGAAGTTTGTGCATTGGTAATTGAAACTGATGCCATAGGAAGCCTTGTTGCATTTCTTTGTGTTCATGTGCATACTTGAGTTTGTCTCATTGAAGTTGCTAGTTTGTTCTGTCCTCAATTCTGGTCTTTGGTTCATGTCTGAAGCTTATGTCTTGATCTTCATGTGGTTGATGCTTGTTCTTTGACTGGTCTAGTTTGGTCTGAACTACCTTGCTCTGGTTCTAGTTTGAATCCATTTTGTATGTGTTGCATTGTTTTTATGTGATCATTTTGTGTTAAGGCTGTTGACTTGAACTGTAGCTCTTACTTGATTTGATTCAAAATCCTTTCATGTTGCCTTGTGACTGGTGCACTTTTGTTACTGTAGTCAAGTCTGGTTCATGTTGGTTTGTATTGCACCTGAGTTGAATATAGCTTTTGCTTGGGTTTGACCTTGTGCTCACCTGTTCCTGCAGTTTTAACAAGCAAGTGTATATCGGTGTGCACGACCTTGTGGCATGTACAGTGATACATTGTGCATGTCGCAAGTGGTTCGTGTAAGATGAATTAAAAGAAATGATGGCGAAAAACCCAAAACTGAGGCAAACAATATTTTCAAATACACACTTCATTGTACACTATAAAAATATTTCTTTTTCAATTTTACCACGTCAGTGTTTATTTTGCAGATAGTTTAGATGTTGGATACAGGCTAGAACGGAGTTGAAGATCAAATACAAGCGAGAGTGAATATGTAATGAGGTGAAAATTGTATTGTAATTGAAAATGTGAAAATGTAGTGAGAGCTCAAATTTGTACTATTTGAATTTCTAATAAAATATTTGTTTGAATAAAATATTTGTTTAAATATGAATTCTGAGTTATTTATTTTATTCAACAAATATTTATTTAATTATGTGGAAAAATAAAATAGTACAATAACAAATACATTAAACGAATATATATATATATATGTATAATATCATCAAACAAAAATCATAAGCTATTGTATTATACAGTTTTATCATGAAGCAAAATGGTTCCTGTGGCAGGAAGATGACGAGCAAACAAACCAGAGGTGAATGCTGTTCAGAGTGGAAGATCGTCATGAGATGTAAACAAGAATGATAAAGGCAAACGAAAAATGAATGATGGCATTGATGTGTCGAAGAGGCAATGGAGAGAACCAAAATTCTCTTCTTACATAGATTTGATTGAATCTTTGGAAAGGATTTATTTGGATACTCGAGGATGTATTTAGTATCGAAGGCCGTCAAGAAGGGAACCCTCCGAACGTGAGCAAGCATCCGGAATGCATTTCCTATTCCATGTGCTGGATGGGTACAATAAAAATGTTTATAGGCATTTAAGGGGTATCATTGAGGAATACGCGAGGAATGGTGAGCTACAATAATACATAAGGACGCGGGCTGCGGCGATGGAACAGGAGCAGCCACCGTCCACCTCGAACGAGAATGGAACTGGATCAAGGCATCATCGTCAACTTGTCATCAATTGATTGGGATGGCATGGAATAAGTAATAAACTCCACAGTAATATGGCTAAGTCACTTACACATGAATGGGATCGAGGACGGTCCCTAGGCAATGCTTTGAGATGATGATGAACCGTAGTGCTCGGGTTTGTGAAATTTTGTTTTTCCTTATTTGCTTCGAACTTTGGTTTATTGGTTGTACGAATTTTTTTTTGGACTTAAGGATGCTTAAGTCTAGATTAATATAATAAATAATGCAGGTCGCGGTTGTGGCTCCGACCCGAGAGATGGAACAATAACCGCAAGGTGCGATTCCTTTCGTCGAAGAGCGATAGGATGGATTCGTCCATGGATTTAGTCCTCGATCGGGGGTCGAGGCCGAAGAAGGATACCCAATGGATTAAGTCCTCAATTGGGAACCGAGGCCGGAGAAGGATTCCCAATAGATTAAGCCCTCGATCGGAGAGTCGAGGTCGGATAATAAAACCCAACCAGTCATCGAGTACGGATCGTGCTCGATAAGGATCTGGAGAGATCAAGATTGTTGGGTATGGACTATGCCCGGCAAGGATTAGGCCGCTTCGCCAGATAGCGACAGGATCGGCTTACTCTGGTCGTCAAGTACGGATTGTACTTGGCAAGGATCCGGTGAGATCAAAGAACTGGATTAGGATAACGACCCGGAGAGGTCTATGGACTTGGATATGGATCCTGAGCGGTCCTAGATTTGGATAAAGCGACCCAGAGAGGTCTATGGATTTGGAAATGGATCCGAAGTGGTTCCGAATTTAGATAAAATGATCTGGAGAGATCATGAATTTGGTTGGAATTTGGAATGGATTCAAATTGGATATCGACTCAGAATAGTCATGGATTTCACTAATGATCCGGAGAGATCAAGGAATGGGATTGACAACGGATTGGATTCTAGATTGGATAATATGACAATCAATGGATTATGGACTTTGGATTTTGATTTATGGAAATTCAAAACACGCCTTCCTATAGCAAGACATGTTTTGGGGGGAAAAGTGTTAACCTGCCTTTTGGCCAGGTAGTACATTAGCGGATTTAACCCAACAGACTTCACGATTATCAAGGCCAATGAGTGCAGAGTGATGGTTGTAGGACCTGAAGGTAAAGTAAAAATAGTTATACGAAGCCAGAGTTGAATGGAGTTCGTAGATAAACGATGCAGGATACTAGAAATATGAGGCATAGCTTGGATCAACATGTTTTATTGGTTTGGGAAGTTATGGATAGATCGGCATGTTTCAATGTAGAGGGATCGATGCTGATGGGCTCCTTGAGAGGGTTTGACATTGCTTGAGGGATTGGTAGTATGGTATAGCTTGAGGGATCAGTATTATGGTATAGGGTAAGGGATCAGCGAAGTTAGTTGTGACAAAGCATATGTAGGGATTGGTCAGATAAGTCAAGGAAGGATCAGCTTCAATTCAGAGGGGTTGGCATGCTACATCAAGGAGGGATCTGTATACTTCAATGGCCTAGTAACTGGAAGGGCTCGACATAGCATTATGGTAGAGGTAGGATCGGCATAGCCTTAAGGAACAAAATGGATTGGAATGGCCTTGTAAAATAAGATGGATCGGCCTATTAGAATAGGAAGGAAGGTATACTCAAGCAAGAAAGGGATCGACATGAGTTGTTAAACAAGGGATCGGCATGGGTTTCGACTCATAAGATAGGGATCAACGAAGCATATGAAAGGAATTGTCAAGGCTTGATGGTTAGCAAGGAATCAGCACATTTGAACTCACTCGGGAGGGATCGGCACACATCAATAACCAAGGGTATTCTTGCATTCAACATTCAATAACTCGAGCTCCTTTGGTCTGAATGATATGAGAAATGGAGAGCCAACATACTTTATCACGAGGAATCCACCATAGGAATCGCTGCCCAAAAATCAACTAAGGAAGGGATTGTTACCGATCCCTCCTCGTGGGAATTTGGGCCTAGCAACCCCTATGGTGGGCCCATATGGACAAGAAGGTCTTATAGCCGAAGTTTTAGAGAGATTGATGGTTGTCTTCGCCTATAAATACAGCAGGCATGGCTTCAGAAAAGAGGATCTTCCTTCTGCTTCTCCTTACCTTTTACCTAGGCTATACTCTATCATTCTTATTCTTGAATTTCATGGATTTGTAACTATAATCAACAGTATAACGAAATAAAAGGAAAATCTTTGGAGTGGACATAGGCCGGAGTTAGCCGAATCACTATAAATCTGTGTCTCTATTTACTTGTTTTCTTATTGTTTTAATTTATTCTTTATTTATTTCTCTTCATATTTCTATGACTAGATTGGATATTGGTGCTTTCACATAATTGGGGGTTGGTGGTCAATTTTGACGGCAACATAATATATATGAAATATTTTCAATCTAATAAAGTTGTTTAAATCAAATTTACATATACATTTTTATATATATATATATATGTAGATTTATAATTTTTATATAAATAAAAAGTTTACATAAATTTGGAAAACATACAATACATATCGGATGAGCTAACTTGTCTATTACGATGTAAATCCCAACATCTATATATGGACATGTTATCCTTGTATGGGTTATCATGTTACACATGCACATAAATACATATATGTATACGATACATATGTGTACATTTATATATAATATAACTTAAATAAAATTGTATATAATTATAAATTTAAGTAAAATATGAGATTTTGTTTAAATAAAATTTAGAAATGTTCTAAATAAATTAGGCTTCATAGGCCTAATATAAATCCAATAAGGGAATTATTTTTGAAATTCACTCAAAACTTCTATAGCCCTGTTTCAGCAATGGTGTCAGAGCCTAATAACTTATGTGGTCTAGCTAGTCATGTTAGGGTTAACTAATTAAGCTCAGAACCCAAATAGTAGGGAATCTAGAAAGGAAGTGTCTAGAATTGGGTTTGTTAATCATGTACTTCGCCCTACTTGGCTACTGGCTTGGCCCGAATAGATATGTGAGCCCAAAGGTTGTCCCTAATGGAAAATGCCTAATTTGAACTAGGCCTTGGCTAATTTTCAAATTTGTTTGAAAATTAAATATAAAAAATTTAAAATTTAAAAGTTAAATTTAAAATAAAATACACATGTATTATAAAAGTTATACTATAATTAAGTATTCAAATTGTTTGAAACTAATTTAAAAATACTTTCGATTATATATATATATATATATATTTATTTATATTTATTGATATGGTTAATAAACTAAATTAATTAATTAAATAAGTTAGCTAAAGGAAACTATATACATATATTATATATTATGTTATGATATTTTAAAATGTTTAAGAAATCATAAGTGTGCATGTATGTATAAATAATTATTTTCGAAATAAAAACAATCTAATTAAAATAGTTTAATTAAGTAAATTAATTAAAAGTTAATTAATTAAATAATATATACATATATATATAATATACGTATTAACTATAAAGGTATAATATGTATAATGAATATTAAATTAAATGTTATATTAATATAAATTAATTAAAATTAATTATTTAAATAAGATTTAATTACTATAATGTTACACATAAGACTATTATATAAGTAATATGACATATAAAAGTTATATAATAAATAAACCTTATATAATATGAATATATAAATTAAAGGTGGAACATTAAGAAACACTAATTAGACTTGAAGGATAATTTTTACGTTTTTGTACATATACCGTGATTTCTGATGTGTCTGACACTTGAATTACGAGAGTAATTCACAAAAAATATTTTTCTCCATAAATCGATTTCACTTAATTTTATACATATTGAAGATTATGAATCTTCAATATAATATTATCCACTACCATATATATACTAATAAATAACTAGCATACTTATTTGTTGTTGAGCATACTCAAGCTGGGGATGTTATGTGTAGTATTATTAATATATTGAATAGATAAGGAAAGATAACTATATGTATTTGTTGAGCGGACTCAAGGTACATATACTATACTTAGGCTGTCGCGATATGGTAGGTATGAGTGAATAATTTCATTTTGATTTTTTGACCAGACCCAATTGAAGCAAAATTAGGACAAAGTGACAAAGGGTTAGGAGTTGTATATGATATAACTGATAGGGAGTTATCCATTGTCCATGGAGCTATGACTTGTTAAGCAGACTCAAGGTCAAGACTCCAAGACGGATGAATCCTAACACCTACTAGTGAGGTCGAAAGACTTCTATGTTTCGACTTAGGTTTTGGCGAAACATAAAAGACTCGTGGGAGCTTATTAGTAAAATGAAACATAAAGTTTGACCTTAATTACTAATATTATAAGAATATCTACAATGATTGTCCTAATAATCTATTAATTAAACTTGCAGAACATGACAACTCCAAAACTGTTTCTATAAATGGCAAACTTGTCAGACCTAACTATAACGATGGGCTAAGAGACATGAAAATAGCATTAACTTATGAGCGCTTTTAGACTGCTACTACATGCGAACCCAAAGAACAAACTGCCGATAATGCGAACACCGAACCATGAATTACTTATGAAAAATGGGTGTTAGACCTAAAGATCGTCCAACTTTTCATGCTATCTATGTCAAATATGGCATTGCAGAGTCAACACAAAAATATGTCTATCTTTGAGATATTTGATAGTCTCGAGGCCCTGTTTTGTAAACAGTCCAGTTCTGCAAGGTACAAGCTTATGAAGAAGCCGTTCAATGCCAAAATGACCAAAGGGCATAAAGTGGACGATTACATGCTAATGATTAAGGGCTAATATTGATAGGCTTTCATATTTAGATGTACAAATAAGCAATGAATTGCAAGTGGACTTGATCTTGGGTTCTCATACTTCCCTCTGAGAACTGTTCATACTAAATTATAACATAAACCAATTAAATGCGAATCTCGTTGAGCTCCTCAATATGTTGAGATCGGTCGAGTCTACATCTAAGGATCAAGGAGCCATACTTGCTGTGCAGGGTGGTGCGTCATCTCCAAAGAGTTCAAAGAAGCGGAAAAGAGAAGGTAAGAAAAAGAAAAGTACGAAGACTGATGACAAGGGTGAATGTCATCGTATAATAAGAAAGGTCATTGAAAAGGGAATTTCCCTCACTACTTAAAGAACGTTAGGAAAAAGAAACATAATGGTGGTTCTGCAGCTCCATTAAGGGCTTAGGAATTAGCATGCGGGGCAATGGGGGAGATAAGGCTTGAAGTTGCTAATGGATTTATGGTAGATGCAATGATAATAGGAGATTATCACTTAGTTTTTTTTAGTGGATTAGTATTAGTACTAAATAATTGCTAGTTTATATAAGACTTTATTTATGGGATTGTTTCTATTTCTAAATTGTTTGACACTGGATATATATATATATATATTTCATTGTGCAAATAATGTTATGAGCATTAGTTTGGATGAAAATAAAGTCTGTGATGGTATTTTTGAAAATGGTGTTAATGTGATTAAGACTAATTATGTATGTTCTATGATAAATTCGTCTAACAATATAAGTGATAGTTACCTTTGGCATTGTAGGCTAGGTCATATTAGTGAGAATGACTACACAAATTAAAAATCGAAGGTTTTCTACTATCAATAGATTCCGAATCTTTTGACACGTGTGAGTCGCATCTCAAAGGTAAAATGACCAAGCGCCTCTTCAGTGGGGACAGCGAAAGAGTTGATGAACTCTTAGGGTTATTACATAGTGATGTATGTGGCCTGATGCCTATAGTTACCAAAGATAATAGTTCTTACTTTTCTAACTTCGTTAGTGATTTCTTGGGACTAGGATATGTGTATCTTACGAAGAACGAATCTGATATCTATAAGAAATTTGTTTAATATAAAAACACAATAGAAAATCAAACGGTCTGTAAGATTAAAATTCTTTGATCGGAACGAGAATGCTAGTATGTTGGATAGGATTTCCAACAATACTTAAAAGATAATGGGATTATCTCTTAGTTACTCCACCATATACACTGCAACACAATTGTGTGTCTGAGCGAACCAAGCGAACCTTATTAGAAATGTTGGTTCCGTAATGACTAAGGCTAAGTTACGTCTGTCCTATTGAGGATATGCATTAGAAATCATAATGCATATGTTGGACTTGTTACCCACTAAATTTGTGCTTGGAACATTATATGAGATGTGGTACGGTAAGAAACCCCAACTTAAGCATTTGAAGGTGTTAGGTTATCTGGTATACGTTTTTAACATTGGTCCAAAATCCAAATGAACTAGAAGTAAGACCGGTATCGTGTAAATTTATAGGATACCACAAAAACTCGATAGGATGTATATTCTACAATAACGAGGAACAAAAGGTCATCATTTCTCGACATGTTATCATTTTAGAAAAAGAGTATCCACCAAAGGTAATTAATAGTGAGGTTGTAGACTTGAATGAAATCCAAAAAATAACACTGAATTGAAGTAGTGGAAGAACCAAGTTCACCCGTACATGAAAACACGCAACTTATTATAAGGTCTAGCAGGGAATCTCGCACACTAAAGAGATGCTACAGTTTTCTCATAAATGGCAAGACGGAGAAATGTTTTTTAGATGACAACACTCCTTTATCTTTCCAACAAGCACTATCGAGTAAAGACTCTGCACTATGACTTTGAGCAATGAAATCCGAGATGGAGTCTATGTGTGAAAACAAAGTTTGGACTTTATCGGACGTACCTAAAGGGATAAAACCCATCGGCTATAAATGGAATTTTTAAGAAAATGCTAAATGCAAATGGGGAAGTAGAGACTTATAAAGCAAGGCTAGTTACGAAAGGATTTCATTCAATTCAAGGTGATGATTATGATGAAACTTTTCCACCCATAGCCGTGCTTAAATCCATTCGGATCATGCTAGCTATCGGTTCATTCTATGACTACGAAATATGGCAAATGGATGTGAAGATGGCTTTTCTAGATGGTGATTTAGAAGAAACCATTTATATGTCGCATCCCGAGGGTTTTCTATTCAATGGGAGTGAGAGAAAAGCTTGCAAGTTGTTAAAGTCTATTTATAGACTTAAACAAGCTTCAATGAGTTGGAACAAGTGTTTAGATAAAGCAATCAAATAGCTTGGTTTTTATCAGAGCATAGAGGAAGCGTGCATATATAGAAAGAAATAGGGCAATGTTATAGTATTCCTAGTACTCTATGTCGATGAATTATTATTGATTGACAATGACACTTCGTTGTTGCAATTAGTGAAAGCTTGGCTTTCCAAGAACTTTTCCATAAAGGATTTAGGAGAAGCAGCCTATATACTTAGTATAAAGATCTATAGAGATAGATCTAAAAGGCTATTGGATTGTCCTAATCCATGTACATCATACTAAAAATATCAATATGGAGAATTCCATGTGTGGAAACATTCCAATGCAATCCAATCGTCCTTTCTAAGAAGGATGTTCCTCATACCAATAAGGAGAAGAAGCGTATGAAGTGGATTCCCTATGCTTCAGCCATAAGATCAATCATGTATGTTATGCTATGTACTAGACCGGATGTGGCGTAGGCATTAGGTTGTGTAAGCCGATACCAGTCTAATCCCGAAGATAAACATTGGATGGTTGTAAAATGTATACTTAAGTATTTAAGAAATACTAAGGATTTATTCCTCGTATATGGGAATGAAGACCTTCTTATAAAGGGGTATAGAAATTCAAGTTTTCAAAGCGATACAAATGATAGTAAATTAGTGTCCAGTTTTGTCTTTACACTTAATGACATGGCCATTAGCTGGGAGTTACAAACAAGAAACGGCTGTTGGTTCCATAATAGAGGCCGAGTACATCGCCCTCGATGAAGCAACTAAAGAGGCCATCTGGATGTGCAAACTTTTGAGTAAGCTCGGAGTGATTTCGGATACCGAGAATTCTATAGCATTGTTCTACGATAACAATGTAGCGGTACAGATGAAAGGATCCCAGAGCACACAATAAGTCACAACATATTCTTCAAAAGTTCCACCTAATTAGAGAATTCATTGAGAAGAAAGAATTCGTGATAGAAAGGGTGATTGCCAAAGACAACATAGCAGATCCATTCACTAAAGGCATGGCTCGGTCAGCTCTCGAGAAGCTGATTGAAGGGATGAGACCAAGATTCCATAATTGGCCCTAAATGAAAGTGGGAGATTGATTGAGTTAGGGGTATGCCCTAAGGGAAATTCTGCAATTTATTATAATTTAATTAACTTTTCAATCAATTCCCATTCATAGTAAAGGTGTTTTTTCTTTCTGTTATATATTTGTTGCAATATGTTATAAATAATCAAATGCTAAATTAAAATATATTTAATAGAAGATTCTTAAATGGTGTATTTGTGATAGCAGTTACAAAAGGTTGTAATTAAGAGTATTGTAGCATAATATCATAAAACACTTCATTTTAAGTGTTCCTAGTCAAGATGCATCAAGATTGGATATCGATGCATCCGTCAAGACTAGAGCACGTATCACTCTCCAAATGTTGGGCAGTATATTAATCGTGACTGCCGAGGGAGGCTAGAGGTTACGTACTATTAGTTATTGGATAACTATGGAATGACTCAATCAATAGTATTATGTTGGTTAATATAACTAAGATCAAACAAAAAATATCAACGTGCCTAATTTATACAGTTCCCTCGACTAGAAAATACCGTCGATCTTTAATACGGGAGCTATCTTTGATTATGGTCAAACCATGGCACGACATCCATCGAGTGACTATAGTTTAGTCGCGTGGAAGTATTGGAAGTGAAGCGCTATTCAAGAGAGGATTTATCTCCTCAGTTATATGGGGTTAATATCACGGTCAACTCAAGTCAAATCGAAGTCGAAATCTCTAGCCAATATAGTACAATTGATAATAATTGTTATTATTGAACTAAGGACTTTATGTTTGGACTATAGAGTTGAATTTTAACAGTATTGGAATTTTAACCATTACCAAATTTCATAAGTCCAAGGTGATATAGTTTTGACGAAGAGAATTGATGCAAATAAAAGTCATGACATAAAAACATTTAATAAAGTGAAATCGGATTTTACCAAAACTAAGTAAGTGATAAATTTGGCCAAATGTCACCACCTACAAAGTGAAGTGTGAACATTAACATTCAAATAGTTTAATGTTAATCGCTGACAAAATTTACACCTGACGAGACATACAATCAAAATGATGAATTCTTTTTAGATCAAATGATTTAATTAGTTTATAATTTATTATTTAAATTAGTTAAAATCTATGATGTATTATTATAAAATTTTGAATATGATTTGAGGCATAAATATTATTGAATATTTATAAATTATAACTGTATTGATTGATATACGATATCTTTTAGCAATCAAATTAGATTTAATTAATGATATTTCTTTGGGCTTAAGTGGGATACTGGTCCATGATGGCAGGTTGATATTTTCGGTTATAATGAGGGCTATAAGGGAGGCTAAAATAGGTTAGTGGTGTTAGAATTGGATTGCTTTGATTTAGTTGGAATGGTAATGACATATGATCCATAACTTTCTCTCTTTCTTCCACTATTTAAAGACCTCAAACCCTTATTAAATAGGATCTTTCGGCTACTACTATCCTCATCCATTGCTGGCCAATTTCATCCCTTAGGAGCAAAGCAAATCCAACACAGATTTCTATATAAAATTAGTTTGTGGTATGTTTTACTGTATTATATGGTTTGCAATTTCTATATAATATTTTGTTAGTCGTATATATTATTATTATGTTGTTTGTTAGGTGACGATTCTTATATGTATTGATGTTATCACATATTAGATTGGTTATATGTCTGTATTCATTTAAAAAGATTTCACATATAAATCAGATATGTGCAGCCGAATATTTTATTTATAAATTATCATTTTAATAATTAATGTACATATGTCATTTAGTTATAATTATATGGTTTGTATTTAATTATATCATCATTTCATGCTAATAATTGAACATATATTTTATACATGTATATTTATAGTAATTATAATTTTTGGTAGCTGTAGATTATTTTTAATAATTAGTTACTATTATTTAATACTATTTAAATCAATATACTATCTAAATAATTTATATAAAATACAATATGTTTCAAAAATTAACTTATAGAATTTATAAAATTATTTTATCATTAGATAAGCCCTTGGCTAGAAAATGAGAATTTAGAAATCAATTTTTATATTTTCCAAAAATTATTATAATTGAAGGCCGAAAATAATTAATTAATAAAAAAATATTTTTTGACCGAGAAAAAATATGGAAAAGTTTTTCAATCCTCAAAATATAATGCTAGTTTTTCGAAAAATTTAAAATTTCTATAATATGTTTCAAAAATATTTTTATTAATATTTTACTGTTTTTTGACTGATTGATCAATTTATGTAATTTTTAGGATAATAAAATTTATGAAAGAATGTTATTGTGTTGTGCATACGATCTAAAAGTGTTTAAAAATAAAAAAATTATTTAATTTTATTAATACATATTATTAATAACATGCGTATGTGTGTGTGTGTATTTTATAAAAAGTATTATTTTGTCGTTGTAATACATACATACATACATATAAATATATTAGTTCATAATTTAAAAAAGTATATATATATATTATGTATATTACAATAATACATACGTATATACGTATATATTTACGTTTAAGTATTTTCATTCTTATAAAATTATTTAAATAAAATTTACATATGCATATACATACATACATATATATATAATAGGTTTACATACATACATATACTTGGATAACAAATAATACATATTAGATGTGCTAACATGTTCGTTGCGATGTAAATCCCAGCATCTATATACGGGTATGTTATACCTTGCATGAATTATCATGTTACACATGCACAGATGCACATACATGTATATGACACATATGTGTACACTTATATGTATAAAATATAAATAAAATAAAATTGTATATGATTTATAAATTTAAATAAAATGAAAGATTTTATTTAAATGAAATTTAGAAATATTCTACATAAATTAGACTTCATAGGCCCAATATAGATCTAATAAGGGATATTTTTGAAATTCAATTATAGCTTCTGATGTAGGTTGGCCCAGTTCCGACAATGCATAGGGGGCATAAAAAATCAGTTTTGAGGTCTGACCTTGAGTTGTAGCCCTTGAAATTGAACTTCCATTCTTTTAACCCCCTCTTGCTCCTTTTGGGATTCTCATCAACAGCCAGTTTTATATAACCTTGGGGGATAGCTTCCTTCTCGTTCGCTGAGAAGCGGGCTTCGAAGGCCTAAAGGTTGAAATGTGGTCCACCCTACTCATTAGCCACCTTAGCGTTGTTGATTAGCCATCTACGGATGGAGGTCATAACTTCTTGATAATCGTCCATCCATGCTAAGCTTACCTCAATGAACATCTAAAGGTAAATCTCATCTAAAAGCCCTTCCACCCGGTTTAGCTGGCTATTCATCCCATCACATTCCACTATAGCTTCTTAACCTTCATTGTCTCAATCGCCCTTTTAATGGTCATAGCCTCAAGCATAGCCTGGAGAGAAGCCCTCTTGACCTTCTAATCCTCAACCATCTTCTTCAATTTTGAAAAGCCGAGCTCTAATCCATTAGCAATTGCCTGAATCTTGTCCAACTTCTTAGTGAACATGGTCTTGACATTCTTGTAGTCTTCTAACAACCTCTCAGCCTTGGAATTATAGTCATCTTTTGGTGCCTTGATGGCATGAGTGTGCTTCTTCTTCAGCCTCGCTAATTATTTGGAATGAGTGGTCTTGAGCTTTTCAACTTCCTTTGTCCGGGACCTCTCTAACGCATCCAATACCATTTGATGATCTTTGTCCTTCTCATGTAGCTACTTCCTTAACTCAAAAATCTTTAAATTTTATTCGACGTTCTTCTTCCTGATTTCCTCATTGGCCTTGACTACTTTGGAGTGATATTCTGATAATGCCATCTTGTCTTTTGACCCATCCCCAAGAAGGTCGATTATGCCAGAAAAAGTAAGAGCAGGGAATCGGTGAATAATTGGGCAATGAGGTCCCTTGGTTGGTACGACTATTGGAAATCGTCGAAGTTGGGATTATTGGGGTCCGTAATGATAGGGATCCCTTCCCTTCCTTTCCCTTCTCCTTATCTTTGCCCTTAGGAGCAATGAAAAGCTCACCCCTTGTATCCATCTTCTCCTACTACTTGAATGTCTCTGAGTCCAAGAGGAGAAAAGGTGAAGCATTAGGAGATTTAGATGGATAGATGGGAGTACTGGATCTTGATTTTCTACTAGAATAGCATGACCTCTTTTGGGAGGTATCACGAGGGTCCTGGCCTCCTTTGACTCCATCGGGGTGGTAAGAAACCATCTCCCTGGGCTTAAGCTTCTTGGCCAACTGCCATATATTCTTGTTCGAATTGAATGACAAGATGGTCTTTTTAATGTCTGTAGGAGGTACATCCGGCTTTAGCTGCTTGAATTTAGAATGCCACTTCCCTCTTTTTTAACTTGTACTCCCTACAAAAGTGCAAAACGATAAAGAGTTAGAACCAAACTACAACAAAGAAGTAAGCCAAGAAGTGCATCACTACAGCATGAAAAAGAGATATGTATATGTAAAGAGTGCATGACATCTAAATGAACCCTTAAGGTCCTCGTATGAGTCTAACTATCGCTAAATTTCCATTATTAAGGCGGAGTCACCATAGTTAATCCTTAACATGAGATCTTGCAAATAATCAAATATCAAGAAGTCCTCGGGAATAAACTCTTCTTGTTCCTCAAGCCGAAAGTTTGGCTCAAAGCTTCCTCGATATCTAGGTTAGACAGAGTCTTAAGGACGATATGCCTAAAAGAGTGAGCTTCGCAATTATTTAAAGTGGTGGCATCACAATCATGAGAATGTTAGCTCACCCAATATCAATGTTGTCATCATCCCATTCTCTTATGGATATTGGCCAACCACACGTGTGGGTTTTGATCCTGAAGGAATCTAGCTTTGAACCTACGGTGTCTGTATGCACTAGTGGATCGACTCTAGATAGGTATAATGTCACATTGGCACTAGGATCAGAGGGCTAGGAAGATGGTTCTTTTCTTCTCTTGCCAACTTTTAGGATTTCATTTCCTTTTCTTTACAAGCTTGCACATGGAGGGAGCTTTACCTTTCCAAATTGAGTGCCCGGTTGCTAGTAACCCAAGCTATCGAAGATTACCATCCGTTACCAAACGAGGAATTCTACAGGAATCTTCTTCAAATTCCACAACATCTTCTCCAAGGTTTTACCTGACATAGCTCTCACTAAACTAAGGAAGAGATAAGAATGATGGGGTCAATGATTAAAATAAATACTTTTCTAGGATGGAACAAATTTGGATGAGAAGTCATGATAACTTATATACGAGCGTTATTGGTGGAAGCATGGAGATGCATCCTGGATGAAAAAGCACTTTTTCTTGAACATGTTGTACTTGGAGTATAAGTCCTCCATCGGTTAACTTGCTTTCCGCTTCAAGATAGATAAAAAGGGAACCTTCCACCTTACGTTAGATTACATAAAGTAAGCCGAACTCCTGATTGGCAAGAGAAACCCAAAACTCTCTCATGAAGATAGCGTAGAGGCTAGTTAGAATGGCATATCCGTTAGGATGCAACTAGAAAGGAGAAATCTTCAAATACATGAAGGAACCCATTATCCATTGTGGAAGAGGAGGCGAGGCCCTAACCATGCAGTAGTATCTCGAGTAGACCATATTTTTTGTTGAAGCAGCATGAGCCCCTTTTTCAGGAGTAGGTAATAGCATATCATCCTTTTGAACTCCATGGGTAGCATCTATAGTATATGGTTGCTTGGATGATAGTGGAAGTTACAGATTTAATAGGATCTATGAACAATTGTGAAGGAACATATGCATGAATCAAAGAATGAGCACAACTTAGCGGGCTAGTCGGTGGCCAGCCGATACGGGATCAAAAGGAGCAAAAGAAGAAGGAGCCCAATCTCCAATAGCACTCGATGAATGAGTATTCCAAATGCTCAACAAGTCAACATACATATCTGATATAACAACCTATCTCATGCATTATCATAGAGATACGTATTTATGATTATGTGTGCCTGTGTGCAATAAAAAGTGAGATAAATAATTAAGTAGCATCAACTTGTTGTTCCTAGTTAGTGAAATTTAATGACCAAATGAAGTAACATAGCCTACAGCCCTACTAGTTTACATAATTTCTCGGTTCAACGATCAACCATCCAATCAATGAACTAATCCCCTCCTAGCTTCAAGCCAAACACAGAGTACCAAAGTAGTATTAAATATGCACAATATATGGGTATTTCATATTCCTTTCTTAATCACTACTGCTTGGTCTTACCAATTCAACAACAAGTAATGACTGAAGCACACCCCCACTGGGCACAACCTGGAAACCCAGTCGTTATTAATTCAAGAGTGAATGGGATAAAGGGTTTAAAATTATTAATTTAAAGATACTATGTCAATTTATGGACTGTAACAAGGACCGAACGCGTTGACAACCCTAACTCCCAATAATGTTGAACCAATAATCTTAGAGAATCAAGGGAATCTTAGAGGTGATTAAATTAGTGATAAGAAGCTTACCTCAATTAATTGAAAGTATGGAAGGTAGCTATGACAATTTGGAAATTTTTAAAATCAATTTGGGAAGATAGCGGCAAGAGAGAGGCGAAGAGGCTCGACTTTTCCAAATCGGTGACAAAATAAAGGTAAGGTAGGTGTTTGGAGGTAGCTCATATTTTTTGTAGGCCTCTCCAATTCGATCGGTGTCAGACAGTATGTTGCTGAGCAGAAAATGCTGTAGATAGGACAACCCAGACAAGGAGTACTGAACCTTGGAACTTGCCGAACCACCTGAAATGACAAAGTAAGGTGCATGCCGAACCAAAGAAGGTGACGAACCAAAATATATGTGATTCGCAGTAACAGCTTAGCAAAGGTGATGGTGTGTGTAAAAAGGTTAGGTCCTTGGGAAAATGTCAAACAAAGCCTACTTCATATCTGATGAAGCAAGCTTTATGGACATTTACGCCCATGAAGTTAAGTAATGCAAGATAGGCTAGGATGAAAATAGATGTAGTACAAGAGCTACAAGTATATGGTTTTATTAGCACGACCCTAGTCAGAGATACAAACCACCCCACATGTTAAGTTATGTAGAGTGGTTGGGAAGAGGAAGATGATCACATGCTATCCTTACTTGGCTGGTAGTTTAATCTTACTTGACCCGGTAGTTCAACCTTATCTTGCTTGGCCCGTTGGTTCAACTAATCCTTATGTACTCCAGTAATCTAGCCTATCTATGCTTGGTCGGATAATGGAGATACTAGACAAGAATTCATGTCCAGTAGTCTTACCGCTGGAAAGGAATTCCTGTTTGGTAGGAATAAACTGAACAAGATTCCTTGTCCAATATGGAGGGCATAGGACAAGAATTCTTGTCCAGTGTACATTGGTAGTCGAGCCTAGAAGCATAACCAATCCATCACTGAACCTCCTTTCTATGTCGATTAAAGCACCACCAAGCCACCCCTCTTAACACCGACCGAACCAACTATTTAAGGAATGAAATCTAAAATATAAAGAAATTCTAGATCGTATCATGTATATATGAAAATAACCAAGCCGGACATGTTCTATAGAGAAACTAGTTGATTTACAAGGATGAATCCCCTACCTCTTTACTTTTATAAATATCCAGGTTTCTAGCAGCCATAAAAACAACTTTTTAGGCTAGAAATGACAGTTGAACTGATATTACCGAACATAACATTTGTGCTACATATTCTAATATCAATTGTCGTACTTTGCATCTCGATCATTGTAAAAATTGTGATATAAGAGAAAAATAAAAAATGAATCGTGGATGTAGGCCCATTCTGGTCAAACCACTATAAATCTATGTGTAATTTACTTTTCTAGCCTTTTTCTCCATTTTTCTCCACTGTTAGAAAATTGATTGGAGATGTTTGTCCACTTTTCATGAAAATAATCGCAAAAAAAAAAGATTTACAGTTTGAATATTTTGGCGCTATCCTAAAAGATTAAAGGTTAGATTTATAGTTGTTAAAAAGTTTCTTCGTTAACCCCAAGAAGTGTAAGAAAAGAGGAATTTGGTTGAGGGAAGACTTGGTTGACCCTTGTTTAACCTCAACGAGTGTAAGTAAAGCGACACTTGGTTGAGAAAGGGTTTAGGTAACCTTAGGTAAGTTTGCTAAGCATGTAGAAGTCCATGTTGAAGCCATACTATGTCGAAATCAATAAGTGTAGGAAAATCTCATTCAAATCACAACTGAGATCATGAGTGTTTAGGAATCCAAAGAAAGTTATGATTAAAATCACAAGTGCTTGAGAATTTGAAACAAGTCATGATTCAAAAAATCTTTATTCATATGCTATGAAATTGTTGAATGTAAAAAGCTTATTTTGCAAATGCATATGAGTACAATCGGCGCTAAAGATCTCCAAATTGATTTAGGGTTACAAAGTTTAAAAAGTAAGAAATGAGAGAAGAATTAATCGGCCCTATCACCATGCCCATAAGTCCGTATTTATAGAGGTTGAGAGGTGCGGCAAGGTTTCCAAGTGCCACTTATGGCATGCTTGGCTTTGAACATCATCAACCATATTGATGGCGTTCTACACAGGGCTTTGCTTTGATGATTTCCAACATATCTTTGGTTACTGGTGACTTACAACAACATGCTTTGGTGTATTGATGAGTTGCGATGCCCATCTGGAATAGGCATTTGATATCCTCCAACATTGTTATTCATGCAGCTATTCATTGATATCTTGATTGCACTGTTAATTAACAACATAAATGCCATATCGCTATTATTCGACAGTCCTAGATGTTCTTAAGGTGTTGGCGCATAGCAGCTTTTAGGTAATGGGAAATGCGACAACCTTGTTGCACTGTTAGATTGCAATATGGACGACATGCTATAAGCTTTAATTTATTGTTGGTAGGCGACATCGAAGAGTTGTTGCATCCTTTTGAGGATTCATGATATGATAATATAGCTATCTGATAACCCTGCTTTATACTAATGGATTACGACATCCACCCTGCTTCTGCCCTTCGATATTACTAATTGGATTGATAACATGTGATATCAAAAGGAGGCAGCATCACCTAGAATTCGGCATCAATCCTTGTCTTAATAAAAGGTAGCATTGGTTTTATATGACATATGCAGCATTGATGATTTACAACATCCCCAATCAAACTAATGACTTGCGACATCCTTGATTAATTGATGAAAGTGTGGAATCGAGGGTATGAGACATCATTCATATTGATAAAATGTGGCACCCTGCCTTGTAGTTAACCTATGACATCAATCTTCATTTGTCCTTCTTACTTTATTGGTTGCATATGATATTTATGGCATTTGATATTGCTTGACATCCGACATCCTATATCGTATTGATGGTGAGCGATATCCCTTAAGGAGCCTTTGGAATGTGACATTCTTTGTTGTAATGAAGTTAAGATATAATGTTCCCTTGTGAATAGCAGTTGAAGAGCAGAATTGGTAGTGTGTGAAATGCGAGATGCTTTATAATGACGCAAGATACTTTGCTATTCGACAACCATATTTTCCTGGTTTCGACATCATTTACTTGCAATCATTCCATGAGATAACCTACTTGGCCTTTGAGTTCGACATCCTCATTGTTGATGTGCTTCATTCCTTCGAAATAATGAATGGTAGTAAAATTTGCCCCTCTTGTATGAAGGAACCATTGACTGTTCAAGTCATCGCCTCGATAATGGCGCTCGCCGCCTATTGGTATTCTGCACAGATATGGCCGTTTGTTCAAATTTGATCCAATAGCAACTGTATTTCTTCTTCTTCCCTATAAATACTTGAGCTTCTTCATCCTTTCTTCTTTTACATGCAATCTCAAAGCTTAAGTGAAATTCTAAGATACTCAAAATTACTCAAAACTTTAAATTTTTCGGCATTAAAGCTTAAATCAAGGTATGATTCTAGTTTTCTTTAATCAAGTTGACAAATTAGCTTTCTAAATTATTATATTCTGATTACTTGAAAGGTTCTATTTAGGAATTTTTTATTCTGAATCGACATTTTGGTTTAGATATTAGGTTTTGATTGTTAATCTTTAAGTTATAGGTTGAGTTAAAAATTCGTTATATTAATGGATGAAATTAACTCATGAATTACTACGTCCCTGGGGGATTTATTGGGTTAATGGAAGATAGACGGCATGATTTAGAAATCTAGGGGCTTCTAGTTAATTTCAAAATGAATAGCTTATTTAAACCCAAAACCCACTATTAACTTATATTACTTCAAAGTTGTTGCCTTACGACATCAATGTGATGTTCAACATCAAATAATTTTACCTTTTGTATTATGGTTTCGAAAATTAGTTCAAAACTTAGACATCATTATAATATAAGATCCTTTCAATGCCTACAACCAACTAAGGGTATGGAAACCACTCATGAGTTAGATATCAATTAAAATGGTTGTCGTATGAATTCAATATCCTTGCTATGTGTTATTATTCTTTTATGGCAACTGTTTTCAACTTTCTTTTTTAAATTTTATACGACATTGTTAACTTACAATATAGTTATCATATAGTAAATTCATGAACTATAGGATGCATTTAAGATGGTATTCCAATTAGATTTCTTCTAACTAACTATAAATTCATTATCCTATCATGAATTCAACAATTTCTTGCACACTTTAATTTCTTATAAATTTCCAATTGTTTTACAAATTCGACACGGATTACATAATGGTTAAGGACTTATAGCAAATGTGATGGTTAAGCATGAACTTTAACACTTTGGTGTTATGACTTAGACAATTTATAATCAATTTGCTACCTCTTGTTTTAGCATATAATCACCTATTTTGTATCATAAGCATTCTAAATTTCACAAATTTTTTTAATACTTCCTTGATTTGGTATAATATTACCTAGCAGTCAAATGGAAGGCAAGGAAGCAAGTAAGAAAGCCACTAAGAGCTCTAAACCATCTCCCTCCATCAAGAAGGGGGATTATCATATTATCCAATCATATATTACCACTCAGGATGAAGTGGACTCCATTCTCAGGCAATTCGGAATTACGAACATAGAAGTCAGACCGTCGGTCGCTCTGGCAGGATAGACAGCCCTCCAGAAGAGTTCTTTGCCTTCACTCCCATTCACATCTGGCCCTCATGGTACCTGTCTTTCCTCGACTTTCTTTTGCAATTCCTGGAGTACTTAAATATCGCTCTAATCCAGTCGACTCCAACCTCATACAATTATTTGTGTTGGTTAGAAGTTCTCACTAGGGAAGCTAAATTTCCTTCTTTAAGTGTTGAAATTCTTTATACCTTAGCCAGTTCCGTGAGAATAAGTGAGTAGCTGGATAATCTATTGTATCACATTCATTCCTTCTTGAAGAGCTTAGTCACCCATACTATTAACAAGATGAAGTAATGGGAGAAACAATTCTTCTATATTAGATGCTACTCCCCTAAGATTAGGAGAACTTTCTCTGTTTTCAGTAAGTTTCTATTTTCTATCATTTATGTTATATTTGGCATTCTCTTATGATGAATGTTTCTTTTTAGATCATGCACTTAAGCAGTCAAGCTCTTCTGCTGAAGACATTATCAAGTTCTCACTCTGGCTTCTAAAGCCATCAGTAATAGACTCACACTCTTGATAGAAGCAAAGCTTCATGATTACTCCCTAATTTTGGACCACCATAAAATACTGGGAGCTAATGATTAAAGGGAATGTTCAGGGAAAGCGATCCCTACACTACGCCATAGATGACCTTCTGCAACATTTTTGTAAGGTGTTGCCAGCTAAAATGTTGCGATAGATATAAAATTTTGGTCCTACTGCAACGTTGTATTTTTGGTGTTACCTTAGCCATAAAAATGTGTTGCTCTAGCTAAACAAGTGTAACACGATGCAACATTTTTATATAGTGTTGCTATAGATGTATTCAAATTAAAAAATTAATAAAATTAGCAATCCGCGTGAATACGATCCAACGATCCACATTTAATCCGATTGTTAAAACAGATCACCACTTCAATTTGTCCCAAATTTTTATTTTCCCGCCGATCCCCCTTTCAGTTTTGTGGGTAAATTATCGACTTCTCCACTTTTTCTCTCTGATGAAATGCAAAATCAAATTAAAAATGCAGACTCAAAACGCAAAATCAGAAACCCAATAATTAGATTGATTCCACAATCGAACCAAATCAGCAAATCGAAGTCCCAAATTGAAATTCGTATTTAAGTTGTCAGAGTTAGGGTTGTGATTGGATGACGTATTTGGGTTTAGGCGAAGCTACGCGACAGTGGTTCTTGTGAATCCGTTAGTTGATCCTTCGAATGTTCTTCAAGATTTAGTTGTCATTCTCGCAACAATTAATCCGTCCACGGCTCCTATATCAGGTACATCCCAGGCTGATCTCTTCGTACTTTCCCCTATGATTGCGGTTGCTTCACTTGGTACTGAAGGCCTTTGGTGTGATGTTCGGAAAATTATGATTTATTTGTTGAAAACTTATCTGCTAATGGTAATAGATTGCAAGATGATGACATTATTAAGGATAAGCATGGGAATGGTACTGGTAATTACAATAAGGTAGTACGCCCCCCATATGTTTGTGCAAATGCTCCTTTGGAACTTGTTAATGTTTCAGAATCTGGCTGGGTATCTACTGCTTCTGGATGCCCTGTGCCTCCATCACAAGTTCATAACTCGGACTGAGTGCAGAGTGATCTCATCCAAGCATTAAGGTTGGTTGGTTCACCATTGAATCTGGATGTAGTTGTATTGGTTGAAGGTTGGTTGGTTTGGTAAGTTATGGAAGTGATGGTGGAAGTAGGTGATGCAGAGGAGTTTCAGTTGGCAGTGTGATGCCTGAATGTTGGCAGAGAGATGTAGTTGTATTTTCTCTTTAAACATATGCATACGAAGCGATCAAATTATATTGATGTTTTCTCTTCTGAATTTTATGCAGATGCCAAGCCTAACATTGTACTTGAACTGTTAAAGTCGGAATGCCCTGAACTGACCTACAACATGGTTAATAGTCACATTCAGGTATATGTTATATATGTTATTTAGGTCAAAATAATTCAAGAAGATAATATACGTGCTTGAATATTACATGTCTAGCAAGCTAACATTTTCAAATGATTTTTAATGTTCTGACAGAATATTTCATTTATAAAAATGTAGAAAGAAAGGTGATGAAGTTGCTAAGGATGGGGTTTGCGGGTTTGCTAAGTTCAGTCTTCATTTGTGCATCATTTTACGTCGTTTCAAAGAAAGGTCGATCCCCGCTGGGACTGCGGGGCCCCGGACCCCCGCCGGCGCTGCGCCCGGACCCGCTACTCGGCTCGCCTTCGGCTCGGCACTCGGCTCGTCATATATTTGTCAGTGTCGGTGTCTGTATAAATTGAAACTGCATATGTAATGAGTGAACTGAGTGATGTAGTGAGGAATATCTGTATATGTGAATATCAGTGTTATATATCATTGAATTGTAAAATAGTGGAGTCAGGAATTTGTACTATTTCAAATGTTGAAATAAAATATTTATTTAAATAAATTACTGTTTAAATATCAAATTCTGTACAATAGCATTTTATTAAATATATATTTATTTCTATTAAAAAATCAAATATGCTCTACATTGTGGGCCCCACAAATTCAGAAAGTTAATATCTATAGCAACATTTTGGAATGTTGCTACAGATACCTATGGGTGTTGCTATAGACCCAAATAGGGTTCTATTGCAACAATATTACTTATGTTGCCTTAGATAGTCAAAATGTTTCCTTTGAGGTCTAAGGCAATGGCAAAAATTGCATCACCCGAAAAGTGTTGCCATAGACCTATGGCAACATTTTTTGGGCCTGACCCAACATTTTTTTTGTGTTGCAGAAGGCCATTTATGGCGTAGTGCTAGTTGTTGGCAATTGGAAATCCTTCTCTACTTATTCTCCTATTCAACTCGAACCTTCTAGTAAGTGTTCATTATAACTTGTATGAAATCTCTTGTGTTGTTATCTATAAGCTTCTTTATTTAATTTAGGTTTATCAGCTCTTTTTATTGCTTCCAAAGAAAAGGAAATTAAAGATGATGCTCCCACCTCAACGCAGTTGAGCAAACCTGTCCCTATCGAGGATTCCATTATAAAGGCGGTTAAGTCACTCAAAAGAAAAGCAAGCGATAATGCTATTGCTGACACTTCAGCTCTTCCCCTGAGCAAAAAGCCCAAGCACGGGGAGACCAATCTCCTAATTTTGTAGATAAGGAGCCATTTTTTAACATTGATACAAGTCTTGATGTTGCAAATCTTGAGTCTCCTGGGCATAGGATATAGAAATCAACTAAGGTGGCTAACTTTCCAGATTCACTTCTTAACATCTCTATTCCTGATTCTTCAACAGTCCTTCATGTTATATATGATGAGCTTGGTTTGTCCCGTAATCCAAAGCATTCTCTTTCTTCACAGACTTAGGCTCAGCTTATTGGGGTGAGTTTTGATGATCTCCTTCGATTGGCTACCCAATCTCCCTCTCTGGCCTCTCTAAGGCCACCACAGCCTTCGGTTTATTCTAAAGATCACCATTTCATTATTATTAAACAACTTATATTGATATGCATTTTCTTCTTCTTAATCGTTACCTTCGGTTTATTCTAACGATATACCTCCCTTTAGAAATTCCCTCTTGGAATGCTAACACTACTCTTAAGGTAGAAATGCAATGCCAGCATTCATCCACTAGGTCTAAACGAAACCTAAGGCACTACCTCTACTACATCTATTTTGGAATCACTCTCAGGATTAGCAGCATATAGCCCTTGCACTTCAAAGAGCTCCATTTTAGATCATCCTCAAGATGTCTTCCACTTGAATGCATATGTTGGTTCGAAGTGGTTTTCGGATAATATATTTGATCCCGGTCTCTCTGAACTAACAACCGATAATTTCTGGTTGACTCATTCCCGGTTCTTTCGGAAGTAAATGGACTATGCTAGAGTCCCAAAGGGATCTCTATTATATCCCTTAAAGCTAGAGACGTTTCACCCGAATGAATTTGTGACAATCCGCAAATCCGTACCCTCTGAACTGACACTAAACCACACATGTCGACCCAGAGCGCATAGAATTGCAGATGATCATGAGGAAGAAAAGAGAGGGTGAGAAGAAAGAGAGAAGAAAGAAGAAGAGAAGAGAAGAAGAGAGAGAAGCAGAACCAAAACAATACAGATACACATCGCAGTGGAATAACATATAATATAGATCAATAATCTTTACAAAGAGAAACTGTAATATACATAAATCAATATCAGAGTACACAATAAGTAATCATCAGCTTGGACAGTTATAATAACTTATCCTCACAAATGTTGATAATTTACAACAACAACAATGCAAAGCAGCGGAAAAATAAACATATACGTTTATACGACATGAAGATCCCCAGCTCGCCTGCTGAAGCTCCAAAAGCACCAAATCTGAACCTGTACATACACTCGGTCTGACCCGAGCATTGAAAGGGAAGAATGTCCGGATCAGTTTGGTAAACCAGCATGAGAAAAACACACCTCAACTGAATTTATAAAGTTACCAAAACTTTTCCTTTATCAAAACAAAAGGTATCTCATAAGACCACGTCCACACATAAACATAGACGGATTTTTCCCTTACAATAACCAAACCATTTCATATCAAATCATGTTATATTATAATATTGTCTATTATACAAATAATAATCAACATAACTGAAATTGTTACATTATTAAATTCCAGCAATACTAGGCTCTACAAACAAAATGGCAGGCACGTAGTGGATTTTGGATTTCCTTACAAATGACTAGGTGAAGGGATTACCTTTCCGAACCAAATCTCGGTACACCTCTAGAGGGATGTACCTAGGGTCGAGATACTCGGTGCCTAAACCAACACAAGACCGACCTACCCCTTCCTAGATAGTACCGAATATGTCATCACTCTAGTCGTTACCGACTTATAATCCATGGCTATAATCAGATACACGACGTCATAACATGTAAAGATACATCTTGAAGAGTGATGACATCTCCTAATGGCAGCGACCCACTTAGCCTTGCTACTTCTATCCCTGTTTTAGTCATTTTCCGGGGAGTGAGGCCAAAAGAGATATCGATTACCATTCACATATCACATATCATCATCATCATCTTTGAATGCCACATTGCCATTCCCGTTGACTACTAATTGCCTTCCACAAAAATACAACCCTTGAACTCGTATGTCTCAAGGAGGGTGTTAAGCTAAAAGAAGTTGCCTTCTTCACCACCGCATGATGTACATTTGTAAAAACCAATGTACGTAATCTTAGAAATGCAATTTCAGACACTCGTCCATACAAGTTGTCCAGGAATAGGACAAACCGAAGGTACCCTCCTACCACATCCTATAGGATTAGTAGCAACAGCCCTTGTAAAGGATATTTCATAACGAAGAGACTACCACTACTATATGTATATTGGGATTTTAACCCCAAATGATCTATAAGAAGTCCTTCACTATGAAAATTCTAAATATCAATATCATCGACCAACCTGCACAATCATCGCATATATGTAGGTCCGAAGTGGTTTTTAGATAAATCTGATCCCGGTCTATTCGCACCAATAACGCGAAAGTGTTTCTCAACCTTAAATAGAAACCAAGTCTCATAGACTTATCACGTCTCCAACTTTCAACTTGCTATCCTTCGGCCAAGAAGGAAGCTTGATAGATTGGAGTAATCACTCTGCACTACAGGAATCAACATTCTCAAAACAAACGATTATCAAGCCTACACAGTCAATTATGTACTAAGTGTACGACTAATTAGTTTCTACATCAAGTTGAGAAACTGAAATGGCCAAATTTAATAGTCGGTTATTTAACTATCAACGCAACAAACAAAATCTAGCACATAAGTAGTCACTGGGCCTATTTTATTAATCGTTTGTAAATCAAATCACTTTCCAATTATTCACTTCAAAATATATTTAAAAAGATAATATTCAAAACCATTTCACTTATTGGATATTTGGAAAACATTTTCATATACTTATTTTAATAATACGTATACTTACAAATCATTTCATTTCAACACTTAGAATATATTTCATATACTTAATTAAATGATTAAGTATATATGCAAATCTTTAAGGAAAACATCATATGTTATTTGGGTCAAAATGAATGTTGCGTAAAACATCGTTACGACAACCCAAAAATACTAGTATAGGGATTCAACTAACTATATTTAATATTAATCTTTGAAATCGAACTTTAACTATATATTAGTTAACAATGAAGATAATCAAGTTGAGGTTTCACTACCTCTCCTCGACTGAACAACATTCTTAACTTCAAAATGGATAAAAGTTACCATCTCAATTATCAACGTCAAATATAGGATATATAAATAAATCCTGTAACTATATAAATTATTTCCTTTTGGAAATCATTTACTATAACAATAGTGTTATAGTCCATGCCTTCCTTTCTTTTAACAAAAACGTCTATTTCAATAATAAATGTTGAAATCTATGTTTTCGATACTTAACATATTTTAAATCACCTTTCAAAAATCATTTACACTTCATTTTCAATATCACTTCCAAAACATTCATTTAAAGGATTATTCATTTTAAAACGTGAATATAATTCCTTTTATAAAAATCCATATTTAGCTTATCAAAATAAATCATTTCACATTTATAAAACAAGGTTTATAATTCTATTTATATTTTACAAAACTTCCATTTATAAAATTCCTTTATTCATAATTTCCATTTATATCTAATTTACATGTCAAAATCTCATTATAAGTTTGTTTACTTATAAATTTCTTTATTTACAAATTCATTCTTTTTATAGCTTCATTACTTCATAAATCTTATTTACTTGTAAGATTTCATTTATAACTATATTTTTAACACTAATAAAAACCCGTTTATCATTCCATTAATTTTATTTATAAAATATCAATTTTATAAATCTTATATATATAAACCATTTATAGTAAGTTCAAAATTCTCAATTTAACTTATTTTACAAAATAGTTAACTTCATATTTCAAAAATCATATTTGAGTATATTTCACAAAGTCATAATTTTTATAACATAAAAATTATAACTTTTTATTTATTTAAAATAAATTTATTTATTTAATAATTCAAAAATTATTAAAACATATATATTTTTTCAAATTCACTTCTAAATTCCTTTTAAAGTCAAAATCATCATTTCAATATTTTAAAATTCCAAAAATATAGCTCATTGCTATAAAAGTACTAAATAAGGTAATTCACATCAATAACATCAATCATGGCATCCATCACATCAAACATCACATAATACAACATATAAAACAATATGTGTAAATAAACATCAACCATGGTAAGGAATCATCTTGGATCCCTCCAACCTGTCACTTGCAACAAATATACATATGATAAAAATATGTACAATGTCTGCTTCGAGGCAGACGCACGTACAAAGGGTCATCCGCTCATACACGGGAACATATAGGGTCTCATCTGCTCCAATAGGCAGGAATATATCCAACTACTAACTACTATAACATAACATCCAAACATCCAATATATATAACATCCAATAGTCATCAAAACAACATAATAAAAATATTCCCACTTATATAAAAATATAAGCGGGTCAGAAAGAGTGAGTTTTACTCACTTTGGTTCCAGTCGTCGTTGTAGCGTTTTATTTTGATTAAATTTTAACCAAAATTCCTACGAGCTCCAAGTCGATCTAATCCAACTCCATTGCGTAGTATTTTCAGTAACGAGTGCAACACAACTCATTTCGTCCAATTTTGACCTCGTATGAACAAGTTATGAATTTTATAAGATTACACGATTTTTATATAAATAAATTACAATTTCAAATTCTTCTTTTTTATTTTTATTTTACCTAGCATAAATCTCGACCGTTGATCCCTGGATGCAAGACCTGGCCCGCCCGTTTCTTTTTCCTTTTCGTCCTCTCCGATTGAAAAACCCAAATCAGCCTATTTTTATCACCGTTAGCTCCTCCACTCGACGACCAGACGTCGATCACAGACCACCGAACGACGCCTCACACCACCCTACACCGACGGCCAGAGGCCGGTCCCTTGAAGCTCCTCCGTTGCCTCGTAAAATGTGCATGAACGCCATCCAATTGCGGCTCGATTTTAGCCTCCACGCAACGAAGTAGACGAACATAGCCGTTAGATTTCTAGAGCTCGATGAGCTCTACACTTTTCATTTAAGGGTCGAGAGGTAATGATGAACGGATTAGCCGGAAAATGAGGAGGAAGGTTGGACCATTCTGGCTGTCAAACAATTTCTTGGCGGCCGCTGCATGAATGGCTAGGGTTTGAGAAATGAGGCTAGTTTAGGATCCTTATATACACAATTTCATGACACTATTCATCGCTATACTTTTCGAACTCCAAACGAAGCATGCCGCCTGGCGTTTATAATGTTTTACCCCTATTCTGAATACAATAGAATATATATCGAAGGCCAATTCCATCATATACAAAAGATAAGTTTTCGAAATTGAATTATTTTAATTAAAATCCTTCAATTAATTTATGTGCATTTCAAGCTCGCACGGTCAAATGGTAAGTCCGATCGACATGAAATTTGAAATCCTACAATAACTCACTATTACGGATCTAATGAAACTAGTTTCGTCAAAATCTGAGGCAGTGTCAAAAATGACTATTTTTACACGTTAATTAAATATTAAAATTTCCAATTTCTGTCAAATCGCTTTTAATTTTAAAAACTTCACTAACTCCATTCAAATTCAAATAGCATTTAAAACAATGTTAGAAATCATTCTTATTCATATTAGATACAATATTCAATTAATAAACTGATTTAACTTATAATTTTCATTTTTCAATATTTAAATTCAATTAAATATTCTAAATTCAGACGACTAAAAAACTGGGTCATCATAGAATTCTCCTTAGGGATTTCAAACTGTATGAACACGTGAAGCTCTTATTTACTTCCTGAGTCAAAACTGGTCAAAATTTGATAGTCGGTTATTTAATTATCAAATGCACAAGTAACAACAGTTCAGAGATTTAATTATCCATAGCAACCATTAAGCCTCAAAATAAATCTTTCATTTATTTAAATCTCTTTCCAAAATATTTATCAAAATATTCTTATCCCACCGGCATAAGTATATTCATAAAACATTTGTGAAAGATTTATTATTATGAAATCATATCAAAAGGATCAAAACAAATGTTATTTAAATTAGAGATAAGAATAAACCCAAACATTATTCCTTCGATGTTAAGCATGGAATAAAAGTTTCATACCACCATAATTAAGAAGGTCAGTTAAGGGAAATCCTAATATCAAATTCTTTTATAAATCTTTTTAATAAATCTCTTCCATTTATGGAAATCTCCTTTACCAAATCTCCAAATCTATTTATAAAATTTCCTTATAAATCTCCACGTCTTTTTTATAAAACCCTTTTATAAATACCAAAACCATTTATAAACTCTTTTATAAATATCCAAAATCATTTATAAAGCTCTTTTATAAACATATCATTTATAAAACTCTTTCCTAAATTTCAAGATCTATTTTCAATTTATAAAATTCCCTTTATAAACTTTCCTTATTTAAAACAAAACTTCTTTAATAAAATTAATCAATAAAGTTCCTTTGACAAATTATAAATTAATTAAAACACCTTTAAATAAACAAGTTATTATTTAAACATCCTTCATTTAATTATCTATAATTCTCATTTCAAAATAATGATTTTTTAACAATCATTTAGAATAAATTAGTTCAAAAACACCTTTAATAAAATAATTACTTAATTATCTTTTAAAATTTTTAACATGGAATAAACTATAAACCACTATCAAAAAGGATAAAAGGAAATATTTGACTTTACAAAAATTAGGAAGAGCTTTGTGACCACACTAGTTCATTTAATTGAGTTTAACCTATCCAAGTTATAACATGGGTATTTACATAAAAAGCAGATATGTGACGGGAATCAACCAATAATAATTAATCAAAATAGAAGTAAGTGTCCAAGTTACCAAAATAGCAGAACTGGGTTTTTATTCTACTTAAATAGAGGTCAAGATAATCTATTTGGTGAATTATGACAGAGCTGTGATTTATTCTACCAAATAGATGTCCCATATAACTTAATTAGCAGAACGGTGTTTTATTCTGCTAAACAGATGTCATTGGATTTCATAATCAATTGGGGTTTCTTTAGGCTAGTCGATAAAGAAATCCCTTGGATTTAATACATCCTTTTAAAAGACAGTTTGATTTAAAACAAAAATCGACCTTCAAAAATAAATGATTTAAAATCAAAAACCTTTACTCCATAATTACAAAGAAATTAAACTCTTTATTTAACAATTATTTAACATTTGATTAGTCATTAAAATATAATTAACTTTAAATAAATAATTAAATAATAATTATCCTTTTAAATAAGTAATTAACTATTAAGTAATCTCAATTAGTAATAAAATAATACTTAAACATAAATTATACCTTAATCGTCAATTAATAATTAAATAATAAATTAAACCTTCATTTAAGAATAATTAAATCTTAACTTAATTAGTAATTAATAAAATATTAAAACCCTTTTCTTAAATAATAATTTAATAATGATTAACCTTTAATTATTAATTTAATAATAATAAGTGCATAAATAAATTATTGAATAATAGTTAATCTTTAATTAATAACTAATTATAATTAACTTACCTAATTAATACTTAAGTACTAATTACCTTTGTTACTAATGTTTAAGTAATAACTACCTTTCCTAATTAATTAATTAAATAATCATTAAATAAATAAATAAATAAATATTAACTTTTAGTACTTATAATAAGTCTTGAAAACACTTTTCAAAAATAATTAAAAACACTTTAAATTTTGCAAAAAGAGTTCGTTTTACGAACTGCCTCCATAGCGACTATCGCTATACGACCCGTAATTTTAAATTTTGTTTATCATACCAAATAGCTTTAAAAACCTTTCTCTTTATATTTAAACCTACTTTCTAACTTTGGAGAGAGTTTCTGGAACTAAAGGTAAAGTTTTTAACAGTATATAAACCATTTTTATAATCACTTAAATAAATAAAAAATTGTAAATGCAAAGGATTTCTTTATCGCTTTTACGAGTTTATATGCCAACCTTTTAGCATGAACAACATACACACAAGATAATAAAATAAGTTGCATGACATAATATCAAACCATAGCAAGGTTATAAATTTCCATCTATAAACACAATTTAAACTTTGAATTCTCAAGTCGAACAAACTATCATATCCAAACCCTTATGTATACGTACTAACCAACATCAAATCCAAGCACAAATATACACATACAACTCAACATCAGTCTAATTCAAATAAGCATCTAACTTAACAACTAAATAAGTACAAAAATAAAGTTGTCAACTTTATATAAGAAGGTGAGTTTTACTCACCAAAGCTATCCAAATCAAACCGGACTTTCACTAACTTTCGACCTAGATCCTTGTTTCTAACTTGGAAAAAATGTAGTTTTTGGATGCTTAAAGGGGGAAATGGGTCCGGCCTAATAGCATAGGGCTCAGTCATGGTTAGTGGAGGTAAGTTTTATGCTTGCTTGTGAAGGAAGAAGATGTAGTAAGAAGAAAGAAGTGATTTTTAAGTGTTTTTTAAGAATTATAGGGAGAAAAGAAATTTCTTTTAAATTTTTAGAACTATGGAATCCATTAAAGGAATCAAGGAAGACGATGGAGTTTTATGAAATGAGAACGAGAATGATAAAAATGAGAAGAAAATTATGAAATTTCTTTTATATAAAAATTCCTTTAGAAAATTACTAAAATGCCCTTTAGTGCATAGCCTCCATTAGATTCTTGCAACCCTATCATCTTGTCCCCTCCATGTTCCACACGCCCAAACATGCCCCCGCCAACATGCATAAATGACTCATGTACCTTATGTTTCATAAGGCATCTTCTCTTTTTAAACATCTTTATTTTATATTTTGTTTTTCATAAAGTGTCACATCAAACTTTATAAATACTTAAGTAATATGCATATATATTCACATATACGAAAAATCTAACTTATTTATAAATGTGTATATTTACACTAAAGAGTTCACATTGTTTACGATAACTTTTAGTCAACCAAAAGTCAAAAATTCGGAAAATGATTTCTGGTCACATTTTTTCTTTGTACAAAATATTTTTGTAAACAAATTTTGAATACCATCTCACCATCACTAACTATTATTTAAAAGGATTTTTGTTCTAATTATAAAATCCATTATCTGATTATTTAAAATTAATTAAATATTTGCAAATCAAAAAGGTGAAATCCTAGGTCGTTACACACTCCCCCTTAAAAGAATTTCGATCCTAAAATTTTACCACAATATCAACCCAGAAATACTTAACACTACTCATCCATCCATATGATGTACTGTTGGCATCAAAAATGGCCACCAACACCCAAAAAATGTGAAAGCACCACCAATCCAATATTAAATATCTAAACAGAGAAATAAATACGTAGATCACAGATTCAATAGCAAAAAAGTAAATAAACCAACGAATTTTATAGTGGTTCGGCGAACTCTGGTCTACGTCCACTCCAATAATTATTTTATTATATTGTAGGATTATAAATACAGTTTGTTTTAGCCTTTGGAAATTAATGGAGGAAGGAAAGAAAATAATGAAGAAGAGCTAAAAGAAGATCCCATGCAATGAACCAATGATCCTGTATTTATAGGAGAAGACATGCAAATATCCAGCCGAAAATCCACGTGAAGAAGACCGAGGCTAAGACGAACTAATCCAAAAAAGGGCCCATCTGGGTCTTTATGAGGGATCAGTTTCGACCCCTCTAGGGGGGATCGGTACCGATCGATCAAGAGGGCGACATAGGGCTAACGATTTGTGGTGGTGGTCCTCTCCGACTCCCTCTTCGTGTTTCTTTAGTTGCTTGCCCGATCCCTTTGGTACTTGTTGAGTTATTAAACGATCATTGTTGAGTTGAACTACCAATCCGAGTGATCCATAGCCATATTGATCTGATTCGGTCCGTAATCCATCACATTGATCCGATCTAATTCCCTGCCTAGGGAAGTGCAATTCCATACTTAGCCATTTCTTGGACACTATTCACTTGAAGCCGCTTGACTATCATCCATAACCTAGCTTATAACTGATCTCTAAACCTGACAATCATCTCTCTGGGCTTCTTGTCTTGATGATCCTGAAATCCAATTAGCCAACTCCATGGAATCACGGCCTTGCCAAAAGGCGAGATAACTTTGTCCCACAAAACATGCCTTGTGATACGAAGGTGTCTTTTGAATTGCTATAAATCCGAAATCCAAAATTTGTAATCTGTCGATAGCCAAATTTGTAATCCAAAATCCAATCCTTTGCTAGACCAAGTTGTCGTAGTCCATGGCTGTTCTGAGTCGATAGCCAATTCTAAAACCATTCCAAATCCTTAGCCGGATTCCTATCCATCCAAAGTAGTAACCGAATCCATGATCTCACCAGATCGTTTTCCAATTCCAAAGTCTCACGGGACCAATTTCCTGGTTCATAGTCTCTCTGGATCGATCATAGCCTCTCCAAGTCTTGTTGGATCCCATCTAGTCACTCTTCGACGAAAGGGGGAACAACGATAAGTAAGCCGATCATGTCACTCTACGACGAAGCGGCAATACTTCTTTCACTTTAGTTCAGTATCCCCGAACATAAAGCGATGTCATGACCTTCCTAAGCCGATCATGGTCTCTCCAGACCTTGCTGTACCCCACTCACTCTCCAACGAGAAAAACACAATGATAAGCAGGTCGATCCTATCGTTCTCCGATGAAGCAGCCTACTTCTTGCTCCTCCGGTTCCGTCTCTCCGGTTGAAACATAACGCGATCTGTGGGGTATTATTCTCCAACCTTGATCCCCTACTTAAGGACTTAATTCATGCACGAGTCCATCTCGTCGCTCTCCGATAAAGGGACTCACACCTTGTGGTTATTGCCTCGTCTCTCCAATCGGGACAACCGCAACCTGTTTCATTTATTACTTTTAAAAGCAGATTTTAGCATTCTAAAATCCATTAAATTATTAATTTTAAGTTCTTACAACCAAAAATCCAAAAACAAGGAAAACCAAAAAATACCTCTCCGGGTATAACGGTTTGGCGTCATATTAGAGCTTGCCTAAGGACCGACCTTGATCCCGTATATGTGTAAGTAACTTAGCCGTTTTATTATAGAGTTTATTAATTATTTAGTTCATCCCATCTCCATCAAAAGATGATGATCTGTGACCTCTATCCAAGGTCATTTCCATTTAATGTGGATGGTGATTGCTCTTGTTCCACCGCCACAGTCCGAGTCCTTATATGCTGCCGTAGCCTGTCATCCCTGACATGTTCCTCACCCATATCCTTCAAGTGCCTGCAATCATAGGTAGTGTGCCTATCCAGCTCAAGGAATAGGCAGTATTTTCCTGATGCCAGCTCACACTCGGTGGGCTCCTTCCTTGTTGACTTTCGGTATGGAAGGCGTCCTCGGGTATCCAAATAAATATTTTCTGAAGTCCCATTCAAATTGGTATAAGAAGAGAACTTTAGTTCTCTCCTTTGCTGCTTTGATATGTTGAAGCCATCTTCCACTTTTTGCTTTCCTTTATCTTTGCTTGAACCTTCCTCGGATGGTCCTCCATCCCTCACAACCTCTTCTTTACTAGCTTTAGCATCATCATATCGCCTAAATCTCCTAGCTTCGTGGGAAAATTCTCCGAGATCCATTAGTGGATCCTGCTCCACTGAAATCTTAAAGTCCGTGTCGTCTGCAATCCTAGATATTGCCTCCAGTAAAAACAATGATGGATCCGACCGATCCATCGAAGCGACTGCTGCATTAAACTATGTCAACTCCTTAAGGACTCTCCCATCCTCTATTTTAGTGTTGCCAATGTTATTATGATCTTAGGTCTCGTGATGCGGACCCGAAATCACCTCATGAATTTATCAACCAACTCCATCCAAGTGTCGATAGAACAATTCTCAAATTGCCTAAACCAAATTGCAGTTATATCCACCAAGTACAAGGGAAAACATCATGCCATCACTTCCTCCGATGCACCAACACTTCCATATGCCTCATATACGTCATCGGATAAACAGTAGGATCTAATTTTCCATTATATGTCCCCAATGATGGTAGCTTAAACTCCAGTGGATTCCTAGCATGCTTGATGTTAGGAGTGAGTGGACTCCTATTTACATCCTCCTGATCCCTGTTCACTAATCTTCCTCTCATAGCTCATCTGATCATCTCCACAAACCTGTCATTACCATTCAAAGGTAGCCTCCAATCATCATTTCCAACCTACCCTCGAGTCTACAAGGGAATCCCGAAACATGCTCCTCTAGACGTACATCCGCATTCTGATCTGCAGCAAACTACATATCATCAACCACTGACCTACCATCGACCAATCCAGCAAGACCCGAGGGCATGCTACCAAGTCCGAAGCGATTGACGTTGATCCCTATAGGGGGATCGATGCCGATCGGTCCATGTTGACCGGGGGCTGCCCCCGGCTGCTCCACCCTGTTCCTTTCCCTGTTAGCTTCGTTTCCATTTTCTTGATTTTTATTTTCTAGAACTCATGCTGCTCTAATTCCTTGATCCATACTGAAATTAGCTCCCGCTCCAACCTGTCCAACTTGCTTAAGGAAATTCCAAATCATCTCCTCTTGTCTCTTTATCATCTGCTCCTACATAGCCTCCATCGTCATCTCCATCTCATTCCTAGTGATGTAGGTGGAGGGTTGATTAGCTCCAGCTCCTAAAGATTCTTTCTAACTCCCTCCATAGTGACTCCTATCTGCCAATGGTCTCCTTGTTGATTGCCTAGCCATTGATCCAAGCTCAAAATCCTTTCCAAATTAGTAGGAGCTAGTTTCTCAGTGAAAGTACTAAACTGTTGGCATTAAAAATGGTCGCTAACACCCAAAAAATGTGAAAGCACCACAAATCCACTATTAGATATCCAAACAGAGAAATAAATACGTAGATCACAGACTCAATGACAAAAAAGTAAATGAAAACACGAATTTTATAGTGGTTCGGTGAACTCTGGCCAATATCCACTCCAATAATCTTTTTATTATACTGTAGCATTACAAATATAGTTTTAGTTAGCCTTAGAAAATTAATGGAGGAAGGAAAGAAAAACAATGAAAAAGAGCCAAAAGAAGATCCCTTGCTATGAACCAGTGATCCTATATTTATAGGGGAAGACTACAAATATCAAGCTGAAAATTCGCATGCAGAAGACCGAGGCCAAACCAATTGATCCATAAAAAATAGGGCCTATCTAGGCCTTTATGAGGGATCGGCGCCAACTCCTATAGGGGGATCGTCACTGACCGGTCAAGAGGGCCACATGGGGCCCAGTGATTAGTGGTGGTGGTCCCTTTCGACTCCCTATTCGTGTTTTCGGAGTTTCTTGCCCAATCCCTTTGGTACTTATTGAGTTATGAGAGATCATCATTGAGTTTAACTGCCAATCCAAGTGATCCATAGCCATATTGATCCGATTCGATCTGTACTCCATCACATTAATCTGATCTGATCCCCTTCCAAAGGGAAGTACAAATCCATACTTAGCTATTTCGCTATTTGCTTGAACCCACTTGACTATCTTCCATAACCTTGCTTGTAACTGATCTCTAAACCTAAAAATCATCTCTTCGGGCTTCCTACCTTGATGATCATGAAATCCAATAAGCCAACTCCATGGTATCATGGCCTTACCAAAAGGCGGGATAACATGTACATAGATCATTCCTATAAAAGAATCTGGTTTGATAATTTACTCGAATGCATAACTTTACTTCTGAACTAGTATCACTCACCCGACTTCCTAGTGCAGACTCTGATCACGCTTCTTAATTAGAAACCTTCGTTCTCCTTAAATAGCCATATACTATGATAATAAACTTTTTGGTTCCATATTAAGAACCCTCACTAAGGGTTCGCCGTCAAAACTCGAGTAATAAATCCTTATTCAGAACTATGTGGGATACCTCAAGTCATGTACTTGAATCTTGGATCTAAAACTATGTGAGAAAGGAAAATGATCTACGTACAACTTACGTACTCATCTAAAAGGTCTTACAATCTAACTACTCTTTACCCTCCCAAAAAGATTTATGAAAGCATTTTATAAAAATTTCAGCTTAGGTTCAAACATTTAAATGTTACAACTTATTTATGAAACCTTTCATAAAATCATTTTACCTTATTATTTGCATAATACTCTCCTACATCCTAAGAGTATATAAAAAACATCATATTTTTAATTCTATTCAACTTATTCTATTCATATGTAGGCCCAAAATAATTTCGGGTTCTAAAATTGAGTCAACCAATACAGCTTCTTTACTCATTCGGTCTAGTAAGTAGCTAAGAAGAGTTGGATGGTGGTATCTAAACTCCATCCTAGAGTCTACTTTTCCTTAGACACCTTTAAGGTAAACATGTTTATTAGCCGACCCAATAATGTCAAATAATTTTTCACATCCTAGATGTTTAAAATCAAAAGACGTCATTTAATAAAACAAAGTTTATTAATCCTCCTTATAAAGTTTAACCCCATTAAAATTTCATTTATTAATCCACTCTTTAATCAAAATACCATATTATTTTTAAACCTTAGGAGCCAAATACTCAGGTTTTATTTCAAAAAAATAAAATTTTGAAATGATACTTTATTTTCAACCCTTAGAAAATATACATTTAGCCCAAGTAACTCAACAATGATATCAAAGAACTGGGTACCACCAAATAGTATTATATATCCCTTTACCAGGAAGGGTAATACTCAAGAGAAGTGTTTACCATCTGAACACGTCTCCTGCCCATTTTTAGTCACTTTTGAGTCAATCGAACAAGTTAATTATTAAAATACTTCTTCGTTTCAAATCCTTTTTGAAACAATACCTATATATATATATATTTCCAGCAAAAAAGTTTTAGATAAAAAATTTATCGTCCACTTGCTTTAGATTCATTCAGATTTGAACTCGTTTCGATCGTCCAATGACAAAAAGAATAATTTACTAAGTGCACTACCATATTCGCTTTAGCAAACATCTGATTGTCACTTAGAAGATTATTCTGCTCATCACAAAATAGTTCAAGGCTCATTCACTGAGCCATCTAAAGAAAAATCTTATTTTCAAATTCCCTTTCAAAATATTTATACTTTAAAATATTTTCTAGTAATGCTATTATTACCTTTTCTTCAAAAACATTTGAAATCCTTTTCAAAGACACCAGGATTTTAATTCTCCGAAAATCCATCTTATTTTAAAAATTTATTTTATAATCCTGATCTATAAAATCAACTTTTTATAGAACCATCTGAATATTTCTTTTTTAATAAACATCTTATATTATAATTAAATTTTAATTCAACATATCATCGAACGCCTTATAGTCAAACTGTGAAACTTAATTCCTAAGGTGCTCTTTTCAATGTTTCCCTAAGTTTCTACCTACCCAACCCATGTTTTAAAAAGAAAGATTGCAGATAAATCTATAAACCATAGCAAATGCTCAAGACTAGGCGAGCATGACTAATCAACAATAATGGATAATAATTGAATATTATCATTCTAACAACCTATCACACCATTAATAACTATATTAATTTCTAAAAAATATTCTTTTCATATATAAAATGTAATCTATGTAAAATTATTTCATTTACCCAATTTTAAAACAATATTGTGTCTGTTTGCCATGTTTAAGTGTTTAGAAACCCCTATCGATATAGTTGTATCTTCTGTACTGAATAGAATTCATAAACCACTCAACAGATAAATCAACACAATATAAAACATTTTTATAGCACCAACAAATACGTACTCTATATACACTCAAACTCATTCTAGGATATTACTAATCCTATTTATAATGAGTTACTCATTCTAGGGCATTGCTACCTTATCTATAATGAGTTTACCATGCCATGGTTTAGTTGTTCACTCAACCTAATCTCTGATACCACGTGTAACAAACTGCCTTTCTTACACCTAAAGATGACACTTAATACATCCTCGGTATTCATGTGCCGATCATTTAAGTGTCTCAAAGACAAGTCATTTGTGATTAAAGAAAGAAAAGAAAAAACAGAATCCCACATCGTGATGAGAAATATATAATATATACAAATCTTTACAGAAATGAAACACCTTTATCATACACACAACATCAAAGTACACTAATCAATTATCAGCCTGGATAGTTATGACAACCTGTCCTTACAATTGTTGATAAATACAGAAAAAACGAAAAAAAGGAATATCGAAAGAATATAAGGTACGTAAATATGTCTTGGAAAATCCAGCTCGTTACCTGAAAATTCTAAAGCATCCGACTAAATCTGGAAAATATGTTCAGGCTGATCTGTGCATTATAAGAAAATAACGCTCGGATCAGTCTGGTAAACTAACATGAGAAAGATCAATCAAATCAATCATATTAATTGCTACATTTGAAAACCCTTTTTTAAAATAAAAGGTATCTCATAAGACCACACCGCAAATAAAAAAAGATGGGTTTTTACCTTACAATAACCAATACATTTTATATTACAAATCCAGTGATGTTATAATAATGTCTAGGGTTTAAAGTATTTAATAATCAAGTAGCTATGGTGCGTGTACGTCACAACAATAATAAGTATACAATCGAAAATCAAAGGCGCTTATGGGAGAATGGATTCCAAGAAAAGGAAAGGTAAGGGACTACCTTTCGAAAAATAGTACACCTCTAGATAAAATGTATTATGGGCCGCAGTTACCTTTGCAACCCTACCAACACAGAACCGGCCTACTACTAGATAGTACCGAATATGTCATCACCCCGGTTGTTCCCAACCTTTATAGAGAGCTCTCATGCGCAACCAAATCCATAATATGATAATCTAGAATGGTGTTGACTCACGCTTATGGGAGCGATCCATATGGCCCAGCCGCGTCTACCCTGTTTTAAACATTTCTAGGGTGTGAGGCTCATGAGGTAATGATTTACCTTCCTATAGCAATTCCCACTTGGAATGCTAACATTTCACTCCAAGTAAAAATGCAATGCCAGCATTCATCCATACAAGTTCATTCTGAGCCTAAATGAAACCAAAGTACTACCTATACAATATCCATTTTGGAATCACTCTCAAGATTAGTAGTAAGTAGCCCTTGTACTTCAAAGTGCTCCGTCTAAGATCATCCTCAAGACGTCTTCCACTTGAATGCATATGTTGTTTCGAAGTGGTTTTCGGATAATATATTCGATCCCAGTCTCTCCGAACCAACAATTGATAATTTCTGATTGACTCATTCCTGGTTCTTTTAGAAGTAAGTGGACTATACTAGAGTCCCAAAGGGATCTCTAATACATCCCTTAAAGCTAGAGACGTTTCACACGAATGAGTTCTCCTAAGGGAACTCAAACCATATAAACATGTGAAGCTCTTATTTACTTCCTAAGTCAAAACTGGCCAAAATTTGATAGTCGGTTATTTAACTATCAAATACACAAACAACTATAATTCAAAGATTTAATTATCCATAGCAACCATTAAGCCTCAAAATAAATCTTTCATTTATTTAAATCTCTTTCCAAATTATTTTATTAAAATATTCATATACTTATCCCACTGGCATAAGTATATTCACAAAACATTTGTGAAAGATTTATTATTTCAAAATCATATCAAAAGGATCAAAGAAATGTTATTTAAATTAGAGATAAGAATAAACCCAAACACTATTTCTTTGGTGTTAAGCATGGAATGAAAGTTCCACACCATCATAATTAAGAAGGTTAGTTAAGGGAAATCCCAATCTCGAATTATTTTATAAATCCTTTTAATAAATCTCTTCCATTTATGGAAATCTCCTTTACCAAAACTCCAAATCTATTTATAAATTTTCCCTATAAATCTCCAAGTTTGTTTTATAAACTCTTTTATAAATATCAAAGCCATTTATAAACTCTTCTATAAATATCCAAAATCATTTATAAAGCTCTTTTACAAACATATCATTTATAAAACTCTTTCCCAAATTTCAAGATCTAATTTCAATTTATAAAATTCCTTTTATAAACTTCCTTATTTAAAACAAAACTTCTTTAATATACTTTAATCAATAAAGTTCCTTTGATAAATAATCAATTATTTAAAACACCTTTAAACAAACAAGTTATTATTTAAACATCTTTCATTTAATTATCTATAAATCTCATTAACAAAATAATGATTTTTTAACAATAATTTAGAAAGTAATAAATTAGTTGAAAAACACCTTTAATATAATAATTGCTTAATTACCTTTTAAATATTTTAACATGGAATAAACTTTAAACCATTATCAAAAAGGACAAAAAGAAATATTAGACTTCACAAAAATTAGGAAGAGGCTTAGTGACCACACTGGTTCATTTAATTGAGTTTAATTTATCCAAGTTATAACATGTGTATTTATATAACAAGTAGATATGTAAAGGGAATCAGCTAATAAAAATCAATCAAGGTATAGGTAAATGTCCAAGTTACCAAAATAGCAGAACTATGTTTTTATTCTGTTTACATAGATGTCAACATAATTTACTTAGTGAATTATAGCAGAACTGTGATTTATTCTACCAAACAGATGTCACATATAACTTAATTAGCAGAGGGTGTTTTATTCTACTAAACAGATGTCATTGGGTTTCATATTCAATTGAAGTTTCTTAAGGGTAGTCGAAAAAAAATCCCTTGGATTTAAAACATCCTTTTAAAAGATAGTTTGATTTAAAACAAAATCAACCTTTGAAAATAGGTGATTTAAAATCAAAAACCTTTACTCGGTAATTACAAAGAAATTAAACTCTTTATTTAATAATCATTTAACATTTAATTAATTATTAAACCATAATTAACTTTAAATAATTAAGTAATAATTATCCTTTCAAATAAGCAATTAACTATCAATTAATCTCAATTTGTAACGAACCAAATTTTTTAATGGTTTTTATAATATATTTAATTGAATTTTGTAAAATTTTAAACGATAAAATTTTGAAATAAAAATTTGATATTTGGAATACGTTTGTTTAAACATAGCAAATGGTAAATTTTCATCAGATAATTTGAAAGTTTATTTTCTAGTGTAATTCTATTTCAATTTAAATCAGTTAATATTGATAATAATCAACTATTTTCCAAACCTGAATATTTTATATAGAAGATTTGTAAATCACCTTCCGAGTGAGACATCATCCTTCGTTTCGTAAAATTTTGACTGTTATTGCTCTGTTTTTCTTATTTTCGACAGAATAGCAGCATTTTCGGTACCGATATCGACTTTTGATCGGGTGATCATACCACCGATATCTGTATACCGTTTTGATCGTCTTGTCGTGTTGATCTCCGTAGTATATTCATTTGTGTGTTTTGAACTCCGGTACACGACGGGAACAATCAAACTATATATTGTACTGGTACCAAAATTCATGACTTTTGATTCCCTTTCTTTCAAATTTTGAACCGTGTCATCCAAGCAAGATAATTGCTATAATAAATGTTGCAGCATTCAATGGTTAGCCGTTATACCTTCATCATTTCAATTTACTGTATGGTGGTGCGTTTCTCTACTTTTTCGGTCTGTTCATTTACAAAAAGAAACATATATATCCATGCGACCCAGCTGTTAATATTCTAGAATTTAATTTATTTATTATTATTTCTGTGAATTTTACTATTTATGCTCATATGGTTTAATGTGTAAGTTGGTTCGATTCCTCTGACTAGCCTATATCTTCTCTCAGCACTTGTGTTTATAAAATAATAAAATATATATCATTTATAAATTGCATTTTGAAACCTGACAGCTAGCCTATTTATACTTTCCTCTTGCCCACCTTATCATCAAAAACCACCTCCACAAGTCCCCTCCTTCTTCCTCTCCCCCTTTCTTCTTCTCTTTCGTTTGTTTTGTTTTCATCACCCTGGAATATATTCATGCAAGCTTCAGACTTGAGAAAAATTTAAAGGCAACATATCAGATTTGCTCGGCCTCCACCATGGTAGAAAACCCAAGCCGAGAAGCCCGTCTCCACCAGAAACCGATCCACCCTGCTCCTCACCGCATCACACCTCCAACAATCGCCCACTGCTCCGCCCTCCTCACTACCACACAACCGCCTTCTTCCCAGTCTCACCAAAGCCATCACCTCCCTCACCGCATAGAACTCATCTTTGTAACCGATATCTGATAGTACTTGAGGTTCATGTATGTATTCTTAAATTTATATTTGAACATAAACATATAAGAAATTGTTCCTTCTTGTATTTTTCGTGAATAGATATATGTATCTAAAACTGTTTTCAAAGTATATAATTATACTATATTTGTGTTTCAAATGTTTAAATTATATGATATGTTATATTATAATGGATTTTGGTATTGATATATGTGTAAAATATAAGTCTTATATATATTAGTTATACATACTGTCAGGTTTAGTCTATATATTATATATATAGTTTGCATATACTAAATAAGTTTATATTATCCATGAGTAATTTATATGTGTAATATAAATTTTACTTAGAGTATTTATATTAAAGGGTTATAATACATGTCTGTTAGGGTATATGAGCTTTATATCAGCAACTTATATATGTTTATAAGGTTTCATTTTGTTTTTTTAAAGTGTTTTAATATATGTTATGTATATTAATATTAGTATAGTGGACTGTGTATATATTTTATAAAGTTTTGTTATGGTTATACATATAGAATCTAGTATGTAATATGTAGATAATCTGTGTTAAGTCCATACATGTATATACGTGTAAGTTATATGCTTTATAATATGTTTTAAAAGGTTTATTTTATATATCTATGCGGCTGTATATAATCTATTATTTTCGTTCGCCTAACATAAGTTATATATATATTTAATATTCGCTACATTTATGTTAAGATGTATAATGTTCTGTATGAGTTTATATTTATGTTATATATATCCATTCATATAAATTAATTTTATAGTATATATGTAACGACCCGCTATTTTGGACCATTCAAATCGACAATAAATCCACACATGTCTGACTTGAATAATTCAAAATATCAGATTGTTAATTTAATTTGGCAAAACTTAGCATATGCAGTAAATAAATCAATCACAGAATCACAGATACAGAGTAATACAATAATATGCAGCGGAATAGATAAAATAGTAGTTCATGAAGCTACTATATAAACATCAGAGTTAAAAATAAAATACAACAGACTATCTCAGATGCAATGAAGTCTCCAATCCAAACAGATGACTTCTGTGAACGAATCAACTGGAAAGCTGGAAGCTGAATCAAAAGTTGGATCTCCAAAGGAAGCTCCAAACTCCAAGGATGAGTCTCAAATGCTGTATCACTCAGTCTGACCCGAGCGTAAAGCAAAACACAAAACACTCGAGTCAGGATTAACATTCTTATATAAATAAATCCAACTCAAGTGAAATATCAACTGAAATACAAGTAACTTAAAGGATGTTTGGGATAACCATCCTCTAAGGATCTGTAGAACTTTCTACAAGGTGGGAATATACACTATGACACCGTGGCCATTTTAAATTTATTTACTTCAACCCAAATATCATTTCATTTCAAATATATCTATTTTCCAAAATAGTATATATATATATATAATGATTTAAAAAGTAAAGTATTTAATTCCCTCAAGTCTAGCAAATCGATTCAAACCAACTTCAAATTCCAAATTCAAATTTATTCAAAGTTCAATTCATCAATTTAATTCAGTTCTAAATATACCATTTATTTTTCAATATATTTCAAAGCTTTAATACTCAACATTTCCAAAGTTAGATTTAACAGTTTCATATAGCTCTTGATTTAACTTCATTATTATTTAATCAGGGAATATTCACTTAATAAACTCAATATCATCTAACTAGCCTTACATTTCATTTTTACTAAATATTTTCTTAAATTTATTTAAGCAAGAATTATTCATTAAATTATTTAAATAAAACCCAAGTAATAAATCATATCTTAAATCTCAATTTTCAATAAGTTTCAAATTGGTTTAATTAATAAATTATCTTTCCAACCTTAACTTATTCAAATTATTACCAGAATCTATTTTGAGAATATAATTTTTATACTTATACATCTCATAAGTATTAAATCCATCCTAATTTAAATTAAATAATCTAAGGCTCAACATTTATTAAAACCATATATTTCTTTCCAAAACCATAAAATTCATTTTCAAAATATTTTATATATGGACCAACGGTGTCTGTATATATACATCATATGGTTAAGTGATACGGATATTTATCATTTCAATCCGAAATTTAAATATATACGGGTAGATATCATTTCGACCCGTAATCCCAATTTCAATTCAAATGAAAATCGCTTGGGTTTATCATTTCAACCCATAACGAAATTCTCCTATTCTAATGTCCGTTCGGGTATGTATCATTTCAACCCATAGTGAATTCTAAACTACAGGGAACTTGCAGAGTGATAACAGATACAAAAAAAATATAACAGCAGGCATATATCATCAGTATAAATAACAGATACGGGTGTCAGATGTCACAGGTGAACAGATATAAATAATAGTAATAACAGGCATATAATACTAGATACTGGTGTCAGATGTCACAGGTGAACAGCTATGGATAATAGCATATATAACAATGTAAATAACTACAGCAACATATTTCAATTGTCGTTTCAATTGAAATCAAATTTAATAAATAAAAGAACGTTAATCGTGAGTGATTGCTCACCTTTCGAGGCTAGAGAGTTTGACAACAGAACAAGCTACGAATTCCAAAGCAAAGTGAGATTGGCACGAATTTGATGATCAAAGCTGATAAAAAGAGGAATTGATAAACGAATTAGAACCATCCTAATATAATAGAAATGAAGAGTAGTTTATTATTGTTATTTTATTACTTTCTTTCAAAACAAACACTTAAATTAAGACAAGCATTTAAACAAAAAAAATCTACGAATACTTGACAATCAATATAACTTTTAAAACGTACACATATGAGAAATCAAAATCTATATCCCCAAAATTCAAAATACATATATACAATATAATGTAAAATCTGTAAGCATTTTTAAATCAAAGTACCGATATAAGACATATATAATATATTTTAAAATCCAACTTTATATATCTAACTGTAAACAAATCTTATGAACTCATATATACTTCCTTTATGCACAGAATATCTACTACTTTATAAATACTAAAACTAACATATATGTAAAATCTATATACTTATGGAACATGTCAACATAACAGAGCTTTAAAACTTTTATATCTTATACCCTTTAACATATTACAAAATACTATATAACACTACTATATATATATATATATGAGGCAACAAAGAGGCTACAGAAATATAACTATGGGTACTGCTTTATATTATAGATTTATTTTATAAATAGATATATATAATCAATATACAGCAGATCGAGTATATATACATATATACTTATTTATATAACACGTATTACATATACAGCAGACTTTAAAACTTGCATGACTACAGAACGGCATAAATAAATACTGTAACGTATAAACTAATACATATATAGAGATATATATAATTTAAATTTATACTTGTATATAGTTTACAAACATCATATATAAACAAATATATATATTAACTTACAAGCTCTACAGATTGTATGCTAACAAATAATGTATATAACTTATATATATGTTAACCAAAATTTGCGCATGCTTGAATAGATATATGAAACTGCAAATGAAAGGAATTTATATACAACAAACAAATAAAATTATGAATTGACATAGATAATTAAAAATATACAAAATATATCTATGAAACACATACATGAGCTAGCCAGCATGCACATTGGCTCGGCCACATGTTGCATGAGTTCGGCCACCATGATTGCATAGGCTCGGTCAACATGACAAAGGTTCAACCATGATGTGGTCTGGGCTAGGCAAGACAAGGTGATGGTGATGATAAGAAGGCTCGGCTAGGTGGGTTTGGGTTCAAGGCAAAGCAATGGAAGTGGTGATGTCATGAGGTGGTTTGGCCTGGAGATGATGACGAGGAGGAGTGGTGATGATGATGGTTTCAGCCTTGGTTAGATTTGGTGGTGAGGAGAGTTCGGCTATGGCTGGTCAAAGGCATGGTCTTGGTGATGGTCAGGAAGCGATCGGCTATGGCTGATGTTGTGGAGGAGCAAAGCTCGGCATGACAGGTATGGGTTCATGGAAAGGCAATGGAAGGTCACGACCTTGATATGGTGGAGGTGCGGCAAGGTTGGTGGCCGAACATAAAGAAGAAAGTAGAAACATTTGAGAAAAATGGGAAAAGAAGAAATATTTACTGTGTAAATCCTTTTGTAGAAGAAGAATGAAAAGGGGAGGTGAGAATGAATGGAGAGAAGTCAGGCAAATAGAAAGATGAACGCAGGAGATTTGGAATTAGAGATGTAAGAATGAAGAGATGGCTTTTCAAATAGTAATGGTGAGAATTAAAGCAGAGAGATGGAAAGGTGAGAGAATATAAATAGATGTAATAATGACAACAGCCATACGTTGATTCAGAAAGAGAAAAAAAAATGAGCTGTCAAGATAAATGCATTACGTACGTTACCTATATTTTGGGACATAACTACAAATGAATAAATTAAAGTGATGGACAAATAACAGCCGGCCATTGAATCGACAATAGTTGCTAAAGCAATTAATACTTGATTGCTTGGACAGCTCGTTTCAAATTTTGAAAAGGCACAGGAAGTAACGGTTGAAATTTATGGTACCGATACGACGAACAGTTTATTATATCTATCGCGTACCGGACCTCAAAATACAGAAATAAATATACCGTAGAGATCAGCACGACGAGACGATCAAAACGGCATGCAGATATTAGTGGTATGACCATCCTATCAAAAGTCGATAATCGGTACCGAAAAATGCTGCTATTTCGTACGGGAAAATCCAAACGGAGCTAGAAACGTCAGAATTTCGTGAAACGAATTTCGCAGTCTGATTCAGAATGCTCTGAATAAATTTTCTCCTGTTGACATATTTTGGTTTCGGAAAACTTTTAAATTCACTGTTATTAACCGGTTTAAATTGAAATAAAATTTCACAGGAAAATAAACTTCAATATTATCAGATGAAAATTTACCAGTTACTATATTAAAATAGACGTATCCCAAATAATAAATTTTTAATTTCAAATTTTATTGTTTAAAATTTCACAAATTTCCAGTTAAATATTTTTTTTTAAAACCATTAAGTTTTACGGGTCGTTACACTCTCCCCCACTCAAAACTTTTCGTCCCCGAAAAGAAGGAGGTAGAAGAATAGAAACAACCAGACAGAAAAGATTAAAAGACAAGGATAACCAATTAATTTAAACTGTATAAATTTTACTTGAAATATTCATTTGAAAACTTCATTTGCAAATCAATTATTTTTAATAATTTAATACTTTTCAAAACCCATTTGTAAAATTTCTTTCTTCCTTTTTAAATACCATCTATATGTTTAAATAACACCTTTATAAATATACGGAAACTATTTGAAAATAGTTATTTACATTATTACTTATATTTACAAAAGAGGCTATTGGAAAACATTAAATCCATAATTCATAAAGTTATTAATCTATCTTAAGATATTTTTCAATTATTATTAATAAATCAATAATCATTTACTTTAAATATGTTTTATTTGATTAATAACTTCTAAATATTTAACACTAATAATTTACTATTAAACCATATAGTATATAAATAAACAATACTTAAAAAAGATATAGTCAACAAGGAGAAGAAGGAGGATTTCGAAAAGTAGAATATAGGTGAATAAATAAAGCTGAGCAGATAAGGTAGATTCAAGGAATAGTATCGGGCACGAATAATTAATTTAGAACCATAAGGGTTTTGATTCCAAATATTGATACAAAATTTTCTTTGTTAGAAATACTTTTATTATAAAATACCATTATATCAAAACAAATTTCTTTCAAAAGTACTTTTATAACCCGATGTTTCAACAAGTTTATCCTCGTTCCTGTAGACTCTGGCAGTGCGTTGATCAGGCGCAAAGCTAGAATTCTCCAGGTACTTAGTAGACTTGTTTCAACACCTAGTGAAAATACTGGAAAACTTTTAAAAACAGATATGGAAAGTACAATCCAAACAAAACAAAACGAATCAAATCATGGATCGCAGATACACAATGGTTACGCCTGGGTCCCCCAGGAAACATCTGTACCTTTTAAGCATTCACTGCCTTGCGAATTTCGCCATGCAACAAAACGGTGGACCGCAGGATACATAAAAATGGTTACGCCTGGATCCCCCAGGAAACATCCATACCCCGTAAGCAATCTCTGCCTTGCGGATTACGCCACTAACACGACCATAGATCGCAGATACACAATGGTTACGCCTGGATCCCCCAGGAAACATCCGTACCTTTTAAGCAATCACTGCCTTACGAATTACGCTATGCAGTCGAGTTCGTAAGACCATGGGTAACGCCATGGAATTCGAAGGACACTCGAGTATCATATCCGGAAAACCAAAATCAGAGAGAATAATATCGATAGAATGAATCCAAGATGTGGCCACAAATCGGATATCAAGCAGAAGGCACTTTCCATATCTTTACTTCGAAAATATGTATCATATAGTACCTTTTCAAATTACTTTCAAATATCGTACTTATATAAAATCCATTATATATAAGATTTAATTTTCAAATCAAATACTTTCCAAAATCAATAGTATATCAAATCATACTTATATAGACTTCAATTATATAAGATTTCACTTTCAAATTGAGTACCTTTTCAAATCTATAGTTTTCGAATCACTTTCATACTCATACAAATCAATTTTATATAAGTTCGACAACTCCCAAATCAAGTTTTTAGTAACATAAGGTTCTCAAATTTCAATTTGTTCCAATATTAGTTCAATTTCAAAATCATATACAATTTCACCAAATTATTTCTTCTCAAATTAAATATCTTTAGTTTCAAAGTTTCCAAAATAATAGATTTAGAAAATAAATCCAAATTTCCAAATCAATATAATTCAAGTCAACCAATTCATTACCAAAATCAAATGTTTTCAAAATCATCTTATACTTACGTAAGGTCTATCTTATATAAGGATCAAAATTTTCAAAATAAATATCGCTGTATGAAGAGCCATATGGGATTGAATATCTTTGCTTTTATGGGTTATATATATTCGTAATTTAAATTGGAAATTTTCTTTTAGTAAGCAAAGATATTCTAACTCGACAGCTTTCAATTTCAGCGTCAATGATATTAGGATATAAGGTGTACATACGTCATCGTTTCGCAAAATTACATTTGATCGCTCGCTCGATCACACAAGTTCGCTTTCGAACTAGTATTGTCCATTCGATTTCCCTAATGAGGACTTCGATATGGTTTCTCGACTAGAAGCCATCAGTCTCCTTGCATAGCCATATACTATGATAGAGAATTCTAGAATCAAGCCCAAAATCCATATCAAATATTCGCCATCAAGAATCGAATGAAAAATCCTAACACGAAATGGTGTAATTCACCTCGAACTTGTGTACTCAAACTTGGATCAAATTAATTATGCGAATAAAACAGCATACGTACAACTTATATATTTATTCCAACTTGTTAAATATATAGTTTCATAAAGATGTTACTAAGTTAAAACATTTAAGCTAAATTTTATTCAAAATATATTGAAGACGAAATTCTTTTCAAAACATTTCAAATCTCAATTTCATATTAGAAAAATTTAAAATTTGCCTTATTCATATACTTAACAAAACAGTTTCAACTTATTTAAATCATATTACTTCATACTTAAACATTCAAAACAAATTTATATACTTTATCAAATAATTCATACTTTCAAAAATTTTAGCTTTGAAAAGTTAACCTTGATTTGGAAGTGCTCGAACCTTCGAAATAGTTGAAGAAATCATTTTCAAATTCAAGGGTTGGAAATCAACCAATCAGTAAATCAATTTCAAAAGATAGGTTTCAAATCCGAAACTAAAGGACTGAACACCGGCTTACTTCAAATCATTTCAAATATATATACATATATCTTTCGAATATCAAATATTACTTCGGAATTTGAAAATCAAAACTGGTTTCACAAAATCACTCGCATAGCAATGCTACTAAAGTGGCCTCTCCCCCACTATGAAACTCGAAAATCAACGTCGATGATGCGTGCACTCATCACCGAAATTATTTTCCAGCGACATAAGTGAGTTCTGGACTTCTATTTTCTCAAACTTCTTTTGAAATTTCTTCGAAATTATTCGAAACTCATTAAAATCATTTGAAACATTTCTTATTCGGAAGAATACCTTTAAATCATATTATTATTATATATTTCAAAATCTTAAAACCAATTTCAACATACCGGAGTTCAATTCTCGAATTTAAAATTTAAAATCCTTTAGTTATAAACCATTTTTATATAAATCAATTTCTTATATAATTTTTCAAAATTACAAATCCTTTCAAAACCTCAAATTCTTATTTTAAAAGGGTTTATAATCTTTATCGGAAACATTTAACTTTTATATATAGAATATAATAATTTCGATATATAAAACAATTTCTAAAATATAAACAAGCCTGATTTTTTTCAAAGGATGGTTCAAGAATGGATTTCAAAACAAAGATAGAAATTCAACTTAGAGGGACTCTAATCAAATATGATTCTGATTCGAAAATAAGTTCGAACGAAAATGAGATAATTAAATTTCAAAATAGAAGATGAATATACTTATATAAATCGCGGGCGACCTTAACCGGATCAACCGTGACTTCAAGAACAGATCGATGCAGAATTCCAAGAAAAATCAACATTCGATCGCAAGAGATAGCGGCATCTAAACCAAAGATATAGAAATCTCCGGTGAATCAATGCCAATTGTGAAGAAGTTTCACCCCTTCACAAATCATTCAAAGATTGGTGGGATCCTATTCTTATAGAGATCCTTCGAAGTGGAGTTATGGGATACTCCAGAATCAAAAGAATACCAATAGAGAGAGACAAGAATGAATTTTGGAACCGTAGGGAACGTTCCAAAGTTCAAAGGAAATCGAGTCAAAAGGAAGAGGTTAAACTCAGACGTAAGTGATTCTGTAAATAAATTTACAATATATGCTAAGTTTCGCCTAGAACCTTGCTCTGATACCAACTGTAACGACCCGCTATTTTGGACCATTCAAATCGACAATAAATCCACACATGTCTGACTTGAATAATTCAAAATATCAGATTGTTAATTTAATTTGGCAAAACTCAGCATATGCAGTAAATAAATCAATCACAGAATCACAGATACAGAGTAATACAATAATATGCAGCGGAATAGATAAAATAGTAGTTCATGAAGCTACTATATAAACATCAGAGTTAAAAATAAAATACAACAGACTATCTCAGATGCAATGAAGTCTCCAATCCAAACAGATGACTTCTGTGAACGAATCAACTGGAAAGCTGGAAGCTGAATCAAAAGTTGGATCTCCAAAGGAAGCTCCAAACTCCAAGGATGAGTCTCAAATGCTGTATCACTCAGTCTGACCCGAGCGTAAAGCAAAACACAAAACACTCGAGTCAGGATTAACATTCTTATATAAATAAATCCAACTCAAGTGAAATATCAACTGAAATACAAGTAACTTAAAGGATGTTTGGGATAACCATCCTCTAAGGATCTGTAGAACTTTCTACAAGGTGGGAATATACACTATGACACCGTGGCCATTTTAAATTTATTTACTTCAACCCAAATATCATTTCATTTCAAATATATCTATTTTCCAAAATAGTATATATATATATAATGATTTAAAAAGTAAAGTATTTAATTCCCTCAAGTCTAGCAAATCGATTCAAACCAACTTCAAATTCCAAATTCAAATTTATTCAAAGTTCAATTCATCAATTTAATTCAGTTCTAAATATACCATTTATTTTTCAATATATTTCAAAGCTTTAATACTCAACATTTCCAAAGTTAGATTTAACAGTTTCATATAGCTCTTGATTTAACTTCATTATTATTTAATCAGGGAATATTCACTTAATAAACTCAATATCATCTAACTAGCCTTACATTTCATTTTTACTAAATATTTTCTTAAATTTATTTAAGCAAGAATTATTCATTAAATTATTTAAATAAAACCCAAGTTATAAATCATATCTTAAATCTCAATTTTCAATAAGTTTCAAATTGGTTTAATTAATAAATTATCTTTCCAACCTTAACTTATTCAAATTATTACCAGAATCTATTTTGAGAATATAATTTTTATACTTATACATCTCATAAGTATTAAATCCATCCTAATTTAAATTAAATAATCTAAGGCTCAACATTTATTAAAACCATATATTTCTTTCCAAAACCATAAAATTCATTTTCAAAATATTTTATATATGGACCAACGGTGTCTGTATATATACATCATATGGTTAAGTGATACGGATATTTATCATTTCAATCCGAAATTTAAATATATACGGGTAGATATCATTTCGACCCGTAATCCCAATTTCAATTCAAATGAAAATCGCTTGGGTTTATCATTTCAACCCATAACGAAATTCTCCTATTCTAATGTCCGTTCGGGTATGTATCATTTCAACCCATAGTGAATTCTAAACTACAGGGAACTTGCAGAGTGATAACAGATACAAAAAAAAATATAACAGCAGGCATATATCATCAGTATAAATAACAGATACGGGTGTCAGATGTCACAGGTGAACAGATATAAATAATAGTAATAACAGGCATATAATACTAGATACTGGTGTCAGATGTCACAGGTGAACAGCTATGGATAATAGCATATATAACAATGTAAATAACTACAGCAACATATTTCAATTGTCGTTTCAATTGAAATCAAATTTAATAAATAAAAGAACGTTAATCGTGAGTGATTGCTCACCTTTCGAGGCTAGAGAGTTTGACAACAGAACAAGCTACGAATTCCAAAGCAAAGTGAGATTGGCACGAATTTGATGATCAAAGCTGATAAAAAGAGGAATTGATAAACGAATTAGAACCATCCTAATATAATAGAAATGAAGAGTAGTTTATTATTGTTATTTTATTACTTTCTTTCAAAACAAACACTTAAATTAAGACAAGCATTTAAACAAAAAAAATCTACGAATACTTGACAATCAATATAACTTTTAAAACGTACACATATGAGAAATCAAAATCTATATCCCCAAAATTCAAAATACATATATACAATATAATGTAAAATCTGTAAGCATTTTTAAATCAAAGTACCGATATAAGACATATATAATATATTTTAAAATCCAACTTTATATATCTAACTGTAAACAAATCTTATGAACTCATATATACTTCCTTTATGCACAGAATATCTACTACTTTATAAATACTAAAACTAACATATATGTAAAATCTATATACTTATGGAACATGTCAACATAACAGAGCTTTAAAACTTTTATATCTTATACCCTTTAACATATTACAAAATACTATATAACACTACTATATATATATATATGAGGCAACAAAGAGGCTACAGAAATATAACTATGGGTACTGCTTTATATTATAGATTTATTTTATAAATAGATATATATAATCAATATACAGCAGATCGAGTATATATACATATATACTTATTTATATAACACGTATTACATATACAGCAGACTTTAAAACTTGCATGACTACAGAACGGCATAAATAAATACTGTAACGTATAAACTAATACATATATAGAGATATATATAATTTAAATTTATACTTGTATATAGTTTACAAACATCATATATAAACAAATATATATATTAACTTACAAGCTCTACAGATTGTATGCTAACAAATAATGTATATAACTTATATATATGTTAACCAAAATTTGCGCATGCTTGAATAGATATATGAAACTGCAAATGAAAGGAATTTATATACAACAAACAAATAAAATTATGAATTGACATAGATAATTAAAAATATACAAAATATATCTATGAAACACATACATGAGCTAGCCAGCATGCACATTGGCTCGGCCACATGTTGCATGAGTTCGGTCACCATGATTGCATAGGCTCGGTCAACATGACAAAGGTTCAACCATGATGTGGTCTGGGCTAGGCAAGACAAGGTGATGGTGATGATAAGAAGGCTCGGCTAGGTGGGTTTGGGTTTAAGGCAAAGCAATGGAAGTGGTGATGTCATGAGGTGGTTTGGCCTGGAGATGATGACGAGGAGGAGTGGTGATGATGATGGTTTCAGCCTTGGTTAGATTTGGTGGTGAGGAGAGTTCGGCTATGGCTGGTCAAAGGCATGGTCTTGGTGATGGTCAGGAAGCGATCGGCTATGGCTGATGTTGTGGAGGAGCAAAGCTCGGCATGACAGGTATGGGTTCATGGAAAGGCAATGGAAGGTCACGACCTTGATATGGTGGAGGTGCGGCAAGGTTGGTGGCCGAACATAAAGAAGAAAGTAGAAACATTTGAGAAAAATGGGAAAAGAAGAAATATTTACTGTGTAAATCCTTTTGTAGAAGAAGAATGAAAAGGGGAGGTGAGAATGAATGGAGAGAAGTCAGGCAAATAGAAAGATGAACGCAGGAGATTTGGAATTAGAGATGTAAGAATGAAGAGATGGCTTTTCAAATAGTAATGGTGAGAATTAAAGCAGAGAGATGGAAAGGTGAGAGAATATAAATAGATGTAATAATGACAACAGCCATACGTTGATTCAGAAAGAGAAAAAAAAAAGAGCTGTCAAGATAAATGCATTACGTACGTTACCTATATTTTGGGACATAACTACAAATGAATAAATTAAAGTGATGGACAAATAACAGCCGGCCATTGAATCGACAATAGTTGCTAAAGCAATTAATACTTGATTGCTTGGACAGCTCGTTTCAAATTTTGAAAAGGCACAGGAAGTAACGGTTGAAATTTATGGTACCGATACGACGAACAGTTTATTATATCTATCGCGTACCGGACCTCAAAATACAGAAATAAATATACCGTAGAGATCAGCACGACGAGACGATCAAAACGGCATGCAGATATTAGTGGTATGACCATCCTATCAAAAGTCGATAATCGGTACCGAAAAATGCTGCTATTTCGTACGGGAAAATCCAAACGGAGCTAGAAACGTCAGAATTTCGTGAAACGAATTTCGCAGTCTGATTCAGAATGCTCTGAATAAATTTTCTCCTGTTGACATATTTTGGTTTCGGAAAACTTTTAAATTCACTGTTATTAACCGGTTTAAATTGAAATAAAATTTCACAGGAAAATAAACTTCAATATTATCAGATGAAAATTTACCAGTTACTATATTAAAATAGACGTATCCCAAATAATAAATTTTTAATTTCAAATTTTATTGTTTAAAATTTCACAAATTTCCAGTTAAATATATTTTTTTAAAACCATTAAGTTTTACGGGTCGTTACAATATATAATTTTGTTGTTAAATATATATACACATCTTATTAGATATAATATTGTTTATATTAAATATATACGCTACTTTATATTTTATATGTTGTTTTGTAACTGACTTTAGTCAGTTTCTATCTTGCTTTGGTTTTGAATGGTAGGAATTATATATTAGTCTATATATTTATCTACTTATATAAGTATTGAATATAAATATATATATATATAGTATATATATGTTTGATTTTTCTATGTGTCTTTTAATTTGAAATAATGTATTTTGAAATAAATATATCTTTAAAATTTAATATGTGTTGAATATAGGAAATGTATATAGTCATATAGGTCCACTTATACCATTTATCATCATCGATCTGTTCTGACTTGATTTTGTCAATCCCTATTTATCAGCTTTGATCGTCAAATCGTGTCCATCTAGCTTTGCTTTGGAATTCATGCTTGCATTCCGTAACTCGATTTCATTATCTATCCATCTAGCCTCGAAAGGTGAGCAACCACTCACGATTAACGTTCTTATATTTATTAAATTTGATTTCAATTGAAACGACAATTGAAATATGCTGCTGTTAGATATTTACATTGCTATATATATGCCATTATCTGTATCTGTTCACTTGTGACATCTGACACCATTATCTGTTATTTATATTTATGATAAATGCTTGTTATGTTATTATCATATCTGTTATCACTCTGCAAGTTCCCTGTTAGTATAGAATTCACTATGGGTTGAAATGAGACATACCCGAACGATCTTGTAGAATATGAGAAAATCGTTATGGATTGAAATGATAGACCCAAGCCATTTTCATTGAATTGAATTTGGGATTGTGGGTCGAAATGATATCTACCCATATATATATTAAATTACGGATTGAAATGATAAATATCTGTATCACTGACCATAGATAGGAAATTATATACAGACACTGTTGGTCCATATATAAATATTTTGAAAATAAATTCTATGGTTTTGGAAAGAAATTGTAACGACCCGAAAATTTCAACTGTTTTAATAACGTAATTAGTTGAAATTTTGTGAAATTTTAAACGATAAAATTTTGAAATAAAAATTTAATATTTGGAATACGTCTAGTTAAACATAGCAACCGGTAAATTTTCGTCCGAAAATATGAAAGTTTATTTCGCGTGTAATTTCACTTCAATTTAATCAGTTAAAAAGCGTTGAAATAAAATGTTTTCAAAACCAAAATATTTTTCAAAATTCGAACATCTTTGGCTCCGTCGATCTTATTTTTTCAGCGTTTTCTTGCATTGTCAGCTATTAGAAAATTCGAATTTTATAATTCAATCGTACAGCTGATATCTGTATACCATTTTGATCGGCTCATTGTGCTGATCGCCACAGTATATTCATCGTTGTGTTTCGGCTTCCGGTACTGAGCGAAATCAATAAAACGATTCCGTATCGATACCCGTTTTAAAATCTTTTGGTTTGCATCTATCCTTTCATCTACTTATCTGTTCAAATCTAACAGCTTTTTACATTTAATACTTCTCGAATTCAACGGATAAATTTTGGTTATTTCAATATATTCTCTACTTCCCAAAAATCTTATCTCTTCACCTTTCATCTGGCCTGCTCATTTTGTATTCCTTCTGGCTTCTCCCTCTTCTCCATTTTCTATATACTTCTCTTACGTTCTTTACACAAAAAAAAATATTTTGAAGATGTATTTCTTGAAAACCTGCTCTTGCATTCTCACGTTCGTGAACCCGCTTCTACCTTCGTGTGCCAACTCAAGCATTTTCCTGCATTCTCCTTCCGCTCGCCTCTCTCTGGCCCCAAACCCACCTCCGCCATTCACCCAGGTCTCCACCACCCCTTAGACCAACCACCACCAAGCGAGCCCACTTCCCGTAGCCCACCGCTAGCAACCCCGTCCTCACCTCGCTACCGAGCATCGCCATCCACACGTTCACCGCTCCATTTCTTCCACTTCCCCTCAACGCGTGTGACACCTCCACTCTCGGCCTCCACCTTGCTTGGTCATTCCTCCATCCGCCTTCCACTTCATCATTGCCTACCGAACATCATCTCCAGCCACCGTCTCTTCCGAGTCACCCGCCTTTCTCCTCTCCTTCCTTTGGCCTTCACCCGCAGGTGCTTAGAACCCTTTGCCTATTCTTCCTCCTCTTCGTGTTTATATATGGTACGCATAGTTTTCTGTTTCGTTTACATTTATATGTATTGTTAGCTGTATATTATCTATATATATTTATCTATATAACTTATGGTTGTATATATATAAGTAAAATAAGATATTTGTAAGATAAGTATGATAGTTTACATACAACTGTGTATATGTTGTTCGTATATAAGACTGTTTTAAGAATGTGTACATGATGTTTTCATATTTTATAATGTAGTAATATAGCCTGTTATATGAACCGGTTTATATATATTAGCTCTTATATATTAGTTATATAGTTTACAGAGAGATTGTTCATTTCAGCATATTTATCTTATAACATTTGGTATAGATATATAATAAACTTATGTACATCCCGAGAGTTTCGTATGGAGTCATATATATTAGTTTATATATGTATATTTCAATTGGTTTAAAACATACAAGTAAAAGGGTTAGTTAAGTTATATATGTTTAAATCTGTTGTTATATTTTGTTGGTATAGTTTATGTTGATATAGGTTTGCATTGTGTAAATAACTGTGCATATAAGTTTGTTTATATGTATAAAAAAATGGTTTCGTATATTATAAAGTAAATTTGGTATTGAGTAAAGTAAGTTTTGTTTTGAGTTGTACAGTGTTTATACATATATAGTTAACTGTAATAATGGCTATACAGATTATACAGCTATGTTATAAAAGTTTTTCTCTCTGTAATGATTTCGGGTACCTAATTTTATTAAGTGTTTTAGTTCGTATTTTTTTTAGAAATGTATATTAGTTAAAGAGTTTTTTTTTTCATCTATATAGTCAGTGCGTGTATATCTTAAATATATATTATTACATTTCATATAGTTACTGTATTCGTTATGTGGTCAAACTATGCACATTTAGTTATGCGCATATGCACTTAAGTGGCACTTGTATATTTTATATCCTATTACCTTAAAAGTATAGTGGTACGAAGAAAAATACGAGAGTATGGGGTTAGTTTACATAATTTTAAACTATATCAGTGCGTGAGTTTATATGGATGTCTTGTATTTAAGTAAGCTATAGGTTAAAAGTCTCGACTATATATTTTCCTACTATTATATACATTTTTTTAAATATTTATTTCAAAATATATAATGTATATATGTTGATTTATATGACTATTTTAGTTTAAAACTATGACTTGTGAAAGCGTGTATATATATATATGTATATAATTTTAACGGGCTTCAAAATTTATATTGGTTAAGAAGATAATATATTAGAATAGTATATATTCTTTTCGGTCTACATCAAGCAATTTTTGATCTATTGTCATCAATTTCTATTTATCAGCCTTGTCCGTCCAATTCGTGCCAACCATGTTCGTTTTGAGATTTGAGCTTGGATTCGTAACTCAACTTCATTGAAATATCTCTAGCCTCGAAAGGTGAGCACTCACGATTAACGTTCTTTTATTTATTAAATTTGATTTCAATTGAAACGACAATTGAAATATTGCTGCTGTTTGATATTTACACTGTTATTACCTGTATCAGTTCACCTGTGACATCTGACACCATTATCTGTTAATTATTTATGCGATGATAATACAGTTTGGCTGATAATTGATTGATTGTTGGTGTTTATATTGGACGTTAAATTGTTAATGTTAAAATGATAAACAGTATGAAATTGAACTTGATATAGAATAATTAAATGTAAATTTGATTAACTGACATTTGTATAATATGACCCCTTTTACTGTTTAATTTATTGACACGTAGGATTTGTTTAATTACACTTTGAACCACTGAATGTATGTTGTTAAATTGATGATGTATGAAATTGTAAATAGATGACAAGTGAAAAACCATAATGTAAAAATCTTTAATCTACATGAAATGATAGTGTAGATTCTAGAAATAATTATATTAATTCGTACAAATAACAATGCGAATTAATACGGTTATTTCAGGATTATTTGAATTGATTATTGGATTGATATTGATTGTTGTTATTGTTTGTTTATTTACTTTGACACCATCCCAGTTATCACACTGCAAGTTCCCTTTGTATGTTTTGATTTTGAATTGAATTGGAATCGGGTTGAAATGATAAATACCCAAATTGAACTTTGACCTAGGATAGGAAATTAAATAAAACCCGATTGGTCAATAATTTGATTTAAACAAAACGAAGATTTTATTTAAATAAATAATACGGTTTTGAAATGAAATTGAATTTGAAATTTTATTGAAAGGAAAATGTTTAATTTGAGAAATGATTGAATTAAGTTGAAATGATTTAATAATTAAGTTTGAAATTATAATTGAGTTGAAATTATTAAACTTTGAAATTATTTAATAATTAAGTTTGAATTATTTAATAATTAAATAAGATTGAATTATTTAATGATTAAATTGGATTGAAATTCTTTAATAAGAAAAATTGAACTTTTGAATAAGTGGATTTTACTTCGTAAATAATTGAAATTGAGTTTCTCTATTAATTAAGTTTTTTGGAAAATTATTTAAGAAAGTAAATAAGTGAAATTGAATTTCTTTAACAAGAAATGAAAATGTGATATTTTTGGAATCAATGTAAGACTTGTAATTGGAAGAATTGATTTGACGAATTTAATTTAATTCAAAATTGTAAGTTTTGTTTTAATGAAGTTGAACTTAAGAAATTGGTTTAATGAATTGGAAATTTAATAGAAATTGTTTTGAATGATAAAGTAACTTAACGAATATTGAATGAAATCGATAAATGAGTTTAAATTGATTTGAATGTTAAATTAAATTAATTTAAACAATTTCGGAATGAAACTTATATACGAATTTGAATCGATATTTGGATTGTTTTAAATAAAGAATTGAAATTGTATTATGAGATTTTGAAATGGTAATTTGGAAGTTTTGAAACGAAAATTTTGGAAATTGATTTCGAAAGACAAATGAAATGTTGATTTACGAATTGAAATTGAAATTGAAATTGATTTGGTTTTGAAATAAATAAACGACCAATCGGTGAAATAATTACGAAAGTTATTAAAGAGACCGGAATTCGGTTATGGATATACTCTCTATCTAAACCGAAAACCACTTTAATAACTATACGCGGAGTGATGATCCAGAATGAAGTGGTTGGAATGGTGTCGTGTTGACTGAAGAAAGAGAACGATAATGGATAGCCTTGACACTTGTGTCAAATTGGAAATGACTAAAACAGGAGCTGTGCCGGGCCAATGGAGGATTGATACCTCAAGTGGACACACTTCTTCGAACTACTTATACTTGTTGTCGATTGGTGCACCCTTGATTTTGGGAGTGTTGTTTCACGGTGTTGCGGGCGCTGCGGCGTTGCGTTCTCACCAGCCCGGATCAGGCGAATGGTAGTATCACTACCTTGGGTATAGCCTCATGTGCCTTGTCATACTTGTATTCCATTTATGCGCGACCACTACGATTTTGATTTGTACCTTTAGTATATGGATTGCCCTCTGGTGACTTCCGGTTTTGGGGAAACTACGGTCTTGTATATGCTTTTGGGAATAAAAATGTGTTAAGGGTGGAATGGGCCATGACTTAACGCTATTTTGATATCTTATTATTACTGATAGACATTATCTACTTAGCGTATATTACTACCTAGTAGATAGTTTAACGGATCCTTAAAGGATGGTTATTCCAAACATCCTTTGAGTTACTTGTATTTCAATTGCTATTTCACTTGAGTTGGATTTATTAATATAAGAATGTTAATCCTGACTCGAGTGTCTTGTGTTTTTGCTTTACGCTCGGGTCAGACTGAGTGGTTCAGCTTTCGAGACTCACCTTTGGAGTTGGAGCTTCGCTTGGAGATCCAGCTATCTATCCAGCTTTCAGATATTCGATGATTCCAGTGATGTATTCTGCTTTGTATCTGATGTATCATATTACTCTTCCGTTGTATCTGGTTTAACTCTGATGTAACTTATATATTTATATAGTAGCTTCATGAACTACTATCTCTTTTATTTCCGCTGCACTTATTACTCTGTGTCTGTGATCTGTGATATTTTATTTACTGTATATGTTCATTTTTGCCAAATTTAAATTAACAACGCGGTATTTTGAGCAATTCAACTCCGGCATGAGTGTCTACCTATACACTTATAATGGATGCGAATGGTCCAAAATTCTGGGTCGTTACAGTTGGTATCAGAGCTTTGGTAGCTCTAGGCAAAACTTAACATATAGGGTAAATGTATTTACAGAACCACTCTCATTCGAGTTTCAATCTCTTCCCTCGACTCGATTCCTTTGAATTTTGGAACGATCCCTACGGTTCCAAATTTCGTTCGTGTCCTTCACTATTCGTCTTCTTTCAATTCTGGAGCACCCCATAACTCCATTTTTGAATGATATCTATAATAGATCGGCGGTCTCGCCAATCTTCAAATAATTCGTAAAGGAGCAAAACTCCTCTACAATAGGCATCAATTTATCGGAGATTTCGGTATCCTCGGTTTACGATGCTATCTATCTCCTGCTATACCTGAATTCTATTTCTCGAGATCAAATGTAGATTTGCCTTGAAATTCTGCATCAATCTTATTCTTGAAGTTACGGACGACCCGGTTAAGGTTGCCCGTGAATTAAATAAACTTATCCATCGCCTTATTTTGTTATTTAATTATCTCGTCTTTGCTTCGAACCTATCTTCGAATCAAATTTCTCTTTGATTTAAGTCCATAAAATTTGAAACCCTATCCTTGTTTTGAAAATTCATTCCTGTAACGTCGAGCAAAGAAATGTATTTGTAAATTAATTTTAAAATGTTTTATATATTGTGTTGTTTGAGTTGTTGATGTTGATTTGGGTTTTCGATCGATTCATCTGATCAACGCTATCGATAGGATTTCCAAAACACTTGAGCAGAGCAAACTGACACAATATCGTTTTCAAATTTGATAAATAAAATAAAAGTTTTGTATGATTATATTATATATAAATATAAGTTTTCTGAAATTAAATTGTTAATGAATTTGTTGTCCGAAATAATAATATTTGATTTACATTTATTGTTTTGTAAACCATTGATAATATAAATAAATGAATTTATAAACTTGGTTATAAATTGATTGGAATTTGAAATGAATCTAATTCAGAAATTTGAGAATTTATTAGTTCCGGTGATTTCGAACTTTGGTTTTTAAAATTTTAAAGTATATAGTATTGAAAGTATTTTTGAATAAATATCGTTTTCAAAGAATTTTTAAAATGTTGAAAACAGTGCTCTTCTCTTTGTCGCTGGAAAATAATTTCGGTGATGGCGGCCGCATCATCGACATTCATTTTCGAGTTTCGAAGTGAAGAAACCATTCTGTAGCTTTGCTACGGTTTTGTTTTGAAAAATATTTTGATTTGAATTTCTTCAGTATAATTTGATTTATATATATATAAGTATCTCATTTTAAAATTTAATTTGATTAATATAAATATATGATATATAACTCTAAATTGTTTAAAGATAATCGGAAATCTAATTCTTAAATTTTGTTAAAGGATGATTTTAATTATAAATAAGACCAAAATTTGGAATAAATATTTAAACTTGAATAATTGAATCGGGAAAATTTTATTTGTATATTGTTCAACTGCATTCTAATACAACTTACCTAAATCATACAGAAGTTAAATATGTAATTGGATAATATATAAGATAAATTGAATTTACAAAGAAAATTTGAGTGTTTATAATAAATGTTATACACTGAATTTTGAATATAAAGATGTTAATAGAGTTAGATGTGATAATAAGTAAAACTCAGTTAATAAAGAATTAATAAATTTGTTTTGAAACAATTAATAAATTGAAATTTGATCAACTTATGAAAATACCTTGAATTTAAAAGAAATTAATAGATGTAAATTAATTTAAATCAAAACTTTTATGTTTTAAATTAATTTATATGGGTTAAATATATGTGATAAGATGTATTAAGTAGAATAAACTTAATAATAATTTGGAATTAAAGAATTAAATTTGTTGAAAAAAATATGATTATAATAAAAGACTATTCAAGTTTATGATTTTAGAAATTGTTAATAAAAGGATAATTGGATAATAAAACAATGAATAAATGGGATAAATAAAATAAAATTTTGTTTTGAAGAAATCTTTTGGAATTAAATATTAATAAATTGGAATTAAATCAACTTATTGAAATACCCTGAATTTTAAATCAGATATTGAGTATTAATTAAGGTAAATTGAATTTATATGGTTTAAATTAATTGTTATTTTGTATTTTAAAATCTGTTTTTCTTTCTGTTTGTTACTATTCTCCTACCTCGTTCCTTTTCGGGGACGAAAAGTTTTGAGTGGGGGAGAGTGTAACGACCCGAAAATTTCAACTGTTTTAATAACGTAATTAGTTGAAATTTTGTGAAATTTTAAACGATAAAATTTTGAAATAAAAATTTAATATTTGGAATACGTCTAGTTAAACATAGCAACCGGTAAATTTTCGTCCGAAAATATGAAAGTTTATTTCGCGTGTAATTTCACTTCAATTTAATCAGTTAAAAAGCGTTGAAATAAAATGTTTTCAAAACCAAAATATTTTTATATAGAAAAATTCTAAACCATCTTCCGAGCAAAATGTCAGTTTGTCGTTTTTCAAAATTCGGACATCTTTGGCTCCGTCGATCTTATTTTTTCAGCGTTTTCTTGCATTGTCAGCTATTAGAAAATTCGAATTTTATAATTCAATCGTACAACTGATATCTATATACCATTTTGATCGGCTCATTGTGCTGATCGCCACAGCAATTCATCGTTGTGTTTCGGCTTCCGGTACTGAGCGAAATCAATTAAACGATTCCGTATCGATACCCGTTTTAAAATCTTTTGGTTTGCATCTATCCTTTCATCTACTTATCTGTTCAAATCTAACAGCTTTTTACATTTAATACTTCTCGAATTCAACGGATAAATTTTGGTTATTTCAATATATTCTCTACTTCCCAAAAATCTTATCTCTTCACCTTTCATCTGGCCTGCTCATTTTGTATTCCTTCTGGCTTCTCCCTCTTCTCCATTTTCTATATACTTCTCTTACGTTCTTTACACACAAAAAAAAATATTTTGAAGATGTATTTCTTGAAAACCTGCTCTTGCATTCTCACGTTCGTGAACCCGCTTCTACCTTCGTGTGTCAACTCAAGCATTTTCCTGCATTCTCCTTCCGCTCGCCTCTCTCTGGCCCCAAACCCACCTCCGCCATTCACCCAGGTCTCCACCACCCCTTAGACCAACCACCACCAAGCGAGCCCACCGCTAGCAACCCCGTCCTCACCTCGCTACCGAGCATCGCCATCCACACGTTCACCGCTCCATTTCTTCCACTTCCCCTCAACGCGTGTGACACCTCCACTCTCGGCCTCCACCTTGCTTGGTCATTCCTCCATCCGCCTTCCACTTCATCATTGCCTACCGAACATCATCTCCAGCCACCGTCTCTTCCGAGTCACCCGCCTTTCTCCTCTCCTTCCTTTGGCCTTCACCCGCAGGTGCTTAGAACCCTTTGCCTATTCTTCCTCCTCTTCGTGTTTATATATGGTACGCATAGTTTTCTGTTTCGTTTACATTTATATGTATTGTTAGCTGTATATTATCTATATATATTTATCTATATAACTTATGGTTGTATATATATAAGTAAAATAAGATATTTGTAAGATAAGTATGATAGTTTACATACAACTGTGTATATGTTGTTCGTATATAAGACTGTTTTAAGAATGTGTACATGATGTTTTCATATTTTATAATGTAGTAATATAGCCTGTTATATGAACCGGTTTATATATATTAGCTCTTATATATTAGTTATATAGTTTACAGAGAGATTGTTCATTTCAGCATATTTATCTTATAACATTTGGTATAGATATATAATAAACTTATGTACATCCCGAGAGTTTCGTATGGAGTCATATATATTAGTTTATATATGTATATTTCAATTGGTTTAAAACATACAAGTAAAAGGGTTAGTTAAGTTATATATGTTTAAATCTGTTGTTATATTTTGTTGGTATAGTTTATGTTGATATAGGTTTGCATTGTGTAAATAACTGTGCATATAAGTTTGTTTATATGTATAAAAAAAATGGTTTCGTATATTATAAAGTAAATTTGGTATTGAGTAAAGTAAGTTTTGTTTTGAGTTGTACAGTGTTTATACATATATAGTTAACTGTAATAATGGCTATACAGATTATACAGCTATGTTATAAAAGTTTTTCTCTCTGTAATGATTTCGGGTACCTAATTTTATTAAGTGTTTTAGTTCGTATTTTTTTAGAAATGTATATTAGTTAAAGAGTTTTTTTTTCATCTATATAGTCAGTGCGTGTATATCTTAAATATATATTATTACATTTCATATAGTTACTGTATTCGTTATGTGGTCAAACTGTGCACATTTAGTTATGCGCATATGCACTTAAGTGGCAGTTGTATATTTTATATCCTATTACCTTAAAAGTATAGTGGTACGAAGAAAAATACGAGAGTATGGGGTTAGTTTACATAATTTTAAACTATATCAGTGCGTGAGTTTATATGGATGTCTTGTATTTAAGTAAGCTATAAGTTAAAAGTCTCGACTATATATTTTCCTACTATTATATACATTTTTTTTAAAATATTTATTTCAAAATATATAATGTATATATGTTGATTTATATGACTGTTTTAGTTTAAAACTATGACTTGTGAAAGCGTGTGTATATATATATATATATATGTATATAATTTTAACGGGCTTCAAAATTTATATTGGTTAAGAAGATAATATATTAGAATAGTATATATTCTTTTCGGTCTACATCAAGCAATTTTTGATCTATTGTCGTCAATTTCTATTTATCAGCCTTGTCCGTCCAATTCGTGCCAACCATGTTCGTTTTGAGATTTGAGCTTGGATTCGTAACTCAACTTCATTGAAATATCTCTAGCCTCGAAAGGTGAGCACTCACTCACGATTAACGTTCTTTTATTTATTAAATTTGATTTCAATTGAAACGACAATTGAAATATTGCTGCTGTTTGATATTTACACTGTTATTACCTGTATCAGTTCACCTGTGACATCTGACACCATTATCTGTTAATTATTTATGCGATGATAATACAGTTTGGCTGATAATTGATTGATTGTTGGTGTTTATATTGGACGTTAAATTGTTAATGTTAAAATGATAAACAGTATGAAATTGAACTTGATATAGAATAATTAAATGTAAATTTGATTAACTGACATTTGTATAATATGACCCCTTTTACTGTTTAATTTATTGACACGTAGGATTTGTTTAATTACACTTTGAACCACTGAATGTATGTTGTTAAATTGATGATGTATGAAATTGTAAATAGATGACAAGTGAAAAACCGTAATGTAAAAATCTTTAATCTACATGAAATGATAGTGTAGATTCTAGAAATAATTATATTAATTCGTACAAATAACAATGCGAATTAATACGGTTATTTCGGGATTATTTGAATTGATTATTGGATTGATATTGATTGTTGTTATTGTTTGTTTATTTACTTTGACACCATCCCAGTTATCACACTGCAAGTTCCCTTTGTATGTTTTGATTTTGAATTGAATTGGAATCGGGTTGAAATGATAAATACCCAAATTGAACTTTGACCTAGGATAGGAAATTAAATAAAACCCGATTGGTCAATAATTTGATTTAAACAAAACGAAGATTTTATTTAAATAAATAATACAGTTTTGAAATGAAATTGAATTTGAAATTTTATTGAAAGGAAAATGTTTAATTTGAGAAATGATTGAATTAAGTTGAAATGATTTAATAATTAAGTTTGAAATTATAATTGAGTTGAAATTATTAAACTTTGAAATTATTTAATAATTAAGTTTGAATTATTTAATAATTAAATAAGATTGAATTATTTAATGATTAAATTGGACTGAAATTCTTTAATAAGAAAAATTGAACTTTTGAATAAGTGGATTTTACTTCGTAAATAATTGAAATTGAGTTTCTCTATTAATTAAGTTTTTTGGAAAATTATTTAAGAAAGTAAATAAGTGAAATTGAATTTCTTTAACAAGAAATGAAAATGTGATATTTTTGGAATCAATGTAAGACTTGTAATTGGAAGAATTGATTTGACGAATTTAATTTAATTCAAAATTGTAAGTTTTGTTTTAATGAAGTTGAACTTAAGAAATTGGTTTAATGAATTGGAAATTTAATAGAAATTGTTTTGAATGATAAAGTAACTTAACGAATATTGAATGAAATCGATAAATGAGTTTAAATTGATTTGAATGTTAAATTAAATTAATTTAAACAATTTCGGAATGAAACTTATATACGAATTTGAATCGATATTTGGATTGTTTTAAATAAAGAATTGAAATTGTATTATGAGATTTTGAAATGGTAATTTGGAAGTTTTGAAACGAAAATTTTGGAAATTGATTTCGAAAGACAAATGAAATGTTGATTTACGAATTGAAATTGAAATTGAAATTGATTTGGTTTTGAAATAAATAAACGACCAATCGGTGAAATAATTACGAAAGTTATTAAAGAGACCGGAATTCGGTTATGGATATACTCTCTATCTAAACCGAAAACCACTTTAATAACTATACGCGGAGTGATGATCCAGAATGAAGTGGTTGGAATGGTGTCGTGTTGACTGAAGAAAGAGAACGATAATGGATAGCCTTGACACTTGTGTCAAATTGGAAATGACTAAAACAGGAGCTGTGCCGGGCCAATGGAGGATTGATACCTCAAGTGGACACACTTCTTCGAACTACTTATACTTGTTGTCGATTGGTGCACCCTTGATTTTGGGAGTGTTGTTTCACGGTGTTGCGGGCGCTGCGGCGTTGCGTTCTCACCAGCCCGGATCAGGCGAACGGTAGTATCACTACCTTGGGTATAGCCTCATGTGCCTTGTCATACTTGTATTCCATTTATGCGCGACCACTACGATTTTGATTTGTACCTTTAGTATATGGATTGCCCTCTGGTGACTTCCGGTTTTGGGGAAACTACGGTCTTGTATATGCTTTTGGGAATAAAAATGTGTTAAGGGTGGAATGGGCCATGACTTAACGCTATTTTGATATCTTATTATTACTGATAGACATTATCTACTTAGCGTATATTACTACCTAGTAGATAGTTTAACGGATCCTTAAAGGATGGTTATTCCAAACATCCTTTGAGTTACTTGTATTTCAATTGCTATTTCACTTGAGTTGGATTTATTAATATAAGAATGTTAATCCTGACTCGAGTGTCTTGTGTTTTTGCTTTACGCTCGGGTCAGACTGAGTGGTTCAGCTTTCGAGACTCACCTTTGGAGTTGGAGCTTCGCTTGGAGATCCAGCTATCTATCCAGCTTTCAGATATTCGATGATTCCAGTGATGTATTCTGCTTTGTATCTGATGTATCATATTACTCTTCCGTTGTATCTGGTTTAACTCTGATGTAACTTATATATTTATATAGTAGCTTCATGAACTACTATCTCTTTTATTTCCGCTGCACTTATTACTCTGTGTCTGTGATCTGTGATATTTTATTTACTGTATATGTTCAGTTTTGCCAAATTTAAATTAACAACGCGGTATTTTGAGCAATTCAACTCCGGCATGAGTGTCTACCTATACACTTATAATGGATGCGAATGGTCCAAAATTCTGGGTCGTTACAGAAATATATGGTTTTAATAAATGTTGATTCTTAAATTATTATATACAAATGGTAATGATATATATAGATTTAATAATGATATTTAATTTAATTAAGATGGATTTAATACATATAATATGCTTAAGTATAAAATTTATATTTCAAAATAGATTTTGGTAATAATTTGAATAAGTTAAGATTGGGAAGATAATTTGAATTTAGTTGAAATTGTATTCATTAAAGAATTTTATTTAATTAAACCGATTTGAAACTTATTGAAATTGAGATTTAAGATATGATTTATAACTTGGGTGTGATTTAAATAATTTAATGAATATTTCTTGTTTAAATAAATTTAAGGAAATATTTAGTAAAAATGTAATTTAAGGCTAGTTAAATGATATTGAATTTATTAAGTGAATATTCCCTGATTAAATAATAATGAAGTTAAATCAAGAGCTATATGAAACTGTTAAATTTAACTTTGAAAATGTTGAATATTAAAGCTTTGAAATATATTGAAATTTTAAATGGTCTATTTAGAACTGAATTGAATTGATGAATTGAGCTTTGAATAAATTTGAATTTGGAATTTGAGTTGATTTGAATCGATTTGTGAGACTTGAGGAAATTATAAATACTTTACTTTATAAATTATTTAACCTATATATACTATTTTGGAAAATAGATATATTTGAAATGAAATGATATTTGGGTTTGAAGTATAAATCAATTTGAAATGACCACGGTGTTATAGTGTAGATTTCTACCTTGTAGATAGTTCCGCCGATCCTTAGAGGATGGTTATCCCAAACATCCTTTAAGTTACTTGTATTTCAGTTGATATTTCACTTGAGTTGGATTTATTGATATAAGAATGTTAATCCTGACTCGAGTGTTTTGTGTTTTGCTTTACGCTTGGGTCAGACTGAGTGATACAATATTCGAGACTTACCTTTGGAGTTTGGAGCTTCTTTTGGAGATCCAACTATCGATTCAGCTTTCAGCTTTTGAAGTTGATTTGTTCAGAGAGGTCATCTATTCGTACTGAAGACTTCACTGTATTTGAGATATTCTGTTGTATTTTATTTTTAACTCTGATGTTTATATAGTAGCTTCATGAACTACTATTTTATCTATTCCGCTGCGTATTATTGTATTACTTTGTGTTTGTGATTCTGTGATTGATTTATTTACTGTATATGCTGAGTTTTGCCAAATTTTTATTACAATCTGTTATTTTGAATTATTCAAGTCAGACATGTGTGGATTATTGTCGATTTAAATGGTCCAAAATAGTGGGTCATTACAGTTGGTATCAGAGCTTTGGCTCTAGGCAGAACATAGCATATATAGTAAATTTATTTACAGAATCACTTTCGTTCGAGTTTGAATCTCTTCCTTTTGACTCAATTTCCTTTGAACTTTGGAACGTTCCTTGCGGTTCCAAAATTCATTCTTGTCTCTCCCTATCTATATTCTTTTGATTCTAGAGTATCCCATAACTCCACTTCGAATGATCTCTATAAGAATAGGCGATCCTGCCAATCTTTGAATGATTTGTAAAGGGGTGAAACTCTTTTACAATTGGCATTGATTCACCGGAGATTTATATATCCCTCGGTTTAGATGCTGCTATCTCTAGTTATGCCGAATTCTATCTCTGGCGATCGAATGACGATTTGCCTTGGAATTCTGCATCGATCATATTCCTGAAGTCATGGTTGACCCGGTTAAGGTCGCCCACGACTTGTATAAGTATATCCATCTTCTATTTTGTAAGTTAATTATCTCATCTTCGTTCAAGCCTATCTTCGAATCAGAATTTTATTTGATTAGAGTTCTTTTAAATTGAATCTCTATCTTTGTTCTGAAATCCGTTCGTGAATCATCCTTTGAAAATCGGGTTTGTTTGTATTTTAGAAATTGTTTTCTAAACCGAAATTATTATTTTGATAAGTATAATTATATTCTATATATAAAAGTGAAATGTTTTCGATAAAGATTATATACCCTTTTTAAAATGAGAATTTGAGGTTTCGAAAGGATTTGTAATTTTGGAAAATTATATAAGAAATTTGATTTATCTAAAAATGATTTATAACTGAAGGATTTTAAATTTGAAATTCGAGAATTGAACCCTGGTGTTTTGAAATTGGTTTTAAGATTTTGAAATATATAATATTAATAATATGATTTAAAAGTATTTTTCCGAATAAGAAATATTTCAAATGATTTTAATGAGTTTCGAATGATTTCGAAGAAATTTCAAAAGAAGTTTGAGAAAATAGAATTCTAGAACTCACTTATGTTGTTGGAAAATAATTTCGGTGATGAGTGCACGCATCATCGACATTGATTTTCGAGTTTCAGAGTGGGGGATAGGCCACTTCAGTAGCTTTGTTATGCGAGTGATTTTGTGAAACTATTTTGATTTCAAATTCCAAAGTAAGATTTGATATTTGAAAGATATATGTATATATATATATTTGAAATGATTTGAAGTAAGCTGGTGTTCAGTCCTCGAGTTTTGGATTTGATTTGATATAACCCTATCTTTTGGAATTGATTTACTGATTTGTTGGTGATTTCTTCGACTATTTTGAAGGTTCGAGCACTTCCAAATCAAGGTTAACTTTTCAAAGCTAAGTAATTTTGAAAAGTATAAAGTATATAAGTTTGGTATGTATGATTAAAGTATGTAGTAATGATTTAAATAAGTTGAAACTGTTTTGTTAAGTAAATGAATAAGGCTATTTTGAATTTTTCTAATATGAAAATTTGATTTGAAATGTTTTGAATTTTTTTTCCGTGAAATTATATATTTAACAAGTTGGAATAGATACGTAAGTTATACGTATGTTGTTTTATTCGCATAATTAATTTGATCCTGGTTGAGTACACAAGTTCGAGGTGAATTACACCATTTCGTGTTAGGATTTTTCATTCGATTCTTGACGGCGAATATTTGATATGGATTTTAGGCTTGATTCTAGAATTCTCTATCATGGTATATGGTTATGCAAGGCGACTGATTGTTTCTAGTCAAGAAACCATATTGAAATCCGCATTAGGGAAGTCGAATGGACAATACTAGTTCGAAAGCGAACATGTGTGATCGAGCTAGCGATCAAATGTGATTTTGCGAAATAATGACGTATGCACATCCTATATCCTAATATCATTTATATACTTGGCACTGAAATGGGAAGTTGTTGGGTTGGATATCTTTGTAATTTAATTGGAATTTTTCTTTTATGAAAAACTACTATCAATTTAAAACCATTTTTCAAAACTATTTTTCTTTTATTTTCTTAAACAAATTGTTTTATTCTATTTTACATACAAAACTATTTTACAAAATTATTTTATATACAAATATATTTGACAAAACTATTTTATTTACAAAACTATTCTAAATTCAAAACCTTTTATAAAGCAAAGATGTTCAATCCCGTATGACTCTTCAAGCAGCGAAATTGATTTTTTGAAAAAAAAATCCTTATATAAGATGGACCTTATGTAAGTATAAGATGATTTTGAAAACATTTGATTTTGGAAATGAATTGGTTGACTTAAATTATATTGATTTGGAAATTTGGATTTATTTTCTACATTTGTTATTTTGGAAACTTTGGAACTGAAGATATTTGATTTGGAAGAATAATTTGGTGAAAGCGTATATGATTTTGAAACTGAACTGATATTGAAACAAATTGAAATTTGAGAACCTTGTGTTACTAAATACTTGATTTGGAAGTTATCGAACTTATATAAAATTGGTTTGTAAAAGTATGCTGTTGATTCGAAAACTATGGATTTGAAAAGGTACTCAATTTGAAAAGTGAAATCTTATATAATTGAAGTCTATATAAGTGTGATTTGATATACTTTTGATTTTGGAAAGGTATTTGATTTGAAAATAAAATCTTATATATAATGGACTTTATATAAGTACGATATTTGAAAGTGATTTGGAAAGGTACTATATGATACATATTTTCGAAGTAAAGATATGGAAAGTTCCTTCTGCTTGATATCCGCTCTATGGCCACATTGTGGACTCATTCTATCGATATTTCTCTAATTTTTGGTTTTCCGGATATGATACTCGAGTGTCCATCGAATTCCATGGCGTTACCCATGGTCTTACGAGCGCGACTGCATAGCGCAACTGCCTAGCTGAGATGGCCTAGGGGTACGGATTGTTTCCTGGGAGATCCAGGCGTAACCATTGTGTATCCTGCATCTATGTAGGTCGCATTAGTAGCGAAACCGCCTGGCTGAGATGGCCTAGGGGTACGGATTGTTTCCTGGGGGATCCAGGCATAACCATTGTGTATCCTGCATTCTACTAGTCATCATGGCGTAACTCGCAGGGCTGAGAAAGCTTACGGATATTGATTGTTTCCTGGGGGATCCAGGCGTAACCATTGTGTATCTGCGAACCATGGTTAGACAAAGGTTTTGTTTGTTTTTTTGTTTGGATTGTACTTTCCATATCTGTTTTGAAAAAGTATTCCGTGTTGAAACAAGTCTACTAAGTACCAGGAGAATTCTAGCTTTGCGCCTGATCAACGCACTGCTAGAGTCTATAGGAACGAGGAAAAACTTGTTGAAACATCGAGTTATAGAAGTATTTTATTATAAAGGTATTTTATTATAAAAGTATTTCCAACAAAGAAATTCTGTATTAATATTTGAAATTGAAACTCTTATGGTTCTAAATTAATTATTCGTGTCCGATACTATTCTTTTGAATCTACCTTACCTGCTCAGCTTTATTTATTCACCTATATTCCGTTTTTCCGAATCTACCTTCATTCCATTTTGAATGTACCCTTAAAATATTGTTTATTTATATACTACATGGTAATAGTAAAATTTTAAGTGTTGTAAATATTTTAGAAGTTATTAACTAAATAGAACATATTTAAAGTAAATGATTATTGGTTTATTAATAATATTTGAAAAGTATCTTGAGATAAATTAATAAATTTATGAATTATGGATTTAATGTTTACAATAGCTTCTTTGTAAATATAACTAATGATGTAAATAATTGTTTTCAAGTAGTTTTCATATATTTATAAAGGTGTTATTTAAACATTTAAATGGTACTTAAGGGAAGCAAGAAATACAAATAGGTTTGAAAAATATTAAATTATTAAAATTAATTGATTTGCAGATGAAGTTTCAAACAAATATTTCAAGTAAAATTTATATAGTTTCAAATTAATGGTTTAATCTTGACTTTCAATCTACTTTTATTTCTGGTTGTTCTATTCTCCTATCGCCTTCCTTTTCGGGGATGAAAAGTTTTGAGTGGGGGAGAGTGTAACGACCCAAAATTTTTAATGGTTTTTATAATATATTTAATTGAATTTTGTGAAATTTTAACGATAAAATTTTGAAAAATTTGATATTTGGAATACGTTTGTTTAAACATAGCAAATGGTAAATTTTCATCAGATAATTTGAAAGTTTATTTTCTGGTGTAATTCTATTTCAATTTAAATAAGTTAATATTGATGATAATCAAATGTTTTCCAAACTTGAATATTTTTATATAGAAAATTTGTAAATCACCTTCCGAGTGAGACGTCATCCTTCGTTTCGTAAAATTTTGACTGCTATTGCTCTGTTTTTCTTATTTTCGGCAGAATAGCAGCATTTTCGGTACCGATATCGACTTTTGATCGAGTGATCATACCACCGATATCTGTATACAGTTTTGATCGTCTTGTCGTGCTGATCTCCACAGTATATTCATTTGTGTGTTTTGAACTCCAGTACACGACGGGAACAATCAAACTATGTATTGTACTGGTACCAAAATTCGTGACTTTTGATTCCCTTTCTTTCAAATTTTGAACCGTGTCATCCAAGCAAGATAATTGCTATAATAAATGTTACAGCATTCAATGGTTAGCCGTTATATCTTCATCATTTCAATTTACTGTATGGTGGTACGTTTCTCTGCTTTTTTGGTCTGTTCATTTACAAAAAGAAACGTATATATCCATGCGACCCAGCTGTTAATATTCTAGAATTTTATTTATTTATTATTATTTCTGTGACTGTTACTATTCACGCTCATATGGTTTAATGTGTAAGTTGGTTCGATTCCTCTGACTAGCTTATATCTTCTCTCTGCACTTGTGTGTATAAAATAATAAAATATATATCATTTATAAATTGCATTTTGAAACCTGACAGCTAGCCTATTTATACTTTCCTCTTGCCCACCTTATCATCAAAAACCACCTCCACACGTCCCCTCCTTCTTCCTCTCCCCCTTTCTTCTTCTCTTTCATTTGTTTTGTTTTCATCACCCTGGAATATATTTATGCATGCTTCAGACTTGAGAAAAAATTTAAAGGCAACATATCAGATCTGCTCGGCCTCCACCATGGCATAAAACCCAAGCCGAGAAGCCCGTCTCCACCAGAAACCGATCCACCCTGCTCCTCACCGCATCACACCTCCAGCAATCGCCCACTGCTCCGCCCTCCTCACTACCACACAACCGCCTTCTTCCCAATCTCGCCGAAACCATCACCTCCCTCACCGCCTAGAACTCATCTTTGTAACCGATATCTGATAGTACTTGAGGTTCATGTATGTATTCTTAAATTTATATTTGAACATAAAACATATATGAAATTATTCTTGCTTGTATTTTTCGTGAATAGATATATGTATCTAAAACTGTTTTCAAAGTATATAATTATACTATATTTGTGTTTCAAATGTTTAAATTATATGATATGTTATATTATAACGGATTTTGGTATTGATATATGTGCAAAATATAAGTCTTATATATATTAGTGATACATACTGTCAGGTTTAGTCTATATATTATATATATAGTTTGTATATACTAAATAAGTTTATATTATCCATGAGTAATTTATATGTGTAATATAAATTTTACTTAGAGTATTTATATTAAAGGGTTATAATACATGTCTGTTAGGGTATATGAGCTTTATATCAGCAACTTATATATGTTTATAAGGTTTCATTTTGTTTTTTAAAGTGTTTTAATATATGTTATGTATATTAATATTAGTATAGTGGACTGTGTATATATTTTATAAAGTTTTGTTATGGTTATACATATAGAATCTAGTATGTAATATGTAGATAATCTGTGTTTATTCCATACATGTATATACGTGTAAGTTATATGCTTTATAATATGTTTTAAAAGGTTTATTTTATATGCATGCGGTTGTATATAATCTATTATTTTCGTTCGCCTAAAATAAGTTATATATATTTAATATTCGCTACATTTATGTTAAGATGTATAATGTTCTATATGAGTTTATATTTATGTTATATATATCCATTCATATAAATCAATTTTATAGTATATATAATTTTGTTGTTAAATATATATACACGTCTTATTAGATATAATATTGTTTATATTAAATATATACGCTACTTTATATTTTATATGTTGTTTTGTAACTGACTTTAGTCAGTTTCTATCTTGCTTTGGTTTTGAATGGTAGGAATTATATATTAGTCTATATATTTATCTGCTTATATAAGTATTGAATATAAATATATATATAGTATATATATATAGTATATATATGTTTGATTTTTCTATGTGTCTTTTAATTTGAAACAATGTATTTTGAAATAAATATATCTTTAAAATTTAATATGTGTTGAATATAGGAAATGTATATAGTCGTATAGGTCCACTTATACCATTTATCATCATCAATCTGTTCTGACTTGATTTTGTCAATCCCTATTTATCAGCTTTGATCGTCAAATCGTGTCCATCTAGCTTTGCTTTGAAATTTGTTCTTGCATTCCGTAACTCGATTTCATTATCTATCCATCTAGCCTCGAAAGGTGAGCAACCACTCACGATTAACGTTCTTATATTTATTAAATTTGATTTCACTTGAAACGACGAATTGAAATATGCTGCTGTTAGATATTTACATTGCTATATATATGCCATTATCTGTATCTGTTCACTTGTGACATCTGACACCATTATCTGTTATTTATATTTATGATAAATGCCTGTTATGTTATTATCATATCTGTTATCACTCTGCAAGTTCCCTGTTAGTATAGAATTCACTATGGGTTGAAATGAGACATACCCGAACGATCTTGTAGAATAGGAGAAAATCGTTATGGATTGAAACGATAGACCCAAGCGATTTTCATTGAATTGAATTTGGGATTGCGGGTCGAAATGATATCAACCCGTATATATATTAAATTACGGATTGAAATGATAAATATCCGTATCACTGACCATAGATAGGAAATTATATGCAGACACTGTTGGTCCATATATAAATATTTTGAAAATAAATTCTATTGGAAAGAAATATATGGTTTTAATAAATGTTGATTCTTAAATTATTATATACAAATGGTAATGATATATATAGATTTAATAATGATATTTAATTTAATTAAGATGGATTTAATACATATAATATGTTTAAGTATAAAATTTATATTTCAAAATAGATTTTGGTAATAATTTGAATAAGTTAAGGTTGGGAAGATAATTTGAATTTAGTTGAAATTGTATTCATTAAAGAATTTTATTTAATTAAACCGATTTGAAACTTATTGAAATTGAGATTTAAGATATGATTTATAACTTGGGTGTGATTTAAATAATTTAATGAATATTTCTTGTTTAAATAAATTTAAGGAAATATTTAGTAAAAATGTAATTTAAGGCTAGTTAAATGATATTGAATTTATTAAGTGAATATTCCCTGATTAAATAATAATGAAGTTAAATCAAGAGCTATATGAAACTGTTAAATTTAACTTTGAAAATGTTGAATATTAAAGCTTTGAAATATATTGAAAATTTAAATGGTCTATTTAGAACTGAATTGAATTGATGAATTGAGCTTTGAATAAATTTGAATTTGGAATTTGAGTTGATTTGAATCGATTTGTGAGACTTAAGGAAATTATAAATACTTTACTTTATAAATTATTTAACCTATATATACTATTTTGGAAAATAGATATATTTGAAATGAAATGATATTTGGGTTTGAAGTATAAATCAATTTGAAATGACCACGGTGTTATAGTGTATATTTCTACCTTGTAGATAGTTCCGCAGATCCTTAAAGGATGGTTATCCCAAACATCCTTTAAGTTACTTGTATTTCAGTTGATATTTCACTTGAGTTGGATTTATTGATATAAGAACGTTAATCCTGACTCGAGTGTTTTGTGTTTTGCTTTACGCTCGGGTCAGACTGAGTGATACAGTATTCGAGACTCGCCTTTGGAGTTTGGAGCTTCTTTTGGAGATCCAACTATCGATTCAGCTTTCAGCTTTTGAAGTTGATTTGTTCAGAGAGGTCATCTATTCGTACTGAAGACTTCACTGTATTTGAGATATTCTGTTGTATTTTATTTTAAACTCTGATGTTTATATAGTAGCTTCATGAACTACTATTTTATCTATTCCACTGCGTATTATTGTATTACTCCGTGTATGTGATTCTGTGATTGATTTATTTACTGTATATGCTGAGTTTTGCCAAATTTTTATTACAATATGTTATTTTGAATTATTCAAGTCAGACATGTGTGGATTATTGTCGATTTGAATGGTTCAAAATAGTGGGTCGTTACACAATTAATACTTAAACCTAAATTTATACTTAAATTATACTTTAATCCTTAATTAATAATTAAATAATAAATTAAAGATTCATTGAAGAATAACTAAATCTTAACTAAGTCTTAATTAAATCTTAACTTAATTAATAATTAATTAAATATTAAAACCCTTTATAAATAATAATTTAATAATAATTAACCTTTAATTATAAATTTAATAATAATTTATCCTTAAATAAATTATTGAATAATAATTAATTTTTAATTAATTAACTAATTATAATTGACTTACCTAATTAATACTTAAGCACTAATTAACATTGTTACTAATGTTTAAGTACTAATTACCTTTCTTAATTAATTAAATAATCATTAAATAAATAATTAATTAATTAATTACTTTTAATACTTATAATAAGTTTTGAAAACACTTTTCAAAAATATTCTTAAGTAAAAACATTTTAAATTTTATTAAAAGAGTTCTTTTAATGAACTGCCTCCATAACAACTATCGCTATACGGTCCGTAATTTTAAAATTTGTTTAACATACCAAATAGCTTTAAAATCCTTTCCTTTCATATTTAAACCTACTTTCTAGCTTTGGACGGAGTTTTGAAACTAAAAGTAAAGTTTTTAAATCTTTATAGACATGTTTTATAAACACTTAAGTAAAACAAATTTTAAAAGCAAAGGATCTCTTTATCGATTTTACAAGTCTATATGCTAACCTTTTTAGCATGAACAACATACACACAAGATCATACATAGGTGTGCATGACATAATATCAAACCATAAGCAAGGTTATAACTTTCAATCCATATACATAATTTAAACTTTGAATTCTCAAGTCGAACAAACTATCACATCCAAACAGTTATGTATACATACTAACCAATATCAAATCCAAGCACAAATATACACCTACAACTCAACATCAATCTTATTCAAATAAGCATCTAACTTACCAACTAAACAACTACAAAAATAGAGTTGCCAACTTTACATAATAAGGTGAGCTTTTACTCACTAAAGCTATCCAAATCAAACCGGACTTTCACTAACTTTAGAGTACGACCTAGATCCTTGTTTCTAATTGGGAAAAAATGTAGTTTTTGGGTGCTTGAAAGGGGAAATGGGTTAGTACTAGTAGCATATGGCTCAGCCATGGTTAGCGGAGGTGGGTTTTGTGCTTACTTGTGAATGAGGAAGGAGTAGTAAAAAGAAAGGAGTGATTTTAAAAGAAGTGATTTTTAAGTGTTTTTAAGAATTAAAAGGAAGAAAAGAAATGATTTTAAATTTATAGAACTATGGAAGCCATTAAATGAATCAATGAAGAAGATGGAGATTTATTGTAATGATCCGCCTTGTCGATCCTCGAATGTCGACAATAATACATCTACGGTATTCATGTGCCAAGCACCCAAGTGCTGGAAAGATGAAAAGTTAGGATAAAATAAAAGGAAAAAGAAATAGAAAAAGGAAGAAGAGAATACAATATCAGAATCTTACAGCGGAATGATAATATATAATACCAAAGGGACAGTACAAAGGGTTACTCCGATATAGAAATTTTGGAGACAAAACCTAAGTACCATGATTAGCATGGACAATTATAACAACATGTCCTCACAAATGCCGATATGTACAATACAGTAATGCGGCGGAAATAAGAATACTATGGTAGGTGAAACATCCAGCTCGTCTTCTTAAGTTCTAAAGAACATCGATGAAAACCTGCCTTTATTAGACTACTCGAAATAGAATGCGAGGAATTTAGGGAGAACAAAAACTAAGCTTCAGACATAAGTCTGGTATGAGAAACTCAAGAAAAATATAGCTAGCATGTAACAACACTTTTGAGACCGCATGGAATGCCATAACGGTTATCCTCTCAAAAGAACCACCATCTAATAAGTACATAAGATGATATAATATGTAATGACTAGTGTGTAGAAGATAAATATTATAACATAGCTGGAATGGTTACACTGGTAACATTCAATAGCATTTTAGAGGGCACAATCAAAACCGATAAGGAACGTTCACATAATGGATTTTCCAGGAAATCCCTCCAGTCAAGCCGAAATCCAATCTCCATGCACAAGGGTCAGAAAATACCTCTGAGCACCGAATATCTCTAGATAGAATATACCATTATGGAAAACATAACCAGTCCATGTTTAAATATGTAATCCCGAATACCATCACTCTCGCACGCAGTATCGATAAGAATACTTTAGATCTGGAGTGATAATAACCTATGTGGGTTAGCCAAACCCCAAGCTATACCCCTACTCGGTTTTCTATCATTTTCAATGTCGAGGTCACGTTTGGCATCTTTCACACGAGTCTTAGTCACTCGAACATATCACGAAAGAACACATTAGAATCACACATAGAACATCCTGAATAGATCACAAACAACTACAAGTGTTCGAGCATCTTAAACAGATCTTGAATTGCCACATAGATCCCTATATCTTGAACAGATACACTTCTAATAGATAGAACATGTATCTCCGCCTTGAAGTTGTTTTCGGTAAGTAAAACACTTACCGATCCCGGTCTCTCCGAGATTGAATCGATGAATTTGGTCATTCATTGATAATGAGAGCGATCGCATATTGAAACCAAGTCTCGTATACATATCACATTTCTGATATTTTCACCTCACACCATCCCTCGATCAAGAGTGAAGCTGATAGGTAGAGCTCTATTGCTCATATCTTTACACAAATGTCAATCTTAATTCCCACGGATAGACAAGTCTACTTCATCGGCTTTTAGTGCCAAGTATACGACTAAATGTTTTCCATAATTGAGTAAATATTCAAAGCACGATCAAGTCATACAAAGCATGATCAAGTAACATAAGCGACTTATAATCCCCTTTTTATTTAATTAATCTTTTATTAATTAAAGCCTCCTTTACTAATAAAAGTTATTTTACTTCATAACATATCATTTATGAATTTCTACTATTCAGTTGTACATTTTCAATACTTTAAAAAATATTCATATACTTATCGCAATTGGTATAAGCATATTCACAAATCATTAACAAGATTTACTACTTTAAACCTTTACTCTTTTTATACTTCAAAAAGTATTCATATACTTATCACAATTGGTATAAGTACATTCACAAATCATTAACAAGGTTTCCTACATTAAACCTTTACTCTTTTTATACTTCAAAAAGTATTCATATACTTATCGCAATTGATATAAGTATATTCATAAATCATTAACAAGATTTATTTCTTTAAAACCTTCACTCTTTATATCTTTTTTTAAAAGATTTCTTACTTGTAATTTCCTTCAAAATATATGTTTTAAGGATCTAAGTACTTCTATAAACCCATTGAAAAGGTTTAAGACTAATGTTATTTAAACATTATCACTACAAACCCAAAACTATTTCACCTATGCTTATCTTCAAAACATTCTTTTAAAGATATATTTACATTCATAAGTTAATCAAAAAGGGTTAAAGACGAATATTAATAAAACATTGTCACAACAAACCCTAAACCATTTCACTTATGCTTATCTTTAAATCATTCTTTAAAGATGGATTTACATCCCCAAGTGTAATAAAAAAGGGTTAAAGATAAATGTGATTAACACATTATCACAACAAACCCAAATCATTTTCCTAATTTTTGCTCTTTTTACAAACCTTCTTTTAAAGATCTAAGTTTGTATTCGATTAAGATTGATAATCGACTAATCAATTATCCAGTCAAAAATCATTGCTTATACAAATCAATGTTTGTATACTTAACTCCTTTCCAACATTCTCGACTTAACTGTTCCTCATTCAAGAGGGAAGCACGGTAGGTTAGAGCTCTATTACTCCGTCCCTACTCGACATCAATCTTAACTCTCAGAAATAGATAAACCTACTTCGTTGGTTTTTAGCGTTAAGCAAAGTTAATTATCTTTTTACACAAGTAAGTAAACAAAAAGATTAACACAATTTCGACATTTTAGCTTTTACTATTCCTCATTCAAGAGTGAATCTAGGTAAGTTTGGGCACTGGTTGCTCCAAGCCTTGCCTAAACACCATATTCTTGAATCTCACAAATAGACAAGTTTGCTCGTCGGTTTTTAATATTAAGTCTATTCAATCACCTTTGTCAAAACTTTAATATATAAAATAATACTTTAGAAATACTTATAAATAGGTTTTTAATATCTTTGAAAAGAAATACTTGAAAATAACTAATTTAGAAGTTTGATAAAAACATATTTTACATTTTCCAGCACTTTACTTTCAAAATTCGCAAATAACCATTAAGACTATATTTAAACTTCTACTCTTTTTTCCGTACTCAAATACATTTTATAAGAACTTCCATAGAAAGAATTTGTAAAGAAAAGAATTTAGAAACCATTTAAATCATGAAAAAATTAGCCATAACGTTGCTTTTTAAACACTTAAAACAATAAGCGACTTACTATAGCCTTTGTAAATGCAGTTAAAAGTCCTTGTTAAGACAACATTAGAAAGCACAATCTTTGCGACTAGTTTTAACAACTTAAACAAATGATTTAAGACTTGAAATTATTTTATTAAGTACTACCATTAGATTACTTAAAAACCATGGAAAGAAATCTCTAAGAATATCTTTCCATTTATTTATAAAATTCCCGAAAATAAGGGAATACGAAGTGCACTTATAATGACTATTCTTATTTAAAACACTTTTGAACTTACTTCAATTTAACATACAAGTTAAACAACCATTTAGACATCAAGTCAGGGTCACATCACATGTTTAAGAGGGTAATAGAAGTGTGGTTATACAATGTAATGTTACCATTTGATTTTAAAAGCAAGAGGGTCCAAAGTTTATAACTTTACTTAGTTAATGTCACTGAACTTTATAATTTGCACACAACATATATACACGCAATATATACTTAAGAGATAGTAAGATAACTCACTTAGATCCATGCCTAGCCCAAGCACAAAGCTACAAGAACCAAATAACCACCTCCTTCTATCAAAACAAGCCTAAAGGTCCGACCTTTAGCACTTCGAAAACAAAGCCACCTTCCTCCTCCTCCCACATGCTCACGGCCCTCCTTGGATCCCCATCTCCCTCTCACCTCTTCCTACTTCTTACTTGCTAATCATGCCTCCAATGATGTCTTGGGCCCAAAGCCAAATTTTAGAAGAGATTAAAGAAGATTTGGTTAACTTTTGAAAAAGTTAGAGAGTAATTAATGGATTAGTGTTTAAGCACTTCCACAATTTTCAACCCTCCTACTTTATCTCAAGCTTTTTAATTTTTGTGATTATTTCCAAAAGGTATACCCCTCCTTATATAGGCTTAGGAATACGATGTGAAAAGAACGAAAACCCCTCAAAACCTTTATGACATTAATTACAAAATCATTTCTCCTTTATCATTTACTTTACTTTTAAGACTTTCCATATATGCACATTTCCTAAATATCTTCCCTTACCTCATGCATGGCATCATCCATAAAGTTGATTTTCATAAATGGAAAAATTATTTTATTTTCTTTAATTCCTAAGAAAATAAGTGTATATAAAAATAATCTGAATAAGTTTTTATAGTTAAAAAGCTGTTTGTCGATAAAACGATTTTCGGTCACATTATCGATATTTTTTTCAAAGTATTTATTTTTTTAAAATTTTCCAAAATAAGTTTAACATCATTACTTATGATTTAGAAGGAGGTTAAAAAGCTTATTAAATCATTTTAATAGCATTTAATCCAAGATTCAAATATTTAAAAAATTCAGATATTTAAAAACGAAGTGTCCGAAATTCTGGATCGTTACATTCTCCCCCACTTAGAATATTTCATCCTCGAAATTCCAACACGAGCAACCAAAGAAACAATCACATAGCAACACTTAATAGTATTCAAAATATCTCTTAGAAAAAAAAACTCATGGTTTACTCAATTTCAAAATCCTCTTGTCGCATAAGGATGATAAACGACCTACTAAGTGCACCGTACGCTCAACAGCCTCAGACAATTACTTATTAGCCAATTTATGCTACCCAATAACAAATCGAAGATTCATCACCTAAGCTCCCCATAAGCCAAAAAAATTTAACGTGCAAATATACTAAAGCCTGTGTAATGTACACAGACCATCCATACGCAATGTCCAATCCGATCACTTGCTCTATCACATAAATTTCACTTTCCAACTAGTATAGATCACTTGACCTCTCTAGTGCGGACTCCGATCAGGTTCCTTAATTAAAAACCTTTGTTCTCCTTACACAGCCATGTACTATGATAGAAAACTTTGGGATCATATCAGAAATCTGTATCAAGTGTTCGCCATCAAGAATCTAGTTAAAATACTTGTTCGGAATGGTGAAAATCACCTCAAAATCATGTACTTGAATATTGGATCGAGGAAAGTCATGCGAGTAAAATGGTCTACGCACAACTTACATACTTATCCTATTGGTTTCTTAACTATACCAATATCTTTTATTACATTCCTTTATCCAAATAGTACGGCATTCAATACTAAAATCATTTATGAAACATTTCATAAAACATAACTTTAAGTTTATAAACATTATACAACTTAAATTCATATTCTTATAGTACTCCATGATATCCTAAGAGTATGTACAAACAACAATTTAATTTTACTCAACAAGTATCCTCAACAAATTTGAAATTTGTTTTATCTTACTACCTGCTCAATTCAAGTGTTATAAAAACTCATCTTTTATATTTTCACAAAACACTTAGTTTCAAATTCTCTATGATCTTGAAGTTCTCGACTATCAAAAATCGGCAAAAACCCATTTCATTTTAATAAATGAACACTAGCAAACAACGTATCATAATATGATGCACATACCATACAATCCTAATACATAGGCTACATGTGTCAATAAAATAAATTAATAAATTTCAATAATTTATTATGCACACTTTACCCAAACAGGAAAAACCTGTAAAGTTCCAACAATTATTTCAAGCTATTCCACTACTACTCGGGCACCCTACATAGTATACATATAAAAAAATTTCTACATAATAAGTTCAAAGCAAACTTCATTCCAAAGAAAAACTTTAGAACCGAACATCCGGGTTTTATTTCAAATCATTTTGAAATAATAATATATACATATATCTTTTGTATATCAAATCATACTCTCGAAATTAAATCAAAATTCGTTTTACGAAAATAACTTGTAATAACATCCCCTACTTAGAAACCTAAAAATGAACGCTGATGAAATTGAAGTCATCACCAGAATTATTGTCAAGCGACAGGAGTGAGTTCAATACATCCAATTGATGTCTTTCGAATTTAACCAAAATCATTTCAAAATGGAATAAAATACTTTTTAAATATTACTAAGTATCATGATCCCGATTTCATAAACCAATTTCCCAAATACTTACTTTCAAATAATACTACTATTATTTTTCCAAAATCTTAAAAAACATTTCCAAAGACACCAGGATTTAAGTTCTTAAAATATCAGTTAAATCCTTTTTGTATAAATCATGTTTTATAAACCAAATTTATATAGAATCACTTTCTTATATAAATTCTTTTCACACATATTTATTTACTAAAATAACTTATCTTTCTCAGATTAAAATAAACATCTTTCACTAAGTCTAATTTTTAACCCAATATTACCACCGAACGTCTTATAGTCAAACCGTGAAACTAAATTCATAAGATGTTCATTTCAATGTATCTACAAACACTGTCTACCCAACCCATGTAGTAAAAAGATAAAACTGCTCATAAACTGGCCGAGCACAAATCAACAATCAATAAATGAAAGTCAATGCCCATAAACTAGCCGAGCATGACTATGCTACTAAATCTATAAATGATGATAATTCTCATATACTGGTCGAGCATGTCAAATCATTCTACAAAGGACAACAATTCTCATAAACTGGCCGAGCATAGCTAAACTAATTAATGAGGGGTAATGAATGGACATTATTAACCCCTATATTAATTAAACTATACTTTAACGATTCATTTATATAAGATCTTTAATTTTCGTATTTATAATTACTATTAAGGTATAAGTTTATAACAAATAAAAATACGCTCTCATATGTATAATACACTCAACTCAAGCTAGGGCATTCCATTACCCTATCTCTTAATGAGTCATACCCACCAAAGCCAAGGTTCTTGCTTAACCTTCAGCTCTGATGCCAGTTGTAACGACCTGTCTTTTCGACCCCTGAATGTCAACACTAATACATCCACGGTATTCATGTGTCGAGCACCCAAGTGCCAGAAATACGAAAATTAGGGTAAAATAAAAAAAAATAGAACAAGGAAGAAGAGAACATAATATCAGAATCTCACAAGGGAACAATAATATATAATATCAAAGGAACAGTACAAAGGGTTATTCCGATATAGAAATTTCAGAGTTATAAAACCTAAGTACCATCATTATCTTGGACAGTTATAATAACTTGTGCTCACAAATGCTGATATATACAATATAGTAATGCAGTGGAAATAAGAAAACTATGGTAGTTGAAGCATCCAGCTTGTCTTCTCCAGCTCCAAAGAACATCAACGAAAACATACCTTTCTCAGACTACTCGAAGAGCATGCAAGGAATTTAAGGTATATAGAAACCAAGAGTCAGACATAAGTCTGGAATGAAAAACTCAAGAAATATGTAGCTAGCACATAATAGTACTTTTGAGACCGCATGGAATGCCATAACGGTTATCTCCTCAAAAGAACCCCATGTAATAAGTACATAAGGTGATATAATAGATAATGTCTTGGGGGTAGGATATAAATATTATAACATAGCTGGAATGGTTATATTAGTTACATTCAACAGCATATAAGAGGGTACAATCAAAACCAATAAGGAACGTTCGCATAATGGATTTTCTGCGGAGATCCCTCTGATCAAGCTGAATCTAATCTTCATGCACAAGGGTCAGAAACTACCTCCGAGTACCGTATATCTCTAGATAGAATATACCATTAAGGAAAACATAATCGGTTCATGTCTAAATATGTGATATCGAATACCATTACTCTCGCACGCAACATCGATAAGCATACTCTATATCTGGACTGATAATATGCTATAGTGGGTCAGCCAAACCCCAAGCTATGTCCCTACTCTGTTTTCTATCATTTCTGATGTTGAGGTTACATTCGGCATCTTTTACATGACCCATCACTCGAACAAAACACAAATCCCAAATTGGATCCTCACATCTCGAACAGATCATGAAACAACACATGAATTCAATAGATCTCAGAATTATACATGGATTCCCACATCTTGAATAGATCACAAACAACTACATGTGTTCGAGCATCTTAAACAGATCTCGAATCTCCATATAGATCCCTGTATCTTGAACAGATCCACTTCCAATAGATACAACATGTATCTCAAACTTGAAGTGGTTTTCGTTAAATAAAACACTTACCGATCCCGGTCTCTCCAAGACTGAATTGACAAATTTGGTCATTCAATGATAATGAGAGCGATCGTATATGGAAACCCAGTCTTGTATGTTATCACATTTCCAATATTTTCACCTCACACTATTCCTCTATCAAGAGTGAAGCCAATAGGTTAGAGCTCTATTTCTCATATCCCTACATGAACCTCAGTCTTAATTCCTATGGATAGACTAGCCTACTTCATCGACTTTTAGTGCTAAGTATACGAGTAAATGTTTACCATAAACGAGTAAACATACAAAGCACAATCAAGTCATGCAAAGCATGATCAAGTCACATAAGCGACTTCTAATCCTCTTTTTGTTTAATTAATCTTTTATTAATTAAAGCCACCTTTATCAACAAAACTTCTTTTACTTAATAAAACATCATTTATGAATTTCTACTATTCAACTGTACATTTTCAATACTTTAAAAAGTATTCATATACTTATCGCAATTGGTATAAGTATATTCACAAACCATTAACAAGATTTCCTACTTTAAACCTTTACTCTTTTTATACTTCAAAAATTATTCATATACTAATCGTGATTGATATAAGTATATTCACAAATCATTAACAAGACTTCTTAATTTAAACCTTTACTCTTTTTATACTTCAAAAAGAATCCATATACTTATCGCAATTGGTATAAGTATATTCACAAATCATTAACATGATTTCTTTCTTTAAAACCTTTGCGCTTTCTATCTTTTTCCAAAAGATTCCTTACTCGTAATTTCCTTCAAATCATCCATTTTAAGGATCTAAGTACTTCGACAAATCCATTCAAAAGGTTTAAGACTAATGTTATTTAAACATTGTCACTACCAACCCAAAACCATTTCACTTATGCTTATCTTTAAAACATTCTTTTAAAGATCTATTTACATTCATAAGTTTAATCAAAAAGGGTTACGGTTGAATGTTAATAAAACATTGTCACAACAAACCCAAAACCATTTCACTTATTCTTATCTTTAAATCATTCTTTTAAAGATCTACTTATGTCCCTAAGTGTAATAAAAAAGGGTTAAAGATGAATGTGATTAACACATTGTCACAACAAACCTAAATCATTTTCCTACTTGTTACTATCTTTGCAAACCTTTGTTTTAAAGATCTAAGTTTATATTCGGTCTAGATCGATAATCGACTAACCGATTATCTAGTCAAAAACCATTGCTTATACAAATCAATGTTCGTATACTTAACTCGTTTCCCACATTCTTGACTTAACTATTCCTCGTTCAAGAGGGTAGCCCGGTAGGTTAGAGCTCTATTGCTCCATCCCTACTCGACATCAATGTTAACTCTCAAAAATAGATAAACCTACTTTCTCGGCTTTTAGCGTTAAGCAAAGTTAGTTATTTTTTAAACAAGTAAGTAAACAACAAGATTAACACATTTTCGACATTTCAACTTATACTGTTCCTCTTTCAAGAGTGTAGCCAGATAAGTTTGGGCATCGGTTGCTCCATGCCTTGCCTAGAAACCTCATTCTTGAATCTCACAAACAAACAAGTTTACTCGTCGGCTTTTAGTGTTAAGCCTCGTCAATAACCTTTGTCAAACCTTATACATAAAAAATAATACTTAGAAATACTTGTAAATAAGGTTTAAATATCTATGTAAAATATTACTTGAAAATAACTAATTTAGAAGTTCGATAAAAACATGTTTTATAGTTTGCCGCACTTTACTTTCAATGTTCATATATAATCATTAGGACTATATTTAAACTTCTACTCTTTTTTCATACTCAAATACATTTTATAAGAACTTCCATAAAAAGATTTTATAAAGAAAAGAATTAAGAAACCATTTAAATCACGAAAAACTAGCCAAAATGTCACATTTTAAACACTTAAAACAATAAGCGACTTACTACAACATTTGTAAATGCTGTTAAAAGTCCTTGTTAAAACAACATTGGAAAGCACAATATTTGCGACTAGTTTTAACCGCTTAAAAATGATTTATGTTAACCCGCATTTTGGCAAGGCCGTAGACAGTCGGATTTAACTAAATCGACTCTTGTTTGTCGAAGCTGGTTTATGACGAATTTAATCAACTGGATCGATGGATGATCAATCATGAATAACAAACACGATTAAATAGCCGAGATTCGGCATGGTCGATGGACGAAGGTTATTGGATACTTGAAGCTTATTTTTTGACATGTCTAGAGTTGTCTTAGATTTGCTTTGAGTCGTAGTTGGTCGAGCTTCGAGTCTGGCAGATGGTTTCTTCGAGTCATTTTGGTGGCCCGGCGTTGTGGTTCGGTCAGGGTGGCTCAGCGTTGTGGCTCGGCACTGTGGTTCGGTTAGGGTGGCTCGGCATTATGGTTCGGTTAGGGTGACCCGACATTGTGGTTAGGGTAGCTCGGCGTTGTGGCTCGGCACTGTGGTTCGGTCAGGGTGGCTCGGCATTGTGGTTCGGTCAGGGTGGCCCGGTGTTGTGGTTTGGTCAGGGTGGCTCGGCGTTGTGGTTCGGTCAGGGTGGCTCGGCACTATGGTTCGGTCAGGGTAGCTCGGCACTGTGGTTCGGTCAGGGTGACTCGGCGTTGTGGTTGTGGCTCGATAGAAATGGAAGGAACTGGCTTGGTATGGAATGGTGCTCGGTTGCTTCGAGTCCTAAGGTCCTTCGCTTTGGGTTGTCGCTCGGTAGCTTAGTGGGATATGAGGTGGATCGGCATAGGACATCGCTCGGCAGCCTCGTGTCCAAGTAGTTGTTGCTTCGGGTCAACTTCGTGGGATGTGGCTCGGCATAGTTGGAATGTGGATCAGCTATGTAGAGGTGAGCGGCTTCGAGTCACTGAAGGCATTTCCCCGGGTCGGCTTCGTGGGTTCTGGATCGGCAACATGAGTGTGGGTCGGCAAGGCCTTGCTTTGAGTCAAAAGCATCGTTACTTCGAGTTGCCTTGGTAGTTTTCCTGGGTCGGCGACTTTGGTTTGCTCTAGATCGATGGACTTCATACTCCAGGTCGGCAGAGACAATAAGGAGTCGGTATATTGATGGAAGGGGTTGAGTCTTGGTGGGCCTGGACTACTTAGGAAGCCTAGTAACTTGGGTTTCGCCTATAAATACAGCATGTAGAGCATCAGAAAAGGGATCTCTCTCCATTCTGTCTCACTTCATCTTTTATGCTAAGGCTGCTCTGCCATTGTTGTTCTAAAAACTCTGGATTGTGACTGTAATTGATTCTAACATCAATAAAAAGGAAATTTATGGAGTGGACGTAGGCCGGAGTCAGCCGAACCACAATAAGTTCCCTGTTATTGCTACTTTCTTTTTAATTTTTACTATTCTCTATATATATTCTACCTGTTATTTATAACCGTTGGTTGGTGCTTTCATCTGGATTTGGGTGTTAGTGACCAATTTTGGGGTTAACAATTTAAGATTTGAATTTTTTTTAAATAAGTGCTACCATTAGAGTACTTAAAAACCATGAAAAGAAATCCCTAAGAATATATTTCCATTTATTTATAAAAATTATTGAAAACAAGGGATTCCGAAGTGCACTTATAATGACTATTCTCATTTCAAACACTTTTAAACTTACTTAAATTTAACACACAAGTTAAACAACCATTTAAACATCAAGTCAAGGCCATGCCAGAAGTGAGGTTATATGATATAAAGTTATCATTTGCTTTCAAAAGTAAGAGGGGGTCCAAAGTTTATAATTTTACTTAGTTAATGTCACTTTAACTTTATAATTTGCACACAATATATACTTAAGAGATAGTGAGATAAATCACTTTGATCCATGCCTGACCCATGCACAAAGCTACAAGAACCAAAGAACCACCTCCTTCCATCAAAACAAGCCTAAAGGTCCAACCTTAGCACTTCCAAACCAAAGCCACCTTTCTCCTCCTCCTCAATGCTCACGGCCCTACTTAGATGCCCCTCTCCCTCTCACCTCCTTTGACATCTTACTTTCTAATCATGCCTCCCATGATTTCTAAGGCCCAATGCTAAAGGTTATAAGAGATTAGAGAAGATTTGGTTAACTTTTGAAAAGTCTGAGAGTAATTAGTGGATTATTACTTAAGCACTTCCACCATTTTCAACCCTTCTACTTCATCTCAAGCTTATTTGATTTTGTGTGATTATTTCCTAAGGGTATGCCCCTCCTATATGGGCTTAGTAATGTGATAGGAAAAGACCAAAAATCCCTCAAAACCCTTATGACATTAATTACAAACATCACTTCTCATTTATCATTTACTTAACTTTTAAGCTTTCCATTATGCACATTTCCTAAATATCTTCCCTTGCCTTATGCATGACATCATCCATAAAGTTTACTTCCATAAACGGCAGAATATTTTTATTTCATTTTCTTTAATTCCTAAGCAAATAAGTGTATGTAAAAATAATCTGAACAACTTTTGATGGTTAAAAAGCTGTTTATCGATAAAACGATTTTCGATCACATTATCGATATTTTTTCAAAATATTTATTTTTTTAAACATTTTTCCAAAATAAGTTTACCATCGTTACTTATGGTTTAAAAGGAGGTTAAAAAGCTTATTAAATCATTTTAATAGCATTTAATCCAATATTCAAATATTTAAATAATTCAGATATTTAAAAACGAAGTGTCTGAAATTTCGGGTCGTTACATTTATATAATGAGAATGATAAAAATGAGAAGGAAATTATGAAATTTCTTTTATATAAAAATTCCTTTAGCAAATTACTTAAACGCCCTTAAGTACATACCCTCTGTTAGGTTCTTACCACCTCATCATCTTGTCCCCTTCATGTTCAACATGCCTCCCTCCTTGCCAACATGCATTAATGACTCATGTACCTTATGTTTCATAAGGCATCTTCTCCTTTTAAACATCATTATTTTATATTTTGTTTTTCATAAAGTGTCACATCAAACTTTATAAATACTTAAGTAATATGCATATTCACATGTACTAAAATCCTAACTTATTTATAAATGTCTATATTTACACTAAAGAGTTCATAATGTTTCCGAAAACTTTTATTCGGCGAAAAGTCAAAAATTTGGAAAACGATTTCCGATCACATTTTCGATTTTTCTTCGAATTAAATATTTTTGAAAACCATCTCATCATCACTAACTATTATTTAAAATGATTTTTATTTTAATTATAAAATCCATTATTTGAATATTTAAAACTAATTAAATATTTGCGAATCAAAGCGGTGAAATTCTGGATCGTTACATGCCTCCTCACCTAATAAGGAGAAAAAGGCTAGACAATTGTTAAAGGAGGAGATGAAATCATTAAGGGAGGATCTTGATAAGGCCAATGAAGAGAAGGCCAAGATTGTTGATAAAAAAATTCTTTGAAGGACAGGTTATAAAAGAAAAACACCCTCCTGACCTATTCAAGCAATGTCGTCAAGGATACAAAGCAGAAAGTTTCCTTCTTCCTTAATAAAGCTCTCACCACTATAACCGAGAAATGCTGCGAGAATGCTTTGTTCGTGGCATATGGTGATAACATTCAAAGGTGCCCTAACTTATACTTTCCATCCCTCCCATATTGGAATGAAAAATTCAAAATAAAGTTTAGCATTATGCTAGGTAGAGCTCAGGTATATCTTCAAGAGGAGTTTCCTATTGAGGAAAAGATCAACTCTAAAAAGTTTCTATTGTTTGATGACCCCCAAGTTGATGAAGAAAGAATTTTTAATGAGGAAAAAGATGCGGGCGATGACCATAGTGATGACGATGATAACCACGATGATAATGGCCATGATGGTGATGATAATGGTGGTGGAAATGATTTTTCAGGACCAAAAGATGGGAGAGACGGATCAGGCAGTCTTAATTTAGATTTATGTACCCATGGTGTAGGCTATACTGAACTCTTCGATTGTCAAGGTGATATAAGGAAGGACACCTCTTAAAAAGATAGTGCTCCCTTGAGCCATCAACCAAGAGGGAAAGATCGTGCTCCAACTTCCAAATCCCAATCTCTTAGGTATGGAGTTCTTTATTTAAATGTCTAATGTTACCAAGAAGTCTTTAGCTAATAAACCTATTATTTTAGCAAAGGAAAATGATGAGATATTATTATAAGACTATGTACAAAAAGAGTCAATGGGAGGTGTGTCGATTGCATAGGGAAGTTGATAGATTAATTGACGAACTAATAAACTCTCTGACAAATACAAGCACCTCTCTTCTAATGTTGTGCATCTAAGATTTTTTAAGGATAAGCAGATTCCCCAGCTTGGAGAAAGCTCGCCTTCGTCGAGGAAGAATATGAAAGAAAACACTAAATTGATGACTCGCTTCCCGATGTAATCGATGATAGGAATGCTTTGGTGGAGTTTCTCTATAAAATACTCCATGGGCCAATTTGTTAACTTCCCTTACTTAGGCAAGAATTGCGGGGGCTTAATTAGATACCTCCATTGTAGGTATTTGGACGAGCATGGGTCTGATCCCCATCCTGGGGAGTGTTGGAACCTTCCTAAGGTGGTAAACATTCCACTCTCTCCTCACTCTCTTTCCTCCAGGAAAATTAAGTATAATAAGGAGAGATTTATTTCTGAGTTTTATAAAGGATAAATATTGTACAAACCTGAAATGATTGTATGGTTGTAATATGATTCAAGTAGCTTATAAACTTTATTGTTTTCGTTTCTTTGTACGTAGTCTATTTTTCATATATTATACAAATTATGGAATGTAGTCCCGTTCCCATGGAACTCTCGAGTAAATTTATCAAGTTAAAGAGGGATTTTAAATAGCAATCCTTAATTCTCATAACATCTTAATTAGCCAGATATTGTTTTCTTAGAGATCTTCAAGAATTTTATACATGATTCTCTCACTTTCATTTTGTTTTCTTGGGTGATGAGAAGGATAAACTGCTTAGTGAAATTCGGACTAATCACGCTAAACTTTTATATGGCCAAACCAGCCCTCCGCTTGGAAAATGAGACTATCATCAATTCCCTCTAGTTAATACCCCAGAAGGGATTGAAGTTTATTTTGACTCTACACTTACTTTATCTATTAGGTCACTTAAAAGGCCAAAAATACTGTCTCAAAACTTTAAGAGTTAGTTGTATATAGTGTTGATGTAATTTTGAATTTGCTTAAGTTGTAAACCTTGATCGTTTAATAAAGAAAATATTTTCTATGTAATGATTCTCTTTCCTTTCTACTTGTTAGGAAAAGAAAATGGCCCTTGTACCTAGTGGGTGGATATTCTCACTCGACTTGATTTTATTGAAGATAGATTCAGAGTGGAATTCAAGAAGAAACTTTCTTCCTAAGGCACATTAGCTTTGCAATTTTCGAATAACCCAGATACCCAAAAATGGTATGATAAGTATTACAAACTAAGGTCTACATTTAGTAGTTTGAAAGAAATGACTTTTGACTTGGAGAAGCAAATCAAAGAGAAAGAGGGAAGAATTTAGAAGCTGATAGAAAAGATAGACACAACTAGTCGGTCTGGACCTTCTGCCCAAAATACTGATGTTGATTCAAAAATCATGTGATTACACCGAAAGGTGATAGATCTTAAGGTAGAATTATTAAAAAGCTAAGTGGACTGCCAATCTTTAGAGCTTATTACGAGTAGTGGTGATTCCAGCATTCCAACTCATACTCTTTAGTTGATCAAGAATGATTTTCTGTTATTTTAAACTCTCCTTAGAGTTTAGATAAGAATGACTTTCTAAATGGTGCAGAAGAGTTAGATTCGAGTGTGTCCAATTTTTGAACAAAGAGCGGAATGATAAAATTTTCACTATTTCAATTCCTATGAAGCCAAAGTTGAAAAGTTTGAGCATGAAAATTATTTTCTTAGACAAGAGATCGAGAAATTGAAAGGCAAGATTAAGATTTTGAAGGGAGTGAATAAAGCCCTCGATCATGCATTAAAAATTCAAATTGAGTCGATCGATGATACTAGTACTATTCGAAAGAAGTAGAAGAAGCATAAACAACTTTTGAATGTGGTGATTTGACACATCACTGATTCTTCTCTAGTTGCTGAAGATTTGAAGAGACTGGCTTAAGATTTTAGCTCTCAATAGAGAGTTATTCGTAAACTTTTCAATTGGACTTACTTTTTATCTTTTGTTCTAGCAATTCTCATAGATAATGTATAAAATGATAAATAAAATCATACCTGAATGGTTAATATTTTTTATTTTATTCTTTGCTTTTTACTGAAACTTGCAGTTAGCTTCCCAGTTTTAGTTTGATGTTTTGTAGTTGTTTTTTTGAGCATAAATCTGCTTTCTTGTATTCCAAGATTTTGATAGATGGGTCGATAAGCCGTTTGTTAAGAGAACCAAAAGCCTTGATGGTTGAGCATTCAGAATTTTAGTTCATATGAACATAAACCTTGGTTTCAATATAGATGTCTATTATCCTGCTTAGTAACGGAGATTCCCGTTACATTAATAGGAAAGTTGAATTCTAACTTAGAACGAGAATCGATTACCACAACAGGTAATGGTTGAATTTCGATTACCATAATAGGTATTGATCTTGATTGATTCTTTGAATAAAAGACCAAAAAACCATCTGGTAACAATTCCTTGAATAAGAGAAGACCAGGAGATTATCTGGTAATAGTATGAATAGAAGACCAGAAAAAAACCATCTAACAATGAGAATAAAATCTTGAATAAAAGCAGACCAGAAATTTATCTGGCAATTATGATTCCTTAAACCAGAAAATTATCTGGTAATAATATGAATGGAAATCTAGAGAATCATCTGGCAATAATCCTTCATGTGGATGGTAGAATTTTGATTTCATTAGATAAGTTCTCATTTTGATGTTGAATTCTCAACTATAAGATTTATATAGTCCTTGATTGCTATCTCTTTTCTCAGGAGCAAGATTGCTCGTGTTTGATTGTTATTCCTCTAGAAGATTGTTTTAATCCACTCTTTTGGATAGAGTTCGATTGACTCAATTGATTTCTTTATCACCAACCCAAGTGATGAGTTTGTTTGGATGTATGATTACCAATATAGGTATTGTTCTTCCTGTAGAAGATTGTTTTGGTCCACTCTTTTGGGTAGAGTTTGATTGACTCAATTGATTTCTTTGTCACCATCTTATGTGATGATTTTGTTTGGATCACTGATTACCACTATAGGTAACGAATCTTGAGTGATTTCTTTATCACTGTCTTAGTGATGATCTCAACTTGGACCAAACCCCTTATCACCGTCTTAGGTGATGATTTAGGTCTTTCATCTGGTGCGTTTAGCTCTCTTAATTAAGAACCAAAGATTTACCCAACCTCCCTCTAGAAGGCGCTTCAGTCGAGCCTTACGGTGGTACTTAAGGCTGGTTTGGTGCTTTAGGTGGGACCAAAGGATTACTCCATCCTTCCTTTAGGAGGCGCTTCAACCAGGCGACATAGGTGGGACCAAAGGTTTGCAGATGCTTTGACTTGGCCTTTTTAGGCCGGACCAAAGGCTTGCTCCAACCTTCCTCTAGGAGGTGCTTTGACCAGGCCACCTTAGTGAGATCAAAGGCTTTTTCCTTTATTTTAGGAGAGACTTACTCCTTTTCATGATTGATCCTGTAGATATACTTATTTTATTTGAAGAATCTTCCTTTGTTGGCAACTTGTTTAATATCTCTTTTCAAATTCTTTAAGCTTTCCTTGTCTTAGGAAATTGTTGATCATCCCTTCCAAGCTTCAACATTAGTTAGTATTGTGACCATTTGAGCGGTGAAAATGACAATATATTCCTCTAAGTTTTCGTTCATTCTTAGGTCGTCTTTTCTAAAAAAGCCAATAATTTAGTCGTTCCTTGGTTAGGAGGTAAATTTTTTCATAAGAAGCAGTAATAGAATAACTCTTAGAAAGCCATGAACTTTTGGAAGACTATCCTTTTGATTCCCATTTAACTCTTTTGTTGTATATGACAGGCTCTTTAAATTCCATAGTAAAATTTCTTTTTGAAGAGCTTTGAGCTTCGCTCGACCTATGGGAATGATTAAGCATATTCTTCCACTTTTTGGTGAATCGGTTAAAGTCCTATGTTATTTCTCTTTCAAACATGGTTCCCTGTGCTTGGAGTTGAATCCTCTTTCTCATTTCCATAAAGATGTTAGTTTTCTTGTCTTTCTCTCCTAAAGCAAAGGTTGGTGTAGGCCCTACGTGAAATAGGTTTAAGCACCATTTGTCTGGATCATAGAAAGCTACTTGTCTTCTTTTATCCTCCATTATTGGTAGTGCTACGTCCTCAATACTTGCTCCTTATAAAGACGAGGGTTACTTGTGATTTGATAGGTTGGTCTAGCCACTTGAGACTTAGAGGATCCTTGCTTAGAGATGGTCATTATCTAAGTTAGGTTGGATGGGGTTTGGAATTGTTTCCAAATAGGATATGCTTGGTAAGGAGAAATCCTTTAATTCCTATATATGTAGGTACAAGGGTAATTCCACTTATGGGTTAAGCTGAGATGGAAGTTCTAGCCCTCCTTCTAACGCCAAAATATTAACGAATTTCTTCGTTAACCCAAAAAAGTGTAAGGAATGAGGACTTTGGTTGATAGGGGACTTGGTTGACTCTTGGTTAACTTCAACGAGTGTAAGAAAAGCGACACTTGAGAAAGGGCTTAGGTAACCTTGGTAAGTTTGTTAGGCATTCAAAAGTCCATGCTGAAGCCATACTATATCAAAATCAATCGGTGTAGGAGAATCTCATTCAAATCACAATCAAGATCATGAGTGTTTAGGAATTTAAAGCAAGTTACGATTGAAATCACAAGTGCCTGAGAATTCGAAACAAGTCATGATTAAAAAAATCTTTATTTATATGCTATGAAATTATTGAATGTACAAAGCCTTATTTGCAAATGCCATAAGAGTACAATTGGTGCTAAAATTCCCAAATTGATTTAGGGTTACAAAGTTTTAAAAAGTAAGAAATAAGAGAAGAATCAATCACCCCTTCCTCCATGCCCTAAGGTCTGTATTTATAAGGGTTGAGAGGTGCGGCATGGTTGCCACATGTCACTTCAAGCATGCTTGGCTTTCAGCATCATCAACCATATTAATGCCATTCGACACAGGCTTTGCTTTGATGATTTCTAACATATCTTTGGTTACTGGTGACTTACGGCAACATGCTTTGGTGTATTGATGAATTCCGACACCCATTAGTAAGGCATTCGATATCCTCCAATATTGTTATTCATGAAGCAATTCTTCGATATCTTTATTGCACTATTAATTAACGACATCAATGCGATATCGCTATTATTCGACATTCCCAGATGCTCTTGATGTGTTGACACATAGCAGCTTTCTGGTGATGGGAAATGCAATAACCTTACTATGTTGTTAGATTGCGATAGAGATGACATACGACAAGCTTTAATTTATTGTTGGTAGGCAACATCGAAAAGATGCAGTATCCCTTTGAGGATTCATGATATGATATTATGCCATCGATATCCCTACTTTATACTGATGGATTACAACATCCACCCTACTTCAGCCCTTCAATATTACTAATTGGAGTGATAACATGCGATATCTAAAGGAGGTGATATCACCCAGAATTCGACAACAATCCATGTCTTGATGAAAGGTAACACTGGTTTCATATGACATATGCGCCATTGATGATTTATGCATCTCCAATCAAACTAATGACTTGCGAACTCCTTAATTATGTTGATGAAGTGCAGAATCTAGGGTATGCGACATCATTGCAGCCTTTCATACTAATGAAATGCAGCATCCTACCTTGTAGTTAACCTATGACATCAATCTTCATTTGGTCTTCTTGCTTTGTTGGTTTATGATATTTATGGAATTCGATATTGTTTGACATCCAACACCCTATATCGCATTGATGATGTGCGATATCCTTTAAGGCGCCTTTGGAATGCGAAGTTCTTTGCTATTATGAAGTTCAATATCATGTTCCCTTGTGAATAGCAGGTGAAGTGCAGAACTGGTGGTATGCGAGATGCGAGATGTAAGATGCTTTAGAATGACGTGAGATACTTTCCTATTCGACAATAATATTTTCTTGGTTTCGACATCATTTACTTGCAATTATTCCATGTAATAACCTACTTGGCCTTTGAGTTCGGCATCCTCATTGTCAACATGCTTCATGCCTTTGAAATCATGAATGGTAGTAATAATAGTCATAAACAACATTTGATAATAATCAGTTTTATGACTAGCCATATCTACTTCTAATAAAGCGCAAACAATGTAGCATGCTAAGCCATAATATCAATTAAAATTGCTTTACTCTATTGAAAATAAAATGAAAAGGCCAATCTTGTACCGATATAAAATGAAAATTAATGGTAAGATATAGCATGAATCATGCTACATTAAAAATTGTCGTTAAATAAAAGAATTTATTTCAAATAGATACTAGGATTACGGTATATATTCTAATGGGAACCAAGTACACGATAAACATGCACATTGTATAAAAGAACGGGTTTTTTCCAAAATAATTAATAAAGTAGATATGTCGTTTAGCATGTTTAGTCTAAAAAGATAAGTTTTGGCACCAACTACACACTTGCTAACTTGATTCTTAAAGAACCGATGAACTAAACTCATAATATGCATGTGGCATTAATTTCTTTGGTATTAGAAACAAATTAGCAGTTTTGTAACATTTGCAAATATTCTTCTCGTTCAACTGATTTCCTTATATATGTGATTGTACATCTAAGTAATGCCAAGTCTGATATAATGAAGCATACACCATCAAACCGACCGTTAAAGAGGTTTCCCTACTATAGGAGCCAAAATAAAATAGTCTAAACCCAGAAAAACTTGCAAACTATTTTTCTTTTCTTGAACTAATATCCCATATTCCAATGTCTGCTCTTATTCTTACTCAATTCATATACCTAATTCTAATCACAAATTGAACCTCGTTCGATTTCAGCAAAGCCAAACGGAGAAAACTCTAAAGTATGGTATCTTAACCATCATTCGCATCTTGACCACTGATTGCCGCATCTCGATCATTGTCCACTACACCTCCCTAATCCTCCGTCCCGCCGCTCCATGCCTTTGACAATCTCCATTGATCCTCTAGTATTAGAATTTCTTCTCCTCTTCTCACTCATGACACCCATGTCCTTTATAAATTGAAATTTTAATTTACAATTTGATTTATGAATTGGTTTATTCTTAAAGCCTTATTTCAGCTATGCTATGAGTTTGAAGGAGCAGGTGATAATTAGTTTGTAAAGAGAGATACATAATGAAGAAAGGTACTATATTATTTATTAGCTTCATTTCATTGCACTTCAATGATCTGTTCCAAAACTAATTCTTTTAGATTCAAAAAAATCATTTACAATTGATGCTAATTGCACAATTGGAACCGAAAATAGAATAGAAACCGAAAAACAACTCAAGGTATGTATAGTTATCCTGCCTTTTGACCAGGTAGAATCTGGACAAACTAGATAAATAGAACTTAGAGTCATCAAGGTGGAAATCTTGGAGAGATAGCTTAGGAGTCCAGATTCCAACCACAGATAAAGCCACAAAGTCAACGCCAAAACCATAAAAGACAACAAGATAATGGATCCCCCAAGTTGGGAATCGGTACCGACTCCCACTGGGGATCGGTACCGACTCCCAAATATAACTTGGGTGGACCCATCTTCTGCCTATATGCTTATCTCGGTGCTAAAAACCTATTTCCAAAGTTAGTTTGTTGATTCAATGCATTTCTCCATCGAACTCGACATACACTTAAAACTACAACTTTGTTCTCCTTCAACTCCATCATTTGGGTTTAGAAACAAGCTAAAACAAGTACAAACAACTGTGGAATTGAGAAGCCAATCATAAGACGATCCAAAGCAAGAAGCTGATGATGCCAAAAATGGTGAGCTTGGGGATCTATACCGAATCCAACTTGGGGATCGATACCAACTCCCAGATATTACTGAGGAGGTGCCTATTATTTTGGAAGAATTGGTCAAATTTGTGTACAAAGGCTTAGAGATATTTTCGATGAGATTTTAAGCTCCCTACCTCTATAAATAGGAAGGTAGGGCTCATTTTTTAGGATCTTTTGGCTCTGGTTCCATTATTTCTCATATTTTTATAACTTTGAAATTCTATGTCTTGGAGTTGTACCGACCCCAAGAACTTCTACCTCCAAATCATAAATAAGCAATAAAACTTCAAAGTAGACTTAGGCCTCGTTTTGCCAAACCACTATAAAAGAGTGTGTCTTGTTTATTTTCTCATTTTCATTTAATTTACTTCATTTAATCACTACATAAACTTCAGGATTGTGTCATTTTTGGTTCAAACATTTTGATGCTTTCACTGAGAGAGATATTCTCAGACCATTTGGATCCATCATCTACTATTGGTTCCCTATATCCAAGAGATAGATCCAATTTCTCTATCTTTGAATTCTACAACTCAAGTTTCCAACAAATCTACTAAAAGATTTCTGACATGACCCCATTAAGGAGAGACCGTTCCACCAGTTCTAGAGCTACTACTGAAGTTGAGAATCAGAATCCTCAACAAGGAGGAGATGGAGTTGTCTAACCAACTCAACCTGAGATCCAAACTCCAGTTGGCGTCATAACAAGAATGGAGATGGATATGATGATGAAGCAGATGGAAGATAGATTCCAAACTAGCCAAGAGGATATGAACAACACAATGGAACAAAGCTTGAGGCTGCTAAACAAATTGACTCAAAACAACCATAGAAAGCGTAGAAGGGATTCTAGCTTAGAATTGTAGAGTTCTTCTTCATCCAAGTAAGACGAAAGGAAGGAAGGTAGAAGAAAACTCAATGCACTGCTAGAACATCGGCAAAAGGAAGAGGAAGAGCTCCAGGCTCGAGTTCAGGGATCGATACCGACCCCCACTTAGGACTCGGACCGACCCCCAAAATGGTGGGCATAGGCCCATCCTCTAGAAGGCGGTATGGATGTCGTCCCTGGACGTGCTGTCGAAGGACAGAATCTTGAAAAATCCCAATATTGCTGATGATGATGCTTATGGGAATCAAACAGGGGGAATGCGTGACGAATGGGTTCTCGAAATTTGGAGAGCCTAGGTATCGAGCGCCTTCCCGAGAGCGTTCGCCAGGCCGAACACTTGGGGCAGGACCCGATTACCGCTGTTCAGTTGAACCTGTTGAGTCATACTATTTGAAGGATATGTTTAGGAGGTTGGTTAGTGAAAAAATATCCAGAATTAATGATGATTGGAGAACTTATGCTAGTCGAAACCCGTTTATAGAGAGCATCCTTTACACGAGATACCCTCGGAGATTCAACATGCCAACTATGACATTGTACGGAGGAATAACGGAATCTAAGCAATATTTATTAAGATATAAATGGCACATAGATTCAGCAAGGGCTTCGGATGCTATAAAGTGTTGATGTTTTCTGATTTTCTTAGAAGGGGTGGCTACAATGTGGGTCACTTGGCTTCTACCGAGGTCTATATCATCTTTTGCCGAATTGTCATGGAAATTCATGGAGCAATTCCATTTGCACACCTCATGTTCAAAACACGTGATGTCATTATCTAATGTTTATTAGGTTGAGGGAAAGTTGTTGCGAGACTATTTAAATCGGTTCCACACGGCCATAACGGAAATAACGAATCCAAAGGAAGATATGATGTTGATGGTGCTTTGTAGAGGAGTTCATCCCGACTTGGATAGAAAGAAAGCAACCTTCGACAATAGAAGCTTTCTATAGGAAAGCTAATGAGTATTTGTGTTGGGAGGATGCATGTAAGGGTCCTTGGAGGACTGATGCTGGAAATTCAAATGAGCCGATTCAAAGTAATATTGCTATAGAGCAATCTAGAGGAAGCTCTTGGAATGTTGATATGAAAGTTAGTAATAAGAACAAAGGAGGAAAACAAAACAATGATAGAGCAAAGAAGGGGAAGCCAAATAACATGAGTCATTTTAGAGCTGCCAAGTATGTCAGTTACACTGAACTGAACAACTCGATAAAAACATCTATATGGCTACTCTAAATACCGAACCATATAGGAAGGGAGCTCTTAGAGAGTAAAATGAGAAGGAGAGGAAGTCGGGCAAGTTTTGCAGATTTCAAGAGACTCATGATCATAATACTAATGAGTGCAGGCACTTGCGTGACATGATTAAAGATTTAATAAGGAAAAAGAAATTGTAACAATATGTGAAAGCTTCGCAGGATGGCGGGCAAGGAAATTCTAGTGCCCCTGAGCCGTCTTCCCAATGAGGGAAAGTTGAGCCTGGTGCCGATGCATTCAGAACGGTAGAAAAACGATTAGTGGTTAACACAATCATCGGTGGGCCTCATCCTGCCGATAAGAGTTTTGCGGAATTGGATAGATACATTGGAGCCTCAAATCATGCTAATAATGAAAGTTGCTATGCTGTTGAGGATGGAGCTCCGGCAAAACAATCTCGAACCATGATGGATGATATTGTTTTTCGAAATAGGGATGCTAAAGGAGTGGTGGCTCCAACAATTGACCCACTCGTGATCTCAACCGTGATTGGCCCTGTTGTTTTACGAAAAGTTCTTGTTGACTGTAGGAGTTTAGTCATTATTTTTTTCAAAAAATCTTACGACCAAATAATGTTGGAGGAGAGAGATTTGAAGCCTTGTAGATCTCGTATATAGGGGTCCAACGAGATGGCTACTAAAGCCATAGGATTTGTCGAATTACTGGTGGAACTTGGTGAGGGCGATCGTAGGTGAGTGCGGGTTGTGCCGTTTTTAGTTTTGGATATTTGTTTTGCTTATAATGCATTCCTAGGCCAATCGGCCCTAGCTGAATTTAGAGTGGCCATCGCTCCTTGGTGTTTAACTATGAAATACCCTACAGACAATGGAGTAGGGATCTCGCACGGAGATCAAGTGGCTGGCCGCGAGTGCTATATCATTGAACTGAAGGAAAAAGGCATAAGGAGAAAGGAAATAGTGTAGAGGGGGTCCTCTGCGTAAAGGCTTTGGATGCATGGCAACTACTGCCTAAGCCCCAGCTCGGGCAAACTAGTCGGCTCTACGATGACATGGACCGACAAAAGGAGCCGGAGGGTGGAGGAGAAGCTCCCGCTGAGTTGACAGTCATTGTTCCAGTCAACAGGGATGACCCAGTAATGTCCTGAAGGTTGGATCTTAGCTCGGTATTAGTGTGATGAGGGAGTTGGTTGGTTTTCTCTAGGAAAACCTGGATGTGTTTTCCTGGACTCACTTAGATATGTGTGAGATCTTTCCCGGAATAGCGAGCCATGCATTAAACATCAATCCCAAATGAATTCCTATGAAACAAAAACACCACAGCCTGGGTCCGATGAGATCCATTGCACTCAGAATGAATTGGATAAGCTAAAGGACAATGGCTTTATCCACAACTGGTCATTCTCCATTCGCCTTGGCATACGGATCGAAGGCTATCATTCCAGTCAAACTAGAAGTGCCTTCTCATCAAGTTTCCCACTATGATCAATGGACAAACGAGCAACTGCTTTCTGGAGTCTCTTGATATGATCGATGAGAAGTGGATCAAAGCTGAGTTGAAAGTAGCTGCGCATAGACACCAAGTCGCACGATATTACAATGCCAAAGTTAGGAGTAGAACCTTTGAAATCGGCGATTTGGTCCTCAAAAGAATCTTCCTTGGTCCTAAGAACTCGGGCCTGAGCTAGGAAGGTTCGTATGCAATAGAGGAAAAGCTTGGAGATGGCACTTACAAAGCTAGCAACTATGGATGAGATTTTGCTCCCAAGGGCGTGGAATAGTGAGCACCTACGATGCTATTTCACTTAGAATAAACTAGTAAATAATAGGCTAAAGCCTTGCAATAAGACAGATTCTGTCATTTTTTGTCTTATGTGAAATAAACGGCCTTTTCAGCCTAAACTTCTGTTTTCCCATTTCTTAAGAGTTGTGGCTTGATCGACTCGAATGAATCGGCATATGATTAATGCATGTGCGCAGGTACCCAAAGATATGTGTCGACCAAACTTCTACGGTCCATGATGGGGCCAATGAAGTCCCTCTTGATGTTTGGAGATTGACATCAGCTAACTCTTGCCTTCAGATTGAGGGCATGAGTATAAACATAAGTCGGACATGATACGATCGTTTGCGCCCTTACTCTCGCTCCTGCAATAGGAGCGAGAGTATAAATATAAGCCGAACATGATATGAATGTCCGCATCCCAACTCTTGCCTTCGGATTGAGGGCAGGAGTATAAACGCAGACCGGATCTGATATAAGCATTCGTACCCTAACTCCCATTCCCGAAATAGGAGCTAGAGTATAAACCTAAGCCGGATGAAACATGATCATCCGAAAACTGACTCTTTCCTTCGGAATGGAGGCAAGAGCATAAACTTAAAACCAAAAGTGAAACAACCATCCATACGCCAACTTTTACCCTCGGATGGAGTGTAGGAGTATAAATAAAAAAAATCATGATATGACTGATCGCTCACTCAACTCTCCTACTCGGATTAGGGGTAGATGTATAAATGGAGACGGGCGTGACAAGTCCGTCTGATCCTTAACATCTTGCCAGAAGTAGGCAGAACGGAAGGCACATGCTCGGAGTAAAGCGGGATTCAATTTTTAAGCCTTCGATCAATGCCCGAAGTTAGGCATGGTCGAATGCTAACATCCTGGATGAGGATGTATGTACTATGATTCTTAGTAGTTAACTTAAGCTCGTGCCCGGAGTTTGGTGCGGTTGGAACTTATTATCCCGGAGAAGGATACTCAAGCCACTATTTTAAGTGGTTTCCCTAAGGAATTCTTTACATTTGCTAGAACGATGTGAGTCGACAAATCATAAAACGGATTAAGGACTTGATCCGAAAATGATTACTAAAGAGTTAAATCGCAAGTACATTGAATGTAAAGCATATCTCTTGAGTACTTAGACAATTTTGAACAAAGATTTTACAAAATAAAAAGTCTTTGTTATTAACAATAAACCATGAAAGATAAGTACAAATGGGTCACACTAGAAGCAAAAATGTGGCGACGGGGGCCAAATCCATACAAAGCCGACCAACAAATAAAAGAAGTCTATCTACGTGGAAACAAGGTAGTAATTATTTCTTCATTGACTTCTTCTTCCTATTAGAACCAGGGTAGACTTCACTCGATCACTCTCCTTGCCTCTTTCCACCCCTTCCTCTAACACCTTGGCCTTTGGAGGGAATGCTTTGCAAAGATCCAGCAGGCGCACTCTGGCTGCTCCTGGGCTGAAAAATAGAGGCTGGAATGCTTTGTGAGAATACTATCGACGTACTTCGAGTACTCCCAGGTGGAGGAATGTAGACTGGAGCAAAAACGGTTTGACCAGGCAAAGAAATCGATAAAGGAGGAGGGAAAACTTCTATTTGCTCCTGCTTGATTTGACTGGCGAGGAGGATATTCGCTCTAAGCTTTTGCTCAAGCTCATGCATGGAGGGACATGACAGGGATTGGGAGACCCCAGTAATAATAACATCCTCATCAACTTAAGTCCCTTGGTTCTCATCATTTCCTTCTTCCAACAAAGCATCTATCATACGCTCGTCAAGGCTCGGGATCTCCCCAACTGGGATGTTAAGAATTGATGTCGAAGTCGTGACGGTTATGGACTCAATCGTCGATATTTGATGCCCCGGTTGAGAGTCCTAGAGTGGAAGCGGGGCAATTGTAGGCTGACTTGTAGCTAAATAAAAACAAAGAGAGAGATTAGAGATATTGATCGACAACACGTCAACTCTTTGGAAAATAGGATAAGTCAATGAGATATTTTCTTCGGATTGCACTTCCACATGATCCGGAGTGCTGCCGGGAGTTCCTTTGGGAATAAGGAGAGAACAATGGATTTTTGTAGCTATGTTTTCTCTGGGTCATAGCCAGCATCAGTAAAAGAATCAACGATGGAATAAGGAGCAACCTAGGTCATTGGAGTTTGACCAGCTGTTGCATCATGATGCGCAGAGCTGGAATCTTGCCTAATTCTTTTTGGACGGTTGCATCAAGTTCCGGATGGATAAGATGTTGGTCATTGTGAAGGATTTTGGGCTCATTTCCTTTCAAAATCTCTTTTTCCAACTGCTCCATATTAATATTATCACTCTTGAGAAATTCCATCTCTTCCTCTACGACCCATTCCTAGGCACATGCGACCATTAAAGCATAGTGCACTCTGAACCACTCTAGATTTTGAAACTTGAGCACATTGGCGTTGTATTGAGTGATTAGTGGCTCAAATCTCTTTCTCATTTTCTCTTCTATCCACTCCTCAATCTATTCTACTACAGCTACAACTTCTCTCTTGACAAGAGCATCAATGTCCCTGGCCTTTTCGAGTGCATTGTCCCTTTCTATCCTGATGGCGACCAGCTCGTCGCATGCATCCTGAGTAATTTTCTACACTTCGTCTTTTTTCTTGGTCTCACGCTCGAGTTTGGTTTTCAATTCAGTAGCGTTGCTCCTGACAATGTCCCTTCCATGACAAGATCATGGTTTCGGTGATGCGCTTGCTCGATTTCGTTCAAATGCTTGGATCTCTCAGCTTCGAGTGCTTTAATGGTCTTCTTGGCCTTCTTCTCCGCTTCGGCTTTTAATTTCTTATGTTCTCAATCTCAGTGTCGAGAGAGACTATAATTTTTTTATTCTTGGATTCAATGAGTTTTTGGTTCTCTACTCCTGTAGTTTTTCTATTGAAACTTTTGAAATATTTTCGGCCAGCTATGCTCATTCGTTGTATTGATTGTAGACATCGATCGTGCAGTTGATGGTCCTATGTTAGACTTCAGTAAGAATTCCCTTTAAGTTTGGCAAAAACATAACTCCATTAAAGCAAATGTTGGGGAAATCATTCTTAAGGTCGGCCATGCTCGTCCATCCAACCCTTAGTGTCACTAGTTGCTCCTCTATAATGTCTAAGAGTAATAACAATTTCTTTACTCGGCCTCTAATGGATAGTATCAGAGTTGCTCTTATAATTTTTGTGCTCAGAAGACCGGCTGGAACGGGATAATGTTGTAGGCTGTAAAGGGACAAAGGCAAATGGTGGAGCTCGAGAAGAGTCAGCCGATGGAATATCATCACTGCGGTCGGGTTGCCTATTCGGGCCTCTAGAAGGAGGTGAACTGGATTTAGGTCGGAGCTTAGAAGCGAAATCATGAGAAGAACGATCCATGTCATAACTACTCATGTCCCGGTTGTCTCTGTCACAATTGGAGCAATAACTTGAATCATAGTCTCGATCACTCCTTTAATGGTACGAGCTCGACCGGGGGCGTTGAACATAATATGCCTTCTCTTCCAGGGATTAGAATGAATTCTTTCTCTTATCCATCGAACCTATAAAAAAAGTAGGAATGAGTTTGATCAAACGGGAAAGGACATGGGTCAAGTGTGAGTGTCGTGTAGTGCACTTGTATGTGTATGTCATAGTGTCCCCCCAACAGACCATGTACCGGAGCTTTACTCATGGGAGCAACCTCTCCAACACCAGTTGGGATGGTTTCCTTCTCAAAGCGAATTGGAGAACCAATGTCACCAACGCCGATGTTATCATCGCTGAAAGAGCCAAACTCCATAGGAATAGAACCTAAACCAACGAACATGCTCGTCGAAAGAATAGATTGAGTCTTCTCTGCACTTGTGACTGGTGTAGGCTAAGTGGAAGTTTACATCTTTGAAATTTTCACAACCAATCACTTTTTAGGAGCAGGCGGTGGGTCGTCTCTGAGTTGTTTGGTTTGAGACACGTGGCCCACTTCAATGTTAACCTCACCATACTCTCTAATAATTTTGCCTTCCTCGGTGCCTTCATATTCTAGTTCTATGTTTTTTATGGCTACGGCCCCAGGACTTGGGACCAAGGGCAAATCAGGATCGGCTTTGTCTCCAAAGGGCAGATTGTTATCATCATTATCACTATCATCCTCCATGTCGACAATTGAAACTATGCTGGTGTTGCAGCCTTCTTCTAATAAACCATGGGAGAGAATATTCTCGTCCGTCGGTAGAGTTCTTATATACCTATCCTCGATTGGGACTGCCATGAGAGTATTAACGGTATCTGAAAGTGATCCGCCACTAAGTCTCACCGGAACATCTGTATAACAAAGAAAAGTAAATTAAGCATGCCAGCTATAAGGCAAATGCACGTATGGCATTTGAAATAAAACTTACATCCAGGTATCCATCTATAAGCAAACCCAGGTGGACAGCATACATAAAACCATTCGGTCTTAAAATAACTCAGCTTGCTCCAAGCCCCAGTAACTATTCTGCAACCCCTCATTGGCTCCAAGTAAATTAGAGACAGGTTTTCTTTGTAGCTCTTGAAGCTATAGATGTATCGGGTTTCCTCATCGCTAGGCACTCGATTCGAATGCTCAAAGAAAACTAGATAAGTGCTAAGAAGAAAAACGAAACTGTTTGGATGCAGCTGTGTGGGAGCCAGTCTCATAAAGTTCAGCACTCGATGGACGAATTGATTAAATTGTGGGACGCAACCCGCCAAGCACATATATCTATTGCAAGTTATATATCCTTCTAGAGGATCATGAGCTTTCTTATCATGAGATGGCGCTAGAACATCGTCAAATGGAATTCTGTGCTTGCTGCATATCCTCTGAAGAGATCCTTTATCGATTTTGGAGGGAATTGAATCGACTAGGTTATCCAGTATTACAGCATCCTTAAAAGTATCGGACGCGGATCTGTTTGAGGACCATCTACCAATTCAACCAGATTTTCAGGGATCTGTTGCACTACTTCTGGATTCTCTAGGTTTTTTTGATCAATATATGGAATTTCTGGTTGCTGCTCTTGTTGAATAGGAGTTTGCTGCTCTTGTGAAGTTGTGGCTGAGCTTGACTCTACATCAGATTCGATATATTTTGAAAGTGAAGTACCTGTAGTATGAGCAGCCAAATGTTTATAATGTCTTTGGTCCATTTAAAAAAAATTGATAGATAATCAACATTAGAAGATTAACTAAAACCGAACCTCACGTGCTAAATTGGATTCTAGTGATGTGTTGTGTAGTGTCATGAAGTTCGGATTATTATTTAACTTTTAATTCTGGCAGTTCATTTTCAGGTTCTGGGCATCAGTTGATATGACCGTCATCGCTGACCGTCCTGACAAGCTTCATGTTATTGGCCACACTTTGCAGATGTCTCAAGATGAAAGAGGAACTCGACATGAATCGGCAAGTCAATATTTGAGTGAAAGTTTGAATAGGAAAAATGTGCCTAAGTATGGGAGTCATATTGACCCCCATAACCAAGGGAGTTCCCCATTTTCCTCTTCTATCTCCGTCTGCTCCAAAGACGCGGTCGCCAACATCCATCCTCATCTGTGTCCTTCCTCCAACGCCTCCATATTCGCCTCCATCTTCATCGATTAATTCGTCATGTGCCAACCTATTGTGCGATTTGAGGTTTCAAGGCAGGATTAGTCGAAGCAAGATCCCAGGTTAAGGTTCGGTTCGGTTAAGGAGGATCTAACTTGAGTAATGACCGGCAGCGGTGGCGAGTAAGGATAGGCAATGATGGATCACGATTTGGGAATAAGGAATTGTTAATAGTGGCAGTTCAAGGTCTCAAGTCGATTACAAGTGAAAAAGTAGGGAGGTGAAAAGGAAGAACGAGATATATAATGTCACAAGCCTAAATTCTCAAAGCCAAAAACACTTGGAAAAATTCTCCAAGTGAGGAGTCCGTACCAACCCCCAAATCAGGGATCGATACCGAGTCTCAATTTTTTTAAAGAAAAATAAGAAGAAAAAATATATGTGTATATATATATACAAGCATGCGTATGTGTGTGAATGCTTATGGACATGTAATAAGCCATGTGTGTATGCATCAAATACTTGATGACTAAAGTTGAGGGAAAGTAAGATTCATACCCGAGGAACTCATAGATGGAATCGATCTAAAATCATCCGAATTAGAACAAAAGATCACAGGATCACATTTCGGATATATATTCCTCGGATGTTGGCAGAATGTCGTAATGGATCATTATATGTATGACAATTAACAAAATTGATATACGAAAGGATAGCGACCATTCAAATCACAAAGCTAATTCCTTCAAAGGAATTCGAACTTATCTCGATTCAAAGCACAACACATTGGAAACAAGATGTACTTTGAGAGACAAGTGTTATCCTACCTTTTGACCAGGTAGAATCTGGACAAACTGGATAAATAGAACTTGGAGTTATCATGGCAGAAAGCCTGGAGAGGTAGCCTAGAAGTCCATGAACCAAGCATAGACAGAGCCACGAAGTCAAAGCCAAAACCATAAAAGACAACAAGATAGTGGGATCCTCCAAGTTAGGGATCGGTATCGACTCCCTCTAGGGATATGTACCGACTCCCAAATACAACTTGGGTGGACCCCATCTTCTTCCAACATGATATCTTGATGCTAAAAGCCTATTTCCAAAGCTGGTTTGTTGAATCGATGCATTTCTCTATCGAACTCCACGGACATTTGAAACTACAACTTTGTTCTCCTTCAACTCCATTATTTTGGCTTAGAAACAAGCTAAAACAAATACAAACAACTGTAGAATCGAGAAGCCAACCATAAGACGATTTGAAGCAAGAAGTCAATAGCGTCAAAAATGATGAACTTGGGGATCAGTACCGACTCCCAGATATTGCTAAGGAGGCGCCTATTATTTTGGTAGAATTGGTCAAATTCATAAACAACAGCTTGGAGATATTTTGGACGAGATTTTAGGCTCCCTACCTCTATAAATAGTAAGATATAGCTCATTTTTAGGATCTTTTGGCTCTAGTTCCATTATTTCTCATATTCTTGTAGCTCTAAAATTCTAAGTCTTGGAGTTCTACCGAACCCCAAGAACTTCTACCACCAAATCAGAAATAAGCATAAATTTTCAAAGTGAATGTAGGCCTCGCTTTGCCGAACCATCAAAAACGAGTGTGTCTTTTTTATTTCCTCAATTTCATTTACTTTACTTCATTCAATCTATATTATATAAACTTATGGGTATTTGTACCATTTTTTGGTTCAAACATGAATAGATCAAAGTGATGTAGCATTTAGAATAGTTTGTTAATTGCTATAGTCAATGCTAAAACAATTTGTTGATTGCTTGCTATAAGAATTGAAATAATGATAAATAGGTAATACATTTGTTATTGCAATGCATCATCTTTCAATTACAGTTTTAATTTTATCCAGATGTTGTCAAGCCTGTTAATAATGGAATTTTTTTGATGATGTTAATTACTTGAACTTAATCAAAGGTTTGTGCAACATGAATTGGTTAGGTATTTATCGATGTGCTAAGTTGATTTACAGTTTCGGCCCTACGGCCGTTCACTTTAGATTTATAAAACCTAATCTTAATAAGCCCACGAGAGACTTTTACGTGAGTATGTAACAAGTAGAAAGTGGATTTTAATATTTTACAGTGGAGTTGTGTTAACATTTGATGGCAATTAACATTAAAATTAAAAATGGTTTCAAATGCTCTCGGCAGATTGTTCAAGAAATTAACTTTTTTCTACGTAAGGTTATAACATGAACACAAAATAAAAATATGTTAGTTAAATTTGCAACCTAATGCAGCAAACTATAATCCATAAATAATCAACTCAAATTTATTGAGCTTATATATTAAAATTAAAAAAATATCAACTAAATAAGCAGATGCATTTTTGGATCATCAGAAAGTTGTTTCTGCAAAGAGATCTACCACAAATGCTAGTGTATTATCTAACTTGGAAGACATTATTACTATTGTCGACCTGTGTTTGTTATGAGTTCGGTTTTATACATACTGCATATGCACGATATTTTTTTGATGTTCTAGAGTTTATTTATTTATTCCTTGCTAAGTTTGTTTCTTTTATCATCCACATGGTAAAAAACACAATATTTCAAAATGTTAAAAGATCAGTCACTTACTAAGTTGCAATATTACTAAGTTATTGTTCACTAATTTCAGTAGTTGCATTCATGCTATAGGACTCAAAGCCTTCTTTGTTCATAATTAAAGTTACAAGTCAATAACAATAGTTAAATCGATAAGTCGTATTGGCTTATTTCTTAAATGTATATGTTGTAGTTAAATTTGTTTTAATTTAAGCGGAATCGAATTATTTGATCAGGATCTAGTATAGTCTATTTAGATATCAATGGAACTTAAAAAAAAATCAATTATGCAGTCTCACAGAAACAATAACAGAAATAAGAGACACAGAAGATTTAACGTGGTTCGGATATGAATATCCTACGTCCACGGAGACCCAACAACTTCTTTTATTCCATTGAAGAAAAGAGTACAAAAGAGAGAGAAGAATAATGATGGATGCTCTCACACACTCACTTGCATATGAAGATGAAATTCCTGAATTTAAATAGACTTGATAATGAAGGGTTTCTTGGAGATTAAGAAAATCAATTTCCTGATTTCCCAAATATCTTTCCAAATTGCATGATTTGATTTTAGTACAAATAGATGGCGTAATCTTGGTTTCCATATATTTTCTTTTATTGATTGATTCTCCATGCCTAATCATTTATTTCTTCATATAACAAATGCATTGACTAATTAATTGATTGGCTAATTATTTAGTTTCCTTCCAAAATATCCTTCCATATACAAGCCAAATTAATAGATTGATTGAACCAATTAATCAATTTCTTTCCTCATCAACAAATATTTGAATCATCCAAATTTAACACTTGACCTTGATTCAAATATAATAATCTCTCTTCATCACCTTATCATCAAGCAATCAACATAGAAGTTGTTAGGTCTAGCACCCCATGGCGCTCAAGTAACAGGAATCAAACTGATCAAGTTTAAGCAATGCTCAAACTTGTCCTTTGGAAGTGACTTTGTCATCATATCTGAAGGATTATCCAAAGTACTCACCTTCAACAATTTGATCTTGCTTTGTTCTTCCTCAAGCATAAGAAAGAAACCTCTAACATCAAAGTGCTTCGTCCATGAAATATAAGCTTGATTCTCTACAAGATGAATCGCACTCTGACTGTCTAAAAATAGCTCTACTGTCCGCTGCACCATTGAAAGATCATCCAACAACTGAAGTAAGTATAATCCTTCCTTTGTTGCTTCCACAATCGATATCAACTTTTCTTCGGTAGTCGATAAAGCTATGATAGATTGCAGCTTTGATTTCCATTAAATTGAGCTTATGCCAAGTGTAAAAACATAGTCCGACACTGACTTCCTAGCATCTCTATCCCCGGCATAATTAGAATCACAGTATCCTCTAAGAAAGATGTCACCATCCACTCCACCATATAATAAGCCCACCGAAGAAGTGCCTCAAAGATATCTAAGAATCCACTTCACAGCTTGCCAATGCTCTTTGCCTGAGTTAGACATATATCGACTCACAACACCCATTTCATGGGCCAAATCTGGTCTTGTGCACACCATCGCATACATAAGACTACCAACAGCACTAGAATAAGGTATATCAGCCATATACCTTTTGTCTTCTTCTGATGAGGGAGATAAGTCTTTTGACAACTTAAAATGAGAACCTAATAGAGTGCCAACCGGTTTGGCTTTCTCCATTCCAAATCGAGCGAGGACCTTCTCGATGTACTGCGATTTAGTGAGCCTTAACTCTCTCCACTTCCTATCCCTGCTTATCTCCATACCCAATATTCTTTGTGCCTTTCCCAAATCCTTCATGTCAAACTCTCTACTGAGCTCCGCTTTCAACTCCTAAATTTTGACCATACTCCAAGATGCAATCAACATATCATCAACATATAACAACAAATAAATCATATCACCATCACATCTCCTGAAATAAACACACTGGTCTTTGAAACTTCTGGAGTATCCCTGTGAAAGCATAAACTTATCAAACCTCTTATACCATAGTCTAGGAGACTACTTCAGTCCATATAGAGATTTGTTGAGTTTGCAAACATAGTCTGGTCTGCTACTATCAATGAACCCTTTCGGCTGCTTTAAATAAATCTCCTCATCCAGATCACCATGCAAGAATGTAGTTTTAACATCTAGTTTCTCTAATTCCATATCATAATGAGCAACCAATGCCAAAAGAATACAAATAGAAGTATACCTAACCACTGGAGCAAAGATATCATGATACTATACCCCCTTCTTCTGAACATACCCCTTTGCGACTAATCTTGCCTTGTATATGAGATTACCATTTTCACCGTCTTTCACTCTATAGATCCACTTGCATCCGATAGCTCTCTTGTCAGTAGGAAGAGGCACCAAATCCCAAGTATGATTTCTCTGCAATGATTCAATCTCCTCCTCCATAGCAACTAACCAACTGGAACTGTTAACTGATGTGATAGCTTCTCTATAATCACAGGGCTAATCATGGACAACATTCAAAGCATATTTTGCCATATCATCGAAGTTAATGTCTTCGATGCTCAATCCAACAAATTCATCAAGCCACTTTGGCTTTCTTCTTTGTTTGACATGCCTAGGTTCTGAATGAGCTCCACCTTGATTTTGATCCTCTGTACCAACATCGATATTACCCTCATCAACCACGGTGTCATCGGAAACACCATCTGATCGTTTATGGAGGAATCGACAGATGACTTGCTTTGTGTCTGGTATTCTTCACATGTCCTCTCATTGTCATCCGATGAGGAAGGCTTCACCTTCAACATAGCCTTCTCATAAAAAGTCACATGCCTGCTCATAACGATCTTCATGCTAATAGGACACCACAACCTATATCCCTTCACTCCTCTCCTATAACCTAGAAAGATACACTTGCGAGCTCTAGGTTCCAGCTTCCCTTTACTCTTATGCACATAAGCTAGGAAACCAAACACTCTGAGAAATGAATAGCTAACAGGTTTTCCTTCCCATACTTCTTCAGAGATCTTCATATCTATGGCAGTAGAAGGTGTGCGGTTGATGAGGAAAGCCGCCATAGATAAAGCTTCAGCCCAAAATCCCTTCTTAAATTTAGCAGTCAGTCTGAGGCATCTTGTTCTCTCCAATAATGTCTGATTCATCCTTTCTACAACTCCATTAGACTGGGGGTCTCCTGGTGTAGTGTAATGCCTCTTAATGTCTTCAGACTCACAATAATCGATGAATTCTCGTGATACAAATTCACTGCCATTATCTGAACGAAGAACTTTCAATTTCATTCCTGACTGGTTCTCAACCATAGATTTCCACTTTCGAAACCTGGCAAAGGTTTCACTCTTTAACTGAAGAAAGCATACCCCTACTTTACGAGAGAAATCATCTATAAATGAAACGAAATACCTAGCTCCACCTAAAGACTGACAAGGGGAGGGACCCCAGACATCTATATGAACATACTATAGGACAACTTTTGCTTTATGCTCTCCTATACCAAAATATATCTTCGTCTGCTTTCCAAGAACACACTCTTCACAAAAACCAAGTTTTGAATGATGAACTCCATCAATCAATCCTCGTTTTCTCAACTCATCCATGCTGTGCTCACCGATGTGACCCATCCGTAAGTGCCATAATCTGGAAGAATCCTAATCAATAGATGTAACAGAAGCTGATTCACTAATTATAGTAGTGCCCTTTAATAGATAAAGATTTCTTGCCTTCACACCTCTCATAGCAATCATGGAGCCCTTTGATATCTTCATTTTCTCTCCTTCCACTACAATCTTCAAGCCAAGTCAACTCAATTCCCCAACAGAAATCAAGATCCTCCTCAAATCAGGTACATGTCTAACATCGGTGATCGTATGAATAACACCATCAAACATCCTAATCATCACGCTACCAACACCAACCATACGGCAAAAAGCATTATTACCCATCAGAACTTCTCCTCCACCAATTTCATGGTAAGTGGAAAAGCAGTTCCTATCTTGTGTCATATGATAGGATGCGCCAGAATCAATCAGCCATAGGTTGCTCTTCCTAAAAGAGCCAGAAGCTGTAAATACATTGGTGTCACTTTCTGTATCTGGTTTCACTATTGTAGAAGCTGAGGCTTGCTTTGGATTTTTTCTTCTACCTTCAAGCTTGGGACATTGTGCTATGAAGTGCCCTGATTTCTTATAATAATGACAAGTCAACTTCTTAGCCTCCCTAGACTGAGACCGTGAAGAATTCCATCCTCCACCTTTCTTCGACCTACTTTGGCCTTTACCTCTCTGAACAGATAAGCCTTCGGTATCACTATCCAAGCTAGTGCTCGCCAATCTACCTCTTAATACTTCATTATGAAGACCAACATTTACATCAGACAGGCTGATTTTACCGCGGCCATAAATCATGGAATTAACAAAAGCAGTATACTCCTTAGACAAGGAATATAAGAGGATCACAGCTTGAGCCTCGTCGATAATATCAACTTCGGCTGCCTTCAGGTTCATAATCAAAGTGGTCAAAGCATCTACATGCTCTATGAGATCAGCTCCAAGCTTCATCTTGAACAAATAGAGTTGTTGCTGAAGAATAATCCGATTAGTGAGAGACTTGTCTTGATATGCTTCCGATAATGCATCCCATAGTTCCTTCGCCGTCTTCTTTTGAGAGAATTCTCTAAGAACTTCATCTGAAAGACTCAACTGAATTGGTTTGAGAGCTACATCTTCCATCTCTTCCAAATCAGCTACATCAATACCTTTCAATTTCTCAGGCATAGAAACAACCTTATAAGTCTTCTCCTTCTTTAATACAGCCTTCATCTTCATCTTCCAAGTACCAAAATCTCCCTTTCTATCAAAACGTGTTACTCCATATTGACACCAGATCTACCAACAGACTTACTAGAAGTAGCCATTAATATCTAAACAGGAACAATAACACTAGCTCTGATACCAAACTGTAGTGAAATTTGTTTTAATTTGAGAGGAAGCGAATTATTTGATCAGGATCTAGTATTATCTATTTAGATATCAATGGAACTTTAAAAAAAATCAATTATGCAGTCTCAAAGAAACAATAGCAGAAATAAGAGACACAGAAGATTTAACGTGGTTCGGATATGAATATCCTACGTCCACGGAGACCCAACAACTTCTTTTATTCCATTGAAGAAAAGAGTACAAAAGAGAGAGAAGAATAATGGTGGATGCTCTCACACACTCACTTGCATATGAAGATGAAATTCCTTCTTTTAAATAGACTTGATAATGAAGTGTTGCTTGGAGATTAAGAAAATCAATTTCCTGATTACCTAAATATCTTTCCAAATTGCATGATTTGATTTTAGTACAAATAGATGGCGTAATCTTGGTTTCCATATTTTTTCTTTGATTGATTGATTCTCTACGCCTAATCATTTATTTCTTCATATAACAAATGCATTGACTAATTAATTGATTGGCTAATTAATTAGTTTCCTTCCAAAATATCCTTCCATATACAAGCCAACTTAATTGATTGATTAAACCAATTAATCTATTTCTTTCCTCCTCAACAAATATTTGAATCATCCAAATTTAACATATGTGACCTTTTATTTTTCATGTATATGAATTACAGTTGCCCTAGACTTTCCTAAATGACTTTACACACATCTTTCTCATTTCTGACATCAAGAAATTAAAATTTTCTAATTATTGACTAGTTCATTAGTTTCGTTTGCTTCTTGCCCTAAACTTTCGTAAATGACTCTACACACATGTTTGTAGGTATTACAATGATAAATTTTTTGATGATGTTAATGAACAAAGGTTATTTTGTTAAACTATTACAAAATAAAAGAGCTTAAGAGCTTGTAAATTTTGCTTAAATTTTTTTATGTTATTCCAAGGGTGGAGCTAAACCCAAGCTTCTCTTGCTAAACCCACATCCTATTGTGGGTATAGAATTTGCAATTTTAAACTAACATGTAGAGATAGATTGGTTCCAAAGTGATATAAACTCAGTTCCTATATCATAACATGGTGAACACAAAGTTAAAATGTTCTAATAATTCGTTGCACAGTCAAATGTGCATGGATTTCATATTTTTACATTGAGTGTCTCACATGCTCAGGGAATCCCTAAAATGTTAGCAATTTTGTATAATCCAAAATACATTGATTAATACTTATATGGACATATGGAACATCTAATTGAGGATGGGTAATGAGTTGAACTTATTATTAATGATGTTAATTATTTGCAATAACGAAGCTATAATACCTATAGTTGGCCAAAATGGATATAGTGCTTTTTTTAAGTTTGATTATATTTTATAGACTTAATGGATGCCATTACTGATATTTTAACAAATTTATAAATAAAGACCGTGAAATCACAATTAAACGTTTGAATCAAAATAAGATGTTTTTAATCTATATCTTTTATTAAACGTGGATGAAATTTACCAAGAAAAACTTTGCTATCCTTGTTTTTAATTCAACATTCATGATATGATACTTAAGAAAATAAGCTTGCAAATTACCCACTTTTCAAAATCCATGCAAAACAACAACAAAAATTATCGTTCTTCCCTAGCTTACTATGTGGTTTTGAAGTTCGAACATAACTTCACATAAATTTAGAATCCTAATAAACTGTGAAAACACATTATAACTTTAACTCATTAAATTCTTCACATCTGTAGTACCTTGACTTAGCGATTGGTTTGATCAACCGATTATTAATTTGAGAAAGAACTTAAGTATGAAGATCTTTTTCTATATGTTAACTAATCATTAATTTATCAAACCAATCGTTAGGAGGTGTGTTTTACTGTAAGCTTGTAAAACCAAATAGTTTGAAATCATAATGATGCATTTTTTTCGTGTTTTCTTATGTTCCTCTTGAATACTGTATTTTATGTTGGTAAGTACAGTTGATAAGTTATCTTCCATTCACTCCTCTTTTGATAATAAGTCGATTCCTCCGTTTTTTAATCATCTTTATAGTTTGAATCCTTATATTTTTCTAAATATATTTAATAAATACACACATATATCATTTCAAGATTTGATTGTTAATTGTCTTGTGTTGTATTTTTCTTTATATTTTTACTTTTTTCTAAAGATAAAAATAATTTTTTAACATACTATCATTATGTGTTTAATCGAAATTAATGAAAAACTACAATAAAAATAGTTATTCAAAATTACACATCCAAACGATCGGTTTCCACACCATTGTTTGGTTGTATTAGTATGTAGTGTGAGAGCTAGTATAAATGGCACAATATAGAGCATGAGCATATCAAAAGATCATGCACCTCAAATAACACGATTGTTGTGAAACACCCTCCATCAAAACCAAATTTTGCTACGCGCATGTTCCAACTACGATTATGTTGAATATGTCAATGAAATGCCTTAATACTGAAATCAATAAACAATGTACACATAATACAAAATGCGCAAATAAACTATCTTCATCAATACACCAAACTATTTATATTCAAGTAAACCCACGAGTGCTTCACATAAAAAATGAAAAAGCAACAGTAGAAACATCACTTAAACAAAGGGGGAATTAATCTAAAGGACAAAAATTTGTATATTTTTAGCTTCAAGGACACGACTTCAATATTTTAACCACAAGGACAAATATTCTTCTAAAATTTATTCATAAGGACAAACATTCTTTCAAAATTATTCATAAGGACAAACATTCTTCTAAAACTACTACCAAACTAAAAATTGATACCTAAAAATTGCTACCGACAACTACAAACTGATACCTAAAAACTGCTATCAATAACTAAAATCTGATATCTAAAAAAAGTTGTCCTTCAGGCTAAAATACTGAAGGTCTGTTCTTGAGGCTAAAACGCTGAGAAATTTTGTCCTTGACAATAATTTCCTGTTAAACAAATTGTGTAAACTAATTTGCAAACTAAGAGCGAATAGCTAATGTCATAGCAGTTTTGTCGATGTGATTGACTTAAGGAGTGCCTAAATTTGTTGCAATCCCTGCGAAGCTTGTTAGCAGTAAAAGAAACTAAGATGGAAGTGGTAATTGATCTAGCAAGAAATATGTCATGACAAAGGTATTTAAAATTATATTAATTTTATACGCACTTATAATGCATTACCATTCAGTTCATGGTACATCATAATGTGTTAATTAATTTATTATCGACTATTTTTATTTAATTTTATAGTTCAACCCCGATTAGACTTAATTTTGAGAACAATCAAGATTGAACAATATATTATAACTTACTATATAATGAGAAAACAAAAGTGAATCATATTTGTTGAAATTTGGCTCACATGGTACAGTTTTGTCCAAAGAGGTCATATATAAGAATGTACGAATATTTTTTGGTTTGAATTTTATAATTATAGTTACTAATGTATAAGTGAACTCTATTGACTTTAACAAATAACTTCATTATGTTAACACTATTTTTGAAAATCGAAAACTCATAATAGAATGATCTAAATGCTTACCTAAAAATGGTAAAGTGGCAGGAAGAATGCCTAAAATCAATGCATTTTCCGAAAGAAAAAAAAAATCGAGACCCATAATTCAACTTTAATTTGTAAAGGCGAAGGAAATTCTATATACATTAAACATTAGATTTTAGTAAATATTTTTCAAAATGCCTTCTAATGATGCATGCATTTCAATGTACAAGCATAATAGGATCCAAAAGCTAAATTTATCACCACGAATTATTATCTACTACTACTACCGCACAACGACGGGAAAATTGTAATGTACGTCTTTCTTACACTTAAAGACGACACTTAATACATCTTTGGTATTTGTGTGCCGATCACTTAAGTATCTGAAAGGCAAGTCATTTGGAGTGAAGAAAGAAGAAAACAAAACAGAATCTCATATCATGACGAGTAATATATAATATACATCAAATCTTTATAAAAAGAAATCATCTTTATTTATACACAACGTCAGAGTAAACTATCATATTATTAGTATAGACAGTTATAACTGCCCGTCCTTACAAACGCTGATAAATACGTACAGAAAAGAAAGCAGCGGAAATGTAAAAGATACGTGACTACGTCTTGGAGGCATCGAGTTCATCTCTTGAAAGCTCCAAAGTATCCAGCTAAATCTAAAAAAAATTCTCGGGAAGACCTAAACTTTATTAGAAAATAACATCCAGATCAGTCTGGTAAACCGGTATGAGAAAGCTCAATTAAATAATATTGATTTCTATATTTGAAAACCATTTTCAAAATAAAAGGTATCTTGTTAGACCTCGCCACACATAAATGCGGACGGATTTTTACCTTACAATAATCAAAACATTTTTATTATAAAATCTACTGATATTATAATAATGTCTACGGGTTTAAAATATCAATAATCAAGTAGCTGTGATATGTATACATCACAATAATAATAAGTATAAAATCAAAAACCAAAGACGCTTATTGGATAATGGAATTCCAACAAATTGCAAGGTAAGGGACTACCTTACGAAAACGATACACCTCTAGATAAAATGTACCAGAAGACGAAAACCTTTCGACCTCTGCCAACACAGAACCGATCTACCCCTTACTGGATAATACCGAATATGTCATCACCTCAGTTATTCGCAGCCTTTATAAAGAGCTTTCATGCACAACCAAATCCATAATATGAGAATCTAGAAAAGTGATGACACATCTTTATGGGAGCGACCTACATTACCCTACTGCATCTACCCTGTTTTAGCCATTTCCGAAATGTGAGGCTCATGAGACAACGATTTACCTTCCTTTAGCAATTCCCACTTGGAATGCAAACACTGCCCTCTGGGCAGAAATGCAATGTCAACGTTCATCCATATAAGTTCATTCTTGGTCTGAACAAAACCGAAGGCACTACCTCTACTACATCCATTATGGAATCACACTCAGGATTAGTAACAAGTAGCATTTGCACTTCAAAGAATTCCGTTATCGAAACATCATTAAGATGTATTCCATTTGAATTCTTATGTTGGTCAAAGTGGTTTTCGAATAAAATATCCAATCTCGGTCTCTCCGAAGCAATCGGTAATTTCCGGTTGACAAATTCCCGGTTCTTTCAGAAGTAAGTGGACTATACCATAGTTCTAAATGGATCTCTAATATATCCTTTTAAAGCTAGAGATGTTTCACCTGAATGAGTTCTCCCGAGGGATCTCAACCCATATAAACATGTGAAGCTCTTATTTACTTCCTAAGTCAAAACTGGCCAAGATTTGATAGTCGGTTATTTAACTATCAAATGAACAAATAACAACAATTTAGAGATTTAATTACCCATAGCAACCACTAAGCCTCATTTAAATATATCTTTATTTATTAGATCTCTTTCCAAAATATTTATCATAATATTCATATACTTATCTTACTAGCATAAATATCACAAAACATTATGAAAGATTTCTTACTTCAAAATCATATTAATGTATCAAAACAAAAGTTATTTAAAAAGAAACATTGATAAGGATAAAGCAAAAAACTATTCCCTTGGTGTTAAGCATGGAACATACGTTTACACCACCAAAATTAAGAAGGTCAATTTGGGGAATTCCGATCTCAATTTATTTTACAAATTTCTTCAGTAGATCCTTTTAATATATCTCTATCGTTTATGGAAATCTCCTTTACCAAAACTCTAAATCCATTTATAAAATTTCTTTATAAATCTCCAAGTCTATATATAAAACTCTTTTATAAATATCAAAACCATTTATAAACTCTTTTATAAATATCCAAAATCCTTTATAAAGCTCTCTTATAAGTATCCAAATTCATTTGTAAAGCTCTTTTATAAATATCCAAAACCATTTATAAAACTCTTTCCCAAATTTCAAGTTCTATTTTCAATTTATAAAATTCCTTTTATAAACTTTCCCTATTTAAAACTAAACTTCATTAATAAACTTTAATCAATAAAGTTCCTTTGATAACATAAATTATTTAAAACACCTTTAAATAAACAATTTATTATTTAAACATCCTTCATTTAATTCTCTTTAAATCACATTGACAAAATAATGATTTTAAACAATCATTTAAAATTATTAACTTCAAAAGTTTTGATAAAATAATTGCTTAATTATCCTTTAAATATCTTATTTAAAATGGTAATAAACTTTAAACCATTTTTAAAAGGAATAAATGGAATATTTGACTTCACAAAATCCGAATGAGGCTTAGTGACCACAATGGTTCTCATTTAATCAAGTTTAACTTTCTAAGTTATAGCATTGGTATTTACATAGCAAACAGATATGTAAAAGGAATCAACACATAACAACTAATCTCATACAGGTAGAGGTCCAAGTTACCAAAATAGTAGAATTGGGTTTTATTCTGCTTAAATAGATGTCAAACATAAGCTATTAGGTGAATTATGGCAGAACTATGATTCATTCTACCAAACAGATGCCCAATGTAAATTATTTAGCGGAATGATATTTTATTCTGCTAAACAGATGTCATTGGACTTCATATTCAATTAGGGTAACTTAAGGGTAATTGACAAAGAAACCCCTTTACCAAGAAGGGTAATACTTAAGAGAATTGTTTACCATCCAAACACATCTCCTTTCCATCTTTAGTCACTTTCGAGTCATTTAAACTATTCAATTATAAAATACTTCTTCTCCTCGAATCCTGTAATAAACCAGATTTTCAACCCTCGAAAATCGATACTAATACATCCACTGCATCACATGCTGAACATTCAAGTGCCGGAAATACTGATTTGTTAGGGTGAAAGAAGAAGGTAGAAGATAGAAGAAAACTAAGCAACACAAAATCTTACAGCGCAACAATAATATATAATACAACAATGATCTTTACAAAAGGAACATCTTTATTCATATATACAACATCAAAGTACACAAGACTTATCCTAAATTTGGATGTTATAGAGACCTATCCTTACATTGAAAAACATATAGACTCTATAATACAGCGGAAGAAAAATATACGTGAATACCTCTTGACCATCCAGCTCCTCTCCAACTCCAAAGTACCCAGCAAAACCTGGGAAAACATGCTCGGTCTGACCCGAGCATTACATGGAATAATGCCCGGGTCAGTCTGATAAACCAGTGTGGGTAAAACTCGATAACAGGTAACAACCAAACCGATTTCTACATTTGAAACCCTTCAAACAAAGGGTATCTTGTAAGACCACACCGCACATAAAATCGGATCGGTTTTTACCTTACGATAACCTGAACATTTTATATCAAAATCCAATGATATTATCATAGTGTCTAGGTTTAAAATAAATAGATAAAATAGCCGAAATGCTTGAAACTCACATTCCTACATACTAGGCTCTACAATCGAAAACGTAAAGCGTGTATTGGAGAATGGATTCCAACTAATGACTGGGCAACTAGGGTACCGTCCGCCACAGTACACCTCTAGAAAAATGTACCGAGGTCGTACCTAATGACCCCTACCAACACAGGACCTGCTTGCCCCTTGTAGAATAGTACCGAATATATCATCACCCCGGTTGCTTTGCAACTTTTAACCGAGCGCTCCTGCGTACACGAATTCATTGATGATTGTGAATATATATCTAGAAGGGTGATGATATACCCTAATGGGTGCGACCCACATAGCCCTGCTGCATATCCCATGTTTTAGTCATTCCCGGTTGATGAGGCTTGAGGCTACATTTTATATGTCTGAATAGCAATCCATCTTGGAATGCTAACACTGCCCTCCAGGTGTCAATGCAATGCGAGCATTCATCCATACAAGTTTGTTCTGGGTTTGAACGAAACCGAAGGCACTAACTCTACTACATCCATTATGGAATCACCCTTAGGATTAGTAGCAGTAGCTCTTGCACTTCAAAGAGCACCATCTTCAATCATCATCAAGATACCTTCCACTCGAATGTACACTTTCGTTCGGAGTGGTTTTCGAATATAGATCTGATCCCGGTCTCTCTGTATCAACAATCGATAATTTTCGGTTGAGTCATTTCCAGTTCTTTTGGAAGTATGATTCGAGTCCTTATATGGGAACTTGAATTTACATTCATACTTCTTAAGTCAAATTGGGTCAAATTTGATATTCGGTTATTTAACTATTAAATAAACAAACAACAACTAATTCCATTTGAGATTTATTTATCCATAGGAACCACTAAGCCTCAAAACATATATTTATTTAATAAATCTCTTTCGAAAACATTCATATACTTATCTTTCTGACATAAGTATATTCACAAAATATTTGTATGATTTCGCATTACCAAATCTCAAAAAAGGATATAAGTACATTATTTAAATTGGAGAAAAGGATAACTTTAAGCACTATTCCTTCGGTGTAAAGTGTGGAACGGATGTTCCATACCATGATTTTTTAAAGGATCAGCCTTGAGAAACCCAAACCTTGAATTCCTGTTGTAATCATCTTCAATAGATCCTTTTATTAATTTCCCTTACCCATGAAATCCTTTTTGCTTTAACCCAAACCCGTTTACAAAACATTTATCAACCTCCATACTCATTTATGAGACTCATTATAAATATTCAAACCCGATTATATAAACTTCTTTATAAACTTCCAAACCTTGTATAAAACTTCCCTTTATAGACATCTAAACCCATTTGTAAAATCCTTTTATAAACATTCAAACTATTTCTAAAACTCCTTTTATGAATACCCCAATATTATTCACAAACTTCTTTATATAATATTCAAAACAATTGTCAAATCATTCTTCAAATATCTTATTCAAAATAGAATAACCTTGAAGACCATTTTAAAAGAAAATGAAATACTAACTTTCCAAAACCAAACGCAGGCTTAATGACTACAATGGATCATTAAATTCAGGTTTACTTATCCAAGTTATATCATGGATATTGTCTAACATCAGATATATAAAGGATTCACACATAACATACAATCAATCATAGGTAGATGTCCAAGTAACAAATATAGATACATCCATTATCGGTGAAAAATGTACATATAGAAATATATTCTATATGCTTAAGTTACCATGACCCGCTTATTTAAATTAACTTCCTTGTGTCTATCACGTTACCGATATTCGGCATCTATGCTAAACACAAGTCAACTTACTTCCTATAAAACGTGTCAACGTTTTATAATCACTACTTTAATTCGTTTGGCTACTTAATGCTCCAAACGAGAGATCCTTTGATTTAAAATCAATTAATCTTAAAAAGAAAATTGATTTAAAATATAACCAATTGGGTTTGAAACACCCTTTGAAAAGATTAAAGTATATTTAGTTGACTTAACCCTGATTATATCTTATATAATCATAAATAAATCAAGATCAAATCATAACTATACTTTAATTAACTTAATGAACTTAGTTAAGTCCTAATTAACTACCTAATGTATTTTAGTTAAGGTTTAAACAATTCATTATTAGTTACACCCTAATTAATTAAAAATTAATTTAATAATCACTTAATTAAATAATAATAAATTAACCTACTTAACTTAATTAAAAAATAATTAATCATTTAATTACTTCGTATCTTCATTAATCATTAATTAAAACCTTGTTAATCAATAATTAGTCATTAACCTTCCTTAAGTGTTACTTAACCTCTAATCACTTACTTAATTACTAATTAATTGCTAATTACCTATATTTATTTTATTAAATAAATAAATTATTAAATAACCTAAACATATTCTCTTTTTATGTTATTAATTAAGTTTGGAAAACTTTTGCAAAACAATTCCAAAATGAATCACTTAAAGATGGAAATCGTGAATTTTTGTCGAACTTCATCCATAGTGACAATCGTTTTGAGCACAGTACGCTCTATCTTATTTTAAGTAAAATACTTCACTTAAATTCTTGCTCCTACAGGTTTTGAAATAATATTTAGAAAGTTTTTGAAAACTTAAACCAAGATAAAACTTAAAAGCATTTCCAAACTTTAAAACTAGAAACCATAGTTTTGATTTCAAATTGGATCTCATGTCGCAACACACAGTTGTTAACTTTGTTTCAACTCAACATACTTGATTGTTAAATAACAAATATACATTCATACTATCATACTCTTAGAATCACAATGAAACACACATAAAAACATAAGGTTATATGCTTACTAACTGGACAACGTCACATTCAAATCTTAAATTCAATACCAAACATAACATCCATCGACCAACATAATAACCATTCAATTTTCTCATCATATTATCATCACAATAACACATCATAATAAAGTCAAAAACTTTTCTAGAACAAAGTAGTTTTACTCACCGAAAATCTTTGAAACCTAAAATCCCTTTGATGCACCAAAAATCACCCAAAGAATATGTCGTCTTCCACTTGATTTTTGGATATTTTACCCTTGGATTTTGAAAAGGAGATCAAAAGAAAATTTTTAGAAAATTCTTTCCTCTACAATTCAAAAAAAAAAGAATCACTTAAATCAAATTTTATTTGAAGTAGATATGGTAACAAAAAGGAGAGCTATTTTCGAACCTGAATTTCTAAGTTTAAAGTACATTACAAAGAAATGAGATTTTGACATACCTAAGCTTGGAATTAGAAAAAGTGATAAAAAAAGTAAGTTGTAGTTACTAAAATTTTATACGATTTGAAATAATGAGAACCTTGATTTGGTGTAAAATAAAGATGTTATGGCCGAATAAAGTGTGGGGGGGGGGGGAAATGGAGAAAAAGAGTTTAAAAACAAGTTTGCATTTTTAAAACAATTTAAATCTTTTGATTTTAAAAAAACTTAAACTAACATAAGAAGTAATGAAACATGAAGAAAGCTTTAGGGAAATGGAAATGAAGAAGTAAATGAAAATATGGTGAAATGGATATGTATTTATAGATGAAAGAAAGCAGGAAAATTACCAAACTAACCTTAGATTAAAATATCCTAACATGTCATTATTTTGACAAGTCACATCACCACCTTCCTCCTTCCCATATGTCACATGCCCCTCCTCTCTAGTCACATCCTCTAATTCATGATGAATAATGATGATAAGGCTAAGATATGACAAGAGATAATGATATATACTTAAATAAATAAGTTATTATTTTAAAACCATGTCTTGTCACATCACTTGCTAAACATAATTAACATAAAATAATATACTAGTAGTGTATTTTTATTATTAGGTTAATTAACTCTTATATATGTGTGTGTATAGTGCACAAGGATGAACAACGTTCCCGATAACTTTCCGGTGTCGAAAAGTCGAAATTTCGAAAGACATTCTTCGATCACACTTTCTATCTACAAACTATCAATTTTGGTAAACAAATTTTAAAAACAATTTTAACATCATTATTAAATGATTATAATAGGATTATTTGTTAATAGAAACCCATTTATTTAATATTTAAACTTAACTTGAATTTCCGAAGAAATATATAAAGCCGATGATATCAACTGTCGATGTCATAAATACATTTTATTTCCAAAAATGAAATAAATTATTTTATTTCATAATCTTGCTTGAATACATATATTAGTGTATGAATCTGAAATCATGCACGATCCTTATTGTTTAAAAGCAGTTTTATTGATAAAACGATTTACGGCTGTTTTATCGATATTTTATCTAGGTAGATATTTACAAATTATCAATATTTTACCTCGGTAATTTGTCCGCAAATATTTTTACCAACAAAATAACTATTATTATTTACCACTTAAAACATGATTATTTCTTACTTGTAAACCCATATCTAAATATTTTAAAAATAAATATAATTTATCCAAGTGATAAATTTGTGGGTCGTTACATTCTTCCTCCTTAAAAGAATTTCGTCCCTGAAATTATATCATAACCATATTTCCCGAAATACTTAAAACTATTCATCAATCCATATGATGTACATAGATCATTCCTATGTAAAAATCTGGTTCGATCACTCACTTGAACACATAACTTCCCTTCCGAACTAGTATCACTCACTCAACTTCCTAGTGTGGACTTTGATTAGGCTTCTTAATTAGAAACCTCTATTCTTCTTGCATAGCCATAAACTATGATAGACAACATTTGGTTCCACATAAGAACCCTCATCAATGCTCGCCTTAAAAAAATCGGGCGATAAATCTCTATTCGGAATGGTGTGAAACACCTCGAGTTATGTACTCGAATCTTGGATCGAGAACTATGTGAAAATGGGAAATGATCTATGTACAACCTACGTACTTATCCCATTGGTTCCTATTTCCTAATATTATAATTACCCTTTTTAAAGAATCACCATTTTACTTAAGAACATTACTTGAGTTTATTAACATTCTATAACTCAAATTCATTTTTAGTCAAGAGAAGTGTTTATCATCCGAACACATCTCCTATCCATTTTAGTCATTTCTAAGACACTCGAACTAGTTAATCATAAAAGTATTTATTTCTTCACAAATTCTCTTTTGAAAGAATACTATTTATATAAATAGTTCTTTAATAAAATCATCTACTAGCTTTGGATTCATTCGTATTCGAACTCATTTCGATTATACAACGACAAAGAGGATAATTTACTAAGTGCACAATCATATCTGCCTAAGCAAATATTCGATTGTCACTTTGAAAATTATTTCGATTATCACAAAACAGATCGAAAATCCTTCCCGAACTGTCCAAAGAAAACTTTACTTTCAAATCCATTTAAAAATATTTATATCTTAAAATCTCTTTAAGTACAATTACTACAACTTTTCCAAAATCATTTACATCTTTAACAAAGCCAACGGGATTAAATATTCTCACAATCCTTTTCATTTTTATAAGGTCATCTAAAGATTTTCTTTTAACTAAACCAATTCTATTCTAAATCCAATTTTAACCCTACACCTCATCGATAACTATATAGACTTTTGAAAATCATTCTCTTATATATATAAAATATATCCTATGTAAAATTATTTCATTTACCAATTTTATAACAATATTATGTCAATTGGACTTGTTCAAGTGTTTAGGAAATCTCTATCGATAACATTGGCCAAACGCATCGACCGGAATTCTTAAGCCACTCAACAGATCATACAACACAATATAAAACATTTTTACTCACTAACAAATATGCACTCGTATTTATAATATACTCAGGCTCATTCTAAGGTCTCAGTTACCCACTTCCAAATGAGTTTACCTCACCAGGGCCAAGGTTCTCACTTAACCTTCAGCTCTGATACCAAATGTAACGAACCATATTTTCGACCCTTAAAAATTGATACTAATACGTACACTATATCATATGTCGAAAATTCAAGTGCCGGAAATACTGATTTGTTAGGGTGAAAAAGAAGGTAGAAGATAGAAGAAAACTAAATAGCATAGAATCTTATAACGCGGCGAATAATATATAACAGAACAATGATCTTTACAAAAAAGGAACATCTTTATTCATATATACAACATCAGAGTACACCAGACTTATCCTAAATTTTGACAGTTATAGAAACCTGTCCTTACATTGACAAACATATAGACTCTATAATGTAGCGGAAGAAAATATACGTGAATATTTCTTGACCATCCAGCTCCTCTCCAACTCCAAAGTACCCAGCTAAACCTGGGAAAACATGTTTGGTCTGACCCGAGCATTACATGGAATAATTCCCTGGTCAGTCTGATAAACCAACGTGAGTAAAATTCGATAACAAGTAACAACCAAACTGATTTCTATATTTGAAACTTTTCAAACAAAGGGTACTTCTTAAGACCACACCGCACATAAAAACGAACGGGTTTTTACCTTATGATAACCAAAATATTTTATATCAAAATCCAGTGATATTATCATAGTGTCTAGGTTTAAAATAAATAAACTAAATAGTGGAAATGCTTACATCTCACATTCCAACATACTATGCTCTACAATCGAAAATGTAGCGCCCGTATTGGAGAATGGATTCCAACTAATCATTTGGCTACTAGGGTACCGCCCGCCATAATACACCTTTAGAAAAATGTACCTAGGTCGTACCTAATGACCCCTACCAACATAGGACCGGCCTACCCTTTGTTGGATAGTACCGAATATATCATCACCTCGGTTTCTTTGCAACCTTTAACCAAGTGCTTCCACGTACAAGAATTAATTGACGATTGTGTATATATATTTGGAACGGTGATGATATAACCTAATGGGTGCGACCTACATAGCCCTACTGCATATCCCCTATTTTAGTCATTCCCGGTTGATGAGGCTTGAGGCTTAAGGCTACGTTATACCGTTCCAAATAAAAATCCACCTTGGAATGCTAACATTGCCTTCCAGGCGTCAGCGCAATGCCAGCATTCATCCATACAAGTTCGTTCTAGGTCTGAACGAAACCGAAGGCGCTAGCTCTACTACATCCATTTTGGAATCACCCTTAGGATTAGTATCATTAGCCCTTGCACTTCAAAGAGCACCATCTGCAATCATCATCAAGATGCCTTCACTTAAATGTACATGTTGGTTCGGAGTGGTTTTCAGATATAGATCTGATCCCGGTCTCTCCGTATCAACAATCGATAATCTCTGGTTGACTCATTCCTAGTTCTTTTGGAAGTAATTATTCGAGTCCCTATATGGGAACTCGAATTTACATTCATACTTCCTAAGTCAAATTGAGTCAAACTTGATAGTCGGTTATTTAACTATCAAATAAACAAAATACAACTAATTCCATTTGAGACTTATTTGTCCATAGCAACCACTATGCCTCAAAACATATCTTTGTTTAATAAATCTCTTTTGAAAACATTCATATCTTATCTTTCTGACATAAGTATATTCACAAAACATTTGTAAGATTTCCCGTTACCAAATCTCTAAAAAGGATTTAACTACATTATTTAAATTGGAGAAAAGGATAACTCTAAGCACTATTCCTTTGGTGTAATGTATGGAATGGATGTTCTATACCACGATTTTTTAAAAGGTCAGCCTCGAAAAACCAAAACATCGAATTCCTGTTGTAATTATCTTCAATAAATCCTTTTATAAATTTCGCTCACCTATGAAATTCGTTTTTCTTTAACCCAAACCTGTTTACAAACATTTATCAACCTCCATACTCATTTATGAGACTCTTTATAAATATTCAAACCCGGTTATATAAACTTCTTTATAGACTTTCAAACCCTGTATAAAACTTCCCTTTATAAACATCCAAACCCATTTATAAAATCCTTTTATAAACATTCAAAACTATTTCTAAAACTCCTTTTATGAATACCCCAAAATTATTCACAAACTTCTTTATATAATATTTAAAACAATTGTCAAATCATTCTTCAAATATCTTGTTCAAAATAGAATAACCATAAAGACCATTTTAAAAGAAAATGAAATAGTAACTTTCCAAAACCAAACGGAGGCTTAATGACTACAATGGATCATTAAATTTTGGTTTACTTATCCAAGTTATATCATGGGTATTGCCTAACATCAGATATATAAGGGATTCACACATAACATGGAATCAATCATAGGTAGATGTCCAAGTTACAAATATAGATACATCCATTATCACTGAAAAATGTACATATAGAAGTATATTCTATATGCTTAAGTTACCATGACATGCTTACTGAAATTAACTTCCTTATGTCTATCACGTTACCAATATTCGACATTTGTGCTAAACACAAGTCAACTTACTTCCCATAAAACGCATCAACGTTTTATAATCACTACTTTAACTTATTTGGCTACTTAATGGACTAGATGAGAGATCCTTTAATTAAAAATCAATCAATCTTAAAAAGAAAATTGACTTAAAATATAACCAATTAGGTTTGAAACAACCTTTGAAAAGATTAAAGTACATTTAGTTGGCTTAACCCAGATTATATCTTAATCAATCATAATTAAATCAAGATCAAATCATAATTAAACTTTAATTAACTTAATGAACTTAGTTAAGTCCTAATTAACTTCCTAATATATCTTAGTTAAGGTTTAAACAATTCATTATCAGTTAAACCCTAATTAATTAAAAATTAATTTAATAATAACTTCATTAAATAATAATCAATTAACCTACTTAACTTAATTAAATAATATTAAACCATTTAATTACTTCTTATCTTCATTAATCGCTAATTAAAACCGTTTGAACCAATAATTAGTCATTAACCTTCCTTAAGTGTTACTTAACCTCTAATCACTTACTTAATTACTAATTAATTGCTAATTACCTATAATTATTTTATTAAATAAATAAATTATTAAATAACCTAAACTTAATCTCTTTTTATGTTACTAATTGAGTTTGGAAAACTTTTGCAAAACAATTCCAAAACGAATCACTTAAAGATGAAAATCGTGAATTTTTGTCGAACTTCATCCATAGCGACTATCGTTATAAGCGTGGTTCGCTCTATCTTATTTTAAGTGAAATAATTCACTTAAATTCTTGCTCCTACATGTTTTGAAATAATATTTAGAAAGTTTTTGAAAACTTAAACCAAGACAAACTGAAAACCATTTCCAAACTTTGAAACTAGAAATCATAGTTTTGATTTCAAATCGGATCTCAAGTTCGTCGCAACACACAGTTGTTAACTTTGTTTCAACTCACCATACTTGATCGTTAAATCACAACAATACATCCATACTACCATACTCTTAACATCACAATGAAACTCACATAAAAACATAAGGTTATATGCTTACTAACTTGACAACATCACATTCAAATCTTAAATTCAATATCAAACATCACATCCATCAAATCACCATCGACCAACATAATAACCATTCAATTTTCTCATCTTATTATCATCACAATGACACATCATAATAAAGTCAAAAAAATTTCCAAAACAGAGTAGTTTTACTCACCGAAAATCTTTGAAACTTGAAATGCCTTATGCACCAAAAATCACCCTAAGAATATGTCATTTTCCACTTGATTTTTGGACATATTGCCCTCGGATTTTGAAAAAGTGATCAAATAAAAGTTTTAGAAAATTCTTTCCACTATAATTTAAAAAAACAATCACTCAAATCAGATTTCGTTTGAGGTAGATATGGTCAAAAGAAGGAGAGCTATTAACGGACCTGAATTTCAGAGTTTAAAAGTATACTGCAAAGAAATGAGATTTTGACATACCTAAGCTTGAAATTAGAAAAAGTGATAAAAACGAAAGTTGTAGCGACTAAAATTTTATACGATTTTAAAGAAAGAAAATCTTGATTTGGTGTAAAATAGAAGAAGTTATGGCTGAATAAAGTGGGAGGAAAATGGAGAAGAAAGAGTTTAAAAACAAGTTTGCATCTTTAAAACAATTTAAACCTTTTGATTTTAAAAAAAAACATAGACTAACATAAGAAGCCATGAAAAATGAAGAATGCTTTAATGAAATTTAAATGAAGAAGTAAATGAAAATATGATGAAATGGATGTGTATGTATAGATGAAAGAAAGTAGTAAAATTACCAAACTAACCTTAGATTAAAATATCCTGACATGTCATTATTTTAACAAGTCACATCACCACCTTCCTCCCTCTCATATGTCACATCCCCATCCTATCTAGCCATATCTTCTAGGTCATAATGGATAATGATGATTAGACTACGATATGACAAGAGATAATGATATATACTTATATATATGTTATTATTTTAAAACCATGTCTTGTCACATCACTTGCTAAACATAATTAACATAAAATAATATACTATTAGTGTATTATTATTATTTGGTTAATTAACTCTTATATATGTGTGTGTATAGTGCACAAAGAAGAACAACATTCCCGACAACTTTTCTGTGTCGAAAGGTCGAAATTTCGAAAAACATTCTTCGGTCACATTTTCTATTTTTCTACGAACTATTTATTTTTGTAAACAAAATTTAAAAACCATTTTACCATCATTATTAAATGATTATAATAGTTTTATTTGTTAATAAAAACCCATTTATTTAATATTTAAACTTAACTTGAATTTCCGAAGAAATGTATAAAACCGATGATATCAACTGTCGATGTCATAAATGCATTTTATTTTCCAAAAATAAAATAAATTATTTTATTTCATAACCTTGTTTGAATACATATATTAGTGTATGAATCCAAAACCATGCACGATCCTTATTGTTGAAAAGCGGTTTTATTGATAAAACTATTTCTGACTGTTTTATCGATATTTTTACCTAGGATGATATTTACAAATTATCAATATTTTACCTAGGTAATTTGTCAGCAAATATTTTTTCCAAACAAAATAACTATTATTATTTACCACTTAAAACATGATTATTTCTTACTTTTAAACCCATATCTAAATATTTTAAAAATAAATATAATTTATTCAAGTGATAAATTTGCAGGTCGTTACAAATCGCTTTTTGAAATAATACTATATATATTTCCAACTAAATAGTTATCAACAAAATATTTATCATTCACTTACTTTGGATGCATTCGGATTCGAACTCATTTCAATCGTACAATGACAAAGAGAATAATTTACTATGTGCACCATCACATTCACCTAATCAAACATCCGATTTTTACTTAGAAGATTATTCAGATCATCACAAATAGATCGAGACTTATTTCTCGAACTATTTGGAAAAAAAATATTATTCACAAATTCCCCTTCAAAATATTTATACTTCAAAATATTTTCAAGTAATACAATTATTACCTTTTCTCCAAAAACATTTTAAATCCTTTTCAAATACACCAGGATTTTAAATTCTTTAAAACTACTTTTAATCAAAACATATTTTATAACTCTAATTTATAAAATCGACTCTTTACAAAACAATTGAAATATTTTTTTTAATAAACACCTTATATTAAAATTCAATTTTAACCCAACATATCATCGAATGCCTTATAGTCAAACTGTGAAACTTAATTCACAATGTGTTCATTTCAATGTTTCCTTATATTTCTACCAGCCCATGTTTTAAAAAGAAGGATTGCAGATAAATCTACAACCCATAGCCAATGCTCAAGACTAGGCAAGCATGGCAACTAAATCCTATATGATAATAATTGAATATCATCATCAACTCCTAACAACAACACTTCATAGATAACAGTATAATTGTTTTTGAAAATTATTCCTTTATATATAAAAAATACAGTCCTAGGTAAAAAAATTTCATTTACCACTTTTAAAACAATATTGTGTCGATTGGACTTGTTCAAGTGTTTAGGAAATCCCTATCGATAACGTTGGCCAGATGTATCGACTAGAGTTCTTAAACCACTCAACAGACCAACCAGCACAATATAAAACATTTTTTATACACTGACAAATACGTGCTCATATATACATACATACATACATATATATGTGTGTGTGCGCGCGCGTTTGTATAATACACTCAATTCATTCTAGGGTGTTGCTAACCCTATCTTTAATGAAATTACTCATTCTAAGGTTTACTAACCCTATCTATAATGAGTTTACCCCACCAAGGCCTAGGTGTTCGCTCAACATAAGCTCTGATACCAATTGTAATGATATGCTTTTTTACGCCTAAAAATAACACTTAATACATCCTTGGTATTCATGTGCCGATCATTTAACTGTCCGAAAGACAGTCATTTGGGGTGAAGAAAGAAGAAGACAGAACAGAATCTCACATCGTAACGGGCAATGTATAATATACACAAAGTATTTACAAAAAGAAATCATCTTTAATTATATACAACATCAGAGTGCACTATTCTATTATCAGCCTGGATAGTTATAACAGCCTGTCCTTACAAATGCTTATAAACATAGATAGAAAAGAAAGCAGTAGAAATGTAAAAGATATGTGATTACATCTAAGAGGCATCCAGCTCGTCTCTTGGAAGCTCCAAAGTATCCAGCAAAATCAAGAAAATATGCTCTGGCTGACCCGAGCATTATGAGAAAATAACGCCCGGATCAATCTAAAGTAATGGAAATGAAGTTTTAAAAACTTTATTTTGATAATTTGGAGTGAAGATAATCAATTTGTAATTTTATTTGGATAAATGCAATAATATTAGAAATTAATGCCAATATTAACCATTTATTGATTTTAAAAGTGGGAAATGAAGTAAATATGTATTTTATAAATATAAAAGTGTTGCTGTCGGATTTTTTCTGGAGTGTTGTTTGGTTGTTAAATTTGTTGCATGTCGAATTTCGGTCCGTAATTCAACTGTTTTCTATGTAAAATGAGCTCTGAAAGTTCAATACGTAGCAGAAAACACCCAGGAAAACAATTCTATAGCCTGGGTCGACAGGCAGGTCGACCCAGCAGTCTCCAAGTCGACCTGGCCACTGGTCTGGGTCAACCCCTGTTGGTCCAGGTACGTGAGCCTATTGCCTTTTGATCCGAGCCTTTTTGCCTTATGTGCTACCTTTTTCTATGGTTTTTGTGGCCAATTCGAATGCAAATTTTGAGATAATTTTGAAAACGATTATAGGCTATGATATTTATCAATGGATTAGCCAAGTTTTGGAGGAATTCGGAATTTGAAATTTTGAATTTAAATTCAATTCGAATTTGAATATCGATTGGGTGTATTTTCAACGTTTTTCTCGATTTTCAAGCACTTTTTCTTTCAAATAAATTTTGGAAATTTCTAGATAACTTGGCTTTTGAAATCATTATTATTAAATATTTTCAAATTATTTTTAAATTATTATTAAATTATTTTATAGCATTTTAAATATGTTATTTCCTATAATAAGAAGAAATTTTCAATAAATTGCTTTCAAAATGGTTTCGGAAAATTGTTTTAAAATCCCGTTTTCTCTAGAAATTATTTTATAAATAATTTACACTATTTTTACACTTTTCGAACATGTGGGAAAGAGAATTAAATGATTTAGTAAAACACGTGGTATGGGACGCGTGAGTTTACTTTATCGGTTAATTTCGGACTTGTACGATCGAAACTATCTAGGTTATTGATTTTTGAGTTATTTAGCCAATTTATGGCGAGTTTTTGAGATTATAATTCCTATCTTCAGGAATTATCTGGGAAGGCCAATATTTGGTGAGTTGTGGTTCAAGATCTCTTATTTTAGGAGTATGATCTATGAGAACCCGTTATAGTGTTTTACTTGCCAATGAGATGAGGCGAGTCTGAGTTTTCCGAGTTTTGAGATTTTATGATGATTTCTGTTTTCTAATATGGCATTGACTAGCAGTTAGTAAACCATTAAGTGTGAACGTGTGGTATGAGATGCACGTTAACACTTTTCAGGTTCCTATATGGTAGCTTGTGACACATTCTGGGATTTCCAGTTCTATAGACCTTCGGGTCATTAGGGATTTACGACTTCGGTCGTCTGGGATTTACAACTTCGGTCATCTAGGAGAGGTACCTAATATATATATAGTACTGGTGGGATGGCACGTGCACCATCGCTTCGGCATGCAAATGGGATTTGGCCAATCCGGGGAATTTTTATGAGTTTTGATTTCGATTTCACCAATTTGGGATGATGAATTTACCTATAGCCTTGAGTTAGAGAAAGGCTTATATATATATATGTTGTTTATGGTGATTTCAATATTGGGATTATGAACTCTTATTGAGTTTCATGAGTTTTGGTTTGGAGATTTTGATGATTTCACTTATGGCTTATATCTTGCTTATGTTCGCTTACATTGTATAGCCCTTGAATGTGAAACATCTATGTCATGCTAAACCTTATCATGTTATTAACTTTGAGCCTTTATGGAATACCTATTCTTAGTTGTATAAATAGACTTTCTTATATCATTCCTTTATCTTAAAGGAATGTTTCCCTTATGCACATGTATTCCTTTATATTTTGCTAATATCAAGTTCTAGTTAGCCTAACCCGTGTATTTATTACTCTGGTCAGACCGAGTTGTAGGTTAGCTTTTGGACCTATGCTGGCTTTACCTTTTGGATTTCACCATCGCTTTGGATATGGCTTAGTTTTTGGGTAGTATTCTTTTGTTTGGGAACCTTATGATGTATTTATTCTTTTATGGGGATGTCTGTATATATTATGGTTGAATACCACTTGTGACAGGTTATTACATTTGATGTATGTGTATGTATATATTATCTGTGATGCTGTTCTGTGTCTTGTGATTGTTGTAGTTATTATATTTTGTTTCTGAATCGATCCTGTAGCCACCATAGTAGTGTATTAGATAGGAATTAAGTATGTCGAATACTCAAGATGAAATGAAAAAAAAGTGCCAAAACCGACATACTTAGCTCTTCTCTAATGCAAGACTATGATAGTCGCCCTTAACCATCCTTATTCTCCGCATTAGTAGACAGAATTACTATGTAATTCTCTTTGTTAATGTGGGTCTCGGGGTGGGGCATCACAGCTTGGTATCAGAGCTGGATTCAGCATAAAATGTAATAAAAGCAGAACAGTATACACAATTACTATACATCAAATATAATACAGGTGTAAACATCATCCCCAAATCGTAGTTGAACCCAACCTTGTCCTTAATCTTTTGAGTCCTTTGGGTGTAGATAGGAAGGAATATGTCTAGGAATGTTAATTTTAAATTCCTTAGTATTCCTTATTCAATGAATTCCAATTGCTAATATCTACCCATGTGAATAATCCTAGCTTATCTTAACTTTCAGCAAATGGCTGGAAGAGGTAGAGGTCGCACTTTGGAGGCAGAATCGTCCAGTGGTTCTCGTCTTGAAGGAGTTTATATGTCGAACGGCCAGATTCTTGAGCTTCTTAGGAGAACTCAGGCTCTTGCTCTTACTCATCCCTCTCCTCCACGCAAATCCGCATTTGCACATATGTGTAGCGATTTCACCCATCTCGGAGGCAAGCCATTCAAAGGCTCCGAGACAGTTTTAGAGGTTCAGGCTTGGCTCCGAACATGCGAGTGCATCGTCACTTGCATGAAGATTTGCGATCATCATTGTGTTCTGTGGCATCGAGTATGCTGCAAGAACGAGCATTAGACTGGTACGAGCTCCTTATAGTTGAGATAGATGAGTCTACTCTTACATGGAAGCATTTTCGAGTTCGTTTTGAGCTTAAGTTCGTGCTAGAATCCGAGAAGGCTTTCCTTGCCCATCGCTTCCTCGAGTTGAAGCAGGGCAAATCCTCTGTGTTGGATTATGTATCCTCCTTCGAGTCTCTATCCAAGTATGGGCTTGAGTTTATTAGTACCACATACAAGAAGAATCTTAAATTCGTATATGGACTTAAGAAGTATTTGAAGAAGTCGCTCATTCTTCAGCTTAAGCTCTCGTTCAAGGAAGTTGTGGATTCGGCGCTTCACCTCGAAGCCTTCGAAAAAGAAAGGGATAGTAGTGACGAGGCCGAGGTTCGAATGAACCCAAATAAGAAGAAATTTCCCTTTCAAAGATCCCAATCATTTCCTCCTAAGAAGAAGAAGCAAGGCAATTCTGGTTCTCATTCCAGTGCAGCACCTCCTTCAGCTAGAGTGTTGGCTTGCTTCAATTGTGGTTCTAGAGACCATCTAGCTAGAGAATGTCCTCAAACCCCCAAGTGCCATTATTGCAAGAAGGAAGGACATATAGTTTCAGCATGTCCTAAGAAGGGGAAGAGTTCAGGTTCGGGGAATCTGAATGTGGTTCAGGCTTCTGGTAGTGCATCTTAGTCGCGAGGTATATCTCCTACTATTTTGGAAGGTTCTATTCTTTTTCATGACTGTTCTATTCGAATCATCTTCGATACGAGTGCTTGGCATTTATCCGTGCCGAAGAAATTTGTTAATGCTATTAGATGTTCTGGTCTTGTTGCTTACTTGAGGATTGCGAATCCTTTTGAGGGGATCTGTAATACTTGATGTGAGAATTTTGAGATTTTTTCCTTGTAGCTTATCTTTGGGTGCATATTAGCATGCTATTTTCTATCTTGAGTTTGGAGTAATTTGAGAGAGAGTGGCTTGCATTTTATCAAGCCACGTTCTATGATTTGAAGGGTCCTATAGCTAGGTATCCTAATTCAGTTGGTTGTTTAATTCTTATCTTTGGAATATTGATTATGATTCTGAAGTCTCTGTATTCAGTCTTGAGTATGGAGAAGTTGATGATATATCTTGAATTCCCGTTATTGTGACTCTGTTGATTTTTGTAAGTCCGTTCGGGTATGACACCCAATCGGGCAATCGAATATTGTATTGACCTCATTCCCGGTTCGTAGCATTTTGGCCATCCTTTCACAAGGATGCCCACTAAGGAAATGAGGTGATCCTTGGAATTTAATTGATATCGCCATTCTTACCTCTTTTGAGATAACCTTTTTGGATACTCATTTATAGGCTTAGTAATATTACTTCACCCGAAGTAATGATTTGCCGTTTGTGTTCTTCTTCTCATTCGAGAAGATATTTTACCCTTACCCTTATATCTCGCTAATTTCTTATTGGATCTATTGGTAGTGCTAGGGTCTTTCTTCAGCTAGACCCAACATCGATTCTCATTAGCTACAAGTTGCGGAGGATAGTGTTTTTTTATCACATTCCGCACTCGTTATGATTTTCTGAGTAATTCATTATACCGTTAGAAATGACGGACACTCCAATCTATTCCCTCAACCTTGTGAATCGAGTATATTCAGGGAACTTCTCGATGAATCTCTTTTTGTGTTTTGATTTTGGGTATATGTAATGAATTGTGATTACAAATTTTTCAAAAATTGAACATATATTTCTAAGAGGAATTGGATTTGGTTTTTGGGATAAATAAAGAACATTTTGAGAACTAAATATGAGATACTTCTTTTATAGAAGATGATTCCTGTGTTGGGTGGTCCATCAAGTGCTTTAAGAATTCTAGTCGATACGCCTGATCAACGTTATCATAGGAATTTCCTAAACGCTGTGATGAGACAATCAGACAAGATAAATTGATTTTTAATGAGACTAAATTTAAAAATAAATTAAAAATATTTGTGAATTAAATTTTATTTTGGATGACATATGCAGCCATTGAACCATAATAGGATTGGATGTGTGGCATGGTGGTTTTGATCATTTGGTCAAAGCTGTAGCCAATCGATAGAGTTATTTATTATAAATCAATGGCGAGGCAATGCCATTATGATAATTGAAATGTATGAGTTTGAATATAGTTATGTTTTATTGTTGAAATGATGAGATAATACTTTGTTTAAAGAATAAATGTTTATTGAATATTTTAAAAAATAAGTTATACATGTTAAAGATGAGATAATACTTGTGACAGGTTATTACATTTGACGTATGTGTATGTATATATTATCTATGATGTTGTTCTGTGTCTTGTGATTGTTGTAGTTATTATATTTTGTTTCTGAATTGATCCTGTAGCCACCATAGTAGTGTATTAGATAGGAATTAAGTATGTCGAATACTCAAGATGAAATGAAAAAAAAATAAGTGCCAAAACCTACATACTTAGCTCTTCTCTAATGCAAGACTATGATGGTCGCCCTTAACCATCCCTATTCTCCGCATTAGCATACAAAATTACTATGTGATTCTCTTTGTTAATGTGGGTCTCGGGGTGGGGCGTCACATCTCGTAAGACCTTGCCGCACATAAATGCAATGGGTTTTACCTTATGATAACCAAAACATTTTTATTATAAAATCCAGTGATATTCTGATGATGTCTATGGGTTTTAAATATCAATAATCGAGTTGTAATGTGTGTACATCACAACAATAATAGGTATACAAAAAAAACCGAAGATGCTTATTAGAGAATGGATTCCAACAAATGGCAAGATAAGAGACTACCTTTCAAAATGTACACTTCTAGATAAAATGTACCTGAGGATGAAAAACTTTCGACCTCTACCAACACAGGACCGGGCTACTCCTTACTGGATAGTACCGAATATATCATCACCCTGGTTGTTCCCAATAGCCCTGCTGCATTTACCCAGTTTTAGCCATTTCTGGGGTGTGAGGCTCGTGAGGTAACGATTTACCTTCCTTTAAAAATTCTCACTTGGAATTCTAACACTGCCCTCCAGCCAGAAATGCAATGCCAGCATTCATCCATACTAGTTCGTTCTAGGTCTAAACGAAACCGAAGGCACTACCTCTACCACATCCATTTTGGAATCACCCTCATGATTAGTAGTAAGTAGCCTTTGCACTTTAAAGAACTTCGTTTTCAAAACAACATTGTTATCCCACCTTTTGGCAAGGCCGTGACACCAAAAAACTGACTAGAAATCAATGACAATTCGTCCCGAAGGTCGATTATACGCAGGCTCACTATGGATATCGATGAATTTTGTCCGAGTTCGGATCGAGCTACAATTGACAAGACATGACAAGCAAATCTGTGAAAGCCAACGTTCCAAATTTCAGGTCAATCGGAGTTCATATGCTCAAGATATGGTCGATGCAATTCAAGCAATCAACTGAAAGGTCTTGTTCGTATCCATCAATCCCCTACTGTTTGTATCCATCAGGCCTCAACTGTTCGTATCCATCAATCCTCTACTGTTCGTATCCATCAATCCTCTACTGTTCGTATCCATCATTCCTCTGTTGTTCGTATCCATCAAGTGCAACAGCGATCGATACAAACAGTGCAACAGAGATCGATATGAACAGTGCAACAACGATCGAGTGCGAACAGTGCAACAGCCATCGATACGAACAGTGCAACAACGATCGAGTGCGAATAGTGCAACAACGATCGAGTGCTAACAGTGCAACAACGATCGATACGAACAGTGCAACAGCGATCGAATGCGAACAGTGCAACAGCGATCGAGTGCGAACAGTGCAACAGCGATCGAGTGCTAGACAGCCTTCAAAAAACACGAACTTGCATCAATCATATCTCACAATCTACAAGTCCAAATGCCACCAAATTTTCACAGGAGCTTGCGTACAACCTAAAGAATTTCCACGATCGATCTCGACTCGATCCGGCAAGATCTTGATCGATACAAAATTCATCGGTATCGATCACGGATCGAGTCAAAATCACAAATGATCGATCGCGTGGACCCGTGCACATGCCAGAAGAGGTCTCCCAAGATCTGAGCGAGATATTTGCATCCTACGCCTATAAATAGCATCCTAAAGCCTACATAAAAGGGACTTTTGATTCTTCTACGTCCAGACTCTGTTGGAACCATCATTGTACTCGAAATTTGCTGTTGTAATCAGTTGTAACTCGTTGTAATCGGCAAGCAAACATCAATAAAATCATCAACTTCAAAGTGGATGTAGGCCTGATTGCCGAACCACTATAAACTATGTGTTTTTTACTGCTTTCCTTTTAATTTTCTGAGTGTTCTTCATTTATAATTCTCTACACACTTGTTATCTGTAATCTTTGATTATGAACTGGTGCTTTCATCGACAATTGGGTGTTTGTGACCAATTTTGGCGCAAACATTTTGGTGCTTTCACTGAGAAGGCTAGCATTTAGGAATTCTATTGCTTGGACTTCAAATTTGAAGGCTTGAGACTTAGATCTGGACAACTATGATGAGGCAATCAGCAAGAAGACAAAGAACAGAGAGGAGTCATCATGAAGGGAGTCAAGAAGCCTCCTCAGGAGCTAATCATACTTCAGCTTTCATCACCAAGGATGAGATGGAGATGATGATGGGAGCCATGCATGAGGAGCTATTCAAAAGGCAAGAAGAGATGATGCAGAACATTCTCACGAATTGAACAAGTTGGATCAGCTGGAGCTATTGGAGTTCAGACCAACAAAGCAAGACAGGAAGGACCAAACTGGGAACCAGATAGAGCAGGACCATCAGGGGCAGCCCCTGAACTAGGGGCACCCCCCAGGTGCGTGTTGATCCAACCTTAGGCAGGATACCGTTGAGATTAGACCGTAAGGAGCTAACAGAGGAGCAGATGCTCGTCCGGAAGAGCAGGTTCCAACAAACCCTCACGAACTCGGGGGGCAGATTGGAGGCAATGTACAAGGATTATAGCTTGGAGACAGTGATAGCTTAGCAGAAATGGTCAGACGAGCCATGAGAGGCAGGTTAGTAAACAAAGATCTAGAAGATGTGAATAGGAATCCTTTTTCTCCTGTGATTAGAATGGCTAGAAATCCACCAGAATTCAAACTACCAACATTGGAAATATATGATGGGAGGACGGATCCTACGGTTCATCTGACAAGGTATATGAGGCACATGGAAGTACTGAGGGCATCAGAGGAGGTCATGGCCTGGTGCTTCCCATTGTATTTGATGGAAATAGCAGCACTATGGTTTAGACAATTGGAGAGCGGTTCCATTGGAACGTGGACCGAGTTGATCGAGAAGTTCATAAGGCAGTTAAGAGTTCACATTTTAAGGCCCAAGAATGTGATGAGTCTGGCGACACTAAAACAGAAAACTGGGGAATCTCTGAGGAATTTCCTAACACGATTTAATGCAGCAGCATCGGTGGATCGCCCAGATCCATCCATGGTCTTAATGGCAGTCGTAGCTAGCATCGCTGATGGAACGGAGTTCAAAAATTCACTGACAAGGGGTCTACCTATGGATCTAGGAGAATTTTATCATGAGGCCGATGGATTCCTGCGGTTAGAAGACGCAAATGTTGAAAGAGAGGAAGGAGAGGGAATAGAAGTTTATGTAGTCAAAGGCGGAAATCCTCCCGAAAAAGATTCAAGCAAGGATAAAGGAAAACGAAAAGCCGAGGATAACGGTGATGGACCAACACGACCATGAAAGGAACTAAGATTCACCTCTTATATGGAGTTGAATGAGACTTTGGAGCGAATCTACCAGGATACCGGGGGCAGATTCCTTATCGAAAGCCAATGAGAAGGGATCCGACCAGCAATGAAAGAAGATCCGATAAGTATTGCTTATTCCATGAGCTGAATGGTGATAGCACGAATGATTGTAGGCACTTGAAGGATGAGGTTGAGGGGCATATCCGGAATGGTCTGCTATTGCAGTATGTGAGAAGGGGAGCCACGATGGTGGAACAAGAACGACCACCGCCTGCACCAACTGGGGACGACTCAGTATCAAGGAATCATCTTATCATCAACTGATTGAAATAATGACGAATAAGTGGAAAAATCCACACCGACATGACAAAGTCATTTTACACATGTACAAGATCACGAACGATCCTCAGGCATGCTCTGATTCGACTATAAATCGCATCAGTGTAGGTGTTTGCACTTTGACGTCCCTGTTTGCTTTTGTTTTCTATTTCCCATGTTTGGACTTGATTTTGTTAGACATTTCTATTGAAAGACTTATTTTGAATGTAAATATGCTATTTGTGATTCCATAACGGTTAAGCCAATTACACATGTAAGGGATCGCGAACGGTCCTCAGGCATGCTCTAAGATGGCGATAAACCACCATAACCAACAACTCGGAAACTCACTCGAACGTGAAATCTGAAAATAATGATACTAAGTCCCTCCCCGGGCACACACAATTCGCCTCGAAAGGCACTCGATCGAGAACGATCATAATTTTCCTCGTACGGCACTCGACCGCGAATGGTCACAATTCGCCTCGAAAGGAACTCGATCACGAACGATCACAATTCGCCTCGTACGGCACTCGACCGCGAACGGTCACAATTCGCCTCGAACGACACTTGATCGCGAACGCTCACAATTCGCCTCGTACGGCACTCGACCGCGAACGGTCATAATTCGTCTAGAACACACTCGATCGCGAACGGTCACAATTCATCTTGAACGACACCCAATCGCGAACGATCACAATTCGCCGCAAACAGCATCTAATCGCGAATAGTCACGTATCGCCTCGAACGGCATACGATCACGAACTGTCACTATTCACAGTCAGATAAGATCATCAATTTCTTTACAGGTCATTAATAGGATACGAACATCCAACCTATTGAATTACAAAACATACCTTCCTATCACAAGGCATGTTTTGGGGGGCAAGTGTTATCCCGCCTTTTGGAAAGGCCGTGACACCAAAAAACTAACGGGAAATCAATGACAATTCGTCTCGAAGGTCGGTTATACACAGGCTCACTATGGATATCGATGAATTTTGTCCGAGTCTAGGTCGAGCTACAATTGACAAGACATGACAAGCAAAGCCGTGAAAGCCAACGTTCCAAATTTCATGTCAATCAGAGTTCATACGCTCAAGATACGGTCAATGCAATTCAAGCAATCAACTTAAAGGTCTTGTTCGAATCCATCAATCCCCTACTGTTCATATCCATCAGGCCTCAACTGTTCTTATCCATCAATCCTCTACTGTTTGTATCCATCAATCCTCTATTGTTCGTATTCATCAATCCTCTACTATTTGTATCCATCATTCCTCTGTTGTTCGTATCCATCAAGTGCAGCAGCGATCGATACAAATAGTGCAACAACGATCGATACGAATAGTGCAACAGCGATCGAGTGCGAACAGTGCAACATCGATCGATACGAACAGTGCAACAGCGATCAAGTGCGAACAGTGCAACAGCGATCGAGTGCGAACAGTGCAGCAGCGATCGATACGAACAGTGCAACAACGATCGATATGAACAGTGCAACAGCGATCGAGTGCGAACAGTGCAACAGCGATCGAGAGCGAACAGTGCAACAACGATCGAGTGCGAAGGAGACAACCTTCAAAAAACACGAACTTGCATCGATCATATCTCACATTCTACAAGTCCAAATGCCACCAAATTTTCACAGGAACTTGCGTACAACCTAAAGAATGTCCATGATCGATCTCGACTCGATCGGTCAAGATTTTGATCGATACAAAATTCATCCGTATTGATCACGGATCGAGTCAAAATTGCATGGGATCGATCGCATGGGCCGGTGCACGTGCTAGAAGAGGTCTCCCGAGATCTGAGCGAGATATTTGCATCCTACGCCTATAAATAGCATCCTAAAGCCTACAGAAAAGAGATTTTTGATTCTTCTACGTCCAGACTCTGCTGGAACCATCATTGTACTCGAAATTTGCTGTTGTAATCAGTTGTAACTCGTTGTAGTCGGCAAGCAAACATCAATAAAATCATCAACTTCAAAGTGGATGTAGGCCTGATTGCCGAACCACTATAAACTCTGTGCTCTTTACTGCTTTCCTTTTAATTTTCTGAGTGTTCTTCATAATTAATTATGTACACACTTGTTATCTGTAATCTGTGATTGTGAAATGGTGCTTTCATCGACAATTGGGTGTTTGTGACCAATTTTGGCACAAACAAACATCAAGATGTATTCCATTCGAATGCTTATGTTGATTCGAAGTGGTTTTCGTATAACATATCTGATCTCGATCTCTTCGAACCAACAATCGACAATTTTCGGTTGACTCATTCCCGGTTCTTTCAGAAGTAAGTGGACTATACCAGAGTTTGAAAGGGATCTCTAATATATCCCTTAAAGTAAGATTCATTTCACCCGAATGAGTTCTCCCAAGGGATCTCAACCCGTATGAGCATGTGAAGTTCTTATTTACTTCCTAAGCCAAAACTGACAAAGATTTCGTAGTCAGTTATTTAACTATCAAATGAACAAACAACAATAATTCAGAGATTTAATTACCCATAGCAACCACTAAGCCTCATTTAAATAAATCTTTCATTTATTAAATCTCTTTCTAAAATATGTGTCATAATATCATATACTTATCTTACTGGCATAACTATATTCAAAAAATATTATGAAAAAATTTCTAACTTCAAAATCATAATAAAGGATAAAAAAAGTTATTTAAAAAGAAATGGAGATATAGATATACCCAAACACTATTCCGTCGGTGTTAAGCATGGAACAAACATCCACACCACCAAAATTAGGAAGATCGATTTGGGGAATCTGATCTCAATTTCATTTATAAATTTCTTAATAGATTATTTTAATATATCTCTTTCGTTTAGAAATATCCTTTACCAAAACTCCAAATCTATTTATAAATTTTCTTTATAAATCTCCAAGTCTATTTATAAAACTCTTTTATAAATAACAAAATCATTTATAAACTCTTTTATTACTATCCAAAATCATTTATAAAGCTCATTTATAAGTATCCAAAATCATTTATAAAGCTCTTTTATAAATATCAAAAATTATTTATAAAAATCTTTCCCAAATTTTAATTCTATTTTCAATTTATAAAATTCCTTTTATAAACTTTCCTTATTTAAAACAGAACTTCATTAATAAAATTTAATCAATAAAGTTCCTTTGATAACATAAATTATTCAAAAACCTTTAAATAAACAAGTTACTATTTAAACATCCTTCATTTAATTCTCTTTGAATCACATTAACAAAATAATGATTTTAAACAATCATTTAAAAAGTATTAAATTAACTTCAAACATTTTTGATAGAATAATTGCTTAATTATCCTTTAAATATCTTATTTAAAATGGTAATAAACTTTAAACCATTTTTAAAAAGGATAAAATGAAATATTTAACTTCACAAAATTAGAAAGAGGCTTAGTGACCACAATGGTTCTCATTTAATTTAGTTTTATATTTCAAGTTATAGTATGGGTATTTACATAGCAAGCAGATATGTAAAAGGGATCAACACATAACAACTAATCTCATATAGGTAAATTTCCAAGTTACCAAAATAGCATAAATGGGATTTATTCTACTTAAATAGGTGTTAAAAATAATCTATTAGGTAAATTATGGCAGAACTATGATTGATTCTTCCAAACTGATGTCCATTATAACTTAATTAGCAGAACGGTATTTTATTCTACTAAACATATGTCATTAGTTTTCATATTAAATTGGGGTTTACTTAAGGGTAATTGACAAAGAAATCCCTTGGATTTTAAAACAACTTTTTCTAAAAAAAACTGACCTTTAGAAATAAAGTAGTTTAAAACTTAAAAACTTTTATTCAATAATTAAATAACATTTAAACTCTTTGTTTTAATAATAATTAAACCTATTATTTATAGTTAAAAATAATAAACTACTAAATGAATAATTAAATAATAATTAATCTTTAAATAAATAATTTAAACCATAATTAATAACTATATAATAAATTAAACCTTCCTTAAATAAAAATTTAAAACTTAATTAAGTCTTAATTAAATCTTAGTTAAATCTTAACTTAATTAGTAATTAATATTAAGCCCTTTTCTAAATAAATAAATAATTAATAATTAATATAAAATAAATATTAGTATAATAATTAATCCTTTAATAATTAACCTTTTATTTAATTAGCTAATTTTGATTAACTTAATTTATTAATACCTAAGTACTAATTACCTTACATAACAAATAAATTAAGTATTAATCACCTTTATTAAATTAGATAATTTAATCATTAAATAAATAAATAATTACTTTTAATTGCTTATAATAAGTTAGAAAACACTTTTCAAAAATATCCTTAGGTAAAAACATTTTAAATTTGCAAAAAGAGTTCGTTTTACGAACTGCATCCATAGCGACTATCGCTATATAACCCGTAATTTTCTAAACTTGTTTCTATGAATCATATAACTTTGAAAACCTTACTCTTTCACTTAACCCACTTCCTAACTTGGAAAAACTATTGAAATTTAAAAGTAAAGTTTTCAAACTTTTTAAAATCTTTTGGAATCACTTAAGTAAAACGTACTTCAAAAGTAAGGGATTTCTATGTCGCTTATACACAACTCAATGCTAACTTCTTTAGCACATACATAAACCAGTATCATGCATTCACATGTCATACAACAGTATTCCACCCAAAAAACCAATACATTAGCAACAAATTTAGCAACAAATTTAGCAAACAAAATAAAGTTTAAAACTTTTATAAAAGTGTGTGCTTTTACTCACCCAAAAGATATCCAAACTAACTACGATCACACAACGACTTGAATGGGTCTTATATCAATGCTTTTAATTTGAGAAAAATGATGTTTTTAAGGCTTTCAAAGCCAAAATGATTTGGACATGAAGGCTACATGGTTCGGTCATGATGGGTGGGTGGAGTTTATGGTTTTCTTTTAAAAGAAGAGGGGTGTAGGAAGGATGTAAGGTGTTTAAACATGGTTTTTAGAAATTAAAAGTGATAAAAGCTTTAGATTTCAAACTTTAGAATTTTCCATGGAAGCCATGGGAAGGTTTTATAAGGCTTAGATGAAATTTTGCAAAGTATGAATGAATAAAAATGAGAGAAATATTAGGAATTTGGAATTTATACAAGTGAATAATTTAATTACCAAAATGACCCCTAAGTACATACCCTCTTCTACCTTCATGCCACCTCATTTACCATGTCTCCTCCCTCCTTGCTCACATATGGAGCATGTCCACCCTCTCCTCTTTCTGTTGCTCCAAAGTGAGCCAACATGAAATAAATGCACTTGTACTTAATGTTTCTTAATTATTTAACACCTTTTTATTTTTATGTTAAGTATATTTAAACTTTTACATAATAGTCACATCCTACAATACATACTTAAGTATATGTATATATACACACACATATATAATATGATTCTAACTTTTCTGAAATGTATGTGAATTTTTATACTAAAAAGTTCACAATGATTCCGATAACTTTAAGATGATGAAAAGTCAAAAATTTGGAAAACGAATTCTTGTCACATTTTCGATTTTTCTTCAAATTAAATATATTTGTAAACAAATTTATAAAACTATTTCACCATCATCATTTACTATTTAAAAGAGTTTTTATTTTAATTATAAAATCTTTTATTTGAATATTTAAATTTAATTAAATATCCACAAATCAAAGTGGTGAAATTCCGAGTCGTTACACTCTCCCTTTCTTAAAATAATTTCGACCCCGAAATTTTACCACAATCCTAACCCAGAAAAAAAAACTAACCCTAGAATACCCAACACTATGCATTAGTCCGTATGATGTGCATAGATCATTCCTATCTAAAATCTGATTCGATCACCCACTAGAATACATAGCTTTACATCCGACTAGTATCGCCAATCTGAATTCCTAGTGCGGACTCTGATCAAGTTTCTTAATTATAAACCTACATTCTCTTTACATAGCCATATACCATGGTAGAAAACTTTTGGTTTCATATTAAAAACAATCACCAAGTGTTCACTGTCAAAAATAGAATGATAAATCCTTATTCAGAATGGTGTGGAATGCCCTAAGTCATATAATCGAATCTTGGATCGAGAATTATGTGAGAAAGGAAAATGATCTATGTACAACTTACATACACTTCTAAAGGTCCTTACTACCCAACTACATTTTACCCATCCAAAAATATTTATGAAAACATTTCATAAAATTCTAATTTAAGTCAACATTTTAAAATGACACAACTTATTTATGAAATCTTTTCATAATAATTTATTAACTAGTATAATATTCTCCTACATCCTTAGAGTATATATACAAAACATTTAATTTTTAATTCTATTCCCTATTAATTATTCAAATGTAGTCTAAAAAAAATTTGGGTCTCAAAACTGAGTCGACCAATTCAACCTCATTACCCATTCGGTCTGATAAGTAGCTAAGAAGAGTAGGATGCTGGTATCCAAACTCTGTCCTAGAGTCTACTTTTTCTTAGACACCTCTAAGATAAAGAAGTTTATTAACCGGCCCAATAACATCAAATAATTTTTCACTTCCTAGATGTTTAAAATAAAAAACAACGTTTTAATAAAACAAATTTTATTAATCCTCAATATTAAGTTTAACCCAATTAAAACTTTATTTATTAATTCACTCATTAATTAAAATACCATATTATTTTGAAAACTTAAGAGCCAATTAACCAGGTTTTATTTCCAAAACTATTTGAAGTGATACTTTATTTTTAACCCTTAGAAAATATACATATAGCCCGAGTAACTCCAAAATGATATCAAGGAACTGGGTACTACCAACAGTATCATCTATCCCTTTACCAAGAAGGGTAATACTCAAGAGAAGTGTTTACCATACGAACACATCTCCTGTCTATTTTTAGTCACTTTCGAGTCATTCAAAATAGTTAATTATAAAATACTTCTTCTTTTTGAATCCCTTTTTGAAATAATACTACATATATTTCTAGCTAAATAATTTTCAAACAAAATATTTATCATCCACGTACTTTGGATTCATTCGTATTCGAACTTGTTTCGATCATACAATAAAGTTTTCAAACATCTTTGAAAACCTTACTCTTTCACTTAAACCCACTTTCTAACTTGGAAAAACTTTTGAAATTTAAAAGTAAAGATTTCAAACTTTATAAAACTTTTTGAAACACTTAAGTAAAACATACTTCAAAAGTAAGGAATTTCTACATCGCTTATACACAAATCAATGCTAACTTCTTTAGCACATACATAAACCAATTGCATGCATTCATATGTCATACAAAAATATTTTTCATCCAAACAACTATTACGTTAGCAACAAATTGAGCAAAAAAATAAAGTTTAAAACTTTCATAAAAGTGTGTTGTGTGCTTTTACTCACCCAAAAGTTATCCAAACTAATCAAAACACGACTTGAACGGGCCATATATCCATGTTTTTAATTTGAGAAAAATGAAGTTTGAAGGCTGTCAAAGCCAAAATGATTCGGCCATGAAGGCTATATGGTTTGGCTATGATGGATGGGTGGAGTTTATGGTTTGCTTTTGGAAGAAGAGCGGTAAGAAGGAAGTAAGGTGTTTACACATGATTTTTAGAAATTAAAAGTGATAAAAGCTTTAGGTTTCAAACTTTAGAATTTGCTATGGAAGCCATGAGAAGATTTTATGATGCTTAGAGGCAATTTTGCAAAGTATGAATGAATAAAAATGAGAGAAATATTAGGAATTTGGTATATATACAAGTGGATAATTTAATTACCAAAATGACCCCTTAGTACATACCCTCCTCTACCTTCAAGCCACCTCATCCACTATGTCTCCTCCCTCCTTGCTCACATACGAAGCATGTCCCCCACTCCTCTTTCTGTTGTTCCAACATAAGCCAACATGAAATAAATGCACTTGTACTTAAATGTTTCTTAATTATTTAACACCTTTTCATTTTTATTTAAAGTATATTTACATAATAAGTCACATCCTACTATATAGACTTAAGTATATGTATAGATATATAATATAATTCTAACTTAGTTGAAATGTATGTGAATATTTATACTAAAATAATCACAATGGTTCCGATAACTTTCAGCCGAAGATAAGTCGAAAATTCGAAAAACGAACTTTGGTCACATTTTCGATTTTTCCTTAAACTAAAAAAATTTGTAAAAAAAATTGGAAAACTATTTCACCATATTATTTACTATTTAAATAGTTTTATTTTAATTATTACATTTACTTTGTGAATATTTAAAATTGATTAACTATTTGTAAATCAAAACGGTGAAATTCCGGTCGTTACACTCTCCCCTCCTTAAAAGAATTTCGACCCTGAAATTTTACCACATCCCTAACCCAAAAAAACAAAATAACTCTAGAATATCTAATACTATGCATCAGTCTGTACGATGTGCATAGATCATTCCTATAGAAATCTGATTTGATCACCTACTCGAATACATAGCTTTACTTCCGACTAATATCGCTTACCCAACTTCCTAGCGTGGACTCTAATCAGGCGTCTTAATTAGAAACCTTCATTCTCTTTATATAGCCATATAATATGATAGAAAACTTTTGGTTCCATAGTAAGAACCCTCACCAAGTGTTCGTCGTCAAAAATTGAGTGATAAATGCTTAATCGGAACGGTGTGGAACACCTCAAGTCAAGTACTCGAATCTTGGATAAAGGATTTTATGATAAAGGGAAATGATCTACATACAGGCAATGTACTCGTCTAAAGGTTCTTACTACACAACTACATTTTACCCTTCCAAAAATATTTATGAAAATATTTCATAAAATTCTAATTTATACCCAACATTTTAAAATGACACAACTTATTTATGAAACCTTTTCACAAAATTATTTTAATTTTTTGACTTGTACAGTATTCTCCAACATCCTAAGAGTACATACAAAACATCTGAATTTTAATTCTATTCACTATTAACTATTTAGATGTAGACCCAAAAAACATTTAGGGTCTCAAAACTGAGTCGACCAATTCAACCCCTTTACCCATTCGGTCTGGTAAGTAGCTAAGAAGAGTAGGATGCTGGTATCCAAACTCCGTCCTAGAGTCAACTTTCTCTTAGACACCTTTAAGGTAAAGACGTTTATTAGCCGGCCTAATAACATCAAATAATTTTTTACTTCCTAGATGTTTAAAATCAAAAGACACGTTTTAATAAAACAAAGTTTATTAGTCCTCCTTTTTAAGTTTAACCAATCAAAACTTCATTTATTAATCCACTCTTTAATTAAAATACCATATTATTTTGAAATTTTAGGAGCCAAATAGCCGAGTTTTATTTCAAAAGCTTTTTGAAATTATACTTTATTTTTAACCATTAGAAAATATACATATATATATATAGCCCGAGTAACTCCAAAATGATATCAAGGAACTGGGTACTACCAACAATATCATCGATCCCTTTACCAAGATGGGTAATACCCAAGAGAAGTGTTTACCATCCGAACACATCTCATACCCACTTTTAGTCACTTTCAAGTCATTAAAACTAGTTAATTATAAAATACTACTTTTTTCGAATCCCTTTTTGAAACAATACTATATATATTTCTAGCTAAATAGTTTCCAGCAAAATATTCATTATCCACTTACATTGGATTCATTCGGATTCAAACTCGTTTCGATCATACAATGACAAAGAGAATTATTTACTAAGTGCACTATCACATTCGTCTAAGCAAACTTCCGATTGTCACTTTGAAGATTATTCAGATCATCATAAATGGATTGAGACTCATTCACTGAACTGTCCAAAGAAGAATCTTATTCTCAAATTCCCTTTAAAAATATTTATACTTTAAAATGTTTTCTAGTAAAATTATTATTACCTTTTCTTTAATAACATTTGAAATTCTTTTCAAAGACACCGGGATTTTAAATTCTCCAAAACTTCTTTCAATTAAAACATATTTTATAACTCTGATTTATAAAATCAACAATTTATAAAACATCTGAAATATTTCTTTTTAATGAACACCATATATTAAAATTCAATTTTAACCCAATATATCATCGATCGCCTTATAGTCAAACTATGAAACTTAATTCACAAGGTGTTCTTTAAATGTTTCCCCATATTTCTGCCCACCCAACCCATGCTTTAAAAAAAAGGATTGTAAATGAATCTACAACCCATAGCCAATGCTCAAGACTAGGTGAGCATGACCAATCAAAACCTATATGATAATAATTGAATATTACCATCAACTCCTAACAACAACACTTCATAGATAACTGTATAAAATTATTGAAAATTATTCCTTTGTATATAAAAAATATATTCCTAGGTAAAATTATTTCATTTACCACTTTTAAAATAATATTGTGTCGATTGGACTTGTTCAAGTGTTTAGAAAATCTCTATCAATAATGTTGGTCAGATGCATCGACTAGAATTCTTTAACAGATCAACAAACCAACCAACACAATATAAAACATTTTTTATACACTAATAAATATGTGCTCATATATATATATATAATAGACTTAACTCATTTTAGGGTGTTACTAACCCTATATCTAATGGGTTTACTCATTCTATGGTATTACTAACCCTATCTGTACTGATTTTACCCCACCAAGGCCTAGGTGTTCGCTCAACCTAAGATCTGATACCAATTGTAACGACCTGCCTTTCTTACACCTAAAGATGACACTTAATATATCATTGGTATTCGTGTGCCGATCATTTAAGTGTCCGAAAGAAAGGTCATTTAAGGGTGAAGAAAGAAGAAGACAAAACAGAATCTCACATCGTGATGGGCAATATATAATATACACAAAAGCTTTACAAAAAGAAAACATCTTTATTTATACACAACATCAGTACACTATCCTATTATCAGCCTGGACAATTATAACAGTCTACTCTTACAAAAGTTGATAAACACAACAGAAAAGAAAGCAGTGGAAAAGTAAAAGATACGTGACTACGTCTTGGAGGCATCCAGCTAAATCTGAAAAATATGCTCAGACTGACCCGAGCATTATAAGAAATAACGTCGGGATCAGTCTGGTAGACCAGCGTGAGAAAGCTAGATCAATTAATATTGGTTTCTACATTTGAAAACCTTTTTCAAAATAAAATGTATCTCATAAGACCTCGCTGCACATAAACAGGGACGGGTTTTACCTTACAATAACTATTTTTTTTTAAAATCCAGTAATATTATCATAATGTCTACGGGTTTAAATTATCGATAATCAAGTAGCTATGATGTGCGTACATCACAACAATAATAGGTATACAATCAAAAACCGAAGGCACTTATTGGAGAGTGGATATTAATAAATAGAAAGGTAAGGGACTACCTTTTGAAAATGGTACAGCTCTAGATAAAATGTACCTGAGGATGGAAACCATTTAACCTCTGCCAACACAGAATCGGCCTACCCTTTACTAGATAGTAATGAATATGTCATCACCTTGGTTGTTCCTAACCTTTATAAAGAGCTCTCATTCACAACCAAATCATAATATGATAATATAAAAAGGTGATGACACACCCTTATGGGGCCGACCCATATAGCCCTGCTGCATCTACCCTAGTTTAGCCATTTTCAGGACGTGAGGCTCACGAGTTAACAATTTACCTTCCTTTAGCAGTTCCCACTTGGAATGCTAACACTGACCTCCAAGCAGGAATGCAATGCCAACATTCATCCATACAAGTTCGTTCTGGGTCTGAACGAAACCGAAGGTACTACCTCTACTACATCCATTTTGGAATCACCCTCAAAGAGCTCTGTTTTCAGAACATCATCAAGGTGTACTCCATTCAATGCTTATATTGGTTCGAAGTGGTTTTTGGATAACATATCCAATCCCGGTCTCTCCGAACCAACAACCGATAATTTCGGTTTACTCGTACCAGTTCTTTCAAAAGTATTGGACTATATAAAGTAAAAAGGGATCTCTAATATATCCCTTAAAGCTAGAGACGTTTCACCCGAATGAGTTCTCTCGAGGAATCTTAACCCATATGAGCATGTGAAGCTCTTATTTACTTCCTAAGTCAAAACTGGCCAAGATTTGATAGTCGTTTATTTAACTATCAAAAGAACAAACAACAACAATTCAGAGATTTAATTACCCATAGCAACCATTAAGCCTCATTTAAATAAATCTTTAATTTATTAAATATCTTTTCATAATATTTATCATAATATTCATATACTTATCTTGCTGGCATAAGTTTATTCATAAAACATTTTGAAAGATTTCATTCTTCGAAATCATATTACAGGATCAAAACAAAAGTTATTTAAAAAGAAACAGAGATAAGGATAAACTCAAGCACTATTCCCTCGGTGTTAAGCATTGAACGAATGTCCACACCACCAAAATTAAGAATATAAATTTGAGAAAATCCGATCTTAGTTTCTTTTATAAATTTCATCAATATATCAATTTAACAAATCTCTTTCGTTTATGGAAATCCTCTTTACCAAATCTCTGAATCTATTTATAAAATTTCTTTATAAATCTCCAAGTCTATTTATAAAACTCTTTTATAAATATCAAAACCATTTATAAACTCTTTTATAAATATCCAAAATCATTTATAAAGCTCATTTATAGATATCAAAAATAATTTATAAAACTCTTTATTAAATTTCAAGATCTATTTTCAATTTATAAAATTCCTTTTACAAACTTTTCATATTTGAAACAAAACTTTTTTAATAAACTTTAATCAATAAAGTTCTTTTGATAACATAAATTATTTAAAATGCCTTTAAATAAACAAGTTATTATTTAAACATGCTTCATTCAATTCTCTTTAAATCACATTAACAAAATAATGATTTCAAACATTCATTTAAAAAGTATTAAATTAACTTCAAACATTTTTGATAAAATAATTACTTAATTATCCTTTAAATATCTTATTTAAAATGGTAAAAGACTTTAAATCATTTTTAAGGATAAAATGAAATAATTGACTTCACAAAATCAAAAAGAGGCTTAGTGACCACAATGGTTCTCATTTAATTAAATTTAACTTTCCAAGTTATAGCCTGGGTATTTACATAGCAAGCAGATATGTAAAAGGGATCAACACATAATAACTAATCTCATATAGGTAAATGCCCAAGTTACCAAAACAACATAATTGAGTTTATATGCTTAAATAGATGTCAAACGTAATCTATTAGGTGGATTATGGAAGAACTGTGATTTATTGTACCAAACAGATGTCTATTATAACTTAAGTAGCAGAACGATGTTTTATTCTGCTAAACATATGTCATTTGGTTTCATATTCAATTGGGTTTACTTAAGGATGATTGACAAAGATATCCCTTGGATTTTAAAATATCCTTAAAAACAAAACCGACCTTTAGAAATAAAGTAGTCTAAAACTTAAAAACTTTTATTTAATAATTAAAGGACATTTAAACTCTTTATTTTTATAATAATTAAAACTTTAATTTATAATTAAACAATAATTAACTATTAAATAAATAACTAAATAATAGTTAATCTTTAAATAAATAATTAAACCATAATTAATCTTTAATTAATAACTAAATAATAGGCTAAACCTTCATTAAATGAAAATATAAAACTTAATTATGCTTAATTAAATCTTAACTTAATTATTAGTTAATAATTAAACCCTTTTCTAAATCAATAATTAATTTAAATAATAACTAATCCTTAAATAATTAACCTTTTATTTATTTAAATAATTATGATTAACTTAATTTATTAATACTTAAGTACGAATTACCTTACTTAACAAATAAATTAAGTATTAATCACCTTTATTAAAATAATTAACTAATCATCAAATAAATAAATAAATGATAATTACTTTTAATACTTATAATAAGTTTGAAAGCACTTTTCATAAATATCCTTAAGTAAAACATTTTAAATTTGCAAAAAGAGTTCATGCAATGACCCGTGGAAATATGATCGAAAATCGGAATCGGGATTTGTAACGATACAACATGTGGAAGTTGTGCAACATTGTAGAGATATGTAACATACACATACATATGTACATGTGCATATATGTGAACATGCACATAAACATACACATACAAATATAATTAAGTATAAAAGTATAGTATAAAACATATAAGATATTTTAAGTTTCTTACTCCTTAAGTATACCAAAGTCCACATATGCATACCTTGAGATGATGGAAGTGATGGACACATAGAGGAGGGGTTTTGCCGTGCATGGGGGGGAGTGATGATGATGGAGCCATGTGATGATGATGCAAAATATGATGTGTACATAGATATTTTTACTCTCTTCATTTTCATTCATCTCCTCCTTCATATTTCTAAGCATTGTCCTCCTCTTTAATGGCTTCTACCCTAAGAGAAATAATGGCAAAATTTATTTCAAAAAGAATTTAAATTTATAATATATAGTTATATATACTTAAACACCCCAAAACAATCCCAAAACTCCACCTTTTCTCGTTGTTCTTCACGACCTCCACCCTATTTCATTGAAGGCCGAGTACTTCCTTGCTCCACCCTAGGCCGTGAGCCCCCAAGCTAACCCAAGCTTTGGTCAAGGCATCTAGGAGCTAAAGTCCGAAGGATAGTGAGCTTTGGAAACCAAATAGCAAAGCTATAGTGAATTTTTAATTAATCGTTTAAAACTCGAGGTAGGAACTCCTAAAACTATAGTATTATATGCTATTGGATATTATATATGTTTGATTATGATTGTTAATGATGGTTGTTTAAAATCAACATTGAATATATATGCAAGTCATGGAAATACACGTCGATATACACAAAGGAAATCACTTTCCTCTATATAAATAAATTGGTGTATATAGAATGTTAAACCACTTTAAAAAGGTTTAAAATGAGTTTGAAATGTTTTATAAACGTATAAAAATGTTTTGGTGAAGTTTGAATGAGAAATGAAAATTTATTCAAAAATAGGCACGTCGCGTAACGGAAGTTCGCGATTTGGTGCTATAAATTCAAATGAGTGTATAAAATGGAATATAGCTCGTAATTCTTCAAGATAAGAATTTTCCAAAATATTATATCTATAGTTTTCCAATGAATAAAGAAACCAAGATTTCGATAAGTAGATTTTAAAATATGGGTAAAAAAAGTTTTGGAAAAATCGTGGTTTTACAGTTCGGAATCCAAAACTAGATTTCTTTGAAAATGATATTTTAAAATTGTTTAAAAATGTGAAATAAATCTTATAAAACTTTTAAAATGTTTTAAAAAGGATTTGAGTAATAAAAATGAATTTTCAAATAATAAAAAGTCATTTTGATCAATATAGCTAAAAAAGCACTTTTTGTAGCACTTTTCCGTAGCACTTTTCTATAACTTTTGAAATATAGTTTTAAACTTAACGATTATTTTCCAAAACTTTTATAAATATTTTTAAATGATAAATAAAGTGTTTTAAAGATTATTTAAAGGATTTATGGAATGGTTAATGAATTAGAGTCGATCAAATAACTGACCACCTTATGGGTGCTAGAGAGATAGTGTTAGGCTTGAGTTTGGAAAACCAGTTTCCTGCTCTCCCTCCCTATCCGGACTTGCCTGATAGAGGGGATAGTGAATTTGGTTTACTCGGATCAATATCTTCCTAAGTGAAAAGAAGAAATGATTTCGAATTTATTCCAAGTTTAAAATGGGTTTTAAGTTATCAAAGGATTTGATAAGAGAGGTTTAGTGATTCCGTATATACCGAAAAGAATGTTTTAGAGATGTATATTTCCAAAAGGGATTTTGATAAAAAAAATAACTTAAGAAATTAAAGAATAATTTCCCTATTCACTTGACCTCTTTTATTGGTGATAGGTTCGGAGGAACCGGGGTCAAATTTGGATGATTCCTGTCCGAAGACCACTTCGAACCAATTTACGTATTCGAAGTGAAGACATGAAGATAGTTATGGAAGATGGAATGTAGGGCTACTTGTCAACGACCCTCGGGGGAAATTTTCCATATCATATTATGTGGCAGTAGTTCTTCATTTAAGATCTTCGATGCAAGGACTTTTCGCTACTAATCCTAGGGTTATTTTCCGATATGATGTTGTAGGAGAGTGCCTTCGGTTTCATTTAGTCCTAAAATGAACTTGTATGGACGAATGTCTGACGTTGCATTTCTAGTTACATAAGTGATCTCTATGAGCGTACTATCTACTCGGTGGTCGAGAAGGCAACTTCTCTTAGCTTAACACCCTTTTCTGAGACATATGAGCTCAGGAGTTATATGTTTGTAGAAATCGGTTGTGTGACCATGGAATGGCAGTGTGACATTCAAAGAAAGATGTTGTGCTATATGAAAGGTAATCGTTACCTCATGCCTCACACCCGGAAATGGCCGAAACATGGTAGATGCAGCAAGGCTATATGGTTCGCAACCATTAGGGTATGATCATCCTCTTTTAGATATATTTCCACCCGCTATGACATTCGGGTTTAAATTATTCTGGTGTATGCTAAGAGACATCTCAGATAAGTCGGTAATGACCAGGGTGATGACATATTCGGTACTATCAAGAATAAGGTAGGCCGGTCTTGTATTGGTAGAGGACCATCAGTTGGGCCTCGGTACATTCTCTAGAGATGTACTGCCGGAAGGTAGTCCCTTCACCTGGCATTTGTATGGAAATCCATTCTCCAATAAGTGCTTGCTATTTTGTTTGTAAAGCTTAGTATGTTGGAATTTAATAATGGTAACAATTTCGGCTAAGATTAATAAGTTTACTTGCAACTGTTTCAAAGAATGTCATTAAAATAATATTCCTTATTTTTACATAAAACGGGTTTTGGTAATCATAATGTAAAAACCCGTCTGTGTTTATGTGCGGTGTGGTCTTATGAGATACCTGTTTGTTTTCAAACATCGTATTTTGAGTTCTCACGCCAGTCCCATGACTGGCCCGGAGTTTATTTTGTTTTCCCTTAAAACTCTGAGTGCCCTATTTTTCCGAGCAGCCAAGTAGTCAGGATCTTGTTGGATTCTTTTGGGTAAAGCATGCTGGAAGAGATTTTGGAGCAGGGAGCTGGAGGATCTGATATCTATCTACTTATTTTTATTTTTCCACTATGTCTAAGTTAGTTAATACCAGCAAGTGTGGGAGCAGGAAGTTATAACTGTTCCTGGCTGGGTTAGTTCATACCAAAACTCTGATGTACCCTAGTGAGAGTGGTTGTATGTACTATCTATCTATTATAACATAATGTGAGAATTTGTGTTTTTGTCTTTTACTTTACTTTACCCTTGAAAATCTGCTGCCCCGGCACTTGGATTTATGGAACGTGAATACCGTGGATGTATTAGTGTCAATTTTCGAGAGTCGAGGAGACGAGTCTTCATATTTGGTATCAGAGCTGAAGGTTAAGCCAGAACCTTGGCTTTGGTGGGGTATAACTCATTAGAGATAGGGTTAGTAATACCCTAGAATGAGTTTAATCTTCGAGAGTGCACATTTAGAATCATTATCTAAATAAACTAAAGTTATGCTATGCTTAATACCCATTACCCAAGTTAATTTCATCTTTGTATTCTGAAGTTATCTTACTAAATTCAGGTAGTAAGACATGAGTACTCGTAGAGGACGAAGATGGGGAAATAACAACACCACAACAACCAACGGTCGAGCTCCAACCGCTGCTATAGAAGAAATAGCTCCTGTACAACCCCAGGTTAATTTTTCCACCCTATGCAAGAATTTTACCAGCTTAAGGGGAAAACCATTCAAGGGTACAGAAACTAACATCGAAGTACAAGCTTGGATTAAATCATGCGAAAGGATCTTTAAGGCGTTGAACATCAGTGATGAGAAAAAGAGGTTTTTGGCCTCGTGGCAACTGTAGGAAGGGGCTCTGATTTGGTGGGAGTCCATTACGCTAAGTGAATCAGAGGACAATTTATCTTGGGAAAGGTTTAAGGAGGTCTTGGCGGAACAGTACATGCCAGCATTCAAGAAATCTCATCTTTACAAAAGCTTTATGGATCTGAAGCAGGACGAAATGACTATTGAGGAGTATGCAAATAAGTTCAATGAATTATCTTGTTTTAGGCCAGGTCTAATTGATACGCCTTTAAAGAAAAACAAGAAGTTTATTTCCAGGATGAATGAGAAGTACCAGAGCAGGATGACTGCTCATGTTAAGGGGTCATTTATAGATTTGCTAGATATGGGATTCTGTTATGAAATATTGGACAAGAAGAATCCGGTTGTAGCTCATACCAATAACACTAACAATTGAAAGAAGAGAAAGTTTAATCAAAATGGGAAAAAGCCAGGTCAAGGCAAATCTGGAGGAGGATCCTAAGGTAACTATTTGAAAGACGCTACATGTAATAACTGCTAACAAAAGGGCCACCTAACAACTAATTGCAAGAAACCCAAGGTCCATAGGCCACTACCAAACTGTTATAATTGTCATCAACCGGGACACCTGATAAAGGATTGTCCAATTATGAGGAGGGGAGAGCAAACCAGAGTATACCCAATAAAGGATGAACCTTCAACCTCTTAGGATGCAAAGGGCAATGGAGTTTTGAAAGGTAATATTTTTATTGAAGATATTTTAGTTAGGGTATTGTTTGATACAGGAGCTTCTCATAGTTTTGTTGCTAAAAAACCGTAGAAGAATTAAAACTTAACCCTAAGTTAGTTGATACCCCTATTTGCGTGACAAATCTTATAGGTGGTACCACTAACCTTTGTATGAATTATGAAAAAGTCCAAATTTCCCACTCTTCCCATAAATTTCCTTTTGACCTATTTGTCTTAGATTTTATTGGATTCAAAATTTTGCTTAGTATGGATTGGCTGACTAAGCACGCAGCTATTCTAGATTGTGTAAAAAGAACGGTTTTAGTAAAAAAAAGTTGGGGAAGTTTATAGAATTATCTTGTAAAGATCTTAGTCTAAAGAGGGGAAGTTTCCTATATGCATTAGATTCATCCCAGGAAGGAATAGAAACTATACCTATTGTTAACGAATTCCCAGGCATCTTTGAAGTAAAGAGTTTACCCCTACATCGAGTAATCGAATTTCGTATTGACTAGATTTCTGGTGCAAGGCCAATTAAATAGGATGCTCGAAGGATGGCTCCGAATGAGAGGGAGGAGTTAAATAACCAAACCTAGGTTCTATTAAAGAAAGGGTTGATAAGACCGAGTCGTTCAAGTTGGGAATCGATAATAGTTTTTGTTGCCAAGTCGGATGGATCTCTAAGGTTATGCGTAGATTATTGAGATCTGAATAAAAAACATTTAAGAACAAGTATCCTCTACCTCGAATAGATGACTTGTTTGATCAGTTACATAGTGCTCGAGTATTCTCAAAAATGGATCTAGCTACAGGATTCCATCAACTGAGAATTGCAAAAGAATGCATCCATCTAACTGCATTTAAAGGTCGAAACACTTTCCTTGAGCGGTTAGTTAGGCCTTTTAGGCTAACCAATGCGCTTGCTTATTTTGTAGACCTTATGAATAGAGTATTTAGAGAAGTACTCAATAAATTTGTGTTAGTCTTTATCGATGATATTCTCATCTATTCTAAGACAGAAGAAGAACATGACAGGCATCTAGAAATTATGTTAGAGATATTAAGAGACAATGTTCTTAAAGCCAAATTATCAAAATGCCATTTCTGGGAAAAGGAGGTAAGATTCCTTGGACATATAGTGTCAAGGGATGGGATTTCAGTTACCCTGTAAAGGTTGCAGCTGTTCTAAATTGGAAGCAACCACAAAATCCTAAAGAAATTCGTAGCTTCTTAGGTCTGGTAGGGTATTACAAAAGATTCATTCAAGACTTCTCAAAGATTGCCTACCACCTAACAAAGTTGACCATGAAGGATGCCAAATTTATTTGGACTCCTAAATGTGAAGCAGCATTTCAGGAACTCAAAATGAGGTTAACAACTGCTCCAGTTCTAGCAATTATAAATAGAAATAGTGGATTAACCTTTTATACAGATGCTTGTGGAGAATGAGTTAGTGCAGTTCTTATGCAAGAAGGGAAGGTGATTGCTTATGCGAGTAGACAGCTGATGGTTCATGAGAAGAATTATACAACACACGACTCAGAATTGTTAGCCGTGGTGTTCACATTAAAAATATGGAGGCACTATTTGCTAGGTAAGAACTTTTCATTGTTTTTTAAATTAAAACTTTGAATTGACCTTAGTAAATAAAATTCCCTCTTTTAATTAGGTGAAAAGTTTGAGCTCTTTACGGATCATAAATCTTTAAAGTATCTTTTCACTTAGAAAGATTTAAACATGAGGCATCAACGTTGGTTGGAATTTCTCGCATCTTATGACCCGGATATTTTATACACACCTGGGAAAGCCAACATAGTAGTGGATGCATTAAGTAGGAAATATGCTGTTATTTCTTGTTTGGTAGTAACTCCATCTCTTCTGGAAAGAATAGCCAGTAAACAGAGAGAAGATAGACAGTTGGTAAAGATCATTGAGGTAACTGAAGAAGAAAGAAATTAAAGCTTTGAAGTGGATAAAAGCGGAGTGTTACAGTTGAATGGGCGAATTTGTGTTCAAGATGTGGAAAATCTTAGGCAGGAGGTGTTAGCTGAATGTCACAAATCCAAACTCAACATCCATCTGGGAGTTAACAAAATGTATAGAGATATAAAGTGCACACTTTGGTGGAGAAGTATGAAAAGAGACATATCCATTAATGTTAGTCGATGCTTAAAGTGTCAACAAGTCAAAAGTGACCGACAGAAAATTGCATGGTTACTTCAACCGCTGGAGATTCCAGTTTGGAAGTGGGATCAAATATCAATGGATTTCATTGACGGCTTATCTTGAACGAGTAATCGGAATGAAGGCATTTGGGTTATCATAGACCGGTTAACTAAAAGTGCACACTTCATTCCAGTTAAGTCAACAAGGACCGCTGCAAGCCTTGTAGATATATATATATATATATATATATATATATATATGAAAGAGATTGTACAATTGCATGAAGTTCCGAGCAGTATAGTAAGCGATTGGGATCCAATCTTTACAAGTCAGTTTTGAGAAGCATTACAGATAGATGTGGGAACAAAGCCGAATATAAGCATTGCCTATCGCCTCCAAAATGATAGACAAACATAAAGAGTCAATCACGTTTTGGAAGATCTTCTCAGGGCGTGTATTTTGGACTTTGGAGGCTCTTGGGAAAATCATTTGCATTTAGTAGAATTCTCCTATAACAACAATTATCAAGCTAGTATCGGCATAGCACCGTATGAAGCTCTATATGGTCGTCCATGTAGGTCACTGGCCTATTGTATCGAAACTGGAGATCGGTTAATACTTGGTCCTGATATAATACAAGAAGCTTCAGAGAAGGTCGATATGATTAGAAGGAAGCTAAGGGAAGCCTAGAGCCGAAAGAAAAGTTATGTAGATCAAAGGCATAGAAATCTGGAATTCTCAGTTGGAGGTTCAGTCTTTTTGAAAGTCTCTCCGATGAGAGGAGTGGTGAGGTATGGGAGAACAGGAAAGTTATAACCGTGATATATTGGACCATTTCCCATTCTTGAACGAATCAGACCACTAGCTTATCGAGTGATATTACCAGAAAGGTTGGTGGGGGTGCACAATGTCCTTCATGTATCTCATTTAAGGAAACATGTGCATGACCCAAAGCAAATCATAGAAACAGCTGCTCAGGAAGACTTGGAGGTAGAATCGAATTTGGCGGTTATTAGACGGCCTGTTCGAATCGTTGATCATGATGAGAAACGATTGAGGAGGTAGGTAGTAAGGTTAGTCAAAGTTCAATGGAGTGGAAATACTGAAGATTGCACTTGGGAAAGAAAGGATAGAATGAAAAGGCATATCCCGAATTAAGAATTAAAGAATGAACTAAATCATATCGTTATAGTGTACTCACCGCCTATGGTGTAGTCACTTATCCATACTTTTATCTATATCCCATCATATCGAATATATTTCCTTTTGAGCTATTTTCTTCTTATCTTAATTTCGAGGACGAAATTCTTTTAAGGAGGGGAGTTTGTAATGACCTGTAAGCATATCACTTTAAATAAATGATCGTTTCGCTTTATCGAGATAACAACAATTGTGTAAATAATAATTATTAATTTATATGGTTTTAATAAAAATATGATCATTTTAATTGATTAAGAATGATAATAAAATTTATTTTCAAAATTTGTATACAAATATATGCATATTAACTAAAAAGAGAAAATATGACCGAAAATCGGAATCGTGATTTGTAACGATACAACGTGTGGAAGTTGTGCAACGTTGTAGAGATATGTAACATACACATACACATGTACATGTGCATACATGAGAACATGCACATAAACATACATATACACATATAATTAAGTATAAAAGTATAATATAAAATATATACGATATTTTAAGTTTTCTTACTCCTTAAGTATACTAAAGTCAACATATGCATACCTTGAGATAATGGAAGTAATGGGCACATGGAGGGGGATTTTTTACCATGCATAGGTGGTAAGTGATGATGATGGAGCCATGTGATGGTGATGCAAAAGATGATGTGTACATAGATATTTTTACTCTCTTCTTTTCCTATAAATACCCTACACTCTTCTCATCATTTTCATTCATCTCCTTCTTCATATTTCTAAGCTTTGTCCTCCTCTTTAATGATTTCTATCCTAAGAGAAATAATGGCAAAATTTATTTCAAAAATAAATTAAAATTTATAATATCTAGTTATATATACTTAAACACCTCAAAACAATCCCAAAACTCCACCTTTTCTCCTTGTTCTCACGACCTCCACCCCATTTCATTGAAGTCCAAGCACTTCCTTGCTCCACCCTAGGCCGTGAGCCCCCAAGCCACTCCAAGCTTTGGTCAAGGCATCTAGGAGCTAAAGTCCGAAGGATAGTGAGCTTTGGAAACCAAATAGCAAAGCTATAGCAAATTTTTATTAATCGTTTAAAACTCAAGGTGAGAACTCCTAAAACTATAGTATATATGTTATTGGATGTTATATATGTTTGATTATGATTACTGATGATGGTTGTTTAATATCAATGTTGAATATATATATATATATATATATATATATATATATATATATATATGCAAGTCACGGAAGTACATGTCGATAAGCACAAAGGAAATCACTTTCCTCTATATAAATAAATTGGTGTATACGGAATATTAAACCTCTTTAAAAAGGTTTAAAATGAGTCTGAAATGTTTTGTAAACATTTAAAAATGTTTTGGTGAAGTTTGAATGAGAAATGAAAATTTAGTCAAAATAGATGCATCGTGTAACGGTGGTTCACGATTTCGCGCCATAAAAGTCAAATGAGTGTACATAATGAAATATAGCTCGGGATTCTTCAAGATAAGAATTTTCCAAACTATTATATCCATAGTTTTCCAAAGAAGAAATAAAATTGAGATTTTGATAAGTATATTTAGAAATATGAGTAAAACAAGTTTTGGAAAAAATTGCGGTTTTGCATTTCAGAATCCAAAACTGGATTTCTTTGAAATAATATTTTAAAATTGTTTAAAAATGTTAAATAAATATTATAAAACTTTTAAAATGTTTTAAAATGGTATGAGTGATAAAAATGAATTTTCAAATAATAAAAAGTCATTTTGATCAATAGCTTAAAAAAAGCACTTTCTGTAGCACTTTTCTATAACTTTTGAAATATAGTTTTAAATTTAACGATTCTTTTCCAAACCTTCTATAAATATTTTTAAATGATAAATAAAGTGTTTTAAAGATGATTTTAAGGATTTATGGATTGGTTAATGAATTTGAGTCGATCTAATAACTTAACCATCTTATGGGTGTCAAAGAGATAGTGTCTAGGCTTAAGTTTGGAAAACCAGTTTCCTGCTCTACCTGGTTATCTGGACTTGCCTAATGGAGGGGATAGCAAATTTGGTTTACTTGGATTAATATCTTCCTAAGTGAAAAGAAGAAATGGTTTCAAATTTATTCCAAGTTTAAAAAAGGGTTTTAAGTTAACAAAGGATTTGATAAGAGAGGTTTAGTGATTTCGTATATACCAAAAGAATTTTTTAGAGATGTATATCTCCAAAAGAGATTTTGATAAAAAAGAACTTAATAAATTAAAGAATGATTTTCCTATTCACTTGACCTCTTTTATCAGTGATTGGTTCAGAGGAACCAAGGTCGGATTTGGATAATTCATGTTCGAAGGCGACTTTGAACCAATTTACGTATTCGAAGTGAAGACATGAAGGCAATTGTGGAAGATGGAATGTAGGGCTACTTGTACTGACCCTCAGGGGAACTTTCCCATATCATATTATGTGGCAGTAGTTCTTCATTTAAGGTCGTCGATGCAAGGACTCCTTGCTACTAATCTAGGGTTAATTTCCGATAGGATGTGGTAGGAGAGTGCCTTCGGTTTCGTTCAGTCTCAGAATGAACTTGTATGGACGAATGTCTGGCGTAGCATTTCTAGTTACATAAGTGATCTCTATGAACGTATTATCTGCTTGGTGGTGGAGAACGCAATTTCTCTTAGCTTAACACCCTTTCCTAAGATGTATGAGCTCAGGAGTTATACGTTTGTTGAAATCAGTTGTGTAACCTTAGAATGGCAGTATGGCATTCAAAGAAAGATGATGTGCTATATGAAAGGTAATTGTTACCTCAGGCCTCACACCTGAAAATGGCTAAAAAAGGGTAGATGCAGCAAGGCTATGCGATTCGCAACCATTAGAGTATGATCATCCCCTTCTAGATATATTTCTACCCGCTATGACGTTCGGGTTTAAATTATTGTGGTGTATGCTAAGAGACATCTCGGATAGGTCGGTAACGACCGGGGTGTGACATATTCGGTACTATTTAGGAAGAGGTAGGATAATCTTGTGTTGGTAGAGGACCATCAGTTAAGTGATGTGCACGTAAATGTGCATATTTTTACCACTATATTTAATCTAATTAATTCAAATAAATGATCATATCGGGTATTTTAACTTTTTTAAACCAAAATTCATATTATTTTCAAATCATCACATATTCATCTTCATCCAAGGGAAAAATGTTCATTTTTGTGCATATATTAATTTGAGAAAATTTAATTGGAAATTTCCATATTATTTTATAGGAATTTGGCTTCATATACAAGTGGTTTCATTAAGATGTACGCATGCACAAGAGTGAAGATAAAGAAATGAAGATGGAAATAATTCAAAGGCATGATAATGGAGGACCCCACCTACCCACCTACCTTAATGTACAAATTAAAGGCTAATGCACATGCTTATGGAATTAATGGCTTCATGTACACTTAAATGATGATTAGTAGAAGCTAATGATTACTTGGCATCCACACTTTCTCAAGGGTATTTTGGGCATTTCCCAAAAATATGAATTAGGGTTTCATACATGTATAAAGACCCTTTATGTTTCATGTAACCTCTCTCTTCGCTTAGTCTCTCTTAGTTTAGTTTAGGCTCACAAATAAACAAGCTCTTCTCTTTCTCTTTTCATGGCTAGTTAGCCATTTTTATCTTCATGTAATTTTTATTTTTTATGCAATTTAATATATGATCTTTTCCCTTTCTTGTTTATTTCCTTTTATGTTGTAGTGTAGATTTACTTTCATGCAAGTAGAATAGTTCTAATTCTTGTTAATTAGCTCTCTTTTTCATTAGCTTTCATTTTCCCTCTTTTTTTAGTTTCATGTTGCAAGCTACAAGTGTTGATATGATAACACAAATGAGAGGCTAATCCCTTTGATTTAGGGGTAATGAAGCCTCTAATCATGTAGCTTCAACATTTTGATGTTTATGCTCTCTTTTTGTGCTTAAAATGAAGTGGTTTAACTTGTTGTTTTTGATGTGAATTTGATAGCCTATATTGTTGACACCAAATAGGCTATGCTTAAATAATCACAAACAATGATTACCTCTTCATCTACATATGATGATGGTAATGAAGTGATTGTTGAAATTAAAATTTGATGGCCTATATTTCTAAACAATAGTTAACAGGTCATGCTTAAAATAGATTTTGCTTTCAACTTTGTTGTCATATTTCATGAGTGTTAAATGTGTAATAGTGGTTGTGTTATAGTTTGATGGTTTATACTGTGCTAATTAATAGCACAAATATACCATACTTCTGATAAGCACATCAACTAATTACACTAATGATAAGAAAAGAGAGATCATAACTTCATTTTGTTGATTTATGTGATCTAGAGAGTGAAATTATCTCTAAATTGTCAATTTATTCTCATAGTTTTCATTCACATTTGTAGTTGTTATTTTGTTAATTTTCTCATTTTTTTAGCTTGATAATATCTCGACTTTGGTTTAATTTGATTGAATAGATTTTTAAAATCATCAATTCCCTACGGATCGACCCATACTCACCACGTACTTCAATAGTACGCCGTGCGCTTGCGGTAAATTTTAATTTAAATTCGTTCGACGGTTTTCTAAACCGATAGAATTTCCGTTGACGAACAAAATACTGTCACTGCCTTGCTACAACCTGACCACCCTCTTCTCCATCGAGCCAAACCTTCTCCGGCCATCATCTATTACTGTTCTGTACTGTCATCACCACTGCAAACAACAACTTCACCTCCACTATAACACAGTAGCACCACCTGAATACAACTTGTTGTTACCATATACAAACTTCATACACACTGTTACCATACTTCCCCAGTGCACATTACCACTCCAGTCATCCAAAACAACAACTACCTCTGACCAACTGCTCTCCGCCATCACAGTGCCATACCACTTGCTACAAATTCTTCCAACCACAGTCATCACCCTACAACACTTCCAATCACCTTCTTTTCAACTTCCTCTACCAGACAATCCAACACTTCACAAAATAGTCAACCACAATACAAACCATCCCACAGCTTTAAACAATCACTATTCACTACAACATCACCAAACTCCTGAAAACAATCTACTACATCATTAACCACATCTGCCTCCCCCACCTACTGCCATCTATTATTACTGCATAATCACTTCACCAATCAACAACCAGTTCTTCCTCTAACTTGCTGTCACCATTACAAACCATCGTCAATCAATTCACATTCATATACAATATCTCCAAACCCATACATATCCCTGATACAAAACCACATCAACAACCCACTCTGTCACCAACATACAGAATCACCGATCTTCACCATCCTCATCCCAAACAGCAGCTACATCCACCTCAAGCATTAACATACTTCCACACAACCTTCCTTCCACACTACATCCTGTAAACGACTTCACAACCACAACTGCTAGACCACATCAGACTGCCTCTGCTACAAAATATCCCCTGCTACAAAACTTCAATACAAATTTCACAACATATCAAACTTGCATTGTCCTTCCCTGACCACTGAGGCCCCTGTTCAAGCTTGCACTTAACCATCAGCAAACCACACTTCCTTCATCTCTTCATCAATATACAACAACCACAAAATTCACTTCCTTCCGACAGCCGAACATCAACCAGCATCATTTCAGCAAATACATACAGTCACACTTACCCCAACTTCCACTGCTCTTTCATACATCACTTCCTCACAAATCATCACAGTGATATCACCACCGCCTTCCCCGAACTCATCACTGACTTACTCACCACTCATCTACATCAGTTCACCATCCTTTCAACACTGCATCACAGCTTATCAACAGCTACAGACCACTACCATCATTCTCTGCCTATATCTGACATACCACTCAATCACGCAACACTACAACACAGCAAACACTTCGTAACGAAACACAGCAAACACATTTCAGGTTAATGACAACTACATACCTTGTTGCTGCTACAGTCCTCCTCTGACATCCCCCTTTTACGCCCCTACCCTGATCATCCAAACTCCTACACACAACTGCTATACAATTCAAACGCTACCACTATCGAACCTCTCAACAGAGCCACTTCACCAGAGCTTTCACTTTCCTCTACAACTCACTTCCTCCCAACAACAACAATTCTCCCCCCTAACCACCCAGACATCACCACCCCGCTTGCCAGCATCAACCCACCACTGCTTCAACTCCAATCAAGACATTACCAAACTTCAAACCACTCTCAAACCAAATCGATCGCCACCGCATCCATATTTGATCAACCGATGAGCATCCCTGAACAGCCAACTTCGACCACGCCACAACCAAAGCATCGAACAAAAATTTGCCTCGAACCTTCACTCGTGACTCCTCTCGAATCTCCAATCGCCGAACAAATTTTTGAATTGAAATTGGAAAACGATATTTAATTGCAGAATTGAAATTGGAGAATTTAGGGGTGTTCTGCATTTTATTTTGTTGATTGAGTATGTGAAAATTGTTTTCTTCATTTATTTTAGTGGGCCGGGTAGAGTTTAAGTTTGCTTTGTTCTATCTAAAAAAAGAGAGAGGTGACTTTAGTTTGTTTTATTTTTTCAATTCCTATCTTAAAAAAAGGGGTTTGCTTAACTGATTTTGTTTACCCTCAAAAAATAAAAAATAAAATATAAGTAAAACTTCACTTTTAAATTTCCTTTTCAAAAATAAAAAAATATGTATAAATCTTGTTTTATTTTAGGTTGCCAAAGCAGAGTTGTAGAAGAAGCAAAAGTGCTTGCTAAAATAATTTGCTTGTTTTGTTAAGCTTGCCAAAAAAATAACTGCTTGCTTATTTATAATTTTCTTTTTATTTGCCTTGCATTGTATATATCTATTGTTTTTGTTTGTCTTGCATTGTTGTTTACTTGCATTTGAAAAAGAAAAAAATCAAAAAAAACAAAAACAAAATCCATTCGTAGTTGCATTGTTAATACACGTTTAATTCCTGTTTTGCATTTCATCTTAGATTTTGATTAATAATAACGGTTAGAAATCGATAACACTTAATTGTTTATTGACAAGTTGTCTTCTTTGAACAATTTAATTTCTTGGTGTCTAGGCTACGGTAGAGCAATAATCAGTTATAAATATTACGGTGATTCGTAAATATTATACTAAATTGTTTCTCTGAAGGTACTTAAACCTTCGGCTGCATTGCTACGGTGATTCGTGGTGCACCGATAAATCCTGTCTGTTACCTGGCTGAGAACTATCTTGTTGAACTAAGACAATTTGTAATTATACAATTTTGGGTTAACTTAGGATAAATCATTTGTAATTAACCCTTGCATTCATTTAGTTGCATTAGTTCATGCATATTTAAAAAAAAATTCAAAATACAAAACTAAAAAAAATATTCCTTTTCTTTTTCTTTGAAATTTTTAAATCCTTTTTCTTTGAAATTTCAAAAATCCAAAAAAATTTAGAAAAATCAAAACATAAAAAAAACAAAAAAAAATTATAAAACCTTTGCAAAAACAAAAAAAATCTGAAAAATCAAAAGCAAAACAAAAATCAATTTCCCATTTGAAAAATAAATTTTATTTGTAAATTTTTTCCCTTTAAAAAAACAAAAACATTCTTGAAAATGTCCGAGTTTCCCCACTCACTTGAATTTTATAATAGTTGTGAAAATCAATATAATCCATATGATTTCACCCCAAATTCGTATAGATATTTTAACGACAACTATTCTTTAAACAATTCGAATTTTGAAAAACCAAGTTTTCAAAATGATGCCCAACCCTCAAATATCAAAAATAGCATTTCATCTTTACTTGAACTCACTACACAACAAAATCAAATGATAAATGATTTCTGTAACTCATATTTGTGCAACAATTCAAGTCAAAGTTTTCAAAATGATCAAAATTTGAATTCAAATCAAAATTCAAATGACTTCGAGTATAACCCATGCCAATTCAATTTCGAACTTCAAAACGAGTTTCAAAGTCAAAATGAAAATGGAAACAACTTTTTAAATGATTTTGGCAATGGGAATAATCTCGACCACGATACGATTGAAAACTTTTTTCCTCAACAACTTCAAAGTGAAAATATTCAAGTTAATAATTACAAATTTGACTTTTTAAGCAAATGAATGAAATTTACAATAATCACATGGATTTGTTGTTGGAAACATATATGAAACAACGGGATAAACAAAACCAAATCCCAACATGTGACGAGTCAAACGATAATCCATCTTTTACCCAATTTGACGATTTTCAAACAACAACTTTTGAAATTGAAAACGAAAATCTTAACGAAGTTGTTGAAAATACGGTAATTGAGTTGGATTTCAATTCTTTTGAGTGCGAGAAACTCGATTTGAAATTCGATCTTTCTTTCTCCGTTTGAAAATTTGAATACAACAACTTGGGATTTTGAACTTGAGACATGTATTAAAGTTGTTGATAATCCAAAAAAGGAAGACGAATTTAGTGAACATGATTTTTTTGGACTTTTGGATGACAAGTTGTTAAATTCCGACGGGGAAGATGAAAATAAACATTTTGATTTTGAAATCAATAACTCTGAAAATGTTTCAATGATAAGCTTGAATTTCAAATTGGTGAAAATAAACTTGAACTACAATCAATTGTTTTATCGACCCCAAAAATCATCGACAATAAAACAACTCGTACGATTTTTAATAAAACGATATTCGTTTTTCCAAATCAACATTCAACTTTGAAATCTTTCATGGTTTGGTTTTTGAAGCTTAAGTTGTGTCTCATATACTTGACGAGGCAAATGAATCGGTTTTTGGAAGACCGTTTCATTTACGCTTTGACGATATACTTTCTGATCTCGTGTAAATACCGTTCACCTTCATGTAAATATAGGTCATCTTTTGTTTTTGTTTTATTTTTTTTCTCCTTTCACTTGGGTTGACTATGGGGACACAGTCAAAATCAAGTGTGGGGGGAGACTCATCATCATTTTTCAATTTTTCATGGTTTATTTTTAATTTTTCTTCCCAAAAAAACAAAATCTCAAATATATATATATATATATATATAATTTGTTAAGCATTTTTGATTTATTTTTAAAGAAACACTATAGGATAAATATATGGTTTTGGATAATTAAATTGAAATTTTTGAAAATTTATTTGTCTTAACAAAAATAAAAATGAAGTTTGATTATAAATAACAATGGTTTAACTAGTATATAGGAAGATTCATATGTGTTAATTATGAAATATATCCTAATTGAAAATCTTTGTTTTAAAAAGTGGTTGATTTAAAGTAAAAGATATAACATTTTTTTGTCTTCTAAGTTAAATGATGCTAAAATGATTTTGCGAAACTCTCTCCCTAAAAAAACAAAAACACAAAAAAAATGTTCCTTGTATATATGTATATATTTTCTTAATAAACACCTAGAGTCACGTGTTCACACTTGTGTGTTCACTCGCCATGCTCTGTACCCTTCTCACGTAACACCGAAAGGCAGTGCATGATTGGTATATCTGGCCTCAGTTTATCTGAGTTAGGTGTGTGTATATAAAAATTATTTTTCTAATAAAGCCTACAGTCAATAAGTGTTCACACTTGTGTGTTCACTCGCCATGCTCTGTATTCCTCTCACATCAGTCCGCAATGCAGTGCATGGGTAATATATCTGGCTTCAGTTTATCTGAGTTAGGCATATGTAAATATTGTTAATATCAATAAAATTTTCAAAAGAAAAAAAATGGAGAGAGTAAGCAAATGAAATCCAAGCACTATTTTAACTTATTTGATTTGACTTGTTATTGAAAAGAAATGAAAATACCACTTTGATAAACTTTGATAATCAACTAAGGATCCATTTCATAGGTACACTTTGTTATCAACCGAAACAACGAGTTAAACTATAGTATATTTGCTTTGATAACTTAATTTTTGTTGGAAATTTTGACATGTAAATGACTTAATTTTTCAAGGTAATGACCAAAACTTATATTTAACTTATTTGTGTCTATTTAAAAGTAAATCTTTCATTTGTAAATATTTCCAAAAGCTCGCATTCATCTCTTTGTAAATAAATCTTGTATTTTGTAAATATTTTCATCATGCATTTGGATTTTTTGGGTAGTATCCGCTGAAAACCCTCACGAGACAACACTCGTCCTACTGGGGACACCCAGAGGTTTAACGGCTTGTTGCATACGCTCAATGCAATCGTGCTCCCTACGAAAATGGATTTATCTTAGTTTTTTCTCTTTATTCGAGGACGAATAAAAAGATAAGTGTGGGGGTATTTGATGTGAACGTAAATGTGCATATTTTTACCACCATATTTAATCTAATTAATTCAAATAAATGATCATATCGGGTATTTTAACTTTTTTAAACCAAAATTCATATTATTTTCAAATCGTCACATATTCATCTTCATCCAAGGGAAAAATGGTCATTTTGTGCATGTATTAATTTGAGAAAATTTAATTGGAAATTTCTATATTATTTTATAGGAATTTGGCTTCATATACAAGTGGTTTCATGAAGATGTATGCATGCACAAGAGTAAGATAAAGAAATGAAGATGGTAATAATTCAAAGGCATGATAATGGAGGACCCCACCTACCCACCTACCTTAATGTACAAATTAGAGGCTAATGCACATGCTTAAGGAATTAATGGCTTCATGTATACTTAAATGATGATTAGTAGAAGCTAATGATTACTTGGCCTCCACACTTTCTCAAGGGTATTTTGGGCATTTCCCAAAAATATGAATTAGGGTTTCATACATGTATAAAGACCCCTTATGTTTCATGTAACCTCTCTCTTCGCTTAATCTCTCTTAGTTTAGTTTAGGCTCACAAATAAACAAGCTCTTCTCTTTCTCTTTTCATGGCTACTTAGCCATTTTTATCTTCATGTAATTTTTCTTTTTTATGCAATTTAATATATGATCTTTTCCCTTTCTTGTTTATTTCCTTTCATGTTGTAGTGTAGATTTACTTTCATGTAAGTAGAATAGTTCTAATTCTTGTTAATTAGCTCTCTTTTTCATTTTCTTTCATTTTCCTTCTTTTTTTAGTTTCATGTTGCAAGCTACAAGTGTTGATATGATAACACAAATGAGAGGCTAATCCCTTCAATTTAGGGGTAATGAAGCCTCTAATCATGTAGCTTCAACATTTTGATGTTTATGCTCTCTTTTTGTGCTTAAAATGAAGTGGTTTAACTTGTTGTTTTTGATGTGAATTTGATAGCCTATATTGTTGACACCAAATAGGCTATGCTTAAACAATCACAAACAATGATTACCTCTTCATCTACATATGATGATGGTAATGAAGTGATTGTTGAAATTAAAATTTGATGGCCTATGTTTCTAAACAATAGTTAATAGGCCATGCTTAAAATAGATTTTGCTTTCAACTTTGTTGTCATATTTCATGAGTGTTAAATGTGTAATAGTGGTTGTGTTATAGTTTGATGGTTTATATTGTGCTAATTAATAGCATAAATATATCATACTTATGATAAGCACATCAACTAATTACACTAATGACAAGAAAAGAGAGATCATAACTTCATTTTGTTGATTTATGTGATCTAGAGAGTGGAATTATCTCTAAATTGTCAATTTATTCTCATAGTTTTCTTTCACATTTGTAGTTGTTAGTTTGTTAATTTTCTCATTTTTTTAGCTTGATAATCTCTCGACTTTGGTTTAATTTGATTGAATAGATTTTTAAAATCATCAATTCCCTGCGGATCGACCCATACTCGCCACGTACTTCAATAGTACGTCGTGCGCTTGCGGTAAATTTTAAATTAAAATCGTTCGACAGTTTTCTAAACCGATAGAATTTCCGTCGACGAACATTAAGCCTCGGTATATTTCTCTAGAGATGTACTGTCGGAAGATAGTCCCTTCACCTGGTCATTTGTATGGAAATACATTCTCCAATATTGTGTCTGTCATTTTGTTTGTAAAGCCTAGTATGTTGGAATTTAATAATGGTAACAATTTCGGCTAAGATTAATAAGTTTACTAGCAAATATTTTCAAAGAATGTCATTAAAATAATATTCCTTATTTTTACGTAAAAAGGGTTTTGGTTATCATAAGGTAAAAACCCGTCCGGGTTTATATGCGGCGTGGTCTTATAAGATACCTTTTTGTTTTCAACATTGTATTTTGAGTTCTCACACCAGTCTCATGACTGACCCGGAGTTTATTTTGTTTTCTTTTTAAACTCTGGGTGCCCTATTTTTCCGATAGCCAAGTAGTCAGCATCCTATTGGAGTATTTTAGGGAAAGCATGCTGGAAGAGATTTTAGAGCAGGGAGTTGGAGCATCTGATATCTATCTACATATTTTTATTTTTCTGCTGTGTCAAAGTTAGTTAATGCCAGCAAGTGTGGGAGCAAACAATTATAACTGTTCCTGACTGGGTTAGTTCATACCAAAACTCTGATGTACCCTAGTGAGAGTGGTTGTATGTACTATCTACCTATTTTAACGTAATGTGAAAATTTATGTTTCTATCTTTTACTTTACTGTACCCCTGAAAATCTGCCTCCTTAGCACTTGGATTTATGGCATGTGAACACCATGGATGTATTATTATCGATTTTCGAGAGTCAAGGAGACGGGTCTTCACAGTTCGTTTTATGAACTGCATCCACAGCGACTATCGCTATATGATCCGTAATTTTTAGAACTTGTTTTTATGAGTCGAATAGCTTTGTAAACCTTACTCCTTCACTTAATCTCACTTCCTAACTTGGAAAAACTTTTGAAATTTAAAAGTAAAGTTTTAAAACTTTACAAAACTTTTTGGAGTTGCTTAAGTAAAACATACTTCAAAAGTAAGGGATTTCTACGTCACTTATCCACAACCAAATACTAACTTCTTTACAACATACATAAACCAATATCATGCATTCATATGTCATACAACAATATTGTTCACCCAAACAACCAACACATTTGCAACAAGTTGAGCAATGAAAATAAATTTTAAAACTTTCATAAAAGTGTGAGCTATTACTCACCCAAAAGCTATTCAAACTAACTACGTTCACACAATGACTTGAATGGGTCCTATATAGATGCTTTTAATTTGATAAAAATGATGTTTTGAAGGCTATCAAAACCAAATGATTCGGCCATGTAGGCTACATGGTTTGGGCATGTGGGTGGAGTTTATGGTTTGCTTTTGGAAGAAGAGGGGTGTGGGAAAAAAGCAAAGTGTTCAAACATGGTTTTTAGAAATTAAAAGTGATAAAAGTTTTAGGTTTCAAACTTTAGAATTTGCTATGGAAGCCATGGGAAGATTTTATGAAGCTTGGAGGAAATTATGCAGAGTATGAATGAATAAAAATGAGAGAAATATTACGAATTACGTATATATACAAGTGGATAATTTAATTACCAAAATGCCCCCAAAGTACATACCCTCCTCTACCTTTATGCCACCTCATCCACCATGTCTCCTCCCTCCTTGCTCACATATAGAGCATGTCCCCCCTCCTCTTTATTTTGTTCCAACATGAGCCAGCATGAAAGAAATGCACTTGTACTTAATGTTTCTTAATTATTTAACACCTTTTCATTTTTATTTTAAGTAAACTTTAACATAATAAGTCACATCCTACTACACATACTTAAGAGTGTGTGTGCGTATACATACACACACACACACATGTATATAATATAATTCTAAATTATTTGAAAATGCATTTGAATGTTTATACTAAAATGTTAACAACGATTTCAACAACTTTTAGACGATGAAAAGTCGAAAATTCGAAAAACGAATTCTAGTTATATTTTCGATTTTTCTTCGAACTAAATATATTTATAAACAAATTTATAAAACTATTTCACCATTACTGTTTAAAATTTAAAAGAGTATTATTTTAATTATAAAATATATTATTTGAATAATTAATTCGCAAATCAAAGCGGTGAAATTCTAAGTCATTACAAAAACTGACTATTTGATTATATAATTTGAAGAAAAAATTTATTGGAATTTTTTATTAATTTCAATTAAACACATAATAAGAATACGCTATGATAAAATAAAAATAAAAACATAGAAAAATATACAATAAATAACAATTAACAATCAAATACTTAATATAACACACACATGCACATACGTACATGCATGCATATTATACGATATAATATTGATATTATTTTATCAATGCATAATCAGTATGATGGTTTCTTTAATTAATCATATATGTTACTAAAGCATATTCATGGACGAAATATATAATTTCAAAATTCACACGGGTTGAAATTCAATAATCTTCGTTACATTACAATGAGGCGTAATTTTAAAGTCGAGAACATCTAGAAATTTTCTTCTATCAAAAAGTCTAGAAATTTCAAAATTGTCAAATTTTCAGAAAAAGAACCCAGACATTTAATGTCATTAATACTTTTATTTTTTTCCCCATATTTCGATCAAAGTAAACTGACGGTAAAGATAGACCGTTAATATCAAAAAAAAATATTGTGTACAAGATGCCAAAGAAACACCAATCATAAATAGGAATCGTATTTTGCATATATCTTAAAAAAATTATGCATATATGTATGCATGCATGTGCATATGTAAAGTTAACGCTAATAGAAGATGAGACATATTGAATCGATTAAGCAATGTTCGAATACCATGATATCATTTATATTCATAATGCATGGCCACTATTGTCAGGATGCATGATCTTATTTTTATCTTTGCTTTACTTGATGCATATCATTTTTATAAGCTAAACAAGTCTCAGTGTTAGCAATTTGTTATTAGATTAGATCCATATTTCTAAATTGTTTCTCTAAACATTTTTATTACAAGAGATAACAAGTTAGCTATGAAGTTCTTTCAAGATCAATTTGATTCTCATTCAAACTTATCTTTTATTTCATCTCTGAATTTTCCTATGGCTGCAGCCTGTTTCAAAATTCATTCCACGTAAGCTAGTCATCTAAAACAATGAAAATAAGGATGATATAATATTATATTTTTAAAGTTTTGCGATGATATGGAATCAAATAAAAGTAGCTTATAAGGTATCTAAGTTAGCGTGGTAGACACTACGATAATATATAGTTCTTTCTACCACACTTGCTAGTATTGTATACTGATATTAATATAGACATCATATAGATAAAAATTATATATGATAGATGTATATATAGATGAGATAAAAGCTTAATTCTATTTCTTTTTTTTATCTTAAGAAGTCATTGATTGAATAATTAAAAGATGATATGCGTGGTTAAGATAATAAATAAAAAAATTAGACATCATTCCCAGCTCCTGTGGCTTCATCACATTTACAAATATAAATAAAATAGACATGAACATATATTTAATCTTTAGCATATCTATTAATAAAATGATTAGATTAAACTAATATAGAAGAAATCAGTATATAAAATAAAAGTATGAGAAAAGGAGCTAGGTATAAATAGTATGGCTGACAGATATAACATTTGCATATATATCATGTCATGATCAGGAAAGAAAAAAAAAGTTTGATCAGTTTGACATACTTTTTCATACTGTTTTCATATTCATTGCAACTGGTGTACATCTCCATATATACACACTTTTTTATATTAGCTATTAGCATTAGAAATTTTGAATATATCATCAAAATGATTGTTTCATAATATGAAAAAAGGGTTATTCCCTGGCTAGTCTCTAATTGTAAGTAAAATTATAATTATCCAACACCATCAAAATACAAATTAAACTCACACTGATAAAGTAAATAGACTATTTTCATAATAAGTACCAATGTAGTAGACTTTATGGACCACTTATAACATGAAACACAAGGTAAAAAAATCATTAAAGAAAATAGCAAGTACATAACATAGATACGCAAAATGTGTCATTATGTAGTAATCTTCATTGTGCATGGACTAATCTTTTTTAAGGACCTAGGGAACGTGTGAGATAACTTCATCTACATACCTAAAGTAGTTAAATAAAGTAATAAAACCAATTATGTCATACCGATTAACTTGCATAATTAAATATTAAAAGCCAATGAATTTAAGATAGATTTGTACACATTTGTAATGATGGAGTGATTCATATCGCCTTGCTCCAATCATAATAATTTTTTTTACAAGGCAAGCTAGTTTTTTAAGTGGCCCATCCACTTTTATAGATAAAATTGATACAGGGGTGAGGCAAAGTACCTCGACAACTTGGGCATATAAGCCTAAAGAGCAAAAACGCTCATACAACGTTGCATTAGACTATCACATCCAAACAATCACTCAACACAACTTAGTATACAATAACTCCAAAACTCATACAATAACATGAAGCAACCATAACAAAACCAAATGAAGATACATAAGCATAGAGAGCACTTCCACCAGGGACTTTGCAAAAGCCACTAAATAAGCAGGCAAGCTCAATTTAACACCAAGAAATACAGAATAAAGACAAAAGAATGCAAATGTGGTGACCCTCACTCCAAAACACATATATTTTTTTTAAACATTCAAAAGGAATTCACCACTAAACCCCATCTCTTTTATATTTGAATATTTATATAATTTCCAAATATTTTTCCCAAGACCCTGGATTTACCAATATAATCATATCAGTGCATAAACAAATTAAGACAATTATATATTTGATGATATATAATTGTTTCCCTTTGCCATTCAGAGCTAACAAATTTGCAAAGAGAGTTTGAATCAAACAGGAAACAAAATTACCATATGTGTTGACAACATAACCTTTTATTTCTTCCCTAATTTTTTTTCTTCTACCAGAGATAGATTTTTGGCAATTATTATACTTATATGTACAATACTGCAATGCACATGGTTTCTAGACTTTTCTGCCTAAATAAGTCTATTGACATTAAAATGGCCTTTAATTGTTCTTATGATAGTTATCAAGTACTTGTATGAAATCACTTCAGAAATTATACTTGCAGGCATGAACATTGGAACTAATTTCTATTTATCATTTCAGGTTGAACAATTGAAGTCCTTTTGCATTTTTAAGTTTAACATGGTGCAGACTTAAGTACTTGGTGTTTTATTGGAAATGCTTGGTGTTATTTGAGGGTTGCTTGGAGTTTTCTCTTTTTTTTGGTCCTGGAAGCACTTACACTTCATGAATTGAAATGAAATGGTTCCAGGCTACAAGAGTTTGACCCATGGCCATCTAGGCCGGCCATAGTCCCTCTTTTACCACTTGCAAACCCATATCCCTCATATTAACAAACTTCTACAAAGATCCACTCCTAACACAAGCATGTTTTTGCCTAGTTTAAATTTCCTGGAAATGCATCCTTATATGTATTTAATCCATTATTCAAAATACAATTACTTCCAGGTTTATTTCTTTCATAATTTTTTTTTGAAATCAAATACTCAAATACATGTTAATCACTTTTTCACTCCAGAATTCATGCACATGCCTGTATCACTTACCTGCCATGCACAAATTCATTTCTCTTGAATACCCCTACTCAAATCTTGTGAGTTCATTTTTAAATCAACCACCTTAGTTCTTTAATTTCCATAAAGTCAAAATATAAATTCAAGCAATAAAAATCAGAGATTATCATATACACATATCATATTTATATGATATGTCTATCCCCTTATTTCTCCCAATCAGACATTCATAAAATCAGTAGATAACCAAACATCATCAATAGTCTTTCATAGCAGGTTTACTTAAGTACATATTTTTAATCCAAATACTTATAAATCTCCCTACAAGTAACTTCAATTACAACATGAAATCTGACTAATAAATTCATTACAAAGCAACTACAAATTTTAAAACTGGTTTCTTTTATTTATACTAGCAGCTAATTGTCATCTTCATCCATCAAGCCAACTTCAATTTCCTACAAGCAATTCACTGAGCTGCCCCAATTTTTAATGAGACACCCAGATGATTGCAAGGGCAACCAAAAGGGTCAGTTTTCACTGGTATGAGCATTTATCAAATTTGTATACATATTCATAATTTTTGGTGATCTTGCAATGTCTTCCTAGTTTAGCAGATTTCATACTTAGCATGTTTTTGGTTAATACCAAGTGATACAAAGACACATTCATTTATTCAAACAATACCCAGCAAACAATCAAAATAAATATATATATTTCTTGATTCATTTTTCTCCATTTCTGAATAAGTAAACTCAGATTTTTATACTCCCAATTTCACCCAGTAATTAATTAAAGCACAAAATTTAACTTGATTAATTTAACTCCATATCTGAATATTTATAGTCCAGCTTTTTAAACCCCCATCCCCCATTTATTTTATGGTCTTTAACTCCCTGTCAAATGAACACCATGTATGCATTGTGGAGGAAACTCCCAGGTTATTTAATTTATTCCAACACACAAAGGCCTCAGGGTGCAATTGCACCATGCATATACTTGCTCCCACCTGAAGCAAGCAGATCATTGACTAACTCCCAAATGACCAATTTAATTTTCTTTGATAAATCCCCCTCCAGTTTCTATTTATTTTATTAAGCTTCTACTTATGAATTGAATCATAAAAACTCCCAATTCATTCATGTTTCAGAAAGGCTTATCTTCTTTAATACTTTTTGGTTCAACCCCATGTTCCCCATTTATTCTCCTTAATACAGAAAATACCCCAGCCTTCCTATGGTTTTTCCTAAAAAAATAACTTGAGCATCATGATCCTATTATCCTTTTTTTTCTATATTATTGTGAATATATGAATAAGGGTTTTATTAAGGAAATCCCTCAAATCCCAAAAATTCTCCTCTGACTTATGATTTGAATATTTAGTTAAATGCTTCATTATCCAAGAAATAAACATGAGCTAGATCACTGTCTTGCTGCCTATTTCCTAAATAATTTATATCCATACTTCATAATAATAAAATAGAACAAAAATGCTCAAACCATTTTAATTTGGAAAACCCATATACAGATTAAAACTCCAAACAAGAATGAACACACAAACATCCATCACACCCATAACAAATCATTTCAGAGATTTTAAATGACTTATAACATTTTAGGCTGCCTACAAGAGGACTTAATGCCATTGCATACAAAGGATAAATACTCACCTAGTGTTCTCCTTTTACTGCCTTAATCCTCTGAACAGCAAATCCCCAAAGTTTCAAGCTAGTGTTTCTCCTAGTTTATTTTATTTTTGTTTTGATCCCGAGAGAATGGTGGATATGGGTATGTGCAGATATTTATAAAATCATTCTAGGGTTTAAGAAAAATGGGTAATTTCCTTGATGCCCTTAGATATTCATGCACAAATCATTTCCCTGTGTGGTCCTCGATTGGAAATGCACACTTTTGGTTACTTCAATTAGTTATTTCGGGAATCAAACATTTTAAACACTTCATACTATTTTCATGACTCTATTTTACTCATGCCATATGCATGTGACCCATTGTTTATTTTTATTTCTTATAAGTTTAAAGAAACTGAAAATCCCCTTTGTGTTTTCTACCTTTCTACCATTTCCATTAATCATGCATACTATCATACATAATCATGTAATGTAAAATCATTCACACTATGTTATTTGCTTGAAATAAATATAAGATATGGAAATTCTTATTTGATCCTGTATGTATGTATATATTTTTTCTGCCTTTAGTCAAAACAGTAGCTCCTCATACATCTTTATGTGTTTTTAAAAAATCACATATGTCATGCTAATTATTTCCAGCATAAATATATATATATAAGACATTTAAACCTTTTTTTTTAAACTTCATTTTATTCTGTCTTTAAATAAAACAGAAAACACCCCATATATTAAATATATGTATTTATATAATTCTTTGGACATGGAACTATATTTGTTTTGAATCCCAATTTTTTAATCACCTTAACTCCTTGCATTTTATCAAATAGAAGCTCCTATGCAATTTTATTTATTAACAAATTTTCTTTTCTGTTTTAATGCAATATATATATATTTTATAATTTCAGAATTTCTTAAAATAAATGTAACTTTCATTTTATTTTATTTATTTTTTTATTTTCTTTTAGGGTCATTACATACCCTCCCCCTTAAAGGAATTATGTCCCCATAATTTCTTTCTAATTCTTCAAATAAAAGCACTAATCCATAGTCTATTTTATCTCCATAACCCCATACTCACATTTTATGAAAGTAAGCAATATATATAAAATTATTCAGAAAGCTATCATAAAGCTACTTAAACATACCTCTTCATCAGAAAACAAATTGGGGTATTTAGCCCTCATTTTGTCTTCAACCTCCCATGTACAATCATTGGGGTCCAAGCTCCACTGAATTTTCACCAGTTTAATCACCTTGTTTCTCAGCCTCTTTTCTTCTTTAGCAACAATCCCCACTGGCTCATTTGCATAGACCAAGTTCTTATGAATTTGAATTTGAGTAGGTGACTCTAAAATTGCTCCTTCATCATGTACCCACTTTCTCAATTGAGAAACATGAAATACTGGATGTACACCACTCAATTCTTCTGGTAACTTAAGCTTATAGGCCATGGCACCAATTCTCTGTATAACTTCATATGGCCCTATAAATCTTGGTGAGAGCTTGCCAGATTTCCCAAACCTGAACACCTTCTTCATTGGTGATACCTTCAGAAAAACATACTCTCCTACTTCAAACTCCATTGGCTTCCTCTTTCTATCTGCATAAGACTTTTGTCTTGATTGTGCTGCCTTCATCCTATGCCTAACTATCTCAATCATGTTGGAAGTTTCTTTAACATGATCTGGCCCCAATATTACACCCTCTCCCACATCCAACCAACAGGCAGGAGACATGTAGGGTCTCCCATACAAGGCTTCAAAGGGAGCCATTCCTATTGTTGACTGATAGCTATTGTTGTAAGTGAATTTTGCCAAGTGGATATGATCCTCCCAATTACCCCCAAAATCAAGCACACATGCTCTAAGTAAATCTTCCAATATTTTATTCACCATCTCTGGCTGCCCATCACTTTGAGGATGGTAGGCAGTGCTTAAAAAAAGTTGAGTTCCCATTGCTTCCTGGAAACTCTCCCAAAATCTTGAGGTGAACAAAGTGTCTCTATCACTTATAATGGTCTTTGGTATGCCATGCAATCTCACCACATCCTTAATAAATAATTGTGCAAGCCTATGTGCATTTCTGTCTGACCTGACAAGGACAAAGTGAGCAGACTTGGTGAGTCTATCAACAATTACCCATATACTATCATTACCTTTTTTGGTTCTAGGCAAACCATACACAAAATCCATGGAAATACTTTCCCATTTCCACTGAGGTACCTCCAAGGGTTGCAACATGCCAGAGGGCTTTTGATAGTCTGCCTTGATTTGCTGACAGGTTAAACACTTTGCCACATATTTTGCCACTGCTTGTTTCATTCCTGGCCACCAGTAGCTCCTTTTCAAATCATGATACATTTTAGTGCCACCAGGGTGTATGGTGTACTTGGTTTTGTGATGCTCATTTAAAATTTCTTCTTTTAATTCTGTAAAGTCTGGTACACAAAGCTTTTCATTTTTCCTCAAATAACCCTTGGAATCTATTTTGAAATTCTCTGACTCAATGTTATTTATTAATTTCTTTCTTCTCCTTTAAATTTTGGTCTTGATCTTGCATGCCACCAATTTTCTCCACCAGATTAAATTTCACTGGGATTAATCCCAGTGTACTATACTCCACCATATCACCATGCTCTTTAAAATTCTCTCCATCCTTGCTATATATATCTGCCTCCCCAAGCACTGCAAGGTCTTTAAATTCATCAATCATCAAACTTGCTAATCTAATATGATTTCTACTCAAAGCATCTGCCACCCTATTAGCTTTCCCAGGGGTGTACAAAATATCTAGATCATATGCAGCTAGAAACTCCAACCACCTTGCTTGCCTCATATTCAAATCTTTTTGAGAAAATAAATACTTCAATGCTTGATGATTTGTGAATAATTCAAATTTTTCCCCAAGCAAATAATGCCTCCAAAGTTTTAACGCAAACACTATTGCAGCTAATTCTAGATCATGAGTTGCATATTTGGTCTCATTGGGTTTAAGCTGGCTTGATGCATATGCCACCACCTTGCCATGTTGCATGAGCACTGCACCTAACCCAGACCCACTAGCATCAGTGTATACAACCATTCCTTCGTTTACCTCTGGGATTTGCAAGACAGGAGCCTCCACCAATGCTTGCTTCAACTTTTCAAAGGCTTGATCACACTGTTCAGTCCACACATATGGTTGGTTCTTCTTTGTTAGCTTGGTCATTGGTGTGGCTATTCTTGAGAAATCCTTGATGAACCTCCTATAGTACCCTGCCAAACCTAAGAATGATCTCACCTCAGTCACTGTTTTGGGTCTACTCCATGATTGAACTGCAATGACCTTGCTTGGATCCACACTCACCCCTTGCTGTGACACTATGTGTCCTAAGAATTTCACTTCATGTTGCCAAAATATACACTTTGAATACTTGGCTTTTAATTCATGTTCTCTAAGTCTGGATAATACTAAATGTAGATGCATAGCATGATCATTTTCTGACTTTGAATAAATTATTATGTCATCTATAAATACCAAAACAAATTTATCCAAAAAGTCTCTAAAAATTCTATTCATCAAGTCTACAAAATAGGAGGGAGCATTGGTTAAACCAAATGGCATTACTAGAAATTCATAAAGGCCATATCTTGTGTTAAAGGCTGTGTACTCAATGCTTTCCTTTGCAACCTTCATTTGGTGAAATCCAGAGGCTATGTCTAGCCTTGAAAATATTTTAGCTTCATGCAATTGATCAAATAGATCATCTATTCTAGGCAGTGGATACTTATTCTTGACGGTCACCTTATTTAAATCCCTATAATCCACACACACCCTCATTGTTCCATCATGCTTCTTAACAAAGAGCACTGGGGAACCCCAACTAGAACTGCTTGATCTTATGAACCCCTTCTCTTCAAACTCTTCTAGTTGGTGTTTTAATTCCACTAACTCTTTGGGACCCATTCTATAAGGCTTCTTAATGATTGGGCTAGTCCCTGGCATTAATTTTATTTTAAATTCGACTGGCCTGTTTTGAGGAATTCCCCTCACTTCTCCAAACACATCTATATATTTATTGACTACTGGGATTTCCTCTATTTTCAATTCCTTTTAAACTTCATTAATACTCCAAATTTTATTAAAACATGTATCCTTTGCTATTTCACTTAGAATTGTAATTCTTTTGCCTTCATTTGTCTCCAAAGAAATAGTAAGATTTTCTAAATTTAAAATTGCTTTATTTTTCATTAACCAATCCAACCCCAAAATTACCCCAATACTAGGATAATTTAAAGTATATAGTTCTGAATTAAATTCATAACCCCCTATAATTAATTTCAAACCCATACACTTCATCCCTATCATACAATAACTCCCTATGGGGCTGTATACAGTTAAGGGTTGATCAATAGAAACACAAGCAAGTGCTAACTTCTTTGTAATTTCCAGAGATATTAGTGAATGTGAGGCACCAGTGTCATATATTACTGATATTGGTTGGGTATGAATAAAAATTATACCTTCAAGTTTCCCAACATTTCCAGTGTTGTTTGCTGCCAGAGCTCCTATCCTTGCTGTTCTTCTATTAGTCTCTGAGCAATCCTTCTTTAGATGACCCATCTTTCCACAATTATAGCAGCCTCCTCTGGGTATTTTAGGGTTAGGGCATTGGTTGTTATAATGTCCAGCTTTTCCACAATTAAAACAATGAGTGAGTTTCTTGCTTTCAGGTGCTACTGCTCCTTCCCCCTTCTTAACTCCTTTGTTTGCCTTGCTCTTGTCATAAGGTTGCACTTTGTTCTGTCCTCCCTTCTTCTTGTTGAACTTCATGTTCCTAAATTTCTCTCTGGTGGCATCATGTTGCTCAAATGAGAGCGTTAGATCAATTACTTGATCAAAGGTTTTATCCTTATATGGCAACATTGCCCTTGACAGACTAGGGTTGAAGCCTTGAATGTACCTTGCATTCTTTGCTTCTTCATTCCCTATTAACACCATTCCATACTTAGACAATCCTTCAAATTTCTAAGTGTACTCATTCACACTCATGCCTCCTTGCCTTAATTTAATAAAGTCTTCTAGCAGTGTGGCCTTGGTAGATGTTGGGACAAACCTAGCCTCAAGCATGACCTTAAATTCATCCCAAGTGATGTCATTCTCTGGCCTTCCTACTATCACAACTTCCCACCAATCCAGTGCAACCCCCTTCAACCTCCTTGAAGCTATATGTCTCTTCCTTTGGTCATTGACTTGCATATCTGCAAAGACCCTCTCCATAGTCCTTATCCAAGTTTGAACACCCATAGCTCCTTCAGTGCCTTCAAAATCCTTTCCTCCCAAATTGGTGCATGTCTTGAGCAGTTTGGAGAGCTCCTCATGAGGGTTGTCATGCCTTGGTGCTATTCCATCTCTCAAAGCTCTCACAAAATCCTCCATATTTATCACAGGTGGCTCATGTGATGGTCCTGCACCTGTGTGATGTCTTGGTCCTACCATATTGCTATAAATATGATTTCTATGTTAGTTTGTTTACCCCTATCATTCTTGGTGTCTTTACTTTGTTTATTTTATTTCTGTGCACACTGTGCATGTATCACATGCACACATATATTTTTTTATTCAGACATGAAACAAAAGCATCCAACACCAATAATTCAAATAATGCATTCAAACATCCATATGCATACAATAATATTTACTATGTTATTTAAAACATAGCTCTGATACCAACTGTGGTGACCCTCACTCCAAAACACATAGATTTTTTTTAAACATTCAAAAGGAATTCACCACTAAACCCCATCTCTTTTATATTTGAATATTTATATAATTTCCAAATATTTTTCCCAAGACCCTGGATTTACCAATATAATCATATCAGTGCACAAACAAATTAAGACAATTATATATTTGATGATATATAATTGTTTCCCTTTGCCATTCATAGCTAAAAAATTTGCAAAGAGAGTTTGAATCAAACAGGAAACAAAATTACCATATGTGTTGACAACATAACCTTTTATTTCTTCCCTAATTTTTGTTCTTCTACCAGAGATAGATTTTAGGCAATTATTATACTTATATGTACAATACTGCAATGCACATGGTTTCTAGACTTTTCTGCCTAAATAAGTCTATTGACATTAAAATGGCCTTTAATTGTTCTTATGATAGTTATCAAGTACTTGTATGAAATCACTTCTGAAATTATACTTGCAGGCATGAACATTGGAACTAATTTCTATTTATCATTTCAGGTTGAACAATTGAAGTCATTTTGCATTTTTAAGTTTAACATGGTGCAGACTTAAGTACTTGGTGTTTTATTGGAAATGCTTGGTGTTATTTGAGGGTAGCTTGGAGTTTTCTTTTTTTTGTCCTGGAAGCACTTACACTTCATGAATTGAAATGAAATGGTTCCAGGCTACAAGAGTTTGACCCATGGCCATCTAGGCCAGCCATAGTCTCTCTTTTACCACTTGCAAACCCATATCCCTCATATTAAAAAACTTCTACAAAGATCCACTCCTAACACAAGCATGTTTTTGCCTAGTTTAAATTTCCTGGAAATGCATCCATATATGTATTTAATCCATTATTCAAAATACAATTACTTCCAGGTTTATTTCTTTCATAATTTTTTTTTGAAATCAAATACTCAAATACATGTTAATCACTTTTTCACTCCAGAATTCATGCACATGCCTGTATCACTTACCTGCCATGCACAAATTCATTTCTCTTGAATACCCCTACTCAAATCTTGTGAGTTCATTTTTAAATCAACCACCTTAGTTCTTTAATTTCCATAAAGTCAAAATATAAATTCAAGCAATAAAAATCAGAGATTATCATATACACATATCATATTTATATGATATGTCTATCCCCTTATTTCTCCCAATCAGACATTCATAAAATCAGTAGATAACCAAACATCATCAATAGTCTTTCATAGCAGGTTTACTTAAGTACATATTTTTAATCCAAATACTTATAAATCTCCCTACAAGTAACTTCAATTACAACATGAAATCTGACTAATAAATTCATTACAAAGCAACTACAAATTTTAAAACTGGTTTCTTCTATTTATACTAGCAGCTAATTGTCATCTTCATCCATCAAGCCAACTTCAATTTCCTACAAGCAATTCACTGAGCTGCCCCAATTTTTAATGAGACACCCAGATGATTGCAAGGGCAACCAAAAGGGTCAGTTTTCACTGGTATGAGCATTTATCAAATTTGTATACATATTCATAATTTTTGGTGATCTTGCAATGTCTTCCTAGTTTAGCAGATTTCATACTTAGCATGTTTTTGGTTAATACCAAGTGATACAAAGACACATTCATTTATTCAAACAATACCCAGCAAACAATCAAAATAAATATATATATTTCTTGATTCATTTTTCTCCATTTCTGAATAAGTAAACTCAGATTTTCATACTCCCAATTTCACCCACTAATTAATTAAAGCACAAAATTTAACTTGATTAATTTAACTCCATATCTGAATATTTATAATCCAGCTTTTTAAACCCTATCCCCCATTTATTTTATGGTCTTTAACTCCCTATCAAATGAACACCATGTATGCATTGTGGAGGAAACTCCCAGGTTATTTAATTTATTCCAACACACAAAGGCCTCAGGGTGCAATTGCACCATGCATATACTTGCTCCCACCTGAAGCAAGCAGATCATTGACTAACTCCCAAATGACCAATTTAATTTTCTTTGATAAATCCCCCTCCAGTTTCTGCTTATTTAATTAAGCTTCTACTTATGAATTCAATCATAAAAACTCCCAATTCATTCATGTTTCAGAAAGGCTTATCTTCTTTAATACTTTTTGGTTCAACCCCATGTTCCCTATTTATTCTCCTTAATACAGAAAATACCCCAGCCTTCCTATGGTTTTTCCTAAAAAAATAACTTGAACATCATGATCCTATTATCCTTTTTTTTCTATATTATTGTGAATATATGAATAAGGGTTTTATTAAGGAAATCCCTCAAAAACCCAGAAATTCTCCTCTGACTTATGATTTGAATATTTAGTTAAATGCTTCATTATCCAAGAAATAAACATGAGCTAGATCACTGTCTTGCTGCCTATTTCCTAAATAATTTAGATCCATACTTCATAATAATAAAATAGAACAAAAATGCTCAAACTATTTTAATTTGGAAAACCCATATACATATTAAAACTCCAAACAAGAATGCACACACAAACATCCATCACACCCATAACAAATCATTTCAGAGATTTTAAATGACTTATAACATTTTAGGCTGCCTACAAGAGGACTTAATGCCATTGCATACAAAGGATAAATACTCACCTAGTGTTCTCCTTTACTGCCTTAATCCTCTGAACAGCAAATCCCTAAAGTTTCAAGCTAGTGTTTCTCCTATTTTATTTTATTTTTGTTTTGATCCCGAGAGAATGGTGGATATGGGTATGTGCAGATATTTATAAAATCATTCTAGGGTTCAAGAAAAATGGGTAATTTCCTTGATGCCCTTAGATATTCATGCACAAATCATTTCCCTGTGTGGTCCTCAATTGGAAATGCACACTTTTGGTTACTTCAATTAGTTATTTCGGGAATCAAGCATTTTAAACACTTCATACTATTTTCATGACTCTATTTTACTCATGCCATATGCATGTGACCCATTGTTTATTTTTATTTCTTATAAGTTTAAAGAAACTGAAAATCCCCTTTGTGTTTTCTACCTTTCTACCATTTCCATTAATCATGCATACTATCATACATAATCATGTAATGTAAAATCATTCACACTATGTTATTTGCTTGAAATAAATATAAGATATGGAAATTCTTATTTGATCCTGTATGTATATATTTATTTTATTTTTTTCTGCCTTTAGTCAAAACAGTAGCTCCTCATACATCTTTATGTGTTTTTAAAAAATCACATATGTCATGCTAATTATTTCCAGCATAAATATATATATAAGACATTTAAACCTTTTTTTAAACTTCATTTTATTTTGTCTTTAAATAAAACAGAAAACACCCCATATATTAAATATATGTATTTATATAATTCTTTGGACATGGAATTACATTTGTTTTGAATCCCAATTTTTTAATCACCTTAACTCCTTGCATTTTATCAAACAGAAGCTCCTATGCAATTTTATTTATTAACAAATTTTCTTTTCTGTTTTAATGCATTATATATATATATATTTTATAATTTCAGAATTTCTTAAAATAAATGTAACTTTCATTTTATTTTATTTATTTTTTTATTTTCTTTTAGGGTCATTACAGCAAAGGTACTACCGGCATACTCCTCTATTTAAAACCATCCACAACCACATGAATCACACGACAAACACATATTTATACAACAAATCATGAGCTGCAAAAGCAATCACCAAGAAAATAGATAGATGCCGTTGAGAAAAGGGGTTACTTCAGAAAGAGAAGCACACCGCCAAGAAACAATGTAGGCTTTGGGGAGATAGCAAAGAAATATATCAAAAAGAAAATGACAGCTATAAATGTAGGATGCAGTAAATATATACCATGTAAAGACCCGTAAATTTTAAGGATTTTAATAACGTAATTAACTGAATTTATGTGAAATTATAAATAATTGAATTTGGCAATGAAAATTTGATATTTGGTATGCGTCTATATAAACATAGCAAATGGTACATTTTCATCAGAAAATATGGAAGTTATTTTGTAATTTTATCTAAATTTAAATCAGTTAATATTTCATGATAATAAAATATTTCTCAAACCTGAATATTTTTATATAATAAATTTGTAAGTCATCTTCTGAGTGAGACGTCATATTTCGTTTCGTCAAATTTGGACTACTATTGCTCCGTTTATCTTATTTTCGGCGTTTTAGCAGCAATTTCGGTACCGAATATCGGCTTTTGATAGGATGATCGTATCATTGATATTTGTATACCGTTTTGATCGTCTCATAGCGCTGATCTTCGCAGTATATTCATTTCTCTGATTTGGAGTCCGGTTCACTACGGGATCGACGAAACAAATTTGCAGTATCGGTATAGTTTCGAACCTTTCAAACTCTGTGTGTCTTTTCATTGTCCAGGCGTAAGATAGTGAATGGCCACTGACCATAGTTACTCTCTAAATTCAACGTTTTGTCTTTTGCTATTCGTACTAGTTCTAATATATTCCTCTAGTTCCAATTTTATTTTGGTTCTCGTGCAATTCCTTTTCATTTTTCTGTAGCTTGTTTTCTTTTTCTCTGTTAAACCATCATCTCCCCAGCAAATAAATGGCCGAACACCCTCACTTCTGTCTCCATGTCTTCCTCCTCCAAACTCGCGACCAGATCCAACCACCTCGGCCTCAAACGCGCTCCACTATCTTTGCAATGGCCGAAACCCATCTCCCATCTTCCCACTGTGATAGCCCATGCAGCCACAGCCGAACTCCTCCACCACCACCTCGTGTAGCCGTGACCTTCACAACCTCCGGCGAACAGCCCAGGCGTACAACCCCTGACTGCTCGGCCTCGTCACTCCATCACCTAGCCTTCTTCCAGTCAACAGCCTACAACCCGCGTACATCTCTCCTCTCTTCTATATAAAAGGGTAATATATATTATTTATTAATACATATTTTTGAAGTATGAATTTTCTGTAGAGTTTTGTAAGTTTATATATGTATATGTGTCATTTACATCTAATATATGTATATATATATAAGTCAGAAATATGGTTTACTTCGCCTGCTTTTGTATTATATTTAATATATAGATTTGTTAAAAGTATTTATTTAAAATTTATATAATATTTTAGATATATTAGATCGTACATATATTATGTATATATATATTATATTAATTTATATATACTATTAACAGTTTGCAGCCTCTCTCCTGATTTTATATATGTGAACCATATATGTAGTTAATTGTATTGTATAGGATCCGTTGAACTATATATGTAAGTTGGTTTTAACATAGATCCTGCATATGGATTTTTGTTGGTTATATAAGTATAAGTTACTATGACAGCTTAATTATATATATATATATATATGTTTAAGTATGTAAATTTTAGGTTAGTTTATATAAATCTTGTATATATGGAGTTACAGTATATATATATATATGTTTGTTATAATAGATTTGAAGTATAATTATAAGTATTGTTTGCTAGCATAGATATATATATATATATATATATATAAAGTCAAGTATGTATATCAGTTTATATTAATGTTATATATATTCGGTTATTGGTTTACCAATTATACAAAATATAATACTTTAAGGTAGTACTGTATATATACATATATATACATATTATTTATAAGTATTATACATGTTATATATATACAACATATATATACAACATACAAATATATATAAATCTATTATATATATATATATGTTTTATGTATGTGTTTATATGTTTGCATGTATATTGTTTATGACAATATTTATATTTTTACAGTTTGTATATATGTTCATATACATTAGTTATATATTTGTATATGTATATTGTTGATTCCAAAGTATTATATGTATGTTAATTTACATATATAGATTTATATATATTAGTTTTATATATAAGTTATGATATGGCTGAGTATATATATATAAGTATTATTTCAAATTATATTATGTATATATGTTTGATTTAAGTATATGTGTTTAATTTAAAAAAATGATTTATTTACATATATATTTATTTTATTTTAATATTTGTCTTAAATTAAAATATTGATTTCAAGGAAATAATAATATATATATATATATATATATATTTTCTGTTTCTATCAAACTGATTTATTTCATTTTCATCGATTCCTATTTATCAGCTTTGTTCGTCAAACTCGTGTCAATCTTGCTTTGTTATGGAATTCGTGCTTGGATTTGTAACCCATTTCATTGTCGAATCTCTCTAGCCTCGAAAGGTGAGCAATCACTCATGATTAACATCCTTATATTTATTAAATTTGATTTCAATTGAAATGATAATTGAAATATGCTGCAAAATTGAACTGTTAATTTTATAATTGCTATATAAGATATGCTTCTTTAGCTGTTCACCTGTGAGATACGACACCATATTCTGTTGTTTATATTTTATTTGATTTATCACTGATGATATATGCCCGCTGTTATTATGTTATATTATTATCATACCTGTTATCACTCTACAAGTTCCCTATTCCCTAAGGGTTGAAATGATACATACCCAAATGATTTTGTAGAATAGGAGGAAATTGTTATGGGTTAAAATGATAAACCTAAGCAATTTTCATTGATTTTGAATTTGGGATTACGGGTTGAAATGATATATACCCGTATATATTTAAATTGCGGATTGAAATGATAAATATCCGTATCACTTGACCATAGGATAGAGAATTATATATAGACACCGTTGGTCTATATGTATATTTTAAAAATGATTTCCAAGGTTTTGAAAAGAAATATAGGTGGTTTTAATAAATATTGATTTTAAGATATTATATATAAATGTTATTTTGTAAGATTTAAATTTTAGATTTTAAAATTTATATGTTTGGAAATTTTAAATTTATAAGTTAGTTTTGAAATTATAAATTTTAAGATTTTACTTATAATTTTACTATTTTTAAAATATATATAAATTAAGTTTTAATATAAAATAGATTTAATAAAAAGATTTAAATTAATAAAATTTAATTTAATTAGTATATATTATGTTTAAGTAAAATTATATTTTTAAAATTGATTTAATAATAATTTTTATAAATTATGGTTGGGAAGATAAATAGAAATTGATTTGAAATTTTATTTGTTTAAGGATTATACTTAAATAAAAATCGATTTGAAACTTATTGAATTTGAGATTTAAGGACATGATTTTTATAACTTGATTTTTGATTTAAAGTAATTAATTGAATATTTCTATAATATCCCGGAAATTTTAACAATATCAATTTAATAATCTGTTGAATAATTAAATTGATATGGATAATCTTTGATAATAAGATTTGAATTTAATTTAATAATCTGATTAAATTAGTATTAATTGATGATTTTATCTTTTAAAAGTTAATAAGATATTTCTATTTGGATATATATATATTTATTTATATATATTGTAAATAGAAGCTTTGGTAAATTGGAAATTTAGATTTAATTTAATCTGGACTTTTCAAAGATATTTAAATAAGTAACTTTATAGTTTTAAATATACTTTGGATAAATGTTTAAATTTGTTAAGATATATTTTAACTTAAGTTTAAATAAATAAGATTTACAAAAATGGTTTGTTTTATTTCTTTTTCAATATTTCTTGATAATATGATCTCTTATATAATTATTTATATTATCAAATATGTTATTTTCAAATAACAAGTATAATGTATTATTTTAATATGTATGAATTTTAATGCTAAAAGGAATTGTTATTTTTAAATGGAATAAATAGTGTATGTAAATATATATAACTTGACTTTTAAATTGAATCTTAGGATTTAATTTAAATTGAATTTGAAATTTAAGTTTTGAAATTCAAAAGAATATATATTTAAATTGTTTTGGATTTTATAATATTTGTATAAACTTTTATTTATAAATGTAATTAGCTTTTGTTTCTCTTTAAAATAGATATATATATATAAGTGTTTAAATAAATAAGAAAAGGCTTTTTAAATAATTTTAAAATAAAAAGAATTATGAGTAATTACTTAAAGGACATGTGTCAATTATCTAAAGCTTCATTATAACATGTGTAATTAAATAAACAATTGTATAGGACAAGTGTCTTTATTATTTTCTTTTATTTTTATAAATCTATAAATTTCAAATTCACTTATATAAACATATACATTTCCTTCACTTCATTTTCTTTCTATTCTTTTTCAAAACCAAGAGAACTCAGACCTTCTTCTCTAAATACAAATCTGAAACAAATCAGATCAGTAACCCTTCTCAAACATTCTCTAGTCTAAAATCTGAAATATAAATCAGTAATCCTCAAAACCAAATTCAACAATCTGTAACCATTCCTCAAACCAGAAATTCAAGAAAATCAAACCCTATAATACATTTCAAAATCAAGTCTTCTGTCTGCATTCTTTCTTCAATCTGGAATCAATACAAGAAACTAGTATGCATTCTTTTCGAATCTGCATCAAATTCAAAAGCCCTGTTGCATTCATTTGCAATCTGGAAACAACTCAAGCCAGTCTGCATTCTTCTCAAACCTGGAAGCCAACATGCATGTAGTTTAATCAAGTTTAAAGCTTCTATAACTCAAGTTTTTAAATCAAAAGGGGCATACAAGTTTACAGTTTTCAAAAGCTTTTCAAAATTTAAAGAGGCTGCCTCTGTTCATCTGCATGTTTGGTGAGTAACAGTTTTTATTTAAAACTAACTTAAATAAATGTAGTTGCTTGATTTTTCCTGTGATAATCATGTTTGTAGTGATGAAATTATCTGTAATATGTATAGTTTGGAATGCATGTATGTTTTGATATGTTATTGCCTGTTCTAGTATGCCAGTTTTAAATCCTGATCAAAAATCAATGATTTCTTGTTCGAATCCTTATTAAGACTTAAGATTTAAACAAAATATGGGTATGTAACATAAATTATAATTTGAAAATTTATTTATTATAAATAGAAACTGTATTCTCTGGAAAGGAAAATAAAACAGGATAAATATTTTGTAAGTGAAAAATTAAAATTCTAGATTCATTGATCCAGGAGTATAAGTTGATTACTTATACTAAAACTCGATTTTTAGAACATAAATCATAATTTATAGTTTAGTAATGAATGTGCAGTTCAAGTTGATTAGTATAAGGTGTTTTGGGTTATCTCTGGCAATATAGTAGCTCGGGATGGTTGTGATTCTCACTGGAGATGTAGGAATGATTGGAGATGATGGGAAAAATGTCTGGAAGGTGGTTAAACCACCGTGGTATTGGGAATTGAACGATTTTGTTTTAAGCCCTAAATTGGGTTGTGGTCGGAAATTAGAGGAGGGCGTCAACTCGGATGCATCGAGTTTCACCAAACTCGGGGAATGGGAAGCTTGGATGATGGCGAATGTGTGACCAGAGATTTAGGCACTCCGGTTGTTGGAAAAGCGAGTACGAGATGGTTCCAGTTTTCTGATGTGTTCCAGTTTTTGAACTCGAATTCTCGATTTCGATTTTTCGTGTTGATCGAAGAGGTGATGGTCGTTTTCTAGTGTAGGGATGAACGCCGACTTGTGGGGATGCTCGGCGATGGTCGGAGTGGACTGGTCGGGCGGTGCACGTGCACGGTGGAATCGAGATATCTGGCGAAGTCTGGTTTTACAGGGAAAGGCCACTCGAGTTTTTCTCGAATTGTTTCGAGTGATGTTCGAAGTTTTTAGGTATGCGACTCGAAGTAATTTTGTAAGGTCTCGGGTAATTATGTGTTGCCAGGTTTTTAAAAGCCTGTCAGTTTAAATTTAAACTGAATTTAAATTATGAAGAAATATTAAGACAGGATTTGAAATCAAAGTTTTTAATTTGGTTTTAAAAACTTAGTTAAAAATAAATTGATATTCATTTTAAATACAGAATTTAAAATGAAATTTAAAAGTAGATTTGAAATGGATGTTTCAAAAATGAATTGTAAATGATAACTTGTTTATCAATAAGAATAAAGTTTATCTTAAAGTAGTTAGAGATTTATATTCATTAAATTAATTAGGAAATTTAATGGATAATTAAATTGTTTGATTAATTAATCATTTGGATTAATTAAATAAATAATTAAAGGTTTAAACTAATTTATTTATGATTAAGATAAATTAATTAGGGATGATTAAATTGTAGTTAGGGATTATAAATTAGAGTATTAATTAATGGTTAGGAATTAATTAATAAGTAATTAAATATTAATTAAGTTATGGTTAACACTTAATTAATTTAGTAATTAGAGATTAATTAATTGGTTATAAAGATTTATTAATTTGAAATTAATAATACTTAATCTAAGATAATTACTTAAGAAAAGTAATTAAAGAGTTGTTAATAGTTAATGAAGGTCATTAACTATGGATTATTAAATAATTAATTAATGTAATTAATTTTTAATTAGATTAATTAATTTAAAGATAATCAATTATAGAATTTGTTTTAAATGAATTACTTAATGGAAGTAATTAAGAGAATTTATTACTCATTGTAATTAAGGAAGTTAATGTGATTAGTTAAGTTAATTAAGTTTAATTAATTTAGAATAATCAATGGATGATTTGATTAATAATTACTTAATGTAATTAATAAGGTATTATTATTTAGTGAAGTAAATAATAGATAATTACTGAAAGTAATTAATTGAAGGAAAGTAATTTGAGTTAATTACTTTGAATAATTAATCAAGGGATTAATTAAGGAATTAATTAAGGAGTAATTAATTTAGTTAGTGAAAGTAATTAAGGGTAGTTAATTACTGATTGAAGATTAATCAAGGTGATTAATAAATATTGTTAAATTAATAATTAAGTTGTAATTAAGGATCATTAATTGATATAGTTAATGATGTAATTAAGATTGATTAATTAAGTAATAATTAATAAATGAAGTGATTAATCAATGTAATTAATTAAGGATTAATGTAATTAATTATAGTTGATTAACTTAATTAATTTTAGTTAATTAATTAATGATGTAATAAAAGGTTAATTACAATAAGTGGTTAAGGATAATTAATTTGAGTAATTAATTAAGGATAAATTACTTGAAGGTAATTAAAAGATAATTAATCAAAGATGATTAATTGAAAAAGGTAATTAGAGGATAATTAATTAATTTGTAATTAAGTAATGGTTAAGTAAGAAGGATTTATAAAATGAAGTAATTAATTTAATTCACTTTAAATTAATTAGAGATGATATAAATCATTACTTATGGATGGATGATAATACTGAATGCTTTGCATTGATTGATATCTCTGATGAGATATATGCTGTATGATATGGATGTTAGTTGAATTGTGATGATAATATGGATTATCTGATAATGTTGATTATCTGTTGTGAATTATCTTTCTTTGTGTATAAAGATAATGAATTAAATTGTTTTAACCTTTAAAACAACTTGGCCTTAAAAGATACGCTTTGGATTTCGATGAGACCGGGATCGGGTTTCCGTATACCGGATTTCCAGGTCTGGAGACCCGAATACCACATCGATCCAAATTAACGATAGGTCGTGAATCAAGTGAAGATGAAGATTCAGAGTGCAAGGGTTATTGTCGTTAACTCTGAGGGTGATTCCAAAACGAGTGTAACGAGATAATGCCTTCGGTTTCGTTTGAACCCGGAACGAACTTGTATGGATTGAATGCTTTCAGCACATCGTCAGGTGGACGATGAGCATTCTAAGATAAATGTGTTCTGATTAAAGGTAATCGTAGCCTCAAGCCTCAACAAACCGGGAATGGCTAAAACAGGGGAGGTGCAGCAAGGTTAGTGGGTAGCACCCAAGTAGGACAAGGTTACCTCTGTCTAGATGTCCCTTTCTATTTTCGACTTAGTGGTGCGGTTGCTGATCCCAACCGTGAGGTATCTTGTGCGGGAATTATCCAGTAAGGGATGTTCCGACCTTGTGTTGCAGGGGATTGGGAGTGATCCTCGGTACGGTGATCTAGGCCACGTACTGTGACGGGCGGTACCCCGGTAGCCCTGCCATTGTATGGAATCCAAACTCCAATAAGTGCCGTACGTATTAGTTGTGCCCAACTATGTTGGAATGTGAGATGTAAGCATTTCAGCTATTTCTGTATTTTATTTGAAAACCCTAGACCCTATTATAATACAATCGAATTTCCTATCAAATGTTTTGGTTAGCGTAAGGTAAAAACTTACCCATGTTTATTGGTGGGGAGTCTTACGTGATACCCTTTCTTTCAAAAGGTTTTGAAGTTAAACAAGTTTAACCTGTTACTCACACCAGACCCATGTCTGACCCAAGTTGTTTATTTCTGTTTTATAAACTCTTGGGTACTCAAATTTTTACGAGTAGCCAAGGGATTCAGGTTAGCCTTGACGAATTGTGGAGGAGCAATGGAGCAGGAGGCTTCGGCGTTGTAGATAGATAGTAGTTTCCGCTGTGTTGATTTTGTATTGATCTCTGTATTGGATTGAGATGTAATAACTAGACAGATGATTATAACTGTCTAGTATATGATGTGTAATCTGTGTAACTCTGATAAGTGTTGTATATGATACTATGTAATATTTATGTGATATAATATATTTTGTTTCGTTCCGCTGTGAGATTCTGATGTGTTGTTATTCTTTCTTTCTCTTCTTTTCTCTTTTCTATCCCTTTCTTTCTTATTAGCGATACGACTTTCTATGGAGAGAAAGTCGTTGGTCGTTACAGTGGTATCAGAGCATAGGTTGAGCGAATGACTAAGCTTTTGGTTAAGTGAATATCAGAACACTAGGTTGAGTGAATACCTAGGTTCGGAAGGATTGTTCATTAGAAATAGGATCTGTAGCAACCTATTTGAGTCTGAGTATATATATATATGAGAGCGCGTAATTGTTAATTATATAAAAATGGTTTTATATTGTGTTAATTGATCGGTTGAGTGGTATATGGATTCTGGTCAATACGAGTAGCTAACGTTATTGACAGGGATCTCTAAACACTTGAACCAGGCCAACGGACACAATATTGTTTTAAAGAGGTAAATGAAATAATTTTACCCAGAAATAATTTCTATATAAAAAGTATCATTTTAAATATATATATATTTCTACCTATTTATTGGGTTACCTGTTCGGGTTTTCCAATATAAGTTATAAAGGTAGATAAGGTGGTAGTGTGTGTAACACAATTACCAATAGTTGGAGTTTGAATGTTTGAGGTTGGAAGTATATATCGAGACTGTAAACCCAATACCGTCTCGAGTAAGCTTTGTTGTGGTAAAGGATTTCATCGATCTCCGAAGGAAACTGTTATGGTTCGGAGTTTATCTCTGAAGTTTGGATGAGTAGAGTTGGATCTGTCGGTTGAACAGAAGTGAGTGATGGTACTTTGATACCTCAGGTAATAGTAGCTGTATGATGAGATACAGTGACGATGGATGTTCCTGAAGATGTTTTCTTTGGAACAAGATTAAGGAAGTGTGTATGCTTTGGTATTGTGGCTGAGTTCAGCATGGTGTTTCTGTTTGGTTTGGAGTTCGAATTTCTCGAAGATCTTTGGAATAGGAAGTCCTTGGCATCAGTGTCAGCAGTGCAGCTCGGAGTGTTCTGTGCATTGGTAGGAAATTTTCTGGATAAGCAGTTTTTCTGGAAGTGAAGATCAGAAGCAGTAGAGTGGATCCATTTCTTCGATAAATTAGATAAATAAGTGTAAGCTGTTCTGATTGGTAAAGAGGAACAGTTTTTCTTTGGAATTAGGTTGGGTTGATCGCAAAAGTGACTTGCGATTGTCTGAGTGTTCTCTTGGGTTGTCAGAATTTTTCTGGGTGTCTTCAGAGAAGTCATAAGTTTGTCCGCATCTGAAGGTTGAGTTTTCTTATCGACTGGATTCCAGGAGTGATACCGGTGGTTCAGTCTAGTGGAAGGATGTTTCCTAGAGATGGAGTTGGTGAAGCAGCTCAAGATTTGCTGGAGTAACTGAGTTTTCTTTATGGATCAGTGAATCTTATTTCTGGAATGAGTTGTCCAGTCTGTGTTTGTGTTCTACCTCAGATCGGAGTTGAGCAGCGAAAGCAGTTTGGAGTGTATCTCTGGATGGGAGAAGTAAGTTTGGAATCTACTGATGTTGTGAAGTAGAGTTGTGTTTGGATCTCGTCTGTGTTCTGATTTGGATAAGTAATTGGTCTACTTGGTTAAATTGTCAGTTTGGATAATTGGAATTCATTGTGTTTTACGTATCTCTGAGGGAGTACGTATTTGATCTATCTCTGGTTTTAGAATCTACAGTTTTGGGAAGTTTGGTAGTTGAGTCAGACTCGTCTGTAGTCTGATAGTCTGTTTAGTTCTGTAGATCTAGATGAGTAGGAGATCTATAGCTTGGTAGTTTAGATTGTTTGTAGAGCGAGTATCCCGGTATATATATATACTTGGGGAAACTCGAGGTATTTTATCTAGAATTTAGTCTAGATAGATAGAATTGTTTGATTGAATGATTTGGTTGCTATGGTTGCTAGCATATGGATGATAGTAGATGTTTGTGTTTTGAATTTAAATCTTTAATAAGATTATTAAATTACCTTTGTTTAAATTTCGGGGACGAAATTATTTTAAGGGGGGAGGAATGTAATATCCCGGAAATTTTAACAATATCAATTTAATAATCTGTTGAATAATTAAATTGATATGGATAATCTTTGATAATAAGATTTGAATTTAATTTAATAATCTGATTAAATTAGTATTAATTGATGATTTTATCTTTTAAAAGTTAATAAGATATTTCTATTTGGATATATATATATTTATTTATATATATTGTAAATAGAAGCTTTGGTAAATTGGAAATTTAGATTTAATTTAATCTGGACTTTTCAAAGATATTTAAATAAGTAACTTTATAGTTTTAAATATACTTTGGATAAATGTTTAAATTTGTTAAGATATATTTTAACTTAAGTTTAAATAAATAAGATTTACAAAAATGGTTTGTTTTATTTCTTTTTCAATATTTCTTGATAATATGATCTCTTATATAATTATTTATATTATCAAATATGTTATTTTCAAATAACAAGTATAATGTATTATTTTAATATGTATGAATTTTAATGCTAAAAGGAATTGTTATTTTTAAATGGAATAAATAGTGTATGTAAATATATATAACTTGACTTTTAAATTGAATCTTAGGATTTAATTTAAATTGAATTTGAAATTTAAGTTTTGAAATTCAAAAGAATATATATTTAAATTGTTTTGGATTTTATAATATTTGTATAAACTTTTATTTATAAATGTAATTAGCTTTTGTTTCTCTTTAAAATAGATATATATATATAAGTGTTTAAATAAATAAGAAAAGGCTTTTTAAATAATTTTAAAATAAAAAGAATTATGAGTAATTACTTAAAGGACATGTGTCAATTATCTAAAGCTTCATTATAACATGTGTAATTAAATAAACAATTGTATAGGACAAGTGTCTTTATTATTTTCTTTTATTTTTATAAATCTATAAATTTCAAATTCACTTATATAAACATATACATTTCCTTCACTTCATTTTCTTTCTATTCTTTTTCAAAACCAAGAGAACTCAGACCTTCTTCTCTAAATACAAATCTGAAACAAATCAGATCAGTAACCCTTCTCAAACATTCTCTAGTCTAAAATTTGAAATATAAATCAGTAATCCTCAAAACCAAATTCAACAATCTGTAACCATTCCTCAAACCAGAAATTCAAGAAAATCAAACCCTATAATACATTTCAAAATCAAGTCTTCTGTCTGCATTCTTTCTTCAATCTGGAATCAATACAAGAAACTAGTATGCATTCTTTTCGAATCTGCATCAAATTCAAAAGCCCTGTTGCATTCATTTGCAATCTGGAAACAACTCAAGCCAGTCTGCATTCTTCTCAAACCTGGAAGCCAACATGCATGTAGTTTAATCAAGTTTAAAGCTTCTATAACTCAAGTTTTTAAATCAAAAGGGGCATACAAGTTTACAGTTTTCAAAAGCTTTTCAAAATTTAAAGAGGCTGCCTCTGTTCATCTGCATGTTTGGTGAGTAACAGTTTTTATTTAAAACTAACTTAAATAAATGTAGTTGCTTGATTTTTCCTGTGATAATCATGTTTGTAGTGATGAAATTATCTGTAATATGTATAGTTTGGAATGCATGTATGTTTTGATATGTTATTGCCTGTTCTAGTATGCCAGTTTTAAATCCTGATCAAAAATCAATGATTTCTTGTTCGAATCCTTATTAAGACTTAAGATTTAAACAAAATATGGGTATGTAACATAAATTATAATTTGAAAATTTATTTATTATAAATAGAAACTGTATTCTCTGGAAAGGAAAATAAAACAGGATAAATATTTTGTAAGTGAAAAATTAAAATTCTAGATTCATTGATCTAGGAGTATAAGTTGATTACTTATACTAAAACTCGATTTTTAGAACATAAATCATAATTTATAGTTTAGTAATGAATGTGCAGTTCAAGTTGATTAGTATAAGGTGTTTTGGGTTATCTCTGGCAATATAGTAGCTCGGGATGGTTGTGATTCTCACTGGAGATGTAGGAATGATTGGAGATGATGGGAAAAATGTCTGGAAGGTGGTTAAACCACCGTGGTATTGGGAATTGAACGATTTTGTTTTAAGCCCTAAATTGGGTTGTGGTCGGAAATTAGAGGAGGGCGTCAACTCGGATGCATCGAGTTTCACCAAACTCGGGGAATGGGAAGCTTGGATGATGGCGAATGTGTGACCAGAGATTTAGGCACTCCGGTTGTTGGAAAAGCGAGTACGAGATGGTTCCAGTTTTCTGATGTGTTCCAGTTTTTGAACTCGAATTCTCGATTTCGATTTTTCGTGTTGATCGAAGAGGTGATGGTCGTTTTCTAGTGTAGGGATGAACGCCGACTTGTGGGGATGCTCGGCGATGGTCGGAGTGGACTGGTCGGGCGGTGCACGTGCACGGTGGAATCGAGATATCTGGCGAAGTCTGGTTTTACAGGGAAAGGCCACTCGAGTTTTTCTCGAATTGTTTCGAGTGATGTTCGAAGTTTTTAGGTATGCGACTCGAAGTAATTTTGTAAGGTCTCGGGTAATTATGTGTTGCCAGGTTTTTAAAAGCCTGTCAGTTTAAATTTAAACTGAATTTAAATTATGAAGAAATATTAAGACAGGATTTGAAATCAAAGTTTTTAATTTGGTTTTAAAAACTTAGTTAAAAATAAATTGATATTCATTTTAAATACAGAATTTAAAATGAAATTTAAAAGTAGATTTGAAATGGATGTTTCAAAAATGAATTGTAAATGATAACTTGTTTATCAATAAGAATAAAGTTTATCTTAAAGTAGTTAGAGATTTATATTCATTAAATTAATTAGGAAATTTAATGGATAATTAAATTGTTTGATTAATTAATCATTTGGATTAATTAAATAAATAAATAAAGGTTTAAACTAATTTATTTATGATTAAGATAAATTAATTAGGGATGATTAAATTGTAGTTAGGGATTATAAATTAGAGTATTAATTAATGGTTAGGAATTAATTAATAAGTAATTAAATATTAATTAAGTTATGGTTAACACTTAATTAATTTAGTAATTAGAGATTAATTAATTGGTTATAAAGATTTATTAATTTGAAATTAATAATACTTAATCTAAGATAATTACTTAAGAAAAGTAATTAAAGAGTTGTTAATAGTTAATGAAGGTCATTAACTATGGATTATTAAATAATTAATTAATGTAATTAATTTTTAATTAGATTAATTAATTTAAAGATAATCAATTATAGAATTTGTTTTAAATGAATTACTTAATGGAAGTAATTAAGAGAATTTATTACTCATTGTAATTAAGGAAGTTAATGTGATTAGTTAAGTTAATTAAGTTTAATTAATTTAGAATAATAAATGGATGATTTGATTAATAATTACTTAATGTAATTAATAAGGTATTATTATTTAGTGAAGTAAATAATAGATAATTACTGAAAGTAATTAATTGAAGGAAAGTAATTTGAGTTAATTACTTTGAATAATTAATCAAGGGATTAATTAAGGAATTAATTAAGGAGTAATTAATTTAGTTAGTGAAAGTAATTAAGGGTAGTTAATTACTGATTGAAGATTAATCAAGGTGATTAATAAATATTGTTAAATTAATAATTAAGTTGTAATTAAGGATCATTAATTGATATAGTTAATGATGTAATTAAGATTGATTAATTAAGTAATAATTAATAAATGAAGTGATTAATCAATGTAATTAATTAAGGATTAATGTAATTAATTATAGTTGATTAACTTAATTAATTTTAGTTAATTAATTAATGATGTAATAAAAGGTTAATTACAATAAGTGGTTAAGGATAATTAATTTGAGTAATTAATTAAGGATAAATTACTTGAAGGTAATTAAAAGATAATTAATCAAAGATGATTAATTGAAAAAGGTAATTAGAGGATAATTAATTAATTTGTAATTAATTAATGGTTAAGTAAGAAGGATTTATAAAATGAAGTAATTAATTTAATTCACTTTAAATTAATTAGAGATGATATAAATCATTACTTATGGATGGATGATAATACTGAATGCTTTGCATTGATTGATATCTCTGATGAGATATATGCTGTATGATATGGATGTTAGTTGAATTGTGATGATAATATGGATTATCTGATAATGTTGATTATCTGTTGTGAATTATCTTTCTTTGTGTATAAAGATAATGAATTAAATTGTTTTAACCTTTAAAACAACTTGGCCTTAAAAGATACGCTTTGGATTTCGATGAGACCAGGATCGGGTTTCCGTATACCGGATTTCCAGGTCTGGAGACCCGAATACCACATCGATCCAAATTAACGATAGGTCGTGAATCAAGTGAAGATGAAGATTCAGAGTGCAAGGGTTATTGTCGTTAACTCTGAGGGTGATTCCAAAACGAGTGTAACGAGATAATGCCTTCGGTTTCGTTCGAACCCGGAACGAACTTGTATGGATTGAATGCTTTCAGCACATCGTCAGGTGGACGATGAGCATTCTAAGATAAATGTGTTCTGATTAAAGGTAATCGTAGCCTCAAGCCTCAACAAACCGGGAATGGCTAAAACAGGGGAGGTGCAGCAAGGTTAGTGGGTAGCACCCAAGTAGGACAAGGTTACCTCTGTCTAGATGTCCCTTTCTATTTTCGACTTAGTGGTGCGGTTGCTGATCCCAACCGTGAGGTATCTTGTGCGGGAATTATCCAGTAAGGGATGTTCCGACCTTGTGTTGCAGGGGATTGGGAGTGATCCTCGGTACGGTGATCTAGGCCACGTACTGTGACGGGCGGTACCCCGGTAGCCCTGCCATTGTATGGAATCCAAACTCCAATAAGTGCCGTACATATTAGTTGTGCCCAACTATGTTGGAATGTGAGATGTAAGCATTTCAGCTATTTCTGTATTTTATTTGAAAACCCTAGACCCTATTATAATACAATCGAATTTCCTATCAAATGTTTTGGTTAGCGTAAGGTAAAAACTTACCCATGTTTATTGGTGGGGAGTCTTACGTGATACCCTTTCTTTCAAAAGGTTTTGAAGTTAAACAAGTTTAACCTGTTACTCACACCAGACCCATGTCTGACCCAAGTTGTTTATTTCTGTTTTATAAACTCTTGGGTACTCAAATTTTTACGAGTAGCCAAGGGATTCAGGTTAGCCTTGACGAATTGTGGAGGAGCAATGGAGCAGGAGGCTTCGGCGTTGTAGATAGATAGTAGTTTCCGCTGTGTTGATTTTGTATTGATCTCTGTATTGGATTGAGATGTAATAACTAGACAGATGATTATAACTGTCTAGTATATGATGTGTAATCTGTGTAACTCTGATAAGTGTTGTATATGATACTATGTAATATTTATGTGATATAATATATTTTGTTTCGTTCCGCTGTGAGATTCTGATGTGTTGTTATTCTTTCTTTCTCTTCTTTTCTCTTTTCTATCCCTTTCTTTCTTATTAGCGATACGACTTTCTATGGAGAGAAAGTCGTGGTCGTTACAATTTCAAGTTTAAATAAATGAAAGGGAATATTTAGTTTATTTAAGTTGTAATTTAAGGTTTTATTTAAATGATATTGGATTGACTAAGTGAATATTTCAATATTAAATAATGGTATAGTTGAATTTGAAATATAAATGAATTTATCAAGATTGAGTTATAGTAAGTGTTCGAATATTTAAAGCTTTGAAACCTACTGAAATTGAAATGGCTTGATTTGTAGTTCAAATATATATTTTGAAATCAATATAAAATGGTCTATTAAGAAGTTGAATTAAATTGAAATTTGTGAATTGAGATTGAATTAAATCTAATTTTGGAATTTAAGATGATTTGAATTGATTTGCGAAATTTGAGGAAACTATTTTTATTATATAGAGTATTTCTAATATATAAATTATTTTAATATATAAACTATTTTATTTATAAATATTTATTATATATACTATTTTCAATATCTTAACTATTTAAATCGAAGTGTTATTGTTTCCAAAGTATTATGATTTTCAAAATATTATGTTTCCAAAGTGTTATGATTTCCAAAGTGTTATAATTTCAAAGTTTTATAATTTCAAAAGAGTTATAATTTTGAAAAGTGTTATGATTTTTGGAAGTGGGTATTTTATTTAAAGAGAGTAATGATCTTGAATTGATATGGTTTTGAAATAGATATGATATTTTGAAATGTCCACGGTGTTATAATAAGCGTTTGGTTGTTAAAGAGACCAGGATCGGAAATTGTCATACTCTCTGCCAATACCGAAAACCACTTTAACAACTGTGTACTTGGTGGAGATTCCAGAATGAAGTAGGATGGTTTGGTGACGATTCTGTATGGTATTTACGTAGCCCCGACTCCCGTGAGTCAGCTTGATGTGGCTAAAACAGGAGCTATACCGGGCCAAGTGGGGTCATTCCCCCTATCAGACACATTTCTTCGATACCATCTATTGCTTTTGTGATTTAATTGGGTGCACCCTTTGATTTGGGAGTGTGTCACGAGGTGGGCGGTAGTAGCTACTATGTGTTACCACCAGTCCGGGAGTGCAAATGGTATATCTACCCTGGCATTGCCTCGAGTGCCATGTCACATGCCCTATCGCGCCTTCTACGAGTTTGTTTTGTGTCATACCCATGGAGTGCTCCCTGACAGCCCACCTGCGGGTTGATTTTACAGTATCTGTATAGACTACGGCATTATAAAAATGTGTTAAGGGGGATATGGGTAACGCCTTAACACTATTTTCATAGTTTACTTTACTATAGACATATTATAATAGCGTATATTACTACATAGTAGATAGTTCCACGGATCCTTAGAGGATGGAAATCCCAAGCATCCTTTAAGTTACTTGTATTTCAATTGACATTTCACTTGAGTTGAATTTATTAATATAAGAATGTTAATCCTGACTCGAGTGTTTTGTGTTTTGCTTTATGCTCGGGTCAGACTGAGAGTAATAACATTTGAGACTCACCTTTGGAGTTGGAGCTTCACTTGGAGATCCATCTGTATCTATTCAGCCTTCAGCTATCCAGTTGTTTTGTTTAGACTTGTCATTTGTTTGTATTCGAGACTATACTGTATTTGAGATATTCTATTGTATTTTATTCCAAACTTTGTTGTTTTATAATAGCTTCATGAACTACTATTTATCTATTCCGCTGCTTATTATTATAATACTCTATGTCTGTGATTCTATGATTGATTTTATTTACTGTATATGCTGAGTTTTGTCAAATATAAATTAACAATCTGATATTTTGAGCAATTCAAGTCCGACATGTGCGGATGCGAATGGCATGAAATACCGGGTCGTTGCAGTTGGTATCAGAGCTCTGGTTTAGGCAAAACTTAACATATAGAGTAAATTTAATTACTTAATCACCTTCGTTCGAGCTTAAATTTCTTCCTCTTTAATTCGGATTTGTTTCGAAATTCGGAACCCTACCTTGTTTTGAAATCCATTCTGGTCCATCTTGTTCGTGTTCTTCTTGATTCTGAAGCATCCCATAGCTTCATTCTTTTAGGTGACTCGTCCCATCGGCGATCCCGCCAATATCTGTATGATTTGTAAAGCGGTGAAACTCCTTTACAACAAGCATCGATTCACCGAAGATTTCTAGGTCCTCGTTTTATGATGTTGTCATTTTCCTATCAAGCCCGAACCGTCTCTAGTGGACGATCAGGGTGATTCCCTTGTAATCTTGACTCCACTCTGGTAATCAGAGATTATCCTAATATTGGGTGAAATCACTTCTCTTCCTCTCAAGCGGGAAATTGAATTTCCGCATCGAACTTATTCTTGGAACCTCGGTTAACTCGGTTAAGGTTGCCCGCGATTAATTAAGCCTATCAATCCTTTCTCTTTTGTGGCTTAATTATCCTATCTCCCTTTCGAGTTATGTTCGTAGTTGAATTCTCTTGGATTAGTATCCCTCTATATTTGAATCTCTATCCATTCTTGCATCATTGTGTGAGGGAGTGTATTTGTAATTAATATAAAAATGTTTTATATTGTGTTGTTTGAGTTGTTAAGTTTGAATTTTGGGTTTCGATCGATTCATCTAGCTAACGCAATCGATAGGAATTCCAAAATACTTGAACAGAGCAAACTGACACAATATTGTTTTCAAATTGGGTAAATGAAATAAATTTCATGTATGATCATATTATATATATAAAGGTATAATTTTCTGAAATTTTATAGTTAAATGAATTGGTTATTAGAAATAATAATACTAGATTATCATTTATTGTTTTATTCAGCATTCCTTAAACTATTAACTTTTGTTATAAATTATAAGGAAATGAAAATTTTATAAATATAGTTTATAAATCTGATTTGCAAATAAATTGACTTTAAAATTAAAGAATTTGTGAATTAGATTTTCCGGTGCTTCTCAAAATTTGGGTTTCAAGGTTTTAGAAAATAAAATAAAATATTTATTTAAAATTATTTCTAAATGGAAATTGTTTCCAAAGAATCTTAAATGAAGTAAATCATTACTCTCCTCATTTGTCGCTGGAAAATAATTTTCGGTGATGACTGCAGCGTCATCGACATTCATTTTTGAGTCTCGAAATGGAGAGACCACGTAGCAGCTTTGCTACACTTTTGTTTTGGACAATGAATTTTATTTGAATTTCTTGTGTATAATTTGAATTTATTGTTTATAAATTGATTTATAAAATATATATGTATATAATTATTTCAAAATAGTTTGAAGTGAAACCGGAAATTTGAATCTTAAGTTTTATATTAAGAAATGGTTTCAATTATTGAAATAAAGTGCAATTTTTGAATAAGTGGAATATCTAAAATGATAAATGAAATCTAACCAACTTGAAATAGTTGAATTTGAATAAAAACTTATTTGTATAATACTAAATTGCATTCTAATATATATAACTTCCTAAAATATTCAGTAAGTCAAAATGTTAGGGTATAATAAAGGGTTGTACAAGAAGAAAACTTGAGTAATAAATTGTTCAAACGAAAATCTGGCTTAATATAAATGTTGTAAATAAAAGAAAATTTGTATAGTGTTTAATTACACTCGGAAAAATTAATATAACTTACCTAGAAAGTTTAAATGTAATTGGAATGTAACAGGATAATATGCAATATGATATATAAGTAATAGGATAACAAAAATGATATTTTGTTAAGGGAATTTACTTATAATAAATTTGATAATAAAAAGGAAAATTTATTTGTTGAATAATACATGGTTATAAAATGTATACACCTAATATATGTTGAAAATATGTTAAGTGAAATAAATTAAATAAATAAAAGAGAAGACTATTTAAGCAGGTAAATATAAACTTAAGAATAGTGAACTTGAATTTTTTTGTGGAATCAACTTAGCTGAAGATAAATGGATAAAATAAATGAGTTAATTTAAAAATGAATTTGTTTGAAAGAAATGTTGGTAAAATGAAAGAAAATCAATTTTAAATTGAATGACTATTTATTAGTTGAATAAAATGGATTAAACCAAATTATTGAATATTAATTTATTTTTGAATAGTTGAAGTTGAATGTTGAGATGGAATTAACTATGGATGATCAAATAGATTTAATAGATGTGTAAAATAAAACAAATTTTGTTGTGAAATTTTTTGTAATAAATGAGAAAGAAATCAATTGAATAAAAACATATGGAAATGAAACCAATCAAATGTGAACACAATATATTTGATTGATTAAATAAAATGAATTGGAATCAATTAATTAGATATAAACCAATTTTTAAATAAATGAAGTCTATATGGTTTTAAATTAATTGTTGTATTTGGTATTTCAATCTATCTTTTCTTTCGAGTGTTTCTAATCTTCTATCTCCTTCCTTTTTGGGGGCGAAAATTTTTGAGTGGGGGAGAGTGTAACGACCCGTAAATTTTAAGGGTTTTAATAACGTAATTAACTGAATTTTTGTGAAATTTTAAATAATTGAATTTGGCAATGAAAATTTGATATTTGGTATGCGTCTATATAAACATAGCAAATGGTAAATTTTCATCAGAAAATATGGACGTTTATTTTATAATTTTATCTAAATTTAAATCAGTTAATATTTGATGATAATAAAATATGTCTTAGACCTGAATATTTTTATATAATAAATTTGTAAATCATCTTCTGAGTGAGACGTCATATTTCGTTTCGTTAAATTTGGACTGTTATTGCTTCGTTTATATTATTTTCGGCTTTTTAGCGGCAATTTCGGTACCGAATATCGACTTTTGATAGGATGATCGTATCACTGATATTTGTATACCGTTTTGATCGCCTCGTAGCGCTGATCTTCGTAGTATATTCATTTCTGCGATTTGGAGTACGGTTCGATGCGGGATCGATGAAATTTTTTGTGCAGTATTGGTACAGTTTCGAACCTTTCAAACTCTTTGTGTCTTTTCATTGTCCAGCCGTAAGATAATGAATGGCCACTGACCAAAATTACTCTCTGAATTCAACATTTTGTCTTTTGCTATTCGTACTAGTTCCAATATATTCCTATTGTTCCAATTTTATTTTGGTTCGCATGCAATTCTTTTTCATTTTTTTGTAGCATGTTTTCTTTTTCTCTATTAAACCATCATCTCCCCAGCAAATAAATGGCCGAACACCCTCACTTTTGTCTCCACGTCTTCCTCCTCCAAACTCGCGACCGGATCCAACCACCTCGGCCTCGAACCCGCTCCACTATCTCTGCAATAGCCAAAACCCATCTCCCCTCTTCCCACTGTGATAGCCCTGCCACAGCTGAACTCCTCCACCACCACCTCGTGTAGCCGTGACCTTCACAACCTTCGGCGAATAGCCCAGGCACGTAACCCCTAACTGCTCGGCCTCATCACTCAATCACCTAGCCTTCTTCCAGTCAACAGCCTACAACCCGAGTACATCTCTCCTCTCTTCTATATAAAAGGGTAATATATATTATTTATTAATACATATTTTTGAAGTATGAATTTTCTGTAGAGTTTTGTAAGTTTATATATGTATATGTGTCATTTACATCTAATATATATATATATATGTGTGTGTGTGTGTATAAGTCAGAAATATGGTTTACTTTGCCTGCTTTTGTATTATATTTAATATATAGATTTGTTATAAGTATTTATTTAAAATGTATATAATATTTTAGATATATTAGATCATACATATAATATGTATATATATTATATTAATTGGTATATACTATTAACAGTTTGCAGCCTCTCTCCTAATTTTATATATGTAAACTATATATATAGTTAATTATATGATATAGGATCTGTTGAACTATATATGTAAGTTGGTTTGAATATAGAGCCTGTATATGCATTTTTGTTTGTTATATAAGTATAAGTTATTATAACAGCTTATATATATATTTTTAAGTATGTAAATTTTAGGTTAGTTTATATAAATCTTGTATATATAGAGTTACAGTATATATATATATATATATATGTTTGTTATAATAGATTTGAAGTATAATTATAAGTATTGTTTGCTAGCACACATATATATAAAGTCAAGTATGTATGTCAGTTTATATCAGTGTTATATATATTCGGTTATTGGTTTACAAATTATACAGAATATAATACTTTAAGGTAGTACTAAATATATATATATATATATATATATATATATATATATTTGCTATTCTCTGTCCAGGCATATAATTGAGTTTTCTATGCTTGCACATATATTAGTTATAGTATAACTATCATGTGATTTAGTGTTATAAATAATATGTTGTGTATATATATATGTTTTATGTATGTGTTTATATGTTTGTATGTATATTGTTCATGATAAAATTTATATTTTTACAGTTTGTATATATGTTCATATACATTAGTTATATATTAGTATATGTATATTGTTGATTCCAAAGTATTATACGTATGTAAATTTACATATATTGATTTATATATGTTAGTTTTATATATAAGTTATGATATGGCTGAGTATATATATAAGTATTATTTCAAATTATATTATGTATATATGTTTGATTTAAGTATATGTGTTTAATTTAAAAAAATGATTTATTTACATATATATTTATTTTATTTTAATATTTGTCTTAAATTAAAATGTTGATTTCAAGGAAATAATATATATATATATATTTTTTTTCTGTTTCTATCAAACTGATTTATTTCATTCTCATCGATTCCTATTTATCAGCTTTGTTCGTCAAACTCGTGCCAATCTTGCTTTGTTTTGGAATTCATGCTTGGATTCGTAACCCATTTCATTGTCAAATCTCTCTAGCCTCGAAGGGTGAGCAATCACTCACGATTAACATCCTTTTATTTAATAAATTTGATTTCAATTGAAACGACAATTGAAATATGCTGCAAAATTGAACTGTTAATTTTATAATTGCTATATATGATGTGCTATTATCTATAACTATTCACTTGTGAGATACGACACCATACCCTGTTGTTTATATTTTATTTAGTTTATCACTGATGATATATGCCTGTTGTTATTATGTTATATTATTATCATACCCGTTCTCACTCTGCAAGTTCACTATTCCCTATGGGTTGAAATGATACATACCCGAATGATTTTGGAGAATATGAGGAAATCTTTATGGGTTGAAATGATAAACCAAAGCGATTTTCATTGACGTGAATTTGGGATTGCGAGTTGAAATGATATATATCTGTATATATTTAAATTGCGGATTGAAATGATAAATATCTGTATCACTTGACCATAGGATAGAGAATTATATACAGATACTGTAGGTCTATATATATATTTTGAAAATGATTTCCAAGGTTTTGAAAAGAAATATATATGGTTTTAATAAATATTGATTTTAAGAAATTATATATAATGTTATTTTGTAAGATTTAAATTTTAGATTTTAAAATTTATATGTTTGGAAATTTTAAATTTATAAGTTAGTTTTGAAATTATAAATTTTAAGATTTTACTTATAATTTTACTATTTTTAAAATATATATATAAATTAAGTTTTAATATAAAATAGATTTAATAATAAGATTTAAATTAATAAAACTTAATTTAATTAGTATATATTATGTTTAAGTAAAATTATATTTTTAAAATAGGTTTAATAATAATTTTTATAAATTATGGTTGGGAAGATAAATAGAAACCGATTTGAAATTTTATTTGTTTAAAGATTATACTTAAATAAAAATTGATTTGAAACTTATTGAATTTGAGATTTAAGGATATGATTTTTATAACTTGATTTTTGATTTAAAGTGATTAATTTAATATTTCAAGTTTAAATAAATGAAAGGGAATATTTAGTTTATGTAACGTCCCGCTATTTTGGACCATTCAAATCGACAATAAATCCACACATGTCGGACTTGAATAATTCAAAATACCGAATTGTTAATTTAAATTTGGCAAAACTCAGCATATATAGTAAATAAATCAATCACAGAATCACAGACATAGAGTAATACAATAATACGCAGCGGAATAGATAAAATAGTAGTTCATGAAGCTACTATATAAACATCAGAGTTAGAAATAAAATACAACAGAATATCTCAAATGTAGTGAAGTCTCTAGTACAACAGATGACTTCTCTGAACAAATCAACTAGAAGAGCTGAAAGCTGAGGCGATAGTTGGATCTCCAATGGAAGCTCCAAACTCCAAGGATGAGTCTTAAATGCTGTATCACTCGGTCTGCCCGAGCGTAAAGCAAAACACAAAACACTCGAGTCAGGATTAACATTCTTATGTAAATAAATCCAACTCAAGTGAAATATCAACTGAAATACAAGTAACTTAAAGGATGTTTGGGATAACCATCCTCTAAGGATCTTCAGAACTATCTACAAGGTAGGAATATACATTATAACACCGTGGTCGTTCCAAATTAATTTATACTTCAAAACAAAAATATCATTTCATTTCAAATATATCTATTTTCCAAAATGGTAGAGATAGGTTAAATAATTTATAAAGTAAAGTATTTATAGTTTCCTCAAGTCTCACAATCGATTCAAATCAACTCAAATTCTAAATTCAAATTTATTCAAAGCTCAATTCATCAATTCAATTCAGTTCTCAATAGACCATTTAAATTTCAGTATATTTCAAAGCTTTAATATTCAACATTTTCAAAGTTAAATTTAACCGTTTCATATAGCTCTTGATTTAATTTCATTATTATTTAATCAGGAATATTCACTTAATAAATTCAATGTCATTTAACTAGCCTTAAATTACATTTTTACTAAATATTTCCTTAAATTTATTTAAACAAGAAATATTCATTAAATTACTTAAATCAAACCCAAGTTATAAATCATATCTTAAATCTCAATTTCAATAAGTTTCAAATCGGTTTAATTAGATAAAATTCTTTAACGAATACAATTTCAACTAAATTCAAATTATCTTTCCAACCTTAACTTATTCAAATTATTACCAAAATCTATTTTGAAATATAAATTTTATTCTCAACATATTATATGTATTAAATACATCTTAATTAAATTAAATATCATTATTAAATCTATATATATATATCATTAACCTTTATATATAAAAATTTAAAAATCAACATTTATTAAAACCATATATTTCTGTTCAAAACCATAGAATTTATTTTCAAAAATATTTATATATGGGCCAACGGTGTCTGTATATAATTTCCTATCCTATGGTCAAGTGATACAGATATTTATCATTTAAATCCGTAATTTAAATATATACGGGTAGATATCATTTCGACCCGTAATCCCAAATTCAATTCAAATGAAAATCGCTTGGGTCTATCATTTCAACCCATAACGACTTTCTCCTATTCTAAAGTCCGTTCAGGTATGTATCATTTCAACCCATAGTGAATTCTAAACTACTGGGAACTTGCAGAGTGATAACAGATAATATAATAATATAACAGGCATATATCATCAATAACAATATAATATAAACAATAGGATATGGTGTCATATCCCACAGGTGAATAGTTACAGATAATAGCATATATATAACAATGTAAATAACTAACAACAGCATATTTCAATTGACATTTCAATTGAAATCAAATTTAATAATTAAAAGAACGTTAATCGTGAGTGATTGCTCACCTTTCGAGGCTAGAGGATAGACAACGAAATGAGATAGGCTACGAATCCAAGCATGAATTTCGAGGCAAAGCAAAATTGGCACGAATTCAACAGACAACTGATAAATTGGAAATCAAGAATCGAAATCAGTTTTGATATAACAAAACAAAATGTATATTGTATTATTATTATTTCTTAAAAAAAACAAAATCAACATTAGAATAAATATATATGTGATTCAACTTATTATACTTAAACAAATTAAGACTCAAAATATAAACAACTTAGATAAACTCATCTATACAAAATTTTAGTTTAAAGTCTCTAAATGTTTCAGAATTAAAAATTACTGTATGTGAACAGTTTAAGATCAAAAATTAAAACAAATACACTATGCACAAATTATAGTATGAATGCAGACCTCAAGTATGTCATATAAATGTAAATCAACATACTTAAACATTTATATATACCACAATCGAACTATAAATACAAGTTAAGTATATAAATACTGTAACTCCTATAGGCTAATGTATATATAGGCATATATAAAATTAAGCTTATGCTTGTATATTTTAACCACATATTACTGCCCTGCAAGCTTATATACACATATGTGTAGTTCTTATAACCGAACAAAACAACACTTAATCATATATATATATATATGATTTTAAAAACAATATTTAAATAAACAGATACATGTGTTACATTACCATATGACATAATGTATATAGAACTGAGATGTAGACATATATTTATCTTATAGCCGAATATACTAAATATAAGGCGAACTATTGTATAACTATATATACTAAATCTATAACAACTATTACATAAACTTACAATATCACAAATTGACATATGTATATAATATAGTACAAAAGCAACCGGCCAAGTAACCATATATCTGACCTATATATAAAAATGTTGTATATTCCAACTGGCTACATATATATTTATAACTAGTTTATTAGTAAAATATATATACTTATCTATGTACTGACCTCATAAAATTATAATGTATTAAAAATCCCTCAAGTATACCCATATAAATATAAACCCATATAACTCATATATTAACATTTCATATAGCCGACCATATATATAAACTATATATATACCTTTAAGTATCAAGTCTAATATATATACATTGTTTACACACACACACATATGTAAATACATAAAGCTATAAGGCTTACAGATATAGGAAATGGAAATGAAGTAATTGCAGAGTTGCTTGCCAGGTGGGCTCGGTTATCAAGTAGGCATGGGGTTTCAGGGAGAAGGCGAAAGACTGGAAGCGGCACGCGTGGAGGCTGAGTGTAGTGGAGAGGGTGAAGTGCTGGCGGAGAGGAGAGTTCGGGTGATGGACGAAGAGATGCCAATGGTGGTCGGTTTGGTCGAACAGCTCGGGGAGGTGGTGACAAACGCGGACTGCTGGTGGAAGAAAAACAAGTGGTTGAAGGAACTTGCTGTGTGAAGGCCGAGATGACTGGGTGGGTAGCTTCGGTGGCGAGGCTGGCACGGGAAAGCTGCAGCGCAGAGTTGGTTTGGGTCACGCGGCCTATGACGTAGTGCAGGAGGTGGAACGGCGGGCTTGGGTCGAGGAGAGAAATAATGGGACGGTGGAGTATGGGTTTGTTGAAGGGAAGAGATGAGCATGAAGAAGAACAGAATAGTTCTTAGGCAATAAGAAAAGAAAAACGGCTGAGGTTAATAAAGGCTAATAAAATAATAAATAAATAAAGAGTGAACCGTTCAAATGAATACAACGTATACAAATTCATACGTTTCGATTTTCAAAAATAGTATGGAACGACAACGGTCACCCTGGAATTAAGCTGGAAGATTAAAGCAATTGATGGTTGCTTGGATACCATGGTTGTAGTTTAAAAAGGGCAAAGAGAAATAAAAAGTCACGGATTCGGCACCGATACAATATATAGTTTGATTGTTTCCGTCGTGTACCAGAGCTCAAAATATAGAAATAAATATACCATTGAGATCAGCACGACGAGAGGATCAAAACGGTATACATATATTAGTGGTACGATCATCCGACCAAAAGTCGATAATCGGTACCGAAAATGCTGCTATTTCGTACGGGAAAATCCAAACGGAGCTAGAAACGTCCGAATTTCGCGAAACGAATTTCGTAGTCTAATTCAGAATGCTCTGAATAAATTTTCTCCTGTTGACATATTTTGGTTTCGAAAAAAATTTTAAATTCACTGTTATTAACCGGTTTAAATTGAAACAAAATTTCACAGGAAAATAAACTTCAATATTATCAGATGGAAATTTACCAGTTGCTATATTAAAATAGACGTATTCCAAATAGTAAATTTTTATTTTCAAATTTTATTGTTTAAAATTTCACAAAATTTCAATTAATTTAACAAAAAAAATCACTAAAAGTTTTGGGTCGTTACACTCTCCCCCACTCAAAACTTTTCGTCCCCGGAAAGGAAGGAGGTAGGAGAATAGAACAACCAGAAATAAAAGTAGATTGAAAGTCAAGATTAAACAATTAATTTAAAACTATACAAATTTTACTTGAAATATTAATTTGAAAACTTTATTTGTAAATTAATTATCTTTAATACTTTCAAAAACCTATTTGTAAAATTTCTTACTTCCTTTATAACTACCGTTTATATGTTTAAATAACACATTTATAAAGATATGAAAATTATTTGAAAACAATTATTTACATCCTTAGTTATATTTACAAAGAAGCTATTGAAAACATTAAATCCATAATTTAAATTTTTTAAAAAATTTCTCAAGATACTTTTCAAATATTATCAATAATCACTTACTTTAAATATATTTTATTTTTTTATTAATAACTTCTAAAGTATTTATAACACTAAAATTTATATTAAACTATGTAGTATATCAATAAACAATATTTAAAAAGGATATAGTCAACAAGGAAAAGAAGGAGGATTTGGAAAACAGAATATAGGTGAATAAATAAAGCTAAGCAGATAAGGTAGATTCAAAAGAATAGTATCGAGCATGAATAATTAATTCAAACCAAAGAATTACAATTTCGAATATTAATATAGAATTTCTTTGTTGAAAATACTTTTATAACTCAATACTTTTATAACTCGATGTTTCAACAAGTTTATCCTTGTTCCTGTAGACTCTAGTAGTGCGTTGATCAGGCGCAAAACTAGAATTCTCCAGGTACTTAGTAGACCTGTTTCAACACCCAGTGAAAATACTGGAAAAACTTTTAAAACAGATATGGAAAGTACAATCCAAACAAAACCTTTGTCTAACCATGGTTCGCAGATACACAATGGTTACGCTTGGATCCCCCACGAAACAATCCATATCCGTAAGCTTTCTCAGCCCTGCGAGTTACGCCATGATGACTAGTAGAATGCAGAATACACAATGGTTACGCCTGGATCCCCCAGGAAACAATCCGTACCCCCAGGCAAGACTCAGCCAAGCAGTTGCGCTACTATTCGCGACCTACACAGATTGCAGGATACACAATGGTTACGCCTGGATCCCCCAGGAAACAATTCGTACCCCTAGGCAAGACTCAGCCAAGCAGTTGCACTATGCAGTCGCGCTCGTAAGACCATGGGTAACGCCATGGAATTCGAAGGACACTCGAGTATCATATCCGGAAAACCAAAAATCAGATAGAATAATATCGATAGAATGAATCCAAGATGTGGCCACAAATCAGATATCAAGCAGAAGGCACTTTCCATATCTTTACTTCGAAAATATGTATCATATAGTACCCTTTCAAATCACTTTCAAATATCGTACTTATATAAAATCCATTATATATAAGATTTAATTTTCAAATCAAATACTTTCCAAAATCAATAGTATATCAAATCATACTTATATAGACTTCAATTATATAAGATTTCAGTTTCAAATTGAGTACCCTTTCAATCCATAGTTTTCGAATCAATTCATACTCATACAAATCAATTTTATATAAGTTCGACAACTCCCAAATCAAGTGTTTAGTAACATAAGGTTCTCAAATTTCAATTTGTTTCAATATCAGTTAAATTTCAAAATCATATACAATTTCACCAAATTATTTCTTCTCAAATTAAATATCTTTAGTTCCAAAGTTTCCAAAATAATAAATTTAGGAAATAAAATCCAAATTTCCAAATCAATATAATTAAGTCAAACAATTCATTTCCAAAATCAATGGTTTTCAAAATCATCTTTATATTTACATAAGGTCCATCTTATATCAGGATCAAAATTTCAAAATAAATTTCGCTGTACGAAGAGCTATATGGGATTGAATATCTTTGCTTTTATGGGTTATATATCTTTGTAATTTAAATTGGAAATTTTTTTTAGTAAGCCAAGATATTCTAACATGACAGCTTTCAATTTCAGCGTCAAAATATATCAATGATATTAGAATATAAGATGTACATACGTCATCATTTCGCAAAGTCACATTCGATCGCTCGCTCGATCACACAAGTTCGCTTTCGAACTAGTATTGTTCATTCGACTTCCATAATGCGGACTTTGATATGGTTTCTTGACTAGAAGCCATCAGTCTCCTTGCATAGCCATATACTATGATAGAGAATTCTAGAATCGAGCCCAAAATCCATATCAAATATTCGCCATCAAGAATCGAATGAAAAATCCTAACACGAAATGATGTAATCCACCTCGAACTTGTGTACTCAAACTTGGATCAAATTAATTATGCGAATAAAACAGCATACGTACAACTTATATATTTATTCCAACTTGTTAAATATATAGTTTCATAAAGATGTTACTAAGTTAAAACATTTAAACTAAATTTTATTCAAAATATTTTGAAGACCAAATTCTTTTCAAAGCATTTCGAATCTAAATTTCATATTAGAAAAATTCAAAATAGTCTTATTCATTTACTTAACAAAACAGTTTCAACTTATTTAAATCATATTACTACATACTTTAACATACATACCAAACTTATACTTTATACTTTTCAAAATTTCTTAGCTTTGAAAAGTTAACCTTGATCTGGAAGTGTTCGAACCTTCAAAATAGTTGAAGAAATCATTTCAAATTCAAGAGTTGGAAATCAGCAACAAATCAGTAAATCAATTTTAATAGATAGGGTTATATCAAATCCAAAACTTGAGGACTGAACACCGGCTCATACATTTACATATATCTTTCGAATATCAAATCATACTTCAAAATTTTGAAATCAAAATTGGTTTCGCAAAATCACTCGCGTAGCAATGCTACTAAAGTGGCCTCTCCCCCACTATGAAACTCGAAAATCAATGTCGATGATGTGTGCACTCATCACCGAAATTATTTTCCAACGACATACGTGAGTTCTGGACTTCTATTTTCTCAACTTCTTTTGAAATTTCTTCGACATCATTCGAACTCATAAAAATCATTTGAAACATTTCTTATTCGGAAAATAATTTTAAATCATTTTATTATTATATATTTCAAAATCTTAAAACCAATTTCAAAACACCGAGGTTCAATTCTCGACTTTCAAATTTAAAATCCTTCAGTTAAAATTATTTTAGATAAATCAAATTTCTTATATAGTTTTTTTTTCAAAATTACAAATCCTTTCGAAACCTCAAATTCTTATTTAAAAAGGGTATATAATCTTTATCGAAAACATTTCACTTTTATATATAGAATATAATCATACTTATCAAAGTAATAATTTCGATATATAGAACAATTTCTAAAATATAAACAAGCCCGATTTTTCAAAGGATGGTTCAAGAATGGATTTCAAAACAAAGATAGAGATTCAAATTAAAGGAACTCAAATCAAATAGAATTCTGATTCGAAGATAGGCTCGATCAAAGATGAGATAATTATATTTCAAAATAGAAGATGAATATACTTATATAAACCGCAGGCGACCTTAACCGGGTCAACCGTGACTTCAAGAACAAGATTGATGCAGAATTCCAAGAAAAATCAACATTCGATCGCAAGAGATAGCGACATCTAAACCAAAGATATAAAAATCTCCGGTGAATCAATGCCAATTGTGAAGGAGTTTCACCCCTTCACACTCATTCAAAGATTGGTGGGATCCTATTCTTATAGAGATCATTCGAAGTGGAGTTATGGGATACTCCAGAATCAAAAGAATACAAATAGGGAGAGTCAAGAATGAGTTTTTGAAACCGTAGGGAACGTTCCAAAGTTCAAAGGAATCCTAATCGAAGCAAATCCCAACCAAGATTAGAGATATATAACCTATATCGATACAAAAGAATTCCCATTCAAAATTTGGAAAGACTCGAATTCATAACATACGAAAATAGAAGCATAAATGTCTCCAGTTTGACAACTTCAGCTAAGTAAAAGATATAATAGAGTTCGCTTAAAGCAACCTAACATACAACAGATAACAAAAGGTCCATAGATTTACCACTCCTACATAAACAAAACATCAGTATTAATTCTTCCAGGTGGTACATAAAAGGGTCCAGAACACTCCCCCTCAATGTGCCCCCAACATCTGCATTTCTGGCATAGGTGCACTACACTCCCATCTTCCTTAATGAACTGCGGGTACGCAACCTTCTTTCCATACTTTCGCACAGAACAATTCTTGGCTATATGCCCAGGCCTCTTACAGTGATAGCAAATGGTTGATAGGTCGACTGATGTAGTGGGCGTAGATTTCACTTTCTTCACCTTCTGGCAGCGACTGGGAAAGTGCCCCTCACTACGGCATCTAAAACAGAAGATCTTGGATCGAAAATGCTTGCCCTCCTTCTTCTTTCCTACATTCCTTTTCCCGCACATGACTGCATAGTGTCCCTTTTCTTGACACCGATAACAAATGACATGGTCATAAGGACCCGGTTCTACTCTTTCTCTCCACAGCCTCTCTTGTTCCTCGATTGCTTCCTCCCGTTCCTTACGGGCCAGTGCTCTTCGTGCCCGACGAGCTGCTTTCTGCTCTTCTGATTTTGCCATTACAAAATAGTTTCCTATCATTCAAATATTCAATGAGTCCAAAATCAACAAGATAGAAGTTCAAAATTTAAGGGGAAATTAAATCAAAGGGAGTTTCAAAACAAAAGGGAAAGGACTCGAATGAAGATGAGATAATTAAAATTCAAAAAGAGAAGATGGATATACTCATATAAGAATATAATTTGGGAGAGGCCAGAACGAAAGTGATTCCGCAAATCAATTTACCATATATGTTAAGTTTGCCTAGAGCCAAAGCTCTGATACCAACTGTAACGTCCCGCTATTTTGGACCATTCAAATCGACAATAAATCCACACATGTCGGACTTGAATAATTCAAAATACCGAATTGTTAATTTAAATTTGGCAAAACTCAGCATATACAGTAAATAAATCAATCACAGACACAGAGTAATACAATAATACGCAGCGGAATAGATAAAATAGTAGTCCATGAAGCTACTATATAAACATCAGAGTTAGAAATAAAATACAACAGAATATCTCAAATGCAATGAAGTCTCCAGTACAACAGATGACTTCTCTGAACAAATCAACTAGAAGAGCTGAAAGCTGAGGCGATAGTTGGATCACCAAAGGAAGCTCCAAACTCCAAGGATGAGTCTCAAATGCTGTATCACTCGGTCTGACCCGAGCGTAAAGCAAAACACAAAACACTCGAGTCAGGATTAACATTCTTATGTAAATAAATCCAACTCAAGTGAAATATCAACTGAAATACAAGTAACTTAAAGGATGTTTGGGATAACCATCCTCTAAGGATCTTCAGAACTATCTACAAGGTGGGAATATACATTATAACACCGTGGTCGTTCCAAATTAATTTATACTTCAAAACCAAAATATCATTTCATTTCAAATATATCTATTTTCCAAAATGGTAGAGATAGGTTAAATAATTTATAAAGTAAAGTATTTATAGTTTCCTCAAGTCTCACAATCGATTCAAATCAACTCAAATTCTAAATTCAAATTTATTCAAAGCTCAATTCATCAATTCAATTCAGTTCTCAATAGACCATTTAAATTTCAGTATATTTCAAAGCTTTAATATTCAACATTTTCAAAGTTAAATTTAACCGTTTCATATAGCTCTTGATTTAATTTCATTATTATTTAATCAGGAATATTCACTTAATAAATTCAATGTCATTTAACTAGCCTTAAATTACATTTTTACTAAATATTTCCTTAAATTTATTTAAACAAGAAATATTCATTAAATTACTTAAATCAAACCCAAGTTATAAATCATATCTTAAATCTCAATTTCAATAAGTTTCAAATCGGTTTAATTAGATAAAATTCTTTAACGAATACAATTTCAACTAAATTCAAATTATCTTTCCAACCTTAACTTATTCAAATTATTACCAAAATCTATTTTGAAATATAAATTTTATTCTCAACATATTATATGTATTAAATACATCTTAATTAAATTAAATATCATTATTAAATCTATATATATATCATTAACCTTTATATATAAAAATTTAAAAATCAACATTTATTAAAACCATATATTTCTTTTCAAAACCATAGAATTTATTTTCAAAAATATTTATATATGGGCCAACGGTTTCTGTATATAATTTCCTATCCTATGGTCAAGTGATACAGATATTTATCATTTAAATCCGTAATTTAAATATATACGGGTTGAAAATCGCTTGGGTCTATCATTTCAACCCATAACGACTTTCTCCTATTCTAAAGACTGTTCGGGTATGTATCATTTCAACCCATAGTGAATTCTAAACTACAGGGAACTTGCAGAGTGATAACAGATAATATAATAATATAACAGGCATATATCATCAATAACAGTATAATATAAACAATAGGATATGGTGTCATATCCCACAGGTGAATAGTTACAGATAATAGCATATATATAACAATGTAAATAACTAACAACAGCATATTTCAATTGACATTTCAATTGAAATCAAATTTAATAATTAAAAGAACGTTAATCGTGAGTGATTGCTCACCTTTCGAGGCTAGAGGATAGACAACGAAATGAGATAGGCTACGAATCCAAGCACGAATTTCGAAGCAAAGCAAAATTGGCACGAATTCAACAGACAACTGATAAAGTGGAAATCAAGAATCGAAATCAGTTTTGATATAACAAAACATAATGTATATTGTATTATTATTTTTTCTTTAAAAAAAACAAAATCAACATTAGAATAAATATATATGTGATTCAACTTATTATACTTAAACAAATTAAGACTCAAAATATAAACAACTTAGATAAACTCATATATACGAAATTTTAGTTTAAAGTCTCTAAATGTTTCAGAATTAAAAATTACTGTATGTGAAAAGTTTAAGATCAAAAATAAAACAAATACACTATGTACAAATTATAGTATGAATGCAGACCTCAAGTATGTCATATAAATGTAAATCAACATACTTAAACATTTATATATACCACAATCGAACTATAAATACAAGTTAAGTATATAAATACTGTAACTCCTATAGGCTAATGTATATATAGGCATATATAAAATTAAGCTTATGCTTGTATATTTTAACTACATATTACTGCCCTACAAGCTTATATACACATACGTGTAGTTCTTATAACCGAACAAAACAACACTTAATCATATATATATATATATACGATTTTAAAAACAATATTTAAATAAACAAATACATGTGTTACATTACCATATGACATAATGTATATAGAACTGAGATGTAGACATATATTTATCTTATAGCCGAATATACTAAATATAAGGAGAACTGTTCTATAACTATATATACTAAATCTATAACAACTATTACATAAACTTACAATATCACAAACTGACATATGTATATAATATAGTACAAAAGCAACCGGCCAAGTAACCATATATCTGACCTATATATAAAAATGTTGTATATTCCAACTGGCTACATATATATTTATAACTAGTTTATTAGTAAAATATATATACTTATCTATGTACTGACCTCATAAAATTATAATGTATTAAAAATCCCTCAAGTATACCCATATAAATATAAACCCATATAACTCATATATTAACATTTCATATAGCCGACCATATATATAAACTATATATATACCTTTAAGTATCAAGACTAATATATATACATTGTTTACACACACACACATATGTAAATACATAAAGCTATAAGGCTTACAGATATAGGAAATGGAAATGAAGTAATTGCAGAGTTGCTTGCCAGGTGGGCTCGGTTATCAAGTAGGCATGGGGTTTCAGGGAGAAGGCCAAAGACTGGAAGCGGCATGCGTGGAGGCTGAGTGTAGTGGAGAGGGTGAAGTGCTGGCGGAGAGGAGAGTTCGGGTGATGGACGAAGAGATGCCAACGGTGGTCGGTTTGGTCGAACAGCTCGGGGAGGTGGTGACAAACGCGGACTGCTGGTGGAAGAAAAACAAGTGGTTGAAGGCGCTTGCTGTGTGAAGGCCGAGATGACTGGGTGGGTAGCTTCGGTGGCGAGGCTGGCACGGGAAAGCTGCTGCGCAGAGGTGTTTGGGTCACGCGGCCTATGACGTAGTGCAGGCGGTGGAACGGCGGGCTTGGGTCGAGGAGAGAAATAATGGGACGGTGGAGTATGGGTTTGTTGAAGGGAAGAGATGAGCATGAAGAAGAACAGAATAGTTCTTAGGCAATAAGAAAAGAAAAACGGTTGAGGTTAATAAAGGCTAATAAAATAATAAATAAATAAAGAGTGAACCGTTCAAATGAATACAACGTATACAAATTCATACGTTTCGATTTTTAAAAATAGTATGGAACGGCAACGGTTACCCTGGAATTAAGCTGGAAGATTAAAGCAATTGATGGTTGCTTGGATACCACGGTTGCAGTTTAAAAAGGGCAAAGAGAAATAAAAAGTCACGGATTCTGTACCGATACAATATATAGTTTGATTGTTTCCATCGTGTACCGGACCTCAAAATATAGAAATAAATATACCATTGAGATCAGCACGACAAGAGGATCAAAACGGTATACATATATTAGTGGTACGATCATCCGACCAAAAGTCGATAATCGGTACCGAAAATGCTGCTATTTCGTACGGGAAAATCCAAACGGAGCTAGAAACGTCCGAATTTCGCGAAACGAATTTCGCAGTCTGATTCATAATGCTCTGAATAAATTTTCTCCTGTTGACATATTTTGGTTTCGGAAAAAATTTTAAATTCACTGTTATTAACCGGTTTAAATTGAAATAAAATTTCACAGGATAATAAACTTCAATATTATCAAATGGAAATTTACCAGTTGCTATATTAAAATAGACGTATTCCAAATAGTAAATTTTTATTTTCAAATTTTATTGTTTAAAATTTCACAAAATTTCAATTAATTTAACAAAAAAAATCACTAAAAGTTTTGGGTCGTTACAGTTTATTTAAGTTGTAATTTAACATTTTATTTAAATGATATTGGATTGACTAAGTGAATATTTCAATATTAAATAATGGTATAGTTGAATTTGAAATATAAATGAATTTATCAAGATTGAGTTATAGTAAGTGTTCGAATATTTAAAGCTTTGAAACCTACTAAAATTGAAATGGTTTGATTTGTAGTTCAAATATATATTTTGAAATCAATATAAAATGGTCTATTGAGAAGTTGAATTAAATTGAAATTTGTGAATTGAGATTGAATTAAATAGAATTTTGGAATTTAAGATGATTTGAATTGATTTTTGAAATTTAAGAAAACTATTTTTATTACATAAAGTATTTCTAATATATAAATTATTTAATATATAAACTATTTTATTTATAACTATTTATTATATATACTATTTTCAATATCTTAGCTGTTTAAATCGAAGAGTTATGGTTTCCAAAGTGTTATGATTTTCAAAATATTATGTTTCCAAAGTGTTATGATTTCCAAAGTGTTATAATTTTAAAGTTTTATAATTTCGAAAGAGTTATCATTTTGGTAAGTGTTATGATTTTTGGAAGTTTGTATTTTATTTATAGCGAGTAATGATCTTGAATTGATATGGTTTTGAAATAGATATGATATTTTGAAATGTCCACGGTGTTATAATAAGCGTTTGGTTGTAAAAGAGACCGGGATCAGATATTGTCATACTCTCTGCCAATACCAAAAACTACTTTAACAACTGTGTACGTGGTGGAGATTCCATAATGTAGTAAGATGGTTTAGTGACGATTCTGTATGGTATTTACATAGCCCTGACTCCCGTGAGTCAGCTTGATGTGGCTAAAACAGGAGCTATACCGGGCCAAGTGGAGTCATTCCACCTATCGGACACATTTCTTCGATACCATTCTATTGCTTTTGTGATTTGATTAGGTGCACCCTTTGATTTGGGAGTGTGTCACGTGGTGGGCGGTAGTGGCTGCTATGCGTTACCACCAGTCGGGGAGTGCAAATGGTATAACTACTCTGGCATTGCCTCGAGTGCCATGTCACATGCCCTATCGCGCCTTCTACGAGTTTGCTTTGTGTTGTACCTATGGAGTGCTCCCTGATAGCCCACCTGCGGGTGGAGTTTACAGTATCTGTATAGACTACGACATTATAAAAATGTGTTAAGGGGGATATGGGTAACGCCTTAACGCTATTTTAATAGTTTACTTTACTATAGACATATTATAATAGCGTATTTTAATACATAGTAGATAGTTCCACGGATCCTTAGAGGATGGAAATCCCAAACATCCTTTAAGTTACTTGTATTTCAGTTGATATTTCACTTGAGTTAAATTTATTAATATAAGAATGTTAATCGTGGCTTGGGTGTTTTGTGTTTTGCTTTACGCTCAGGTCAGACTGAGTGTCACAGCATTTGAGACTCACCTTTGGAGTTGGAGCTTCACTTGGAGATCCATCTGTATCTATTCAGCCTTCAGCTATCCCGTTGTTTTGTTCAGACTTTTCATCTGTTTGTATTCGAGACTATATTGTATTTGAGATATTCTATTGTATTTTATTTCAAACTCTGTTGTTTTATAGTAGCTTCATGAACTACTATTTATCTATTCCGCTGCTTATTATTGTAATACTCTGTGTCTGTGATTGATTTTATTTACTGTATATGCTGAGTTTTTCCAAATATAAATTAACAATATGATATTTTGAGCAATTCAAGTCCGACATGTGAGGATGCGAATGGCACGAAATACCGGGTCGTTACACACCCCAGGCAAAAAGAAAATGCAACAAGCAATATCTTCTTCACCGTAAATTACTAAATGTCACCAGCTAGAGCAACCAGAAAAATTGGTTGCCACTTCCTCTACCATACATAAACATACCACCATAGATCAAACTCACATGACCATAGCGAAGGCCCTATGAACCAGCACTATATCGAGACAATGATGGAGGTTCACGTATATCAAGGGCGTAGGATGCTAATGCCAAAAATAACACAAGTAGTTCCAAATGTTTTGGAAATCTAGAGCTGTGTAGAGAGGCAGACGAATGAGAATGGAGGAGGGGATAAACCTAAAAATGGCAAAGGAGACCAAGATCTATCTAGGACAATGACAATTTAAGGGAAAAAAGATAGTGCCAGTCGCATAACTATACCTTTTGCTTCATGCATATGTGTAATCTCATCATTGCTGCATTCAACAAGTGTTAGAGAATCAGAGAATTTATGCAAACAGGGTGAGAAAATGATGAAAATGGTTACTAATGTGTAGCCCACAACCTATGATATGTTGAATTTTGAGATAGCATGATCAGTCCCTATTTATTTGAAGCCAAGACTTAGTAACATAGTATACATAGCTCAAACCAACACCACTAGCATTCTACATAAATATTTCTTTTTAATTAGATAATAATATTTAACAAGTTAACATACATAAAATAAATCATACAAGCTCATTTAGGATACTAAAATCCCCTATTAATAGTATTATGTTGTTTTGGTATATATAATTAAATAGTAAAGGATTTCTTTTTCACGATGATCAATCAATTGTATCGACTTGTTTGGTACAATTAAGTCTGAACTTCGTCAATAAAATAGATACACTATAATAGTAAGACCATATGCGATTATTCTAATATGGTGTAGAGAATTTAAAACTTTGGCAATAAATTAATAATACACATGATTATAACCATAATTCTGTATATGACAGCATTAAGATGGTTTAGTGCAAGGTAAGAGATCTTATTTTTGGTGTCGGTTTTGGTCTTATTATAATTTATGAATTTTGATCCAATTCATAAATTTCTGTCATTTCAATTCAAGTTTTGGTTTTAGATTTCATTATTTATTTTTCTAGCAGTAACATATTTTGGTAATTTAATTGCAACAAGATGTGTAATTTATCTTTAAATGAAAAATAATGTAAATGAATAATATTGATTAGTACTAATTATTTATAACACAAACAAATATTTGTTTATTACTTCATATTTAACTTTTCAGTCACACTACACGTATATTTTTTGATTTTACATATTGTCAAAGTTGACGTTTTATGACTTGAATATTAAGTTATCTTAAACTCAAATTAGTATTTTCTATAAAACTTAAATTTCAATAGTTGTTTTACCAAACTGGAGTTTCTATTCAGTTTCGTTTCATTCTTTACTGGGACTAGAATGGAACGACCAGAATCTCAACGTTTCAAACCACAAACCTTGGTTTTGAGAACCTAAGCCATCAACACCATTAACAAATAAAAAATATATGACTAAAACAATAACTAAAGTATAAGATTATTCGAATACGGTGTATGGAATCTAACCCATTAAGAATCCTAAATAATTATTTTGATAGAATCTCATATAGAACAATATTCCCTGATATCCTTTTGCGAATGCACATATTTAAAACAAGTTCCTCAAAGTATAATAGAGAAAGGAAGTCAAATATAGCATTGCTTTACTTAATAATTGCGGTACATTGATGCATAGTGGTGATTAAGATTGTAAACCATACCACACCATGTGTAAGTAAGCTCAAAAGCAATTCCATATCCTCATATTATATTACATTTGCTATCTTACTTGTATGAGTTTAGTTTCATTACCTTTATATAAACAAGGATATAAAGAAATTCCAAATCCTTATTTTCCTACGAACCTTTAGTACATTTAGTACATTTACATTAGGATACACCTTTAGCTTGGTATCAATTTTCCTGCCAAACTTTTTCTCCTATTAACTCAATCTTATTGCCAAGAGGTGAACTCAAATGTGGATCTCAATACGATGAATAAATTTTTATTTGACAATTCCTCTAGAAATGGAAAATGGAAATGATCAAATCCTATAGAAACCCATGAGTTAACAAGGAAACATACATATTGTACTTATGGTGACGGAAATCACATGTAATCTAACTTCCATATTTACATGTCGGTGGTTACTATTCATGAGCTCTATAAAGTAAACACAAATTTTTCAATATAATGAACGGGTGATTTTTGCAAGCATGATAATTTAAATATTATATTAAAATAATTACTTACTTTGAATTAATTATGAACCCCTTATTTCCATTATGGCCTACCTAGGCTAAATCAATAAAAATGGGCCTCTAATCAACTTCATCATTTACAGGCATACACATATATGTGGGATTAGGGGAATCTAGAACTTAAGCTTACTTTCAAGAATATAAAGCATCTAAAATACTATCGTCCTAAAGCATTAGTTTATTTTACTCTCTATCAGATAAGGCGATATACAAAATTACAAAATCGATGGATGAAATAAATTACAAATTCGAATTGGAACAAAAGTTTACATCAAACATAATCATTGAAACAATTTATGTAAATAAGACATAATTATTGGCTTAAACTGAATAAACCTTAAATCATAGTAAAGAAGCTTAGGTGCACTTCAAAGCATATCCAGTGGGGTTTAATATTAAAGTATAGTTAAAAATAGGTTAAGGTGATACATGTGTGAAAAAGTTATAAAAATATAATAGTGAATTTTCCCATGAAATTCACAACCAATGGGCAAAAAAAGTAATTAGACTACCAACTCAAATCTAAAAAACAAGAATGACATTTAAATTAAGTCAATGATATTGTTAGTTAATGCATCCAAACAAACTTTAAAAGCAAAATAAATGTTCGCAGGTATTTCAAATATAGCCAAATAAAACTAGTAAAATCTAATTATACATGACCAGATAAAAGTTATAACAAAAAATGGGAATGGGTGCTAGGACATACTCAACCAATAGGTATCTCATTAGAATTTAATGAAGAAATATATAAAAGGGAACACAACTAATACGTGAAACTACTTTAGTGATGCTATTTTAAAATGGAGGAGACGAATAAGTACAAAAAAGTAATTGATGCTTGTTTTCATATTAAAGTAACAAAAAGAAAGCATGCCAAAAATTAGCTATGCCATTATCGTTAATAATATTATTTTTTTGAAATTGGGTACTTAAATGGTAATACGTATTAGTACTACAAGTCTTAGGTAGTATACAACATACTACATGTCAGTATATGTTCGAATCATGTTATGCAAGTTTTAAACCTGTGACATCTCGCATCAAAATCGAAGCGCCTAACTATTGGGATAGTGGTGCAGGTCTAACCCCAAAACTAAATATTTCCTATAGACATGAAGTAAATTCTTGAAAAAATAAATTTACTTACCTTAATCGAGCAACAATGGGTAAGGCATGGAATTTTAGAAGAATATTCAATGGTTATAATGAAGGTGTTTGACCTTGGATTTGAGGAAGATAGAGAACTCGGTGGGAAAATCAATGGTAATGGACAAAGTAGCGATAGTGGGAAGTGGTGGGCAAGTTCTCATGGTTGGTCCTCAAGGCAGGTTATTTCTTCCAGATATGAGGAGGGCTAAAAATTCGGATGTAGGAGGAAGATTGGTTGAATTTGATCAGATTTATTGGTGTAGTTTTGAATGGTACTGGGAGAAGGAAAGGGGATATTTTGGACCAAAGAAGAAACATTAAAGCTGTAAAATTTTATAGATCGCATAGGAGATAAAAGAGTGTAACCTATTCAATGTTTTTTGGACTATAAACAAATTTATTTTGGCTCCTACAGTAGGAAAACCCCATTAACTGTCGGTTTGATTACTATTAATTAATAGAGTTGTTACTTTCATTTACCTTTTTATTCTCTTTCCATTTTTAAAAGAAAACAATGGCGAGAACAAAATATTCATCCTAATCTTTACAACCAAATCCAAACTTTGCTGAGAAGCTGATGGAAAGGTAATTTCTTAACATAATTTAACATGTTATTTTAACTTCGGTAAAAATTAAGGTTTAAATTACAATGCTAAATGTTTTCTCAAGTAAGAATTAACCTTATCTCTTTCTCATTTGCAATTACATCTGGATATAAGTTTGAATTCTTCATTATTTGATTAATAATTTTGGATTAAAGGTCAATGATGATTAAAGGAAAATGTTGGTTAATGAAAAGGGGCAATTAAGTCAATTTGATTGTAATTTTATGAGAGAGCTAGTTTGATTAGTACCCTTAGTAGTAGAAAAAATTATATAAGGAAAATGACTCACTCATATCCAAAACTGGAGTGTCAATAACAGTACCCTTAAATAATCACAATGATAATTATGTTGGAAATATAAATGTTAGATTGTATTACTCATGATAGAGTTAGAGGTATGCCCTACTAGGGATAATTGTGTAATTTGTAACATACATCTAATTCGATAATCACCATTGTTCAAAATAAAAGGTGTTTTCTTTCAATTATATAACTGTTATATTTTAATATATTCAATATATTAAATAGAAAACCCTTAAATGATATTTTATTGGATAGTATTTACAATGTGTCATAATCATTAGAAATTTATCACATTAATCTGACATGTTATTTTCAATATTCCTAGTCGAGATAATTCAAGACGGGATATCAATACATCCTTTGAGAGTAGAGTGCATAATGCTCTCCAAATGATGGGATATTGATTCAATAAAAAAATACTCTCCTTGGTTATATGAGATTGTCATCACGATCAACTGTAGTCAACTTAAAGTCAAAAGTCTTTAAACAGAGCGGTATGGTTAATAATAATTGTCATTATTGAACCAAAGACTTATTTTTAGCAAGGCTAGCTAGCTTTTAAGTAGGCTATCCACTTTTATTAATGAAATTTAAACAGGGGTTCAGCACATGTGCCAGAATAGCTAAAGACAACCAAAAAAGCACAGGAGATAGGCAATATACCAATACTACTAGCAAGATAAATACTAGTCTCCCTCAGAAGAAGAGGTTCCATCGTCATCATCCAAAGAATCGAGCGCTATAATATGAAAATAACCCTCGAACATTGCCACTAAGGAAGGAACATAGACATCAGAATTGGTGCAGTAAAAATATTTTCTATCCCAATAGTCATCCGCCAAAACGGTCCTATTCCTTTCACCAAGCTCACCGAGAACAAAATGTATAAAGTCTGCATCCACCACCTAATAATAGAGACGTCTCCTCTCACTATCTTCACCCACATACTTATAAAAGGTTACATATTTCAGATTGTATCTCACATCAAAATCTTCATGAGTCCAAGCTTGTTCACTCGCATTCCAAAAAATGGCATCAAAGGAAGAAGAATCAAGAACCAGTGATTTGCAAATGTCAATATTACAGCAAGACGAACATATATATTAGATGAGGAAATATTCATAGTAGAGTCAGGTTGGGGAGGAGCGCCAACGACATCCCGCACCACTGGACTAGGGGCACGTCAAGGCTTCGAGACCCATTTTTTGATAGGGGGCGAGAAAGTGGAACTTTCTCATGAACAGTAAGCGGGGCAACAACCGATGGAAGAGAAATAATAGGATTACCATGCTTACAAAATTCCACTGTGTGAACAAAAGATTTACAGGAAATGCATTTATCCGAAACCCAACTGTAATGAACAATAACATCTGCAAAGTGACCTACTATAGTTTGAACTCTAATCTTGTTCGGTAGCGGCTTAACTGGAGTAACTTCAATCAATGCTTTAGCATAAATGGGCCTTTCCCTTGCAACGATATTAGCATCAAAACACTTTAGCTTGCCAACAATACGAGCTAACAATTCCAATCCGAGTAAAAGTTGCAAAACAGAAGGAATACGTGAGAAATGAGCCCAAACTGCGATAGATAATACTTGTTCCGTAGCACTATCGACTGTTGGACTCCATGTAGTTACAATAAAAGGCTTGCTTCCAATGAATGTAGGATCCGCTTCAAGGACTCGAAGTCTTTCCTCAGGCCAAAAGAACTTGAAGTAGAACATAGAGTTGTCAAAATGAACTTGTAGACCACCTCTAAGCTTACAAACGTTGTGACGGTGTTCTCTAACAACATAATATGGAGAGTTGGAATCAAGGAAGAAACCAACCAAGTAATCAGACTAATAATCAACCCCCACTTGAATCACCTTAGCCAGAGGCACCATGACCCCATAAGTTTCCATGGTTTCAAAAGATTGAAGCTCATACGTACCAACATTTCTTGGTAAGGAACAAAGAGGACCACTTGGTTCCCTTTATAGGTGCAACATTTAGTGGAGTAGGTGATTACAAATTCATAGCAGTAGCTATATCAGAATAACCTGGCTATGTAATTTCATAAGCGCCATGCATGCACAATGAATTAAGCTGAGGACCTATCATTGCTTCATTGTCAACAACAACTTCCACATCTCCCAAATCCAACTTCACAACTTAGGATTCTCAATGCCCAAGGCAGTTGAAGTATCCACCCAAGAAACATCAGGTTGAGCTGCACCGGCTGCCAAAAATGTTGAAATCAGATTAGCAGCACTTGACAGCGGCAAACTACAACTGGTAGTTACAATAGGCATGAATGAGTCTATTTCAGAAATCAATGATGACAAAGCTTTTTCCAGTGAGGGACCAATTGAAACAGCAGGGAAAATATCAGTGACGGAAGGAGAAAGATGTAGGGATACTGCTGAGGTAGTAACGAGTCCCACCTGGGCCAAAAGATAAAACAGATTGGGGTTGGTTAATGCAAATGATTCCCTAGATTTGGTCAACGAACGAGGCTCAGAAAAATTAAGAACGGAGGCAGGTGGTCTCTTCGGCCTAGACCTGGTTGGGACGAGGGTAGAAGGGTGGATGGAAGGAGGGGAGAAGGAAATGAGGCGGAAGAAGAGGCTAGATCAGGAAGAAAAGAGGCGGCTAGAACGATGCCATTAATTTTGGAGTTAGATTTTTTGACAATCAAGCATTAATTTAATTTAATTTAATTTGAACCAAAGACTTTTGTTTGGACTATTCAAATTGAATGTGGACGATGCTAGAATTTTGACCAAATCCAAATTGCATAAATCCTACTATGATAGATATAGTGTTGACGAACAGAATTGGTATAAATAATCATTATTATCAGGTACCTTTTATAATGAATAAAATTGGAATTACCGAAAATCATGTGTAGATGATAAATTCAACTGAAATGTTACACTACTGGCTCAGGTGAGATGTTGATGTTAATATTCAAATTGTTTGATATTAATCGTTGATTGAATTTACACTTTTGAGTCGCACAACCAAAATACTGAACACCCCAAATAAACCACATGATTTTAATAATTTATAGTCGCTGCAAATTATTTAAATTATTAAACATTTATGAAATATTAATTATTATTTTATTTGATTGGTTTGAATACCATTAGTATTTACTAATTGGTCTAAATAAAAGCTATAAACTCCCGTATCGATATACGATGTCGGTAAATTATTTAAATTGGATTTATATAGAATAAATACTAAGTGTGCTTTAAACAAATTAAATTAATTAATAATTTGTGAAATTTTAATCTATTTATTTGATTTTATTGAATACCGTAAGTATTTAAAGAAGTGCATATATAAATGTTATAAATGCATGTATCGTTTATTCCTACCATAGATAAGTGATATACGATATCGATAGAATGTTTAAAAACGATTTACATAAATTAAATGCTAAGTGATTTTGGAAATTTTTGAGGGTCATGTGGCACATATTATGGCCAATCATAGATAATAAAGAAAGGGGGAGGATTTGATAATACTTAATTGGGATTAAATTAAAAAAAAAATTGAAAGGAGGGAACTGAATGGTTTTAATATTTTCTTTAAAGCGCATTCTTTCTGATTCATTTCATAATACATTATAGAGAATGCAAGTTTACTCCTCTTCTCTTCCATCCCAGCCAAAAAAAAGCAGCTTCCAAAGCCTAAAGAATTTTCAAGATCAAATAAAATAAAAAATAGAAGGTGGTTCTCATCTCATAATTCTTGCAAAATCTGGAGATCGATTCAACCAGGTCTAGGAGGATTGATTCATCGTTTCAAGGTATGATTTTTGGCAACATTCGTAGATAATTGTCTATTTTAATTTATTTATGTTATTCATGTGTTTGGACCTATATAATACATTTAATGTTTATGGTTTATCTTATAACAGGTAATTCAAAACATTTCATCTCTATATCTTTTGAAAATATGTTAATTATGTTGATTTAATTTAGATCTGGTTTTGGTCTTTATCTCATCTCAAAATATGTTCGTTATTATTGATATGATTTGGTCTCTCTTTTTCTTTGTTAATTCGTTGATCTCTTTTGTGTTGTTAAGATTTGTATGTTCTTTTCACGAACTTACATATGCCTAACTTGTCTCAAAATTTTGTTGATAAAAACTAAATTTAATTAAGATCTATTTTAGAGTTTTATAATATTAATATACTTAAATGTAAATATGTTACTCATTTTAATTAATTGGCTTTCAGAGATAATAAATTCCTTTTGTTAAATGGTTGATATAAATATTAGGGTTTTTATCATTGTTTAAAATAAATTTTCTTTTAATCCAAAATTTGTAAATTGACTTTTGTGTAAGTTCAAAATCCTTAATTTCTTTTAAAATTTAAAGTTTTGTGCATTTCCGTTCTAAACTGGAAGTTCAATTTAAATGTTATCTTTATATATATATATATATATATACATATATTGTAACCAATGTTTTAGATTTACAACGATTATTTCTACATAAATATTTCTAAATTATATATATATATATAAGATGTTTTCTTTCTATTGTATACTTGATAAAAGATGTTTTATTTTATAATTCTATTTATACTAATATATATACTTAATTATATATAATAAGTATTTAACATATTCATGTATATCTATATATTAATTATTTTTATGAACCTACAAAATTACTATTTTCGACATCACAGGAAAAAATTTTATCTATTTTATTTTAAATGACATAAACAATTATATATTATTATTATATATACATTTTGTTAATATTATTATTTATGTTCATATATAAGTATTTATATATTTATACAAAATTATATGTAAATAAAATTTTAATATATATATATATTGAAATATTTTATTATAAAAGCAAGAATATATATACACACACACATTTGGATAATATATTAGCTTATTTTATAAGCTAACATGTCCGTTGCGATGTAAATTCCAGCATTTATATATGGATATGTTATACCTTACATAGATTGATATGTTACCTATGCGCACACTTATATATGTGTATATGATACACATATGTATTTAATATAACATAAAATTAAATAATTCAATATCATTTTATAAATTTAAATAAAACAAAAGATTTTGTTTAATAAAATTTAGAAATGTTCTAAATAAATTAGACTCCATAGGTCCAATAAAGATCTAACAAGGTAAAAAAAATGAAATTCACCCATAACCTCCAATACGGGCTGACCCAATTCCAATAATGGAATCGAAGCTCAATAGCCTATACGGTCTAATTAGTCATATAAGGGTTAACTAATTAAGTCCACGGCTCATATAGTAGGGTGTCTAGAAAGGTAGCGCTTAGGACTAAGTTTGGTTGATTAGGTACTTTGTCCTACCTAACTACCGGCCCGACCCGAACAAATATGTGAGCCCAAAAGGTTGCTCCTAATAGAATAGGCTCAATATGAGTTTTATTTGAAAATTAAAAATATAAGATTTCAAATTATTAAAATAAGACATTAAATATTATAAAAGTTATTATACAACATTTTTTTCAAAATGTTTGAAAAATATTATAAAATTAATTTCAAAATTTTTAAAGTTTATTAATTAGATTAATAAAATAAATTAGTTAAACAAGTTAATTAATTAATAAAATTATATATGCATGTATTATATATTATGATATATGTTAAGATATTTTAAAAATGTTTAAGATATTACAAGTATACATGTATGTATATATGATGATTTTTCAAGTTAATATAATTTAATTAAAATAGTTTAATTAAATAAATTAATTAAAAGGTTAATAAACAATATACTTATATATGTATATGTGTTATACTATAATGGATACTGTATGTAATAAATATTTAATATAAATGTTGTATTAAAGTACATATGATTAATTAAAAATGTTCTTTAGTTAAAAATTAATTAAATAATATTTAATTAATATAATAGTATACATAAGATTATTATATAGGTAATACGAAATATAAAAGTTATATAATAATAAAACTTATATAATATGAATGTATAAACTAAAGGTGGAACATCAAAAAATCCAAACAAACTTAAGGAATAAATAAATATGTAAATGTACATGCACTGTGACTTCGAATGTGCCCGACACTTGAATCATGAGGGTATTTTATGAGAAATACATTATTCCATAAGTCGATATCACTTGATATAATATACTGAAGATTAAGGATCATTAATATAATATTGTCATGTACCATATATATTACTAAATTACTTGCATACTTTTTAGTTGTTGAGCAAATTCAAGCTAGGGCTGTTATGTGTAGTATTATTAATATATTGAATAGACGAGGTAAGATAACTATAAGTATCTATTGAGCAAACTCAAGGTACATATATTATACTTAGGTCATCCCGATATGGTAGGTACAAATGAATGATCTCTTTAGTTTTATTGAGCAAACTCAAGGTCAAAATGAGATTACGACAAGGAACCATGGGTTAGGAGTTGTATGTGATACAACCAATATGGAGTTATCCATTATTTGTGGGGCTACGATTTGTTGAGCAAACTCAATGTCAAAATCACAAGACAAACGAGTCCTTGCACACACTAGGGAAGTCGAAAGACTTCTATGTTTCATCTTAGGGTTTGGAGAAATATAAAAAGATTAGTGGGGGCCTTATTAGAAAAATAAATGATAACATTCAACATTTACAATATTGTTAAAACATATGCTAAAAATGTTATAATTATCTACATTAATAAATTTGTACATTTAAAATGATTAATAACACATTTATCGATTAAGATATACAAATAAACTAAATTGAAAATTGAAAAATAGAAATATAAACTATGCTTACTAATAAATGGTTATTGCATGTTAACGTTCCAACACCCATGCAAGCACCTGATTTTACAACTACTTAATGCATTCGTAATTTGCTTTCTAACATGTTTATTTGGTCAAGACCATGTATTGCATTCTATGAGTACCGAACTCAAACACGAAACAAGATATGGATATTTAATCCATTCACTATCACATATAAGTGGCATATACTGAATGGTCGCAGTTCATAATGTATGATTCTTCGATGAGATTAATTTATTCGAAGGAAACAAATTAACCATACTATGATATTGAGTCTTCAATTTGATTGATTGCAAATAATATCATATTTTGTTTAAATGTAAAACTAGACCAAAACTACAAGATAGATCTAAGAACTCGATTATTGAAATGTCAATATAATCAGTTTAGCAAAGTGCAACATATATGATGTCCTTAAATGTTAAGGATGATTGAGTGCACTTTATAAGAGTTCGTTATGATATTGTAGTAAGAGTATTCTTTTGAATGATTCGACCATTTAGAAAAAAAATGAATGTACAAGAGTAGATGTGATTTAAGGTACGGTTGAGATGAAAAGGGTGAGCAATCACTTCTACTTCATAAAGAAACATCAGAAATGGGAATTGTAATAGTAATAATAATTGATACTTGACATAGTAATAAGAAATACGATTTCTATTCTGAAATATATTTTCACAAAGAAAATTGTTCTCTATGACATTTATTTCTTTATGTTCAAGATATTTGATCAAAGAACTCTCCGCTGTAAACTAGTTGTATATGAAATAGATAATATATATTAATTGAATAATGAACCTCCAAATTCCGTACACTGTTATAATAATGACTAAAATAGTGGGAGTGTGTCATATAACACTTATTGATTGCATCAAGTTACGATTTTTTTTGTAAAACATACAGAATATTGTTTATTAAATAATGACTATTTTTCGATGTCGATCAAAAAATGGACATAATTATATTTCGATGTGAAAATTATGAATATTCGTAATGAAATAAAACTACAAGATGGTATTTATTTTTCATAACAAAAGTGATGTATTGGAAAATACAGACATATCTAAAATTATTTACAATTATTTTTGAATTATAGACTAAGCCATAGTTTTGACAAATAATTTGTATTATATGACTATAATCATATGATACTGGTTAATTATATCTCAACAATTAAGGGCTGTACACTCATTTAGTGGGAGCATTATAAGAGTTGATGAACTCTTCGGACTGATATATATAGATATATGCAATCGTAAGTCTATTAATATCAAAACAGTTCCACATACTTCTTCATATTCACTGATGAGTTGTCATATACATGGACACATGTATTTGATAAACATATATAAGTTTATGATAAGCTCATTGAATATAAAACGGAAGTAAATGATATAATATGCAATAAAAATGATTCAATTTGATCAAATAGGTGAGTAAAATGAAAAGAGTTCTGTATGTACCTCATATGGATAAAGATTCGGCATCAAAAGTCCACTCCTCCCTATGATGTATTATGATGCAACGATAAGGGGTGATCGAAATTTGTTGTATGAAGTACAATTAATTGTGAGTGAAGTTGAGTTAACTTCTTTCTATAAGGTCGTGTACTTAAGAGTAGCACACAAGGTAAAAATTAATTTCATCTAAATAATTGTTTACAAAATCATACAAGATAAGGGTTTATAAGAAACCACAATATATCTTAGGCCAAGGAGTTGGCAGGCTGTGCAAGTCGAAAAATTGCTCGTAATAATCATATGTGAGGATCTTTTATAAATCGCCCCAAAAGAGGTTTCGGAACGTCATCGGATGACCAATTTATGTTTTGAACATAAGTTTTGTAGACTAAAAACCAAATCAGTTTTATATATAAAGCAATTTATAAAGTGTTAATGAATACATATTCCCTTACCAAGAAAACAATTGTCGTTTGAAGAAGTACTAACTTCATATTAAAGGAATTTTTTATTATTGGTAGTAAAATGGTATTGGGTATGATCCAAAGATAAAACTGATTACAATGGATGAAATGAAATTGACAGAACCTAAACGAACACAATACAATAGAACGTCTATAGAGTATTCTTGTAAATTAAAGAGAAACTGTGAAATTCTTGTTAATGTCAAGAATAAATCATCCTCATTATTTAACTAAACCATTAAGAGTTCGACTCTATGATATGGTACGATGCGCAGATCCAAAATAGATTCAAGTACATTATCAAAATGTTATTTTGATAGTTGCACCCAAAGGGATATGATCCATTAGCCGCAAAGGTGTCTTTAAGAGAAAGACAAAAGCGGTTAGAATATAGTAAGCCGCGTTGTTAAGAATAATACCATGAATTTCAATTATTAAAATTAGTGTAATAGATTCGTTATTTAACATGCTCAGGTTAATATAGATTTACTCACAAAATTATTGCTTGGTATGACTTTGTGTTTGGTACATATGGGCTAAAATGAAAAAAATCTAAATAATGATTTAGAATAGATTGTTTGCACAAAACAACCTAATTGTCTCAAAGTCAGTGGGAGCAATATTGAGTTTGTAGGTGTTTGGATATGATCCAAGAAATAATACAAACGTATAGTTTTATATGCATCAGAATTGAATAAGTATTTTGACAGAGATATCAACTAGTTTGATTTTCAGTTAAAATGCAGAGAAAGCATGTTTCCATAAGAAAAAACCACTAAAATGTATACAAATATTTCTAAACTATAAGTAAACAACACATTTTTTATTTTTAATGATGTATTTGTGTTAAAATCAACCTTAGTTGTTTTAATACTCGACGTAGGATTTGTAAATAATGTCTTTTATAGTAAGTAGAAAAGATATTGGGAATGTCCTAAATCGATATGCAAGGACACCTTATTAAATGTTTAATACGGAACATGTATGATGGATTCCTTATGCATTGGTAATAGGAATTATCATACATGTTATATTGTCTACAATATCGTGATTTGTTTATGTATTTGATACATGAAACAAATATCAAACCTAAATTAATATCAGTAAATAGTTATTTGAAGTGTTCTCATGTATTTATGAAATACCAGAGAATTATCTACAGAAAGAATAAACTCCTTATGAAGGATTGTTCAGACTCAAACTTTCATAAGTGATATTGACTATGATATGTCAATAATAAATTCAAGTTAAGAACCTTTAAGTTAAAAATGTTACAAATGAAAGGCAATAGCTGATTCAATGAAAAATGCTAATTATATCGCCTTGAATAGCGCCGCAATAGAACAATGCATATAAGTATAAATGCATAAATTCATAACTGAGCGAAGAATAATTCCAAATGTTGAGAACTACATTACATTGTTATATGATAAAAATGATATAATATAGTCCATAAAATAACTTAGAGCTTACTGAAAGTCGAAAGACATACTTTGATTTGTTTCATATGATAAAGGTAGTTTATTAGCATCAAGGAGAGGTTATTGATAGAGCAGATAATTAAACACAATAGCATACCCATTCATCGAGAGACAGACCAAATTGGTTTTGAGGAAATCGATTGGAGAAGTCGGAATAAGATTCCATAATTGGTCCTAAGTGCAACTGGGAGATTGATAAAGTTAGGGTTATGCTCTAGGAGCAATTATGTAATTTGTTACATATATCTAACTCGATAACCGATCTTGTTCAAAATAGAAGGTATTTTCTTTCTACTGTAAACTTGATATAATGTGTTATATGAATTAATTAATTTAATAAAAAGTATATTTAATAGAAAATCCATAAAATGGTTTGTTTTTTGATACTAGTTACACATTTTTATAACCGTGAGTAATTTATAATATACCATTTTAAATGTTACCATTCAAGAGTGTATCGAGACCGGATATCGATGTATCCGTTGAGACTATGATACGTAATGCTTTCCAAATGTTAGGTAGTGTACTACTCATGATGTAACAACCCACACCGTAGTGGGCCTGAATTTCTGCTAAATCGAAAACCCAAGCCCACCAAAGTACAGATCTTTGGTTTGATATCCTGCAAATAAAATAAAAGAATGTATATCAGAGAACTAACAATAAGTAACGATGGAATAAGAAAGTATAATAATTCACATAGCTATTGACCAAGATGTGACACTTCCAAAGCCGAGTGTCATTGTCAGCACTGAACATGCCTAGCACAGTACATGTCCTTCAAGGAATCTTGTGGGTTATAATAAGGAGGGGGTTAGAACATTGTTCTGGTGACTGTAAATTTATACGTTTGTACATAACACTATTCTATCACTTGTTATGTCACATATTATTTAATATGTCGTCTTGAATCCACGTCCTCGTACAATACGTCCCATCTACTCCTTGTAGATTATAGCTACATACTTATATAAACATAAGTACCACGGTCTCCTATTGGACCTAGATACTATATCCTCGCTGGTATCTCTCTATCAGCACCCCATCAGGATCCATCGCCCCATGATCTCATTGCTATGCATATTGAAGGACCCTCATTGTGCCTAATGACGGTTTTTCAAATATTTCGTCGTACTCTATCTCAATTTGGGGATTTACTGCCTTGTCTGCTTCCTATTATGGACTTGGGGTCCACGGACCACCTCAACCATCTTGAAAGAACTCTGTTTGGGTTAACTAGCCTTGTCCTAATAAACAAACTACTATGGCGGTGCATTACCCAACTTCATCTACCCTGGTAGGCAACGAAGACCAGTTAGCTGTAACCCTATCTTTCTCGTCAACCGCTAAGGACTGATGATGTATCGCCTTATGATAGCCCTACTCCTGATTTGTTTCCAACACAATGCTGCAAAGTGGCCGATCATGCTCACCATCCCATTTAGATTGCCTAAGGCAACCAAGGCAATACCCCCTTCTAGTTTATATTTGAAGCAGACTACTCTATCTATTTAGGGGTATTCCTTTCTCTATATGCAATTGTATACTCTCCATGAGTCTTATGGTTGGATATGTCCTAGATCAGTAAAATGTTACACAACTACGGTAGCCCTTTATGGTGGGCAGACTTCTATTGTGTAACACTACTGACCTCACATTCTAACCCATACTAATGACTAAAGTCATTCTTATCTATTTAAGTTATTTACATACTTATTTAATTTACACCCATCATAAATGCATACTTGAGGCTACGTATATGTAACTTGTCAATATATCTATTCATTCACTCTTGTTTAATTACTATGTGTCTATCGTTCATTGTTGACTATATTTCTTCACTTTTCTATGCGTTTACATCTTACTTAATTTAAGATCATTTACTATTTCCTTTTAAATATCTTTTTCCATTTACTATCATTTGTTATCCATCTATTGATCGACTTAAGTATCATTAGTGTCAATGAATCTTACATAGTTTTATTTTTCAATTACTTTTGTCCAATTGTGTATTTTGAGTTCCCTTTTCAACTAATGTTCTTATTCCTATTTACTTCACTTTTTACTCTATTTAAGGGTCTTACATTTTAATGAATTGGAACTACTTTCCCCTTCAAAAGGAATTATTAACGCTATAATTGTTGACACCAAAAATGGGCATCAACACCCAATAGAATCTAGTAGAGATTAAATGATGAATGAAACTAAAACAGAGCAGAAATTATAAATGAACACGTAGAATTTTTGTAGTGGTTCGGCAATCTTAACCTACGTCCACTTTATATTTTTATTGATTTTGCACTTGATTATGATTACAAGAATGTGTTGATCAGCTGAGATCCATTAGTACAAGAATAAAGAATAAAATGGGAAGAGCCTTTGCAGCCAAAAAAAGGATCCCTTTTCTGACGCCATGTCTGCTGTATTTATAGGGGCAGACATGCACGAACTGGGCTGAAACTTCGGCAGATGGTTTAAGAGACCAATATGAGACCACCAAAAAATTTCTAGGCCCATCAGGGCCCACAATAGAGATCGGTACTGATCCCTATTATTATGCCCAAATGGGTTACGATTCCTATGAGGGGTGGCCCATGATGTTAGCTACTTTCTTTACAAATTTCATGCAATTCCAACATATGGTTTGTGAGATATCGCATTTTCCGTGAAGTAATGTTGCTTGAATTCTGTTTTCTGCCGATCCCTCTAGTGGGATAGATATCGATCCCTCCAATCTCCTCCAAATGACATGCGATCCTTAGGGAGCTTCTACATGTTATATTATATATAGCCTTCAAGTTTCATGCCAATTGGATTAGTAGAACTCGAGTTATTGACCGATCTTTGCTGCAATATGGTGCTAAGGTTGATTATAGTCGATCCCTATGGAGGGATAGGTAAGATCCCTCTAACTTCTCCAACTGCCATGCGATACCTAGGGTAGACTCCTTAGGGTCCCCTCTTCTTTTTTCCAAAGTTTCACTTCAATCCGCCTTACGGTTGTTGAGTTATGGAGTGATCATCGTTGAGTTGTGCTGCTGAGTTGAATATGCTCTTATCCCTCTTCTTTTGCCCATAACTCTAGCATACAAACTCCGATCGACTTCAAATTTGAAACATAGCCTCATGAAGCCTTCCTTATCACTTCATACTAATTGCACCTTGATTGGGACAAAAATTAGGGATCCGATCCGAATCTGCTTGACCATCGTCCATAGTATCATTTATAGCCGATCTCCGAGCTTGGTAACCATTTCTCCGGGCTTCCCGCTTGATGATCATGATGCCCATTGGGTTAGATCCACCTATGTACTGCCTTTCCTAAAGGCGAGTTAACACTTTGCCCCCCCCAGAACATGTATTGCGATAGGAAGGTGTGTTTTGAATTGCCATAAATCCAAAATCTGAAATCCATAATCCATTGATAGTCGTATTTTCTAATCCATTGCTAATCCAAATCCATGATCTCTCCGGATCATTAGTGAAATCAATGACCATTCCGAGTCAATATCCCATTCCAAATCCACGATCTCTCTGGGTTATTTTATCTAAACCCTCGACCTCACTAAGCCTTTAGCAAACGATGTAAGTTCTGGAGTAGAATCTGTCGCTAATCGTCTGCACTCGGTTCCATTGAGCTGATTAGTTGAGTTAGTATGCCTTGGTTATCTGATCCAATTCTTTCTCTGATTTCGCTATATGAGAATCCAATTTCTATCGATTTCAAGAAATTGAATTTTCAAGATGTACACGTGCATGTTTAGGTAAACGTTTTTATTGTTGGCTCCCAGATGCATCCATATGCTCACGAGTCGTTGCCAATTTGGTGGGATGCAATTCAATCATTTGCAATTTTTTGTCCACTGATCTTTCTTGCTCCAAATCTTTGTGGATACAGGATGAAGGGATTAGAGAAGTTGATGTTAAAGAGATCACTGATAACTATCGATTATGGGTTTGAAGCATATGGGTCGGTCTTTAGGTTGAATGTGGATTGTTGCATTTGATCTCCTAGGAGATGAAATGAGGGGCAATTTTGATCAATTGCAGGCATGGTTGGGCTTGGTTATTGATGGCAAGAGGAATGGTATTCCTTCAAAAATGATTTTGAGTGTAGGACTTCTCTCAATATTCGTTTGATTTTGTCATGGGCAATTCACCGAAGCAGGGAAACGAATAAACCCTTCCTGTACATGATTCCTTCTCGGATGTTGTAGCGTGAAACTTTGCAGAGGATCTGTCATTTTTCATTCCTCCATTTGGGAAGGATTACCCACTATAGATAGTCTTTCATAGGGGTCATCCATGACTAATTGTCTAGGTCCATCTCCAAGATCTGGTTGACCTCGATCTGGTCGATCATCGGAGCATTTAGTACTTCAACTAGGACCGAGCGCATTTGTTGTGTACCTAGGAATTGGCCAGCATGGCCAGTGAGTTGGCTTTCTTATTTTGTTCTTTGGGTATGTGTGTAAATGTGTAATACTAGAAGTCTACCAGTTGCTCTTGGACCTGGGCGAGATAAGGAACAAGTTGCTGCCCCCTAGCATGATAATCTCCCCTAACTTGGCATACCAATAACCGAGAATCACAAAAGAATTATAAGTTTTCACTCCCAGTTCTCTGGCAAGTTTAAGCCTAGTAATTAGAGCTTCATATTTGGCTTTGTTATTTGTTGTAGAGAAGTCGAGTTTAGGGCATAGCAGATCGATCGTTCCTTTGGAACCACCAACACAACCTGGTGCCAGAACATTGATCGTTGGATGCTTCATCCGTGCACATTTTCCATCGGTTGATTGGTTCTCCATTGCTCTTCGAAGAGTCGTCCGGCGCAATGAATTCAGCTATGAAGTTTGCCAATGTCTATCCCTAGATAGCTCTCCGAAGGAGATAAGTGATGTTAAATTGGCTCAATTCAATGTTCCACTTGAGTAGTCTCCTAGACAACTCAGGTCGTTATGTGACCTATCATAACAGCTGGTTAGCATAAAAATTAATGGAGAGAGCCTATCAATCGCTTTCGTACATAATATACCATCCTTTGGATCTGGTTCTCTTCGCATAGCATTGCGGTGCTTACGACGTGTACCGACATGGCTAAATAGATCTATAAATCTTTGTGATTCGACGGCTTGGATAGGATGAGAGGTCTCTCTACGTGATCTACCAGAGCTTGAAATGTGTCAATGCAGTCTTGCATCCATTCAAAGTTTCTTTTCCATCTCCTGATTAGGTCAAAGAAGAGAGTACAGTTGTCGGTGGCCTTGGAGATGAATCGACCTAGGGCGATGACCTTCCCATTTAGGCTCTAATCCTACTTGATTGTCTTCAATACTAAGTGTCTCTGATTGCCTGAATCTTTTTGGGATTAGTTTCAATTCCACGAGAGTTGAGCATTAAACCCAAGAACTTCCCAGACGCAATGGCGAAAGAGTGTTTCAAGGGACTGAGTTTCATTCCATATCTTCAGATAAAACTAAATATCTCGAACAAATCACCGATGTGGTTGTTTGATTTCCGTGACTTCATGAGCATATTATCCACATATACCTCCCTTGATCGCCCTATCTAGTCTTTAAACATCTGATTGACCAACCTCTGGTAAGTAGCACCAGCATCCATCATTCTGAATCCGAATGGCATTACAACGTAGCAATATAGCCCCATGTCAGTAACGAAGTTGGTGTGTTCCAGGTCGAGGATGTGCATCGGGATCTGTTTTCATCCAGAGTACCCATCCATGAATGAAAGCAGTTCATGTCCAACGGTTGAGTCTACTAGCTAGTCGATCTTTGGAAGTGGAAAGTTGTCCTTCGGATTCACCTTGTTTAAGTCTGAATAATCAACATATATCCTCCACTTTCCATTGGCTTTTCTCATAAAAACTGGATTGGATACTCATTTCTAGTAGAGGGCATCGCGGGTAAACCCATTGTTTTTGGGTTTATCCACCTCCTCTTTATGTGCATCAAATCTCTCCAGATCCATGCCACATCGCTTTTGTTTCATCGGGACATGCCACAGGTCGATATTCAATGCATGGCTCGTGATAAACGGCGAGATCCCACATATGTCAGGATGGGTCTAAGTGAACACATCAAGATTTTGCATCGGAGAAAGACGGCTAATTCCTTCATCATCGTTGCCTTGAGCCGCGATCCAATCTTTAGGACCCATGATGGGTCGTCGTGACCGACCATGTCAATCATTAGTTTAGCGGGTGCGGCCTTAAATTCTTTAGGCTCCTCTTCTTCATCTCTCGGTCTATATCTTTATAGAACTGACTGTGGTGTTGTTGCTTGATATTGGCCTTATGTTGTGAGCTAAAAAATGCTTAAGTGGATTTGCCCAAGTAATGGGATCGGTTTTGATCCCTTATATTAGTGGGACTTAAGCAATTTTTGGTTTGACATGAACATATTAGACCATGCGAACTTGAAATCGAACAATGGGACATGCCATATATGACTTACATACTTGAACTAGCACATGGCCTTGAATTGAATGTTTACCACTTTAGACTTGAATAGATTAGCATATTTGTACTTGTACTGATTGTAACATGCTTTTTGTTTACTGTATTTGCGATCTGTTGCTCGTCATTCAGGTTGGAATGATAGTCAGTTGCCCAGGAGCTTGGGCATCGATTCAATAATTCTATCTCTAGGCATCCTTTCGGCCGTAGCCTCGAGCCATTGTAAACACCAGATATGAGTCACGGTATTTAGCTGTCATAGTCAGTCTTTGGATAATCACACTTCTACCCGTGGTCTCGAGTTGATAAATGTAATGCATGGACGGTCGAATCTCATCCTAGTTATGTTTGTACTCCTACCTAAGCTCCAAAGACTTAGAGTTGATCGATGAATGGTCAGTTCACATTCATCTTGTTTCTTGTTCTTGCCTCCAAGTCTAGAGCATACGTCGATAAGTAGGAAGGCAAGCCATCTCCACCTTAGCCTTATACTCTTTCCTATTGAATTGCGAGATCAGGTTAGTTGATGGAAGGCTGAGTCTTACCTATCATGGATTGTATTATGGTTTTTCCTTGCAAGGGGAATATTTCGATGCTCCGTCGGATTTCGAGAATGAGTTGGGTACTGGACGGTCAATCTCGTCCACTTTTGACATAAATGTTGCCATACTCTAGGCTAGGACCGGAAGAATAGATGGTCAAGTCACATCCAATCAGTGGTTGATACTCTCCCTGCTGGAAAAAGGGCAAGGATCATTGTGCGGACGGTCGAGGCACGTCCGTTTCGTATTGCTCTTCTAGTCGGATCATGGTAAGAGTCAACGAATGAACGGTCGTGTCGCGTTCATTTGGAGTTGGACAATAAGTTGTGTTATCCCTACTTTTGGCAAGGCCGTGACACTAAAAAGTTGACTGGAAATCAAGGGCAGTTCATCCCAAAGATTGGTTATACACTGTTTCACTATGGATATCTGTAAATTTTGTCTAAGTCCGGATCGAGCTGCAATTGACAAGAAATGACAAGCAAAGCTATAAAAGCCGATGTTTCAAATTTCAAGTCAATCCGAGTTCATATGCTCAAGATATGATCGATGCAAACTTAGGATTCAACTGTTCGTATCCATCAATCATCAACTGTTCGTATCCATCAATCCTCTACTGTTCGTATCCATCAGGCCTCAACTATTCGTATCCATCAATCATCAACTGTTCGTATCCATCAATCCTCTACTGTTCGTATCCATCGGCTATATTGGTTCATATCCATCAAGTGGTCGTCATTTCGTATCCATCACGATCGATACGAACAGTGCAATAGTGATCGATACGAACAAGGGAGAGGCAATCGATACGAACAATGCAATGGTGATCGATACGAACAAGGCAGAGGGGATCGATACGAACATGGCAGAGGTGATCGATGCGAAGAAGACAGCCTTTGAAAAGCACGAACTTGCATTGATCATATCTCCCAATCTACAAGTCCAGATGCCACCAAATTTTCACAGGAGCTTGCGTACAACCTAATGAATGTTCATGATCGATCTTGACTCGATCGAGCAAGATCTTGATCGATACGAAACTCATTCATATCGATCACGGATCGAGTCAAAATCGCATGGGATCGGTCGCGTGGGCCCGTGCATGTGCCAAAAGGGTCTTCTGAGATCTGAGCGAGATATTTGCATCCTACGCCCATAATTAGCATCCTAAAGCCTACAGAAAAGGGACTTTTGTTACATCCAGACTCTGCCGGAATCATCATTGTACTTGAAATTGGCTGTTGTAATCAGCGGTAACTCGTTGTAATTAGCAAGAAAACATCAATAAAGTCATCAAATTCAAAGTGGACGTAGGCCGGATCGCCGACCACTATAAACTCTGTATTCTTTACTGCTTTCCTCTTACTTTTCTGAGTGTTCTTCATTTTTAATTCTCTACATACTTGTTATCTGTGATCTGTGATTGTGAACAGGTGCTTTCATCGACAATTGGGTGTTTGTGACCAATTTTGGCGCAAACAAGTTGCGTCCATTTTGATTCATATTCTCCCGCCAGATCTAGAGGTAGAGTTGGCTCGGGTGAAGTCGAGTCATACTCATCCGGTTTCATACTCCTCTCGACGAATTAAAGGAGGGCGCTGGAGAATTAATGATCAAGTCACACTCATTGGTGGTTTACTCTCCTATCCGCACTTTGGTGATCAAATTTTTTCGAAGGATGTCCGGGTCACATCCGTTTTTGTTTGGTGTGGGTTGATTTGACCATTGACTCAATGACATGATATAGAATGCTCGGATCACATCTCCTGTCGATCCGGTGGTATGATATAGAAGGTTTGGATCGATATTGCCCATCGATCTGGCGGTACGATACTGTCAGTCGCCAGTAACTTCAGACGTCGTTCTGATTGGTTGTGTATTAAGACATCCTTACAGTCATCAAGTCGAGGTAAGAGTTGTCGAATGAACGGTCGAATCACGTTCATCCATGGAATGGAATTCTACCCCTAGCATCAAGGACAAAACTTGACAAATGGACGATCGATTCGGGTCCACTTGGTGATTCTAGCACCTCCAATTAAGTTGAGGAAGGGAGTAAGTGATGGATGGCTAGATCACATCCATGCCTGTGTTGGGAAGTCAGGTCTCGTCCAATTTGCTTAGTACTCCTCCTAGAAATTCGACGGAGAGAGTTGCCGGGTGGACAATCAAGTCACATCCATCTCAAGCTACAGTCGTGTGGACGTATTGAGGGTGGTGGTTGATGAGTAGGCAATCAATCACGCCTAATTTAAGTCGAGCTTCCAAACTGCCCTCTATGTCCAGGGTAGGAGTCGATGTGTAGACGATCAAATCATGTCTACTTTAGTTGGATCCCAGCATTGCAAAGCTTCGGGAGAGGCATATGTATTTTGGCTAACTTCAAGTATGATACGAGGAGTAGATGATCAGGTCACATCCACTCCAAGTCTTTCTTTGGTCTCTAAGTTAAGTATGGAGGCTGATGAGTGGATAGTAAGTCATGTCCACTTTGTATTGGATTTTGACCTTGTCGGGTTTTCCATTTCGATTCCTTAGCCCTAAGTGAAGGGCATATGGTAGCTGATGAGCGGTTGAATCACGCTCGTCTTGATGATCCTCCAAAGGCCCGATCATGGTCCGTGGAGGTTGGTTGGCGCCCAATTCTTAGTACTTAGTCACCTGCATTCTTTGGAAGTAGTTTAGTTCAAGTTGGTCATAGTTCACAACATAATTGAAATTGAAATAAATCTTATTGATAAGTGAAGCAACATCGTATGCTCGCTATTCTACTTTTCCCCAACCCTTCTCAACTGGAAGTCGACCGTAAGTGGTCTAATTGATAATCATGTTCTTTATCGATCGGATGTTCTCTGCCGGCCATTCCGTTGGGCCTGCACATATTGTTGAAGCTTTCTATTTTGGATTACACCTCGGAGGTGTCTGCAATCGCTAGTGTTATGACTGTATGTATCTTGAAATATACAACATTTCCTGGATTTATTCAGCGTTTTGATGGACTCTCCCGAGGATGGTTTCCAATACTGCTCTGAGTCGTGAGTCCCTAAGAAAAAAAAATTGATTGAATCGTTTAAAGGAGTATATAAGTCAAATTTTAAGATTCTGGGTTGTCTTCTAGAATTCGAATCCTCATTTAGGGCATCATCATTTCTCTTGTTTTGTACCCCTCCAGCCATCAGGTCTGCATTGTTTCCTGTCAATGTTAGTCTCACATCCTACTTGCGTAAACATTGATTTGCTTTGTAATAGAAGTGATCCAAAGTCGTAGGAGGCATTCCAGCTAACCAATCGCTGAAATCCAACTTGGGGTTGACCCTTCTTATCAATGCCACTAGTTTGAAATCCTCGTAGGGAGTGCTTACTTTAGTGACGGCGACGTTGAATTCATGCAAGAAATCTTTGAGCAGCTTGCATGGCATTTAGAATAATTTGGATAGTGACATTGCATCCTTGGATATTCTGCTTATAGAATGGCTTCAATAAAAGGGTTCCAATGAGGGGAGATGCTCTGATCGTCGTCACTCTGGTCTTGGCTCTCTGTAACAAGCTACCATACCATAGCTACCAAGTCAGGTGTTTAGAAGCTGGTAAGTTGAGGGCAGTCGCAATCTACCTTGGGAGCTTAACCCGGTAACTTATCCTTGTTTATGTCACATCGTCTTAGTTCTCCTGCCTTTGGGAGTACCATTTGAGTAGCAGTTCCTTGTCCATTCCTTGATGGCAATTCAGCAACTGCCGCTTGATCCTCTATGCCCTGGTTAGTCACAGGACGTAAGGGAAGGGGATAAAATGTACCGTCTTTAAGTTGAGTTCTGAATCCAGAATACGAGGGAACTGCGCATTTCTTTAAAAATGGATCGTACCCGATTCATAATTTTTTTAAATGGATCATAACCGATCCATATATTTTTGGGTATAGGGATCAGTAGTATAGGGATCGGTCATATATGCTTTGAGAGAGGGATCACTAGTATAGGGTCGGTCATATAGAGGGTTCGGTATACATATATGTTGGAGGGTTCGGTATACGAAGTATGGAGGGATCAACATACAAAGTATGTGGAGGGATCGTACGAAGTATGGAGGGATCGGCAAACGGAGTACTGAGGGATCGACATACGAAGTATGTGGTGGGATCGTACGAAGTATGGAGGGATGAGCATATGGTGCATTAAGGGATCGACATACGAAGTATGGAGGGATTGGCCATATGGAGTATGGATGGATCGATATTGATGTCTTTCAGAGGGATCGGTATTGACAAGATTGGAAGGATCAGTATTGACAAGATTGGAAGGGGATTGGTATTTGCGAGATTGGGGAGGAATCGACCATCTTGGCCTTGAGAGAGGGATCGACCGTCTTGGCCTTGAGAGAGGGGTCGGCCCTCTAGGCTTTGAGGGAGGGATCAACCATCATGGCCTTGAGAGAGGGATCGGCCATCATGGCCTTAAGAGAGGGATCGACCATCATGGCCTTGAGAGAGGGGTCGCCCCTTTAGGCTTTGAGAGAGGGATCGAACATCATGGCCTTGAGAGAGGGATCAGCCATCATGGCCTTGAGAGAGGAATCGAAACTTTGCTAACTTGAGTGCAAACTTCAACATCTAATCCCAAGAACTTGTATACACGAGTGAATCTGATCCCTTTCAAATAGACATGAACACATGAATGCATGCACAACTCTAAACAATAACACTAGCATCATCGTTCCCTTTCATCGTTCCCTTCTAACCATGGCTATCAACTTCCTTTCGATTTCCTTCATATCTGAATAGAATAGAAAGTTTTTCGGTAAATAACTGGATTTATCTCGCAAATACGGAAATCCACAAGTAGATGATGAGATCCAATCAAGCTGAGAATTCATTTCTCAGTGAAAGCATCAAAACGTCGACGCCAGAAATAAACATCAACACCCAATAGAATCTAATAGAGACTAAATGAAGAATGAAATTAAAACAGAGCAGAAATTATAAATGAACATACAAAATTTTTATAGTGGTTCGGCAATCTTGGCCTACGTCCACTTCATATTTTAACTGATTTTGCACTTGATTATGATTATAAGAATGTTTTGATCAGCTGGGATTCATTAGTACAAGAATGCAAAATAAAAATGGAAGAGCCTTTGCAGTTGAACGAAGGATCCCTTTTCTGACGCCATGCCTACTGTATTTATAGGAGAAGACGTGCACGGATCGAGCTGAAACTTCGGTAGAAGGTTCAGGAGACCAACACGAGGCCACCAAAAAATTTCCAGGCCCATCGGGGCCCACAATAGGGATCGGTACCGATCCATGTTAGTATGCCCAAATGGGTTACGATTCCTATGAGGGGTGGCCCATGATGTTAGCTACTTGCTCTACAAATTTCATGCAATTTCAACGTACGGTTTGTGAGGTATCGCATTTTCCGTGAAGTAATGTTGCTTGAATTCTGTTTTCTTCCAATCCCTCTAGAGGGATAGGTACCGATCCCTATAGTCTCCTCCAAATGACATGCGATCCCTAGGGGAGCTTCTCCATGTTATATTATGTATAGACTTCAATTTTTATACCAATTGGATAAGTAGAACACGAGTTATTGACTGATCTTTGTTGCAATATTGTGCTAAGGCTGATTATAGCTGATCCCTATGGAGGGATAGGTACCGATCCCTCCAACTTCTCCAAATGCCATGCGATCCCTACTGTAGAATCCCTAGGGTCCCCTCTTTTTTTTCCCAAAGTTTCACTTCAATCCACCTTGTGATTGTTGAGTTATGGAGCGATCATCGTTGAGTGTGCTGCTGAGCTGAACATGATCCAATCACTCTTCTTTTGCCCATAACTCTAGCATATGAGGTCCAATCGACTTCAAATTTGACATACAGCCTCACGAGGCCTTTCTTATCACTTCAAATTTGACATATAGTCTATAGCCGATCTCTGAGCTTGGTAATCGTTTCTCCGGGCTTCCCGCCTTGATGATCATGATGTCCATTGGGTTAGATTCGCCCGTGTACTGCCTTGCCAAAAGGCGGGTTAACAATAATTTTTTATGAATTGCTTAAAGGAGGATTTTTGGTTTGTGTGAAACTACAAGGTATTATATTTTATTTCTTTATTGAAATAGATAGTACAAATACGTGATTTCCCTTATTTTGTACATCTCTTTCTTTACATTTACATTCCTTATTATTTCAAATAATACACCTTTATTTGTAATTTGGATGATTTATAGAGACTTATGTCATTATCCCTTTTCATTCCAACAAAATAAAATATGTCAAATCCTAACCTAAAATAATCAATCCCAATAATAGTAAAATAAAATGTATTCCATAATTAGTTTCATTAGATCTATTCCACAATCATTACGTGTATACAATTCATTATTCAATTCGTTATTGACATTAATTCATTACGTGTAAAAAATAAATTCTCCAAACCGAGATTTATCTAATCATTACGCACTTACGGTTAAATATCCAAATCGATTATAAATAGGCATAAATGAAATAGATCACAATGATATAAATCTAATCTTATTACAAAACATGTATTTTTCTCACTTACCTTACTTTTAGCTTTCCTATTCTCTACATCTAGATCCATCCTTTTTATTTGACTCCCTCTTACTTTAAATCCAAAATAATAAAAAAGGGTATTCACATATTACAATTACAGATCTGGGGAAATGATTAAATTAAATTTGAATTATATTTTTAGATTTATGATTTTACCTTTGTTTCCGTTTTAAATTACTTCTACTCTTCTCTTCTCTTATTTCTCGATTTTCTCCACTTATATAGATATATAATATAATATAACATATTACTTTTAGAAATCTAGAAATTATGGAGAAAAGAGAATGGCAGAGCTCCGCTCTGTGACCTAGAAAACATGAGAAGAGAAGTGTGAACTAAGCTTGTATTTTTAGGAGTTTGGAGTTAATATGGAGCGTTAGATTTATTTTAGAGAATCTTTAGTTTATTCTTGGATGCAGCTTTATTACTCGGTGCGCATGTAAAATATCAGAGTGCATCATGTTCGTCCATTCATCCTGTTAAATTCACGATTTAACATACTAAAGCGGTTCGGTCGCTTGTTGCCTTAGGTTGACCGCTACCGGTCGACCTAGGTGACTTATTGGTCGACCTATAGCTTGTTAGAAACGTCAATTAATCACCGTGTCTAATTTGTTTATTTTATTCCGACTTCACACAACCGATATAATCTCCTTCCTATTATCAGTTTCTTAATGTTCAAGTTAACGTTTACTATTCATTAAATTTAATTGATACTAATTAACATTAGTTAATTATTCATATTTCCTTAAATACATATATAATTATTTCCAACCCGAAAATTTCAAACGCTAATAACTTTTTCATTTGAACTTCGATCAGAAAAGTTTATATATGAAAATTGATCAGAAAATTGCCACAAACCCAATGGTGCAAGTTTCGTAGCCAAATTTTGATGTTTGTAAAAATTCTATTTTTCAATGGTTACTAATTATTACTTAATTTCTTTAAGTGAATTATCAAAAAAATCGCGGGTTGTTAAATTCTCCTCGTTTAAAGAATTTCGTCTTCGAAATTTCTCAAGAACTGAATAATGCAACATTACGTACAACCATTCTAAACTAATAAATTAATTAGTGTACAACCAATTTTACAATTAATCGTGTACAAGTGCATGGTGTATCACAACCTATATGATATGCACACCGAGCAATTCTAAATTGACGCCTTATATATGAATGCTTTCTTTTAAATCAATTTAGAAAATAGGGTGCAATCAACCTAAATATACTAGCAGTTCTATATGCATGCAAATATTGAAAATAAAAAACTTGCTTTTACATCCAAATTTTCCCACACTTCTATGATTAGAAGTATAGTTCCACCAATTTCGCATCCAACCCTACCATTTGAAATCCTAACACGTCATTGCTAACATCCAAATTTAGAAAAATCTAGTTTTCTAAACCTATTTTCTTATACCAAAAAGAGTTTAGGTGGAAAATTCCATATTTTCATCATTCTCTTATGTACCCTCTTTTCATTGTACCTTGGAACATTCTCTTTTTTCTCCAATTCTCTTCCAACTTTTCCAAGTACAATCCACTTAATTCAATTTCTTTTTAAGTTTTTAAAACAGAGTTTATTTCAAAAATCTTTTTGTTCGTCTAACGACAAGGTATATATGAAAAGATTCCATAGCTAAAACAGACTCCTTGTCTCTAACCGTATTTTATTTTACTGCCACTTATGGTACACGGTAAAATCTATACAAACCAACCTATCGACTATTCCCCTTATGTCAAGTATGTGGCATTTCAAAATTTGAAAATTCCTACTTTTTATTTTTGTATTTTTTTATATTACTTTCTAAAATATCGGTAAAAAATTTAGGCTTTAAAAATTTTCACTATAAAATTTTGAAAAACTTTTCACAAAGGTATTTATTTTTTAAAACCAAGAATTTTGAACCAAAATTCTCAAAAGCATACATATTATACATTTTCTTCAAAATAAACCATGCCACATTTCAAGAAACGGGTTCTAGTCAATAGTCTAACGTCCATAGTGGACTTCACCTATTTATGCAGTAAATTTTAGTTTCAAAACTTTTCTTTAATTTATAATAGCAACCAGCAAAAAAGTTCAATTATAAATTCTAGCCTTTGAGGTACAGGGACATTAATTCGTGACTGCTCAACATTTCTTCCCAGCCCTCCACTTGCAAAAATTTATTTCTCGAATTTTTCGGGACTTACGGTCTTGTTCCATTTCTATTTTAATAGCCAATTAATAAATTTTCTTAATTTATTTCATAACTTCTAGTTTCTACTATTTCCCGCTCTTTTGCATTAGTTGACTGTCCTTCCTAAAATTTCCTTATTTTATTGTTTCCCATAACATTGCGGTCCACATCGAAAACACATAAAATGGAACATTTTCTATAATATCATATGGGCTTTTGCCTCCAATAAAGAAACTAATGATTACAACCCAACTTAGAAAGAACAACTACTGGAAGCTTCCCTTCAACATCAACTATTACTAAAGATGTTGTGGCTCTATCTCTTTTGATATAAATTAAATGGACACTCCTAACATGCTATCCTTCTGCAACCCATATCTTAACTTTCCTTTATGGCTTTTGATGAATAACGTTTATTCATTACTTTCATCGACATATCCAACTGTGTAATGCACTATGCATCCCCACATTGTGATGGATAAGAAATACAAACTATGCACATTTTTGAATAACTTATTGGCACTTTGGCTTGCCGGAATAACTTTTCCACCCCTGTCTTTCCTTTCTTAACTTGTGATCTACTAATATCTTCTCTATGTATTTGCCACCTCATAACCCTCTATTACCACTCTTATTATCCAAATCCCTTGATAGTATTCTCAATCCATTGTATTTTCGTTTTTATCTATAATCCTTCATATAAGCATATCATAGAACTTGCAAAAGTGTACTTTAATACAATTTATTATTCCTTTGAGGGTTCTTCTTGTGGCTTTCGCACATGTCAAAATAACATTTCTAGGTATTCTCTAGTGTTCTTTACACTTTATGAGGATTTCTTATTGCTACTCTTTAAGTATCCATTGCTATCTTCTTCATAGCCTTACCTTTCATCCCGTCTTACCTAGACACTCATTCCTATCTACTCCATATTTAAAATTTTGGTTTGGTCTTTGCCCTTTTTTTCAAAAGTAAAACTTTAAAATTTTGAAATACTAAATCCCAAAACATTTGTCCTTAAAAGTGAAACTCAGAAACCTTTTATTAAATTCAAAGGTACTTGGTCTCTTAACTTCTAAAACTACAATTTAGGATTCTTTAATTTAACTTATCCATTGAGCAAATTCAATTTTTAAAAAGCTTCTTTATTTTCTTTGAGTCGACTTTTCCTTTTAAAGATCTTTTCAACTTTTTCTTCTTAAAAATTGGGATTTTTGATCAACAATTCATTAAGTTTTCCTTTTAAAACTCATTCGTTACACCAAACCATTTCTTTCTAAAAATGCACTTTATAGTATTTCTAAAACAGATTTTTTTTAATTTTAAATAGTAAAAACTAGAGCAAATAAGAACAACTCTCACCCTATCATTTTCTTACCACTCATACTATCTCCACCTCCAATCGTTAATGAAGTCTCTAACAACATGTAGGGGGGCTTTTAAAAATACTTGCAATAAATGTGCACAACAAAGGAAAATGTCCATTTTTCTTTGTTTTGTCTTTAATTCTCTATGTTACTCCTAATTAGGTAACTAGCATTATTTTTAATATATTCAGCTAACATTTAATGACATTATTCGATGTAAATTCCTAATACTGTTTCTAGTCACTAACAACATTTTATTTGAGTTTCCAACCTTGTTTTTAATTATATTTTGAAATCTTACTACCATTTAACCCTCTTCACTTAAACTACTCTCATTTAAATTGCTTCTTATCTATATAGTTTTCCTTTCAATTTACTGTCTTCTTAGTTGAACAATTGCAGCGGTATAACACCTCGCAAATTTTACGTTAGTTAATTATCAAAATTAGTCTGTTGCCAAAAATAGAATTTGGCAAACGATGAAATTTGACTATAGGACTTGCATCATTGCATTTAAGGCAAAATTCTAAGCAATTTTTATATTTGGAGTTTCACCATCGGAGCTAAAACAAATCGATTACGGACGAAAAATGAATTCAAAACAAAAATAATTCAATATAATTAATTAGTGTTTATAATTAATTCAATATAATTATTAGGACCGGTAGACCACCAGCGGTCGATCAGTGATCCATAGGGGGTCGACCACTTTGCGTGTGGCGGCTAGGGTTTATCTAGGCCACAATGGCCCGGATTTAATATTTCTAATCGTACGACTGTGGTTGATTCTAGCGCCTATAAATTTAGGCCTAGTCCTCTCTTTTATTCTCATTTTTTTTGGAAAATACAACGAAGCTCTACCATTTCTCTTCTCCACTACTTTTCTAAAATTATAAAATATTTATATATACGTATACAAATTAGAGAAGAATAGAAATTAGAAAGAAAAGGAAGAAAATCAATCTATAATACATGTACTCAAGGTAAATCTATATTCGTATTTTCATATTTATATTTTTACTCCCTTCCAACCCAAATCTCTTCTCAGAACTGAAATCCTAACGTATGTATATTCCCATTTTTATACATATTTCAAGGATTTAAAAGATGATGGGGTTGAATGAAATTTCTACTTCAGATCTGGAGATCTGGAGCACTTTTTAAAGGTGAGTGGGAAATTTCATAGATAATTGTAATATGAAAATTATTGCATTGGTGTTTATTTGGTTATCATCTTAACTGGATAATTATATATGAGTTGTAGGCAACAAATTGAATATAATCCAAAATAATAAATATCACCTACATAGTCTTGTTTATGTATTGATTTAGAATTATTTATAACTTGATCTAGAAATCAGTCCCAAAAGTATGAATTTAGAATGTTAGTTTGAACTAAATTTATTCCAGATCAGAAATAGGCTGTATAGTAATGTTATGAATTCGGATTATTACCCTAATCTTGTTGGAATGTAAACTTTTCTATGTTTGGATTGTTGGAATTTGGATCCATTTAATAATTCTAAATTATTTTAATTTCTTTCCCTTTTAGAAAAACACAACGTTTATTCTAACAAGGAATAAATGCAAATAAAAAGAAAAAGGTATGAATTCATTATGGTTTACACCGTCTATTTCAATAATAAGAAGAAAGGATTATTACTTGTAATTTCAAGCTATGTAATCTTTTATGCTCTAAAGTTAAATATGTTGCTTTGGACTAATTTTTGGAAATTATAGCGGATAATCTTTTTAGATGTGATTCAAGCAATTGAATATGGAAAAGAATATTCTAGTGATGATGTATAACTTGAATATATTTGATAAAAGAAGATATTTTTACGTAATTTACCGCGCTTGTAATAATTAAAATAAAACTTAACAAATAAGGACGCTTACATGTAATATTTGCATTTAGGATAACTAATTAATGGGAAGGAATTTAAAAGGTTGTAACTCAAATAAATGGAAATAAATATGGTAGTTGCAATAATTTGATAAGGTAAATAGATTAATGTGATTGATAAATAAAGAAATTGAACTAATAGCTATGTAATAGTTAAAAAGCTTACTAATTGGATATTAGTAAACATATAAATGTCTTAGGAAATGTCCTTAGGATGATATTCATTTATCTTGGACAAGTTGACATTTATGGATATGTAATTAAACGGGAATTGGTTAGTAATGGAATATTTAAGGTAGATATATAGTCTTAAATAACAAAAGGGGATTAGTAAGCCAAGTCCAATGTTCAAGTGGAATAATAAATAAATAAATTTAAGAATAATAAGACTAGGATAGTATGGCTTAAAAATAAAATAATAATAAGCTTAGGTTAATTAATTGGACTCAATGGGTTGGAAATGCGAGGTCGATAGAGTTTCACAACAGAAGTCTGCCTTTCACACAGAGGCTAACAACAGTTGTGCACACTTATTACTGATGTGAGATATTTCTAACTATAGAATATGAATAAATGATTGTTAAGGCAAAATAGAAAGGAATTCTTATACAGCCTAATCAATTGACACGGTAAGATGTGTGTGTGTGTATATAAGAGTGTGGTAAATATGGCTAAGTCATAGAGATATCTCCTATGATAAGTACTTAGCGATGACGCGAGGTTAGTCCTAAATTCTATTAGGGTATATCTGCCTAGCTAATCTAGCTACTAGTTCCTACGAATTATCGGACTAATGTGAGATATCATTGTGAGTATAGATCATAAAGTGAAGAACCTACTTGGGAGTTTGAAGATATTAAGTGGTTTTTTGAGGACTCGCCTCTCATGAAGTATTAAATGATCGATCCACAAAAATAAATGAAGGACCTGCTTGAAGGATTTGAGGTATTAAGTGGTTGTTTAAGGGCCCACCTCTTTCCTTAATTAGAAAAGTATTAAATGGTCTGTACATGCGGTTAAGTGCGATACAAGATATCTCTGGAATAGTCCGCTTCAAGTTTGAGGTCTTAAGTGACTGTTATATGGTTCGACTCTGTTTGTAACAAAAGTATTAAGTGACCAAGCGAGGTTCCAAGCAATGTCAGCTAGATTGTACCTTTGGGGAGTCCACCTAAGGTTATGTATTAAACTATGGGGGCCTGCTTCGGGGGTTTGAGGGTATTAAGTGGTAGTTTGAGGACCTTCCTCTCTCAAAGTATTAAATTGTTAGAAGTCTGCCTAGTCCTTGTTAAAAAGTTATTATGTGGCTTCGGTACTTTCTCTCATATAGATAGACTTCTAGGGGTAATAGTGTTAGTACCTAAGGATTTGATTTTGATGATAACAACTTTAGGAAATCATATAAAATAGAAATACTAATTTTTTATCGAGGTATATAGTATATAGTGTAGGGTATTAGAGAGATGTTGATATAAGAAGACTGTACTGTATCGAGTAAAGGTTGAAGAGTTAAAGATGTTGATATAGAAACTCATGAGTATTCAAGAGTTCAAGATTCCAAGATATTCCAGATAAGTTATAGAGTCTAGAATGTTTGTTAAAATTTTGATAACACTTGATCTCTCTCTATTTTAAGTTTTAAAATGGTTTTAAAATGTATTAGTTTTTAAATATTCTTTTCAAAATAGCTTTTAGTTGTTTTTAAAATTCTTATACTTATTATTTTAGTTTTTAATTTTTACCAAGTTATTGTTTTTATTAGATTTTGATTTATATTAGTTTATTTTTCAAAATTCTTATCATATAGTTTTACTTAAGTTTTATTAGATTATATTGTGTATATATTATATTTAAACATACTTACAAAGTATATAATTATTTCACAAAACAATACATTTTCAAAATAATATTTTAAAGTGTTTTTTAAAATTACAAAGAGTATGTCGACATACTCTCACCCTATACGTCGACATACTAGCCGTGAATTTTAAAATTCAATTTCAAAAGAAGTGTCTATTCATCGTATCTCTTCACGAATAGACACGATCGTTATTCTTTTATAAATACATGTGTTCCCAACGAATTTTTCAATCACTTTTCATTGTTCTTCTCTCCTCCTTCTTCTCTATCATTTTTAGCAAAAATATAACCATACTCTACCGAATTTCAACCAGAAACAAATTCAATCACCATTAGTTTGATTCTCTATCATCTACTCTCTAATTTCTATCGTCTCTCTTACTCTAATCAAGATCTAAGTGCTATTCAAGGATTATAGGATCGTTTGTAATCAAGATTGAAGTTCTGAATTTGCAAAACTCTATCAAATTAAACCGATATACTAGTGGGTGTGATTGTAGCCGTGAAATCAATTGGGTGTGCTTAGTAGCCCGTAAATCTAGTAGGGGTGTGCTTGTAGCCCGGAAATCAAGCGGCTCTAACTATAGGCCGGGATTCCGGGGGATGTGTTTCGTAGCCTTGAAATCGAGATTGTATTTGCATTTATTAGTTGAAAAGAAATCCATATAAGAAATTTTACGGGACTGGACGTAGGGTAACTCTGAACCAGTATAAAATCCTGATGTGCTCTTTCCTTTTACTGCATTTACTTTTATTTGTGTTTTGATTCTGTGATTGTTTCTATGATTTTAAATCTCATTATTCTAAGTATAATTTCAAAAGATTACAAAAATATTCGTATAAATTAGAAAACACCATTCACCCTCCCCCCTTTAGTGTTAGTTTAGCCTTAAGATCCCTATTCCGCAATCTTACATTTAGTATCACAGCATTGGTTTTCAAAGTATTCATAAACTGATTTTTGAAAAGTTTTAATGGCATTCTTCTTTAATGACATTTTTTTAACACTATTTTCGAAAGGATAATTTGTAAAATCATCATTACAATGTTTCATAGATTTGCATCTATTCATTACGAAAAGTCACATGATCTATTGAAAAGGAATAAATTACAGGAACATATGTGTTACATGGCTTTTGATGAACAAACATCTGATAATGAGACACTACGAATCAAAAAGGATAAATGGATATTGGATAGTGGTTGTTCAAGACATATGACTGGAAATCCGAGGATTTTGAAAGATAAAGTTTACAAAGGTGGAGGACCAGTCAATTTTGGTGATAATTCTAAAGGATATGTGATTGGCATCGACAATGTTGGTAATTCTAAAACTCCTACTATTTCCAATGTTCTGTTATTTAGAAATTTAAAACATAATCTATTAAGTATCAGTCAGTTGTGTGATTGTTAACCCAAAATATGGATGAGTACCCTGAATTGAGTGTGAAAGCACCATCCCTGCTTATCAAGGCAAATAAAAGAGAAAAAGAAATAGTAAATTGTAGAAAAAGTAAGGAGATAGGAGATTTTTATAGTGGTTCGACTGTTAACGAAGCCTACGTCCACTTTATACCTTTTATTGATCGACTGCTATTATAAGAGAGTTTGAATTACAATATGATTCCTCTTCTTCACGTTAGATTAAGCCACCATTGTTAGAAACAAAAGAAGGATCTCAATTGTCTCTCAATGGCTGTTGTGCGAGAGAAGAGGAGTGAAGAAAGAATAGCAGAGCTTCAGCAGAGATCAAGTTTGGAACCCCTTTCCTATTGAAGGTAGGATGGTATTTATATGATCTAGAGAGCACTTGGATCGGAACCATTGCACAAGAAGCCTGTAATTGTCCATAGGAAAAAACACGAAAATTTGGAGAGCTTCCAAGCTAACTTTTTGGATCAGTACCGATCCAAAGAGTTATGCAATTTTTACACAACTTCTTTCCGGTTGGCTTCGCTGCTTGCTTATGAGGCTTCCTTGCAATTTCATAGCTTATCGACTTGTTTTGATGATGATTCACTCATGAGTTGGACTGAACTTTAGTTTGATTCCGATGATTCTTTACTTCTCGAACTTGGATGCTTGGATTGTCACCAAACTTGGTAGATAGACTTAGTGGAGAAGTAGAAACATAACGCAAGTGGTTAGGAGGAACCTTAAGCCAAAATTTTGGATCGGTACCGATCGAATCGGATCGGATCAGTACTTATCCAAAGTATTGGAATATTTTTGGATCAAACTTTCAAGATTCCTTTGTCTCATGCTTTTAGGCTCTCCGATCAAGTCTCGAGTCATTCTGGCTTAATCTATATGTTCTAACTCCTTTTGAATTCTGATGGATTAAAAAACTAGTTAACGTTTGCCCCCAGATCATACTTACGTTGGAAACAAAGTGTGCTCTGGAATTGTTTATCTTTCAGTTTCTATTTTATGGAGTTTCATTGGTCGTATCTAGCCATCTTGAATAGTTGTCTATGACATACCAGCTAACTGTCTAGTCCTTAGTTGTGAATCTCCATTTTTCATAATTACGGAGTGATCATGACTTGATAACTTCAAGGACGAATACAAACATCAAGTAGGCCGAACAGATGTAATTTGAAGTCTTTCGGAGGAGTATATTTGGATCGGATCGGTGCCGATCCAAGTACTTAGCAAATTTTCCGATTTTCTTTTTTCTTTCCCTTTTTTGTAAGGGGTCGGATCTCCCATTCTCTCACTTTACCTTTTCGAGCGGAGCCGATCCAAGCATCCTAAGTTGTTGCCGATCCAATTCCTGCCATCGCTAGAGAGCCGTCGTCGTTGATCTTCGCCTCTAGCACCACTAGCCGTTGTTGTTCTACTATCGTTCCCTTCTTCGTTTCCATCCATCACCGATCCATCAATACCCTAATTTGGGTTGCTTTGCCTTAGAGATCAGCCCATTTTTCTCCATTTTGAAGGTTAATAATGCGGATTTTGGCGTATTATCAGTTATTGGCGATGAAGTTGTGTTGGCGATGGATACAATGGAAGATTCGAGCAGACTGTGACTTTGTGGAAGAAGATAGTAAATCGAGTCTTAAGTTCTTCATGGAACGAGGTTAGAGTTTTGCCCCGGTGCTCGACATGCTTTGTTATCTTCATCCACAGAGTTAGAATTAACTTGCACCAAGTTACACAGTCAGTCCCGGCATGATGTCTTGCGGATTGATTTTGGTTTTTCTGGGAGGTGATAATAGCTTAGAGTAACGTCCTGTATGCATCTCAGGCTGTCATCACTTTCCAGAGAACTAAAATCGACTGGTATTGAGAATTCTCTTCCCGATTCAGACCCATCGATCTATAGTTGCTCGCTTTGGATTGGTCCTGTCATTGCATAGCCGGTGTACCTTAAATAGGAAGAGCTTTTTGTGTCACTTCGAACAACGGATATGTTATCAATCATTGGTCGATAACGGGTAAGTATAGAAGAAAAGACATTAACAAGTGATACGTATCGCTCTTTTCGGTGTGAGTGAGTCATCTATATGGAATGGTTTGTTTACGGCGTTCAGGACACCGGACCCATTCTCACTTAGATTACACATCGCACACACCCACGGTTAATACTTGGAATCCGATCGGTGGTTGGTACACGTCCAATATCTTCTGAATTTCAAGTATCAATTATGCTAGGGTTTATAGTTTAGAGATTTGGCGCACCTGACTGTTTTGAACACAAGCTTCCTTATATAGAACGACGTGCAAATCCTCCCGACGCAAGTCAGTTGAGGGAAGCTCACCTATTTCTGAGGCGAAGTCGTCGTCGATCCCAATGTAGTCTACTGCTCCCATAACTTCAGGTCAATATGGTCGTCTGATTCCAGTTGGCCATATCATCGATCGCACAACTCCTAATTTCGGAGTCTTTCTTGATCCTCTGGAGAAAGCTTCTTCTATCCTTACACATAGGATATTGCGAAGCACCTTCTAGCAATATGGTATCTCAGAGGATGACATGCTTCTACCATCGAGAGGGGAATTTGCTCATAGGCCACCTTCGAGATATGTGGATTGTCACTGCTATATGTGTATGTACGGTACAGTGCCCTCGTTCAAACATTTCTTAATGAAAACGCTTCATAATATAGGGTTGGCCCCATTCCAAATTATTCCAAATGGGTACGCCATGCAGACGTGCTTATACGTTCTGTTTATGCGAGCACTTAATCATGCCCTGAGCTTTGCCAAGTTACAGTATATCTTATTATTCAAAAAGAGAGGCTAACCTGTCACCCGTTTATATTAAGGCGAAACGCAACCGGAAACTCATACTTGATCTTCCCAGCAAGGTTTCCTCATTCAAGAATTGGTTCTTCTTCACTAAATGTACAGAGGGATTCACCCATCTATAGAAAATGGGGGGTAAGTTTCTTTCACATGCTTGGAACTTCCTTTAATTGCTACAAGTCTTTTGATTGATCGCATATTCCTTACAGTTCTTCCGAAGATTAACAAGGATTCGACACTTGGCACTGTTCTTAGCGCCGTGAAAGCAGTCGATGCTCAGGAGCGCACAATCAGGTTCTTGATCACAGGCAAAAATCTCCGCCGATCTTAAACCTTGGGAGGTCTGTTGGATTTGTTAGTGCTCCTTCATGCTCTAGGTCCTGGACTCGCTCTGTTTCCTCTTCCCATGAATCTGGTGAAGATGATGCTGACGAGGAAGAACAAAGTGACCCATCCGACAGGTCAGAGAAGACTTCTGAAGAGATCCACGTTCACATTGGGGTCGGCAGTCTGCTCAAAATGCCATCGATCCTAGAGGAGAAAGAAGAAGAGTTTGTTCAATGGGCGGGCAAAGCTCCATTGATTGAAGAGAAGGAGGAAGGAGAGATCAGGGAGGGGCACCCTCTAAATGCAGAAGAAATAGATTGGAATGCTGACACCAAAGAGGGCGATGTTCATTTAGTCATCGAGGACTCGGAGTTGAGCCATGAACACACTCCCTCACCTACTTTTAAAGAATATACTAAAGAGGCTTCCCCTAAGAACGAATTTGTTCCTAGCCTTTTGCTGGAAGGTACCGATAATGACTTGAGAGATGTGAGCGACATTTTTGTAAATATGGGTGATTTGATGAGAGACTTTGCCTCGGAAGGGTTGCCTTCCCAGCTTACTCGAATTATCCCTACAGGAACCGATGCCCTGGCATTGTCGGTGACCGATCTAGTTTGTGTATTCTACTGGGGTTGTTAAACTACATCACACACTTCACTTGGATCACACACTTTATATTATTGTTATTTTCTAGGTTATTTTAGTCTGTCAAATGCCTCTTTCCTAAAGTCGTTCACATCATTTGCTGCAGGAATCATGTCTTGTGGCTTTTACAGTGATCTTGATCGAGTACTAGAGTCTCAATGTTCATAGAGATATTATTCCAAGTATCACGCTTTCCAAGAGACTAATGAGGAAAGGAAGAAGAGGAAGGATATGGAGACGGAAGAGCGTCGCCGTGCTGAGAAAGATCAAGGCCATGATAGAAGAAGCGGCCATGAAAAGAGGAAGAGCCTGATTGAGCGGGAAGATTTATCAAAGAAGCTGAAAAAAGATCAAGGGCAGGAACCCACTTCACAGCTTCCCGCCTCTACTGGAATAACCATTTCTGCTTCTGGTGTCATGACCTCCTCCACTCATGCTGCTAAGACCACCTCTTTCCCAGTTTCTAGGCATGTTCCTTACATCCTTCCCGCTGGTCCCCTGCAACTGCAGGCTGCATTCCCTAACTTATTCTTAATGGGGGTTGTTTTAGATAAGCCTAATTTGAAATCGGTCCGTATAGAGCCTTATTCACCCCATCTCCACGCGATTTAGAGCGGTTTGGAGCAAGCTAAGCGGTGGGAAAAACTATGCATGCAGCTTTCCACTATTAATCGAAACAATTACCAAGAAATTCTCTCATTCGAGTTTAAAAGGGATGAGTACAAAAAGAAACTTGCGGATCATGACACGGAGATTGAGAGGCTTAAGAAGGAGAGGGATGATGCCCTCAAGAGAGAAAGTAAAAGTGCTTCTTTATTTAAGGAGCTGAAGGAGTCCATGGACCGAGCCACACTCATCTTTAGAGATGAAATAAAGAAGTGCCACACTAAGGAGGCGGCCTTAAAAGATAAACTGAGAATAAGTGAGATGATGGTCGAGACGGAGAAAAAAACCATCGTCGAATAGACCCAAGAAATTGCCTCTCTTCGTGAGAAAATTTCTGGCGGCAAAGAAGGCTAGTACGGAAGCCAATTTTTCAGAATTCCAAGACACCTTCGCGAAGAAGATGGAAGGCTTGGATGCTATATTTTAGGCTTCTACGCTAACTCTATACTACATCAGGGGAGCTTCAGTTACTTGGGTCTGTTGTTCCCTTGCATGCTTATTGTAGTATGGGAAGAGGTTCTTGCTCGATTTCAAGACATGGGCGGCGATTACCAAAGAGGAGTTGGTTCAAGCATACTTGAATGAAGAATCCCGCCTAGCTTTAGTGGAAGGCCAAAAAATCTTCAGGCTGGAAAGGGAACGTGAAACCATCGATGACACGGCTACCGCTAAGGCTGTTACCGAGCATTTTCCTTCAGGCCCGGATGAGCCATCTTCGCATCTTTATGTTGATGAAGGGGTTGTTTCTACTTTTCCTGTGATCATGTAGCCGTCCAAGAAGGGTAATAGCGAAGGTTTCGAAGTTGTTACGCATGAACAAACCTCCACACTAGCTAATTTTCTTATCTTTCATGTGCTTGAAAACTTTCAATTCACGGCTGATGAAATTGCTGAGATAATCGCCCTTTATTCTGGCATTGTAGATCAACATTCTCTTCTTGTTGAGTTGCCTTCTCATCACGATGCTGGATCTGCTACCACTCTAACCGCATCAACCGTCATCTCTACATCTGGCTCGCAACTCGATTTCTAATCCAAGCAAATTGCAGTGCTGCATGGTTTGGATGATCCCTCCATTTCTCAAAAAGAAGGCTTGGCGGCTACTAATCATAGGAGTATGCGGGTTACGCTATTCAACCAGATAAAACAGAGGCCTAGCAACCGACGACCGAGCAACATATGATAGCGGTGAAGAAGGAGAAGGTTGAAGAACAAAAGTGGTCATCAAAGAGTTCTCATATACCTCGCAAGCATAAATGCAAAGGAGGGTCCGCCAGTGGCCATGTTTCGGAGAGCGAGATTGCCTTGGGAGGGGACAAACCTGAGAATTGACGATCAGAGGTGGGGAAGCGGTGAGAAAAAACCTTGATTTGTTTTTGGCTCCTTTAGTTTTTTGATTACTCTTTGTATAAGTGCAAAGCTTGCACTTAGCATTTCTACTTGTAGTTGCCACAGTGGTGTTTGTATTTTTCAATTCTAGGCCGATATTGTGTGGGCACGGCCCCTGCTATTTGTTGTTGTACATCACAAACATTATAAGTAATAAAACTATTAAAATTTTGATTGTAGCTTTATTTTGTCTACTTTTCTATGTTTCGTGCACTTATGCCGGTTTTATTCATCATTGTTTAATTCAGTCCCGTAATTACTGCCAAAATTCTTTGTTCGAAGTAATAAACTGTGAAGTATTTTCTACTTTGGTTGAATGTCAGTGTGTGCCCCCTACTTCATAGGGTTGCCTTCTCCGAGCACTTGACAAATGACCGATTGATCCGAGCGATTCCTCGGATGTATGTAACCAAATCTACTTTGCGGTTCCTATCTTCGGAAATTGTGACTCGAGCGTCTCGATTCCAGAGATTTTGTCTGTCAACGATCAGAATCATTTTCCGATCTTTAGTTGTGCGACATTGCTGGACTTATGTTAATTACTTTTGTAGTGGAAGTGAATCCTTGTTAGTCCTGCAGTAGACGAGTTTTCCGGTATTATCGGGACAATATCGGTACTTACAAGATCTTAATGGTTTGTTGATGGTACCGGAGAAATATCAAGTAGTACCAGGATGTGCGGCTTTTAAGAGTGCGCGGCTTACGAAATGCACAGCTTTTTGATAGTGCATGGCTTATGGGATCGGTATCACCCATCGATCCGAAATGGTTTGGAACTTCTAGACGTTGCCAATCTTCGGGTAACGTGAGGAGTTCATGCTTCGAGAGCGTGGTTACACGGCTTAAGAAGTGATGCGCGACTTATGGGAGTATGCGGCTTAAGTAATTATATTTGATTGGGAGTGATTCCATAGTCCGAGAAGCGGTGCGCGGCTTCTGGGAGTGTGCGGCTTAAGTAATTATATTTGATTAGGAGTGATTCCATAGCCCGAGAAGCGGTGCGCGGCTTACGAAATGCGCGGCTTTGATTTAGGCCTTTTCGGTGTTGCCGAAGCCACACTGGTTGTTAGAAGGCAGGATCGAGTTCCATCAATCCAACGCTTTGAGTCGATTTGCTTCCGTCAAATCGGCGGGTAGATGGGGCGCACTTGAGTGCGCTACCACTATCTCAAGCAGCGATTGGATGGTTTTGAGTCAATTTGATCCCGTCAACTCAACAGGTTACTTTTGTGAATAAATTTTATTGGTTTAGAAAGCAAAGCAATTTTATTAATAGAAGTTGGGCAAGTTCTGCTTATTTACAATGCCTCCGGTGTTCCGGAATGGCTTATTTGTAGGAAATATGAATTACATAAGATAGTTTTAGATAAAGTAACGGTGCGGCGATTTGTTGTTCCAAGCTCGGGAATTTGGGTTCCATCAACGGTTGTTTGCTTGAACTCGCCATCCCTGAGCTTTTGGCCGATCATATAGAGGCCTTCCCAGTTTGGTCCGAATGTTCCTTTTCTGGTAAGCGGCAGTCCTCAACTCGGCTTCTTCCCTCTTCTCATCGACCATATAGAGAGACTCGAGCAGGTGCTACTTGTTTTGCCTTTGATTGAAGTTTTGTCTATGGTGAGAGAGGACTTCTAGCTTGACTGGGATCATTGCTTCTGAACCATATGCTTGGGCGAACGGGGAGTGCCCGGTTGCGGATTTATGCGTTGTCCTATAAGCCCATAGTGCGAGTGGGAGCTCATCAACCCAATTTCCTTTAGATTTAGTTAGCCGCTTTTTGATGGTGGACTTGATGATCTTGTTCACTGCTTCCACTTGCCCGTTTGACTGCGGATGTGCGATAGCGAAAAATCTTTTCTCGATTCGGAAGCGTTTGCAAAAGTCTTTAAACTCAGCGCTTTCAAATTGAGTCCTGTTATCCGTGATGATTTTCTGTGGCATCCCAAACCTACAAATAATGTTTTTAGTAACAAATTTAATTAACTTTCTTTATGGTAATAATGGCCAGCGGTTCCGCTTCGACTCATTTGGTGAAATAGTCAACAGCAACGATAGCGTATTTGGCTCCTCCTTTAACCATAAGCAATACACCAATCAGATTGATTCCCCAGATTATGAATGGCCATGGACTGACCATCTGTGTTAGCTCTGTTGAAGGAGTTCTTTTGATCTTGCTGAATCTTTGGCATTGGTCGCACCATCTGGCGTAATCTCCTGCATTGTGGTTTACTGTTGGCCAAAAATACCCATATCAGAGAACTTTCTTTCCAAGGGTTTGCCCCCTAGTGTGATATCCGTAGTCGCCTTCATGAACTTCCCTGAGGATTTTTTGGGCTTCGTTGTTGGTAACACACCTGAGCAAGGGGGTAGAGAATCCCTTTTGGTAGAGCAACCCATCATGTACTACAAACCGTTGCGCCTTCCGAAGGATCTTTTTCCGTTGATTCTTGTCTGCAGGGAATGTTCCTTTGAGCAGGTAGTCCTTGATTGGTGTCAACCACATCTATGGTTCTTTGGTTGTTTCAAAAATCTAATCTATATTCATCTCGCTTATGCTTGGAGCGGTCAGAGTTTCAACTGGGACTAGTCCCAGGGACTGAGCTTCTCCTGAACTGGCCAGTTTAGCTAGATAGTTTGCCTTTGTGTTTTGTTCCCTTAGAATATTAGTTATGGTGTAATGTTCGATGTAATTAAGCAATTATTGCACTTTAGATAGATACAAGGCGAGGTTCTCTCACCGAGCTTTGTATTCGCCTTTCACCTGGCAGACGACTAGCTAAGAGTCGCTATAGATGTGTACGGACTTTATCCCAAGTTCCTTCACAACTTTCAGCCTGGCTATCAATTCTTCCTATTTTGCTTCGTTATTTGTTGCAGGAAATTCCAAATGTAAGGCATAGCAAACGGATCGGCCTTCGTGAGTCTCGGCACTACTCCTGCCCCTGAGTAGGCGTTATTAGATGCACCATTGACGAACAACTTCCAATGTGTTTCCACTTCTGGATTTATTTCTTATTCATTATCTCGTATCGTAAACTCGGTAATGAAGTCTGCTAACGCATGCCCGTTGATCGCCCTACGAGGATGGTAAGTAATTTCATATTGACTCAATTCGATATTCCATTTGATAAGCCGTCCAGAGGTCTTAGGTCGGTACAACACTTGCTTTAGGGGTTGATCTGTTAGTACTTTGATCGGGTGTGCCTGGAAGTATGGTCATAACTTTCTGGATGCGATCAAGAGAGGCAATATGATAGTTTTTCCAATTTCGGATAGTTTTTCTCGGCTCCAGTAAATCTCTTACTAATGTGATATATGAGTCGCTGGATCTTAGCTTCTTCTCATACAAGCGCGACACTTAATGCATAGGGCGAGACTGCTAAGTAGATAAACAAGTCTTCTCCGTCTATTGGCTTGGACAGGATTGGCGGGGTTTCCATATGTTGTAGTAGCTCTTCGAACGCAGTTTGACAAGCTTGATTCCATTCGAAGCTCTTCTTTCCCTTCTTTAGTGTGTCAAAGAATGGCTTACATTTGTCGATTGCTTTTGAGATGAACCGGCTTAGTGCTGCTACTTTTCCATTCAAGCTTTGTAACTCCTTCTTGTTCTTTAGGGCCTCGACTTCCCATAAAGCGGTAATTTGTTCGGGATTTGCTTCAATGCCCCTGGCGCTCACAATGAGTCCCAAGAACTTTCCAAAGGCTACCCCAAAGTGACACTTAAGTGGATTAAGTTTCATTCCATATTTGTAGAGTTTTTCAAACATTTCGGCGAGGTTGTCCAAGTGATTTGCAGCTATTCATGATTTAATCAACATATTGTCTACATAAACTTCCATAGTCTTCTCGATCTGCCGTTTGAACATGGCGTTCACCAGTCATTGGTAGGTTGCCCCAGCATTCTTTAACCCGAATGATATTTCTTTGTAGTAGTATAATCCTAGATCGGTAATGAAACAGATATTTTATTAGTTGAGCTTATGCATCGTGAAATTGTTTTACCCCGAGTAAGCATCCATAAATGATAGTAGTCCTTATCCTGCTGTCCCGTCCATAAGTTGGTCGATTCTTGGTAGAGGAAAGCTGTCTTTTGGGCAAGCTTTGTTTACGTCTGAGTAGTCGATACAGGTTCACCATTTTCCATTGGACTTCTTGACTAAGACTGGGTTGGGCACCTATTTAGGGGTATGTTGCATCATGGATAAAACCATTTGTTATCAGCGCATTGTACTGTTTGGGTCCTAGGCTGCGTCTCTTCTACTTCACTGATGTATACTTGGGATTAATATTAAGTACATGGCATGCAATCTCCAGTGAAACTCCGCACATATCGAAATGTGTCTAAGCGAATACATCTAGGTTGGCGTGAAGAAATTTGATGAGTTCCAGTCGCGTCTTGTTTCCAAGATGTGATCTAATTTTCAGGACCCGTGTTGGATCATCCATATCGACTGGGACAGACACCGTCAATTCTGTCAGTAATGCCCGTTCCTCCTCTGAACTCTTATTTCTAAGGTCCAAAGCCTTATCGAATTAGCTATGGTCCCCAAGCCAGGGGCCGCCCTATAGTTGCTATTCGGTAGGTTCACGAATGTGGAGAGTTCTTCCCACATTCTTCCCCTTTTATTTTCTTCTAGACTCGCGTAGTTCTACAATAGCATTCTCTAGCGGCACTTTGGTATTCTTTGATCATCCCAACTCCATTCTCTGTCGGAAATTTCATGGTTGACACTGAGCTAAAATAATCCTGAAATCTGCCAAAGCAGGCCGACCCAAGAAAGCATTGTAGGTGGATATTTCATCTACAGTCACAAAGGTTTGGAGGAGGACGACTCTTCGGTCACCTTCCCCGAGTTCTACAGGTAAATCAATTATTCTGATGGGTTGCTTAAGTTCACCGATGAATCCATGGATCTTTGTTCGGCAAGCGGATACGCCTTTCATACTGAACTTCATTTGATCAAACGTGTGTTTAAAAAGGATATTCACAGAACTACCACTGTCTACCAATACTCGTCGAAATCATGGTTGTTTCGATTCCTATTATCACGACCACGGGGTCAAGGGTCGGAGCTTCTATTCCTTCAGTGCCTCGATTCTGGAATACTATATCATCGTTCAGGGTCCTTTGCTACAGGTAGCAGTTCCGTCTTCGATCACAAAGCACAAATATTTCAGAACGTGTCTTAGTGAGCTCACATATCACTCCATTTCTCTCTAACTCTTCTGCGCGGGATGAGGTCCTCCAAATTTTGTTCCAAAAATAAGTCTCTGGTCGGTCTGTTTGGATCCCTCTTCGTTGGTTCTGGCTTGGTTCCCCCGATCTCTGGGAGCTTGAAGTGCCACAGACTGGTCAGAATTTTGCAGCTTTCTCACATACTACTAAGCTTGTTTTCCTGAATTAGTTCTTCAAGTGATGGCACTCATTCGTGTTGTGACCATGTGTTTCATGGAAACGACGGTACTTTACATAGTGCTTTTGCTGTTCAGTCGCTTCCTTTTTTGGGCGACTTTTTGTACTCTTCCATCTCTTGCATCGCAAGGTAGATATTCTCTGGAGTATCATTGAGCAGGGTGTAGTCTTCGAGCTTAAGCCTTTAAGTTGCTTGCTACTTCCATTTCGCTTGTTGAAATTCTAATTCTTCATTTTATGATTCCCATCCTTCCCTGTGTTTCCTACAGCAGTTCTAGAGGCATTTGCATCTTGGTTCGCCGCCATACCATTCTGCCCAACATTGGTTGGTTGTAGATTAGCATGTTTTCCTTCTAGCTCCTCCACCTCTTCTAATCTCAAGTACTAGCTCGCCTTTTGATTAAAGTCCTTCCTTGTGGTAGGTTGTTTCATTTTGATCCATTTTCCGAATTCAATGTCAGGATGGATGGCGCGGACCAGAGCCATGAAGACCATATCTTTGATTGGGTTACTAACTTCAGTAACTGCGGTGTTAAACCTACTCATAAAGGATTTCAAAGATTAATTTTGTCTCTAGAGTAGGCCCGATAAGGACATCACGTGTTCTGGTTGTGTCGTGTGATGCCTAAACTGATCAAGGAATCTTGTTGCTAATTCACCGAAAGTGAAGATGGATTTAGGTGGGAGCCTGGTGAACCACATGGAACCGATTCCCTCCAGAAAGATTGAAAAACATCTACATCAAACAACATTTGAAGCATTCGCTCCATCCATGTACCAACTGTACTTGTATAATTGAGGCTTCGGGTCCCTAGTTCCATGTATGACAAAATAGTTGGCATAGTGAACTTTTTATGATATTGTTCATTCAAAAATGTCATCGATGAAAGGAGTCCAGCTTGGAGCGGATCCTCATTCATCATCTCTCCTATTCTTACTTTCGTCCATTAGGCGCTTGACCATGTTCGCGATATACGCCTCGGATGTTCGGTAATCCGTGGGTTGGTTGTCAATGATTGTACCAAATTTTTGATTCTGCAAATAGTCTTGGTAAGTAGGATGAAGCCTAGGCTATCCTGTCTTCGGGAGAGCCACTCTCTCAGAGTTCCCTTGGCTTGCGGTTGGTCGTACATGTGCAGTTTGGACCTCGCTGCTAGTATTGAGTATGTTAGTGTTTTCTTTCAATTCGTCGTCATCAAGTTGTTCTCCATCTTCAGAGTCGGAGAGATCCACTGCCATATCTTCCCATGTGGTTTTCGTCCCCAGATTCAAGTTTACAACGGGCTGCTTTACATTTGGTGGAGTGCTTGCATTTCATTCTACGGTGATTCTTGCAGCTCCACCTACTACCCCTTTTGTTGCTGCTTTCCTTTTCTCCTGTTTAGGCCAGAAACGGAAGATTTTACTTACTCTGTGGCAGCCGTGGGCTCTGGCATGGTTCTCGGAGTATCAAGTGATTGCAAGGTCAAGAGGTCATTTAGTTCTTCTATAAGAGCTTTTTGTTTGTTCTCCATCTTTTGATTGATTTCATCCACCATCTTGTTCAACTCGCCTCCAGTGACAACTTCATGCTTGATAGAAGATCCCGACATCTGATCTCCTGTCTTGGCACCGTTGACTTCAACTTGTTGAGGATTGGTTTCCTCTCCAGCTATTACAGTCCCTATGGATCTTCCGGAAGTAGTTCCCCTTCTTCCTGGTGCCATAATTCTCAACATCGATTCTTCTAAGTAGAGATTGAGGATCTAACTTCTGGATCTATCTGATTCAAAGTAGATAGCTAGATCTGAACCTGAGTTGGGATCTTAGTGAAAGCACCAAAATGTTAATCCAAAATATAGATCAACATCCTGTATTGAGTGTGAAAGTACCAACCTTGTTTATCAAGGCAAATAAAATAGGAAAAGCAATAGTAAATTGCAGAAAAAGTAAGGAGGCAAGAGATTTTTATAGTAGTTCGGCTGTTAACAAAGCCTGCCTTCACTTTATAGCTTTTATTGATCCACTACTATTACAAGAGATTTTGAATTATAATATGATTCCTCTTCTTCATGTTAGATTAAGCCACTATTGTTAGAAACAAAAGGAGGATATCAATTGTCTCTCAATAGCTGTTGTGTGGAAGGAAGAGGAGTGAAGAAAGAATGACAGAGCTTCAGCAGAGATTTGGAAGTGAGTATGAATCGTGTATTTATATCTTAATATGCAAGTGTAGTAAAAAGCTAACTTATAACTACTAGAGTAGAATAAATAAAAGTAAAGTAACAATTACACTAGAGTTTTATACTGGTTCGGACCACCCGTCCTACGTCCAGTCCTGAAACTTCCCTTCAGTTTTAAACTAGTAAACAACCCTCGCTTTGTTCAGAGGAATAGCCTTGATACAGAAAGTTTTGCCGTGACAATTATGTGTTCTTAGTAACACTGAATTTGACCGCACAATACAAATCTTCCTATAATCTCCTTTGAGTAGTATGTGAATGTGAGGTGCTTTGTTTTCAGGAAGAAATGATGCATTGATAGCTTTTAGAGATCAAAGTATGCAAAGTGTAAAGAGAGAGATTCAGAAATTTCAAGTTACTTTGTTTCTCAAAAACTTTACATATTTATAGATGTTAAAGAGTTTTCTTAAAGAGTAGCATCCTTTAGTATGTTCTATTTCAATCTAAGAGTTGCAATCCTTGGAGAAGAAGAGATGTAGTGAAAAGATGTGGATGCAACTATTAGTATGAAGTAAGTGGCTTTTCAGAGTTTTAGCCAATTACCCAGCTCACACATTTGGGATAAAATTTAGACGTTTGTCTGGTTGTATATTTTTTAACCAATGAGCTCCAACGGACGTCTAGGTTAAAATTAAGACTTCTGTCTGTTTAAAAATTTGTAGGCAGCGAGCTTAGTCAGACGTCCGACTTCTATGGACAGACGTCTGAAGCTTGTGCTCTTCTAAAAATAAAAAGTGAAGAATCTTGTAAAAGTTTTGATGTGCATATTTGTGTAAAACACTACTAAAGAAGATTTTACAAACCATCTTTCTATGACTATAACATACTATAATAGCTTCTCTAATACCAATGATTCTTTTCTTTTACTAATCGTCTTCAAGTCATGCTTTTGTGAATTATCGAAGCATTTATCTGCAAATAGATGTAATATATTGTATGTATATGATTGTATAGTTGTTGTCATCGAAATCATAGAATAGAGGTTCTAACAAGATCAAGTTAGGAACCCCTTTCCTGTTGAAGGTAGGATGGTATTTATAGGATTTAGAGAGCACTTGGATTAGAACCATTGCACCAGAAGCTTGTAATTGTCCGTAGGAAGAAGCACAAAAAATTTGAGAGCTTCTAAGCTAACTTTTTGGATCGGTACCGATCCAATTGGATCGGATCAGAGGATTGGATCGGTACCAATCCAAAGAGTTGTGCAATTTTTGCACAACTTCTTTCCGGTTAGCTTGCTTGCTTATGAGGCTCTCAATGCAATTTCATAGCTTATCGACTTGTTTTGATGATGGTTCACTCATGAGTTTGATTGGACTTTAGTTTGAATCCGATAAGTCTTTACTTCTCGAACTTGGATGCTTGGATTATTACCAAACTTGGTAGATAGACTTAGTAGAGAGGTAAAAACATAACACAAGTGGTTAGGAGGAACCTTAAGCCAATATTTTGGATCAGTACTGATCCAAAGTGTTGGCATATTTTGGGTCAAACTTTCAAAGTTCCTTTGTCTCGTGCTTTTAGGCCTTCCGATAAAGTTTCGAGTTGTTCTAGCTTAATCTGAATGTACTAACTTCTTTTGAACTCTGCTAAGTTAAAAACCCGGTTAACAGTGATAAAGGTTTTAAAATTAATTTCGTAAAAGATAAAGGTCACAATGAATATAATGAGTCAAACATTATCTTTGAAGGTATTAGGAAACAAACTATTTATATATTAAGTATGAAAATCTCAAAGGATAACTTATGTCTTCTGGCTGAAACAGGTGACCCTTGGATTTGGCATAAAAGATTTGGGCATTTGGATTTCAAACTTATTTCTAACATTGCTAAAAATTATTTAGTTAGAGGTCTTCCCAAATGAACTTCAAAGTTAATAATCTATGTGATGCGTGTCAATTAGGTAAACTTAGAAAAAGTTCATTTAAATCAAATGATATGATTTATACTTCTCATCCCCTTGAACTTCTTCACTTAGATCTTTTTAGTCCCTTTCAAATACAATCTATAAATCATAGTGGATATGTATTTATAATCATAGATGACTATTCTAGGTTTATGTGGATGATTTTCTTGAAACTTAAAAGTAATGATTTTGAAATGTTTAAGATCTTTTTTATACAAATTCAAAATCAAATATCCAAAAAAATTAAAACTATTCGAAGTGATCATGGTGGAGAATTGGAAAATGAAAATTTTGAGAATTTCTGTAATAAGAAAGGTATAACCCACAAATTTTCAATTCCAAGAATACCACAACAAAAAGGAGTAGTAGAACTTAAAAATAGAATGATTCAAGAGTGCGCTTGGACTATGTTAAATGATAGTAATTTACCTAAGAATTTTTGGGCTAAGGCAGTAGGTACTACATGTTATATACTAAATAGAATTTTAGGAAGACTATTAACTAAGAAAACTACTTATGAACTATTTTATAATAAGAAACCTAAAGTATTATATTTTAGTGTATTTGATAGTAAATGTTTTACTTTAAATACTAAAGATAACTTAGATAAATTTGATGCTAAATCAGATAAAGGAATTTTTATTGGATATTCAAATAGAAGTAAAGCTTATAGAGTTTTTAATACTAGAACTAATACTATTGAAGAGACACTACATGTCTCATTAGATGAAAATTTCAAAATTCATAATCAAAATATTAATGAAGAAGAAAACATTGATAATGTAATTAAAAGTAATGAGAACACTGAAACTTGTAATAATAATGAAAATTTATATCCAAATAAAGAACTAGATACTTAAGAGATCATCCTGCAGAAAATATTTTTAGTAATATTGAATCTGTTGTTAAAACTAGAAATCACTTAAACAAAATGAGTAATGTATCTTTTATTTCAACCATTGGACCTAAAAATCAAAAGGAAACATCAACTGATGATTCATGGATTCTTGCTATGCAAGAAGAATTGAATCAATTCACTAGAAATGGTGTATGGAAGTTAGTCCCAAGACCTGAGGATAAGTCTATTATAGGCACTAAATGGGTATATAGGAATAAAATGAATAAACAAGGAGAGGTCGTAAGAAATAAAGCTCGATTAGTTGCACAAGTTTATTATCAAGAGGAGGGTAGACTTTGATGAAACCTTTGCATCTGTAGCAAGATTAGAGGCTATAAGAATCTTACTTGCTTTTGCTAACCATAACAATTTCAAATTATATCAAATGGATGTTAATAGTGCATTTTTAAATGGATTCATTAAAGAAGATGTATATGTAGAATAACCTCCACTTTTCGAAGATGAAAAATTACCAAATCATGTTTACAAATTAAAGAAAGCTTTATATGGTCTAAAATAGGCTCCTAGAGCTTGGTATGATAAACTTAAATCATATTTATTACAATCAAATTTTGAGATAGGCAAAGTAGATAGTACTTTCTTTATTAAAAAAATAAAAATGATATCAAATTAATACAAATATATATAGATGATATTATTTTCGGATCTAATAACGAAAATCTAAAAAAGAAACTAATGACTAAGGAATTTGAACTGAGTCATATGGGAGAACTAAATTATTTTCTAGGATTACAAATTAAACAACTAAGTAATTGAATTTTTATTAGTCAAGAAAAATACGCTAAAGACTTAGTTAAAAAATTTGGTATGGAAAATACCAACGGTAAACCAACTCCTATGGCAACTAATGAAAAATGAAACAAAGAAGAAAATTCAAAAGACATAGATCAAAAACTATATAGACGAATGATTGGATCACTACTGTGACGCCCCACCTCTATGCTCATAATAACAAAGAGTATAAAAAAAATACTGTCTATTATTACGAAGAATAAGGCTGGATAGGAGCGGCCATCCGTAGTTGGCCTTACACTAGTATTGGTTACCTCGATAGGAGTGGTATATACTTTTCATTTTTCATCTTATTTATTTACTCCCATCGACATACCCAATTATCAGTATAAAACAAACTACAATGGTTAATAATAGTTTAGGACATTAGATATAATAATAACACAGATAAAAACAAAAATCTCATATATATATGTATATATATAACTGATGTCAGTTACAATATAGTTGACACAATACATATGATACAACTACAACTGTCGACTCAAGAAGTTATATATACAAGTACATTATCGACTAATATACATGAATACATATCAGCTTAAAACAGACACACTGACTATTACTAAAAACGTAGACCACTTCAAATGATATGAAAAGTCTTCATAGCTCAACAGCAACTCAAAGCAGGAAATCTACAACCTGAAATAACTCGGGTCTGACCCGAGTATTAAATTCAAAAGAAAATAATACACGGGTCAGTCTAATTCAAACTCAGTTATTAATGCACAGAAGCAATAATAATCAAATATCAAATAGACGACAGTCACAGAAATCTCGTATATCCAATTCTCGATACGAGAATTGGATAACGGCAGATATAACACTAACAGTGTTAAACGACAAATCAACAATCCAAATCAGAATACCACTCCAAAACATTGAAATTAACCAACGAAACAATTCAACAAATCGAAACATCAATTTAAAACTGTCAAATCTGATAGGGCTGCAGTACACGCACGCATGTACTGCCTCGCCACTATCGCAGAAGATACACAAAAGCTCAGTGAAATTCACAAATGATCACAAGGTCAAACCCCGAAATCAGGTTCAACTCAGGTGAATTTGAAAATAGATCCAAATGCATTAATGCAATGCAAAACAACAAGGACCAAAACTGCAGTCATAATTAATTACAAGGGCAATCTGCAACGAGACTGCAGTCACCACAAGGTCACTAAGGCGAAACTGCACAAAAGGAAGCAAGAAACACTGCACACTAAAACTGCAATTGTAACAACGATTAACCAGGAAACTAAACAGTCAAACAACGACAACTCAAGTGTCGAACTCAACTGGTTAGCACAAGTAAAAGTCTGCACACTACACTACATGAAGTGTATATACAGAGTAAAGACCACGCAAAATCAAGTGCAGTCAAAAAAACAACCCAAAGCCAAGTGATACCCACAACCGAACAAATGGATGCACAGATGTGACTCAATATTCAAACAAATGTACTACATTACGTATACCAGATACGGACACCAGTGGAACAAAATGAAATGCACAGAATCAGAATGCAGTGGCCATACACATATATACATACTAGAATGTATGTATACAAATGATCAGTCATCAAAGTGCAGCGCAACTATAAAGAAGACAGAGACTTTCAATCAAAGGACTACCCCTTCAGCAACATGTATACATTCACGCCCATATATGTGTACATGTATGTGGGCTGACAATAACCAAGTAAACACCAAAATGTAACATACATAATACTGTAACTGGACAGCATTGACATCATAATCTAGAACAAGGCAAAATGCCAAAGTCATGGAACATCAAAGTGATCTACAACTGATCAATTCGAACAAGTCTTGAAATCAGGCTTCAAAAATCACAATGAACAGAGACGACAGAGGCAAGGCAATGGAACACAACAAGTAAAACATAAAACAACTCAGAGGATCAAGTACAGTTAACCCAACGACCCAATATGCAACTATAGCCTGCAGTTTCAAGTCGTGGTAAGCATGAATTCAAACAAGTCAGGTTTAATGCCGAAGCAATACCTTCCCAAAATCAGGAGTTCCAAAATGTCGAAGTTATACAACAGCAGGTACTAATAATTATTCCAAATGAACAGAAGTGCACAATTCACAAATGAGCAAATCAAAATGTCAAGTAACTGAAGTCAATTACAAATATCAGTTTTGAACAAGACTTAAATACCAGAGTCGAAATACATAGGGTCAACAACCACCAGATAAAAGAATACCAACATGACGAAGTCAGTGCCAACAATAATGACAGCGACTCGATCATCTCATGAATTATAAAATGCAGACAGTAGTGAAGTGTCATACCCAAACCAACCAATTATCATCATATAAACTAATTCCAAATTATACTTAAGGCAAGTTCAAAAATCATGGTACAACAGTAAGTTAATGGAACAGAGATCGAAATCAAAATCGACGACTGCACCTACTAAATACTAACAACAAATGACTCAGGCACTAAACCAGGTGAAGCAACCCGAACACATATCCAATGTTATACTTAAAGTCCAAATAGAAGCAGAAAACAACTCATCATCTCAAGACACCAAGGCCAAAATCAAAACAATGCCGAAGTCGACATAAAGGCAATCGCCAGAACAAAATCGAAGCGACCGAAGTCAAGACCATAAACAATTGACTGGAATCGAAGGGACACAAAACGAAATCAACATTTGACAAATCATAACAAGTCAAAGAAATCACGAGTTCGAATCGAACAAACCAGTAAGTTTAAACTAGATGTGAGTGAATGAATCACTCACCTTATTTGACGAACGCAGATTGAAGGAGTTGAAGTGTAGAGAGCGTTGATCAACAAATTCTCGGCTTCGATCGATAAAAAACAACGACTCCATCATTTTCGATGAAGCCCTAATTTCATGGCCGCCATTATTTTCGATTTTCTTTCGTTCGTTTTTGAGTTAGGGCTTGAACGAGTGAAAAATCAAAGAGGAACGGGTTGAGATAATGTCACGGCAACTAAAATCAACATGGGCCAAGGTAAAAAATTTCTTTCTTTAAAACCCACCAATGTTCAACAATTTATTAACGAATTTTTAACCCAAACTTTTATTAAAGAATTATACAAATCTGAAAATAATTTCAATCGATTCAAAATTGCGATAGCAATTAACAACCGGTTTAATCGTCATTTGACGATAAATAATTGTTGTAAAATTCCGGGCTGTTACAGACTCCCCTCCTTATAAAAATTACGTCCCCGCAATTTTCATAATGAAAGCCATCTATAACGATTATTCTTCTAACATAAACTGGTTAAGCTAGAAAAATAAAGTATGGGAACACAAACACCAAAGAAATCATTCAATTTCATAAAAGAAATTTACAAATTCTCAACAAAGTCTAATTATCAAGAGATAATCAGAAGACAGCAACCGGAATAAATGCAAACATCAGCAATATTCACTTACCAATAGATAATTATAATACAGAAATCATAAAACAGCAATATCTAATTATCAATACGATAATTAGAAAACAACAAAATCTAATTATCAACAAAGATAATTATGAAACCCAAATCACAATTCGCAAAGCTGTCAATATCTAGTTATTCAACAATTAACTAGAAAACACAAACTCCATACCAGCAAACTCTAACTATCAACAAAGATAGAAAGAAAACAACAATTCAATAAAAAATCAGCATAATCTAGATTCAATTAGAGACTAGAAAATCTCGTATCAATAAAACCAGCAAACATCCAATTATCTAAACGATAGTCAGAAAACAAATCAACAATTCTCAAATTATCAATTATATACTTATCAAAAACGACAACCAATATTCAATTATCAAAAACGATAATCAAATTTCAAATCACAAATATTCGATTATCAAAAACGATAATCAAATTTCAATTCAACAAATATTCGATTATCAAAAACGATAATCAAATTTCAAATCACAAATATTCGATTATCAAAAACAATAATCAAATTTCAAATCAACAATTATTCAATTATCAAAAACGATAATCAAATTTCAAATCAGCAAATATTTAATTATCAAAAGCGATAATTAAATTTCTCAAATCGGCAATATTTAATTATCAAAAGCGATAATTAAATCTCATATCAGCAAATATTTAATTATCTAAAGCGATAATTAAATCTCAAATCAGCAAATATTTAATTATCTAAAGCGATAATTAAATCTCAAATCAGCAATCATTTAATTATCTAAAGCGATAATTAAATTTCAAATCAGCAAATATTTAATTATCTAAAGCGATAATTAAATCTCAAATCAATAAATATTTAATTATCTAAAGCGATAATTAAATCTCAAATCAGCAAATATTTAATTATCTAAAGCGATAATTAAATCTCAAATCAGCAAATATTTAATTATCTAAAGCGATAATTAAATTTCAAATCAGCAATTATTTAATTATCTAAAGCGATAATTAAATCTCAAATCAGCAAATATTTAATTATCTAAAGCGATAATTAAATCTCAAATCAGCAATCATTTAATTATCTAAAGCGATAATTAAATCTCAAATCAGCAAATATTTAATTATCAAAAGCGATAATTAAATTTCTCAAATTGGCAATATTTAATTATCAAAAGCGATAATTAAATCTCATATCAGCAAATATTTAATTATCTAAAGCGATAATTAAATCTCAAATCAGCAAATATTTAATTATCTAAAGCGATAATTAAATCTCAAATCAGCAATCATTTAATTATCTAAAGCGATAATTAAATTTCAAATCGGCAAATATTTAATTATCTAAAGCGATAATTAAATCTCAAATCAATAAATATTTAATTATCTAAAGCGATAATTAAAAGCAACAAATATCCGATTATCGAAAACGATAATCAGAACTCATATCTACAAATATCTAATTATCACAAGCGATAATTAGAAACAACAAATATCCGATTATCAAAAACGATAATCAGAACTCATATCAACAAATATCTAATTATCACAAGTGATTTTTAGAAACAACAAATATCCGATTATCAAAAACGATAATCAGAACTCATATCAACAAATATCCAATTACCTGCAGATAATTGGAAACAACAAATATCTAGAAATCAATTAAGAAGACTAGAAAATCAACATAAAAGCTTGGATCGATCCCATCAGATGGCGAGTTTTTAATTCGCCGCACGTGCATCTCATATGGCCGAAGCCTACCAAGTACTCAACATAATTTTGGCGCCCATCAGATTGACCCGAAGGTCCGCAGAGTGACCCGAAGGTCTAGTACTGGTATTTGACCCGAAGGTCCTCATAGTGGCTCGAAGGCATCAAATATTTCAATTAAGGAGTCTGGAATTAACCGAAATAGCAAACGCACATGTCCCATACCACGTGTTTTACTAAATCGTTTGATTCTCTTCATCGTTTCCTTGAAAGTGCAAAATTGTGTTTTTTTTAAAATACACTTTACATTCTCAAACGGACAAGTCCGGAATTAAGCGAATCAGTAAAAGAAAAGGGTCATAATCCTCGATTTTGCTGAAACGTTTAAATCGCTTCCTCATTCTTTTGAAACGCAAACTGTAAAATTTCTGAAAACAATTTTATTTATTTTAATAACAATTCACGTCCTCAACTGGACAAGTCCGAAGTTAAGCGAATCAGTAAAAGAAAGGGGTCATAGTCCTCGATTTTGCTGAATCGTTTAAATCGCTTCCTCATTCTATTGAAAGCGCAAACTGAAAAATTTTGCAAAACAATTTTCATTTTTAAAACGATTTCCAATCACGTGATTAAAGCAGCAAATCAGTAACAATTTCGATAAGGAAATTGTACTTCTCAAAATACCGTAAAAACGGGTCACAAATCAGTATTGCGGTATAACCGCTTGAAAATCCACTTTTAAAATTTGACGGTTACTGAAGCCAAAGCGACAGTAATTTTTAAAATGCCAAAATCACATCAAAACAATTTACATCAAAATGTAATATCAGTGAATTTTCATTCATCAAAAATGCCACAAAACACCGTGCTTCAAAAATTTAGCACTGATGTAAAAATCCCGTTATAAAAATAACGACAACAAATTACGTTTCATAACCAAACATCGGTTCAACGTAAATTAAATGCAGTAACGTGCAATTCAAATTTGCACGTACTACCCAATGAACAAAGAAATCATTCGAATATATCTTCAATGAAGATAATTCCAAACAGCAAAAATCTAATCAATATATGATTAGCATAAAAGAAAACCAGTCAAAATCTCAGCAAAAATCACATAACTGCAATCGTTTGAATCCTCAAATTGGATTCGAACTTCTCAAAGAAACAAAATAAATACAGCTATGTAAACACAAATGAAATTTATTTCAATTTCATATTTCGATTTTTAATTCAAAACGATTATCAGCAGTATTCAGCGAAGACAGTTTCACTGTTTCCGCTGCGCACTCTGATAAACAGTCACAAATCAGTCAATCAACAAAACACAGTTTCACTATTATTTTTAAATAAAGATATTTAAAAATTTCATCGAAATTTCAAAACTTTAGTTATGACTCAAATCACAAATAAAACATCGACTAATAGTTGTAACATATGTTCCATCCAAGTTATGTTTTATATTATGTCCATAAACCCCAAGCTCTGATACCAACTGTGATGCCCCACCTCTATGCTCATAATAACAAAGAGTATAAAAAAATACTGTCTATTATTATGAAGAATAAGGCTGGATAGGAGCGGTCATCCGTAGTTGGCCTTACACTAGTATTGGTTACCTCGATAGGAGTGGTATATACTTTTCATTTTTCATCTTATTTATTTACTCCCATCGACATACCCAATTATCAGTATAAAACAAACTACAATGGTTCATAATAGTTTAGGACATTAGATATAATAATAACACAGATAAAAACAAAAATCTCATATATATATATATATGTATATATATAACTGATGTCAGTTACAATATAGTTGACACAATACATATGATACAACTACAACTGTCGACTCAAGAAGTTATATATACAAGTACATTATCGACTAATATACATGAATACATATCAGCTTAAAACAGACACACTGACTATTACTAAAAACGTAGACCACTTCAAATGATATGAAAAGTCTTCATAGCTCAACAGCAACTCAAAGCAGGAAATCTACAACCTGAAATAACTCGGGTCTGACCCGAGTATTAAATTCAAAAGAAAATAATACACGGGTCAATCTAATTCAAACTCAGTTATTAATGCACAGAAGCAATAATAATCAAATATCAAATAGACGACAGTCACAGAAATCTCGTATATCCAATTCTCGATACGAGAATTGGATAACGGCAGATATAACACTAACAGTGTTAAACGACAAATCAACAATCCAAATCAGAATACCACTCCAAAACATTGAAATTAACCAACGAAACAATTCAACAAATCGAAACATCAATTTAAAACTGTCAAATCTGATAGGGCTGCAGTACACGCACGCGTGTACTGCCTCGCCACTATCGTAGAAGATACACAAAAGCTCAGTGAAATTCACAAATGATCACAAGGTCAAACCCCAAAATCAGGTTCAACTCAGGTGAATTTGAAAACAGATCCAAATGCATTAATGCAATGCAAAACAACAAGGACCAAAACTGCAGTCATAATTAATTACAAGGGCAATCTGCAACAAGACTGCAGTCACCACAAGGTCACTAAGGCGAAACTGCACAAAAGGAAGCAAGAAACACTACACACTAAAACTGCAATTGAAACAATGATTAACCAGGAAACTAAACAGTCAAACAACGACAACTCAAGTGTCGAACTCAACTGGTTAGCACAAGTAAAAGTCTGCACACTACACTACATGAAGTGTATATACAGAGTCAAGACCACGCAAAATCAAGTGCAGTCAAAAAAACAACCCAAAGCCAAGTGATACCCACAACCGAACAAATGGATGCACAGATGTGACTCAATATTCAAACAAATGTACTGCATTACGTATACCAGATACGGACACCAGTGGAACAAAATGAAATGCACAGAATCAGAATGCAGTGGCCATACACATATATACATACTAGAATGTATGTATACAAATGATCAGTCATCAAAGTGCAGCGCAACTATAAAGAAGACAGAGACTTTCAATCAAAGGACTACCCCTTCAGCAACATGTATACATTCACGCCCATATATGTGTACATGTATGTGGGCTGACAATAACCAAGTAAACACCAAAATGTAACATACATAATACTGTAACTGGACAGCATTGACATCATAATCTAGAACAAGGCAAAATGCCAAAGTCATGGAACATCAAAGTGATCTACAACTGATCAATTCGAACAAGTCTTGAAATCAGGCTTCAAAAATCACAATGAACAGAGACGACAGAGGCAAGGCAATGGAACACAACAAGTAAAACATAAAACAACTCAGAGGATCAAGTACAGTTAACCCAACGACCCAATATGCAACTATAGCCTGCAGTTTCAAGTCGTGGTAAGCATGAATTCAAACAAGTCAGGTTTAATGCCGAAGCAATACCTTCCCAAAATCAGGAGTTCCAAAATGTCAAAGTTATACAACAGCAGGTACTAATAATTATTCCAAATGAACAGAAGTGCACAATTCACAAATGAGCAAATCAAAATGTCAAGTAACCGAAGTCAATTACAAATATCAGTTTTGAACAAGACTTAAATACCAGAGTCGAAATACATAGGGTCAACAACCACCAGATAAAAGAATACCAACATGACGAAGTCAGTGCCAACAATAATGACAGCGACTCGATCATCTCACGAATTATAAAATGCAGACAATAGTGAAGTGTCATACCCAAACCAACCAATTATCATCATATAAACTAATTCCAAATTATACTTAAGGCAAGTTAAAAAATCATGGTACAATAGTAAGTTAATGGAATAGAGATCGAAATCAAAATCGACGACTGCACCTACTAAATACTAACAACAAATGACTCAGGCACTAAACCAGGTGAAGCAACCCGAACACATATCCAATGTTATACTTAAAGTCCAAATAGAAGCAGAAAACAACTCATCATCTTAAGACACCAAGGCCAAAATCAAAACAATGCCGAAGTCGACATAAAGGCAATCACCAGAACAAAATTGAAGCGACCGAAGTCAAGACCATAAACAATTGACTGGAATCGAAGGGACACAAAACAAAATCAACATTTGACAAATCATAACAAGTCAAAGAAATCACGAAATCACGAGTTGGAATCGAACAAAACAGTAAGTTTAAACTAGATGTGAGTGAATGAATCACTCACCTTATTTGACGAACGCAGATTGAAGGAGTTGAAGTGTAGAGAGCGTCGATCAACAAATTCTCGGCTTCGATCGATAAAAACAACGACTCCATCATTTTCGACGAAGCCCTAATTTCGTGGCCGCCATTATTTTCGATTTTCTTTCGTTCGTTTTTGAGTTAGGGATTGAACGAGTGAAAAATCAAAGAGGAACGGGTTGAGATAATGTCACGGCAACTAAAATCAACATGGGCCAAGGTAAAAATTTTCTTTCTTTAAAACCTACCAATGTTCAACAATTTATTAACGAATTTTTAACCCAAACTTTTATTAAAGAATTATACAAATATGAAAAGAATTTCAATCGATTCAAAATTGCGATAGCAATTAACAACCGGTTTAATCGTCATTTGACGATAAATAGTTGTTGTAAAATTCCGGGTTGTTACAACTACCCTATATAACTGCTAGTAGATCTGATATAATGCATAGTGTCGGTCTCTGTGCAAGATATCAATCTCAACCTAAAGAAACTCATTTAAAATCTATAAAACAAATTTTAAGATATGTTAATGACACATTAGACTATGGACTCTTCTATCCAAAAGATGATTCATTTGAATTAATTTCATATAGTGATGCTGATTATGCTGGTTGTAAATCAAACCGAAAATGTAATGTGGAACTTTTCACTTTTTAGGACACTCTCTGGTTTCCTGGTTTAGTAAAAAGCAAAATACTGTCTCTCTGTCTATGACAGAAGCAGAATATATTTCAGCAGATTAGCATATTAACAGGTTATCTATATGCAACAAACTCTAAGAGATTTCGGTTTCAATTTTACTAAATCACCAATATACTGCGATAATATGAGTGCGATTAATCTATCTAAAAATCCAACTCATAATGCTAGAACTAAACATATTGATATAAGACATCATTTTCTAAGAGATAATGTAAATAAAGAAGTTATATCACTTGAATTTATAAACACTGAAAATCAAGTAGCTTTGATGAAACCATTGAATCAAACATCCTTTACTAAGTTAAGAAGAGAATTAGGTATTTGTTCTCTATCATAAATTTGAAAAATTATAAAATAAATTTACATAATTAATAAGAAATATAAAATAAACAAAATTTTCCAATGTATGTCGACATACACGACCACTATATGTCAACATATAATGGCAAAATTTGTTTTATTTTATTTTCCCTTTAAAAATTTAACTTGGTGGTTATATAAACACTAAATTCGACTTTCTTCTCCATTTTCTGCCTTTTTACTGTTCTTAACGTCTGAAATAAATAAATCATGGCATCCTCTTCAAATCCAAACAATAATTCAACATTTTCCTACCATTCTCCAACCCCCGGACCCTTCCAAAACATTACTATGACAAAAGTTATCAAATTGGAGGAAGGTATGAAGAATGTTTCGGAGATGTTGACTGAAATTCAAGTCGTACAACTTCGTATGTCGAAGGAACAAGAGAAACAAAGTAGGATTCTGTGTAATCTTCGGAAATACCTATTAGATAACCCTACAAATTCAATAATTATTGAAAATGATTCCATGAATTTAGCTATTCATAATCCTCTTCGAAGCAGTGAAGAAGAAGAGGAAGAGGAAGAGGAAGAGGAAGAGGAAGAAGAAGAGGAACAATATATGGAGGAGGATGAAGAGGTTCAATGCATTGGGGAAGTTTGTTACAACCAAGATGGAAATCTCATCCTCATTGTCTCATTCATAAGTCTCCTATCATTAAGAATTCTCGTTAGAATAGGACTTCTTCTTCATTTAATTTAAGAATAGTGTGTATTTTAACTTTAATTTGACTTTATTGTGTGTATGGATTAATAGGTTTGTAAATATGATAATTGAATGGATATAATAGTATGTTTTGGTTACTACTAATGATTTATGCTTCACTTATCATTTCATATATGTAATTCCTATCATTTTGTATTTCATGATCACATCACTTATCGTTTCTATATATATTTATATTATTATAAGTATATAGTGTTTATTTAAAAGGGAGTTAGAATTAGTATGAAGAAATATGGTTAGAATTATAGTTATAGTTAGTTACTTTTGATTGATGCCTAAGGGGGAAAACTATATAAAATACTAGGGATATATTAAGGGGGAGTTTTATATGGCATAAATTAAGGGAAAGTTATATTATATAAAATATACAAAGTTGTCATCATCAAAAAGGGGGACATTTCTAGTACCTAAGGATTTGGTTTTGATGACAACTTTAGGAAATATTATAAAATATAAAAACTAATGTTTTATCAAGGTATATAGTATATAGTGCAGGATATTAGACATGTGTTGATATAAGAAGACTGTACAGTATCAAGTAAAGATTGAAGAGTTAAAGATGTTGATATAGAGACTCAAGAATGAAGACTCATGAGTATTAAAGAGCTCAAGATTCCAAGATATTCCAGATAAGTTATAGAGTCTAAAATGTTTGTTAAAATTCTGATAGCACTTGATCTCTCTCTCTCTCTCTCTATTTTAAGCTTTAAAATAGTTTTAAAATGTTTTGGTTTTTAAATATTCTTTTCAAAATAGCTTTTAATATTTTATAAAATTCTTATACTTATTATTTTAGTTTTTAATATTTTACCAAGTTATTGTTTTTATTAGATTTTGATTTATATTAGTTTATTTTTCAAAATTCTTATCATATAGTTTTTCTTAAGTTTTATTATGATTATAAGGTGTATATATTATATTTAAACATACTTACAAAGTATAAAATTATTTCACAAAACAATACAAAATAATGTTTTAAAGTGTTTTTCAAAATTACAAAGAGTATGTCAACATACTTTAACCCTATATGTCGACATACTAGCCGTGAATTTCAAAATACAATTTTCAAAAGAAGTGTCTATTCGTCGAATCTCTTCACTAACAGACATGACCATTATTCCTCTATAAATATCTGTGTTCCCAATGAATTTTTCAATCATTTTTCATTGTTCTTCTCTACTCCTTCTCTTTTAATTTCTAAACAAAAATATAATCATACTCTACCGAATTTCAACCAGAATCAAACTCAATCACCATTGGTTTGATTCTCTATCATTAGCTCTCAGATTTCTATCATCTCTCTCTCTCACTGTAATCAAGATCTAAGTGATATTCAAGGATTATAGGATCATTTGTAATCAAAACTGAAGTTATGAGTTTGTAAATCTCTATCAAATTAAACCGATATACTTGTGGGTGTGATTGTAGCCCGTGAAATCGATTGGGTGTGCTTAATAGCCCATAAATCTAGTAGGCGTGCTTGTAGCCCGAAAATCAAGCGGCTCAACCAAGAGGCCGGGATTCTGGAGGGTGTGTCTCATAGCCTTAAAATCAGGATTGTACTTGCATTTACTAGCTGAAAAGAAATCTATACAAGGAATTGTACGAGCCTGGATGTAGGGTAACTCCGAATCAGTATAAAATCCTGGTGTATTCTTTCCTTTTACTACATTTACTGTTTATCAGTGTTTTGATTCTGTGATTGTTAATCTCATTATTCTAAGTATAATTAAAAAATTTCAAAACGATTCATATAAATTAGAAAACACTATTCACTCCTCCCCCATAGTGTTAATTTAGACTTAAGATCTCTATTCCGCAATCTTACAGATAGATGCGTTAGTAGAATGGCAATTATATATTAAAAAGCCATGTGTAGAGGTTGAAGGTCTCGGTAGCTAGGACCAATAAACCAACGTTGACTATGCTTGGGGATCCGTTTCACTTTAGGAAGTATTAAGTAGCTAAATAGCATAAGTCATACCTTTGAAAAAGGTTAGGTAGATTTTTGGTAGATAATCTATCGCACGTGCATGGTAACCAATTGGGTTTACCTTAAATAATAGACATAATAATTAAATAGAAACCTATCAATATAAATTTATGTTATGGACAGTGCATAGATTTTCCAATCATCAGAACATTGTTCTGACCCCCTCCTCATTACAACCCATAGGATATATTAGAGGGATAGGTCAATAGAGCTGGATATGATCGAGTTTGATGGTGTAGTCTTCTCTCTTTCATGCTCGGTATTGACAAGGTGATTGATGTCCTAGGAGTTGTATAAATTCCAAAGTAGTGACCACTATCAATATTAATATCCTAATATTAATTCTTCCACTATGAGTTTAGTTTTATTAATCTCTGATATGCTTATATTTATTACATGTACAAAATTCAACGATTCATGCTTTGGTGGACTTGGGTTTCAATTTTTGTTGAAATTTGGGCCCATTGAGGTACGGGTTGTTACATTTGGTATTGGAGCTTGTTGAAGCATGATAGGGATTCTTGCAATATGAACTATGGCGAAGCTTTATCTCTTACCCCTACATGTCCCAGGATGGGTTGGTCAGGCAGTCAGAGGACTGGCTTAGGAGTCGAGAGGGTGGCCGTAAAACCAGTTGCTGATGTCACCATTTGTAGCCATCACTATTTAGGGATGACCGTTACATTTGGTATCAGAGCTTAGGTTGGCTGATCAAAGGAATTAGAATAAATTGAGCGAACGTATTCGTATTTTCTATCTATCATTATCATATTTGCACTTGACTATAAGAATTTAGACTATAACATAGTTGTAGTCCTACCTCGTTGGAATAGGCAAAGTAATCATGAGTTGGAAATATTTTAGAGCTCAAGGTTATCATGCCAACCTCGAATAACCCCTCGGTGCGTTAGGCGATAGTTTAGAAGAGCATGAGTACGACATATGGCAGAATCCCAGAAATTAGAGGTGTTCGACTTAATGGTTGAGATCTAGCTACCTTATGATCTTGGATTTTGACGATGAGTTCCAGTCAAAGATACACATTTGCTTCAAATAAGCTGGAAATGGGATTATGTATGTCGCAACTGTCTGGAAGCAAGTTCTTGCAAGGATGCATTCATTGATCACCTCTTTGATGGCAAACCAAATCTTTTTATTTGGAGAAATTTAGTCAATTCCATAGTCCAAATCTATGAGAGAAATTTTATTATATATATATTTGGAATTGCTTTTGAATATGGAAAATGGGTTTCAAAGGATTTTGGTTCAAGATCTATTTGGGAAGTTTGTGTGTTAAAAAGGTTTCTGAAACCCTAGAATATTTATATGTATAATGTTTATATATAAAAGTTTGATTTGTAAAGGAAGTTTTGGTATGAAATAGTTTTTATTATTTAGAAACAAGTATAGAGGAGCGTATATTTTGCTCGATGATTTTTCAATTTATAAAATCGAGGTTTTAAAAGTTTACTCTCTTCCTAGGGATGGATAAAATATGAATGATATTTAATTCTATTGGGGTATGTTGTTGAAGTTTTCTTCTACCCGACAACTATTAGAAGGAATATTTCTGTATAATGCGGAATAATAGTTGGAATATTTTTGGGTTTTAGTAGTGTTGTCAGTCGCAGCAGTTTTTTTTGGGACTGCTATGAATTGCTGGAGAATGGTTCAGAACTAGACCGTTGGCATTGTCACCACTGTGATGAGGACAAGAATTTTCCAGATCGTGTAGATTCTAAGGAGATGACGTGAAACGGTTATTATTATTTTATTCGACCCTAATTGAGTCCAGGTTCAACCAACACCCAGAGCCTATCTAGCGATTAACTATCTAGTGGAAAATCTAGAGCGGTCTACCAGTCAACAAGTTTTGGCATAACTTGAACCTGGAACGCGACTATAAAAGTTGCATATGAATTCCCACGGTTTCATTCTTTAGTTCCTCCTTCCTCAACCAGCCGAACCTAATCTTCAGCCTCTCTCCTCCGTTCCACCACTAAATGATGTCGTTTTTCTCCCTTTCCTAAGAGCAGCAGCCTCACCTCCTCCTCGAAATGGTTTTGCACTTAGATCTCGCCCTACCACCACTCCAGATCTAAACCCTATTTCTTTCCTCCAACCACTTGTTAGCCCGTGTCACCTTCCCGCACTTTTGGTTCTTCCTTACGCCATCCTAGTCCCACCCCTCAAGATGCTGCTTCGCTGGATTGGAATGTGCCGAAGATTTCGTCGCTTTTTGGGCTAGAGGAGTTATTCATCATGGTAAGACTTGCACCGATCCTTCACTTCGAGACCTTTGATCGGGAATGTTACACACGCTGCATCTTCCTTTTCGATGAATTGTCGGCACAGAGTTTCGATAAAGGCCATAGCTTGACTCGTTTGGAGGTGAAGGATGTCTAGATTAAGTTGATTAATGATGATCACGCTGAGGTTTTGGAGGTTTCCATGGATGATGCAAACTTGGATTATTTAAATATGACCGACCTAGAGATTTTGCAGCGAAACTTTTCCCAAGATGTCAATGTTTTGAAGACGGATAATCTACATTTGACTGCCCGTCTGGTTGTGCGCATCATTCAGCGCAATATCATCCCAAAGACGAAAAGTTACGACCAGATTTATCCTATGGTGCATAAATCCACCTATACAGTTATTGGTGGCACAGCCGTCAACTGGCCCGCACTCTCATGATTCATTTTGTTGATCAAGTACTGGGCACTCTATGGAGTAACCTTCTGCATTGTCACCTATTCACTTTCGTCTATAGGCAATGCAGGTGAATCGCCATGAAGAGGAAATTTAGAATAAAGTTCCTTCTGCTATAGATATATCCTCCCTTAGGAAGATGGTGATTCCGAAGCCGCCAGCAACACCAGCAGCGTCAGCGACACGAGATTGGGTATATAGCCGCCATGCTACGACCATTCAGGGGTTACGACAATGGATCGAGCTCCAGCCGCGGAGCAAGACCATCTCGTCTGTAGGCGGTGTTTATAGATAGCTTTTAGTACTGTTGTTGTATTTCCTTCCAACATTTGTTCTTTCTGTTTTAGCCTTTTGGGTTGTGATTGTTAGTTGTCTCTTTTTAAGACACGTACAATATTATGAGAATGTTCCTATTTATTTATTGTACTACTGTTTCTAGATATGTGAACTGCTTTTATACATGCATAGCGAAGAAACAATATAAATATGGAAATCTCATAAAGACGCTTAACTAATAGTAAATGCAATATAAAACCGGGAGCTTAGATAGTTGGAAAATTTTAGCAAAGGACAGGGTAAAGTTGTTTTATTATCACAGGTCATTGTCCCTATTCCTTAAAAGCTAAATTTTTTGAATAATAGATGTGTTGGCTTTTTTCTATATAAAATGTCAAGTTTTGTGGGTTAAGGTTAGTTATGGAATTTTAGAATTTGGTTTATGTGTTTCACGCATAACTGACTGCTGACTACGTTGAATTAAGACTTGATTTATCAAAAAATATTTTAAAAAGTGTCCCTTGATTTTAAATTTTTCTCTTTTGGAAAGAAATATAATAAAAGAATAAAATTTTAGGTTTGAGTTATTTTTGGCTCTTAAATAATTTTTCAAGTTTTGGTCCAAAATTTAATTTCAAGGGAAAATGTACGTACATATAACAAATCTAGTATGTGACAACATCAATACATATAATAATCGTCATTTAACTAAAGTAGATTAATAATATATGAACAACAAAATATTATTTAGAAATTATAAATCATATAATACAGTAAAAACATACGTGAAACTAATAACTTGAAGCACACCTAGTAATGGTGAACTCTCTCTCTCATTTGAAAGCTTTTTGATTCGGTAGACCGGTGATCCTTGAACCGGAAACTTTTGACTATCAAATAACAATTTCCTTTTTAGTTGGATTTTTCTTGAGCTCCTAGGGATGAAATCGGCTAGCAATGGATGAGGACAGTGGTAGCTGAAAGATTCTTTTCAATTAGGGTTTGAGGTCTTTTAAATAGTGGATGAAAGGAGAAAGTTATGGATCATATCTCATACTGATTCTCATTAAATCTAAGCCATCAAATTCTAACACACCTAACGTATTTTAGATGCCCTGTATAGCTTCATTACAGCTGAAATTATCAACCTACCATCATGGGCTAATATCTCACTTAAGCCCAAAGAAATATCATTAATTAAATCTAATTTAATTGCTTATCGATATCGTATATCGATCTATACATTTATAATTATTATAAATATATTCAATGATATTTATTTCTCAAATCAAATTCAAAATTTTATAATTAATATTTCATAGATATTAATTAATTTACTAGTATTACCTCACAACGGTAGAAAACCGACCGTTTAATTGTATAATTAAAAAACAACCGTTTGCTATAATCTTTTGTTAGTTTCGACCGAACTTGTAATGGCAATATGTTTGAAAAGAAAATATATTTTGAAAATAAGAGTTTCCAATTAGAATTTGAATATTTAAATTCAATCCGAATTAACTAGAAAATTTAATAATTAAAAATTTTGAAAATTACAGAAATTCAGTTGGAAATTTGAATTTAAATTCTCGATAAAAAAAAGAAAAATTTTAAATTTTTTAAAAAGTTAAATTGACAAACTTATGACTTTTAAGGCGTAAGGAAAAAATCTATTAGAATTTTAATTTGAAAATTTTATATTTTGGAAATTTGATTTTAATTGAAAATACGGAATAAACTTGAAATTTAAAATTTGAAAATCTTAGATTCTAATAGATTAAAATTTAAATTTGACTGTATGAGTTTTCAACTTTTTTTTTAATCCAAAATTTTCAATTTTGCTCTTAACGTGAATTAGAAGATTAGATATTTTGAACCTAAAAGTTAAAATTCTAACTTGAAATTTGAAATTGAAAATTTGTGAACTTAAATTTAAAAATTAAAATTTAATGGTTCGAAGTTTGAGCTTAAAATATAAAGCATGAAAATTTGAAAGTTTTTAAAAAAGAAGTCATTATCTTTAAATTAAAACTAATGGGAGTTTGAAATTTCATTGCCTTTGAATATTGTATCCCAGCTGCATTCATCAATAATTTCTTATGGAATTGAATTCTATAGTTACAAAAGGTGAAGCTTGTTTGGTCATTTACCATCGGCAATAATGTTTGTTCGAACCATTATTAAGCATAAATTTTAAGTACATACATGTTTATTGAGTTCTGTAAAAAAATGGTAGTGCATATGTTTCTTTTGAATAGATAAAATGAATGCTAACCAACTAAAATAACAGCCTTGTCTAACTAGGATCTCTTCCACCATATCTGTAGCCTTTTTAACAATAGAGATAGTACACAACTCACATACCACTAGCTATATTGGCTCAAGTTGATAGTTGATATGCTCATATAACAAATCCAAACATCGAATCATATATGAAGTTTCAAACCTCATTAAAATGCTCAAAATGTCAATTTCCTAGTCTAGAAACAACAAACCAGAAACACTTAAGAAACAAATCTTTCCCTTTCTCTTGGAAAACCAATCATTTGATTAACCCATGTACTAAATCAAACAAAAAGATCAATAAAATATTGATCAAAAAGAAGACGAGATATCTCGCTATGGTAAAATCTAGCAACATTGTCAATGGGCTCCCCATCTCAATGCCTACATTTCACATATAAGATTCAAAGTTCAATGGTTGTCTTATAATAAAAAAAACAATACACTAATAAAACTAGTAAAATTCACGCTAACGTTGCTAAGAAAAATAAAGCAAGCGTCTCTTTCTTCAATTTTTACCTGTATTCTTCATCATCAACTGCATACTCATCTAAATAGCACACTGAATCAATGCATGTTTCTTTAATAATTTCATATCAGAAAGAAACATTCAAAAATCTTATAATATCAAAATGATCAATTCCCAATACATGCCTCTTCTACCACTTGTGTCTGAACCAAATCAAAATAATCAATTCCCAGTCCCATCCATAATTATAAATTCAAAATAGTATAAAAAATTCATACCTAGCAAATGCTTCGTTTCTACTAGTCTGCACATGGAAGAAAATAAGAGTGGCCTAAATACTTTTGATTCAGTTCTGAATCTTTATCTCTAAAATGAAATGAGTGAAATGATATATTCTATGCTTCATGTTGAATTTCAAAGGACGACGCTATAATGTAGATTATTTTGCACATGACATTGTAATTATGTACACTGACATCATCACTTCACGACAATAGAAAAGATTTAGGTTAAAATAATCAAGAGTGCCATATAGACAACCTCGGGTCTAGCTTTTATACAGTGAAAGTGCTATTTCAACAATAGGAAATGCCTTAATTTTCAACCGGTTTAGCTAGATGATTGTAAAACCCTCCAAAACTACACTTGGTAACGCTAAAAAACTATTTCTTAACACATGAAAATCAGAAAGAGTAAGCGATTGTTGTAGCAATGTTCTTTATAAGTAACAGAGTAGTTATAATTAACAAATTGCCATTTGCATTCTCTAACCATCCATGAAAGAGTACGAACATCAATTTAAATTTCAAATTATTGATATCAAGTAAATTTGAATAATACTAACAAAGAATACAGACAATAAAGTTGAAAATTTTCCAGACAAAGTATTAACGATAAAAAGAAATGAACAAGTTCTTTCAAATTACAATTCAACAACTTATACATTTTTCAATCCATTGGTAGAGGCAAAATGGACCGTAGTTGTAGTTGGCACTGGTCGTGACAGCGTTGGTAGCGGGTAGCGCTGGGAGTGGTATTGTTTATTGATGCCGTGGTGGAAAATTGGTGCATGGAGGAGGAAAATTAGGTTGAGGATTTAGGGATTTAAAAAGCTGATTTTGGGAGAATACGAGAGTTCGAGATGGTTTTTCTTTGGATTAATGAAACGCTGGGTGTGGGATGATTGTCGGGGAACAATAATTGAAATTGGTGAAGGACCTTGAAACCTTATTTTCATTGTGATTAGATAAAGCCTCCTAATGGTCGGTTTCATAATAATTATAAACTAGTTAAACCCTTTGGTCTGAAGAGAATTCATCATTCTGGTTGTGTGACTCATTGGTGTAAACTTGGATAACATCGAACTATTCAAATATTAATGTTAACATGTCACTTAGCAAATGGTGTCGCATTTTGGTCAAATTTATCACTTACTTAGTATCGGCAAAATCCAATTTCACTTTATTAAGCGTACCTGGTTGTGATTTTTATTTACATCAATTCTCTACGTCAAAACTATATCACTTTGGACTTTTGGATTTGGCAATGGTGAAAATACCAATATTGCCCAAATTTAACTCTATAGTCCAAACACAAATTCTTTAGTTCAACAATAACAATTACTATTAACCGTACTACTTTGGCTATATATTTTGACTTTGAGTTGATTTGTGTTCACTGTGATACTAACCTCATATAATTGAGGAGACGAATCCTTTGTTGAATACTGTTTTACTTCCAATACTCCCACTCGACAAAACTATAGTCACTCAATGGACGCTATCTATCGATTTGACTATAATCAAAGCGAAGCTTCCAAATTGAAGATCGACGGTATTCTTAAGCCGAAAGAACTATGTAAATCAGTCACATCGGTATTTTCTGTTTGTCCTTGGTTATATTAACCAATAGAAAACTATCGAGTGAGCCATTCCATAGTTATCCAATAACTATTAGTACGTAACCCCTACGTTCCCCTAGCAATTGTGAATAATACATTGCCCAACATTTGGATAGCATTGTGTATTATAGTCTCAACGGATGCATCGATATCAAGTCTCGATGCATCTTGACTAGGCACATATAAAATGATGTGTTTTATAATATTATGATATAATATTCATGATTACAACTATTTCTAATTACTATCATAAACACACCATTTATGGATTTTCTATCAAATATATTTTAGTTAAGTATTTATGTAACGACCAACTATTTTGGACCATTCAAATCGACAATAAATCCACACATGTCGGACTTGAATAATACAAAACAATAGATTATAAATAAATTTGGAGCAAATTAAACCAATCACAGAATCACAGACACAGAATATCAGAATAACTCGCAGCGGAAAAATAAAAAATACATAGTGGTTCATGAAGCCACTACAATACATAGTCTCAAAACAGATACAAAATACCATAGTCTGAAAAACAGATACAACAGAAGTCTGAATACATAAGTTCACAAATACATAAGCAAATCTGAATGAAATAACTAAAATGGAAAGACAACTAGATAGACTGATAAACTCCAGAAATCTCTAGCTCCAGAAGGTGAATCCAAAGCTGTAATACTCAGGCTGACCCGAGCGTAAATAAAACACAAACACTCGAGTCAGGACATACATACTTATACAATGTAAACCAACTCAAGTGAACTGTAATAGAAATGCACAAGTAACTTAAAGGATGCTTGGGATCACCCATCCTTTAAGGATCCGATAAACTATCTACTATGTAGTAAGATACGCTATTATAATAATGTCTTAAGTAAATTAAACTATCAAAGTAGCGTTAAGGCTTTACATTTTCCACCTTAACACATTTTTATATTCCCATAGTCTATATAGTACCGTAATCTCCCCCGTACTGGGCGTCGTTAGAGGGCACTCCATAGGTATGGTACAAAACAAACTCGTAGTAAAGCTCGCTAGGGTAGGTGACATGGGACAACAAGGCAATGTCAGGGTAGATATACCAATTACGCATCCGGACTAGTGGTAACACATAGCAGCCACTACCGCCCACCTCGAGCCACACTCCCAAAATCAAAGTGCACCCAATCAATCACAAAGTAATAGAATGGTATCGAAGAAGTGTGTCCGATCAGAGGAGCTACCTCATTGGCCCGGAATCGCTCCTGTTTTAGCCATCTTATGCCAACTCATGGGAGTCGGGTCCACGTATATACCTCAATAGGATCGTTGCCACCATCCTACTTCATTATGGAATCTCCACCGCGTACATAGTTGTTAAACTGGTTTTCGGTATTGACAGAGAGTATGTCCATATCCGATCTCGGTCTCTTTAACAACCAATCGTTATTATAAACCGTGGTTATAAATTTCAAAAATGGTTTATATTCCAAATCAAAATAATTCATTTAAACCATTTAAATATGAAGTCATTACACTTTCAAATCAAATATTCAATTTCCAGAATTATAGCATTTTCTGAGTTTATTCATTTAATTACAAAAATTTCCAAACATTGTATTTTCAGAAACAGCAACATTTATAAAGTGTTACGGTAGATATAGTAGTATTTCAAAACATTGTCAATTTCAGAAACAGCAGCATTTATAAACTGCTACAGTAGGTATTTTAGTTTCAAAACAGTTCAGCTTTAGAAACAGCAGCACTTACAAAGTGCTACAGTAAGCATTTTAGTAATTCAGAACGTAGTTTAATTTCAGAAACAGCAGCACTTATAAACTGCTATAGTAGATACAGTGTAAATTTTGAAAACCAATACATTTCAAAAACAATAGCACTTACAGAACGTTACTGTAAGTATAGTGGACATTTGGAAAACACTACATTGAAACCACAGCATTTCTGAAATGCTACAATTGCTGTTATAAGTTTATTTTAACAATTTAAATAATATATTTTCAACTTTTCTCATTTTTAACTTATCAAACTTATTCCACTTTTCAAAAAAAATTATTTGGATATTACTTAACTTATAATTTTAATAAAATAACATTTTATTAAATAAATATCCAATTATATTATAATTCATTCACTAAGTCAAATTCACATTATAATTTACTTAACTTTTCATTTTAACAAACAAATCTTAATATTTCTTTCTTTTAAAATATCCATTTCATAACTAAATATTTTAATTACTAAGTTAAGTTTAAAATTCCATTTTTAAATCAAATTTCAAATATTAAATTAATTCACATTTTATTTACATTTCCAATCATTTATTAATTAATACAATTTCAACTTACAAAAATCACTATAAAATTTATTTAAATCCAATTTAAGTTAAAATCTCTTATAATTCAAATTTCAAATACTTACATTTTCAGAAAATATTTATATTTAAAATTAACCACGGGTCTGTATAATATTTTCTAACCTAGGTCAAGTTAATACGGATAATATATTATTTCAATCCGTAATGAATTAAAATCCTGGGTTTTATCATTTCAAACCCGCAATCCCAAGTCAAAATACAATAAAAATCGCTCGAGCCTATCATTTCAGCTCATAACGACTTTTCCTTATTCTAAAGTCCGTTCGGCTATGTATCATTTCAACCTATAGTAATTCTATTCTAACAGGGGAACTTGCAGTGTGAGAAACAGAAAATAAATAAACAGTAAAACATATAATACGATGTCAGGTGATGTAATAGGTATATAAACAGGTTATATCATTATATGATGTCAGATAACAGGCAGATGTGAACATATAACATAGCATATCCACTACTACAATTCAAATGGCATTGTTTCACATTTATATAAGTACGATTTGTCGAGAGTGATAAACTCACCTTTTAAAGCTAGAGATTACGAAGTAGAGACACACACAACAAACACTGAAAGGCACAACAAAGCACGAACTAGATTCGAGGAGAAGTAGCACCCAAATCCAAATCTTGTAAACAAATAATTATCACAAACATAAGTATATGATTCAACACTATAAGATATGAATTAAACAATGGACGATATGAATCAAAATAGGATAAAATGGCTTGACCAAGGCCATTGGGCTCGGCTACATCACATGTAGGCTCGGCCACACCCCTATATGGTTCGGCCATGATGTGTTTGAGGCATGAAGGCTCGGCTATGGATCATGTACACACGACTATGGCAATGGAATATGAAGAGTCGTAAGTTATGAATCATGGAAGGTAAAAAGGCAAGGCAAAGAGGGGTTTGGGTTCACCTATAGGTTCGACCATGGTCTTATTAGGATCAAGTGGTCACATAGGCACGGCTTAGGCATGGAATAAGTCACGGCAAAGCAATACAAGGTGGAGTTGTTTGGTGTGGCCGAGGCTAATGGAGGAGAAGTGGTGAATAAATAGGCTTGTGATGGATTTTATGTTGCTTTTGTTAGAGTTTTGCCTTCAAGGAGTCACGGCCTGGTTTTGGAATGGTGGTGTAGAGGTGTTGGCCAGTCATGGAGTAGGTGGAGAGGAGATGTGGTCGGAAATATAGGTGGAGGCCGAGCACTTGATGAAGAAAACAAAAGAAAAATAAAAGAAAAATGGAAAAAGAGAAAGAGGAGAATCCATGGAAACTTACTGTAATTTCTACAGGAGAATGCAAATGAGAAATGAGAAGTTTGAGGAGTTTTGTACGTGAATTGATAATAGAAATGCACGGCCAAACAAGTAATGAACGGCTAGGGTATTGATTGAGTGGTTAGGAAAATGAAAAGGCATGAATTAAAACATGTAACCTATGTCTCTTCAAATTTCCAAGCCATTTAAAAATAGACAATCAATCAAAAATCCCATAAACAAAATAAAAGTCAATACAAAATAAAATAGAAAATAAAAATAGAGAAATGGACTTAGGAAAAATAGAAAATAAATACATAAAATAATTGCGTGTAAACCGCTGTATTTTATCCGATTTTAAAAATATAAATCAGAATTTAACGAAACGAAAAGCAGAATGGATATCAGAATCATATCCAGCTTCAAATAAAAAGATTAAAATTCTAAAATTTAAAGTTAAAATTTTCAAATGAAAGTCAAAGTTTGACCAAAGTTGACCAAAATATAAAATTTTCAGAAAATGTTTATTTTATTGTATTTGGAAAATAAATTGCAAACAAAATCCAAATTTACATTGGAAAAATTCCAAAAATTCAAATTTAAATGAATAAAAATCAAAGCTTCTAGATAAAATAAATTTAAAATATTTACAAAATTTTGGGTTGTTACACTCTCCCCCACTCAAAACTTTTCGTCCTCGAAAAGGAAAGAAATAGGGAAAGCAAAGAAAGATAAGATAGAAAAGCAAAAATACCTAAAACAAACAATTCCGGATTCGAAGCACGAATGCTCTCCTCTGTCTCCCAGGTACAATCCCGATCATCAGTACTCCGCTGTACTTTGACCAGGTTGACAGATTTACTTCTTAGCTGCTTTGTACCTCTATCGACAATACGAAGTGGCCTCCTCTCGACAGTTAGATTAGGCTGAATATCCAAACTCTCGAGAGCAGAAGGCTGGACAATAAGGGATGGATCATGAAGATACCGATGAAGATGCGAAACATGGAATACATTATGCAGAAAACTTCTCAGGCAAATCCAAATGGTAAGCCAAAGAACCAATCCTCTCCAATTTGCGGAAAGGACCAATGAACCTAGGAGCAAGCTTTCCTCTACGACCAAAACGAATGACATTCCTTAAGGGAGAGACCTTAAGGAAAACCAGATCACCAACAGAAAACTCCAAACTCCTTCTACGCCTATCAACATACTTCTTCTACCTATCCTGAGCACTCCTCATCTTCCTCTTAATCTCCTCAACTCACTCAGAAGCCTCCAGAATCATATCAGGACCTAGAACCAAACGATTACCGGATTCAATCCAGCAAGATGGAGATCTGCAAGGTCGTCCGTAAAGAGCAGCAAACGGAGACATTTCAATACTAGCCTGAATTCAAAAGATGAAATGAGATAGATAAAGGATTAAGATAAGATTAAGATAGAAAATTGAGATTATACCTGATAACTATTGTTATAGGTGAATTCGACAAGATGGAGATGATCTTCCCAAGATCCTCCATAATCGAGAACACAGGCACGAAGAAGGTCCTCTAGAATCTGATTCACTCTTTCCGTTTGACCATCGGTCTATGGATGGTAAGCAGTGCTCAGATTCAGATGAGTACCCAAAGATTTCTGAAAAGCTTTCCAAAACTGACTGGTAAAGATAGGATCACGATCACAAACAATACTGAGAGGAACACCATGGAGACAAACAATCTCTCTCATATAGATCTCAGTCAGACTAGAAGCAGAACGGGTAGACTTGACCGGAATGAAATGAGCGGACTTGGTCAGTCTATCCACAATAACCCAAATACTCTCGTTACCCCTCCTAGTCCTCGGTAATCCATTAATAAAATCCATAGAAACTTGTTCTCATTTCCAATTGGGAACCTTAAGGGGCTGCAACAAACCAGGGGTCTTTTGATGATCGGCCTTGACTTGCTGACAAGTCGCACACCTACTAACAAAGATAGAGATATCTCGCCTCATACCTCTCCACCAATACAACATCTTCATATCCTGATACATCTTTGTCACACCAGGATGAATAGAAAGTCTGGATCGATGATTTTCCCGAAGTAACCCCTGTCTCAATCCATCAACATTCGGGACACAAATCCGATTATTAATCCTCAAAATACCTCTATCATCAATCTGAGCTCCACTACCATCCAGACTACTACCTCTAACCCTACTACGAACATTCTCCTTGATAAGCCTAAGCATCCGATCCTCATCCTGCTTAGCCATGATACGATCCAAAAGAGGAGAAGAAACAACAAGCTGGCACAACATCGCCTTCTTCCGACTCAAAGCATCGGCCACAACATTAGCTTTCCCAGGGGTATAGTTGATGTCGAGGTCATAAGAAGCAAGGAACTCTAACCACCTAACTTGTCTCTGATTCAAATCCTTCTGGGTGAAAATATATCTCAAAGACTGATGATCCGTAAAAAGCTCAAACTTAGTTCCCAAAAAATGATGCCTCCAAAGCTTCAAAGCAAAAACCACAGCAAGCAATTCCAAATCATGAGCAGCATAATTGGCTTCATGGGTCTTTAACTGACGACTGGCATAAGCAATGAACTTCCCATCCTACATTAGAATAGCTCCTAAACCTATACCATTAATCCCTCATTTCCATTCGGAATGGTAAAAACTGGTGCAGAAGTAAGCTTGTGCTTTAACTCATTGAATGCAGCTTTACACTTATCATTCCATATAAACTTAGCATTCTTACAAGTCAAAGCAGTGAGAGGTGCAGCAATCCGAGCAAAATTCTCAGTGAATCTCCGATAATAACCAGCAAGGCCCAGAAAAATACGGATATCAGATAGAGTCCTAGGAGTTTCCCAATCCTGAAATAGAATGGGGAAAAATAAGAACTACCGACAAAGATAGAATAATTGAATGATAAAGAGGAAAAGAATGAAAAGAAAGACTTACATTGATCGCAGTGATCTTAACTGGATCAACAGAAACTCCATTACTAGAAACAATATGCCCGAGAAATCGGACTTCATCCTTCCAGAAATGGCATTTAGAGAATTTAGCTTTCAATTGATGACTCCTAAGAGTCCCCAGAACAAAGCTCAAATGATATTCATGCTCCTCCTCGGTCTTAGAAAAGACTAGAATATCATCAATAAAGACAAGCACAAACTTATTAAGAACATCATGAAAAACACGATTCATCAGATCAACAAAGAAAGCAGGGGCATTAGTCAAACCAAAAGGCATAACTAACCACTCATAGAAACCATTCTCATTATGGAAAGCAGTCTTGGGAATACTTTCCTCAGCAACTCTGAGCTGGTGAAAACCTGTGGCAAGATCAAGCTGAGAAAAAATAGTAGCACCATAAAGCTGATCAAACATATCATTGATGCGAGGCATTGGATATCTGTTCCTCATAGTGAGCTTGTTCAGCTCCCTATAATCAACACACATCCTCAAAGAACCATCGGACTTAGTGACAAAAACCACAGCTGCTCCCCATTCGGTATGACTAGGTCTGATCAGACCGTTGTAGAACAAGTCCTCAATTTGCTTCCCTAACTCAACCTTCTCACGGGGTGCCATTCTTTGGGTGGAAGAACTATAGGTCGAGCTCCCGGAATAAGATCAATACGGAAATCAATTTCCTGCTTAGGAGGTAAAGCAGTGACTTCACCAAATACTTTGGGATAAAGCTTAACCACAGGGGTTGAATCAAGATCAACCGGAGAAGAATCCAGCGAAAAAATAAAGCTGCCAGCATAATCATGAGGCATACGGCACTGAATCGCCAAAGGATTACCCCGATCATTAATAAGAGAAACAGTTTGGGATTTACAAGAGATAAAAGCATCATGCCTCTTAAGCCAATAACCTCCAAGCAACAAATCAAAAGCATCGAAACTAAGAACATAGAAATCACCACTAAAGCGATGATCAAAATAGAGAAGTTTCACTTGCTTACAAATCCTATTAAGGTTCGCGGGACCACCAATAGGATTATAAACACATAAAGGTTCAACAGCAAACATAGGAGAAAAAAGATGCTCAAACTTATCACAAAGATCCATAGAAATAAAACTATGCAAAGCTCCAGTATCAAATAAAACACGAATAGGATGATTAAATAAAGAAAAGGTGCCCCGGAGAGTACCTTGATTATCACTAGGAGCAGGAGCAGGCGCAGGTGGAGTAGGTGAAGAAGAAAAGGTAACGACAAAAATACCAGATGGCTTGCCCTTCTAATACAAAGGACAATTATTCTTGAAATGGCCAGGTTGCAGACAGACATGACAGCGGTTGTTCCTGGTATCCTGAGGTGGAGGAACAGCAGCACCAACTGAAGTAGGGCAACTATTTGCATAGTGTCCCTTCTGATCACACTTGAAACAGGTAATGGAAGATAGGTCGACAGGCTACCTCTAAGAAGGAGAAGATGAAGATCCCAAACCCGGATTCTTGAGCCAATTCTTCTTCTGCTGGAGGAAATTTGGCTTTCTCTTCTTAGAGTTAGCAGAGGAAGACTAAGATGAAGGAGCACTAGCAACAGCAGGAACCTTAGAAGTAGGGTTCTCATAACAGATAGCCTTATCCATAAGCTCAGTGAAAGTGCCATGAACATGAGAAATGAGACGATCATAATACTCCGGACGAGCACCAGCTATGAACTTCTCATTCTTCTTAAGTTGGGTGTCAATGAGGCTAGGACCGAACTTGGAAAGTTCATTGAACTTCCGCTCATACTCAGAAAAGGACATGCTCCCTTGCTTAAGATCCATAAACTCACGATAAAGCTGAGATTTCCCAGCTTCGAGCATCCATTTTGCCACAAAAGCCTCCTTGGAAAAAGACAGATAAGCTTAAGATAGATTTCAAAGAGAAAAAACTGAACATAACACAAGACAACACAAGAAGAAGATACCTAAACTGATCCCAAGAAATATCTTCCTCCACAGTCTTAACTGTGACAGACTCCCACCAATCCTGAGCTGCCTCCTGAAGCTGCCAAGCTGCCAACTGACGCTTTTGCGCATTAGTAATCTCTAAACTAGTAAAAATCCTCTCAAGACTCCTCAACCACTGTTGAGCCTCAATGATGCTCTCAGATCCAGTAAACTTGGTACCACCAAGCTGAGTGAATTCCTTGCAAAGTGTAGTGAACCTGATGGGTGCAACAGGCTCGGGAACTGGGGCAATACCACGACCCCTACCTCTGGCATTCCTACGATTCATCCTTAAAAATCAAGAATGAATTTTAGGACAAAGGTAAAACAGAAAGACAAAGATAAGATTCAACTTGAAATGGAAATCCTAATCAAAGAATGCAAATAAACAAGGTGGATTCGAAAGGAATGAAGTTAAGAAAATGAGATTTTAAAACAAGAAAACTTTTATATCTAAAATAATCTTTAAAATCCTTTAAAAAATCATTTGAAAATCATTTATACTTAAAAATACGTTCTCTCACAAAGAAATGATTCTAAGATTGATTTCACTCATTCTAGGGCATTTCTACCCTATCTCTAATGAGTTTTTGCTCCATAGGCTAAGGTTTGCCTAAAACCTGGCTTCGATACCAAATGTAACGACCCACAATTTTGGACCATTCAAATCGACAATAAATCCACACATGTCGGACTTTAATAATACAAAACAATGTATTGTAAATAAATTTGGAGCAAATAAAACCAATCACAGACACAGAATATCAGAATAACTCGCAGTGGAAAAATAAAAAATACATAGTGGTTCATGAAGCCACTACAATACATAGTCTCAAAACAGATACAAAATACCATAGTCTGAAAAACATATACAACAGAAGTCTGAATACGTCAGTTCACAAATACATAAGCAAAGCTGAATGAAATAACTGAAATGGAAAGACAACTAGATAGACTGATAAACTCCAGAAATCTCTAGCTCCAAAAGGTGAATCCAAAGCTGTAATACTCAGGCTGACCCGAGCGTAAATAAAACACAAACACTCGAGTCAGGACATACATACTTATACAATGTAAACCAACTCAAGTGAACTATAATAGAAATGCACAAGTAACTTAAAGAATGCTTGGGATCGTCCATCCTTTAAGGATTCGATAAACTATCTACTATGGAGTAAGATAGGCTATTATAATAATGTCTAAAGTAAAGTAAAGTATCAAAGTAGCATTAAGGCTTTACATTTTCCACCTTAACACATTTTTAAATTCCCATAGTCTATACAGTACCGTAATCTCCGCCGTACTGGGCGTCGTCAGAGGGCACTCCATAGGTATGGTACAAAACAAACCCGTAGTAAAGCTCGCTAGGGTAGGTGACACGGCATAACAAGGCAATGCCAGGGTAGATATACCAATTACGCGTCCAGACTGGTGGTAACGCATAGCAGCCACAACCACCCACCTCGAGCCACACTCCCAAAATCAAAGGGTGCACCCAATCAATCACAAAGTAATGGAATGGTATCAAAGAAGTGTGTCTGATCAGAGGAGCTACCTCATTGGCCCGAAATCGCTCATGTTTTAGCCACCTTATGCCAACTCACGGGAGTCGGGTCCACGTATATACCTCAACAGGATCGTCGCCACCATCCTACTTCATTCTGTAATCTTCACCGCGTACACAGTTGTTAAAGTGGTTTTCGGTATCAACAGAGAGTATGTCCATATCCGATCCCGGTCTTTTTAACAACCAATCGTTATTATAACCCGTGGTTATAAATTTCAAAAATGTTTTATATTCCAAATCAAAATAATTCATTTAAACCATTTAAATATGAAGTCATAACACTTTCAAATCAAATATTCAATTTCTAGAATTATAGCATTTTCTGAGTTTATTCATTTGATCACAAAAATTTCCAAACATTGTATTTTCAGAAACAACAGCATTTATAAAGTGTTACGGTAGATATAGTAGTATTTCAAAACATTGTCAATTTCAGAAACAGCAGCATTTATAAACTGCTATAGTAGGTATTTTAGTTTCAAAACAGTTCAGCTTTAGAAACAGCAGCACTTACAAAGTGCTACGGTAAGCATTTTAGTATTTCAGAACTTAGTTTAATTTCAGAAACAACAGCCCTTATAAACTGCTATAATATATACAATGTAAATTTTGAAAACCAGTACATTTCAGAAACAATTGCACTTACAGAACGTTACTGTAAGTATAGTGGACATTTGGAAAACACTACACTGAAACCACAGCATTTCTGAAATGCTACAATTGTTGTTATAAGTTTATTTTAACAATTTAAACAATATATTTTCAACTTTTCTCATTTTTAACTTATCAAACTTATTCCACTTTTCAAAAAAAAATTATTTGGATATTACTTAACTTATAATTTTAATAAAATAAAATTTTATTAACTAAGTCAAATTCACATTATAATTTACTTAGCTTTTCATTTTAACAAACAAATCTTAATATTTCTTTCTTTTAAAATATCCATTTCATAACTAAATATTTTAATTACTAAGTTAAGTTTAAAATTCCATTTTTAAATTAAATTTCAAATATTAAATTAATTCACATTTTATTTACATTTCCAATCATTTATTAATTAATACAATTTCAACTTACAAAAATCACTATAAAATTTATTTAAATCATTTAAATCTAGTTTAAGTTAAAATCTCTTATAATTCAAATTCCAAATACTTACATTTTCAGAAAATCTTTTTATTTAAAATTAACCACGGGTCTGTATAATATTTTCTAACCTAGGTCAAGTGAATACGGATAATATATTATTTCAATCCGTAATGAATTAAAATCCCGGGTTTTATCATTTCAAACTCGCAATCCCAAGTCAAAATATAATAAAAATCGCTCGAGCCTATCATTTCAGCTCATAACGACTTTTCCTTATTCTAAAGTCCGTTCGGGTATGTATCATTTCAACCCATAGTGATTCTATTCTATCAGGGAACTTGGAGTGTGAGAAATAGAAAATAAATAAATAGTAAAACATATAATACGATGTGAGGTGATGTAACAGGTATATAAATAGGTTATATCATTATATAATGTCAGTTAACAGGCAGATGTGACCATATAACATAGCATATCTACTACTACAATTCAAATGGCATTATTTCACATTTATATAAGTACGATTTGTCGAGAGTGATAAACTCACCTTTTAAAGCTAGAGATTACGAAGTAGAGACACACAACAAACACTGAAAGGCACGACAAAGCATGAACTCGAGGAGAAGTAGCACCCAAATCCAAATCTTGTAAACAAATAATTATCACAAACATAAGTATATGATTCAACACTATAAAATATGAATTAAACAATGAAAGGTATGAATCAAAATAGGATAAAATGGCTTGACCAAGGCCATTGGGCTCGGCTACATCACATGTAGGCTTAGCCACACCCCTATATGGTTCGGCCATGACGTGTTTGAGGCATGAAGGCTCGACTATGGATCATGTACACACGGCTATGGCAATGTAATATGAAGAGTGGTAAGTTATGAATCATGGAAGGTAAAAAGGCAAGGCAAAGAGGGGTTTGGGTTCACCTATAGGTTCGGCCATGGTCTTATTTGGATCAAGTGGTCACATAGGCACGACTTAGCCATGGAATAAGTCACGGAAAAGCAATACAAGGTGGAGTTGTTTGGTGTGGCCGAGGCTAATGGAGGAGAAGTGGTGAATAAATAGGCTTGTGATGGATTTTATGTTGCTTTTGGTGGAGTTTTGCCTTCAAGGAGTCACGGCTTGGTTTTGGAATGGTGGAGTAGAGGTGTTGGCCGGTCATGGAGAAGGTGGAGAGGAGATGTGGTTGGAAATATAGGTGGAGGCTGAGCACTTGATGAAGAAAACAAAAGAAAAATAAAAGAAAAATGGAAAAAGGGAAAGATGATAATCCATGGAAACTTACTGTAATTTCTACAGGAGAATGCAAATGAGAAATGAGAAGTCTGAGGAGTTTTGTACGTGAATTGATAATAGAAATGCACGGCCAAACAGGTAATAAACGGCTAGGGTATTGATTGAGCGGTTATGCAAATGAAAAGGCATGAATTAAAACATGTAACCTATATCTCTTCAAATTTCCAAGCCATTTAAAAATAGATAATCAATCAAAAATCCCATAAATAAAATAAAAGTCAAAACAAAATAAAATAGAAAATAAAAATAGAGAAATGGACTTAGGAAAAATAGAAAATAAATACAGAAAATAATTGCGTGTAAAATGCTGTATTTTATCCGATTTTAAAAATATAAATCAGAATTTAACGAAACGAAAAGCTGGACGGATATCAGAATCATATCCAGCTTCAAATAAAAAGATTAAAATTCTAAAATTTAAAGTTAAAATTTTCAAATGAAAGTCAAAGTTTTACCAAAGTTGACCAAAATATAAAATTTTTAGAAAATGTTTATTTTATTGTATTTGGAAAATAAATTGCAAACAAAATCCAAATTTACATTGGAAAAATTCCAAAAATTCAAATTTAAATGAATAAAAATCAAAGCTTCTAAATAAAATAAATTTAAAATACTTACAAATTTTGGGTTGTTTCAATTTATTTACTTATAACACATTATAACAAATATATAATAGAAAGAAAAACACCTTTATTACGAACGAGAATTGATTACAGAGTTAATTAATTTACAATAAATTGCAAAATTGACCCTATGGCATACCCCTAGCTCTATTAATCTTCCACTTACACTTGGGGGTAATTATGGACTCTTAATCACATCCCTTTAATCGGCTTCTCAAGAGCTGACCAAGTCAAGCCTTTAGTGAATGGATCTGCTACGTAGTCCTTGGTATTTACCCTTTGTATCACGATTTCTTTCTTCTTAACGAATTCTCTAATAAGGTAGAACTTTTGAAGAATATGTCATGACTTCTTGTATGCGCTGGGCTCCTTTATGATTTGTACCACCACATTTTTATCATGGAACAATGCTATAGGATTCTCGATATCCGAAATCACTCCGAGCTCACTCAAAAACTTGCACATCCAGACTGTCTCTTTGGTTGCTTCATTAAGGGCGATGTACTCGACCTCCATTGTGGAATCGACAACCGTTTCTTATTTAGAACTTCTCCAACTAACGCCCAACCATTAAGTATAAAGACATAACTGGACACTGATTTATTATCATCTATTTCGCTTTGAAAACTGGAATATTTTTACCCCTTCATAAGAAGGTCTTTATTTCCATATATGAGGAATAAGTCCTTAGTTTGTCTTATACTTAAGTATACATTTTACAGTCATTCAATGTTTCTCTGAGATTAGACTGGTATCGGTTTACATATCCTAATGTGTTAGCCTCATCCGGTGTAGTGCATAGCATACATCATGGATCCTATGGCTGAAGCATAGGGAATCCTATTCATACGTCCTTCTCCTCATCGGTATAAGGAGCGTTCTTCTTAGAAAGGACAATTTTGGATTGCGTTGGAATGTTTCTATGCTTGAAATTCTCCATATTGAACCCTTTCAACGTGGTATTTAGGTACATGGATTGGGATAATCCCAAAAGCCTCTTAGATATATCTTTATAGTTCTTTGTAACAAGTACATACGCTGCTTCTCTCAAATCCTTCATGGAGAAGTTCTAGGAAAACCAAGCTATCACTGATTGCAAAAACGAAGTGTCATGACAATCAATAATAGATCATCGACATAAAGTACTAGGATTACTATAGTGTTTCCCTGTTCCTTTCTGTATATACACGCTTCCTCTGTATTCTGATGAAAGCTAAACTATTTGATTAATTTATCAAAACACTTGTTCCAACTCCTTGAAGCTTATTTAAGTCCATAAATGGACTTTAACAGCTTGCAAGCTTTGCTCTCACTCCCACCGACCACAAAACCCTTGAGTTGCGACATATAAATGGTTTCTTCTAAATCACCATTTAGAAAAGCACCTTTACATACATTTGTCATATTTCATAGTCACAGAATGCAGCGATGCTTGCATGATCCGAATGGACTTAAGCATGGCTACAGGTGAAGAAGTTTTGTCATAATAAACACCTTGAATTTGATGAAATCCTTTCGCAACCAGCCTTGCTTTATAAGTCTCTACTTCCCTACCTGCATTTAGCTTTTTCTTAAAAATCTATTTGCAGCCATGGATTTTATCCCTTCGGGCACGTCTGACAAAGTTCAAACTTTGTTTTTGTACATGGAATCCATCTCGAATTTCATTGCTCCAAGTCATAATGTGGAGTCTTTACTCTTTAGTTCTTGTTGGAAAGATAGAGGAGTGTCGTCATCTAAGGCATGGTCCTCCTTCTCTCCATCCATGAAAAAACTGTAATATCTCTCTGGTATGCAAGATTCCCTACTGGACCTTCTAATAGGTTGCGTGTTTTCATATACGGATGAACTTGGTTCGCCTACTGGTTGGTTTTAGCATTAATTTCTTGGATCTCATCAAAGTCTACAATCTTGCTTTTAATTCCCTTTGATAGAAATTCCTTTTCTAAAAAGACAGCGTGTCGAGAAACAATGACCTTTTATTCATCGGTATTGTAGAATATATATCACATTGAGTTTCTATGATATCTTATAAATTTACATATTACTGATCTTGCCTCTAGTTTATTCGAACCAACATTCTAAACGTATGTCGGACAATCCCACCTTCAAATGCTTGAGTTGGGATTTTTTATCATATCACATCTCATATCTTGTTTTAGGCATAGTTTACTGGGTAACAATCCCAATATATGCACTGCGATTTCTAGTGCATATCCCGAATATAGGATAGAGGTAACTCAGCCTTACGCATCATAGATCATGCCATATCTAATAGGGTTTAGTTCTTTCGCTCCGACACACCGTTGTGTTACGGAGTATATGGTGGAATAACCTGAGAGATAACCTCATTATCTTTCATGTATTGTTGGAAATCATGTCCAACATATTCGCCTCCTCGATCCAATCAAAGAATTTTAATCCTACGGCCCGTTTGATTTTCTACTACATTTTTATATTCAACAAATTTCTTATAGACAATGGATTTGTTCTTCATAAAATACACATATCCTAGTCTCGAGAAATATCAGTGAAGATAACAAAGTAAGAACTATTATCTTTGGTAAATATTGGCATTGGGCCACATACACCATTATGCACTAACCCTAAGAGTTCATCAACTCTTTCATTGCTCCTATTGAAGGGGTGCTTGGTCATTTTACCATTATGACATGACTCATACGTCAAAAGATTCGGAATCTACTGATGGTAGAAAATCTTTGTTTTCAATTTGTGTAGTCACTTCTCACTAATATGACTTAGCCTACAATGCCAAAGATAACTATCATTTATATCGTTAGACGAATTATTCATAGAACATACATATTATTATTAATCATACAAATGTCATTTTCAAGAGTACCATTGCAAACTTTACTTCCATCCAAACTTATGTTCATAACGTTATTCGCACAATGAAATATATAACCAGCCTCAAAAATCTAGAAACAGAAATATTCCCATAAATAAATTCTTTTACAAAACAACAATTATTTAATACTAATATTAATCCACTAGGCAAAACTAAGTGATAATCTCCTACTACCATTGAATATATCATAGATCCATCAGCAACTTGGAGCCTCATCTCTTCCTTTGCCACGTAATGTCAGTTAAGCCCTTGTAACAAATTACGTTTATGAATACCAGATCCAGTATCTAAAACCCAAGAAATTTTATTCATTACAAAACAACTTTGAATCATAAATGTACCTGATGGAGCCTCGGAACCATTCTGCTTCTTTTCCCTAGTGTTCTTCAAGTAGTTAGGACCATTCCTTTTCCAATGACCTTTCTTATGGTAGTGGTGACATTCACCATTGTCATCGGTCTTCTTACTTTTATTTTACTTACCTTCTCTTTTACGCTTCTTCGAACTCTTCGAAATTAATGCACTACCCTTTACAGAAAGTACGACTCCTTGATCCTTAAATGTAGACTCGGCCAAGCTTAATATATTAAGGAGCTCTACGTGATTCACATTTAATTAGTTCATGTTATAATTTAGTACGAACGGTTCATACTGAAAAGTAAGAGAATCAATAATCAAGTCTACTTGCAATTCGTTGCTTATTTGCATGTCCAACTATGAAAGTCTATCAATATAGCCCTCCCTTATTAGCACCTAACTGACAACTTTATATCCTTTGGTCATTTGGCATTGAATAGCTTCTTCGTAAGCTCGTATCTTGCGGAATGTGACTGTTCAACAAACAAGGCCATAAAATTATCAAATATCTCATGGACATACATATCGTGCTGCCTCTACAACGGCTTGTCTAACGTAGACAGTACAAAAACTTGGGCGACCTCTATATTGGACATCCATTTTTCATAAGCAAGTCGTAATTCGGGGTCCGCATCATCGACGGGTTGTTCTTTAGGTTCACATGTAATAGAAGTCCAAAAGCACTCTTAAGTCAATGCTATTTTACATGCTTTTAGCCGATCGGTATAGATAGGTCCGGTGAGTTCGTCATTTTCAGAAAATAGTTTTGGAGTTGTCATTTTCTACAAGTTTATGTAATATATTATTAAGACAATCATAGTAGATATTCTTATAATATTAGTAATATTAAACTTTATCTTACATTTTACTAATAAGATCCTACTAGTCTTTTGTGTTTCGCCAAACATTAAGTCAAAAAAAAGAAGTCGCTCGACTTTACTAGTAGGTGTTCGGATTCATCCGTCTTGGAATTTTGACCTTAAGGCTGCTCAACAAGTCATAGCTCCATGGACGATGGATAACTCTTTATCAGTTGTATCATATACAACTCCTAATCATTTGGTACTGTGTCCTAATTCCACTTTGACCTTGAGTCTGCTCAACAAATCAAAACAAAATTATTCACTCGTACCTATCATATCACGATGGCCAAGTATAATATATGTACTTTGAGTCTGCTCAACAAATACGTATAGTCATCTTACCTCATCTATTTAATATATTAATAATACTACACATAACATTCCCATCTTGAGTCTGCTTATAAACTAAGGGGTATGCATGTAATTTATTAGTATATATATGGTAAATGACAATATTATTTTAAAGGTTCATAACCTTTAATATATATATAATATTGAGTGATATCGACTTATGGAACAATATAATTTTTATATAAATTACTCTCATGATTTAAGTGTTTGATGCAACAAAAATCACGGTATATGTACAATTACATGAGTACTTATTCCTTAAGTCTAATTAGGGTTTCTTAATGTTCCACCTTTACTTTATATATTCATATTATATAAGTTTTATTTATTATATAACTTTTATATTTTATGTTCCTTATATAATAGTCTTATGTATGACATTGTATTAAGTAATCTTATTTAATTAATTAATTTAATTAATAACATTTTAATTAATTTTATATTAATATAACATTTATATTTAATATTCATTATATATACTATAACCTTTATAGCATAAAACATATATCATATATATGTATATATTATTTAATTAATCAACTTTTATTTAATTTATTTAATTAAACATTTTAATTAAATTTTTAAAATTTTGAAAATCACTTTTTATAAATACATGTATACTTATGGTATTATAAACCTTTCATAATATCATAATATATAATTCATGTATATAGTTTCCATTAGTTAACTTATTTAATTAATTTATTTAATTTTTTAATCATATTAATAAATATATAAAAAAGTTAAAATTATTTTAAATTATTTTCATACATTTTGAAATAATTAATTATATTATAACTTTTGTAATACATGTACATTTTATTTAATTTTAAAAATTAGCCAAAGGCCCAATTCAAATTGGGCAATTTCAATTAGGGACAACTTATGGGCTCACATATCTATTCGAACCAGGCCAGTAGCCAGTTAGGGCAGAGTACTTGTTACTCAAACCTAATCCTAAACACTACCTTTCTAGACACCCTAGTATTTGGGCTGTGAGCTTAATTATTTAACTTAACATGACTAATTAGACCGCATAGGCTATTAGGCTCTGATATTATTATTGGAACTGGGCAAGCCTGTAGCGAAAATTATGGGTGAATTCCCTTATCAGATTTATATTAGGCCTATGATGTCTAATTTATTTAAAATACTTCTAAATTTTATTTAAATAAAATCTCCTATTTTATTTAAATTTATATATTTTATCTAACTTTATTTAATTTATATATTTTATACATATAATGTAGAAATATGTATCATATACATATATGTATGTATGTGCATGTTAACATGATAACCCGTGCAAGGTACAACATGTCTTTATATAGATGTTGGGATCTAAGTTGCAACGGACATGTTAGCTCATCTGATATGTATTGAATGTTGTCCAAATATATGTATGTATATAAATTTGTTATTTATATAAATATTATAAATCTACATATATATATATATATGTAGATTTTATTTAAATAATTTTATGGAAATGAAAATATTTAAACATACACACACATATGTATATATATGACTTATATATATGTAAAATATTAATAATAATATATATATATATATATATGTGTGTGTGTGTGTGTTATTATAATAATTTTTTTATATAATATGAGTGATACTTTATTCAAGCAGAGCACTCATTATTATATCTTGAGGGCTCAAACCCATGACCTTAAAGACATCTGCCTTAAGCACCACACCCCTAACCACTTAAGTTAGAGGTCCTTGACGTATTATTGTAATAAATATTAAAATAATATACATATTCACACAATATATATTTATAAAATATTTAATTATTTACTGGTATATATATATTTGTGTGTCTGTATTACAATGATAAAATAATATATTTCTTCTCTATATATATATATTCAAGAGCATATTTATTATATATATATATATATATTATTTAATAAAATTAAGAATTTTTTTATTTTTTAAACACTTCCAGATCGTACGCACAACACAATAAAATTTTATTATATAAAAATATATAAAATTGATTAATTAGTCGAAAAACAATAAAATATTAATCAAAAATATTTTGAAAAATATTATTCAAAATTTTAATTTTCAAAGAATATAGAATGATATTTTGAGGTTTGAATTTTTTTCCATAATTTCTCTCAGTTAATTTTTTTTTATTAATTAATTATTTTCAACTGTATATTATAATAATTTTAAAAAAATATATAAAAATTGATTTTTAAATTCTCATTTTCATGAGAGCTTATCTCATGATAAAATAATTATATAAGATTTAAAAATTAATTTTTGAAACATAATTTATTTTATATAAATTATTTAGATAGTATATTAATTTAAATAATAGTAATTATTATTAGAAATAATTTATAGCGTATATATTTATAACTGCATTAGTATATTTAAATCATATCATTCCAATTGTTTCAATAATGGCGCCCTCTGCCCACCCTGTACCCCCGATCTCCTTCGTCCCCAGCAAATACAAATCCGCCCTGAATAACCCATCCCCCCTCCCTCCTCCCCTGCCGCCCCCAACCAGGAAGCGATCCCATCCCGTACCCCTCTACCTCCACCCGGACCCAACAAGCCTCTCTGTATCGAGATTCCCTCAGCCAAGACTTATGCCTAGGTAGCGGGTTCTGCACCTAGCTCCCCCTCCTGCCCAATCCTCCGGCCAAGAGGCGCCACCCCTTGCCGCATTTCAAAAACGTTCGCCAAATGGTTGAATTTTTGAAACAGGAAAACCGTTGCCTTCGATGTGCTGGTCTTAGACACGTGGCGCAGTTTTGTCGGGACGCAAAGATATGCTATAAGTGCGGATTTTTTGGGCATCCACAATCTCACTATCCCGATATAATCCCCAATCAGTCTCTGGCTCGCAAAACCAGTAAAGTCCCTTCCTCTCCCACTAAAGACAAACCCACCTCTGCTCGTTGGGCCCCAAAGTCACATCTCCACTCAGCTCAAACGAAACCTTTCAGCTCCCCAATGCACTCCATATCTACACATAGTCTGCCCCAATCCCCGAAGCAACATCATAACACTTTCTTGAACCCCAAGACATTCTCAATGGCAGACCCAGCACTCCTCCTCATCGCAAACATCATCTCCGGCACATGGTCCATAGACTCTTTTCACCATACTCTATCCTCCACATTCCAACACAGAGAATGGCCACTTTGGCTTCAGTCCGACACCAGCTTCATCTTCTACTGCCCCACTTTCTCAATCAGAGACCAAATTCTCCAACGATCGACCATCTCTAGGGTCGGAGGAACCGTGCAATTCCAGCCTTGGTCTGAGCTCGACCGCCCTGCGCCGTCCTTAGACCCACCTTCATGGGCGCGAATCTCAGGTTTCCCAGAGCTCCTAAGATTCAACTCTGAAGCCATTACTGAAGCAATTAAGCCAGTGGGTAGATTCCTGGCCCAGGACGACTGCGAATGGGCAGAACTCGACCACCGTTTTTTATACATTCGAATACAGTTCTACAGTGGCATCATCTCTCCATCATCCTTTGTCACCGTCCTCAACAACACAGAATACCTCTTACGCATCGAAAGATGGCAGCACGAACACCCTAACAGGCGCCCGGAGAACCACCTGCTGGGTTTTGACTACGAAAGACACTTCCCCCTATTCGAGCACCACATCTCGATCGAAGACCTAGAGTCAGAAGACAGATTCGACGTCATGAATTACTCCCCAATCCTCTCCGGCTCCCCACCGGCGCCCGGCCAACTCGATGACCAGTCATTCGAAGTGGTGGGTCCTAGGGGCTGGGACCCATGACCAGCCCTAGAACATAGGTGGGACCCTTTCTCTGACTTGGACCTCTCATCCCCGCTCTTCCAACAGATCCCAACCCCTCCAGTTTCAGCTGCCCCACCGCATCCTCCCCATATTCCTACCCCTCAAACTGTTACCCAACCACTCCCGGTGCAGATCCATAATTCCTCCCCCCAAGCTGACCCACCCTCTCCCGTTCATCAATTCCCCGTCCCTAGCCCAGTAGAATTTAGCCAAGCGGCTCACCCAAGGACTGGTCAAGAGCCTCAGCCAGCCACTCCAACAGACGCTCAGTGGTCCCAGCCCATCATCGCAACAGTTGTGCGCCGTAGCTCCAGACTGCACAGAGCAGCATCTCATCCCGGTAGTTTTTTTAAACAAGTAGTATTTTCCTCTCTTAATAAAAGCTTAAATAAGAAAATGGCACGTTGCATGGGAGTGAACTTGCATGGAGAACACTACTCCTCCATGCAGGCACTAGAATCGGAGCGCCTATCGTTCTCCCAATGAAGCTAATATCCTGGAATACACGGGGGTTGGGGGACCCCAGTAAAAGACATTCTGTTAGCCTTGTCATTTCCCCACAAAAAGTAGACATCCTTTTCCTGCAAGAATCCAAACTGTCAGACCCAACCCCCAACATGCTCAGACAGATCAGTGGGCTTTTCCTAACTAGGTGGGCCCACACAAATGTTGTCGGTTCGAGCGGAGGTATTTTGACATCCTGGAATGAATCCGTGTGGTCCCACTGCCAAACCTTCTATCACACTTCAGCCTTACATGTAGCCCTTCGACATTTACAAACTGGAACAATCTTCTTCTTCTCCAATATCTATGGCCCACAAAACCCTCGAGATCGAAATGAACTCTGGTCGAACTGTCTTACCTTCTCCTCTCATATTAATGGCCTTGGGTTGTCGGAGGTGACTTCAACACCACCAAATCCCCAACTGAAAGGAACTCAGGTAATCTATCCCAAGACTCTGAAGCCTTCAACCAATTCATCAATCTTTGCTCCATAATAGACCCACCCATCAGCAACCGCCTTTACACTTGGTCTAATCGCAGATCAGATCCCTCACTAGCTAAATTGGACCGCTTCCTCTTCAACCCGGCCTGGGAGGATTTACACCCCCTCCCCAGTGTCTCGGGTCTAGCCACAGTTATCTCCGACCACTGCCCTCTCCTCCTAGACACGGGATCCCTCACAAGCCATATCAGACCCTTCAGGTTCGAACGCCTTTGGCTCCTTGAGCCATCATTCGATAACTTCATCAAAGAAATCTGGTCTCAGCCTTCCCCCATCCAATCAGCCACTGTCAGGGTCGTCTCCAAGCTCCGTTCCCTACGAAAAATCATCAAACCCTGGGCTAAATCAGTTTGGGGCTCCATCCGCTCGCGCATTTCCGCCATCCAAGATGAGATTCTGGACCTAAATATCCTGGAAGAATCCTCTCCTCTTTCCGAATTGGACCGATCTCGCCTGAGAGAGCTGGAAGCTGACCTAGACAGATTGTCACTGCAAGAAGAAATAGGTTGGAAACAACGTTCTAAAGCGAAATGGATAGAGGATGGCGATAAGAACACTGCTTACTTCCACCGACTCGCCAATGGCAGACGTAGATCCACTTTTATTCCTGAAATTACCCACAACAACAACACCACCTCTGACCATTCAGTCATCCTTAAACTTTTCACCGACTACTACCGAACCATTCTGGGTAAACACCACCCCCCTCTTCCTCCAATTGACTGGAAGCTGCTCTACCCAGAGAACCCTCCCATCCCCCTTGACCACCCCTTAACTGAAGCAGAAATTTGGGCAGCGCTTAAAGCATGTCTGATGACAAGGCTCCTGGCCCAGATGGTTTCGGGCCCCTTTTCTTCAAACACTACTGGGAAACAATCAAATTCGACATCATCGAAATGTGCTCTGAATTTCATGCCGACCCATCATCCGTGGCCCGCATCAACTATGCAAATATCATCCTCCTCCCAAAATCCCCCGGTGCCACTTCCTTTTCGTCCTTTCGTCCTATTAGTCTCCTAAACACAACCTTCAAGATCATAACCAAGGTCCTGGCCAACCGCCTTCAAACCTTCATAGCCCCTCTAATTGGAATTGAGCAATCCGCATTCATCTTGGGCCGTAACATCATGAACTGCGTAGCAACGACCCAAGAGGTCATATCCTTCTGCCACTCTACTTCAACACCAGGCATGCTACTCAAAAGCTTTTGACTCAGTTAACTGGCAATTCATCTTGGAGCTCATGGAACACAGAGGCTTCCCCACAAAATGGTGCAACTGGATATACTCTATTCTCAACTCTAGCATGTCCTCGATAGTCATTAATGGGGCATCGGGGGGTCTAATCAAATCGGCACGTGGACTGCGACAAGGAGACCCACTTTCCCCCTTGCTTTTCGTTCTGGTGGCCGATGTGTTCAACCGTATGATCAAGTTAGTAATTTCGAACAACATCTTTCAGGGCATCAAACTCCCCAATTCAAACCTGGTCATATCCAACCTTCAATTCGCCGACGACACCATTCTATTCGCATCACCCATGATCAAACACATTCACTGCCTCAAAGTAGCTCTATACTCATTCGAACTCATATCCGGACTGTCCATCAAATTTAGTAAAAGCTCCATCATCATGCTCGGAAACGCTGACCATCTCGGGCAAACTTGTTCCAGCCTGCTCAACTGCAAGATCGCACACTTCCCCATCTCCTACCTCGGTGTCCCAATCCGTCCAACCAAATTACATAGATCTGATTGGTTCCCCCTCATCGCCAAAATCGAAAATAGACTCCATTCATGGAAAGCTCACTCCTTGTCCTCAGCAGGGCGCCTAGTCCTCGTTAAATCTGTCCTTTCAGCAATTCCCACATACTGGATGTCACTGTACAAGCTCCTTTCCTGGGTAATCAAAAAAATTGACTCGATCAGAAGTTCCTTTCTTTGGAATGGTAGTAATATAAAGAGACTCGTGAACTGGCCGACCGCTTGCCTGCACTCGAAAAACGGCGGCCTTGGAATCGTTAATCTTCATGACTTCAACATCACGCTCCTCGCCAAATGGCTCTGGCGGTTCCTAACCCCTGGCTCCTTCCTTTGGAAATCTTGGATTTCCTCTCTCCACCATCACTCAAACCCTCATCTTGCCCTCCATGCCCCCACCGAAATCAAACCATCACCCTTCTGGTCTGGTGTCGTATCAACCCTTCCACACGTCAAACGGCTCTTCCACGTCAACCTGGGTAATGGGGCTAATTGCCTCTTCTGGCTGGATACATGGCATAACCAGCTTCCCCTCTCCTCCATCCTTCCTAACCTCTTCTCTCATACATCTAACATCTTCGCTTCCACCCTGGACATTTCTATTTCGGGCCCAGTTCAGCTTCTCCCGACCTCCTACTTCGACCTCTCCACCCTCACCGAACTTCACCTTGTCACCTCTATCCTCCGTAACATCCATCCCAACCCCCGGCCAGACTCCTTCACCTGGGCCCCCAACCCATCAACCGGCTTCTCCGTCGCCTCTTGCTACGCTCACCTGAACAACCCCGGACGCCTCTTCACCTTCCCCAGACTTTGGAAGTGCCGGATCCATCCCCGCTTCGCTTTCCTGCAATGGTGCCTTATTCACGGGCGAATCAACACAAGAGACAGGCTCCTTCGCCATAACATCGTAGTCGACCCCTGCTGTGTCTTATGCTCTACCTCAATAGAAAGTTTACAGCATCTTTTCTTTGAATGCGATTTTGCTGTCAGGATCTGGGCTGCGACGACTGTCCACATTCTTGGACACATTCCCACATTCAACTCGCTTTTTGACCACTGGCAGTACAATCCCCCCAACTATCATTTAGATCTCATCGTAGCTATATTCAGTTGGTGCATTTGGGCCGAGCGAAATGCACGTGTATTCTGCAAGCCCATATCCAACTTCGAAGGAACTTGTAGACGTATTATTCACTACTTCTCATCTGTATCAGGTCATAGCTTCTCCGCGCCATTCAGACTGAGATTGCCATACCCCAGTTCTCCAACAGCTGAATCCTCGGGCAGCACATCAGCAGTTCCTTCTGGCAGACATCGAGGGCATCACTAACCGCTATATAGTTCTAGCCTTTTTTCATTCCTGTTGTTCGCAAAATGTATTTTGTATATAAAACTCTGTCTCGCAATGACTAGCTTGCTGTATCTTACTACTTTCTGGCCAGCGATCAGGCTTGTTGATCGCGCTATTTACCTATTTATATGATATCTAATCGGCTGTGTAGTCCCACGCTACACAACCATGTCGCTCCAAAAAAGAAATAATTTATAGCTGCCAAAAATTATAATTACTATAAATATATAAGTATAAATATATGTTCAATTATTTGCATGAAATGATGATATAATTAATTACAGACCATATAATTATAATTAAATGAGAAATTAATATGCATATATAAATAATTATTATTATAAATGGAATATTTGGCTATGCAACATCCGATCTATAAGTAAAAAAATTATTTTTTAAATGAGTACGCACATATAACCAATGTAGTATATGACAACATCAATACATATAAGAATCATCACCTAACTAACAATATAATAATAATATATATATGAATAATAAAATATCATTCGAAAATTATAAACCATATAATATGATAAAACATACCAAAAACTAATGCCTTGAAGCATACCTAAAATTGATAAACTCCCTCTCTTTTGAAAGCATTTCGACTTGGCATATTGCTAATCCTTGAACCGTTAGCCTTTAACTATCAAATAGCAATTGTCTTTTGAATTGATTTGAGTTCGATTTGCTTAAGCTCCTAGGGGTTGAAATCGGCCAGCAAAGGATGGGGGTAGTGGTGGCTAAAAGATTCTACACAATTAGCATTTAAGGTCTTTAGATAGTGGATGAAATAGAGAAATGGATCATATCTCATACCGATTCTCGCTAATTCTAAACCATCCAATTCTAACACCACTAACCTATTTTTGCCGCACCTATAGCCCCCATTACAGAAGAAATTATCAACCTACCATCATGAGCCAATATCCCATTTAAGCCTAAAGAAATATCATTAATTAAATCTAATTTAATTGTTTACCGATATCATATATTGATCGATACATTTATAACTATTATAAATACATTCAATAATATTTATTCCTCAAATCATATTCAAATTTTTATAATTGATATTTCATAGATATTAATTAATTTAATTAATTTATAACAATTATAAACTAATTAAATCATTTGATCTAAAGAGAATTCATCATTTCGGTTGTGCGACTCGTAAGGTGTAAATTTGGTCAATGATTAACATCACACTATTCGAATGTTAATATTCACACGTCATTTAGCAGGTAGTGTGGCATTTTGGCCAAATTAATAACTTAATTAGTTTCGGTAAAATCCAATTTCACTTTATTAAGGGTTATCTAGTTGTGATTTTTATTTACACCAATTCTCTTCATCAAAACTATGTCACTTTGAACTTAATGGGATATGGTAATGGTCAAAATTCCAATATCAACTCTATAGTCAAAACAAAAGTCCTTGGTTCAATAATAACAATCATTATTGGCCGTACTACTCTGGCCAGATATTTTGACTTTGAGTTGACTTATGTTGACTGTAATACTAACTTCGTATAATTGAGGAGACAAATCCTGTCTTAAATAGTGTTTTACTTCCAATACTCCCACTCGACAAAACTATAGTTCACTCGATGGACGTTGTGTTATGATTTGACTATAATCAAAGCAAAGCTTTCATATTGAAGGTCGATGGTATTCTCAATCGAGAGAACTGTGTAAATCGATATTTTCTATTTGACCTTAATTATATTAACCAATAGAAAACTATCGAGTGTGTCGTTATATATTTAACTAATAACTATTAGTACGTAACCCCTAGGTTCCCCCAACACTCATGGATAATACACTGTCCAATGTTTGGAGAGCATTACGTACTCTAGTCTCAATAGATACATCGATATCCAATCACGATGCATCTTGATTAGAAACATATAAAATGATGTGTTTTATAGTATGGTGATACAATACTCATGATTATAAATATTTGGAATTACTATCACAAATACACCATTTATGAGTGGTCTATTAAATATATTTTAATTAAGTATTTAATTATTTATAACACATTATAAAAAAATATAATAGAAAGAAAAACATCTTTATTACAAACGAGAATTGATTACAGAGTTAGTTAATTTACAATAAATTACAGAATTACCCCTAGGACATACCTCTAACTCTATTGAATATTATATAGACACATTCTCCACTATTTAAGAAAGAGGAAGAAAGAAAATCTGGATCCACCATATTCTCTTATATTCCAGCCATAATAGGTTCTTTATGGATGTAACGAACCGTATTTTTAACTATTTTAAATTATTAAATTTAATATGATTATTGAATAAAAATGGTTAAAAATAAGATTTAATGAATTATTAGTGTAATTCATTTGAATATGAACGTGAATACAAGTTTTGAAAGAACCAATTTCGATGATTTTGGCAATAACAGTATTGGAATGAAATTCTACATATTGAATGTATTTATAATCAATAGTTGGATTGAATAATAAATTTTGACTTATTTAGTTGAAAATAAACTAATTGTTGATTACTAAAATTGGTAATCAAATTATTTAAAATTTAATACTGGAATTATTTAAATAATTGAATTCCAGATTTATTGTGAATGAAAATGATATCGAAAATTTATTTAAATTTTATTTAAATAAGAATGAAGATTGTTAACATTTAAAATTGGACTTAAAAGTAAATAATTATAAATTGGAAATTTTATATTATAATTAACGTGTAAAAATAGCCATTTTGACCACTGTCTCGGATTTCGACAAAACAAGTTTCATCAGATCCGTAATAGTGAATTATGGTAGGATTTCAGGTTTCGTAGCGATCAGACTTGTCGTTTGGCCGTGCGAGCTTGAAACGCATAGAAATTAATTTACGGAATTTAACTAAAATAAATTAATTTTGAAAAGTTATCTTCTACATACGATCGAATTTGGCCTCGAAACTAGTTCCGTTGCATTTGGAATAGGGGTAAAACATTAATGATTTCATTGATTATTTGAGATTTTCCAAGTGTATCGCCTTTTTATTGCCGTTTGAGATATTATATATATAGCGATTACACCTTTGGAAATTGAACTCCTTGAGTTCTATATTTGAGATCTGAGTAGCCTACACTAGCGTTTATATTGAGATTTGAGATCTGCCATTATGGCGTTTATTTGAGATTTATACTCTCCACTTAGGAGATATACATGATTGCCTTATGGCGTATTTTGAGGTTGTGATTTCTTTAGGAATTCTTTTGAGATTGCCGATATGGTGGGTTTGAGATCTCTTTTTAGGAGTTATGATTTTCCCTAAACCATACTTGTTGATTTTGTGATACGCCAATGATATGGGGCGTCACAATGAATGATAGGCGGAACACTTCGTTTGGAGTTCGAGAATTTTTTATGTTAAACGTCAGATATTTTCAAATAAAATAATAATATATATATTTTCTCCCTTCTCCAAACTTAACTCACAAGCCACTTCTTATGTCGACCCAGTACGCATCCCTCTCTCTCGTTTATTTTCAAACCATTAGATCGAGAGAGAAAAACGAAATCAGCCGAAGAGAAAAAAAATGACAAGGATCGATTGTGAGTTCGGCTGGTAGAGGGAACACGACCTGGAAGGACAGTATGCGCAAAGGAGCGACGGCGGCTTGTGGAGGAGGTAGTTCTATTGATTAGGGTTTTGGGTCCCTCGATGTCCACGTGCGCGCAATGAGGCGGAGGTCCGGCGTTGGCGAGCGCACTGGGGAGGCGCGGCAAGCGATGTCGAGCTGAGCGTTCGATCGTATGTAGAATTAAAAAAAAGATGGAAGAGGGAGTCGCGACTTTGATCTGGATGAAGGAGGGGCAAGGCAGCCTGTACGCGTTCTAGGAAGGTTGCATTTTTTCTCTTCTGATCTAATTATTTCCTTTTATTTTGTTAATTAAGTTTTTATTTATCGTATATTAATAAAATCGTTACTCTTGCATACGAGGCCCGTTTTGGACGAAACGAGTCGCAGTGCGATCGTATTGACATCGTGTGCAGCACAGAGTGGAAACTGGAATTTATTTGAAGCTAGAAATATTTTCAGTTTCAAATAAAAAGGTGAGTGTTTTATATGCTCACAATAGACTTAATTATATTTTTTATGTAGTTAAATCTATATCGTGAAGTGGTTTAAATTTATTGATTGTTGTTTGATAAATTTAATTGACATTTAAATTGATATCTGAATTAATTGATAGAATTTGAATTGACAGTTAAATCGAAATTAGAATTAAACTGCTAGTAAAACTCTCGATTATTGATAATTGGTTATTTGTTGTGATTATTGACTGTTTGGATGTTGGTTGTGATGGATGAAAATTGATTGATATTTTGGATGATTTGGTTGGTTTATTTATTTGATATATCTTGCTATTATCCTGTGTATTATTTATAGTATATAAAACTGTAAATTGAATTATTTCGAATAAATTAAGGAATAGGTTGAAATGATATATACCTATGATGTTTATTTGGATTGAAATGATATATATCCATCCCTGAATTAAAATTGAAATAACCGATTCACTTGGCCATAGGATAGAAAATTATATACGGATACCGGATTGCTTAAATTAAATGATTTTAGAAATTTTTGATTTGAAATTATTTAAGTGATTTGATTTTAAGAAATAAAAATCGTATTTGTGGAAATCAAATTATTTTTGAATTGAGCTCGAAATGTTGAAATTTAAAGTTGATAACAGGAATGGTTTAAATAATCGAAGTTGAGATTTTCAAGTTATAATCGAAATATGATTTGAATTTCAGAAATTGATTTTTTTAAAGGATTGGCTTTTATTCGAACTTTGAATATTGCTAAGTAAAAGTAATATAAAATGATATTTCAAAATTGAGCAAAGAATTGAATTATATTTGAAGAGTTGGATTTTTAATTGAATATTGAAGGAAAATTTGATTTGAATCGATATTTTAAAAATCGAACTCGAAATTTATATAAATCGAAAGAGTTTAAATTAGAGAATTGAGTTGAAATTTAATCATTGAATCAGATAGTTGAAATTGAATTTATTTGGAATTGAAATTGAAATTGAAATTAATTTGGAATTGAAATTGAAATTAAATTGGGATTGGATTGAAATTTATTCAAGTTGAAACTGAAATTGAAATCAATTGGCATTGAAAGCGAACTTGAATTAATTCGAAATCATAATCAAATTTATTTGAATTGAAATTGGAATCGAAGTAAAATTCGACTTGAAATCGGAATTGAATCGATTAAATCAAAATGGAAATTGAATTTGATTTGAATTGAAAATTTTGGAATTGAATCAGTTTGACTTTGAAACTATTTTCAAATAAAGTATTTTAATATAAACTGTTTAAAATCTGTCTTTTTAAATATTCAAATTATTTTGATTTTCCAAATTATTTTACTATATAATCCATTTTCGATACTCAAACTATTTTCTATTAAACTATTTAAGCTATTTCAAAACTATTCAAACTATTTTCTAAAAATTCAAACTGGTCAAAAGGTGGAATGTCTATATTTAAATCTTGGATTTAAATACGAAATGGGTTAAAATGAAGTTATAACCTAAATTGAAATTCGAAACAATTTTGGAAGCGAAATCGAGATATTAAGGCAAAAATGATTGGTATATTTTAAATAAATATGATGATTTCGAAATGGATTTGATTTTGAAGCGAATGTGATATTTTGATATCAAGTACGAATTGATTTCGAAATATAAAAGTACCAACTGGTGTGGAAAATGACGTTTGGTTGTTAAAGAGACCAGGGCCTCTTATTGGCATACTCTCTGTCAATATTGGAACCACTTTGACAACTGTGTACGTGGTGGATGATATCCAGAATGTAGTGGTTGAATTGCAAACATTTACTAGAATGAAGTAAGAGAACGATGATAGATAGCCTTAACACTTGTGTCATAATTAAATGACTAAAACAGAAGCCTATGTCTAGCCAATGAGGTTAACTACCTCTAGCGACGTTGATCCCTCGTATTACTATTGTGATTTTGACTCGATGGGTGCGCCTTTTTGTTTGGATTAATTGTCATGGTCGGCCACGAATGGGTTACGACCTGCCAGAAATGGTAAACTGGTAGAATCCTACCTTGGGTATTGCCTCATGTGCCTTGTCATATTTATTCTTATACGAGCCCATTACGACTTTGGTTTAGTATGGTACCTATGGGGGACTCACTGGCTACCGACGTTACTGGTTGTGTTACAGGACCTGCATAGACTACATGCTATAAAATGTGTTAAGGTGGATCAATGTAAACCCTTAAGGCTATTTTGATATTTATTTTACTGATAGATATTATCTATTATAGCGTATACTATTATATATAAATAGTTTAATCGGAACCTTGGGAGATGGAAAATCCCGTGACATCTCTTAAGTTATTGCACGCACGTTATACACTGGATAGGAGATGTGAAACCTCGTAAACATCTCTGACGCCTCAGCACTCATGTTATATGCGATATCGATTTGACTTACGTAAGAATATTTTAGTCCTGACTCGAGTGTTTTGCCTTTTCATTACTCTTGGGTCAAACCTGAGTTTTTTTCAGTGCATTGAAGATCATTATCTTAAGGACGAAGATGAAGTTTTTGGTATATTATTACTATTATTATTGTCTACATCAAGCTATTCTGATGCATTGATTATTTATCCTTGATGTATATATAACTCTGATAAATGTTGTATAGATTAAAATCAAATATATAATAAACAGCTTCATGAACTGTTTATTTGATTATTATATTTTATCGTTCCATTGTGAGATTCTATGTTTGTTTTCTTCTTTTCTTATTTTTCTTAATTAACCCTATTGATTTTCTACGTTTCGGATTGTTTAAGTTGGACATGTGTGGATTATTGTCGATTTAAACCTTTCGAAATATGGGTTGTCACGGTTGGTATCAGAGACAAGTTTAGCAATGACCTTAGCTTTGTGGGGTTTGACTCATTAGAAATAGGGTAGTAATACCCTAGAATGAGTATGTTTGAGTGTGTGTATATATATGAGAGAGCATACTTGTTAGTGTTATAAAATGTTTTATATTGTTTTTACTTATCAGTTGAGTTGTTTACGAATTCTGGTCGATGCGTGGGACATTGTGTTATCGATAGGGGTTTCTAAACACATAAACGAGGCAAGTCGGCATAATATTGTTTTAAAATCGGGTAAATGAAATAATTTTACCTAAATTATATTTTATATATAAATTTATAACCTTTATAAAGCCTATCTAATTATTAATGAATGTAAGTTGTTAGGAGATAATAATATTTAGTTATCATCGATTATTGGTTGAAATAAAATAAAACGAATACTTTGTGAATTTTATTTTATGAAGCGTTTGATAATCATATTGAATTGAAATCTAATTATAATAAGAATTATTTGAAATAAAAAAGTGTAAATTAATGGAATATTAAGGTAATGAAATTTGTATAAGTAGATTTATAATATAGATTATAAATAGAAGAGATTTAAAAAAAATTGAGAATTTAAATCCCTTGTTTGCAAAATTGTTTTCAAAGCCTTCAAAATTAATAATAATATTATTTGAAAGTGTTTTGACGAGAAATATATTTTGAAAAGATTTTTGAAATAAATAAAAGCATTGAACTCGCTTTGGTCGCTAGGAAATAATTCTGGGGATGACTGCAGCATCGCCAGTATTCATTTTCGAGTTTCTGAGTGAGAATTGCTACCAAGAGAAATTTATTTTCGATTAAAAACAAGTTTTGATCATGAAAAAAATATATTCCAAGTAGATTTTATTAATATATGAAATAATTTTGAACTTATGAATTGAAATTATTATATATAAGAAATAAGTTTATAACTTATAGATTTGAACAGGAAAGTAAAATTAAAATTTAAAACTGTTGAATGTTTTTAATTAAGAAAATAAAATAAAATTTGAATTTGAAATATGAAATAAAATAATTAACTTAAGAAATGTTAAATAAAATTGAGTTAGTGAAAACAAAATGAAGTTGAACTCAAGAAGCTTAGATCAAAGTGAATTGTAATTGAAATGAATTAGATAAAATAATAAAATGAAATTTTAATTGAATCAAGTTGTATAACTTATAGATTTGAGTAATATTAGGCTAAAAACAAATTTAAATTTGTTGAATTTGAATAATAAGAGAACTATAAAAGTTTAACTTCAATAAAATTAAATAAACTGAGTAATGGATTGAATAAAATAAAATGTAACTTAATAACGATTAAATTAATTGAATTGGATTTGAGTGGAAGTAGATGAATCAATAAAGAAAATAAATTCCACTTAAGCTATAAAATGAATATGAACTTGAATTTTAAAAAAAATGTAATTTAAGTTGTGAAAGAAATTGAAAAAAAAAATTAGTGTAAGTAAAATTAATACGAGTAACTGAATTTAATTTAAATTGGATGTAAATAAATTAAATGCAAATAGAATGAGTTAAATAAATTCGAATTTAATTTAGAATAAAGATGAACTTAAGTTGCGAGATGAATTGAATGTAAGTAAGAATAAATGGAAGTAATTGAACTAAAGTAAAAATGATATTAATTGTGATTTAAATTAATAATGAACTTAAGTTATAAAATGAAAAAAATAAAATTATTAATGATTGAAAAAAAGAATTAATTTAATGAACCGGTGAAGTAATTCAGTAAATTGAATATGGTTTGAAATGTTGCTGATGAATTAAAAATAAACTTAAGTTATGAAGTAATAATAAAAATGAGCTGTATAGCATAAATTGCTTATATTAAACTTAAGTAAAATTTTGGAATGCTTGCTTGAGTAAATTGTATTGAATGAGATATGCTAAGCAAATGAATATGAATAAAGGAATACAAATGAATGGAATGAAAATTCATTGGATGATAAATAAAATGAATGTCATTAAAATAAATATTAATCAATTGAAAGTAAGTCGATTGAATGTAAATACATTAAATTGTAATCAATCAAATGTAAATGCAATAAATATTGGTTGATTGAATAAAAATGGATTGAAACCAAATTAGTTGAATGTAAATCAATTAAAAGCGAATAAAGTGAATATAAATCCATTGTATGATTAACGAAATGAATATTAATAGGTGAATGTTAATCAATTAAGAAGTAAATAAAGTGAATGCAAATAAATTGGATGTGAATATAAATTAATTGAAATTAAGTCAATTAAAATGTTAATGAAATGAATGTTAATAGAAATGGAAGTGTATGAATTGAAATGTTGACATTGAATAATAGTAGAGTTATGAATAAAACTTGCATAAATATGGTTGTTTGGATATTTCTTTTATTGCATGGCTATGTTTGCTCTTATAGTTGTTGTATAGTTATGTTATATATTGATTTCTCTTTTCATATACATATTCTCATCTATTATTGACTGTTTAATAGGTACGAAGGGCGTATGCTAGTTTTTGGAGCTTGCTTGCACATATTTTTCTTGCTAAATACGAGCGAACTTGCTCATATTATTAATAATAAGGTACGTATCTCGGATTACATACCGTGATTTTTATACTTTTCCCTTCGGGATGCCTCATCATTGAGATAGGATGTATATTCGATATATATTGGGTATATTTGTGATATATATAATATTGTAAAAAATTTCTGATCGAGCCACACAAAGGAGACTTTGCCGAAATTTTCCGTAAATCCGGGAGTTAGAATTTTTTTTGAAGTTTTTAAAAAAATTTATAACTCATTTTTATTAAATAACTTTTAATTTAGTAAAGGTTTTCTAATAATATTTTAAAGTTATAAGTGATTATTTTGAATAAAATATATTATATGTTAAATTCTTTACTTAACGCCTTTTCGAGGACGAAAAGTTTTGAGTGGGGGAGAATGTAACGACCCATATTTTTAACTGTTTTAAATTACTAAATTCAATATGATTATTGAATAAAAATAGTTAAAAATAAGATTTAATGAATTATTAGTGTAATTCATTTGAATATGAACGTGAATATAAATTTTGAAATAACCAATTTCGAAGATTTTGGCAATAACTGTATTGGAATGAAATTCTACGTATTGAATGTATTTATAACCAATAGTTGGATTGAATAATAAATGTTGACTTATTTAGTTGAAAATAAACCAATTGTTGATAACTAAAATTGATAATTAAATTATTTAAAATTTAATACCAGAATTATTTAAAAAATTGAATTCCGGATTTATTGTGAATGAAAATGATATCGAAAATTGATTTAAATTTTATTTAAATAATAATGAAGATTGTTAACATTTAAAATTGGAGGTAAAAGTGAATAATTAGAAATTGGAAATTTTATATTAAGTTAATGTGTAAAAATAGCCATTTTGGCCACTGTCTCAGATTTTGACGAAACCAGTTTCATCGGATCCATAATAGGGAATTATGATAAGATTTCAAGTTTCGTAGCGATCGAACTTGTCGTTTGGCCATGCAAGCTTGAAACGCATAGAAATTAATTTACGTAATTTAATTAAATAAATTGATTTTGAAAAGCTATCTTCTGCATACGATCGAATTTGGCCTCGAAACTAGTTCCATTGCGTTCAGAATAGGGGTAAAACATTATGAACGTCTTGCGGCATGCTTTATTTGGAGTTCATTAATTTTGGATGTTAAACGTCAGATATTTTCAAATAAAATTATATATATATATATATATATTCTCCTTTCTCCCAACTTAACGTACAAGCCGCTTCTTATGTCGACCATAACGCATCCCTCTCTCTCGTTTATTTTCAAACCATCAGATCAAAAAATAAAACGAAATCAGCCGAAGAGAAAAAAATGACAAGGATCGATTGCAAGCTCGGTTGGTAGAGGGAACGTGACCTGGAAGGGCAGTACGCGTAAAGGAGTGGTGGTACCTTGTGGAGGGGGTAGTTCTATCGATTAGGGTTTTGGGTTCCTCGATGTCCATGCGTGCGCAATGGGGCGGAGGTCTGGCGTTGGCAAGCGCACTGTGGAGGGGCGGCAAGTGATGTCGAGCTGGGCGTTCGATCGTACGTAAAAGAAAAAAAAAGATGGAAGAGGGAGTCGCGACTTTAATCTGGATAAAGGAGGGGGAAAGAAGCCTATACGAGTTCTAGGAAGGTTGCATTTTTTTCTCTTCTGATTTAATTATTTCCTTTTATTTTGTTAATTAATTTTTTATTTATCGTATATTAATAAAATCGTTACTCTTGCATACGAGCCCCGTTTTGGACGAAACGAGTCGCAGTGCGATCGTATTGACGTCGTGTGCAGCACGGAGTGGAAATTGGAATTAATTTGAAGCTAGAAATATTTTCAATTTTAAATAAAAAGTTGAGTGTTTTATACGCTCACAATAGACTAAATTTTTTTTATGTAGTTAAATTTATATCTGATGTGATTTAAGTTTATTGATCGTTGTTTGATAAATTTAATTAACATTTAAATTGATATCTGAATTAATTGATAGAATTTGAATTGATAGTTAAATTGAAATTAGAATTAAACTACTAGTAAAACTCTCGATTATTGATAATTGGTTAATTGTTGTGATTATTGACTGTTTGGATGTTGGTTGTGATGGATGAAAATTGATTGATATTTTGGATGATTTGGTTGGTTTATTTATTTTGATATATCTTGCTATTATCCTGTATATTATTTATAGTATATAAAACTGTAAATTGAATTATTTTGAATAAATTAAGGAATATGTTGAAATGATATATTCCTATGACATTTATTTGGATTGAAATGATATGTATCCATCCCTGAATTAAAATTGAAATAACTGATTCACTTGGCCATAAGATAGAAAATTATATACGGACACGGGATTGGTTAAATAAAATAATTTTAGAAATTTTTGATTTGAAATTATTTAAATGATTTGATTTTAAGAAATAAAAATTGAATTTGTGGAAATCAAATAATTTTCGAATTGAGCTCGAAATGTTGAAATTTAAAGTTGATAATAGGAACGGTTTAAATAATCGAAGTTGAGATTTTGAAGTTATAATCGAAATATGATTTTAATTTCAAAAATTGATTTGCTTTAAAGGATTGGACTATTATTTGAACTTTGAATATTGCTAAGTAAAAGTAATATAAAGATATTTCAAAACTGAGCTCAGAATTGAATTATATTTGAAGATTTGGATTTTTAATTGAATATTGAAGGTAAATTTGATTTAAGTGATTTGAATCTATATTTTAGAAATCGAACTCAAAATTTATATAAATCGAAAGGGTTTAAATTTGAGAATTGAGTTGAAATTTAATCATTGAATCGGATAGTTGAAATTGAATTTATTTGGAATTGAAATTGAAATTGAAATTAATTTGGAATTGAAATTGAAATTAAATTGGGATTGGATTGAAATTTATTCAAGTTGAAACTGAAATTGACTCAACTGTCATTAAAAGAAAAATTGAATTAATTCGAAATCGAAATCGAATTTATTTGAATTGAAATTGGAATCGAAGTGAAATTCAGCTTGAAATCAGAATTGAATCGATCAAATCGAAATGGAAATTGAATTTGATTTGAATTGAAAATTTTGGAATTTAATCAGTTTGACTTTGAAACTATTTTCAAATAAATTATTTTAATATAAACTGTTTAAAATCTATCTTCTTAAATATTCAAATTATTTTGATTTTCCAAACTATTTTACTATATAAACCATTTTCGATACTCAAACTATTTTCTATTAAATTATTTTAACTATTTAAGCTATTTCAAAACTATTCAAACTATTTTCTAAAATTTCAAACTGGTTAAAAGGTCGAATATCTATATTTAAATCTTGGATCTAAATACGAAATGGGTTAAAATGAAGTTATAACCTAAATCGAAATTCGAAACAATTTTGAAAGCGAAATCGAGATATTAAGGCAAAAATGATATGGTATATTTTGAGTAAATATGACGATTTCGAAATGGATTTGATTTTGAAGCGAATATGATATTTTGATATCAATTACGAATTGTTTTCAAAATATAAAAGTACCAACCGGTGTGTAAAATGACGTTTGGTTGTTAAAGTTACCGGGGCTTCTTATTGGCATACTCTTTGTCAATATTGGAACCACTTTGACAACTGTGTACGTAGTGGATGATATTCAGAATGTAGTGGTTGAATTGGCGAACGTTTACTGGAATGAAGTAAGAGAACGATGATGGATAGCCTTGACACTTGTGTCATAATTAAAATGACAAAAACTGGAGCTTACGTCTGGCCAATGAGGTTAGCTATCTCTAGCGATGTTGATCCCTCGTATTACAATTGTGATTTTGACTCGATGGGTGCACCTTTTTGTTTGGATTGATTGTCGCGGTCAGCCACGGATGGGTTACGACCAGCAAGAAAGGGTAAACTTGTAGAATCCTACCTTGGGCATTGCCTCATTTGCCTTGTCATATTTATTCTGATATGAGCCCATTACAACTTTGGTTTAGTATTGTACCTACAGGGGACTCACTGGCTACCGACGTTACTAGTTGTGTTACAGGACCTGCATAGACTACATGCTATAAAATGTGTTAAGGTGGATCAATGTAAAGCCTTAACGCTATTTTGATATTTATTTTACTGATACACATTACCTATATACTATTATATATAAATATTTTAATCGGATCCTTAGGAGATGGAAAATCCCGTAACATCTCTTAAGTTATTGCACGTACGTTATACACTGGATAGGAGATGTGAAACCCCGTAAACATCTCTGACGCCTGCACTCATGTTATATGCGATATCGATTTGACTTACATAAGAATATTTTAGTCCTGACTCGAGTGTTTTGCCTTTTCATTACGCTCGGGTCAGTCCTGATTTTTTTCAGTGCATTGAAGATCATTATCTGGAGGACGAAGACGAAGTTTTTGGTATATTATTACTATTATTATTGTATGCATCATGCTATTCTGCTGCATTGATTATTTATCCTTGATGTGTGTATATAACTCTGATAAAATGTTGTATAGATTAAAATCAAATGCATAGTAAATAGCTTCATGAACTATTTATTTGATTATTATATTTTATCGTTGAGATTCTGTGTTTGTTTTCTTCTTCTTTTCTTAATTAACCCCATTGATTATCTACATTCCGGATTGTTTAAGTTGGACATGTGTGGATTATTGTCGATTTAAACCTTCCGAAATGTGGGTCGTCACAATGGACAATACATCTCAAAGCCCATGCGGTAATTAATTCCATTTAACATCTACTTAAACAATACGAATATTGTATATCGATATGTACGTATTTAAGTTTTACATATGTACATCCAAATAATTACTAATAGCACCATGAAAATCTAGGAGCTACTCCAGATACTAATGACACCCAAAATATCAAATATATCAGTAATTAATATTTCTTAAAAAATTGAATAAAAGGACACGTAGAATGACACCATGCAGCCATATCATAACAAAGAAGAAAGATAAATAGATCACAATCAACAGGCCTGCTTAGTGCCCAAAAATATGATATATTCTACAAAATACCAAGATCCACACACCCACACATTCGATGACATAGCTAATATTATAATTAACATAAATAAACAATCATCAACTTACGCAACTCCACTCCATCTAGCTGAAACCATCAGCATTGTTACTACCTGTAGAAACCTAAACTTCTTCCTAAGTTAGCCTAAGTTGGAGAGGCCATGCATTCCCAAGTTAGCCTAAGCTAGGTGGTCCATTAATATTTTTTAAATATTAATTAACTTACAACACTTTATAAACTAATTGAATCGTATAGTATTTCGAAAAATTTACGTATGCGGCCATATGACTCAAAGGTGTGAGTTCAATCAGCGATCAATGCCGAATAATTCAAATATTAATGTTTGCACGTCACCTTAGCTAGTGATGTCATAGTTTGGCTTAATTCATCAACTAAAGACCTCTTCAGTAAAATCGTATTTTACATTGCCTTTAGCGGTACCTTTTAGCTACGATAATCTAAACACGTCTACTTTATTAACACTATATCACTTTAGGATATAGGGAGTCTGGTATCGGTCAAACACAAATATTATCCACATTTAACATGGTAGTTCATAAATAAAGTCCTTAGCTTAATAATAAAATTATTATCAAATGTTCTACTATAATCAGAGATTTTGACTATGAGTTAAATACAATTTACTGTAATACTAACCTCGTATAGCTGAGGAGATAAATTCTTTATTAAATAGTGATTTACTTCCAATACTTCGACTCAAACCCAACAAGATGGCCGTCTATCATGATTTAACTATAATCAAAGTGGAGTATTCAAGTTAAATTTTCATCGTATTCTCAAGTCAAGAGAAATGTGTACCATTGTCAACCTAAGGTTTCCCGTTTGACCCAGTTATTATTGACAAACAAGAAAATTTTGACGAATCACACTGCAGTTATCCAATAACTACGAGTACGTATCTCTTGGTGTCCCCAACAGCCATGAGTAACACACTGTCTAATATTTGAAGAGCATTACATACTCTTGTCTTAATGGATGTATCAATATCATTTCTCGAAATAGGTTGATCAGGAATATTTGAAACAAAATGTTATTTTATATTGTCAATTACTCACTATTGCAACTATTTGCTACTATGACCACATAGCATTTAATTTAAGGATTTTTTTAGATCCATAGGGTCTCATGCTCCTTGTACAATTTTTAATCCAATCTAAAGAGAAAAGATTTCTTCTTCAACTCCTTTATTAGAGAACTTCATGTAATGTTTTTAAACATTAGCTAGAATTCCATAGGTTGATCTACAAATTTCAACGTATATAAGTTAGGCAACATCATCAAGATAATTTTTAAACATGGTTTTAAATATGTCATCTCACCCCATTAAGCATATTTTATTTACAGCTATAACTAAAAAGGTTGATTCTTTTATAAACCAATATATATATATATATATATATATATTTGTGTGTACGCACGCGCGCGTGTTCAGGCATGTGCGCGCAGGTATGTGTGTGTGAGTTTGTATGTATGTGTGTGTACGTTTAATGCATTTGTTTTGTACTTTTATAAAATATATAAAATGTATATAAATAGTATAGCATATATTATTATTGTACATGGATATAAATATATACGACTATAAATTTTATTTTACTTTAAAATTGAAAATGATTATGTATGTATAGTTTATATGTATATATATGTATGCGCGAGTGCGCTTATCCATATATACATATAACTATATATATATATATGAATAAATGTTTTTCAAAAAAATATATATTAATAAATAAATAAATATTTTCATATATACTCGTAAATAAATAATAATTAATTATAAAAGCCGAAATCAATTTACAAACATACAAAAATATTATTCAACATTTAAAATAATAATAAAATTTTGAAAGCATAACCTAAAATCATAGTGTATGTTTTATATATTAATATATATTATTATTAACTTAAGTATTTTTATCATTTTAACTTTAAATTAAAAAGAACCTAACTAATAGGATATATTTTGTCCATAGGTTTATAGTTAGTCATGTTTATTTAAAGGGGCTATTATATGATTATGAATATATTTTATACATTATATTATTTGAGCTAGTATTTATAAAATAATTTTAGCTTTAATATATATATATATAAATAAATATTAATTAGGCCAAAAATAATCATATATATTATTATATATATACATATATAATTTACCTTGGAATATGTATTTATATTAAATACTAAATATATACATACAGTGCCAGTTATTAACACACACATGTACGTACGTATGTAGTTATGTATGTTGTATTTATATATAATTATTACATTGTCACATTTACACAATATTGCACAATATAAATGTTATGTACATTGATACTCACATTCAAATAATTAAATTTATCAGTAAAAATAAATTTCAGTCAAATAAAATCAAATTTATATTAAATATAATTTAATATAATTTGCACATTTTTTCATAGCAACACAAAATTGACTATTTTTACTTTGTTGTGTGATGTTCTAGACCCAACAATTTTTTGCCTATTTATTAAATATTGAATTTCAATCATGGGCATTTGCATCTGTTTGAACCAAAAATGACACAAACACGTAGAAGTAATAGAAGAGAATAAAATTTGATGAAATATAAATGAAAATGTGGAAGCAACAAGCCACAATCTTTTATAGTGGTTTGGCAAAGCTTGGCCTACGTTCAATTTAATATTTTATTGCTGATTTCCGACTAGAAGGCAGAAGTTCTTAGGACTCGGTATAACTCCAACACTTAGAATTTCAGAGATACAAGAATATAAAAATAATAGAGTTAGAGCCCAAAAGATCCTGAAAAATGAGCCCTACCTTCCTATTTATAGAGGTAGGGGGCCTAAAATCTCACATACAATATCTTATAGCCGTTGTACCTGAATTAGACTAATTCTTCCAAAATAATAGGTGCCACATCAGCAGAATCTAGGAGTCGGTACCAATCCCTAAGTGGGAGCTGGTAACGATCCCCAAGATATCCATATTTGGCATCTTCAACCTCTTACCTCTAATCGTCTTTTAGTTAGCTTCATCATTCCATAGTTGTTTACATCAATAACAGCTTATTTTGGAGTCCAAATGATTGAGTTGTAAAAGAGCAAAGTTGTATATTCAGGAGTTCGTGGAGATTGATAGAGAACTACATTGATTCAACAAAACGATCTTAGAAATAAGCTTTTGGCGTCGAGTAAGACATGCAAGTAGAAGATGGGGTCCACCAAGGTAAAACTGGGAGTCGGTACCGATCCCAGAGTAGGGTCGGTACCGATCCATAACTTGGGTGGATTATTGCTTGTCTTGGATTTTTTAAGTGGTTGAACTTGCTTGGAGTCCAACCCGAGAAAATCGAGTGTTTAATTGGGGCTTGACATGAGATTTTCTACGATTTTCGTATTCTGAGTTTTCCTTTGGCTGCTTTGAGTAAGACCCGAGTTTTTTAATTGCTTACTCCGAGTCATCATGAGTCGGTACCAAGTCATGCCTGGAGTCAGACCCGAGTTTTTTATGGATTACTTCAGGCCTGATTTGGGGATTTCTCAAGTCTATTCTACTTCGAGTCTAAACTGAGATTTTGTGGGTTTACCTAGGCCGGCTCTTCCAACAACTTGAACTTCCACATTTTCAACTTTTTTCGCTTATTTTTGACATTTCTGATTTCTTTCCTTTTTATGACATTCCCAAAGTCTTTGGGTCATTTCTCCGTCGTTCGCTCATCTGATTCAATTGTTTAAGTCTGTTCGAAGACTACGGCGAATTCAATCATAACACTCACCCCTCAAAGTACGCCTTGTGAATTCTTGGCTATACTTGATTTCTGGATTATGGGGCTATCTCTTCGGGTTTCCTGCCTTGATAACTCCAAGTTCGACTCGTCTAGTCTGTATGAATATTGTCTGGTCAAAAAGCTGATAACATTTGCCCCCCAAAGTACATCTTGTTTCAAACATGATGTGCTTTGAATTCGAGATAAGTCAGGATTGCTATAAAGGACTCCATTATGTGCTTTGAATGGTCGTTATCCTTCTTGCGGATCGCTTCTGTAAAGAGTTATGTCCATAGAAGTTCGTCTCGATGCTTGACCAATATCCAATGTTATAAATTTGGAGAGTGCTCTCTTGATGCACCGTTCCGAGCTTAGTAATTCTAAACTGGTTTCTCTTATGGATTTTCCAGGTATGAGTCTACTTTTCTTTGATTCTAGTCATTGGGTGTCGAATATGATTACATATAAGTATACATATGCACTCCCTTATAGATGTTCTTGACCATATGAATGTACTCATGTAGGCATATATAGGTCATCATCTTCATTGTTGTCATTGTTTGTTTCAGCTTAGGTGTAAATAAAACTTGTACTTTTCCAAGTTCCTTTTCGACTGTGAACAACAAAGTCTTTTGTTTTGTCCAATATTTGTGTGAATTTGTCTAAGTACTTGAGAAATGGGCTTTCCATTCAATGTACTCGCGATCTGTTTCTTATTAGGATCACTATCAGACTTAACCGTTAGCCCGTTCTATGCTTTGTCGACCTTTCGTCATAAAGCAATCGTTGAAGCGCCAATCTCTGGGAAATTACATGTAACCATATCTAATTCTGGAATCCGGTCGAACTTCAATTACTTGGAAAGATGATTCAAACATTCCTTTTGGAGGAACTTTAAATGCGATTACGGCTGCCCCCGGGCGTCAATTGAAGTGAATTGTCTCTAACATCGAGTCGGGTATCCTTCTCCGAGATGTGTGTTTTGACTGTGCCGAACTCCAGGCATTGGTTAGGGATAACCACTTAAGATTGTGGTTTAGGTATTCTTTTCTAGAGTAGTAACATTCGATTGCGTTAGACTTGGGGCATCAATCGAAGTTTATAAGTAAGATCCTGCCTTTCACCGGGCGCTGACCTTTTGCGTCGCCTACTCCGGGCAAGGATATTTGGCTTTGCCATCCTTTAGGCAAGACATTAATGCTCTACCAAACTCTGGGCCTAAGCAAATGAGTGGATGACTAGGTTACATCCACTTTGACTTGCCTCCATGTCGAGGGAAGAAAAAGTTCATTGGCATCTACCTTTGGATGCCAAGGATGGTTGAACTTCAAGGGTCTGATCATGGATGGTAGAAGCTTTGGTTGGTACCTAACTCTGGGTACCTTGGTGTTGTAGTATCAAGCGACTTAGTGTCGGCGTGCAGCTGCTCTCAACTCAGCTTTATTACACTTCTCATCGATCATATCAAGAGACTCCAGAAGGAGCTGCTCATATGTCTATGGTTTATAGTGTGTCATTTGACGAGAAGGTACTTCCAGTTCGACCAGAATCATAGCCTCCGGTCCATATGCCAAGGCGAATGGAGAATGGCCAGTCGCTGACTTTTGGGTGGCTCGATAATCCCAAAGTGTTAACTAGAGTTCGTCAATCCACTTGTCTTAGCCTTTTCCAATCGCTTCTTGAGGATGGACTTGATGATCTTATTCACAGCTTCGATCTATCCATTCGCTTGGGGGTGTGCCATCACGTCAAATCTCTTCTCTATGCGATGTTGGCGGCATAAATCCTTGAATTCAAAACTATCGAATTAGGTTCCATTATCGGTAATAATTGCTTATGGAACTCCAAAAAAACAGATAATATTCCGAACTACACGATTGATCACTTTCTTTGTGGTACTTGTGGCCAACGGCTCGGCCTCAACCCATTTATTAATGTGATCAACCGTGACGATGGCGCACTTCGTGCCATCTTTAAACATCGTTAGTACACCGATGGTATCGATACCCTAAGCTGCAAATGGCCAAGGATCGATCATTTGAGTAATCTCTGTCGGTGGAGCTCTTGGAATATTAGCAAATCTAAGGCACTTGTCACACCTTCATGTGTAATCAGCTGCGTCTCAATTGATGGTTGGCCAAGAGTATTCGTAGCGCAGGATCTTCTTCGCTAGGGTTTGCCCCTAGTGTGGTCGGCATAGGCCCCTTCATGAACTTCTTTTATAACTCGCTTGGCCTCGTCGTGAGCGACACATTGAAGCATAGGGACAGAGAAACCCTTCCTCTAAAGTACTCCTTCCTGTATGATATATCTTGAAGCTTGTCGAAGAAGCTTTCGTCGTTCATTCCTTCTCTCTGAAAGGATTCCTTACTGAATATGATCTCTTATCAGAGTCATCCATTACTCCTTTTCTGGTTCAATCTCCAAGATCCAATCGACATCCATCTAGTTGATGCTCGGAGCTGAAAGTACTTCCACAGGAACCAAGCCCATGATCCGCACATCTCCATGACTAGCCGAGTTAGCTAGTGAGTCATCCTTTTTGTTTTCCTCTCTGAATTATCAATGTGATAGCGCCTGCCTTCGGGTGTCGATCGAGATTAACCACTTAGGATAGCAGTTCAGGTACCCCTTTTCGGGATAGCGATTGTCGATTGCGCCAAGATCCCAATGCTAGTTTAGGATTAACTACTTAGGATCGTAGTTTGTACATCCTCATCCAAGATGTTTATTTTCAATTGCACCTAACTCTGGGCGTCGATCGAAGGCTTGAAAGTTAGATCCTACCTTACTTCGGGCACGGGTCTTCCATTTTTGCTAATTCCGATCAAGATGTTAAGGATTGGACGGTCCTATCATGTCCATTTTTGTTTATACTCCTAACTCAGTCTAGGGACAAGAGTTAAATAAATGAACGATCGTATCACGTTCAATTTGATTTATACTTCTACCCCCACGTTAAGGGCGAGAGTTAGTGTACAAACAGATATGTCACGTCCGGTTTGAGTTTATACTCCTACCCTCGCGATGGGGATGTCCAGTTTGAGTTTATACTCTTGTCATAGCATTGGGGGCGAGAGTTAGTGTACGGACGATCATGTCAAGTCGAGTTTGAGTTTATACTCCTACCTTCGCATTGGGGGCGAGAGTTAGCGTTTGGACAATCCTATCACGTCCGTTTTGAGTTTATACTTCTTCTCCTACGTCAGGGGTGAGAGTTAATTGGCATTTATCTACGAACGCCAAGTGTGGTTGAACCTCTATGGTCTGATCGTGGACTGTGGAAATTTGGACGGCACCTATCTTCGAGTACCTACATATTGCATTAATAACATGCAAATCCATTTAAGCCGGTCAAGTCACGACCCTTGAGCAATAGAGAGATAGGGACTTGGACTCGGAAAGCCGCTTTATCAAAGACAGGAAATGATAGGTTCTTCCACGAACCTTCCCAACACTTCTAGAGCAATGTCGGTTCTTAGAAGGTTAAGGATCAAATGTGATCGTTGACCCAGCGGTTCAGACCTTCCCGACGTTGCCGGAGCAAATCCGATTTTCAGAAGGTTAGAAGTCGAATGTGACCGTTGAACCGGCGGTTTAGACCTTTCCAACGTTGTTGGAGCAATTTCGGTTCTCAAAAGGATAGGGATCAAATGTGATCATCGACCCAGCGGTTTGGACCTTTCCGACGTTGCCAGAGCAACTCCGGTTCTCAAAAGGTTTGGGGTCGAATGTGATCGTTGACCCAGCGGTTTGGACCTTCCCAATGTTGCCAGAGCAATGTCGGTTCTCGGAGGATTAGGGATCAAATGTGACCGTCAACCCAGTAGTTTGGACCTTCCCGACATTGCCAGAGAAATGCCGATTCTCAAAAGGTGTGGGGTTGAATGTGACCGTTAACCCAACGGTTTGCGAGTCTACACTCGTTGTCGATCATATAAGGACTAGGAGCACTTCCTTGTGTTAGGAACTGGAGATAGTGGTTTTGATGACAACAACCTTTGTAACTTATTTTATTATAACTTATATACTAACACTATTGTCTAGATATATATGAATGTTATTATGCAGGATATATATAAAGCAGGTACTGATTATTGAAGACTGTAAAGTATAAAGATCAAGAATGAAGAAATCAAGTTTGAAGAATCATGAGTATCAAGATCAAGATTTCAAGATAAGTGTCTAGTTTTTGTTAAAAATTCTTAACAGCATGAAAATCTTCATTCCAAATTTCATTTGGGATGGAACCCATTTCTACCTTCTTAGTGGCTTACAAACCCACGACAAGTAGCTCACAAACCTATGACAAGTGGCTTACAAATCCATGAACATCCTGGTTTTGTACAAGTTCTCGAGTCCTGATGTGATGAAATATTCTACAGGAAGAAGCTTGCAAAACTACTTCAAAATGGTTTTTTTTAAATGATTTTCAAAACTGTTTTTTTTTATGTTTTAGCTTTAAAAATTATCTTTTCAAATGATTTTCAAAAAGATGTTTTAGCCTTAAAATATTATTTGTTTTTGCTTTTAAATAAACTCTTGTTTTAAACTTTGTTTGTTTTTACTATCTTCTGATTTTTAAAAAAAATTCTTTTATAATATATATACATGAGATTTAAAATCAAATTTATATATACATTCTAAAAATATATTTTTCTACTCTTCTTTATTTTAAATCATAGTTTATTTTACTCCAGAATCATTTCATCTTGTTTTCCTTTAAATACCATTTTCAAAACAAATTTTACATTGTTTTTAACTAAGGGATGTCAACATGGTGGCCGTTAAATTCAAAAGTTTCAATTTTCAAAAGAATTGTCTATTCGTTTAAATCTCTTCACGAATGGTTATGACCGTTACTGGTCTATAAACAGCTTTCACAAACGAATTTTTTAACTAATTATTTTTTCATATTTTCTTCACCCCTTCTTCTCCACAAATCCATATTCTAAAATTTTCATATTTTTAAGATCGTACCGAAATTCTACCGAATTCTCAAGTGAATCAAATTAGAATCTCATTCATGTTTGATTCTCTACCCTCTCTCGAAGATCAAAGTGCTATTCAGAGTTATAGGATCAATTTGTAATCAAAATTTTATCGAGTCTCTCTATAAGGTGTGGTTATGCCTGGAAATCAATTGAGTGATCTTGTGTCCCGTAAATCAAGAGAGTTTGCCCCGGACTCGAAGATAGGAGGGTACCTCAAGGCCTTTAGAAATTGAGGATTGTAATCTCGACATTGGTATAATAAAAATCTGTATGAGGTGTTTGCCTTGGTACAGGACTGGACGTAGGGTAACTCCGAACCAGTATAAAATCCGGTGTGTTCTTTCCTTTTACTGCTTTTTATTTACTTTCTGCATCTGTGTTTGATTCTGTGATTGTTCTGTGATTAAGTTCTGCATTTGTTTATATCATAATTTTTAAATTAGTCCATATAAGTCTTAGAATCCATTAAACACTATTCACCCTCCTCTAGTGTTAAATTAGCCTTAAGATCCTTAATATACACTCCCTTTCAATTGGTATCAGAGCATAGGTTTTCATAGTTTTCATAATCTGAAACTTGAAAAGTAAAAAATGGCATTTTAGGAAATTTTCTTAATACTAGTTTGAATTTATGCATTTCATCAAAGTATCATAAGTCTGCATATATTTTTTTATGAAAAATGAAGTTATCTACTGAATTGGTTTGTTATGCAGGAACAGACATGTTACATGGCTTTTGAAGAATCAACAACAAATAGACAAACCGTGCAAATTGAGAAAGATAAATGGATACTTGATAGTGGATGTTCAAGGCATATGACTTGAAATCCAAAGATACTCAATGACATTATATATCAAGATGGTGGATTGGTCAACTTTGGAGATAACTCAAAGGGATATGTGATTGGCATCGGCAATGTCGGTAATTCTAAAACTCCTCTTATTTCTGGTGTTTTGCTAGTTAGGAATTTAAAACATAATTTGCTTAGTATAAGTCAACTATGTGATAAAGGATTTAAAATTAAATTTGGAAAAGATAAGTGTCACATGGAAGATAATAAGTCAAATATTATCTTTGAAGGAATTAGGAAGAAAAACATTTACATCCTTAGTATGAAAGTTTCAAATGATAACTTATGTCTTTTGGCTAATACAAGTGACCCTTGGATTTGGCATAAAAGATTTGGTCATTTAAATTTCAAACTGTTATCTAGGTTATCAAAACTTGACTTAGTTAGAGGTCTTCCCAAGTTAAACTTTAAAGTAGATAGTATATGTGATGCTTGCCAATTAGGAAAACTTAAGAAAAGTTCATTTAAATTAAAAGATATGATTTCTACTTCTAAACCTCTAGAATTACTTCATTTAGATTTATTTGGTCCATCTCAAGTTCAATCAATTAATCACAATAAATATGTTTTTGTAATTGTAGATGATTATTCTAGATATACTTGGACAATTTTTCTTACACTTAAAAGTGATGCTTTTGAATTATTTAAGAATTTTGCTAAAAGAATTCAAAATCAACTTTCTTTAAAAATAAAAACTATTCGTAGTGATCACGGTGGAGAATTTGAAAATGAAAATTTTGAGAATTTTTGTAATCAAAAAGGATTTACTCATAATTTCTCTTTTCCAAGAATTCCACAACAAAACGGAGTGGTAGAACGTAAGAATAGAACGATTCAATAGTGTGCTAGAATAATGCTTTCTGATAGTAACTTACCTAAAAACTTTTGGGCCGAAGCAGTCGCTACAACTTGTTATACATTAAATATGATTTTAATTAGACCATTAACTAATAAAACACCATATGAATTACTTTACAATAAGACACCCATAATAGCTTATTTTAAATTTTTGGTAGTAAGTGTTTTATTCTTAATATAAAAGATAATTTAGATAAATTTGAACCTAAATCCGACAAAGGTATCTTTATCGGATATCCTAATAGAAGTAAAGCATTTAGAGTTTATAATTTAAGAACTAACACTATTGAAGAAACAATGCATGTATCTTTTGATGAAAAATTTAAAGATACTGTACAAATAGAAGATGAAGAAGATTTTGTAACTTTAAATCTAATGAAACTAATTGTGAAATCATTCAACCTAATAAAAGAATTAGGCTATTAAAAGATCATCCTGTAGAAAATATACTAGGAAATATTGAATCTATAGTTAAAACAAGAAATCAACTAAATAATATGAGTAATGTAGCTTTTATATCAACTATTGAACCTAAAAATCCAAAGGAAGCATCATCTGATGGTTCATGGATTCTTGCTATGCAAGAAGAATTGAATCAGTTCACCAGAAATGATGTTTAAGAACTTGTTCCTAGACCTGAGGATAAAAGTATAATTGGAACAAAATGGGTTTATAAAAATAAAATGAATGAACTTGGCGAGGTCGTGAGAAATAAAGCTAGTTTAGTCACGCAAGGTTATTGTCAAGAAGAAGGAATTGATTATGACGAAACCTTTGCACCCGTAGCAAGACTAGAAGCTTTCATGATTCTACTTGCTTTCGCAAACTATAATAATTTCAAGTTATATCAAATGGATGTTAAAAGTGCTTTTCTAAATGGTTTTGTAAAAGAAGATGTTTATGTTGAACAACCTTCACTTTTTGAAGATAATAAATTTCCAAATCATGTATATAAATTAAAGAAAGCTTTATATGGTCTGAAACAAGCTCTTAGAGCCTAGTATGAAAGACAAAGATCTTATTTACTACAATCTGGTTTTGAAATTGGTAAAATATATACAACTCTTTTTATTAAAAGAAACAAAAATGATATTCAATTAGTTCAAATATATGTAGATGATATAATATTTGGATCAACTAATAACATAATGAATAAAGAATTTTCAGATATAATGACTAAAGAATTTGAAATGAGTCATATGGGAGAACTAAGTTTCTTCTTAAGACTTCAAATCAAACAATTAGATAAAGGAATTTTCATTAGTTAAGAAAAATATGCTAAGGATTTAACTAATAAATTTGGATGGACCACTTCTAGTGGGAAACCAACTCCAATGAAAACTAATGTAGCTTTAAGTAAAGAAGATAAATCAAAAGATGTTGATCAAAAATTATATAGGGGAATGATTGGTTCGCTGCTTTATATAACAGCAAGTCGTCCTGACATCATGCATAGTGTCTGTCTCTGTGCAAGATACCAATCTCAACCTAAAGAAACTCACTTAAAAGCTATTAAAAGAATTTTAAGATATGTAAAACATACTTTAGATTATGGTTTATTTTACCCTAAAAATGATGTATTTGATTTAATTTCATACTGTGATGCTGAGTATGCTGGTTGTAAATCAGACCGAAAAAGTACAAGTGGAACTTGTCACTTTCTAGGACATTCTCTGGTTTCCTGGTTTAGTAAGAAGCAAAATACTGTATCCTTGTCAACAACTGAAGCAGAATATATATCTGCTGCTTTGGCTTGTTCTCAAGTTATATATATGCAACAAACTTTAAAAGATTTTGGATTAACTATAACTAAATCACCAATTTATTGTGATAATACTAGTGCAATAAGCCTATCTAAGAATCCAACTTATCATGCTAGAACAAAACATATTGATATTAGACATCATTTTCTTAGAGATAATATAAGTAAAGAAGTCATAACTCTTGAATATATTAATACTGAAAAACAAATTGCTGATATATTAACCAAACCATTAAATGAACAAAACTTCACTAAATTTAGAAGAGAATTAGGTATATGTTCATTAACTGAAATATAAATTATAAATAATACAAGTATAGTTAATAATTAATATAAATAAAAATTTCTCAAAAATTGAACTGGGCATGTCGACATGACCCATCCCCCTATGTCGACATACATGCCGAGATTTTCAAATTTAAATTTCTCTCTAAAATTAGTTATTTGGTTATATATTTATATATTTCGACTTTTACTCCTTCTCTTTGTTCTATTCTCTGTAATAAACTTCTAAAACAGTAAATTAATGGCTTTCTCTTCTAATAATGAACCTTCTTCACCCACTTCTCCTCATTCTGGTCCTTTTCAACGTTCCACACATGTACGAGTCATCAAATTACAAGAGAAGATGAAAGATTTGCTTCAAATGATGATGGAAATTCAAGTGAGTCAATTGCGAATGGCTAGAGAACAAGATAGGAAAGGCAGAATCCTTAGGAATTTACAAAACTTCCTTATGGATAACCATGCCAATCCCATTGTCATCGAAGAATCATCACAAGCCATGTATTCTGAAGAAGAAAAGCCTCTAGAAGAACCACAAGAGGATCAAGAAGAAGAACATCCTCTGCCGAATCCGGATGTTCATATGGACGAAGACGATGGCGTGATTTGCGTTGGAGAGGTCCTTTTTGACGCTAATGGGAACTTGGTCGAACAACGTGGAAACTTTTGTCTCCACTATCCAAATTGTTCGGTCCATAAATCACCAATAGTTAAGGGTCCTCGTTAAGCGTTTTTCATTTTTCTCTTTCTTGATTGTATATTGGTTTGTTAATTTGTATATAATTGTTATCTTAATTAATGTTCTTCTAAAAATAATCTTCGGTGTATAAAATCTTGAATTCCATTTAACTTAGGATGCTATATTTCACTCATACATAGTTATTATTCTTATGTCATATGTTTGTTTATCTCATTTTCTATTAAGTTCAAGGTTTATAGGTTATTTTTGGTGATGACAAATGGGGAGAAGTAATATAAAATAGTAGGCTTGGAGTAAGGGGGAGTTGTTGATGTAAGGGGGAGTTATGGTATGATCGAAGTGGTATGTATATTTTATAAGGTTGTCATCATCAAAAAGGGGGAGACTGTTAGGAACTGGAGATAGTGGTTTTGATGACAACAACCTTTGTAACTTATTTTATTATAATTTATATACTAACACTATTGTCTAGATATATATGAATGTTATTATGCAGGATATATATAAGGCAGGTACTGATTATTGAAGACTGTACAGTATAAAGAACAAGAATGAAGAAATCAAGTTTGAAGACTCATGAGTATCAAGATCAAGATTTCAAGATAAGTGTCTAGTTTTTGTTAAAACTTCATAATAGCATGGAAATCTTCATTCCAAATTTCATTTGGGATGGAACCCATTTCTACGTTCTTAGTGGCTTACAAACCCATGACAAGTATCTTACAAACCTACGACAAGTGGCTTACAAACCCACGAACATCCTGGTTTTGTACAAGTTCTCGAGTCCTGATGTGATGAAATATTCTACAGGAAGAAGCTTGCAAAACTACTTCAAAATGGTTTTTTAAAATTATTTTCAAAACTGTTTTTTTTTATGTTTTAGCTTTAAAAATTATCTTTTCAAATGATTTTCAAAAAGATTTTTTAGCCTTAAAACATTCTTTGTTGTTGTTTTTAAATAAACTCTTGTTTTAAACTTCGTTTGTTTTTAAATTATCTTCTGATTTTTTTTAAAAATTCTTTTATAATATATATATACTTGAGATTTAAAATCAAATTTATATATACATTCTAATAAAATATTTTTCTACTTTTCTTTATTTTAAATCATAGGAAAATTAGATTATTTTACTCTAGAATCATTTCATCTTGTTTTCCTTTCAATACCATTTTCAAAACAAATTTTACATTGTTTTTAACTAAGGGATGTCGACATCTTAGGATACCCCATGTCGACATGGTGGCCGTTAAATTCAAAAGTTTTAATTTTCAAAAGAAGTGTCTATTCGTTTAAATCTCTTCACGAATGGTTATGACCGTTACTGGTCTATAAATAGCCTTCACAAACGAATTTTTTAACTAACTATTTTTTCTTATTTTCTTCACTCCTTCTCCACAAATCCATATTCTAAAATTTTCATATTTTTAAGATCGTGCCGAAATTCTACCGAATTCTCAAGTGAATCAAATTAGAATCTCATTCTTGTTTGATTCTCTACCCTCTCTCGAAGATCAAAGTGCTATTCAGAGTTATAGGATCAATTTGTAATCAAAAGTTTATCAAGTCTCTCTATAAGGTGTGGTTGTGCTTGGAAATCAATTGGATGATCTTGTGTCCCGTAAATCAAGAGAGTTTGCCCCGGACTCGAAGACAGGAGGGTACCTCAAGGCCTTTAGAAATTGAGGATTGTAATCTCGACATTGGTATAATAAAAATCTATACGAGGTGTTTGCCTTGGTGCAAGACTGGATGTAGGGTAACTCCGAACTAGTATAAAATCCGGTGTGTTCTTTCCTTTTACTGCTTTTTATTTACTTTCTACATCTGTGTTTGATTCTGTGATTGTTCTGTGATTAAGTTCTGCAATTTTTTATATCATAAATTTTAAATTAGTCCATATAAGTCTTAGAATCCATTAAACACTATTCACCCCCCTCTAGTGTTAAATTAGCCTTAAGATCCTTAATCCACACTCCCTTTCACCTTGGTCATACAGATGGCTTTAAGGCATGGAAATCTGTCTTGCAAGAACATGGTTTTATTGGTTCAAGAAACTAATTTTATTAATAAGTGAAAGAAATGGCATGTCCTTCCTATTACAGTGCCCTTAGTGTCTCTGGGAGGCTTATTTGCAAAAGGGAAAACTAGATAGTGATAGATGTGGCAGCATGGCTGTCGGCTACTGCTTCATCCCCAAGTTACCGGTTAGTTGATGACCAGTCCATCATTAGGTCACCTTTGCTCCTGTCTGCTGGGCTCGAGCTATTCACTTAATGCAGGTAAACCCAGGGGTCTCCGGTTTCTCCGTCGTTTGGCGGTTTCTTAACATACTGTTGGAGCTTATTATTCCTTAATTGCTCCTCAATCACATTTCTCATGTGTTAACATTTATTAGTATTATGTCCATTAGTTTAATGGAAATAGCAATACTTTCCTGAGCACTTTTTTTCATTAGTCGCTTCTATCCGGGGTGGCTTTTTATATTGTTCCATCCTTTGTGTGGCAAGGTAGATATTCTCCAACGTATCGTTTAGAGGTTTATATTCCTCAGGTTTCGAGCTCCTCGGGCACTTGTTATTCTCACTACATCGACCGCCTAGAACTGGATTCTGCTTTGTTTGATTGTCATTCTTGTTGCCATCCTTTACCTCTATATTACCAGAATTGCCTCCAGATTGTTTTACAGCAACGTTGCTTTGTACCACCTCATTTGGATTTCCAGTAACGTTCCTCCTTGGACATTTGCACGCATCCTCCCAACACAAATATTCATTGGCTTTCCTATAAAAAGCTTCCATTGTCGACACTTGCTTCCTTTTTATCCAGTCTCTGAAATCTGATTTGGGGTAAATCCCCCTACGGAGCGCCATCAGCACCATGTCTTCCTTGGGATTTGTTATTTTAGTTATAGCTGTGTGGAACTAATTCAAATAGTCCCTCAATGACTCTTCTTCAGCTTGATAAACGTTGGATAGTGACATCACGTGCTTCAGACAAGAGGTGTATAAACGGAATTGCTCCATGAACTTTCACGACAACTCGATGAAAGATGATATGGACCTCAGTGGAAGCCGAGTGAACCACATCGTAGCCACCCCTTTTAGAAAAATTGGGAAATAGTGACACTTCACAGCATCTGGAGCTCTGGCTACTGTTGCCTTGAGTTAGTTCATTCAGCAATCTCAAGCTTTGCTGCATTGTTTGATTCATCTCCCTCTGGTTAGCATGGAATCTGTCTTCCATCTGCTTCATCATCATATCCATCTTTATTCTGGTCACGACGTTAGTAGGAGTCGAGATCTCGGGTTGCGTTGGTTGGACAACTCCATCTCCTTACTGAGGATTCTGATTCTCAACATTAGTAGTAGCTCTGGAATTGGTAGAATGATCTATTTTTGATGGGGCTAGGGTAGAAATCTTTTAGTAGATATCTGCAAATTTGAATTGTAGAATTAGAAGATAGAGAAAATGGATCTATCTCTTGGATATAGGAAATCCAATAATAGATGATGGATCCAAATGGCCTAAGGATATCGCTCTCAATGAAAGCACCAAAATATTTGAACCAAAAGGCACAAACACGCAGAAGTAATAGAAGAAAATAAAATATGAGGAAATATAAACGAAAACGTGAAAATAACAAGACGCAATCTTTTATAGTGGTTCGACAAAGCTTGTCCTATGTCTACTTGAAAATTTTATTACTGATTTCTGACTTAGGGGAAGAAGTTCTTACCATTCGGTGCAATTACAATACTTAGAATTCTAGAGATATAAAAAATAATAGAGTTAGAGCCCAAAAGATCCTGAAAAATGAGCCATACCTTCCTATTTATAGAGGTGGGCCTAAAATCTCGCATACAATATCTCCTAGCCGTTGTACCCGAATTAGACTAATTCTTCTAAAATAATAGGTGCCACATCAGCAGAAGCTAGGAGTCAGTACTTATCCCTAAGCGGGTCGGTACCGATCCACAAGATATCCATATTTGGCATCTTCAACCTCTCACCTCGAATCGTCTTGTGGTTAGCTTCATGATTCCAAAGTTGTTTGCATCAATAACAGCTTGTTTCGGGGTCCAAATGACGGAGTTGTAGAAGAACAAAGTTGCAGACTCAGGAGTTCGTAGAGATCAATAGAGAATTGCATTGGTTCAACAAAACGACCATGGAAATAAGCTTTTGGTGTCGAGTAAGGCATGCAGGCAGAAGATGGGGCCCACCCAAGGAAAAACTGGGAGTCGGTACCGATCCCCAGAGTGGGGTCCGTATCGATCCCCAACTTAGGTGGATTATTGCTTGTCTTGGCTTTTTTGAAATGGTTGAACTTGCTTGAAGTCCGACCCGAGAAATTTGAGCGTTTACTTGGGGCTTGACCTGAGATTTTAGTGTTGAGTTTTCCTTCGCCTGTTTGAGGTCGGACCCAAGTTTTTTGAGTGCTTGCTCCGAGTTATCAGGAGTCGGTACCGAGTCGTGCCTGAAGTCAGACCCGAGTTTTTTATGGATTTCTTCGGGACTGGCTTGGGGATTTCTCAAGTCTATTCTACTTCGAGTACAACATGAGAATTTTGTGGGTTTACTCCGGACCGGCTCTTCCGAAAACTTAAACTCGCATTTTCCACTTTTTTTGTTCATTTTTTGACATTTCTTTTTCCTTGCCTTTTTATGACATTCCCAAGTCCTTGGGTCATTTCTCCCTCGTTTGCTCGTCCGATTCAATTGTTGAAGTTCGTTCGAAGACTACGGCGAATTTAATCGTAACACTCTCCTCTCAAAGTATGCCTTGTGAATTCTCGACTGTAATTGGTTTCTGGACTCTGGGGCTATCTCTCTGGCTATCTGCCTTGATAACTTCAAGTTCAACTTGTCCAGTCTGTCTGAATACTGTCCAAAGGCTGAATAACAGCATCGGTTCTAGAACATGAGGTGCCATGGCAGTAAAATTTGTGAGTGGCACTCATCATTTAGTTGTTTGTATTGCCTCCCCCGAGGAAGTAATTGGACTATTTTTTCCCTATGGCATCCAGAGTTTGATTCTCAATGAAAGCATCCGAATAACAACCAAAAAGCAAGTGTCAATAAACTTGCTTCTAAAGTTCTGTAGTACTATGAGCTCGATGATGTAATATAGAGTGAAAGCATGTGAATCAACTTAGTGTGCAAATCAATTCAGAAACGTAACTATGTGCGTGGAGCTAAATGATAAATATGGAATATCGAAATTACAATGTATATCATGGCTGGTTTAGAAGCGCAAACTTTTGGTCCGACTGCAAACTTTCAAAATTGCCCTTTGTATTTTAATGTTCATTAATAGTTGTAATATATTTGCTGTCACTCTTTTGGTATCAGCATGAAATATCAAAAATGCCTCTCTACGGAAATTAATAAAGATTTAGCATCGTCTAAAATTAGGATTTGACAATTAAGCTTCTTTTATAAATTCAAAATTTTCTCTAAAAATATTTACCAAGTCTTAGTATCACTTAAAATAGGATCTAACAAATAAACTATTTTATAAATTTGTTTTTTATTAATTAATAATAATAATAATTTAAACACACTAAAATTAGTTATTGCAACTTAGAAATAAAATTTCAAATTAACTACGTATGATTCAACACAAAATATGATTAAATATATATGAAAATCATTTTATTTTGAACATATTAAATAAATGTAGAAAAACAATTCAGCCTTCTTCGTCACGCGTGAACCTTAATGCTTATGATGAAAAGGAAGTTTAAAATGGTTCGACAATAATTCTAGGTCCACAATGCAAAATATATTGCTTCAAGTAATCAACAACGCATCAGTGCAATATACAATGTTATTTTTAGATGAGCTAAATCGAATGAAGGGATTTTTTTTCATGGAAGCAACCACGCTTTTGAGTTGGATTTCCTGGTGATATCTATTAGTCCGTCCTGAACAAACGACCATGTAGAATGGTTCAAACTTGCTCGATTTTGTAATGTGCGGTGTTTTCTTGCGAGCAGGATCTCCAACTAAACTTCTTTAGACTACTTCTTGTCAAACCGACCGTTAAGGAGGTTTGTTTATTGTCATTGGCCAAAACCAAATACTCTGAAGGCTAAATAATATTCCCTCTTTCTCGTGCTATTCTTTCCGTTTCTGTCCTTTTAAAATTTCACGCCTAATTTTTCGCTCCTATATTTTTGCTCTTTAGCTACACCGTTTCTTCCACAATTTTACAACTGATTCTCCATGCCTAATTCAAACAAACCCCGATTCTCCACATCTTCACCATCAACTAACCTAACCAGATCACCAGATCCACCATTTCATCGCTCTTTTGTCGAATATAGACAGCTAGATCCATCACTCCACCAGTCTTTTACTGCCTGTATCTCACCAGACCCTTACAACCATCATCTCCAGGTATGAAAAATTAGGTTTCTAAAACTTACTCAATTTTTATTACTGATTGAATTTGTTATAAATAATCTCCATCTACTTGCCTCAAAGTATGACTCAACTGAGTATGAAAAATTAGGATAATTCGATCTTTGGTTACTTTTATTACGTGGAACCACATGCTTGTTTGTGGTAGATGAGCCAAAATTTGAATTTGTAACTTTAATTTGACTAGGTACATTTGATAACTCAATAGGGAAGTCGGAGGTCGAGTTGATAGGGTCCAAGATCGAGTGGTTTGCCTACAAGGTAAACATTCATGATGGGATATGGTTTGTGATTTTTTAATTTTCCAGATGGCTTCAGCATGAAAATTATGGATCTTTCTTTTTGTTTTTTCAGCCCTTGGGTATGCCTAAGGAAGCTATCGTGTGCTTCCAGCATGCTTTGCAACTGCGTTCAAATTATGCAATGACATTCGGTAAGATTGAACTTTTGTAATATTAATTTAGAAGTTAAGAAAATCAAAGTGGACTATTTTGTTCCTTGTTCAACCAGCTACTTATGATATTTGTAACTTTATAAATGCTTGTTTTTTGGTTTAGTTTCTCATTTCTCCAATGATATATGAACAGATTAAAGCCAAGTGCAGCCTTTACTGGAATTAACATCATATTCTTTGCATGACCTTAAATTATAAGCACTTACCATTGCTGAGCCTTGATGGTATTCACTAAGACATTTTTTATGTACTTTAGGGTGTCTTGCAACTATATATTATGAACAAGGTAAGATAAACATAGCAATAATTAATACAAATAGGCTATAGAGTGCGCTTCTGGATTTGCGGAGGCATACAATAATCTAGTTGGTTTTTTTTCCTTAATATTCTTTGATGGTAATAATCATCTACCTGACAGAATTCTTGAGCATAATCGTTTCCTTGACGTCATGTTTTAAATTTTATAAGGAAATGATCTGAAAGACTCTGGTTGAGTGGAAGATGCAATTAATTGATATCGGGTGATTCTTTTTCTCTTTTGGTGGTTATTTTGTCATAGAGCTTCATTAAATCTTAACATCCAGTTTTTTACTTTCTTTTATATTTCTTTTTTATATAGACATGCCTAGCTTTTCAACCTAATCAGCCCCAAGCGCTCTCAAACCTTGGAAATATATACATGGAATGGTGAGATATTAAATCATGTATGTGTGCGTGTTTGTATATTGTTGCATATAACATGGCTACACTTGCACAATCTATACTGCAGGAATATACTAAATGTAGCTGCTTCATTTTATAAGGCTATATTGTCTGTGACAACAAGACTATCTGCTCCTTTCAATAATCTCGCTATAATACACAAACAGCTTCTACTCAACCTCCTATGGCCTTAGCTTCTGCAAACCTACTATTAGTAGACATGTTCTCATTTTCATTGTTTGCACCTAACTATTCTCCTCCTTTGGTTTCCTTACCCTTTTAGATTTGTACTTGAAGTAGCATCACCATTAGTTATTAGTACATCTACTCAGCTGCATCAGTGGCTGCATTGCATCAATCACAGTGGTGTCCACATACTGCTCGACGACGCAACAGTCTATAGAGGAAACAATGATGCTTCTAGTAAAATATTTTCATTATTTGGATTATCTCGAATTAGCGGTGAAGAGTAGAGAATGGTAGATTGGTCTTGTGCGCTAGTTGCAGCATATTCTGGGAAGTCTACTATTGAGAAGACGATGCAAAAGCTTAATGTTAATGCTGCTGACAATGACTTAATCATCAATGTTTGAGACTAAGTCTATATTGCTTATGTATATACTGATGAGCTTGTATTATATTTTGTGTATTATATGTTGTGTTTGTGCTTAATTTTATAGTGCTTCTGTATATGGTTTTAATGTTGTGGTTGATTTTCATTCAGTAATGGATTAGGGTTTTGTTACGTTATGTGGAGTTGAGAACAAGTATTGGTTCTAACATAAAGTTGACTTACTTTTTGGTTTTTTTAAGTAACGTAAACAACCTGCATACAATCATATGGTTAGGATACTAAAAAGGATTAGACTATCCAATGTTCTAATTATTAGTCAGCAGTACATTAGAATTCAGAAATTTGAATAAGCATACAAAAAGCAACAAAATATATGCTAGAATTGAAAAGTCAAACTTGCATTCATAAGGCGAGAACAAGTGAATAATAGTGAAATTAAAGATAGTGCAGTTAGACTTGCATGCATAAGTTTAGAAATAATTTGATTTTTCGCTTTAAAAACCATCAAACCAACATATGTTATGTGTTCTTTATTTCTCCTCTATTATATACAATCCAATTAAGAAAAACAAAAGTTAAGAAAACATAAAATTATTTATGGAAGACATTCAATTAGGAATTTTTTTTTAAGAAAACACAAAATCACTTATGGAAAAAAATGTACCTCTGCAATTGAAGTATAATTAAGATAATAAACCATACTCAGAGATATGTACGTTAACCATAAGACAGTTTGATAAAAAAATTATAGATACATCTTTACAAGCCAGAATTTGACATCATGACACAACAATACATCATGAGGAAAAGCAAGCTCAATTTTACTAAGTATGGATTTCAGTTCAAAAAATAGTTTGTACCAAGGGAAATTTAAACAATCCAATAATTCTTTTTCTATAGAAGCACGTATATATGGAACAACTATTTAAACCTAAAAAGAAACAGAAAATCTTACACAGCGTATCTTAATTGTTGAATTTGAACATGATTGCATAAGAAGTTGAATTAATGTGCTGATCCAACGATATGATTAATTTAAACATCTTTTCTACTAGGTAATTTATTATCCTTAAGCATAAAGATGATAATTTCGGTTGTGGTTAGATCTATTATGGATATATGACCACAATTTCCCTAGGACTGTCTTATTTCTTCCTTCGTCGAGCTCTGGTTATGAAAGTAGGAACTGATTTGTTCTATGTTATGTCACAAATTGTCTCAATATAATTTCATACAAAAAAAAACATATGATATGTATGTATATACAAATACATGCATACATATTCGTAGGTATATGTTATTTATTACATCCCTTAATTGTTTATTGTTTCCTACCATAAATTTTCTTTATTGTTTCTATGTTTTGTTTTTAACAATACAAATAAGTTCTTTTCAATAAATTATTATGCACTTAATTGAAACTAACAAAAAATATGAAAAAAAAAAATTTGTTCAAATTGTAAATTCAAACGGTCAGTTCTTCACCATTGTACGGTTGTACTAGTTATTTGCTTTAAATTATTAAAGTAATGTAATGATATTTCAACTGGATTCTTGTATGTAGGAGAGATTTTGAACTGAATTTTAGAACTAATCCAAAGCATAAAAACTAAAGACTGAAGCAAGTTAAAGCAGATATAATATTTACTTTATCAACTATCATATAACCAATAATATATGAAGTTAAAGCATTTTGCTCGACCCCAAAGGGACTCTCTATTTTCAAGTGAACAAATAGATACATTTTCAAACTTTACCTCCTAATTTCTCCAAATTGGTGGGATTTTTTGATTGAATTAGCGTATAACTAAAGAATGCAAGGAATCAGTTGACCTTCATGTAAAACTGGGTAACAACAAGGAAGTGGCACCAATGTGGCCAAGCATAGAATCAGTTAATAAACGTGTAGCAGCACCCCGAGAAAATTTTCTAGCAAACAAATAGCAAGGTGCAGTGGTAGAGTTTATCAAGCACCATTCGGTCCTCAACTCGGTCTCATAGTTCACATGACTAATTTCCTGCATTAATAATGTCATACTATATGAACAAGTGATCATTCAATCTTTTCTTGAATGTATGATTGAGGATGAAAGTAATGTACCTTTATTTCCTTAATACGATTGGGGTTGGCATCATCATACATAAAAGTGCTAGGATGCCAACTCTCTTTTCCTTTACTAGTTTTAGTATGGTTCCAGAAAGCATATGTTAACGTTCTTAGTTCTACTTCATCTTCAAGCCCATTCATCTAGCCATCAATATGCAAATCATTACTGATAGCTTTACTCAAGAGTTTTAATCATGTAGAATGTAATACATGTGATGAGTGAGCACTCTAGAAAGCTTACAGAAAATAATGTCTGTACATAATGTTCGTCTGGAATACAGTTGTGCTGCTTTCTAGCCACTGCCCTCTGCAATGAGATTGAGTTATAATCTCACAGAAGTAGAAAGATTGTGAGTGAATTTTAGCTATATCAAGACGAAAAGAAACTGTCCAGCATATCAAATACCTTGCAATGCTTCTTGAAGATTGGAAAAACTACATTATCTTCAACAATAAACCTTGCATGCCTTCTAACCAATGTTATCCACTTTAGAATAAAATAAGGCAATTTGATATAAGATCCAAAATATAGAAAGTAAGTAAATCAAGAATAAATTTTCTTAATAAATAAGAATCTACGGAACCTGAGATCCTTTCCTCCATTTATCCTTGGGGATTGTAGGTGACATTTTTCGGTTGTAGCGACATTCCCTTTTGTCTTTTTTATCCATAAAACTGAAAATCAAAATTCAGATTAAGCATTATCAAGCGAGACATCAATCAAGCTATTGTCGGTAAAGTAAAATAAGGATTATAAAATTCTTTACTAGGATTATGATTGCTTACCTATCCACAAAACTTTTCGAAGAAGACATTAGATAGTCATATGTGTAATTGAAGTTGTAAAGTGGAACACAACTGCAACAATTAGACATTTGTTCTGTTAAAATCAAGAAAACTATTATGTGTGTGTGTGTGTGTGTGTGTGGTTAAAAATAGTTTATCCAACTTGACAGAGTGTCAGTGGTCACACGAGATGATACAATTTCTTTTGCAAACTAAGTTTTGCGTGTTATTCTCCCATTGCTAAGTCATAAATATAATATCTTGATACATCAACAAACTGCCATAATTTTCATACCATTAGCCAGTAAGATGAGATAATGCAGCTAAAATATCCTCTATTAAAGGATGTACTTTAAAACTTAGGTAACATCACAAACCCCATAAAGACAAACAATAATATCCCACGTATCAAATCAGATCCCCAAAATTTAAGTTTGGTGCAAATGAAGTACTTTTGATGGAGATAAAATTGCTTTGAAGGGAAATGAATTAAATACGAAACGAAAGAATAGAATTTGCAAGAAAAAAGAGAGTTGCTTCATAAATCGAATCCACTCCATAAAGAGATCCCTGTTTTGATTCACAATGCACAGCCTGTTTGTGAATCTACTTCGGTCATTGAGTGTATTGATGATGTATGGAATGATGTTACTCCTTTTTCCCCAAAGATCCATATGAAGTATCAAGTTAAATTTTGTGCTTATTACGTTGATTCTAAGGTATGGAATGCTGGTGTCAATATATGGAAGCTGAGTGGAGAAGCCGAACAAGAAGCAAAGAGGGCACTCATCAACATCATTAAATTATTAGAAGGAGAGCTTGGAGACAAGAAGTATTTTGGAGGAGAGATGTACAACTATGTTATGTATTACTTGCACCATTCAACAACTGGGTTGTACACTTGCGACCAACATGCCAACTTTAGTTTTGAAGAGAAAATTCCCAAGTATGTGGCTTATACCAAGCAGTGCTTGGAGAGGTCAAGTGCCGCTAAAGCACTTCCTGATCCCAATAATGGTTACAAGTATATTTTTAACTTGAAGAAGAGGCTAGGAGTCGAGTAATTTGTTGACATCATTATGAAGATATTATGGTGTTTACTGAGTTTGTTAACTTTTTAGTTTTTTATTTAAAAAGAAAAAGAAAAAGGAAAGTAAAATGCTGAAGTTCAACTAGATTTTAATAAATGTACGTCTACATCCTACTGCTAATCGGTTGCTCCATATGAAATTCTAAGAGATAACATATTGGTCCAAACAGCATAAAAAATAGACTAAAAGCAAATATCTTCATGAACATAAAAGTTAGCCAAATTTGTACACTCCATACCTTTCGGATAACAAAACAAAACGCTGATTCGCAGGATCCTGAAGCGCTTTCTGCAACAACAATATCTCCGCTTCGATCATGCTTGCTTCACCCCATCTCACCTACATGCATTTTATTCAAATCAGCTAAAAAATACCTCTAAAAAGAATCCTTAACAATAAAAAATGTAACGAAAACCTCAATACTACGATCAAGCTGCCTGCCGAAAAAGAAATGTGATCGCGTACTACTCGCATCAAATACAAACCCAGGTTTAGAATGCACATAAATCGAAAACATATCTGTTTCCCCACCCGCAAAAAAAACGTGCCATATGAAATCCAGTGGCAATCCCGCACGTGCGAGAAACAGAAATGCTATCTTTGTCTTCCCCCTGAAGACGTCTCCTTCAAAAATCGTAACAGACGATGGTTTCGAACTTGCGTCCGATCGGAATTTGAAAAGGGGGAGTGTGTAAATTAGTATGGAGAGCGATACTATGAATTGAAATAGGATAGAAATATGGTTTCTGATCACCTTCTTTTTTGACATTTTGGTAGGGCTTGAACTTGAAGTGCATTGTCGACTTAATCAACTGGTGAGAGATTTTAATACGAGGAGAGATTTGTAAGTTCATTATACGTTACGATACGTTATAGAGATCATTTAAGAAGTATTTATTAACATGTGATATTGGCATGAATTTGGCATGTGCGGCCATTCGGTCATGGTGAACTTGTGACATGCATTTTGTTGTCGATCCAATGATTACAATATTGTTGAGGAATTTAACAAATTTCACGACAAAGAAATAATAATGTGGGAGATACTATTATATTATCAAATTGATGAATTTGTCATAATTGGAATACATAGACATGTTTGAGCAACTATTTTTTAACATGTGTAGGTGGTAGTGGTTTTTATTTATTTTGTTAGATGTGATACGATATTTACGGACTTGAAGAGGAAAACGGAGTCGTGCGGATATGCAGAGAAGTGGCGAAAGAAAAGACGAAAAAGACTATAAATAGGCTTAGAGTTTATTGTTGTGCGTATGCAACTGAAAATGGGGATTTTGTCAATTCTACTTCTAGGTTTATTCTCCAAATTAAAATCCATAATATGTAACTCTTTTCTCCTATGAAGTAAAGGTCTTATCTTTCTGAAGTCGACATACGCTATCTCGCGATAATGGAATAATTATAAGTCTCATGTGTGATTTATTTTTCTTGCATCTATGGTATGTTTGCTATTTGTTTGGGATACTAATTTCTTGTTTGTTCTACCTCATCGTCAACACGATCTTATCTTATTTCTACGACATTTGGGTGAAAAACTAGAATTTTACCCTCAGAGTCATTAGGTTGGTTGAAGAGATGTGTTAGTGACAGAAGATGAAGGTACCCCGACTGAAGCAATATCCTATGTCAAATGATCTTATATTGCATTAGGACCTCAATTGGCAATAGAGAGGTAGAACGAGGATAATAACTTCGAGAACTGACAATGGAAGAAATTTGTTCTAAGGAGGAATATGATTCATCGGGCTGTGTTTGACATAGAGAAGTTGTCGGTTGATGTTTCAACCGTGGAGAAGGAGAAGATAAAAGAATGTGCTTTTATTACTATAAAGTTGGTCATGAGAGAGAATGTTATCTCATGGATTAGCGTTGAAACCATTATTAAAGAAATTTGAATTAAGCTGGAGAATCTCGACTTGAAGAAATCACTCACCCTTTGTCTGATTTTGCTAAAGACATTTTTCACCATGAAGATGAGAGAGAGTACTTCAGTGAAGGCGCATCTTAATTTCTTCGAAGATCTTTTAATAAAGATGAAGACAATGGATTTGAAGGTGGATGAAGGGAAGAAGACGATGGTGCTTTTGTTTTCCCTACCAAAGCGTTACACATGTTTCATTAGCAGTTTGATATATATGAGGGACACTTTCATAGTAGAAGATGTGAAATCGGGCATTCTATTTGAAAACTAGATAGACCAAATGAAGGAGATGAGTGAAGGTAGAGGTGGAAATAGTAGTCAGGGTATATTCGTTTAGTGAGAAAGAGAAGAGATTAAGAGTTAAATTTTAGGGGCGTTCCAAATCTATGAAGCTCGGAATTGGTTGGAGAGGAAAGTCAAGAGATGGGAAATGCCACCATTGAAAGAAACTAGACCATTAGTGTAACAACCCGCTATCTACGACATTCTTACTCACGTCTAAAATTGGAACTGGCATCGCGGACCTCGCAAGCCGTGGATCGTTATTAAATAAATTATATAATAAATCACAGAGCTATCTACAATATACTATACTTTCTGTAACTCATAGCAGAAGGAATAAAATATAATAATCAATAATACAATAATCTCAGACTCGCCAAATAATACAATATCAAATAAGCTTCGCTTACAATATTCCCCTATATAAGTAATAAAACCAGCTTGATGTCTGAGAATAATATAAATAAAATAGTAGATGGCTATAAATGAATAAGCGTCTCTATGACGACCCGCATCTAGTTCGAGCTGATATTAAACCACACATGTCCAACCCAAATCGAACGAAGATGCGAATAGTTATGGGAAAGAAAGAAGAGAGAAGAAGAGAAAGAGAAACTAAAACAAAACAGAATCTCACAATCGTAGCGGAACAACATATGATATAATATCAATGAGCTTTACAAAAGAGAAACTGTAATCTTTAATTTATGTACATCCACTAGAGTACAACAACAAATCACAATCATCAGCCTGGACAGTTATAATAATATGTCATCACAAATGCTGATAATTTAAACAATGAAGTACGGAAAATAAACATATACGTGAATACGACCTGAAGACTTCCAGCTCGTCTGCTGAAGCTCCAAAGCATCCAAACAAGCAATAAACGGCGTGAATAAAATTATTCCCACTTATATAAAAATATAAGCAGGCCAGAGAGGTGAGTTAACTCACAAAAAATTCCAGAAATCGCCAAAGCGCTCTGGTTTGGATTAAAATTGAATTTAACCCAAAATTCCTACTAGCTCCGAATCTATCTAATCCAACTTCATAGCGCTCGTTGATACGATCGTGATGCAACTTATCACGCTCAATTTGGACCTCATACGAACAAGTTATGAATTAACTAACATTTGATATCATTAAATTATAATTATCATAATTAATTAACTTAAAATTTAAATTAACCTTTTCCAACTCAAATATCGTTCCAGGCAACATGCGCACGAACCCATCAATGCCGACGTTTACACGATGGCCATGCCTTCTACGCTTCACCGGAGCTCGATCCAACGTCGCCGCCGCCTTCGCCATCACGATCTGCGCCCACACCCCCAACCAGGGGGCGCTCGTTCGACGAAATCGCCGCCCACGGCGTGCCCTAAGCCATGCGAACGCGGCCCCCATACGCCTCCATTCGTTGATGATTCGACGATCCAGCCGTTAATTGCGTAGAGCTCGTCGAGCTCTCCATCTTCCTAGTTAAGGTCGGAGGCCAAAAGTGTATGGATGGAGAGAAATCGAGGGAAGAAAATGGTTGAATTTCGACCATTAAAATTTTAAAGGAGGCGGCTGAAAATTAGGTTAAGGGTTTTAACAAAAGAAGGAAAGTTATGGCTTTTATAGAAAATTTTCGCAGCACTATTCATGCATTAAAATTTCGAACTCCAAACGAAGCGTGTCGCATGGCATTTTATATGTTATACATCTATTCCGAACACAATGAAATATATATCGGAAACCAATTCCATTATATGCGGAAGTTAACTTTTCAAATCGAATTATATTAATTTAAATTCCTTAAATTAATTTCTACGCGTTTCGAACTCGCACGACCAAACGGTACGTCCGATCGCCACGAAATTCAACGGCATATAATAATTTACTATTATGAATCCAATGAAACTTGTTTCATCGAAATCTGAGACAATGCCCCAGAAGGCTATTTTTACCCGTTAATTAAAACAAATAATTTCCAAAATCAGTTTAATCACTTTTAAATCCAATTTAAAAGTTTACTATCTTCCTTCTTAATTAAATAGAATTTAAATCAACTTTCGAAATCATTTTCATTCATATTAAATTCAAGATTCAATTATTTTAACAATTTCAAATTTTAAATCAAACACTTTGATTATCAAATAAATCCCTATATTTGAAATATAAGTTATTTAACTTATAAAATTAACTTTTTAATATTTAAAATCAATTAAATATTCCAAATTCAAATGATTGAAATTCTGGGTCGCTACAAACTCCCCTCTTTCAAGAATTTCGTCGCCGAAATTGCCAAGTAAGAAAAATACCCCAAACCCATTAACTTTTCGAAAAAATTAGTTAAAATGGATTATAAGTCTTTCAAATCAATTCATAGTTACTAACTAATACCATTCAAAGTTATAAAAACAATATCCAAATTTTAGTTATCAAAAATTTTCCAAAATTCTCAAAAAAATTCTAATGCCTTAACTTTACGGAAAATTTTACTAGTGTCTCCTTTGCGCGGTTCGATCGAAATTATTTACAATATATATAATCACAAATATACATCTCATCTTCAAGGATGAGACATCATGTAAGGAAAAAATATATAAAAGTACGATATGTAATCCGAGATGTGTACTTTCATTATATTACCAAGCATATACAATCAATATAATGCGAAAGCGAGCTCCAAATGCGAAGCATACGCCATCTGCACCTACTAATCACTCAACAACCATTGAGAACAAATAATATTCATCAAATTAATTCATCAAATTAATATCAATATATAACAAAGAATATACAATAACTACATGCAAATGTAGCATAGGTAACCAGAGTAACAGTCGAACAAATAATATTCATCAACTTAATTCATACCATATCAATTTGCATTTTCCAATGTCAATATTTAATTTATTAAAGCCTGTACGATGTCCATATATCATCCGTACGCAAAACTAAATCTGATCGCTCGCTAGATCACACAATTTCACTTTCGAACTAGTATCGTTCACACGACCACTCTAGTGCGGACTCGGATCCGGTTCCCTAATTAAAAACCGCTATTCTCCTTGCATAGCCGTATACTATGATATTGAATATCAGAATCAATCAAAAATCGATATCCAGTGTTTGCCGTCAAGAATCGAGTGAAAAATACTAACTTGGATCGGTGTAAATCACCTCGAGATCATATTTCGAACCTGGACCAAACAGTTATGCAAATAAAATAATATACGTATAACTTACGTATTTATTTCAGTTGGTTTCTTATTATATCCCATTCTTTTTATTTACATTCATTTCATCTTCATTCAATTAAAATCAAATTCAACTATTCATATTAATTTCACTTACATTCAATTCATTAACATTCACTTATTACTTTCATTTTTCATATTCATTTTATGTTTAACAACATTTCATTTAATACTAAATTTATTTATGAATCATTTCATAAAAAAAATTCTTAAGTTCATAAACATTTGTTGAATACTACTATCGTATATAAACCATTTCATAAAATTATTTACTTTAGTTTATAATGAACTTTATATACAATACTTATGTTTATTATTATTTCAATACTTAAGTTCATATTCAATTCTATCAAACAACATTATAAACCATATTCAATTCATTTTACAACTTAAGTTGAATTTTATTTTATAACTCAAGTTCATATCTGTTTTACTAATTTATTTCATTAGTTCATTTCATTAATTCATTATAAATCAAATTTAATTTCATCTAACTTTACTTAAGTCAAATTCCATTTCAAAATTCATTTTATTTAACTTAAGTTAAATTTCATTTCATAATTCAATTTTCAAATTTACTTTTCTTAACATTTATATTCAACAAATTTAAAAATTTGTTTTAACTTGCTAATTCTCAAAGTTTATAAGTTATAAAACTTAGTTTCTTATGTTTTTATCAAAACACTTAGGTAACAACTTTTAGAATTTAAACGCCAGTTTTTATTTTCAAATCATTTTGAAACTATACTATACATAATTCCTTTGTTTTTCAAATCATACTTTTGAATTTTAAAATCAAAACTAGTTTTACCAAAACAAAACCTCAACAGTAGAAATCCATCACTTAGAAACTCAAAAATGAATACTGATGATGTTGTAGTCATCACAAGAATTATTTTCCAACGACTGAAGTGAGTTCAGTGCTTTTTATTTCTTTTAAATCCTTTTTATTTACAAATCATATTTTTAGATTTTCCTTATATATAATTTCACTTTGGTTATATAAAACCATTTCTTAATTGTTATCTTTATTTACATTATAATAATAATAAGTTTTATTAGAACACAAACAACAAATGATAATAATCAAATATTATCATTCACTAACAACCAAACACACCATATATAACTATAATAATTTCTGAAAACTATTCCTTTATATATAAAATATAATCAAGGTAAAATTATTTTATTTACCCAATTTCAAAACAATAATGTGTCGGTCTTCCTTGTTTAAGCGTTTAGAAATCCCTATCGATAATTGTGGCATCCCACGTACCGACTAGAATTTATAAGCCACTCAACAAATAAATTAACACAATATAAAACATTTTTATAATCACTAACAAATACGGGCTCATATATAATACACTTAAACTCTTTCTACGGTGCTACTGACCCTATCTATAATGAGTATGCAACCAAAGCCTAGGTGTTCGCACAATCCTAAGCTCTGATGCAAAATATGATGACCCGCAACCGCACCCGATTCGAGCTGACAATAAACCACACATGTCCAACCCAAATCGAACGAAGATACGAATAGTTATGGGAAAGAAAGAAGAGAGAAGAAGAGAAAAGAAGAGAAAGATAAACTAAAACAACACAGAATCTCACAGCAGCGGAACAATATATAATATAATATCAATGAGCTTTACAAAAGAGAAACTGTAATCTTTAATTTAAGTACATCAATTAGAGTACAACAAAAAATCACAATCATCAGCTTGGACAGTTATAATAACCTGTCCTCACAAATGCTGATAATTTAAACAACGAAGCAGTGGAAAATAAACATATACATGAATATGGCCTGAAGACCTCCAGCTCGTCTGCTGATGCTCCAAAGCATCCAAACAAGAAACAAACAACATGAATAAAATTTCCCACTTATATAAAAATATAAGTAGGCCAGAGAGGTGAGTTAACTCAAAAAAATTCCATAAATCGCCAATGCGCTCCGATTTGGAGTAAAATTGAACGGTCGTTCAATTTACCCAAAATTTCTACTACCTCTGAATCCATCCAATCCAACTCCATAGCGTAGTACTCGCTAATACGATCGCAACGCAACTTCTCACGCTCGGTTTGGACCTCGTACGAACAGGTTATGAATTAACTAACATTGGATATCATTAAATTATAATTAGCATAATTAATTAACTTAAATTTTAAATTAACCTTCTCCCACTCAAATGTCGTTCCAGGCAACATGCACACGAACCCATCAATGCCGATGTTTATATGATGGCCACGCCTCCTACGCTTTATCGGAGCTCGATCCAACGTCGCCATCACGAGCCGCGCCCACGCCCCCAACTATTGCACGCTTGGTCGTCGAAAACACCGACCACGGCATGCCCTAGGCCGTGTGAACGCGGCCCCCATACACCTCCATTCGTCGACGATTCGAGGATCCAGCCATTGATTGCGTAGAGCACTTCGAGCTCTCCATTTTCCTAGTTAAGGTCGGAGGCTAAAAGTGTGTGGATGGAGGGAAATCGAGGGAAGAAGATGGTTGAATTTCGGCCATTAAAATTTTAAAGGAGGCGGTTGAAAATTAGGTTTAGGGTTTTAACAAATGAAGGAAAGTTGATAGCCTTTTATAGAAAATTTTCGTGGCACTATTCATCAGCTAAAATTTTGAACTCCAAACGAAGCGTGCCGTCTAGCGTTCTATATGTTATACCCCTATTCCGAACCAAAGGAATATATATTGGAAGTCAATTCCATCATATATAGAAGTTAACTTTTCAAATTGAATTATATTAATTTAAATTCCTTAAATTAATTTTTACGTGTTTCGAACTCGCACGACCAAACAATACGTCCGATCGCGATGAAATTCGACGGTATATAATAATTTACTATTACTAATCCAATGAAACTGGTTTCGTCGAAATCCGAGACAGTGCCCTAGAAGGCTATTTTTATCCATTAATTAAAACGAATAATTTCCAAAATCAGTTTAATCACTTTTAAATCCAATTTAAAAGTTTACTATCTTCCTTCTTAATCAAATAGAATTTAAATCAACTTTCGAAATCTTTTTCATTTATATTAAATTCAAGATTCAATTATTTTAACAATTTCAAATATTAAATTAAACACTTTAATTATCAAATAAATCGCTGTTTGAAATATAAGTTATTTAACTTATAAAATTAACTATTCAATATTTAAAATCAATTAAATATTCCAAATTCAAATGACTGAAATTCTGGGTCTTTACAGTCTCCATCGCACCATCACCTTCAAGTCACCATCAGTCCTCTCTATCCACCTATAAGAGTGTAACTAAAAAGGAGAATATGATAGGGGCGACCAGACATACGTTTGGTGAATGAAACACATCATATAAGTGTATAATATTAATAAGGTAGTAAAACAACACTTATGCTCGTAACCATATCTTAACATTTATTGCCTGCACCTAAGAAGTCAACTAACAAAATATAATATCATAGTGGCAACATAAGATAAGGTCTTACTAAAACTAACTCATATCTAATCATATACACTCAATCAAACCCAAAGTCTCATTCCACTATCGTTAAAATCATTACAGAGGGCTTGATTGCTGTAATGACCCCACTGCTATATCCATAATATTAAAGAACATTACAAGTAATGTCATCTAATAACACAGAGAATTCGGCTGTTTAAGGGCGATCGAATGTGAATATATCTTTGGACTAACACTGACACGTCTTATTACCTTTAGAGGATCTGAACTAAAAAATTTATGTGTACAGTATTAGTACAAAGTAATAAACACACCTGTTTAAATATTCAGAATAGTATATAATATAAATAAATCGGAATCAGTGTCACAGATCGTAGCGGAATAATATACATCATACATATCATAATAAGTAGACCTAATAAATATACACATTACATCCAAAATGCTGTATCCGGTACAAAGTCACTATTAAATAATATACATGACATATAATCTTAAGTGTCAATATACACAATAATGAAGTAAACTGAAACAGTCAAAAGTGCTAGCACAAAATCCAAGTGTCAGCGAGTCCCTATACCTGTAGAGTCTCGGCCTGCCCTAAGTATTAAAATAATAAACGGTTCTGACTATATCTAAATAAAATGGGTGAGATACTGATACTATAATTATACGACTTTACAATAAATAAGCCATAATAAAAATATTGCCAAATCAAATAATCATAATAAGACATATCAACCAAAATCATCATTTCATAAATCCATATCAAGTCTCAATGGACTATCATCTAAAAATATGGTGATCACTGATTTATCAAACTCTTCGAAGCACAAAAAGGGAATTCAAACCCAAGTAAAAACGCTTTGAAGAACAAACAGGAATGGATACCGGATTTCACTAATAATAAATAATCATAATCTCGACACCGAAAAGATTATGATAGCCATAAACGCAATGACAAAGTAGCTAACATCTCTCTAAGAAGTTTCATTGGAAGGACAAGGTCGCCAACACCTCATCAAGCAGTTTCATTAGGAGAGGACAAGGTCGCTGACACCTCACTAAGCAGTTTCGTCCTTACGACAAGATCGCTAACACCTCATTAAGTTGTTTCGTCGGGAGGACAAGGTCGCTACCACCTCACTAAGCAGTTTCGTTAGGAAGACAAGATCACTACGATTTCACTAGGCAGTTTCGTCTGGCAAGGTCGTTAACACCTCTTCAAGCAATGTCATCAAGCACTACTCAAATATTGACTCTCTGGTCGATGAAAAAAGAGTCATCTACTCTCGGGGATCTATCGGCCTAAAATCTGAACACCCTAAGAAATTACAACTCTAAACTGTAAGTCATTTTCACTTTAGTAATCACTAGAATTTAACTAACTATCCCATACTCAAAAGTAAATTCAAGTATTTACTAAAAGCTATTAATTTCCACTCAAAATCTATTTAATAAATTATGAAAATAAGTGAGAGAATTGTACGAAAGTACCCATACCAATCCGACAATTCAATTGTTTATTAAAATTCCTTGCTTCAAAGAAAAGCACGAAATCTCAACAAAATCTCAAAGCCATAATAAATGAAATAAAAGAGTTTTAAATTAATTTTATATACATAAAGATATAATTTTCCAAAATCATTTTTAAATTCATAAACTGAATTTAAAGAAGAGTTACTTATTTACAAATCTTTTGGAATTCTTTCAAAATCATTTAAACCTCTTTTATAACAAAATCACTTGAAATTAAAATTATTATTTACATAACCGCTTTTTATAAAATAATACTATATTTTATATTTTGCCTCTAAAACATTTTCAAAAATTATATACTTAAAATAGTAAATTTAAAATGGTTTTATAATTAAATATTAATTATTTTTAAAAGCTCTGAATAGAAATTTTGAAATAAGAAATAAGTTAAGATTTTAATATAATTTAACTATATAATATAAACTAAATTCCAATAAGAATCAAAATAGATAAAATCTCATTTTGAGAATCTTTTAAAAACATTTAAACAATTCAAACAATAAACCCATCAAAATTGCAACTTCTAGAGCCAACATTGCTCTATGAAATATAATTCCGTAATCTGGAAATATTTAGCGATCCGAGTTGTTTTCTAACAACTCTGATCACTCAAACAATGCATAACCGTCATATAATCTATCTACAAAAATCTAACACATTTTGATGGTTTTCAACATACATGTTATTTCATAATCAATCAATTCAAACACTAAACTAATTGAAACTATAGTGTGCATTGTGTTTCAATCATATCATCCAATCACTACCACATATTAACAGAATTCATAACTAAAGCAAGGCATACAAAAAGGGATATAACTAATTGAGATACAGGTGTGTGAGTTAAATAAAATAACTCACCTAACTCATCGTTGGTTGAAACTTCCCTGCTTATGGCGTTGTCAAATACTTCTGCCTTCAGTTGTTGTCACAGCCAAGCTTTCCAACCTAGTGCATGAGCCCCATCACCAGACGTTGTCACGAACACCACTACATCGCCGCTAGCCAGTAGCCTCGCCTTCACCTCGACGTCCTCCATCGCGAACCATACTCCATCACTAGTCGTGTCAACATCCTTAACCTCGCAATCGCCTACGTCGTCACTGGCCATTGCCATCCTCGTGCGATCGTCGCTCGTGTTTTTTTTTCTTTTTTCCGTTTGATTAATTTCTGCATTCGATAATTAGAGTTTAGGGATTTAGGATAAAGGAGGAAGTTGGTGTGAGAAATGCGGATTAAGGATCTTAAGGCTAGAATTAACACTAGAGGGGGGTGAATAGTGTTTTAAGAAATTTGTTAATCTTTTTGAGTTTATCTAACTTTATTAACAATGTATACACTAATTAGACACAGATATGAACACAGAATCAAACATAGATGCAAATATAAAGTAAAAGCAGTAAAGAAAAGAACACACCGGATTTTATACTGGTTCGGAGTTACCCTACATCCAGTCCCGCACAACTAAGTACGGATTTCCTTTCAAAAGCAATTCAACAATTACAACCCTCTATTTCAAGGCTACGAGGTACACCCTCCAGAATATCAATCCTCTGGGTAGGGATACTTGATTTCCGGGGCAACAAGTTCACCCAATTGATTTCCAAGGCTACAATCACACCTTTTCTCGCTTGATTGATTTACAAGGCTACAATCACACCTTTTCTCGCTAATATATTACAAAGAAACCTATAACTCTGAATAGCACCGAGAACCTTGTAGAGATAGTGATGTAGAATCAAACTAGAAGTAATCGAGTATGATTCGATGTTGATTTTGGCAGAGTAATGGTATGATTTTGTAATAAGAAATGTGGATGATGAAGAGGAGCGAAAATCAGAAAAATATGATTGAAAATTCGTTGAAACTGACCCCTATTTATAGAAAACCAACAGCCATGACCATTCATGAAGAGTTATGACGAATAGACACTTCTTTTGAAATTTGAATTTGAACTTCAACTGTCACTATGTTGACATACTACCTAGGGGCATGTCGACATCCCTCAGCCAAAATTGATAATTTGAATTTCTATAAAAACAATATTTATCTTATATAAAAACTATCTAAAACTTTATAAATATACTTGAATATAGTTGAAATTCATAAGTAAATATAAAGAACAATATATACATAATTTAACTATAATTTTATATTTAAATCTAAGTATAAATATTAAAAGTTAAATATATTATTTGAAAAGACATTTAAAATTAGGAGTATTTTGACTTTGAAATTAAAGATGTTTTGAGGCTAAAATTATTTAAAATTAGGATAGAGAGTTTTGAATCTTTTAAAAGGAAAGTTTTGAAATCATTTTGAAAACAAGATAATTTTGTAAAATCATTTGAATTAAAATTAGTGGATACAAAACAATGTCCCACTAGATTTTCGTAGGTTCCATCCTACTTAGGGTTCCATCCCTTTAACGGGCTCGAAGTGGATTCCATTCCACGAATAAATTGGATATTAAGATGCCAGTGTTTTTCTACGAGTTTTAACAAATATTCCTAATAAAACAAACTTAACCTTGAACTCTTGATAATCTTGATACTCATGAGTCTTCTATCTCTGTATCTTGAATCTCTATACTGTACAGTCTTCATTCTTGATACCTGAATGGTTAGATCCTGCAAATACATATATATCTAAACTTGTAATGTTAGTATTTCTATTTTATAATCTATTCTAAGGTTGTTGTCATCAAAACCATCATCTCAAGGACTTACAATCTCCCCCTTTTTGATGATGGCAACCTTTGTTTATAAAATATCACTTTTATCATAATAACTCCCCCTAAAACTAACAACTCCCCCTTAATCTATGCCTAACTATCCTATTTTATACTTCTCCCCCTTTGTCATCAACAAAAATTTACTCCCCCTTACTCTTGGACTTTAGTACCTGCATTGATAAACTATACAACAGAATATATAATATATAGATTAAGAAATAATGATACTTATGAGCATAATAACTTAACTAAAGACTATATTCATTTTAATGTATATATATACATGTTTCATATAGCAAACTTCAAACCAAATGAAATCAATCCACACAAAGTATCAATCCAAACCAAATCAAACAAATTAGTTCAAACAATTCAACCAAAGAAAGAAAATTAAACGTTACGAGGAACATCAACCCATCCTTCTTCTCCAAAGATAGGGTCTTGTTTGATAGCATCCCAATTTTCATTATCAACAGATAGAGAAACAGGAGGATGTGCTTCGTTATCATCTTTGTGCAGGGAGGAGATCATCCAACGAATTGCATCGAAGTGTCTCTCTTGTTCCTTGACCATCTGCATTTGACTTAATTCTAAGTGACGCTGATTACGGAGGATGATAGAGAGAATATTCTTGAATGAATTGAGTGTTTCTTCAAGATTTTCAGATAGATTATGAATAGGATTGGCCATAATTGAATTAGAGAAAGAAATGAAGGATATAGTTAATGAGAAATAAATTTCAGTGAAGATTTCTGGAAGACAAAGGTATATATAAGTGTAGAAATTCGTTTGAAATGAATAGACATTTGGTAGTTATTCAAATTTCAAATTCAAAATCAATAGTCACTTCTGACCAGTACACGTCGACATGGTCAAGGGGGGTATGTCGACATACTTCAGTGAAAATTGATGGTAATTTTATTTTGTGAATAATGATGTATATATATTTCTATAATATACTAACATTTATTCTAGATATAAAATAAGCTAGATGACAGGAAGGAAATTCAATTTCATTGCATAATTGGATAATATAATGATTAAACATAAGGAACTACACGAACATTCGAAATAAAATAAACTAAGACAAATACAATACTAAAAGATAAAACTAGTTAGAAGATAAGGATGATGAAGATAGTCCAAGTTTCTTGCTAACTTTTGAAAAGAACTTGTTCATCTTCGAAGACATGTTATCCAACTTCTTACTAATGGATCGTTTTAAAATCCGTTGATTCTCCACAATTATCTTTTGGTTTTTGAGAAGGGTTTTGTTGGATGGATTGGAAGGATATTCAATACTTTCTAAGGATGTTTCACCTTCTTCTTCTTCTATTTCCATTTCATCCCTTTCTTCTTCTTCTTCCTCTTCCATTTCTTCATGAGCCAAACGCTCTTCCTTTTTGGTAAGAGTCTCATAAGGTTAAGAAACATATGGGATTTTCATGAGAGAAATGTTTGAGATATTAAAAACTTTTCTAGTGACAAATTCTTCACCTTTGAAATCCACTCCAAAATAGTTAAAAATCCGAGTAAGGTAAATTCCATGATATAACGTGTTTTCTCCCATTTCAAAATTTTTAGGATGAAGTTCATCCAAAATAACTTGCGCCCAATTGATGTCATAATTTCCAAAAATACCAAAAAGTGCTTTGCACACTTTTGAGGTAGGATTGTTAAAGTTTCCCGATCTTGGGGTCAAAGTATGTTGTAAAAGAAGATTGATAATCCTTGCTTTAGGACGAAAGTTTCGGTTTTTAAATTCAAAATTATCATCTCCTTCAAAAATATGATGAAATGTCTCACGATCATGTTCATCGATTTTAAAATTAGAAATATCCATTCCCGTGCTTTTGCAATTAAGAATGGTACCCAAAAGATCACAATTCAAAACAATTTGAGTCCCTTTGACACTACTCCAAATCTCATTCTCATTTCCATTATAAAAACCACGGTTTAAATTAGCATAAAAGATTTTGACAAGATTAGGATAGCAAACAAAATCGTTTTGAGAAGAGTCAATAAGACTTAAAACACCATTGTTTGTAAAAATTGAATCAATTTCATAAGAAGAAAAATCTTGAAAAATAACAAATTTTCCGGGATGGACTTTGGCATAATTAGCATAATTGATGTATGCTTTAATTGCCTCCGGATCATTGAATAATTGCTCTTTGATTTTTTTGGAAATTCTCATGGTTGATGGGTTGCTTGAAGAAGCCATTAGAGTAGAGAGTAGAGTGCTTGAAGATATGAAGAGAGAGTTTGAATTTGAAAATGAAAGTGAAAAGGTATGATAAAAGATAGTGGATAAATAGACTTTCAAAGGACATATTCTCTGGTCAAAAGGTATCTTTTCAGAGAAATAAATGAAGTGAAAAGGTGGAGGGAAATTCAAACATTTGAATTCAAAATTTGAAATTCAAATTCAGGTAGGCATGTCGACATCGTGGTAGGGGCCATGTCGACATGTGCCTATGAATTTTCATGATATGATTTTCCTAAGATATCTAATATACATATATATAAATATTATTAATGTCTATATTTCTGAAATATTATTTTACTTATAATATATTTCAGAATGTGTCAAAAATAATAAAAATAATAATAATAAAATAATAAAATAATAGTAAAAATAGAAAATAAATTTTAAAATTCAAACAGCATATCAATTTAAAATCAATCAATCAAATAATCAAGCAACTAATTCTATGCAAGCAATTTCAACCAATTATATTGTAAACGTGTACCTTTTTCTGAGTCCGTTTCTTTGAACTCGTCGGAGTCGTGAACTGCAATGAAACACAAATTCGAGTTATCCGTCTTCTGATCATCATCACTTGAGGACGAGTCTGAGTCATCTAGAGTAGCAGTAAATGCATGCTTCCGTTTCTTTGCTGGTTCATTGTTCATAGGAGGATTCTGCCTTTCTGGATACGGACGGTTCTTTTTGATATGACCTGGTTCATCATAATTGAAGCATTTGATAAAGTTTGGTACTGTAGTCTGATTACCGGAATTCTTAAAGTTGTTTCTCTTGAAACTATTCAATTTTCTATACATCAGAAATTTCTTAAAATTTCTGGTCATAAATGTTATCTCTTCATCATTGTCACTGTTTGAGTCTGATCCATCAGTCAATGCATTGAATGCCATTGATTTCTTTTCAGATGCTTTGCTTTCTCTTCTCCCGATCATTTGAACTTCAAACGACATTAGATTTCCAATTAATTCTTCTATCTTTAAAGTACTGATGTCATTTGCCTCTTCAATTGCAAGTGTCTTTTGATCCCATTCTGGAGTGAGAGAATTCAAAATTTTTCTGACTTGATCTTCTTCCGAAAATTCCTTTCCCAAAGATATTAAAGAATGCACAATATCTTGAAATCGACTATACATATCTGAAATAGACTCATTAGTATTCATTTTAAATAACTGAAACTGATTTGTGAGCATGAAAATTTTGGTCTGTTTAACTTTGCTTGTTCCTTCGTGAGTTACTTGCAAAGTTTTCCAGATTTCATATGCAGACTTACAAACTGACACTCTATTAAATTCATTTCTTTCAAGTTAACAAAACAGAATATTCATTGCCTTAATATTATTTTGTGCAACAGTCTTTTGCTCAGTGGTCCACTGTGCAAAATTAGTTGTGGGTTCAGAATATTCAGTTTGTGTGATATTCCAAGTATCTAATCCTATAGATTGTAAATATATTCTCATCCTACATGCCCAATATGCATAGTTACTGCCATTAAAAAGTGGTGGTCTGGTAACAGACCGACCTTCTATAAATAAACTAGTGTTGGTGGTAATAGCAGTACTAGTGTTAGTAGCCATTTTGAAAATTTTCAAAATTCAGATAATGAAACTTTTGAAAACAAAGCTCTAATACCAAATGTGAGAAATGCAGATTAAGGATCTTAAGGCTAGAATTAACACTAGAGGGGGGGTGAATAGTGTTTTAAGAAATTTGTTAATCTTTTTGAGTTTATCTAACTTTATTAACAATGTATACACTAATTAGACACAGATATGAACACAGAATCAAACACAGATGCAAATATAAAGTAAAAGCAGCAAAGGAAAGAACACACCGGATTTTATACTGGTTCGGAGTTACCCTACATCCAGTCCCGCACAACTAAGTACGGATTTCCTTTCAAAAGCAATTCAACCATTACAACCCTCGATTTCAAGGCTACGAGGTAAACCCTCCAGAATATCAATCCTCTGGGTAGGGATACTTGATTTCCGGGGCAACAAGTTCACCCAATTGATTTCCAAGGCTACAATCACACCTTTTCTCGCTTGATTGATTTACAAGGCTACAATCACACCTTTTCTCGCTAATATATTACAAAGAAACCTATAACTCTGAATAGCACTGAGAACCTTGTAGAGATAGTGATGTAGAATCAAACTAGAAGTAATCGAGTATGATTCGATGTTGATTTTGGCAGAGTAATGGTATGATTTTGTAATAAGAAATGAGGAAGATGAAGAGGAGTGAAAATCAGAAAAATATGATTGAAAATTCGTTGAAACTGACCCCTATTTATAGAAAACCAACAGCCATGACCATTCATGAAGAGTTATGACGAATAGACACTTCTTTTGAAATTTGAATTTGAACTTCAACTATCACTATGTTGACATACTACCTAGGGGCATGTCGACATCCCTCAGCCAAAAATGATAATTTGAATTTCTATAAAAACAACATTTATCTTATATAAAAACTATCTAAAACTTTATAAATATACTTGAATATAATTGAAATTCATAAGTAAATATAAAGAACAATATATACATAATTTAACTATAATTTTATATTTAAATCTAAGTATAAATATTAAAAGTTAAATATATTATTTGAAAAGACATTTAAAATCAGGAGTATTTTGACTTTGAAATTAAAGATGTTTTGAGGCTAAAATTATTTAAAATCAGGATAAAGAGTTTTGAATCTTTTAAAAGGAAAGTTTTGAAATCATTTTGAAAACAAGATAATTTTGTAAAATCTTTTGAATTAAAATTAGTGGATACAAAACAATGTCCCACTAGATTTTCGTAGGTTCCATCCTACTTAGGGTTCCATCCCTTTAACGGGCTCGAAGTGGATTCCATTCCACAAATAAATTGGATATTAAGATGCCAGTGCTTTACTACGAGTTTTAACAAATATTCCTAATAAAACAAACTTAACCTTGAACTCTTGATAATCTTGATACTCATGAGTCTTCTATCTGTGTATCTTAAATCTCTATACTGTAGAGTCTTCATTCTTGATACCTGCATGGTTAGATCCTGCAAATACATACATATCTAAACTTGTAATGTTAGTATTTCTATTTTATATTCTATTCTAAGGTTGTTGTCATCAAAACCATCATCTCAAGGACTAACAGTTGGGCCATACTCTTTTCTAACCTGGCTATGCATTTAGCAAAAGAGGGTTGATTTTGTAAATGGGCTTGGGCTTCAGTCATTTTTTTCATTTCTATTTTATTTTCTCTCTTTTAAGTAACCCATTATAATTTATTTATAACTATATTCTAATTTTAATCTTTTAAACCGATTAACTTCATTCTAAGATATATATATATATATATATATATCAACAACCGTACAACTGCTGGCTCACTTCTGGCCATTACCGAAACCCATATTCACCGAGGCTTTGACCAACAATTTAGCCATCTACAACTGGCCATAGTCCAATTCGACACCACCACCAAGTCGTACGTCGCTGCTTCACCCTACAATTAACCTCTGACCACCTATCCTTCTCCAAGTCAAATAACCGTCTTTGGACATTTTCAACCAATCTTGGTGATCTTCGATCACATATGACCAATCAGACCCCACCATAGCAACCTGTTAGATATCCTCTACGTCCCATGTGCTCCGATCATTGCATCCTCATTGTTTCACCATTGGATCAAAATAAATGGTCCACGTTTTCCCGAATTTCTGATGTGTTTTTGGTCAAACCGTATACCCAATCGATGAACGAACACGACAAGTGGATTCGTGCCATCGAGAACTACAATTTTGATATATAATATGTGTAGTTTGGAACACTTGTATATTTCATATTTTTTAAACTAAACATATACTAATCTCTGCTAATTACAAAATTGAATTTTTAATTAGTCATGGCATGCTAGATCCTAATCAGGTGTACATATAAAAAAGTTTTCTATTATCAATTACATCATTTTAATTCATTTTATGATCATAAGAGGTAATTTACTACCACTTACTAACATATACACGAATATGATAAATTCCACTACCGATTAACCGTGCTATCCTCCGATTTGATGTGAATCCTCTTTATTCTTCGCTGTCTAGAAATTGCTCACCTTCAAAACTCTAAATTTTTGGATAGTCTTAATTTACTTAGGTAGATCTCTTCGTGGCATCCGATTTCATATATTAATTTATTTAATTTGGATTTGATTTGAGGAAATTGTAATTGATTTGCTTAATTGGAATTAGATTTAGGAATTAGGGTTTTAGAAGTAGAGTTATAATTTTTCCAGCAAATAGAATGAGGTTAAAAACCTATTTATAGGCAGAAAATACTAATAATTATGATATATTTTCGTATTCAATGTATTTAAGAAAATGACATTGAGTTTTGACTCCTTATAATCTCTAGCCCATTTAACCAATTCGGCAAACTATACATGTTTTCTGACTGTAAATGAAATTCTACATGCAATAGAATAGGTCCCGAAGCCTAATTCTAGCTTCTGTTGGAATTTACTATTTTGCTCCTTATGTTAAAATTACAGTTTTATCCTTTTAATTTAATTATTTATTTTTTTAAATTATGGAGTGTTACATTCTGCTCCCTTAAAAGAATTTCGTTCTCGAAATTCCATAAGGTGGATGGTGAAACTCACATTAAAGCATACAAACATAGCTGCATCCATCTAGCATCCATCATGCAATGCAAGCAAAATACCACCAAGGGTATAACATACATATGATAGATAAAATACGATGGCATGATATGGCATGAGTGAAAATGCAACTAAATAGGCCTCCTATATGAATGCAAATGCAGTGCAACCAATATGTATGCAAACATCCTAACATATGCAAACATATATGTATACACACACACACTATATGCGTCCATACATCCATATGCAACATCCATATCAAAGTACAAGTAAATAAACACGTCCATACACAACACATAATATATAAAATTATCTAGCACAAGTTAGAGTACCTAACTATGAGAATCCATATAAGGTTGGAATGTATATACATACAAGTCAACACAGTAAAAATTAAACTGGTGTAATCCAAACAAAGAAACCATATCAACCAAAACACATCATAAGGATGTGTATACAACTAATCCTACCATCATACAGCCATGCCTGTGTAAAATAACTAGCTAAAGCAACCAGGCCAAAAAACAATGACCTAGCAAGCAAACTAACCTATAAACTAGCTAAAAGAAAACCTACTGCAATAGAGCTCGTGATGGGAAACTTTGATCAAACTCCTATGCAAAATTATTTTCCTCGCCGTACTTGGACCAACTTCATTTCCTCGTATTTATTCCATATCATATCAAATCCTAAGGATCCACCTACGGAGTATTCTCCGTCTGTACCTTCACCTCATGGGCCGACTCGTCTCTACCATAACCGCTAAATTGTCAATTGTAAATTCGCAGATGGGATTAAAAACGTGTGTGAATACTCACTAACCTTTCAAGAAAACCACTCAAACGTGCTGACTTCCCTACTCCTATAAAATTGGGAAAGGCCCAATAACTTTTGGTGCCAGCTTTCCCACATAACATATCTCAATAACGAGTCATTCACCTACCTAGCTACCCACTGCGACTCTCTATGCATGCCTATCATATACGGTTTCCATTCCTTATCATATCATTAAGGTGTCACAATTCATATAATTTCCAAGTATAGCTTATATTTAAATAAATCGCACTACTAGCATATCTTCATCACCATTTAATTTATGGATATTACAAATGGATAATTCTTTATTTTCGATGAACAAAATATTACTATAACAAACTAATATTCAAATTCTATAATTAAAAAATAGTTTAGAATTATTTTTCTATTTACAAAATTCCATTGAAATTTTTTCTAACATATTTAAGTATAAATACCTCTTTTTTTCAACCCAAATTACTTGACTAAAATTCAAGTTTTATAATTAAAATGTCCTTTATAATTAAAATTTTCATTTAAATCAAAACAACATTTATTTTAAAATCCATAAATATTCATATCAAAATTCTAAGTTCAAAATCTATAAAATGTCTTCGAAAGAATTTTAATATTAAAAACACTTCTTTTTCTTTAAATTTGAATAAAAATTTGCTTACTAAGCTTGGAAAAATTCAAGTTTTATGCTTTAAAATATCATTTAAAAGTTCTTAAATTATTTTATAAAGTCCAACCATAGATTTTAACATAAGTGTATTAAGTATCCTTTTCATATTGAGATACTCAAAACCATTTCAAACAATTTCAAACCAACATCTAATAACATATGTTTCAACAATTCAAAATAATAAATTTAAATTTATTATTTTCAATTTCACTATAGATTATCTCAGTTTTGCTTATTATAAAGATATTTTTTTCCATTATTATCTCAAAATAATATATACTTTTCAAATCGATAATATATTTCAAAAATCCTTTGTTTCCAACATACTACTTTATATATCTCAAACATTCTTATTTAATTCAAAAATAACAATTTTCATCAAAATTCCTTAAAGCAATTAACATTATTATCACTTTACATTAAGGCAATAGTATTTATTTAAACCATATTTTTTTCACAACCATTATATTATTATATTATTCAGAATAATAACATTCTACATTACATCCCAAAAATCCTTTTTAGTGCTTTTTTACATCACGAATAATGATAATTTATTCCAAAGATATTCATGACAAAAATATCTCTTTAACATTATTATTACTCTCAAAACACCTCTTATTTCTACTACTTAAATAACATTAATAATTTTTCATTAACTCTATAAAATAGCTATATTATTATTTTCTCAAATTTAGATAATGTTCAAAAAAATCACATTAGTATTTGTTTACAATCCACCACACTTTATAAATAATTCTAAATTCATAATTGAAATATATTTTTTCGTTATTATTTCAAAATTCTCCAATAATCATAAATAGCATTCTCATACATTTTCAGTATAGATCTATATGTCTCAAATGCATTACTTTCATTTCTAGCTAGTCTTAAGCACACTTGCGTATCGAATATCCTAACTAGAGTACCATAATCGATTCAAACTCTATAGGCGGTGTAGTTATATTCTAGCTCCAATCAAATTTCAATTGAAAACACCAATGACTTTTCAATTCAAATTTTAAATCAAAATCTTTGATCTCGCATCTTATTCTATACAATACTTATAAGAGTTTGAAAATCATAAAATTCCAAGTTAATTGTAAATAAACATCCAATAAAATCATAATACGTATTTCTTTTTTCAAATTAAATTCTTCAAATCCCACTTAAACAAAATTTCAAAATTTTTTGCTAACTATTTTATATTAAATCATCTCGTATGAAATAATAAACCAAAATTTTTTCAGCCAAATATATCAATTCACAAGTCTTATAAAACAATTAATATAAATTTAAAATTTCAAAACTAATTTCTTTTTCAAAAATTATAAATAAATATTTAACTTCCAAAGTTCAATTGTTCATAGCTTTACCAATGCAATATTATTTACTCAAAATATTATTTCATTTGGAATAATGATTTTCTATAATACTCATACTTCATTTTTTATTTTTTTATTTTTTTTATTTTTTGACTTCATTTCATATGATTTGAAACCATTTTGTCATGTATATATGAGTATAAATTGTTTTGTACAACAGTTAATCGATTTCAATCATCGGAAACAATAACTATCATCTATACAAAAATCATATTCTCAAATTCATTTTATTTTATAATTTGTCAATTTTCAACACCTTTTAACTGATACATCATATATATACATGACAATTTTCTTGATTCATATTTTTTTCTTCTACCAACTATATTCATCTCAAATTCGAAAATAATTTCCAAAATTTTAAACCTTTTAATGCATATTTTCAAGAGTTTTTATCAAAATCCTTTTCGCTTCAATTCAAAAATACTTATGTAATTAAAATACAAAAATTCCACAAGTTTTAAAATCATAATTTTAAATTCCTTTTTTCTAATTTAGATTTTATCAAAAATCGGTCAAATTTGACATAGAAAAATAAAGTTGCAAATCTCACCTTTATAAACTTATAAACTAGAGATTTTCATAAAAGTGTAATGAAAATATAATATTTCAAATATATTTTTTACTATTGAAAGTTCCTTTATCAAAAACCAAGTATACATTAAAATATAAGTGCAAACAATAAACCTTATACTAAACCATTTACAAAAATAAACCCTTTAAAATATATTTGTAAAATTACTTCTCATTGAATTTCCTTATGTTTAAGCTTACTAGAGGGGTTATTACTTAAATGTATTAAACAAATTTCAACTTCAATAAATTTCCCATAAATCTATATATATATATATATTATTAAGGGAAAAAATTTAAATTAATTTCACTTAATTTAATTAGTTTAATTAGAGTAGAACACAAATAACACAAGCCCAACTAAAAAAATGGTTAAGTACCTTCTTTACATTACATTCTATGGACTTAAGGAAACAACTTTCCTTCTTATTCATCCCTAGCCCCATAATTTACCCTATTTCTACTTGGCATATAAACCCTCGTTTAGCAATATTCTATGGATTAAATTAAAACAAATGTGATGAATTTATCTACCACCCCTAAACCATTTAAATCTCAACATTTATTTAATTCATAGTTGTTTACTTCAATAAGGATAAGCCTAGAACCACCCCTATAAGTCAAAATATAAGGGGTGTGGCGTAATAATATATACACACACACATAATTTTATTTTACAAATATGCTCTCTCATATACCCTAATTTAGTTTGAATCACCTAACCTCACATCTGATACCAAATGTAATAACCCACCATCTACGATAGCGCCCGAAAAACGCTATTAAAGGATATTATAGCGGTTCGATAAACGCTGTATAACGACATGTGATTAAAAACAACCAACATTAGATAGCACAAAAAAAGCGCTATAAAAATTGTTAATTTTATAGCGCAAATATTGCGCTATGTTATTTATTTTTATAGCGGCAAAATAGACGTTATTGATTAATATCACAGCGCTATTAGCCCGCTATGAAATTCGTTATTAGCCACAAAATACTTTTTGTTTTTTCTAAGATAGCACTAATATTGCGCTATAGAAAGTGTTAATAGCGGATTGTTAGCGCTGTTTTTGAACAGGTTATTGTAGACGGTGACTTGTCACAACTCCAATATGCCGCTATAAAAAGTCAGCTACAATAGCGCTTGTACTCTGCTATAATATCTTATTTTATAGCGCTTACTGACCTATCATTCATCATTATTTATAGCGCTTTTTGTAATACCATAGCACTTTTTATGGTCTGCATCTTTCATACTAACAGATTTGATAGCGGCCATTAGGCGCTATTAAATATTATAGCGGTTTTGAAGTGCTATAATTTAATTTCACAATTCAAAAAATTTCTGCATCCTACTAATAAACTGCAATATTAAATACCAATATCAAAAAGCACAATAATAATCATAAAAGATAATAAATATAGAAATGTAACACATTACATTAAACATACCAAATATTCATACACATCAAAACGTAGTAGCAAATATTTTAAGCACACCCCAAAAAATAGTAGCATAGTTTAACAAAAAAAACAAGTACATATTTGATTGTTTGCATTAAAATGAAGATCATAACTTTAGCATCTTCTTCTTTCACACACCTGCAAATAAGATAAATAATTACATTAAGAACGATACATAATTAATGATAGATGTTTTTACATGTAACAAAAAACTAAATTATTGCATATTATTGCATGTCTCATTTTATATTCATACATGTTACTATCCATTTGAATCTACATCAAAATTTCTGGCATAAGTTGGTAGCCAACTGACTTTTATTAAGTCAGATAGCTAATTTACTTTTGGACAGTATCATGTATATTCGAAAATTATGGCTTCTACTTGTTTTATGTGTCTACCATTCACTGCGCCCTTCAATCAAGGGATGTAATTAATCATTCAAAACTCAAGAACCACTAAAAAAATTCAAAATATTAAGTACGTAGTTATAGACAATGTGTATAAATTTTGTTTATTATAGTGTTGTATCCAACCGCCCTGCCAACTTCACCCATTCCCCACCCATTCCCCAAAATCAAGAAACATCGCCAACTTCAACCCACTCTAACAGCAAGCCACTACGTGAAGACTACATGGATCAATTTGTGTAAAGTTGGAGGGTGGTAGTGGTAGGGAGGCCCATGTATGTATTTTTGAAAAAACTAAAGGCAGTCATGAATATGCAGAATTTGTTGATACTAAACATAAATCTAAAGTGGATGCATTTTCCTATGCGAAGATATCCAGTAAAAAATGCTAAAAAACTGGAATAACCGTATAACAGTTTATGGTAAAGTTTAATCCAGATGAATTTAGTGAGAAAGCAGTTGTGTATTATGAGAACCTTTTCAATAAGAGCAAATGTAAAGTGATGCCAAAAATTTGTTTGCAGGAATATCATTTCAGAGTATGGCAAATTTTATTTAAATGACAGAATAAATAGTTATGAAATAAGAAATGAAATCATGAGCATTATAGATGATTCTTCTCTAGGTCCGGCTGGTCTGAAGGCAAAATTTTATAAAATTCACTAGGACCATATTTAATAATACACACCTCAACATCTCCCCTATCCGTAGCTGCCTGCACTTCATCATACAAACTGCCTCACATCATCATAACAGAAACCTTCCAACCACTCATTAAAACTACCAAAGCACATAAAAGCTTTGCTTTATTAGGCTGCGTAGCTAGATGACAGCCGGGTTTTGTTTCCCTTCAGGAATATATAGAAGGTAAATTGACTCACTACAAGGAAATATAAAAAGAGAAGTACCTAAACAACAAATAAAATACACTTTGTGTTAAAAAATAGATGATAAATATATATTTAGTGCAAATAAGTATATCATGCTCAATACTTGTAGAAAATTGGGTAATTAAATGTATAATAAGCACATAAGTGAATTATTTATCCTTTATAAACCTTTAATTTTATAGACTTTCTGTGTTGTTTTTTATATATAATTGCTTTGTCTAATCATGGTGTCTTGAAACTTCTACATGAGCCGATCTTAATATGTAACAGTAGCTAAGAAAAAAATATAGAGCCACAAATGCAAAAGAGAGAGCGAGGGAAAAAATTAAATACATTCACAGTATATGTTTGAATTAAAGAAAATGGATGTTCATAATACTGTCCGACGACCAAGAGAGAAAAATATTTGAATTGTAATAGTTCAAAGCAAATGGTAATTCTATCATACTAATTCTAGTACTACATGTACCAAACTTTAGTACCAACTAGCCCGATAGCTAACAAATAATAAAAAATTAAATGTCTATGTTATACCAAAATGAACCACAATAAAAAGATTATCAATTTGATGATCAAACTAGTGATACAGCCTTGAAAACAGTAATACATAGGTAAAAGTTAACTTCTTAAAGAAGCGAAGACACTTACTTGAGATAACATGATAGAGATATTGGTGACATGGATGGGCTGTGTGCACTATGGCCTGTTGTTCTTGTTCAATGGCAGACTGGTAGTGGTTAAGGCAATATGCAGCAGCAACAAAGACTGGAATACTACACTAGTACAATACCACATGGACTTAAGGAAGGATCTGAGCCGAACTGCTCTAATACATTACCACATGAATTGGAATACTGCACCAATACATTACCACTGGAATAGCACACTGATATGAAGATTGGAATAATTTAGTGATCAATCTAAGACTGAACTAATACATTATAACATGGAATACTACACTGAATCGAAGGAAGTAATTAACACATACCAAACTATTCAAATTTAAACTGCAGTGAAGAGTCAAGTATATTGCTGTAAAATATGAAATGCAAATTGAGCTGAAGCTAGGTTGATAAAGCGGGAAGAGAGAGACTAGAATGTTGATTAATGTGCAGTACCAACAAATCAACAAATTGAGTACTAAGCCTAAAAGTTAACTGACCTATAAGATGAGCCTGAACTGAAATAGATAGAGCACCACACATTCCAAAAGATGACTGAATTGGAGTATCCAATAGTGTAAATCAACCTGAATTGATTCCACGTTATAGTAGCTAACTAGAGAGATGGTAGCTGCTGAGAGGAAGCTTGTTGGATAAGAATAGTAGCTGATGTTTGAATTAGAGTATGCATGGAGATGACAAACATATTTTTTAAATAAAATGTATATTATTTTTTTAAATAATTTAACCTTACATTATATACCATAGACTTAAGCTCAAATACTTTATACTAAACTGAAAATTAGTTTGGAGAAGATAATGGTTATATAATACAGAACTTGTAGTACATGTTAAGGATGAACATGATGTATTCATTCTTGTATTAACCCCTGAACTCAATTTCTCTTTGCATTTACCCTCATTTTCCTATGTAGAAAGTATTATACGTGAAGCAACAGGTTGTACATCATAGGTATTTGTGCATGAATTTAGATTATAAACCACTTTTAAAAATTTTGTTGCTACATTTGAGGGAAAATAAATCTATAGGATTTTATTTCTTCATGTACACCACATAGTCCATGAATCTAAATATATAATTTTTAAGAACAATTAGTTGTAGAAATAAAAAATATCATCACAATAAATAATACACCCTTTGTATGTCAAACTAAAAATATTTTAAAATGGTAACCTTAAAAAAGATGGTAAATAAAATTAAAATTATAAGATATACCACAGTTGAAACATGCACACATGACAACATGATAAAAATGACTGCAATTTGTATACATGAATATAAAAAATGATACACATTCCACTATACAGAAATGCACCTACCTTGCTATAGAATAGAACCACTAAATTGTAAACAACCATTTCAACTACGACCACTAATTTAATGAGGAGAAGGCAAAGAACCTGACAGAGACCGGTGCCGTCGATGCTTCGGCTGCGGATACCTAAAGTGACGGTTCAACCTACAAACCAAAATAACATACATTTAGACATCTAACATTAATGTATTTATCTAATAGAGGAAAAAACATAATAGTAAACACCTCTTCTTCTTTGTTTATCAAGCAGGCATAACATGTTCATTGATTCCGCAATATGTTGGTTGCACAAATATCGGTTGCAACTGAATGGGGATAGAGTCACAAAATCAAACGAACAACTGCTACAATCATTCCATGTACATTCGACATAACGTTTCAACCTTTCCTCCGTCAATAGCAACCAATATTTTGCTCGATATAGGAAACATCGCTGCAAAAATTCAACGTTATAAAAACTATTTAAGAACATGGTAATCGATCCTTGCTTTGATGCACCCAATCATTAAAGAAGGTGCATAAAGCTCTTCCATTAGGCAAACACAAGCATTGTATAGAGAGGCGGTGCAAGATGATGGTACAAAACGAAATGATAACTGAAAAAGATGCTGATGCAAAAGAGTGGAATTAAAATTGTGTAAAAAAAATTAAATGGAATGTTATATCAATTTTTGTCCCACAAAAAACTTGAACACAAAAAGGATGAAATGAAAATAGTTGGTTACAAAGTTGAGTTGGTATTACCAAACGACAATAATCCCGATCGTGAATATCAGAAATCTCTCTTATCGTCATCCATACTGTTTAGGCAGCAAGTTACCGATTAACACCAATGTTGACCCAACTTAAAAGACCAGTAGGCATACGACCAGTCGTATTAACTGACAATAAAAAAAGGGTGAAATCATGTTAAAGATATGACACAACCTGGCAACGGAGGAACACTTACAGCCATGCAATGGTTCTTGTTCAAACAATACGGTAGTACACTTTTTATAGGAAAAATAATGGATGAACATAAACACAACCAAATGTATACATTAATAAAAGCAAAATTAGTTTGTCTGTGCGGCGAATATCCCCATAGAGGTTTTAGTCTGGTAGTTGAACTGGTTCACATTAACTTTAACACATTCCTTTTGTATTATTTAAACTTCTTCAATTATGTAGGGGGCATTAACCATAGGATGTAATCACAATCTGCCATAAATACAACAAATAGCGTTGTTTTAAACATGTACGACTTCAATTCTAACTTGCAGTGCAAGTGACAAACCCTACAAGACATATAGTCAAACACTATCAAAAGTTGTCCAATGCTAATGGACAACAATTGTTAATCAGGAAGAGGGGTAGACAGTGGAGCACAGGGTATAAAGACTGACCCTAAATACATGACGTCAACAACAAGTTTAGTCGTAGAAAGGGGAACAATGTTCATCCACGACATGTAAACAAAATTTAGGTTTACTCATCAAGAACCCGCAAACTGACAGTGCTATATCCATGGAACCTAAGCGCATATCCAATCGTAGTTAGGGAAGAAAATATGTGTAATCTACCTGTAGCTGTCGACGTAAGACAAAGAATCCGCAGTTCAGGGCAAGCTTGCTCTCATTAGCTTTTCTGTGCAAAGCATGTGAAGATTGCTTTTGAACAGGATCCGATATTTAGGGTTTGCAAGAGAGGATTAAGATTCGTTTGAGAGATGGAAAAAAAGATGGAACGAAAAAGAAGAGGAAAGTGGAAAATAATTTGAGGAAGAGGCGGGCAACCAAATAATTGTGAAAGCCCACTTTCTCAAAAGGTGTTATTTACCAGATCCTACCCTAAATAAAAGAAATTAAAACAAATAATAACGCTTTGAAATAAAGCGTTATCTATTAGCGTTATAAAATACAACTTTTCTTGTAGTGGAATGTGAATATATCTTTGGACTAACACTGACACGTCTTCATTACCTTTAGAGGATCTAAACTAAAAAATTTATGTGTACAGTATTAGTACAAAGTAATAAACACACCTGTTTAAATATTCAGAATAGTATATAATATAAATAAATCGGAATCAGTGTCACAGATCGTAGTGGAATAATATACATCATACATATCATAATAAGTAAACCTAATAAATATACACATTACATCCAAAATGATGTATCCGGTACAAAGTCACTATTAAATAATATACATGACATATAATCTTAAGTGTCAATATACACAATAATGAAGTAAACTGAAACAGTCAAAAGTGCTAGCACAAAATCCAAGTGTCAGCGAGTCCCTATACCTGTAGAGTCTCGGCCTGCCCTAAGTATTAAAATAATAAATGGTTCTGACTATATCTAAATAAAAAGGGTGAGATACTGATACTATAATTATACGACTTTACAATAAATAAGCCATAATAAAAATATTGCCAAATCAAATAATCATAATAAGACATATCAACCAAAATCATCATTTCATAAATCCATATCAAGTCTCAATGGACTATCATCTAAAAATATGGTGATCACTAATTTATCAAACTCTTCGAAGCACAAAAAGGGAATTCAAACCCAAGTAAAAACGCTTTGAAGAACAAACAGGAATGGATACCTGATTTCACTAATAATAAATAATCATAATCTCGACACCGAAAAGATTATGATAGCCACAAACGCAATGACAAAGTAGCTAACATCTCTCTAAGAAGTTTCATTGGAAGGACAAGGTCGCCAACACCTCATCAAGCAGTTTCATCGGGAGGACAAGGTCGCTGACACCTCACTAAGCAGTTTCGTCCTTACGACAAGGTCGCTCACACCTCATTAAGTAGTTTCATCGGGAGGACAAGGTCGCTACCACCTCACTAAGCAGTTTCGTTAGGAGGACAAGATCACTACGATTTCACTAGGCAGTTTCGTCTAGCAAGGTCGTTAACACCTCTTCAAGCAATGTCATCAAGCACTACTCAAATATTGACTCTCTGGTCGATGAAAAATGAGTCATCTTCTCTTGGGGATCTATCGGCCTAAAATCTGAACACCTTAAGAAATTACAACTCTAAACTGTAGATCATTTTCACTTTAGTAATCACTAGAATTTAACTAACTATCCCATACTCAAAAGTAAATTCAACTATTTACTAAAAGCTATTAATTTCCACTCAAAATCTATTTAATAAATTATGAAAATAAGTGAGAGAATTGTACGAAAGTACTCATACCAATCCGACAATTCAATTGTTTATTAAAATTCCTTGCTTCAAAGAGAAGCACGAAATCTCAACAAAATCTCAAATCCATAATAAATGAAATAAAAGAGTTTTAAATTAATTTTATATACATAAAGATATAATTTTCCAAAATCATTTTTAAATCCATAAACTCAATTTAAAGAAGAGTTACTTATTTACAAATCTTTTGGAATTCTTTCAAAATCATTTAAACCTCTTTTATAACAAAATCACTTGAAATTAAAATTATTATTTACATAACCGCTTTTTATAAAATAATACTATATTTAATATTTTGCCTCTAAAACATTTTCAAAAATTATATACTTAAAATAGTAAATTTAAAATGGTTTTATAATTAAATATTAATTATTTTTAAAAGCTCTGAATAGAAATTTTGAAATAAGAAATAAGTTAAGATTTTAATATAATTTAACTATATTATATAAACTAAATTCCAATAAGAATCAAAATAGATAAAATCTCATTTTGAGAATCTTTTAAAAAAATTTAAACAATTCAAACAATAAACCCATCAAAATTGCAACTTCTAGAGCCAACATTGCTCTATGAAATATAATTCCGTAATCTGGAAATATTTAGCGATCCGAGTTGTTTTCTGACAACTCCGATCACTCAAACAATGCATAACCGTCATATAATCTATCTACAAAAATTTAACACATTTTGATGGTTTTCAACATACATGTTATTTCATAATCAATCAATTCAAACACTAAACTAATTGAAACTATAGTGTGCATTGTGTTTCAATCATATCATCCAATCACTACCACATATTAACAGAATTCATAACTAAAGCAAGGCATACAAAAAGGGATATAACTAATTGAGATACAGGTGTGTGAGTTAAATAAAATAACTCACCTAACTCATCGCTGGTTGAAACTTCCCTGCTTATGGCATTGTCGAATACTTCTGCCTTCAGTTGTTGTCACAGCCAAGCTTTCCAACCTCGTGCATGAGCCCCATCACCAGACGTTGTCACGAACACCACTACATCACCGCTAGCAAGTAGCCTCGCCTTCACCTCGACGTCCTCCATCGCGAACCATACTCCATCACTAGTCGTGTCAACATCCTTAACCTCGCAATCGCCTGCGTCGTCGCTGGCCATTGCCATCCCCGTGCGATCGTCGCTCGTGTTTGTTTTTTTTTCTTTTTTCCGTTTGATTAATTTCTGCATTCGATAATTAGAGTTTAGGGATTTAGGATAAAGGAGGAAGTTGGGCCATACTCTTTTCTAACCTGGCTATGCATTTAGCAAAAGAGGGTTGATTTGGTAAATGGGCTTGGGCTTCAATCATTTTTTTCATTTCTATTTTATTTTCTCTCTTTTAAGTAACCCATTATAATTTATTTATAACTATATTCTAATTTTAATCTTTTAAACCGATTTAACTTCATTCTAAGATATATATATATATATATATATATATATATATCAACAACCGTACAACTGCTGGCTCACTTCTGGCCATTACCGAAACCCATATTCACCGAGGCTTTGACCAACAATTTAGCCACCTACAACTGGCCATAGTCCAATTCAACACCACCACCAAGTCGTACGTCGCCGCTTCACCCTACAATTAACCTCTGACCACCTATCCTTCTCCAAGTCAAATAACCGTCTTTGGACATTTTCAACCAATCTTGGTGATCTTCGATCACATATGACCAATCAGACCCCACCATAGCAACCTGTTAGATATCCTCTACGTCCCATGTGCTCCGATCATTGCATCCTCATTGTTTCACCATTTGATCAAAATAAACGGTCCATGTTTTCCCGAATTTCTGATGTGTTTTTGGTCAAACCGTATACCCAATCGATGAACGAACACGACAAGTGGATTCGTGCCGTCGAGAACTACAATTTTGATATATAATATGTGTAGTTTGGAACACTTGTATATTTCATATTTTTTAAACTAAACATATACTAATCTCTGCTAATTACAAAATTGAATTTTTAATTAGTCATGGCATGCTAGAACCTAATCAGGTGTACATATAAAAAAGTTTTCTATTATCAATTACATCATTTTAATTCATTTTATGATCATAAGAGGTAATTTACTACCACTTACTAACATATACACGAATATGATAAATTCCACTACCGATTAACCGTGCTGTCCTCCGATTTGATGTGAATCCTCTTTATTCTTCGCTGTCTAGAAATTGCTCACCTTCAAAACTCTAAATTTTTGGATAGTCTTAATTTACTTAGGTAGATCTCTTCGTGGCATCCGATTTCATATATTAATTTATTTAATTTGGATTTGATTTGAGGAAATTGTAATTGATTTGCTTAATTGGAATTAGATTTAGGAATTAGGGTTTTAGAAGTAGAGTTATAATTTTTCTAGCAAATAGAATGAGGTTAAAAACCTATTTATAGGCAGAAAATACTAATAATTATGATATATTTTCGTATTCAATGTATTTAAGAAAATGACATTGAGTTTTGACTCCTTATAATCTCTAGCCCATTTAACCAATTCGGCAAACTATACATGTTTTCTGACTGTAAATGAAATTCTACATGCAATAGAATAGGTCCCGAAGCCTAATTCTAGCTTCTGTTGGAATTTACTATTTTGCTCCTTATGTTAAAATTACAGTTTTATCCTTTTAATTTAATTATTTAATTTTTTTAAATTATGGAGTGTTACATTCTGCTCCCTTAAAAGAATTTCGTTCTCGAAATTCCATAAGGTGGATGGTGAAACTCACATTAAAGCATACAAACATAGCTGCATCCATCTAGCATCCATCATGCAATGCAAGCAAAATACCACCAAGAGTATAACATACATATGATAGATAAAATACGATGGCATGATATGGCATGAGTGCAAATGCAACTAAATAGGCCTCCTATATGAATGCAAATTCAGTGCAACCAATATGTATGCAAACATCCTAACATATGCAAACATATATGTATACACACACACACTATATGCGTCCATACATCCATATGCAACATCCATATCAAAGTACAAGTAAATAAACACGTCCATACACAACACATAATATATAAAATTATCTAGCACAAGTTAGAGTACCTAACTATGAGAATCCATATAAGGTTGGAATGTATATACATACAAGTCAACACAGTAAAAATTAAACTGGTGTAATCCAAACAAAGAAACCATATCAACCAAAACACATCATAAGGATGTGTATACAACTAATCCTACCATCATACAACCATGCCTGTGTAAAATAACTAGCTAAAGCAACCAGGCCAAAAAACAATGACCTAGCAAGCAAACTAACCTATAAACTAGCTAAAAGAAAACCTACTGCAATAGAGCTCGTGATGGGAAACTTTGATCAAACTCCTATGCAAAATTATTTTCCTCGCCGTACTTGGACCAACTTCATTTCCTCGTATTTATTCCATATCATATCAAATCCTAAGGATCCACCTACGGAGTATTCTCCGTCTGTACCTTCACCTCATGGGCCGACTCGTCTCTACCATAACCGCTAAATTATCAATTGTAAATTCGCAGATGGGATTAAAACCGTGTGTGAATACTCACTAACCTTTCAAGAAAACCACTCAAACGTGCTGACTTCCCTACTCCTATAAAATTGGGAAAGGCCCAATAACTTTTGGTGCCAGCTTTCCCACACAACATATCTCCATAACGAGTCATTCACCTACCTAGCTACCCACTGCGACTCTCTATGCATGCCTATCATATACGGTTTCCATTCCTTATCATATCATTAAGGTGTCACAATTCATATAATTTCCAAGTATAGCTTATATTTAAATAAATCGCACTACTAGCATATCTTCATCACCATTTAATTTATGGATATTACAAATGGATAATTCTTTATTTTCGATGAACAAAATATTACTATAACAAACTCATATTCAAATTCTATAATTAAAAAATAGTTTAGAATTATTTTTCTATTTACAAAATTCCATTGAAATTTTTTCTAACATATTTAAGTATAAATACCTCTTTTTTCAACCCAAATTACTTGACTAAAATTCAAGTTTTATAATTAAAATGTCCTTTATAATTAAAATTTTCATTTAAATCAAAACAACATTTATTTTAAAATCCATAAATATTCATATCAAAATTCTAAGTTCAAAATCTATAAAATGACTTCGAAAGAATTTTAATATTAAAAACACTTCTTTTTCTTTAAATTTGAATAAAAAATTGCTTACTAAGCTTGGAAAAATTCAAGTTTTATGCTTTAAAATATCATTTAAAAGTTCTTAAATTATTTTATAAAGTCCAACCATAGATTTTAACATAAGTGTATTAAGTATCCTTTTCATATTGAGATACTCAAAACCATTTCAAACAATTTCAAACCAACATCTAATAACATATGTTTCAACAATTCAAAATAATAAATTTAAATTTATTATTTTCAATTTCACTATAGATTATCTCAGTTTTGCTTATTATAAAGATATTTTTTTCCATTATTATCTCAAAATAATATATACTTTTCAAATCGATAATATATTTCAAAAATTCTTTGTTTCCAACATACTACTTTATATATCTCAAACATTCTTATTTAATTCAAAAATAACAATTTTCATCAAAATTCCTTAAAGCAATTAACATTATTATCACTTTACATTAAGGCAATAGTATTTATTTAAACCATATTTTTTTCACAACCATTATATTATTCAAAATAATAACATTCTACATTACATCCCAAAAATCCTTTTTAGTGCTTTTTTACATCACGAATAATGATAATTTATTCCAAAAATATTCATGACAAAAATATCTCTTTAACATTATTATTACTCTCAAAACACCTCTTATTTCTACTACTTAAATAACATTAATAATTTTTCATTAACTTTATAAAATAGCTATATTATTATTTTCTCAAATTTAGATAATGTTCAAAAAAATCACATTAGTATTTGTTTACAATCCACCACACTTTATAAATAATTGTAAATTCATAATTCAAATATATTTTTTCGTTATTATTTCAAAATTCTCCAATAATCATAAATAGCATCCTCATACATTTTCAGTATAGATCTATATGTCCCAAATGCATTGCTTTCATTTCTAGCTAGTCTTAAGCACACTTGCGTATCGAATATCCTAACTAGTCTACCATAATCGATTCAAACTCTATAGGCTGTGTAATTATATTCTAGCTCCAATCAAATTTCAATTGAAAACACCAATGAATTTTCATCTCAAATTTCAAATCAAAATCTTTGATCTCGCATCTTATTCTATACAATACTTATAAGAGTTTGAAAATCATAAAATTCCAAGTTAATTGTAAATAAACATCCAATAAAATCATAATACGTATTTCTTTTTTCAAATTAAATTCTTCAAATCCCACTTAAACAAAATTTCAAAATTTTTTGCTAACTATTTTATATTAAATCATCTCGTATGAAATAATAAACCAAAATTTTTTCAGCCAAATATATCAATTCACAAGTCTTATAAAACAATTAATATAAATTTAAAATTTCAAAACTAATTTCTTTTTCAAAAATTTTAAATAAATATTTAACTTCCAAAGTTCAATTGTTCATAGCTTTACCAATGCAATATTATTTCATTTGGAATAATGATTTTCTATAATACTCATACTTCATTTTTTATTTTTTTATTTTTTGACTTCATTTCATATGATTTGAAACCATTTTGTCATGTATATATGAGTATAAATTGTTTTGTACAACAGTTAATCGATTTCAATCATCGGAAACAATAACTATCATCTATACAAAAATCATATTCTCAAATTCATTTTATTTTATAATTTGTCAATTTTCAACACCTTTTAACTGATACATCATATATATACATAACAATTTTCTTGATTCATATTTTTTTCTTCTACCAACTATATTCATCTCAAATTCGAAAATAATTTCCAAAATTTTAAACCTTTTAATGCATATTTTCAAGAGTTTTTATCAAAATCCTTTTCGCTTCAATTCAAAAATACTTATGTAATTAAAATACAAAAATTCCACAAGTTTTAAAATCATAATTTTAAATTCCTTTTTTTCTAATTCAGATTTTATCAAAAATCGGTCAAATTTGACATAGAAAAATAAAGTTGCAAATCTCACCTTTATAAACTTATAAACTAGAGATTTTCATAAAAGTGTAATGAAAATATAATATTTCAAATATATTTTTTTACTATTGAAAGTTCCTTTATCAAAAACCAAGTATACATTAAAATATAAGTGCAAACAATAAACCTTATACTAAACCATTTACAAAAATAAACCCTTTAAAATATATTTGTAAAATTACTTCTCATTGAATTTCCTTATGTTGAAGCTTACTAGAGGGGTTATTACTTAAATGTATTAAAAAAAAATCAACTTCAATAAATTTCCCATAAATCTATATATATATATTATTAAGGGAAAAAATTTAAATTAATTTCACTTAATTTAATTAGTTTAATTAGAGTAGAACACAAATAACACAAGCCCAACTAAAAAAATGGTTAAGTACCTTCTTTACATTACATTCTATGGACTTAAGGAAACAACTTTCCTTCTTATTCATCCCTAGCCCCATAATTTACCCTATTTCTACTTGGCATATAAACCCTCGTTTAGCAATATTCTATGGATTAAATTAAAACAAATGTGATGAATTTATCTACCACCCCTAAACCATTTAAATCTCAACATTTATTTAATTCATAGTTGTTTACTTCAATAAGGATAAGCCTAGAACCACCCCTATAAGTCAAAATATAAGGGGTGTGGCGTAATAATATATACACACACACACATAAAAAAAATTACAAATATGCTCTCTCATATACCCTAATTTAGTTTGAATCGCCTAACCTCACATCTGATACCAAATGTAATAACCCACCATCTACGACGTCCCGACTCATGTCTAAAAGTGGAATTAGCATCCCGAACATTGCAAATTGCAGATCGTTTTTAAATAAATTATATAACAAGTCATAGAGCTATCTACAATATACTACACTTTCTGAAACTCACAGTGGAAGGAATAAAATATAATAATCAATAATAAAATAATCCCAGACTAACCAAATAATACAATATCAAATAAGCTTCACTTACTACATTTCCTTATATGGGTAATAAAATCAGCTTGATGTATGGGAATAACTGAAATAAATTAATAGATAACTATAAATAAATAAGTGTCACCATCGCACCATCGGCATCCAAGCTACCATCAATCCTCTCTATCAACCTATCAAACTATAACTAAAAAGGAGAGAATGGTAGAGGGGGTCGGACATGCGTCTAGTGAGTTAAACACATCGTATAATTGTGTAATATTAATAAGCTAGTAAAAAACACTTATACTCGAAAACCATACCTTAATCTGTGTCACTTTCACCCAACAAGTCAGTTTAACAAAATATAATATCATAGTGGAAACATATGATAAGGTCTTACTAAAACTAACCCATATCTAATCATATACACTCAATCAAACCCAAAGTCCCATCCCAGTATCATTAAATCATATACAAAGGACTCAACTACTCTAAACACCCACTCATTAAACATAAGTGTCTCGCTACTGAAGAACTACATGTCAGCTCGCCTCCTATATTATCACTAGATGTCTTTGGTCACATCGAATAACTCGTTTCCTCTTAAAAGTGTACCGTAACGCCTATGGAAATCTTCATCATTAAAGGTCACCTATCACACCAAAGAAACCATTTCCTCTTAAAAATGTGTCGTACCCATCATTATCAAACTGTACACCAAATAACTCATTTCCTCTGGAAAATGCACTGCCAGGCTGTTCTTAGACGTCAACGGCTACACCGAAGAACTCACTTCCTCTGAAAAATTTACTGCTGTGCCTTTACTTATAATCATCATCGCTAGACTTACCGGTTACACCGAAGAACTCATTTCCTCTAAATAATATACCGTAGCGTCTAACCTCATAATCGTTAGTCGGGTAATGCATAACGAAACTACCAAACTAAGAACTTTTTTGAAGTATCTCAAAACACAACAAATAATATGTCAAAATGATCCTCATCTCACCACGATCCTGATGCAATGAACCGTGTGTAAAACAGAGGTAGTATGTGAAAGTTGTAAGCACGTGAAATTAAGAGCCAATATCGTAATTTATTAATTAATTTATGTTATTATATTATTATATTTAGCTTATCCCCATGTGTTTCTCTCTCTGATGCATCGTTCACAACTGGCACTGAAACTCATTCATCGAGGCTTTGACCAACGATTTAGCCACCTACAGCTGGACATATTCCGATCCGACCCCACCACCAAGTCATACGTCGATGCGCCACCCTATAGTTAACCTCTGACCACCTCTGCCTTCTCCAAGTCAAATATCCATCGCTAAATGTTTTTAGCTAATCCTGGTGATTTCCGACCACATATGACCAATCGGACCCCACGATAGCAACCTTCTAGATCTCCTCTATGTCCTCATGTGCTCTGATCATTGTATCCTCATTGTTATCATAACAGACGATCCATGTATACTGAACTTCCAATGTGTTTATTGGTCAAACCATATACCCAATCGACGAACGAACACCACCAGTTGATTTGTGATATCGAGAATAATAATTTTGATATATAATATGTATGGTTTGGAACACTTGTATATTTCACACTTTTTAAATTAAATATACATTAATCTTCGTTAATTATAATCGATAAAAATCTAATTTTTATTAACTAGCCATGGCATACTAGATCCTAATCAGGTGTACATATAAAAAATAGTTTTTAATTATTAATTGCATTATTTTTATTCGGTTTAAGATGATAAGAGGTGATTTACCATGTCTTACTAACATATGCGCTAATATGATAAATCACATTAACCGATTAGCCGTCCATCTCCTCCGATTTGGTGTGAATCCTCCTTATTCTTTGTGGTTCAAAAATTGTTCACCTTCCAAACTCCAAATTTGTGGATAGCCTTGATTTACTTGCATAGATCTCTTCGCGGAGTCCGATTTCATATATTAATTTATTTAATTTGGATTTGATTTTGGGAAATTGTAATTGATTTGCTTATTGGAATTAGATTTAGGAATTAGGGTTTTAGAAGTGGAGATAAGATTTTTCTGGCAAATAGAATGAGGTTAAAATTCTATATATGGGCAGAAAATACTAATAATTATGGTATATTTTCGTATTTAATATATTTACGAAAATACCACTGGGTATTGAATCCTTATAATTTCTAGCTCATTTAATCAAATTTAACAAATTATACATGTTTTCTAATTGTAAACAACATTCTGCACGCAGTGAAATAGGTCCTGAAGCCTAATTCTATCTCTTGTTGAAATTTCATATTTCACCCTTTATGTTAAAATTATAGTTTTACCCTTTTAATTTAATTATTTAATTTCATGAAATTATGTGGTGTTACAATTAGAAGAGGGATTGTCTAGAATTAAAGAGGAAGAATGAGGACGGATCTTCATCGATTGTGGTGGAGAAGACTGTATCTGACGATGTGTTCACTATTGCATCAGATGTACCATACCATTGTGTGCTTGATTCAGGGGGGTTGTTCCATACGCCACTAAATAAGGATTACTTCACCTCTTTTGTTGGAAAGTAGGGTAGTTCAATTCTTATGGGAATGATGCTAGTTATAGAGCCATGGGAGAGGGTACATTGAGGATACGAATGCTTAATAGAGTGATGCACACTTTGATATGTGTTTGCTATGTTCTAGGTCTTTAGAAGTTATTGGTATCTTTGGTCCAAAAGATATCTGTGGGATGCAAAGTGATTATAGAGAATGATAGCTTGAAGGTTTCTAAGGGTGCGCTCGTTCGGTTGAAGGGAGATATGTTTTGGAATTTATATCTGCTGAAGGGAGCCACAATACTCAAGGAGTCTTGTGTTGGAGTTTAATAGTTCTCATACTTTGGATGCCATTAGAATCTGGCATCTCATATTGGGTCATATTTTAGAGAATGGCTTACGTTTCTTTGCATATAAAAATTGATCAAAGAAGAAAGTTTTGACAAGTTGGATTTTTTTCCAAGAGTATGTGTTGGGAAAGCATATGAAGTTATCTTTTGGTTAGACTTTATAAATAAGGGGGAGTGCTTGATGATGTGCATATAACTGTTTGGGGACCAGTAGCTACCGCTTCCATTAAGGGAGCAAAGTATTTTGTTTTCTTCATTGATGACTTTTCCAGGAAAGTTTAGGTGTATGTGATGCAGGCCAAATCGGAGATTTTTGAGATAGTTTTAGCTTGGAAGGCGTAAGTTAAAGGTGCTTAGATCCGATAATGGCGATGAATTTATGGAGTTCCTTGATTTTTGTAAGCAATATGGTATTCAAAGACATTTTACTACACCTGGAGATCCATAATTCAACTGATTTGTTGAGAGTTAGGGGTATGTCTTAGGGGCAATTATGTAATTTGTTACATATATCTAACTCGATAACCAATCTTATTCAAAATAGAAGAAGTTTTCTTTCTATTATATAATTGATATAATATGTTATATTAATTAATTAATTTAATTAAAATATATTTAATAGAAAATCCATAAATGGTACATTTTATGATAGTAGTTACAAAGTGTTGTAACTATGAATAATTTATCATGATAAAAAATAAATATACAATTTTAAATGTTTCTAGTCAAGATGTATCGAAATTGGATATCGATGTATATGTTGATACTAGAGTAAGTAGCGCTCTCCCAATGTTAAATAGTATATTACTCATGACCATTGGGGGCACCAAGAGGTTATGTATTGATATTTATTGGATAACTATGGAAAGACTCACTCGATAGTTTTTTGTTGGTTAATATAATTAAGGCCAAAAAGAAAATATCAATGAGACCGCTCTCAACTTTAGAATACTGTCGATCTTCAATATAAAAGCTCCACTTTGATTATAGTCAAATTATGGCACAACGTTCATCGAGTGACTACAATTGGGTCAACTGGAAATGTTGAAAGTGAAACACTAATCAAGAGAGGATTCATCTCCTCAGTTATATAGGGTTAGTATCACGGTCAACTCAAAGTCCAAGTCTCTTGCTAGAGCATTTAGATTAATAATTATTATTATTGAACCAAGGACTTTGTCTTTGGACAAAAGAGTTGAATATGGATGACATTGGAATTTTAAACATTACCAAATTCTATAAGTCCAAAGTGATATAGTTTTGATGAAGAGAATTGGTGTAAATAAAGTCATAACTAGGTAATGCTTAACAGAGTGAAATTGGATTTTATCGAAGCCAAGGAAGCGATAAATTTGACCAAAATGTTATACCACCTACTAAGTAATGTGTGAACGTTAATATTCGAATAGTTCGATATTATTCACGGACTAAATTTACACCTAACGAATCATACAACCGAAACGATGAATTCTTCTTTGACCAAACGATATAATTAATTTATAATTGTTATAAATTAATTAAATTAATTAATGTTTATGAAATATTAATTGTAAAATTTGACTATGACTTGATGAATAAATATTATAAGATATATTTATAATAGTTATAGATATAACATTGATATACGATATCAATAAGCGATTAAATTTGATTTAATTGCATAATATTTTATTATGGGCTTAAATGTGTTTAAGGCCTATTATAGGGTTGGGATTTTTTTGCTGAAATAAGTGGGTAAAGGCGGCTTAATTATTGGTAGAAGAGATCTTGATTTGGATGGCTTAGATTGAAGGAGAAAGAGTATGAGATTTGATCTACTTTTGTCTCCTTTTTGTCCACTATCTAAGCAACCCTAACCCAGTTGAGATATGATCTTTTGTTGCCTCACTCCTACATAGTTTGCTGGCCAAAAATAATCCCTAGGGCTTCCATCTCTTCTAGCATAAATCAAGTAAGATTCGATAGCTATTTGCTAAGTGAAGGTCAATGGTTCAAGAACTAGCACTCTACTAAATCGAAAAGAGTTTCAAAGTGGAGAATTTATCTTTTTAAGGTGTACTTCAAGGCCTCAGGATTAAAGTGTGATTTTATAGTAAATAATTATTAGTATAATGTTTTATAATATATGTATTTTATAATGTTAGTTAGGTGACGATTCTGATATGCAAGTAATATTGTCACAAATTAGTTTGGTTATATGCATGTATATATTTATGTTTAATAAAAATGGTTTTTTCATCATATATGTCAGGTCAGAAGCCATATGAAACATAATTTTTTTATTTTATTAAATTAATATATATTATTTAATTACATATATAGTTTATAATTAATTGCAACATTATATCATGGTAAAAATTATTTATATAAATTAATTTATCATGTATATTAATTTTCAGCAGTAAAAATAATTTTTATAAATATTTTATTATTATTTAATTTTATTTGAATCAACTTACTTCATTAATAAATTATATTAATTCGAAATGTTATGAATATTATTTTTAAAACTTTTTAAAACTACATTAGCACCGGATAAGCTCTCATTCGAAAAATAAATAAATAAAATTCAATTTTTAAAAATTAATTGTTTAAAACGATCGAAGATACATAAATTATTAAAAATAAATTTATGACTGAAAAATATGTGGAATTTATTTTAAACCATAAAATATTAGTTAGGATTTTCTCGAATTTTAAAATTTAAAATAAAAGTTTTGAAATTAATTTTTACTAATATTTTATTAATTTTGAATGGATATTTAATATAAAATGAATTTTGAATTAAAAAAAGAATTTTTTATTTTGAGCAATGCGTATGACCTAGAAATAAATAAAAATGCTTTTTTATCTTGAATATTATTATTAATATATATATTAAAAAATTCTTTATTATTTTAGCATGGCTAGTCGGCTTTTGAGTGGGCCATCCACTTTTATAGATGAATATTAATAACAAGTGTTCGGCATAGGCGTCAAAACAACTAAAGAAAAGGAAAACAGAAGAAAGGAAGAAGCACCTAAACCACTATCTAATAAGGACTACAAATCCCCGTCATCACTACTGATGTTACCGGCAGACTCAGGCCCCGTGACATGCTTAATCTCAGTAAAAAGAGTCGCCAGGTTAGGTACAAAACGCACATAATCACTAGAATATTAATATTTCCTATCCCAATTACCATCCTGTAATAATAACTTATGTTGCTCACCAGCTTCACCATCTGTAGACAACATCAAACCTTTCCCCTTAACATGGTAAACCAAAGAATGCTGTTCCCCCTCTTCTTCAACATGCATATGGAAACTGTCACTCAATGACCTATATCTCATTTTGGAATCTTCATGTACCCAGGAACTCTCATAAATTTTTCAAAAAATGAAATGTTTAATAGGAGGGGCTAACATAGGAACCGTGGTCACACAAGGCATAAAAATGCCCTTCATAACATCACCAGAAGTAAGTGGAACCACAGTAGGGTCAGCAATACCTGCAATGACAGATGTAGAAGGCTTCAAAACCCACTTCCTGACAGGTGGGCGAGGCAAGTGATCTTTAAAGGGAAAGATTTAGGCATATCATAAACACAAACCTCCACAGTGTAACTAAAATTCAAGCAAGTCTTGCATATATCTAGATTCTAACTGTATCGAACATCAACATCCGCATCATGACCCTCGGCAATCCTAACCTTAAGTTTAGATGGAAATGACTTTTCAGGAGTGATTTCAATCAAAGCACTAACATAAATAAGTTTCTTCCTAGCAACTATATTAGCATCATTTGACCTTACCAACCAGGCCGGCCAACTAGTCATGTCCAATCATATGTTGCAAAATAGATGTGATATGAGAGAAGTGCGCCCAAACAGGGATAGACAAAACCTACTCCCTAGCCTTGTTAACCGAGGGGCTCCAAGAAGTAAATATGAAAGGCTTTCCTCCGATGAGGATCGGGTCAGACTCAAGAACACATTGCCTTTCGTCATGTCTCAAAAAATTTAAAAAGAACATCGAGTTATCAAAATGCACATGTAGACCACCTCTGAGTTTCCAAACTTGACTATAATGCTCTTTAACTAGCTGATAAACTGGAGAATCCAAGAAAAATCCAACCAAATAGTTAGACCAATAGTCAACTCCCTCTTGCAACACTTCGACAGGGAGAACCATCACCTCCTCAACTAAGTCGAATGTTCTTAGAGTATAAACCTCAGCATTTTTAGTAAAGAAGCAAATAGTAAAGACCACTTGTTAGGTTTAGAATGGGAAAGCAACCCTTGAATATAATATAAATGAGGCAACTGGACATTTTTTCAAAAGAGTAAACAGCAGGAAGGGAATTGGTATTGGCATTATCACAAAAGCTACTGTGCCATCCACACTATCAGCAAAAACAAAACCAAGAACATTTCATTACCACCAACATAACAACCATTAACACCAACTACATCATTACATTCCAACACACCCAAATTGTCGCCTATGATAGGCACATTTGTCTCCGACCACTTTCCGTTAACTTGACTAGCATCCGCCACAAGAAAAAGAGATAATGGGTTCGAACTCTTCTCATTCGAGACTACTACTATGCCAGAAACCGGAGTGGAATTTGCAACAGTACCTGCTAGTGTATCAATCAATACGGCAAGGGGATTAAGGGCTACCAATGAAGCATCAACACTGAAGCTAATATGTGATGAATGTCTGGATGGAGGCATGCCTAAAGAAGGAAAGACGATGGCAGAGACATCGTTAGCATGTTGAAACAAACCAAATATGGTAGAGGAAGTAGCATTAAAAGCACGCCCACATTTGGTCATAGAAACCACCTTAGAAGCATGACCTGAAAGCTTGCTGACACTGGAGTGGGACATGGAAGGGAGTGAGGGCAGAGAAGATGAGATGAGGAAAATAGGGGGAAAGAAGAGAAATGGAGATTAAAATTCCTTATTATTATATATGTGTATATACATATTATTCATGACTTATGATATATTTATATATAAATTAATATTTAAAATACTTATATATACTTAAATTAATATATTATAATAATATGTATATACATAATGTAAATATTTCATTTATGAGATTATATATATATTAAATATATTATACATAAGCAATAGGTCTCTTAATTTCTTTATCTGGGTTACAACCTATGCATAATGACATGACATACCTTGGTCTCCCTCTCTGTACCTCAAGAGTTACAAATGCAAACTGCCTTCCTTTGTTTGATAATATTTCTTCCATTATGAACTGCTAGGCAAACAAATTTCTTTCACAAGCTTGTAGACTTGTCTTAATCAAATCAGTTATCTCTTCTATGATGGTGTATTGGGCCAGGGCTTTCATTCTTCCCACTAAGCTTCTTAAGATGGTGAGAAGTGCAATGTTGAGATTTTTTGGACGGGATCAATTCACTCTAAGAAACTGTCCCATATTCTTTTGCTAAATTCGAGAAACCTAAAAACAAGGGAGGTCTTGGTATTTTTAATATGGACATATGGAACAAAGCAGCTTTCAGTTTTCATTTTAATGCCTTGCTCTGTGGTCATGATAGTATTTGGGTTGAATGGAAAAAAAGACATAACATTGGTTCCAAGGTATTTTGGAAATGGCAGTCCCTCAAAACTATAACTGGGTGTGGAGAAAGGTCCTGGATTTGAGAAGCACTTTTATCCCATACTTAAAATATTCTCTCTCATAATTCAGTGTAAAGAGTTTCTAGAACGAACCCTGGATGGACAATGGTCTTATCTTATGTACAAAATTTGCTCCCCATCATATATTCCAACCAGGTGTTTGTAGGAATGCACTTGCCATTGATCATATTGCTAATAGAAGTCTTCTTCTGCCTAATACGAGTAATCAAGAAATTAGGGCATTATGGAATAGTTTGCATGGCAATTCGTACCCTACTACAAACACTGACACTCTCCTCTGGAATAGTAGGCCTCATACCATTTCTATGGTATAAGGCCTCCTCACAAAAAACAATAGCTTGCCTAACTTTGTGTGGTACAAAGTGATATGGAGTTGTAACTCACCCGGCAAGGACAATCTAATGATGTGGAAGGTCCTAATGAATGCTCGCATGACTAAGGACAAGATGATTAATTATGGCATGAATGTTGATCCTTTTTATGCATTTTGCAAATCGCGAGTGGAAAGTATCCAGCATCTATATTTTGAATATTCTGATCTGCTGAATTTGTGGAGCAGATTAATGGGTAAGGTTGGCAGGATTCATGTGTCCGGAGTTTCCATGATTGAGTGGGATATGATAAGCAAGGCAACAAAGTGGAGAAATGAAGACGGTGCTGTTTTGTTTTTCATCATTAAGAAATACTTAAAGCTTGTGTGGGAGGAAAGGAATATAAGGTGCTTTGAAAACAAGAGCAGGAGTTATGTTGTTTTATGGTCCGTTCTTAAGCATGCAATTGAACAAGGGATGAGGACAAGCAAACAAGCGTTCACTAATCAGCATAGGGAAAACTGGTTGTAGACCTTTTTTGTGTTGCTAGTTTTGTGTGTCCTTTTTTCTTGTTTGTAGTCTTTTTTGTGTCTCTTTGTTTAATCCTTGTGTTTTTATGGTTATGAGCTTGTTCATAATCATGTTTTCCTCTTTCTTTTTATCTATGAATAAATCTGGTAGGGGACTAGTCAACTCCGCTAGCTTTGCTAAAAAACATATATTATACATTCATAAAAAATTATTTAAACTAACTTAATATATATATATATAATATTTATATAAAACAATAAGTTGTATACATAGATATATTTAGACAACATATTCTTGCATATTGGATGAGCTAACGTGCTCCTTGCGATGTAAATCCCAACATCTATACATGGGCATGTTATACCTTACGCAGGTCGATATGTTAATATGCGCGCACATGCACACAGATATATATATATATATTGATATATATATAAATTAAATAAAACTATATAATTTATGAATTTAAATAAAACAAAAGATTTTATTTAAATAATATTTATAAATTTTCTAAATGAATTAGACTTCATAGACCCAATAAAGATCCAATAAGGAAATTTTTTTGAAATTCACCCATAGCTTCCACTACGGGCTCTCCCAATTTCAACATTGGTATCAGAGCCTGATTGCATATGCGAACTAATTAGTCATGTTAGGATTAACTAATTAAGCTCACAACCCAAATAGCAGGGTGTCTAGAAAGGTTGTGTCTATGATTGGTTTTGGGTAATCAAGCACTCTGCCCTACCTGTCTACCAAACTGACCTGAATAGATATGTAGGCTCAAAAGGTTTGCCCCTAATAGAAGAGGCTCAATTTGAATCGGGTCTTAGGCTAAATTTCAAAATTGTTTGAAAATTAAAAATATAAGATTTGAAATTTAAAAGTTAAATTTAAAATAAGATATAAATATATTATAGAAGTTATAATAATAATAATAATTTTTAAAATGTTTGAAAAGGTGTATATTAATTACGAAAATTTTAATATTAATTAATTAATTAACTAATTAAGTTAATTGATTAATAAATGTACACTTGTATTATATATTATGATATATGTTATGTTGTTTTAAAGTGTTTAAAAGGACATAACTATACATGTATGCATATGAATTAAAGTTAGAAATTATTACAATTTAATTAAAATTGTTTAATTAGATAAATTAATTAAAGGTTAATTAATTAAATTAATAAAATAAAGGTTAATTAATTAATTAATTAAATTAATTAATTAATTAAAGGTTAAATAAATAAATAAATAAATAAAAAGTTAATAAATTAAATAATATAAACACACACACATCTGTGTGTGTGTGTAATACAATAAAGGTTATAACATGTAATAAATATTTAATATAAACAAGAAACTAAAATAATATAAAATTAATTAAAATGTTAATCAACTAAAGAATTAATTAATATAATATTACACACAAGACTACTATATAAGTAATATGAAATATAAAAGTTATATAATAATAGAACTTATATAATATGAATGTATAAACTAAAGGTGGCGCATCCAAGAAACCCAAATAGACTTAAGGGATAAATACATATGTATTGTACGTATACCGTGATTACAGATGTGTTCGACACTTGAATCACGAGGATATTTCATAAGAAATAAATTATTCCATAAGTCGATATCATTTGATATAATGTATTAATGATTATGAATCTTTAATATAAAGTCGTCCTCTGTCATTTATATATTAATAAATTACTTGGATACTCTTTAATTGTTGAGCTTTCTGCAAGCTAAGGATTTTATGTGCAGTACTATTAATATATTGAATAGATGAGGTAAGATAATTGCGCATATTTGTTGATCTTTCCTCAAGGTATGTGCAATATACTTAGGCCATCATGAAATGGTAGGTCCGAGTGCATAATCCCACTTTACTTGTTGAGCTTTCCTCAAGGTAAAGGCAGGATTAGGACAAGGAACTATGGGTTAGGAGTTGTATGTGATACAACCGATAAGGAGTCATCCATTATATGTGGACCTATGATTTATTGAGCTTTCCTTAAGGTCAAAATCCCAAGGAATATGAGTCTTAACACACATTAGTGAAGTCGAAAGACTTCTATGTTTCGCTTAGGGTTTGATGAAATATAAAAGACCAGCGGGAGCCTTATTAGAAAAATGAAATGATAACATTTATCCTTTCTAATATTGTAGTAACATATACTATACAATATTATAATAACCTACATTGATAAACTTGTGCATTTAAAATGATAGATAAAACGTTTATCCATTAAGGCATACAAATGAACTAAATTAAAGATTGACAAATACAAATATAAAATTTACTTACTAATAAATGATTATTTTATGTTAATGTTTCAACGCCCATGCAAGAGCCTAATTTTACAACTACTGAATACGTTCGTAATTTAGTCACTTACGTGTTTATTTGGTCGAGACCGCTGAGTTTTGAACTCTAAAATCAATACCGGACTATGGATATTTGGCCCATGTACTATCGCATATCAGTTTTATATGGGGAACTATCATAGTTCATAATGTACAATACTTCGATGAAGTTAGTTCACTTGAAATAAGCCAATAAACAATACTATGAGATTGAGTATTCAATTTGATTAATTACAAAAGATTGTAGTGTGTTAAATGTAATATTGGACCAAAACTATAAGAAAGATCTAAGAATTCGATCACTGAACTATTAGTTTGATCAGTTTACACAAAATGCAACATATTTGATGCCCTTAAAAGTTAAAGATAATCGAGTGCGCTTTTGTAAAGAATTCATTATGATATTGTAGTAATGGTTTTTCTTTTAAATGCTTTGACCATTTAGAAAGAAAAAAGAATGTACAAGAGTAGATGTGATTTAAGGTGCAGTTGGGACGAAAAGAGTGAATGGTCACTTCTACTTCATAATCGGACATGATAACCATAATAATAATGATATGATACTTAACGTTGGAATAAGAAATATAATTTCTATTCTAAAATGTAATTTTGTATAAAAAAGAATTTTCTACGAGATTTATTTCTATGAGTTCAAGGTATTTGATCAAAAAACTCTCACTGTAAACTAGTTGTAGTATATGAAATAAAAAATCTCTATTAAGTGGATGATGGACCTCATTATTCAGTATGCTATTATAGTAATGGAAGAAATAATGCGAGCATATCATATAATACTTATTAATTGCATCAAGTTACAAAAATTGTTTTCGTAAGGCATACCACACATTATTTACGAAACAATGACTATTTTTCAGTGTTAACCGCAAAGTAGACATAGTTATATTTCATGTGAATATTATGAATCTTCATTATGAAATAAAACTACAATATGGTATTTTTTATAACAAAATGATGCATTGGAAAATATTGAAGTATGTAAAATTATTTACAATCATGATTGAATTATAGACTAAGTCGTAGTTTTGAGAAACAATTATTTTTATTATATAATTATACTAGTTAATTATATCTCAAATAACTAAGGGTAATGCACCCATTTAGTAGGAGTGTTATAAGAGTTGAAGAACTCTTCCGATTGATACATATAGACGTATGCAATCTTAAGTCTATTAATACCAAAATGGTTCCACGTACTTTGCTATATTTATTGATGAGTTATCACTAATACGGACATGCGTATTTGCTACATATGTGTATGTCTAATATAGACTCATAAAATGACAGTAAATAATATCACATGCAATAGAAATGATTCGATTTGATTGAACGGGTAAGTTACGTATGCACCTAATGTGAATAAAGATTCAGCCTCAACAGTCACTCCTCCCTATGATACATAAGGAGTAATCGAACTTTATTGAATAAAATATGATTAGTTGTGAATGTAGTTGAGTTAACTTCTTTCTATAAAGTCATGTATTTATGTGACACCCCACCTCTACAACCATACTACCAAATGGTATTGCAGGGTAATACTGTCTGGTAATATGGAGAATGAGGCTTATTAGGGGCGATCGTACATGAATATTCCCTTAGACTAACAACGTTACATTTTTCTTACCTTGTATAATAAACAAATAAACATAGTCGGTATTAAGCAATAAATACATGGTATACCAAAATAAAACAATACTATAATGACCTGTAATGTTTAACGATTTTTATCACGTAATTGACTGAATTTTTCTTGGAAATAAAACAATAAAATTTAGCAATGAAAATTTGATATTTGGTATGCGTCTATTTAAACATAGCAAATGGAAAATTTTTATTGGTAAATATGAAGTTAGTTCTGTTGTGTAATTTTCAATTTTCATTTTTTTAAATCAGTTAATTGATGAAAAATAAAATATTTTTGAAATCTGAATATTTTTATAAAATAAAAATGTAAACCATTTTCTGAGTGAGACGTCATATTTCCTTTCGCCAAATTTGAATTGTTATAGCCCGTTTATCTTATTTTCGACAGATTAGCAGCAGTTTGGCAACGAAAATCAACTTTTGATAGGATAATCATATCATTGATATCCATGTACCATTTTATTCGTCTTGTCATGCTGATCTCCGTAGTATATTCATTTGTGTGTTTCGGCGTCCGGTACGCTGCGGAATTTGCGTAGGGGTTAGCTGTATCGATACCCGTTTTGAAATTTTGGTTTCCCTATGCCCTTTTATCTGTCTACGGTTGAATATAAACAGCCATCTATTTTTAAAATTCCTGAATTCACGTTCCTGGCTTTTGTCATTCCCTAGATTCTTATTATATTTGGTGTTGCCTTTTCATTCCCATTTCTTCTATGGGTTATGATTCATTCATTCAGAAGAGAATATATATATATATATATGATAATAATATATATAACCTATATCAACCTGACAACTTCCATGTCCTTTCTATTTCGAACTACTCATATTCTCTTCCACCTCCCTTCAAGTGACAGCCATCTCATATCCACGTTTCCTTCCACCATGCTAACTCACACACCCTCCCGCTGATCTTCCACCGTGAACGGCCTCATCTTGCCGCATTTCCACTCTCCTCTACATGGCCGCGCCGCACTCCACATGAAGCCGTACACCCTGAACCCACCACAACACCAAATAATTTACACCCACAACCTCGTGCTCCAGCACAGCTGGCCTCCAATTCCCGCCACTCCTCAACCCGAGATGACAGTCACCTTCTTCCAATCCGTAACCGGCCAAGTCCCATCTCCTGAACCCATAGCTACCGACCACCATAGCATCAAACTGCGCCTCCTTGCGACCAACGCCCCACCTCATGATTTCACTGCCAAGCACAAATTTTGTACAGGATTCTATGAAACATATTACAAGCAAGATCATCAAGTCCCTCTTCTATAGCTGCACGAAACCCCACCACCGCCTGCCACAAGCCCCCTATTAGATCTGGCCTCCATAGCAACTGCTCCCAGTTCACCCTCCAAACTCGGCCTGCCACCATCTTTCACCTCCGCCTTTCAAACCCTGGTCGTAGGCAACTCCTCCACCTGTCAGCCACGACCATCACCCCTCAGCTCCACCACCAGAAACCCTCCAACATGACTGCTACCGAAAATCTTCCCTACCCACGTAGCCGAGACACACATCATATGCACCAACTCTCCAAGCCCTCACACGCACCGTGCTTCACCAATACCCGAACAGCGAGCCTCTTCGCCTAGTCACCCCGTTGCCTCGCTAACTCGGTCGATCGCTGCTTCTATTTCTATTAGACTTTATATATATATATCAGTCTGTAAATATATATATACATATACCATTGCAGGCAAGACTTTCCCTTTTTCTATTATATTTGTATTAAGTAAATAATGTAGTACATTTATGTAACTTGTTTTCATATCCGTGTAGTTGCTTTCATATAAAGCTTATAGTTATATAATAAGTTTAAGATATTATATAATATGTTGAAGGTATATATATATAAATTTTTTTAAAGTAATTACTTGGATTTATATTAATATCTTTAAAATAATTTTTTTGTAATAGCTTTAAAAATATATATATTATGTTTAATAAATATGTTGTTGAATTTTTAAAATATGGGCTTTAATAAAAATATTGATCTTTAAAAATATAATATGAAGATTTTTTTTAAAATATGTGTTTTAATTGAATATTGATTTTAAGAAGGAAATATGTATATATATTTTGTTCCATCAATCTCTAGCTATTGATTTGTTTTTCTTTGAATACTAGTCATCTAGCTCGCCGCTGCACAGGATTTGTTGCGGCAGTTTTTCTTTCCTTCGTGTGCTTATCTGTGTCCATATCCGTGTCGACATCGTGTCATTCCTTTTATTCTCTAGCCACGAAAGGTGAGCAATCACCCACGATTAACATTCTTATATTATTAGTAAATTTAATTCACATGAAATGGCGATTGAAATATGTTGTTAAATTTGAATTGTTAGTTATTTGATTTTTAAATATGATATGCCATTATCTGCAATTGTTACCTATGACATATGACACCATAACCTATTGTATATATTTGTTACTAATGATATATGCCTGTTGTCGATATGTTATATTATTATCATATTTGTTCTCACTCTGCAAGTTCCTTGTTAGTTTAGAAATTCCTTATGGGTTGAAATGATACATACCCAAACGATCTTATAGATTAAGGGAAAATCATTATGGGTTGAAATGATAAACCCAAGTGATTTTCATTGATTTTGAATTTTGGGATTGTGGGTTAAAATGATATATACCCGTAAATATTAAATTGCGGATTGAAATGATAAATATCTGTATCACTTGACCATAGGATAGAAAATTATATACGGACACTATTGGTCTATATTTTGAAAATGATTTCCAAATTTTAGAAAGGAAATATATGGGTTTTAATAAATATAGATTTTTAAAATATAATATATAAATGTTATTTTTATATATGTGTAAAATTTAGATTTTAAAAAATTATATGTTTTGGAAATTTCAAATTTATAAGTTAGTTTTGAAAATAAATTTTTAAGATTTTACTTATAATTTTATTATTTTAAAAATATATAAAATAAGATTTAATATAAAATAAATTTAATATAAAATAAATTTAATAATAAGATTTAATTTAATAAAATTTAATTTAATCAGTATATAATATGTGTAAGTATTTATTTATATTAATATTTTAAAAATAGATTTTAATAACTTTAATAATAGAGGTTGGACAGATAAATTAATGTTGACTTGAAATTTAAATTGGTTAATAATTGAATTTAAATAAGAATTGATTGGAAACTTATTGATTTTGAGATTTTGAAAGATATGATTTTATAACTTGATTTAATTAACAGTGATCAAATGAATATTTGCAAATTTAAATAAAATTGAATATTTAATTTTGATTTAAATTTGTAACTTGAGATTTTATTTATATGATTTTAAAAGTGATTAGGAGAAAATTTTAGAATTAAATATAATTAAAGTTAGATATTTAATTATTGATTTTATTTAAATTTGAAATTTGAGATTTGAGATTTTATTTAAATGGTTATTAAATTGATTAAGTGAATATTTCAAAATTAAAATAAAATTAAAGTTGAATTTGAAATATAAATGAAATTTATCAAATTGAGTTGTTTTAAATGTTTGAATATTTAAAATTTTGAAACCTATTTAAATTGAAATGGTTTAAATTTGTAGTTCAAATCTGTATTTGAAATTAATATAAATTAAAAGTGGTTTTATTGAGAATTTGAATTGAATTGTAATTGATGAATGGAGATTGATTTAAATTGAATTTGGAACTAAAGTTGATTTGAATCGATTTGTGGGATTGGATGAAACAATTCTAATTTGAAACTATTTTTGATAAACTCTTTTAATATAAACTATTTTTAATATAAAAATATTTTTATATATAACCTATTTTAAATATAAACTATTTTAATATATATAAAAACTACTTTTAAATATTCAAATTGTTTAAGTGGGAACTGTTATGATTTAGATTTAATGGATTTAAATGCAAATATTTAATATGATGGTTTAAACTATTTTGTGAATATGAGTTCGAAAGTGATATGATTTTTGAAAAGAATATGATATTCTAATACGAAGTATGAACTATTTTTTTTTGAAAAGGGGTTCAAACTTTTCTATTGAGTATAAAACCAAGTCCAACAAGACAAAAGTACATAAGCCAAAAACCGGCCCGAATACAAAACAAAAGACAGTACAAAGTACTCAATACATAAATATACACGTTGGGCCCAAAAGCAAAACCAACCCAACACCCAATAGCAGGCCCAAAGACTGGAAGCCTCCAGAACAATCCAGACACATTGAGAGAGAAAAAGGCAATACGACACTTCATTCTCTTCATAACTCTATACTTTCCAAAAAAGAGCTTCGCGAGAAACAATAATGGCTGCTGCCATTAAAGACCTTATCTCCTCCTTTACTTCTGAGACGACGAAACCACAGCGAACTCTCCAAAAGACAACAGCTGAGACTCGAACTACCATCCCTCCAGAAACACTTGAGTAAGTATACTATCTAAAAATTCTTCTTCTTTGTTCCTGAGACTTCAGACTAACAAGTTTTTATGATTCCAGGTCAAGGATGTTGAAAAAACTCTTAACAGCCTTCAAAAGCTTCAGCTATGCCACGACTAAGCAAGAAGCAAACCAGGGCAGATCCTTCAAGAGAGTGAGCAGCACCAGATAAGTTTCCAAATCCCATAAAGGTTGAACCTTTTAACTTAGAAAGGATTCTAACAACAGATCTCTAGGATGTAGGACGCAAGACTGGAAGTGGAGACAAGAAATCATCAGAGTCACATCTTTCAAACAACCAGTACCAGAGGATACTCCTTCTTCCAAAAAGATGTCATCTTTATTATGGGATGTCTTCATACGCAGAGATACTCAAAGGAGAAGGAGGAAGTCTTCCCTAATCATCTATACAAGCTAAGTCTTTAAATCCCAGTCTAATAGATGTTTCCTGTTTTATATGCAAATGGACTGACTTCTAATTGAACAGGTCAGGGAGAACAGGACCACAGAACTCTCAATCAACTACCTCTTTCAGATCTTAGAACATCCCTCGAGAAGAAAAGATAAGTTGATATAACCAAACTTATTTTTAATATTCAAATTCGAGAGAAAACAATCTGAAATATTTTCTTGATTGCCCAGAACAAGTTTGAGACATTCAGATCTACCTGCAACCTGCAATCTTTCCAGCTAATACGATAATTATTAAGAATTGTAATTGATAATGTAATTATAAAAAAGAAGCAAGAGGATGTAAATAAAACAGGTACAAAAAAACCTGGAGCAGGATCAAGGATCTGGAGAAAGGCAGAGAAGAAACTACTTATGATAATTCAGCAGAAGCCCCACTACTAGATTGGAAGGTATATCCCCATTTCAATGCAATTGATCCATTAAAGTCAGTGATATTCTTGAAATGCTTAGATTTAATCATTCTGATATTCATAGTCTGGAATATATTGTGACAAATCTGCATCCTATTCTTAAATCGATTTTGAAAAATCCTATCATTCCTTTCTTTCCAAATGTGCCAAACACAGGCCGATAATGAAAGTTGAAACAAGTCCGAGTTTAGGTTTTTAGAGCTAGAAAGAAAAACAATTTTTTGTAAATCATCCCTCAAAGAGAAGGATAATAAACTTCTCGGAAATTTGAAAAAAAATTTACAGCTCCACAACCACACCTGTTCTGTAAAATTACATTGAAAAAATAGATGGTCTATGTTTTCAATGTAATTATTACAGAAAACACAGTTTTGATCAACAACAATCTGTTTCTGTATAAGTCTTTCTTTAGTTAACAGATAATCATTTATGGCTTTGAAAAGGCATACCGCCATTTTAGGGACATGAATGTTATTCCAGACCAAAGATGCCCAACTTTTAATTTCAAAATTGGATCGAACCGACTTCCAAACTTTCTTGAACTGGTACAAACCATCCTTGGAACACTTCTAGGACCAGAAATCCCTCTCACAGTTCTTGTGGATCTTAACACCTTCAATTTCAGCATGTATTTGAAATAAGAAACTATAAGTGTCCCATTTCCACTTCCCATTACTTAAAATCTTACTAAGAGACATGTTTTCCATTCCGGTTCTAAAAGCTGAATCTCTCCCAATACGTTCCATAATAGAGCTGCCATTTAACCAAGGATCATACCAGAGAGAAGTAGATTTACCATCAGCAATATTAAGAGAAAGGCATTTTAGAGCTTCAACTCTGTTTTTTAAAATAAATTTCCATACCCCCGAATCATCCAAACTCTGATTAATTTCCCAGATACTTTTACGACCAATATATTTACAATGAATAAGATTCGCCCAAATACCTTCTTTATTAATTACTTTCCATATCAATTTAACGTATAAAGCTTTGTTCATCTCTTCAAGATTTCTCAATCCCAAACCTCCTTCTTCTTTTTGTTTACACAGAACCTCCCAAGGAATCTTACTGCTACGACTTTTCCAAAGAAAATTCAAGATCAAATGTTTTATCTTTTGAATAGTAGAGACTGGAATACAAAAACACTGCATCCAGAACTGAATAATCGGGTAAATGATAGATTTGATTAGTTCCAGTCTCCCGGCTAAGCTCAACATTCTATTTTCCCAACTAACAATTCTAGCCTTAATCTTCTCTATCAAAGGAAAACAATCCTTGTCTCTTAAGTTAGCACTTGACAAAGGAATTCCCAAATACCTTATTGGGAGGTCCGATTGCTGAATATTGAGAATTTTACTTATGTCATTACAGCAATCCACCCCTTTCCCAAAGAAAACATTAGATTTCTCCAAGCTAAGCTCCAAACCAGAAACCCTCTTCATGGTCTTAAAAACATCTCTTATAGAAATTGCATTATTAACATTGGCTTTAGTAAAAATAATAATGTCGTCAGCGTAAATTAGATGTGTAACTTTGTTTTCGAAATCTGAAATAGGAGAAATAAGACCATCTCTGACTTTTCCTTCCATCAGAAGAGTAAAATACTCCATCACCAGAGTAAAAAGTAAAGGGGAAAGCGGATCACCTTGTCTAAGACCATTAGAACTCTTAAAATAACCATGCGCTTCACCGTTAGCAATAATGGAAAACACGGGGGTCTTAATTAAGTTTTCTATTAATCTTACCCATTTATTAGGGAAGCCTAGACTTATAAGCATGTGTATGACAAAAGATCGATTGATCGAATCATAAGCTTTTTTTAAATCAACTTTAATACACATGTTTTTATTATTCTTTCTACCTAGTCCCCTGATAATTTCATGGGCAAACAGAATACCATCCCCTATAGATCTACCTTTAATAAACGCCGTCTGATTCGGGGATACCAGCTTATCTAAGAGAATAACTAATCTGTTACAAAGGATTTTGGTGAACACTTTATATAAAGTATTACAACAAGCAATGGGTCTAAAATCTTGAATACTAGAAGAATGATCTTTTTTTGGGATTAAATGTAAAAACGTATGGTTCCATTCGTTAATAATAAGACCTTTATTAAAAATATCGTTCAGAGTTTTGAAAATCAAGTCTTTAACAAGAATCCAATGAACTTTATAAAACGTCGAGTTAAAACCATCCGGACCTGGGGAAGAAGAATCTTTAATATCCCACAAAGCAAATCTAATTTCTTCCAAAGATATTCCATCATTCAAAAAATTAGATCCATAATCAAAAATTATCGATTTGCAAATAACCTCTGGAAATTGATCACCAGATGGGAGGTTGAAAATACTTTTGTAAAAACCAATAGCCGAATCTACAAACTTTTCTTCCGGAATTACCTTCCCATCTATGCCAATGTTGGTAAATCGATTTCTACTTCTCTTGCTAGACATTTTGGCATAGAAAAATGCAGAAGCTTCATCACCCATCGTCAGCCATTCATATTTAGCCTTTTGTTTGGCATCCAAGAACTCTTTCTTCAAAGCTATTTCCAAATTGTTCCTGGCAGTGTGGAATTCCATAGCTAAACTGTGATCATAAGAATTTTCCAACAATTTCTGAAGACGAGAACAATTCTCTCTCTGAACACTAACCTCTTTTTTGGTGTCTCGAGAGTTAGCACTCCATCTCTTAAGGTCTTTCTTGATTTTCTTGAGGATGCTAATGATTTGAAACAAAGGCCTATCAGTAGGATTAGAAACCCAATTCTTCTCAATCAAGGGAAAATAATTATCACAGAGAGACCAGTGATTCATATATCTGAACGGTCTATTCTTTACCCGAGGCGATGCATAGAGAGAAACTAGGACAGCATTATGGTCGCTCACTGAGGGTGGCAAAAATTCAGCCGATAAATCAGTAAATAAATTGATCCAATCTAGATTGGCGAATACCCTGTCAAATTTGGAGAAAATGTTTCGACTCGGACCAGACCACCAAGAAAATTCATAACCTTTGACATTGATCTCATTAAGCCCAGTACGATTTGACATGTCATCCAGTTCAAATAAATTACCAAAATTAACAAGATTACCTCCTTTTCTTTCTAAAGGACTCCGAATACAGTTAAAGTCCCCAAGAACAAGCCAAGGTCTAAAAATACTGATAGCATCCTCTTGTAAATTCTTCCATAGACTACTTCTTAATGAAGCAAAGTTATGTGCGTACACAAAAGTGAGATTACATTTGAATTTCGAGGTATTAATCAGTTCTATGGAGATATGTTGATCGCTCATGCTAACAAGATTAAAATCCCAAGAATCTCCATTAATGAAAACCAAGATCCTACACTTAAAATAACAAGAAACATTACTAAAAATTTTCCAATTGCCATCTAACTCTGTTTCCAACTTCAAAATATCCGATAACAACAACTTATTTTCCAAAATACCAAAACAACTGATTTTGTGCTTCTCAATAAGTTTTCTCACTTCTCCCAATCTGTTGGGGTTATGAAACCCTCTTACATTCCAGCAGGCTATAGACATTATTAAACCTTATTATATCGGGTCCTCAATGACCTGTTACTTGAGGATTCCCCTGTGTCTTCTGCAGAGATACCTAGCATCTGAACCCACTTGGGATTCTTGCGAACAAGCTTATCCTTCTGAATGTTCACAAACTCTTTGTCTTGAAGGATAGGAGTAGGAATCTCCTCGTGAATGTCCTGATTTTGGTCTGCATTATCATAAGCATTCTTTCCCTCTGCCTTCTCTAACGAACTTGTATCCTGCTCCAGATCGATCTGTACCTGTAAATCAATACAATCTTCAGTGCCTCTTCTACAATTAACATTATTAGTTATACAATCATCAATAAATATATTATTAGGAAATAAAGATGTGGGAACAGAAGGAGATTCCAATGATGACGAATGGCGTTTAAGAATGATTTTATGGGGAGAAGGTGACTTCTGAGGCGATAGGCTCAAAATACTGGCTCCCAGGGTAGTTGGAGAAACAGGTAGAAGAGACTCTTGATCAGGTGAAACTACCATCCTGGCTAACGGGGATCGATCTTCACTGACTCCTACCTCGGTGTGAGTGGCAGGTTCTGACCCTAGAGCTTCTAAGGTTGCCCCCTCACAACGCTTATCTGAGGATGCATCTCCTTCTACATCCTGACCTGACTGTCTATCTACTGATTGTAATTGGTCAGAACAAGAATTACCTCTAATTTCTGTCTCCACTCCTTCGACCACAATCTGAGTTCTATCCCAAATACCTTCCTTAGGGAGGCACTCATCACTTAAACTTCGATTATCAATAAAATCTACTGAATGAGTAGAATCATTCAAAACCTCCCCAGTAGGGACCACATCCACGGAATTTCTACTGATTTCATGGGAAGAATCATTGAGACTCTTCAACTGATTTTCAATATCAATAGAATTCCCATTGCCGTTCTCCACCCTCACTACATCTTCATTAACTTCTACAACTACCCCAGGATTATCCTTATCAGAAATAGGATCTTGAATCTGTTTTGGAACCCAGGTCTTAGTCATTGGGCATTCATCAGTTACATGACCAAAACACACACACTTACCACAAATGGGAGGGGGATTCTCATATTCCACCTCCTGGGTAAAGCTCCTCCCATTGTCATCCATTCCTTCTATAATTTTGGGCATGCCAAAAATAGCATTTACTTCAACCAGGACTCTGGCATAAGCTAATCTAGATTTGTTTTTCGTGGCCTCATCCATCTTAATAGGAATACCAATGGTGCTAGTAAGAGCACTAATAGCCTTGTTCCCCCAAAGATTAAAACTTAAACCCGGTAGTCTAACCCACATAGGAATAGAGGTAAGTAGATCTCTATCTGTTTTCATGTCTGGAGTTAATCTCTTCATGATAATCAAATTCCGATCCATAAACCAAGGACCAGACTTCAGAATCGTATTACAATCCTCCTCAGATCCAAATCTAACAACAAAAAAACCATTATTTCTTGACTGAACAGAAAAAGGTTTCTTTGTAATCCAAACCCTATTGGAATACCCTTCAAAAGTTCTCAACCATGGTTTGTACCCTACCACGTACAGTAAAATACAAAACTCCCAACCTCCCTCTGCTTCTTTAATAGCGGCAGAAGTAAGGGAACCAATCCTTTTACCTTTCTCTATTTTAGGTTCAATAAACTCAAGATCTAGATTACCTAGGTCCCCAACCGCACCAACTTTCACTGCCTCACTGTAAGAGAATTTTTTGGCGTTATCAGAAACAGTAAATTTGATTTTCGGAATATTGTCAGGCTGCAGGACTTTCTGCTTCGATGATTTCGTAGGTTGCCCGGCAAATCTCGCATGAACATTCTTCCCCCTATTCCGATCTGGAAGAAAACCAGATCTGCTCGATCTTTGCCCTCCCAAATTTAGCCTTTGCTCAGGACCAGTGGGCGCTGGAGCCTTACCCCTCTTCCTTCTCACCTCCTCCCATCCTTCCTCATCCCGCAAACCCATGGCCCCAATATAAGGAGAAAGAAATGAAGACGGAGAAGAAAAAACAGGGAAAAGAAGAAGATTTGGAAAACAAAAGAAGAAAGGAGAAAAGGGAAGAAACCCTAGTCTCCAGATCTAGATCTGGAAGCCATTGTTAATCAACTTTTAATTCTTTTTCAAACACGAGTTTATACATGTAGTATACGAAGTATGAACTATTTAAATTAAGTGATTTATAAAATGACCATGGTGTGAAATAAGCGTTTGGTTGTTAAAGTGACCGGGATCGGATATTGTCATACTCTCTACCAATACCGAAAACCACTTTAAAAACTGTGTATGTGGTGGAGATTCCCGAACGAAGTAAGATGGTTGGCGACGATTCTATATGAGGTATTAACGCAGCCCTGACTCCCGTGAGTCAGCTTGATGTGGCTAAAACAGGAGCCACACCGGGCCAACTGAGGTCGCTCCTCCTATCGGGCACATTTCTTCGATACCATTCTATTACTTTGTGATTTGATTGGGTGCACCTTTGATTTTGGGAGTGTGTCTCGAGGTGGGCAGTAGTAGCTGATATGCGTTACCACCAGTTCGGATCCGCAAAACGGTAGAATCCTACCCTGGGCATTGCCTCTTGTGCCATGTCACATGCCTTATCGCGCCATCTACGAGTTTGGTTTGTACCGTACCTATGGAATGCTCCCTGAGTAAACCACTGGTTTGGTGGAGCTTACAGCATCTTTATAGACTACGGGAATATATAAAATGTGTTAAGGGAGATATGGGTAACGCCTTAATGCTATTTTAATAGTTTACTTTACTATAGACATTTTATATGTAGCTTATTGTACTATGTATGTAGATAGTTTAACGGATCCTTAGAGGATGGGAATCCCAAACATCCTTTAAGTTATTTTGTATTTCAGTTGACAGTTCACTTGAGTTGAATTTACTGGTATAAGAATTTTAATCCTGACTCGAGTGTTTTGTGTTTTGCTTTATGCTCGGATCAGACTGAGTGTCACAGCATTTGAGACTCACCTTTGGAGCTTGGAGATTTGCTTGAAGATCTGTCTTTATCTATTCAGCTTCAGTTATTTCTAGTTATTTCTATTCATTCTTGTCAATTATTTTTGTATTTGAGACTACTCTGTATTTGAGATTTCTGTTGTATTTTGTATTAAATTTTGATGTTCTATAGTAGCTTCATGAACTACTATTTATCTATCCCGCTGCTTATTGTTATATTACTCTGTGTCCGTGATTCTGTGATTGATTTATTTACTGTATATGCTAAGTTTTTCCAAATATAAATTAACAATCTGTTGTTTTGAGCAATTCAAGTCTGACATAAGTGGATGATTGACGATTTGAATGGTTCAAAATATCAGGTCAGATAACATCAAGTCATAAAATGCAGCGAGAAATATAATATCACAACATACATAACTCAAAGTAGGTCTACAAAATGAAGTATCCGACCTACTACAAAATATATACACAATAGACTTTCAAATTACAATATAGTATATAATTGTCTCCTCATAAGCTTAACATCCAAGAAAGACTAATGTTACCGTACCTATATGGCCTCGGAATGACCGAGTATTATATAAATAATAAATGGGTCAAGCTATGTCTAGATTTAAATATAATGTTAGCATAATGTTACTCATAACTATAAAAGAGAGATATACGCTGAATAGGTTTCATAACATACAAAATGAATGTCTAAAATACTGAATACAATCCCCAATCCTCGTCAAACAACATATACGATATCATGATATATAAATCATTTCTCTATTTAATGTAACTACAATCACCAGTCTACTCAATGTGATTCACTTGTAATCACAATTATTAAAAGCCATATTGATTATCACCTAGTTATCGTGAGTTAATCTTAGTTTAATTTATATAACTTGTTGAGTGTTAAATATACTCTTCCTTGTTATGAATTGATTATAGTTTGGCTGTTTAATTCATTGAGTGTAGAATGCACCCTTCGAACATCTACTCATTATGAATTAATCATTATTTATTTTATTTAACTCATTGAATGTAGAACACACTCTTCTAGTCGCTGATCGAGCCAACCCACGACCTCCGCATCCTTGAGTTCCTCAACCAGAATTGTGGGTGCCTCGCATGACCTATTTGCTATATTATTATCTACTGCATGGGCGTATTCGCCTCCATTAAATATACTGTGTGCCTGTCATCATTAGTGCACCCATGCAGTAGGTCGCTAGACCTATGACAAATGAGCCAAAATATTACTCGATCCAAGCTAGGATGGAACTAGCCTGTTTGGTATCTCTTCTCATTTGATTAGTTTATTTTATTATACATGTTCTTGTTACCACAGTAAACCCATCAGACTGTCACTTCCTTAATATCATTAAGGGATTTTAATTATGGTTCACATTTATGTAACAACATTTAGTAAATTTAACATCACCACCATATATGTGCTTTTATTCGTTACCTTATAAGTAGGTAATCCATTAAACATCGTTAAAATTATGTTGTAACACACAAATCACAATGTAACATCATAAAAGGTATAAGGAACATAACAAGGTGCAATTTGATTCATTATTCAATACACTCAATGTCATACCATATCGTATACAATAAGTCAAAAGAATAACCAAAGAAATATTACCAACATCCCATACCGCTTGTATTATAAATTCGTTTATTCAAAATTCCCATCATATAGAAGTTCACACATCTTATATAGTCCAACCATTCATGGACCTAGAAGGTGTTTTATTAAATAATTCCCATTTCCAAAATATTCAATGTAATTTCAAATGTAACACTAAATTTATAGAGGTTTAATTTGAAATTACCGAACTTCGTTATTTAAACCCCTTGTCAATTTTCCAATAACTCAAACTTTCGATTCTTTCTCTTTGGATTTCAAATCACCCAACTCCTTTGAAATAATATCACATTAACGAAAATTCCTCTTAAATACTGTAAAATACCAATAATGGAGTTCGGAAATTTCAAGAATTCCTTTTAGCATCGAATATAAGTTATATTATTTTCAATCCAAAATATCTTTAAAGATCAAATATTAACCTTCGGAAATCAATATTTAAAATCATTATTACTTTTAAATCCATTTAACCACCTTCAAAAACTAATCATTGAACTGTAATTCTCTTTTGTATAAAATATTCTAGATATTTATATTATAACATTGTCTTATAAAATTCTCTTTTATAAACATATTCAAACCTTCCCATTTTGAAGATATTAAGGTAAAACACTTTCGTAATATTTTCAAATGCATTTAAATAAAAGTCCTATTTATTTAAAATAATCAAATAAAAAATAAATTACTTCTAAAATTATACTTAACATAATATAATAATAAGGTTTCATAACAACTATTTTTTACATGATAATTAAATATCTTCGAATTTATTATTACTTCTCAAAATATCATTTCTTTCCTTAAAATTTCACACTTAATTCAAATGCCATAACATGAACACCTTATTTTGGAATATACTTATAAATGCTTTTCATAACAACATTTTCAAATATTTTAAAACCAAAAATTCTTTTATACGATCAATTACCATCATTTCAATTTCTAAAGCCAATTCTTTTAAAAAAATAATTAAAAATATTCACTTTAACACATGTACATAAAATATCTTTATATAATCAAATTTCAAAATCATCCATTTCTAATATGAATTCAACCAAATTTTCCTATTTTATACATATTTCCAAAATCATTTACATGAAAATTCCCATTCCTAACCAACTTCAAACGCATTGTCCCACTATTATCCAAGCAAAACAAGGAAATGCATATATCACACAAACAATATAAACCAAATCTACTATTAAACTATACTAAAAAACCCAGTAGTCATATCTATATCAAAGGAAATATCATATGTTGCATACATTATTTTTAACATCATATTTTCAATTAGCTTCAAACAATTCCCAATCAGAATTCAACAATTAGCAATCCAGCAATGACATTCGAATCAAAATAAAATCTAACATAGATGTGAGTAAAAAATAACTCACTAAGTAATTGATGAAAGACCAATTACTCGGCAACTACAACCCTCCCCACCGTCTTCTCCCTATCATGAATGCACGTTCAAATTCCAACAACCATCAGCTCCTCGATCTGCACATCAACCAAGCATGCCTCCATCCCTCCAACATGACCTGCCAATGCTCCTCTTAATGCTGGTTTTTTCTTTTGCTTTGCGATTTCATTTTTTTGGTGAGTCATGATCTAGAAAGGGAAGGCATGAAGATGGGGAGGAAAATATGGTGCGGATTTTGCTTTGTACGAAACTATAGGAAAGAAAAATAAATAGTTAGGTTTGTACAACATGGGCTTGGGCTATTAATTTAATATTATATTTATATTCGTTAATTTCCTTTACATTTATAATCAAGGTTTAATCTTTATCATTTGATTATATACACACACATTAAATTTGAATTGGTTACTATTTATTTTACAAAGTATATTTTAATAATTTTATACCAAATGTGTAAATTCAGCAACAGTTCTTTTTCATTGATTTATTTATTTTATTATCATCGAGCAATACTTCTTTCAGTTATTTTAATCATATATAAAAATTAACTACAATATTAAAACATTCTTTATTCATCATAAATATTTTTATTCGAATTCAATATATTTGCACAAAATAATTTATTATTTAATTTAATTTATTAAAATAAAATTTAATTCGATAAAGATATATTTTCAAAGATAAAAAGTATTCAAAATTGAATTCGAATATTAAATTTTATTTATTTCGACTGCGTAGAAAGTCAGGTTATTACATTTAAGAGTAGTACACAAGGTTAATATTATTTCATATAAATAATAGTTTACAAAATCGAATAAGATAAGGGTTTATAAAAAACCCCACATATCCTAGGCCAAAGAGTTAGCAGGTTGTCCAAGTTGAAGATTGCACGTGATAATCGTATGTAAGGAATTTTATATGAATAGCCCCAACATGAGTTTGGGAACGACTGTCATTGAATGATCAATTTTTTTTGAACATAAGTTCTGTAAATTAAGAACCAAATCAGTTTTATATATATGGAAATTCATAGAATGTTTATGAATACCTATTCCGTTGCACTGAGAAATAATTTGTAAGCACCCACCCTCTATACCCATACTATCCAAGAGTATTATAGAGCAACACCGCCTAATAATACGAAGAATGAGGTGATATGGGGTACACGCATGAATATTTCCTTGGACTAACAGTGGTACATTTTAAAACATCGAATAGATACACCTATATAAACACATTATCGACATAAAACAATGAACATAGGTGCCTCCAGGGTAAAATAATACACAATATACAGAAATATCAGAGAACACAAAGCCAAAATCGCAACCACAATATATAATATAAAATATGCAAGTATGTCTAATAAACATCATACGAATATACATACAAGAGTCTATACAATACAAGATGGTAATATGCAATACTGAATATCTAGTCTCCTCTATGCCTAGAAAACACAAGCTGTTCATATAGTCCCTGAACCTAAAATGTCTCATACTGACCTGGGTATTATATGAATAACACATGGGACAGACTATGTCTAAATCATGGGTTAATATTTATATAATACCATATATGTTGAATATAATTATATGATAACATCATCAGGATAATTCATGACAACATCCATAACATTATATATATAGTATGTATAATTATAATATCAATATCAATCATTAAAATTACACATAATGTTGAATATCACAAAACCAGTTATAAAGATATCATCATCCATATAGAAACATATAAAACCAGAAATCATAGAATCAATATCGAATGGGTGAATTATTCATATCTAGAATTCATCATTGAAAAAAGAAATCATCAAACACAAGATATCCCCATGTATAGTTAGGCTAGCATATATCATTGCTCGAATTTAATCTCTCAACCCAATAATAAATATCTGCATCAATATAAAATATAGAAATATAGGTCGCCTATCAAATAACCATATATAATAAGAGATATGAGAATCCACTATACACTGGACATAAACACATCACGAGTATAATCTCATCTCCTTATAGAAATAAATGGTGACGGGAAAAGGGTTACACCACCCTAATCTCATAATGTTTGGGTTACGCGTCCCGGTCAAACCACAACATAACTATCTACCATCTTCGATGACACCTTAATTATTCACCTGGATTCACTCTAATACTTAGGTGAGGTTTATAGATAATATGTACTTATCTACCATTCTGTGTTGAACCAGAAGGGAGACTGACAGCTACACCGCCTGCCCCAGAAGCTTAGGGGTACACCACCCAGATCCACTCCTATAGTCTTCGGTTACCTACCTAGTATCATGACTATATCCACCTAATGTGCTCGTCGACGCGATGACTCTTAGTCACGACCTGGATCCTATCCCTAAGGTATAGACTGCTGGCCTAGGTGATCAAAATGGGCTGAGACTACACCACCCTAAGGAATACACTATCCTTCACTTAAATCCCACGATGCGCATCTAATAATGAAAGTGTCACAATTTGGGGTGCGACCCCATGATCAGGCCCCCAAGGTGGGCACTAGCCATTTGGTTCTAACTAAGTCCAAATCATATCCTAGGAGCACTTCATGATAGACAACATACATATAGGTACACCCCCATAATTCATTCATCCATAATGCTCTACCTCGAGCATATATACTTGTTACACCCCGAGAATATAATCTTGCTCTACCCCTAGCATCATCTCACGTAAGTATAACCCAAGTTCCTATCACTTAAGTGACATCTACTTACAATGAATAACCGAATAAGTATCACAATGGCGTCATATACCATCATTTAATCTCCAATCATTTATTCAATGCTCATAAACTACACTCAATCTCCATGATATTCTTCGTAACAAGTCTAATGAATAACTGGAGAAATATTATCGAAAGTCATCTATCAGATGGTATTATAACTTTATTTATTAAGATTCCTCGCCACACCTAAAGAAATATCACAAATCATATAGAATGATATCATCATCGTATCATACCAAATCACTAAACAAATCAACATCAATGGTAAATCATTCATATGATCCAATTCAATAACAAGAAAGGAGTGATCAAAAATGTAATATAAAATATATTATACAATATATATATATATATATATATAAACAAACAAATTAATATATAATAACAAATCATTCACAACATATAATCTTAATATAACAAAGATAAGTACTTAGAAATTGGTTATATATATATTCCAGGATTAATCAGATTAATTAATTAAAACCAAATATAAATTTTCTTTCCAATTAATTATTAATTTCTCAACTTTTATAAATTAGAATAATAATTTAATATTCACCAATAACCTTTGAAAACTCGTTTCTTCCTTTTAGAACCCTACAAATAGCCTATAAAACTAAATATTTCGCATAACAATTATCTTATAATTTTCTATAAGTAAATATTATTTTTAAATTATAAGATCCAAATCAATTTAATATATTCCTAATCCATAAAATATATTTTTTAAAACTTTAATTATATTCAAAATTTCATAAAATATACTTTGAAAATTTCTAAATTATAATCAGTAGGATTTCTATGGATATATTAAAAATCAAAAACTAAATTTATATTAAATAATTAGTATCTAAATTACATAATTAATAATGAATATTACATAAAATTTACTCTAATCAAAATTGTATATATAACATTTTTTCATTTATAAACATTTTTATTTAAATAAATTATTTAAATATATTTAATTAATTAAATTTATAACAAACACACAAACAAATCCAGAAGAAAAATGACATGATCAGTCGCTGCTACTGGTCAACTGTAAGTGGTCGACCGGTAACCGTAGGCGGTCCACTAGTCGGTCATGAATCTATGCAAATGATCACCGATTCAGGTGATCTCCTCCTCCACCTTTGATCATTTCTCCTCTAATTCGATGACGAACAACATATACAAGCGAACAACAACCCAAACACATCATATACAAAGAATAAAATGATATAGACATAGTTTTGTGAGTGTGTATGCTTACTTAATGCATCTTCTTCCTCTTCCTGCCTCAACGCATGCACCAAGATCCTAACACACCAACCCAACTCTTGATCCTTCCAGCTATAAGTGCATATAAGCGTTAAGGTCCATATATCCAAATTTAGGGATTTAAAACAATTTATTTGATTTGATTTTTATTTTCAAAGGGAAGGGGGCTTATATGATTTTCTCTAGGAAGGCGAGATATGAGTTAAAGAGTATACGTGAACTTTTTTTTACTGAAGGAAGATAAGTCCCGAAATAGAAATGTCTAAAGATTAAAAACATCAAAATTTAGGCAAGGTGATGGCCTTTTGGGCTTTGGGCTTGGCTTACATAAAAGAGAGAGAGTGTGTGTAATTTCATTTCATTTTATAAAAAAATCATTCAAAAATCCAGATAACAATAATATCTTTGCTACTTAGTTATTTACCCAACGTACAATTTTTTTAGAATTTGTTTCTATATTCTAGTTTATTTAAATTTAAATATTCAATATTCTCATTTTAAGCCCAATATTAAATAATTTACAAATTAATTTATTTCACAATTCTTAAACAAATATTTATTCCCATAACTATTTAATTTCATCACTAACTACCTTATTATAAAATTTCGATATTCTAAAACAAATTCAAATTATACATTTATTTATTCAAAAATTCACTTTTAATTAATTAAATAATTATTATTAATTACCTCTAAATATCAGGTTGTTACCACTATTCTGGATCTCGTTCATCTCGCCCGAAAATCTCGCTTGAGATCTCATTTTTGAACTTGGGTGAGATGAGATTTAGCGAAACAAGACATTAAATTTTGTTTATACATTATTTGACTTTTATCTCATCAAAGGTAGTTAAATTTGAGGTGAGATCTCAATAGAAGTTCTCATACGAAGTTATGTTTTTTCATTTACATATTCTTTACTTCTGATGTGAATCCATAAGAAATTACACTCTAACGACTTTTTACCTGTCCTATAATTCTTCTTTTTACTGTTTAACGAGTGAGCAAACAAAACTAATTATTTATTTTTTTACTTTTAATATGCAGATAAGTAGGGACTCATTCAGTTAATACCAAATCAATCGCGTTATCACACTGATCTAAAATGTAAAAGTAACATTATCATTTTATATAAATTATGTATGTTAATTTTTTTTATATATAGACAAAATTATTACACTAATCTTAAAAATATCAAATTTAGACTTATGTCACTCTGATATAGTCCCGAGATGGATTTTAAAATCCGAGATATACACCCGAATACACTCATCTCACCTGATATCTCGTCCACTATGAGATAATGTGTGTTAAATTTCCGAGACAAAACGTGGCCGAAATCCAAGATTTAAAACCTTAATTGTTATAGACTTTCCCTTTAACAAAATTACATCCTCGCAATTTCTAGAAAAGGAATCTATAACAAAGCTAATGGCTCCATACTTATAAAATACTTTATTTCAATAAATTCAATATTAAATATTATTATTTTTCCAAAATTATCTTTTTGTACAGAATTAAAACTCTATTTAAAAAATTCAACTTTCATCAAATAATCTTCAAAACCAAAACCTTGTCAATAAATTCTTTCACAAAAATTTTAATTCATGATTTAATATGAATACTTTTCAATATATTTCTTAATTTCAATACATCTTAAAACAAAAAATCTTTACAATTACCATTTCGTTCCAAACTCTCATAATTATATTATTATATATAATATTAATACTTTAATCAAATTATAAAATTCAATATTTCCAAAAGAAGGATGATATTTCTTACTAAAATAATCCTTTACAAATTTTGCAATCTTTTGAAATATTTTAACTACAAAATTTATTTCACATTATTATATTCATAATTTATTATCCATAAAAATAAATCTAATTCATAATAGTTAATTATTTTTTTTTAAAATAATCAAATCAAAACATTTCAAATCACAAATATTTTCACTACATATACACATGTTACAAAGACTCATATATAAATGGGTGGGCAATAATCACATTCTCACATATTAAACCATTTCAAATTTTAATATACATAGACACACACGCACGCAAATCGATGATGCCTCACCATGAATTTTTAGTGGTTCGCTTCACTAGCTGGCTGCAGTGTTGACCGTGTGACCAACATTGCCTCACCATGACTTCAGCTTTCAACTAATGCTCAATGGTTGCAATCATCATATAAAATATATAGTAAAATTTAACTTTATTATCTCCCAAAACACTAAATATATTCATCTTCAAAATATCATTCCAAACATTAGTTTTTAATATAGCTCAAAATATATTACCACTCTTTAAATATTTTCAATTTTCAAGCTTTACAAAACGTTTCAAAATTTTATGTCCATATTGATTGAGTTAGGGTTATGCCCTAGAAGAAATTATGTAATTTGTTGCATATATCTAACTCGATAACCAATCTTGTTCAAAATAATAAGTGTTTCCTTTCTATTATATACTTGATATAGTGTGTTATATTATTTAATTTAATTAATAGTAAATTTAATACAAAATCCATAAATTGTATATCTTGTGAGAGTGGTTACAAAGTGTTGTAACCGTGAGTAATTTATCATAATAAAATAAATATGCCATTTTAAATGTTCCTAATCAAGATGCATCAAGATTAGTTATCAATGTATCCATTGAGACTAGTGTATGTACCACTCTCCAAATACTAGGCAGTGTATTACTCATGACTGCTAGGGGAACGAAGAGGTCTTATTGATAGTTTTTGGATAACTATGGAATTACTCACTCGATAATTTTCTATTGATTAATATAACTAAGTTCAAACATAATATATCGATGTGACTAATTTACACAGTTCTCTCGACTTAAGAATACCATCGATCTTCAATATGAAAGCTTCACTTTGCTTATAGTCAATTCATGCACGATGTCCATTGAGTGATTATAGTTGGGTCGAGCAGAAGTATCGAAAGCGAAGCACTATTCAAGAGAGGATTCATCTCATCAGTTATATGGGGTTAGTATCATAGTCAGCTCATGTCAACTCAAAGTCAAAGTCTCTGTCTAGAGCATTTCGGTTAATAATAATTATTATTATTAAACTAAGGACTTTGTGTTTGGACTATAGAGTTGAATATGAACAATGTTGGACTTTTGACCATTACAAAATTTCATAAGTCCAAAGTGATATAGCTTTGATGAGAGAATTGATGTAAATAAATGTCACGACTGGGTAACGCTTGATAAACTAAAATTGGATTTCACCAAAACTAAATAAGCGATAAATTTGGTCAAAATGTCACACCATCTACTAAGTGATGTATGAATGTTAACATTCGAATAGTTCGATGTTAATCGCTGATCAAATTTACATCCAACGAGTCACACAACCGATATGATGAATTCTCTTTAGAACAAATGATTTAATTAATTTATAATTATTATAAATTACTTAAATTAACTAATATTTATGAAATATTGATTATAAAATTTTGAATACAAGTTGAGGAATAAATATTATTGTATATATTTATAATAGTTATAAATATATCGATCGATATGCGATATCGACAAGCAATTAAATCAGATTTAGTTAGTAATATTTATTTGGACCTAAATGGGCTATTAGCCAATGATGAACGGTGATACATTTGGAAGCAATAAACATGTAGGTGGTGGCTAAAAATGGGCTAGGAGTATTTGAAATGGATGACTCAGATTTAGGGAGAAAGGGTAAGAGATACGATCCACCTTTCTCTCTATTCCTTCCACTGTAAAAGGACTCCTAATCCTAATGCATATGGATTTTTTGGCTACTATTTCATCTCTTTTCTAGCCAAATTCACCTACACAAAAGTCCCAGTAAAATTCATCTCAAATCAATTTCAAAGAAACAACTATAAGATAGTCAACGGTCTACAATTCAAAGATTAGTAGTTTGCGGAATTGAGAAGAGTTCTAAGGAGGAATATTCATCATAGCAAGGTATACTTCAATGAATAGGTTTTAGTATGGTTTTATTATTTCATCTGACTTATAATTTATGACTTATAATTTACACATGCACACACATATAAATGTGTATGTGTATATACATATGGTTCATATATATATTTATACCTATATAAATAAATAAAACAAAATTAAATAAATCTCATACTATAATTTGTACAGTTAGAATACACATGGACATAGTAATAAATCTTGCCATGAATAAATTATTAATTAATGACATTTAATGTATCAATCAATTCAAATTAAAGAGAGAAAATGAAAGATTTCTCTCTCCATTTAATGTAATTAATACTCTTAATTAATTCTTGTTCTAGGGAAAGAAATGAAAGGTATTTTTCCCTATACATTAACTAAATGTTAGGTGTATTTGATACACTATACTTTTGAAATTAAAATTTTCCCTTTAACTAATTTAAATAAAATAAAAGATTTTGTTTAAAATAAATTTAGAAATGTTCTAAATAAATTAGGCTTCATAGGCCCAACTAAGATCCAGTAGGGTGAAATGTTTTGAAATTCACTCATTTATTCCGCTATGGGCTAGCCCAGTTCCTTTAGTTGGCAAGCTAAAATGTTTTGATGTTAATACTGTGGCAAGGAAGAGGCTAATTTACACTAGGCTCTGATTGAAATAATGCCGGATAAGCTGCTTCCTTCTAGGTTGAAGGTGTGTATTGCAGAGGGGCAGGATGTGTTTGTAGATGTTAATTATAGTTGGAAACCTGATATTTGCATAGTTTTCCACTATTTTGTCCACATTGCGGAAAATTGTAAGCATAATTCTATTGATTCTCGATTTCCTATATCAGTTGAGATCCCACTTCCTCGTCCTCCGGTTAGAAAATGGGTTCTAAGCCAACTGTCCCTATTGTTGATGTTGTTGATTCTATGCCATCAAATCCGATTCAATCGTCTACTCCTTCTACTACTTTGTCATCATCTATGCCAATTAATGCAGCTATTGATGTTGTGGTTTCTTATATTGTTCCGCTTTCTACTAGTAACGTTATTGATTAGAATTCCTTCGAGCAAGCATGGGTGCACGAGAAATATAACTGAGATATTCTCCGTTGTGTGCTAGTTTCCATATGTTTTTGGGAGGTGGTGGTGAGGATCGTTGTTTATATTATCATATTTCTAGGGAAGGTCTTGCTCTTTCTATGCTAGGTGAAGAAGGTGACAAAAATAGGATACTCTTAAAGGATTCCTCTTTGGACAAGACGTATTTATACTCCAGTGACTCGGTCAATTTTTTTTGCTGACTTGGCCACTATATTTTCAAGGTTAATAAACGTTATTGGGCAGAATTTTGAGGATGATGGTAGTGGTTCCTTCGAAGGGGGATTAGTCGTATTGGTCTTATTTTTTAGTACTTTGGTTCTTATGCCTAGCTCATGTACTTTATTTTTTTAGCTGTTCTAGCGCATGTGCCGAACACCTATTTCATAATGTTTTTTAATAAAAGTGGACGTCCCACTTTAAAGCAGTTAGCCTTGCTATAAAAATAAGTACATACGTAATTATACGTATGCCATGATTTTAGATGTGTCCGATACTTAAATCACAAGGGTACTCATAAGAAATACATTATTCCATAAGTCGATATCACTCAATATAATATATTGAAGATTATGAATCTTCAATATAAAGTTATCCTCTATCATTTGTATATTAATAGATTACTTGCATACTCTTTAATTGTTGAGCTTTCCTCAAGCTAGGGATGTTATGTGTAATACTATTAATATATTGAATAAATGAGGTAAGATAACTGCACATATTTGTTAAGCTTTCCTCAGGACATATGCAATATACTTAAGCTGTTGCGAAATGATAGGTCCAAGTGATTAATCCCACTTTACTTGCTGAGCTTTCCTCAAGGTAAAGGCAAGATTAGGACAAGGAACTACGGGTTAGGAGTTGTATGTGATATGACTGATAAGGAGTTATCCATCATATGTGAGCCTATGATTTGTTGAGCTTTCCTCAATGTCAGAATCCTGAGGCATACTAGTCCTAACACCCATTAGTGAAGTCGAAATACTTCTATGTTTCGCTTAGGGTTCGGTGAAACATAAAAGGCTAGTGGGAGCCTTATTGGATAACTAAAATGATAACATTTAACCTTTCTAATATTGAAAGAACATATGTTATATAATGTTATAATAATCTACATTGATAAATGTTTGCACCAAAAGTTGGCACAAACACCTAATAGAAGTTTTAAAGAGAAATAAATGAAGAATGTTAAATGAAAACGGAGGAAAATGGTAATGAAATAGCAATAAATCAAAGTAATAATACGAACACAACAATTTATAGTGGTTCGGCGTTGTTTGCCTACGTCCACTTTGAATAGACTGCTTTATTAATCACTTTGTAAACTGAGTACAATAGGGATAGGATAAAAATTCCGAGTTACAATAGAGTACAAAGTACCTAGCAGCATAAAGTCCGAAAATGAACAACCAAGCTTGTATTTATAGATGAAGATGGCAAAATATCTCCCTGAAAATTCAATAGAAGGACCTCCAAAATCATATGGACCCATCAGAGGGATCGCATGACCCAAATCCCAAGATATAGGGATCGGCGCCGATCCCTTTTTTTAAGGAATTTGGAGGTGCGATCACTATGGTAGCTTTCCCATGTTGTAGTGTGCTTAGGCTCAAAGTTTCATGCCAATTGGATTAGTAGAACTTGAATCATTGCTCGATTTTTGCTTCAATGTGAGTTGTCTTCTGATTTCAGCCGATCCCTATTGAGGGAAGAGGGTCGATCCCTCTTATTTCATCTTTTTAAGGTGCAATCCATAGGATAGGCTCCCTAGGGTCCCTACATCTTGCTTACAAAGTTTCATATGCATTGGACTTATGGATCTTAAGATATTGATTATTTTGTATTGAATTGCACTTACTTCTTGAAACATGCAGATCCTTATGTTGGAGAATGGTTATAGTCGATCCCTCCTCTATGTTGAACTATATCCCATACTTCAGACCTTCTACACTGCATATCTCCCAATTATGTTCGATCATGGCTTCATATTACCATCTGTACTTGACTTCTGGACCCCACGATCATCGCTTTGGACTTACTGGCCTTAATGACAGTCGAGCCTAACTTGTTCAATCAGTTCAAATATAGTTAGGTCAAAATTCCAAATAACACTTGCCCCCCAAAGTACGTCTTGTGCTAAACATGGCATGCTTTGAATCGAAGCAAGTTAGAGTCGTCGGAAAGAAATCCATCCAATTTTCTGAATGGTCACTATCCTTCAGTTGAATTATTTTCCCAAAGTGTCGTATCTCCTTTTGATCGTCATGACACTTGGTCGATTTCCAATAGTATAAATTATGGATTATATTCCATTAGTTGATATATATATCCGATTCTATGAGACTAGTAAGCTTTTGTTATCTGATCCAGTCTCGACCTTGAAAGCTTCAAGTTTGAATCCAATTTCTATCGATTTTAAAAATTGAACTTTTAGACAATGCACGTGCACGTTCAGGTACACATTCTTATCGCTGGCTCCCGGATGCGTTTGTACGCTCACAGGCCGTCGCTATTTTCATCGAGTTAGACGCAATTTCATTGCATTTTGTATATATGTATCTAACATAATCTTCTTGTCCATGTTTGTATGCACATAAGCTCATGGTCGATCCCTTCGTCTTTTTTTATGTATGCAGGGATCGACATTCTATTAGCCGATCCCTCCTCCTTTTTTTATTTATGTAAGGATCGGCATTCTTTTAGCCAATTCCTCCATCCTTTCTCTTGAGTTCGTAAAGAAACTAAGGTAGGCCGAGCCCTCATCTCCCATATATAAGCTAACATTTTTCTTTCCAACCTTCACTTATCTTATTTCCCTTCCATTTTCCTTATCCCTTTCAATACCAAACCCTCCTTATTTCACCATTAAATTCGAACCTTTCCCCTCTCTTCTTTCCCAATCTCGAAACAAAATCTATTGCAATCTAACATACTTCTACGAATCTGATTCTGCTTCCCTTCAATCTCAATCATCTCCAAGTCATTCATCATCACCACTAACATATATAGGTAGGTTTTTAGCTTGTATGAAACTTTTATTTGTGATGAGATTATGGGTTCTGTTTGCGATTATCGTGGGTTAGGTTTGGTGGAAATGAGATTGATGACGGCAATGCAGGGTCTGACGAGGTAATGGAGGAGAAAGAAAAGAACGAAGCACGAAGGAGCGGAGGGATCGGTCATGTGTTGGTGAAGGAAAGGGGTCGGAGTGGATGCTTGATGGAAGTGTGAAAACATTGAAGAGAGGGATCGGTATTGAAGTTCGAAGATGGATCGATTATGTTTAGTTAGGCATAGAAGTTAGTTGCATTGCTAAGTAGAGGGATCAACTGTTTACTATAGGAGGAGTGTAAATGCAGATAAGTGAAGGGATCGGTGGTTTTTTTTGTGTGGATGGAGGGATCGGTTGTTATCAGGGAAAGGGATCAACAAAAATAGTTTAGATAAAGGGATCATTTATACTACTTTGTTATAGGGGACGGCTGTAGGCCTTGTAATAGGGATAAGTTATTTTACATAAATAGGGATCAGCTATTTGTACTTGGCCGATTCTAAGCTTTGAATTGAACTTGAACACCAATCCATATTCACTCGCATAAAGAATTAGAACCAATCCCATCCCAATGAACGTGAGCATATGACAATAATGAACAATAGGACTTGCGTATCCAATATTGAACTCGTAATCGAACGACCAAACTTCTGGGACTTAGAACATGACTAAACTTAACATATAGACTTTACTAATGGACTTCACACTTTGACATGCCATGGCCGATCCTAAAGCTTGCACAATCGATCAATCTAAATGCAAGTTGAGACGGTCAGCAATGGCGGTCACTCTGGTCGGAATCCAAAGTTTCATTATTTACTTTTGCTTTTAATTTTGAACTGTTTATCTTTGCACTACACAACACTACACCACACTAGTTTACACTTAGCATGGGGGGACAGATAATTTTTTCTAATCTCGATTATCTACTAAGTTTAGTTAATATAGGCTCCAGACGTTCAAAACGTCTAGCTGCAATGTCTTAAGGACAATCTTCATAACACAACAATCCCGAAGCTGAGTCAAGTTCTGCAACTGTTTCCGGCAGACTCTCCCCTGATCATCAAATTGAGAAAATGGAGGTTTCCAACGCATCGACTGACCTTTTCTTTGATGTTCCCGTCCTTCCGGTGGAAGATATAAGTCCTTCCCCCAATGTTGTAGAAGGCGCTATATTTCTAGCTAATCTGACGGATTCCCAAGCCTCCAAAATGTTAGTCCATGAGTTGATGGTTTTGATGACAACAACCTTAGAATAAGATTATAAAATATAAATACTAACATTATAGTCCAGATTGAAGACTCATGAGTATCAAGAATATCAAGATTATCAAGAGTTCAAGATTTCAAGATAAGTATTGAGTCTAGAATTATGTTAAAACTTCACAATAGCACTGAAATCTTCATTCCGTATTTTCATTTGGGATGGAACCCATTTGTGACGACCCGGCTTTCTATGCCCAGAAAGACGCATCGTCATGAAGAAAGAAAGGGATAGAAAGAGAAAAGAAGAGAAGAAAGAAAGAAACAACAACAACGATCTCACAGCGGAACGAATAAATTATATTAATAACATATACTATTACATAGTATACAACACTTTACAGAGTTACACAGCATATACATCACTTACTAGACAGTTATAACATCTGTCTAGACATTACAACTCAATACACTACAGAGATACAGACACAGCGGAACTACTATATATATCTACAACGCTGAAGCCTCCTGCTCCATTGCTCCTCCACAATTCGTCAAAGCTAAACCTGAATCCCTTGGCTACTCGTAAAAATTTGAGTACCCAAGAGTTTATAAAACAGAAATAAACAACTTGGGTCAGACATGGGTCTGGTGTGAGTAACAGGTTAAACTTGCTTAACTTCAAAACCTTTAGAAAGAAAAGGTGTCACGTAAGACTCCTCACAAATAAACATGGGTAAGTTTTTACCTTACGCTAACCAAAACATTTGATAGGAAATCCAGTTATATTATAATAGGGTCTAGGGTTTTCAAATAAATATGAAATAGCTGAAATTGTTACATTATTAAATTCCAGCATACTAGCCACAAAGTGGGTTATACAATCAAAACCGTAAGGGCACGTAGGAAGAATGGGTTTCCATACAATGGCAGGGCTACTGGGGTACCGCCCGTCACAGTACGTGGCCTAGATCACCGTACCGAGGAGTACGCCCGCTCCCCTGCAACACAAACCGGAACCATCCCTTACTGGATAATTCCGAACAAGATAACCCCGTAGTTGGCGCGACCAACCACACACTAAGCCGAATATAAAAGAAAAGGGACCTCTAGACAGGGATCTATCTTGCTCTCAGTGGGTGCTACCCACGAAGCCTTGCTGCACCTCCCCTGTTTTAGCCATTCCCGGTTGATGAGGCTTGAGGTTACGATTACCTTTAATCAGAACATATCACTTAGAATGCTCATCGTCCGCCTGACGATGTGCTGAAAGCATTCAATCCATACAAGTTCGTTCCGGGTTCGAACGAAACCGAAGGCATTATCTCGTTACACTCGTTTTGGAATCACCCTCAGAGTTAACGACAATAACCCTTGCACTCTGAATCTTCATCTTCACTTGAGATTCACGACCTATCGTTAATTTGGATCGATGTGGTATTCGGGTCTCCAGACCTGGAATACCGGTATACGGAAACCAGATCCCGGTCTCATCGAAATCCAAAACGTATCTTTTAAGGCCAAGTTGTTTAAAGGTTTAAACAATTTAACTTATCTATATTCATACAGATAGATAATTCACAATTCACAATTGATAATCACATTATCAATTAAACAGATGATTCATAACCAAATAGGTAATCCATATCAACATCACAATAGTTAATCTATATTATCATCATAATGCAACCAAGCATTCATACTACACAACATTTCTTATCTCATTTCTGAGATTACATCCATTCAAGACAATCAATGTCATCCATTCTTATATAAGCAATGATTTACTTAATCACAACATAATTAATTTAAAATGAATTAAATTAACTATCTCTATCTTTAATTAATTTAAAGTGAATTAAATTAATTACTTCATCTCTTAATTAATTTAAAATAAATTAAATTAATTACTTCATCATAAATCTTACTTATATATTCATTAATTAATTACAAATAAATTAATTAATCATTCTCTAATTATCCACTTTATTAATCACCTTGATTAATTATACTTTAATTACATTTAAGTAATTATCCTTAATTAATTTCACAAATTAATTATTCTTAACCAATACAGTAATTAACCTTTAATTACTTCATAAATTAATTAATTATAATCAATTACTTTAATCCTTAATTAATTACAATTAATCACTTATCATTTGATTACATCATTAATTAATTATAAACTAATGATCTCTAATTACATCTTTAATTATTTATTAATTAAATAATTACTCTTAATTAAACCACAATTATTAATCATCTTTGATTAATCTAATCCAGTAATTAACTTCCCTTAATCACTTCCATTAATTAATTACTTTTTAATTAATTACCTTAACCAATAATTAATTATCTTATTAATTATTCTTAATCCTTTAATTCATTTTATTAATTAAATTATTAAATTAATAACACTAGGTAACTAACTAGGTAATTAACTCTTAATTACTTTCATTAAATTACTTTCATAAAATAATTATCTTCTAATTTCTTTATTAAATAATTTCCCTTACTTAATTACATTCAGTAATTATTCCTTAATTACTCCATCAAGTATTTATACTTAATTAATTTATAAGTGATTATCTTAATTAATCCCTAATTAATTACTTAGTTAATTATTTAACTAATTATTAAATTAAATAATTTCTTAACTTTTTATACCTAAAGATCTTAATTAAGAAAAATCATTATCTTAATTAAATTATTATCTATTCTTAAATCATTTTCAATAAATGAATTATCCTTATTAATTTCACATATTAATTTCCTTTAATAAATCAAATCTTAATTTCTTAAGATAAACTCTTTATTTTAATTAAACAATTACAACATTAATTTTAACCTTTAAAATCTTTGAAACCTTTCAAAGTTATTTAAATAAACTTTTAATACAAAGATCATTTTGAAAATCCACTTTTCTAATCTTTAAAACTTATTTATTTAAATTATTTAAAACTTATTAAAACAATTCTAGAAAACAATCTAGTTTAATAGTTAAATCTTGTTTTACCTTTATTTTAAAACTCAGAAAACATTACAAAACAAAATTTCTATTGTTTTAAAACTTAAAACATTTCCTTTTAAAAATCTTATGTCTGCTCCTTCCCAAACCCGAGTAAAACTCGTAAAATCCCCGAAGCAACTCTCGAGACCAACCCACGTTTACCTGCTTCGAGTAAAACTCGAAGATTCCCGAACGAAAACCCGAGCTCCTGCTTTCTTCCCCAAAACTCATTTCCAGATGCACACGAAATCGTGAACGTGCACGTGCACACACACGCTGGACGACGGCGAACTCCGTTCAGTGCTCCGGCAAGTCGTCTTCCACCACGAGACCACGATCGACCAACTCATCTTCCTCGATTCGAACGAGATTCGAAAACGAACATAGAACCCATCAGCTCGAAAACACCATCACCAGTAAAATCACCCTCCACGGCAATCAACGCTTCGAGATACCTCGCCACCTTCGCCGAAGCTACCCTACGTCGCCTCGAACCCACAGAACCACGTGCGATCGCTTCCGGTCGCTTGTCGACGCCGCGAAACTCGGTTGAACATCAACGTGAAAACCAGAGTCTTAAACCCTACTTCGTCTTCGCCTACTTACTCTAATTATTTAAAAAATCAAACTCCATTTTTCCTATGATCTCCAGACTTCCTACCACCTACAGCTTCAACCCCGAAACCTATCACCTCTCCGATCGCCAGAATTTGCCTAAAATAGCATTTCCGTTCATCTCACCATTCCCCACGAATTTAAATCTTAAAATTTATGTTTTACATACTAAAATTCGTGATTTCCCATCACGAATCCATCCATGTAATTCAAACTTAAAATTGATTCAATTAATTTTTGACCATAATAAGATTTTTACTGTAAATTTTGAAATTTGAACTAAACATCCATTATAAAAACCTATAATTATTTTTAGAAGGAAGATTACATGATTTCAAACATCTTCTATTTACAAATCAAAAGCTAGTTTGTATTAAAAATAGAATTATTGACTTTATTAAGAAGATGAATCCTGTTTATAAGCATACAGAGACCATCCCAGGCATTCAAACATTCCTATACAAACATGCATACATTAATTTCCAAGCATTTCAGAAACAGGATAATTGTCATTCACAACATCTAAATGAAATCCATAATTAAACTGTTTTTAAAATGTATTTACTCACCTGTTATTTTAAACAGAGACAGTTTCCAGTCTTGTTCCAGATTTTAAACTTCTTGAATTTCTTTTGCTATTGAATATTATCTGAAATTGATCTTTGAATTTAGTTGCTTGTTGATTTATTAAATCCTCTGATTGCATGCCTTCAGATTCAATTGAAGATTTGAAGCTGCTTATTGAATTGCCTCCATCCTCTTTTGATTTGCATTTGATTTCCAGATTTACTTCTTCTTTTGCTTTGAGTTTTAGATTTCAGGCTTTCATTTTTATTTTTAGATTCGAATTGTATTTTAGTGGAGAAAGAAGTGAAGGTAGATTAGAGCTGAAGAAATGAAAATGCCAGATCTCTTTTCCATAATTTAAAATTTTTAGACCTACATTATCAAAGAGAAACAAAAATGAAGCCACTTGTCCTCTTTAATTAGCTTACTCATATGTTTACAATTTACAAATGTCTTCCAACTATCCTTATATGTTTACAAGTGTAAATTCCCTTTTATTTTGATTTATTTAAATCCTACATGTGTATTTATAAAATATCTATATGTATATAAAAATGTATTTATCCTTTTATAATTTATGCTTTAATCAAATATTTATAACATATTTATAAATGCTTGAGAAATTGAGTTTAACTCTATATATATATATTTTTACAAACCTATTTTGACTTATATTTGAATTTTAAAAATGAAAGAATCTTAAAACCAATTAACTTCTTATTTTAAATCTTATTTAAAAATTAAACTAAAATATATCTTTATAATAAATAAGAAATTATCCTTGTTATTTAAATCTCAATTATCATTTCCAAAAGTATTAAGTCAAATTTCAAATTTCCAAATTACAAATTATATAAATATTAAAGTTTGAAAATACTTTATTAAATTCAAATTCAATATTCTTTTCATTCCAATATATGCAAATATATATATATTCTAAATGAAAAGTACTTTTAACATTAGCTTGATAATTATCCTATTGAATTTAATACATAACTTCAAATAACAATATATATATATATATATATACATATATATTATAATTTGAAAACTTATCCTTTTATTAAATTAAAGACTCCCTATTTATAATATATATACCTATATATATACATTATAAATATAAACACTTATATTAGTTTTAGAAAGATAAAACTTCCCAATTTAAAATTGTTAGAAAAGATATAAATAAATATTTCCAATATTAAAATTTTATTAGCCTTTTAAAATAAATAAACTTGTCAATCTATAAAATAAATCAACAAATCAATTTAATTATTAATAAAGATTATTAAATTGATATTGCCAAAATTCCGTGATATCACACCATTTCTACCTTTTTAGTGGCTTACAAACCCACGACAAGTAGCTTACAAACCTACGATAAGTGGCTTACAAACCCACGAACATCCTGGTTTTGTACAAGTTCTCGAGTCCTGATATGATGAGATATTCTGCAGGAAGAAGCTTGCAAAACTACTTCAAAATGATTTTCAAAACTGCTTTTCAAAATGTTTTAGCCTTAAAAATTATCTTTTCAAATGATTTTCAAAAAGATGTTTTATCCTTAAAAAATATTCTTTGATTTTGTTCTTAAATAAATTCTTGTTTTAAACTTCATTTGTTTTAAACTATCTTTTAATATATTTAACTTTTAATATTTACTTAGATTTAAATATAAAATTATAGTAAAATTATATATATATTATTCTCTATATTTATCTATGTATTTTATCTATAGTCAAGTATATTAATAAAGTTTAAAATAGTTTTAATATAAGATAAAGGTTATTTTCAAAGAAAAACAAAACATCAAAATTTCCTTTGGGATGTCGACATGCCCTAGTACCCCATGTCGACATAGTGTCAGTTAGGACCAAAAATTTGAATTTCAAAAGAAGTGTCTATTCGCCATAACCTTTCATGAATAGACATGGCTGTTGTTCTTCTATAAATAGGGGTTGGTTTCAACGAATTTTAGATCAGATTTTCTACTTTTTGACTTCTCTTCTTCTTCCACTTTTTCTTATTCAAAATTCTATCATCACTCTGCCGAAATCAACATTGAATCTAACTAGATCATCTCTGGTTTGATTCTCTATCACTATCTCAACAAGATCCCAATGCTATTCAGAGTTATAGGCTTCTTTGTAATCTATCTAGCGAGAAAAGGTGTGATTGTAGCCTTGGAAATCAATTGGGTGAACTTGTTGCCCCGGAAATCAAGTATCTCTACCTAGAGGATTGTGATTCTGGAGGGTGTACCTCGTAGCCTTGAAACCGAGGGTGTAATTGTACAATTTCTTTTGAAAGGAAATCCGTACTTAGTTGTGCGGGACTGGATGTAGGGTAACTCCGAACCAGTATAAAATCCGGTGTGTTCTTTCCTTTACTGCATTTACTTTATTTCTGCATCTATGTTTGATTCTGTGATTATATCTGCGTCTGAATATTTTATACATTTGTGTACAAATCAACAATAACTCAAAAAGATTTAGTAATTTCTTATAAACACTATTCACCCCCCTCTAGTGTTCATTCTAGCCTTAAGATCCATATTCCGCATTCCTCACACAAAATTGGCGAGGTCACTCTTCACAGACTATGCTTTAATATGGGATTCTGTTTGGAGATATTTCGGCCCCTCAATGAATGATAGGGCTCATTTGCCCTTAGAAGGATATACGGCATGCAATAAATTCATGTGCTGGGTCGGATGTGTGCCGCCTTTCAATTCTTTTATCCGGGAGATGCTGAATTATCTAGGAATAGCTCCCGCTCAACTGCATCCGAACAACTATCCCTTCCTTCATGGAACCTTCTTACTATTTATGGATGTTCTGTTCTGCCCGCATCTTCTTAGGACATCAAGTTCATTTACAATTTCAAACGACAGACATGAAGCCTTTCTTACATGTTTCTGGAGCCTTCGCTTAACTATCAAGTTCTGACTGGCACTTGGAACAAACTTAGCATATTTAAACACGAATGGTTTTTCGTTTGTTGTTCGCCTGGCTTTGCGAGGCGATGGTTGGAAGGACGTAAGTGTTATATTCACTTTATTCTCAAATTCTTCAGTTCAAGTCATATCATAGTACTTTGAAAATTCATAGGTGTACATCCACGTCCATAAGGTGCTAGCTTCTCAAAGGCAATTTATATAAGAGGATTTTAGGCTCAAGGAAAAAGTTAGAGAAAAATTTAGTTTCAAGGACAAGAAGTTTGCTTTGTAGGCTGAAAGACACTTGTTGGTGTAAATCAAAGAATGATAGTTGCAACTATCATTTTCCGTTCACACTAAAAAGTGTCCTTCAGACTAAAAAGCAAATTTGTTGTCCTTGAGACTAAATTTTTTTGCAACTTCTTCTCTGTGCCTATTTTCCAATTTATATAATTTGTGCCACCCCATTTGAAGACAGGGACATCAGATCCCTTGTAACCGATGAATGGTTATCTCTGTTTGGGCTGCTAGAAGAAGGTCATAGTATTGGGCTTCTGGGAAGCGCTGCACCACCAAGAAATGTAGCGGAACAATAAGGTGGTGCTAATAGCCATGTCATGCCCCCAATCGAGGGGACTCAGGACGACACTAAGGAGGGTGAAATTAGAGGTGTCAAAACCGATAAGCCTGGCGGCACCGATATAGGCCCGGGCAATGCGCCTATAGTCGAACCATCATATGGCGCGCAATCTCACATGCCCACAAGAAGAGGAAAAAAGCTCGCTTATAAACTCCACGGGATAAAAACTACCAAAGAGACAGAGTTCATCATCACCTCAGTTGATTAAGAGTCTTCTTTCCGACATTTAGAAAATTCGATGGAAGGGTTCTCCAATCTTCCGATCCCTAATGATATAACGACTTATGACTTCCCCAACATCAGTATTGGGGGGCTAAATTCTCCCACTAGGAGTGGTGGCTACATTCCTCCCACTAGCAAAGGGGAGAAAACTTCTATGAGCAAGGCTGCAGCAACTGGTCCGTCCGGGGGACACTAGGACACTCATAATCATGCGCACTTTACTGCATGATTTTCATCTACCTTTAGTTTGATGGTCACTTATACATTCTTATTTGGTTTACAAGTGAAATATCTCAATCCTGCACCTTCGATCGCTTGAGGAGCTCGTCAACACAGTACGGATCCAGTGGCGGTTCAAAATCGGGTAAGCATAGAGAGAGATGGCGACCGGGAAAGAAGTCGTCGTTCGAGGGAGTCTTCATCTTCCAAACATAAGTCCCAATCTCAATCGTCTCATCAGGAAGCTCAGTCTAATCTTCCTATACACAATGGCGATAAGACTTCTTTCCATGCTCCTCAAATTGTTGTGCCTCCTGAGTAGTATTCTAGTTCATTTGGTTCCAGACAGTCCCGTGATCGTAGGTCGAGCAAATGCCCACTTCTCACTTCTGGTCTTGCTTTTCCTACTGTAGCTCCTGAGGCTTCCACGGTAGAAAAATTGGCCGAATTTAAGGTCAATTTTCCAAAAATTTGCTTCGACGGGCTTAAGTTCCTTTCTTCCATTCATACAGTCCAGGGAATGCTAAAGCGAGTTCCTTGCATGCATCAATGATGTTTTTGTGCAACCCGAAGCATTCCAACATCTGGCCAAAAAAATTCTGAGGTATCTATCGAGAGACAACATGAAATCAATCGTCGCTATCTTAAGGCAATCCACGACAAAGGCAGAATTAAACATCAAGACAATGAAATCTCGGAGTTAGCGGCAAAGCTAACCGCGGCAAAAAAGTGCCAAAGAAACATCTGAGGCGATTAGTCATCTAAAAGCATCTCACAAAAAGGAACTTGATGCTGCCCTCAACCACAGTGGTGTGCTTGCTTTGGAAAAAGATACATTGCAAAAGGAGAAAAATATTCCAGCCCGCTGTGTTGAGGAACTTGAAGAACCCCTTAAAAAAGAGAACGAGGAGAAGCTCAAAGCTCAAGAGGAGTCGCAAAGATATCACGAAGAGGCCATCGATGCCCGGGGACTGAAAATTAAGCTTGACGAACAACTCGCTCAAATTGAAGTCCTCAAAGAAGAGGCAAGAGAATAGGCCGCAATGAGATTAGAGAGTAGAACGAGGCCCAATTAGAAGATGCCAAAGATGCCGGTCGAAATTAAATTAAGGACATGTTCGATTCTCTGATCGTTGAATATAATGCTAAAGTCTTAATTCATCAGGATCTGAGTTTCCTTGGAGAGGGATATCTTGAATCGCTCACCGAGGCCTAGGAATACATTGTTGAAATAAAGAATAAAGCCCTCGGTGAAGCTGATTTAGATGAAGAGAAGCTGGTGCGGGAGATTCTTCGCAGGGATTAACCTTCGGACAACAGGTATCTCACTTTTTTCTCCATTATTCGAGAGATTTCATTCCCCATGCCCAATAGTCATGCGCTTATCTTATTGTTTTCGTGAATCTACAGGTCTTTCGGGTCCCAGCCAGACTCCAGGAAGTAGTGCCGTCGTGGAGCAATAATCGACATCTACTGAAATTCCTATGGCCACCGACATTCCAGGGCCCGATGCTCAAATTATCGGAGCGCTTGATGATGAAAAAGTTGATGACCCGCCGCTGCTAGATAATCCAGATGATGTTGTGATTACTGGCACCACCGAACATACTGATGAGCTTAGCTTAAAAGAACAGGTAGAGAGAGGGGAGTTGTTGAAGAAACAAGCCAAAGCTGAACCCGTCGATGTGGACATCAACGATCAAAATCTCGTACCACTTCAAGTCATTCCACCTGCAAGTAGGTTCTCGATGAATTCCCTCCAACCTTTGAAAGCTCACCTACCAAAGGAGGCAAAGGATCAAAAAGAAGAACAAGAGGAAGCTCGGGTAGCGTCACTCTCAAAAAATCCAAAAGAGAAAAAGGGCAGAGGAAATAGCCATGACTCCGTCATAGTTTCTATATAGCTTGTATAGCTGCTTTTCTCTTTTTATTGGCCGTGACTGTGCGGGTACGACCCACACTTTTGAAAAAACTTGTATCATGATTTTCAAGTTTAATATGCAAATAAAATATCTTTGTTTTCTATCGAACTCTTATACGAATTTCGTCTAAGTAGTTGAGCTATTACATTTCCATTCAATGTACTTATAATTCGTTGCTTGTTAATCCGGAAAATTGTCTATTAATTTTTACTCAAAGCCTCCATGTGGTCATGGCCTTAAGTTGGGTCAAACACTAGGCTCGAGCCTTAGTCTTAGGCCATCAGATTCAACAGTTTAAGTGACTACCCTCCTGCCCCTAGTCTCGGGTTAGCGGAGTTAGATAGTGGATGGTCGAACTCCATCCTTAGCGAGTTTATACTTCTCCTATCGGTTTTAAAGCGAGTTTATAGAATAGTGAGTGGTCAAACCACACTCATCTATTTGTTTATACTCATATCCGCACTCTGGGGTTAAGAGTTAGTCGGTGGGTGGTCAAATCGCACCCAAACTTGTGTTTATACTCCAGTCCGCACTCTGTGGACATAGAGTTATTTTGGAAAATAGTCGGACCGTGTTTTTCTTAATTGATTGATTTCCTTCAAATCCAGGGTTTAACTTAGCGAGCGATCGGTCGTATCACGATTGGTGGGATTAACTTGGTTATTGGATGGTCGAGTCACATCCATTCCTCGTTAGGTATTCCATCCATCGAGTTGTGAACGAGAATCATCAGATGAACGGTAGGACCATGTTCATTTTGTTTAGTTCAATCGTTAACTAATGTGATCGGCTAGCTCCAAACTCTGGGAACCTACTCAGACATGTCAATATTAGTTAGTCGGGTATCGTAAATAATATGTAATGCTACAGAAATCACAAATATGAAGGAAATTTCAAACTTTATTTGCCAAACGGAAAGAAATGACATAACCTATCTTATTACATATATGGAAAATCAAATGCTTAAGCAAATTCGGAAATCGAATACAACTAAATGGAAAAGAATAAACTAAGTGAAATAGCATCGTAAATGCTTGCTATTCCACGCTCTTGGGAGTGTGATGCCATCAACTACCGCTAGCTTGAAAGTTCCCTCTCCAAGCCTCTGTTCAATCACATACGGTCCTTCCCAAGTAGGATTCATGTGTGATGGGGTAGGAAAGACCCGTTCCATGATGAGATCGCCGATTTCAAAGGTTCTGGGTAGGACTTTAGTGTTGAAGTATCGGGCGACCCCATGTCAATGTGCAACTGCCCTCATATCAGTTTCTTCGCGCCTCCCATCTACAAAATCTAAGGATTCTAAAAGGAGATCTATATTCATTCTGGGGTCGTAGTAAGTCACTCGATGAGAAGGGACTTCGAGTTCAACAGGAATGACAGCTTCAGAGCCGTAAGCAAGGGCGAATGGAGTATGGCCAGTCGCAGACATGTGGGTGGTTTTATAAGCCCATAATGTTGTTGGGTGTTCATCCACCCACTTGTCTCTAGCCTTTTCCAAACGCTTCTTCAGAATGTACTTTATAATTTTATTCACGGCTTCAACTTATCCATTCACTTGAAAGTGAGCAACTACAGCAAATCTCTTCTCAATATGATGCTGATGGCATGTCTTTGAATTTAGCGTTGTCGAATTAGGTTCCATTGTTAGTCTCAATGGTTCGTGGAATGCCAAAATGACAGATGATGTTTTGGACAATGAAGTTGATTACTTTCTTTGTCATGAACCGATAATATCTATGCCCCATATGGCAAATGACCATGGACTGACCATTTGTGTGATTTTCGTCGACGGAGCTCTCGGAACTTTGGCATACATCTGGCACTTGACACATCGCATAGCATAATCAGTAGCATCTCGGTTGACAGTCAGCCAATAATTCTCATAACAGAGTATTTTCTTTGCTAGGGTATGTCCCCAGTATGATTGCCACATTCCTCTTCATGAACTTACTTTAGGACTCACTTTATTTCATCGTGAGCGATACATTGGAGTAGGGTAATGGAAAAACCCTTTCTATACATCACTCCTTCACGAATGATATATCGCGAAACTTTGCAAAGGACTTGTCGCCTTTCATTCCTTCGCTCGGGAAGGACTCCCTATAGCGAATAGTCTTTGGTCGGAGTCATCCATGACTCCTTCTCAAACTCTGTCTCTAGTACCCAGTCGATGTCCATCTGATTTATGCTCCGATTGTCTCGTACTTCAACTGGAACCAAGCCCATCTGCTGTGCATCCCCAATGCTAGCAAATTTTGCCAATGAGTCGGCCTCTTTGTTTTGATCTCGGGGAATGTGCGTGATGTCATAATATTCAAAGCCGATCAATAGCTCTTGGACTTGGATAAGGTATAGAGCGAGTCATTGTCCTTTAGCTTGGTAGTATACTAACAATTACAAATCTCAAAATATTTCAAGAGATTTTGTCCCCAGTTCTCTGGAAAATTTAAGTCCAGTGATCAGAGCTTCATACTCAGCTTCGTTGTTCGTTGTAGGGAAGTCAAGCTTCAAAGCGTAGCAAATTGATCGATCTTTTGGAGTTACTAACATGATTCCGGCTCTAGAACAACGATCATTGGATGCTCCGTCCGTATACATTTTCCACCGAATGGTTGGGGCTCAACCGCTCTCTGGGAGATCATCTTATGCAGTGAATTCTGCTAAAAGTCTGCCAATGCATGTCCCTGGATAACTCTCCGAGGGAGATAAGTAATGTCAAATTGACTCTGTTTGATGTTCCACTTGAGTAACCTTCCAAATATCTTAGGTCGCTGTAGGAACCGTCATAACATCTGGTCAGTGTAAAGTTGAAAGGATGAGCCTGAAAATAGGGGCGGAGCTTTCGTGAAGCAATCAACAAGCAATACGCCAATTTTTCTATCTTCGGATAGTTCCTTTCAGCTCTTGTTAATCATCTGCTAACATAATAGACCGGTCTCTGGATCTAATTCTCCTCGCGAAGTAGTGCAGCACTTACAACATGTACTGATACAACCAAGTAGATATACAAATCTTCGTGATCCACCAGCTTTGACAAGATATGAGGCTTCTCTAAATGATTTACCAAAGCTCAGAATGCATCTTCACAATCATGCATCCATTCAAAGTTCCTTTTCTTTCTTCTAATCAAATCGAAGAAAGGAATACATTTATCGGTGCTTCCGGAAATAAATCGACTTAGGGCGACAACCTTCCCATTTAGGCTATATACTTATTTGATGGTCTTCGGCACTTGGATACTGCAAATTACTTGAATCTTACTGGGATTAGCTTCGGTTCCACAGGCATTGGCAATGAAACCCACGAACTTTCCTGATGCAACGCCCAAAGAACACTTTAGAGGATTGATCTTCATTTTGTAATATTGAAGGATATCAAACATTTCTGCCAAGTCTTTAATGTAGTCACTTGATCTTTATGACTTCATGGACATATCATCCACGTATACCTCCATCGTCTTTCCAATTTGATCTTTATGGCATTCTTAAATCTAAATGACATTACCATGTAGCAATACAATCCAACATCGGTAACGAAGCTGGTGTGCCCCTAATCGGGGATGTGCATCGGGATTTGGTTATATCCAGAATACGCATCATGAAAGATAACAACTCGTGTTCTGCGGTTGAGTCTACCAGCTGGTCAATTCTTGAAAGGGGAAAACTGTCTTTTGGACACGCCTTGTTTAAGTCCGAATAGTCAATGTACATCCGCCACTTTCCATTTGCCTTTCTCACAAGCACAAGATTAGATACCCATTTAGGGTAGAGGGCGACGCGAATAAACCTATTGATTTTGAGCCTATCCACCTCCTCTTTAAGGGCAACAGATCTCTCCGGATCCATGCCATGCCTTTTCTGTTTCACCGGGACATGCCTCGGGTCAATATTTAATGCATGGCTCGCAATGGCAAGTGAGGTCCTACATGTCAAAATGAGTCCAAGGGAACAGGTCAAGATTCGCTCGGAGAAAATTAACAAGTTCTTTCATCATTGGGGGGCTGAGCTGTAATCCAATCTTTAGGACCCGTGAGGGGTCGTCATGGCTGACCGTGATGTCAATCGTCAGCTCATCCGGTGCAACCTTAGTCTCTTTGGGCTCCTCCTCGTCATCCCTTGGATCTATGTCTTTATAGAACTGACCGTGGTGCGCGAGCCAAGGCCTAGGTGCTGGTTATCAATCTTCGGCGGTTTGAATGTAGAGAGACTTGTCCACACTCTTACCTTTCTCCTACTGTTGAGCATCCCTCAATTCAACTACATAACAAGCACGTTCGGTCGCCTGATCACCATGTACAACTCCAACACCATTATTAGTTGGGAACTTCGAAGTCAAACATAATGGGGGAAGAGTTGCTCGGAATTCAGCTAGGGCTGGTCGGCCTAGAAAAGCATTGTATGGAGAGTCAACATCCAAGACAACAAATGGCAAAATTCGCACTCCCCTATGGTCACCTTCTCCCAACTCCATGGCCAATTCGACATATCCGACAGCTTCATTCGCAGCACCATTTAAACCATGAATACAGACTTTAGACAGTTTCAAGTCTTTTGCTTCCATCCTCATCTGATCATAAGCCTTTTTGAAAATTATATTTATAGAACTTCCACAATCAACTAAAATCCTTCTTACTAAGGCGGGGCCGATCATGGCCAAAATGACCATTGGATTGATCGTCGGTGCCTCCACCTTATCCACGTCTCTGTTTCTAAACACAATGTCATCTGTCATTGTACGTTGCTATTTTGCCGGAGCCCCGTCTTCTGTACTCGAACAACATTCAAAATTCATATGCTTGATCATGCTAGCATAGCGCTCCATCTCATGCGAACTCTTATCAACTGGATGCGGTCCTCCAACTATTGTATTGGTCACTAATCTTCCACCAGCCCATGCAGGCTCCTTGGCCCTATGCGGAACTTGTCCTCGGTTGGAGTCAGATGTCCCTTGCCCGCCATCCTGCGGGGATTTTAACAAACTACTGTAACTTTCTTTTCCAAATCAGTTTCTCGATAATATCCTAGAGATGCCTACACTCACTTGTGTTATGTCTATAGCATTCGTGGAACCGACAATATTTTCCAGTCTGCTTCTCCATCGTTTCTTTCAGAGGTGGCTTCCTATACTACATGGTATTGCAGGTAGACAAATAGACATTCTCTAGAGATGTATTTAGTGGTGTGTAGGTATCATACATTGGAATTCTATGATTTCCTCTTCCAGAATCCATCTTTCGTTCACGGTTCCTGTCACCGCGTTTCTTTTGTTGATTCGGTTTATTTTGGACATTCACTTGAACTTTTCCAGAACTATCACCAGACTGCTTTACTGCAATGTTACTCTGCACTCCCTCACCACTTAGTGCCATAACATTCTTCTTTCTAGAGCATATAGCTTCCTCCTTCCTCAAATACTAAGCTACTTTTGCATAGAAACGTTCCAATGTTGCGGGTGGTTTGCCAGCTCACCAATCGCCAAAGTCGGATTTGGATTAATCCCTCTCGTTACTGCCATCAATATTGAATGGCCATTCGGATTATTGACTACTGTGACAGTTGTATGAAATATCTCTAAATCATCTTTCAATGATTCTCCCAAAGCCTGGATTACGCTAGATAGGGACATCACATCTTTGGGGCGAGTTGCATGCATATGGAACTGCTCCATAAACTTCATTCCTAAATCATCAAATATAGAAATTACCGCGAGGGTAATCTCGTAAACCATATCGTTGCTATGCCAAAGAGAGTAATATGAAAACATCTGCATTTTGTTGCATCATTAGCTCGTGCAGAATCCATCAGCCATTCATATCTCATGATATGCTGCATAGGGTTGGTTTTTCCCTCGTAAGCAAGCATCAATGGCATACTGAACCTCCTTGAATATTCTGCATTTAAGATATTATCAGTGAACGAGGTATGGCTTCTTGGGATCCCCCAATCATTATTGGTCAAGCCTTGGCTCTCCCTCATTGGCTGTCTAACTATAGCCGATAAGTCTGGCTTTTGGATAGTTGGAGCCAAGCGGTGGTCATGCTCCACCTCACATGAATGGTACGGTCGATGTCTACAGGCCATTCTATGCCTTCTTGGGTCAACATCCTCTCAATGTATATCACGTACATTCACTTCATCATTATTTCGGGAGGCGATTGGTATGCATCCATCTGAACTCCAGCATCCAAACCAACCACAGCAGCTCCAACTTAGGCTCCAGCATGGAAAGGTAGGCTCCCTTCCCTGGAGGAGGAATCAATACCGATCCATATGGAGGAATCGGCATCGATCGATCTCGGCAGACCAGGTGGGTTTTCCTGTTGATGTTTTGAAGCTCCTGCATGATATCCGTCAATTCTACAATGCCTGCTTCTATGATAATCATCTGATGAACTAGAACACTCTAATGTAGAATAAGGGGTAGGGTCCCTCTTAGCTTTCCCACACTGTTGCTGGCTGAGTGGTTAAATAGATCGATATTAGCTTGAATTTGCTGATTCAACTATCAACGGCTATCCACTAGCTCTCTCATCAAATTCTGGAATTTAGCTCTTGTGACGGAATCGGTCGGGTTCTAGACATCAACTGGATTGGTAGCATTCACATCTACTGGTAGATTGCTTGGGCCTCCCTGCTGGATGCTAGTGTTCTAGTTTCCTTCTGCGTTTTGAGAGGTAGGTCTGGTGTTCCTAACCATCGTTGATAGTTTTCCTTAGACTTTTGCAAATCAAAATAGAACGAACAAGCTTCTTGAAGATAACTCCGGATATCTTTGGGGGATGTAGTAATCCAGTAGCAACAATGGGATCCAAATAGGGCTGAGAATCTAGTTTCTTAGTGCTAGCACCAAAATGTTTGCACCAAAAGTTGGCACAAACACCCAATAGAAACTTTAAAGAGAAATAAATGAAGAATGTTAAATGAAAACGGAGGAAAATAGTAATGAAATAGTAATAAATCAAAGCAACAATATGAACACAACGATTTATAGTGGTTCGGCGTTGTTTGACTACATCCACTTTGAATAGATTGCTTTATTAATCACTTAGTAAAATGAGTAAAATAGGAATAGGATAAAAACCCTTAGTTATAATAGAGTACAAAGTAACTAACTGCGTAAAGCCCTAAAAATGAACAACCAAGCCTATATTCATAGACGAAGATGGCAAAATATCTCCCTGAAAATTCGACAGAAGGACCTCTAAAACCATATGGACCCATCAGAGGGATCACATGATCCAAATCCTAAGGAATAGGGATCGGTGCCGGTCCCTATTTTTAAGGAATTTGGGGGTGCGATACCTATGGTAGCTTTCCCATGTTGTAATGTGCTTAGCCTCAAATTTTATTGCTAATTGGATTAGTAGAACTTGAGTCATTGCTCGATCTTTGCTTTAACGTGAGTTGTCTTCTAATTTCAATTGATCCCTGTTGAGGGAAGAGGGCTGATCCATCTTATTTCATCTTTTTGACGTGCGATCCTTGGGATAGGCTCTCTACTGTCCCCATATCTTAATCACAAAGTTTCATATGCATTGGGCTTATGGATCTTGAGATATTAATTGTTTTCTATTGAATTGCACTTGCTTCCTGAAACATGTTGATCCCTATGTTGGAGAATGGTTATAACCGATCCCTCCTCTATGTTGAACTATATCCCATACTTCGAACATTCTGCATTGCATATCTCCCAATTCCGTTCGATCACGGCTTCATATTACCATCTGTGATTGACTTCTGGACCCCACGATCATCGCTTTGGACTTATTGGTCATGATGATAGTCGAGCCTAACTTGTTCAATCAGTTCGAATATATCTGGATCAAAATGCTAGATAACAATAAATTTATGCATTTGAAATGATTGATAAAACATTTATCAACTAAGGGATACAAATGAACTGAATTGAAAATTGATAAACAAAAATATAATATATACTTACTGATAAATGATTATTGCATGTTAAAGTTTCAATACCCATGCAAGTGCCTAATTTTACAACTACTTAATATGTTTGTAATTTGGTCGCTTACATATTTGGTTGAGACCGTGCATTGCATTTTATGAGTTTCGAACTCTAAAAGCAATTTAAGATTATGAATATTTAATCCATATGCTATCACATATAAGTGTTATATAGGGAATGATCACAGTTCGTAATGTACGATACTTCGATGAAGTTAGTTCATTCAAAATAAACCAATAAACAGTATTATGAGATTGGGTATTCAATTTGACTGATTACAATAAAGACCATATTGTGTTAAATGTAATGCTAGACCAAAGCTACAAGATAGATCTAAGAAGTCGATCACTGAAATGTCAGTTTGATCAGTTTACACAAAGTGCAACATATATGATGTCCTTAAATGTTGAGGATAATCGAATGCGCTTTTGTAAAGAGTTTTTATGATATTATAATAAGAGTATTTTTGAATGGTTTGACCATTTAGAAATAAAAACGAACGTATAAGAGTAAATGTGATTTAAGGTATAGTTGGGATGAAGAGAGTGGATGGTCACTTTACTTCATAAAGAAACATCAGAGTCAAGAATTATAATAATAATATAAGATACTTAACATTGGAAAATTGTTTCTATGATTTCTAATCCGAAACATATTTTCATATAGAAAATTGTTTTCTATGAATTCAAGTTATTTGATCAAAGATTGTAAAATAGTTGCAGTATATGAAATAAATAATTATATTAAGTGGATGATGGACCTCCATATTCAGTATGCTATTATAGTAATGAAGGAAATAGTGGGAGCACGCCATATATAACACTTATTGATTGCATCATGTTACGAAAATTGTTTTTGTAAAATATACCGCACATTATTTATGAAATAATGACTATTTTTCAACGTTGACAGCAAAATAGACAGAGTAATATTTCAATCTAAATATTATGAATATTCGTTATGCAATAAAACTATAATGTGGGATTTATTTTCATTACAAAATAATGCACTGGAAATAATGAAGTATCTAAAATTATTTACAATTATTTTGGAATTATAGATAACCATAGTTCTGAGTAATAATTTTATTATAAGATTATGAATCATATGATGTTTGATTAATTGTATCTCAAACAATTAAAGGAAATGCATCCATTTAGTAGGAGTGTCATAGGAGTCGATGAGCTATTTAGATTGATACATATTGATGTATGCAATCGCAAGTCCATTAATACCAAAACAGTTCCATGTGCTTTGTTATATTCATCGATGATTTATCACCAACATTGACATGTGTGTATTTGATGCACACGTAGTATGTATATGATAAGGTGATAGAGTATAAAACGTAAGTAAATAAAATAACGTGCAATAACATAAAATGATTCAATTTGATCGAATGGGTAAGTAGACTGGAAAGAGTTTCATATATACCTAAATGAATAAAGAACCAACCTCAAAAGTCACTCCTTCCTATAATACATAATGATGTATCGATAAGGAGTAATCAAACTTTGTTCAAGAAAGTACAATTGATTGTGAGTGAAGTTGAAATTAACTTCTTTCCATAAGGTTGTGTATTTAAGAGTACTGCACATGGTTAATGTTATTTCATCTGGATAATAGTTTACAAAATCATACAAGATAAGGTTTTGTAAGAAACCCCAATATATCCTAGGCCAAGGAGTTGGCATATTGTGCATGTCGAAAGTCTGCACATAATAATTGTTCGTAAGGGATGTTCTTTGAATCTCCCTAAAAGGAGTTTGGGAAAGACGGGACATATTAATATTTTGAACATAAGTTTTGTAAACTAAAACCAGATCAGTTTTGTAAATAAAGAAACTCATAAAATGTTTATGAATACTTATTTCGTTGCATTGAGAAATAATTGTTATTTCAAAAAGTACCAACTTCATAGTGAAGAAATTTCATTGAAAAATTATTGGTAGTAATATGGAATTGGATACGGTCCAAGGATGAAACTGACTATTATAAGAAGAAATGAAACTAATTAACCTAAGTGAACACATCGCATTATAATGTCTAATAAGTATTCTCGCACATCGAAGAGAAACTATGAGTTTCTTATCAATGTTGAAAATACATATAATCCTCGGTTGTTTAATTAAACCATTAAGAATGTTTACTCTATAATATGGTACGATGCAAAGATCCAAAACAGATTCCTGGTACATTATCGAAATATGATTTTGATAGTTGTACCCAAAGAGATATGATCCATTGGCTACAGATATGTCTTTATGAGAAAGAAAAATGCTGTTGGAATTTAATAAGCAACATTGATATAAATAACCTCATAAATTTCAATTGTTAAAATTAGCATAATAGATTCGTTATTCAACATGCTCAAGTTAATTCGGATTTACTTATGAAATTATCGCATAATAAGACTTAGTGTTTTGGTACATATGTATTGAAACAAAAATTCTAAATAATGATTTAGAGTAAGCTGTTTACACATAATAATAAAAATGTCTCAAAGTCGGTGGTAGCGATATTAAGTTTGTGAGTTTTTGGGTATGATCCAAGAAATGATAGAAAGTATCATTTTATAAGCATCAGAATTGAACAAATATTTTGATAGAAATATCAAATAGTTTGATTATCAATAAAAATGTAGAGGAAGCGTGTGCTCGTAGGAAAGAACGTTAAAATGTACATTGATATTTCTAAACTATAAGTAAACAATACGTTGTTTATTTTAACAATGTACTTGTGCTAAAATCAACCTTAGTTGTTTTAATACTCAATGTTGGATTTTAAATGATGTCTTTTATAGTGAATATAAAAGATATTAGGAATGCCCCAAATCGATATGCAAAGGCACCTTATTAAATTATTTAATACGAAACATGTAAGATGAATTCCTTATGCATTGGCAATAGGAATTATCATACATTTATGTTTCTACGTTATCCTGATTTGTTCATATATTTGATGCATGAAGCAAATATTAATCCAAATTGGTATCACTGAATGATAGTTTAGAGTGCTTTCGTGTATTTATGAAATATTAGAAAATTGTTTACAGAAACGATGAGCTCCTTACGAAGGAATGTGCAGACTCGAACTTTCATAAGTGATATTGAGTGTAATATATCAATAATAAAGTCAAGTTAAAAGTATTTAAATTGGAAATTTTCCAAATAAAAGACCGTGGATGATTCAATGAAAAAGGGCTAAGTACATTGCCTTGAATAGGGCCTCAATAAAATCAATGTACAAAGATATAAGTGCAAAATTTTATAACTGAGTTGAAGGTGATTCCAAATGTTAAGAATCACATAGCATTGTTATATGATAACAATGTTACACTATAGTTCATAACAGAACTTAGAGCTCACTGAAAGTCGAGAGACATACTCTAAATTGTTTCACATGATAAAAGGTAGTTATTAGAATCAGGGAGAGTTGATTGACAAGTAGATAACTAAACATAATAGCATGCTCGTTCATTGAGGGACTGACCTAATTAGTTTTAAGAAAATGATTAAAGAAGTTGGCTTAAGATTCCATAATCGATCCTGAGCAAAAGTGGGAGATTGGTAGAGTTAGGGGTATGCCCTTGGAGAAATTATATAATTTATTACATATACTAACTCGATAACCAATCTTGTTCGAAATAATAAGTGTTTCCTTTCTATTATATACTTGATATAATGTGTTATATCAATTAATTAATATAATTAAAAGTATAATTAATAGAAAATCCATAAATGGTATGTTTTGTGAAAGTAGTTATAAAGTGTTGTAACCGTGAGTAATTTATCACAATAATATAAATATGCCATTTTAAATGTTCCTAGTCAAAATGCATCGAGACTAGATATCAATGTATCGGTTGAGACTAGAGTACGTAACGCTATCCAAATGTCCGACGGTATATTACTCATGACCGCGGGGGCACCAAGAGGTTACGTAGTGATAGTTATTGGATAACTATGGAACGACTCACTCGATGGTTAATATAACTAGGGTCAAACAGAAAATATCAATGTGACTGATTTACACAGTTCTCTCAGCTTGAAAATACCATCGATCTTCAATATGAAAACTCCACTTTGATTATAGTCAAATCATGGCATGGCATCCATTAAGTCCATATAGTAGGGTCGAGTGAAAGTATTGAAAGTGAAACACTGTTCAAGAGAGGATTCTTCTCCTCAGGTATACGGGTTAGTATCATGGTCAACTCAAGTAAATTCAAAGTCAAAGTCTCTGGCCAAAGCATTTCGGTTAATAATAATTGTTATTATTGAACCAAGCACTTTTTGTTTGGACTGTAGAGTTGAATATTGACGATGTTGGAGTTTTGACCAGTACCAAATTCCATAAGTCCAAAGTGATAGAGTTACGACGAAGATAATTGGTGTAAATAAATGTCACAACCGGGTAACGCTTAATAAACTAATATTGGAATTTATCAAAACTAAGCGATAAATTTAGCCAAAATGTCACACCACCTGCTAAGTGACATGTGAACGTTAACATTCGAACAGTTTAATGTTAATTATTGACCAAATTTACACCTGACGAGTCATACAACCGATACGATGAATTCTCTTTAGACCAAACGATTTAATTAATTTATAATTGTTAAAAATTAATTAAATTAATTGATAATTATGAAATATTTATTATAAAATTTTGAATATGATTTGATGAATAAATATTGTTGTATATATTTATAATAGTTATTAATATAGCGATCGATATGCGATATCAACAAGGAATTAAATCAGATTTAATAGGTAATATTTATTAAGACCTAAATGGGCTATTAGCCCATGATGCATGGTGATACATTCGGTAGCAATGAGCATGTAATGGGCGGCTAAAAATTGGTTAGGAGTATTTTAGATGGATGGCTCAGATTTAGGGAGAAGGGGTAAGAGACATGTTCCACCTTTCTCTCTATTCCTTCCACTATAAATGGAATCCTAACTCTAATGCATATTGATCTTTTTTGGCTGCCATTTCATCTCTTTGCTAGCTGAATTCACCCACACAAAAGCTCCAAATGTTCATCTCGAATCAATTTCAAAGTAACAACTATTGGATAGTCAACGATCTACAATTCAAAGGTTAGCCGTCTATCGGATTGAGAAGAGTTATGAGGAGTGATATTCATTATAGCAAGGTGTACTTCAAGGCATATGTGTTGGTATGTTTATATTATTTCGTATGACTTATAATTTATGTATAATATTTTATTGCTTGTTTGTATATATCATTATTATATTGTTAGTTAGGTGAGATTCCTATATGTATGAATGTTGTCACATATTGAATTGTTATATGTATGTATATGTAATAAAAAACATTTTGTATATATATCTAACGTATACAGAGCCAAATAAATTTATTTTAATTTTTAATGTTTTATTAATTAAGTACATTTATATTAATATGTCTTATTAGATAAATTAAACGACTTATGATTAATTATGCCATCATATCATGTTAAAAATTAATCTTATATTTTATATATGCAAATTTGTACTAATTATAATTTAGGCAACAATAAAATATTTTTTAATAATTATTTACTATTTTTGAATTATTTAGATCGAAATACAAGTTAAATTATTCATACAAAATAATATATGTTTCAAAAATTATATTTTAAACTTTATAAAATTTCTTTATAATCGTATTATATATAGGAAAAAAATCCTAGAATTTCAAAATCAAAATTTTTATTTTTAAAAGATCATTTATATATGTGGTCGATATTAATTAAATATTAAAACATATGTTTTTGACTTAGAAAATTATGGAATTTTTTCATGACCTTATAATATCATATTTTAATTTTAGAAAATTTAAAATTTGAAATACATATAAAATATATTTAACATTATTTTAATGCTTTTTAGCATATATATATATATATATCTGCGTGTGTGTATAATTTAATAATATAAAATCATAGTAAAATATTTTATGTGTTGTGTATTGGATCTGGAATTCAATAAAAAATTATATCTGATTTTATTTCATTTTCATAATTGATATAATTATGTGTTTGTGTGTGTATACACACATATTTATAAATACTTTAGATATTACAAACATAGTTATATATAGATACATACATATATATATATATATAATTTTCTTATTGTAAAATATACATGTATATTATGCATATACATATGTATGTGTGTGTGTGTGTTTGTGTGTTTATATATTTATATGGTCATTTATTTAATTAATATCTAATTTAATATATATATATATATTATTATTAGTATTTTACATTTATTCAATACATATATTATATATATATAAGTATTAAAACAACATTATTTCATTTTCAAAAAAAATGTTGTTTTAATACATATTTATATAACAAGTTTATATATATACATACATATATTTGGACAACATACAGTATATATAAGATGAGTTAACATGTCTGTTGCGATGCTAATCCCAACATTTATATATGTGCATGTTAGACTTTGCACGGATTATTATGTTGCATATGCACACACATACATATATGTATACGATACATATGTGTACCATTATTTTTAGCTAAACATAAATTAAATAAAATTCCATCCATTATTTATAAATTTAAAATAAAATATTTTATTTAAATTAAATTTAGAATTGTTCTAAATAAATTAGACTTCATAGGCCCAATAAAGATCCAATAGGGTAAAAAAACTTTTGAATTTCACTCATAATTTCCGTTGCAGGCTGGCCTAGTTCCAACACATATATCTTGTTTTGGTTTAGGAATCCCCATTAAATACGTATGCATCCACATCGACTAGAATTCTTATAATTCTTATACCACCCTACGGATAGCTCAACAGGATCCATTTCAAAATTTTCTATAATATTATTTAGACAAACCTTATACATTGTTTCCTTAATAAAATATTTATTACCTATACCATATATAATTAAATTTGCTACTTTATAATTTTATTCCCAATTCAAATTATATACATATAAATCAAAATATTTTCTATAACAAACACTCATCTATCATAAAACATACATATATATATATATATATATATATATATATATATATATTCTGTACATGCATATCCAATCATAAATTCACTTTTTAATACTTTAAACATTACATCTCAATAAGGAATCATCGTACTTAAAATATATATTCTCAAGAAATTTCCAATCAACGTATTTACTTAGTTTTTAAAAACATTTAATAACAAACCATATTTATATATTAGTGTGTGGCCCATGTTATGCACATGTGTAGTATGAATAACTATTTTTGGGTTATGATTATATGGTTGGTACATTTGAAGTGGATCATGGTTTCTTACTTCTCTGTTTCTAGTTTTGTTACTAATTTCCATTTTATGATTGCTTAGTTCAACTCTATTCCATTTTCTTTATTTTTGATTAGCGCTTATGAGAATAATATTGTAGGTGGCAAAAAAGATTTAAACTGATAAAATATTGAAATATACTGTATTGAATAATATTATCAATAGTATATGCAACACAAAAATAATGATTGAGATATTTTCCAGAATTGATATTAGGTGTACTATTTATTGTATATACTTTGTATAAGCAACACAAAAATGAAAAATGGATCAATATGAATTTTTTAGTAATATATAATTTGAACAACATGCAAATATAAAATTGTACAAAACTTTAATCATTTGTTGCAAAGCAATTTTTTTGAAGTATTTTCCATCCAAAAACACTATAAGCAAATATATCAATTGTTAAACAAACTATGTTAAACAATATAACAATTAACATGATAAACATAATCATCAAGGTAGATTCTATTTCAAGTTTAAATTGACCAAGTATATCCTAGTCTAAAGTAATAAAAAGTGAAACAAAATTATCCTTGTAAACTTCTTTTTTCTAAACATGTTTAAGCCATATTTATGAAAAATGTAAATTTTAAAACAACTAAAATCCTTTACAAATCAGGGATACATATACAATAAAGTAACATATCAATTGACAATAGTCAAGTGAGAGAGAACGAAATTCAATTATAATCGATGTGACAAAACAAATGCAGATCGAACTTATTGCGAGTACAATTTATTGTGAAATATAAGACTAATTTTGAAAGTTGAACAATACATTTTACTCTTGCTAAATTTAGGCTAGCTATATTACTTCAAATTAACAACTATGCCACAAATAAAAAAATAATAGTAACCAAATTATGACATTCTTGATCTATGGTTGAAAATTGAGAGTACGAACCAAGAATGATAATTTTATAAATGAAGAATAGTGTCTTTTAGGGATATAAGAAGGTATCTGTAACGGCCGGGCAATTTTCGACCCCCGAAAACCGACACTAATACGTTCACTGTATAGAGTGCTGAGCAATCGAGTGTAGGAAATACCAGGTTGTTAGGGTTAAGAAGAAAAAGAGATAGAAGAAGAAACAGTAAAACACTAGCACGTAATCTCACAATCGCAGCGGAACAAAATATAATATACAATAACATCATTTATACAAGAAAGCTATAACTGTTATTATACACACAAGTTATCAGAGTACAATCACTCACATATAAAACTGGACAGTTATAATAACTTGTCCCTAATGCTGAATATACAGCCTACAATACACAGCGGAATATAGTCGAATATGTGAAATATGTCTCTGCCATCCAGCTCGTCCCTTGAGCTCCAAAAAGAAGCATCCTAACCTGAAATTCTGTAATACTTGGTCTGACCCAAGCATTACAATAAAGTAACACCCGAGTCAGGCTGGAAACCAACGTGAGTAAACCCACTTAATTTGAAATATTTAAGTTCATAAAACTCTTTGAAGACAAAGGTAACTCATACAACACGACGATTTTTATCTGATTATAACCCAAACACTTTAAAAGAAATTCATTGATATCATAATAGTGTCTAAGTACAATACTTATTTAAAATAGTTAAATTTGTGAAATTAACCCAATTCCAGCCTATTAAACTCTATAATCAAAGACCGTAAAGGTTCGTAGTGATTTTCAAAATGAAGTGGTTCCGGATAACACTGATATCCGATCCCGGTCTCTTCGAATCCAAGCAATACATTTTTAAAGGGTGAATTGTTCTAAAATAACAATTTAGATTTTAGGGTGATAATATTATAATATGGGAATTTATTACAGGTTCTCTTTTCAAATAAACGTATCATCATTTTGTTCCAACTATTTAAACCCGTCTGGCCATGTGATGGCACAGACAAGGATAATAGGAATAAATATCCGATAGAGTTGAGCAAAGATATAGATTGTTACTTATTTAACTATCAATAACAGATCTCAAGACGATTCACTCCTTAGGATTTTATTAACTCTATGTAGCCGATTTCATTTATATTGTTATCCAAATTAATTACAAATTAAACAATTTATTAACTAATAATAAATTATAAAATATCATTAATTACCCATAAGTTAAAGTCAAATAATAATGATATAATTAATTAATTACCCATTTTAATTATAAAATATCATTGAAAACTAGTTACGGGTTTAAAATGAAAATAGTTTTTAGTTAAAAGAAGAAAATATAAATTATCATTTAAACGTATATATATAAATTCCATTTCCTCTCTTCTTTTCTTTCTTTCTTTTTTTCTTTTTATTTCTATTCTCTTTTATCTTTTCTTTTTATTTCTACTTTCTCTTATCTTTATTCTCCCTTTTTCTTTTTACTTTCCTTTATTTTTTCTTTCTTTTTCGTTTTCTTTATCTTTTTTTTCTTTTTCCTTATCTTCTTTTTATTTCGGCCCATAACGGCCCAAACTCTTCTCCTCTTTCCCCTTTTCCCAGTTTTCTTTCCTTCTTTTCTTTTCTCTCCTCCACTTTCTTTTCCTTCCCTCTCGTGCACGCCTGTGCACGTTCACCTGCACATGACGCCGACCACCCCATCCTCGACTCCAACCCTTCCCACACATCACACCGCACCTACCAAACCACACTCGACCACCAAAACCCGAGATCAACTACCTGACTTGAAAACGATCCCCCCAACCAAAAACTGGAACGAACGAACAACCCACAAACGCCTCGCCTCGCCATTTCCACCCACTATCAACCACCAAACTCCTCCGACACAAACGCCATGACCTCCTCTTCACTTTCCCCCTGGACCGCACCCTTCCCTTGTCGCCATTAACGCCGAACCAAAGTCCAAACAATTCCACTGCTAAACCCTACTTCATCCATGACCGGCCACCACGCCTCGCTATAAAATACAATGCCATTTTTCCCATGCTCCCCCTCCTCCAAGCTACCTTCTGACCAAACCCTGACTTCCACCCTTGACCGCCTTGCCAGAAATTGACCAAAAACATCATTCCGTTCAACTCCAAAATTCCCACCCAAAACACCACTAAAAATTTCATAATCACCATCAAAATTCATCATTTTTTATGACAAACACATGCCCATAAACAAAGTGCTAAATTATGATACTTGAATTTTTGACATTTTTAAGTTTTTTTACTCGTAACTATACTTTTCTTGCTCTACACTCGAAGGTATCAAACGAAACCAATTAAAAAAACTACATTCATAATCAATGGGTTTTGTTATTGGAATCGAAGCCTAAAATTCTATGGATAAGAAGATAATGAATTTTGAAGTTAAGGTTTGAACTATTTTTTAAGCAAAACCATGAACAGAGAAGCTTATATGTACTGTCAGCATGATTTACCCTCATATAAACATCATATAAACTTGTTTGTATATGAATACATGACAAAGTAAAAGCATTTACCCAAAATCTACAATATATAGATATATATATATATCCAGAAAGAAGGATTAAGTTCTTTACTCAGTGTCTTTGATATGAAGAAACACTGCTTGTTTTTGAGTTACAGGGTGCATTATATATTCTAGGTTCACATACAATTCGCATTCACTTTTTATTGATCAAAGATTTAACCAAACCATAGTTATTTGTAAGTATATGTAGTACTACTAGATTGTTTACTCACCTGCTCATAACAGAGAGGAACACTGCTGCTTGTTTGCTCTTGCTTTAGGCCTTTAGTTGTTGTTTTTTCTACCAGATTTCAATTTGCAGCTTATATGTTTCTTCTTTTTTTCTTTCTTTTATTATTTTCTATGGACCTGAACAACATATGCTCGGCCACATATATGTATATATGGGAATGAATTGTACAAAGCAAAGTAGAGGTCTGTACATATGCAGGCTTCTTTTATAAAAAAATTATATATATATATTTTTTCTTTTGAGTGATTTGATTTTTGAGCTGATGAGATCTTTAATTTGATTTCATAAAGAGATTTGATGTATTATGGCTTGAGTTGAAATTTTGTATGCTTGAATTTAATTCCTATCATGATGATGTTCCCTCTATGTATATATATATATATATGCATTCATATATATATATATATATTTATATGTAAACCACTTTGACCATATATTCATATTTACATATACAATGTCTTTATAAACACATACATCTATTCATATATATAGTTGTCACCACATACACATATATCTATACCTTCACTATTAAAAATAAATATACATTTGCTTATATTTGTCATCATATTTACACACACACACACACACACACACATATATATATATATATATTCACATTATTCCCTATTTACATATTTATCTATATTTGCATATGTATGCTTACCTACATTTATACATATTTATTTACTTACATATGTTTTACCATCATATACATACATTTATACTTATACATATTCTCATATACATTGCTTATGTATATTTTTGATATTATATATATCCACATTTATACAAACTTTCCTATATTTTATTTCATATGGGCATACATACATACATATATATACTTATATATTATCAAACGCCATAAAGCTTGTATATATTTATATATATATTTATGGATATTTTAGCTTAATTTAAATGGTGGAGTTTATATATACATATAATTTAAATATTTATCATATCCACGAATTTATATTTAAAATTTGAATATAGTTTTATAAATTCATATATTTCCAATACCAGAGAATTAAATTTTAAATAATTGAAATTAGTTAATTACCTCATTAACAGGCGTCAAAAACCCGGGTCATTACATTCCTCCCCCCTTAGAACTTTTCGTCCTCGAAAAGGAATGAAGCAAGAATTTGAATTTCGATGTATATCATTAATTTAATCATCTTTAAACATTTTAACTCCTTACTCTTTTTATTATATAAAATCTAAAACACAAAAATTACATAATATTACCAAATTAGTTTTATAAAAATAATTTTCATAACTCGATATTTTAACAAGTCCATCCTTGTTCTCACGGAAATTTAGTCATACGTTGATTAGGCGTAGGACTGAAAATCTATAAGTACTTAGCAGACCCATTTTCAACACCCATTGAAAATACTTGAAAACCTATTTTCAAAAACGCTATGGAAAGCATCACCCCCATGGGTTGCAGTTAGCACGATGATTGCGTCGCCATCCCGGCGAAATCCATAAGAAAACTGTAGGCATCTGCACCTCTCGACTTTCATCATGGGAACTGCACTGGTCGTAGCTACACCCAGGGTTGCGTTGCTATCACAGCAAAACCCATGTAACTATAGGCATTAGCGCCACCCGACTTACGCTACCCAACAAATGATCATCAGGAACTCGATTTTCTGTCCGGACGTCCTCTGAGATCCCAATTTCATTGAACCCGCCCTTAGGGTTCTAAGCAGAACCACCTAGTGGATCTCCTAATATAAGTTTCAACTCTTAATGGGGGTGCCTTTTTTTCCATACCTTTCCCAAAACATATCATACTAGATACATATATAGTACCTTTCAAATCATACTCTTTATATGTATCACATATAAACTTCATCCATACAAAATCGGTATCTTCATAATCGATAGTTCTCAAATTTGGTTTACCAAATTTCCAACATTGACTTTTTTGCCAAAATAAAAAGCCTTTTAAAACCAATGGTTTCCAAAACCTTTCCAGTTTTATTCTAATATACATATAAAATTATTCTTTTCAGCTTGAATAATTTCAGATCAACAATTTTCTGAGTCCACTTTATACTTATATAAACTCCATTTAGTATTTCAAATATCATTTTCTTATGATTATAAACTCAACAAGGGAAAGTTTGAATATATAACTAACATTTAAAAATCTCATTAATGCCAAACCAAAATTTTCAAGTTCGATTACCTTCCAAAGTTATTTGTAACAATACTTACTCCTTATAAGGTAAGTTTCAGTTATAGTAACTATTCCATCTTCATTTTAAAATCATCATATTTTTCTCAAATATACTGTTCCATTTCAAAATCATTTTTGCCTTGATATCTCAATTTTGGTTCCAATTCAAAATTGCTTCGAATTTCCATTTGGGTTATAACTTCAATTTATCACAATTTGTATTTAAATCCATGATTTAAATATAAACAATTTTCACTCTGACTAGTTTGAATTTAGAAAATAGCTTGAATAGTTTTAAAATAGTTAAATAGTTAATATAGGATAGTTTGAGTTTTAAAAAGAATGGTTTGTATAGCAAATAGCTTGAAAAATCAAAATAATATGATTATTTAGGAAAATAGATTTAAGACAGATTATATTAAAATAATTTATTTGAAAATAGTTTCAGAGCCAAACTGATTCAACTTCTAATCTCCAATTCAAATCGATTTTCAATTTCCATTTCCATTTAGATTGATTCAATCCAGAATCCAATTTGAATTATCTTCGATTCCAATTCCAATTCAAATCAATTCCCATTTTGAATTCGAACTAGTTCAACTTCGATTATAATTCCAATTAATTCAATTCAATTTCAATTTTTAATTAATTCCAATTCCATTTTCAAATTTTAAACCATCTCGATTTATATAAATTCGAGTTCGGTTTTCAAAATGTTGATTTAATCACTTAAATCAAATTAACCTTTAATACTTAATTTAATAATCTAATTCTTTAATAATTCAATTTTGAGCCCAAATTTCAAATATTAAATTAAATTACCTTTACTTAAACTTATTTCAAGGTTCGAGTGAGAGTTCAAATCTTTTTAGAACAAATAAATTTTCGGAATTCAATTTATTTCCCAATTATAACTTCAAACTTTTTAACCTGATTCTTTAAACAATTCCGGTTGATAAGTTTGTTTTAACATTTCAACCTAAGTTCAAAATGATGCCATTTTCATAGGTTTAAATTTATTTCCATCCAATTCCAGGGTTGGATATATATCATTTCAATCCACTTCTTAATTTATTCAAAATGATCCACTTTACAGTTTTATATACTGTAAATAACAAATAAGATGATAGCAGGATATATCAAAGTAAATAAACATCCAAATTATCTAAAACACCAATCAATAACATACATCAAAAAAAATTCCAAAATTCGAAACTCGTTTTATTTCAAAAACTGTTTTGAAATCATACATAACTTCTTTTTCAATTTAACCCATTTAACTTCCATAAGTTAAATCTTAATCCCAACTTGAAATCTCCCATTTCAGGCTATAAGTTCAAAACTTATTTATCTTGCCCTGAGTTAAATTCCAATTTGTTAACTTCAATTAAAGTTGCTCAATTTACATCCCATATCCAATTCTTATTAGTATCACTTCCCACTTATAAGTTCATAAACTTATTTTTCTTCGGGTTATACTTTTCGTTTTCCAAAGGGGGATTTCAGAATTCAAACACCCAGTTATTTATTTCAAATCAACTTTGAAATCATACGTGTATATCCACATATATTTACCTATATCCCATTCACATATCAAGTCACACTTTAAATTTTAAACCATTCTTGGTTTTTAATCCAAAACAAATTCATCTTCAAACAACTCTTGTTCTAAAACAAAAATTTCCATATCAAAATATTCTAAATAATATTATTTATTATTTTCTTAAACATTTTGAAACACATTACAATTTTTCTGGGACTTAGATTCAAAATCTCACAATTTAAATCCATTTTAATTTATAAGTCACATTTATAAATTCAGCTTATATAATTCCACTTCCATAAATATTTCACTTTGTTTCATCATTGTTTATTCTGTAATAAACATTCTTTATTAAGACACAATAACCAATTTATGATAAAAACCAATATTATCATATTCAGGGATCAAACACACCATATATTTCATAATAATCTTCTAGAAGAATTTCTAAACTAAATTCAGGGTAAGTTTATTTCATTTCAAAACATTCTGAAAAATGCTTCTGCAATTTTCATTTTAAATTCTGATTTGAGCCTTCTTTTAAATTAACTTACTTGTATAATTCATTCTTATCAAATTTCTATTTGGGTTATATACATATTTAACCTCTTAATTCTTATGATCTTATTTTAATTTCAATAACAATAACCAATTACCTTACTATACTATAATAATTCAAAATCATTATTTCTTTTTATATCAAATATAATCTTATATAAAAATTATTTTAAAATCATTTTTAAAACCATTATATATGAAAATAACAAGTACGCCCTCATATATAATGCACTTAACTCATTCTAGGGTACCACTGACCCTAATTCTAATGAGAAATCCCCACCAGAGCCAAGGTTCTTGCTTAACCTTCTGCTCTGATACCACGTGTAACGGCCGGGCGATTTTCGACCCTCGAAAATCAACACTAATAGTTTCACTGTATAGAGTGCCGAAAATACCGGGTTGTTAGGGTTAAGAAGAAAAAGAGATAGAAGAAGAAACAGTAAAACAACAGCACAGAATCTCACAATCGCAGTGGAACAAAATATAATATACAATAACAGCATTTATACAAGAAAGCTATAACTGTTATTATACACACAAGTTATCAGAGTACAATCACTCACATATAAAACTGGACAGTTATAATAACTTGTCCCTAATGATGAATATACAGCCTACAATACACAACGGAATATAGTCGAATATGTGAAATACGTTTCTGCCATCCAGCTCGTCTCTTGAGCTCCAAAAGAAGCGTCCTAACCTGAAATTCTATAATACTCGGTCTGACCTGAGCATTACAATAAAGTAACACCCGAGTCAGGCTGGAAACCAGCGTGAGTAAACCCACTTAATTTGAAATATTTAAGTTCATAAAACTCTTTGAAGACAAAGGTAACTCGTACAACACGACGAGTTTTATCTGATTATAACCCAAGCACTTTAAAAGAAATTCATCGATATCATATTAGTGTCTAAGTACAATACTTATTTAAAATAGTTAAATTTGTGAAATTAACCCAATTCCAGCCTATTAAACTCTATAATCAAAGACCGTAAAGGTTCGTAGTGATTTTCAAAACGAAGTGGTTCCGGATAACACTGATATCTAATCCCGGTCTCTTCGAATCCAAGCAATACATTTTTAAAGGGTGAATTGTTCTAAAATAACAATTTAGATTTTAGGGTGACAATATTATAATATGGGAATTTATTACAGATTCTCTTTTCAAATAAACGTATCATCATTTTGTTCCAACTATTTAAACCCGTCTGGCCATGTGATGGCACATACAAGGATAATAGGAATAAATATTCGATAGAGTTGAGCAAAGATATAGATTGTTACTTATTTAACTATCAATAACAGATCTCAAGACGATTCACTCCTTAGGATTTTATTAACTCTATGTAGCCGATTTCATATATATTTTTATCCAAATTAAGTACAAATTAAACAATTTATTAACTAATAATAAATTATAAAATATCATTAATTACCCATAAGTTAAAGTCAAATAATAATGATATAATTAATTAATTACCCATTTTAATTATAAAATATCATTGAAAACTAGTTACAGGTTTAAAATGAAAATAGATTTTTAGTTAAAAGAAGAAAATATAAATCATCATATAAATGTATATATATAAATTCCATTTCCTCTCTTCTTTTCTTTCTTTCTTTTTTTCTTTTTATTTCCATTCTCTTTTATCTTTTCTTTTTATTTCTACTTTCTCTTACCTTTATTCTCCCTTTTTCTTTTTACATTCCTTTATTTTTTCTTTCTTTTTCGGTTTCTTTATCTTTTCTTTTCTTTTTCCTTATCTTCTTTTTATTTCGGCCCATAACGACCCAAACTCTTCTCCTCTTTCCCCTTTTCCCAGTTTTCTTTCCTTCCTTGTTTTCTTTTCTTTCCTCCACTTTCTTTTCCTTCCCTCCCGTGCACACCCGTGCACGTTCACCTGCATATGACGCCAACCACCCCATCCTCAACACCGACCCTTCCCACACATCACACCACACCCACCAAACCACACTCGACCACCAGAACCCGAGATCAACCACCTGACTAAAAAACAAGCCCTCCAACCAAAAACTGGAACGAACGAACAACCCACAAATGCCACGCCTTGCCATTTCCACCCACCATCAACCACCAAACTCCGCCGACACAAACGCCACGACCTCCTCTTCACTTTCCCCCTGGATCGCAACCTTCCTTTGTCGCCTCGCTGTCGCCATTAACGCCGAACCGAAGCCCGAACAATTCCACTGCTAAACCCTACTTCATCCATGACCGGCCACCACTCCCCGCTATAAAATCCAATGCCATTTTTCCCATGCTCCCCCTCCTCCGAGCTACCTTCTGACCAAACCCCGACTTCCATCCTCGACCGCCTTGCCAGAAATTGACCAAAAACATCATTCCGTTCAACTCCAAAATTCCCACCCAAAACACCACTAAAAATTTCATAATCACCATCAAAATTCATCGTTTTTGATGACGAACACAGGCCCATAAACAAAGTGCTAAATTATGATACTTGGATTTTTGACATTTTTAAGTTGTTTACCTATAATTATACTTTTCTTGCTCTCCACTCGAAGGTATCAAATGAAACCATTTAAAAAAAATACATTCAAAATCAGTGGGTTTTGTTTTTGGAATCGAAGCCTAAAATTCTATGGATAAGAAGATAATGAATTTTGAAGTTTAGGTTTGAACTATTTTTTAAACTAAACCATGAACAGAGAAGCTAATATGTACTGTTAGCATGATTTACCCTCATATAAACATCATATAAACTTGTTTGCATATGAATACATGAGAAAGTAAAAGCATTTACCCAAAATCTACAATATATATATATATATCCAGAAAGAAGGATTAAGTTCTTTACTCAATGTCTTTGATATGAAGAAACACTGCTTGTTTTTGAGTTACATGGAGCATTATATATTCCAGGTTCACATACAATTTGCATTCACTTTTTATTGATTAAAGATTTAACCAAACCATAGTTATTTGTAAACATACGTAGTACAGCAAGATTGTTTGCTCACCTGCTTATAACGAAGAGGAACACTGCTGCATGTTTGCTCTTGCTTTAGGCCTTTAGTTGTTTAGTTTTCTACCAGATTTCAATTTGCAGCTTATCTGTTTCTTTTTTTCTTTTATTATTTTCGATGGACCTGAACAACATACACTCGGACACATATATGTATATATATGGGAATGAAGTGTACAGAGCAAGGTAGAGGTATGTACATATGCAGGCTTCTTTTATAATTTTATTTTCTTTTGAGTGATTTGATTTTTGAGCTGATGAGATCTTTGATTTGATTTCATAAAAAGATTTGATGTATTATGGCTTGAGTTGAAATTTTGTATGCTTGAATTTAATTCTTGTCATGATGATGTTCACTCTATGTATGTATATATATATATGCATTCATATATATACAGATTTATATGTAAACCACTTTGACCATATATTCATATTTACATATACAATGTCTTTATAAACACATACATATATTCATATATATAGTTGTCACCACATACACATATATCTATACCTTCACTATTAAATATATATATATATACATTTGCTTGTATTTGTCATCATATTTATATATATATATATTCACATTATTCCCTATTTACTTATTTATCTATATTTCAATATGTATGCTTACCTACATTTATACATATTTATTTACTTACATATGTTTAACCATCATATACATACATTTATACTTATACATATTCTCATATACATTGCTTATGTATATTTTTGATCTTATATATATATCCACATTTATACAAACTTTCCTATATTTTATTTCATATGGGCATATATACATACATATATATACTTACATATTATCAAACGCCATAAAGCTTGTATATATTTTTATACATTTATGGATATTTTATCTTAATTTAAATGGTGGAGTTTATATATACATATAATTTAAATATTTATCATATCCACGAATTTATATTTAAAATTTGAATATAGTTTTAATAAATTCATATATTTCCAATACCAGAGAATTAAATTTTAAATAATTGAAATTAGTTAATTACCTCATTAACAGGCGTCAAAAACCCGGGTCATTACAGTATCCCATTATTTTGATTGGTATATGAATGCTAAGAAATGTTAAGAGTATACTTTGTATATCTTTGGGTTAAAATAATGTAAGTTAATTAGCAATTATATCAATATGTAATATAAAAATGAGTATTTCAATCTAAAATTTAATAGATGGAGAGTGGAGGTAAAAATGCATCATTATTCAAATAATACAAAAATTAATTGGTGCATTTAAGATGTTCCCCTAGCATCAATGTTTTAAGTCAAATAATTAAACTATGCATTATTTTAACATCGATTTATGAAAATTTCATTTCTTTTTATAAAACAATTTTTGTTTATTTTCCTTTTTAAATCAAATCACTCAAAATCCAAATAAAATTTATATCTTTTCTACTTAGTTATTTACCCAACATACAAAATTTTCTAGAATTTATTTCTATACGTCAATTTATTTAATTTAAATATTCAATATTCTTATAATAAATCCAATATTAAATAATTTACAAATTAATTTATTTCATAATTCTAAATAAATATTTATTATCATAACTATTTAATTTCATCACTAATTATCTTATTATAAAAATTTCAATATTCTAAACAAATTCAAATTATACGTTTATTTAATTCAAAAATCCACTCTTAAATAATTATTATTAATTACTCCTAAAAGCTGAGTTTTTACATATTGTTATTTCAAGAAGAACTAATTTCATAGTGAAGGAATTTCTTTGAGAAATTATTGGTAGAAAAATTGAATTTGATATGAGTCAAAGATAAAACTGATTACAAGGAATGAAATGAAATTGACCGAACCTAAATGAACACATCGCATTAGAATATCTAATAAATATTCTCGCACATTGAAGAAAAACTTTGAGTTTTTTTATCAAAGTCAAAATAGATAATCCTCGGTTGCTTAAGCAAACCATTAAGCGTGTTGACTCTATGATATGCTATGATGCGCAAATCTGAAATAGATCCAAATGCATTATCAAAATATAATCTTGATGGTTGTACCCAAAAGAATATGATCCATTGGCCTCAAATGTGTCTTTAAGAGAAAGACAAATGCAGTTGGAATATAGTGAGCCACATTAATAAGAATAATACCATGAATTTCAATTATTGAAATTAACATAACAGATTCACCATTCGAAGTGCTCAAATTCATTTAGATTTTACTCGTAAAATTATCGCATGGTACGACTTTATGTTTTGGTACGTAAGAAAAATCTAAATAATGATTTAGAGTAAGTTGTTTACACATAATAACCAAAATGTCTCTAAGTCAGTAGAAGCGATATTGAGTTTGTTAGTTTGGATATGATCCAAGAAATGATAGAAAGTATTATTTTATTAGCATCGGGATTGAATAAATATTTTGATGGAAATATCAAATTGTTTGATTATCAATCGAAACGTAGAGAAAGTGCGTCATAAGAAAGAATGTTAAAAGGTACAATAATATTTATAAACTGCAAGTAAACAGTACATTACTGATTTTGAATGATGGATTTATGTTAAAATCAACCTTTGTTGTTTTAGTCTCAACGTTGGATTTGTAAATGATGTTTTTTATAGTAAGTAGAAAAGATATTGGGAATCTCCAAAATTGGTATGCAAGGACACCTTATTAAAATGTTTAATATGGAACATGTATGTAGAATAAGATTGTTATATGATAACGATGTTACGATATAGTTTATAACATAATTTAGAGCTCACAAAAAGTCGAGAGACATATTCTGAATTATTCTATATAATAGAGGAAGTTTATCAACGTCGGGGAGAGTTGATTGACAGAGTAGATAATTAAACACGACAGCATGCCCGTTCACTGAGGGATTAAACCAACTGGTTTTAGGGAGACCGATTGGAGAAGTTGTAATAAGATTATGTAATTGACCCCAAGTGTAACGACCCCGAATTTTAATTAAATTTAAATTGATAATTTATTGAATTTTTGAATTAAAATTGTAAAATAAATCGATAAGTGATGCGAGTTTCCCCGAATTCAAGTATATTTTGTATAAGTCATTTAAATTTAATAAAATATTGTGAATAAATATATCTTTGATTTGAATTTAAAATGTAAGTAAATGGTTTAAGAAATGAAAATATATAGGATGTTAAAATATAAAGTAAAGATATATATCTTAATCTCATGTTAATAAATCAATACAAAATAATATAAATAGTAATAGACTACAAAATAATAAAAGAAAAATAAAATAAAGTAAAAGATAGAAGTTTACTCATATTATAAAATAAAAACTACTTGTCAATAATAAATCTAAGTGTAAAGTATAAAATAAAATATTATATGTATGATTAATTATGGATGTATGTAGGCAAGAGAAAAGAAAATGTATACAAGAAGACAATATAATTCATCAACCTGGAAAACAAGTATGCAAAGAAACAAGTATCCAAATAAACAAAACATTTAAATACAAAGCAAGCAAACAAATGAAGACAACATCACTTTAGCCATAAAATATCATCTCAGCCGAAGTGTAGGTAAGAATCCAAGTGTATACAAGTTGAATAAATATATATATGAGAAAGAAAAGAAGACATAAAGGACTCAAGTAATTAATGCAAGACACTATGTAAAAATATAGTATGAGACATAAAGTACTTATCCAATTAATACTAGCACAAAAGCAAGATACCAGCCTCCAAAATGAGAAAAAAATCTCTGCGTATGTTTGTACTGGAAGGAAATATCATCTCATGTTGTACAAAATATAATACCCTGTAAACTTTTTCTTTCTATATGTACATCCCCTTTCTGTTTCATTCTCGTTTTCAAGACTAAGCAAACCAGAAAGAAAAAAAATGTTTCAAACTTGGAAGCTTTAAACAATTCAAAGCAGAATAAATCAATTCAATCTGGAAGTTCAACTTCAAAAACAACAATACAAATAAACAAAACCAGAGATCAAAAAGGACTTCAGCTAGAAAAAAATTCAAAGCCAGTTTCAAATTGAAGAGACTCTGTTCATCCCTTAATCACTACTGTTGATTTTATGTCCTCTGTTCTTTCAAGTGATGACAGGTGAGCAACTTTGTTTCTTTTCTTCCCAGACTTCTTTGTTTTCACCAGTGAGCAAACAAATTAGCTAAAGCTTAAAATCTGATTTAATTTGCGAGTATGATGCTGTGAAAAATCCCTGGTATAAATATGAGTATACTTGTATGTACATATATTTGGGTGTGCATGTTGGAAACTACAGGCATACTTGCCTCTGTTATTTCCAGGTTTTCAAAACCTGTTCATATATCAATTTCTTTCTCTTCGATTCTAATTTGATTTTTGGATCTAAACAAATTTGGTTTGTTTAACCATGGTTTATTGTTTAAAAAAAAAAAAATTTAAGTAAATTTAACTTAAGTTTTCTCTGGAAAATTTAAAATACAGGTAAACCCAAGTCATGTTGAAATTTTAATTATCACAATTCTTGAATTCAAGTATATAATCTAGTTTGTTATCGAAAATAATGATTTTTAAAAATAAAATCGAGATTTTTAATTGTGTATTGATTGGGTAATCTGGGGTTGAACGGGATTCGTGATTTCATCGATTTCTGGTGATCGATGAACGTGGTGGCCTGGGGATCATGGCTGAAGGAAGGTGGAGGACGGGGGAACACAGGAAAAATGCTCGAAGCATTTATAGTTCGTCGAGGAGACGGCGGCGTAGATTTCCAGTTAGTAAACCTAATTTTCGAGTGGCATGAACTTTTGATCGCCATGGCTTGTAGGGATGATCGAGCGTTATGAGATTTTAGGGAGTGGAAGCTTGGTCGTAGGCGAAGTCGAGGCCGAAGTTGCACGCGTTCCGGTGACTGGTGGCGGCGAGACGAGGAGATTTTGACGAACTGTGTCGCTCCAGTTTTTGAATCGAGTTACTCGATTTTTAGCAATGGCGAAAGTAAGGGTTTTGGGTGGTCGGAATGTACGAGTGGGTCGTTCGTGACTTGTAGGCATCGCGGCGTTGGTCGGAGGCCAGCAGTTCGTCGTGCACCATGCACACGTGTGCACGATTGGATTTGTGTTGGGTTGGGTGATTGAGGAAGAAGGAAGTAGAAAGACGAAGAAGTTCTCGAGTACGACTCGAAGTTTTCATTGATTGTCTCGGGGAAAACGAACGAGGGGTAAACTCGAAGCAAGGCTCGGGGAAAAGATGGTTTGTCTCGGGTCTGTTTGATAGATAGCAGGTTCAATAAAAAAAAAAAACCTGTTCTGTGTTTGGAAAATTTAATTTCAAAACAAAGTTAAGCTAAGTTTTAAAATCAAGGTGTAATCATTAATTCAAGTTAGTTTTGAAACTTTGAAAATAAATTAAGTTTTAAATTTAATTTGATTAACTGATTCAAAGTATATTTTAAGGAGTTTAAAAGTAAGTTTAAAGGTGAATATTGTTTTTAAATGTGTTTTAAACTTTGTAAAAGTTAAAATTTATATTCATTTTTAAGTCTTAAATTTAAAGTGAAATTGGAAAGTAAATGTGATAAGTATAATTACTTAATAAAATTTTTGAAGCATAATTATTTAGTGAGGTAATTAAAGGTAATTACTTAAAAATAATTACTTAATTAAAAGTAATTGATAAATAGGTAAAATTGATTAAGTGATTAAGAATAATCACATGTTTTAATCAATTAAGGAAAATTAATTAAATGGTAATTAATAAAGGGTTAATTTATTAATGGAAGATAATTAATTAAATGATAAGTTAAATAATTAAAGATTGATTATTTAATAATTTAAGATTGATGAATTATAATAGAAGGTTAATTAATTTATTATTAATGGTTAATTTATTAATGATTAAAGAATAATTAATCAAAATAATTTGTAATTTATTAATAATTGATTAACCAGGATTAGTAATTTATTCATAAGTAATTTATCTGATTTAAATTTATCAGATAATAAATTTGACCTTACTTATGAATGTTTGGATTCTGTTGATTGTCGGATTGTTTGATATCCCTGATATATGATGCTTTGTGATACACCCTGATTTGTATTGTGATCTATGATAAATTATCTGTGATGTAATTTATTTTCTATGATTTTTATATATTTGTGATCTGTGCGTGAACGATAAGCGTTATAGTTTATATCGCTTATCAATTATATTTCTGTATTCTGATCTGTGATGATTGTATGATTTTGCACTATTGTGTGTGAAACCCCTGGACCACACTGTTACACACACAAATATGGATTTCACGTGGAAATCGGTTAAGTCACAGATAATTTAAATTTGATGTTTTTGAAATTGAAATTTTAATTTCAATTGATTTTGAGATTAGAAATTTGGGGTTTAAAGTGAAAAGCTTTTGAAATAGAATTTCAAAGATAAAAGTTATTTTAAATAACTTAACCGAGTTTTGAAAATTTAAATAGTTAGATTTAAATTTGGATTCAAGTTTGAAATTAAATCTATGATTTGGAAACTAGGGATAAAAGATGATATAAATGTGTTTGTATGAATTAAACCATTTTAAAGTATTAATTTGGGAATTTGAACTTAAACCAAGGATTTCAACTCGTATGAATGAATCAAATTTCCAAATAAAAACTGTTTGTTTTAAAGGAATAAAAGCTTTCAGATCAGAAGTGAAATTCCAATTTAGGTAAAGGAATTTCAAGATTAAATTGAAAAAAATGATTTTCCAAGTTATGAATGAATTCTTTTCGAAAGCTATGAATTAAATCTGTTTATTTTTAACAGATTTAAATTGATGTTTTGTTTAACCCATTCGAAATGAAATTGTTTTGAAAGCTATGAGTTAAATCTTTGATTTAACGAATTAATCAAATTGAAAGGGAAATTGATTTGGAAAATCTGTGAATGAATCTTTGTGAAATTAAGTGAACTTTGTGAATTGAATCTTTTTTTTTAAAAAGATTAAAATGGTAATTTGATAAACCATTTGTAAAGAAAGTTTGGGTTTAAGTTGTGACTTAATTGAAATCCCAATATCCGTATGTTTTTAAATATTTCGCTCACTATTCGGGTTAGCCGGGAAAGGACCTTTGGGTCGTATAACTCATTCCGAATGGTGATACGTCGTATATGGATAGCATTTGAAGACCGGTGTTGAAGATCGGATATTTTTCGAAAATGAAAGGACAACCTGTCGAATGTCTCTGCACTGGGTAGCTCCCGGTATAGAGATTTATATCACTCTTTTTGTGATGGGAAGTCCGGACGTGATTTGAAAATTATCCGGATTTGCAAGGGCTTCGTGAGAAGTGCCTTCGGTTCTGTTCGATCCCGGAACAGACTTGTATGGATTGTATGTCTGACATTACACTTTGAGATATAAAGCCGATTTCTTTCAAATACATATCTGTTGGTGGCGGAGAATTTATTCTCTTAGCTTAACACCCTTCTCTGAGACGTACGAGCTCAGAGGTTATGTAGTTGAAATTTATCAACGATATATCCCAATTTGGTAATGTGGCATGCTGAGTGTTGCTGTGTGATGATCAGTGTTTGATCATTTGTGATATGATCATTTGTTTGATCATTTATCTTTGTGATCATAGGTTGATCATCTGTTGACCCAAAGCGTGGCTTTTTGAAAAAGCGTAGCTTTGTGGACGAGACTTCGTCGAGCCTCACAACCCGGTAATGGTCGAAACAGGAATCGTGCGGCAAGGTTTTCAGGGGTAGCTCCCCTAGGGTATGACCATTCCTTCTGGAAAAGGGTAGTATCATGGTATGGAGCCCAGATACTTACTCATGTGGATACACTTTCTTTATGATGTGTGATGTTGGTTATCGAGCGCTCGGTTAAAGGTCCCAAAGGACCGGGGGTGGCATATCTGAGGTTTCTTTTATCCCTTGGGAAAAGGGGTTGCCGGCCTTGTTTGGCAGAGAACAGTTGGTTCTCGGAACGTCCCGCCAGAGGCGTTTCTTTCGTGGAATAGGAAGTTCCTTAGCCTGACCATTTGTTGGAAATCCAAACAAAACAATACGAGCCCTGTACGGTTTTAGTTGTATTACCTGCCATGGAATGTGGTGGTAACCTGCTATTGAACATGGTAGCTATAGTAGGCATAAGTGCGAAATGTCTATGCTGGCTAAGATTTATATTCTACTTTCGAAATTGTTTTCTACACTATGCACTAGTAATAATATCAAATGATTTGATTTTGCGTAGTAAGCATCTTTGACTATCATAAGAAGAAATCTCCTCCAATTCTGCGTTTGCATTGTGTGTGTGGTGGGAGGTCTTATGATAGTTTCATTTTCTAAAAGCATTGCGAATTGACTTTAAAATTCCCTGCTATTTGTTTTAAAGATAAACTGTTTTTGTTGCTCACACCAGTCCCATGACTGATCCGGAGTTTATTGTTTCTTTCCTAAACTCTGGATGCTCAAAATTTTCTACACGAGCAGTCTAGAGTTTGGTTTTTCAGATATTCAGATTTAGTAGGTTATCTGGAGCTAGTTCAGTCTTTGGATCGGACTGCACTTGCTTATCTTGGTGTATCGTTATTGGGAGTTCAAGCTATTTCTGGATTAGTGCTTTGAAGATGGAGATTATCCGCTGCTGATGTTATCGTTTTCTTTTCCGCTGCTATTTGTTGTATCATATCTCTGATGTATATTGATATTCATTGTATCATTCTGTTGTATCAGATATTGTATATCAATGTATTATTCATTTCTTCCGCTGTGTTATTTACTTAACTGTGTTATAAGCTCCGGCGACTCGGATTTGAACGCTCGAATCTACGACATTCGAGTACGATGTAAAGTATGGATGTCGATTTTCGAACGCGAAAATCCGGGACGTTACACCAAGTGTAAGTGGGAGATGATAGAGTTAAGGGTGTGCCCTAGGAGCAATTATGTAATTTGCTACATATATCTAACTCGATAACCAATCTTATTTGATATAGAAGGTGTTTTATTTCTATTATATACTTGATATAATATGCTATGTTAGTTAATTAATTAATTTAATTAAAAGTATATTTAATAGAAAATCCATAAATGGTACATTTTGTGATAGTAGTTACAAAGTTGTAACCGTGAGTAATTTATCACAACAAAATAAATATACTATTTTAAATATTCCCAATCAAGATGCATATATTTGGACAATGTATACCTATATATTTGATGAGCTAATATATCTATCGCGATGTAATCCTAACATCCGTACACGGGTATGTTATACCTTACACGGGTTGATATGTAACACACACACACACACACACACACACATATATCAATATATATAAATTAAATAAAACTATATAATTTATGAATTTAAATAAAATAAAAGATTTTATTTAAATAATATTTATAACTATTCTAAATGAATTGACTTCATAGGCCCAATAAAGATCCAATAAGGGAAAAAAATTGAAATTCACCCATAACATCCAATGTGGGCTGGCCCAGTTCCAACAGCTTGGAGGACGAATCAGACTTTACTTGAGAAGGCCTGCTGCTTGAGATTAACAATGGGCCTAACTAGAGGAATTTGGGCTGAAGCTTTTCCAACTGTAGCATATATTATAAATCGAATTCCATGTTAAGAGAAGATTCTAAAGGAGAAACAAAATGGTAAAGTGTTGTACCTTAGCTATTTTTGTATTTTTGGTTGTCCTGTGTATAGACACCATATGGTTGATGATAAGTTTGAGGCTAGAGCATATAAGGGCATATTTATGGGATACATAGATGGAATTAAAGGGTATCACATTTGAAGCCTTCTTGAAAGGAAGATTATGAATTCCAAACATGTTGCATTTGATGAATTTGCAATATTTAAGTCTAAGAAATATTTACCCACCACATTAGTTGATTCTGATATGCCTAAGGAGATGTAAGAGGTTCCTGCATTTCAACTTAGTAGTAAAGTTGTAACTATTACTGGTAGAGGGGAATGTGTAGTTGATGAGACATCATAAAGTACTCTACATGTGCCTTCTCGGGCATGAAGTTAGAGGAAGTTCAGTTCAAAATGAAGGTGAAAGGAGTTTAGATGATGTTGTACCTACTCGGGCCAATCCTAGGATTATTAAGCCGCCTGTAGGGCTATCAATGAGTACTCGAAAAACCAAAATTCAACAATATCCGTATTCAAAATATGAAAAAAATATCTGGTATCTAAAAAATAAATACGGATTTTGCCGCATTCGATAAGATCCGTTCAATTTTTATCAAGATTATAGTTATTTTTATGTATTTTAGTACATAAAATGATTTTTATTTACTATTTTTATGTATTTTAATAGCATATTTATTATTTTTATATATTTAGTAATGAACTGAAAATTTCTATTTATTTATTTTGATTTATTAGTTGTGAACTGGTCAAAGAAATTCCAATATTCATCCACGTTCGCTAATATGGATATCCGAAAATGATTTCAGGTATGGATACAGGTATGACACTATTTGAATCCATATCTGACCGTTTATAGGCCTAGCCGCTTGAGAGATATGGCGGTCAGTAGTATGCAAACCTTAGCCTTAATTTCAGTTTTACCATACCCTACATGTGTTTCATATGAGCCATTTGACCTTGATGAAGCCATGAAGTCGAGTGCTAGCTCGAAGTGGACGTGCGCTATGGAAGACGAGTTAGAGTCTTTAAGGAAAAATAAGACTTGGGATTGGGTACCACATCCATAAGGAAGCCGAGTCATAGGTTGTAAAGGGCATTCAAGGTGAAGGACGATGAGAGATACAAGGTAGGTTAATTTCTAAAGAGTTTTCACCGAGGAAGGGTGTTATACCATAATTTTTACTTTATAATAATAGTCTTTTAAAGCATGCACCGTATGACTCTTCCCATAGAAATTAAACATCAATTGGTACGTTGTATATAATTTCGGCATTGTAAACCAAAGAGTAAATCTATATGCTTAAGCATAGACAATGATTTAGAGTAACGGTTACTTGATTGACCGAAAGTCGAAGGATCGGCCTTTCAAAGAGGTATCGGCCAAAATCTAACCTCCAGACACGGCAGTGAAGCCAAAGGGTTTATACCAAGCAACTAGGACCAACGACCTAGATGACCAAGAGTGTAGGTAACACGTGTGGATTGCCACGTCTTTAGGCTATATATGAAGTGCAAGGTCATCAATCTACATCAACCAACAAACTACCCAAATGACGGCACATGCTCAAATCTCAGCCCTATAAGTAAGCAACATTAGTGATCTAAAAGAAGAACTCTCCACTAATAGAAACGCAAACGAATGCCTATAAATAGACATTGATCCCAATTCATGAGCACAACCATAATTTAGACACCAAGAAAATTGTAGTTTCCTCATTATATCTCATAGCAAAACACATCAAATAACGGACTTGGTCAATCATTCTTGTAATAGCCTATCGACTATATAGTAGAATATTAAATAAGGAAAGGATAATGGTGTTGGAACTGGGTCAGCCGGCAGTGGAAGATATGGGTGAGTTTCAAATATATCCCATATTAGATCAATATTGAGCCTATGAAGTCTAATTTATTTAGAACGTTTCTAAATTTAATTTAAATAAAATCTTTTATTTCTTTTAAATTTATAAATAATGGATGGAATTTTATTTAATTTATGTTTAATTAAATGTAATAGTGCACATATGTATCATATACATATATGTATGTGTGTGCATGTGTAACATAATATTTATGCAAGGTATAACATGCCCGTATATAAATATTAGGATTTGCATCGCAATGGATATGTTAGCTTATCTTATATGTATTGTATGTTGTCAATATATATATATATATATGTATGTATGTATATATATATATATGTATGTATATATATATATATGTATGTATATATATATATGTATATATGTATATATATGTATATATATATATATATATATATGTATATATGTATATATATGTGTGTGTGTATATATATATGTATATATGTATATATATGTATATATATATGTATGTATATATGTATATATATGTATGTATATATATATGTGTGTATATATATATGTATATATATATGTATATGTATATATAAACTTGTTATTTTAACAAATAATAAAGCATCATCAATATTTACTTATATATATAAAATATATGTATTGCATATATATAACATATTAACGATATATATTATATGTGTGTGTGTGTGTATTAAATTAGATATTAATTAAATAGATGACTATATATATATAAACATATATATACATATTATACAAAAAAAATTAAAATAAATATATATGTATAATTTACAGTAAGAAACTAATATGTATATATATATATATATGTATATATAATTATATTTATAATTATATAGCTCAGTTGGTCAGGGGCACTTAGCGGCTATGGAACATAGTTCCTTGAGGTCGCGGGTTCGATTCCTGGTAGATTGAGCTGTGCTTCCCATTAAGGCGCGGAGGTGGGCTCCCAGAAAACCTATAAACGGGTAGGGGGCATCAAACCTCTAAGCTGGGCTGGCTTAAAATCTCCCTGTCTGAGGTCGGACCAGGCTAGGGGGGAGCTCATCCCATCCCTTCGATTTCATCAGGGCTTTGGGTTGAGTTTTTCTAAAAAAAAAATATATTTATAATATCTAAAGTATTTGTAAATATGTGTATTTAAATAAATAAATATATATATATAATTATATCAATTATGAAAATTAAGTAAAATTAAATAGCTTTTATATGTAACATTCCATATCAAATACATAGCACATGAAATATTGAACTATAATTTTATATTATTAAATAATTTATATATATTAATTTGCCGAAAAAGATTAAAAATAATGTGAAAATAATTTCAATAATATATTTTCAAATTTAAATTTTTATAAATTCAAACATGATATTATAAGGTTAGGAACAAATTCCCATAATTTTCTGAGTCAAAAATATTTTTTATTAATTATTTATTGTTTGTGCCAAAATTGGTCACAAACCCCCAAATGTCATGAAAGCACCAGTATATGAACACAAATCAGCAATATATGATCGCAGATCTTAGATCTTAGTATTGTAGAGGATAAAAAGTGAAGAATAATAAATTTAAAATGGAAAGAGATAGACATAGATACATGATTTATAGTGGTTCGGCGATCTTGCCTACGTCCACTTTAAGGTTGATGATTTTATTGATGTTCACTTGATGATTTCAATTGATTACAACAGGTTACAGTCGATAATAATGATTTACAGCAGTGAAATTCGTTATTAGCAGCAGCAATGGAGTTTAGAGCTGGATCCGTCAGAGTATGGGCGTTGGAGAATTCAAAGAAGAAGGAGAGATCCCTTTTCTGTATGCCCTGAGGCTATATTTATAGGTGTAGGAGGTTGATATTTCGCTCAGATCTCGGGAGACCCTCTCTGGCACGTGACCAGGCCCGCGCGCCCAAGCCCGCAAAGTTTCGGCCCGATCCGTGATCGATACGAACGGATTTCGTATCGATCAAGATTGCGTCCAATGAAGTCGAAATTTGGCATGGACGTTCTTTAGCATGCACGTAAGCTTCTGTGAAAATTTCATGGCATTTGGACTTGTAAATCTTGAGTTATGATCGATACGAAATGGGGATTCTCGGCAGTTCGTCTTGTTCGAATCGATCCATTCGACTCGATCTCGTTCGAATCGATCTATTCGACTCGATCGTGTTCGAATCGATGTCCTTCATGCGCACGCTGGTGACGTGGCGCTACTTCCAAGGCTCAATCCTAACTTCGTGCCGAGTTGAATGCTTCTTCCTTGAAATTATGCTTGCCCATCGTTTGTGTTAGTTATATTCGTGTCTATCAATCTGCATCCATCATCTGCTAACGCCCTTGGTCTTCTCCGAATCGATGCACGAGTGTGTCCTTCGTATCGATCGAAACCGATCAATACGAAATGCTTGTTCCAGTCTCCACGACCAATGCTCCATCCTTCGTATTGATTCCAGCCCCGATCGATACGAAATGCACCATCATGCCTTACCATCCCATTGATGCGAAGAGCATCGATACGAAAACCGTAGCCTGAATCCATCTGATCGATGCGAACGCGTCGACCCAAAACAAGTAACTGAACCCATCTTCATCGATACGAACTGTATCGACACGAAATGTATCGAGGTGAAACCTTCGAGTCGAACAATCCATCTTGCGCTTACCTATCCAATCCGGGTCCACTTTCATCGAGTCGAAACCCATCTGGCCTTCCTTCTGATCGATACGAAGGCGCTGTTCGTATTCATGCTGATCGATACGAACGCCTTGTTCGAATCGATCAATTATCTTGATCCAATGAACTCCTTTTGACCTGAGATTTGAAATGAAGTCTCTCCTAGCCTTGATCATCATTCCCAATCGATCCCGCCATGATCGGAGCTCGGCCAAATTTTGACGACATCGATCAAAGCCTTGTCTCCAAACGATTTCCAATCCTAATATCCGTCATTTTCCAGTTATTTTGTTAATATCCCAGCCTTGACCAAAAGGTGGGATAACATTTATTATCAGTCACATATATAAATGATTTTTCAAAAGTAAAATTTTGATTTTTAAATTCTAGGATTTTGTTATAGAGATAATATTATGATGAAGTAATTTTATAAAATTTAAAATATAATTTTTGAAGCATATATTATTTTGTATGAATCATTCAACTTATATTTTGATTTAAATAATATTAAAAATAGTAAATAATTATTAAAAAAAATACTTTGTTGTTACCTAAAATCATAATTAGCGTAAATTTGCATATATAAAATATAAGATCAATTTTTAACATGGTACGATGACATGATTAACTATAAGTCATTTTATTTATGTTACATGACATATTAATATAAATAAAAATTAATAAAATAATAAAGAATAAAATAAGTTTACTTAGCTGTGTGTACATCAGGTCAATATAAAAATAATTTATTATTATATACACATTTGATCATTCAATATATGACAACAATGATACATATAGGAATCTCACCTAATATATAAAAAAATATTAGAATAATATACATTAATCATAGGTTATATGAAACCGTAAACACACACCAAAACCTTTGCCTTGAAGTACAAACTAGCTATGATGAATCTCCCTCCTTAGAACTCTTCTCAATTCGGCAGACTGCTAATCCTTAAATTGTACACCGTCGACTATCCATAGTTGTTGGTTTGAAATTGATTTGAGAAGAATTTTATTGGAGCTCCTATACAAGTGAATTTCTCTAGCAAAGATGGAAATGGTAGCCAAAGATATGATCTGTATGCATTAGGGTTACGAGTCCTTTTATAGTGGAAGGGATAGAGAGAAAGGTGGATCATATCTCTTGCCCATTCTTCCTAAATCCGAGCCATCAATCTGAAATACCCATAGCCCATTTTTAGTTTCCTCCTACTGTTAGGAACTGGAGATAGTGGTTTTGATGACAACAACCTTTGTAACTTATTTTATTATTACTTATATACTAACACTATTGTCTAGATATATATGAATGTTATTATGCAGGATATATATAAGGCAGGTACTGATTATTGAAGACTGTACAATATAAAGATCAAGAATGAAGAAATCTAGTTTAAAGACTCATGAGTATCAAGATCAAGATTTCGAGATAAGTGTCTAGTTTATTGTTAAAACTTCATAATAGCACAGAAATCTTCATTCCATATTTCATTTGGGATGGAACCCATTTCCACCTTCTTAGTGGCTTACAAACCCACACCAAGTAGCTTACAAACCTACGACAAGTGGCTTACAAACCCACGAACATCCTGGTTTTGTACAAGTTCTCGAGTCCTGATGTGATGAGATATTCTGTAGGAAGAAGCTTGCAAAACTACTTCAAAATGGTTTTTCAAAATGATTTTCAAAACTGCTTTTCAAAATGTTTTAGCCTTAAAAATTATCTTTTCAAATGATTTTCAAAAAGATGTTTTAGCCTTAAAATATTCTTTGTTTTTGTTTTTTAAATAAACTCTTGTTTTAAACTTTACATTGTTTTTAACTAAGGGATGTCGACATCATAGGATACCCCATGTCGACATGGTTGCCGTTAAATTCAAAAGTTTCAATTTTCAAAAGAAGTGTATATTCGTTTAAATCTCTTCATGAATGGTTATGACCGTTATTGGTCTATAAATAGCCTTCACAAACGAATTTTTTTAAAAAACTGTTTTTCTTATTTTTCTTCACTCCTTCTCCACAAATCCATATTCTAAAATTTTCATATTTTTAAGATCGTGCCGAAATTCTGCCAAATTCTCAAGTGAATCAAATTAGAATTTCATTCTTGTTTGATTCTTGTAACGACCCGATATTTTCAACCATTCGCATCCATTATAAGTGTATAGGTAGACACTCATGCCGGAGTTGAATTGCTCAAAATACCGCGTTGTAATTAAAATTTTGGCAAATCTCAGAGTATACAGTAAATAAATATAATCACATAGCACAGACACAGACACAGAGTAAAATAATGCAGCGGAAGTAAAAGAGATAGTAGTTCATGAAGCTACTATATAAATATAACAAAGTTACATAAGATACAACAGAAGGAATAGAGTACAACAGAAGTCTCAATACATAGAAGTCTACTAATACAAGAGCTTAAATAGAACAACAGACTGAATAGATAAAACCAGATAGCAGCTGGATAAGGATGATCTCCAGTAGTCCTAGCTCCGTGAAGATGAAGTCCAACTGATACTCAGGCTGACCCGAGCGTAAAATAAAACATAAACACTCGAGTCAGGATATACATACTTATACAATGTAAACCAACTCAAGTGAACTGTAGTAAAGGTACAAGTAACTTAGAAGATGCTTGGGACCACCCATCCTCTAAGGATCCGTTAAACTATCTACTATGTAGTAATATTCGCTATTATAATAGTGTCTAAATAAGTAAAGTATAATCATATCGGAAAATAGCGTTAAGGGGATGGAGAACCTTAACGCGGTCGGATCTTAAAATCATAATCGTAGTAAAGCTCGATATGGTAGGTGACACGGCACAACTAGGCAATGCCAGGGTAGATATACCAATTACGCACACGGACTGATGGATACGCATAGCAGCCACTACCGTTCCACCTCGAACAACATTCCCAAATCGAAGGATGGCCATCTAGTCAAATCACAAGTAAGAGTATAATATCGAAGAAATGCGTCCGAGAAGAGGTGCTACCTCACTGGTCCGAGATCGCTCCTGTTTTAGCCACCTTATGCCAACTCACGGGAGTTGGGTCCACGTAACATACCTTAAGAACGTCGCCACCATCCTACTTCATTCTGGAATCTCCACCGCGTACACGGTTGCCAAAGTGGTTTTCGGTAAGACAGAGAGTATGTCCATATCCGATCCCGGTCTCTTTAACAACCCAACGTTATTATAACCCGTGGTTATAAGTTTAAAACAGTTTATACTTCAAAATAGAATATCATTTCAAATCCAAATCTTTATCAAAATAAAGATTAAATCAATTCTAAACCATTTCCATATTTTTTTAAAATATCATATCATTTCAAAACTTCATTTCAAATCATTTTAATATTCCAAATATCATTTGAGTTCAAATCTAAATATTCAACTTTAAATACCTTTTAAATTCAAAGATATCATTCATTTACTATCATTTCAAATCACCTTTAAATAGTTTATATTCCAATCAAAATAATTCATTTAAACCTTTTAAAGGTGTAATTATTATATTTTCAAATCAAGTATTCAATTTCCAAAGTTCCAAACCATTCTGAGTTCGTTTACTAAGTCAAAAACCCTAATTATTAAAATTTCAGCATTTCACAGCATTTAATAACAACTGCTATAAGTTATATTTGAAAACATTTTTAATTCAGCAAAACAACATTTACAAACTGCTATAATAGTTCAGTTTTAAACAAAATCATATTTCAGCCTACTGCAGTCCTTAACAAGTGCTACAGTAACCCTTTTATTAGTTCAGGTTAAATTTTTAGTTTCTGCTACAACATCACTTACCAAGTACTATCATAGCCTTAGTTCATTTTAGTCTTTTGGTTCCTTTATACAATCCACAACACTTAACAAGTGCTACAGATTCTACCTAGTTAAAACTTATAAAATCATACATTAAAAATGTTCATTTGCAATCCTTTAACAAATTTATTTAAAGAGAAATTTTACAAGTTAAAACCAAAACTTACAAATTTGTTTATTACATTCATTTCAACATTTAAACTCCATTTTTTCCCACCTATTTAAAAGCTAAAATTCATTTCATTTAAATTAACTTAAGTTCCCATCTTCCTTTTAATCAAAATTTCAAATTTAAGTTTCGTTTTAAAAATCAATACTCCTCCATTTATTTATATTTATCACATAGAAAAATCATTTCTATTTTTAAATAAATCACTTAAAAATTCGATTTAAATCAATTTAATATTATTACAATATTTAAATTATTTAAAAGTATCCAGAAAATACAGAAAAATATAACCACGGGTCTGTATAATATTTTCTAGCCTAAGTCAAGTGATACGGATACTATATCATTTCAATCCGTAATTTACAAAGAAAAATCCGGGTTTTATCATTTCAAACCCGCAATCCCAAGTAAATAAAATTTAATTGAAAATCGCTCAGGCCTATCATTTCAGCCCATAACGACCTTCCCTTATTCTAAAGTCCGTTCGGGTATGTATCATTTCAACCCATAGTGATTCTATTCTACAGGGAACTTGCAGTGTGATTTAACAGAATAGAATAACAGTAAAATAAGAACAGAATATAAGTATAGATGATACGATATGCAGTTTTAACAATTAACATCAACTATAAATAAATCACAGGTAGTTATAACATCATTTATTTGTTTATTTATTTCTACACATTCAGTTGCGGTTGTTTCACAATCATATAAGTATGGATATTCGTGTGAGATTTACTCACCTCTACGGAGCTGGAGATTCGATACAGAAATACGATGTCTATTGGAAGCACGCGGATAGCACGATCAGTCGTTAGCGGATGCGCCAACTAGATTCAAATCTAAAGTCAAAAGAATAATCAAAATCTAAGATTGCACGAATAATTATTCTTCAATGAAGCAAACAATGAAAAAGAAACAAGTTGAATACTAGAAAGGAATAGCTCGACCACTTTTAAAATATAAACTATAACTTCAAACAAAGGCTCGACCAAACAAATTGTTCATTTCATTTTTTTTTTCTCTCAAAACAAAGGCCAGGGAAAAATGTAACTTCAAAGTTTGCAAAAGTGACAAAACAACTTTTCATTCTTTTTTGTATTCAGACAACAGGCTCAGGGAAAATATACCAATATAAAAATACAAAAGTGACAAAACAAAGCTTGTTCATTTTTCAAATACAAGGGCTCGGTCTGGCAATTCAACAAAAATGAAAATGGCAAAAGGTGACAAAACAACTTTTCTCATTTTCCCTTTTTTTTTCTTGTTTTCAAATGGCAGGGCTTGGCCAAAATATAACCAACAACTTCAAAACAAAAACAAAAAAAATGACAACAACTATTGTTTATTCTCTGGTCCCTAACAAAGGCTCGGTAAGCATGGGGTTGAAGGCATGACTGGCTCGGTCGGGGTTCGTGGTGCCATGGGGTGGTGGAAGCGTAGAGTGGATGGTTGGTCTCGGCATGGCCTCAGTGGAGATCTGCCATGGGTCAGTGGTGGTCTAGGCTGGAATTGGAGACGTGGGGATTGGTGGTGTCAGGGGTTCGGTCTGGAGGGTGTGGTGGTGGTTTCTAGGCTGGGTCGGTGGTGGTTTCTAGGCTAGGTCGGTGGTGGTTTCTAGGCTGGGTCAGTGGTGGTCTGGTGAAGGGATTGGGTGACGGGGCGTGGGGTATGGTCTGACCAGGTGTTCAGGTGGCATGGGTTGGAGGCGACGAGGGGTTCTCGGGTTTGGTGGTGGTAGGCTGGGGTAGGGCATACGTGGTGGTGGGCATGGGCTGGTCTCGGCATGGGTGGAGGTGGTAGTGGGTCGTGGTGGTTGGCTAGATCTCGTCCTGGGGTTAGAGGAGTGGGGACGTGAGTGGTGGCTGGCACGGGTTGGAGTGGAGGTGGTGGTAGCATGGAGTAGGCAAAAGATAAAGTAAAACAAAACAGGGGACAGGCAAAAATTAAAAACAAAACAAAAAAGAAGAAGATGTTGTCCATTACCTTGGTCACGAACCTCAGTTGAAAGCTGAAGTGAAGAATTTTGAGGGATGAGATTTGTGAACGTGGAAAATGGAATAGCTGTTCACTTGATTAAAGTAGAAAAGGCAGAACGTATTGCTTTGAACGGTTATCGAAATTTAAGGCAATTAATTATTCAAGCTGGAATGAAACGTAAGGAAGATAAAGGGGAAAGTGGAATAATTCTCACGCGCACAATTCAATGCAAGATTTAATGAAAATTTTCAAACTGAAATTATGCAGCTGAAATTGCACTCTTAATACAAGAAAAGGTCAAATGGACAAAGAACAACGAACGTAAAGTGTAGCGCCCAAAGTAACGTACAACCGTTACTTGTTTCTTTTATTTAATAAATTTAAAAATGTTAACGGTTTCTTAAAAATATAACGTATCTCTTTAAACCAAAATTAAAATAGCTATTATCCTCATTAATAAAATTTGATTCTAATGTAAAGTTAAGAACGGACATAAATATACGTAACGAAATGTAAAGTTTAAATTTTTCGTTTCACACAAATTACTACACTTTATATTTAAATCAATATTTCAAAATTGTATAATTTTAATTAAAATTTCGTTAAAAAATTTTGGGCTGTTACACTCTCCCCCACTCAAAACTTTTCGTCCCCGAAAAGGAACGAGGTACGGGAAAGCACAGAAAAAGATAGAATGAATAGAATTAAGACAAAATGATAAGAATATTGGAATTACACCTGATAACTATTGTTATAGGCAAGTTTAACAAAATGGAGGTAATCAAATCAAGAACACAAACACGAAAAAGATCCTCTAGAGTCTGAATCACCCCTTTCACTTGACCGATGGTCTATGAATGGAAAAACAGTGTTCAGATCCAGATGAGTAACAAAGATTTCAAAGATTATAAAAAGATGTCTAAACAGACTGGTATAAGCAATAGCCTCCCATTCTGTAACAAGATAAGAGAAATAAGGACAACCAAAAGATAGTTTGAAAAACAAAATAAGATAATAAATTTGAAACAATAATGCTTTGAAATCATAACAATTTAGGGATGTTTATCATTTGGAAATCATACTACGAAAAATCATAACACTTTGGAAATGTTATTCTTAAAAAGTACATAATACTTAGAAAATCATAACACCTTTTTTTTTTATAATCTTCCTTTAAACCATTTTAATTCAAGGTCAAATAATATTTATTTTAAAGTTGTAACATTTCTAAGTTCATTCAATTATAAAACTTCCAAAACATTATATTTTCAAAACAGCAGCACTTATAAAATGCTACAGTAGATATATTAGTATTTCAAATCGGTTTTATTCCAGAAATATTCATTTGGATATCATTTAACTTATGACTTATTAAAACAAACTTTTGTGAATGGAATATCCAAATTAAACTATACTTCATTTATTAAGTTAAAAGTTCACTATTTTAGTTAGCTCTTAATTTAACACATAACCTAACACTTTATTTAAAATACTCATTTCACAAATAGATATTCCTTTAATAAGTTACACTTAAAATTCCATTTGAAAACCAAATTCTCAATTATCAAGTTTTAGTGATGTTAAAATACATTTTAACTATTTAAATCATAATTATTCATTTTTCAAAACATATCTATTTCATAAATAAATATTTATCATAGCTAATGTAACAATCAAATTTCTTTACACATTTATTCATTTAGACATTAATTAAACTATGATTTCAAGTTAAATAAACTTTATTACAAAACGTCCAATTCCAATGTATTTTATCTTATCTATTCAAAGATACATTATTTATTATACAACATATTCATTTTAGGAAATAACCATTAATAAAATTCCTAGGTTAGACTTAAGGTTCCATATTAAATCAAATTTGATTATTTAAATAAAATCTCTTTAAATTCCTTTTTCACTATTTACCTCTGTAAATCTTTTATAACTAAAATTTAAGTGTATAACATGTATTATAACCACTCAAATTTTATTTATAAAATCCTTTTTATATTGTATATTATCTAATTACATTGTTAACTTCTAAAAAATTTAAGGTAAGTTATATTTGAATGCAATTGTATTATACAAATAAAACTTTCCAATTCAATTATCTCAAGTTTGAATCATTTATTCAAAAAATTTAATTTTTCTTTTTATAACTGAAATTATTCTTTAAGATGAAATTTAAGAATTAATTTTCCGGTTTCCTTCAAACCAGTTAGAGATAAATAAATATATGTACATAATATGTCAAATCAATTTAAATCATATATCTATATATATTATGAATCAAATCATATTTAGAAATTCAAATCAATCAGATTTTCCAAAACAAAGCTGTAGCAAGACTACAGAATGGTTTCTTCACTTCGAAACTCGAAAATGAACGTCGATGATGCTGCAGTCATCACCGAAATTATTTTCCAGCGACAAAGAGAAGAGCACTAAATTTTTAAACTTTAAAATCCTTTAGAGACAAATTTTTATTCAAAATACTTTAAATAATATCCTTTTAAAAAATTTAAACACAAGGTTTGAAACCATCGGAAATTAAATTCTTTAACTTTCTTGTTTTAAATTCATTTCAGTTCCCAAATAAATTTATAAACAACTATTTATAAATTCATTTGTAGAACAATAAATGATAAATCAAGTATTATCATTTCAAATTATCAATTTAAATCAATTTATTAAGTTCCATAAAATTATATATCCAAATTTATTTCATAAACCAAATTTTAAAATAATATTGTGTCAGTTTGTTCTGTCAAAGTGTTTTAGAAATCCTATCGATAGCGTTGATCAGACGAATCGATCGGAAACCCAAATCAACATCAACAACTCAAACAACACAATATAAAACAAAACATTAATTTACAAGTACAGTTCAAAATGTTTGGAAGATAGATTGGAACAAAAGACAAGATGATTAAATAGAGTAGAGAGATGGGTAAGCTTAGATAAATCGCGGACAACCTTAACCGGGTCAACCGTGACTTAATGGATAAGATCAAATGTGGATTTTCTGGAGTAAATCTACCTTCGATCTCAAGAGATAGAGTTTGGAATAACAAAAGATATTAGAATCTAAACCAAGGATAAATATAAATCTCTGGTTAATCGATGCTGATTGTAAAGGATTTTCACCCCTTTACAAGAAAATTAGAATATTGGCGAGACCGCCAATTTACTATAAAGATCATTCGAAGTGGGGATATGTGATACTCCAAAATCAAAAGAAGATGAATAGTGAGGGACAAGAATGAATTTTAGAACCGCAGGGAACGTTCCAAAAATTCAAAGGAAATTCAAATCAAGAGGAAAAGATTCAAACTCGAACGAAAGTGATTCTGTAAATAAATCTACTCCATATGCTGAGTTTTGCCTCAAAGCCAAAGCTCTGATACCAACTGTAACGACCCGATATTTTCAACCATTCGCATCCATTATAAGTGTATAGGTAGACACTCATGCCGGAGTTGAATTGCTCAAAATACCGCGTTGTAATTAAAATTTTGGCAAATCTCAGAGTATACAGTAAATAAATATAATCACAGAGCATAGACACAGACACAGAGTAAAATAATGCAGCGGAAGTAAAAGAGATAGTAGTTCATGAAGCTACTATATAAATATAACAAAGTTACATAAGATACAACAGAAGGAATAGAGTACAACAGAAGTCTCAAGACATAGAAGTCTACTAATACAAGAGCTTAAATAGAACAACAGACTGAACAGATAAAACCAGATAGCAGCTGGATAAGGATGATCTCCAGTAGTCCTAGCTCCGTGAAGATGAAGTCCAACTGATACTCAGGCTGACCCGAGCGTAAAATAAAACATAAACACTCGAGTCAGGATATACATACTTATACAATGTAAACCAACTCAAGTGAACTGTAGTAAAGGTACAAGTAACTTAGAAGATGCTTGGGACCACCCATCCTCTAAGGATCCGTTAAACTATCTACTATGTAGTAATATTCGCTATTATAATAGTGTCTAAATAAGTAAAGTATAATCATATCGGAAAATAGCGTTAAGGGGATGGAGAACCTTAACGCGGTCGGATCTTAAAATCATAATCGTAGTAAAGCTCGATATGGTAGGTGACACGGCACAACTAGGCAATGCCAGGGTAGATATACCAATTACGCACACGGACTGATGGATACGCATAGCAGCCACTACCGTTCCACCTCGAACAACATTCCCAAATCGGAGGATGGCCATATAGTCAAATCACAAGTAAGAGTATAATATCGAAGAAATGCGTCCGAGAAGAGGTGCTACCTCACTGGTCCGAGATCGCTCCTGTTTTAGCCACCTTATGCCAACTCACGGGAGTTTGGTCCACGTAACATACCTTAAGAACGTCGCCACCATCCTACTTCATTTTGGAATCCCCACCGCGTACACGGTTGCCAAAGTGGTTTTCGGTAAGACAGAGAGTATGTCCATATCCGATCCCGGTCTCTTTAACAACCCAACGTTATTATAACCCGTGGTTATAAGTTTAAAACAGTTTATACTTCAAAATAGAATATCATTTCAAATCCAAATCTTTATCAAAATAAAGATTAAATCAATTCTAAACCATTTCCATATTTTTTTAAAATATCATATCATTTCAAAACTTCATTTCAAATCATTTTAATATTCCAAATATCATTTGAGTTCAAATCTAAATATTCAACTTTAAATACCTTTTAAATTCAAAGATATCGTTCATTTACTATCATTTCAAATCACCTTTAAATAGTTTATATTCCAATCAAAATAATTCATTTAAACCTTTTAAAGGTGTAATTATTATATTTTCAAATCAAGTATTCAATTTCCAAAGTTCCAAACCATTCTGAGTTCGTTTACTAAGTCAAAAACCCTAATTATTAAAATTTCAGCATTTCACAGCATTTAATAACAACTGCTATAAGTTATATTTGAAAACATTTTTAATTCAGCAAAACAACATTTACAAACTGCTATAATAGTTCAGTTTTAAACAAAATCATATTTCAGCCTACTGTAGTCCTTAACAAGTGCTACAGTAACCCTTTTATTAGTTCAGGTTAAATTTTTAGTTTCTGCTACAACAGCACTTACCAAGTACTATCATAGCCTTAGTTCATTTTAGTCTTTTGGTTCATTTATACAGTCCACAACACTTAACAAGTGCTACAGATTCTACCTAGTTAAAACTTATAAAATCATACATTAAAAATGTTCGTTTGCAATCCTTTAACAAATTTATTTAAAGAGAAATTTTACAAGTTAAAACCAAAACTTACAAATTTGTTTATTACATTCATTTCAACATTTAAACTTAAACTCCATTTTTTCCCACCTATTTAAAAGCTAAAATTCATTTCAATTAAATTAACTTAAGTTCCCATCTTCCTTTTAATCAAAATTTCAAATTTAAGTTTCGTTTTAAAAATCAATACTCCTCCATTTATTTATATTTATCACATAGAAAAATCATTTCTATTTTTAAATAAATCACTTAAAAATTCGATTTAAATCAATTTAATATTATTACAATATTTAAATTATTTAAAAGTATCCAGAAAATACAGAAAAATATAACCACGGGTCTGTATAATATTTTCTAGCCTAAGTCAAGTGATACGGATACTATATCATTTCAATCCGTAATTTACAAAGAAAAATCCGGGTTTTATCATTTCAAACCCGTAATCCCAAGTAAATAAAATTTAATTGAAAATCGCTCAGGCCTATCATTTCAGCCCATAACGACCTTCCCTTATTCTAAAGTCCGTTCAGGTATGTATCATTTCAACCCATAGTGATTCTATTCTACAGGGAACTTGCAGTGTGATTTAACAGAATAGAATAACAGTAAAATAAGAACAGAATATAAGTATAGATGATACGATATGCAGTTTTAACAATTAACATCAACTATAAATAAATCACAGGTAGTTATAACATCATTTATTTGTTTATTTATTTCTACACATTCAGTTGCGGTTGTTTCACAATCATATAAGTATGGATATTCGTGTGAGATTTACTCACCTCTACGGAGCTGGAGATTCGATACAGAAATACGATGTCTATTGGAAGCACGCGGATAGCACGATCAGTCGTTAGCGGATGCGCCAACTAGATTCAAATCTAAAGTCAAAAGAATAATCAAAATCTAAGATTGCACGAATAATTATTCTTCAATGAAGCAAACAATGAAAAAGAAACAAGTTGAATACTAGAAAGGAATAGCTCGACCACTTTTAAAATATAAACTATAACTTCAAACAAAGGCTCGACCAAACAAATTGTTCATTTCATTTTTTTTTCTCTCAAAACAAAGGCCAGGGAAAAATGTAACTTCAAAGTTTGCAAAAGTGACAAAACAACTTTTCATTCTTTTTAGTATTCAGACAACAGGCTCAGGGAAAATATACCAATATAAAAATACAAAAGTGACAAAACAAAGCTTGTTCATTTTTCAAATACAAGGGCTCGGTCTGGCAATTCAACAAAAATGAAAATGGCAAAAGGTGACAAAACAACTTTTCTCATTTTCCCTTTTTTTTCTTGTTTTCAAATGGCAGGGCTTGGCCGAAATATAACCAACAACTTCAGAACAAAAACAAAAAAAATGACAACAACTATTTTTTATTCTCTGGTCCCTAACAAAGGCTCGGTAAGCATGGGGTTGAAGGCATGACTGGCTCGGTCGGGGTTCGTTGTAACAACCCAGAGTTTTATAACAATTAATTTTCGTCATTTAACGATTATGTGGTTGTTAATTGCTATTGATTGTTTTAATGGGTTGAAAATTTGGTTAAGCGTTGTTTGGGCTTTTAGTAAAATCTTGGCCACGTTTCCTTTTGGTATTGTGATACTTATCTAAGGCCGATACCTATTCCTATCTACCCACATTCATTCGCGAACCCTAAAAATAAATTGAACGAAAAAAAAAAAATGGCGACCGCGTACATCTTCTTTCGCTCGAGAACTAGGGCTTGTACAAAAATCGAAGGCGCCGACCCTTCTCCTCTTCGAACACGACTCCTTCCGATTGCGTCAGCCCAGGTGAGTGATTCTATCACTCGCATCTAATTCAAATTAGTGAAAATTTGGTTACTTGATTTGCTTATTCAAATCTGCGAATTTCGTTGTCTGATTGATTGATATCCTTGGCTTTGATTCCTGACTTTTGATCTCTTGGTCATGGTTTGAAATTGCTGGTTCTTTTCGCTTTGACTTTAGGCAATTTTCTTTAGTAAAAATGTGAACTTGCACGATTGTAGCCTTAGTTGCCACGGTCGTGACTTGATGCCAGGAACTTCGGGTTTAATTGGACCCCCAGTGTCTTCGACTGCAAACTTGATTTTGTTCGCTGTTGATATTTTTCTGACTTGAGTGATTTTGAGACAGTTGATTTTGTGAATTTTCTGATGACCTCGGCCTTGACTTGGAACTTCATTGACCGGTACATTGTTGTTGCTTGATCTTGTGCTGTCGAGCTTTGCTCGAACTTGTCACTACCGTTTTGATTCTCTGGACCGCTGTTGATCATTTTTGAAACTGCTACTTGATGCTTGTATTCATCTGGAAGTTTTGCGTTTCTTTGTTTTTGTCATTACTTGACCATATGCATACATTTTGTAGCTGAAGTTACACGTGAGTGTTGCTTCGGGTTTGATTCATGTAGTCTTGATAATTTTGAGCTCTGTAGCTTCTGGGTTGCATCTTGTAACTAAGTCTTGTTGGCATTGTCTGCATCGGTCTTGTATGCTTGATATGCTGTAGTCAGTGTAGTCTGTTGCATTTCATCCTGTTGTAGTTTGGTCAACACTTACTGTAGCCCTTCACTGCACCATATGGTCACTGTATATTGATTCTTATGTGGTCTGCATTTGTGTACTCCTGATCATGCTACTTCCTTCGGGGTAGTTTGCATACAGTTGCGTTATTGGTTATGTATTTGTGTCCCAGTGATGCATTGCAATTGTTGTTGGTTCCTTTTGAACCTATCTTTGAGCCGCATATGGAGTTTACACATTGAGTTGTTTCACCGATGCATCACCTGCTGTTGCCATTTGCTTGAATTCAGTGCATTCGTCTAGTTCAGTCTCGTACCACCTGCTGTTCACTTTTCTTTTTGGTACATGCGGTATATACGTGCATTTGTACTACATGTATAGTATTACATACCTGTTTCATGTAGTATTTGGGTTTCCCTGACCACACATGCTTGTTAGTATCGACCGATACTTTGAGGCGTGTTGTACCCTACTGTCTCTATGCAGCCACTGTTTTCTGTTGATTGATTTGAACTTGAGCCGAGACTTGATTTTATGTCTTAACAATTTCAATTAAATTTGTACCTTGAGTTGAATCCAGTGAATGCTCGGGTTTGACCTTGTGGTTGCGTTGTGATTTTAATTGAACTTCATTTGTGTTGAACCTGATTTTGGGTTTGACCTTGTACTCGTTTGTGAGCTTTTAATTGAGCTTTTGTGTATTTCATCACTGTGTTGGCGAGGCAGTACACGCGTGCGTGTACTGCAGCCAATGCAAAATATGACGTTTTAAATTGATGTTTCAATTTGTTGAATTGTTTTGTTGCTTAATTTCGATGTTCTGAAGCTATGTTCTGATTTGGATTTGCTGATTCGCTGATTAACACTATTTAGTGTTATATTTGCCGATATTCGATTCTCTTATCGAGAAGTTGGATATATGAGATTTATGTGACTGTCGTCTATTTGATTTTGATTAGCATTGCTACTGTGCATTAATAACTGAGTTTGAATTAGACTGACCTGGGTATTATTTTCTTTTGAATGTAATACTCGGGTCAGACCCGAGTATTTCAGGTTGTAGATTTCCTTCTTTGAGTTGCTGATCGGGATTTGAAGACTTTTCACATCTTCTGAAGTTGTCAGTGTCATTTTGTAGTAGTCGTGTCATTGTATAGAACGGTATGTATTCATGTATATTAGTCGATAATGTACGTGTATATATAACTTCTAGAGTCGACAGTTGTAGTTGTATCATATGTATTGTATCAACTATGTATTAACTGACATCAGTTATATATATATATATATATATGAGACTTTTGTTTTTATCTGTGTTCCGCAATTATATTATCTGTGTTATTGTTATATCTAATGTCCTAAACTATTATGAACTATCGTAGTTTGTTTTATACTGATAATTGGATATGTCGATGGGAGTAAATAAATAATAGATGAAAAATAAAAAGTATATACCACTCCTATCAAGATAACCAATAGTAGTGTAAGGCCAATTACGGATGGTCGCTCCTATCCAGCCTTATTCTTCGTATTAATAGACAGTATTTCTTTTAATACTCTTTGTTATTATGAGCATAGAGGTGGGGCGTTACAGTTGGTATCAGAGCTTGGGGTTTATGGATATAATATAAAACATAACTTAGATGGAACATATGTTACAACTATTGGCCGACGGTTTAGTTGTATTTTGAGTCAAAACTAAAGTTTTGAAATTTGGATGAAATTTTTAAATATCCTTATTTAAAAATAAAAGTGAATTTGTGTTCTGATGATTTGATTGATTTGAGTACTGTTTATCAGAGTGCGCAACGGAAACAGTGAAACTGTCTTCGCTGAGTACAACTGATAATCTATTTGATTTAGAAATTGAAATAAATTTCATTTGTTGTTTACATAGCTGTAACTATTTTGTTTCTTTGAGAATTTCGAATCCGAATTGAGGATTTGAAGAAATTACAGTTATGTAATTTTTGTTGAAATTTCCGCTGGCTTCTCTTGTACTAATCATATATTGATTAGATTTTTGTTTTTTTGAATTATCTTCATTGAAGATACATTCGAATGATTTCTTTGCTCATTTTATAATACGTGCAAAAATTTGAATTGCACGTTATTGCAATTATTTTGCGTTGAACCGATGCTTGGTTATGATACGTATTTTGTTGCCGTTATTTTTATAACGGGATTTTTACACCAGTGCTATTTTAAAGCACGGTGTTATGTGGCATTTTGATAAATGAAAATTCACGGGTATTACATTTTGATGTAAATTGTTTTGATGTGATTTTGACGTTTTAAAATTACTGTTGCTTTGGCTTCAGTAACCGTCATGTTTTAAAAAGTGGATTTTCAAGCGGTTATTCCGCAATACTGATGTGTAACCGTTTTTACGGTATTTTGAGAAGTACAATTTCCTTATCGAAATTGTTACTAATATTGCTGCTTTAATCACGTGATTGGAAACTCGTTTAAAAATGAAAATTGTTTTATAAATTTTTAACGGTTTGCGTTTTCAAAAGGATGAGAAAGCGACTTAAACGATTCAGCAAAAATCGAGGATTATGACCCCTTTCTTTTACTGTTTCGCTTAACTCCGGACTTGTCCAGTTGAGAAGGTGAATTGTTATTTTTACAAAATAAATAACAATTGTTTTCAGAAATTTAACAGTTTACGCTTTCAAAAGAATGAGGAAGCGATTTAAACGTTTCAGCAAAATCGAGGACTATGACCCCTTTCTTTTACTGATTCGCTTAATTCCGGACTTGTCCGTTTGAGAATGTAAAGTGTATTTTTACAAAATACACAATTTTGCACTTTCAAGGAAACGATGAAGTGATTTAAACGATTTAGCAAAAGTGCGGAGTATGGAACCACACTTTTACTATTTCGGTTAATTCCGGACTCGTTAATTGAATATCTGTTGTTTTGATGATTTTGATGATTTCACACTTTCAAGGAAACGATGAAGAGAATCAAACGATTTAGTAAAACACGTGGTATGGGACATGTGCGTTTGCTATTTCGGTTAATTCCGGACTCGTTAATTGAAATATTTTGATGCTTTCGTGTGCTTTCGAGCCACTATGAGGACCTTCGGGTCATTTGTTGGACCTTCGGGTCAATACCAGTACTAGACCTTCGGGTCATTTGTTGGACCTTCGGGTCATTTGTTGGACCTTCGGGTCATTTGTTGGGCGCCAAAATTATGTTGAGTACTTGGTAGGCTTCGGCCATTTGTTGATGCACGTGCGGCGAATTAAAAACTCGCCATCTGATGGGATCGATCCAAGCTTTTATGTTGATTTTCTAGTCTTCTTAATTGATTTCTAGATATTTGTTGCTTCCAATTATCTGCAGGTAATTGGATATTTGTTGATATGAGTTCTGATTATCGTTTTTGATAATCAGATATTTGTTGTTTCTAATTATCGCTTGTGATAATTAGATATTTGTTGATATGAGTTCTGATTATCGTTTTTTGATAATCAGATATTTGTTGTTTCTAATTATCGCTTGTGATAATTAGATATTTGTTGATATGAGTTCTGATTATCGTTTTTGATAATCAGATATTTGTTGTTTCTAATTATCGCTTGTGATAATTAGATATTTGTTGATATGAGTTCTGATTATCGTTTTTGATAATCAGATATTTGTTGTTTCTAATTATCGCTTGTGATAATTAGATATTTGTTGATATGAGTTCTGATTATCGTTTTTGATAATCAGATATTTGTTGTTTCTAATTATCGCTTGTGATAATTAGATATTTGTTGATATGAGTTTTGATTATCGTTTTTGATAATCGGATATTTGTTGCTTTTAATTATCGCTGTTAGATAATTAAATATTTGTTGATTTGAGATTTAATTATCGCTGTTAGATAATTAAATATTTGTTCATTCGAGATTTAATTATCGTCTTTGATAATTAAATATTTGCTGATTTGAGATTTAATTATCATCTTTGATAATTAAATATTTGTTGATTTTAGATTTAATTATCGCTGTTAGATAATTAAATATTTGTTGATTCAAGATTTAATTATCGTCTTTGATAATTAAATATTTGTTGATTCGAGATTTAATTATCGTCGTTGATAATTAAATATTTGCTGATTTGAGATTTAATTATCATCTTTGATAATTAAATATTTGTTGATTTTAGATTTAATTATCGCTGTTAGATAATTAAATATTTGTTGATTCAAGATTTAATTATCGTCTTTGATAATTAAATATTTGTTGATTCGAGATTTAATTATCGTCTTTGATAATTAAATATTTGCTGATTTGAGATTTAATTATCATCTTTGATAATTAAATATTTGTTGATTTTAGATTTAATTATCGCTGTTAGATAATTAAATATTTGTTGATTCGAGATTTAATTATCGTCGTTGATAATTAAATATTTGCTGATTTGAGATTTAATTATCATCTTTGATAATTAAATATTTGTTGATTTTAGATTTAATTATCGCTGTTAGATAATTAAATATTTGTTGATTCAAGATTTAATTATCGTCTTTGATAATTAAATATTTGTTGATTCGAGATTTAATTATCGTCTTTGATAATTAAATATTTGCTGATTTGAGATTTAATTATCATCTTTGATAATTAAATATTTGTTGATTTTAGATTTAATTATCGCTGTTAGATAATTAAATATTTGTTGATTCGAGATTTAATTATCGTCTTTGATAATTAAATATTTGCTGATTTGAGATTTAATTATCGTCTTTGATAATTAAATATTTGTTAATTTTAGATTTAATTATCGCTTTAGATAAGTGAATATTTGCTGAATTTGAAATTTGATTATCGTTTGTGATAATCGAATATTTGTTGATTTTAGAAATTTGATTATCGTTTTTGATAATCGAATATTTGTTGAATTTGAAATTTGATTATCGTTTGTGATAATCGAATATTTGTTGAATTTGAAATTCGATTATCGTTTGTGATAATCGAATATTTGTTGATTTGAGAAATTTGATTATCGTTTTTGATAATCGAATATTTGTTGAATTTGAAATTTGATTATCGTTTGTGATAATCGAATATTTGTTGAATTTGAAATTTGATTATCGTTTGTGATAATCGAATATTTGTTGATTTTAGAAATTTGATTATCGTTTTTGATAATCGAATATTTGTTGAATTTGAAATTTGATTATCGTTTGTGATAATCGAATATTTGTTGAATTTGAAATTTGATTATCGTTTTTGATAATTGAATAATTGTTGACTTGAAATTTTAAATTACCGGTGGTGGTAATTGGATATGTGCTGATTTGTCTTCTGATTATCGTTTGAGATAATTAGATAATTGATGTTTGCTGATTTTATTGATATGAAATTTTCTAGTCTTCAATTGATTCTAGAATAGGTTGATTTTATTGAATTGCCATTTTCTATCTATCACTGTTGATAGTTAGTAATTGCTGATTATGAAGTTCGTGTTTTCTATTTATCCGTTAGATAACTAGATATTTGCAGTTTTGCGAATTGTGATTTGTGCTTTCTAATCATCTCTGTTGATAATTAGCTTTTGTTGGTTTTCTAATTATCGTATCGATGATTAGACATTGTTGCTTTATGATTCTTTGCATTTTAATTATCTTGTTGATAATTAAATATGGCTGATGATTGCATTTATTCAGTTTTGCTGCTTTCTGATTATCTATTGATAGTTAGATTTTGTTGAAGATTTGCGAATCTCTTTATTAGAATTAAAAGATTACTTTGGCATTTGAATTCTTGACTTTTATTTTTCTAGTTTAACCAGTTTATGTTAGAAGAATAATAGTAGTTGACGACCTTAATTATGAAAATTGCGGGGACGCAATTTTTATAAGGAGGGGAGTCTGTAACAACCCAGAGTTTTATAACAATTAATTTTCGTCATTTAACGATTAAGTGGTTGTTAATTGCTATTGATTGTTTTAATGGGTTGAAAATTTGGTTAAGCGTTGTTTGGGCTTTTAGTAAAATCTTGGCCACGTTTCCTTTTGGTATTGTGATACTTATCTAAGGCCGATACCTATTCCTATCTACCCACATTCATTCGCGAACCCTAAAAATAAATTGAACGAAAAAAAAAAATGGCGACCGCGTACATCTTCTTTCGCTCGAGAACTAGGGCTTGTACAAAAATCGAAGGCGCCGACCCTTCTCCTCTTCGAACACGACTCCTTCCGATTGCGTCAGCCCAGGTGAGTGATTCTATCACTCGCATCTAATTCAAATTAGTGAAAATTTGGTTACTTGATTTGCTTATTCAAATCTGCGAATTTCGTTGTCTGATTGATTGATATCCTTGGCTTTGATTCCTGACTTTTGATCTCTTGGTCATGGTTTGAAATTGCTGGTTCTTTTCGCTTTGACTTTAGGCAATTTTCTTTAGTAAAAATGTGAACTTGCACGATTGTAGCCTTAGTTGCCACGGTCGTGACTTGATGCCAGGAACTTCGGGTTTAATTGGACCCGCAGTGTCTTCGACTGCAAACTTGATTTTGTTCGCTGTTGATATTTTTCTGACTTGAGTGATTTTGAGACAGTTGATTTTGTGAATTTTCTGATGACCTCGGCCTTGACTTGGAACTTCATTGACCGGTACATTGTTGTTGCTTGATCTTGTGCTGTCGAGCTTTGCTCGAACTTGTCACTACCGTTTTGATTCTCTGGACCGCTGTTGATCATTTTTGAAACTGCTACTTGATGCTTGTATTCATCTGGAAGTTTTGCGTTTCTTTGTTTTTGTCATTACTTGACCATATGCATACATTTTGTAGCTGAAGTTACACGTGAGTGTTGCTTCGGGTTTGATTCATGTAGTCTTGATAATTTTGAGCTCTGTAGCTTCTGGGTTGCATCTTGTAACTAAGTCTTGTTGGCATTGTCTGCATCGGTCTTGTATACTTGATATGCTGTAGTCAGTGTAGTCTGTTGCATTTCATCCTGTTGTAGTTTGGTCAACACTTACTGTAGCCCTTCACTGCACCATATGGTCACTGTATATTGATTCTTATGTGGTCTGCATTTGTGTACTCCTGATCATGCTACTTCCTTCGGGGTAGTTTGCATACAGTTGCGTTATTGGTTATGTATTTGTGTCCCAGTGATGCATTGCAATTGTTGTTGGTTCCTTTTGAACCTGTCTTTGAGCCGCATATGGAGTTTACACATTGAGTTGTTTCACCGATGCATCACCTGCTGTTGCCATTTGCTTGAATTCAGTGCATTCGTCTAGTTCAGTCTCGTACCACCTGCTGTTCACTTTTCTTTTTGGTACATGCGGTATATACGTGCATTTGTACTACATGTATAGTATTACATACCTGTTTCATGTAGTATTTGGGTTTCCCTGACCACACATGCTTGTTAGTATCGACCGATACTTTGAGGCGTGTTGTACCCTACTGTCTCTATGCAGCCACTGTTTTCTGTTGATTGATTTGAACTTGAGCCGAGACTTGATTTTATGTCTTAACAATTTCAATTAAATTTGTACCTTGAGTTGAATCCAGTGAATGCTCGGGTTTGACCTTGTGGTTGCGTTGTGATTTTAATTGAACTTCATTTGTGTTGAACCTGATTTTGGGTTTGACCTTGTACTCGTTTGTGAGCTTTTAATTGAGCTTTTGTGTATTTCATCACTGTGTTGGCGAGGCAGTACACGCGTGCGTGTACTGCAGCCAATGCAAAATATGACGTTTTAAATTGATGTTTCAATTTGTTGAATTGTTTTGTTGCTTAATTTCGATGTTCTGAAGCTATGTTCTGATTTGGATTTGCTGATTCGCTGATTAACACTATTTAGTGTTATATTTGCCGATATTCGATTCTCTTATCGAGAAGTTGGATATATGAGATTTATGTGACTGTCGTCTATTTGATTTTGATTAGCATTGCTACTGTGCATTAATAACTGAGTTTGAATTAGACTGACCTGGGTATTATTTTCTTTTGAATGTAATACTCGGGTCAGACCCGAGTATTTCAGGTTGTAGATTTCCTTCTTTGAGTTGCTGATCGGGATTTGAAGACTTTTCACATCTTCTGAAGTTGTCAGTGTCATTTTGTAGTAGTCGTGTCATTGTATAGAACGGTATGTATTCATGTATATTAGTCGATAATGTACGTGTATATATAACTTCTAGAGTCGACAGTTGTAGTTGTATCATATGTATTGTATCAACTATGTATTAACTGACATCAGTTATATATATATATATATGAGACTTTTGTTTTTATCTGTGTTCCGCAATTATATTATCTGTGTTATTGTTATATCTAATGTCCTAAACTATTATGAACTATCGTAGTTTGTTTTATACTGATAATTGGATATGTCGATGGGAGTAAATAAATAATAGATGAAAAATAAAAAGTATATACCACTCCTATCAAGATAACCAATAGTAGTGTAAGGCCAATTACGGATGGTCGCTCCTATCCAGCCTTATTCTTCGTATTAATAGACAGTATTTCTTTTAATACTCTTTGTTATTATGAGCATAGAGGTGGGGCGTTACATTCGTGGTGCCATGGGGTGGTGGAAGCGTAGAGTGGATGGTTGGTCTCGGCATGGCCTCAGTGGAGATCTGCCACGGGTCAGTGGTGGTCTAGGCTGGAATTGGAGACGTGGGGATTGGTGGTGTCAGGGGTTCGGTCTGGAGGGTGTGGTGGTGGTTTCTAGGCTGGGTCGGTGGTGGTTTCTAGGCTGGGTCGGTGGTGGTTTCTAGGCTGGGTCAGTGGTGGTCTGGCGAAGGGATTGGGTGACGGGGCGTGGGGTTTGGTCTGACCAGGTGTTCAGGTGGCATGGGTTGGAGGCGACGAGGGGTTCTCGGGTTTGGTGGTGGTAGGCTGGGGTAGGGCATACGTGGTGGTGGGCATGGGCTGGTCTCGGCACGGGTGGAGGTGGTAGTGGGTCGTGGTGTTTGGCTGGATCTCGTCCTGGGGTTAGAGGAGTGGGGACATGAGTGGTGGCTGGCACGGGTTGGAGTGGAGGTGGTGGTAGCATGGAGTAGGCAAAAGATAAAGTAAAACAAAACAGGGGACTGGCAAAAATTAAAAACAAAACAAAATAGAAGAAGATGTTGTCCATTACCTTGGTCACGAACCTCAGTTGAAAGCTGAAGTGAAGAATTTTGAGGGATGAGATTTGTGAACGTGGAAAATGGAATAGCTGTTCACTTGATTAAAGTAGAAAAGGCAGAACGTATTGCTTTGAACGGTTATCGAAATTTAAGGCAATTAATTATTCAAGCTGGAATGAAACGTAAGGAAGATAAAGGGGAAAGTGGAATAATTCTCACGCGCACAATTCAATGCAAGATTTAATTGAAATTTTCAAACTTAAATTATGCAGCTGAAATAGCACTCTTAACACAAGAAAAGGTCAAATGGACAAAGAACAACGAACGTAAAGTGTAGCGCCCAAAGTAACGTACAACCGTTACTTGTTTCTTTTATTTAATAAATTTAAAAATGTTAACGGTTTCTTAAAAATATAACGTATCTCTTTAAACCAAAATTAAAATAGCTATTATCCTCATTAATAAAATTTGATTCTAATGTAAAGTTAAGAACGGACATAAATATACGTAACGAAATGTAAAGTTTAAATTTTTCGTTTCACACAAATTACTACACTTTATATTTAAATCAATATTTCAAAATTGTATAATTTTAATTAAAATTTCATTTAAAAATTTTGGGCTGTTACAATTCTGTGCCCTCTCTCGAAGATCATAGTGCTATTCAGAGTTATAGGATCAATTTGTAATCAAACGTTTATCGAGTCTCTCTATAAGGTGTGGTTGTGCCTGGAAATCAATTGGGTGATCTTATGTCCTGTAAATCAAGAGAGTTTGCCCCAGACTCGAAGACAGGAGGGTACCTCAAGGCCTTTAGAAATTGAGGATTGTAATCTCAACATTCGTATAATAAAAATTTGTACGAGGTGTTTGCCTTGGTGCAGAACTGGACGTAGGGTAACTCCGAACCAGTATAAAATCTGGTGTGTCCTTTACTGCTTTTTATTTACTTTCTACATCTGTGTTTGATTATGTGATTGTTCTGTGATTAAGTTCTGCATTTGTTTGTGTCATAATTTTAATTTAGTCCATATTAGTCTTAGAATCCATTAAACACTATTCACCCCCCTCTAGTGTTAAATTAGCCTTAAGATCCTTAATCCGCACTCCCTTTCAATTGGTATCAGAGCATAGGTTTTCATAGTTCTCATAATCTGAAACTTGAAAAGTTAAAAATGGCAATTTTAGGAAATTTTGTTAATACTAGTTTGAATTTATGCATTTCATCAAAGTATCATAAGTCTGCATGTAGTTTTTATGAAAAATCAAGTTATCTACCGAATTGGTTTGTTATGCAGGAACAGACATGTTACATGGCTTTTGAAGAATCAACAACCAATAGACAAACTGTGCAAATTGAGAAAGATAAATGGATACTTGATAGTGGTTGTTCAAGGCATATGATTGGAAATCCCGAGATACTCAATGACATTATATATCAAGATGGTGGATTGGTCAACTTTGGAGATAACTCAAAAGGATATGTGATTGGCATCGACAATGTCGGTAATTCTAAAACTCCTCTTATTTCTGATATTTTGCTAGTTAGGAATTTAAAACATAATCTGCTTAGTATAAGTCAACTATGTGATAAAGGATTTAAAATTAAATTTTGAAAAGCTAAGTGTCACATCGAAGATAATAAGTCAAATACTATCTTTGAAGGAATTAGGAAGAAAAACATTTACATCCTTAGTATGAAAGTTTCAAATGATAACTTATGTCTTTTGGCTAATACAAGTGACCCTTGGATTTGGCATAAAAGATTTGCTCATTTAAATTTCAAACTGTTATCTAGGTTATCAAAACTTGACTTAGTTAAAGGTCTTCCCAAGTTAAACTTTAAAGTAGATAGTATATATGATGCTTGCCAATTAGGAAAACTTAAGAAAATTTCATTTAAATTAAAAGATGTGATTTCTACTTCTAAACCTCTAGAATTACTCCATTTAGATTTATTTGGTCCATCTCAAGTTCAATCAATTAATCACAATAAATATGTTTTTATAATTGTAGATGATTATTTTAGATATACTTGGACAATTTTTCTTAAACTTAAAAGTGATGCTTTTGAATTATTTAAGAATTTTGCTAAAAGAATTCAAAATCAACTTTCTTTAAAAATAAAAACTATTCGTAGTGATCACGGTGGAGAATTTGAAAATGAAAATTTTGAGAATTTCTGTAATCAAAAAGGAATTACTCATAATTTCTCTTTTCCAAGAACTCCACAACAAAACAGAGTGGTAGAACGTAAGAATAGAACGATTCAAGAGTGTGCTTGAAAATGCTTTCTGATAGTAACTTACCTAAAAACTTTTGGGCTGAAGCAGTTGCTACAGCTTGTTATATATTAAATAGGATTTTAATTAGACCATTAACTAATAAAACACCATATGAATTACTTTACAATAAGAAACCCATAGTAGCTTATTTTAAAGTTTTTGGTAGTAAGTGTTTTATTCTTAATGCAACAGATAATTTAGATAAATTTGAACCTAAATCGGACAAAGGTATCTTTATCGGATATTCTAATAGAAGTAAAGCATTTAGAGTTTATAATTAAAGAACTAACACTATTGAAGAAACAATGCATGTATCTTTTGATGAAAATTTTAAAGATACTGTACAAATAGAAGATGAAGAAGATTTTGTAACTTTAAATAATGAACCTAATGAAACTAATTGTGAAATCATTCAATCTAATAAAAGAATTAGGCTATTAAAAGATCATCTGGTAGAAAATATAATAGGAAATATTGAATCTATATTTAAAACAGGAAATCAACTAAATAGTATGAGTAATGTAGCTTTTATATCAACTATTGAACCTAAAAATCCAAAGGAAGCATCATCTGATGATTCATGGATTCTTGCTATGCAAGAAGAATTGAATCAGTTCACTAGAAATGATGTTTGGGAACTTGTTCGTAGACCTGAGGATAAAAGTATAATTGGAACAAAACGGGTTTATAAAAATAAAATGAATGAACTTGGTGAGGTCGTGAGAAATAAAGCTCGTTTAGTCGCGCAAGGTTATTGTCAAGAAGAAGGAATTGATTATGACGAAACCTTTGCACCCGTAGCAAGACTAGAAGCTATCAGAATTCTACTTGCTTTCGCAAACTACAATAATTTCAAGTTATATCAAATGGTTGTTAAAAGTGCTTTTCTAAATGGTTTTGTAAAAGAAGAAGTTTATGTTGAACAACCTCCACTTTTTGAAGATAATATATTTCCGAATCATGTATATAAATTAAAGAAAGCTTTATGGTCTGAAACAAGCTCCTAGAGCCTGGTATGAAAGACTAAGATCTTGTCAACTACAATCTGGTTTTGAAATTGGTAAAATAGATACAGCTCTTTTTATTAAAAGAAACAAAAATGATATTCAATTAGTACAAATATATGTAGATGATATAATATTTGGTTCAACTAATAACATAATTAATAAAGAATTCTCAGATATAATGACTAAAGAATTTGAAATGAGTCATATGGGAGAACTAAGTTTCTTCTTAGGACTTCAAACCAAACAATTAGATAAAGGAATTTTCATTAGTCAAGAAAAATATGCTAAGGATTTAATTAATAAATTTGGATTGACCACTTCTAGTGGGAAACCAACTACAATGACAACTAATGTAGCTTTAAGTAAAGAAGATAAATCAAAAGATGTTGATCAAAAATTATATAGGGGAATGATTGGTTCGCTGCTTTATATAACAGCAAGTCGTCCTGACATCATGCATAGTGTCTGTCTCTGTGCAAGATACCAATCTCAACCTAAAGAAACTCACTTAAAAGCTGTTAAAAGAATTTTAAGATATGTAAAACATACTTTAGATTATGGTTTATTTTACCCTAAAAATGATGTATTTGATTTAATTTCATATTGTGATGCTGATTACGCTGGTTGTAAATCAGACCGAAAAAGTACAAGTGGAACTTGTCACTTTCTAGGACATTCTCTGGTTTCCTGGTTTAGTAAGAAGCAAAACACAGTATCCTTGTCAACAACTGAAGCAGAATATATATCTGCTGCTTTGGCTTGTTCTCAAGTTATATATATGCAACAAACTTTAAAAGATTTTGGATTAACTATAACTAAATCACCAATTCATTGTGATAATACTAGTGCAATAAACCTTTCTAAAAATCCAACTCATCATGCTAGAACAAAACATATTTATATTAGACATCATTTTCTTAGAGATAATATAAGTAAAGAAGTCATAACTCTTGAATATATTAATACTAAAAAACAAATTGCTGATATATTAACCAAACCATTAAATGAACAAAACTTTACTAAATTTAGAAGAGAATTAGGTATATGTTCATTAACTGAAATATAAATTATAAATAATACAAGTATAGTTAATAATTAATATAAATAAAAATTTCTCAAAAATTGAACTGGGCATGTCGACATGACCCATCCCCCTATGTCGACATACAGGCTGAGATTTTCAAATTTAAATTTCCCTCTAAAATTAGTTATTTGGTTATATATTTATATATTTTGACTTTTACTCCTTTTCTCTGTTCTATTCTCTGTAATAAACTTCTAAAACAGAAAATTAATGGCTTCCTCTTCTAATAATGAACCTTCTTCATCCACTTCTCCTCATTTTTCTCCTTTTCAACATTCCACACACGTACGAGTCATCAAACTACAAGAGAAGATGAAAGATTTGCTTCAAATGATGACGGAAATTCAAGTAAGTCAACTGCGAATGGCTAAAGAACAAGATAGGCAAGGCATAATTCTTAGGAATTTACAAAAATTCCTTATGGATAACCATGCCAATCCCATTGTCATCGAAGAATCATCACAAGCCATGGATTCTGAAGAAGAAGAGCCTCTAGAAGAACCACAAGAGGATCGAGAAGAAGAACATCCTCTGCCAAATCCGAATGTTCATATGGACGAAGACGATGGCGTGATTTGCGTTGGAGAGGTCCTTTTTGATGCTAATGGGAACTTGGTCGAACAACGAGGAAACTTTTGTCTCCACTATCCAAATTGTTTGGTCCATAAATCACCAATAGTTAAGGGTCCTCGTTAAGCGTTTTTCGTTTTTCTTTTTCTTGATTGTATATTGGTTTGTTAAATTGTATATAAGTGTTATCTTAATTAATGTTCTTCTAAAAACAATAATCTTTGGTTATTATTCTTATGTCATATGTTTGTTTATCTCATTTTCTATTATGTTCAAGGTTTATAGGTTATTTTTGTTGATGACAAAGGGGGAGAAGTTATATAAAATAGTAGGCTTGGAGTAAGGCGGAGTTATGGTATGATCGAAGTAGTAAGTATATTTTATAAGGTTGTCATCATCAAAAAGGGGGAGATTGTTAGGAACTGGAGATAGTGGTTTTGATGACAACAACCTTTGTAACTTATTTTATTATAAATTATATACTAACACTATTGTCTAGATATATATGAATGTTATTATGCAGGATATATATAAGGCATGTACTGATTATTGAAGACTATACAGTATAAAAATCAAGAATGAAGAAATCAAGTTTGAAGACTCATGAGTATCAAGATCAAGATTTCGAGATAAGTGTCTAGTTTATTGTTAAAACTTCATAATAGCACGGAAATCTTCGTTTCATATTTCATTTGGGATGGAACCCATTTCTACCTTCTTAGTGGCTTACAAACTCACGACAAGTAGCTTACAAACCTACGACAAGTGGCTTACAAACCCACGAACATCCTGGTTTTGTACAAGTTCTCGAGTCCCGATGTGATGAGATATTCTGCAGGAAGAAGCTTGCAAAACTACTTCAAAATGGTTTTTCAAAATGATTTTCAAAACTGCTTTTCAAAATGTTTTAGGCTTAAAAAATATCTTTTAAAATGATTTTCAAAAAGATGTTTTAGCCTTAAAATATTCTTTGTTTTTGTTTTTTAAATAAACTCTTGTTTTAAACTTCATATTGTTTTTAAATAAGGGATGTCAACATCATAGGATACCCCATGTCGACATGGTGGCCGTTAAATTCAAAAGTTTCAATTTTCAAAAGAAGTGTCTATTCGTATAAATCTCTTCACGAATGGTTATGACCGTTACTAGTCTATAAATAGCCTTCACAAACGAATTTTTTTAAAAAACTATTTTTCTTCACTCCTTCTTCTCCACAAATCCATATTCTAAAATTTTCATATTTTTAAGATCGTGCCGAAATTCTGCCAAATTCTCAAGTGAATCAAATTAGAATCTCATTCTTGTTTGATTCTCTGCCCTCTCTCGAAGATAAAAGTGCTATTCAGAGTTATAGGATTAATTTGTAATCAAACGTATATCGAGTCTCTCTATAAGGTGTGGTTGTGCTTGGAAATCAATTGGGTAATCTTGTGGCCCGTAAATCAAGAGAGTTTGCCCCGGACTCGAGATACAGAAGGGTACCTCAAGGCCTTTACAAATTGAGGGTTGTAATCTCGACATTGATTTAATAAAAATCTGTATGAGGTGTTTTGCCTTGGTACAGGACTGAACGTAGGGTAACTCCGAACCAGTATAAAATCCGGTGTGTTCTTTCCTTTTACTGCTTTTTATTTACTTTATGTATCTGTGTTTGATTCTGTGATTGTTCTGTGATTAAGTTCTGCATTTGTTTATAACATAATTTTTAAATTAGTCCATATAAGTCTTAGAATCCATTAAACACTATTCACCCCCTCCCTCTAGTGTTAAATTAGCCTTAAGATCCTTAATCTGCACTCCCTTTCACCTACATCCTTATTTCTACCGAAATATCACCATATATCATGGGCTAATAACTCATTTAGGTCTAAATAAATATTACTAATTAAATCTAATTTAGTTACTTATTGATATCGCATATCGAACGATATATTTACAACTATTATAAATATATACAATAATATTTATTCCTCAAATCGTATTCAAAATTTTATATTTAATATTTCATAAATATTAATTAATTTATAATAATTATAAACTAATAGAATCATTTAGTCTAAAAAGAATTCATCATTTCGGTTGTATGACACATCAGGTGTAAATTTGGTCAGCGATTAACATTGAACTATTCGAATGTTAACGTTCACACGTCACTTAGCAAGTGGTTTGACATTTAGGCCAATTTAATCACTTAGTTTCTGTAAAATCCAATTTTAGTTAATTAAACGTTACCCAGTTGTGACATTCATTTACACAATTCTCTTCGTCAAAACTATATCACTTTGGACTTATTGAATTTTGTGATGGTCAAAATTCCAACATCATCCATATTCAACTTTATAGTCTAAACACAAAGTGACTGGTTCAATAATAACAACTATTATTAACCGTACTACTCTGACCAGAGATTTTGACTTTAGGTTGACCTAAGTTAACAGTGATATTAAGCCCATATAACCGAGGAGTCGAATTCTCTCTTGAATAGTGCTTCACTCTCAATACTTCCACTTGACCCAATTATAGCCACTCATTGGACGCCTTATCATAATTTGACTATAATCAAAGTGAAGCTTTCATATTGAAGACTGATAGTATTCTTAATTCAACAGAACTGTGTAAGTTAGTTGCATCGATATTTTCTGTTTGACCGTAGTTATACTAACCAACAGAAAGCTATCGAGTGAGTCATTACATAGTTATCCAATAACTATCAGTACACATTCTCTTGGTGCTCCCAGCAGTCATGAGTAACACATTGTCCAATATTTGGAGAGCATTACGTACTCTAGCCTTAATGGATGCATTGTTATCCATTCTCGATGCATCTTGACTAGGAACATCTGAAATGATGTGTTTTATAATATTGTGATACAATACTTATGATTGCAACTATTTGTAAATACTATCACAAACACACCATTTATGGTTTTTTTTAAAATATTTTAGTTAATCATTTAACTATTTATAACACATAATAAATAATTATATAACAGAAAGAAGAAAAAAAACATTTATTACAAACGAGAATTGATTACAAATTCGATTAATTTACAATAAATTACAGAATTTCCCCTAGGGCATACCTCTAACTCTATCAATCTCCCACTTGCACTTAGGGCTAACTATGGAATCTCAATTGTATCCCTTTAATAAGCTTCTCAAGAGCCAACTGAGCCAGGTCTTTAGTGAATGGATCTGCTGTGTTATCCTTAGTATCTACCATTTGTATTACGACTTCATTCTTCTCAACGAATTCTCTAATAAGGTGGAACTTTCGAAGAATATGCCATGACGTCTTGTGCGCTATGGGCTCTTTTGCGATCTGTATCACAGAACAATGCTATAAGATTCTCAGTATTAGGAATCACATCAAGTTCACTTAAAAATGTGCCCATCCAGACTACCTCTTTGGTTGCTTCATTGAGGGCGATGTACTGGGCCTCCATCGTGGAATCAACAACTATTTCTTGCTTGGAACTTTTCCAAGTAACGGCCGCACCGTTAAGTGTAAAGACATAACCAGATACCGATTTGTTATCATCTATGTCACTTTGAAAACTCGAGTCCATATACCTCTTCCTAAGGAGGTCTTCATTCTAGTGCATGAGGAATAAGTCCTTAGTATTTCTTAAATACTTAAGCATATATTTTACGGCAGTCCATTGTTTTTCTCCTGGATTAAACCGGTATCGGTTTACACATTCTAATGCATATTCCTTATCTGGTCTAGTACATAGCATAGCGTACATTATGGATTTTATGGCTGAACCATATGGAATCCTCTTCGTACGCTCATTCTTCTCATCGGTATAAGGAGTTCCCTTCTTAGAAAGGACGATTCTAGGTTGTGTTGGAATGTTTCCATGCTTTGAATTCTCCATACCGAACCTTTTCAATATGATGTCTATGAACAAGGATTGGGATAATCGCAACAACGTCTTAGATCTATCACTATAGATCTTTATACCACGTATATAGGCCGCTTCTCCCAAATCCTTCATGGAGAAGTTCTTGGAAAGGCAAGCTTTTACTGATTGCAACAATAAAGTATCATTGCTAATCAATAAAAAATCATTGACATAAAGCACTAAGAAAACTATAGCGTTGCCCTATTCCTTTCTATATATGCACGCTTTCTCTGTGTTATGATAAAACCAAACTATACGATTACTTTATCAAAACACTTGTTCTAACTCCTTGAAGCTTATTTAAGTCCATAAATGGACTTCAACAACTTACAAGCTTTGCTCTCACTCCCGCTAACCATAAAACCCTTAGCTGCGACATATAAATGGTTTCTTCTAAATCACCATTTAGGAAAGTTGTCTTTACATCCATTTGTCATATTTTTAGCCATATAATGCATCGATAGCTAGCGTGATCCAAACAGATTTAGCATGGCTACGAATGAGAAGGTTTCGTCATAATCAATACCTTAAATTTGACGAAATCCTTTTGCAACTAGCCTTGCCTTATAAGTCTCCACTTCCCCATCTGCATTTATCTTTTACTTAAAAATTCATTTTCTATTGATGGGTTTTATCCTTTTGGGTACGTTTGACAATGTTCAAGCTTTGTTTTTATACATGGAATCCATCTCGGTTTCAATGTTCCAAGCCACAGTTAGAGTCTTTACCTTGCAGTGCTTGTTGGAAAGATAGAGGGGTGTCATCATCTAAGACACTGTCCTCCTTCTCGCCATCCATGAGAAAACCATAGATCTCTCTGATGCGAAAGATTCCCTACTAGTCCTTCTAATAGATTGCTTTTTTCATATACGAATGAACTTGGTTCTCCCACTATTCCAATTTTAGTGTTAGTTTCTCAGATCTCATCCAAATCTACAATTTTGCTATTAATTTCTTTTGATAGAAAGTCCTTTTCTAAAAAGACAGCGTATGTAGGAACAATAACCTTTTATTCCTCAATATTGAAGAAAATATATCCCCTAGAATTCTTGGGACATCCTATAAATTTACAAAGCTGATCTCGCCTCAAGTTTGTTAGAGCCAGTGTTCTTAACATAGGCTGGACAACCCCACCATTTCAAATAATTGAAGTGGGTTTTCTTCCCATGCCACATCTCATATGGCGTCTTAGGCACAGATTTAGCGGGCAACAAGTTCAACATATCGCTGCGGTTTCTAGCGCATATCTCCAATAGAACAGAGGTAATTCGGCCTTACTCATCATGGAACGAACCCTATCTAATAAGGTTCGGTTCCTTTGCTTTGACACACCATTGTGTTGTGGAGTATATGGTAGAGTAACCTAAGAGATAATCCCACTATCTTTTAAGTATTATTGGAAATCATATCCAACATACTCACCTCCTTGATAGAATCGAAGAATTTTAATCTTATGGCCTGTTTGATTTTATACTACATTTTTGTATTCAACAAATTTCTCATAGACGTCGGATTTGTTCTTCATAAGATACACATATCTTAGTCTCGAGAAATAATCGGTAAAGGTAACAAAGTAAGAACTATTATCTTTAGTAGTTATAGTCATTCGGCCACATACATCACTATGTATCAATCCTAAGAGTTCATTAACTTTTTCGTTGCTCCCACTGAATGGGTGCTTAGCCATTTTACCTTTGATATATGACTTATACTTATCAAATGATTCGAAATTAATTGACGGTAAAAAACCTTCAGTTTTCAATTTATGTAGTAGTTTCGCACTAATATGGCCTCGTCTATAATGCCAAAGATAACTATCTTTTATATTATTAGAAGTATTATTCACAGAACATACATAGTATTAATCACATAAATTCCATTTTCAAGAACACCTTTGTAGGCTTTATTTCCATGCAAACTAATGTTCATAACATTATTTACACAATGAAATATATATCCAGTCTCAGACTATCTAGAAATAGAAATAATCCCATAAATAAAGTTTTTTACATAATAGCAATTATTTAATACTAATCCACTAAGCAAAACTAAATGATAGTCTCCTACTGCCGTTGCATCTACCATAGATCCATCAACAACTTGGAGCTCCATCTCTTCTTTTTCCATGCGATGCCAGTTCCTAAGCCCTTGTAACAAATTAAAAATATGAGTACCGAATCCAGTATATAAAACCCACGACATTTTATTGATTACAAAACAATTTTGAACCATAAATATATATGATGGAGCCGCACAACCGTTCTGCTTCCTTTCCTTAACAATCATTAAGTGGTCAGCGTAGTTCCTTTTCCAGTGACCTTTCTTATGGCAGTGGTGATATTCACCCTTGTCATCGGTCTTCTTACTTTTCTTATTCTTTTTACCTTCTCTTTTCCACTTCTTTGAACTTTTCAAAGATGATGCACTGCCCATCACAACAAGTACGTCACCTTGTTCTTTAGATGTAGACTCGACCGACCTCGACATATTGAGAAGTTCCATGAGGTTCGCATTTAATTGGTTCATGATATGGTTCAGTATGAACGGTTCTCCTAAGAAGTAAGGGAACCAAGGATCAAGTCCACTTATATTCCATTGCTTATTTGTACGTTGAACAATAAAAACCTATCAATATAGTGGTTCATCATTAGCACGTAGTCATCCACTTTCTGTCCTTTGATCATTTAGGTATTGAATAGTTTCTTTGTATGCTCGTACCTTACGGAGCATGACTGTTCACCAAAAAGATCCTTGAGACTATCAAATATCTCATAGATAGACATATTTTCGTGATGTCTTTGCAATGGCTTGTTTAATGTAGAACATGAAAACATGGGTGATCTCTAGGTCTGACACCCATTTTGAATAAGCAAGTCTTAGTTTAGGGTCCACATCATCAAGGGGTTCCACTTTGGGTTCACATGTAATAGTAGTCCAAAGGCGCTCATAAGTCAATGCTATTTTGATTGCTCTTAGCGAGTCTGTATAGTTAGTTACCGTAAGTTTGTCGTTTTCATAAAACAGTTTTGGAGTTGTCATTTTCCGCAGTTTAAGTGGTAAATAATTAGAATAATTCATAGTAGATGTTCTTATAAATTAGTAAGGTTAAACTTTGTGTTTCATTTTACTAATAAGCTCTCACAAGTATTTTACGCTTTGCCAAACCCTAAGTCGAAACATAGAAGTCTCTCGACTTCACTAATAGGTGTTATGACTCATATGTCTTGGAATTCTGACCTAGAGGAAAGCTCGACAATTCATACTTCCGTATACGATGGATAACTCCTTATCAGTTGTATCATATACAACTCCTAACCTATGGTAGTTTGTCCTAATCCTACCTTTACCTTGACGAAAGCTCAACAAATAAAGTAGGATTGTTCACTTGGACCTACCATTTCGCAACAGCCTAAATATAATGCACATACCTTGAGAAAAGCTTAATAAATATGTATATTTATTTTACCTCGTCTATTCAATATATTAATAGTGCTACATATAACATCTCTATCTTGAGGAAAGCTCAACAACTAAAGAATATGCAAGTAATCTATTAATATACAAATGGTAGAGGACACCATTATATTAAAAATTCATGATCTTTAATATTTAATATTGTGTTATATCGACTTATGAAATAATATAATTCTTATAAATTACTCTCATGATTCAAGTGTCAGACACATCAAAAATCACGGTATATGTACAAATATATATATACTTGTTCCTTAAGTATAATTAGGGCTTCCTTATGGTCCACCTTTAATATATACATTCATATTTTATATGTTTTATTTTATATAACTTTTATATTTCATATTACTTATATAATAATTTTATGTATAACATTATATTAACTAATTAATTTTAATTAATTAATTAACATTTTAATTAATTTTATATTAATATAAAATTTATATTTAGTATTCATCATATACTATAACCTTTATAGTAAAACATTTATACCATATATATATAATTTAATTAATTAACCTTTTTTAATTAATTTATTAAATTAAGCTATTTTAATTAAATTGTTTTAATTTCGAAAATCATTATATGTATATATGCATGTATACTTATGATACCTTAAGCATTTTAAAATATCATATCATAATATTACATAGTGTGCATTAATTAACTTATTTAATTAATTTAATTAATTTATTAATCTTATTAATACGAGTATATATGCACGCCCAGTTGGGCCCGCATCTAGTCATGCATGCATTAATTCAATAGTGCAATTGTGTAACTTTAACACATACTATGTAAATACGGCATAATAGAATATTAATTAATAATAAAACAATTAGCATAGAAAAATTATTATAAATTTAGGAACATAGTTAATAATGCAATATATTACAATAATCATCCAAATTCCAAAACAGAAAAAAGGAAAATAAAACAAAGAACGATTTTATTAAAACTAAAATGCCCACTGCATGAAGTTCAAATGATAAAGACACGATAATAAAATAGCTCAAACATTATATAACTAATGACAGTTGGTTAAAAAAAGTCATGATGATGCATCTTCAAGAAAAAATTAACAGTGCTCTAGTGCGATAAAGTACAGTCATTTCTCATGACATAATCTTACACACACACTCTCAAAGCTAGCTATCCTACCCATTTCGAGAATTAAACATTTGCTAATAATAGTCGCGGCTAGGTAATCATGACATATCTCATCCTCCTTTGTGATAGCTAGCATTCAGTTGTGTAATCTTCAATAAATGATTAACAGTCCCCACTTGTCTTCTACACCTTGAAATCTATTTATATGGTAAACGCATCCTTCAACAAAAAAAATGTTTGGAATATCAAATTTTCAGACCTTCATGTGACTATTAGAAACCTGCATTAAACAAACATTGTAACCATGGTTTATAAGAATTTTGTACGCGGAAGTGTTCAATATTCATGACATATCAAACCTGAGCCTAAAGTGTTTTCCTCTAATGGTATGAAGAGTAGTGAGAAGATTTACTTTATTTAATACCATGCACGTGATAGTGGTTATTCAATTTTCTTCAGCAAAAGCATTAAGAAATGAGAAATTGTGTTATTATGAAAGGTAAGCAATGTTCTTCCTTCACAAAAGTAAATGTATGTTGATTAGGCTTCGAATACGGATAATGTCATATTCCATCCGCATCCGAAACCATTTTTAGATATCGAATATCTGCATCCGCGGATACAGATTAATATCGGATAATTATCCTATCCACCAATGATCGATAAATCAAGAAATATAAATTGAAAGCTTTGGTTTGAATCAATTATTTTTCAATCTTTTTGATTATAAAATTATTCAAAATCAACAAATATGATGATAATAAATAATTTTAATCACTTAATATGCATTAAATGCACATAATATAAACTATTAACTTAATAAGATAATAAATACATATCTACCATTGTACGAAAATATGCAAAATAAACTATAATCTTGACAAAAACCGAATAGATAATTTTTGAATGTTGATGCCGTCGAATTAACATCCATATTTTCTTTTTCGGATATCGGATATTCATTCTCTTTTCGAATACGAATGCAGATAAATTTCGAATTTTTCGAGTATCCATTGAATGCCTTAATTTTGATTGTAGTTAATGAACTGATGTACTTTAATAACATAAACATAGCTTTCATTACATGAAGCATATAACAAAATTTAACTGTCCATTAAGTAGAAAATTATAAAAATGGAATATCAATCCATAACGTCGTTGTTTCATATGACTTACATTATTATAGCACTCAGATTGCTGATCATACATTTCACTGAAAGTCATATGGGCTGAAAATACGAAATTCACGTAAATTAATATTAAAATGTTCCACTTCCCATCAGAGCAACCGTGTAGATTGAAATGAGAATGAGAATATATACAAAAAATGATGACCATATATATACAAAAATGAAGATAATCAAGGGTGTAACATCATGGATGACTAATCTTCAATTTTTTTTATAAATTTACAGGCAATACAATAGACCAACACACGAAATGAACTACCTAAAGGTTAATTATTTATACAAACAAAAATTGTAGCAGTAGCAATCTTATAGCATAAATCACGTATAAAATGTTTGAAAAGAAACAATAGCATCTATCATGAACTGCCTGGGCCATCCACATCCATACTGAAGCCTCTAAGAACTATTTTCCTTACACCTGTAATAAAAAAACTCATCTCTGTTAAAATTTACTTGTGTTGAAGAAGTGAAGCTGAACATGCGTGTTTAATAAAAATTAGAAAATTGGGATAAATTTTAGTTACATATAATTAAGTTATCTCTTCACTTGTATATATACCAAATACATAATCATGCATCTAGTTCCTTTTTTGTTAAATGAAAATACATTAAGTCTTATTATTTCCATTACTTAATAGAATTACATTGATACATCAGATGCACACCATTCAATTATTTATTAACCTTAGGAATTTTTATTTCTAGCAATATATCATTTTCAACATAGACCTCCATTTTTCTCCCATTTACATCAGTAGGCAGTTCTAGACGTCTCACACATCCATGCTCCCACCAGCATTTTGTTTTCCACTCCTTAGAATATGCTTTCGGAACTTTCCATTGCCAACTTATGTCCACTACTTTTCCTTTTTGTACGCATATTTTTCTATATCAATCTTCCTTCCTCCTGCTATAACAATAGTTTAGTTACCAATATATGCAAAGTTTAGATCATTAACAGCACATCTAGAATATGTTTACAAAGTTTTACATATTTGGTTAATTTGTAGAAAATCATGCAAGTTTATGTTATGCATTCACAGTATCAATTTTATTTTAAAGAAAAGTATCATACTGCTGTTATTTTAGCTAACCGTAAAAAAACACAGTTTGAAACCCTAAAAACAAAGAAATATCAAGTTCTAGCTAACATTTGGGAATTCACATGCTCATGATGATGTCCTATTATTTTCCATATTATGATGACGTCATTACCTGTCTACGGACCATCTTATGCTTCATACCTAGCTAGTACAGTAGTTAGTACTTTTTTATTAGTCACCAGTATACTTCAAAAATCAAACAATTTCCATTTGAATGCTAAAAATACCAACTATCAAATATGCAACACACTGCAGAATAAGACACTGAAAGAGGATGAAATCTACTATCATTACACAAAACTGTTTAAATCTAAAATAAAAACATGGAAAAATGAACTTCCAACCAAACAATCATTTCACCATCCTCATTAGCAAGTACCCTTGAATAGAATTTTTATGCAACTCTGAGTGATTTGAGAACAAATCAATTCACTAAGTGATAGTTGACATATATATCTAAGTTTTAATTATGAAAATGTTAGCACCAAAATTGGTCACTAACCTCGTTCAGAAAGATTGTGTAGAGATATAAGTGATGAAAGTAAATTAAACAGAGAAGACAATGCTAATCTAAATGCAGAAAGTAAGAACACCAAATTTATAGTGGTTCAGCGTAATTGCCTACGTCCACTTTGTTCAACTATATTGATTTCCTTTATGGTTGATTACAAATACAATTCGTGAATCAAATGCTTGAGTGAAGTTGTTAAGTAGAGAAGATGAGTCTTGAAAATGGCAGAGTCTCCCCGGTGTTTTCTCTCCAAAAAAGGATCCCTTTCACTGTGACCCTGCCCCTCTATTTATAGGCAAATATGGGCTGGACTTCCCAAGTGGGCTGGATAGCCGAACGCTCTAGCCCCAGTACAGTGGTCGCTGTATGCCGAACCAGGTGTGCCGAACGCTCTGATGCCGAACAGTCCCTTATATGCCGAACGATGTGGTTGATGTCTGGGAAGTGCAGGACGTTTGTCAGTCGAAGCTGAACGCTCTTCTAGATGCCGAGTACTCTTGTATGTCGCGTGCTCTTGTACGCCGAGCAGTCTTGTATGCCGAGCAGTCTTGATGCCGAACACTCTTGCATGCCGCGTGCTCTTGCTACCGAGCATTGGTTGACGCTGAGTTCCATTGCATGCCGAACCCTGCTGGGTACTTCGCCGAACACTACTGGATGTCGGACTCTCTGGATGTTGTGTACTTCGCCGAACACTACTGGATGCCGAGTACTCTCTGACGCCGAGCGCTTTTGTATGCCGAGCAGCCTTGATGCCGAGCACTCTTGTATGCCGAGCACTCTTGCATGCCAAGCACTCTTGTTGCCGAGCACTAGTTGACGCCGAGTGCTGCTTGATGTCGAGCACCCCTGTACGCCGAGTACCTTGGGATGCCGAGCGCTCTTGTTGCCGAGTCCTCCTGTCACCGAGTTCTAATGATGCCGAACGCTAGCGCTGAACATCGGTTGTCGCCGAGTGCCTGTTGATGCCGAGTACTACGCCGAGTACTCCTGGATGCCGAGCAGTCCTTCATGCCGAGCTATGGCCAATGCCGAGCACTCAGTTGCCTGGTCAAATCTCCAGGAAACACTTGCCTCCCAAAGTGCATCATGTGACCGAACGTGATGCGCTTTGAATCTGGTTCAACTTCCTTTGATGATGCCTTCTCGAGAATGTTAGCGAAGGAGGTGCAAGACGAGCAAGGTTTGGACGCCGAACGATACGTTCGAAGCCGAACGTACCTCGTGTGCCGAACGTCACTCTGCTATGATGCCGAACGCTTCGGTGTTGACCGGTTCTACCGGGTATAGCCTCTTCAACTTCTACCTCCCTCTATATAACCAGGTCCTTCCCGTCCCTTCTCCTTTATGCTTTCATTCCTGTCACTCTTCCAAGATTTACAACTTTCTTTAGCCGAACAGATTTACAACTTGAACCTTCCTTCCTAAGCTCTTAACTACAATCTAGGTACTGCTCCTCTATTAATTTGAATAGGTTCCAAATGAGATGGTCAGGTCTGCCATGTAAAAAGCTTTCGAGTGGGTTGCCCTCATTGCCGAACGATAATGCGAGGCGAGGAGGAAGGATTTGAGGTGTTTGCGCACGTGGTTTTAGCTCCATCGCGCCGAACCGAAGTCAAAAAAGGAGGAAAAGGAAAACGTTGGAGGTGGTAAGGGTGTTGGATGGCATAGTTATGGTTCGGCGTATGTTGTCATGCACCGAACGATAGAGGCTACCGAGTATTATTTCGTCTGAATGAGGCCGAACACTCGCTAGAACCCCGAACAACAACTTAGCTGAACGAACTAAAGCCGAACACTTACTAAAATGCCGAACAATAACTTAGCCGAAAAAAAACTCAAGCCGAACATTCTTAGATGCCGAACAGTATCGAGGCCGAACAATACGATTGCCAAACAGAACTTAGACCGAAAAATCTCAATGCCGAACAACATTCAAATGCCGAACAAACATATACATGCCGAACAATTTCAATGCCGAACAGAACCTTTGACTGGACAATGTCTTTAACCGAACGAGTCCTTTAGCCGAACAAGGACTTTAGCCGAACACTTGACAATGACTTAACCGAACCAAGATACATGCCGAAATCTTCTCAGGACGAACAATGCAATTGCCGAACAACATTTAAATGCCGAACGATATAAATGTCAAATTAGACTTAAGCCGGATACTTCATAAATTACATGTTTTCTAAATCTGGAACTGTAACCACCGCCAGGCGGGCTCTTCGGGACGGTCAGCGATGACGGTCTTCGAAGGCAACGATTCGAAACTCATTTTTATATCCTTGAAATCTTATTGCTTGTACACAATTGCTTGCACTAGTTCACACACCACGTGGGGGGAAAACTCGTGTTGCTAATTCTAACGTTCAACGTTTTTTTATAGTTTTCTCAAGCACTTAGTCAGGTTTGTTATTTATTTGGGATGTCGAGAAAATCTAGCTCCGCCACTATATCCGACAGGCCTGGGCCGTCATCAAGGCAAGGAGCCGCTGATACTTCTAACCCATCGACTTCTCCTGCTCACAACTTGGCGCCTGATGCTCTGGAGGCAACCATCTTACTAGACAATCCGATCGATTCTCAAGCCTCGAAGATCAACGAAGCTGCTCTGCGACGGATATGCTCCATTCACGGGATTCCTTTTGCCGACGTGTTAGTTCCTTCAAGACACGATCGCCCTCATCTGCCCCCAGTCGGGTACACTACCTGCAACAAGTTCATGTGTTGGATGGGCAGCGTGCCTCCATTCAACTTATTTCTCCGGGATGTACTGCAGTACATAGACATAGCTCCGTCGCAGCTGCACCTGAACGGCCATGCATTTCTATATGGGACTTACCTACTTTTCATGGATGTCTTCTCCAGACCTCCAACCGCCGGTGATATCAGATATATTTACATGTTCAAGAGACGGAAAGACAGTCCTTCTTTTATGTTCCTCGAGCCATACCACAAATGCCAGATCTTGACAGAGGCTTGTAGAAAATTCGCCCTGTACAAACAGGAATGGTTCTATGTGCGCTGCCCTTCTGGTTTCGCTAGGAGATGGGTTGAAGGCAGTAAGTCTCTCTGCCGAGTCACTATTCGTATTTGATCGGAGTCATGCTTTTCTTAACTCTTCATTTCATCTTTTCAGGTATCAACCCGCGCCCGGAAGGCCGAGGATATTCTGAGGCTGTCGATGCCATTAGAGCTCTTCCTGCCGAGGATCGAGACATCCGAGTTATCATTTCAAATGAATCACTGTCGGGGTTCGGCTTGCTGGCTCCTGGTCGTCGGATCAGCCTTCCAGAAGGTGTTACCATTCCCAAACCTCCGTCCGGTAAAGGGAAAAAACTTGCCGGATCGTCGTCGCGCCGCGCTCCCGACACGCACGAAGAAGGCGAGCGCAAAGAGGATGATGCCCCTGAAACTCAGGGTGAGAATGCGGGTCCCGCTCAGAATCCGGCAGTCGAAGTTCACGACATTGAGACGTCGTCCTCCCCTTCGAAGGGAAAGAAGAAGTTAAAATATAAAGTTCACAAGGAGAAAGTTGGTGGCACTTCAAAAGTCACACTTATTCCGCCTGAGAAAGAGGCTTCCTCATAGCATCTGGAAAGTTCTCTGAGGGGTCTGTCCAACCTGTCCATCCCTGATGATTTACTTAATTACGGGTTCGATGATCCTGAAGCTCTCAAATTCTCTTCGCCCGCTAGAGGCAATGTAGGAGTTCAACTCCCGGCTCAAGGAGACAACACTCCGATTAGCAAAGATAAACGAACGGGTCCGTCGAGGGGAACACTAGGACACACACGCACATGCGCATTCCATAATATACTTCAAGTCTTTTTAACTCGTGAATTCTCCTTAACTCGTTGTTATCTCCATTCTTTGCAGGTGATATGGGCCGATCTCACGGACTTGATCGCCTTCAGTGGTCTTCTATATTCCATCACTCTGGACGGGATTCCGGTTCAGGCAGACGTAGGGACCAAGGCGAGTATGAAGATATGGATAATCGTCCCCGAGAGTCGTCTCACCGCAAGAAGGCACATTCCCAATCTTCCCAATCCCATGATCTTCCTCCTCCAACTGATCCGGATAGAGAGAAGTCTTTACAGAAGTGTTATCACTCTGATGTTCCTCGAGAACAACATTCCAGTTCATCGAGTACACGACAAGTTCGAGAGCAACGAAAAAGGGCGGAATTCTCAAAGCCTCCTCCTCCTACTCCTGCGGTGGACCCGACTGTTGCGGAAAAAATGGAAGATCTCAAGCCAAGTTTCCGAAAATTTGCTTTGACGGCTTGAAGTTCCTCCCAGCCATTCATCATATTCCCGGGCATGTGAAGCAAAGTGCCATTGCCTGTAATAACGACGTCTATGTTCAACATGACGCGTTTGTGCACTTGGTGGAGAAGGTCTTGGAAGTGTCCATTGAGCGTCAACATGAGATTGATCGCCTGAAACTGGAGGTAGGCTGCGACAAGAACATTATCAAGCACCAAGACGAAGAGCTCGCTTCGTATAAGTCGAAGCTGGAAGCCGCTGAGCAAAGCGCAAAAGACACTGCTGAGGCAGTTACTCGTTTAGAGGCGGCTCACAGGAAAGAGCTTGACGAGGCAGTCTAGCGCAGCGGTGCCCTCGCCCTAGAAAAAGACTCTGTCCAAAAAGAAAGGGACGCGCTCACTACTCAAGTCAAAGAGCTGAAAGAATTACTTTCCAAGGAGAAGGAAGACAAAGTAGCTGCTTAAGAAGAATCACAGCGATACTGTGATGAGATTGTTGCTACCCGACTCCTGAAGACAAAGCTCGATGACGAACTCGCCGGGGTCGAGAAAATGAAGGACGAGGCCCGTGAGGAGGGCAAAAGAATGGCTGTGGAGGAGCTTGATTCTCGCCTCGAGGCGGCCGCAGAAGCCAGTAGGGAAGAGGTCAAAAGTATGTTTGACCCGTTGATCGCCGAGTATGGAGCCCGCGTCCTTATGCACCGCGACTTAACATTTCTGGGTGACGGCTACCTCGAATCCCTGGCTGAGGCGTGGGAAACTCTGATAAGGATCAGGAAGGTCGAGTCGGGCTCCAACGAGGTCGATGAGGATGTCTTGGTGAAGGAGTTCCTAAGGGGGAATGAGCCATCGGACTTATCCGCAGCATTGGCACTTTATAGCAAAGGCTCTTCCCCTCCGAAAGAGAAGAATGACGAAGCTGGCCCGTCTGGGGCCGATACTACTACTCCTCACATTGCCGCTCCTTACGCTGCTCAATCGGCCGATCGGCCAACACTTGATCCATTCGAGCAGCATGCTAGTTATGATCCCGAAGATCCCGGGCTTGGTGTTCATGTGCTGTCACCTATCCTGGAGGGTGAAACCCCTCGCGCCACCAATAGCCAACCGGACCCTGGTAGGAAATTCTTCTTTCTCTAGAAGTTGAAGAGATCCCATCATTTTTCAGCAATGGCTATTCGTTCTAATGCTCATTCCTTATGTTTTCGTGCAGGTTGCTCTGACGCCGAGTGTGACGCCCCACCTCTATGCTCATAATAACAAAGAGTATTAAAAGAAATACTGTCTATTATTACGAAGAATAAGGCTGGATAGGAGCGACCATCCGTAATTGGCCTTACACTAATATTGGTTATCTCGGTAGGAGTGGTATATACTTTTTATTTTTCATCTATTATTTATTTACTCCCATCGACATATCCAATTATCAGTATAAAACAAACTACGATAGTTCATAATAGTTTAGGACATTAGATATAACAATAACACAGATAATATAAATGCGGAACACAGATAAAAACAAAAGTCTCATATATATATAACTGATGTCAGTTGATACATAATTGACACAATACATATGATACAACTACAACTGTCGACTCTAGAAGTTATATATACAAGTACATTATCAACTAATATACATGAATACATATCGTTCTATATAATGACACGACTACTACAAAATGACACGGACAACTGCAGAAGATGTGAAAAGTCTTCATATCCTGAACAGCAACTCAAAGAAAGAAATCTACAACCTGAAATACTCGGGTCTGACCCGAGTATTACATTCAAAAGAAAATAATACCCAGGTCAGTCTAATTCAAACCAGTTTATTAGTGCATATAGGCAGTAATAATTTAAATAGATGACAGTCACAATAATTCCCGTCTATCCGATTCTTTAAACAAAGAAACCGGATAACGGTCAATATAACACTTAACAGTGTTTAACAAAAATCAGCAGGTTTAAATCATCAACAGAGATAAATAAACAAGTTATCAAATCGACTAAATCAATTTAAAGCCATTGAAATTGTCACTTTAAAACCATCAAAACTCGATTGGCTGCCGTACACGCACGCGTGTACGGCCTCGCCAATACAGCATAAAAGATCAATGTATCACGACACAAAAGAAATATTAATTCGAAACTGTCGGGTTTGGGTGGCTGCAGTGCACGCACGCGTGCACTGCCTCGCCACCACAGCATATAAAGAGAAAGCAACAAGGCATCAGGCCAATGCTCAAGAATTCACAGTGCCAACAAATGCAATAGGCAAGTGACAGTAGTGGAAAGCTTCAACCAAGTGAGTTGAAGAGGTTGGCTGCCTCAAACAATCAACAACCAAACCAGTTTGGACACGGAAGAGAAATGCCAAAGAAGTCAAGAAAAGATGCCAACAAACTGCAGCCGAAGAGCCAGATACATCAATCAAACGAATGCAGCCAGGGGGTAAGGCTGCCCGGTATAAATGGTAAGCAAACCAATTACCACCAAGTAAATGTAATAACACTACAAATTCGAGCAGGTAGAAAACTACCACGAAATGCAAGAAGGTCAAGTCTCTGACTCAACACGTCTGCAGCACCAAAGCACAAGGCAGTGGTACAAGTACAAAATAGAAGGAGAGTGATTACATGAAAAATGAGGTGGTGTGCAATGGTGAACAAAACTGTGAAGCAAGCAGGACAAGTGCAAGTCTGTACGACAATACTGCAAAATTCAAGAAGGCATCAAGCTCCAAACCAAATGCAAAGCCCCTAACAAAAAGTGCTGTGATGTGCACATGATATGCTACTGGAACCAAGAATAGCCAGGAACAACTAAAAGCAGACGCAAACTGGCCAGCATCAAAATACAACAAAGTAACAGTATCCTCTAATGTATGGCAAGTTCCACCACTGATACTATGATATGCACACCCAAAGCCAGATAATAAAAATCAATGTGGTGGCAAAGTCAAAGGCAAAGGATCAAACAAAAGTCGGCTACCACCCATTTACACGAAAACTCTAAATTGAATTCGCAAGCTCAAGGAAGCCGAAGCCAAAATGCTATCACAAAACAAAGTACCAGAGAACTCAACACAACAGGTTCAAAACAATGTTATGCAAACTCAGATGGACTCGTAGCCGAGAAACAAAACCAAAAGCATTGTATAGGGGCACATGGACAACTCCAATAGATGCAAAATACATCAATGTGCATTGAACTGTAATCAAATGGATACAAAACATAATGACATGATACTATATGAAACTAGTAGCCGAGATAAAATGCCAGAAACCAACAAAGTCGAACGAAATCATTTCGTTAAACTCAAGCTACCCGAGGCCAACACTATCACCAGCCAAAGCAACCGCAAAGAAATGGTGATAGCTGACGATAATAAGAAGTTATGAATTCACATTGACACAACCACGTAACCAAAGTTAGATGGAAGTCGAGCCGTGGCGTTCACGAGATAAAGTAGTGCTGTGAATACCAGAAAAACAAGAAATCAATCAACATCGAAACGAGTTTGCCAAAAACGAACAATTCAAAACCAACGTCAAACAAAATCAACTTCATCAAACGAAAGACACGCATTTGAACAAGCCAAAGATCGCCCAGATGATTTGAATTAAATGTGAGTGAAACAATCACTCACCTTGGATTCGAAGGTCGCATACTTCCGAGACGAAGCGAGGTCTTCGAGGGATTGAGCGGAGCCAAGGGAAACACGAAGCCCTAATTTTCAGATTGAAGGAACGAACGAAGAAGAGGGCCGCCATTATTCTCGTTTTTTTATTTTTAGGGTTATGAATGGAATCAAGAGAGGAATTGTGAATGGCCTTAGATAATTATCACGGCATCAACAAATATGGGCCACGATTTAAAATGTAAAGCCCACTCAACACTTAACGAATATCACTAAAGAATTTTACTTGATATAAATTCCAAACAGCAATTAACCATCCATTTGATCGTCATTAGACAATAATTTAATTGCACCCAATTCCGGGTTGTTACAGACTCCCCTCCTTAAAGAAATTGCGTCCACGCAATCATAGGGAATAAATGGATAAAAGGTAACAACCAAAAGAGCATGGCAATGTCGAATGTATAAGCAAAGCAAGTGTCAGCGGGGAAGTATTAGATAAGAAATCGAAAGGTTCGACTGCTTCAAATCAAAAGAATCAACATCGTGGGGATCAGGGATCAAAATCAGACGACTAACAAAAGCAAGAACAATCGAGTTCCAGCAACTAAAAGAGAAGGAGAAACAGAGCAGAAATCCCATACAGAGCACGAATTGAATGCGAGTAAATCAAATTACTCACCTGAATCGCCAGAGAAAAAGACGAAACTCAAATCTCAAAAGTCGCAAGTATTCAATCATCAAAAACGATAATTGAATTTTCAAATCAACAAATATTCGATTATCACAAGCGATAATCAAATTTAAAATTCAACAAATATTCGATTATCAAAAACGATAATCAAATTTCTCAAATCAATAATTATTTAATTATCAAAAGCGATAATCAAATCTCAAATCAGCAAATATTTAATTATCAAAAGCGATAATTAAATCCCAAATCAGCAAATATTTAATTATCAAAAGCGATAATTAAATCTCAAATCAGCAATTATTTAATTATCAAAAACGATAATTAAATCTCAAATCAACAAATATTTAATCATCTAAAGCGATAATTAAATTCGAAATTAGCAAATATTTAATTATCTAAAGCGATAATTAAATCTCAAAGCAACAAATATTTAATTATCTAAAGCGATAATTAAATCTCAAATCAGCAAATATTTAATTATCTAAAGCGATAATTAAATCTCAAAGCAACAAATATTTAATTATCTAAAGCGATAATTAAATCTCAAATCAGCAAATATTTAATTATCAAAAACGATAATTAAATCTCAAATCAACAAATATTTAATCATCTAAAGCGATAATTAAATTCGAAATTAGCAAATATTTAATTATCTAAAGCGATAATTAAATCTCAAAGCAACAAATATTTAATTATCTAAAGCGATAATTAAATCTCAAAGCAACAAATATTTAATTATCAAAAGCGATAATTAAATCCCAAATCAGCAAATATTTAATTATCAAAAGCGATAATTAAATCTCAAATCAGCAATTATTTAATTATCAAAAACGATAATTAAATCTCAAATCAACAAATATTTAATCATCTAAAGCGATAATTAAATTCGAAATTAGCAAATATTTAATTATCTAAAGCGATAATTAAATCTCAAAGCAACAAATATTTAATTATCTAAAGCGATAATTAAATCTCAAATCAGCAAATATTTAATTATCTAAAGCGATAATTAAATTTGAAATTAGCAAATATTTAATTATCTAAAGCGATAATTAAATCTCAAAGCAACAAATATTTAATTATCTAAAGCGATAATTAAAAACAACAATTATCCGATTATCGAAAACGATAATCAGAACTCATATCAACAAATATCTAATTATCACAAGCGATAATTAGAAACAACAAATATCTGATTATCAAAAACGATAATCAGAACTCATATCAACAAATATCTAATTATCACAAGCGATAATTAGAAACAACAAATATCTGATTATCAAAAACGATAATCAGAACTCATATCAACAAATATCTAATTATCACAAGCGATAATTAGAAACAACAAATATCTGATTATCAAAAACGATAATCAGAACTCATATCAACAAATATCTAATTATCACAAGCGATAATTAGAAACAACAAATATCCGATTATCAAAAACGATAATCAGAACTCATATCAACAAATATCTAATTATCACAAGCGATAATTAGAAACAACAAATATCCGATTATCAAAAACGATAATCAGAACTCATATCAACAAATATCCAATTACCTGCAGATAATTGGAAGCAACAAATATCTAGAAATCAATTAAGAAGACTAGAAAATCAACATAAAAGCTTGGATCGATCCCATCAGATGGCGAGTTTTTAATTCGCCGCACGTGCATCTCAGAGTGGCCGAAGCCTACCAAGTACTCAACATAATTTTGGCGCCCATCAGATTGACCCGAAGGTCCGCAGAGTGACCCGAAGGTCTAGTACTGGTATTTGACCCGAAGGTCCATCATATGACCCGAAGGTCCATCATATGACCCGAAGGTCCATCATAGTGGCTCGAAAGCACACGAAAGCATCAAATATTTCAATTAACGAGTCCGGAATTAACCGAAATAGCAAACGCACATGTCCCATACCACATGTTTTACTATATCGTTTGATTCTCTTCATCGTTTCCTTGAAAGTGTAAAATTCATCAAAATCATCAAAACAACAGATATTCAATTAACGAGTCCGGAATTAACCGAAATAGTAAAAGTGTGGTTCCATACTCCGCACTTTTGCTAAATCGTTTAAATCTCTTCATCGTTTCCTTGAAAGTGCAAAATTGTGTATTTTGTAAAAATACACTTTACATTCTCAAACGGACAAGTCCGGAATTAAGCGAATCAGTAAAAGAAAGGGGTCATAGTCCTCGATTTTGCTGAAACGTTTAAATCGCTTCCTCATTCCTTTGAAAGCGTAAACTGTTAAATTTCTGAAAACAATTTTTATTTATTTTGTAAAAATAACAATTCACATTCTCAACTGGACAAGTCCGGAGTTAAGCGAAACAGTAAAAGAAAGGGGTCATAATCCTCGATTTTGCTGAATCGTTTAAGTCACTTTCTCATTCTTTTGAAAACGTAAACTGTTAAAATTTTATAAAACAATTTTCATTTTAAAACGATTTTCCAATCACGTGATTAAAGCAGCAAATCAGTAACAATTTCGATAAGGAAATTGTACTTCTCAAAATACCGTAAAAACGGTCACAAAACAGCATTGCGGAATAACCGCTAGAAAATCCATTTTTTTTTTAAAATTTGACTATTACTGAAGTCAAAGCAACAGAAATTTTAAAACATCAAATATCTCATCAAAATAATTCACATCAAAATGTGACATCAGTGAATTTTCATTTATTAAAATTTTCAACAAAACACCGTGCCTCAAAAATTCAGCATTGGTGTAAGAATCCCGTTATAAAAATAACGGCAACAAAATACGTATCATAACCAAGCATCGGTTCCACGTAAAATAAATGCAATGACGTGCAACTCAATTTTGCACGTTCATTACAATATAAACAAAGAAATCATTCGAAGGTATCTTCAATGAAGATAATTCAAAACAGCCAAACTCTAATCAATAGATGATTAGTACAAAAGAAAGCCAGCGGAAATTTCAACAAAATCACATATCTGCAATTTCTTCGAATCCTCAATTCGGATTCGAAATTCTCAAAGAACAAAATAATTACAGCTATGTACACAACAAATGAAATTCATATCAATTTCGTATTTGATTTTTAAATCAAAAGGATTATCAGTTGTACTCAGCGAAGACAGTTTCACTGTTTCCGCTGCGCACTCTGATAAACAGTACTCAAATCAATCAAATCATCAGAACACAAATTCACTTTTATTTTTAAATAAAGTTATTTAAAAATTTCACCCAAATTTCAAAACTTTAGTTTTGACTCAAATCACAATAAAACATCGACCAATAGTTGTAACATATGTTCCATCCAAGTTATGTTTTATATTATGTCCATAAACCCCAAGCTCTGATACCAACTGTGACGCCCCACCTCTATGCTCATAATAACAAAGAGTATTAAAAGAAATACTGTCTATTATTATGAAGAATAAGGCTGGATAGGAGCGACCATCCGTTATTGGCCTTACACTAATATTGGTTATCTCGGTAGGAGTGGTATATACTTTTTATTTTTCATCTATTATTTATTTACTCCCATCGACATATCCAATTATCAGTATAAAACAAACTACAATAGTTCATAATAGTTTAGGACATTAGATATAACAATAACACAGATAATATAAATGCGGAACACAGATAAAAACAAAAGTCTCATATATATATAACTGATGTCAGTTGATACATAATTGACACAATACATATGATACAACTACAACTGTCGACTCTAGAAGTTATATATACAAGTACATTATCAACTAATATACATGAATACATATCGTTCTATATAATGACACGACTACTACAAAATGACACGGACAACTGCAGAAGATGTGAAAAGTCTTCATATCCTGAACAGCAACTCAAAGAAAGAAATCTACAACCTGAAATACTCGGGTCTGACCCGAGTATTACATTCAAAAGAAAATAATACCCAGGTCAGTCTAATTCAAACCAGTTTATTAGTGCATATAGGCAGTAATAATTTAAATAGACGACAGTCACAATAATTCCCGTCTATCCGATTCTTTAAACAAAGAAACCGGATAACGGTCAATATAACACTTAACAGTGTTTAACAAAAATCAGCAGGTTTAAATCATCAACAGAGATAAATAAACAAGTTATCAAATCGACTAAATCAATTTAAAGCCATTGAAATTGTGACTTTAAAACCATCAAAACTCGATTGGCTGCCATACACGCACGCGTGTACGACCTCGCCAATACAGCATAAAAGATCAATGTATCACGACACAAAAGAAATATTAATTCGAAACTGTCGGGTTTGGGTGGCTGCAGTGCACGCACGCGTGCACTGCCTCGCCACCACAGCATATAAAGAGAAAGCAACAAGGCATCAGGCCAATGCTCAAGAATTCACAGTGCCAACAAATGCAATAGGCAAGTAACAGTAGTGGAAAGCTTCAACCAAGTGAGTTGAAGAGGTTGGCTGCCTCAAACAATCAACAACCAAACCAGTTTGGACACGGAAGAGAAATGCCAAAGAAGTCAAGAAAAGATGCCAACAAACTGCAGCCGAAAAGCCAGATACATCAATCAAACGAATGCAGCCAGGGGGTAAGGCTGCCCGGTATAAATGGTAAGCAAACCAATTACCACCAAGTAAATGTAATAACACTACAAATTCGAGCAGGTAGAAAACTACCACGAAATGCAAGAAGGTCAAGTCTCTGACTCAACACGTCTGCAGCACCAAAGCACAAGGCAGTGGTACAAGTACAAAATAGAAGGAGAGTGATTACATGAAAAATGAGGTGGTGTGCAATGGTGAACAAAACTGTGAAGCAAGCAGGACAAGTGCAAGTCTGTACGACAATACTGCAAAATTCAAGAAGGCATCAAGCTCCAAACCAAATGCAAAGCCCTTAACAAAAAGTGCTGTGATGTGCACATGATATGCTACTGGAACCAAGAATAGCCAGGAACAACTAAAAGCAGACGCAAACTGGCCAGCATCAAAATACAACAAAGTAACAGTATCCTCTAATGTATGGCAAGTTCCTCCACTGATACTATGATATGCACACCCAAAGCCAGATAATAAAAATCAATGTGGTGGCAAAGTCAAAGGCAAAGGATCAAACAAAAGTCGGCTACCACCCATTTACACGAAAACTCTAAATTGAATTCGCAAGCTCAAGGAAGCCGAAGCCAAAATGCTATCACAAAACAAAGTACCAGAGAACTCAACACAACAGGTTCAAAACAATGTTATGCAAACTCAGATGGACTCGTAGCCGAGAAACAAAACCAAAAGCATTGTATAGGGGCACATGGACAACTCCAATAGATGCAAAATACATCAATGTGCATTGAACTGTAATCAAATGGATACAAAACATAATGACATGATACTATATGAAACTAGTAGCCGAGATAAAATGCCAGAAACCAACAAAGTCGAACGAAATCATTTCGTTAAACTCAAGCTACCCGAGGCCAACACTATCACTAGCCAAAGCAACCGCAAAGAAATGGTGATAGCTGACGATAATAAGAAGTTATGAATTCACATTGACACAACCACGTAACCAAAGTTAGATGGAAGTCGAGCCGTGGCGTTCACGAGATAAAGTAGTGCTGTGAATACCAGAAAAACAAGAAATCAATCAACATCGAAACGAGTTTGCCAAAAACGAACAATTCAAAACCAACGTCAAACAAAATCAACTTCATCAAACGAAAGACACGCATTTGAACAAGCCAAAGATCGCCCAAATGATTTGAATTAAATGTGAGTGAAACAATCACTCACCTTGGATTCGAAGGTCGCATACTTCCGAGACGAAGCGAGGTCTTCGAGGGATTGAGCGGAGCCAAGAGAAACACGAAGCCCTAATTTTCAGATTGAAGGAACGAACGAAGAAGAGGGCCGCCATTATTCTCGTTTTTTTTATTTTTAGGGTTATGAATGGAATCAAGAGAGGAATTGTGAATGGCCTTAGATAATTATCACGGCATCAACAAATATGGGCCACGATTTAAAATGTAAAGCCCACTCAACACTTAACGAATATCACTAAAGAATTTTACTTGATATAAATTCCAAACAGCAATTAACCATCCATTTGATCGTCATTAGACAATAATTTAATTGCACCCAATTCCGGGTTGTTACACCGAGCCAACTCCGAGGAGCGATGACGCCAAGGAGGAAGTAGAGAAAACAAGCGACGTTGCTCACGCAGGAGTAACTCCCGGTCCAGACGCTCAAGTGATCGGGGCGCTAGATGATGACAAACTTGATACTTCGTCTCCTGCTGAAGGAAGCGATGAAATTGAAATCACTGGCGCCTCTGAGCATACTTCAGAGATGAGCATGAAGGCCCGTCTTGCCGACGAGGAGAAGAAAAAGGTCAAAGTCAAAGTTGAATCCGAAATACTGGAACTCACTGACCCGCGGAACAGACCTTTGAAAATCATTCTCCCGGGCAGGTCCAAACCACTAGATGTTCCGTCTCCTACTCCTGACTCCGTTTCTCTAGCAAGCAAAAAGTCCAAGAAAAAGCGTGAGGGAGAGGAGTCGTCGGAAACGCCAAAGGAAGACAAGAAGAAGAAGTCGAAGAAATAATCGATGCACTTGTTCAACAAGTTTCCTGCTTAAGTTTTGTAATTGTTTTTATCTTCCACAACTTGTAGTTTGTATAGGTCTAAATTTTGTAGGAGTGATCATGTATCCCCATTTTGGACTTATCGAACAAAATTTTTAGTTTATGTATTGCTTGAGTGATTCTCTTGTCTTTCTTTGGTTTGTTGACTGATTGTAGCCATAACTCAAGTTCTCGTGAGTTGCATTATCTCCCGGTCCATTCTCGTGTTGTTCAAACATTTTCTAGACATGGCGTGCTTCTCGTACCACATCTCTCGAGTACTTGGACCTTTCGCTGACTCTAGTCCGCGCTCTGGGGACTTAGAGTACTCCGCTCCACACTCTGGGGATTCGGAGATTTGAAGTCGTTCTGCTCTGGGGACTTAGAGTACTCCGCTCCGCACTCTGGGGATTCAGAGATTTGAAGTCGTTTATACTCTAGTCCGCGCTCTGGGGACTTAGAGTACTCCGCTCCGCACTCTGGGGATTCGGAGATTTGAAGTCGTTTATACTCTAGTCCGCGCTCTGGGGACTTAGAGTACTCCGCTCCGCACTCTGGGGATTCGGAGATTTGAAGTCGTTTATACTCTAGTCCGCGCTCTGGGGACTTAGAGTACTCCGCTCCGCACTCTGGGGATTCGGAGATTTGAAGTCATTCATACTCTAGTCCGCGCTCTGGGGATTCGGAGAGTTGAAGTCGTTTATACTCTAGTCCGCGCTCTGGGGACTTAGAGTACTCCGCCCCGCACTCTGGGGATTCGGAGATTTGAAGTCGTTTATACTCTAGTCCGCGCTCTGGGGACTTAGAGTACTCCGCTCCGCACTTTGGGGATTCGGAGATTTGAAGTCGTTTATACTCTAGTCCGCGCTCTGGGGACTTAGAGTACTCCGCTCCGCACTTTGGGGATTCGGAGATTTGAAGTCGTTTATACTCTAGTCCGCGCTCTGGGGACTTAGAGTACTCCGCTCTGCACTCTGGGGATTCGGAGATTTGAAATTTGTTTGCACGGGTCTGTGCGTCGTACAAAATTACGTAATTTGTCATCCAACTATAAGATATAGAAACTTCGTAGAGAATACGGCTTCAAGCCTTTATTAATGAAAATCAACTAAACTGCCCGATTAAAACTTTTGAAAAGAAACTAAGTTATGACTGAATGGAAATAACGGTGCCTAAAACAAGAAGGAAAACATGCTAAATGTAATAGTGCCGCAAATGTTTACTGTTCCATGCTCGGGGGAGTGTCGCGCCATCAACGGTCGCTAGCTTGAATGTTCCTTCTCCAAGCTTCCGTTCAATGGCGTACGGACCTTCCCAGCTGGGATTCATGCGTGATGGTACCGGGAAGACTCGTTTCAGAACGAGATCACCCACATCAAAGGTTCTTGGGCGGACTCTGCCGTCGTAGTAACGCTTGACTCGATGTCTGTGCGCTGCCGCCCTTAATTCAGCTTCTTCAAGCTTTTCGTCGACGCAGTCCAGTGATTCCAGCAAGAGGTTTTGGTTCGTCTTGGGATCATAGTATGTCACTCGGTGCGATGGAACTTCAAGCTCCATGGGTATAACGGCTTCAGAGCCGTATGCCAAGGCGAACAGAGTGTGGCCGGTCGCGGACTTGTGGGTAGTTCTATATGCCCATAATGCTGTCGGGAGTTCATCTACCCACCTGCCTCCAACCTTCTCCAGACGCTTCTTCAGTATGGACTTGATTATTTTGTTAACGGCCTCGACTTGTCCGTTAGCTTTTGGGTTTGCAACGGCGGCGAACTTTTTCTCGATGCCGTACTTTAAACAGAACTCTTTGAACTCTCTACTTTCAAATTGTGTTCCGTTGTCTGTAATGATGGTGCGTGGAAGGTCAAAGCGGCATATAATGTTTCGTACAACGAAGTTAATGACCTTCTTAGAGGTGATAGTGGCCAAAGGTTCTGCCTCAGCCCTGAAATAGTCGACTGCAACTATTGCGTATTTCGCACAACCTTTGGATAGAGGCAAAGAGCCGATTATGTCGATTCCCTAGATTGCAAATGGCCAGGGACTAACCATTTGTGTGAGTTCCGTCGATGGAGCTCTCGGGATTTTCGCATATCTTTGACACTTGTCACACTTTCTCGCGTAGTCTGCGGCGTCCCGGTTTATGGTTGGCCAGTAATACCCATAGCGGAGGATCTTCTTTGCCAGCGTTTGCCCCCCAGTATGGTCGCCACATTCCCCTTCATGAACTTCTCTTAAGACCCGCTTTGTCTCATCATGAGCGATACATCGTAACAACGGGACTGAGAATCCCTTTCGATACATTACATCCTGCATCACGTATCGCGCGGCCTTTCGAAGAACCTGGCGTCTTTCGCTTCTTTCTTCTGGTAAAGTCACGGTCGTTAGGTACAGTTTGAATGGGGTTATCCACGAGTCCTTCTCGATTTCTATTTCCAACACACGATCGACTTTCATCTCGTCTATGCTCGGGGCATGCAAGACTTCGACGGGATACAATCCCATTCGTTGTGCATCGTCGGTACTCGCGAACTTAGCCAATAAGTCAACTTCTTTGTTCTGGTCGCGCGAGATATGTGAGATGTCATAACGCTGAAGATTTGATAGTAGTTCTTGGACCTGAATGAGGTACGGAGCAAGCTTTCGTCCCTTTGCTTGGTAGTCTCCCCGTACTTGGTAAACCACCAACTGCGAGTCACAAAAGATTTCGACTGATTCGATCCCGAGTTCCCTGACGAGCTTCAAGCCAGCGATCAGTGCTTCATATTCGGCTTCGTTATTTGTAGCCGGGAAATCGAGCTTCAGGGCATAACAGATCGATCGGTTTTCCGGAGTTACAAGAACTACGCCCGCGCCGGAGCAACGGTCGTTTGATGCACCGTCAGTGTATAATTTCCATCGAACAGGGGGAATGATGTCGTGATCGTCCGGTTTGATGGGTATGGTAAACTCAGCGATGAAGTCTGCTAATGCTTGCCCTCGGATGGCTCTCCGTGGTAAGTACGTGATATCGAATTGGCTCAACTCGATGTTCCATCTTAGCAATCTTCCAGAAGTTTCCGGCCGTTGGAGTACCTGCCTCAGGGATTGATCGGAATAAACACCGATTGAATGTGCTTGAAAGTACGGGCGAAGCTTTCGTGATGCAATCATCAAGCAATAAGCCAATTTCTCTATTTTAGGGTAATTCCTCTCGGCCCCTGTTAAACGTTTGCTAACATAATACACCGGCTTTTGGACTCGATCCTCCTCTCGTACCAAAGCCGCACTTATCGCATGTGGGGATACAGCCAAGTATACGTACAACATCTCATGGTCAACTGGTTTTGATAGCATTGGTGGGCTCTCCAGATGCCTCACCAGATTCCGGAATGCTTCCTCACAGCTAGACGTCCATTCAAAATTTCTCTTTCCTTTCTTTATTATGTCAAAGAACGGGATGCACTTGTCAGTTGCCTTGGATATAAATCGACTCAGCGCAGCTACTTTTCCGTTCAAGCTCTGTACCTGCTTTATAGTCCTGGGCGCTTGTACATCTCGAATAGCTTGGATCTTTTCTGGGTTGGCTTCGATTCCCCTAGCGTTGACGATGAATCCCAAAAACTTCCCTGATGCAACGCCGAAAGAACACTTCAACGGGTTGATCTTCATGCCATAAAACCTGAGTATGTCGAACATTTCAGCCAAGTCTTGAATGTGGTCGTTTGACCGTCGTGACTTCACGAGCATGTCATCCACATAGACTTCCATGGTTTTACCCAGCTGGTCCTTGAACATTCGATTCACCAGACGTTGGTAAGTTGCTCCAGCATTCTTCAATCCAAAGGGCATCACTACATAGCAATACAGTCCGACATTTGTAACGAAGCTGGTGTGTTCTTGGTCCGGAATATGCATTGGGATTTGGTTGTATCCTGAGTACGCATCCACGAATGACAGTAACTCGTGTCCTGCGGTGGAATCGACCAACTGATCGATCCTAGGCAACGAGAAACTGTCCTTAGGGCATGCTTTGTTCAAGTCGGAATAATCTACGCAAGTCCTCCATTTCCCATTAGCCTTCTTTACTAGCACGGGGTTGGATACCCATTCAGGGTAGAGGGCGTCGCGGACGAACCCATTTGCTTTGAGTTTATCCACCTCCTCTCCAAGAGCGGCGGATCTCTCCGGATCCATTCCTCTCCTTTTTTGCTTGACTGGGACGTATTTCGGGTCTATGTTCAACATATGACTCGTGATGGCGGGAGAAATCCCACACATATCAGAATGCGTCCAGGCGAAAACATCAAGGTTCGCCCGGAGGAAGTCGCTAAGGTCTTCAGTCATTGCGGGGCCTAGCTGTGATCCGATCTTCAGTATTCGCGAAGGGTCGTCACGGCTAACTGAAATGTCAATTGTTAATTCAGCCGGTGCCGCCTTCTCTTCCCTGGGTTTCTCATCGTCGTCTCTCGGATCTATATCTCCGAAGATCCGAGAACTATGCCCGAGCCAGGGCTCGGGCACTACTTGTCAATTATCCGCATTGAGGATGCGGACGGGATTGTTCGCAACCTTTCCCTTCTCCCTCCAGTGGGCCTCTCGGAGCTCGGCCACATAACAGGAACGACCAGCTGCTTGGTCGCCGTGAACAATGCCTACTCCTTCGTCAGTCGGGAACTTCAAAGTTAAACACCACGGGGCTAACGCTGCCCTAAACTCTGCCAGGGCCGGCCGACCCAAGAAAACGTTATACGGAGAGTCCACATCCAAAACTACAAAGGGTAGAATTCGCACTCTCCGACGCTCGCCTTGTCCCAGTTCAACTGGTAACTCGACATATCCCACTGCATCAGTTGCAGCGCCGTTAAAGCCGTGAATACGAGCTTTGGATGGTTTCAAGTCTTTTGTTTCTAGCTTCATTTGATCGTATGCCTTCTTGAAGATGATGTTGACTGAACTTCCAGAATCAATCAGAATTCTTTTTACATATGCTGGTCCGATCGTTGCAGATATGACCATGGGGTCGATGGTCGGAGCCTCTACCTGATCAGCGTCTCTGCTTCTAAACACAATATCATCTGTCATTACGCGCTGCTGCTTAGCAGGGGCTCCGTCCTCCACGTTCGAACAACACTCAAAATCTGCATGCTTCAAGGAACTTGCATATCGCTCCATCTCCTGCCAATTCTTATCCGCGGGGTGAGGCCCGCCGATAATTGTATTTATGACCAGTCTACCAACGGTCCGGGCAGGCTCCTCAGGATGACGCGGAGCTGGTGCACGACCTAGGTTGGACGTTCCCTGCCCTCCTTCCTGTGGATCCTTTACAAATTCTTGCAACTTCTTCTGTCTGATCAACTTCTCGATAGCGTCATGCAGGTGTCTGCACTCTTTCGTGTTGTGCCCATAATTTTCATGGAAGCGGCAATATTTCCCGGTCCGCTTCTGTTCCTCGGTTGATTCTTTCGGACGTGGCTTTCGGTATTGAAAAGTATTGCAGGTGGATAGGTAAATGTTTTCAAGTGGGGCGTTTAGCGGAGTGTACTCGCTATAGCTTGGAATTCTCGACTTCCACTTTCTTGCTTCTTTTCTTTTCCCTTGACTCCTTCCTCCGGACTCCTTGGGTTGCCCAGGCTTGTTCTGGACATTGACTTGGACCTTTCCCGAGCTGTCTCCAGATTGCTTCACAGCAATGTTGCTCTTTATTGACTCTTGGACAGGTCCTGGCGCCTTATCTCGTCGTACCCACCTAGCTTCCTCTCTTCTTATGAACTGGTGTGCCTTAGAGTAGAAACGCTCTAGCGTAGCTGGAGGTTTTCCTGCCAGCCAGTCTCCAAACTCAGAGTCTGGATCCACACCTCTCATTACAGCCATCAGAACTGCATGGTCATTGGGATTACTGACTTCAGTTGCTGCTACGTGGAATCTTTGCAAATATTCCTTCAACGATTCCCCAGGATTTTGGATTACACTTGACAGAGACATCACGTCCTTTGGGCGCGTAGTGTGTATCCTGGACTGCTCAATAAACTTCTTTGCCAACTCCTCGAAATTTGATACGGATCGTGGAGGAAGTCGGGTGAACCACATAGTAGCGATCCCAGATAGAGTAATCGGAAAGCACCTACACTTGGTGGCATCATTCGCTCTGGCTGAATCCATCATCCATTCGTACCTCATGACATGTTGTCTAGGGTCAGTCTTTCCTTCATATGCGGGAATAGTAGGCATACTAAACTTCCTGGGGTACGCCGCCTGCAACACAACATCCGTGAACGGAGTATGACTTCTTGACACTCCCCAATCATCATTCGATAACCCCTGATTTTCCTTCATCAACTGCCTGATCATGGCTGTCAGATCTGGTGTCTATATGGAAGGCGGAAGGTTGGAGTCTGTTCTACGCGCCTGTCCATGCTGATGCCTCCTCTCCTGGCGATCTGCCAATCGTGCGTCTTGAGGTTCGACATCGTTAGCATTTTGATGATCTGGGCCTCTATCTTCCATCTGTATCCCGGTCCTGAAGCTTCCAGCTCTTGCTTGGTCGCGGTCTCCAGCTGTTCGAACAACAGCATCTTCTCGCGCAGCATCAGTCTTACGGCGTCTGCGCCTAGGAGGTTCATCAGAGGAAGTAGAGCTGTCAGATGAGGAGTAAGCAGCGGGATTGCCCCCAGCATTCTGTTGCTGCTGTTGAGTAAGTTGTGCCATCAGGTTGGCATTGGCTTGCATCTGCTCTCCTAGTTGTCTCCTACTTTCCCTGAGCTCTCTCATCAAGTCGTTGAACTCTATTCTGGTGACAACTGGAGTTTGGTCCTGAGTGGCAACTCCTGTATTTGGAATTGCTGGTTGATTGCTAGGCCCTGCTTGTTGCACGCTAGCAGTCTCGTGGGCATCTGCATTGTGAGAAGCTGACCTGGTACGTGGTCTTGCCATTGTAGAGTTATTGGTATGAACTCTGAGTAGAATCAACGGATGTCCTATCAGTGAGTCGGATCTTCTTTGGGGGATTTGTTCAATCCAGTAGCTTCAAAGCAGATCCTTGAGGTCTGAGAATTCAATTCTCAGTGAAAGCACCAAAGTGTTAGCACCAAAATTGGTCACCAACCTCGTTCAGAAAGATTGTGTAGAGATATAAGTGATGAAAGTAAATTAAACAAAGAAGACAATGCTAATTTAAATGCAGAAAGTAAGAACACCAAATTTATAGTGGTTCAGCGTAATTGCCTACGTCCACTTTGTTCAACTTTATTGATTTCCTTTATGGTTGATTACAAATACAATTCGTGAATCAAATGCTTGAGTGAAGTTGTTAAGTAGAGAAGATGAGTCTTGAAAATGGCAGAGTCTCCCCGGTGTTTTCTCTCCAAAAAAGGATCCCTTTCACTGTGACCCTGCCCCTCTATTTATAGGCAAATATGGGCTGGACTTCCCAAGTGGGTTGGATAGCCGAACGCTCTAGCCCCAGTACAGTGGTCGCTGTATGCCGAACCAGGTGTGCCGAACGCTCTGATGCCGAACAGTCCCTTATATGCCGAACGATGTGGTTGATGTCTGGGAAGTGCAGGACGTTTGTCAGTCGAAGCCGAACGCTCTTCTAGATGCCGAGTACTCTTGTATGCCGCGTGCTCTTGTATGCCGAGCAGTCTTGTATGCCGAGCATTCTTGATGCCGAACACTCTTGCATGCCGCGTGCTCTTGCTGCCGAGCATTGGTTGACGCTGAGTTCCACTGCATGCCGAACCCTGCTGGGTACTTCGCCGAACACTACTGGATGTCAGACTCTCTGGATGCTGTGTACTTCGCCGAACACTACTGGATTCCGAGTACTCTCTGACGCCGAGTGCTTTTGTATGCCGAGCAGCCTTGATGCCGAGCACTCTTGTATGCCGAGCACTCTTGCATGCCGAGCACTCTTGTTGCCGAGCACTAGTTGACGCCGAGTGCTGCTTGATGCCGAGCACCCCTGTATGCCGAGTACCTTGGGATGCCGAGCGCTCTTGTTGCCGAGTCCTCCTATCACCGAGTTCTAATGATGCCGAATGCTAGCGCTGAACATCGGTTGTCGCCGAGTGCCTGTTGATGCCGAGTACTACGCCGAGTACTCCTGGATGCCGAGCAGTCCTTCATGCCGAGCTGTGGCCAATGTCGAGCACTCAGTTGCCTGGTCAAATCTCCAGGAAACAGAAAATAAATCTAAATCATATAATTCTTTGCAAAATATGAGTTTATGCTCGCTAATTTACCATAAATTTTGTCTCAAAATTTCTAATTCATTATTATATGTACAATGATTCAGTTACAACTAAAAATTCTAAAATTAAACTATCTTGATTCGAAAAATGAACATAGCTGCAATTATTTTTCAAAAGCTTCATTTTCTTCTTGTCTAATATATGAAAATACACCATGAAATTAGTTAAATAAATGAATCCAGTATATAACATAAAATACACCATGAATAGTGAGTAATTTGTAACTATATGAAAATACACCATGAATTAGTTAAATAAACGCAGCCAGTATATAACATAAAATCTTCAGAAGGCTTTGTTATCTTAAATGTATACATTGGATGTCGTTACAGATGTAATCATAACAATTAATAATCTATACTCAATAGTGAACGAAATGTGAAGAATAGAAAACCATGATAATATAATAATACTACAAGATAAATTAGAACATATGGCCTACGGGATGTGTATGCACATGGTTCACTTTAATATTGTATTGCCATGAGTTAAAATTAAATTATTGCAAAACAACATCAAATGGTAGTGTAATTATAACTTACACAATAGTTAGATTATCAAAATGTGCATCATAAACTCCATTCACGAAGGTAACCGATAATAATAATGGATGGGTTTTAAGGCATGCCTTTTTCATAACTCTATCCATATTTTTTGATAAGATTCATATGAGTTAAAATACTTAAAAAGACTAAATTCGAATTTGAATAGAAGTATACAATAAATGGGCTTAAAGACATGCCCACTTCATATTCTGATTTTTTTAACTTCGTTGCTACTTTATAACAATATTTCTATGATTTATAATACCAAATAAAATTGAAACAAAAAATCAACTAACTATGATTGTTATCGACTCATTTAAACACTTGAAGAAAAATAGTTGTAAATACATGTGATTATATAAATGGAACAATGAGATTATACAAAAGCATAATATAGCCAATATATACTATATGAATCTACTTGTAGTGAAGTGAAAATAACAATGATCAAAATCATAGTGGTAGTGAATAATTTGTTTTACCTTTTCAGTAATCGGAACATCACTTATAGTTGGATTCAATTTAAATTGTCTAGTGAGAGTTCCATAGTTTGAAACAACCAATGTACTATGCTAAAAGAATTAAAGTATGGGTAGGTAATATCTGTATTCAATTCATTTATGATGCAATTCCCTAATTAGCTGATGAGAACATGGGAAAATATTAAATAAATTTGACTCTTGTTATGCCAGTTGAGATAATCAAGTAGGGAATATAATCTTCATCTAACATATCAAATATTATAAACTAAAATTACGTAAAGTTTTAAGATTTTTTTAATCAATAGATGAATTTAGTATACAAAATAAACTAATAGCTAAAATTTAAGTTACGCAAAACAGATTGAATTCACAACAACTTCTTTGTAAAGGCTGATTAGACTTTAGTAAGAAAAACTTTTGGCTTTCATTTGTCCTAAGAGTACATCATAATAATACATCTATTCCATTTTTTATAAGAAAAAGCTTACATCATAATATTACATCTATATATTTTTTAACCAAAAGCTTACATCATAATAACATGTATGTATAATAAAAGTATCAAAGCATATACTTACATCATTGCATCATTTAGATGTAATTGGACTAATTTTGGATATATTTTCATCATTATAGATGTAATCTATCAAATTGCATGTAAAAAAAATTTAATTAGTACAATTTAGGATCAAATTTTGGTCCAATTATATTAACATATCATATATCTTACATCATACTGTCCAATTTAGAGTATATCATAATATTACATAATATAATATCTATGATATAGAATACTTATGAAGTTTTTTTCTTATCATGTATAGTATATATATCACAGATTGAGTATACAATGCAGCTCAAAAAGACAAAATCGAGAACATGGTCAGGTTTAAACATCTTACACTCTTCAAACGTACTCTCCTCATTAAGATTGAGGCACCACGGATAGGGTCGGAAGTATGATACTTAAAATTAATGAGATGTAAAACTGTGATTAACTCACCACGATATCAGGTAGAGTTCAAGCAGCTGATTACCCCTTGGAGGTAAAACTCTTTGGTCATAGAACCCATTGACTGCAGATCCGGACTCTATGGTGTAATCAGAGCTTTGATGGATGATCGGGCAAAGGTAATATTGTCGATGGTAGAGGTAGAGAATGCAATTATTAATTGATGTCAATGGATTCAGGTAGCGTCAATTTGGGTGAAATTAATGGGCTAAGGTTAGTTATGAATTAGGGTTGATAATGGATTGGCAATAATAATGGATTTTTTGCTTGATGGTGACGTTGATGAATCACCATGGTGATTAGGGTTAGGGAAGAAAGTGGAATAACATAAGACGAAGAAGAAGCGAACGGAATGAAATCGTAAAAAGTGAACAATGAGAAGGGTATTTTTGGCATTTCGAAAAGACACGGTTGAATTCCCATTCAAGGAATTCTCATTATTAGTAGTAGAGATATATATAATTTTTGAAATTATTTTGTATTATTTTCAAACATTTTGAAAATCTTTATTATATTAATTTTTTTATAATATATTTAAATTTTATTTTAAATTTAAAATCTCTTTATTTTAAAATTTCAAACAAATTTGGAAATTATTTCAAGGCCAAATTCAAATTGGACCCCTTCAAACAGGGGCAAGCTTTGGGCTCACATATCTGTTTGGGCCAGGCTGGTAGCCAGGTAGGGCAGAGCACTTGATTACCCAAACCCAATCATAGACACTATCTTTCTAGACACCCTACTATCTAGGCTGTGAGCTTAATTAGTTAACCCTAACATGAGTAATTAGGCCGCATAAGCTATTTGGCTTTGTTACCATTATTGGAATAGGTGTGACGCCCCACCTCTATACTCACGCTAGCCAAGAACACCACTGGGTAATGCTGTCAACTAGCGCGAAGAATAAGGCTGTCGAGGAGCGACCATCCGTGTAATTGCTTTGTGCGAGTACCGATATGTCAGATAGTATAACATGCATTTCATTTCAAGAGGGAATCCGACATACCGATACAAACTCAAAGCTACCACACAGTGGCTAAGTGGACATCGAAAACAAATATAGAATAAATCAGTCATAGGTGTTCATATCACAAAGGCAGAAACAGATATGAATATATATAACACCAAAAAGGTGTACATCAGAGTAGTGGTCAAATAAGATCCACAATATCACAAAAGAATAGATACAAGTGCAAGACAAAAGAATAAGTATACATCATGGAGTCTATATCACGAATGTATAACAACAAAAACTACAAATGTAATGTAGTTAGACAAAAGTCAGAAGATGATCCCAGATAAGGAGTCAACCAGAAGCACCTGTAATATCTCGGTCTGATCCGAGTATTATTTAATAAGAAAATAATAAACGGATCAGTCTAGCTATAAATATCAGATAAAGGAATGAGATGTAAGCAGAGATGTAATAAGAATGTATGATAACAATGATGTCGTACTAGAACAAATATGATATAAAACAACAACAAAATCATACAATATCTCAAGAATCTCAAAGTACCAAAAAGAATGTCATATTCTTTATTTTATTCACCATACCACAAATATTGACAAACATATAATTGCCAATCACATAAAGATGTGAAACACACAAATTCTAGAAATCATCAAATAGAAATCCAGAAATCACAAAGGGGGGAGGCCTATCACAAACGGGAGCATGAAAACTCACCAACACGTGTATCACAAATGGAACGCTATTTCATGGTCGCTAACCATAAAAATTGTGCCGAAGCTCCACAAACGGTCCGAAGACCACGGGTCGCTACCTCGCCAAATTGAACCGAAGTTCCATAGAAACGGGGTTTAGTCTCCCTCGCAGACAAATAGACATCGCACATCGCTAGTCTAAATCACCAAATGATCATCATCGATCAACAAAAAGTGTGAATTACACTAAGCTAGTAAATATATGAGTTTAGCTTCATGTCCCATAACCACTAGCTTAACTTAAATATTTACGAACATATTGTAGATTTCCACTCGAAAATTGTCACAAGATTTTCAATCGAACAATTCCAAAAATTAACCGACGAAGTAAACGCAAGCATTTCATACCACTTGTTTTGCTAAGCCGTTTAATTTTATTTTCTCATACGAATGAGGTAATGGTTTGTTCATACTAATAGATTGGAAAACGGTTTTGAAAACAAGCTTTATATTTAAAATAGAGTTGAAATCATCTTTGTAAAAGAGTTTGAATATTTACTGCTAGTATAGAAAATCCACCACACCAGAAAAGTCATTTCGCCACGGATTTGGGCCGTGGCTAAACGATTTTGCCACGGCTTTGGGCTATGGCAAAACAGGCAGTGGCAAAAATTTTGCCACGGCCCTGAGCCGTGGCTGTTTTCTATTTTGACACGGCTTTAGGCCGTGGCAATATTTAGATCAGCCACGGCTTAGAGCCGTGGCAAATTCATGGTTAGCCCAGCTTAAGGCCGTGGTTAATTTTTGTATGTTACTCAAATCAATTAACCGTCTCGGCGGTTCTTACTTCAGTTCAATTCAATACAAAATAGTGTCTCGGTTCACAATACGATTCACTGTTACAAACAGTTCATCAATTACAATACAATGATACATGAAGACAAAAGTTTCAGATGGTTCATCAAGTACAATAGAATGATACATGAAAACAAAAGTTTCAGATAGTTCATCAAGTACAGTACAATGATACATGAAAACAACAGTTCAGCAACAATACATAATACATGCTACAAAGTTATAACTAATCTCCAGCATTGTTGTAAAGAGGCAATACATAATAGAAGTATAGCACAATGATATAATAAGATTCCGCGCTATAAGGCATGTATTTCAACTTCAAGCTTCACATCATCCACTTCAACAGCAAGTCATGTAAAGAGGAAGACCACTATGAGGTTTGGGTACTAACTAATGAACAAGCCCTGTAAAAACACTCCCTGGAAAGTAGATTCACTTTGTGATTAAGTAAATTTATACTTTCATTTAGCTTATAATGAAATATAACTTATGTTTAAGGCCAGATATCAAGAGAGGAAACATAACTGAGGATGAAGAAGAGCTAATTATTCGGCTCTATAACCTATTAGGAAATAAGTAATTATCTTATTGATACTATTAGTGTTTAAATTATAGCGGTGATGTAAAGTTGTGATTTATTAAGATGGTGCATATCAATATGCAATTGTGTTCACTTTTATTTTTTGCAGATGGTCATTAATAGCAAGAAGATTGCCAGGGCCGACGGATAATGAAATTAAGAATTACTGGAATACTTACCTCAAGAGGAAAGTAACAGGTGAAACTTCATGTCAGCGATCTTCATAACAAGAATACCACTAGCCATAGGTTTCTCTGAACTATATGTTATTAAAAGCATCTGCAGGAATAACCAACTTTCATGCATTTTCGAGGTTACAAACATAAAAATGCAAGCCACAAATGGGGAATCCACATGCAAGTAAGTTGGGTGAAGAAAGTCTACAACATTTTACATGCACATGCTCAAAAGGTGCAAAATAAGAAAAATGTACTACTGTTATTAACTTCGCTTCTTTGAATCCTTTCTTCTCAATTGTCTCCTCAAATACGAAAATATAGGCTCTTCTGCTATATTCATTTAATTGATTTCCTAACTATAAAAGAATAAATGTGGTCCTAGTTCTACATTTAGGTGCAGGTGGATTGTCAATACTAATATATGTGAATCACAACTTACTGATATGATGACAACTAGAAGTAGCGATGTTTAGTAGCTATAAGAACTTGTGTGCTGACAACTAGTTATTCTTTTTCTTACCAGTTAACAGGATAGAAAGACAGCCGAACGAAAACAAATCAATTATTTCACTTTTCTAATTTAATAAACTATAATTGTGTACCGAAGCTTTTAAATGTATACGACTGCGCCCCCTTACAAAATGAAACAAAGTTTATATCCGATGCTTCCTTAATTGATACTATAGGTTTTAACAAAAAAAAATATCATAGCAACATACTATCCAACAAAATGTTCAACTAGTAAGCTCAAACTATAACACACAGAACAATGAGATGACTAAAATTTAACATATAAAACAACAACCAATTTTATAACATTAAGTTAAAACAGGGGAATTTTTTTACAGCAATTAATTCAAATCACTAATCTAAATACACGACAACAACCATGAAGATTAAAAAAACTGCAACCGAATACACATTAACATATACGTGGACACACACGTATATATATCCCTCAGGCACCTCACAACAACATGCACTCACTTTTGATCACACACACCTTCTTCACTAACACACACCAGACAGTGACTAACACACACACAACCCAAATTATACACACACGCATAATTGGAATATATACACGCACTCACTTAACCTTGCACACACACCATACTTACAGCCACACATGTTTCAAACACACACTAATATACAAGCAGAACAGATTATACAGTAGCTCACATGAACACTGACTTATGAAAATGCAAATATACTCACCAGATTACCTTTTAACACATGAACGAACTGTCCCGAACACACGACAACCGGAGAAGAAATCGGCTCCAAGCTGTTAACTCACCTCTTGAATTAACAATTAGATAAACTTTAAAATAACAAAACATTTTTGTTACCTTGCGCAACAGCATGGTGAGCAAGGGCGAGGCCGATGCCACTAGAGCCACCAGAAATGAACACATGTCGGTTTTGGATTGGTACTATTGTAGCACGAGGACGAATTATGAAAGACAGCAATATGAAGAACAGGACAGGAACTACAAGTATGAGAAGCATAGTTTTCGTATCTTTTGACAGAGACAAAGTAGGTGCAGAGTTGTCTATTTTATAAAGAATCTGCATTGCATGTGATCAATTTTGTACATAGGAAGCTACTGCTAAATTATTTTGCACACTTTACTTGACAAGTCAAAGTTTGAATTTTAGCATTAAAAATACGTGCATGTGGAACTTTGAATGCATTAGCTTCAAATTTCCTGATCCAGAATGTCATATTAAATCAAAAATGTTATACCGTAAAACTACATTCTAGAGGTCGCTTCCTAGGGATGACAAATATGGTTTGTATATGTATGATTTTTAGTTTCCTATCTGCTACTTGTGAAAGGTATGATCAAATTAGAATTTATATTATTATCTTAAATAGCGAGAATTTGGACAAGGATGTATAAATATTAAAAATTAATGAGGTTGGTGGTTAAATCAAATTGACAAAGCAATCAAAGAAGAAATGCAGTCTCACGATGTCATTTCAGAATCAGTTCTAATTTAGATAGAACAAAAGGCAGATGTATGATTTTCTTAAGGAGAAAAATTTCAAATCTACAATAGCAGTCCATGCCACAAAAGCTGGACTCAAAGCTTCGAATTGAAATTTCATCAATAGACTGTTTATAGAAGAAAAAATTTGTACCTCAGTGTTAAGGCAATTGACGCCTTCCAACTTGGTCTTGGACAATTACCAAATGGTTCCTATGCCAACTTGACAAAGCTCGCATAGTAATCAAAGAGACAGAAACTTTTAAATAATTAATTCAGAGATTGTAGACTGCAACAGAAGGAGGTGAATCAGTCGAAAATATGTCATTTTGGGATCGACCCGGAAGGCGGATTGTGATAAACTACCTTCTTGAATTAACATGTATTGAAATTCCAGAATGGTTTCAAAATGGGGAAGAAGAAAGAATAGTAAAAGGAGAACACGCTGTATTGTTGCGACCTGGGAACAATAAAATCAGAAACAAAACATCAAAATTTCATTCATAAAACACGGCTATAAACAAAACTGGTCTGGGAATGCCTTTTTTTACAGATCCGTCAATCTCCAACAAACCCAAAGACTAGATTAAAACTCCTAAAACAGAACGATAAACTCAAAAAGCATAAAAGAAACGTCAGGATACCTAGGCCCTCTCGCCTCTAATTCTCCTAGCAAGTTGCATATCCTTAGGCTTGATTGTGACTCTCTTAGCATGAATCGCACAGATATTGGTATCTTCAAACAAACCAACAAGATAAGACGGAGAGGAAGAAGTGAAGGAAGACGGAGAAGTAGATGATGTAACTGTGAGGAAGAAGAAGCGGGATTGGGGAAAACTGTGAAATTAGGGCGCGCGATTGAAATTAGGGCGTGTCACTGAAATGAGGGCGTTCTTTTTTTTTGTTTAAGCAGAGAGGCGAGGGTTATTGAGATGGGGGGTGGGGGTGAATTTTTTTTGGTAATATTGGAACGGTTCGTAGCCGTGGTAAAATTGCCACGGCTTTAGACCGTACTAGTTTCCTTTACCACGGCTCAAAATCGTGGTAAAAATGCCACGGCTCAAAACCGTGGTAATTTTTCCGCTTTGGGGTGTGGCAAAATGGGTAGTATGGTGTAGTGACCTTTATATTTTAAAGTGACAAATCACAGAAATGATTGTAGAAACAATCAATCACCAAAATCCACGTTCGAAGACGTGAATCAAATCCAGAGAAATCGATACCAATTCCATAAAAATGGACATTCTCAAAAATCCCAAAAAGAAGTCATCAGAGAAGATAATAAATGATAACAATAAATCGGATAGTCACGAATCGATAAAAGTTGGATTCTCAAGCTAATTAGGCAAAATAGGCAAAATGAAGCAGGTCGGTCGAGTGACCTTCTGCAGTCAGTCGACTGATCCAGAACCCGAGAGTTTTCTGGGCCTGCAGTCAGTCGACTGACTGCAGAGGGTCAGTCGACTGGCTGTAGCTGAAACTGTTTTTCAGCCTATCAAATGGAGGAGAAAACTCACACCATTTGCAACCGGTCGAGCAATGGACTTTAGGGGCTTTTGCCAATCGACATCCCAGCCCTATAGGCTCTCCGATTCACCACCAAAAACATGTTCATAAATCAAAGCTAGGATTTTCAAAGTTTTAACTTCAAAACACCAAAAATTGAAATGTTCACCAAATCAATCCAAATCAAAATCAAATGATCATGAACAAGTGTTAGGAATTCATACCTAACATCAAAGATAGTTATAGACAAAGATGTGAGATAAAAATCTCACCTTTTACACAAAAACAAGGAAGAAGAAGCTTGAAAACAAAGGAGAATCAACCACTCTTCAATCTCAACTCAAGGAGCTTGAATCTAAGCTCAAAAGAAGAACATTTCCAAAGTTAGGTTTAGGAAATTTTTGAATTTAAGGAGGGATTGAGTTGGAGAAGAAGATGGAGATACTTACCAATAGTTTCCTTTTGAATTTGGAGCTAAAACTTGGATTTGCTAAAGGAACTAGGGTTTAGGATTTTAATTTCCCATCTCCACCACCATTTTCAGTTTTGCTTGAGTGTTTAAGGAAATAGAAATGTTGTGAAGAGGAGAGGTGGACTGAACTAGGGTATAGAGAGAGTTGGGGTGAAACCCAAACCCAAAGCCCAATAGAAAATAGCAAAATTCAACTTACTCCAAATATATCGATGTTTATACTTAAAAAAGTCGCAAATGCCATTTTGGAAATGGAAGTGGTCTCGAGTCCCAATTCGACTGTTTGCACAAAGTAGCTTTTCGGACCTTAATCCGATTAACGATTCTATATTTAAATAAAATATTCAAATATTCAATCGTAAAATATGCGGGTTGTTACAATAGGGCTAGCCCACAACGGAAGATATGGGTGAATTTCAAAAAAAAATTCTCTTATTAGATCGATATTGGACATATGAAGTCTATTTTATTTAGAATATTTCTAAATTTAATTTAAATAAAATCTTTTATTTCATATAAATTTATAAATAATGGATGGAATCTTTATTTAATTTATGTTTAATTAAATATACATATGTATTATTTACATATATGTATATGTGTGCATGTGTAACATAATAATCCGTGCAAGGTATAACATGCTCGTATATAAATGTTGGGATTTGCATCGTAGCAAACATGTTAGCTCATCTTATATGTATTGTATGTTGTCCTAATATATATATATATATATATAAACTTGTTATTTAAATAAATATCAAAATAATATAAATATTTAAATGATATATATATATATATATATTGAATTAGATATTAATAAAATAAATGACAACATATATATATATATACACAGATACACACACGCATAATATACAGAGTTTTTTAAAATATAATATATATGTATATTTTATAGTAAGAAAATAACATATATATACGTATGTATGTATGTATCTATATATAGTTATATTATAATATCTAAAGTATTAATAAATATGTGTATTTAAATATATATATATATATATATATATAATTATATCGGTTATGAAAATTAAATAAAATTAAATAATTTTTTATATTGCATTACAAATCGAATACACGGCATATGAAATATTTAACTATAATTTTATGTTGTTAAATTATTTATATATATTAATTAGCCAAAAAGCATTAAAATAATGATAAAATTATTTTTGTAACATATTTTCAAATTTTAAATTCTTAGAAATTAAAACATGATATTATATGGTTATGAAAAAAATTCCATAATTTTCTAAGTCAAAAAACTATTTTTTATTAATTATTTATTATCACCGACATATATGAATAATGTTTTAAAAATAAAAAATTTGATTTTTAAATTCTCCTATTTTGGTCAAGAGATTTAAAATATAATTTTTGACACATATATTATGTTGTATGAATCATTTAACTTATACTTTGATTTAATAAAAATAGTAAATAATTATTGAAAATAATTTTCTATTACCTAAAATTAAAATTAAAATTAGTGAAAATTTGTGTATATAGAATATAAGATTAATTCTTAACATGATATGATGACATATTAATTATAAGTCATTTTGAAATGACCCAGAATTTTGGTTAATTGAAATTGGGATATTTAATTGATTTCAAATATTAGAAAGTTAATTTTATAGATTTAATAACTTGAATTTCAAATATAACAGTTTATTGATAATTTAATTGTGGAATTTAATAATTGAAATTTGGTTAAATAGTGGAATCTTGGGTTTTAAGCTGGATAAAAATGATTTAATGGCTTAATAAATTTCTATTAACAAGAATAAAGGCAATAAAGCTTTTAAGTTTGATTTAAAGGTGATTTAGCTAATTTTGAAATTTACTCGTTTAAATTAACATGTAAAAAAAGCCTTTTGGGGGAACAGTCTCGGATTTCGACGAAACCTGTTCCATTCGATCCGTAATAGTGTATTAATATTGGATTTCAAATTTTGTAGCATTTGGAGTTATCGTTTGGTCGTACAGGATATAAACGCGTTGAAATTAATATTGGAAATTTAATATTATAATTGGGTTCAAAAAGCTACTTCTCCATACGATCTGTAACGACCCGTAAATTTTAATGGTTTTAATAACGTAAATAACTGAATTTTTGTGAATTTTTAAATAATTGAATTTGAAATAAAAATTTAATATTTGGAATACGTCTACTTAAACATAGCAAATGGTAAATTTTCATCTGATAATATGGAAGTTTATTTACTGTGTAATTTTATTTCCATTTTAAATTAGTTAATATTAGATGCTAATAAAATATTTTCCAAACCTGAATATTTTTATGTAATAAATTTGTAAATCATTTTCTGAGTGAGACGTCATCTTTCGTTTCATCAAATTTGGACTGTTATTGCTCCGTTATTATCTTATTTCTGGCAAATTTGCAGCATTTTTCAGTACCGATATCGAATTTTTGTAATTCAATCGTATTCTTAATATCTGTGTACTGTTCGTCTCGTCGTGCTAATCTCAGTAGTATATTCATTTCTACATTTTGAGGCCCGGTACGCAACGGAAACAAAGGAAAACAGTGTCGTATCGGTACCGAAACTGTGACCTTTTGTTTCCTTGCCTTTTCAAATTCATGACGTGCTGTCCAAACAACAATAATAATTTTCTTTTACCTTTTCTGCTGAATCAACGCATGACCGTTGATATTACATTTATTCCCTTTTTCTATCTTATATATTCGTTTCCATTTCCTTGTTGTTGTTCATTCTCTATCTCCTGTTCCTTATTTGTTTCATTTTTATTTTCTTTCTGTTCTTCAAGTCATCCCCTTCCTTTCACTCGTACCTCCCTCCACTTGCCACGAACACCGCCCCTCTTTCCTCTCTCTCTCTCCTATCAACCTCGGCCTGCCGCCATCTGCTCCACCGATCATCCCATCACCAATCCCTGGATGTGCCCTATTCCCGCAAGCGCTGCCCAATACCCACAGCCACCATCGTCCCCACTTCCTTCACCTCTCCAAGCCTTGCCAAAACCCATATCTTCTCCTCTGCCTCGCTTTCACCTCGACAGCAACTTGCAACCTGAGCCAAATCCCGCACCACCTACGTCAACTCGTCTGCCCATCAACTCACGCATCCCCTTACCTTCCACCTCCTCTATGTTAGCCACCATCTCGAGGTGATTTCGGCCCTTCTTCCATTTATTTTGTTTTAGTTTATATATATGTATTCACTCTTTGATAATTGTATGTGTATATATGGTTATATGAGTTGTACAATCGGTTGAGTATTGTATTTGTATATATTTATATATTAGGCTATCTGCATTTATGTCGAATAGGGTATGGATATATTTTAGTTCCTTTTTTATAAGTATATATCGTTATATTATATTATAGTGTGTTCATATGGGTTATGTTGTATATATAATAGTTTATATATGTATTTGGCTCCAGCCGTATTAAATATATATATACTTGTTTTGAAATGTAAAATATAAGTTTATAATAGTTTGCTTGTAATATAAGTTGTAGGCTTCTTTTATATATGATTATATATATACTTCGTAATATAAGCTGTAGTATATGCATAGTTTTAATTGTGTAGCAGTCAAGTATTATATATAATGTAAAGTTGTTTTCCTTTATAATTGGCTATATATATATATAAAGGTTTATATAAGTATAGTTTTAAAAGTATGATAAACAAATAAAAAAAATATATAACATGCATGTAAGCTTGTATATACATTTGTTTAGATATATATGAGAACTTGGTTTTCAAATTTTATATAGATATAGATAACAGTTTACTGCAGTTATATATATGCATGCATGTTTATATAAATTTGTAGACATATTATAGTAATATAAACTAGTATTATACTAGTATAAGTTTTATACAGATGGAACAAGTTGCTGATCTCATGCTTTGGTTAATTTGCATAAGAGTAAATATGAAAGATATTTATGAGTTTAGAAATATATTATATAAACTAAGCTTATTGATTTTATTTTTCATCTTATCTGTAGCATATTCGTATATATATATATATATGTTAGTATATATATGTTAGTATATATATTATAAGTCAAGTCTGCATAATCTAGTTTTACCTGATACTTTATATTATATTACATAGGTGTATACATTTTATACAGTTTATATATTATAAAGGATATTAAGTTATAATAGCCATATATAAAAGTTTGTATATATATACATTTAGCTGTATATACAGAGTTTAACTATTAATGTGTATGCATTAGTTAGTTTTCAAACTTATATATATTGAGACTTTGTTTTATGTGTTTGAATTTAAATATTAATTTTGAGATATGTTTGAATTGATTTTTTTTGTATATATAGATATTTTCAAATTTAATACATTATATATGTAAGTATTTTGCATTTCATTAAGTATATATACATAAGTATTTATTTCAATTTATATTATGTATATAGATTTGATTTTTATATATGTGTTTAATTTAAACCAATGATTTTTGTAATACATATATATTTAATTTAATATGTGTTTAAAATTAGAATATAACTTTATATATATAGTTATATATGGTTATATACAAGATCACTTATACCAATTTTATTCATCGATCCAGTTTTGATTTGATTTCGTCAATTCCTATTTATCGGCTTGTCCGTCGAATCATGCCCATCTAGCGTTGCTTTGGAATTCTTAGCTCATTTCTTTGTCAAATCTATCTAGCCTCGAAAGGTGAGCAATCACTCGCGATTAACGTTCTTATATTTATTAAATTTGATTTCAATTGGAACGACAATTGAAATATGCTGCTAAATTGAACTGTTAATTTTATAATTGCTATATATGATATGTTATTATATAAAATTGTTCACTTGTGGGATATGACACCATTTCCTATTGTTTATATTTATTTAAATTGTTATTGATGATATATGCCTGTTGTTCATATGTTATATTTATTATCATAACTGTTTTCACTCTGCAAGTTCCCTGTTAGTACAGAATTCCCTATGCATTGAAATGATACATACCCGAACGATCTTGTAGAATATGAGAAAATCGTTATGGGTTGAAATGATAAACCCAAGCGATTTTAATTGAATTGAATTTGGGATTGCGGGTTGAAAAGATATATACTCGTATATATTTAAATTGCGGATTGAAATGATAAATATCCGTATCACTTGACCATAGGATAGAAAATTATATACAGACACCGTTGGTCTATATATAAATATTTTGGAAATGATTTCCATGGTTTTGAAAGAAATATATGTAGTTTTAATAAATATTGATTTCAAGATATTATATTTTAAATATAGGATTTATAATAATTTTAATAAATTAAGTTGGAAGGAGAAATAGAAATTTATTTGAATTTTTCTTAAATAAAACCGATTTGAAACTTATTAAATTAAGATTATAAAGATATGATTTATAACTTGATTGTGATTTAAAGTGATTAAATGAATATTTCAAGTAAATTAATTGAAGGGAATATTTAGTTATATAAATTGTAATTTAAGCTTTTATTTAAATGATATAGGATTGACTAAGTGAATTTTCAATATTAAATAATGGTAAAGTTGAATTTGAAATATAAATGAATTTAAGCTTTGAAATCTATTGAAATTGAAATGGTTTAAATTGTAGTTTATATATGTATTTGAAATCGATAAAAATTTTAAATGGTTTTGAACTGAATTAAAATTGGTGAATTGAGATTAAATTGAATTTTGGAATTCGAGTTGATCTGAATCGATTTTGTGAAATTGAGGAAACTATATAAAGTATTTTAATATATATAATTATTTTACTTTATGGATTATTTTAATATAAACTATTTTTAATATAAAACTATTTTTAATATACAACTATTTTATTATATAAACTATTTTATTATATAAACTATTTTTATTTTTATAATCTAATTTATTACATATACTATTTTCTATATCTAAACTATTTGAGTGGAAAGTAGTATGATTCCAAAGTGTTATGATTTCTAAAGTGCTATGATTTCAAAAATGTTTTGATTTCGAAACGATTATAATTTTTGGAAGTGTTACGATTCTGGAAATGAATATTATTTAAGTGAATAATGATATTGAATTATTATGGTTTCGAAATGAATATGATATTTTGATTTTGAAGTATGAACTATTTGAAAATGACCACGGTGTTATAATAACGTTTGGTTGTTAAAGAGACCGGGATCGGATATTGTCATACTCTCTGCCAATACCAAAAACCACTTTAACAACTATGTACGTGGTGGAGATTCCAGAAATGAAGTAGGATGGTTTGGTGAACGATTTCTGTATAATGTATGACGTGACCCTGACTCCGTGAGTCAGCTTAGATGTGATTAAAACCAGGAGCCACGCCGAGCCAAGTGAGGTCATTCCTCCGATCGGGCACATTTCTTCGGTACTATATTCTGATTTTGTGATTGTTTGGTGTCCATCCTCGATTTTTGATATGGGAGTATGACCGAGGTGGGCGGTAGTAGCTGCTATGCGTTACCACCAGTCCGGATATGCAAATGGTATATCTACCCTGGCATTTCCTCGTGTGCCGTGTTCACATGCCCTAGAGCGCCTTCTACGAGTTTGTTTTGTACCATACCTATGGGGTGCCCTCTGTGTAAACCTCTCAGAGGAGCGTATGGTACTGTATAGACTATGGGAATATATATAAAATGTGTTAAGGGGGGTATGGGTAAAGCCTTAACGCTATTTTAATACTTTTAGTTTACTATAGACATATTATAATAGCGTATATTATTACATAGTGTAACGACCCGTAAATTTTAACTGTTTAATAACGTAATTAGTTGAAATTTTGTGAAATTTTAATCGATAAAATTTTGAAATGAAAATTTAATATTTGGAATACGTCTAGTTTAACATAGCAGCTGGTAAATTTTCGTCCGAAAATACGAAAGTTTATTTCGCGCGTAAATTCACTTCAATTTAATCAGTTAAAAAGCGTTGTAAATAAAACGTTTTCAAAACCAAAATATTTTTACATAGAAAAATTCTAAACCATCTTCTGAGCAAGATGTCAGTTCGTCATTTTTCCAAATTCGGACACCTATTGCTCCGTCGTTCTTATTTTCTGCAAAATGCAGCATTCTGGTACCGATATCGATTTTTATCGGATGATCATACCACTGATATCTATATACTGTTTTGATCGTCTCGTCTTGCTGATCGCTGCAGTATATAAGTTTGTTTATTTAGGCATCCGGTTCACGACGATATCTGCGAGACGACTAATCGTATCGGTACCTAAATTCTAACTTTTGATTTCCTATTGCTTTTCATATTCCACCCTCTAAATTCCAATAGCCTGCAGTCTTTTCCATTTTTCAAAATTCAACTTTATGACTGACACTAATTCCTATTTCATTTATTTTGTCACTTTTGGTATTATTTTGGGGTTAGTTACATTTCAAATAAAAGAATAAAACTAGTTCGCGTGAGCACTGTCCATTGTTTTAAAGAAAAATATTATCAGTTTCTTTCTTCCTCTCCCCACTGTTCTCCTTCCTTCTTTTTTGCAAACTCAACCATTGTCTCGCGCAGCAACTAGCCCTCCACCATTCTCAAGCCAACAACCCGAACACCTACCACGTCCTCCACGAGATCAACCCGAGCCAGCCCATCCCCTTCCAGTCGCCTGCCTTGCGTCAGTGCCAGCCACCACCCATGTCCACCAAGCGACCACCCACGCAACCTTCTCCCCTCCCTCTGCCATGGCGTTAGCGCTCTCCTCCACCCACATCACGGTCACGCCCAGACCCCTGCCTGCTATAGTTCTCCCCGCCACAGCAAGCGACCAGACTCTTCCGACCCCGACCCCACCTTGCTTCGACTTCACCGAGATCTGTTTTTTTTTCGCTTTGTAAGTGCCGCCTCTTCCTTGTATCACCGTCCAGCCATCCTAAAACCCAGGCAGAGACCATTGCATCCCACTGATCGCCTCGTGCATGCTGCAGCGCCGAACACCCCGCCAACACCATCCGCCACGTCAGCCTTCGGCTCACACACCCCAGCCACAAACCCACTGCTTCTGTTTTCCCCTCTACTCCATACTGGTTTGCCACGACATCGAGCAACATCGACAACCAAGGCTTCAACCCCTCCATTTCTTAGCCTACAATTGTCAGCCTCCTTCCACCCAACATGCGAATAATGTATATCGTTATATATATTTGGTCTGCAAAGATGGGTAAGATTCCTTTTATTTTTGTGTACTAGTTATGTACTAGTTTATTCATACTTGAATCTAGTTTATAGGTTTATAAATATGGATTTTGTTTGATTTACTATGAAGGTATATTATAAATACTTGAGACTTTTTTTTAGCATATTTTTTTCAGTTTGTTATGGTTGAAGTATATATATTTATATATTATAGTTTCACATATATTTGGTATATCTAGTATAAGATATAAATGTTGACATTTCAGTTTTGTATACATTATATCATTGGGAAATGTAACATATGTATTTGTTTTATTTAATGATTATTTAAATCGTTATATATATGCATGAGTTACATATTTCATATTGGGTTATGGTTGAATGGTACCTGAATATAAAGACTTTATATTTGTATATATATATGTTGAATATTTTACTTACTCTTGCAAGCCTGTACAAAGTTATAAATTTTCTGTTGAAGTTGATTTTTAATATATTATATATGTAATTTATATGTTGGCAGTATAGATTTTAATGCTATGCATAAGTATGTTACATTTTAGTATGTAGGTATATAAGCCGTTCCCAATCTCTTTTGTCGTATATATGGTTTACTTACAGTTTTTATGAGTTCGACTGTATTCGACTTGGCATGTAAGTATATATAGATCTCTGTAAAGTTTATATACGCAGTATTTATATATGTGGTTTATATGTATAATGTTAACTTATATATTTTGTTTAAGCTATATAACCCTTCATCCACTGTCAAGTTTTATACATATAATAAATTGTTTATATTGATTGATAATAAACAATTGATTTTTCTTTAATAACCTGTATGTAAGGTTGTGTACATGTTTATATACATTTGTTATAAATATATATGAGAACTTGGTTTTAAAATTTTATATTGATATAGTACATTTGGGATTAACTATTTATTTTAAATGTATATTTGCTTTTTATATACGTGTTTGAAATGAATGTATATTAAATTTTATTTGTGTTTGAATTTAGAATATGATTTTTTATATGTAAATAGTTATATATAGTTATATATATCTTTTATCTTCAACGATCCAAGTCTGATTTGTTCTCGTCAATCTTCCATTTACCAGCTTTGTCCGTCGATCTCGTCTCCGTCGTGCTTTGCTTCGAAATTCGTGCTCAGATTCGTAGCCTATTCCGTTGGCAAATCATCTCTAGCCTCGAAAGGTGAGCACTCACTCACGATTAACGTTCTTTTATTTATTAAATTTGATTTCAATTGAAACGAAAATTGAAATATACTGCTGTTAGTTAATTATACTGTTATATATGCTATTGCCTGTATCAGTTCACTTGTGACATCTGACACCATTATCTGTTAATTATTTATGCGATGATAATACAGTTTGGCTGATAATTGATTGATTGTTGATGTTTATATTGGACGTAAAATTGTAAATGTTAAAGTGATAAATAGTGTGAAATTGAACTTGATATAGGATAATTAATTGTTAAATTTGATTAACTGACATTTGTATAATATGACCCCTTTAACTGTTAAATTATTGACACGTAGGATTTGTTTAATTACACTTTGAACCTCTGAATGTATATTGTTAAATTGATGATGTATAAAATTGTAAATAGATGACAAGTGAAACTGTAATGTAATAATCTTTAATCTACATGAAATGATAGTGTAGATTCTAGAAATAATTATATTAATTCGTACAAATAACAATACGAATTAATATGATTATTTCGGGATTATTTGAATTGATTATTGGATTGATATTGATTGTTGTTATTGCTTGTTATTTATTTTGACACCATCCCAGTTATCACACTGCAAGTTCCCTTTGATATGTTTTGATTTTGAATTGAATTGGAATCGGGTTGAAATGATAAATACCCAAATTTAACTTTGACCTAGGATAGAGAATTAAATAAAACCCGATTGGTCAATAATTTGATTTAAAAATAAAATAAGGATTTTATTTGAATAAATATTATGGTTTTGAAATGAAATTGAAATCTGAATTTTAATGAAAGGAAATTGTAATATTTAATAATCTGAAACAAATATTTACAATGTAATCGATGAAAGAATGTTGTTGATTTGAGAAATGATTGGATTAACTTTGAAATGATTTAATAATTAAGTTTTGAATTATTTAATAATTAATAAGATTGAATTATTTAATGATTAAATTAAATTGAATTTTTGAATAAGTGAATTTTACTTCGTAATAATTGAAATTGAGTGTCTTTATTAATTAAGTTTTGGAAAATTATCTAAGAAGTAAATAAGTGAAATTGAATTTCTTTAACAAGAAATGAAATGTGATATTTTTGGATGTAATGTAAGACTTGAAATTTAAAAGATTTGATTTGATGAATTTAATTTAATTAAATTGTAAGTTTTGATATAATGAAGTTGAATTTAAATAATGGATTTAATGAATTGGAAATTACTTAACGAATATTGAATGAAATCGATAAATAAATGTAAATTGATTTGAATGTTAAAACTAAATTGATTCTAATGATTTCGAAATGAAACTTTTTTTATGAACTTGAATCAATATTTGAATGGTTTAACTGAATGAAACGTATATATGAACTTGAATCAATATGTGAAGGGTTTAAAAATAAAGATTGAAATTTGATTTATAAGATTTTGAAATGGTTATTGGAAGTTTTGAAACGAAAATTTTGGAAATTGATTTCGAAAGACAAATGAAATGTTGATTTACGAATTCTATTTGAAATTGAAATTGATTTGGTTTTGAAATAAACAAATGACCAATCGGAGAAATAATTTCGAAGGTTATTAAAGAGACCGGAATTCGGTTATGGATATACTCTCTATCTAAACCGAAAACCACTTTAATAACTATACGCGGAGTGATGATCCAGAATGAAGTGGTTGGAATGATGTACGTGATGACTGAAGAAAGAGAACGATAATGGATAGCCTTGACACTTGTGTCAAATTGGAAATGACTAAAACAGGAGCTGTGCCGGGCCAATGGAGGATTGATACCTCAAGTGGACACACTTCCTCGAACTACTTATATTTGTTGTCGATTGGTGCACCCTTGATTTTGGGAGTGTTGTTTCACGGTGTTGCGGGCGCTGCGGCGTTGCGTTCTCACCAGTCCGGATCAGGCGAACGGTAGTATCACTACCTTGGGTATAGTCTCATGTGCCTTGTCATACTTGTATTCCATTTATGCACGACCACTACGAATTTGATTTGTACCTTGAGTATATGGATTGCCCTCTGGTGACTTCCGGTTTTGGGGAAACTACGGTCTTGTATATGCTTGTGGGAATAAAAATGTGTTAAGGGTGGAATGGGCCACGACTTAACGCTATTTTGATATCTTTATATTACTGATAGACATTATCTACTTATCGTACACTACTACATAGTAGATAGTTTAACGGATCCTTAAAGGATGGTTATTCCAAACATCCTTTGAGTTACTTGTATTTCAATTGATATTTCACTTGAGTTGGATTTATTAATATAAGAATGTTAATCCTGACTCGAGTGTCTTGTGTTTTTGCTTTACGCTCGGGTCAGACGGAGTGGTTCAGCTTTCGAGACTCACCTTTGGAGTTGGAGCTTCGCTTGGAGATCCAGCTATCTATCCAGCTTTCAGATATTCTATGATTCCAGTGATGTATTCTGCTTTGTATCTGATGTATCATATTACTCTTCCGTTGTATCTGGTTTAACTCTGATGTAACTTATATATTTATATAGTAGCTTCATGAACTACTATCTCTTTTATTTCCGCTGCACTTATTACTCTGTGTCTGTGATCTGTGATATTTTATTTACTGTATATGTTCAGTTTTGCCAAATTTAAATTAACAACGCGGTATTTTGAGCAATTCAACTCCGGCATGAGTGTCTACCTATACACTTATAATGGATGCGAATGGTCCAAAATTCTGAGTCGTTACAGTTGGTATCAGAGCATTGGTAGCTCTAGGCAAAACTTAACATATAGGATAAATGTATTTACAGAATCACTCTCATTCGAGTTTCAATCTCTTCCTTTTGACTCAATTCCTTTGAATTTTGGAACGTTCCCTTCGGTTCCGAAATTCATTCGTGTCCTTCACTATTCGTCTTCTTTCAATTCTGGAGCACCCAAAACTCCATTTCGAATGATTTCTATAATAGATCGGCGGTCTCGCCAATCTTCGAATGATTCGTAAAGGATTAAACTCCTTTACAATAGGCATTGATTTACCGGAGATTTTTGTATCCTCGGTTTACGATGCTATCTATCTCCTGCTATACCTGAATTTTATTTCTTGAGATCGAATGTCGATTTACCTCGGAATTCAGCATCGATCTTATTCTTGAAGTTACGGACGACCCGGTTAAGGTTGTCCGTGAATTAAATAAACTCATCCATCTCCCGATTGTGGTAATTGAATTATCTCATCTTCTGTTTCAAACTTATCTTCGAATCAGAATTCTTTTTGATTTGAGTCTTGCAAAAATTTGAATCTCTACCCTTGCTTTAAAATCCATTCTTGAATCGTCGAGCGAGGAAGAGTATTTGTAAATTAATATTTAAAATGTTTTATATATTGTGTTGTTTGAGTTGTTGATGTGATTTGGATTTTCGATCGATTCGTCTGATCAACGCTATCGATAGGATTTCTAAAACACTTGAACAGAGCAAACTGACATAATATTATTTTCAAATTTGGAAAATGAAATAAATTTGTTTGATTATATTGTGAAAATATAAGTAAAAATTTTTCTGGAATTTAATAGGTAAATTAAAATGTTGTTTGAAATGATAATATTTGATTATCATTTATTGTTCTGAATAAAATTATAAATACGGTGTATAAATTTATTGGAATTTGAAATGAATTTAGTTCAGAAATTTGAGAATTTATTAGTTTCCGGTGATTTCAAACTTTAGTTCTTAGAATTTTAAAATATATAGTATTGAAAGCATTTTCGAATAAAATCGTTTCAAAGAATTTTAAAATGTTGAAACCAGTGCTCTTCTCTTTGTCGCTGGAAAATAATTTCGGTGATGGCGGCCGCATCATCGACATTCATTTTCGAGTTTCGAAGTGGAGAAACCATTCTGTAGCTTTGCTACAGTTTTGTTTTGAAAAAATATTTTGATTTGAATTTCTTCAGTATATTTTGATTTATCTATATATAGGTATCTTATTTAAAATTTTCAATTTGATTTGATATAAATCTCTAAATTGTTTAAAGTTAATCGGAAATCTAATTCTTAAATTTTGTTAAAGGATGATTTTACTTATAAATAAAACCAAAAAAAAAATTTTGGAATAAATATTTAAACTTGAATAATTGAATTGGGAAATTTTATTTGTATATTGTTCAACTGCATTCTAATACAACTTACCTAAATCATTCAGAAGTTGAATATGTAATTGGATAATATATAATATAAATTGAATTTAAAAAAAAAATTTGAGTGTTTATAATAGATGTTATACACTAAATTTTGATTATAAAGATGTTAATAGAGTAGATAGGATAATAAGTAAACTCAGTTAATAATGAAAAAATTTGTTTTGAAAGAATTAATAAATTGAAATTTGATCAACATATGAAAATACCTTGAATTTAAAAGAAATTAATAGATGTAAATTAATTTAAATCGAAATTTTTATGTTTTAAATTAATTTATATGGGTTAAATATATGTGATTAGATATATTAAGTAGAATAAATTTAACAAAAATTTGGAATAAAGAAGAATTTAAAATTGTTGAAGAAAATATGATTATAATAAAAGACTATTCAAATTTATGGTTTTAGAAATTGTAAATTTAAGATAATTGGATAATAAGATAATGAATTTAGAAATAGTTGAGATTGATTTTGGTGAAATCAAATGGATATTAAATCAATTATTGAACATCAATTAATTCAAATTTGAATTTATATGGTTTAAATTAATTGTTATGTTGTATTTCAAATCTGTTTTTCTTTCTGGTTGTTTCTATTCTCCTACCTCGTTCCTTTTCGGGGACGAAAAGTTTTGAGTGGGGGAGAGTGTAACGACCCGTAAATTTTAACTGTTTAATAACGTAATTAGTTGAAATTTTGTGAAATTTTAATCGATAAAATTTTGAAATGAAAATTTAATATTTGGAATACGTCTAGTTTAACATAGCAGCTGGTAAATTTTCGTCCGAAAATACGAAAGTTTATTTCGCGCGTAAATTCACTTCAATTTAATCAGTTAAAAAGCGTTGTAAATAAAACGTTTTCAAAACCAAAATATTTTTATATAGAAAAATTCTAAACCATCTTCTGAGCAAGATGTCAGTTCGTCATTTTTCCAAATTCGGACACCTATTGCTCCGTCGTTCTTATTTTCTGCAAAATGCAGCATTCTGGTACCGATATCGATTTTTATCGGATGATCATACCACTGATATCTATATACTATTTTGATCGTCTCGTCTTGCTGATCGCTGCAGTATATAAGTTTGTTTATTTCGGCATCCGGTTCACGACGATATCTGCGAGACGACTAATCGTATCGGTACCTAAATTCTAACTTTTGATTTCCTATTGCTTTTCATATTCCACCCTCTAAATTCCAATAGCCTGCAGTCTTTTCCATTTTTCAAAATTCAACTTTATGACTGACACTAATTCCTATTTCATTTATTTTGTGACTTTTGGTATTATTTTGGGGTTAGTTACATTTCAAATAAAAGAATAAAACTAGTTCGCGTGAGCACTGTCCATTGTTTTAAAGAAAAATATTATCAGTTTCTTTCTTCCTCTCCCCACTGTTCTCCTTCCTTCTTTTTTGCAAACTCAACCATTGTCTCGCGCAGCAACTAGCCCTCCACCATTCTCAAGCCAACAACCCGAACACCTACCACGTCCTCCACGAGATCCACCCGAGCCAGCCCATCCCCTTCCAGTCGCCTGCCTTGCGTCAGTGCCAGCCACCACCCATGTCCACCAAGCGACCACCCACGCAACCTTCTCCCCTCCCTCTGCCATGGCGTTAGCGCTCTCCTCCACCCACATCACGGTCACGCCCAGACCCCTGCCTGCTATAGTTCTCCCCGCCACAGCAAGCGACCAGACTCTTCCGACCCCGACCCCACCTTGCTTCGACTTCACCGAGATCTGTTTTTTTTTCCGCTTTGCAAGTACCGCCTCTTCCTTGTATCACCGTCCAGCCATCCTCAAACCCAGGCAGAGACCATTGCATCCCACTGATCGCCTCGTGCATGCTGCAGCGCCGAACACCCCGCCAACACCATCCGCCACGTCAGCCTCCGGCTCACACACCCCAGCCACAAACCCACTGCTTCTGTTTTCCCCTCTACTCCATACTGGTTTGCCACGACACCGAGCAACATCGACAACCAAGGCTTCAACCCCTCCATTTCTTAGCCTACAATTGTCAGCCTCCTTCCACCCAACATGCGAATAATATATATCGTTATATATATTTGGTCTGCAAAGATGGGTAAGATTCCTTTTATTTTTGTGTACTAGTTATGTACTAGTTTATTCATACTTGAATCTAGTTTATAGGTTTATAAATATGGATTTTGTTTGATTTACTATGAAGGTATATTATAAATACTTGAGACTTTTTTTTAGCATATTTTTTTCAGTTTGTTATGGTTGAAGTATATATATTTATATATTATAGTTTCACATATATTTGGTATATCTAGTATAAGATATAAATGTTGACATTTCAGTTTTGTATACATTATATCATTGGGAAATGTAACATATGTATTTGTTTTATTTAATGATTATTTAAATCGTTATATATATGCATGAGTTACATATTTCATATTGGGTTATAGTTGAATGGTACCTAAATATAAAGACTTTATATTTGTATATATATATGTTGAATATTTTACTTACTCTTGCAAGCCTGTACAAAGTTATAAATTTTCTGTTGAAGTTGATTTTTAATATATTATATATGTAATTTATATGTTGGCAGTATAGATTTTAATGCTATGCATAAGTATGTTACATTTTAGTATGTAGGTATATAAGCCGTTCCCAATCTCTTTTGTCGTATATATGGTTTACTTACAGTTTTTATGAGTTCGACTGTATTCGACTTGGCATGTAAGTATATATAGATCTCTGTAAAGTTTATATACGTAGTATTTATATATGTGGTTTATATGTATAATGTTAACTTATATATTTTGTTTAAGCTATATAACCCTTCATCCACTGTCAAGTTTTATACATATAATAAATTGTTTATATTGATTGATAATAAACAATTGATTTTTCTTTAATAACCTGTATGTAAGGTTGTGTACATGTTTATATACATTTGTTATAAATATATATGAGAACTTGGTTTTAAAATTTTATATTGATATAGTACATTTGGGATTAACTATTTATTTTAAATGTATATTTGCTTTTTATATACGTGTTTGAAATGAATGTATATTAAATTTTATTTGTGTTTGAATTTAGAATATGATTTTTTATATGTAAATAGTTATATATAGTTATATATATCTTTTATCTTCAACGATCCAAGTCTGATTTGTTCTCGTCAATCTTCCATTTACCAGCTTTGTCCGTCGATCTCGTCTCCGTCGTGCTTTGCTTCGAAATTCGTGCTCAGATTCGTAGCCTATTCCGTTGGCAAATCATCTCTAGCCTCGAAAGGTGAGCACTCACTCACGATTAACGTTCTTTTATTTATTAAATTTGATTTCAATTGAAACGAAAATTGAAATATACTGCTGTTAGTTAATTATACTGTTATATATGCTATTGCCTGTATCAGTTCACTTGTGACATCTGACACCATTATCTGTTAATTATTTATGCGATGATAATACAGTTTGGCTGATAATTGATTGATTGTTGATGTTTATATTGGACGTAAAATTGTAAATGTTAAAGTGATAAATAGTGTGAAATTGAACTTGATATAGGATAATTAATTGTTAAATTTGATTAACTGACATTTGTATAATATGACCCCTTTAACTGTTAAATTATTGACACGTAGGATTTGTTTAATTACACTTTGAACCTCTGAATGTATATTGTTAAATTGATGATGTATAAAATTGTAAATAGATGACAAGTGAAACCGTAATGTAATAATCTTTAATCTACATGAAATGATAGTGTAGATTCTAGAAATAATTATATTAATTCGTACAAATAACAATACGAATTAATACGATTATTTCGGGATTATTTGAATTGATTATTGGATTGATATTGATTGTTGTTATTGCTTGTTATTTATTTTGACACCATCCCAGTTATCACACTGCAAGTTCCCTTTGATATGTTTTGATTTTGAATTGAATTGGAATCGGGTTGAAATGATAAATACCCAAATTTAACTTTGACCTAGGATAGAGAATTAAATAAAACCCGATTGGTCAATAATTTGATTTAAAAATAAAATAAGGATTTTATTTGAATAAATATTATGGTTTTGAAATGAAATTGAAATCTGAATTTTAATGAAAGGAAATTGTAATATTTAATAATCTGAAACAAATATTTACAATGTAATCGATGAAAGAATGTTGTTGATTTGAGAAATGATTGGATTAACTTTGAAATGATTTAATAATTAAGTTTTGAATTATTTAATAATTAATAAGATTGAATTATTTAATGATTAAATTAAATTGAATTTTTGAATAAGTGAATTTTACTTCGTAATAATTGAAATTGAGTGTCTTTATTAATTAAGTTTTGGAAAATTATCTAAGAAGTAAATAAGTGAAATTGAATTTCTTTAACAAGAAATGAAATGTGATATTTTTGGATGTAATGTAAGACTTGAAATTTAAAAGATTTGATTTGATGAATTTAATTTAATTAAATTGTAAGTTTTGATATAATGAAGTTGAATTTAAATAATGGATTTAATGAATTGGAAATTACTTAACGAATATTGAATGAAATCGATAAATAAATGTAAATTGATTTGAATGTTAAAACTAAATTGATTCTAATGATTTCGAAATGAAACTTTTTTTATGAACTTGAATCAATATTTGAATGGTTTAACTGAATGAAACGTATATATGAACTTGAATCAATATGTGAAGGGTTTAAAAATAAAGATTGAAATTTGATTTATAAGATTTTGAAATGGTAAATTGGAAGTTTTGAAACGAAAATTTTGGAAATTGATTTCGAAAGACAAATGAAATGTTGATTTACGAATTCTATTTGAAATTGAAATTGATTTGGTTTTGAAATAAACAAATGACCAATCGGAGAAATAATTTTGAAGGTTATTAAAGAGACCGGAATTCGGTTATGGATATACTCTCTATCTAAACCGAAAACCACTTTAATAACTATACGTGGAGTGATGATCCAGAATGAAGTGGTTGGAATGATGTACGTGATGACTGAAGAAAGAGAACGATAATGGATAGCCTTGACACTTGTGTCAAATTGGAAATGACTAAAACAGGAGCTGTGCCGGGCCAATGGAGGATTGATACCTCAAGTGGACACACTTCTTCGAACTACTTATATTTGTTGTCGATTGGTGCACCCTTGATTTTGGGAGTGTTGTTTCACGGTGTTGCGGGCGTTGCGTTCTCACCAGTCCGGATCAGGCGAACGGTAGTATCACTACCTTGGGTATAGCCTCATGTGCCTTGTCATACTTGTATTCCATTTATGCGCGACCACTACGAATTTGATTTGTACCTTGAGTATATGGATTGCCCTCTGGTGACTTCCGGTTTTGGGGAAACTACGGTCTTGTATATGCTTGTGGGAATAAAAATGTGTTAAGGGTGGAATAGGCCATGACTTAACGCTATTTTGATATCTTTATATTACTGATAGACATTATCTACTTATCGTACACTACTACATAGTAGATAGTTTAACGGATCCTTAAAGGATGGTTATTCCAAACATCCTTTGAGTTACTTGTATTTCAATTGATATTTCACTTGAGTTGGATTTATTAATATAAGAATGTTAATCCTGACTCGAGTGTCTTGTGTTTTTGCTTTACGCTCGGGTCAGACGGAGTGGTTCAGCTTTCGAGTCTCACCTTTGGAGTTGGAGCTTCGCTTGGAGATCCAGCTATCTATCCAGCTTTCAGATATTCGATGATTCCAGTGATGTATTCTGCTTTGTATCTGATGTATCATATTACTCTTCCGTTGTATCTGGTTTAACTCTGATGTAACTTATATATTTATATAGTAGCTTCATGAACTACTATCTCTTTTATTTCCGCTGCACTTATTACTCTGTGTCTGTGATCTGTGATATTTTATTTACTGTATATGTTCAGTTTTGCCAAATTTAAATTAACAACGCGGTATTTTGAGCAATTCAACTCCGGCATGAGTGTCTACCTATACACTTATAATGGATGCGAATGGTCCAAAATTCTGGGTCGTTACACATAGTAGATAGTTCCACAGATCCTTAGAGGATGGTTATCCCAAACATCATTTGAGTTACTTGTATTTCAGTTGATATTTCACTTGAGTTGGATTTATTGATATAAGAATGTTAATCCTGACTCGAGTGTTTTGTGTCTTGCTTTACGCTCGGGTCAGACTGAGTGTCACAGCACTTGAGACTCACCTTTGGAGTATGGAGCTTTGCTTGGAGATCCTTCTGTATCTATTCAGCTTTCAGCTGTCCAGTGGTTTGTTCAGACTTTTCATCTGTTTGTATTCGAGACTACATTGTATTTGAGCTATTCAGTTGTAATTTATTTCAAATTCTGTTGTTTATATAGTAGCTTCATGAACTACTATTTATCTATTCCGCTGCTTATTGTTATATTACTCTGTGTCTGTGATTCTGTGATTGATTTATTTACTGTATATGCTGAGTTTTGCCAAATATAAATTAACAATCTGATATTTTAAGCAATTCAAGTCCGACATGTGCTGATGCGAATGGCACGAAATAGCGGGTCATTACACGATCGAATTACGCTCTGAAATTTGTTCCATTGCGTTCGAGATAGAGGTATAACATTAGGAAAGCCAGGCGGCACACCTCGTATGGGATTCAAAAAATTATAGTTATATATTTTTGAATTTTAAATAATATATATGTATATATGTTGATTGGACTAGCAGCCCACATTCTTTCACTTCAGCCCATGTCCTTTCTTTTTGAGCCACCCTACATTCGTTCAGCCGCCCCTACCTACTTCTGACCAAACCCACCTCCCTTTTTAAAAATAACATCTCCCTCTCTCTCGTTTAATGAATTAAAACCAGTGAAGAGAAAAAAGAGTTATTCTCAAATAAAAAAAATGAATATCTGGAACTTGGTTCTTGATCTCTAATTGAAGGAGCCTCGTTGTGAGCAAGTGGGTATGTTCGATCAAGTTTTTTTGCAGCTCGACAGTTTTTACAGAGCTCATTTTCGTCTAGGGTTTGGTTTTTTGGAGAGGATGGTCATCGTTTTGGGTTTCGATGGGTATGTTAGTGATTCTTAGGTCGAGGAGCAGGTGGAGTGGGGTTTTGGGAGGATGCGCTCGCGTTTTAGGAGAGGCGATAATTGCTTGTAGCTCGGTTAGGGGGAAGAAATCGTGATGTAGGTGAAGAGATCAGACCGTATGTCTGTGGGTGGAGCGGGAAGCTTTCACGAAGGGAAAGCGAATGGTGGTGGAAGTTGGTCGAACGGCAGAGTGTGGAGGGAGAACGAGGTGAAGGAAGGTATCGGCTATGGTGGAGCAGTAGATTTCGTAGGCGATAGTTTGAATTTGAAGAAGAAGGGTGAAGCCTTAATGATGGAAATTAGTTTAAAAGCAAAGTAATTAAGAATTTAATTATTTTAAATTTATCTTGAAATCTTATAAAATCAATAACTTCTCCATACGAGGTCCAATCGAGACGAAACTATTTGCGTTGCGCTTGTGATGACGAAAGCTTCGCAATGAAACTAGTTTGGATGGATTTGGAGACTGTGAAAATTTGGGCTAAAATCGGACGTTGTTCGATTTTTGTTCCAAACTGGAATGTCTCGGCGACATCAGAAAATAAATGTGAGTAAATCTCACTCATTTGGATTACTGGATTTAATTTATAGTGGTTAAAATCAATTACTGGTCGACTAGATGAATTTATATATTTATTAGTTGAATGCTATATTATATTATATATATTAGTATATATATTATTAGTTGGATATATTTCCCGCCCATTGGAGTAGATGAGTCCTTATGCGCCCCGCATTATAGCGGATGACCCTATATTACTGCGATATCCCGCCTCGAAGTAGGATTGGTATTTTATGTTATATAACATTCTATGGATGCAGGGAAACAGGTTGGAGGGATCCAACTGGATTCCTCAGAAATATATTGATTGTTTTCATATATAGTGATATATGATGTGATTAAATAAATCTATTATGGATTGTTGTGTGATTTGATTATTGAATGCTATAGTAGCACTGGCCTTAATTTTGGTATTTTAAATACCATAAAATATTATTTTTAATTTGAAGGAATTAAAAGGAGATTTGGATATAAAAATATTTATATCGAAATTTTGGATTATTTTAAAGGAAATTGATTTGGATAAACAATAATTTGATTTGGAATTGTACTTAACTATTCGTAAAATATTTAATTAGAGATTTAAAAATAAATTATATAAAGGATTTTTAACAGTGGATTTTTAAGTGATATTTCTGGATTTATGGAAAAGAAGTTGAAATCGATATTAAATATAGATTTGCAAAATAAATGGGATTTATGAAGGAATGGATTTATAAAAAAGAATTTTATAAATGAGATTATATTGTAAATAAGTAAAACCCAAATGTGTTAATAAATTTAAAAACAACGTTTATAAATAAGGGAAATGATATCAGTTGATAAATTGGGAATATAAATTTCACAGTGTGAATTTATATCGAGATATGAAAATAGGTTTTTGGGAAAATAGTGGATTCTATTTTGAAAGGTGAGAATGATTATGAAATTGAGATGTAGTCGATGTGATATGAATCGAGTGGGATTTATAAATTGGAATATTGGATTATTTAAAAATAAATTTTGTCGAGAAATTAAAATTGTTTTAAAATGGGATTTCTATTTAATAAACTATATAGTTAAAGCTGTTCAGTATTGAAATATTTTGGGAAAATGGATTATTTAAATATTTAAAATTTATTGAAATGAATTCACATTTTTATAATAAGCTTTGTGAATCGATTGGTTTTATTTAAAAATGAATTGGAAATGAGTTATCAATGTTTATTTAAAGTGTTTTAATAATTTTAAATAATTACTTAACCATGTTTTTTAAAATATATTATTATTCTTTAAAAATACTTATTATATATATAGAGTTTTGAAATGATTGAAATTTATTTATAAATCTTCTCGAGATTTGCAAACGGGGTTTATCTGATAGGTGTGATTTTATAAGAGAAATTCTCAAAATGGAATTCAGGGAAACTTAAGAAAATTTCCAAAGTATTTAAATATAAAAACTTTGAAAATGAATTAGAATTCATAGAAAGGAAGTTAGAAATGTGTAGTTGGAATTATAGACAAGTGTAATTAATTTTGGAAATTTTAATGGGAATTAATTAATGAATTCCGAAAACTTATGGAATTAGATATAAATGTGTTAAGGAAATTACAAGTGGATTATAAGGATTTTGAGAAATATGAAAATAAAGGGAATATTTCCTAACTATTGGAAATAAAATGATTTGGAAAGTATACGTATAAATATTTCCTAATTATTGGACTGGAAGGATTTGAAATATTTTAACTACGAGATTATTATTTTAGAGATATTTTCAAAAGTGTTGAATTATAAATGGAATTGGGAAAAAACAAATTTCTAAGTATGGATATGATTCGAAAATATCCTGTTATGGATATAAGTAATTGCATTTGTTTCCAATTATTGAATATACTGGAAGAGATTTGAATATATATCTTTGTAAAAATATTTTGAAGTGAATGTTTTGAAAGATTTATAAAATTGGGCCTAGTGGCTGCTTATGTGTGTTATTTGATAGTTAAATAACCGACTATTAAATCTAGCCAAATTCATTAATCGTTTCGAAGAGACCGGGATCGGATTAATTATCCGAAAACCACTTCGATCCGATTTGTGCATTACGAATTGTGATATCACGAAGATACTGGAGATGGTGTTGAAAGGAGATTCGATTTGTTCAGACCCAGAATAACTTATATGGATGAATGCTATCATTTGCATTGTGTTCTGAAAGGCAGTGTTAGCATTCCAAGTATGAATGCTATTCTAAAGGTAAAACGTAACCTTAAGCCTCATCAACTGGGAATGACTAAAATAGGGAAGATGCAGTAGGGCTAAGTGGGTCGCACCCAAGTAGGGTATGTTATCACTTTTCTAGATACCCTCAGATATATTATATTATAATTATGGATATGGTTGTGCATGAAAAAGAGAGCGCTCGATTAGGGTGGGAACACCCGGGGTGATAACATATTCGGTACTACCGAGGTTAGGGGTAGGCCGGTCCTGTGTTGGCAGGCGAGGTCCTTGGTACATTTTTCTAGAGGTGTATTGTGGCAGGCGGTACCCCAATAGCCCGGTCATTGTATGGAATCCAATATCCACTACGAGCCTGTACGGTTTTGATTGTTCCCAACTATGCTGAAACGTGAGATGCAAGCATTTCAGCTATTTTCTAATTTACTTTCTATAGACACTATTAGAATATCAGATGATTTTGATATAAAAGTGTTTTGGTTATGTAAGGTAAAAACTCGTCGTGTTTATGTGTGACGCAGTCTTACGAGATATCTTTGTTTTCAAAGGATTTTTGAAATAGTAATAATTTAAATTTAGTGTGTTTTCTCACGTTGGTTTTCCAGACTGACTCGGGTGTTATTTTATTATAATACTCGGATCAGACCGAGTATTACAGATTCAGGTTAGGATGTTATGGAGCTTAGGAGATGAGCTGGAAGGTTCTCAGGTGTATTATATGTATTTGATTATATTCCGCCATGTGAGCCATGCTATATATTTAGTATTTGTGAGGACAAGTTACTATAACTGTCCAGATTGATTGTTAATTGTTGTACTCTGCTAATTATATGTATATTAACAGTTACAGTTTTCTTTTGTATAAAGATCTGTTACTATACATATCAAATTTTGTTCCGCTGCGATTGTGAGATTCTATGTTATTGTTTAGTTTTCTTCCTAGCTTCTTCCTTCTTCTTTTTCCCTAACAATCCGCTTTTTTGTTCAATTTGAGTTGACATGTGTAGTTTATTGTCGGCTTAGACTGTACAGAAAAGTGGGTCGTTACACATTTAATTTATGATATATGACAATAATATAAACATAAATTAATTAATAAAATAAAAAAAAATTATTTGGTTGTGCATATATTAGATCTATATAAAAAATGGTTTTATTATTATAATACATACATATAACCATTCTATATGTGACAACATTAATACATATAGGAATTTCACCTAACTAACAATGTAATTATGATATATAAACAAACAATAGAATATTATACATTAATCATAAGTCATATGAAATAGTAAACACATACCACAACCTATGCTTTGAAGTACACCTTGCTACGATGAATCTCCCACCTTAGAGCTCTTCTCAATTCAACAGACTGCTAATCCTTGAATTGTAGACCGTCGACTATCCAATGGTTGTTGATTTGAAATTGATTTGAGAGGAATTTTGTTGGAGCTCCTATGTAAGTGAATTCGGCCAGCAAAGATGGAAATGGTAGCCAAAAAAGGTCCATATGCATTACGGTTAGGAGTCCTTTTATAGTGGAAGGAATAGAGAGGAAGGTGTTTATATCTCTTACCCATTCTTCCTAAATCAGAGCCATCCATCTAAAATACCCCTAGCCCATTTTTAGCCGCCTCCTACATCCCCATTGCTGCCAAAGTATCACCACATATCATGGGCTAATAGCTCATTTTGGTCAAATAAATATTAGTAATTAAATTTGATTTAACTGCTTGTGGATACCGCATATCGATCTATATATTTATAACTATTGTAAATATATACAATAATATTTATTCCTCAAACCATATTCAACAAACTTTATAATCAATAGCTTATAAATATTAATTAATTTAATCAATTTATAACTATTATAGACTAACTAAATTGTTTGGTCTAAACAAAATTCATCATTTCGGTTGTGTGACTCATTAGGTGTAAATTTGGTCAGCGATTAATATCGAACTATTCGACTGTTAACGTTCGTAGATCACTTAGTAGGTGTTTAACATTTTGGTATGACATTTATTTACACCAATTCTCTTCATCAAAGCTATATCACTTTGGACTTATTGAATTTGGTGTTGATCAAAATTATAAAATCGTCCATATTCAATTATGTATCCAAACATAAAGTCCTTGGTTCACTAATAACAATTATTATTAATCGTACTACTCTGGCTAGAGATTTTGACTTTAGCTTGACTTGAGTTGACCGTGATACCAACCCAATATAACGGAGGAGATAAATCCTCTTTTGAATAATGCTTCACTCTCAATACTTCCGCTCGACCCAACTATGATCACTTGATGGACGCCGCGCCATGATTTGACTATAATGAAAGCCGAGCTTTCGTATTGAAGATCGACAATATTCTCAAGTGGAGAGAACTATGTAAATTAGTCATGTTGATATTTTTTGTTTGGCCTTAGTTATATTAACCAACAGAAAACTATCGAGTGAGTCATTTCACAATTATCAAATAACTATCGGTACGCAACCTCTTGGTGCCCCAGTAGTTATGATTAATACAATGTCCAACATTTGGAGAGCATTACATACTCTAGTCTCAACGGATACATTGATATTCATTCTCGATGCATCTTAACTCGGAACATTTAAAATGATGTGTTTTATAATATCATGATATAATACTCATGATTACAACTATTTGTAAATACTATCACACACATACACCATTTATGGATTTTCTATTAAAATATTTTAATTAATCATTTAATTATTTATAACACATTATAACAATATATATAATAGAAAGAAAAGACACCTTTATTCTAAATTTAATTTAAATAAATCTTTTATTTCATTTAAATTTATAAATAATGGATCGAATATTATTTAATTTATATTCAATTAAATATAATGGTACACATATGCATCATATGCATATATGTATGTGTGTGTATGTGTAACATAATAATCTGTGCAAGGTCTAACATGCCCACATATTTTATAGTAAGAAAATAATATATATATATATATAATTATATTATATTATCTAAAGTATTTATAAATATGTGTATTTAAATATATATATATATATATGCATACATATATACAGATGACAACTACAGCTGAGATCTCAATTATAGAACCTATCTCCGTGGATAATGAAGCAGATGACACGGGTTGGACAGAGGTTCGTCACAATAAGAAAAGTGTAAATCAGATTAGGGATCAGCAGCAGCCATCAAGGGTTTCATCTCATGTGGGTCCTAGATCTAGGGTTCCTGTTCATATGGGACCATATCCCAAAACGAATTCTAGGGTAATTCCGCAGGTGGGGAAGCCAGAATTCAAGGGAGGCATCAGATCGTGGGATGAAGCTATATCTGGCAACACGTATATTGATGGTGGGGTTAAAAAATTTGACTTTTTGGAAGATGATGAAGGGGAATATGCAGATCTGGACGACGAGGTATTTAATAATGCGAAAATTTTGTGGGGTACTTCTCTCTACATATATGTTGCTGGTAAGAAACCTTATTATATTCATCTAAATGCATATATTAAAAGAGAATGGAAACCTTCTAGTAAATAGGATGTTTTCCCTCGAGAAAATGGATTTTATCTTATAAAATTCAGTGATGAAGCAGACTGTAAAAAAGTCTTGGACGGGGGTCCCTGGTTTATAGATAGTAAACTTATTTTCACTAAAAGATGGGAACCAAATCTTAGACTTGAGAGGGACATGCTAGAATCTCACCCAGTATGGGTAAAACTGAAGAACTTAGATCTATCTCTATGGAATGTGCGGGGGATCAGTAAAATTGCTAGTTTAATTGGTAATCCTCTAGATATGGATGATTATACCAAACATGTTAAAAGATTAAAGTATGCAAGAGTTCTTGTAGAAATCAAAGCAAGTGATACAATCAAAAAACAAGTGAGAGCTAAAGACAGAAATGGCAACATATACATTCAGGAATTAGAGTATGAGCATATCCCACCCATATGCAATAATTGCAAGTGCTTTGGTCATACCTTGGATCAATGCGAGACCGTGTCTCCCCCCATCAAACAAGTCTGGAGGCAGAAGACAACTACTGAACAAAATTTACAACAAAATATGTCACAGACCGATCCAAGTGTAGTTGATACTTATATACAATCTGAAACAACAATCTTGAAGACTACAGAGCAGGTGGAAAATAAGGATGTGTCTGAGGAGGCCATCCAGGATACAGGCCACCCATCGGTAGAGGAGGTGAATACTGCATTGATCCATAGCCTGGAAGAAGTTGTAACAAAGAGCTCATCTGTAACACCAGAAGAAGAGGACGATATTAATAATGTTAATCTTGATAATATAGATTCAGGAACTGAATCTAAGGGAGATAGGAAAAATAAATATACTACTTCTAATTTAAGTTATGAAAAGCAATTTAAAGGAAAAGATCCTAAAGGAAAGGAAAAGGCGAATTCAAGTCACGAGGTGTCTCCTATGAAATTGAGGAGTCGCCCTCCTACTTCGAAATGTCTATAATCAGTTGGAATGTAAGAGGTCTAAACAATGATACTAGACGTTTAGACCTCTTAAACCTAAGGAGAAACTATTCTCCTTCTATTTTAAGTATTTTAGAAAACAAACTTACAGATGATAATCTTAATTTTTTTATTGATTCATTTGATTCTGAATGGGAATATTTTCATAATAATGATGTAGGGGGCAAAGGTCGCATATTATTTTTATGGAACAAAAATGTATGGCATGTCAATTTGTTGAACAGAGATGATCAACAACTGACTGTAAGTGCTCAGAATCTGGGTGGGCTTAAGTTGATTCTAAGTTGTGTCTATGCAAGTAATTTAGCATCTCAACGAACACATCTATGGAAAACTATCACAGAGATTAGCGAAAAATTCACTGAACCATGGTTAGTCATGGGAGATTTTAATGAAATACTAAAAGCAGAGGAGAAAAAAGGTGGGCTTACCGTTAGAGTTTCCCAATTGGAAGAGTTTAACAATTGCATCATTGAAGCTGGATTATTAGAACCTATACATGGTGGCCTGAAATATACATGGAGAAGTGGAGAATGCAAGAAAATATCATGCAAGCTAGATAGAGCTCTCATTAATGTTGCATGCATAAATAAATTATCTAACATTAAAGTCAACATACTTCCCCCTTCTACCAGCGATCACTGTCCCATACTGATTAACTTAAAGGAGAGGAACTTGTTTGATAAAGGAAGACCTTTTAGATATTCTAATCATTGGAATGAAATAGAAGGCTACTCTGAAGTCATTAATTTTAAAAATTTGCTTAGGGAGGAGGGGACTCAATGTTTCAAACTGGTGCAGAAAATTAAGTCTGCTAAGGTGCACCTTAAAGAGTGGAACAGGAAAAGATTGAAAGATGGAGATAAAATAAGCTCTTTACAGAAACAGTGTGAAGAATTTCTATCACTAATTGACAAAGGTGAGGCTACAGATGTCACATGGCAACTGTATTATCAAACTCAAAGCAAGTTAAAGGAGGCGCTCAGAATAAAATCCATAGAATTAAAACAAAAGGCTAAAGAAAAATGGCTGACTGAAGGAGATGAGTGTACCAAATTTTTTTATACTAAAATGGCTATCAGAAATAATTTTAATAATTCTAATCATCTAATGGATCAGGATGGTAATCTGATCAACAACTTATTTGATATAGAAGAACAAGCTATCAAATATTATACTGAAATGTTTAATGGACATATTAACAATAATCTACCAGAAGTTCAGTGCAGGAGGCTGATAAATTCCAGAGGGAGAAGGATGCTGGGTAAGAACATTTCCATGAATGAAGTTTGGGAGGCCTTGAAATCCATACATGTCGATTCCAGTCCAGGGCCAGATGGAATGGGAGCTAAATTCTTCCTCGTACACTGGGAAGACCTAAAAGAAGATATTTTATCAGCTATGCAAGATATATTCCAATATGGTAAATTTATGAGAGAAATCAATCACACATTTATATGTTTAATTCCTAAGAAGGAAAATCCATGAAAAATTGAAGACTATCGGCCTATTGCTTGCTGTAATGTGGTGTACAAAATTCTAAGCAAGATTCTTTGCAACAGAATGAAACTCATCTTACCTGATCTGATTTCAGAATGTCAAAGTGCGTTCATCAAAAGCAGAAGCATATCCGAAAATTCATTGATGGCACATGAATTGATTAGAAACTTCAACAAACCAGGTGTGGACAAATTCTGTCTAAAGGTGGATCTTCACAAAGCATATGATAAAATAAACAGAAATTTTATTATACATATGCTAAAAGCTATGGGTTTTCCTTCAAAATTTGTGAACATAGTTAATGAATGTATCTCCACACCGACTTTTTCGATTCTGATAAATGGCATTCCAAAAGGTTTTAGTGGGTCCAATAGAGGTATCAGGCAGGGGGATCCTCTATCTCCTTATTTGTTTACAATTGCTATGGAATATTTTTCACTACAGATGGAGCTGGCAACCTTTAACAGACTTATCCAACCCATATACAATTTTCAGGCTATTGTAACACATCTACTCTATGCAGATGATCTTCTCATTTGTATTAAAGCCAATCAGTCATCAGCTAGAACTGTAAAGGAAATTTTTTGCAATCTAGAGAGATTTACTGGACTCGGACTGAATGAACAAAAAACCAAATGTTACTTCAATAAAACATGCATTAGAAGGAATGAAATTCTGGAGTACTTAAATGTGAAAGAAGGAAACCTCCATGTTAAGTATCTAGGAGTACCTCTATCATCCAACAAGATAACTGACAGAGAATGTGCAGTTTTAATCTCTTCAATCAGAGACAGACTACAGGGATGGAGTTCGAGACTCCTATCTCTAGCAGGCAGAATTGAACTGGTACACAGTGTTATACATTCCAAAGTTAATTTCTGGCTTCAAACATTCCAACTCCCAGATGCTTCAATTAAGAAGATGGAAAAAGTCTGTGCAGATTTTATTTGGAAAGGGGGGTTACACAAGATTAAATATGAGAAATTATGTAGACCTAAGGAGGAAGGAGGAGTTGGTCTCAGAAAACTTACAGACATGAGATTGGTCTACACTTTGAAGCAAGCCTGGTGAATCATTAAAGGAAAGGGTTTGTGGGGGAACTGGATGAGGAAAAGATATATCAGAGGTAATTTCTGGTGTATGCAGCTGGATAATAACGCATCTTCGACATGGAAAGCTATTATGAGAATAAGGGGTATACTTGCTTCATGATGTACTAGGGAAATTGCTTCAGGAAAGGAAACTGATTTATGGAGGGATCCCTGGATCCAAGGAAATTCTCTAATTGATCTTCTGGGACTTAACACATTCTCAGACTATGGTTGTCCAGATAAGAAAGTGACAGCAGCTATTAATAACAATGAGTGGAATTGCTCAGTGATTCCAATAAGTCAGGAAATTAAAAGAAAAATTCAATATATGCCGATATTTACTGGTCGAGAAAATGATATATGGGTTTGGAAACATACTAGAAATGAATTTAGTACGAAAACAGCTTGGAATGAAGTTAGACACTCAGATAACAAAGTAGAATGGAGCAAAATTATCTGGAATCATGCGAATAGCCCTAAAATGGCTTTCACAGCACATAAAGCGATTCTCAAGAGACTTCCTACTAAGGATAGGCTCTCAAAGTGGAGAATTTTAATTGAAATGATGTGTGTATTATGTAATCAAGCTGAGGAAACGCATGAACACCTATTTTTCTCCTGCAATTTTTCGGAAAAGGTGTGGAATATGTGTAAAAATGCTATTAATTCATCAATCCAGACTCACCTACTAGCAGATGCGATTAATTACCTGATTCAGAATAGGGGAGGCGAAAACATGGAATCCAAATTGAGCGGTATTGCCATCACTGTCACGATTTGGAGTTTGTGGAAGGAGAGAAATCGCAGGGTTTTTCAGAACAAACAAAGGAAACACGAAGAGGTTAGCAAACTTGCGATTAATGACATGCGACTGGTACATAAAAGAATTAAAAATTGGGGTCTTACCTCACGGGGAAGAGACGGAGAGCATACTGGAGCAGGGGATCTGAGCTGTTCATCGGCAAATATCCTAAGTACAAGCTATCTTGTTCATGATCGGCCGCCATGACTAAAGAGGAAGAAGGGTTTTTTTCTTTTTTCGTCTTTGCCTTTCTTTTTGGAAAGTATGTGAGTTATGTCGGAGTTATTCCTTCTTGTCGTATATTGTGTGCTCTGCTTGTAATCTTTTAGCCTGTGTTCTGGGCCTTGCTTTGGGCTGTTATGCCTTAATAAATCTCTTACCCATTTTCAAAAAAAAAACATATATACATTTATATAATTATATCAATTATGAAAATTAAATAAAATTAAATATTTTTTATAGCATTCCAAATCGAATACAAAACACATAAAATATTTAACTATAAATTTATTTTATTAAATTATTATATATATATATATATATTAATTAGCTAAAAAGCATTAAAATAATATTAAAAATATTTTCATAATATAATTTTTAAAATTTTAAAATTTAAAATTTTAGAAATCCAAACATGATATGATAAGGGCATGGAAAAAATTTCATAATTTTCTAAATCAAAAATTATTTTTTATTTATTATTTATTATTGGCCTCATATATAAATGATTACTTAAAAATAAAAAATTTGATTTTTAAATTATGAGATTTTTGCTGAGAGATTATATAATGTATGAAGTAATTTTATTAAAATTTAAAATATAATTTTTGAAACATATATTATCTTGTATGAATTATTCAACTTATATTTTGATTTAGGTAATATTAAAACGGTTAAATAATTTTTATAATTAATGTAAATTTTCATATATAAAATATAAGATTAATTTTTAACATGATATGATGACATAATTAATTATAAGTCATTTAATTTATGCCATATGACATATCAACAATATAAATTAAATAATAAAATGATAAAATTAAAATAAAGTTTTTGGCTGTGTATACATCAAATCTATATAAATTTAGGTTTTTTTCTTATTTTATTATTATACATACATACATAAAACCATTCAATATGTGACAGCATTGATACATATAGGAATTTCATGTAACTAACAATATAATTATGATATATAAACAAACAATAGAATATTATACATTAATTATAAGTCATATGAAATAGTAAATACATTCCAAAACCAATGCCTTGAAGTACACCTTGTTATGATGAATCTCCCTCCTTTGAACTCTTCTCGATTCGGTAGATTGCTAGTCCTTGAATTGTAGACCGTCGACCGTCCAATAGTTGTTGCTTTGAATTGATTTGAGAAGATTTATGTTGGAGCTCCTATGTAGGTGAATTCGACCAGCAAAGGTGAGAAATGGCAGCCAAAATTTTCCATTATATATTAGAGCATATTTTCTATACCATTGTACATTTTAAATTTAACTTTTAAATTTAACATATAACAATTTTAGGTGTATTTTAGATGGATGGCTCAGATTTAGGGATAATGGGTAAGAGATATGATCCACATTTCTCTCTATTCCTTTCACTATAAAAGAACTCCTAGCACTGATGCATATGGATCTTTTTTGGCTACCATTTCTCATCTTTGCTAGCTGAATTCACCTACATAGGAACTCCAACAAAATTCCTCTTAAATCAATTTCAAAGAACAATAATTGGATAGTTGACGGTCTACATTTCAAGGATTAGCAATCTACGAATTAAGAAGAGTTCTAAGGAGGGAGATTCATCAGCAAGGTGTACTTCAAGGCATAGGTTTTGGTATGTGTTTACTCTTTCATATAACTTATGATTAATGTATAATATTATATTGTTAGTTTATATATCTCATAATTATATTGTTAGTTAGGTCAGATTCTTATATACATCAATGTTGTCAGAATGGTTATATGTATGTATAATAGTAATAATAACCATTTATATATATAATCTAATGTATACACAACCAAATAAATTTATTTTAATTTTTATTATTTTATTAATTAATTTATATATACATTAATATGTCATATAGGATAAATTAAATGGTTTATAATTAATTATGTCATCATATCATGTTAAAAATTGATCTTACATTTTATATATGCAAACTTACACTAATTATAATTTTAGGTAATAGAAAACTATTTTTTAATAATTACTTACTATTTTTAATATTATTTAACTCAAAATATAAGTTGAATAATTCGGAAAAAATAATATATGTTTCAAAAATAATATTTTTAATTTTATAAAATTATATCATCATCGCATTATTTTTTGACCAAAACCCTACAGTTTAAAAATCAAAATTTTTATTTTTAGAAAATCATTTATATATGCAGCCAATAATAAATAATTAATAAAGAATATTCTTTTTTTGACTTAGAAAGTTATGGAATTATTTTTGTGAACTTATAATATCATATTAGAATTTCTAAAAATTTATAATTTGAAAATATATTACGAAAATATTTTGAACATTATTTTAATAATTTTTGCCTAATTAATATATATAAATAATTTAATAATATAAAATTATAGTTAAAATATTTCATGTGCTATGTATTTGATCTAGAATGGTATAAAAAATTAATTTTATTTAATTTTCATAATTGACATAATTATATATATATATATATATTTAAATACACATATTTATAAATACTTTAGATATTATAAACATAATTATTTATTAATACATACATACATATATATATATTATTTTCTTACTGTAGAATATACGTATATATTATATTTAAAAAATTGTATATTAATGTGTGTGTATGTGTATATCTTTATACATTCGTTCGTTTAATTAATATTTAATTTAATATATATATATATATACATTGTTAATATTTTACAGATATGCAATATATATTATATATAAGTAAAAATTTATATCGTTTTAATATTTATTTAAATAACAAGTTTATACATACATACATACATATATTTGGACAACTTACAATACATATAAGATGAGCTAAAATGTCTGTTGCGATGCAAATCCCAACATCTATATATAGGCGTGTAACACCCTACATGGATTATTATGTTACACATGCACATACATACATAGTGTAACAACCCTGATTTTTGAGTTAATTAAATAAAATGAATAGGGATTTAAACTGGAGGATTTAAATCATTAATCTGGAATTTAGAATGATTTATTCATTAAGAAATATTAGTATTTGCAAAGCATTGCAATTGTAAAAAATTTAATGTCGGTTAAAAAGAAAATATGGAGTTAATTTGAATCTTTTATTTTAAACAAAAGAGAATTTAGGATTTTATTTTAAAAATTATAATGTAAAATTATAATTAGCATTTAAAATGATGTTTAAAATAAAGGTGTGCATTTGTATTGTGTTGTATTAAATTTTAGGTTTCATAAAATAATAAGTATGGGCCTTTGTTAATTAAATAAATTCTTTAACATCTTAATGGGTTAGTTTTTAATCCAAGCCCACTAGCTAAGAGAAGCCAAACATAATTTCCTTTTCTCATTCTTTTGCATGTACATTCATTCCATCTTCAGTAAATAGAAAACAAGAGAAAACCTAGTTCCTCTTTAACCCTAGATTCTAAAATCAAAAAATTCAAGTGCAAATCAAAGGGTTTTTTGTTCTATAATGATAAGTAAGTATTCTAAACCCTATCTCTACCTTTTAGAAACATAATAGAATGATTTTTATCACATTTTTGATTGAAGTGCTGCTTTGTTTGTTTGGGTTTTTGAGTTTTTAGGTGATTTTGGTGAAGTTAGGGGTTTAGCAAGGCTTATTTGGTGATCTAGCAAGCTATATGAAGTTAAAAAGTGAGTTAATCACTCACACTACTACCTTTAATCTATGAGAATAATTTTTAGTTGCTATTTGAATTGAATTGGATGGTTTGTTGATTGAATTGCTTTCAAATTGGTTGTGAATTGGTTGCTTGAATTTGAATGATTGTTTGGTTGTGGTTTGCAGAAAATTGTTTGTGAAAAATTGCTGTAGTAAAACAACGATATCTTAGTGAACATTTATCCAAATTAGCTCAATCATTTCGCAGTTGAAAGAAGTTTATGTTAGTTACAAGTTCTCTTTTAACTACTTTATGAAATTATGTTTCTTAGAGGGTCAAAATTGAGTTTGAAACGGATGTACACAGCTCTACTCTGTGCAATTTTTTTAATTGAAACTTGATATTAAAATCACCATAACTTTTGAATGGTAGATCAAAATTGAGTGTGATTTTTTTCAGTTGGAAGGTATATTTATAAGGAAAAACTTTTATGTTTATCATTTTCTGTAAATCTATATTTTGCTAGCCGTAATATGTGTTTGAAGAGCAGGTAGCATTTTTGTCCTGTGTTTTTAATTTTAACTTTGAAACACAGAATTGTTTTGGCCATATCTTTTTCGACTTTGATCGGAATTTGATAATTTTTAATGTTCTGGAAAGAATATACTTTTAGCTACAACTTTCATGTTTTATGTTTTGCTAAATTTGGAGCTTTATATAGTCAAAATTATAATTTTTGTCGCTGCCCTGAGAATAAACGACAGCGACATTGAACTTAAATCTGAAAATTATTTCGGTCATAACTTTTAAACCTTAAATTCAAATTAGATGATATTTTTCTTGTTTGAAAGCTGTGACTTTTTTCTACAACTTTCATATTTTAAGTTTTGGAAAATTATGAGATTTATGTGGTCGAAACTGCATATCTTTAAATCATAAATTTGAGTTAAACGAAGTAAATAGACAAGCTTCGTATACAAGTAATTTTACGAAAGAGAATTATTTTTAATTTTCAAATCTTAAAATTGTTTCTAAATTAAGTTAATAAATATTAAAATGATTTTTTAGCAAGTTATTTTATATATTAAGCATGTTTAGTAAAATATTTATGGATATGGAAATATGACTTTGGAAATACAAATCTAATCTATTTTTACATAAAAGTGATTATGGAATTAGAATATAAGTATTATGGTTTTATTACATAAATAATTTAGGATTCATGGAATTTGGAAATGTAGTTTGAAAAGTATAAACTTAGTTTATTTCTAAATAGACTTGTTATATTTTAATAGGATTTAGAAGAGTAATTAAATATGGTTAAAATATGGTTTTGTGAATAATACAACTATATGAAAATTTGAGACAACCTTGTGTATATAAGTGAAATCTTGGAAAACTTTGGGTTTATGGAATATTTTATTAAATAAGTGAAAGTTTATTTTAATCTAAATAATAAATAAACTTATGGAAATTTATAACAAGTGTTTTTAAATAATAAAATCAAAGAGAGAAAAAAATGTTTTGAGAACCTTAATTCTATAATTTGAGGAGTACTAATAATTGACTTAGTGTCATCGATTGGTTTAAATGCTTTCGAATAACGCTTCGTCGAATATGATATAACTCATTGAATAGAATGTTTGAGTTGAACTTACTAGCCCATTAGCGAATACTTGAATTTCACCAGGTAGTATGGGATGCCTTGGTTAAATTCGTGTGATTGCTATTAGGAAGTATTTTACACTTTAGAGTTGTATTCTCTTCTGGTGTGTGACAAATGGTTTCTAGATCCTTAAGAGAATATGGGTCATGTTTTCCAGTGGTATCTGTAATAAGTGATATTTACTAGCTTTTAGTAAATACTTGAATTTCACCATACGGTATGGGACGTATTGGTTAAATTCTAGTGATTACTGAAGGTGATGGTATTTGGCACTTTAGAGTTTACTCTCTTTTGGTGTGCGGCAAGTGGCTGCTAGATCCTTAAGAAGTTTATTCCTGGATTTCTTTTCAAACATAATAATTTAATAGTATTAAATAAATGTGGAGTTATCGAGTCATGGCTTCTACGATCACCTTGATCGATATGGACTATCCTTGAGATCATTCTGTGATTTTGTGTTCCCGGTCTGAGTACGATCCTTGGTATCAGATCGGTTCGAGTGATACCAATTTGTTTGTTTGTTTGCCACGAGTTTTGAGTACAATCATTGCGATTGTTTTGGAAGACCGTTACAATAGGTTTGGATTAAGATCTCTTGGATTCTAGATATTTGGATTCAGCGACTGTTCTGTGTTCGTGAAATAAGTATATATACTTGTGTCTTGTGTTTGTGAAATAAACATATATTCTTGTGTCGTGTGTTCGTGAAATAAATATATGTTCTTGTGTCTTGTGATGGATGTTAAGTAAATTCTATTATTTTGTGTTTAGTGACTAGTTCGTGTTTGTGACGTAAATTAATAACCTTGTATTGAGTTAATCACTGATATTCGCGTGCTTGGAGATATTGTGTTTTGTTATGTGAATTCAATCTTGAACATCTGTATTTACTTATATATTGTTTGTTCTTGTGCTATATCTTGTTCTCACCCTATTGGATATTTAGAGATGGTCTGATCCGGGTGTTATTTTGCTCGGGTCAGGCCGAGACTTTTCAGGTTACAGGACAGGTTGACCTTTGAATGGTTGGGCTAGCAGAAGTTGGATCTTTGATATTTAGTTATATCACTTAGGAATTTTTGTTTGAAATTGAGATGTATAATTAAGATTAGAAAACCATAACTTGTATATTAATTGAATTTAGTATTTCATTTTGTAAACTAAATAATTTGTATATGTATAAGTTGAGATTTATTCCACTGTGATATGTGACTTTTATTTATATGATATATTGTTCTGGTTCTGAGAAATCGGTGTGTCTATTACTTTGTATTAATACTGTACACGTCAAGTTCAGTTCAGATATTAAGTGAAAAAGGTAAATGACGTGTCAGTGTTAGTAGAAAGATATATTCACATTCGATCGCCCCTTTATCATACGACATTACTTGTAATGTTCTTTTCTAAACTGGGCATCGCGGTGGGGTCGTTACACATAGATATATATATATGATACATATTTATACCATTATATTTAATTAAATATAAATTAAATAAAATTATGTCCATTACTTGTAAATTTAAATGAAATAAAATATTTTATTTAAGTTAAATTTAGAAATGTTCTAAATATATTTGACTTTATTGGCCCAATACAGATCTAATAAGGGAATTTTTTGGAATTCACTCATATTTTCGGCTGTGGGCTAGCCCAGTTCCAAAGATATCTAAGTCGTTACATATATCTAACTCGTTGACCAATCTTGTTCAAAATAAAGGTGTTTCCTTTCTATTATATACTTAATATAATGAGTTATATTTAATAATAGTTGTAATATCTTTAGTGTCACACTTTTTTGGTGCCAGCATGAACTACCAAAAATGCCCCTCTAATATCACTTAAAAATAGAATCTAACAATTAAACTTTCTTTACAATTCAAACCTTCTTTCTACAAATATCACTTAGAAATAGGATATAACTATTTACTTTCTTTACAAATTCAAACCGCCTTTCTAAATATTAAAAAAATCTTAACATCACTTAAAAATAGGATCTAGCAACTACACTTCCATTACAAAATCATCTTTATTACTTAATAATACAAATAAAAATTAAAACAAATAAAAAATTAAATATTGCTACTTAGAAATAAAAATTCAAACTACATGCACATGATTTCAACGTAAAAATTAAAAAAAAATATTTATGCAAAACATTTTCTTTTGAATGTGTTAAACATATATCGTTTATAAAAAACAATTCATGCACAAAGCATATGTCATGATCATACGCGAAGCGCGTGCCTTGACACTCGTATTAATTAATTAATTTAATTAATATTATATTTAATAGAAAATCCATAATGATATGTTTTGTGATAGTGGTTACAAAGTGCTGTAATCGCGAGTAATTTATTATAATGAAAATAAAATACCATTTTAAATGTTCCTAGTCAAGATGCATTGAGACTACATGTTAATGTATTCATCGAGACTAGAGTACGTGCTCCAAATGTTGGGCAGTATATTACTCATTATTGCTGGGAGCACCATGAGGTTATGTACAGATAGTAATTGGATAACTATGGGAAATTCTATCCCTTACTCTACCACTTAAACATAGACTATAGGTTGTTGCCGAATTAACACCATAATATCATAGGCTAATAGACTATTTAAGCCTAAATAAATATTATTAATTAAATCTTATTTAATTGCTTGTCGGTAACGCATATAAGTCGATATATTTATAACTATTATAAATATATATAATAATATTTATTCCTCAAATCATATTCAAAATTTTATAATTAATATTTCATAAATATTAATAATTTAATTAATTCATAACAATTATAAACTAATTAAATCGTTTGGTCTAAAGAGAATTCATCATTTGATTGTGCGACTCGTCAGGTGTAAATTTGGTCAGCGATTAACGTCGAACTATTCGAATATTAATGTTCACACATCACTTAGTAGGTGGTGTGACATTTTGGTCAAATTTATCCCTTACATAGTTTCGGTAAAATTCAATTTTACTTTATTAAATGTTATCCGGTTGTTTTTACACCAATTCTATTCGTCAAAACTATATCACTTCGTACTTATGGAATTTGATAATGGTCAAAATTCTAATATCATCCATATTCAACTCTATTAGACCAAACACAAAGTCCTTGGTCAATAATAACAATTATTATTAACTGAAATGCTTTGACCCCATAGACTTTGACTTTGAGTTGAGCGTGATACTAACCACATATAACCGAGGAGGTGAATCCTCTCTTGAATAGTACTTCACTTCCAATACTTCCACTCGACCCAACTAGTCACTCGATGGAAGTCGTGCCATGATTTGACTATAATCAAATTGGATCTTTCATATTAAAGATCAAAAGTATTGTCAAGTCGAGAGAACTGTGTGAATCAGTTACATCGATATATTTTGTTTGACATTAGTTATATTAACCAACATAAAACTATCAAACGAGTCATTCCATAGTTATCCAGTATCCACCGGTATGTAAACTCTTGGTGCCCTCAGCAGTCATGAGTAATACACTGCCCAACATTTGGAGAACATTACGTACTCTAGTCTCAACAGATACATCATTATCCAGTCTCGATGCATCTTAACAAGGAATATTTAAAATTACCCATGGTTACAACATTTTGTAACTATTATCACAAAACATACAACATATGGATTTTATATTAAATATATTTTTAATTAAATTAATTAATATAACACATTATATCAATTATATAATAGAAAGGAACATCTTTATTTCAAACAAGATTGTTCAACGAGTTAGATATATGTAACGAATTACATAATTGTCCCTCGGGCATACCCCTAACTATATCAATTATGGAATCTTATTCTAACTTCTCCAATTGGTTTTATCAAAATTAATTAAGTCAGTCCCTCAGTGAACAAGTATGCTATTACGTTTCAATTGTCTACTCTGTCAGTCAATTCCATCTGATGCTGATAAACTACCTTTACCATATGGAACAATTCAGAGTAGGTCTCTTGACTTCCAGTGAGCTCTAAGTTTAGTTCTAAACTATATTATAACATTGTCATCATATAACAATGTTATGGGATTCTGAACATTTGGAATCCCATTCAGCTCAACTATAAATTTGTGCATTTATATTTATATACATGGTTTTTATTGCACGCTATTCAAGGTGAGGTACTTAGCCTTTTTTATTGAATTAGACATAGTCTTTCTTTTGGAATATTTCCATTTCAAGATTCTTAACTTGAATTCATTGTTGACATATTATACTCAATATCCCTCATAGAAGTTTGAGTACGAACACTCCTTCATAAGAAGTTCCTTGTTTTTACAAACAATACTCTAGCATTTTAATGCATGAGAATACCTCAAAGAACCATTTAGTGATATTAATTTGGATTTGATATTTGCTTCATGTATCAAATACATGAACAAATCACGATATCGTAGACAAAACATAACATGTATGATAATTCCTACTGTCAATGCATAAGGAATCCATCTTACATGTTCCGTATTAAACATTGTAATAAGGGGTCCTTGCATATCAATTTGGGACATTCCCAATATCCTTTATACTTACTAAAAAGACATCGTTTACAAATCAAACGTCGAGCATTAGAACAACTAAGGCTGATTTCAACACAAGTATATTGACAAATATCAACAATGTGATGTTTACTTATAGTTTAGAAATATCAACGTACCTTTTAACATTCTTTCTTATGAACACACGCTTCCTATGCATTTTGACTAAAAATTAAACTATTTGATATTTCTGTCAAAATACTTATTCAATTTTCATGCTTATAAAATGATACTTTCGAATCATTTCTTGGATCAAATCCAAAAACTCACAAACTCAATATCGCTTCCACCAACTTCGAGACTTTTTGGTTACTATGTAAAAATAGCTTACTCTAAATCATTATTTAGAATTTTCCATTTCAATACATATATACCAAAACATAAAGTCATGTCAAGCGATAATTTTGTGAGTAAATCTAAATTAACTTGAGCATGTTGAATAACGAATCGATTATTCTACAATCGAAATTTACGAGGTCATTCATATCAATGTTGCTCATTAAATTCCAATAGCATTTCTCATAAAGATAGATTTGCAACCATTGGATCATATCTTTTGGATACAACTATCAAAATCATATTTTGATATTGTACTTGGAATCTGTTGCTGATCTGGGCATCACAGCATATTATAGAGTCAACACTCTTAATGGTTTAATTAAACAACCAAGGATTATATATATTTTCGACATTGATAAGAAACTCATAGTTTTTCTTCAATGTGCGAGAATACATATTAAACGTTCTAATGCTGTAACGACTCATATTTTTCATCGTTTGATTTGAATATTTAAATGGTTTAAAATATTGGATTTGGAATTATAATTTAGTTGGTAATATTTTAAAACTGAAAATATAAGCGATTTTGAAATTTTTTGAATCGTCGATTTAATCGACGCGTTAAAAATAGCGATCCGAGGTGCAGTCTTGGAATTCAACCAAACCAGTTCTATTGGATCCGTAATATTGTATTATTATTGGATTTCAAATTTCGTATCGTTTGGATTTACTGGTTGGTCGTACGATCTGAAAACGCCTAGAAATAATTTTATTGAATTAGATTTAAATAGTCGATTTAAAAAGCTATCTTCTCCATACGACCAAATTAGACCTTGAGACTTGTTCCATCGGGTTAGGAATAGTGGTATAACATTAAGAATGCCAGGCGGCACGCCTCCGTAGGGATTCAGGATTTTGAGTTTGGTAAACGAGATATTTTGATTTATAAAAAAAAGTTAAACAGTCAAACACGCCACCCTTATCCATTCAAACACGCCACCATTCATTCCTTCAGTTCGTTTAAATCATGTCCTCTCCCCCTCTTTTCAGATGAAATCACAAAATCAATTTCAAAAAAAAAGAGAACGAAAATCTCATTCAAACATTAAAAAAAAAAGAGAGGTTCACGAAATCAAATCACGTGAGCACGACCAAACTCACGACTCAAGGCAGCAAGTGAGGAGTTGTGAGGCGCAAGGTTGGAGGTGCTAGGGGCGAACAGCAGGAGGAGGTGGCAACATTGGTGGTTTGGGCGCATGCGATTCTCGTTCGAGGTCACGATATATAAAAAATGGCCGAAATCGCGATTTCCTGTGAAGCAAAATCAATGTAAGGCAATCCACGTGATGGAAATAGGATAGTGGTTGCCGTCGCTTTGGGTGTTATGCGAAGAAGGGTAGGTTGTTGGATGATCGTGTAGTGGAGGCGATACTGGGTCGCGCGATGACATACAGATGGATGCGTGCGCAATGGCGAAGTGGGGGTCGAGTACGGTGGCGTGGTTGCAAGCGAGGTGAGGTGGGGTTTTGTCAACGACAATAGGACACGGTAGTGGAGTACGCGAGGATAGAGGGTACGAATGTGAAGGAAGGTCATGATGTTGGGTCAAGGGCGACGTCATCGGGTATGGAGGTGCTGGCTGATGGTCTCAGGCGAAAGAAGGTTTACGGCGGTGAGTTTTGATTAGGTAATAAAGGCGATTAATTTATTTAATTGAGTTAATAAAATTTAATTTGAATTTAAATGTTAATAAATTCATATTTTTTTCGAACAAGGTCGAAATCGGACAAAATAAGTTGCGATGCACTCATATCGACAAGCACTACTAAATGGAATATAATTTGGAATTGGAACGATTGCAAATAAAATCAAGGTGAGTTAATCTCACTCAATTTTGGATTACTAGTTAATTTTAAATAGTTAAAATTAAATATTGGATGTCTGGTTGAATTTGGTAATTATTATCAGTGTGGATGTTATTATATATATAGTAGTATATATGTTAGTAGTTGGATTGATTGTACCCGCATATTTTAGCGGATGAGACCCTATGTGCCCCGCATAATAGCGGATGATCCTCTATACCGTGATATCTCCTCGAAGTATTTTCCAATGCATCACTACCACATTATAGTTTTATTTCATAACTCATAATATTCACATTGAAATATAACTATGTCTACTTTACTATCGATACTGAAAAATAGTCGTTATTTCATAAATGATGCGTGGTACGTTTTACAAAAATTATTTCGTAATTTGATACAATCAATAAGTGCTATATGGCATGCTCCCATTATTTCGCCATTACTATAATAGCGTATTAAATTCGGGGGTCCATCATTCACTTAATATAGTTTGTGTGATGCCCCACCTCTATACTCACACTAGCCAAGGACACTACGGGGTAATGCCGTCGACTAGCACGAAGAATAAGGCTATTGAGGAGCGACCATCTGTGTAATTGCTTTGTGCGAGTACCGATATGTCAGATAATATGACTTGCATTTCATTTCAAGAGGAAATCTGACATATCAAATACAAACTCAAAGCTACTACACAGTGGCTATTGTTAGGAACTGGAGATAGTGGTTTTGATGACAACAACCTTTGTAACTTATTTTATTATAACTTATATACTAACACTATTGTCTAGATATATATGAATGATATTATGCAGGATATATATAAGGCAGGTACTGATTATTGAAGACTGTACAGTATAAAGATCAAGAATGAAGAAATCAAGTTTGAAGACTCATGAGTATCAAGATCAAGATTTCAAGATTAGTGTCTAGTTTATTATTAAAACTTCATAATAGCACGGAAATCTTCATTCCATATTTCATTTGGGATGGAACCCATTTCTATCTTCTTAGTGGCTTACAAACCCATGAAAAGTAGCTTACAAACCTACGACAAGTGGCTTACAATCCCACGAACATCCTGGTTTTGTACAAGTTCTCGAGTCCTGATGTGATGAGATATTCTGCAGGAAGAAGCTTGCAAAACTACTTCAAAATGGTTTTTCAAAATGGTTTTTCAAAATGATTTTCAAAACTACTTTTCAAATTATTTTAGCCTTAAAATATTCTTTGTTTTTGTTTTAAATAAACTCTTGTTTCAAACTTCGTTTGTTTTTAAAAAATATCTTCTGATTTTTTAAATATTCTTTTATAATATATATACTTGAGATTTAAAATCAAATTTATATATACATTCTAAAAATATATTTTTCTACTCTTCTTTATTTCAAAACATAGGAAAATTAGTTTATTTTACTCCATAATCATTTCATCTTGTTTTCCGTTCAATACCATTTTCAAAACAAATTTTGCATTATTTTTAACTTAGGGATGTCGACATCATGGGATACCCCGTGTCGACATAGTGGCCGTTAAAATCAAAAGTTTCAATTTTCAAAAGAAGTGTCTATTCGTTTAACTCTCTTCACGAATTGTTATGGCCGTTACTAGTCTATAAATAGCCTTCACAAACGAATTTTTTAACTAACTATTTTCTTATTTTCTTCACTCCTTCTCCATAAATCCAATTTCTAAAATTTTCATATTTTAAGATCGTGCCGAAATTCTGTCGAATTCTCAAGTGAATCAAATTAGAATCTCATTCTTGTTTGGTTCTCTACCCTCTCTCGAAGATCAAAGTGCTATTCGGAGTTATAGAATCAATTTGTAATCAAAAGTTTATCGAGTCTCTCTATAAGGTGTGTTTGTGCCTGGAAATCAATTGGGTAATCTTGTGGCACGTAAATCAAGAGAGTTTGTCCCGGACTCGTGAGACAGGAGGGTACCTCAAGGCCTTTAGAAATTGAGGATTGTAATCTCGACTTTGGTATAATAAAAATCTGTATGAGGTGTTCTGCCTTGGTACAGGACTGGATGTAGGGTAACTCCGAACCAGTATAAAATCCGGTGTGTTCTTTCCTTTTACTGCTTTTTATTTACTTTCTGCATCTGTGTTTGATGCTGTGATTGTTCTGTGATTAAGTTCTGCATTTGTTTGTGTCATAATTTTAATTTAGTCCATATAAGTCTTAGAATCCATTAAACACTATTCACCCCCCCCCTTCTAGTGTTAAATTAGCCTTAAGATCCTTAATCCGCACTCCCTTTCAGCTATGTGGGCTTCAGAAACAAATATAGAAATAAGCATAACACAAACCAGTCACAGATATTCATATCACAAAGGCAGAAACATATATGAATATAACACATAAAAGTGTACATCAAAATAGTGGTCAAACAAGATCCACTACATCACAAAAGAATAGGTATAAGTGCTAAGCAAAAGAATATGTATACATCAAGAGTCTCTATCTCAAATGTATAAAAGAAAAAACTACTAAGCTAAAGTAGTTAGCCAAAAGTCAGAAGCTAGCCCCTGCTTAAGAAGTCAAGTGGAAGCACTTGTAACACCTCGGTCTGATCCGAGTATTATTTAAGAAGAAAAATAATAAACGGATCAGTCTAGCTATAAATATCATATAAGATGAGAAAGAATAAGAGATACCACAAAAATGTATGATAACAATAATGCCATACTGTGACAAGTATACATTCAATAACAATAAAAATCATACAATATCTCAAATCTCATCAAATATCCAAAAAGAATATCACATTCTTTAGCATATTCACCAAACCCCAAATATTGACAAGACATATCAATGTCAATCGCAAAAATTGGTGAAACACAAATTCTAGAAATCAACAATTAGAAATCCAGAAAACACAAAAAGGGGAGGCCTTGTGACAACCCGGAGTTTTATAACGATTTATTTTCGTCCAATGACGATAAAAATTGTTGTTAATTGCTATTTGGAGTTTTAATTCGAGTTGAAATTCTTTGAGAAAAATTGGTTTGGTATTATTGGGCTTCAAAAATTTAATTATCCACTTCTTTTGTGGCCGAGATAATCATGTATAACCGTTTCTCTCCTTCATTTTCGAAGACCCGACCCTAATTCAATTTGTTTTCGTTCGATCAAAACCCTAAGTCTAAGAAAAACGAAATAATGGTGGTCTCGTCCTGGCGAATTAGGGCTTCGACTCAATTTCCTTTGAGAGATGATGGCTGCTCGTGATTTCTCTCGTTCGTTCTTCAATCAAATTGGGGCATGCTCAGTGTTTTCGTTCGTCTCCCCGAAAACTAGGGCTTCACAAATTAAGGGCTACCCTTCCTCGTCGAAAATGGTGAGTAATTTATATTACTCACATCTAATTCAAGCACATATATCTGTGAGTTGTGATTTTCACTGCTTTGAATCCTTGGGTTTTCGTTTGTATACGAACGTTTGAGTTCGTCTTGATTTACCTTGGCCATTCTATTTTGTTTGAATACATAGATGGTTTCTCTGACTTTAGCAGTTGTACAATTTTATGCCTGATACTCGCAGAGTTGATTCTTGTATGGATTTCTGGCTTTAATGACTTTTGATTTGGGTTTGACGATGTTGTTTTTGTTCACCCTTGACTATCTCGCGACCACCACGGCTTCGAATGGTTGTTGGTATTTTGGGAGTGGCACCGCCTTGAGTTGAAACCGCAGTCCCATGATTTTTGAACTTGTCCTTACTGTTCGATTTGCCTTGCCTTTATTTTGATCACTATCTCGGCATTTGATTTATTCGAACTTGTTTGATTTTGTTAAAATTCGACTTGGACTATTTATTGGGTATCTGGGTCTTCGGCATAGTTTGTTCGACCTTGTTTTCGTGGAAAAATCGGCTTTGATGCTTTTGTACTGGTACCATGACTTTGATCTTCACTGACCTGTTGTCCCCTGATTTCGTTTATACTGTGAATTCTGTTCTTTGTCAAACTACTTGAGAAATTGACTTCGGTCTGTAGTTTTGTTACTTTGTAGCTCTGTTGCTCTTAACGTTGTGATGTTGAACTTGGATAGTATATCAGTGATGTATCATCCCTGTTGTATACCTGTAGTTGCATTGTTCATGTTGTAACTGTGCACTTGTCAGTGTAGTCTTCATTTAGGGTAGTCTGCACTGCTTCATGTTGTTGCTTGACCTGTTCCACTATGGTTCCATGCCTTGTGGTTGCATTTCATTTGTGTTTGCTGTCACATTGGGCTTGTAGTTGGTGTAGCTCGCTGTCTTTGAACTTTGCTCGGTCATTTGAGGAGTTGGGTCTGCATGTTGTTGTATCTGTACCTGTAGTTGTCTTCGGCTGCACACCCGATTTTGTGATGTTGGCCTGGTTCGACTTTTGCCATGATTATCCACTGCCTCTAGTAGCACTTTGATATTGTGTAGCTTTTGAATCATCCCTTACCTGTTGCATTTGCATATCACTGTAATTCCATCACTACACTGTTTATCTGCATATAAACTTGAGTTCTGACTTGATTAGATTTCGTGACTCCCTGGTTACTTGGTATAGTTCGAACTTGTTTCTGGTTATCTTCGACATTGGTTTAGATATTGAACTGTACTTCATTTGATATTCAGCTTCGATTTTGATTGTGAACTGCATATTATTTTACTTGAGTTCGTCTCTGGCCAGTTGTGTTCGTCCTTGACTTCTGTTTCAACTAGAAATTGCTATTGTGTTTTAGAACAGCAACTCGACATCGAGTCTGTTCAAATACTTACGGCTTTGATTTGCATTTTGGTATAATGTGGACTTTAAACTGTTCGAACCTGCTCTAGTTGACTTCGGCATTTTCACTGCTAGTTGAAATCCCCCTGTCTTTGTTCGAAACTGCTATGACTTATTGCTTTAGGAGAACTGTCGGGGTATATGTACACAAGTGTGATCTGGTGGCAATGTTGTTTCGTTTGTTTTCTGGCTGTTGAGGTAGTGCCATTGACAGTTGAGTCTTCATTTGATAGTTATATTTACCTCGAATACCAGGTTGTCTTCACCTTGTAGTAGTTGCATTCAAATGTTAGTTTCATTGACATATTAGTAATCACTTTGTTGCTTTTGTATCCTAGTCTTGATACATTCTTTTAGTGCAGTGTTCCATGTTTGTTTGTGAATTGGAGCCCTGTTGCACCTTTCATATGTTCATCTAGGTTGGCTTGAACTTGATAAGTTTGTTTGTGATGTTGGCATTTCACTGTGTCACTGTCCATATTTGTTTGTGACAGTCTCTGCATCCATGTTGATGTTTCGTATGTTGAAGTTTTGCATTGATATACTTGTCCATCTCTGAGTCCTTCCATGTTGATCTGTTGTGATATTGTTCTCTAGATCATTTCCAGTTGTACTGCTATTTGAATTGCAGTACTTCATGTTGTAGCTTCTCCTTGTATCTCTTGTGATATCTGTTGAGTCTGTTTCAATTTGCCCTGTGTACGTCTCGAACCTGTGAGCTTGATGAGTTGCTTTGTCATAATTGTTTGTATCTGCAGCATTGTTTCATCACTAAAGCCTTGATGCTTTGATGTTTATGATTTCATTTGTGCATTCTTATAGTCACTTGGGCTTGCTCTGTAGCTTGCCTTGACAATTGTGTTTAGTTGTCATGTAATTCTTCTTGGCTTTGACATTGCCGAGCTTTTGCCCTTGATAGTATTTTGTGGTCTTTACTTTAGTTCACTGTCATCCAAACTGTTGCCACTGTCTTCTTTGTAGATGCATTCTGCCCTTGTCTTTGCAACTGTTTGCCACTGCAGTTTCATCGTGGTGGTTGCTTTGTATTCGTTTATGTCTGCAGTTGCCTGTGTTTTGCAGTTTTCCTCCTGTTGGGATTTGTTTCCGAATTCACTTGAGTTGAATCCGGTACTTCGGGGTTTGACCTTGTGATCATTTGTGACTTTCACTGAGCTTTTGTGTATCTCCTGCGATAGTGGCGAGGCAGTACACGCGTGCGTGTACTGCAGCCCTATCAGATTTGGCAGTTTTAAATTGATGTTTCGATTTGCTGAATAGTTTCGTTGGTTAAATTCAATGCTTTGGAGTTGTATTCTGATTTGGATTGTTGATTCGTCGGTTAACACTGTTTAGTGTTATATATATGCTGTTATCCAATTCTCGTATCGAGAGTTGGATATACGAGATTTCCGTGACTGTCATCTATTTGGTATTGATTATTATTGCTTCTATGCACTAATAACTGAGTTTGAATTAGACTGACCCGTGTATTATTTTCTTTTGAATGTAATACTCGGGTCAGACCCGAGTTATTTCAGGTTGTAGATTTCCTGCTTTGAGTTGCTGTTTGAGCTATGAAGACTTTTCACATCTTTTGGAGTAATCATGTCATAGTATAGGTTGATATGTATTTATGTATATTAGTTGATAATGTACGTGTATATATAACTTCCAGAGTCGACAATTGTAGTTGTATCATATGTATTGTGTCAACTGTATTGTAACTGACATCAGTTATATATATGAGACTTTTGTTTTTATCTGTGTTCCGCATTCTTTGTGTATCTGTGTTGTTTTTATATATATTGTCCTAAACCATTATGAACCATCGTAGCTCGTTTTATACTGGAATTGGGTATGTCGATGGGAGTGAATAAATAAGAGATGAAAAATTTAAAATATACACCACTCCTATCGAGGTAACCAATACTAGTGTAAGGCCAACTACGGATGGCCGCTCCTATCCAGCCTTATTCTTCATAATAACAGACAGTATTTCTTTTGATACTCTTTGTTATTGTGAGTATAGAGGTGGGGCGTCACAGGCCTATCACAAACGGGAGCATGAAAACTCACCAACACGCGTATCACAAACGGGTCGCTAACCATAGAGCCGGTGCAACGACGTAGTACAATAACGGTACGCCCAAGGAACCTGAAACTCAAATGAGCCAGAACAACGACGTAGTACAATAACGGTACGCCAGATGAACCTGAAACTCAAATAATTCAGAACAACGACGTAGTACAATAACGGTACGCCCGATAAACCGAACTCCATAAATCCCATAGGTCGCTAGCCTATAAAAATGAGACGAAGCTCCACAAAACGAGGTACGGTCTCCCACGTGGACAAAGAGACATCGCATATCGTTAGTCTAAACCATAAAATGATCACCATCGATCAATAAGAAGTGTGAATTAGACTAAGCTAGTAAATAAATGAATTTAGCTTCATGTCCCATAACCACTGGCTTAACTTAAATATTTACGAACAAATTGTAGATTTCCACTCGAAAATTGTCACGAGAGTTCAATCGAATAAGTCCAAGAATTAACCGACGAAGTAAACGCAAGCATTTCATACCACTTGTTTTGCTAAGCCGTTTAATAAGATTTCTCTTACAAATGAGGTAAAGGTTTGTATATACTAATAGATCGGAAAACCGTTTTAAAATGAGCTTTGTATTAAAAGTAATCGTTGAAATCATTTTTGTAAAGGAGTTTTAGTATTTACTACTAGTATAGAAACCTTTGTATTTTAAAGTGACAAATCATAGAAATGAATATAAAAACAATCAATCACCAAAAATTCACATTCGATGACGTGAATCAAAACCATAGAAATCGATATCAAATCCATCAAATGGATACTCCAAAAATCCAGAAAAGAAGTCATCAAAGTCGATAAAAGTGATAACAACTAATCAGATCAACCAAAAAATCGATTAAAACGGAAATCCACTCAAAATAGGCAATTTGGCTGAAATAAGCAGCTCCAGACGTCTGGTAGACCTCCTAGACGTCTGAGCCGAAAGACTGGAAATTTTCTTCCAGATCGCCCAGACGTTTGGGAAGTAAGCTCAGACATCTGAGCTGAGAATCTGGAATTTTATTCCCGTAGCTCCAAACGTCTGACCTTAATACCAGAGGTCTGAGCTGAAGCTCAGGGCAATATTTTGCCTAGGCCAATGATGGCTAAATCATATCGGAAGCGATTGGACGAGTGACGATGGCTAGGGATTTACGCCAAGCGACTACCCAGCCCTATAGGATCACCAATACACTCCGAACAACATGTCCAAACATCCATATTAGGATTTTCATAGATTTTGACTTCAAAATACCAAAAAATGGAATATTCGCCAAACCAATTCAATTCAAAAGCAAATGAACATGAAATAGATGTTAGGAGTTCATACCTAACAACTATCAAAGGTATAAACATAGATGTGAGTTCAAAAACTCACCTTTAAACCCAAAACAACAAGTGAGAAGCTTTAAAACAAAGGAAAGATCAACCACTCTTCAACATAACCTCAAGAAGCTCCAATCTAAGCTCATAAGCAAATATTTCCTAAGTTAGGGTTTAGGAGTTTCTAAAAATTGAAGAGAGGTTGAGATGGAGAAGATGAAGAGGATGCTTACCTAAGCTTCTGTTTGATTTCTAGAACTTGAATTTGAATTTCCTAGTAAACTAGGGCTTAGGAATTTTAATTTCCCTTTCTTTCCCCCATTTTCCTTTTGCTTGAGAGTGTTAGGAAAATAGAATGAATGAATGAAGAGGGGGTGGAGTGTTAGGTTGGGTTAGTGGGCTGAAACCCCAAACCCAAAGCCCTATAGAAAAATAGCAAAATTCTACCCAACTCCAAATATATCGATATTTATACTCAAAAAAGTTCTAAACGTCGCTTTGAACTCAATGGAAGTGGTCTTAAGTCCGGATTCAACTGTTTACAAAAAGTAACATTTCGGACTTTTAGATTCGACTAACGATGCTATATTTAAATAAATCATTTAAATATATTATCGTAAAAATATGCGGGTTGTTACAGTCTCTCATCCTTAAAGCAATTGCGTCCTCGCAATACTTAAGAAGAAAATAAAACGTAACAACCATACTAAAGCATAACAACAAAAAAGAAGAAATTTTGAAATGAGAAGTTCACCTCAAGGAGCATGAGAGAGTAAGTTCGGATGTATTCGCTCGATTAATTCTCTGGATTCCCAAGAGCAATCCTTAGGAATTGAGGACCATTGAACTTTCACAAGAGGAACATCTTTATTTCGAAGGCGTTTTACCTCCGTTGCAATGATACGAATAGTATGTTGCTCATAAGTCAAATTAGGCGAAACTTCAATTTCTTCAATAACAACGGGCTCAAGAATAGAATCGGAATCTCTAAGGCATTTCCGTAGTTGAGAGACTTGGAATACGTCATGAATAGTAGAAAATTGACCCGGTAATAAAAGATGATAAGCCACGGAACCAATGCGTTCGGTGATGGGAAATGAGCCAATACATCAAAGTGCTAACATTCCCGATCGATTGAAACGCACAACATCCTTCATAGGTGAAACACGAATAAATACCAAATCTCCCACAGAAAATTCCAAATTCCTTCTTAGATTATCGACATAGGATTTTTGTCTACTTCGAGCTTCTTTCATCCTATGACGAATAAGGTCAATTTTTTCTGTGGCATCTCGAATAAAATCCGGACCTAAAACCAGCTTCTCACTGGCTTCAAGCCAACACGAAGGAGATCGGCATGGCCTTCTGTAGAGTGCCTCGAAAGGTGCCATACCAATACTAGATTGGAAGCTATTATTATAGGAAAACTCAACAAGGGAAATATGATATTCCTAACTTCCACCAAAATCAAGAACACATGCACGAAGGAGATCTTCAAGAGTTTGATTCACACGTTCTGTTTGTCCATCGGACTGAGGATGATAAGCGGTGCTAAAATTAAGCTTCGTTCCCAAAGCTTTTTGAAGACCCTTCCAAAATCCACTAGTAAATAATGGATCACGATCGCTAACAATAGAAGTAGGAACTCCATGCAATTTAACAATTTCTTTAACATAGAGTTTGGCTAAAAGAGGTACGGTCCGATTAGACCGAACAGGAATAAAATGGGCGGATTTTGTAAGTCTATACACAATCACCCATAGACTGTCATGACCCGAACGAGAACGGGGAAGACCGTCAATAAAGTCCATGGAAATTTGATGCCACTTCCAAACTGGAATGTCCAAAGGTTGCAATAACCCACTAGGCCTTTGATGCTCGGCCTTTACGAGTTGGCAAGTCATGCAATGCTTAATAAAGTTAGCAATAACAGATTTCATTCCATCCTAATAATAAAGTCGCTTCATGTCTGCGTACTTTTTACTACTACCGGGATGAATGGTAAATTTAGAACGATAAGAATCTTCTAAAATGTCTTTACGAAGATCACAAATGTTTGGCACAATAAGTCTACCAAACTTTCGAATACCTCCACGAGCATCAATATCAAAGTCTTTCAAACCATCGACCTTATTTTTATCCCTACAACTTTGGCTAAGAAGAGCCAATTCGGGATCATGCTTTTGAGCTTCAAGGATGCGGTCTAAAAGAGATGGATGAGCCTCAAGGCTACACAAAACAAGAGATGAACATGAATCGGATTCACGATCTCGAATCTCACAAGTGGACAAAGTATCGATATCATTCCATTTGGATATCATCATGGAAACAACCGCTTGTTGCTTACGACTAAGGGCATCGGCAACACGATTGCCCTTTCCGGGAGTACAGAGAATATCAAGATCGTAAGATGTAAGGAATTCGAGCCAACGTTGTTGACGCAAATTAAGTTCCTTTTGAGAAAATAAATACTTCAAAGATTTATGATCGGTGTAGAGAACAAATTTCTCTCCCAAAAGATAATGACGCCAAATTCTAAGGGCGAAAACAATGGCCGCGAGCTCTAAATCATGAGTGGCATATCTAGTCTCGTCAAGCTTTAATTGCCTAGAAGCATAAGCGATAACACGTTCCCTTTGCATGAGAACGGCTCCCAAACCAATACGACTAGCATCGGTATAAACAATCAAGTCTTGGTTCCCTTCGGGAATCACAAGAATAGGAGCATCGGAAAGGAGTTCTTTTAATTTCTGAAAAGCAGCTTCACATTTGTCTGACCAAATGTACTTAACTCCATTCTTTGTCAAACTAGTAAGAGGTACGGAAATTTTAGAAAAATCTTTTATGAATAGACGGTAATAGCCCGCCAATCTAAGGAAACTATGAATTTCCGTCACACTCTCCGGTCTCTTCCAATTTTGAATTGCTTCAATCTTTGAAGGATCCACGGAAATTCCGGATTCAGAAATAATATGCCCCAAAAATTTTACACGAGATTGCCAAAAGTGGCACTTAGAAAATTTTGCTTTCAATTGATTACTCCTAAGAGTTTCCAACACAATCCGAAGATGTTTTTCATGCTCTTCCTCGGTTTTTGAATAAACAAGAATATCATCAATAAAGATGAGAACAAATCGATCGAGGAAGTCTTTGAAAACTCGATTCATAAGGTCAACGAAATAAGCTGGAGCATTAGTTAAACCAAATGGCATAACAAGCCATTCATAAGATCCATAGCGAGTATGGAACGAGGTCAAAGGAATGTTATCCTCTGCAATACGAAGCTGATGAAAACCGGTTGCAAAGTCTAACTGTGAAAAGACTCTAGCACTGCTAAGTTGACCGAATAGATCATCAATCCGAGGTAAGGGATATTTATTCTTGATGTGAGATCATTAAGCTTGCGGTAGTCAACACAAAGCCTAAGTATACCATCGGATTTCTTCATAAAGATAGACGAAGCTCCGCATGGAGAGGAACTAGAACGAATAAACTGTTTTGCTTCCAATCGGATAATTGTTTACGCATCTCCTCATTTTCCTTATTGGACATACGATAAGGAGGACGAGTGATAGGTAGAGCTCCAGGGATTAGATTAATTCTGAACTAAATTGCTCGCTTAGGTGGTAATCCTAAAACGGGCTCAAATATGTCGGGAAATTCACAAACAACGTGAATGAGGGAAATGACATCTTCCTCATCATCATTATCGTCATCATGCGGATTTAGAGAATATAATGATGTTACGGAATTGGAATCTGAATCTTTAAGTACAATAGAAATCTGCTTAACAGATTGAGGATGTCGAAGATGGATAGTCCTCTCGGGACATAGGATGTAGGCTTCATAACGATTAATCCAATCCATTCCCAAAATCATTCTGAAACCTAAGTAACGCATAACATGCAAATCGGCTCGGAAAACATAATCACATAAAATAATCTCGACATCTTTACAAAACAAACTAAGTGTTGTGGATCCACCAACCGGATTCGCAATTCTTAGTGAAGTCATCAAGCCCATAACATTTAAAGACAAAGCATCAACAAGTTCCTTTGATAGAAAAGAGTGGGATGCACCCGTATCAAAAAGAACTCGAATAGGAATATCATGAAATATAATAATGCCATCAAGGACAGAATGAGAAATACCTTGACCAAGAGAAGTGTTACTAGGGGCTTGCACAACATTTAGCTTTCCCTCTTTCTTGTTTTGAAGTTTGGGTCATGAAGATAAAAGATGACCCGGACTTTTGCAATAGCGACAGAAAAGGGGTTTTGGACACCTATTTGCATAATGGTCCTTAGAACCACAATTGTAGCATTGTACATGACTAGAGGTAGGAGTCTTTTCTACTGAAGTTACTTGCTTCCCTTTCTTATTGGGATTAGGTTTGAACTTAATAGGCCTCCTCTTGTTGTTGTTGAAGTTATGTTTGACACCCACAACTTCAACATCACTTTCTTTATCTGCCTCTTCAAGCCGAAGAGCGATATCAACAAGCTGGTCAAAAAAACTTCTAGTTTCAGAAGTAAAGGCTTTTTGAGGTTCTTATTCAATCCATAAACAAACCTCTGATTTTTCTTCAATGGGGTATTAATATACTTGACCCCATATTTAGAGAGGGATTCAAAAGATGCGACATAGTCGATCTCAGAAGATTCACCTTGAACAAGGTCAATAAAGCGTCGAGCTAAAGTTACTTTTTCTGCTTCCGGCACAAATTTCAACTCGAACTTTTCCCGGAATTACTCCCAAGTAAGATCCGCTTCAATAATTTCCTAAATCAAAAGCTCATACCAATCTAATGCTCTCTCTTGGAGCATGCTAAAAGCCAATTGGACACGATATAGATCCACAAGATTCATGCGAGAAAAGATGCAGTCGCATGTTCTAAGCCAAGCTTGGACTTCTATAACGCTTTCGGAGCCCTTGAATGGCCTTCCACCCAAATTGGTGTAATCACTTCACAAGCATGCAAACCCAGATTTAGGATGAGTAGGCTCTGGAATGGATCCGGCAGCTTGGGCATTCTTTACAAGATCTAAAAGCTGTTGGGCAGACTTGAATACACCATCCTGAGGAGTAGCACTGGATTGACCGGCGCTGGGACGGCCAGGTCTAACCATTTCTCTTCTTTAAGAAAGAAAGAAAGAAGAGGAAAAAGGTTATTCTCAGAATGAATATCAAACAAACTTGATTGATAAAACAAGGCATCACAAAAGAAAATAGGATAGAACGAGTCCAATGACTCGAATTAAACCCTAAGGCACGATTCCTAAGAAAGACTTAGGATAATGATCCTTGCTAGATTATTCTACATTGTTCCGAAGTTTGGCTCTGATACCAAGCTATGATGCCCCACCTCTATACTCACACTAGCCAAGTACACTACAGGGTAGTGCCGTCGACTAGCACGAAGAATAAGGCTGCTGAGGAGCGACCATCTGTGTAATTGCTTTGTGCGAGTACCGATATGTCAGATAATATGACTTGCATTTCATTTCAAGAGGAAATCCGACATATCAAATACAAACTCAAAGCTACTACACAGTGGCTATGTGGGCTTCGGAAACAAATATAGAAATAAGCATAACACAAATCAGTCACAGGTATTCATATCACAAAGGCGGAAAAAGATATGAATATAACACATAAAAGTGTACATCAAAATAGTGGTCATACAAGATCCACTACATCACAAAAGAATAGGTACAAGTGCTAAGCAAAAGAATATGTATACATCAAGAGTTTGTATCTCAAATGTATAAAAGCAAAAACTACTAAGCTAAAGCAGTTAGAGCCAAAGTCAGAAGCTAGCCCCTGCTTAAGAAGTCAAGTGGAAGCACTGTAACACCTCGGTCTGACCCGAGTATTATTTAAGAAGAAAAATAATAAACAGATCAGTCTAGCTATAACTATCATATAAGATGAGAAAGAATAAGAGATACCACAAAAATGTATAATAACAATAATGCCATACTGTGACAAGTATACATTCAATAACAATAAAAATCATACAATATCTCAAATCTCGTCAAATATCCAAAAAGAACATCACATTCTTTAGCTTATTCACCAAACCCCAAATATTGACAAAACATATCAATGTCAATCGCAAAAATTGGTGAAACACAAATTCCAGAAATCAACAATTAGAAATCCAGAAAACACAAAAAGGGGGAGGCCTATCACAAACGGGAGCATGAAAACTCACCAACACGTGTATCACAAATGGGTCGCTAACCATAGAGCCGGTGCAACGACGTAGTATAATAACGGTACGCCCGAGGAACCTGCAACTCAAATGAGCCGGAACAACGACGTAGTACAATAACGGTACGCCAGATGAACCTGAAACTCAAATAATTCAGAACAATGACGTAGTACAATAACGGTACGCCCAATAAACCGAACTCCATAAATCCCATAGGTCGCTAGCCTATAAAAATGAGACGAAGCTCCACAAAACGAGGTACGGTCTCCCACGTGGACAAAGAGACATCGCATATCGTTAGTCTAAACCATAAAATGATCACCATCGATCAATAAGAAGTGTGAATTACACTAAGCTAGTAAATAAATGAGTTTAGCTTCATGTCCCATAACCACTGGCTTAACTTAAATATTTACGAACAAATTGTAGATTTCCACTCGAAAATTGTCACGAGAGTTCAATCGAACAAGTCCAAGAATTAACCAACGAAGTAAATGCAAGCATTTCATACCACTTGTTTTGCTAAGCCGTTTAATTAGATTTCTCTTACGAATGAGGTAAAGGTTTGTATATACTAATAGATTGGAAAACAGTTTTAAAATGAGCTTTGTATTAAAAGTAATTGTCGAAATCATTTTTGTAAAGGAGTTTTAGTATTTACTACTAGTATAGAAACCTTTGTATTTTAAAGTGACAAATCATAGAAATGATTGTAAAAACAATCAGTCACCAAAAATTCACATTCGATGACGTGAATCAAAACCATAGAAATCGATATCAAATCCATCAAATGGATACTCCAAAAATCCAGAAAAGAAGTCATCAAAGTCGATAAAAGTGATAACAACTAATCGGATCAACCAAAAATCGATTAAAACGGAAATCTACTTAAAATAGGCAATTTGGCTGAAATAAGCAGCTCCAGACGTCTAGTAGACCTCCTAGACGTCTGAGCCGAAAGACTGGAAATTTTCTTCCAGATCGCCCAGACGTCTGGGAAGTAAGCTTAGACATCTGAGTTGAGAATCTAGAATTTTATTCCCGTAGCTCCAGACGTCTGACCTTAATACCAAACGTCTGAGCTGAAGCTCAGGGCAATATTTTGCCTAGGCCAATGATGACCAAATCATATCGGAAGCGATCGAATGAGTGATGATGACTAGGGATTTACGCCAAGCGACTACCCAGCCCTATAGGCTCACCAATACACTCCGAACAACATGTCCAAACATCTATATTAGGATTTTCATAGATTTTGACTTCAAAATACCAAAAATTGGAATATTCACCAAACCAATTCAATTCAAAAGCAAATGAACATGAAATAGATGTTAGGAATTCATACCTAACAATTATCAAAGGTATAGACATAGATGTGAGTTCAAAAACTCACCTTTAAACCCAAAACAACAAGTGAGAAGCTTTAAAACAAAGGAAAGATCAACCACTCTTCAACTTCAACTCAAGAAGCTCCAATCTAAGCTCATAAGCAAATATTTCCTAAGTTAGGGTTTAGGAATTGCTGAAAATTGAAGAGAGATTGAGATGGAGAAGATGAAGAGGATGCTTACCTAAGCTTCTCTTTGATTTCTAGAACTTGAATTTGAATTTCCTAGTAAACTAGGGCTTAGGAATTTTAATTTCCCTTTCTTTCCCTCATTTTCCTTTTGCTTGGAGTGTTAGGAAAATAGAATGAATGAAGAGGGGGTGGAGTGTTAGGTTATTTTGTTGGGTTAGTGGGCTGAAACCCCAAACCAAAAGCCCAATAGAAAAATAGCAAAATTCTACCCAAATCCAAACATATCGATGTTTATACTCAAAAATGTTGTAAACATCGTTTTGAACTCAATGGAAGTGGTCTCAAGTCCGAATTCGACTGTTTACAAAAAGTAACATTTCGGACTTTTAAATTCAACTAACGATGCTATATTTAAATAAATCATTTAAACATATTATCGTAAAAATATGCGGGTTGTTACAGTTTGTTTATTTCATATACTACAACTTGATTACAGTGGAGAGTTCTTTGGTCAAAAATCTTGAACTCATAAAAATAGATCTCATAGAAAATAATTTTCTATATGAAAATATATTTTGAAATAGAAATCATATTTCCTATTCCAATGCTAAATATCTATTATTATTATTACAATTCTCGTCTTCGATATTTCCTTATGAAGCAGAAGTGATTATTCACTCTTTTCATCCTAACCCTGCCTTAAATCACATCTACTATTGTACATTCATTTTCCTTTCTAAATGGTCAAATCATTCAAAAAAATCTCTTACTACAACATCATAATGAACTCTTTACAAAAGCAAACTCGATCATCCTTAACCTTTAAGGACATCAAATATGTTTCACTTAGTGTAAACTAATCAAACTGACATTTCAACGATCGAGTTCTTAGATCTATCTTGTAGTTTTGGTCTAGATTTACATTTAACACAATGCGGTTCTTTTGTAATCAATCAAATTGAATATTCGATCTCCTAATACCATTCATTTGCTTATTTAGAATGAACTACCTTCATCAAAGTATCATAAACCACGAACTGTGACCATTTCCATATAACACTTATATGCGATAGTATGTGGATCAAATATCCATAATCTTGTATTGCTTTTAGAGTTCGAAACTCATAGAATGCAATATATGGTCTCAATCCAATAAACACGTAAGCGACCAAATTACGAACCTATTAAGCAGTTGTAAAATTAGGCACTTACATCGGTGTAGAAACATTCACATGCAATAATCATTTATTAGTAAGTATATTTTATATTTAATTTTCAATTCAATTCATTTGTATATCTTATTAATAAATGTTTTATCAATCATTTTAAATGCACAAATTTATTAATGTTGATCATTATAACATTATATAGCTTAATTTCTTACATTATTGGAAAGGTTAAATGCTATGATTTCATTTTCTAATAAGGCTCCCACTAGTCTTTTATATATCACTAAACTCTAAGCAAAAACATAGAGGCCTTTCGACTTCACTAATAGGTGTTAGGACTTGTTTGTCTTGGGATTTCGACCTTGAGTCTGCTTAACAAATCATAGCCCCACAAATGATGGATAACTCTTTATCGGTTGTGTCACATAAAATTCCTAACCTATGGTTCCTTATCCTAATTTCATTTCGACCTTGACTCTGCTCAACAAATTGAAACGAAATTATTCACTCATACCTACCATATCGCGATGGCCTAAGTATAGTACATATACCTTGAGTCTGCTCAACAAATACATATAGTTATATTACCATGTCTATTCAATATATTGATAATACTACGCATAACATCCCCAACTTTAGTCTTCTCAACAACTAAAGAGTAAGCAAATAATTTATTTATATATATATATATATAGTAGAGGAAGACATTATATTAAAGGTTCATAATCTTCAATATATTATATTAAGTGATACGAATTATGGAATAATGTATTTCTTATGAAATAGCCTCATGATTTAAATGTCGAACACATTGGAAGTCACGGTATATGTACATTTACATATTTATTTATTCCTTAAGTTCATTAAGGTTTCTTTGATGTTCCACCTTTAGTTCATACATTCATATTATATAAGTTGTATTATTATATGACTTTTATATTTCATATTACTTATATAATAGTCTTATGTATAATATTATATTGATTAAATAAAATTAATTAATATTTTTAATTAATTTTATATTATTTTAATATAACATTTATATTAAATATTATTTTATACTAAAACCTTTATAGTATTATGCATATATCATATATATATCTATGTATGTATGTATGTATTTTAGTTAATTAATTAACTTTTAATTAATTAATTAATTAACCTTTAATTAATTTATTTATCAATTAACCTTTAATTAATTTATTTATTTATTTAACCTTTAATTAATTTATTTATTTAACCTTTAATTAAATTATTTAATTAAATTATAGTAATTTAAAAATCTAATTCATATATATATACGGGTATACTTATGTTATTTTAAACACTTTAAAACAACATGTCATATATCATAATATATAATACATGTATACATTTGTTAATTAATTAACTTATTAAATTAATTTATTTTATTAATAAATTTTAAAATTTTCAAAATTAATATATATTTTCAAACATTTTGAAATTTTGTTATATTATAAGTTTTATAATATATTTACATTTTATTTTAAGTTTAACTTTTAAATTTAAAATCTTTTATATTTAATTTTCAAGCAAATTTGAAAATTAACCTAAGGAGCAATTCAAATTGGGTCTATTCTATTAGAGACAACCTTTGGGCTCACACATTTTTTCAGCCTAACACTACGCCATAAATGGCCTTCTACAACACAAAAAAAATGTTGGGTGATGGCTTCCTCAACAACTTCATCACCCATCGGAACTACTTCCCATCTACTTGCATTGCTTTCTACTCCTTTAGTTCCTATCCTCCATCTCCTCACCTAAATCCGCTTGAATCCCCTACGACCAAACACCAAAACTCTACTGCAAACTCTTTTCAATTTCCAATCACCACATTAGCTTCTCTCCTTAACCAATACACAGCAGCACTCTACCATTGTCAATACAAACAATCTCCAAAGCCTCACAGTTGCATGCTCCTCCATCCCCCTGTTTCACCAACATCACTTCTTCAAACAAGCAAAACAGCAACTCACTATCAAAAAACTGCAATTGCAACCACCCTTCACCATATTACAACTTTCCCAAACTTCCCAAATTTCACCAACCTTCAATACTCTATAAACACCAGAACACTCACCATCATTCAATCCACACTTCGTCAACATCCCACCAATATCCTAAAACCTACCACCTCTTACAACTTACCTTTAATCCTCCACTTTCACACTCTTGCAATATCAAACTCCAAACTCCGTCTACATCTCTCTGCCAACATTCAGGCATCACACTGCCAACTGAAACTCCTCTGCATCACCTACTTCCACCATCACTTCCATAACTTACCAAACTAATCAACCTTCAACCAATACAACTACATCCAGATTCAATGGTGAACCAACCAACCTTAATGCTTGGATGAGATCACTCTGCACTCAGTCCGAGTTATGAACTTGCGATGGAGGCACAGGGCATCTAGAAGCAGTAGATACCCAGCCAGATTCTGAAACATTAACAAGTTCCAAAGGAGCATTTGCACAAACATATGGGGGGCGTACTACCTTATTGAAATTACTAGTACCAAGTGAAGCAACCGGAATCATAGGGGAAAGTACGAAGAGATTAGCCTGGGATGTACCTAATATAGGAGCCGTGGACGGATTAATTGTTGCGAGAATGACAACTAAATCTCGAGGGCAGTTCGGGTTTTAGGAGAAATTAAGGCGTTAGAAGGGTTTTCAGGTGAAGTAGGCTAAAGGAGAAAGGTAGAGGGGTTGGTGGCGAGAAAGTCTTCTGTTGGAGGTGAGAGCTGATGGCGACAACAGCGGTGGCAAAAGGGGTTTGAACGGAAAACTTTGTTTGGCTTCGGGTTTTGGTGTCGTGACGGGGCTCTGGTTGGAGCTAGATGGTCGCGATGGGTCAGGGGGTAGCTGGGGGTGAGGGTGACAATTTGGTGGCGGAGGCGAATGAGGAAGCAGAAGAAGAGGAGGGTGACAATTTGGTGGCGGAGGCGAATGGGAGGAAGCGAATTGAAATGAAAACCAAAAGAGGATCTACTCTGAACTAGTTCAGGCGGGAAAACGAAATTTTGGGGCAAATTGCAGTGGTGATCCATTTTAACAACCAGATTAAATGTAGATCGTTGGATCGTATTCACGCGGATTACTAATTTTATTAATTTTTTAATTTGAATACATCTATAGCAACACTATATAAAAATGTTGCATCGTGTTACACTTGTTTAGCTAGAGCAACACATTTTTATGGCTAAGGTAACACCAAAATAACAACGTTGCAGTAGGTCCAAAATTTTATAGCTGTCGCAACATTTTAGCTGGCAACACCTTGCAAAAATGTTGCAGAAGGTCATCAATGGCGTAGTGTAAGGTCGTGGCTAGGTACGGTAGAGTACTTGATTACTCAAACTCAATCCTGGACACTACCTTTCTAGGCTCCCAACTAACACGGTTGTGAGCTTAATTAGTTAACCCTAATATGACTAATTAGAACGCATAGGCTATGTGGCTCTAGTACTATTGTTGGAATTAGGCTAGCCCACAATGAAAATTATGGATGAATTTCAATTTTTTTTACCCTATTGGATCTTTATTGGGCTTGTAAAGTCTAATTTATTTAGAACTTTTCTAAATTTTAGTTAAATAAAATCTCTAAATTTATTTAAATTTATAAATTATATACAATTTTATTTAATTTACATTCAAACTAAATATAAAAGTACATATATGTGTCATATACATAATTGTATGTATTTGCATGTATAACATAATAATCCATGTAAGGTATAACGTCCCCGTATATAAATGTTGGGATTTACATCGCAATGGACATGTTAGCTCATCCTATATGTATTAAATGCTATCCAAATATATGTATGTATATGAACTTGTTATTTATATAGATATTAAAAACTATGTAAATATATATGCGCACACACGCACACACATGTATGTATATATGTGTGTGTATACATATAAATTATATGTAAAAATATTAATGATTTATATATATACACACACATTATTGCTTTAAATAATAAACAAATATATATATATAAAGATTTTGTTTAAAACCATTTTACATATATACATATATACATACATACATACATATATATATATTTGAATTACAACAACAAAATTATTATTATATTTAAATATATATAAATAAGTATATATGTGTGCGCGTGTTTTATGTGTTTAATATATATATATATATATAAACCTTTCCAGATCGAATGCACAACACAAAATAATTTATTTATATTTTCACACTGAAGCCAACTGGTTTACTTCAGCCTTTGGATATACTAGTTTGGAAATGGGACTTTATATCCATGGTTTTCATAGATGGGTTGCCAAGGTTGAATAGGGGAAATGAAAGTATTTGGGTTATGGTGGATAGGCTGACTAAGAGTGCACATTTCACTCATGTTAAGTCAATAAGAACAACACCTATTTTACCTAAGTTGTTTATGAAGAATATTGTTAGACTGCATGGGATTCCTACCAGTATAGTAAGTGACAGAAATTCTTTATTTACTAGTGAATTCTAAACGAGTCTGTAAGAGGTGTTAGATACCAAGTTCAAGATGAGTACCGCTTACCATCGATAGACAGATCGACAAATAAAAAGAGTTAATAGAGTCTTGGAGGATTTGTTAAGAGCTCGTGTGCTAGACTTTGGAGGGTCATGGGAAGATCATTTACACTTAATTGAGTTTTCCTATAATAATAGTTATCAGACAAGTATAGTAATGGCACCTTTTGAAGTTTTATATGGAAGGCCATGCAAATCACTTGTATATTGGTTAGAGATCGGAGACAGTTTAGTTCTTGCTCCAGATATGGTAAGAGAAGCCATAGAAAATTTTGAGTTAATCCAGGTAAGGATGAAGGAAGCTCAATCAAGGTAAAAAAGTTATGCAGATAAGAGACGTAAGGATCTGGAATTCTCAGTTTGAGATTATGTTTTTGTCAAAGTATCACAGATGAATGATGTAATCCAGTTTGGGAAGTCAGGAAAATTAACACCTAAATTTGTTGGACCATTTCCTATTGTAGAAAAGATTGGGAAACTCGTTTATATGATAGAGTTACCAAGCAGTTTGGTAGGAGTCGACAACATTTTTCATGTTTCTCATCTTAGGAAGGGTGTTTGTGATATAGATACTACTATCACTCTGACTGAATTTGTGATATCCCGGATTTTCGGGCATTAGATAATTGGATAGTTATCTGATTTAACTTTTTAAAATACTGATTTATAAATCGAACAAATTCAAATGTGATAATCTCCATTTAAAAATTTATTTAAAATTTGGTAAGATTGTTAATTTCAAATCAATAATGATAATATGTTGTATATATTCATGTATAGAGAAGTTTTATATACAAATTGAATTTGTGTTCGTTTAAATATATATGATATATATATCAAATTGATTTTTAAATTGAATTTGAAGTTGAATCTAGATTTAAAATTTGGAAAGTCAAAAGATAGATATTTTAAATATTTTAAAATAATATATAAGCTTTTATTTATAAATATAATTGGTTTTTATTTTCTTTAAAGTATTTTTATATATAGATAAGTATTTGTAAATTAATAAATTAAGTATAAAGCTTTTATTAATATTTAAAAAAGTAATTAAAGATTACTTATTTTACAAGTGTCAAATTATGAGATCATGTAAATAACATGTGTAAGATGAATAAACAAGTGTCACTTTTTATTTTTATTTTATTTTCTTTTTAATAAATCCTAATTAACTCTATATAAACACCTATCTCCTCTCTTCCATTTTTTTCCCATTCTCATTTTTCAAAAACAAAGAAAACAAAAACCAGCAATGTTCAAACTGAAATCATCTCCACAAACCAAAATCAGAAAATCTACAAACCGAAATGATCATCCTCAAACCAAAACTGAGATTTCATCTCAAACCAATCAAAACAAATTTACAACCTGGCCATTTATTCTTCAAACCTGAGACCTTCCTCTGATCCAAAAATCAAGCCCTGTAAACACAAATCTGTAAATCAATTATCCACAAACATGAATTCATCTTCAAAAGCCTAAAACTCAAAAGTTCAAATGCCTGAAACCATTTTCTTAAAGCCTGAAATCTTTTCATCTCAAGCCTGTAACCATGTTCTTCAAGTCTGAATCATTTCCAAGTGCATGCAATATAATCTGAGGAAGAAGCAAGTTTTCAAAAGCTTTTTAAAGTTTTAAAGGAAATCAAAACAAGCTCTTCAGTTTTTAAAGAAACCCAAGCAAATTCATTTCAAAGCTTCCAGTTTCAAAACTCTCTGACTTTTTGAAATAGGTGAGTAAACTACCCTTTAGAATATGGAATTTGTTATATCTTGGTTTGCATGTGATGATCTGTAAGTTGTGATAGAAAGTATGCTTGCATGTATACGGATTTCAGATATATAAATAAGTTAAGATGTGCATGTCTGATATGTTGATGTTCATCTCTGTTTATAGTTGCAGAGTTTAAATTTAAATCAAAAATCCTAATCTCCTTTTCTATTCACTGATAGGCTTTAGCTTTCAAACTAAATAAGTTTATTCAAACATAGATTAAGGTTTAAAAATATATTCAAACAAATTTAGTTTGGAAATTTTCTGGGAATCAAGAAGATCAGTAGGAAACTTAAGAACATGATGAAATCCATTATCATAGTTTGCTGATTTATGTTTATAACCTGAATTCCCTTTGAAAATTAGGATTTTTAAAATCAAAATTAAGATTTTTAGTTGAGTTTTGAATAGGATTTCCCAAGATGATCAGAATATGGGTTTTTGGCTATTTCTGATGATCGGGAAACTCGGGGTGGTCGGAGTCTCTGCTGAAGGTAGAGGGAAGTTTGGTGGTCTCGGCAAAAATGGTAGGTGGGTTATTAGTCCACCGAGGCGGCGGCACGGCGTTGGTTTAGGGTTTAAAACCCAAATTGGTCGAGGTTGGGAAATTTGATCGCTGAGTCGTTTCTAGGGCACCGGGGTTCATCGGACGTTGGGGATAGAAGCGTGGATGGTCGGCAAAGTTGTGGTCAGAGATTCATGATCTATGGTGGTCGGCGTCATGGGGTCGAGGAGTTTTCAGGTAGGGGTTGCTATGCCAGTTTGATTGAGATAACTCAATTACGTGTTCGAGTTATATTAAATGTTTCAGGTGGTCAGTCGTTGGGTGGTGATGGTCGCCGACATGTGGGGCGTATCGGCGATGACCGGAATGGCTCCGGTGATCTGTGCATGTGCACCTATGTTGGTTGTGTCAGTGGTGTTGTGCTCGTGGAAGGAAGAGAAGTATACTCGGGTGGGAACTCGGGAAAAGGAGAGGCTAGCTCGTGTTCGTCTTCGAGTGTGTACGATAGGGTTATTAACATGTTAACAGGTTTTAAACTTTAAACTAAAACCAAGTTTTAGAAAATACTCGGGTCTGGACTCGAGTGTATACCGGGTTGAACCCGAAGCAAATATTTTAGTAGTTTTAAAATTTGAAATGGAAGCAAGTTTTAGAATTTTAAGTGAATCTAGTTTAAACTATTTCTTAATCTATTACCTTATATAATAAATGTTTTAAATAATTAATTTAAGAAAGTTATATGATTTGTTTAACTTAAATTTATTAAGTTAAATTCTTAAGTTATTTAGACTTAATTTTAAATGTAATCAAGTAGATAATTAAGTAAAATGGTTTAAATTTATATGTTAATGATAGTTAAGTAACAAATAAAGATAAATGGTTTATCTTAAGGTTAATTAGGGTCATTGGTGATTAAAGATTAATTAAATTAATGAATTAAAGAGAAATTAATTAATAATTAGAGATTAATTAATTGGTAATTAGAGGTTAATTAATGTAAGAAATTAGAGATTAATTACTTAAACGACAATTACTTAATGTAAGTAATTAAAGAATTAATATTGTTAAGGGTTAATTAAATTAATTAGTAGTTAAAGGATAATTAATAAATAATTTAAGGTTAATTAATTGAGGATAATTAACCAGTGGGAAAATTACTTAATGAAAGTAATTATGGATAATTAATTTAGATTGGTTTGAAATTAATTAATGTTTGGGTAAGCAGGATTTAAAAGTAATTAACTTGATTAGAAATGGTACAATTAGTTTATCTTGCTTATAGATAATTTAGATATATTAAATGACTTAGATTATTTGATATCTCTAATATGTGATTTGGGATGCTTTGTGATAAGAGATACTTGGTTGAACTGTGGTATTATGGTTTATCTTTCTGAGATAAATTGTTGTGTGAACATGAAATCCTGAATAGAAATGGTATTGTTTAAACTTAATCATTTTGGCTTAAAGAATAACATTGGATTCGAAGAGACCGGGATCGGATATCAGCGATATCCGGAACCACTTCGATTAGTAATCTATAAATCTTTATAGATTTGATATGCGAAATCAATAAGCCGGTTTGGAATAATATGGACCATTTAAACTAAGTTGGATACTTAGATATTGTTTTGTGAAATAAGTATTGACTATATAAGTTGTTTACTTGTGGTAAAGTACGAGTTACTCGGGTTTAAATAAGTTCTATGGATTTAAATTTCATGTTAGATGAGTTTACTCACGCTGGTTTCCAGCCTGACCCGGGTGTTACTTTGTGGTAATGCTCGGGTCAGACCGAGTATTACAGATTTCAGGTAAGGACGTTCTGGAGCTCAGGAGGCGAGCTGGATGGCAGGAACGTATGGAGTATATTCCGCTGTGATATTATAGTTGTCTGAGACATGTTAATTTTAACTATCTAGTACTTTTGTGAATGTTGTAACTCTGATGTATTAAAATGTAATTAACAAATACAGTTTTTCTTTGTATAACTGATATTATTATTTGTTATTATATTTAATCCGCTGCGAATGTGAGATGTTGTGTTCTCTGTTCTCCTTTCTTCTTTCTGTTTCTTTCTTCTATCTCTTTCTTTTTCTTCTAACTATCTGGAATTTTCGGGTTCGAAAATTCCAGGTCGTTACACTTGGTATCAGAGCCAGGTTAAGCGAGAACCTTGGCTCTGTTGAGATTACTCGTTAAGGATAGGGTCAATGGTACCCTAGAACGAGTTGAGTGTATATATATATGAGAGCGTATTTGTTATTTTCATATATAAAGATTTCAAATGATTTTTATATAAGATTATATTTATAAAGCAATATTTCTTTTAATATATTAAAGAAATTGGTGTTGAATCATTGGAATTAAATAAGATAATAAGAATTAAGTGGTAATAGAAATACAACGAAATTGAAATTAAATGAAGATAAGTTTGAAATGAATCCAAACTGAAATTAAAATCTTGAATTTGTAGAAATGTTATCAAGAATAAAGATAATAATGAATTGGTTTCCAGATAGGATAATCTTAGTTATTATCATAAATGGTAGTTGTGTTTAATAATGAATGTTGTTAATGATTAAGTAAAATGAAATGTTTAGGGAAGTAAACTTTTAGGTGAATATGACTTATAAATTGGAATTGAAGATAATTTAAAATTGTGAAGTTTTAAATCTAATTCCAGAAAACTTGAAATTGTTTTAAAGAAGTTTGTTTTGAATTAAAACCAAAGGTGGTTTAAAAATTTAAAGTATAACTTGGTGTGTAAAGAAAATGTATATATGAGGAATATACATAATATCAAAGATGATTTGAAGTAAACACTAAGTGTTGAGTTTTGAATTTTCCCGGAAATGTGATAAGTTTTTTTTAAAACTTAAGTGGGAAGTTTATTAATAAGAAGTTTAAAATTTAAAATGGAGAATTCAAATTTGAGTAAGGTTGATTGGATTATGAAGATTTAATCATTTAAAAAGTTTTGAACTCTAATTTGAGTTTTGAAATAAGATAAGTAAAGATACTTTAAAATGGAATTTTGAAATTTGAATTCAGAATTAAAAGGTTTAAAGATTTAATTTGTTAAAATTAAAAATAAAGGTTGAATTAATTTAAAAGTAAAGGAATTGTGATTTAAGGAATTAAACCAATATTTAAAAATTTTAACTCGAATTTATATAATTCGAGATAGTTTAAAATTGAGATTTAAATTGAATTAGTTCAAACTGAATTTGGTAAATGGGAATTGTGATTTAAGATGGATAAGTTTAAAATTCAACTGGAAAATTTGAATTGGATTAATTTGAAATAAAATTGAAGATTGAATGAGTTCAAATTCAAATGTGAATTGGGATTAAATCAATTTCAATGGAAATTGAAGTTATTTAAATTGCAATTGAGTTAATTTAAATGGAGATGGAAATTTAAATTGAATTGATGAGAATTGAACAGTTTGGCTCTGGATTATTTTCAAAATAAAGTGTTTTAATACAAATATATTTTTCCAAACTATTTACTATATAATCTTTCTTCTTAAACCCCAAACTATCTCATACTTATTTTACAATTATTTTGGAACTATTTAACTATTTTGAAACTGTCTTATAAACTAATTACTATTTTTCAGTTACCTACATCTAATCACTATTTTAAATCTATTTTGCAATTATCTAACTATTTTTATATCTACTTAACTATTTTACAGATATTTTACAAACTAATAACTATTTTTCAACTACTTATCCATTTTAAATTTTTTTCAAGTTATTTTTAAATTTAAATAGGTCAGAGTTCAGACTGTTTGTAATTGAAGTAATAACTCAATTGGAAATGGAAGCAACTGAGATTAAGTGAATAAAATTAAAGGAAATATGAATAGAAAAGGAAACTAATTTGGCTAATAACCAATAAAGATAAATACGTAGGATATACGTATATTATTCTATTCGCATAGTGATTTGATCCAGATTCGAGCACAGAATTTCGAGATAGTATTATCGATCCGAGTTGGGATTTTTTCGCTCGATTTTCGACGGCGAACCTGGATATGGATTGTTGATTGGTTCTGGATATTCTCTATCATGACTACGACTATGCAAGGAGAATGACGGTTTCTGATCAAGAAACCAGATCTGAGTCCGCACTAGGAAGTCGGGTGGACGATACTAGTTCGGAAGTGAAATTATGTGATCGATTGAGTGATCAGATTGATATTGTGTACGGATGATATGTGTGCATCTTACGGATTTGAATGAAATTGATATTGAAGATTGGGGATAAGAACTGTAAAATGGTTTTTGAAAAGAAATATGGTTAATAACTTTATAAAAGATTTATCAAATGTGAATATTTGATTTAGAATAAAATAAAGTTATATATCCTTGTTATATAAGGTAAATCTTCCCTTTTTGAATCTATTGCTAAAAGAAAAGGGTTTTGAAATATTTGAAGTATAAAAGAGGTTTTATACAAAGTTTGAAATGATCCAAAGTTTTCAAAGTTATATATATCTATATCTATATATATAAAGGATCTTATGAGAATGATTTTGGAAAAGGTTTTGGGAACCTATGGATTTTGGAAAGGGCTTTTGATTTTTGAGAAATCAATTTTGGATTTTGGAAAGCCTAGTTTGAGAATTATCGATTTTTGGTAATCGATTTTGTGTAAAGGAGATTTTGATAAATCATAAAGGGTATGATTTGAAGATACTATAAGTATATAGTATAAAATGTTTTGAGTATAGCTCTGGGGAAAAAGGCGCTCCCTTGAAATGAACTTCTCAGGAGTGCCACTGGGTGGTACTGCCTTGAACCCCAAGGGGGGATTCTAAAGTTGATCCTGTGAGGAGTCCGGACAAACTAGTTCCTGAGGATTATTTGTGTAGCGAAAGTCGAGGGGCTGGTGCCCACAGAGGCATTTGGGTTATGCTGTGACGACAGTTTAACTCGATGTCACTGCGATCTACTGCAGACCATAGCGGAAGTCATGTGTGCCGCTGAGAGCCAACTGTCTACGTTTGATTTTATATCGGTAGACTGTGACACTATGGTAAACATAGCGAAAGTCGTTTGTGCCGCTGAGAGCCAACAGTCTGCGTTTGATTCTATATCGGTAGACTGCGACCTATGTGGGAGAAGTTTCATTATTTGGCAGCGAAATTCGGTGGCGCTGATGCCTATAGTTATATGGGTTTGTGCTGTGATAGCAACGTAAGGCCCGGGTATAACTGCGATCTGTAGCGGGTTCCATGGCGTAATCGAGGAGCGCGGAGACCTACAGTTATCTGTGGATTTTGCCGGGACGGCAACGTAACCATCGGGTTAACTGCGACCATGGATGGGGGTGATGATTTCCAGAGCATTCTCACCAAAGATATTTCCTCTATTTCAAAAATGTTTTCTATATTTTCAATTAATTATTTTCCAAGTATTTTCACTGGGTGTTGAAAACGGGTCTGCTAAGTACTTATAGATTTTCAGTCTTACGCCTGATCAACGTATGACCGAATTTCTGTGAGAACGATGATGGATTTGTTGAGACATCGAGTTATAAAAAGTATTTTTATAAAACTATTTTGGTGATATTATATTGATTTTTGAAGTATTTTAAAATTTCTTAATTAAAGAGTTTATAGATGAAAATACTCAAAGAATAATTTAACTGTAATAAAATTCTTGCTTCATTCCTTTTCGAGGACGAAAAGATTTAAAGGGGGGAGGAATGTGATATCCCGGATTTTCGGGCATCAGATAATTGGATAGTTATCTGATTTAACTTTTTAAAATACTGATTTATAAATCGAACAAATTCAAATGTGATAATCTCCATTTAAAAATTTATTTAAAATTTGGTAAGATTGTTAATTTCAAATCAATAATGATAATATGTTGTATATATTCATGTATAGAGAAGTTTTATATACAAATTGAATTTGTGTTCGTTTAAATATATATGATATATATCAAATTGATTTTTAAATTGAATTTGAAGTTGAATCTAGATTTAAAATTTGGAAAGTCAAAAGATAGATATTTTAAATATTTTAAAATAATATATAAGCTTTTATTTATAAATATAATTGGTTTTTATTTTCTTTAAAGTATTTTTATATATAGATAAGTATTTGTAAATTAATAAATTAAGTATAAAGCTTTTATTAATATTTAAAAAAGTAATTAAAGATTACTTATTTTACAAGTGTCAAATTATGAGATCATGTAAATAACATGTGTAAGATGAATAAACAAGTGTCACTTTTTATTTTTATTTTATTTTCTTTTTAATAAATCCTAATTAACTCTATATAAACACCTATCTCCTCTCTTCCATTTTTTTCCCATTCTCATTTTTCAAAAACAAAGAAAACAAAAACCAGCAATGTTCAAACTGAAATCATCTCCACAAACCAAAATCAGAAAATCTACAAACCGAAATGATCATCCTCAAACCAAAACTGAGATTTCATCTCAAACCAATCAAAACAAATTTACAACCTGGCCATTTATTCTTCAAACCTGAGACCTTCCTCTGATCCAAAAATCAAGCCCTGTAAACACAAATCTGTAAATCAATTATCCACAAACATGAATTCATCTTCAAAAGCCTAAAACTCAAAAGTTCAAATGCCTGAAACCATTTTCTTAAAGCCTGAAATCTTTTCATCTCAAGCCTGTAACCATGTTCTTCAAGTCTGAATCATTTCCAAGTGCATGCAATATAATCTGAGGAAGAAGCAAGTTTTCAAAAGCTTTTTAAAGTTTTAAAGGAAATCAAAACAAGCTCTTCAGTTTTTAAAGAAACCCAAGCAAATTCATTTCAAAGCTTCCAGTTTCAAAACTCTCTGCCTTTTTGAAATAGGTGAGTAAACTACCCTTTAGAATATGGAATTTGTTATATCTTGGTTTGCATGTGATGATCTGTAAGTTGTGATAGAAAGTATGCTTGCATGTATACGGATTTCAGATATATAAATAAGTTAAGATGTGCATGTCTGATATGTTGATGTTCATCTCTGTTTATAGTTGCAGAGTTTAAATTTAAATCAAAAATCCTAATCTCCTTTTCTATTCACTGATAGGCTTTAGCTTTCAAACTAAATAAGTTTATTCAAACATAGATTAAGGTTTAAAAATATATTCAAACAAATTTAGTTTGGAAATTTTCTGGGAATCAAGAAGATCAGTAGGAAACTTAAGAACATGATGAAATCCATTATCATAGTTTGCTGATTTATGTTTATAACCTGAATTCCCTTTGAAAATTAGGATTTTTAAAATCAAAATTAAGATTTTTAGTTGAGTTTTGAATAGGATTTCCCAAGATGATCAGAATATGGGTTTTTGGCTATTTCTGATGATCGGGAAACTCGGGGTGGTCGGAGTCTCTGCTGAAGGTAGAGGGAAGTTTGGTGGTCTCGGCAAAAATGGTAGGTGGGTTATTAGTCCACCGAGGCGGCGGCACGGCGTTGGTTTAGGGTTTAAAACCCAAATTGGTCGAGGTTGGGAAATTTGATCGCTGAGTCGTTTCTAGGGCACCGGGGTTCATCGGACGTTGGGGATAGAAGCGTGGATGGTCGGCAAAGTTGTGGTCAGAGATTCATGATCTATGGTGGTCGACGTCATGGGGTCGAGGAGTTTTCAGGTAGGGGTTGCTGTGCCAGTTTGATCGAGATAACTCAATTACGTGTTCGAGTTATATTAAATGTTTCAGGTGGTCAGTCGTTGGGTGGTGATGGTCGCCGACATGTGGGGCGTATCGGCGATGACCGGAATGGCTCCGGTGATCTGTGCATGTGCACCTATGTTGGTTGTGTCAGTGGTGTTGTGCTCGTGGAAGGAAGAGAAGTATACTCGGGTGGGAACTCGGGAAAAGGAGAGGCTAGCTCGTGTTCGTCTTCGAGTGTGTACGATAGGGTTATTAACATGTTAACAGGTTTTAAACTTTAAACTAAAACCAAGTTTTAGAAAATACTCGGGTCTGGACTCGAGTGTATACCGGGTTGAACCCGAAGCAAATATTTTAGTAGTTTTAAAATTTGAAATGGAAGCAAGTTTTAGAATTTTAAGTGAATCTAGTTTAAACTATTTCTTAATCTATTACCTTATATAATAAATGTTTTAAATAATTAATTTAAGAAAGTTATATGATTTGTTTAACTTAAATTTATTAAGTTAAATTCTTAAGTTATTTAGACTTAATTTTAAATGTAATCAAGTAGATAATTAAGTAAAATGGTTTAAATTTATATGTTAATGATAGTTAAGTAACAAATAAAGATAAATGGTTTATCTTAAGGTTAATTAGGGTCATTGGTGATTAAAGATTAATTAAATTAATGAATTAAAGAGAAATTAATTAATAATTAGAGATTAATTAATTGGTAATTAGAGGTTAATTAATGTAAGAAATTAGAGATTAATTACTTAAACGACAATTACTTAATGTAAGTAATTAAAGAATTAATATTGTTAAGGGTTAATTAAATTAATTAGTAGTTAAAGGATAATTAATAAATAATTTAAGGTTAATTAATTGAGGATAATTAACCAGTGGGAAAATTACTTAATGAAAGTAATTATGGATAATTAATTTAGATTGGTTTGAAATTAATTAATGTTTGGGTAAGCAGGATTTAAAAGTAATTAACTTGATTAGAAATGGTACAATTAGTTTATCTTGCTTATAGATAATTTAGATATATTAAATGACTTAGATTATTTGATATCTCTAATATGTGATTTGGGATGCTTTGTGATAAGAGATACTTGGTTGAACTGTGGTATTATGGTTTATCTTTCTGAGATAAATTGTTGTGTGAACATGAAATCCTGAATAGAAATGGTATTGTTTAAACTTAATCATTTTGGCTTAAAGAATAACATTGGATTCGAAGAGACCGGGATCGGATATCAGCGATATCCGGAACCAGTTCGATTAGTAACCTATAAATCTTTATAGATTTGATATGCGAAATCAATAAGCCGGTTTGGAATAATATGGACCATTTAAACTAAGTTGGATACTTAGATATTGTTTTGTGAAATAAGTATTGACTATATAAGTTGTTTACTTGTGGTAAAGTACGAGTTACCCGGGTTTAAATAAGTTCTATGGATTTAAATTTCATGTTAGATGAGTTTACTCACGCTGGTTTCCAGTCTGACCCGGGTGTTACTTTGTGGTAATGCTCGGGTCAGACCGAGTATTACAGATTTCAGGTAAGGACGTTTTGGAGCTCAGGAGGCGAGCTGGATGGCAGGAACGTATGGAGTATATTCCGCTGTGATATTATAGTTGTCTGAGACATGTTAATTTTAACTGTCTAGTACTTTTGTGAATGTTGTAACTCTGATGTATTAAAATGTAATTAACAAATACAGTTTTTCTTTGTATAACTGATATTATTATTTGTTATTATATTTAATCCGTTGCGAATGTGAGATGTTGTGTTCTCTGTTCTCCTTTCTTCTTTCTGTTTCTTTCTTCTATCTCTTTCTTTTTCTTCTAACTATCTGGAATTTTCGGGTTCGAAAATTCCGGGTCGTTACAGAATTGGAAGATTTAGTAGGTGGAACTGGACATGACTATTGTTAGGCAACCAGTACTTATTGTGGCTAGGGATGAGGAGAAGTTAAGGAATAAGGCAGTCAGTGTGGTAAAAGTCCAATAGAGTGACGATGAGAGAGATTGTACTTGGGAGACAGATGGTAGGATTATATACACTTATCCTGATTTGTTTTGATGGTATGTTTTATGCCTATGCTATATGTTTGTTATGTACCTTATCATAATTTCGAGGATGAATTTTTTTAAAGAGGGGAGTTTGTAACATCCCTAATTTTGATTAACATTATTTAGGAGATTTAATTAGATAAATTAAATAAAATAATGTATGGTGATAAGGAGATTGAGATTTAACAATTATAATGGGTCATGCCTTAATTAACTAACTAATAGGATCGATTAGAGCTTGAATAAGAAGGAGAAATAATGTGAGGTGCAAAATAGGAATAGGCATTATCTCCTGACCATAAACCCTCCCATCCTTATTTCCTTACTCGTATTTACTTCATATTAACTAAAACCAAGTAGAGGCTGGTCATTGCTAGAGATCTAAGAAGAGAAAAGGTTAGGAAATCAAAAGATAAAACTAAGGGAAATCAAATCAATACACCCAATCACCGTCTCTTTATCCAATCAGGGTAAATAATAGTTATTCATCTCATATTTGCATGTATATTTTGGTTTTGTAACCAAGCCCGAATTATATGTTGTTATTATGCCATGTTATGATTGATTGGTCGATTATATGCTTGAATGATAAATTATTGGATTTATTATGGAATTATTTAATAGATTTTAGGAGTGAAAACCTATTTTATGACATCCAATTGACATGAAATTTGGATATGATGTCGGCAACATTATTTTAAAAGTGCGTATTTAATTTCATAATTTTCCAAGCAGGTATGAATATTTTATGAATTTCCTAAGTGAGAAAAATGATTTATTTTGACTTTTAATTATTAAAAATAATTAAATGATGTTCTGGTCCCAAAATTTTTATATGTTAAATGATATGGTAATTCTAATTTATTGTGATTTTTGAGGATTTTTTTCCAAGTGTTTACAATTTTATATGAACTTATTAGGCTAGAAAGGCTTAATAATTATATTAAAATATTAATATAAATTAAATGATTTGCAAATTATTTTGAAAATGGTAATTTTGATTTATAACAGTTTTTCTGAAAAGGATTTGATAAAGAAAATTATTATCCAATAGCAATTTGACAAAGGATGGGATTTAGTGAAAAAAGTTGCTTTTTAAAGAAATAAAACAGTTTTTATGATAATGATGAAATTGCATGCCGTTATTAATCAATGCCGAATACACCATCGTTATCAATATCATCATCAGCCGGGAGGGAAGCGTATGATATCAACCATGTTGGTATGCAATGATTCCACCCATGTTGAAGTATTGTTAAATGGGTTATCGGCATTAAACTACATGCGACATGGATTGTCTCATAATCTTTCAGCATTACTTTGTTTTAACCCCATATTAATGCCGCTTATTTATGTTGGCATTCCAATATCGACTCCTTAAGATTTTGATGCTACATGTCTTATTTTGGATATAAAAAGGCAGTGATGCTGCAAATGTATACTTTTGACATAAATTCCTTTAGGCAGTGATGCCGCTAGTATTTTTGAGATAAAGTATTAAGGCAATTACGCTGCATATATATATACATACTTTCGAAGTCGATATAAATGGCAATGATGCTGCCTTTTTTCAATATCGACATTCTTTATGGTGGTTGCATAGTTGCCATGGTTTTATATAAATGATATCAATGACTTTATGGTATTGATGCTGAAGGTTATCAATGTCGACATTCCTATACTTCAAAGATCAAAAACCGTATACTATGCAAACCATATAACTTATATATTATACTATGCGACATAGATAATATTGGTCTTTTGCTTTATAAAAATATTATATATATAGCTTCGGCATAGAGGGGTGCAACATTGTATATCAGCCATAGTGATGCCGTGAGTTATTGATTTTTTGGTTCTATTTAAAGAGGCTTGATTGCCAAAGGTTTTAGAGGTGCAACAACCTCAAATGGATTTCAAAGTAAGCATATATTTTAACTAAGTAAAGAGCTATAATTTCTTTGTTTTAAGTATGATTTCAATGATTAAATCATTAATAAAGAGTTATGTTTTCAAGGAAATAAAAAGGGTATCTAGCCTAGAAATTTTACTAGTGAAATTATTGTTCTTATCACCATTAGATAAATTATGATAGGATAATTTGACTCAATAATTAGAGAGTAGAGAACCAAATAATGGGATGGTATAGGGTAGCGCCATATACTTCAACTGTTAGCTCCTAGTTGATAATACTCCATAATTCCAATGTCTAGGGCTTTGTTACGGGTAAAACTAAAAGTAGGTTTACATACAGAAAGGAATCTATAACTTAGACAGATTATTGTTTGGCCTGCAAAACCAATAGGTTCATAGTGAGCCTAGCAATACTATGAGACAGTTAGGTTAACAATAAGATGAGTGTGTTTGGACGGACAATCCTTTTTTCTTATAATGGCAAGTTAGAGAATTTGGTATATATGGTAGGCCCAAGTCAGCCATATAGGTTTCTAGTAACCCTGAGAAAATTATGAAGTAGGGACAGTCAGTCATTTTATTAAGATAGTTAGTCAAATTTGCCCATGAAGCATGCATGCATATGATTATTTTGTTATTGTTTAACTATTTTGGTTGCAGGAGCATGATTAAGATTGACATATATTCAGAGGATACTAGTGAAGGGAAAACCCCTTCTGTTCAGCGGTGTGGTCTCACTAGATATCTATTTTCGAGATGGCATATTATTATTCATACCAGACTTTTTTTCTAACCCCAAAGTTTTTGTTTTTCCCTTGTAACCCTCAGATGCTCATTTGAGTATTTCGAGAGTAAGGTTTTTAGGTTTTAGGTATGACGAATAAAGCTTCCGAAGACATGCATGAGGCAGATCTAGCTATATAGGAGTCTATTTATGTCCGCTATTTTGTCAAGATATTTTGTTTGAATGTATGTAACGGCAGAATATGTATATGTTTAGTAGCAACTCTGATCTACCAAAGGCGCATCTTCATATGTCGTTGTTCGAGTATTTTGTAATAATTATATTTTATCTGTACGTGGGCAACGTTTGGGATTATGTAATTAATATGAAAATTTATTAATGAAATGAGAAAGTTTATCTTTAAACCGTGTTTACAAAATTTCATATTTATGTGCTTCTGATGGTAATGATACTATTAGCTGATCCCATTTTGTCACCGGAAATTAATAATATGGATGACTGCAGCATCTATAGTGCTTAGTTTCAGGCCTCAAAATAGGGGACATTACATACTTCCATGGCCAAGGTGGACGTTTGTGATCGAGTCGAGGTAATGATGTTAACGCCGGCTCTCACATATGAGTCTGTCGGCATTAAGATGGTAGGATTTTCTGTGTTGGATGTCCTAGTTTTCCAATGGGGGTCGACTTACTCATTCAACATCGTGACGAGCTCTCTATTTCTTTGGGGAATGGCCAAGGATATAAGGTTCCTGCCATACCAGTCTTCATTATGGCCGATGGTCCTGGCATAACTCTAAGCGCTACTGGACTCAAGGGTAATCTCGGGTGACACATTGCCAGTTGATGTAGCTTTGAGGTAAAGGGTGGTCCCAGCATGACCCAACTATTGCTAGGAGCGAGGGTATTCTTAAGTGACACATCATCGACTGTTGCTTCTTCAATGGAAATGATGGCCCTACCATGAGTGTATGGCACACTTCTGGGTCACACATGGCTGATTGAGACAATAAGCTTAGGTGTAATGTTGTCGACGAGAGGAGTTAATGCTTCAAAAGTGAGGGCAGTCTCGGCACGAGCTAGAGTGATGGCCGACTCAATGGTTCTTTTGAGTGACTTTCCACTAAATGCTACTAGTTCTAAAGCATAAGAACACTCTTCTATGCTTGTTTGAGGTAGGTTCCATAACACTCCTTGTTATTTTGTTGATTGTCTCGGATCTCGTCAATCTCGGCCTGGATATGGAATTTCATTACAAGCCAGCTATAGGAGATGATGGCGTCCAGTTCAGCAAGTGCTGGTCATCCTATCTAAATGTTGTATGCAGAGGTGAAATCAACCATTTCAAAGTTCACTTTGACCTTTGTTACAAGGGGTTCTTGGTCGAACGTTGTCATAAGCAAGGTGGTGCCCATCGGAATAATGCACACCCCATGTATTTTAAATTGGCAATGCGTAGGAGTAAGGCTGGAGGCAGGAGCATGAGAGCTTCGAAAACATGATTGAACATGACTTTGACAGAGCTACCCTCATCCATGAAGGCTCGATGCACATTTTAGTTGGCCATTGCAAGAGTGATAACCATATGATCATGATGGAGGTATGAGGCTGCCTCATGGTCCTCGGTAGTGAAAATGATAGGCAAATCTGATTCCTACCTAAGTGCTTTGGATGCTCAGTACTCCAAGAAATATACTTTGCCAACTGAATCCACTTCACTCTGATACCGAGTTTTTCTTCCTGGCTGCCATTGACATGAGGGTCTCCGCATAAGGTCAAGGTGGCTATTATTGCTGCAACATCGTTGTTGGGTTGCTAGGGTAGAGTCGGTTGGTTGTCGTGATTGTTCCTTTGTTCTTCTTGATCGCGAACAAACTCTAAAAGTATCTCTTCCTAGATAAGCCTTTTAGTTTCGTCTTTGAGAACCTAACACTCATTAGTGGAGTAGATGTTGATTTAGTGGAACCAACGGTATTTGCTATTGCGACGAGCCTCCACCCATCTTCCGTCTCTGGAAGAGATTGGTCTTTGAAATTACACCTAGTCCTAGATCGCGAGATATATTATCTCCATATTCCTGTTCAAAGTAGCATGGTTAACATACCAGTACTCGTACTAATTAAGTGTAACCTTATTTTCCTTTTAGCCTAGATCAGCATCTTCCATTCTCATTATGTTGTTCGCCCATTGATAGAAGTCAGTCAAGAATGTAGTCGGCTGCTTTTGAAGCTCTTCCATATTTCGGTATTATGCTTGACCTCCGAGCAGAGGGCCACGACCAAGTTGTTCGTGTCAACACCCTAGCTTGGGCGAGCCCTCTATTGAAGTAGTTGACATACCACCATAGGTTTTCAATTGGCTCTTATTTGATGTTACCCATCTTACTAGCCATCATAACATGAGTCTTGGAAGCAAAAAACCCGATCTTGAAATCACCACATAGTTGGGCCATTGAAATGATGATTCCCTTTCGCATTATATATCTTTCTAGATTGTCACAAACATGTTTTGGTTTTCATTATAAAGGAAATATTTTTATGTGTTTGATGAAAAAATATTCGCAATGGTGTTTTGCTAATGGAAATTATGTACTTAATTTTAATCATATATGCATTGTTAATAAATCTTATACTGACATTGATAATAGTTTTTCATGGCACTATAGGCTAGGTCATATTGGTGACAAAAGACTACACAATTGAAAACCATAGGCTTTCTACCATTATTTGATTATGAATCATTCGACGCTTACGAGTTGTGTCTAAAAGGAAAATTGCCAAGCATCTCTTTAGTGGGAGCAACAAAAGATGAATGAACTCTTGGATCTCATAATAGTGATGTATATAGCCCAATACCCATAGTAACTAGGATTATTTAGCTTACTTTGTAACTTTTAATGATGATTTCTCGACACTAGGATATGCATATCTTCTAAAGAATAAATTCAAGATCTATGAGAAATTTAAAGAGTATAAGAACAAGGTAGAAAATTTCGACAAATCATAAAATTAAACCAGCTTCGATCAAACCGTGGAGGTGAGTATGTTGGACAAAAGTACTTAGAAGATAATGGCATTATCTCTCGGATTACTCCACCCTATACTCCGTAAACCAATGGTGTTTCGGAAAGAAGGAATCTAACCTCGTTAAATATGGTTCGTTTCATGATGAGTAAGGCTGGGTTACCTCTTTCCTTTAAGGGATAAGTGCCAGAAACCACAGTGCGAATTTAATGCCCACTAAATCCATGTCTAAGATGCCATATGAGATATGGCATGGGAAGAAACACTACCTCAAGTATTTGAAGGTGTGAAGGGGTCCAGCCAATGTTAAGAACGTTGACCCTAATAAACTTTAGGCAAGATCATCTGTGTGTAAATTTATAGGATATCCCGAAAATTCTATTGGTTATATTTTTTATAACACTAAGGAACAAAAGGTTATTCTTTCTAGACTTGTTGTAACGACCTGAATTTTTCAATGATTTAAAATAAGGATTTTTAACGAAGATTTTGAAATAAAACTAATTTTTAATAATAAAATTTTGGCAACAAAAACTAGATATTTGAAATGCATCCATTGAAATGAGGCCAACGAAATTTATTTTACGTCAAAATTTGTTCGAAACTCGGTCAGCATATTTCCGATACGAATTACCAAATTTTGAAATATAAATGTTTTTACGTAGAAATGATCTAAAAAAATTTGATTAAAACGTCAAAGTTCGTTCCTTCCAATTTCGACCTTTGTAGCTCCGTTTATCAAGAATTGCCGTTGTCGTTCAAATTCGAAGCGGTAACAATGGCGACATATGGAATTTTGTTATGAATGTCGTAACACAGATTTCTATACATCATTGGGTTCGTCTCATCGCACTGATCTCCACGGTATATTCGTTTTCATATTTTGGCTTCCATTGTAAAACGCTAAATGGACGAGATAGCGGTCCATGACCGTGCCCTGATGGATATTTGCCCATCACCTTTCAATTCATTTCTTTTCCTGGACAACAAATATGCATGCGCAGCCTAGAAAAATTAATTGATGCATTAATTACCTCCGTGCATTCTTCTTTCTTCTATTTATATATGCACCTTTTCTTCGTTATGCTCCCATTTTCTCTTCGGCTCTGACATTTGCTTGAGAAGAATAAATATTACAAGTATATATATATATATTAAACTCACGCAACTCTCCCTCCCCTCTCTTCCTTATATCTCTTTTCCCCCTTGCTTCCACCCTTCACCGAAATCGCGAATGACCCCACCTGCTCCACCTGGACTGCCCGCCTGCCACCCAGTCCACCTCCTTCTTCCTTGCAGCCCCAGCTCCGCCCGACCCGCATCCTCCCCACCTGAAGCCCGCAACTGCCTGCTCTGCCAAATCCCACACCAGCGGCCACCTCACCTCGTTCCTCCCCCCGTAACCTCAGCTCCGCCCAGCCTCCCCTGCACCCAGCCCTCGGCCGACCCAACTCCCTCCAGTCCTCACTTGCCTTGGCCTTACAACCCTCCCCGCGACCAGCAACAATCCATGACCCGCTCCGACACCTAGCACCATTTCGCCGAACCCGTACGCAGCAGCATTCCACCAAAGCTGCAGTCTCCATTCTCACTCTAGTACATGTGCGCGTGTCTGTACCCGTGTCTCCATGTCCGTGCTTGTTTTTCCTTATCTGCGAAGGCGAGTGTATAAATCACAACATTTATTTTTATGCAAGTTAATTTAGTTTAGTTTAAATTAGTTTAGTTTAAATTAATTTGGTATTATAAATAGTTTAGTTTTTTTTAGTTAGTTAATGCTTGACTTTGCAAATAAGAAAGGGAGACAGGAGAAGTGTGTTAGTCATATGTGCGCATGTGTATATTTTTGTGTGTGCATATATTGTGTGTGCATGCCGTGAAGTCATATGTGTAAGCATAAAGAGTGAGAACCTTGGTCTCTTCTGGATCTTCTTCGCCTTTGGCGATTTAGCTGGTTAGTCAACTCCATGTTGGCGCGTAGTTGTTCCGCTAGCTGCTGTCGACTTTGGGTCAACTCTTGAAGCAATGTCTGGAACTCTTGTCTAGTGATTGGACCTGATGGATCTGAATGTCCTGCAGCATTTTGGTTGGATGGAGGTGATTGCACGGGATTTTGTCGGTCTCGTGCTCCTTGATCAGCAGCTGTAGAGGTGGTACGTGTGCTCACCATAATGAATTGATGAAGTCCTTTCCTAGATCTGATTGCAAATCTAAATAAAATGGAAGGGCTTCAAAGTTCTAGATCTGGATCTTCTTCTTAGATTTATGCAATCCAATATAGATAGGAGATCCAAAGAGCAGGAGAAAAATTAGGTTTTTCTCAGTGAAAGCACCAAAGTGTTTGTACCAAAATTGGGCAGAACACTCTTCGGAAGTCTTTGAAGAGATAAAGTGAAGAAATTAAATGAAAAAAGAGGAATTATCTAACAAAAACTCCAAATTTCAGAAATAAGAATAATTAAAGTGCAAGGAGACACAAGAATTTAGAGTGGTTCGGCGTATAGCCTACGTCCACTATGAAGTAGTTTGCTTTATTAATCTTTCTTTTGCATTTACAAGTGAATTTAATGATTTACAGCAGTCAATTGTGATTTGCAGCAGTGAATTTTGTTCGTGGCAGCATCAATTGAGTTCAGATCTGGATCTGGCGGAGTCCGGGCGTTGGAGATCTCAAAGAGGAAGAAGAACCCCTTTTTTGTTGGCTTTGGGGGTCTATTTATAGGTGTAGGAGGCTGGTATTTCGCTCAGATCTCGAGAGACCCTCTCTGGCACGTGACCAGGCCCGCATGCCCAAGCCCGTGATGTTTTGGTCCGATCTGTAATCGACACGAATAGATTTCGACTCGATCAAGATCTCATCCAATGGAGTCGAAATTTGGCGTGGACATTCTCTAGCATGCACGTAGTCTTTTGTGAAAATTTCATAGCATTAGGACTTGTAGATTAGGAGATATGATCGATACGAAATGGAGTTTTCGGTGGGCTGTTTCCTTCGACTCGCTCCTGTTTCGACTCGCTTCCGTTCGACTCGATGACGTGGCACTTGATTCTTACTCTATCCTGGATGTTGCTTTGAGCGAGTCGAACTGTTCATTGATTGAGCGAGTCGAAGTGAGCCCAGATCGAGTGAGTCGAAGTAAGCACTTGGTCGAGCGAGTCGAAGCAAGCATTGGTCGAGCGAGTCGAAGCAAGCATTGGTCGAGCGAGTCGAAGCAAGCATTGATCGAGCGAGTCAAAATGTGGCGTCCTGGGAGGTTTGAGCAGTGGAGTCGAAGTTGATGGAGTCGAACAGTTGTTTGAGCGAAGCGAGTCGAACAGTTGTTTGAGCGAAGCGAGTCGAAATGTGCACTTTCGATGGTGCCAAACTGGAGCGAGTCAAAGAGAGCAGCTTTTGAGGGACGTGTAGCGAGTCGAAGTTGGCTTCTCCTAAGTGTTGCGAAGCGAGTCGAAGGAGCGAGTCGACCGGCAATTGATTTTCATCCAATCTTGTGTCGCTCATAACTTGAGCATACGAACTCGGATTGACTTGAGATTTGAAACGTTTGCTCTAATGGCTTAACTTGTAATGTCCTACCAATTTTGGCTCGATCCGGACTCGGACAAAATTCATCGATACCCGTAGCGAGCCCGTATATAACTGATCTCTGGGATGGGCCGCCACTGGTTACTAGTCAATTCCTTGGTGTTACGGCCTTGCCAAAAGGCGGGATAACATTTTCCCCCCAAAGTACGTCTTGTGGGAACATGACGTGCTTTGAAACACTGCTATCCTTACTCTGAATAGTTATTGTCTTGTTGATGAAGGCTGTAATCTTTGACCGTTCTCCTTGATAATGTAAACTGTTGACTGTCGACTGCTGTACCTTGTATTGTTGCAAGCGATTGTTGTATGCCAGTGGTTACCCGTTCGTCGTTGTAATCATTATTGGATGAGTTTTTTATTCCTGAAAATCCAGAATATTGAATACTAGTCCGACATTCATGCATATATGTTAACCTGACTCCCGTTGACGTTCGTACGTTCTCGAGTCGTTGTCAGTTTAATGTTTTTGAATTCCGTATCGATCCTCTCCTGAACCGATGTGAGATTCATTGCAACAACGCTTGACGGTTGCTTTTGAATGTTCCTTCGTAACGATCCTCTCCTGAATCGATGTGAAGGATTGAAACATCGAAGATAATTTTCATTGGATTTATGGATGCGAAGTAAGCATGTTGAGTTGATGGAGTTGGAAATCGATGGATTTGAACTGACTGTTCGTATCGATGTTCTAGTGAAGGAGTTGGAAATTATGGACATGAACAGGAATTTTGCATCGATAGACGTAGGGTTCGGTGGATACGAAGTGCTTGTTCGACTCGATGATGGACACGAACTGAACGAGTCGAAGTGGAGCGAGTCGAAGTAAACTTCCCCGATGGTTGTGAACTGAGCGAGTCGAAACGTGCGCTCGAATCCACTGGGATACGAAACGTTTCTTCCTTTTGCTTTCGAGCCCAAATAAATACCTGGCCCTTAGCCATTTTTTCACTTTTTTACTTTTCGTTTTCCTGCCTCTCCTTCGTATCACTTTGAGACTAGAGAAGGCAAAGAAGAAAAAATACTCTCGCCTTCGAACTGATTTACATCTTCGATTACTCGAACCAATTAACAAATTGAGGTAATTCATTGAGAGAAACCATCACATAAACGAGGAGACTCGATTCTTAACACTAAATCGATCAGAGTCGTGATCGATCGAAGAGTCCCTGGCCTTAGCTTCGTGTCGATCTGGAGTAGGGGTTTCGAGATGATGAGGCGGAGGCCTTCGTATCGATCGATGGCGGAGCTTCGCATCGAGTCGAATGCTTTGAATATGTGGATCGATATGAAGGGGCTATGTCTAATGGACTCAAAACAATGTCCTTGGATCGAGTCTTTTGATCGAGTCGAAATAGAGGCCTTGGAATGGTTCGAAGCGGAGTGCCTGGAGATCGAGTCGAACTGCGTAGTTCTTGATCGAGTCGAAGCAGAGGCTTTGGATCGAGTCGAAGCGCGTGGTTTGGGATCGAGTCGAAGTAGAGGCTCTGAAGCGAGTCGAAGCGCGTGGCTTTGGACTGAGTCGAAGGACATGGTCTTGGATCGAGTCGAAATGCACACTCCCAAACGATCGATTCGAACTCGAGCCTTAGTGAACGATTCGAATTTGAACTTGAATAATTGCCTTGAACTCGAACTTTTGACGTTTGACCATTGGTTTAATTTCGACGATACTGAAAACTCTAGTGCCTTTGACGACTTAACTCCGACGAGCTTCAGATTTGCTTAACTGGACTTAATTGTTTCACCGCCCACCTGATTGCCTATTGAAGTTCGTCGATGAAACTGGAACCTAAAATAATAACACATTTTAACTTGGTCTGATAGCTAATAATCGGATGGCACGGTTGTGACGGTCAGCGATGACGGTCCTTCCGACTGAACTCCGAGCCTCGTCGTTTACGTACTTTCCTTAACCCGGTTGATCTTCTCAAATAATATACAGTACTGCACTGCACAACACACTCACACACTTTACACTAGGGGATGCACGAGTGTTATTTGCCGGCTTAACAATGATTTTTTATAAGCTAGCTAGTCATGGACCCTTCAAGTTCTCAGCAGCTGGAACTCCCAAGTCATGTTCCTCCAACCATAGAGATACCGGTTATTGAAGCCGAAATTATAGAGCCAGCTCCGGATGAGCGTCCGGGTGCTCGGTTTATTCTCAATCCAACAGATTCCGTGCCGTCGGGTATCTCCGAAGATATGTTAGGACGGATTTACTTAAGGCATGGTTTGTCGCTTGACGACGTGCTACTTCCTGGGCCAACTAACAGGCCACACAATCCCTCGGAGGGGTTTACTGCTTTCAACCATCACGCTTGCACAGCGGGGACACTTCCTCCCTTCAATGATTATATAAGGGAGATGTTATCATTTCTTGGCATAGCTCCATCTCAACTACACCTCAACGGGTATGCCTTATTGAATAGCATCTTTGTTCTCTTTATGGAGATCCTCTTTCGACCGCCGAAGCCGATCGAGATCCGATATTTATTCAATGTCAAGAGCCGTGGAGACAGCCCCTCTTTCACCTTCCTGGAAGCGGTCAGGAGCTGCCACATTGTACAGGGCTCCTGGGGAAGGCTAAGTTATTAAAAAACTGAATGGTTCTACGTTCGGTGCCCCCCTGGATTTGCCGGGCGGTGGTTGGATAGACGTAAGTGTTGTCAATTCTCTCTCGAATCATTGAGATACTAGTAACTGACTACAAAACTGACATACTTTTCCTTTCCTGTAGCCGCAATCTCTCGTCCCAATGGCGGATACTTCAGAGAGCTTGTTCGGATTCTTCAAGCGTTCCCGGGCGAAGAGAGGCACATAGACTTAGTCCTGACCGATAGGAATTTGAGGGCTGTCGGGCTGATAGAACAAAGATAGAGCATACATCTGGAAGTGATACATAGAGTGGCCCCGAAGAAACGCGTGAAGCGCAAAGCGCCTGTAGTCGTGATCACCGAGGAAGTTGATCCGGAAAGAACGCCCACCGATACTGAGCTCCCGGCCGGGCCCCCTACCGATGTTCAGGATTCCGGAGGAAAAAGACAAGGCAAGGCTGCTGCTCACAAGCGCTCTAAATCCGGGAGATTTAAATATGTGGTCGTGTCTTTGCCTTTCCAGGGGATTAGAATTTCGGAGGCTCCTCCTCCGCAAGTGGAGAGTCCTTTTGCAGGGCTTGCTGATATTCCGATCCCAAATTTTGTGTCGTCTCCACACGACGCCGAGACGGAGGGGCTTGATAGTGCTTTTGAACCGAGCGGGTCGCTTGCTACGAGTGCGGCCGACATTTCTGGTTGGTCGGGGGATTGCACATGCATACACCTCACTACACTACATGATTCACAACTGTACTTCGTCCAACTTAGGAAGTTACTAACTCTTTCTTCGTTTACCATTTTCAGGTACTATGTCTGGAAGGGGATCTATGCTTGGGAATCTTCGTTCGGCCCGTTCTTCTTATTATGACTCCCGCAGGAGGGACTCGGATAGAGATCGCGACCGCGAGTACTCCCACCAAGATAGGTATGGGCGTGATATGGATAAGGAGTATAGACATCGGTCTTGATCGCGCTCTCCTCCTCCTAGACTTCCATCTCCACCCCCTGTTTTTGTTCCACACCCGCCAGAGCCTCCTCATCACAAGCTAACTTCCCATACTTCTAGATCTGAGACTCATCTCTAGAGAGTCGAGACTACGGCCTCTATAATTATAGAGAAGGTCCCCACCGAGCCCACAGGAGAAGGGGCCCTTAAATTGGCTCAGATGCGGAAGGAATTCCCGAACATCTGCTTCGATGGCTATGTCTTCCCACCACACTTGAAAAGAATTCCGTCTGGAGTGGAAAACACGATGCATGAGTACATTCATGACATCTACACCCAGTACAAAGAGTGGGTAAAGGCTGCGGAGAAGGCTTCTAAGGTGGCTGCTGAGCGAGCCAAAGCGCTCAAGAAGATGGAGACCGAGCTCGCAAAAAGGGATCGGATTATTCAGGTACTCTCTGCTGAGTCCGAGTCTTCTTGGAAATTTGATATTGAGGCCATTAAACGGGCTGATGAAGCGAAGGCGGAGATGGAGAGGTTGGGACAGACTCGCGTTGCCCTGGTGGAGGAGATGGGCCACCGGAACACTAAAGTCATTGCTGAGAGGGACGCGGCGGTCAAGGAGCTTAATGAACTCAAGGCCAAATTTGCTGATATGGCCAAGGAGAAAGACGACGCGAACAACGCAGCCCAGGAGGCATGTGAACAAGCTGTTCTGCTCAGGGATGAACGGGATGCAGCGGTGGCTAAAGTTCAGAAGGTGGAGACTGAGGTCGAGGAGCGGGTGAATCTGGCCGAGTCCAGGCTAGAGGCCGACATCGAAGACCTCCTTGTTGTTTACAATGCTAATGTGCTGAGGCACAGGGGCCTAGCCTGGCTTGATGACTTTTCGACGCATCTCCACAATGCTTGGAGCCGGCTGGTGGAGGAAGAGAAGGAGGCGCATCAGGGTGAGTCCGTAGATGAATTCAAACTCGAGAATCGCATCCTGACTGATGATGAAAAGAAGATTCTCCATGAGTCGATGATTCTACGTGAGAAGGAGAAACTTGGCGCCCAGCGCTTTGAAGTGGGAGAGGGTTCTGGAGTTGACCATCACGAAGCAAGTCTTGAAGTTCCAACGTCAACCCAGCCCGAATCCTTATCTGCGGTCGATCCTCAGGCTATTCCTGCTTATAATCCTGATCAGCCGCAGATGTCACCGGCTGCAGTGCAAGTTACCGATGCCGCTCTGCCGCCTACAAGCCAAACTGAGGAAGGTATTCTGAACTTTCCACATATTTTTCTCAAATCTGAATCTTCGATCGAGTTAAGTCCTAACAGTTCTTTTATTCTTTGTCTAGTGATCGATGCTGCACCGGCCATGCCTCCTGCCACCCAAGAACCATATCAAACGTAGGAGGCTATCGTGACCGAAGCCACCACCATGAGTACAACTGCCCCGCTTGACGATCTGCAGGGAGGTACGATCGCGTTCGACGAACAGTTGATGGATGAACTCTTTCGCCACCACAGCGATCCTCGCGTTGACTTGTCATCTATTATGAGCGGAACTGATCCTGCTACAAGCTCTTCAATGCCGACTGCTGATGCCCCCAGCGGGGCTCGAGCAGTAACCGAAGAGGAGTTGTTTGCTCAGATTGACGCTGAACTGGCAGCAGGGGCTTATGGCGGCAGCTTTGGAGGTGGGATGGCAGCATCGGGACCTGCCCCGCTCGGAATGATGTCTCCTGGTGGTACTGTCTTTCTCACCAGCCTGCCCATTCCACCTTCTGTAATTGATCCCGTTCCTCCGACTCCGCCCGTAGGGAGCATTCTTATTCACACGAGTTTGGAGGAGGATGTCGACATAATGCCCTCGCTTGAAGACCAACCGCCGAAAAGCAAAGGCTCGAAGAGGAAGATTGGTGATGGCTCCAACGGGTCCACACCGAGGAGGAAGCTAAGGAAAAAGAAAGATTAGGCATGCTCTCCCGGTGTATTTTGATTTTCATTTTGTTAGCCGTGTATAGATGCGGGTTCGGCCCCTGCTAGTAGGAATTTTTTGGAAACTTGTACACGAACTTCTTCAATAATCAATAGAAATGAAACTTTTTCTTTTTTGACTTCTTTCTTGTCATTGTGTATTTGTCTAAGTGTTTCAGTGTCTGGACTGCACTTGTGAAGTTTCAGTTTCCGAATGAAGTTTGTTTCTGTTTGCCAAGTTCGGGCATTGTGGACATGGTTTGCGACCGGGAAACGAGTCGAATTTTGACGTCGCATTGCTTCAGTCGATGGTTGATGCTTAAGTCTTGCCCCCAGTCTTGGTGGCATGTTGTAAAACATCAGTCAGCGATTGCCCTTTTATCCTAGCATGCCGAGTTTAGTGCCGTTGGATGGGCGTTTAAGGCAAATGGGGATTGAGCGGTTTATTCGCGCTTGTCCGATCGTTGACGATCATATCCGCGCTCCGGGGATTCTCGTTTTTTTACTGACGGTTGGTCACGCTGGCTTGAGTTTCAATCATATACCCGCTGTCTGGGGACTTGGAATTGGCATTTGTACTCCGACTCGCGCTCCGGGAGTTTGGAGTTGATAATTATATTTCGATCCATGCTTCGGGAACTTGAAGTTGGTGTTTAGGCTCCGTTCTGCATTCTGGGAATACGGGGTTGATGTTTATACTCTGCTTCGCACTCTGGGAATACGGAGTTGGATGTTTATACTCCGACTCGCGCTCTGGGAGTTCGAAGTTGAATGTTTATACTCTGCTTCGCACTCTGGGAATACGGAGTTGAAGGTTTATACTCCGACTCGCGCTCTGGGAGTTCGGAGTTGAATATTTATACTCCGCTTCGCACTCTGGGAATACAGAGTTGAATGTTTATACTCCGACTCGCGCTCCGGGAGTTCGGAGTTGAATGTTTATACACCGCTTTGCACTCTGGGAATACGGAGTTGAATGTTTATACTCCGACTCGCGCTCTGGGTATCCGGAGTTGAATGTTTATACTCCGCTTCGCACTCTGGGAATACGGAGTTGAATGTTTATACTCCGCTTCGCACTCTGGGAATACAGAGTTGAATGTTTATACTCCGACTCGCGCTCTGAGAGTTCGGAGTTGAATGTTTATACTCCGCTTTGCACTCTGGGAATACGGAGTTGAATGTTTATACTCCGACTCGTGCTCTGGGAGTTCGGAGTTGATGAAGGATTGTCATGTACCAATCCCTTTTTTGACTTTGATGTGATGGCTTGCCCCCGAGCTCGGGTTTCACTTAGGGAGTGATTGGTTGCATCGCAGCCACTCTCTATTTGAATAAATCCCACCGTATGATGAGACTTAGCTCTCCGTGCATAGTGATGGTCATATGAAGTATTTCAAGTAAATCACAGCTCTGGCTCGAAGAGGTTGCATTTTATAGCTGAAATAAGAAAGTATGGCAAAGTCAGTTGCCTTATTACAAATTCTAATTTCGAAATGCATATACGAATTGCATAAAAGGAAAGTAAACTAAATGGATAAAGATAGCCTGTCAGGTGTAATAGCGGTGAAGGCTTTCACTATTCCAAGCTCTTGGCAGGGTAAGACCGTCGACGGTCGATAACTTGAATGTGCCATCTCCGAGCCTTCGTTCAATAACATACGGTCCTTCCCATATCGGATTCATATGTGAAGGAACCAGATAGATTCTTTTTAAGACGAGATCGCCTAGTTCGAAGGTTCGCGGACGGACCTTGGCGTTGTACAATCGGGCGACTCGACTTCGATGCGCAGCTGCCCTCAAATCAGCCTCTTCACGCTTCTCATCCAGTAGATCAAGAGATTCAGCAAGTAATATAGCATTTGTTTTTGGATCATAGTATGTCACACGGTGAGAAGGTACTTCTAGCTCGACTGGAATAACGGCCTCTGAACCGTAAGAAAGAGAGAACGGAGTGTGGCCGGTCGCGGTCTTGTGGGTTGTTCGGTAAGCCCATAGAGCCATAGGAAGTTCATTGACCCACTTGCCCCCGACCTTTTCTAGTCGTTTCTTCATGATGGACTTTATGACTTTATTAACTGCTTCGACCTGTCTGTTTGCTTGAGGGTGTGCAACTGCGGAGAATTTCTTTTGGATGTGAAATCGTTTGCAGAAATCTTTGAATTCAGCACTATCGAATTGGGTTCCGTTGTCCGTAATAATGGTGTGTGGGAGACCGAATCGAAAGATGATGTTACGAACCACAAAGTTGATTACTTTCTTCATTGTAATGGTAGCAAGAGCTTCGGCTTCAGCCCACTTCGTAAAGTAATCAACTGCGACAATGACGTACTTCGCACCACCTTTTGTCGGAGGTAGAGCACCGATGATGTCGATGCCCCACATTGCGAACGGCCACGAGCTGACCATTTGCGTTATCTCAATAGGAGGAGCCCTAGAAATTCGGGCATATTTCTGGCACCTATCACATTTCTTTGCATAGTCCAACGCATCGCGATTCACTATAGGCCAGTAATATCCGTAGCGAAGTATTTTCTTGGCAAGTGCTTGCCCCCCGGTGTGATCGCCACATTCTCCCTCATGCACATCGTGTAACACTTGTTTAATTTCATCGTGAGCGATACATCAGAGTAGGGGAACTGAGTACCCCCTTCTATACATGAGTCCATTCTGGATGGTAAATCTTGAGGCCTTTCGAAGGACCTGTCTTTTTTCACTCCTGCGCTCCGGTAGGGTTCCATGCTCAATGTAATTTCTAAGTGGAGTCATCCATGAACCCTTTTCAGGGACGGTTTCGCATACCCGGTTTATTTCCGCCCGGTCGATACTTGGGGAAGATAGTGTTTCTACAGGGACGAGTCCCATTTGTTGAGCTTCGCCTGTGCTGACTAGCTTCGCCAACGAATCGGCCTTTTGGTTGCGTTCTCGAGATATACTGTAGATGGCGTAGTAATCAAAATGGTCTAGTACTTCCTCAACTCGAGCTAAGTAAGCAGCCAACCTTCGATCTCTTGCTTGATACTCTCCTCGTACTTGACACACAACTAATTGTGAATCACAATAAATTTCCACTACGATAATTCTCAAATCTCTAGCAAGTTTCAAGCCAGCTAGGAGGGCTTTATATTCAGCTTCATTATTAGTCGCATGGAAATCGAACTTTAAGGCATAACATATGGATCGACCCTCGAGAGTTTCAAGCACAATACCAGCGCCTGAACACCGGTCGTTTGATGCTCCGTCGGTATAAAGTTTCCAGACGTATTCGGGGGATCCACTGGCTTCGGGCAAGTCCTTTGGGATGGTAAATTCAGCTATGAAATCGGCTAGGACTTGTCCTTGTATGGCCCGTCTCGGAGCGTAAGTAAGGTCAAACTGGCTCAGTTCGATGTTCCACTTGAGTAACCTACCAGACGTCTCAGGCCGCGAAAGGACCTGTCGTAACGGCTGGTCGGTGTAAACAATAATGGAATGTGCCTGGAAGTATGGTCGGAGTTTTCTTGATGCAATGACAAGGCAGTAAGCCAACTTTTCCAGCTTCGGATAATTTCTTTCAGCCCCAGTCAATCGTTTGCTGACATAGTACACTGGCTTCTGTATCCCGTCTTCTTCTCGAACCAAGGCAGTGCTGATTGCGTTTTATGATATCGCCAAGTACGCATACAACTTCTCATGATCAATAGGCTTTGACAGTATCGACGGTGTGGACAGATGTTGGACTAGTGCTTGGAAAGCGCCCTCGCACTCTGTGGTCCATTCAAAGTTTCGTTTCCCTTTTCGAATCAGATCGAAGAAGGGAATGCATTTGTCAGTGGACTTTGAAATGAACCTGCTCAACTGCTACCTTTCCATTGAGACTCTGGACTTGCTTTATAGTTTTGGGAGTTTCAAGATTTCTGATTGCCCAAATCTTTTTGGGATTGGCTTTGATTCCCCGGGCGTTAATGATGAACCCAAGGAACTTTCCGGATGCAACTCCGAAGTGACATTTCAGTGGGTTGAGCTTCATCTTGTACTCCCGAAGTATGTTGAACATAGTTTCCAGGTCTTTTACATGGTCGGTGGAGAGTCGTGACTTCACAAGCATGTCGTCTACATATACTTCCATTGTCTTCCCGATTTGATTAGCGAACATCTGATTGACCAACCGTTAGTAAGTAGCCCCGGCGTTCTTGAGTCCGAACGGCATAACCTTGTAACAGTAAAGTCCTAGATTTGTTACGAAGCTGGTATGTTCTTGATCGGGTAAATGCATCGGTATCTGATTGTAACCAGAGTACGCATCCATGAAGGATAAGAGTTCATGCCCAGCCATCGAATCTACTAGCTGATCAATTCCAGGAAGCGGGAAACTGTCTTTGGGATAGGCTTTATTCAGATCGGAATAATCGACACATGTTCTCCACTTCCTGTTTGGCTTTCGGACGAGCACGGGATTTGACACCCATTCAGGATATAGCGCATCTCGAATGAACCCATTTGCTTCAAGCTTTTCTACTTCCTCTTTAAGGGCGGCAGATCTCTCTGGATCCATACCGCGCCTTTTTTGTTTGACCGGGACATGCCGCGGGTCAATGTTCAGAGTTTGGCTCGCGATGTCCGGCGAGATCCCACACATATCAGAATGTGTCCAGGCAACGTCAAGATTTGCCCGTAGAAATTCAACCAATTCCTCTTGAGTTTGCTGGCTTAGTTGAGATCCAATCTTTATTATTTTTGAATCATCGTTATTGTCAACTGGGACATCAATCGTCAGTTCGGCCGGGGACGCTTGACTTTCTTTAGATTCTCTTTCGTCTTCAGTTTCTCTTGGGTCAAGGTCCTTGAGGAATTGGCTGGGGTGCCTGGGCCTGGGCCCGAGCGTTAATTGTCAATTATCGGCGAAACGGACGCAGAGAGATTCCTCTACGCCCTTTCCCTTCTCCTTTCGCTGCGCCTCCCGCAGCTCAGCAACATAACAGGCTCTGGCAGTGGCCTGATCTCCCTGAACGATTCCTATTCCATGATCAGTGGGAAATTTTAAGGTCAAACACCATGGGGCAATGGCTATTCTGAATTCAGCGAGGGTCGGTCGGCCCAAGGAAGCATTGTAAGGGGAGTCTATGTCCAAAACAATGAACTGCAACATCCGTACTCTCCGACATTCTCCAACTCCCAACTCTACTGGCAGTTCCACCATCCCAGTGGAGATTATGGCACTTCCGTTGAAACCATGGACTCGAGATTGACAAGGCTTCAAGTCTGCGGCTTCCATCTTCATTTGATCATAAGCTCGCTTGAACAAAATATTCACGGAGCTTCCACTGTCAACTAAGATCCTTTTTATCCAAGCGGGACCTACTTGTGCTGATATGACCAGTGGATTGATAGTGGGAGCTTCAATTTTATATGCGTCTCTGCTCCTGAACACGATGTCATCCGTCATCATTTTATGTTGCTTGGTCGGAGCCCCCTCATCAAAACTACTGCAACACTCGAAGTCTGCATGCCTGATAGAACTGGCATACGACTCCATTTCCTTCCAGCTTCGATCTGCTGGGTGAGGACCACCACTTATTGTATTGATAACCAACCTCCCGTCTGCACGAGCTGGTTCTTCCTATCTTTCCTGGTTCGGTGCACAATTCTGATTTGATGGGCCCGCACCACCGGATTGCAGCGTCCGTACATACTGATCCAACTTCCGCTCACGTATCAGTTTTTCAATGAGGTCTTGTAAGTGACGACACTCATTGGTGTTGTGGCCATAACTCTCATGGAATCTATAGAACTTTCCTATTTGGATTTGTCTTTCAGTTGGTGGTTTTGGGGCAGGCTTCTTATACTGCATGGTATTGTAGGTTTGCAAATACACATTTTCCAATGACGTGTTCAATGGAGTGTAATTATCGTACATGGAAGCTCTACGCCATGGTCCACGATCCTGATCGCGTTTTTTGTTCTGGTTTCTATTGTCCCTCTGCTGATTCTGTTTATTTTGGACGTTCAACTGAATTTTTCTAGAACTATCCCCGGACTGTTTAACAGCGACGTTACTCTGGATACCTTCGATGTTGGGCCCTGCGTCATCCTGCTTCCTAGACTGTTTCGCATCCTCCCTTCTCAGGAATTGGGCTGCCTTGGAATAGAAACGGTCCAATGACGCAGGTGGTTTCCCAGCTAACCAACTTCCGAACTCGGAATCAGCATCAATCCCCTTAGTCAGAGCCATCAGGATAGAGTTATCGTTGGGATTACTTATTTTTGCACACGCAGCATGGAATCGCTCCAAGTAACGTCTAAGCGTTTCTTCGGGAGCTTGTGTAACACTAGACAGAGTGTTAACGTTCTTTGGCCTCGCCACATGCATACGGAATTGTTCAACAAACTTGGTGGCCATCTGGTCAAAGTTAGAGATGGATCGCGGTGACAAACGAGTGAACCACATGGTAGTGATGCCCCCTAGGGAAATGGGGAAACTACGGCACTTTACTGCGTCATCAGCTCTAGCAGCATTCATCAGCCATTCTTATTTCAGGACGTGTTGATTGGGATCAGAATTCCCTTCGTAAACTGGCAAAGCTGGCATCCTGAAGTGCCGAGGTGGTTCAGCATATAAGACGTCATCGGTGAAAGGGGTATGACTTCGGGAGATTCCCCAGTCGTCATTAGAGAGACCCTGACTTTCACGGATCATTTGGCGGATCATCGCTGGTATATCTGGCGTTCGGACACTTAGAGCATGTTGTGCCAAGGTGTGGTCGGGTTCCACAGAGTGAGTCTGGACCGGACGCGGTCGACGGTCCGTGCCTCGCCTCCTTGGTTCAACATCCTCAGGGACATAAGGTTCAGGAGTTTGCTCTTGTTGGCTATGTTGAGGATCAGCTTGGTTTCTAGCATCACCTCCCCATCCGGCAGTGGTGGTAGTAGCAATGTTGCCGACAACATGATAAGGAGCAGCTCCTCCCCGAGTTGAAGGTTCTGTGCGGAGGCTAACGGATGGTCCAGCTCTAGGTTGCCCAAGGTTCGAAGCAGGTTGGTGTCCCGTGGCCTGGTGTAGCTTCCACCTAACCGTGGACGTGTGGATCTAGTTTGGCCATCGGAGGAGGCTGAACTTTCTGTGGAAGAGTGAGAACCTTGGTCTCTTCTGGATCTTCTTCGCCTTTGGCGATTTAGTTGGTTAGTCAACTCCGTGTTGGCGCGTAGTTGTTCCGCTAGCTGCTGTCGACTTTGGGTCAACTCTTGAAGCAGTCTGGAATTCTTGTCTAGTGATTGGAACTGATGGATCTGAAGGTTTTGCAGCATTTTGGTTGGATGGAGGTGATTGCACGGGATTTTGTCGGTCCCGTGCTCCTTGATCAGCAGCTGTAGAGGTGGTACGTGTGCTCACCATAATGAATTGTTGAAGTCCTTTCCTAGATCTGATTGCAAATCTGAATAGAATGGAAGGGCTTCAAAGTTCTAGATCTGGATCTTCTTCTTAGATTTATGCAATCCAATATAGATAGGAGATCCAAAGAGCAGGAGAAAAATTGGGTTTTTCTCAGTGAAAGCACCAAAGTGTTTGTACCAAAATTGGGCACAACACTCTTCGGAAGTCTTTGAAGAGATAAAGTGAAGAAATTAAATGAAAAAAGAGGAATTATCTAACAAAAACTCCAAATTTTAGAAATAAGAATAATTAAAGTGCAAGGAGACACAAGAATTTAGAGTGGTTCGGCATATAGCCTACGTCCACTATGAAGTAGTTTGCTTTATTAATCTTTCATTTGCGTTTACAAGTAAATTCAATGATTTATAGCAGTTAATTGTGATTTGCAGCAGTGAATTTCGTTCGTGGCAGCAGCAATTGAGTTCAGATCTGGATCTGGCGGAGTCCGGGCGTTGGAGATCTCAAAGAGGAAGAAGAACCCCTTTTTTGTTGGCTTTGGGGGTCTATTTATAGGTGTAGGAGGCTGGTATTTCGCTCAGATCTCGGGAGACCCTCTCTGGCACGTGACCAGGCCCGCACACCCAAGCTCGTGAAGTTTTGGTCCGATCCGTGATCGACACGAACAGATTTCGACTCGATCAAGATCTCATCCAATGGAGTCAAAATTTGGCGTGGACATTCTCTAGCATGCACATAGTCTTCTGTGAAAATTTCATAGCATTAGGACTTGTAGATTAGGAGATATGATCGATACGATATGGAGTTTTCGGTGGGTTGTTTCCTTCGACTCGCTCCTGTTTCGACTCGCTTCCGTTCGACTCGATGACGTGGCACTTGATTCTTACTCTGTCCTGGATGTTGCTTCGAGCGAGTCGAAGTGTGCCCAGATAGAGCGAGTCGAAGTAAGCACTTGGTCGAGCGAGTCGAAGCAAGCATTGGTCGAGCGAGTCGAAGCAAGCATTGGTCGAGCGAGTCGAAATGTGGCGTCCTGGGAGGTTTGAGCAGTGGAGTCGAAGTTGATGGAGTTGAACAGTTGTTTGAGCGAAGCGAGTCGAAATGTGCACTTTCGATGGTGCCAAACTGGAGCGAGTCGAAGAGAGCAGCTTTTGAGGGACGTGGAGCGAGTCGAAGTTGGCTTCTCCTGAGTGTTGCGAAGCGAGTCGAAGGAGCGAGTCGACCGGCAATTGATTTTCATCCAATCTTGTGTCGCTCATAACTTGAGCATACGAACTCGGATTGACTTGAGATTTGAAATGTTGGCTCTCATGGCTTAGCTTGTCATGTCCGACCAATTTTGGCTCGATCCGGACTCGGACAAAATTCATCGATATCCGTAGCGAGCCCGTATATAACTGATCTCTAGGATAGGCCGCCACTGGTTACTAGTCAATTCCTTGGTGTTACGGCCTTGCCAAAAGGCGGGATAACAGTATCATGGTCAACTATAGTCAACTCAAAGTCAAAATCTTTGGCTTAAGTAGTAAGGTTAAAATAAATGTTACTACTGAACCAAAGACTTTAATCATGGACTAACCGATTTGAATGTGAATGATCTTGAATTTTGACAAAAACCAAAATTTATAAATCCTAAAATGATATAGTGTTGATGAAGAAAATTAATGTAGATATTCATTACTAAATAGCACCGCTTAAATTTAGAAAACAGGAATTATCGAAAAGACTTGTAAGCGATGAATTAAGTCAGACGGTCACACTACTAGTTAAGGTGATGTGTAAACATAAGTACTTGAATTATTTGTGTTGGGTATATTTCGACCTTGCCACCGGACCAAGCTCCATCCCACGACCACCGACCGTCCCTAGCCGAACCAGGGTATCACCGGACCAACTCCGTCTCCAAGCCCAACCTCCTTCCACCGAACCAAGTGCCACCGGACCAACCTTCTTCCATCCCACCGGACCAGCCTACTGTCACCGAACCAACCTTCTCCACACCGAACCATCTCCACACCGGACCAACCTCACCAGCCCATGCTGAACCATCTCCACACCGGACCAACCTCACCATCCCACCACCGGTCCAAGCAACTGCCGGTCCACTCTACACTCCAACCATCTCCGAACCAAACGATACCGAACCAAGACGTACCAGGCCAGATCACATCAGCCCAGGCCCGTCAGCAACTATACACATCCTAGACCCCTACCCCTAGCCTCACTCTATAAATAGAGGGGCAGGGGTACAACAATGGGGATAAGTTTGAGAGCTCAAGCAGGGAGAGAACTTTCAAATAACTTTCTTTTACTTATATCAAAGCTTTGTACTTGTAATCAAAACAAGAAAAGAGAAATAACATATAAAGTGGACGTAGGTACATTCTGGCTGAACCACTATAAATTTGCGTGTCTTTTTACAGTTTAGCCCATGCTTTTCATATATTTGCATAAATCACTCAAATCACTAAGGGCAACATAAGATCTACTAAATCATACAACTTTGAGGTGTTTGTCCATTTTTTGTGCAAACCTTTTTGGTGCTTTCATTGAGAGCTAGAAGCTCGAAGCTTCAGCTTCATCCACTTAACAGCTTTCCTAACAGCATCGTTCGCTACTTGGAAAACATGCCTCCCAAACAGAGAAAAGATGTTAACAAAGGAAAAAACATCGCATCCAGCAGTCTTCCGGATCCAGCTGTCACGAATCAAGTAAATCGTCCTCCTCCAGCAACAATAACAAATGAAGGACAGGCTAACCCAACCACTCCTGCCACTGAACAGCCTACAGCGATTACTAGGGAAGATTTGGACAGAGTTGTGGTTGAAGTAACTAACCGCTTCACGTCCCAACAGGAAGCCTTGGTGGACCATCTCATGTCACGCTTAAGGGACGCCGAAGAGTCCAACCGCAACACTGAATCATGGGGCGAGTCCCAGTCTGGAGGATCTCAGAGACAACAAAGATCTTCCTTCTTCGAAGGAGCTAACGGCAGAAGTAGCCATGGTAGGAGCCGAGACCGAGCATAGCCCGAAGTTAGGCCGGAGGAAACGTTTGGTACCGAACCCAACGGGGGAGGTACCGGACGGAGGTCAACTGTGGCTGAGCCTGTCATACTGCCTAACCACGGAAACGCCAGCGAACGGGGCCGAGCTAGAGTCCAGCCCGAAGTTGGACCCGAGGAAGTGCTTAGATCAGAACCCGGCAGGGGGAGATCAAGGCAAGGGCCAACTGTAGCTGACCATAGCATGCTCCCAGAAGATCAAAGGCAGCCACTGGAAAATATGAGGAATGATAGACGATACCATCCCTACAGATCATCTGGACGGAATCAATCCCACAGAACAGAACCAGACTTATTTCTATCTGCTCCAAATTCTGATGAAAGGATGGCACGCTTATTCAGAGAGTGTGTCCAACGGGAACAAAGGGATCGAGGTATAGGCGCTAGGGTGACCAGCCCTTTCGCCCGCAACATCGAAATTGCTATCACCCCCCGAGAATGGAAGATGCCAACAATGGAACCCTACAAAGGAACCTCCGACCCCGTTGTACACTTACAGAGGTACACGCAACATATGCTCATGAGTGGGGCGACAGAGGGAGTACTGTGCAAATGCTTTCCGCTCTTCTTAGCAGATCTTGCTACCTCCTGGTTCTGTCATCTACCCCAGGGGTCCATCAGCTCGTGGGAAATGTTGAAAGAAAAATTTATCAGTCAGTTTCGCATTCATGTGGAGCAACCTAAGGACGCTTATTCCTTATCCAGCGTCAAACAGAAACCTGGAGAAAAGCTGCAGCAATACCTAACCAGATTCAACGCCGCAGCGGCCACAGTCCAAGATGCCGATGAGAAGCTTATCCTAATGGCCCTCTGTAGTGGTGTGCATCCTGACACTAAATTTGCTAGAAGGTTGACTAAAGAAAAACCAGCTACTTTACCCGATTTCTTCCATGAAGCCGGGAAATACATGAGGCTTGAGGATGCTGCCATGGAGGGGCAGTCAGGACAGCAGAACAAGGCAACTCACGGCAACGCCCCTGCGCTGGCAAGAGACATTCGAAGAAATGATTCCAGAGACAATGCTGGGGGCAAGAAAGGAGAAAAGCGCCTATATCGGCCAGGACCGAGATTCGACACTTACACTCCTTTGAACGAGACCGTTGAAAATATCTTCCTTGCCACCCAAGGCGAAGTTAGATACAAACGCCCACCATACAAGAAGGAATCAGATAACGCGCAGAAGTCTGGAAAGTTCTGCCGCTTCCACGAATCGCACGGGCACGATACCAATGAATGCCATCATCTCCGGGATCTGATTGAGGAACACATCAGAAGGAAGAAACTGGAACGTTATGTAAAAAGTCAGGACAGGACTCCAGCTCCCGCCAATGAAAACCCGAGGCTGCCCTCACCGGGGTCCGACAGAGGAAACCGCAACGCTAGCAGCTCTAGTCAAGAGAAGATAGTGGTCCATACCATCTCAGGAGGGCCGCACATCGCAGACAGAAGCTGGAAAGAGATGGAAAGATATGGGAAGTCACTTAGGGACAATAAAGATTGTGTCAATTCGGTTATAGAAGAGCGCCATCCGAAGCGGAAAGAAAGTGATGACATCACATTCGGTAAGCGTGACCTAGAAGGAAGGCAGTACCCTCACATGGATCCCATGGTTATCTCTGCCCGACTCGGTCCCGCCGAAGTTTACCGAATCCTGGTAGACACTGGAAGCTCAGTAAACATCCTGTTCAAACACGCATTCGACAAAATGAAGCTATCAATGAAGGATGTATCTCCCTGCGATAAACAACTACACGGTTTCACTGGAGATGCGAAAATGCCCCTCGGGCAACTGGACCTCTTTGTTGAGATTGGAAGCCATCCCCGCTCCGTTGTACGGAAATAGACGTTTGTGCTAATAGAAAACCATTCGGCCTACAACGCCTTCTTAGGTAGACCAGCCTTGTCTGACTTCCAAATTGTCCTAGCCCCATGGTGCCTGAAAATGAAATTTCCAACAGACAATGGAGTAGGGGAAGTGGAAGGAGACCAGGATATTGCACGAGACTGCTATGTAACTGAACTTCGCAACAACCACAGGAAGGATAAAGGGAAAGGTGTAGAGATTGCCCTCTGCACAAAAAGCCTTGAAGCATAGCAACTAAAGAAAGCCCCTCCTCTTCGATACACCAGCGACCCTTTCAATGAATTAGACCCTAGGGACAAAGAGGAGGAGGCCACCGCCGAGCCTGCAGAGGCTATGGAGTTTATATCTGTAGACAAGCACGACTCAAGTAGACTACTGAAAATTGGGTCCCAACTAAAAGCTGAATTGAAGGAACAACTCATCGATTTTCTCCGCCACAACTTGGATGTATTCGCATGGTCACACGCTGACATGACTGGAATCTCCCCCGACATAGCCTGCCACGTATTAAACATTGATCCTACCAAGGCGCCTGTAAAACAAAAAAAGAGAAGTATGGGGGCAGAGCGATCAGCAGCCCTCGATGAAGAAGTAAAGAATCTACTCGCCAATGACTTCATACGAGAAGCTGTTTATCCGGAATGGATCGCCAACCCGGTACTAGTAAAGAAGGCTAATGGGAAGTGGCGGACCTACATTGACTTCTCCAACCTAAACGACGCCTGCCCAAAGGATTGCTTCCCACTTCCCAGAATCGACCAACTTGTAGACAGCACAGCCGGGCACGAGCTCCTATCTTTTATGGACGCATACTCAGGATATAACCAAATTCCTATGCATGCTCCCGACCAAGACCACACTAGTTTCATCACCGACCGGGGTTTGTACTGCTATAAGGTAATGCCTTTCGGACTTAAAAATGTAGGAGCCACCTACCAGCGCCTCGTCAACAAGATGTTTGCGGGGCTAATAGGACAAACTATGGAAGTATATGTGGACGACATGCTGGTGAAATCACGGAAAGCCAAATATCACGTAAGCCACCTAGGCGAAATGTTCCAGGTACTTCGACAGTATGGAATGAAGTTGAATCCACTAAAGTGCTCCTTTGGAGTATCATCGGGAAAATTCTTAGGGTTCATCGTCCATGCCCGAGGGATTGAAGCAAACCCTGAACAAGTCCGAGCGCTAAGGGATATCAAGATACCTTCCACCCGAAAGGAAATGCAAAGCCTAAATGGAAAAGTGGCCGCCCTAAGCCGATTCATCTCCAAGGCAACGGACAAGTGCGTCCCCTTTTTCGAAGCTCTAAAGAAAGATAAAGGGAAGTTCGAATGGACGGACGAATGCTTAACCGCTTTCCTTAACCTAATCGAACACCTCCAGAAACCACCGGTACTCTCGACTCCAAGCGAAGGCGAAGAATTATACCTATACCTCGCTGTGTCATCTCACGCTCTAAGCACTGCCTTGGTAAGGAAAGACAACCGCACGCAACGACCAGTTTACTTCGTCAACAAAAGGTTTACTGGGGCAGAAGTCAGATATCCTAAACGTGAGAAGTTAGCATACTGTTTACTAATCACATCACGGAAATTGCGTCACTACTTCCAGTCCCATTCCATCAAAGTTCTGACCGATCAACCGCTGAGGCAGGTGCTCCATCGTCCCGACACTTCTGGGCGATTACTTAAATGGTGCATTGAACTGAGTCAGTATGATATCACCTATCACCCTCACACCGCCATCAAGGGACAGGCCATGGCTGATTTCATTGCAGAGTTCACTACCAACGAAGATCAGGAGCAATTGGAAATAACAGAAGATATCAAGTGGAATCTCTTTGTGGATGGTGCATCAAACGAACAAGGCTCGGGGGCAGGTGTAGTAATAACCACTCCCAGGGGAAACAAACTGCACTATGCTATAAGATTGGAGTTCGCCGCCACCAATAACGACGCAGAATATGAAGCAGTGATAGCCGGACTAGAAATTGCCATAGAAATCGGAGCCAATTCTTTGTGTCTTCATAGCGATTCTCAACTTATTGTTAATCAAATACTAGGAGAATTCCAAGCTCGAGAGGAACGACTCATAGCATATCTAAAGAAGACCAAGTTGCTTCTCATCCGATTGGACCACTACTTAGTCAAACACATCCCTCGGGAAGAGAACCAAGAGGCCGACGAATTGGCAAAGCAAGCAAGTATGAGAGACATCGCCATCTTCGGGGCAGTAACCACCTCAAAGCAAACGGCCCCAAGTTTTGAGCAAGTGAATCTGATAGCTGCAACCGAAGAAGCAACTTGGATGACTCCCATCCGAGACTACCTACAAAATGGCACACTACCCAACGGGCGTAACGAAGTCAAGAAAATCTTGAGGAAAGCATCCCGCTACACAATACAAGAAGACATCCTCTATCGGCGCGGGTTCTCTAACCCATTATTAAGGTGTGTCGCCGGAAGGGAAGCCAAGGAAATCTTATCCAACATTCACCAAGGAAGCTGCGGAGATCACACCGGAGGGCAAACGTTAGCAAAAAAGATACTCCGATACGGATATTTCTGGCCCACCTTAAGCAAGGACGCCTTAGATTTCGTCAAGAAGTGTGACAGATGCCAAAAATTTGCTAAGATTCCTCGGCTACCAACAACCGAGATTACTCAGATGACCAGCCCTTGGCCCTTCGCAATATGGGGAATTGACTTAATCGGCGAGCTACCAATGGGCCGAGGCGGGGCCAAATATGCTATAGTGGCAGTTGATTATTTCACCAAATGGGTGGAAGCGGAACCTCTAAATAAAGTATCTTCAGCAAAAGTTATTAACTTCTTAATCAAAAATGTTCTATGCAGGTACGGAGTCCCACTCAAAATCATATCAGACAATGGACTTCAGTTTGACAGCGAGGAATTCGCCAACTGGTGCCAAGAACACGGAATTCATAAAAGCTTCTCATCCGTAGCATATCCCCAGGAAAACGGACAAGTCGAAGCAGTCAACAAAATTCTGAAAACTCTGATCAAAAAGAAGCTCGAAAAGTCAAAGGGCGCTTGGGTGGATGAACTCCCTATGGCACTATGGGCCTACCGCACATCTTTCAGAACATCAACAGGGCACACTCCTTTCTCTTTAGCATACGGATCGGAGGCTATGCTCCCAGTTGAAACCATTGTGCCTTCCCACCGTAGGATCCACTATAACCCAGAAGAGAATGAAGAACTCTTCCACATGTCTTTGGATCTAGTTGAGGAGAGAAGGAATGATGCAGCCCTTAAAGCAGCAGCCCACAAGCAGAAAGTGGCAGCACAATACAACTCCAAAGTCAAGCATCGTACCTTACAAGAAGGGGATCTTGTCCTCAAGCGAATCTTCCCTCGCCCCGGAGCACTAGACCCAATCTGGGATGGACCGTATGTAATTCATAGAGATCTCCACAACGGAGCCTATATTTTGTCAACAGTGGACGGATAGGTGTTCCAGAGGGCATGGAACATCCAACACCTCCGTCGATACTTTTCTTAACTTGTATTGCCCATATGAAGTGAATTAACAAAGAGAATCAGTGGACGTAGGCCTTTTCATGCCGAACCACTTTAAAAAAACTTTGTCTCTTTTTTAACTTGTTCCTTTATATCTTGGATACTTGTTAACTTTATCCTTTTCTGTTGAACAAAATCCTATGCGTATAGCATTTCCACTCAAAGCACTCCACGGCGCAACTTTGCCTGGGCAAAACCTAACTGGTACTATGCGAATCTATGCTCTCGCCAATGAGACACTTTTGCTCCAGCATCCCTCTGCTGTGGGTTAACTCATTGCTCACGACGGCCCTTAAAGCCAACTGTAATGAGCCGATTATAAGCCACCGAGAAGGCCGACTATAGCCGAGGCAGCTCATTACGGCGTTAGGCTCGCCGGCAACTGTGAACCGACTATAAGCCCCAACATAAGGTGTGGCCAGCCAGGGGCAGTTCACAGTTGACGATCGGCACCCACGCTAGCCGGCCACAGTAAATCGAATAATACCCACGATTACGGGCCATAATGGCCCGGGTAGTTACTGTGCGCGATCTCGGCTCCGATGTGTCTTAGGTGCGGCTGTGGTAAAAAAGAATTAACTCCCCGCGGAGGCGTAAGATGGGTGACAAATGTCTCCAAGACCCACAGCTAGGGAAAGTGACTACAAAACCCGTTTGCCACGAACTTAAGCACATCGAAGGCCTTCCGTGATTGGAAGTTTTACTATTTCACATATTTTAATTTTACTTAAAAAGCTTTCCTCCTATCCTCTATAACAATCCATAAAGTACAGGATACAGAGTAGGAGATACTCGCCAATGGATGCAAGGATTCACAATCGGATGGCAGGGCATTCAACTGCTTTCCATGCTCGGTCATACAAGATATTCGAAACTGCCATCTATAAACAGAACATGAAAGGCGGTATTTTCTTCCTTTATGTACAAATACATGACTATAATTTGTTCACACCACACACTAACATTGCAAGTCATGAAATTATGTCTTAAACCAGAACCCGACATCAAACACAATTTAATTACAAGAATATACATAGCTATATTTCTCATACAACATGCCAAAATAACAGCAAACATTCAAAAGACGACAAAATCAGCTTAAGTTAAAGAATTACACGTCAAAAATAAGACTATTTATTACAAGTGGCAAAATATTACAACCTAAAGGCTACTTTACTATTTTTCGACTAACATATACAACCCTGTCAAATCCACAAAAAGAGTTTTTCCAGGAATAATCAAGGGGCCGGCTGCAGTGGAGCTTTATCCTTGTCCTGTTGACCCCCTGTCCAGTCAGAGAAAGGATTCATTAGAAATAAGCAACCAAGTTGATGGAGAAACTAAAAAGGGAGACTTACCAGCGCCTGCTTCCTGACTATCCTGATCGTCATCCTCTACCTGCACGCTTACCTCCTCAGCGGCAAGCAACCGCATACCTTCCTTCACCGCCACCTTCTCCTCCTTGGCAAACTGAGCAGTGACCGCATCCATGCTGAAGACCACGCCACCATCTTTATCCGCATCGGCCTTAGCCTCCTCCAAAGCCCGAAGATAGATCTTAGCCATGACCCTAGGATAATCATCCATCCAGGATAGGTTGCCCTGCTTCCAAGTTCGGAAGTACATGTCCTGAAGCATTTCATCCATCATCTCCTCATTCTCCTCAAACTCCCTCATCCGGGCCTCGGAAGCCGACAACCTTCCAACAGCAGCTTCTCTCTCCAAACGGTATCTCGAGCAGTCAGCCTGAAGGGATTTCCGCATCGCCTCCATCTCCTCCTTCAGCCTAACCTGAGCAAGCTCTACGGCTTCAAGCTTCCCCGACAGCTCCTCTACCCGCTCAAGATCCGCCCTCCGAACCTCATCCACTGTCGAGATGGCCATATTTATCTGCTCCTTGCAGGCAGCCTCCATCTTCCGCAGTTCCGCCTTACTAGCCTCCTCCATAGCCTTCCTCAATCGCCCGGAGGCAGCCTCATGCTGAGAAATCTGAATGGCCTGATCAGCGAGCTGTTTGGCCTGGTCCGAAACCATCAATCTTAGTCGGATGTTGGCACTCCCAATCTCCTCTCCAGCCTTAACCAACCGGGCATGATGCCCCATCAGCTTCCTAGTCTCCTCCGCCACCCGATCAATATTAGCCTTGGCCTCGTCTCCCATGGTAACTATCCGAGTGGTAAGTAGATCAAGATCTAAGGACTTAGCTTCATCAAGCACCCGTACCATGGGATTGCGGGGAAGAAGGTGCTCACCAGTAACCTCGTCAAAGGTAATGTCGTGGGAACTTGGATCCAGATCAGGATGACCCGCAAATGGATTACGAGCCAAGTCAGGACGGTCGATATGAGTAACGGAAGGGTTTCTGGACGGGTGCGGAGAGGGTGCAAACTCGCTGTCCTCCTCCGTGATATCATGAAGAGGCTGAGCCGGGAGCTGAGGACCGGGCGAAGGTTCGGATAAAGGATGACTCCTCTTTCTCTGCTGAATACCCTCTTCGATAACCCCGAGAAGAGGACGGTAGCTGACTACATCCCCGGAGCGGTGGGTCGAAGGCTTCGGCTTGACAGAAGTTTTGGAAAGCTTATATTGCTCAAGCCTGTGCCGAAGGTATGAGGCCTTGGATGTCTTGCCTGCTCCTGATATGAAGAACAAGTGTCACAAGCTTACATCACTATATGATTCGAGAAACGCGGTAAATTACAAGTTAAAAGAAGAAAGAAAGCACGTCTGTTATACAAACCCTGGGGAGAAGTAGGATACTGCAATGAGTCCTAGATTTCATTCCAGGATGGGAGCGGATCATAAAATATTCCTAAGTCCCTATCATTAATGAAGCATGCAGGAGTCAAGAGTTCACCTTGAGTCGTCGGAGCCACCTTGGCTGGAATGGTCTGTGAAGACTCGCTTGCACCGGTCCCGGCCTTATCCGCTTTCCCGGTTTTCTCTACCAAAGCCGGATCTTCGTCCAGCCCCTCGAAAGCCTGGTGGAACGCATCATCCGTCCACTCCTGAATCTCGCCCGCTTGCCCAGGAAGCAAGGCCCCGATGCCATCGCCACCTTTATCACCTTCCCAACCATCTCCACCCTTACCTCTTTCCTCCTCTATGTCTTCCTCCTCCTGGGTAAGTGGACAATTGCTGGGGGAGGGACTGTCCGACTTCTTGAGTTTCTTACCTCCGACGGCTGGAGGTTTTGTGAAAGGTTTCCTCTTGCTACTCTCTACCGTAACACCTCCCTTAGTCTGAGCAGCCGCCCTCTCCTCCGCCGTTTCCCTCAGCTTGACTACTGACTACTGTGGAAGGATTAAGTTATACTCCAAAAGGGTCGCATTTCTGATCAGGAAGGCAGATGATCTATATTTCCCAAGAATAGCTTCTATCTCAGCCGCCGTCTGAACCAGGCGGTCAGTCTCCACAATCGCAAAGCCACATGTCGCTAGCAAAAATGAGAAAGTATGAGAAGAAGCATCGCAATCGGAATGGAAATTATAAGTAAAAGCATCAACTTACATCCAAAAGTAAAGCGCCGAATTGAAACGGAGTCGCCCCTGACAAAGAACCACTCCTTCTTGAACATGCTGAATTTGGAATACAGGTCCAAGACCGGCTTGAAAGTTACAACCGACTCCAAGCTGATGTATGGGGACCCCTTCTTATAGCCCCTCAGATTGTACAAGTACCGGATCTCCCGGTTAGAAGGAACACGACCATACTTCCTCCGAAAAATGATGAAGAGGCTCACCAGTATAGCATAGGAGTTGGGTTGAAGCTGGAATGGGGCCACCTTTAGATATGTGAGGAAGCTGGCTATCCAAGCGTTAAGAGGAGGAATGGCACCACACATGCAGTGATATCTGCTGTAGGCGAAGTACCCTTCAGGAGGATCGTACGGCATAACTTCTCTCCCTGGCAATAGCAAGTGCGCCCTATCGATTCCAAAAGATCGGGAAATGACATCAAGCTGCTCCTCCTTGAGGGAGCTAGGAAAGCAATCGGGCGGGGAGTTCAGAAGTTCCTGAGGGCCGTACCCGTCCACTAGTGATCTCGGGGTTGGTCCGTGACGTTCTGGATTCAGCTGAGCTGGGGGCACGGCAGAGGAACCTCCTTCGCCCCCGGATTTCTTTTTGTCTGATCGAGTTTCCGCTTTACGAGACATTATCTGCAACACCGGAAAAACACATTGTTAGAATATAGGAAGTAAAGGAACAAGTGAGTGCAGTCCGAAATTTCGCTCGCAATATGAAAGGTGAAGTATAACAAGTCCATTCGGTATTCTCATTCACAAACGGTTCATTCGGCATTCTCACTCTCAATGGTTCATTCGGTATTCTCACTCTCAATGGTTCATTCGGCATTCTCACTCTCAATGGTTCATTCAGTATTCTCACTCTCAATGGTCCATCCGGCATTCTCACTCTCAAAGGTCCATTCGGCATTTACTAATAGAGTTCATTCGGTACACACAAGTCTCATTCGGCGAAGGGAAGTTAGGTACCTGATTCGGCAGGCGTAGGCAAGTCAGTAGATTGATTCGGCTATGCAACAAATTTGGATCAAGTGCTTCGTTCGGTAGGAAATAACAAGGGCCCTAGCTCTGTACTTATAGACGAAGGTGAACCTCCGAACCAACCGGTTCGGCGTCTGGAACCGGATGTGACTATTCAAAGGAGAAACAAAGCACGCCATGTGCTGGCACATAACCTGCTTTGGGGGGCAAATGTTGGGTATATTTAGACCTTGCCACCGGACCAAGCTCCATCCCACGACCACCGAACCGTCCCTAGCCGAACTAGGGTATCAGCGGACCAACTCCGTCTCCAAGCCCAACCTCCTTCCACCGAACCAAGTGCCACCGGACCAACCTTCTTCCATCCCACCGGACCAGCCTACTATCACCGAACCAACCTTCTCCACACCGAACCATCTCCACACCGGACCAACCTCACCAGCCCATGCCGAACCATCTCCACACCGGACCAACCTCACCATCCCACCACCGGTCCAAGCAACTGCCGGTCCACTCTACACTCCAACCATCTCCGAACCAAACGATACCGAACCAAGACGTACCAGGCCAGATCACATCAGCCCAGGCCCGTCAACAACTATACACATCCTAGACCCCTACCCCTAGCCTCACTCTATAAATAGAGGGGCAGGGGTACAACAATGGGGACAAGTTTGAGAGCTCAAGCAGGGAGAGAACTTTCAAACAACTTTCTTTTACTTGTATCAAAGCTTTGTACTTGTAATCAAAACAAGAAAAGAGAAATAACATATAAAGTGGACGTAGGCACATTCTGGCTGAACCACTATAAATTTGCGTGTCTTTTTACATTTTAGCCCCTGTTTTTCATATATTTGCATAAATCACTCAAATCACTAAGGGCAACATAAGATCTACTAAATCATACAACTTTGAGGTGTTTGTCCATTTTTTGTGCAAACAATTTGAATACTAATTGCCGACTAAATTGGTATTATGTTAAAATCATTATTTATGGTGTTATATCTTTTTATAGATTTCCTAAGACGGGTTTTGGTTTTCATTATACAATATTATGAATATTGTATTTGATGGGAATAATATTTGCAATAATGTTTAAAATATGACATTTATGAATTTAATTTTAGTCGTATATGTGATGTTAATAAAACTTCAGTTGACATTAATAATAATTATTTATAGCATTATAGGTTGGATCATATTAGTGACAAAAGACTACACAAACTAAAACTAAAGGTTTTCTACCATTATTTGATTATGATTGACACCTGTGAGTCATGTCTCAAAGGAAAATGGACCAAGCATTCCTTAAGTGGGAGCAATGAAAGAGTTACTATATGGCCAAATGCATATAGTGACTAAAGATAATTCAGCTTACTTTTTAATTTTTACCAATAGTTTACCGAGACTAGGATATATATAGCTTATGAACGACAAATCCAATTTCGATGAGAAATTTAAAGTGTATGAGAACAAGGTAGAAAATCGGACAAACCATAAAATTAGTACTTCAATTAGATCAAGGAGTGAGTATGTTGGACAAGAGCTCCCATGGTGCTTAAAGGATAATGGGATCATCTCTCAACTTACTCCACTCTATACTCTATTACACAATGGTTTTTAAGAAAGAAGGAATCGAACATGATTAGATATGGTTCACACCATGATGAACAAGTCTGATACCTCTTTTCTATTGGTGATATGCGCAAAAAACCGTAGCATGTTTGTTGAATTTGATGCCCGCTAAATTTATTCCTAAGATGCCATATGATATGTGGAATGGAAAGAAACACCACCTCAAGTGTTTGAAGGTGTGGGATTGTCCAGCTTATGTTAGGAAATTTATCCCCAATAAACTTGTGGCATGAACGGCTCAGTGCAAATGATAGGATATTGCAAGATTCTATGGGATATATTTTCTATAGTACAGGGGAACAAAATGTAATTGTTTCTTGATATGTATCTTTTTGGAAAAAAAATTTATGTCAAATGAAATTAGTAGCGAATTTGTAGGCTTGGATGAGATCCAAGAAATTAACACAGAGGTTGAACTGGCAAAAAATTCAAATTCACCATAACACGAAAATAAACAACCTATTAGAATGTTTGATGGGGAATCTTGCACCAGAGAGATAATACAGTTTTCTCATGGATTGTAAGAAAGAGGAACGTGCCTTAGAAGACACCACTCCCCTCTCATTTGAACAAGCACTATAGAATAAATACTCTAACCTTTAGCTTAAAGCTATGAAATTCAAGATGGATTCCATGTATGAGAACAAAGTTTGAAGTTTGGATGACATACTTAAAGGGATAAAACCCATTGGCTACAGATGAATTTTAAAAAAAAGCTAAATGTGGATAGAAAGGTACAGACCTATAATGTAACACCCCATAAAATTTAATAAGAAACTAAATAATTAAAATAAGGCTAAAAATAGAAATTCTAAAATGTCAGAATTTAGTCATGGAAGTTGAACCATAATGTCTATGGTGATTTTTGATCAATTTTCGTATATAATGTTTTGTAATCGGAGTCCAAACTGAGAAGTTATGGACATTTGAAGTTTTCGAATTTAAAATAATTCAAACGAGTTTAAATTTAAAATTTGAATTTGAAAAGAAGTTTAAGGGTTAGGCCAAGTTAACATTAAATAGTAATTAATTAAGAATTAATTAATAATTAATTAAGAAATAATAAATGCAGAAAATGCATGGTCACTTAAAGGGACCGGTCGATCGCCCAAGGGCAGCGGTTTACTGCTAGCGATCGACCGCCCAGGGACAGAGGTCGACAGGTGAAAATGAAAAATATAATAGTTTTGAATGGCTAGAATGGCCCGAATTGAATAATTTAGATCTGATGGTTTTGGTTCCTTCTCATCTTTATAAATAGACCCCTAGACCTCCCATTTTCTACATATAATTGTTGAAAACGATAGCGAAACTCTACCGGATTCCTTCTTCCTTGGATTTCAGAATTAGTTAGGATTTTCAAGTAAGAGATTTAGATTCTTACATTATTGGATTCTAACTCTATTTCTCTCTAGTTTCTGATTCTAAATCTAATCTATGTACAAAATTTACTTGTATATTCTACCTAAAAGGGAAATAGTAGTGGTGATTCAAATCCAATTAGGGAGCAAGCAATTATCTGTGAATGGAAATTCTAGTCTTTCCTATTTTAGTAATCGTGCAATATTTGTTGGATTTGATATATGTCTTGGGAAATTTTGGCAGTCGAAAACATAACATTAAAATCTCCAGAATTTCCCCATGTAAACGTCAATCTTTAAATCTGTTGAAATTTCAATTATTTTATACTAATATAGTAGAATCGGAACTTTGTTAAGATTTAAGCAATTTATAGTCTATTTCACATCTCTTTCGATTTCTCTTATAGTGTTAAAGCATTGTAAAAATAAATAGAGTTAGAACTTATATGCAAAGTATGATTTTGACTAATTGTAATTTGCGCCACCTATCTCTATAAACTAAATAAATATGAATCCCTTTTCGCTCCAAGGTGGTAATGCAAAAGTTGAATAGAATATAAAAGATTTAAATAGCAAGATTTGTTCCTTGAAATAAATGAATTTAATTGTAACACTCCTAATTTTGATTAATAATATTTAGGAGATTTAATTAAATAAATTAAATAAAATAATGTGTTGTGATAAGGAGAATGAGATTGATAATTATATTGGCCATACCTTAAGTAATTAACTAATAAGATTGTTTAAACCATAGAAAGAAGGAGGAATAATGTGAGGGGTAGAGTAGGAACAATACCTTATTTCCTAACCAAAACACATTTTCTCCCATTCATCCTCATTTCATTCCATACAAACGAAAATAATATAGAGGTTGGCCATTACTAAGGAAAACAAGATGCGGAAACAAAGGGATTCAAGGAAAAAAGCTAACGGAAATTAATCAACATCTAATCTCAATCTCTTTATCCAATCCAAGGTGAATAATAGCTATCCATCTCACTTTTACATGTTTGATTTTGGATTTAGGATTAAATTCTAATTATTTTATGGTATTATGTCATGTTATGAATGATTGTTTCATATATGCTTGAACGGTGATTTATTGGATTTATTATGAAATTATTTAATCAGTTTTAAGGGTAAAAACCTAGTTTATGACCTCCAATCGACTTGAAATTTTGATATGATGTATAAAACATTATTTTAGTGATGGGCTTTTAATTTCATAATTTTTCAACATTGTATGAATATTTTATGAATTTCCTAAGTGGAAAAAAGGATATATTTTGGTTTTAATTATTAAAAATAATTAAAAATTGATTTGGTTTTGAAATTTTTATATGTGAAAGAATATAGTAATTCTGATCTTTTGCGAATTTTTTGGATTTTTCCCAAGTGTTTATCATTTTTTATGAATTTATTAGGCTAGAAAAGCAATTAAATACTATTAAATAATATTATTATTTGTACGAGTATATATGCACGTTCATGTGAACCTGCATCAAGGCACTTGGGTAATTTGGCTTTATATACCAAAACATTTATGTTATTATTTCCCACATTACAACCCGTTTGATGATTACAATGTGCATGCAGATGTGCCAAACCAAATATTTCAATTGGGTGTACCACAAATGCATTGAAGAGCATCAATTTGGATTGGCACAATTATTAGAAATTTGGTATAGGAGACAATTGACAATTTAGCTTATCACACCAAATCCATCAAAATTTTAGTACCAACTAACTACAAAAGGTCTGCTTAATTTATCGATAGCACAGTTCAAGAAAAAACACATCCTGCAACCATTGCTTAAAGGTCAGATGATAGAGAAAATTCTAAGAATCTGAGATAAAATACAAGTACAGAAGTTAAAGTTTTAAAGTGGAGTGGTGAAGCTAAAAGTTTCTAGGCATCAATAAACATTTCTAAAAAATGCAGCTTTGGCATTGCCTTATGCAGATATATGCCCATCTCCAATTTGCGTAATAGAGCTCCCACACCCTTTATTCTTGGAACATTCAACATGTCCATCCCACTGCACCATGTTTGGACCATCTGATAATTTCCGAAAGAGCTTTTCTAGCTAGTACCCTACCGCTTTACAATTACATATTTAGCCACCGGTTGCAATCCTTTCTCTTACGGTGCTTCATTTTACAATGTACATAGGAGTATTAAATTCATTTCATCTAATGTTGAAAAAATAGTAAATCTATATACATAATTAATTGGATGAATAGTTTAGCTAACAGTATTTATGCGAGTTTGGTCTATTTAAACCTTGAATATTTTGAAGCTGACATTTTATTGCGAACCTCCACAAACAGAATAAGGAGAAATATGAAAAAAAATCCTAATCCAATCTAAATGGGTTAAGTACGCCGAGTAAATATTCAAATATGGGAAACATTAAGTTATAAGCATAAGGAGTGATGAACTTTTCTCTAATAAGCCTCTCTGACAGAAGTTATTGTACAAAAAAGGCATATATGTGATATTATGACAGGCAAACAAAAATCAATTAGAAAATTCTTAAATGAAGTAGTGTTAGCTCAAATCCTGGGTCTAGAAATAATGTATCTTAAGCTATTCATTGTCTCAATTGGAGATCAAAGCGAAGTTTACAATAGTAATAAAAAAATTGTTGAAGATGTAATAAAAAAGTTTGTTTCTAATAGTTCATACTAAACATATTATGAGTTAACACATTTTCGAATATTATCCAATATCAAATATTTCGTTTACGTTATAACAAAATTCATTTAAATGCAAAAAAAGCAAAATCCCTTAGAGAACTATTCTCTTATATCAACTCAACATTATTACGTATGCTGCAATAGAATATACGCACCTACTATGTTTCTACTATCCTTGCAAAACCTTGAAGTAGAACATATTTTGCCAATAACAATATCTCACATGTGCTTCATCAACGTGCAACAAAAGTACGCTGCACCGTGCATGAGAATACAGGCAAGGTGAAGTAGGGAGGAGATCACCGGGTCCCCTTTCCTCCTCTCCCCGTAAGGCAAACCAATAGAAACTTTGAGATTTTTGCAAAAAAGTCCTTTCTCTCTCTTACAAAAGGGAATTTTTGCAAAATTTCCACAAAATAGAGTGGTTTTATTGGCTGTCTCACGGGGACAGGGGAGAATGGGACCAGGTGATCTCCCCCTTTTACGTTGCACTATGCATGAGAAGACGGTCCAAGTAAACAACACATCAAAGTTACACATAGATGAATGGTAAAAAAAATTTCTCAATATCACAAAATATAGACCAAATTAACCAACAAAGAATTATTTTTTTAAAAAAAAAAGTGAAGATTATAACAAAAGGATGTAAAAAAATGTACTCAAATATAGATGTTCATTATATAGCCTCTTTCTACTACTCTATCCATGCTCATCTCACGGGGATCAGTTGCTTGTAGCTCTACTTGAATGCCATCAAGCTCTCTTTTGAACATGTCCTTCAAACTTGCATAAACAATTTTACTCCTCACCTTTATTTTATCTAGAGACCTGCATTATAAAAAGAATTTAAATAATTATAACCCATGAATTAGATTACTCAAAAGAAATGATGAAATGGTTACTATGCAATAAAAATGATTTTACTCTTCTGGCAATTTTCAACAGCGACAAAATCATAATCAAAGGCTAGGTATCCACACCCATCTTCAGGCATGCTGGTAGCAAAAACATCGTAGCTGTCTTCAGGTTCTCCAAGCTTCTCCATCGTGAGTCTTTGGGCATTTACATCGATTTTGAAGACAATGTATCGGTAGTTTATAAATAAAAATATAAATACTTAGGAGTACTCTGTGAATTTGGTGAAGACACCCCTCAAAAATCAATCAGGGATGAAGCAGGACTCATAGTTCTTCCAAAAAATTTATGGTGTTCCCTAAAAGAAAATGAAAATGGCAAAACTTATAACAAGGTCGGATGGTTGTTAGAAAGTGATTTTGCTATAACATCTAGATGTGTTTTCAACATAGATGGAACACTGAAGGTATGTTTAAATTCCAAATAATTGACTTTATACTGTGCATTTATCTTGAATTTTCGTAACTTCAATGTTGTCAATGTATCAATATAATTTGTCTCTTTAATGTGTATTCCTATTTATGAATTTGTATGCAGGAGTTGTGAGTTGGACAGGAAACTTCAACACTGAAGGAGCTTGTCTAACTTCATGTAACACAACTTATACACATTTGAAATGCCTTGTATATTTGATAGTTAAGGTGTATTATAGCTTTTATGCAAAATCATGAATAATTGTATAATCCTCTAAAGTCACTAATATCATATGTATATCTTTCATAGTTAAGGTTGTATAATAGATTTTGCTGATCCCATTTTTTCTTTATCCTGTGTTCACTGACTCCTAATTTTGTTTTATAACCAAACATGTAGGCTTTTGGTTTCAATTTTTGAGCAACACTGGCAAAAATGAATGAATCATTATTTAGTAATACATGTATCTTAGTAATAAGCAATAATCATGGTATAACAACAGGGCGTGTTCAGGTGAGTGTGCTGCGCCGACGAACTGTCTTCTTCAATCCGGTAGGAAGATGACGGCGATGAGATTTCCTTTTGCGATTTTGACTAAGTAAACATTAGCCATCGTATAACAACGTGGTGTTTTCCGATGAGTGTACTATGCCGGTAAACCGTCTACTGCAATCCGGTAGGAAGATGATAGCAGTGAGATTTCCGTTCTATTCGATAGTAGATGTGGAATGGATTCGATTTAGGGCATTGGAAAGAATGGAGGGTGGAGAGAGGGCAGATGGATGACTAATTGATTTGGATCTGATACTGATTTACGGTTTTAATGGGAAGTAACGAAAACCAATTTTTAGCGAAGGGTGTTTCTGGTAATCCAAAACGACGCGGTTGAAATTAGTTGAAGGAATTCTCATTATTAGTAGTAAAGATGGGTTTGCAAATTATTTTGGGAAAGGTAAACCGTCTTTCCAGCAGTTTTCTAAAAAGAAAATGATAAAGTATTTTATTAACCAATAGAAAATTCACAGGGGATAAGAGTTGGTAGAAAGAAATGTCTTTATATGAAAATAAATCGGTTTTAAGTTTATTTATAGGTTTACCATAGTGTCTTTTTAGAGGGCCGAAATCATGTTAACGGCTGATACCTATATAAGATATCACAACTATAAACTCGACATCTATAGGAAGAGATACATATGATACCTACCTAGAAGTTATGTAATGAATCTATTCCCAAAGAGATTCGACACCTAGTCATATTGGATTTCAACATCTCTAAATGTAAAGTCTCGACAATCCTATGATTTCAAAATCCCACTTTATTTTAAATAGTTCGATACCATTCAAAGGCTAAGGAGTCGACACTCTTTAATGTTTTGAGCTCGAAATCCCTTGTCCCGTTTATTTTTGACATTTATTCCAAGTGGGATGGATGCTGTGTAGTTGCAATTTTGACATCCATTGCTTTATGGTATTGATGATGCCCGTCCATTTCTCGATATCTAATGTTTTGAGGCAATAATGCCGCAAGTCTATATTTTCGACATCTAAGGTTTTGAGGCAGCAATGCCGTTAGTTTTCAGATTCAACATCCTTTACTTTATAGGCTTAAAAGCCTTATACTATGCAAACCAAGAGCTAAGTTTTAGGGGTTCAACAACCTATTTGTTTTAATAATACGATATACATGGTTTTGGCCTTATGGCTTTATGTTTTACAAATCAGAATATTTTGTTTAAAGCTTTGACATCCGACATCCTATTTCGACAGTATAGATACCGCATGTTATTAAATCAAATAGTTTTATTTAAAGGCTTGATAGCCAATTGTTTTAGAGGTTCGACGACCTCCTATTGATATTGAAAATAAAGAAAGCTATTTCAAATAAGATTGTATTTAAGCATAAGACTTTGACTAAGTAAAGGGCTATATTTTTTTTTGTTTTAAAATATGATTTCAAGGGATAAATCATTTATAAAGACTTATGTTTTCAAGGAAATGAAAGGGTATTTTAGCCCAAGGTTTTATAAGAGAACTATTATTCTTATTACTATTAGATAAATTGTGATAGAATATCTTGACTCAAGGATTGAGGAAACCAAATAGTATGAGACTATTGTAAGGTCGTGTCATATGCTTCAGCTATTAGCCCCTAGTTGATAAAGGTCCACGATTCCAGTGCATAGGGCTTTGTCAAGGATAAAGACTATAAGTAGGTTTAAGCATAGAAAGGAACTTATAGAGATCAGATGGGTTATTGGTTAGCCTGAAAAACCATTAGGGTTAGAGTGACTCTAAGAAAATTATGAGTTAGACAAATAGTCAAAGTGACCCTAAGAGAATTAGGTTCGAACAGTTGGTCTAGTTTCCTCTAAATGGTATTTGGAGATTTCGGTATATCTGGTAGACCGGAGTCGGCCATAGTAACCCTAGGAATACTATGAAGTAGGAACGGGTAGTCCATCGATTGAGACAGATTGGTCAAATTTACCCATGTAGCAAACATGCATATGATTACTTTATGCTTATTTAACTATTGTGATTGCAGGAGCATGATTGTGATTGACATATTTTTAGAAGGTACTAGTGAGTGAAAAACCCATTCCGCTCAACGGCGTGGTCATACTAGATATCTATTTTGAGATGGCATATTATTATTTACACTAGACTTTTTGTCTGACTCGAAGTTTTGTCTTTCCCATTTAACTCTTGGGTGCTCAATTGAGTAAGCCGGGAGTAAGGTTTCTAGGTTTTTAGGTTTGACAAATAAGCTTCCGGAGACGTGCATGAGGCAAGCTAGCTATATTCAGAAATTTATTTATCCTTGTGTTGTTGTTTTATTTTGTTTGAATGAATGTAATGACATATTGTATAATAGTCAAGTAGTAAACCCTGATCAAGCAATGGGCATCTTTATATGTCGCTCTCGGAATATTTTGTAATAATCATATTTTATCTGAACTTGGGCAACGAATGAGATTATGTAATGAATATGGAAATTATTAATGAAACGTGTTTTAACATTTTTCATATTCTTGTGCCTTTGATGATAATGATACAATTGACTAATCTTATTTTGTCACCGGAGAATAATACTATTGATGATTGCAGCATCAATAGCGCTTATTTTCAAGCCTCGAAATGGGGGATGTTACAATTTGGTATCAGAGTAAGGTTTATATAAAATTAAAAGGATTTTGAACTTAAAAGAGTTTTGAAAACATAATCCAAATGAATCAGAGAATAAGATTGAGATATGGGATAACGCTACAGTAACATACTTGTATTTGCTCTATATAAGTATATATATATCCTATCTTTATTCTTCTCCCTCTATTAGACCATTATTTTGTATCTTACAAAGGTTTGTATGTAGATTAAGGGAAGTAAGATGTAAAGGTAGGAAATGGAAGAGTGAATCTCGGTGGAGGAAGCACCACAACTAATGGAAATGTTCAACCCAACACTAGAAGGAATCCGGGTCGACAAGCAACTACTAATGTGGGTGCTGGAACATCACTAGTGGATATAGGGACTATGTACTAGTCCTTTTCAACATGATACAAGCTGGAGTGGTAGCTGGATTGGTTAGTAGAAAAGCTGCTAATGTTGGAGGAGCAAATCCTGAAGTTTCTGTTGTCAATAACTATGTTGTGCTGAGTCGAGATTATGCAAGGCTTAGGGCAAAAGTCATTTATCAAAACAGAAGATGCTATCGAAGTTGAGAATTGGTCATTGCACCATAAGAGGATTTTTGCTGACTTAGGTTTGAACAACAAGCAGAAAAGGAGGTTGGCATCTCGATAGTTGCAAGGGGCTGCTTTATACCATGGAACGGTGTGACCATAGGAATACGGGAGGAGAACTTGTCTTGGGCTCAGTTCAAAAGGAGAGTCGAGGAGAGGTTTATGTCTAAAATAGTCAAGTCAACTTTTATCAGAAAGTTTGCTAAATTATAGCAAGGAAATATGTCTATGCTGGAGTATGCAACTAGGTTTGAGGAGTTATCCAGATACGGATATGCTACTGTTGATACAGAGATAAAGAGGAATGAGAAGTTCATTCGTGGGGTTGAAACCGGAGCTTGCCAAGGCAACACTACCGCGTCTTAGAGATCTATGTGACGTGGTAGTGGAAATGACATTAAGAAATAAAGAAATGCTTACATTGTTTGGTAATAATAAGTCAGTGGAGACTCATTGTGGTCTAAGCCAGAAAAGGAAGTTCTTTCAAAAGAAGGGAGCGTAGAAGGGCGGAGCTGCCAAGAAAGGAAAACTAATGTTGTTTGCTTGAAGTGTGACAAGAAAGAGCATTTTTCCAATGAGTGTTGCTTTAGATATGAAAAGAAGGTCATAGGAAAGAAGAACATAAGGTGTTTCAGCTGTGACCAAGTGGAGAATTACAAGATCAAGTGTCAAGAACCGGCCAAGACTGACAAAGGAAAAGCGTTTGCTTGGATACCATCTACTTCTATGCCAACTGCAGAAGAGAAAGGAAAGGCTATGATAGGAGGTACGCTTTTGATTCATGGCATACCTGTTAAAGTATTGTTTGATACGAGTATATCAGATTCTTTTATCTCGCATTATTTGGTAGATAAGTTAAGTCTAGAACCATCATATATTATCACTTCCTTAAGGGTTGCGAATCTGGTAGGAGGGTATGCAACTCTTAGAATGAGATGTGGCCACTTAGAATTTGAATTATTAGGTCATGCATTTTCCTATAATTTGCACGTGAATTTGATTTTTGGGCTTTGGCATTATTCTTGGTATGGATTGGCTAAACAAATATGATGCTAGGATATTTTGCCATGATAGGAAGATATCATCAAGATACCCTAATAGCAGTGATCGAATCATATACTTAGTAGAGAATTCGAGTTTCGAAGGTTGTGCTTTATTGGGCGCAATATAGGAGGAAGACAAGTTGGATTGGATTTTTATTGTAAGAGAATTTGCAGATGTTTTTAAACCGTTATAGGATTACCACCAAAGAGAGCAATTGAGTTAAGAATAGATTTTGTATTTGAAGCTGAACCCATAAGTAAACCACCTAGTAGAATGACACCTACAGAGATGAAGGAGTTAAAGGTGCAACTAGTTGACTTAGAAGAGAAGAGTTTTATTAGCCCAAGAAGTTCGCCTTAGGGAGCGGCCGCTGTGTTCATAAAGAAACAGATGGGTCGTTGAGGATGTGTATTAATTAGTAAGCTGAATGAGAAGAAGATAAAGAATCGTTGTCCTTTGCCAAAAATAAATGATTTGTTTGATCAGTTGAATGATGCCAAAGTATTTTTCCAGTTGGATTTGACGATAAGGTTCCATTAATTGAGAGATGTAGAGGACAGTATTCCTTTGACGGCATTTTGAAGAGGTATGGTTCGTATGAGTGGTTAGTCATGCCATTTGGACTGACTAATGCGCCTGCTTTCTTTATAAACTTGATGAACCGAAACTTTTGAGAGCATTTGGATAGGTTCGTGTTGATGTTTATAGATGATATTCTGATATATTCTAAGAATGAGCAAGATAATGAGACATACATTAGAATAGTGCTTGAGACATTGTGGCAACATCAACTAAAAGTGAAGTTTTCAAAATGCCATTTTTAGAAGAGAGAAGTGAAGTTTCTTGTTCACGTAGATTCAAAGAAAGGGTTGTATGTGGATCCAGCTAAGATTGAAGCTATTAATAATTGGAAGAGACTCAAGACAGCGACTGAGGTAAAGAGTTTTCTTGGACTGGCTGGCTATTGTCGGAGATTTACTAAAGATTTCTTTTGTATAGCAGCATCGATGACCAAAGTAACAAGGAAGGACGTAAAGTATGTCTGGACCAATAAATGTGAGGAGGAATTCTCGAAGATGAAACATTTATTTACCAATGTACCTGTATTAATTGTACAGGATGGGAATTAAGATCTGGTGGTGTATACTGATGCACATGAAACAGGATTAGGAGCTGTGTTGATACTAAGAGGTAAAGTGATTGCATATGCTTCTCGATAGGTTAGACCGCATGAAATTAGATATCTAACTCATGATTTAGAGTTAGCAGCCGCATTGTTTACTTTGAAAGTGTGGAGACACTATCTTTTGGGTGAACGATTCGAGTTATTTATGGATCATAAGTCTTTGATATGTTTATTCTCTTAGAAGGAACAAAATATGAACAGTAGAGATAGCTAGAGTTTATAGCAGCTTATGATTTTGGAATTGAGTATACGCCAGGAAAAGGAAATAAAGTTGCAAATACACATAGCAGGAAACATCAAAATGTGGTGTTGGCTATGTTGTCATGTTTGGAAGTACGGCCAGTAATGATTGAAAGGATTGCTTCTAAGCAGAGAGATGATCCATTACTAGCTAAACTGATCAGAAGACTTGAAGGTGGAACTGAGATTAATGATTTGTAAGGTTGTAGACTTGACCAAATTGGATGGTTGAGAAAAATGGGACGATTGTGTATTCTAGTTGTTGGTGACCTAAGGAAAGAAGCTTTTAGGGAGTGTCATCGATCGAAGATTACTATTCATCCTGGAGGAAATAAGATTTACCATGATATGAAGAGGAGTTTCTTCTAGGATGGCATGAAAAAGGATATAGGCTTATGGGTAAAGCAGTGTTGGAATTGCCAACAAGTAAAAGCTGAGCATCAAAAGCCAAGTGGATTGCTTCAACATTTAGATATACTATTTTGAAAATGGGACTCTACATTTATGGATTTCATTGATGGGCTGCCAAGGTCGAGCAGGGAAAATGAAAGTATCTGGGTTGTGGTAGATAGACTGACCAAGAGTGCACACCTTATTCTCATTAAGTCGACAAGGATGGAACCTGCTTTGGCTATGTTGTTTATGAAGAATATTGTAAGACTATATGGGATTTCTAGTAGAATAATCAGCGATAGAGATACTTTGTTTACTAGTGAGTTCTGGAAGAGTCTGCAAGAAATTTTAGGTACCAAGCTAAAGATGAGTACCGCTTACCATCCACAAACAGATGGGAAAACCAAAAGAGTCAACAAAGTTTTTGAAGCTTTGTTAAGGGCCTGTGCACTAGACTTTGGAGGGTCGTGGGAAGACCATTTGCATTTAGTTGAGTTTTCCTATTATAATATATCAAACTAGTATAGGAATGGCGCCTTTCAAAGCTTTGTATGGTAGACCGTGCAAATCACCCGCATGTTAGTTAATGACCGAAGATAAATTAATTCATTGTCCGGATATGGTAAGAGAAGCCACAGAAAGAGCGAGTTAGTCCGAACAAGGATGAACGAAGCTCAGCCTAAGTAGAAAAGTTATGTAGATAAGAGACGTAAAGACTTAGAGTTCTCAATTGGAGAACATGTTTTTGGAAAGTATCACCAATGAAATGTGTAATACAGTTTGGAAAGTCAGGGAAATTGGCACCTAGATATGTTGGACCGTGTCCTATTATAGAAATGTTCGAGAAACTCGCTTATCAGATAGAGTTATCGAGCAGTTTGGTAGGAGTCCATAGTGTTTTTCATATGTCTCATCTTAGGAAGTGTGTTCATGATCTAGAGACTACTATTACTACGACAACATTAGAAGATTTAGTGGTGGAACCATATATGACTTTTATTAGATAATCTGTCTGTGTCATGGCGAGAGATGAGAAGTAGTTAAGGAACAAGACAGTCAGGTTAGTGAAAGTCCAATGGAGCAACAACCAGAAAAATAGTACTTGGAAGACAGAGGACAGGGTTAGTGACACTTATCCTGAGTTCTTTTGATTGTATGTTTTATATCTGTGTTATATGTTTGTTGTGTACCTTATCGTACTTTCAAGGATGAACTTCTTTAAGATGGGAGATTGTAGCACCCCTAATTTTGATTAACATTATTTAGGAGATTTAATTAGATAAATAAAATAATGTGTTATGATAAGAAGAATGAGATTTGATATTTATATTAGTTGTGCCTTAACTAATTAACTAATAAGATTGCTTAAATCATTTAAAGAAGAAGGAATAATGTGAGGGGCAATATATGAATAGTACCCTATTTCCTAACCAAAACCCATCCTCTTCCATTCATCCTTATTTTATTTCATACAAACGAAAATAACATAGAGGTCGGCCATTCATAAGGAAAACAAAACGAGGAAACAATTCAAGGGAAAGAGCTAAGGGGAATTAATCAACATCTAATCTCAATCTTATTATCCAATCCACGGTGAATAATAGCTATCCATCTCACTTTTACATGTTTGATTTCAAATTTAGGGTTAACTTCGATTATTTTATGATATTATGCCATGTTATGAATGATTGTTTAATTATATGCTTGAATGGTGATTTATTGGATTTATTATGAAATTATTTGATAGGTTTTAAGGGTAGAAACCTAGTTTATGACCTCCAATCGACTTGAAATTTTGATATGATGTATTAAACATTATTTTGGAGATGGGTTTTTAATTTCATAATTTTCCAAGATTGTATAAATATTTTAGGTCATTAGTGGGAAAAGATTTATTTTAGGTTTAATTATTAAAATAATTAAATAATGATTTTGGTCCTGAAATTTATAAAAGAATATAATAATTCTGTTTTTTACTGATTTTTGGGGATTTTTCCAAAGTGGTTATGATTTTCTATAAATTTATTAATCTAGAAAAGCTATTAAATAATAATATTATTTGGATGGGTTTGCAAATTATTTTGGGAAGGTAAACCACCGTTTTAGTAATTTTTTAAAAATAAATTTATAAAGTATTTTATTAACTAATAGGAAATTGACAAGGGACAAAAGTTGGTAGAAAGAAATGCATTTATACGAAAATAAATCGGTTTTAAGTTTATTTACAGCTTTACCATAGCGTCTGTTTAGAGGGTCAAAATCCTGTTAACAGCCGATATATAAGATATCATAGCTATAAACTGGACATCTATAGGAAGAGATATATACGATATCTACCTGGAAGGTATGTAATGAATCTACTCCCATAGAGGTTCGACACCAAATCATATTGGATTTCGGCATCTCTAAATGTAAAATTTCGGCAACCCTATGATTTTGAAATCCTACATTGTTTTAAATAGTTTCATACCTTTCAGAGGCTAAAGAGTTGAAACCCTTTAATGTTTTGAGCTCGACGTCCCATGCCCCCCCTTATTTTCGACATTTATTCTAAACGGCATGGATGTCGTGTAGTTACAATTTTGACATCCATTACTTTGTGGCATTGATGTCGCCCATCCATATTTTCGACATCTAATGTTTTGAGGCAATAATGCTGCAAGTTTATATTTTAGACATCTAAGATTTTGAGGCAATGATGCTGTAAGTTTACAGAATCAACATCATTTACCTTATTGGCTCAAAAGCCTTATACTATGCAAACCAAGAGCTAAGTTTTAGAGGTTTGACAACCTATATATTTTAGTAATATGATAATCATGGTTCGACCTTATGGATTTATGTTTTACATATCAGAATATTTTGTTTAAAGCTTCGACATCTAGAGGCATGACATCCTATTTCGGCAGTATAGATGCGGCATGTTATTAAATCAATAGTTTTATTTAATGGCTTGATTGCCAATTGTTTTGGAGGTTCCACAACCTCCTTTTGGTATCGAAAATAAAGACAGCTATTTCAAAGAAATTGTATTTAGGCATAAGACTTTAACTAAGGAAAGGGCTATAATTTTTTTGTTTTAAAATATGATTTCAAGGGATGACTCATTTATAAAAACTTATGTTTTCAAGGAAATGAAAGGGTATTTTAGCCCAAGGTTTTATAAGAGAATTATTGTTTTTATCACCATTAAATAAATTGTAACAGGATACCTTGACTCAAGGATTTAGGAAACCAGATGGTATGAGATTAGTGTATGGTTACACCCTATGCTTCAACTGTTAGCCCCCAGTTGATAAAGGTCCACGATTCCAGTGCGTAAGGCTTTGTCAAGGGTAAAGACTAAAAGTAGGTATACGCACATAATGGAAGTAATAGAGATAAGATGGATTATTTGTTGACCTGCAAAATCATTAGGATCAGAGTGACTCTAGGAAAAATATGAGTTAGATAGATAGTCAGAGCGACCCTAACAGAATTAGGTTTGGACGGTTGGTCAAGTTTCCTCCCAATAGTATCTAGAGATATTGGTATATCTGTAGGCCTGAGTCGGCCACATAGGTTTGTAGTAACCTTACTGGAAGCAAGATTAGTCCTAATTCTATAGGCTAAGTCTATCCAGCTAATCTGGCTACTAGTACTTACGAATGGTCGGACTAATCTGAGTCGTCACAGTTGGGTTATGGTCATAAATACGTTTGGATACGGTAGGTGGAGATCTCTTGGGATGGGTCCACTTCATGTTTAAAGGTATTAAGTGACCATTGTAGGGCCTCTCTTTCCAATAAGAAGTATAAGTGACCTATGGGATTCCTTACGATGTCAGCTAGAGAGAACCACAAAGGGACCCGCCTTGGGTTAGGTACTAAATAACTGGGGCGTGCCTATGGCATATGTATTAAATAGTGGAGTCTTCTTAATCTCATTAAAAGGTTTTAAGTGGTTCAAGTTCTTTCTCTTGCATCGTTGACAGTAGTTGCGTTAGAACTTGGAATTGGACTGGGAAAGCCCATTGGGCTTACAGTAAAGGTTTTTAGTATTGTTTTAAATGCGTAAGACATATCACTTATCTTAATGATGCGGTCTAAATACTATTAAGGTCAAGCATGAGATTTTCATTCATCGGACATTGTTTTCCTAACCCCTTTCTCATCACAATATGCAAGTTAAAGGGGACAATGCTGACTAGGGAGGCGAAGGTGAAGATGGAGATTTGCGGCAGTCGTCTTATTATCTATGCTTTTTTAGTATTTCTATGTACCCAGTTGTTGACATTTATGTTTCTTTAAAGACATTATACCGTGGAGGTTTTATTAGACATGTTGTTAAACCTTGTGTTGACATGTGGTATCTCTGAACTTGTTTTCCTTATTGAAATGGGTACATGTTTTTGATATTATATTTTCTTTCTGTTCCATGCTTGAGATTCTAAAAGTATAGATATGTGGTTCTATGTCATGTGTATTGTTTTATCAACTAACAACCAGTTTTAAGATGAGCTTAAGGTTCGATGGGCTTTTATTGAATCAAAAATTAGGTCCGTTTCGGTGCAGTTTGTTACATTTGATATCAAAGCCTAGGTTACCCGATCAAAGGGAATAGGTAGTATAAGTAAGAATGCGTAATTGTAACATTTGAAAGTATTTTCAAAACCCTTATATATATGTATGTGTGTGTGTGTGTGTCCTTTAAAGAACAAATGTAAACACACTAGGAAATTTTTTATCTCAGCGGTTGATATTATCTTAGGAAATTGTCACTAAGAGTTTAAAACCTAAAAATAGTTGATATAGCTGAGATCTCGGAGGCTAGGAACCCAACCCCTCAAGAAGTACCCACATTCGGGGCATGTCAGAATGGTTTAAGCAGTACTTGAGGCATGTGGGGTTGGTCCCCTGTAATGACCCGTATTTCGAATGAGAATATTTAATTTATTAAAATATTCAGATTTGATTCAAATTTAATAAACAATAAGAAAATTTATTCTTAATATAAAGGCTCGATTTTTATTGACATATTTTCTATTTAATTTATTTGATTTTTCCATAATTTTTAATTTGGAAAATATTTAAATTATCGTTTGACGATTTTTCGACAAACGACAGTATTTTGTGATTTTACGTAATAAGATAACCAGTGTAAGTTATTATTGTTTTTGGATCATTTCTTATTTTTATGCAGAATCGTATTTTTGTTTTGTCGTTCACGGTTCGTACGCGAATGAAAACCTATGCGGCGAGATGTTGGAATTTACAAATTAAATATATCTCCAACACTTAGAAAAATCAATAATTTTACTTCCTCTTGCTTTTACTGTTCTATTGTTTTTACCTAAAAAATAGAAATCCGCTTCTTTAAAAAATTCAAACAAAATATTCATAAATAAAAAACTTAAAAGTTTGGATCTTTGAGTTTAATATGAAAGTTCTACCTTTCTACATGTGTTTGGATGGGTTCGGTGGAGTTTTGGGTGGTTCGATAGTATGGTCGAGAGAGGTAGGCAATTAGGGTTTCATTTTTCTCAAGTGTTAGGCAGCGATTGATGGAGCGGAGTTTAGATTTGTGCTCGTGGGGTGAAGGAGCTTTGATGGCCAAGTTTTGGTGGGGCATGGTGAAGTTTTGGAAATCTCTACACTGTAATGTTCGCGTGAGGAGGGCGACGGTCGGATTTTGCTTGGGGACGTCGAAGGTGGTGTTGAGGTGGGGGATCAAATGCTCGTGGGTAGAGAAGCTAGTTGGCGCAAGTGGATTTGGATTTGATCGAGGAATGTTTAAGCATGGTCATGCATGTATGGGATGGTCTATGGGTATCATGTACAGGGAGGGGACGCATTAGCGTTTTTGGAAAAAAGTGTTTTAGGGGGGATGTGTTTAAAAGGGGTAGTTAAGTGTTAATTAAATAATTAATTATATAATTTAATCTCAAATCTTATAATATGTATAACTCTCTCATACGAGGTCTAATCGAGACATGGTTTTTTGCGATGTGTTCGTAATGGTGATAGCTACGCGATGGAACTGGTTTCATTGAATTTGGAGCAACCAGAATTTTGGACTAAAATCGAAAGTCGTTCAATTTTAATTTAAATTGGAATGCCTAAGCATCTGTTGGAATTTCAATGAGTTAAACTCACTTTTTGGATAATCAGCATGATATATAATAGACAAAATTTACTGTTTGTGTTTTGGATGAATTATTGGTTGGTTTGGTTAAATATCCGCTTTTGAGAAGCGAATGAGATTTAAATTGAAATGCAGGGAAAATTTGTTGACAAATCTAGATTTCTCACTATAGTGATTTTAATTTCCATTTATATACCTGTTGATTTTATTTTAGTTATATACCCATTAATTGTTAAATGCTAAAATTTGATAGTTTGGCGATATGGGATGTGACACTGACATATGTGAAAAGTTAAACCTTTTAGTGAAAAATGTACTGATAGTATTGGTTAAGTGTTATAGTAACTATTAGCCGCCTTATAATATTTTGAAATACTATTAGTTGTTGTTTTGGCTTGAAAATGGTTTTAAATTTGGAGAATGATTTCTTTGGATATTTCCGTGATATTTTATTAAAAGGGTTTTTTCTGAACTTCTCTATTTCACTTCAACCTTTTTAATTGTCTTTTCTAAATATTTTCAAATTATTTTGGAAAGTATTTATTTTTGTAGAAAAGTTAGCATAATAATGAATGTTTATTTTAAAAGAAAATAAAAAGGGTTATCTTTTATTTTAAGGAGATTTTATGTTTAAAAGAAGACAGAAATATTTTGAAATAAATATTAGTGAAATGTCTATATAAAATGTTGTATAAACGGATAGATGTATAAATATTATTTTATAAGAAAAGGATAGTTGTATAAGTAGTGATTTATAAATAGCAGAATGGGTTTTTTCAAATGATATTCTATAAAGAGAGAATAAATATCATTTTGATAAAATTGGAATAATTAATTCCATTTGTGGAATATGGTGATACAAGGACATGACCGTTTTATGGAAGTATTTGGTCTTATTTTGGAAACGAAGATTTTAGAAACGAAGATTTGTGTTAAGGATATGAGTTTTATAATTATATTTGAAGTTTTATTTTATATTTGGAGTTTTGTTTCAAAAAAAGGAGTTTTGTAATTATATTTAGGAATTTATAAAAGGAGTTTTATAAATGAATTTGGAGTTTTAAAAAAAGAGTTGCAAATAAATTTAGGAATTTATAAAATTAGTTTTATAAACGATTATTTTATTAAAAAAAATTATAAAAGAGTTTTATAAAATATAAAGGATGTTTATAAAGGTGTTTATTAAATAAGTTGAGGGTTTATAAAAGGAGGTTTATAATTATGTTTGGATGTTTATAAAAGGGAACTTTTTAATTTATAAATAATATTTTTATAAAAGGAGTTTGTAAATATAAGGATTTTTATAAAGGTATTTTATAAAGAAGTGATTTATAAAAAGACTGAGACTCGATTTCCATAAATGATTGTTAAATACGATGGTATGGAAAATGGTCGTTTCGTACTTAACACCAAATTCTGAGGTATGAAAACTCTTCTCTATCTTGAAAATTAAGAATGTGTGTCGAGACAAGGATAGTTTTCTAACTTGTCTGATTTCACTGTTAATTAAGAGATAGTGCTGTTTGAAATTGGAAAGTGGTGTTAAGCATATTTGGTCTATTTTCTATATGATCTATTTACTTATACCAAAAGGAAAGTTTTTGGGATTATTGTTATCAATATTTTAAGTAACATTTGTTTTAACCCAAATTAAGTGTGGTTTTTGAAAATGGAATCTCCCTAAGATATGTAAATATACTTATACCATTGAGATAAATAAGTATATGGGTACATTTTATAAGTACTGGAAATGTAGTGTTTTTATATCGTTGATATTAGTATATGGAAAGGGTATTCTAAGTTTTAAAGTGAAATGTTTTGTGAGTATACTTATAAAGTTAAGATAAGTATAATAAGATTTTTCAAGTATTGAAAAGAGTAGAGAAAGTAATGAATATATCTTTGTAAAAGTATTTTAATACAAGAATTTACAAAGTGGTTTTAGTTAATGAAAATATTAATTAAAGAGGCTTAATGGGTGCTTATGTGCTTAGCCAGTGTTATTTTCCTTATGCAATTAAATCTCTAGTTGAATTTTTTATTTGATAGCTAAATAACCGATAATCAAATATTGGCCAGTTTTTAAAACTGTCATTGTCGGTTCGGAGCAAGCGGGATCGAATAAAACGTGAGTTATCCGAAAACCACCTCGAACCGGCATAAGCGTTTGAATTAGAGATATCTTGAAGATGATCGAAGACGGGGTTCTTTGAAGTGCAATGGCTACTTGCTACTAATCCTGAGGGTGATTCCAAAATGGTTATAGTAGGAGTAGTGCCTTCGATTTGTTCATATCCTGAACAACTTGTATGGATGAATGCTGGCATTGCATAGTTGTTTGGAGGGCAGTATTAGCATTCCAAGTGGGATTGCTATAAAAAAAAGGTAATCGTAGCCTCACACCCGGTAATGACTAAAGCAAGGAGGTGCTGCAAGGCTATGTGGGTCACTCCCATTAGGTTATGATCATCATTTGTATCCAGATCGACATTTATTTATGGATTATGTATGTTGTAGCTACGGAAACGGTTCGTCGGGGACAACCGGAGGGTGATAATATTTGGTACTATCCAAGAAGGGGTAGGACGATGCTGAGTAGCAGAGGTGCAATAAGGCAGCCTCGGTACATTTTCTCTAGAGTTGTACTCTACAGAAGGTAGACCCTTTGTCATGTTGGAACCCATTCTCCAATAAGTGCCTTCGGACTTAGTTGTATACCTATTATGTTGGAATTTAATTAACATAATAATTTTAGCTAAGATTCAATATTTATTTTAAACCCTAGACATTATTATGATATCAGAAGATTTCATATAAATGATTTGGTTATCGTATGGTAAAAACTCATATGTGTTTATGTGCGACATGGTCTTACGAGATACCTTTATTTTGAAAGGTTTTATAGCATTAAAATCCATTTGAGCTATGTTTCTTACGCTGGTTTACCATACTGATCCGGGTGTTATTTTTCTTATAATGCTAGTTCAGATCGAGCATATTTTCAGATGTGGTTATGGATGCTTAGGAGCTTCAGGAGATGAGCTGGAGGCCTTCAAGACGTACTCACGTATATTTTATTTTCCGCTGCATTTGTTATTTATATTTATCAGCATTTGTGAGGACCGGTTGTTATAACTGTCCAGGCTGATGATAGATTAATGTACTCTGATTTGATGTATATATATTATTGTTTTCCTTTGTAAAGATCTGTAGTATATTATATATTACTCATCACGATATGAGATTATGTTCTATCTTTTTTTCCCCCAACCATCTATCTTTCCGACACTTAGATGCTCGGCACGTGAATACCATGGATGTATTAGTGTCACTACAAGAAATTATGCTTTTAGTTGCACTTATTAGCAGTGTTCAAACATAAGTGCAACTATTATCAATTTTACGCTCTAATTTCATCGGCGCCAAAAGTTACCGCTCACCCCGCCTTTACTAAAATCTAAAACAGTAGTTGCGTTTTTTCATATTTTAGTTTTCGCTTCTTCATTTTTCCTCACTTTGAAAACTCACTTGTCCTAATTCCTCATTGTCATCGTCTACTTCATTTTTCCTCTTGTCCTCTTCACAATCGATCCAATCCTCTACGGCATGCTACTCTGCTTAACAGTCGATCGAATCCTCTCCATTGATCGAAGATTTCTGCATACTACTCTTCGTCGATATGGATTTCTCCACCGTGGCTTTCTTTTAAGACCTAATTTTGTATTAAGCCAACAAAATTATAATTTACCAAGTCATTCTGCAAATCAGGAAATGGATAAGGTGTTGTCTTCAGTTTGAGCTCCGATCGCTTCATTGCCACCGTCCCAGTCAGTCTCAAATTCACAATCAAATCGATTGAGTTTTATCAGTAAAACAAGAGCTAATCGTAGGTTTAATCTACTTAGGCGCGAACCCTACCTCTGGCCAGAGCGTGGCCAAGCTTGGCTTCCCCATTCATCTTGAATTTCGCCCCCAAACGCCTGAAGAACGCGGCCCCTTTCCACCTCTGATCGACAACGATAGCTGAAACCTACCGTTGGATATGACGAGCTTGAGATGCTCTACGACTTTCTAGTTTGAGTCATGGCTTAATATTGTGTGGATGAGGAGAGATCGAGAGTGGAAGGTAGGCTAATTTCGGCCATTAAATTTTTAGGTGGCGGCTGGAATAAATTAGGGTTAGGGCTTGAACGTACGCGTATTTATGTGTAAACATATTATTTTCAACTTTTTCTGGACGAACTCCAAACGAAGCGTGCCGCCTGGGTTTATAATGTTTTACCCCTATTCTGAATGCAATGGCACATGTTTCGAGGCCTAATTCGATCATATGGAGAAGATAGCTTTTTGAATCGAATTATAATATTAAATTTTCGATATTTAATTCAATGCATTTCTATCCCGTACGACCAAACGGTAACTCCAAACACTAAAAAATTTGAAACCCGATAATAATACACTATTACGGATCCAATGTAACTAGTTTCATTGAAATCCGAGACTGTGCCCCAGAAGGCTATTTTTAACGTCTCGGTTATAATATAAAATTTCCAATTTCTAATTATTCTCTTTTAAATCCAATTTTAAAGGTTAACAATCTTCATTGTTTTTTAAATAAAATTACATCAACTTCTGACATCATTTTCAATCATATTAAATTCAGAATTCAATTATTCAAATAATTTCCAATATCAAATTTAAACAATTTAATTGTTCAATATTCAACAAATTTCAATATTAGATTTTAAATGAATTTTAGTTATCAATCAATTACTTTATTTGCATCTAATGAATTCAACATTTATTATTTAATCCAACTATTGATTGTAAACACATTCAATACATAGCATTACCTTTCAATACCTGTTATTACTTAAATCTTCGAAATTAGTTTATTTTAAAATTTTATTCAAGTTCATATCCAATAACTTACATTCAAAATCATTAAATTTTTATGTTTACCCATTTTTATTCAATAATTATGTCAAATTTAATTATTTAAAATAGTTAAAAATACGGGTCGTTACAATCTCCCCCACTCAAAACTTTTCGTCCACGAAAAGATGTTAAGGAAAAAATTTAACATTTAATATATTTTAAGAAAATAATCAACTTATAAAACATAAAATCCATTAGAAACCTTTTACTACGTTTGATATATTTTTTACTACGCTACTCCGATCGGCTTACGAAAAATAAAAGTTAGTTATCCAAACAAGTTATAAAAATTTTAAAACTTCAAAAAAATTCTAACACCTAGATTTACGGAAAATTTCAGCAAAGTCTCCTTTGCGCGGCTCAATTCGAACAACTACAAAACGCCACTACGGGCTTCCAAACCAACAAAAGAAAACAAAAGCCAAGTGGCTCCATCATAAAACCATCAAATCCAATGACAAAATAAACATGTACCTTTTTGTCGAGCAATCCAAATTTTCTTGATTTTATATACCTACATCTTATTTACCAATGATATCCAATTATATAATTTAAAATTATTTTATATTTTGCAATTTCAATTTCCAATATTTGCTTCACTTAAGCCCGTACGATGTACATATATCATCCGTACGCAATGTCAAATCTGATCGCTCACTCGATCACACAATTTCACTTCCGAACTAGTATCGTTCACACGACTCTCTAGTGCGGACTCAGATTTGGTTCCTTGATCAGAAACCATTATCCTCCTTGCATAGCCATATACTATGATAGAGAATTCCAGAATCAAATCAAAAATCCATATCCAAGGTTCGCCGTCGAGAATCGAATGAAAAATACTAACTCAGATCGATTTAAATTATCTCAAAATTCTGTGCTCGAATCTGGATCAAATCGTTATGCGAATAAAATAATATACGTACAACTTACGTATTTATTTCTATTGATTCTTAGCTATACCAAATTCCTTTGTTTATATTTACATCATTTCCATTTTAAGCCAAAGTTATTTCGTTTAACTTGTTTTACCAATCCATTCATTGACTTATTTCATTTATTCATTTCATTTTACTTTACATAGATTGACTTTCATATCTCATTTCGGATTTTCTCTTCCTATCATCCAATGTAACAAATTTAAATTTTTTGTTTTACTTATATTCATCAAATCTATAAGTGGTATAAGTTGCAACACTTTTAACTCTTATGTTTACTTAAATTGCAATATTCATTATTTGCATTAACATTATCAATGAACATTTTTTTAGTACTATTACTTAAGTTCTTTACAACTTAATTTCCATATATTTCCACACTTTCATTTGATATCAATTTATTTTGTGAAACATCTCATTTATCATTTTCTTAAATCTATAATCATTTTATAATGGCTCATTTCCTTTTATTACAACTTATTCAAGTTCATAATTGTCTCCAAAGGCTACAATCTAATTTCAACCCTTCTTTGCAAATTTATTTGTTATTTCCCTTATTTATTTTACAAACAGTTAGATAGCAAATTTCAGAATCTAAACACCTGGTTTAATTTCAAATCAATTTGAAATCATATATATATATATATATATATGTATGTATGTATGTATGTATCTCACTTTTATACCAAATCAAGATTTTAAACTTCTTTAAATCAAAAACTTTTTTATCAAAACAAAACTCCATTAGCAAATCATTAAGGTAGCAATCCATCACTTAGAAACTCGAAAATGAACACCGATGATGCCGCGATCTTCATCGGAATTATTTTCCAACGGCCGAAGTGAGTCTAGTACTTTTATTTATTTTGAAAACTATTTTTAAATATTTTTTTCAAAAATACTTCGAAAATAATACTATCATTATTATTTGTTACCCGGGTGATTGACCCGGTAACGTGAGGTTCACCAAACAAGACCTCACTCGGCATACAAGGTCTCATTCAGCACAAAGGCTCGCTCGGCACAGGAGCCTCGTTCGGCACAAGGACTCGCTCGGCACAAAGGTTCGTTCGGCACAAGACCTCGCTCGGCATACAAGTTCTCATTCGGCACAAAGGCTCGCTCGGCACAGGAGCCTCGTTCGGTACAAGGACTCGCTCGGCATACAAGGTCTCGTTCGGCACAAAGGCTCGCTCGGCACAGGAGGCTTGCTCGGCATTCCAGGACTCGCTCGGCATTCCTCCTTGCTCGGCACAGGAGCCTCGCTTGGCTTACAAGCCCTCGCTCGGCATCCATGGATTGTTATCAAACCATCAAGTCCACAACAAAGTAAAAGCATTCTACCACTTGCCTCGGTTCTCTTGAGTGATTACTTCGAGTCGCTCGATGGATGACCAGACAGTTCTTGCCCGGCATTCCTCGTTCGACACGCCTTATTCGGCATACCTAGCTCGGTGCGTAGGGGTCACTTGCTGTGGGCTGAGATACCATGTTCCTAGGCCCATGGGGGAAGTCCGACCCATCTTCATCTATAAATAGAGGGGCAGGGGCATACAGCAGGGGACCTTTTTTGGAGAACACTGGGAAGACTCTGCCATTTTCAAGACTCGTTCTTTTTCAGTTAGAACCTGTATTCAAGTGGTTGGTGTATGGATTGTATCTGTATTCAATTATCGAAAAAGCAATAAAGAGAAAACTCAAAGTGGACGTAGGCAATTACGCCGAACCACTATAAATTCGGTGTTCTTGTTTCTTACAGTTATTACTGCATTCCACTGTGTTATTCCTCAGTTTTAATTTACCTTCATCATTAATATCTCTACACAAAACTCTCTTTGGGTGTTAGTGACCAATTTTTGGCGCTAACATTTTGGTGCTTTCACTGAGAGATATTCTCAGGCCATTAGGATCTACTTTGTAGCTACTGGATTGAAGAAATCCCCCGAAGGAGATCAAAGTCATTCACAGGAAGTTCGTTGATTCTACTCAGAGTTTCTATCAATAACTCTACAATGGGAAGACCACGTACAATATCAGCCTCCCACAACACAGACGTCAACGAGACCGCTAGTGTCCAACAAGTAGGACCCATCAATCAACAGATTAATCTGGGCGTAGGGACTGTCACTACCCAAAATCAAATGGAAGCGGTCACTAAGACAGTCTTCAACGAGCTGATGGGAGAACTCATGGAGAGTAGGAGACAACTTAGCGAACAGATCCAAGTTAACGCCAACCTTATGACTCAGCTTACTCAACAACAGCATCAGAATGCTGGAGGAAGCCTCGCTCCTTATTCCTCATCCGATAGCTCTTCCTTGTCTGATGAACCTCCCAGGCGTAGACGTCGTAGAACGGAAACAATGCAAACAGATGATGTTGATCGATCAACCAGGGATGGTCCGGGTTCTCTACCTGGAGCAATGGCTCCTCACTTACACCAAGAAAATCACACTCAAGCTGGAACGGGAAACTTAGGATCTGGAGTACGAGTGGAAGCTGGACAGCCGGCACACCAAGGTCTTAATGATGCTGGTATCCAGGATACACACTTGGTAGATCGCCAACGGAGGAGACACCGACCAGAATGGTCTCACAGGACAGACACCAACCTGCCATCTTCCATACAAACCCCAGACCTATCAGCTATGGTCAAACAGCTGATGAAAGAGAATTAAGGCTTATCAAATAATGATTGGGGGATATCCAGGAGTCATACTCCGTTCATAGATTTTATCTTACAGGCCGAGTACCCCAGGAAGTTTAACATGCCGACTATTCCGGCCTATGAAGGAAAGACTGATCCCCGACAGCATGTGATGAGGTATGAATGGATGATGGACTCAACTAGAGCGAATAATGCAACCAAGTGTAGATGTTTCCCAATAACTTTATCTGGAATCGCTACCATGTGGTTCACCCGACTTCCTCCGCGGACTACCTCCAATTTTGATGAGTTAGCGATGAAATTTGTGGAAAAATTCAGGATTCATGCCACTCGTCCCAAGGATGTGATGTCCTTGTCCAGTGTGATTCAGGCTCCAGGGGAGTCGTTGAAAGAGTACTTACAAAGATTTCATGTTGTCGCAACTGAAGTTAGCAACCCCAACGACCATGCTATTTTAATGGCCGTGATGCGAGGAGTAAATCCGGATTCAGTGTTTAGAGATTGGTTGGCGGGAAAGCCTCCGACTACGCTAGAACGTTTTTATTTAAAAGCACACCAATTTATAAGAAGGGAGGAAGCTAGGTGGACGAAGCGAGATTATGCACCGGTACATGGCAAGGAGGCTGTGCAGAGTAACATCGCTGTAAAACAATATGGTGACAACTCTGGAAAGGTACAAGTCAATGTTCAAAACAAGCCTGAACAATCAAAAGGATCCGGTGGAGGAAATCCCGGAAAGAAAAGGGAAGCTGGAAAGTGGAAACCAAGGATCCCAACTTACAACGAATACACTCCTCTGAATGCATCTCTGGAAAATATTTACCTGTCAACCTGTAATACTTTCCAATATCGAAAGTCACGCCCAAAAGAGTCTGCTGAAGAGCAAAAGCGGACTGGGAAGTATTGCCGCTTCCATGAGACTTACGAGCACAATACCGAGGAGTGTAGCACCTCCATGACGCTATAGAAAAGTTAATTAGACAGAAAAAGTTGCAGGAGTTAGTAAAGAATCCTCAAGAAGGTGGACAGGGAATGTCCAATCCTGGTCGCACACCAGCTCCACGTCACCCTGAGGAGCCTGCTCGGACCATGGGTAGACTGGTTATAAACATGCACTACACCAAATACTGAGATTTGCAACTAACCATCCGCACATTTGGCAACGGTTAATAACCGTTGCCATTTAGCAACGGTTAATAACCGTCTTGGTTCAGTTAGCAACGGGTTTTTCTTATTGCTAATTGGGAACGGTTATTAACCGTAGCTTCTTTGGAGACAAATGATGGCGGTGAATTTCATCCTTTCGCACCATAATTTTTGGCGCGCTTCGTTCCAATTAGCAACGGTTTTCAACCGTGGCTAATTAGCAACGGTTATTAACCGTCCCAATCTTTTAGCCGGCAAAGTGGCAAGCCCACCAAGCCCCTGGGATGGGGCAACCAACTAAGCCGGGCAACACCCAAAATCTGTTTTACTTCACAGTTACAACTCAATAGCAATCTCCATGTTGGCGATCTGCTCGAACCCAAAAATACTAGGGTTTCAAAAATCAACGCTTTCTAAATAATCATCGCTGCATACTCGGCTATTCCATCAGCCATCGTCGGCTCAAGCTTGCCTCCTACGCGATATTTTCTACTGCTGATTTGAAGTCCTGCTACAGTCTCTATACTGCCACTGCTAATTAAGTATGCGAATTTCTTGTTTTGAGTTGTCTAATTTTCTAAAATTGAGTCGCCCTTATCTATTTTACTTCACAGCTACAGCTCAATAGCAATCTGGCGATCTACTCGAACCCAAAGAAACTAGGGTTTCAAAAATCAACGCTTTCTAAATAATCATCGCTGCATACTCGGCTATTCCATCAGCCATCGTCGGCTCAAGCTTGCCTCCTACGCGATAATTTCTACTGCTGATTTGAAGTCCTGCTACAGTCTCTATACTGCCACTGCTAATTAAGTGTGCGAATTTCTTGTTTTGAGTTGTCTAATTTTCTAAAATTGAGTCGCCCTTTTACTGCTTTAGATTTCATTAACCTTGAAAACGCCTGAAGCTAATAACTTATTAGTATTTAGTTATAAACAAGTAGTTTTCTGTAAATAATCGTTTAGGAATTGAAATTTGAAAGCTGAAGCTAAAAAACTAATAATTATTTAGGAACTGATACTTACATGCTAGTTAGACATAGTTGCTTATAGTGACTGCTAGGGTATAAGTTGATGCAATGAATTTTGTTTTATTAAATATGAGACCATATTTAGTAAGTGGATAAAATTGTTGTTAATGGCGCAAACCAAGTATCAGGAGAGGGGTAATGCATAGACATTACTCTGGTGCTACAAAATGGCGCTGTTGTAATGGCAAATTTTTTGGAAACAGTTTGATGCTAATGTTAAATTTCAAGTGAAATCAAAAGAATATTCATCTGTTTAGTTAATATCAGAGTTGAACTTGGTGGAAAGCCATAAGATATTGTTACCCATGATTTATTATTAGCTCTTGTTATTTTCTTTCAGTATGTCTTTTAGTATAGACAAACAATGGATGAATCAATCTAATCGAAGAAATACAGAATATGTGGAAGGTGTGAGAAATTTCGTTAAATTTGTTGCTGAAAACGGTGGAAATAAGGAAAAGTATTCGTGCGCTTGCACGCGGTGCAAAAATGAAGATACATTCAAATTAAATGACATTCATTTTCATTTGCTTAGATATAGTATTGTTCAATCATATACCGTGTGGTGTTTTCACGGAGAAAGAATACCGGAGAAGCCAAAACAACAACCGGTTAGTCATGCCACAAATACTGATGAGTCCGAACATATTAGGATGGAGGATTTGATCAATGATGCAGATAGATTCCATCATTTTCAACCTACAAGTCAGTTTCATGATAATGCTAATATTGGTGAGCAGTTTACAGATAAATCATTTTTTGATAGTGCAACTGCAACAGAGCCATTGTATCCTTCTTGTCCAAAAGAGATTACAAAGTTGTATGCCATTGTGAAACTAAATAGCTTGAAGACCCAATACGGCTTTTCAGACAATGGTGTGACTGCAATACTCGAATTCATAAAGGAGTTACTCCCCGAAGGTAACACGCTACCTTCAAAGTACCCCGACGTGAAGAAGATCATTAAGCAAGTTGGGATGAATTACATAACTTATGATGCATGCATTAATGACTGCATCTTGTACTGGAAAGATAATGCGAACAAAGTTTCATGTACAAATTGCAACGCACCAAGGTACAAGACATCATTCAACGAAGAGAGAAAAGCTACCACAGTACCTCAAAAGACCTTAAGACATTTTCCTTTAATTTCTAGATTGAGAAGACTGTATATTGTACCATGGATAGCAGAAGCGATGACCTGGCATGGTCGTGCCAAGTCCGGTACAACCGTAATGCGTCATCCGCGTGATACTTCTCAATGGAAAACTACAGATTCTTTTGATTCTTCGTTTGCTGCTGAACCACGAAATATCACGCTTGGAATAGCAACAGATGGTTTCTGTCCGAATGCTTCTTTAACTAACCCTTACAGCTGTTGGCCAGTAATTGTAGTACCATATAACCTTCCTCCGTCTTTGTGCATGAAAAGAGAGTTCTCAATGTTAACACTGTTGATTTCTGGGCCAAAACAACCGGGGAAGGATATTGATGTTTATTTAGAACCTTTGATAGACGAGTTAAAGCAGTTATGGGAAGGAGTCGTTACATTTGATTCATTTATGAAATCTGAGTTCACAATGAGAGCTAGAGTGTTGTGGGCAATCCATGATCATCCTGCTCTTGGGACTTTATCGGGATGTACAACTCACGGCTACTTTGCATGTCCTCTTTGTGGAGAAGAAACTACATCTGTTTATCTCCCTGAAAGTAAGAAGATTTGTTACATGGGACATCGTAGATTTCTTCCGTCCGGACACAAGTTTCGATACGATAAGACAAATTTCAACAACGAGCAAGAACTTAAGCGTCCTCCAAAACCACTGACTGGTTATCAAGTTGAAAAAAAGGTAGCGAATATAAAAATGAAAGTTGGTAAAAACATACCGGAAATTGGTCGAAAACGGAAAAAGACAATCGATGAAGAAGTTCCTGCATGGTATAGGAGGTCGAAGTTCTTTGATTTGCCATATTGGAAAACAAATTTGACCCGACATAATATTGATGTTATGCATACGGAGATGAATGTCACGAAACATTTGATCAGCACAATTATGAACCATAAAGACATGTCAAAAGATGGGATCAATGCACGGAAGGATTTGAAAATCATGGGTATAAAACAAAAGTTGTGGGTGATAGAAGATCCTGAAACAAGTAAAGTAACCATACCAAATGCGACTTTCACTTTGAGCAAAGAAGAAAAGATACGGTTTTGCACCGTTTTGAAAAATTTGAAAGTGCCGAGCAAATTCTCTTCGAACTTCCATAACAATGTGAGCATCAACCCTCCTGAACTAAAAAATATGAAGTCACATGATTACCACGTCATAATGCAACATTTACTTCCGGTATTGCTTCAGCATTGTTTTCCGCAACATAAGGATCTACGGAATGCTATTCACCGCATTAGTCTCTTTTATAACATTTTGTGCTCAAAGGTGATCAACAGGGAACATCTTCTAAAAGCAAAGGCTAGTTTGGTAGAAGCAATGTGTGTTATTGAAAAACATTTTCCGCCTGCATTTTTTGATATCAGCATTCACCTTATGGTTCATTTAGCCGATGAAGCATTGATTTCTGGTCCTGTTAGATATAGGTGGATGTACCCATTTGAACGGTAAATTACTAATTTTAGTTATGTACATAATTATTCGATTTAAATAGCTAGTGATGTCTACATTTTACAATTATTCATCTTCATAGGTTGATGAAAACATATAAAGGATATGTGCGCAACAAAAGATATATTGAAGGGTGTATTGCAGAAGGATATATTGTACAAGAAACTAGTCTTTACTGCATGGAGTATATGCCAAAAGGAGGTGTTGGCACTCATAAACATACCCGTGAAGCGTTTTTAGACGAGGATGATGAGTTTGCTGATGAAATAGCACTAGATAATGGTAAAGATATAACGTTAACTCAAGTGCAATTTCAACAAGTGCGTAAATGGGTCCTTGATAAATACGACGGATTGGATGAATGGAAGAAGTAAATTCATGAATTTGTTCTGAATTCTTATTATTGTAAATCAATTCATATATATAGTATTTATTGTGTGTTTTTCGTAGGAGGTATAACTCCTATGTTCAAAGCACCAAATCTCAAACTCGAGGCGGGGGTACATCTGGGGAAGCTATTAAAAATTTCACTTTTTGGTTACGTGAGGAGGTATATGTATTAAATATTTAACGTATTTTCGAGTTGACCATACACCTCCTTGACAATGTTTTTTTACTTATTGTGTTTGTTGTAGTTGTTGAAGACCGTCGATCTTGACTCAACTCTTTGGCGGTTAGTTAACGGGCCGAAGTTTGATGCCCGTAGTTATATGAAGTACCAAGTGAATGGGTTTTTATTTTCTCCGAAGAGTTATGAAGAGCGAAAGCTAACACAGGATAGTGGTGTATGCATGAGAGCAATTACACAATTTAGAGCGAGTGGGAAGGATAAAAATTTTAAGGAAGCAGAAACAACTTATTACGGAGTCATTCAACAGATAATTGAGTTGGATTACATTGACTTCAAACAAACAGTTTTTTATTGTGATTGGGTAAAGGTCGAAGATAAGATCAATGGTTGTAAAATAGATTCTGTTTCAAGCTTGATCACAGTTAACTTGGGAAAATTGAAGAATAAAGATAGCGTGAATGATGAGCCATTTATTCTTGCATCGGAAGCAAGTCAAGTGTTCTACTCAAAAGATTTAAAAAATAACGGATGGTTTGTTGTTTTGCATACACCAAAACGGTTGACCATAAATGTGGATGACACTGAGTTTCCCACCGTTTATCAATCAGCTTTTGAAGACAATGAAAAATTAGAAGATCTTATCAAATGCATATGTTAACTTTGTATTTCAGAGCAGTTATTGTACCTTAACAAAATATTTATTTAAAATGGTGTAAAATGTAAAATATAGCGTTTATTTCAGTCAGTATTTTAGATATTGTTTTGAATCCGCTTAAGTTTAAAATTCTGGTGATGCAGGAAGACTTTATCACTGCCGCATTAAAGTGAATGTTCCCCTTCCCGTCCATCCCTATGATCCCCGATTGATGTTAGCCACATTATTGCATGGACTTCCCTCCATAACAAGGTCAAACGCATTTTATGACTTAATAAAATTGCTCCAAGCGATTACTGGTAAGCTGCTGTACAGCTGATATAGTAAACAACGTCCCCTTCTGATTTGTCTAATCCCACCATTCTCTCACCACATTACGATTATTGTCAGTCGGACTGACAAAAATCGTAATGTGGTGAGAAGTTGGTGGGATCAGACAAATCAATAAGGTGATGTTGGTTCATATATCAGATGTACAACAGCTTAACTGTGATCGCTTGGAGCAAATTTTATTAAGACATATAAGGCGTTTGATCTTGTTATGGAGGGGACTCCATGCAATAAGGTGGCCAACATAAATCGGGCATCACAGGGATGGGCTGGAAGAGGAAGAACTGTACGTCATAATGTTGTTGGGATTATTTTAGGATTTGAGACTTTGCAGGACATAATGTCACAAGATGCCACACCACCGTCAACTGATACAACTTCCCAATCATCCACTTTAAAACGGGAGAAAATTGATATAGACAACTACGGTTCTCCAGTCGGAAAAAATGGTTCAAAGGTCGCTACGAAGATTGGTAAACTAGTAAGAAATCATGTGCCAATCTCATATCCAAGTTGGAAAAAAGTTCCGCCAAATTACAAGGAAGACGTGTGGAATCAATTGGAGGTAATAATGAGCTCCGTTCATTTATAATGCTTTCAATACAGAAATTAAAAATGGTTTACATGCATTTTTTTGTTATGCAGAAATATTATGAGCTCGATCCTTTATCAAAGGACCTTATTATGAAAAAAATGTCTGAGGCTTTTAGGAGACACAAGAATGATTTGCGCAAGAATCATTATGACCTTTTCATCACTGACGAAGAAAGAATGAGAAATTGTCCACCGAAAATTGCTCAAGATGATTGGGATGAGTTCATAAGAAACGAATCAAAACCCGAGGCAAAAGAAAAAAGGAAGCGAGGCAAACAAAATAGATCAATGCTCGAATATGGTCATCATTCGGGACGTAAGAGTCACGCTATGATTACTCAAGAAATGGTATGTGTCATTGAATTGGTGCATCACATTGCATATACCGTTAGTTCCAAATATAATTTTAGGTCATTATATGCAGGTCGATTCAAGTAGTCCGGGAACAGAAGTATCACGTCTTCAAGTATGGGAGAAAACGCATAAGAAAAAAGATGGCAGCACGTCAGATGCGACATCTTCCTACTTTGTAAGTTAAACAAATAACAACGCCTCTAAATTAAATTTTCATTATTAATATATATGTATTTACTTTTTAGGACAAAATTGAAAAAGAAAAGGAAACGACGAGTGGTGGTGATGAAGCCGTCTTTATATCAGTGTTTGGTAAAGATGTAAAGGGCAGGAGCAGAAGTATTGGGACCAATATAGCTCCTAGCCAAGTTAAGAGTGCTGCCATTCCATGCAAACGGCTCAAACAGGCCCAAGGAATATATGAGCAACGACTGCAAAATGTGGAGCAAAAATTGATGAAGCTGGACAATATGGATGATAAACTGGAGCGTCTTCTCAGCATAGCCCAAGATAATCGTCAAGTAGGCAGTGAAATCGCATCTTCTCAGTTTGCCACTCCGAATAATCAGTTAATCGACCAAAGATGTGAAATCCTGAACTTCGAGGACGAAGTAATTGCAACAGGTACTATTTTATTAAAATTTGAAGAAAATAATATGTTGCAAAGTCAGTGAATGCTTAACTTCGTGAACGGGAGAGTGTATCAGGAAACATACAGGTCATCATATAGAATAATTTTATCTGCTGTATTTTAATTGTCACAGATATCTTTTGACTGCATTCATGGACAATCCGACCGCTCCTGATGACTCTGTTTGTGATTTAGATTAGCTTGGACATATCAATTTCACGTCAGGGTTTGGCGATCGAGAAAAAAAAACGCACATCTTTTCTTTTGTAAAAAGTTCACAGTGAACGTAAGAACCAATGCACCCATTTTTCCATTGTTGATTCTCAATTACCAACAAAAATTGTCATCTGTTGGTTTCATAATTTATTACTAATTTTTGCCCATGATTCATCTACTTCTAACTGACAGTCAGTACAATAACTCTTCATCAGGTTATCTTGGTTGCCTGAATCTAGTTATGTATTTGATTCCTTGTAATCAGCGATTAGCGTTGAGCCTTTGTGATGATAAGCAGTGACTACTGTTTCTACCATTTATATTCTACGACAGCAATTTTTATGCCACGAACAGTTACTTTGCTTAATACAAGTTTCCAGTAGTGATAATACCCCCTGTAATAGTTTCCAGTAGAATGACTTATGCTTCGATTTGCACGCATTTAATATATATGTTGCTTGGTTGCCAAAAAAATTCTCTGTAATTCACTTCTGGCATTAAACCCAAGTCATTATTAGGCAAATTTGGGTCTAGTTCATATGCTATGAAACTTGGGCCATCGCTGCATGTTTGTGAAATGGTTTTGGGTAGCATGAGTTTTGTTTTTTGTTAGTTCTGTAAATGTGAATCCATATATTCACTCCAAAAATGCTTATATAACAGGTACTATATGTCGAGATTCCACAGCATTAGTAATTCATGGAAAAGCAGTACCACCCACATATGAAAAAGTGTTGTTGGATAAAATTTTATTGCCGAATGAGCTAACCGCCAAAATATGTCGACAATTTACCGAGACCTTTGGGGATGTTGGATTCGGAGGTTATGTGAGCCATCAAAAGGGTTTGATACGATATCTTTAGTCGGAGGTATTGATATTTCTGACTTGTTCTTTGCATATATTGCTGATTTTCTTTTGTTTTCCTATACACAATAGTACACACAGTCATGCATACATAAATACAAGCATGCAAGCACCTTTCACAATTTACATTCAAGACTTATCACATGCAAAATAGATATATCAAGTTTTAAGAATTTATAAGGGTGGTTTGCTCACCTGGATAGTTTGACAGAGAGGAAAGAGAACCTGAAAAAGATTTCAAAATCTGGAAATTGAGGCTTGATCAAATTTTCTTTATCCTAACCGTTGTTTGCTTTGAATTGCTTTGTACTAGTAGTCTTGGCTTTAGTTAGATGTATATATATATATATATATGCCTTGTACTTGTAGTCTTGGCTCTAGTTAGATGTGCAGTTTGCTTTATTACTGCCTGGTCTGTCGTAGATGTATACTTGTAGTTTCTTTTACTGGTCTGCCTTTGATCTTGTTTACAGTCTGGCATAGTATCCATACGCATTTGGTCCAACCAGTTTGTTCTTGTATATAATGTGATGGTTAGTTTGCATCAGTTATTTATGCATTTCAGTATAGTTGCATTCTTGTGCTTTGTCTCTGCATTCACTTCAGATATACTGACTTTTGTTTTCATCCCCTGGTTGCTTGGTACATTTCTGTAGCTCCACTGATGGTCTATATTGTGTTGAGCTTCAAGTCTGCACTGCAAATCATTTTGCCTCGAGTTTGTAGCTGCACTGCAAATCATTTCTGTAGCTCCACTGATGGTCTATATTGTGTTGAGCTTCAAGTCTGCACTGCAAACATTGAAGTCTGAAAACTGGAATGCTTTGCCCTGTAATGAACCATGTAGACTTCACTGCTTGCAAAACAATGTAGTGTAATTAATGAAATCTTTGTACTGTAGTGTAATAAACAATGCAGTGTAATAAGTATGATATTCCGGCACGGTAGTATTCTGTTTGCAAAACAATGAGTGTAATTATAAGTTTGATAATAATATTATATGTATGGAATATGTGCGATATGTTTATAGTGCTTGTGTACCAATATTTTGATATATATTGATATTCTGGTATATATACTGAGATATACGCAGTAGTGAGTTACAGATGTGATTTTGTAGGGGCAGGAGCAAACACTATGTGCAACGGTTGTTAACCGTTGCTTTATGTGTGACTTGGGCATAAAGCAACGGTTTTAAACCGTTTTTTACTGGACATAAAGCAACGGTTTATACCCGTTGCTTATTGTCCATAAAGCAACGTTTTATACCCGTTGCATTTTTCCCAATTTGCAACGGTTAATACCCGTTGCCTTTGATCCAATTTGCAACGGTTTATACCCGTTGCCTTTGACACAATTTGCAACGGTTTATACCCGTTGCCTTTTGGACATAAAACAACGGTTTTGTCCCGTCGCTAAATTCAACCACTCCTGTAATGAAGACGGTTTTTACCCGTTGCTTTTAGACTTAACAACGGTTTATACCCGTTGTTAATATCTTATAATGGTGTAGTGATGATAGTTGGTGGACCTCACCCTGCAGATAAGAACTGGCAAGAAATGGAGTGGTATGCTAACTCTTTGAGGCATGCAGATTTTGAGTGTTGTTCGAATGTGGAGGATGGGACCCCCGCTAAATAGCAGCGCATGATGATGGACGATATAGTATTCAGGAGCAGAGATGCTGATCAGGTGGAGGCTCCTACCGTTGACCCGATGGTCATATCCACGACAATCGGGCGAGCATTTGTGAAAAGAATTTTGATTGATTGTGGAAGTTCTGTTAATATCATCTTCAAAAAAGCATATGACCAAATGAAGATGGAGACGAAAGATTTAAAACCATCTAAAGCTCGTATCCATGGCTTTAATGGTGCAGCGACCGATGCGGTGGGTTATGTTGAATTGCCAGTTGAACTAGGGCAAGGTGAACGTAGAAGGGTGTGAATCCTACCTTTCATAGTTTTGGATGTTGATTCTCCATACAATGTATTTCTGGGTCAACCGGCCTTGGCAGAGTTCAGGGCAACTTTGGCCCCGTGGTGTTTAACTTTGAAATTTCCGACAGACAAAGGAGTTGGTGTTGTACATGGCGATCAGGCGACTGGTCATGCATGCTATGTGGCTGAGTTGAGAGAGGCCCAGCGAAGAGAGAAGGGAAAGGTTGTGGACAGCTCCGTCCACAACCGAGTCGTTGAAAATTGACATGTAATGCCCGAGCCCTGGCTCGGGCAACATGATCGGATTTGTAGAGACATAGATCCGAGAGATGATAATGAGGAACCCAGGGAAGAAAATGCAGCGCCGGCTGAGTTGACGATTGAGATTTCAGTCAGCCGAGACGACCCATCGTGAGTACTTAAGATTGGATCACAACTCAGCCCCTCGATTACCAAGGATCTCACTGATTTCCTTCGAGCGAATCTAGATGTTTTCGCTTGGACACATTCTGATATGTGCGGGATTTCTCCCGCTATTGCGAGTCATATGTTGAACATAGACCCGAGGTACGTTCCAGTAAAGCAGAAAAGGAAAGGCATGGACCCGGAGAGGCCTGTGGCTCTCAAAGAGGAAGTGGACAAACTCGAAGCCAATGGGTTCGTCCGCGATGCCCTCTACCCAGAATGGGTCTCTAACCCTGTACTAGTGAGAAAAGCGAATGGGAAATGGAGGACTTGTGTTGATTACTCGGATTTAACAAAGCATGCCCTAAGGATAGTTTCCCGTTACCTAGAATTGATCAGCAGGTCGACTCAACGGCATGACACGAGTTATTATTATTTATGGATGTGTACTCGGGATATAATCAAATCCCGATGCACATTCCAGATCAAGAACACACCAGTTTCGTCACAGACGTTGGACTGTACTGTTATGTAGTGATGCCTTTTGTGCTGAAAAACGCAGGGGCGACTTATCAGCACTTGGTGAATCGGATGTTTAAAGACCAAATTGGTAGAACAATGGAAGTCTATGTGGATGACATGCTCGTGAAGTCACGGCAGTCAAACGACCACATTCGAGACTTGGCAGAGATGTTTGATATACTCAGGAATTATGGAATGAAAATCAACCCACTGTAGTGTTCCTTTGGTGTTGCATCGGGAAAGTTTTTGGGTTTCATTGTTAATGCATGAGGAATCGAAGCTAACCCGGAGAAGATTCAAGCTATCCGAGACATACAAGTACCCAGAACTATAAAGCAAGTACAAAGCTTGAATGGAAAAGTAGCCGCGTTGAGTCGATTCATATCCAGGGCCACAGATAAGTGTATTCCCTTCTTCGATGTAATAAAGAAAGGAAAGAGAACTTTTGAATGGACGCCCAACTGCGAAGACGCATTACGAGCTCTGGTAAGGCATTTGGAAAGTCCCCCGGTGCTGTCAAATCCTGTAGACCATGAAGTGTTGTATGTATACTTGGTTGTATCCCAACATGCTATTAGTACAGCTTTGGTTCATAAGGAGGACCGAGTTCAAAAGCCGGTGTACTATGTCAGTAAACGTCTAACGGGGGCAGAAAGAAATTATCCCAAAATTGAGAAATTGGCCTACTGCTTGGTGATTGCATCACGCAAGCTACGTCCGTACTTCCAGGCACACTCGATCAGTGTTTATACCGATCAACCCTTGCGACAGGTACTCCAACGACCAGAAACCTCTGGAAGGATGTTAAAATGGAATATCGAGTTGAGTCGTTTCGATATTACCTACCTGCCGCGAAGGGCCATACAAGGGCAAGCGCTAGCAGACTTCATTGCTGAATTCACCGTGTTAGACGAATCAAACGATTATGATGTCATTCCTCCTATTCGATGGAAACTGTACACTGATGGGGCATCCAACGACCGTTGTTCTGGGGCTGGTATAATTCTTGTGACTCCCGAAAACCGATCAATTTGTTATGCTTTGAAACTCAATTTCCCAGCCACAAACAACGAAGTTGAGTATGAAGCATTAATTGCTGGCTTGAAACTTATCAGGGAACTCGAAATAAAATCAATTGAAATCTTTTGCGACTCATAATTGGTAGTGTACCAAGTTCGTGGAGACTATCAAGAAAAGGGGCAGAGACTCGCCCCATACCTTGCACGAGTTCAAGAACTGTTGGCGGACCTTCAATACTATGATATTTCCCATGTCCCGCGTGAGCAAAACAAGGAGGCCGATTCATTGGCAAAGTTCGTAAGTACAGGCGATGCACAGCAGATGGGCTTGGTTCCCATCGAAGTTTTACAATCTTCGAGTATAAACGAAATGGAGATAGATTTTTTTCTAGAAACATAAATTGAAAAGGAGTCGTGGATGACCCCATTCAAACAATACATACTACACGGAACCTTGCCCGATAGAAAGAACGAGAGACGACAAGTCATTCAAGAACGGAGGGGGTTCTCGGTTCCCTTACTCCGATGCATCGCCCATGATGAGATAAAACGAGTTTTGATGGAAGTGCACGAAGGAGAATGTAGCGACCATACTGGAGGACAACACTCGCAAAAAAGATCCTCCGCTATGGATATTATTGGCCAACTGTAAATCGGGATGTTGCAGACTACGTGAGAAAGTGCGACAAATGTCAAAAGTTTGCGAAAATCCCAAGAGCTCCGCCAACGGAAATCACGCAAATGGTTAGTCCTTGGCCATTTGCGATTTGGGGGATCGATATAATCGGTTCCTTACCTATTTCTAAAGGTGGTGCAAAGTATGCAATTGTTGCAGTTGATTATTTTACCAAATGGGCGGAAGCCGAGCCCTTAGCCACAATCACCACCAAAAAGGTCATCAATTTCGTCGTACGAAACATTATATGCCATTTTGGCCTCCCACGAACTATCATTACGGATAATGGAACTCAATTTGAAAGTAGGGAGTTCAAAGATTTTTGCCAAAAATATCACGTTGAGAAAAGATTTTCAGCGGTCGCTCACCCTAAAAAAAATGGACAAGTGGAAGCCGTAAATAAAATAATCAACTCAATATTAAAGAAACGTTTGGAGAAGGCGAGAGGCAAGTGGGTGGATGAGCTTCCGACAGCGCTCTGGACTTACAGAACCACCCACAAGTCTGAGCTGGTCATACTCCATTCGCCTTAGCATACGGTACTGAAGCTGTGATACCCATGGAACTTGAAGTTCCCTCTCATCGGGTAACTTATTATGATCCCAAGATGAATCAGAATCTCCTATTGGAATCATTGGACTTTGTTGACGAAAAACGTGAAGAAGCTGACTTAAGAGCGGCTGCACATAGGCACAGAGTTGCTCGGTATTATAATGAAAAAGTCCGACCGAGAATTTTCAATGTGGGTGATCTCATTTTGAAGCGCGTTTTTCCGACCACATCACATTTGAATCCTACATGGGAAGGTCCATATGTCATCGAACGGAAGCTTGGAGAAGGAACTTTCAAGCTAGCGACTGTTGATGGCGCGACACTCCCCCGAGCATGGAATAGCGAACACCTGCACCGTTATTACACTTAGCCCAATTATTTCGCATTTTAGTTCTAATTATTTCCAGTTTATGTTCCTTTCGTTGTTTTTAGTTGTCAGCATGTAATAATTCAATTTAGTTTGTTTTTATTTGTTATGATCAATAAAGGCTTGAAGCCGTCTTTTCCATGAACTATTGATGTTACCATATGGTACAATTCTGTGACGAAAATTAAATTGTGTTATTCTGTCTGGCATATGAACACGCACCCAAACTTAAAAAATCTCTAAGTCCCCAAAGTGCAGACTAGAATACTCTGAGTCCCCAGAGTGCGGACTAGAGTATAAACGACTAAAAAATCTCTAAGTCCCCAGAGTGCGGACCAGAGTACTCTAAGTCCCCAGAGTGCGGACTAGAGTATAAACGACTAAAAAATCTCTAAGTCCCCAGAGTGCGGACTAGAGTACTTTGAGTCCCCAGAGTGCGGACTAGAGTATAAACGACCTTAAAAATCTCTAAGTCCCCTGAGTGCGGACTAGAGTATAAACGACCTTAAAAATCTCTAAGTCCCCAGAAGGCGGACTAGAGTACTCTGAGTCCCCTGAGTACGGACTAGAGTATAAACGACCTTAAAAATCTCTAAGTCCCCAGAAGGCGGACTAGAGTACTCTGAGTCCCCAGAGTGCGGACTAGAGTATAAACGACTAAAAAATCTCTAAGTCCCTAGAGTACGGACTAGAGTACTCTAAGTCCCCAGAGTGCGGACTAGAGTATAAACGACCTAAAAAATCTCTAAGTCCCCAAAGTGCGGACTAGAGTACTCCGAGTCCCTAGAGTGAGGACTAGAGTATAAACGACTTGAAAAATCTCTAAGTCCCCAGAGTGCGGACTAGAGTACTCTGAGTCCCCAAAGTGCGTGCTAGAGTATAAACGATTAGAAAAATCTCCAAGTCCCAGAGTGCGGACTGGAGTACTCTAAGTCTCCAGAGTGCGGACTAGAGTATAAACAACTTCGAAATCTCCAAAGTCCCCTGAGCGTGGACTAGAGTACTCTGAGTCCCCAGAGTACGAATCAGAGTATAAGCGATCCAAAAAATCTCCGAGTCATATGGAAGGGAACTAGGGCTTATGTAACTCACAAGATTTCAGATTTCGACTATGAGTTATACAGTGAGCTGAACAACAAAAGTCATTTAAAAGACAAAGAACAAAGTTTTATTCATCAATTCAAAATGAAGTCCTACTACAACTTCTCCCAAACTCGGGGCAAAAAGTCTATCTACAACGGCTATGGAAATAAATAAAAATGATTACATAATCCAGGCTGATTCTCGTTGAACGAGCATGATAATTACTTCTTCGGCTTCTTCTCCTTCTTCGATTTCTCAGACGACTCCTCCCCCATGCGTTTTCTCTTGGACGTTTTGCTCACTTGAGAAGGGGTGTCAGAGGAAGGAGGAACTTCTAACGGCCTGGTCCCACCTGGAAGAATAATCTTCAAAGGCCTGTTCAGTGGGTCGTCGAGTTCTACCACTTGAGGCTCAACCTTAATTTCGGCTTTCTTTCTCCCCTCTTCAGTGACATGTTCCTTCATGCTCAGCTTTGAAGTGTGTTTGGAGGCGCCAGTAATTTCAACTTCGTAATGTTCCTCGACGGGCGATGGATCGTCGGATTTGTCTTCGTTAAGCGCCTCAATCACTTGAGCGTCAAGTCCGGGAGTCTCTTCCGCTTGAGTTGTTTCTCCCATTTTCTCCTCCTTCTCCGTGGTGGCATCGCTCCTTGAAGTAGGTACGGGATCGGGATGACCTACGCGGAATCATAAGAAACAAGTGTTAGAATACATTTATCGCTTGCTGAAAGCAAAGGCCATTTGGACTTTGAAGGGAAAGTTATGTACCCGTCTCTGGTTGACTCTCGACTATTCGGGGAGTTTCGCCTTCTAGGATAGGAGATAGAACATGAATACCAAGACCAGGATCTTCTGGGTCATAGCCAATGTGTTTTTCGAAGGGGTCAAGTGGTAGGCGATTAGTCGATTGAGTAGGGGGAGGAACTGTAGACTCGGCTCCGGACGGACCGGCAATGTCATTTTTTCCTTTCGGTGAGGAGGAGTCTCTGCTGTAGAGAGCCTTCGCTGCAGACAAGTCTGAAGGCTCATTCCCCTGGAGAAATTCCTTCACTAAAGCTTCTTCGTCAACCTTTTCAGTCCCCGACTCAGCCTTTTTGATCCTTATCAAAGTCTCCCATGCTTCGTCCAAAGATTCGAGGTAACCCTCGCCGAGAAATGTTAAGTCACGATGCACGAGGACTCGAGCGTTGTACTCGACTATAAGCGGATTGAATCGGCATTTGATCTCCTCCCTACCAGCTTCGGCGGCCGCCTCAAGGTGAGAGTCCATCTCCGTAAATGCTATTCTTTAGCCCTCTTCGCAGGCTTCATCCTTCAGCATCTTGGCCTTGGAGAGTTCTTCATCGAGCTTTGTCTTCAGGAGTCATGTAGCGATAATCTCGTCGCAGTAACGTTGCGACACCTCTTGAGCAGCAACCTTTTCTTTTTTCTCTTTGAGAAATAGCTATTCCAGCTCTTTGACTCATTGAGCGAGCGCGTCTCTATCCTTTTGAATGGAGTCTTTCTCTAAAGCTAAAGCGCCACAACGTTGGACAGCTTCATCGATCTCCTTCTTGTGTGTGGCCTCCAAGTGACTGACTGCCTCTGCAGTATCTTTAGCGTTCTTCTGGGTAGCCTCAAGATTAGATTTATACGTGGAAAGTTCTTTATATTGGGCCCTAATGATGTCTTTGTCATGGATGGCCTCGAGCTTCAGACGATCGATTTCATGTTGGCGTTCCATAGAAACTTTTTCTACCAAGTGAACGAATGTGTCATGTTGGACATAAACATCATTGGTGCAAGCAAGGGCACTCTGTTTAACATTCCCCGGAATAGGATGGATGGCTGGAAGAAATTTTAGTCCGTCAAAGCATATTCTTGGGAATGTCGCTTTAAGCTCGGCAAGTTGCTCCGCTACCGACGGATCAGGTGCAGGAGTAGAGGAGATTTGCTTTGTCGAAACCACAGACTTCTTATGAACCTCCCGAGATTGCTTAGTACTTGAGGAACCCGAGTGTTGGTCGCGAAGAGGTTCAAATTATGGCCCTCTTTGACCTGATTTCTCCCTGCCTTGTTCCGGTGGAGGTGGGGGATCGTTGGAGTACGATGAATGGCTGTGGATTTTCCTTCGAGAAGATGAATCTTGAGAGCGATAATCTATATCGCTATCGTCACCTCTATCTCGGCGTTTGCCATATCTAGAGTCTCGACTGGAAGGATGGAAAATGGAAGAGCCGCGAAGGCGGTCGAATCCATGTGAGCATCCCATATCACCTGCGCAGAAGTTAAGTGATGGCAAGTTAGCAAAAATGGCATGATGGCTAAAGTTTAAGTGCAAGGTAAGTGTGAGTGTTCGTGTGTGTCCAAGTGTTTCCCCCCAATGGACCGGTTTCTTTAGCTTTACTTATTGGAGTTTTTTCTCCTTGGTGATGGGCTTGAACGCCTTCACTGCCTCTCGCCGGTGAATGAAGTTTTATGGCTTCCGGGTTGTCGAAGCCGTAGTTGAGCAAATCTTCAGGAATTGTAAGGTCGGACAAGTCTTTCAATGAACTCTCTAAGTGTTGTGAAGACGGCTCTTTCTCCATCGGAGTGATTGTCACTTTCAAAGTTCCACCCACGACTTTCTTTCTCAACTTATAAGATAGTTTCTTTTTTCCTTTTGAAGGGGGAGGTGGTTCAACAGTGCCATGTGCTTCAATGGCTGGTTCCGGAGCAGGACTTACGTTCCCACCCGGAGCTTCAGCCTCCCTTATTTCACCTTTCTCAGATACCTCGGGAGTTTCTCTTGTCGGAGGTACCGAAGGCCCAGCTTGCCTTTTGCCTCTATCCAAGGAAAATCCGGTTGTGGTGATGCTGTGAGGAAGACTTATTCGGCGATCTTCCGCCAACAACCCAAATTTTGAGAGCGATTCATTGGAAATGATGGATCTGATGTCCCGGTCTTTCATGGGAACAGCTCGGATAGCTTCGACGGCCTCAGAGTACCCGGAGCCTTCGGGACGCGGGCTAATACCTGTAAAGTCGAGAAAGGGTTTAGAAAAAATGCACTTCCTGGATCGTACGACTATTGATCTAGAAAAGGAACTTACTCCCTTCCAGCCATCTCCTCGCGAAACCAGGGGGCGGCGCACGTAAAACCACTCTTGCTTATATTGGGTGAATTTGCTCCACGCCCCTGTGAGGATTTGGCACTTGCTGTGTGGCTCGAGGACTACGAAGGATGGGCTGTCGGACCGCCTCTTGAAATGGTAAATGTAGCGGATATCGCCAGGAGTCGGGATCCTGAATAAAATGCTCATGAAAAGAATGCACGTGTCGTATATGAACGCGTGACTGTTGGGATGTAACTATGCTGGGGCGATGTCAATATATTGCAGCACATCGTGGAGGAAAGAGTTGAATGGTGGCATGCTACCAACCCAGCACATAAATTTGTTGCAGGCAGTATATCCGGCTGGGGGCAGGTGGGGACGATCTTTCCCTGATGGGACCAGTACATCGTCAAAAGGAATTCCATGTATCAAGCATAGTCGGCGAAGGGCACTTTCATTAATTCTCGAAGCTTGAGAATCGAACAGATTGTCTAGAAAGATCGCTACATCTAGGGCATCAGGAGCCAGATCAACAGATGCGATCGTGGTACTCGGAATATCTTGTACAGGAGTTGTCGATGGATTTGAAATTCCAACAACTTCCTGTTGAGAACTCGGCCCGGGTTTATCTGAAACTGTGGTGGAGCTAGATTTTCTAGACATCTTCAATAAATGTTGAATTTGATTAAACACCTGTTTGAACTATACTTGAAAGACAATCAATATTAGACATAACAACAAAAGTGCTCCGCCCGTGTGGTGTGTAGACTAGTGAAATTGTTCGAGAATAAGTGTCAGGAAATTAAAAGCTATGAAGCTGATAAAATAAAGTTAAGTATAAGCGTCCTGTGATGGTTTTTAGTTTTGAACTCAGAAGTTGGTATTATATGTCGAAGGATATTGTCTGTTTTTATCAAATTAAATTCAGATTTATAGTTGTTGAGACAGGGGAATTATCAGTCTGGATTGGTCGATATGCTTGTTTGCTTAAGTCCTTGTCCTTGTTTTTGTCACATGTTTAGGCATAGTAAGTGAGTCAAGTCAACATGAACTATGTTCGAGTTAGGATGGTTTTGACTATTATTGCCTACTTCAAGACTAAATGCCGAACGGCACTCGAAAGACTCGACTAAACAACCACCTAAACTCTCCTTCACACTCTCTTCACCGTTCGGCATGCGGGAGTCACTCGTTCGGCATGTCGGACCAAGCCCTTGGTCTTTAACCAGGCCATACTTGTGCCTACTTCAAGCCTCTCAATGCCGAACGGCTTTCACTACGCTCGGCTATTTCAATGCCGAGCGACTCTCAACATGCTCGGCTATCTCAATGCTGAGCGACTTTCCCAACACTTACAACACTCAATGCCGAGCGGCCCTCGATGAATGTTAACCAACCCACTCACTCTCGATACCAAACGAAGCCGAACCACTTACCTCCTTACTCCCTAACATCACTTCCATATGGAGACCACCGGGCCACCAGTTCCACACTTGGCCAGTTTTTCACTCGTCTACCTATACATCACCGAACTACTTAGCCACCAACTTTTCCCTCGCTCCCGGGTACACTTCAACAACCTAACTCCCTCGCTCGGCAACCCAGCCAAAACCTACGTCCTAAAAGCCTCCAACACCCTCTTCCTTCCTCCTCTCCACCTAGCCCTAAGACATGTTCAAACCACGATTCATTTTCTTCTTCCACACGATTCCTACTATCCTTGATCTAACGAAATTCCACGAACTCGAATCTCGTACTAAGTTTCCTAGTCTGAAAAAAGCATTTAAAATGGAAGTTATTACCTAAGAGGATGATCGAGGCTAGGGATCTGATTAGGTCCGAGACTGAAGATTGTTTAGATCCGACCTAGGGAAGAGCTATAAGGAAGGCTTGCTAGATTCGGGTAAGGAAGGAGGGTTAGCGAGGTAGCCGAAGATCGGGAGAAGGAAAGTTGCAAATTCCTGAAACGAACTAAAAGTAAAAGGGAGAAGAAGAAGAAGTGTCGGCTTATATAGGAAGAAGGGGAGGTGAACAGGCATCGACTAGTGGAACCGATCAAGATATCTCGATGTTTCGGCATACTTATGCCAAGCGGCATGTGACTTGCCGAACGAGTCGCTCGGCATCCATATGCTGAACGGCTTCTTGTGTATGTAACAAAGGAAAGGAGGGAATGGATGGAGGGCTGCAGCGCTGTGACCTTCAATAAGCACATTCAAATTCCAGGAGCAAGAATAGGATATTAGCTCAAAGCGTGTCGTGTTGCCTCACACGACACACTTTGGGGGGCAAGTGTTACCCAAGTGATTGACCCGGTAACGTGAGGTTCACTAAACAAGACCTCGCTCGACATACAAGGTCTCGTTCGGCACAAAGGCTCACTCGGCACAGGAGCCTCGTTCGGCACAAGGACTCACTCGGCACAAAGGTTCGTTCGGCACAAGACCTCGCTCGGCATACAAGATCTCGTTCGGCACAAAGGCTCGCTCGGCACAGGAGCCTCGTTCGGCACAAGGACTCACTCGGTATACAAGGTCTCGTTCGACACAAAGGCTCGCTCGGCACAGGAGGCTCGCTCGGTATTCCAGGACTTGCTCGGCATTCCTCCTCGCTTGGCACAGGAGCCTCGCTCAGCTTACAAGCCCTCGCTCGGCATCTCTGGATTGTTAGCAAACCATCAAGTCCACAACAGAGTAAGAGCATTCTACCACTTGCCTCGGTTCTCTTGAGTGATTAGTTTGAGTCGCTCGATGGATGACCAGACAGTTCTCGCCCGGCATTCCTCGTTCGGCATCCCTCGTTCGGCATGCCTGGCTCGGTGTGCAGGGGTCACTTGCTGTGGGCTGAGATACCATGTTCCTAGGCCTATGGGAGAAGTCCGACCTATCTTCGACTATAAATAGAGGGGCGGGGGCATACCGAGGGGACTTTTTTTGGAGAACACTGGGAAGACTCTGCCATTTTCAAGACTCATTCTTTTTCAGTTAGAACCTATATTCAAGTGGTTGGTGTATGGATTGTATCTGTATTCAATTATCGAAAAAGCAATAAAGAGAAAACTCAAAGTGGACGTAGGCAGTTACGCTGAACCACTATAAATTCGGTGTTCTTGTTTCTTACAGTTATTACTGTATTCCACTATGTTATTCCTCAGTTTTAATTTACCTTCATCATTAATCTCTCTACACAAAACTCTCTTTGGGTGTTAGTGACCAATTTTTGGCGCTAACATTATTTTTCCAAAACACTTTGAAAATCATTTACAAAATCTCTTAAGATTTAAAAATTCCCAAATACTTAGTCCAAATCCATTTAAAACATTCCCCAAAATTTCCGGGATTTAAATTTTGGTTTGAATCCAATTTTAGTTACACTCGTATGTATAATCAAACTTATACAATTTCTATTTGGTTATATATCCCATTCCAAAATTTTAAAATCTTATTTTGATTATAATATTAACAATCAAACATTCCAATATACTATAATAATTTTTGGAAAATATTTCTTTTATATCAAATGTAGTTTGGGTAAAATTATTTCATTCACCCTCTTTAAAACAATACTGTGTCGGTTTACCTTGTTTAAGAGTTTAGAAACCCCTATCGATACGGTTGTACTTCCCGTACCGACCAGAATTCATAAACACTCAACCGATAAGTCAACACAATATAAAACATTTCATATTCACTAACAAATACACGCTCATATCTATTAATACACTCAAACGCATTCTAGGGAACTACTGACCCTATCTCTAATGAGTTACCCCACAAAGCTAAGGTTATCGCTAAACCAAAGCTCTGATACCAACTGTAAAGGCCCGTATCTTCATTCCCTTTGAGTAGACAATAAATCACACGTGTCCAACTCAAATTGAATGGAAATACGAATATCTACAGGTTAATTAAGAAAAATAAGAACAGAAGTAGAAAACAAATACAGAATCTCGCAGCGGAACGATAAAAAATAATAATAAAATAAACAGTTGTTGTTTATACAATACATTTGATTATAATCTATACAACATTTATCGAAGTTATATATACATAAGGGATAAATAAATAACGCAGCAAACAACAAGATGCAGGAATACTAATGGTAATAATATACCAAATCTTCATCTTCGTCCTCTAGAATAAATCTTCAAGAAGCTGAAAAACCCAGGGCTGACCCGAGCGTAATGAAAAGACAAAATACTCGAGTCGGGACTAAAATATCCTTATGTAAGTCAAATCGATATCGAATATAACATGAGTGTAGTGGCGTCAGAGATGTTTACGGGTTTCACATCTCTTATCCAGTGTATAACGTATGTGCAATAACTCAAGAGATATTATGGGATTTTCCATCTCTTAAGGATCCATCAAAATATTTATATGTAGTAGAATACGCTACATATATAACGTCTAATCAATAAAATAAATATTTTTCTTAGCGTTAAGGCTTTACATTAACCCCCCTTAATACATTTTTAAGCATTGTCGTACAGTTTGTATTTGACACCACTAGTAGAACGTCAGTAGTCAGGGATGCGCCGTGATACGACAACACTAAACCAAAATCGTATGGGTCTTGTATAGGGATAAAAGTATAACAAGGGACGTTAGGCAATGCCCAAGGTAGGATACTATCAATTTACCCTTCTCGGCTGGTGGTAACACATCATAGCCATGATCGTCCACCGCGTCCAACACTCCCATAAAATCGGAGGGTGCGCACCAATCAATCACAATGTAAATGATGGTAATACGAAGAAGTGCGTCCGCTCGGGATAGCTAACCCACTTGGCCAGTACGGCTCATGTTTTAGTCATTTCAAATTGGCACAGGTGCCAGGCTAATCCATCATCGCTATCTTTCTTCAAATCCAGCAAACGATGCCAAATCTAACCGCTTCGTTTTGGATCATCACTCCACGTACACAGTTGTCAATGAGGTTCCAGCATCAACAGAGACTATGCCCATATTCGGCCCCAGTCTCTTTAACAACCAAACGTTGTTTTACACACCGGTTGGTACTTTAACATTTCGAAAACATTTCATACTTGATATCCAAAATATCATATCCGCTTCAAAATCAAATCCATTTCGAAATCATCATATTTACTCAAAATATATCATTTCACTTCAAAAACATTTTCGCCTTAATATCTCGATTACGATTCCAAAATTGTTTCGAATTCCAATTTGGGTTATAATTTCATTTAACCTAATTCTTATTTAAATCCATGATTTAAAAATAAACATTCCACCCTTGAACAGTTTGAAATTTTGAAAGATAGTTTGAATAGTTTAAAATAGTTTAAATAATTAAAATAGTTTGAATAGTTTTAAAATAGTTTAAATAATTAAAATGGTTTGAATATTTTTAAAATAATTAAAATAGTTAAAATAGTTAAATATAAAATAGTTTAAGTATTAAAATGGTTTATATAGCAACATAATTTGGAAAACTAAAATAATTTGTATATTTAAGAAGATAGATTTTGAACAGTTTATATAAAAATAATTTTATTGAAAATAGCTTCAAAGTCAAACGGATTCAATTCTAACTTTCCAATTCGAATCAATTCTAATTTCCATTCAATCGATTCGATTTCGATTTCAGTTCAAATAAATTTCAACTTCGATTTCAAATTAATTCAATTTTGCTTTCAAATTCAATTAATTCAATTTCAATTTATACCGATTTCGAGCTCGATTTTCAAAATATCGATTCAAAACACTTAAATCAAATTAACCTTCAATATTCAGTTTAAAATCCCAATCTTCAAATATAATTCAATTTCGAGCTCAATTTCAAAATATCGTTTTTATATCACTTTTACTTAGTAATATTCAAAGTTCATATAAAACCCAATCTTTTAAAACAAATCAATTTATGAAATTCAGTCATATTTTGATTATAACTTCAAAATCTCAACTTCGATTATTTTAGACAATTTCTTTTAACCAAAATTCATTTCAACATTTCAAACCCGAATTCGTGATTAATTAAAATATCATAAATTCGATTTTCATTTCTTTAAATTCAAAATCATTAAATAATTTCAAAACCAAGACTTTAAAAAAAATTAATTTAACCAATCCGGTGTTCATATATAATTTTCTATCATATGGCCAAGTGATCAGTTATTTCAATTTAATTTCAGGGATGGATATATATCATTTCAATCCAAAATAAATGTCATAGGTATATATCATTTCAACATATTTCTTAATTTATTCGAAATAATTCAATTTACAGTTTTATATACAGTAAATAATATACAGGGTGATAACAGGATATATCAGAATAAATAAATATCCAAATCATCCAAAATATCAACCAACAACATCCACGCAATCAGTCCTCCAAACAGTCAAAATAATTCACAACAATTTCATAGTTATTAATATCGAGTATCTTACTCACAATTCAATTCAAATTTTGAATTTAACTGTTAATTTCAATTTCTACAGTTAATTCAAATGACACTTTAGAGGATCATTTATCAAACAACAATCAATAAATTCATATCACTTCACAACTACGAATTTAACTAAATAAAAATATTCTAGTGCGTGTGAGCGTTATAAAACACCCACCTTGAGTTTTCAATTTTAAATCAAATTGAACGACGTTCGATTTGATCTAAAATTTTAACTAGCTCCAAACGACTCCAAATCAGTTCTAGAATGTAGTGCTCGTCCATACGAACCCAAGCCGCTTGTTTCGTCCAATTTCAACCTTGCATATGAAAGTTATGATATTTACAAGTTTATACGATTTAATATATAATTAAATTAATAATTTCTTTTTAATTTTAGACCTAAGAGCAATCTGGTCGTTCGTCCCTGGGCATCAGATCTCAGCTGCATGCATCTCCTTCTACATCGCGATGTCCCAGACGCACGCGAATGAAACCCATGCTCACGTTCATCTGCTCGATGCCGCACCCACCACGTCGCTCCAGAACTTGATCACACCCCATCAACTCGAACCCTACCTCAGGCCAGTGTGCGACCAAGCTCGACTTCCCCATTCTCCTCGAATTTCGCCCCCAAACGCCTGAAGAACGCGGCCCCTTTTCGCCTCCGATCGACGACGATAGCTAAAACCTACCATTGGATATAACGAGCTTGAGATGCTCTACGACTTTCTAGTTGGAGTCGTGGCTTAATATTGCGTGGATGAGGAGAGATCGAGGGTGGAAGGTAGGCTAATTTCGGCCATTAAATTTTTAGGTGGCGGCTGGAATAAATTAGGGTTAGGGCTTGAACGTACGCGTATTTATGTGTAAACATATTATTTTCAACTTTTTTTGGACGAACTCCAAACGAAGCGTGCCGCCTGGCGTTTATAATGTTTTACCCCTATTTCAAACACAATGGCGCATGTTTCGATGCCTAATTCGATCGTATGGAGAAGATAGCTTTTTGAATCGAATTATAATATTAACTTTTCGATATTTAATTCACCGCATTTATATCCCGTACGACCAAACAGTAACTCCAAACGCTACGAAATTTGAAATCCGATAATAATACACTATTATGGATCCAATGGAACTGGTTTCGTCGAAATCCAAGAATGTGCCCCGGAAGGCTATTTTTAACGTCTCGATTATAATATAAAATTTTCAATTTATAATTATTCCCTTTTAAATCCAATTTTAAAGGTTAAAAATCTTCATTGTTGTTTAAATAAAATTTACATCAACTTCTGACATCATTTTCAATCATATTAAATTCAGAATTCAATTATTCAAATAATTTCCAATATTAAATTTAAAAAATTTAAAAAATTTAATTATTCAATATTCAACAAATTTCAATATTAGATTCTAAATGAATTGTAGTTATTAATCAATTACTTTATTTACATCTAATGAATTCAACATTTATTATTTAATCCAATTATTGATTGTAAACACGTTCAATATATAGCATTACCTTTCAATACCTGCTATTACTTAAATCTTCGAAATTAGTTTATTTCAAAATTTTATTCAAGTTCATATCCAATAACTTACATTCAAAATCATTAAATTTTTATTTTTACCAATTTTTATTCAATAATTATGTCAAATTTAATGATTTAAAATAGTCAAAAATACGGATCGTTACATATAAAATGACACATATTTGACACATATTGGACATGAAATAAATGACCCACCTATGTTATGCAAGTTGACATGATTTGTAAATGGTTGCTATGTAATTTGTTGTGACATATGTCATGTTATTTTGTTGTAAATCAGCTTGCAAGTTTATTGTATATATGTCATGTTATATATTTATATGTTATGTTACTATATGACATGTTAGAATTTGAAAATATTCACTTATGCATTTTACGATATGTGACACGTGTGATATGTTAGTTAGGCATGTGTGTGTGTGTATATTAAATCGTTACTTATGCATGTATGTTGGTCAATGACATGTTATGTTATTTATGTTATTATTTTATTGTTCCCACACTATAAGTTCCCTGAAAATTAGGAAATCACTTTGGGTTGAAATGATATATACCCAATATAAAACCACTTTAGGTTTAAATAAATTGATTTAGAATTTAAATTGAAATATTGTAAGTTTAAATTAATGTTGAAATTGAAATTTAATTGATTTGATGAAAAAAATTAATAGGATTTTAGATTTAAACTTGTTGTTTGATTTTAATTTAATAGATTTTATGGAAAGGTTTAATCCGAAAATTTGATTTGATTCGATGAATTAATTTAAAATTATGTAGAAATTGGATTGATCCAATTTAAAGATTAAATTAACATAACGCTATAAAATTTCAAGTTAAACTTTAAAAGGTTTAATTGAGTTGTCGAAAATTGACTTATGAAAAGATATGAATTTGGAATTACTAAGTAATTGATTTCTTTAAAGGTAAATGTTGAAGTTTAAAAGAATTGGATTTGAATGATGAAACTGGATAATTTGGATTAAGTTGAGGTAAATAGTGTAAATGAGAAATTTAAATCGTTAAACCTTAAGTTGATGTGAAAGCGTGCCCATAATTTTCCACATGGGCAGCCTAGAGTCAGGTTATCAGTTGTTCTAGAGCGAAGTCAGAAAAGTATGATGTGGAGATCAGGAGGCGAGCTGGATGGCGGGACGTACTTCCGTATACTATTATCATTCCGCTGTGTATTCAATCATATGGGCATGTTATTATTACTGCCAGTGTTGTGTGTTGTTGTGGTAAACTCTGATGTATTGTATGAACTGATATAGTTCTTTGTTTTAAAGATTATTCATTTATCTATTATATATTATTCCGCTGCAAATGTGAGATTCTGTTATTGTTTATGTTTCTTCTTCTATCTTCTTCTTCTTTAACCCTAATGGTTCGGTTTTCCGACATTCGATTGATCGGCATTTAATACAGTGGGCGTATTGATGTCGATTTTCGAAAGTCGAAAAATTAGGTCGTTCTAAATTGATTTAAGTCGGGATTGGAAATGTTGATATATGGTTTGGATTGGATCATGGAATGTGATTGGTTCGGTTCGGATTTCATATTAAATTTAACTATTTATATTTTATAACTATTTTATTAAACTATTTTATATTTAACCATTTATATTTTATAACTATTTCTAAATAAACTATTTTATATTAACTTTAATTATTAATATTTTATATCTATTTTTAATTAAACTATTTTGATATTAAATTTAACTATTTATATTTTATCAAACTATTTTAGACTAAATTTAATTAATTATATTCTACGACTATTTTAACTAATGTTATATATTAAAATTTAACTATTACATTCATATAATTCTTTTGAATAAAAGTCCATTTCCACCCGAATTGTTTAAGTTCAAATGATTTGAAAATAAAGATTTCACTGAGATAATTTTGATATGGAAATCTAGAATTAAAATTTGAAGTTATGATAATGAACTGTCTTGTGATACGGGAATTTGAATCCGAAGTTGAATTTAATAATGAATCGATTGGAAACGAATATGAAAGATGATGTTTATTTAAACCTGAGCATTTCACTTATTGAGTTATATGTACCTTTCACTTGAGTTGACTTACTTACATAAGAATGTTAGTCCCGACTCGAGTGTTTTGTTTTACTTTATACTCGGGTCAGACCAAGTACTTCAGTTTAGCAAAGACACTTATTTCTGAAGTCAAAGACGGAGTTGAGGACCGTATCTACTACTATTATAGCATTTGTCTATTCTTCCTGTATAAAGAAATGTAAATTCTGATTTTGTTGTAAATAGCTTCATGAACTTTTTATGTATTTATTTTTTGTATTATATTTTATCCTTCCGCTGCGAGATTCTTTATTTTGTTCTTTTGAATCTTATTTCATTAGAACAATCCCATTAATAATCTGTCTTTTGAATAGTTAGTTGGACATGTGTGGTTTATTGTCGACTTAAACTATCCAAAAAGGCAGGTTGTTATAATTTAAATCAAATTTAAATGTATATCGATATCATATATCGATAAGTGTCTATATAACTTTTATATATGCACTATATTCAATATTGATCAACATAATTGAAATAGAAATTATAATTAATATTTCATAAATATTAATTAATTTAATTAATTATAAAATTTATAATTTAATTAAATCGAGTGGTAGACGGAGGTTTCAACCTTGTGGTTGTATTGACTCTTCTGATGCAAATTCGAACAGCGATTGATATCTAACAATTTGAATATTAACCTTCACATGTCACCTTAGCTAGTGGTGTGACATTTTGACCAAATTTATTGGTTAAATCTAATTTTTCATATTTAAGCATTACCCGTCAGTGACAATTATTTACACAAATTCTCTTCGTTAAAACTATATCACATTGGGACTTATGGAATTTGGTAATGGTCAAAATTCCAATATTTTCCACTTCCAACTTTATAGTCCAAACACAAAAGTTCTTGGTTTAATAATAGCAGTTATTATTAATCAAAATGCACTGGCCATAGACTTTGACTTTTAGTTGACTTAAATAGACCCCGTGATACTAACCCTATATATCCAAGGAGATGAATTCTTTCTTGGATAGTGTTTCACTTTCAATGCTTCCACTCGACCCAACGATAGTCCTTTGATGCATGGCGTGCCTTGATTTAACTATAATCGAAGTGAAGTTCACACATTGAATCTTGATGGTATTTTCTAGTCAAGGGAATTGTGTAATATTGTCACACCAATATTATCTGTTTGACCTTAGTTATATTAACCAACAAAAAAATATCAAGTGAGTCATTTTATTATTATGCAATATGTAACGACCCACTATTTTGGACCATTCAAATCGACAATAAATCCACACATGTCTGACTTGAATAATTCAAAATATCATATTGTTAATTTAAATTTGGCAAACTCATCATATACAGTAAATAAATCAATCACAGACACAAAGTAATACAATAATACGCAGCGGAATAGATAAAATAGTAGTTCATGAAGCTACTATATAAACATCAGAGTTAGAAATAAAATACAACAGAATATCTCAAATGCAGTGAAGTCTCCAGTACAATAGATGACTTCTCTGAACAAATCAACTAGAAGAGCTGAAAGCTGAGGCGATAGTTGGATCTCCAAAGGAAGCTCCAAACTCCAAAGGTGAGTCTCAAATGCTGTATCACTCGGTCTGACCCGAGCGTAAAGCAAAACACAAAACACTCGAGTCAGGATTAACATTTTTATATAAACAAATCCAACTCAAGTGAAATATCAACTGAAATACAAGTAACTTAAAGGATGTTTGGGATAACCGTCCTCTAAGGATCTTCAGAACTATCTACAGGGTGGAAATATACATTATAACACCGTGGTCATTTCAATTAAATTTATACTTCAAAACCCACATATCATTTCATTTCAAATATATCTATTTTCCAAAATAGTATATATATATTAAATGATTTAAAAAGTAAAGTATTTAAAATTTCCTCAAGTCTCGCAAATCGATTCAAATCAACTTCAAATTCCAGATTCAAATTTATTCAAAGCTCAATTCATCAATTTAATTTAGTTCTAAATATACCATTTATTTTTCAATATATTTCAAAGCTTTAATATTCAAAATTTTCAAAGTTAGATTTAACAGTTTCATATAGCACTTGATTTAACTTCATTATTATTTAATCAGGGAATATTCACTTAATAGATTCAATATCACTTACTAGCCTTAAATCACATTTTACTAAATATTTTCTTAAACTTTATTTAAACAAGAAATATTCATTAAATTACTTATAAATCAAACCCAAGTTATAAATCATATCTTACATCTCAATTTCAATAAGTTTCTAATTGGTTTAATTAAATAAAATTCTTTATTGAATCAATTTCAACTAAATTAAAATTATCTTCCTAACCTTAACTTATTCAAATTTTTACCAAAATCTATTTTTGAAATATAGATATAAGTACTTAACCATATTATATGTATTCAATCAATCTTAATTAAATTTAATATTATAATTAAATCTATATATATATCATTACCATTTATATATAATAAATTAAGAATCAACATTTATTTAACCCATATATTTCTTCCCAAATCCATAGAATTTATTTCAAAATATTTATATATATGGACCAACGGTGTCTGTATATATATCTATCATATGGTTAAGTGATACGGATATTTATCATTTCAATCCGTAATTTAAATATATACGGGTAGATATCATTTCAACCCGTAATCCCAATTTCAATTCAAATGAAAATCGCTTGGGTTTATCATTTCAACCCATAACGATTTTCTCCTATTCTAAAGTCCGTTCGGGTATGTATCATTTCAACCCATAGTGAATTCTATACTAACAGGGAACTTGCAAAGTGATAACAGATAATATGAAATACAACAACATGCATATATCATAAATAACAATAAAATATAAACAACAGGATATGGTGTCATATCCCACAGGTGAACAGTTACAGATAATAGCATATATAACAATTTTAAATAACTACAGCAGCATATTTCAATTGTCGTTTCAATTGAAATCAAATTTAATAAATATAAGAACGTTAATCGTGAGTGATTTGCTCACCTTTCGAGGCTAGAGAGATTCGACACAGAAATGAGCTACTAAATCCAAAGCAATGCTAGATGGATATGATTTGATGTAGAAAATAGGCACGACGGACAAGGCTGATAATGGGAAATCGATGAGAATGAATGACTCAATTTTGATATAAAATGTCATATACATATAAAAATCATATCTTAAAACCAATACCCGAAATCAATACTATGTATATAACTATATATAATTATATACATATCCTATATTCGAACACATATAATCAAATCTAACATATACATAATAAAATTTGAAATAAATACTTATATAGATATATACTAACATATCACTTTTGTATATATACAACATAAAACGACCATATATATATATACAAGCCTTTAATTAAAATCTTTATACACTTCAACATGTTTAAATAACTAAATATGTAAATAGTTTAACATCAATAGTTATTATAAAACAAATATAAACATACTTAGGCTGGATATACAACAACTAAGTTATACAAAATTTATAGAAACTGACATAATATAACTGCCATATTATACTTATACTAACATGCTTCAAGATTTGCACAAACTAACTTTTCCATTAATATATATTATAATATACTATACAGTAATAACCCCATAATACAACCTTTCATTTCCTTTATTTATAATTACGCCCAGGTTATACAACTTACATAACATAACAAAAAGAATGCCGACAGTCATAGACTTTTATATACTCTTATGCAAACAAATTTTTCTTCTTTTTATTTCATAATTTAAAAATGTGTACAGTTAAACTTTTATAAATACATATATACAGATCTAACTCATTATATATATAAAATTTAAATTTACCCTTTTCTTCTTTGCAACAAAATGGTTTGCTTTATATATGAATTTACATTATTATATCTAAATAAACATGTTGGAAAATAACCCATATAAATAAAATAAAACTCGGTATAAATATGCTTTAATATATATATATATACACTTCAATTAGACCATCATACATATACAGTGGTTTTCTAAAATAAATATATATAACGTACATAACTGGGATACACAACTGGGAAATATAAAGCGAAAGGAATAATACACTGTATACAAAACATTTACTAAATATAGTTTACTTATATAAACTGTAAAATAGTTCCCAGGCGAAAGTACATATGCTAGAATATATATATGACTGCTAATATCAAAACTTATACAATAACTATAAAACAAAAGTTTTATAAACTGATATGTTATATAAACTATATGCATACCAACAGACCTTATACTTAATATATAAAGTAATATAGCTTAAATATATACTGTTTCTACTCAAGTCAACACACATGAATGAACTGAAAAACATATATACATATGGGTTATAAACAACAATACGTGCTGATTCCATTTATACAAATATATATATATTTAAGTCAGACCTTAATCACAATACATGGCTAAAGTATATTTAAAACAGTGAATAAAATTTATATATCCAACGTGAATATACAAAACAACAAAAGAACAAGTTGTTGCTTACCTATATTTAGGTATTAACAAATAGGCCGAGCATTGATGGAAGATGGAGGTGATGGCAAGGGCTGGGGCAGTGGGATGGAAGGCGTCAGGATGGGGAGGTAGTGGAGGAGCATGGGTGAGGGCAAATCAAAACGAGGCTCGGGGTGTTGTTGTTGATGAAGGCAGAGACCAGGTCTGGTATGCGGAAGTGGCAGGGCGATTTGGGCCAAAGTGACTGAACGGAGGGCAAGGGGAAGGATCTGGGAAGATAAGGGAAATGGGTAGGCTGCCCGTGTTCGATGCTAGACGCGGAGGAGCATCATGGAGGAGCCACGAACTGTGACCTATCTATGGCAGATGTGGATGCTCTGTAGAGGGGATCGAGTTTGATGGATGCGTTGAAGTGGCAGCGGTGGAGTGTAAGGCTTAGGGGTGCGTGCTGTCTGGAGGAAGGAGGAAGGGAAATGATGGCTTCAGGCAAACAAAATGAAGAAAAGGAGTAAGGAAAAAATAAAATGAGAAGAGAGAGAGGTAGTGGAAGGCTATAAATTTGTAAATGAACGTTGGTAACGTATCAGCTTCCAAATTTATTATTTATGCTCTCAAAAGATATAAATAAAAATAAAGGAGAGAAAGGGGCAAAAGAAACGTTCCACCTTAATTTTAGATATAAATTCAAAAGCCAAAGGAACGTGCAACTATCCATTGATTCAGCAAAAGTTTTTAAAGCAATTAATTGTGATGCTTGGACAGCACGCCATCAGATTTTGAAACCAAAGAAATAGTAAAGTCACGATTTATGATAACGATACAACAAACGTTTTATAGTTTTCGGTGCGTACCGGACCTCAAAATACAGGAATAAATATACCGTGGAGATCAGCATGACGAGACGATCGGAACGGTATATGGATATTTGTGGTACGATCATCCGATCAAAAGTCGATAATCGGTACCGAAAAATGCTGCTATTTCGTACGGGAAAAATCCAAACGGAGCTAGAAACGTCTGAATTTCGCGAAACGAATTTCGCAGTCTGATTCAGAATGCTTTGAATAAATTTTCTCCTGTTGACATATTTTGGTTTTGGCAAACTTTTAAATTCACTGTTATTAACCGGTTTGATTTGAAATAAAATTTCACAGGAAAATAAACTTCAATATTATCAGATGAAAATTTACCAGTTGCTATATTAAAATAGACGTATTCCAAATAGTAAATTTTATTTTCAAATTTTATTGTTTAAAATTTCACAAAATTTCAATTAATTTAACAACAAAAAAATCACTAAAAGTTTTGGGTTGTTACACTCTCCCCCACTCAAAACTTTTCGTCCCCGAAAAGGAAGGAGGTAGGAGAATAGAACAACCAGAAATAAAAGTAGATTGAAAGTCAAGATTAAACAATTAATTTGAACTATATAAATTTTACTTAAATTTTAAAACTTCATTTGCAATTCAATTGTCTTATATACTTTAAAACTTTTTCAAGACCCATTTGCAAAATTTCTTGCTTCCTTACAATTACCATTTATATGCTTAAATAACAACTTATAAATATATGAAAACTATTTGAAAACAATTATTTACATTATTACTTATATTTACAAAGAAGCTATTTGAAAACATTAAATCCATAATTCATAATTTATTAATTTTTTTATCTCAAGATACTTTTCAAATATTATTAATAATCAATAATCATTTACTTTAAATATGTTTTATTTAATTAATAACCTCAAAATATTTATAACACTAAAATTTCTATTAAACCATGTAGTCTATAATTAAACAATATTTAAAAGAATATAGTCAACAAGGAAAAGAAGGAGGATTTGGAAAATAGAATATAGGTGAATAAATAAAGCTGAGCAGATAAGGTAGATTCAAAAGAATAGTATCGGGCATGAATGATTAATTCAAACAATTAGAATTTCAATTTCAAATATTTATATAAAATTTCTTTGTTGGAAATACTTTTATAATAAATTGCCTTTATAACGAAACAAATTTCCTTTCGAAAATACTTTTATAACTCAATGTCTCAACAAGTTTATCCTTGTTCCTGTAGACTCTGGTAGTGCGTTGATCAGGCGCAAAACTAGAATTCTCCAGGTACTTAGTAGACTTGTTTCAACACCCAGTGAAAATACTGGAAAAACTTTTAAAAACAGATATGGAAAGTACAATCCAAACAAAAAACAAACAAAACCTTTGTCTAACCATGGTTCGCAGATACACAATGGTTACGCCTGGTTCCCCCAGGAAACAATCCATATCCGTAAGCTTTATCAGCCCTGCGAGTTACGCCATGATGACTAGTAGAATGCAGGATACACAATGGATACGCCTGGATCCCCCAGGAAACAATCTGTACCCCCAGGCAAGACTCAGCCAAGCAGTTGCGCTACTATTCGCGACCTACACAGATTGTAGGATACACAATGGTTACGCCTGGATCCCCCAGGAAACAATCCGTACCCCTAGGCAAGACTCAGCCAGGCAGTTGCGCTATGCATCCGCGATCGTAAGACCATGGGTAACGCCATGGAATTCGAAGGACACTCGAGTATCATATCCGGAAAACCAAAAATCAGAGAGAATAATATCGATAGAATGAATCCAAGATGTGGCCACAAATCAGATATCAAGCAGAAGGCACTTTCCATATCTTTACTTCGAAAATATGTATCATATAGTACCTTTTCAAATCACTTTCAAATATCGTACTTATATAAAATCCATTATATATAAGATTTAATTTTCAAATCAAATACTTTTCCAAAATCAAAAGTATATCAAATCACACTTATATAGACTTTAATTATATAAGATTTCACTTTTCAAATTGAGTACCCTTTTCAAATCCATAGTTTTCGAATCAATTTCATACTCATACAAATCAATTTTATATAAGTTCGACAACTCCCAAATCAAGTATTTAGTAGCACAAGGTTCTCAAATTTCAATTTGTTTCAATATCAGTTCAATTTCAAAATCATATACAATTTCACCAAATTATTTCTTCTCAAATTAAATATCTTTAGTTTCAAAGTTTCCAAAATAATAGATTTAGAAAATAAATCCAAATTTCCAAATCAATATAATTTAAGTCAACCAATTCATTTCCAAAATCAAATGTTTTCAAAATCATCTTATACTTACATAAGGTCCATCTTATATAAGGATCAAATCTTTACAAAATAAATTTCGCTATATGAAGAGCCATATGGGATTGAATATCTTTGCTTTTATGGGTTATATATCTTTGTAATTTAAATTGGAAATTTTCTTTTAGTAAGCAAAGATATTCTAACCCGACAGCTTTCAATTTCAGCGTCAAAATATATCACTGATATTAGAATATAAGATGTACATACGTCATCATTTTGCAAAATCACATTTGATCACTCGCTCGATCACACAAGTTCGCTTTCGAACTAGTATTGTCCAGTCGACTTCCCTAATGCAGATTTTGATATGGTTTCTCGACTAGAAGCCATCAGTCTCCTTGCATAGCCATATACTATGATAGAGAATTCTAGAATCAAGTCCAAAATCCATATCCAATATTCGCCGTCAAGAATCGAATGAAAAATCCTAACACGAAATGGTGTAATTCACCTCGAACTTGTGTACTCAACCAGGATCAAATTAATTATGCGAATAAAACAGCATACGTACAACTTACGTATCTATTCCAACTTGTTAAATATATAGTTTCATAAAGATGTTACCCAGTTAAAATATTTAAACTAAATCTTATTCAAAATATTCTGAAGACCAAATTCTTTTCAAAACATTTCAAATATAAATTTCATATTAGGAAATTCAAAATAGCCTTATTTGTTTATTAACAAAATAGTTTCAGCTTATTTAAATCATATTATTACATATTTTAAACATACATATCAAACTTATATGCTTTACTTCAAAATTCTTAGCTTTTGAAAAGTTAACCTTGATTTGGAAGTGCTCGAACCTTCAAAATAGTCGAAGAAATCATATTTCAATCCAAGAGTTGGAAATCACAATTAAATTAGTAAATCAATTCCAAAATAGGGTTATCTCAAATCAAATCCAAAACTCGAGGACTAAACACCGGTTTACTTCAAATCATTTCAAATATATATATATACATATATCTTTCGAATACCAAATCTTACTTCGGAATTTGAAATCAAAATGGTTTCACAAAATCACTCGCATAGCAAAGCTACTGAAGTGGCCTATCCCCCACTCTGAAACTCGAAAATCAATGTCGATGATGCGTGCACTCATCACCGAAATTATTTTCCAGCGACATAAGTGAGTTCTGGACTTCTATTTTCTCAAACTTCTTTTGAAATTTCTTCGAAATCATTCGAAACTTATTTAAAATCATTTGAAACATTTCTTATTCGAAAAAAAATACTCTTAAATCATATTATTATTATATATTTCAAAATCTTAAAACCAATTTCAAAACACCGGGGTTCAATTCTCTCAAATTTCAAATTCAACTCTTCAGTTATAAATCATTTTTATATAAATCAATTTCTTATATAAAATTTTCAAAATTTCAAATCCTTTCAAAACTTCAAATTCTCATTTTTAAAAGGTATATATAATCCTTATCGAAAACATTTTCACTTTTATATATAGAATAAAATCATAGTTATCAAAATAATAATATCGGTTTAGAAAACAATTTCTAAAATATAAACAAGCCTGATTTTTCAAAGGATGGTTCAAGAATGGATTTCAAAACAAAGATAGAAATTCAACTTAGAGGGACTCTAATCAAATAGGATTCTGATTCGAAGATAGGCTCGAACGAAGATGAGATAATTAATTACAAAACAGTAGATGGATACACTTATATAAATCGCGGGCGACCTTAACCGGGTCAACCGTGACTTCAAGAATATAATCGATTCGGAAATCTAAGGCAAATCGACATTCGATCGCCAGAGATAGAATTCGGCATAACAAGAGATGGCAACATCAAAACCGAGGGATATATAAATCTCCGGTGAATCAATGCCAATTGTAATGGAGTTCCACCCCTTTACAAATCATCCAAAGATTGGCGAGATCGCCTATTCTTATAGAGATCATTCGAAGTGGAGTTATGGGATACTCCAGAATCAAAAGAATACAAATAAGGAGAGACAAGAATGAATTTTGGAACTGCAAGGAACGTTCCAAAGTTCAAAAGAAATCGAGTCAAAAGGAAGAGATTAAACTCGAACGAAATTGATTCTGTAAATAAATTTACAATATATGCTAAGTTTTGCCTAGAGCCAAAGCTCTGATACCAACTGTAACGACCCGCTATTTTGGACCATTCAAATCGACAATAAATCCACACATGTCTGACTTGAATAATTCAAAAATATCAGATTGATAATTTAAATTTGGCAAACTCATCATATACAGTAAATAAATCAATCACAGAATCACAGACACAGAGTAATACAATAATACGCAGCGGAATAGATAAAATAGTAGTTCATGAAGCTACTATATAAACATCAGAGTTAGAAATAAAATACAACAGAATATCTCAAATGCAGTGAAGTCTCCAGTACAACAGATGACTTCTCTGAACAAATCAACTAGAAGAGCTGAAAGCTGAGGCGATAGTTGGATCTCCAAAGGAAGCTCCAAACTCCAAAGGTGAGTCTCAAATGCTGTATCACTCGGTCTGACCCGAGCGTAAAGCAAAACACAAAACACTCGAGTCAGGATTAACATTCTTATATAAATAAATCCAACTCATGTGAAATATCAACTGAAATACAAGTAACTTAAAGGATGTTTGGGATAACTGTCCTCTAAGGATATTCAGAACTATCTACAAGGTGGAAATATAGATTATAACACCGTGGTCATTTCAATTAAATTTATACTTCAAAACCCACATATCATTTCATTTCAAATATATCTATTTTCCAAAATAGTATATATATATATTAATTGATTTAAAAAGTAAAGTATTTAAAATTTCCTCAAGTCTCGCAAATCGATTCAAATCAACTTCAAATTCCAGATTCAAATTTATTCAAAGCTCAATTCATCAATTTAATTCAGTTCTAAATATACCATTTATTTTTCAATATATTTCAAAGCTTTAATATTCAAAATTTTCAAAGTTAGATTTAACAGTTTCATATAGCTCTTGATTTAACTTCATTATTATTTAATCAGGGAATATTCACTTAATAGATTCAATATCATTTACTAGCCTTAAATCACATTTTACTAAATATTTTCTTAAACTTTATTTAAACAAGAAATATTCATTAAATTACTTATAAATCAAACCTAAGTTATAAATCATATCTTACATCTCAATTTCAATAAGTTTCTAATCGGTTTAATTAAATAAAATTCTTTATTGAATCAATTTCAACTAAATTCAAATTATCTTCCTAACCTTAACTTATTCAAATTTTTACCAAAATCTATTTTTGAAATATAGATATAAGTACTTAACCATATTATATGTATTCAATCAATCTTAATTAAATTTAATATTATAATTAAATCTATATATATATCATTACCATTTATATATAATAATTTAAGAATCAACATTTATTTAACCTATATATTTCTTCCCAAATCCATAGAATTTATTTTAAAATATTTATATATATGGACCAACGATGTCTGTATATATATCTATCATATGGTTAAGTGATACGGATATTTATCATTTCAATACGTAATTTAAATATATACGGGTAGATATCATTTCAACCGATAATCCCAATTTCAATTCAAATGAAAATCGCTTGGGTTTATCATTTCAACCCATAACGATTTTCTCCTATTCTAAAGTCCGTTCGGGTATGTATTATTTCAACCCATAGTGAATTCTATACCAGCAGGGAACTTGCAGAGTGATAACAGATAATATGAAATACAACAACATGCATATATCATAAATAACAATAAAATATAAACAACAGGATATGGTGTCATATCCCACAGGTGAACAGTTACAGATAATAGCATATATAACAATTTTAAATAACTACAGCAGCATATTTCAATTGTCGTTTCAATTGAAATCAAATTTAATAAATATAAGAACGTTAATCGTGAGTGATTTGCTCACCTTTCGAGGCTAGAGAGATTCGACACAGAAATGAGCTACTAAATCCAAAGCAATGCTAGATGGATATGATTTGATGTAGAAAACAGGCACGACGGACAAGGCTGATAATGGGAAATCGATGAGAATGAATGACTCAATTTTGATATAAAATGTCATATACATATAAAAATCATATCTTAAAACCAATACCCGAAATCAATACTATGTATATAACTATATATAATTATATACATAACCTATATTCGAACAAATATAATCAAATTTAACATATACATAATAAAATTTGAAATAAATACTTATATAGATATATACTAACATATCACTTTTGTATATATACAACATAAAACGACCATATATTTATATATATACAAGCCTTTAATTAAAATCTTTATACACTTCAACATGTTTAAAGAACTAGATATGTAAATAGTTTAACATCAATAGTTATTATAAAACCAATATAAACTTACTTAGGCTGGATATACAACAACTAAGTTATACAAAATTTATAGAAACTGACATAATATAACTGCCGTATTATACTTATGCTGTCACGTACCGAAATTTTCGACTTTCGAAAATTCGACATCGATACTCACTTTATCGACTGCCGAGAAATCGAGTGCCGGAAACTCCAATAGTGAGGGTTTTAGAAAGAAGAAATAGAAGAAAAAGAGAAGAAGAAAGAAGAAAAGAGTAGAAAGAGAGAAGAACAACAGAACAACATCAGATACATAAAACAATTTCAGAATCTTACACATCGCAGCGGAACAATATATAATAGATAACACTAGTCTTTTAAAACAAAGAACTATATCCGTTTATACATACATCAATCAGAGTCATATACAACAATGGACAGTTATATAACTTGTCCTCATACAGAATACACAGCGGAATAATACAAAAATATAGGTGATACGCTTCGCCATCCAGCTTGCTTCCAAAGCTCCAGAATATCCATAATATCCTGATAACATAACTCTAGGCTGCCCGTGTGGAAATTGGTGGGCACCCAGAGTTTAGAAGGGAACAATAAACTCCGAGTCAGTCATGGTGACTGGTGTGAGATCGTAAAACAGTTTATTCTTTATAACAACAAAATAATTTTAAAGTCAATTCGAAATGCTTTTGGAAAATGAAACTACCATAAGACCTCCCGCCACACACACAATGCAAACGCAGAATTGGAGGAGATTTCTTCTTATGATAGTCAAAGATGCTTACTACGCAAAAATCAAATTCTTTTTTATATTATTATTAGTGCATAGTGTAGAAAACATTTCGAAAGTATAATATTAATCTTAGCCAACATACGACCAGTATCGTATGCCTACTATAGCTACCATCTAAACAGTGGTGACCACCGTACGTAAATGGCAGGTTCTACAACTAATACCGTACAAAGTTCGTATTGGGGTTTGGATTTCCAACAAATGGTCAGGCTAAGGAACTTCCTATCCACGATGGGTACGTCCCTGGAATAGACGACCCGAGAAATAACCTAACATTACGGTTAGATCTCTGCCAACACAAGGCCGGGTTACCTCTGCAAAAGTAGGTAACTACTGACACGCGTATGTCATCCCCCGATCGTAACCGATCTTCCCGAGGATCCCCGATTTCCAACAAACCACATCAAAATAATAATGCAGCAACCACATAGGTTAAGTATCTGGGCTCCATACCATGATACCACCTCTATCCAGAAGGAATGACATACACTAAGGGGCGCTACTCCCTAGAACCTTGCCGCATCCTTCCTGTTTCGACCATTTCCGGGGTGTGAGGCTCGACGAAGTCTCGTCCACAAAGCTACGCTTTCTACAAAGCCATGCTTCGGGTCAAACAAAATGATCAACCTATGATCACAAAGATATAAGATCAAACAAATGATCATATCGCAAATGATCAAACACTGATCATTTCACAGCAACACTCAGTATGCCACGTTACCAAATTGGGAGTATATCGCTGATAAATTTCAACTACATAACCTCTGAGCTCGTACGTCTCAGAGAAGGGTGTTAAGCTAAGAGAATAAATTCTCCGCCACCAACAGAAATGTATTTGAAAGAAATCAGCTTTATATCTCAAATTGTAACGTCAGACACACAATCCATACAAGTCTGTTCCGGGATCGAACAGAACCGAAGGCACTTCTCACGAAGCCCTTGCATATCCGGATAAATTTCTAATCACGTCCGGACTTCCCGTCACTAAGGGTGATAAAACCTCTAAATCGGAGATCAGCCGATGTAGAGTAACTCGACGGTAATCCTTCCGTTTTCAAAAATATCCGGTCTTCAACACCGGTCTTCAAATGCAATTCATAACGACGTATCACATATTCGGAATGGGTTATACGACCCCATGGTCCTTTCCCGGCTAACCCGAATAGTGAGCGCTTATTCAAAAATAAGTGTGGCATTCAATTTCATCCAATTCACAACAAATACCTACTCAAGGTAATTATTGATAGTCGGTTATTTAACTATCAATAAAGATGTGTAACATCATCAGATTCCAAATAATCTTCCAAAATATTTTTTTCCAAAATATCTTTACTAGATATATAATTTCCACACTTCAAAAATAAATCAATATTTATTTTTCTAAACAGTTTCCATTTCCTTTATAAATTCCATATTGAATTTACATTTTTCGAATATCTACTAATATTCGATTTTCAATCGTTTTCAAATATTCATTTTCGATTTATCTTTAAGAAGATAAAATCTCAAAACGTTTCATTTCATTTTGGAAAACATTCCATACTTATTTAATAATAAGTGTTTCACAAATCTTTTATTTTCAACATTTGAAAATATTCGATATACTTAAATCAAAATTTAAGTATAAATTCATTCTTTAAGGAAAACATTCTCTTAAGCACATTTATTTGAGTCAAAACGAATGTTACGTAAAACATCGTTACGACGACTCAAAATCACTAGTATAGGGATTCGGATTTTGATAGATATATAAATCCCAATACTACATCAAAACATTTCCTTTCGGAAATCATTTACTATAACAACAGTGTTATAGTCCATCATTTCCTTATTCCTCGAAAACGTCTATTTCAACAATGAATGTTGAAATCTATGTTTTTCGATACTTAACACGTTTTAAAACATCTTTTAAAACAATTACTTCATTTCGTAATAACACTTCTCTGAAACATTTCCGTTTTATTTAATAATATATTCACTGTCCAAAATCGTGAATATACTTTATTTACCCAAATCAATGTTTCTACACATTTATTAAAAGATTATCCATGATCTAAAATCGTGAATATAATTTCTTTAATTAACTTCAAAAATTCACTTATCAAATCAAGTGATTTCGGATTTATAAACAACGTTTATAAATTCCATTTATTATTTTATAACTACTTCAACTTATAAATCCTCTTTTTATTAACTTCTATATTTTACTTATCGAAATAAGTGATTTCGGATTTATAAACAACTTTTATAAATTCCAATTCTATTTATAAAAACTTCAATACCAAATCAATTTCAATATTGATTTCTAAATTTATTTTCCATCCCAACTCATTTTATATTGACTTTCCAAATTCGTTTCAATTTGCCAATTAAATTTATAGTTGGACTTCCAACTTATTTCCTTTTTAAATAAATTCCTCTTAAAGAAAATAAATCTCTTTATCTTTTTCAAACTATTTAGAAATCCAAATTTTAATTAAATTCTTCAATTTAAAATCACTATTATACGAAATTCATTTATTTAACATTTTCACTTGATTCTGGAATTAATTCAATAAGATTTCAAAAATCAGCCTTTATTCTTTTAAATTCTTTTCTTCAAATTTATTTAAATTTCTAAAATTAAATTTACTTAAAAATTTCTACTTGAATTACAAAAATTCAATTTCATTTAGTTTTGGAATCCAATGATATCAAACATCCATTCAGCTAAATTTTAGCTTTCAAGCAAATTCCAGACATCAATATGATCAATAACATCAATATAGTTATTCACAGATTCATATCACAGTAGAAATAAATTCAATCAATGTGAGGGGTCCAGTTGGATCCCTCCAACCTGTTTCCCTGCATCCAAAGACGTTAGCACAATACCAATTCCAATTCGAGGTGGAATATCGCGGTATATGGGTTTTATAAAAATATCCGCTTACTAACGGCGCAATAGGGTCTCATCCGCTATACGAGGCGGGAAATCATCAATCCAATATATACATATGCCAATATGTATATATTGCTATATATATATAGATATATCCTATTATATCTAATACAAACAGCAATCAAACAATCAATAATTGCTAAAATCAATTTTCATTTGAGTGAGAAAAATCTCACCTTAGCTTTTATTCGCAATCCATTTCCCATCTTGACTTGTTTTCTTGATTTATACCCTTGTATAAATAATTCATACACTTTATTAATATTCGAACAATTTGAATAATTAATTTCCATTTTATAAATTCATCACCTAAATCCATTTCATTTATTTTGTTGTTTTTCTAATCTTATTCCCATTTAAAACCTTATATTTTCAAAATCTATAGTAACTTTTGTTACTTAAATATGTATATACATTATACAAATTCATATAAACTCTATGGCATTTAAAATCCTATGTTTTCTCTTTCTTATTCACATCTATAATTTTTGTTTAAATCTTATAACAACAAAATTATTTTGAAACCACAGATTAAAACTCACTGTTTCCAAAATCTACCTCACTGTCAACATTTTTCTCTCCTGTTAACTTATACAATTTCAATAAAAGTGTACGCCCTTAAATTGAAAAACAATAAGCATAAACACCTTAATTTCATTGCGTATGTATATATTATTAGATTAAAACGAAACAAATACCTCACTGTTTCGATAGAAGCGACGCCGCGACCCAATCTCAAGGTCAGAGAAGACGAACACCCCCAACACTGCTTCGCCGAGCTTGTAGGCATCTCGCTTCCAACCCGCGACATCACCGATCCCACTCGCGATTGATAACACGTTCGCGACCATTGATTTAGGCTATGACTGCCATTATCAGTTGCCACTGCGAAACCCACGAACCACGTTTGCCTCAACGACATCGTCTCCGCCTCGACCACGTTGCCCTGGCCACTTCGAACACTTCCATCAAATCGCGACAAAATCGCACGCGCCTCCTCGCGATGTCGAACAATTTCCAGCCACCTCCGTTCCTTGCCTCGCGATTGCCCACCGAGTCGCCTACCGCCGCGATTGACAAGTCGCGACCCACAAATCTCGCGTCATCGCGATCGAGCGCTTCCCACTGGCCTCGTTCGAATTGATTTTGTTTTCGGTCGTCATTTATTTGAATGGGGCGAGAGAAGGGCGAAATTTAGCTGCAGCCATTTTTATTTCCTTTGGTTTCATTCGATTTTTATGAAGAGGGAAAGAGATTCGACTTCATGAATGAGTTTGAAGGGGAAGATTATAAAAATGAAAGGAGGCATGGTGTACACGATCTGATATCGTGATTTTTCTGCGTGAATTAAGGCGTGAGGTAAGGGAAGAAACGTGGCTGTTGTTAAATAATATAAATAAAAAAAAAATTAAATTGAATTTGCTTTAAAATTTCAATGCATTTACTCAACGTATGATCACGTATTAACTCCGAAAAATACGAAATTTGAAACCCGGTAATAATACAATATTACGGACCCAATGGAACTGGTTTCGTCGAATTTCTGAGACTGTTTGAAAAATGACTATTTTTAAATATCGGTTTGAACGATTATTTTCAAAACTGAACAAATCAATTTTAAATTCGGTTCTGAAGCTTCTATTATCTCCAGTATTATCAATACAAATTTTAACAGTTTTCGAAATATTTTTCTTCAGCTTAAAATTGAAGATTCAAATTTTTATTCAACTTTCAATCGATTAAATTTTAAAGTTTAATCGCAAATTTTCAAAGTTATATCGGGAATTCAAATTAAATCATCGTTCAAATATTTAAAATTAATTTAATATTTTCAATTTAATTTGTTCAAAATTCTGGGTCGTTACAGACTTCCCTCCTTAAAAGAATTTCGTCCTCGAAATTACAAGTTAGAAAAAATGGTCCTTAACTCGTCTACTATTTTTCACAATCTAATAGTTTTATCAATTTTTCAAAACAAATCTTTCTACTAAAGATTCGTTATCAATCCAACTAGCTTTCTAAACACTTTCAAAATTTTCAAACATCATTGTTTTCTTAACAATTCAAATTTAAGTTTAAATTCAAATTTAAACTTTCAAAATTTCTCAAAAATTTTCTAACACTCTAAATTTTCGAAAAATTTCGCCAGCGTCTCCTTTGCGCGGCTAATACGGCACGACTACAAAACGTCCCTACGGACTCTCAGATTTCAAAAAGAAAAAGAAAAAGCCAAGCGGCTAGACAAGAAATCATCAAAAACTCATATTATAATTCAAATACATACCTTTTCGAGCAAACTCAAATTTATCTTCGAAATCAAAATTCCAATTCCTTTTATAACACCTGTATGTCCTACTAGCCATAATATCTAGTTACACATTCAAATCATTTTGCAAATTCCACTACAAAAATTTCGATACCAACTGCTTATACAATTTTACTTCACTATTGAAGTTACATATTCATTATCATTCAATTTTTACATTTCAAATTCCATTTGAATTCTATTCATAATTTCAATTCAATTTTAATTCAATTTTAATTCAATTTTTATCTTCTATTCTGAATATTGAATTTTTATCGATTATCTTTCATTTACTAATTCATTTTAAATTTCAATATTCAGCTTGAATTACATTTACTAACAAATTCAAAACAAAGTTTCACATTCATCTTCAATTTCAGTTTTACTTACTTACAAATTCAAATTTATTTATTCATTCTGAAACTCATTCACTAATTCTTTCATTTCCAATTCGAATCTGATTTCCAAATCAAATTTCAAATATTCTATAAGTCTTCGACTTACTTACATTTCGATTTATAAGATCATTAATACATTCACCTTACTAATTTCATTCCATTATTGAATTTTAAATTTCCAATTACCTTCTTGAATTCTATTCCAAGTTATAAATTCATTTACAATTTGAATTTCATCCCAATCAGATCTCAATATTTTATAAGTTATCAATTTCATAATATTTCATAAATATTTTTATATAGTATTCCAGAGTCTTTTCAACCTTTCAAAGCCATTTTGAAAACAATTCAAATTTATCTTTTGAATTTTCTAAAACAAAATCCAAATTTTCCAAACAACTTCTATTTAAAACAATTTGGCAGCAATTCCTCTTTTGGAAACCCGAAAATGAACACCAATGATGCCGCGGTCATCATCGAAGTTATTTTCCAGCGACCGAAAAGAGTTTAGAGCTTTTCATCTCTCTAAAATACATTCCAAAACCTTTGTAATTCATTTTCAAATCAAAAAGGATTTAAACTTTCCAAATACTTCTCTGGAATTCCGTTTCAAATTACAAATCACATTTATAATTTATATTCTCAAATTTCATTTGTATGTGAATTCATCTCTTAACTTTGGAGTTACGATTTCAATTTCTTATTCAACTTCATATAATAATGATAACATTTTAATATTATCACTTTCCTAACAAACAAGCATCCATATATCATAATAATCCACAGAAAATTATTTCTTTTATATACAAAAATAGTTTTGGGTAAAATTATTTCATTTACCCTATTTAAAACAATACTGTGTCAGTTTATCTTGTTTAGAGTTTAGAAACCCCTATCGATTACAGTTAGCTAGACTGCACCGACCAGAATCCATAAACAATCAACCGATAAGTCAACACAATACAAAACAATTTTATATTCACTAACAAATACGCGCTCATATCTATTATTACACTCAACTCATTCTAGAGTACTGCTGACTCTATCTCTAATGAGTAACACCCAACAGAGCAGGGTTGTCGCTTAACCATATGCTCTGATACCACGCTGTCACGTACCGAAATTTTCGACTTTCGAAAATTCGACATCGATACTTACTTTATCGACTGCCGAGAAATCGAGTGCCGGAAAACTCCAATAGTGAGGGTTTTAGAAAGAAAAAATAGAAGAAAAAGAGAAGAAGAAAGAAGAAAAGAGTAGAAAGAGAGAAGAACAACAGAACAACATCAGATACATAAAACAATTTCAGAATCTTACACATCGCAGCGGAACAATATATAATAGATAACACTAGTCTTTTAAAACAAAGAACTATATCAGTTTATACATACATCAATCAGAGTCATATACAACAATGGACAGTTATATAACTTGTCCTCATACAGAATACACAGCGGAATAATACAAAAATATAGGTGATACGCTTCGCCATCCAGCTTGCTTCCAAAGCTCCAGAATATCCATAATATCCTGATAACATAACTCTAGGCTGCCCGTGTGGAAATTGGTGGGCACCCAGAGTTTAGAAGGGAACAATAAACTCCGAGTCAGTCATGGTGACTGGTGTTAGATCGTAAAACAGTTTATTCTTTATAACAACAAAATAATTTTAAAGTCAATTCGAAATGCTTTTGGAAAATGAAACTACCATAAGACCTCCCGCCACACACACAATGCAAACGCAGAATTGGAGGAGATTTCTTCTTATGATAGTCAAAGATGCTTACTACGCAAAAATCAAATTCTTTTTGATATTATTATTAGTGCATAGTGTAGAAAACATTTCGAAAGTATAATATTAATCTTAGCCAACATACGACCAGTATCGTATGCCTACTATAGCTACCATCTAAACAGTGGTGACCACCGTACGTAAATGGCAGGTTCTACAACTAATACCGTACAAAGTTCGTATTGGGGTTTGGATTTCCAACAAATGGTCAGGCTAAGGAACTTCCTATCCACGATGGGTACGTCCCTGGAATAGACGACCCGAGAAATAACCTAACATTACGGTTAGATCTCTGCCAACACAAGGCCGGGTTACCTCTGCAAAAGTAGGTAACTACTGACACGCGTATGTCATCCCCCGATCGTAACCGATCTTCCCGAGGATCCCCGATTTCCAACAAACCACATCAAAATAATAATGCAGCAACCACATAGGTTAAGTATCTGGGCTCCATACCATGATACCACCTCTATCCAGAAGGAATGACATACACTAAGGGGCGCTACTCCCTAGAACCTTGCCGCATCCTTCCTGTTTCGACCATTTCCGGGGTGTGAGGCTCGACGAAGTCTCGTCCATAAAGCTACGCTTTCTACAAAGCCATGCTTCGGGTCAAACAAAATGATCAACCTATGATCACAAAGATATAAGATCAAACAAATGATCATATCGCAAATGATCAAACACTGATCATTTCACAGCAACACTCAGTATGCCACGTTACCAAATTGGGAGTATATCGCTGATAAATTTCAACTACATAACCTCTGAGCTCGTACGTCTCAGAGAAGGGTGTTAAGCTAAGAGAATAAATTCTCCGCCACCAACAGAAATGTATTTGAAAGAAATCAGCTTTATATCTCAAATTGTAACGTCAGACACACAATCCATACAAGTCTGTTCCGGGATCGAACAGAACCGAAGGCACTTCTCACGAAGCCCTTGCATATCCGGATAAATTTCTAATCACGTCCGGACTTCCCGTCACTAAGGGTGATAAAACCTCTAAATCGGAGATCAGCCGATGTAGAGTAACTCGACGGTAATCCTTCCGTTTTCAAAAATATCCGGTCTTCAACACCGGTCTTCAAATGCAATTCATAACGACGTATCACATATTCGGAATGGGTTATACGACCCCATGGTCCTTTCCCGGCTAACCCGAATAGTGAGCGCTTATTCAAAAATAAGTGTGGCATTCAATTTCATCCAATTCACAACAAATACCTACTCAAGGTAATTATTGATAGTCGGTTATTTAACTATCAATAAAGATGTGTAACATCATCAGATTCCAAATAATCTTCCAAAATATTTTTTTCCAAAATATCTTTACTAGATATATAATTTCCACACTTCAAAAATAAATCAATATTTATTTTTCTAAACAGTTTCCATTTCCTTTATAAATTCCATATTGAATTTACATTTTTCGAATATCTACTAATATTCGATTTTCAATCGTTTTCAAATATTCATTTTCGATTTATCTTTAAGAAGATAAAATCTCAAAACGTTTCATTTCATTGTGGAAAACATTCCATACTTATTTAATAATAAGTGTTTCACAAATCTTTTATTTTCAACATTTGAAAATATTCGATATACTTAAATCAAAATTTAAGTATAAATTCATTCTTTAAGGAAAACATTCTCTTAAGCACATTTATTTGAGTCAAAACGAATGTTACGTAAAACATCGTTACGACGACTCAAAATCACTAGTATAGGGATTCGGATTTTGATAGATATATAAATCCCAATACTACATCAAAACATTTCCTTTCGGAAATCATTTACTATAACAACAGTGTTATAGTCCATCATTTCCTTATTCCTCGAAAACGTCTATTTCAACAATGAATGTTGAAATCTATGTTTTTCGATACTTAACACGTTTTAAAACATCTTTTAAAACAATTACTTCATTTCGTAATAACACTTCTCTGAAACATTTCCGTTTTATTTAATAATATATTCACTGTCCAAAATCGTGAATATACTTTATTTACCCAAATCAATGTTTCTACACATTTATTAAAAGATTATCCATGATCTAAAATCGTGAATATAATTTCTTTAATTAACTTCAAAAATTCACTTATCAAATCAAGTGATTTCGGATTTATAAACAACGTTTATAAATTCCATTTATTATTTTATAACTACTTCAACTTATAAATCCTCTTTTTATTAACTTCTATATTTTACTTATCGAAATAAGTGATTTCGGATTTATAAACAACTTTTATAAATTCCAATTCTATTTATAAAAACTTCAATACCAAATCAATTTCAATATTGATTTCTAAATTTATTTTCCATCCCAACTCATTTTATATTAACTTTCCAAATTCGTTTCAATTTGCCAATTAAATTTATAGTTGGACTTCCAACTTATTTCCTTTTTAAATAAATTCCTCTTAAAGAAAATAAATCTCTTTATCTTTTTCAAACTATTTAGAAATCCAAATTTTAATTAAATTCTTCAATTTAAAATCACTATTATACGAAATTCATTTATTTAACATTTTCACTTGATTCTGGAATTAATTCAATAAGATTTCAAAAATCAGCCTTAATTCTTTTAAATTCTTTTCTTCAAATTTATTTAAATTTCTAAAATTAAATTTACTTAAAAATTTCTACTTGAATTACAAAAATTCAATTTCATTTAGTTTTGGAATCCAATGATATCAAACATCCATTCAGCTAAATTTTAGCTTTCAAGCAAATTCCAGACATCAATATGATCAATAACATCAATATAGTTATTCACAGATTCATATCACAGTAGAAATAAATTCAATCAATGTGAGGGGTCCAGTTGGATCCCTCCAACCTGTTTCCCTGCATCCAAAGACGTTAGCACAATACCAATTCCACTTCGAGGTGGAATATCGCGGTATATGGGCTTTATAAAAATATCCGCTTACTAACGGCGCAATAGGGTCTCATCCGCTATACGAGGCGGGAAATCATCAATCCAATATATACATATGCCAATATGTATATATTGCTATATATATATATATAGATATATCCTATTATATCTAATACAAACAGCAATCAAACAATCAATAATTGCTAAAATCAATTTTCATTTGAGTGAGAAAAATCTCACCTTAGCTTTTATTCGCAATCCATTTCCCATCTTGACTTGTTTTCTTGATTTATACCCTTGTATAAATAATTCATACACTTTATTAATATTCGAACAATTTGAATAATTAATTTTCATTTTATAAATTCATCACCTAAATCCATTTCATTTATTTTGTTGTTTTTCTAATCTTATTCCCATTTAAAACCTTATATTTTCAAAATCTATAGTAACTTTTGTTACTTAAATATGTATATACATTATACAAATTCATATAAACTCTATGGCATTTAAAATCCTATGTTTTCTCTTTCTTATTCACATCTATAATTTCTGTTTAAAACTTATAACAACAAAATTATTTTGAAACCACAGATTAAAACTCACTGTTTCCAAAATCTACCTCACTGTCAACATTTTTCTCTCCTGTTAACTTATACAATTTCAATAAAAGTGTACGCCCTTAAATTGAAAAACAATAAGCATAAACACCTTAATTTCATTGCGTATGTATATATTATTAGATTAAAACGAAACAAATACCTCACTGTTTCGATAGAAGCGACGCCGCGACCCAATCTCAAGGTCAGAGAAGACGAACACCCCCAACACTGCTTCGCCGAGCTTGTAGGCATCTCACTTCCAACCCGCGACATCACCGATCCCACTCGCGATTGATAACACGTTCACGACCATTGATTTAGGCTACGACTGCCATTATCAGTTGCCACTGCGAAACCCACGAACCACGTTTGCCTCAACGACATCGTCTCCGCCTCGACCACGTTGCCCTGGCCACTTCGAACACTTCCATCAAATCGCGACAAAATCGCACGCGCCTCCTCGCGATGTCGAACAATTTCCAGCCACCTCCGTTCCTTGCCTCGCGATTGCCCACCGAGTCGCCTGCCGCCGCGATTGACAAGTCGCGACCCACAAATCTCGCGTCATCGCGATCGAGCGCTTCCCACTGGCCTCGTTCGAATTGATTTTGTTTTCGGTCGTCATTTATTTGAATGGGGCGAGAGAAGGGCGAAATTTAGCTGCAGCCATTTTTATTTCCTTTGGTTTCATTCGATTTTTATGAAGAGGGTAAGAGATTCGACTTCGTGAATGAGTTTGAAGGGGAAGATTATAAAAATGAAAGGAGGCATGGTGTACACGATCTGATATCGTGATTTTTCTGCGTGAATTAAGGCGTGAGGTAAGGGAAGAAACGTGGTTGTTGTTAAATAATATAAATAAATAAAAAATTAAATTGAATTTGCTTTAAAATTTCAATGCATTTACTCAACGTATGATCACGTATTAACTCCGAAAAATACGAAATTTGAAACCCGGTAATAATACAATATTACGGACCCAATGGAACTGGTTTCGTCGAATTTCTGAGACTGTTTGAAAAATGACTATTTTTAAATATCGGTTTGAACGATTATTTTCAAAACTGAACAAATCAATTTTAAATTCGGTTCTGAAGCTTCTATTATCTCCAGTATTATCAATATGAATTTTAACAGTTTTCGAAATATTTTTCTTCAGCTTAAAATTGAAGATTCAAATTTTTATTCAACTTTCAATCGATTAAATTTTAAAGTTTAATCGCAAATTTTCAAAGTTATATCGGGAATTCAAATTAAATCATCGTTCAAATATTTAAAATTAATTAAATATTTTCAATTTAATTTGTTCAAAATTCTGGGTCGTTACATATACTAACATGCTTCAAGATTTGCACAAACTAACTTTTCCATTAATATATATTATAATATACTATACAGTAATAACCCCATAATACAACCTTTCATTTCCTTTATTTATAATTACGCCCAGGTTATACAACTTACATAACATAACAAAAAGAATGCCGACAGTCATATACTTTTATATACTCTTATGCAAACAAATTTTTCTTCTTTTTATTTCATAATTTAAAAATGTGTATAGCTAAACTTTTATAAATACATATATACAGATCTAACTCATTATATATATAAAATTTAAATTTACCCTTTTCTTCTTTGCAACAAAATGGTTTGCTTTATATATGAATTTACATTATTATATCTAAATAAACATGTTGGAAAATAACCCATATAAATAAAATAAAACTCGGTATAAATATGCTTTAATATATATATACACTTCAATTAGACCATCATACATATACAGTGGTTTTCTAAAATAAATATATATAACGTACATAACTGGGATACACAACTGGGAAATATAAAGCGAAAGGAATAACACACTGTATACAAAACATTTACTAAATATAGTTTACTTATATAAACTGTAAAATAGTTCCCAGGCGAAAGTACATGTGCTAGAATATATATATATGACTGCTAATATCAAAACTTATACAATAACTATAAAACAAAAGTTTTATAAACTGATATGTTATATAAACTATATGCATACCAACAGACCTTATACTTAATATATAAAGTAATATAGCTTAAATATATACTGTTTCTACTCAAGTCAACACACATGAATGAACTGAAAAACATATATACATATGGGTTATAAACAACAATACGTGCTGATTCCATTTATACAAATATATATATATTTAAGTCAGACCTTAATCACAATACATGCTAAAGTATATTTAAAACAGTGAATAAAATTTATATATACAACGTGAATATACAAAACAACAAAAGAACAAGTTGTTGCTTACCTATATTTAGGTATTAACAAATAGGCCGAGCATTGATGGAAGATGGAGGTGATGGCAAGGGCTGGGGCAGAGGGATGGAAGGCGTCAGGATGGGGAGGTAGTGGAGGAGCATGGGTGAGGGCAAATCAAAACGAGGCTCGGGGTGTTGTTGTTGATGAAGGCAGAGACCAGGTCTGGTATGCGGAAGTGGCAGGGCGATTTGGGCCAAAGTGACTGAACGGAGGGCAAGGGGAAGGATCTGGGAAGATAAGGGAAACGGGTAGGCTGCCCGTGTTCGATGCTAGACGCGGAGGAGCATCATGGAGGAGCCACGAACTGTGACCTATCTATGGCAGACGTGGATGCTCTGTAGAGGGGATCGAGTTTGATGGATGCGTTGAAGTGGCAGCGGTGGAGTGTAAGGCTTAGGGGTGCGTGCTGTCTGGAGGAAGGAGGAAGGGAAATGATGGCTTCAGGCAAACTAAATGAAGAAAAGGAGTAAGGCAAAAATAAAATGAGAAGAGAGAGAGGTAGTGGAAGGCTATAAATTTGTAAATGAACGTTGGTAACGTATCAGCTTCCAAATTTATTATTTATGCTCTCAAAAGATATAAATAGAAATAAAGGAGAGAAAGGGGCAAAAGAAACGTTCCACCTTAATTTTAGATATAAATTCAAAAGCCAAAGGAACGTGCAACTATCCATTGATTCAGCAAAAGTTTTTAAAGCAATTAATTGTGATGCTTGGACAGCACGCCATCAGATTTTGAAACCAAAGAAATAATAAAGTCACGATTTATGATAACGATACAACAAACGTTTTATAGTTTTCGGTGCGTACCGGACCTCAAAATACAGGAATAAATATACTGTGGAGATCAGCATGACGAGACGATCGGAACGGTATATGGATATTTGTGGTACGATCATCCGATCAAAAGTCGATAATCGGTACCGAAAAATGCTGCTATTTCGTACGGGAAAAATCCAAACGGAGCTAGAAACGTCTGAATTTCACGAAACGAATTTCGCAGTCTGATTCAGAATGCTCTGAATAAATTTTCTCCTGTTGACATATTTTGGTTTTGGAAAACTTTTAAATTCACTGTTATTAACCGGTTTGATTTGAAATAAAATTTCACAGGAAAATAAACTTCAATATTATCAGATGAAAATTTACCAGTTGCTATATTAAAATAGACGTATTCCAAATAGTAAATTTTATTTTCAAATTTTATTGTTTAAAATTTCACAAAATTTCAATTAATTTAACAGAAAAAAAAATCACTAAAAGTTTTGGGTCGTTACACAATAACTATTAGTACGTAATCCCTTGATGCCCCCAACGGTCATGAGTAATATACTACCCAATATTTGAAGAGTATTATGTACTCTGGTCTTAAGAGATGCACTCGGAAGCTGATGAGATTATCTAACTAAAATTGGTTAGATGCTAATTTTTTTATTAATGCTAACTTTTTATGGTGTTGAGCAAAGTTCTGCATTTTAGTTCATATATTTATTTGCTAAAGATTTATTTATTTGTTGTATGATTTTGCAAGTTTCTATTTGTGGAATTCAGATGACCAAGTCTGTTAATCTTAGCAGGGAGTAATTCCAAAGAAATTATCACAAGAAATAACTTAGTGTATGATTATTTATGTTATTATAATGAAAATATGTATAGAACATGGTTTAATTTGATATTATGTATTTCACATTCAATCCTATATAGTTTGTTGCATTAATTTCAGTTAATGAATCATCAAATTTGTTTGTACAACCTTCGATATTTAGATGGAGCCTAGAATTCCTTAAGGCCGTGGAGACCAAGACAACATTATGGCTTTATCACATTTAGATTGCAGATTCATTCAATTTGTGAAGGAACTACATCCATTCTTCCATGAATTTGGTTTAATCAGATATCGAGTTACAGTTGAGGTACTATTGTTATTCTGTAGGTTTAATACAATTCACTAGTTAATAAACATTACCATATACCGACCTTCAGGGGTATTAGTTTGTTAGCACTATATTCTGGATTAATTTAAATTAATTGTTAGCCAACCAGTATTCAGTAAAAGTGTAAAACCATGTTATTCGATCTTTTTTTTTAAATGTTTGCAGTTTTGACATTCTAGTTTATGAACAACTTTATACTTGGAACATATTCATCTTTTTTCAATAGTATTGCAAACATGTTTGGTACATGGATAAGTGGATAATTTTCACTATACTTGTGAATGACCGATGCCATAATTTGGTTGCTTGCCATAGCACTAAAGATCTGTTCTTAATGACTTCAAACTTCAATTGTAAATTTAGAAATTATATTTTAATACGATAATATGATATGGTAAAGGAAAATCAATATATGATATACCAAAATTGCTTCTTTGAAAGAGAAGAATACATGAATTTTAAACATATACTTGCTTGTCATAGAATTTAAGAAAACTATAAAAACGATTCTAAATTATTTTTAGGAATGGAAAGCCGGGTCAGATTATTGCACAATCAAATGCAAGTTCAAAGTTTAGTTTCTGTAGATATGATAGGTTGTCAGGTTATGATGGCTGATAACAATGGTGCAACTCAATTGTGCAAATTATAACAGACAGATCAAGTAGCCCAATATATTAGTTTATCCTTTTATATACTAATATCACCTATGGTTTAATCTGCCAGTAATGGAACACGGTAATATTTATAGGTGATTAATGTCAAACTACGTCTAAGTAATCTATTTATGCTGGGAGTCTAACTCAACCGTTAAATTTTAAGAAATATAGCAAATCCTGTCATTCGTTTTCTAGTAATACATTTAATTTAAATTGTGTGTGTGTTTATTTTGGTTATGCAGATCAAATGGCTTGTAAAACTATCAGAAATTTTGCTGAAATTAAGGAAGTTTCAAAATTCAGTAAGGATGCTCTATCTTATTTAGAAAATATTATTAGCGACTTTGATCAAAATGATGCATTGGAAGTTAAAATTTTGAAATGGTGACAAACCACGATGTTAAGGCAGTGGAGTATTTTTTAAAACAGGAGTGCAAATCCAATACTGAGATATGCAAAGTGAGTTTTTTGCTATTCTTCCTGGTTCGGTTTTCTTTTCCTTATAATTATGAAATAAGTCATTTTTCGTATAATTTTTCAGGTACTTGAATTTTATCATTTTGCATGTACATCAGAGGATATAAATAATTTGGCCTATGCAATGAAGCTAAAAGAAGCATGCAATTTTGTAATATTTCCTTTAATGTTTGAATTATTGAAAGCAACATGTGAATTGGAAAAGGACAATGCATATATTCTTATGTTGTCTCGCTCATGGACAGGTATTCTATAACATTCAAGCAGCCATGGTTTTTTATAACATAAATAATTGAATAGTATTCATAAAATTATCACACTAATTGCTATTTAAGTGCAATTATTTTGTCATGATATATATGCGGCTTATATGGCTTATATTATTGCCACTCCGTAACTATTTTTGAGTATATTGTTTGGCTTTGTTGTTCTTTTTCTAGACTATATGGAAAGATCAACGTATTAAAGCTTCCAAATCATTTGAAGATACATAGAAGTGTGCTGTGGTACGAAAGGTAATCTCTTTATTGTGAACTGAAGTTATCTGTAGAAGCTTGTATTTCTATGCTTGCTTACACAAAACTCTACACCATATTATGACATGCATAGTTTTTTTATGTTGCAAGAACCTTTTATTACCCAGTGAAGAAGAGGGGGAGTCATGTAGGGTATGTTGGAGAGGTTGATGATGAGGGAATAAGACATTGCAAAGGGATGGGCTAACTTGCAGGTATATTTTTGCTGTGTTCAGAAATTATGACATGCGTAGTTTTCTTTTATAGTTACTATGACAAAATCATCAGGATCTGCACTGTTTTCTGAACAATCATTGTTATCACTTTGTATCATTCATCCATTGTATCATGCTGCAATTTATCATGCTGGTAAATTGTGAAGTAAACTACATAGATTAAAATATACACCAATTCATAGAGGTTTAATTCATCCATATACACCACACAAGTAAAGTAAGCTATTTCGGTACACTATAATTGAAATATACATAGCAAGTTTTTGTGGTATTCTTGTAGGGTGAGTACTTGTACATAGGAGCAGCACTTTTGTGGTTATATTTTGCGCAATTGAAATGGGAAAGCCTGATAAACACTATAATTTTGAGCCTCAAATATATAACATGGAAAGTAAAGCTTGTGACAAGCTAATCATTGATTATGATTCAATGGATATTTGGGAAATCAATGACAAGTATGGCTAAGGAGTTATGGGATTTTACAGTTAACCCTAAATGGTTAGGAAACATAATTGTGTTTACATAAAAAACAAGTAAATCAAATTTATCTTAACATATAGTAAAATACATGTTTACACATGATGTATGGTTAACTTCATTCACTTTTTCTTAATGTTCATATGTGTGTGTGATAGGATGGAGTTATTAAAATGCAGACATTATGACAGACAAGAAAATGAGGTAGAGGAGAGAAGAATTTAGAAGAGAAGATTCATATCTTTTCCATATCTTTTTCAATTACAACACCTCGTTCTTATAGCTGCTACTAAAGATTTCTAGCTACTCATTTGTAACTAACTAAGGACACGTGGTCCATACAATATTATTTCAGGTGTATCCACCAACCATTGCTAAATATAAAAGGAAATACTAAATTTGTTATAACTAACTATTGCTTTTGCTGCTAGCTAAATATAAAAGGGAATGCTAAAATTTGTTATAACTAACTATTGCTTTTTGCTGCCAATACGTGGTCCATTCTGCTTTTATTAGTTTGTTGCCTAGTAGCCTAGGTATCTTGCTGGCTTGTGTATTGTGCGTTTGGGTCGGTTAGCTGCAGGTGCATCAATACCTCCCTCTCCAAAAGCAACCTTGTCCTCAAGGTTGAGGTGGGGAAAACTGTGAGTCATTTGTGTGTAATCTTCCCAGGTGGCTTCGGTTGGATCAAGGTCTTGCCATTGGATAAAGACTTGGTGTGTGGTGGGGTTTAGGTGGCGATGAGCAAGGATTTTGGTTGGCTGGTAGACTGGGTGTCCTTCGTGAGCAAGTGGGGGTAGGGGGTGGGTGTGGTGGAGTGTGGGTTAGGGCAGTATTTGAGGAGAGATATGTGGAATACCGGGTGGATTTTGGAGTCGTGGGGTAGGCGGAGTTTGTAGGCTACAGCACCGATTCTTTCTATAATTGCATAAGGTCCGAAGTATTTGCGGGCAAGTTTGTGGTGTGTGGTGCCGAGGGAGGTTTGGCGATAGGGTTAGAGGCGAACAAAGACCCATGTGCCGATGTTAAATTCTTTATCCATTCGGTGTTGGTTGGAGTGGTTCGTCATTCTTGTTTGAGCTTTTACCAAGTTTGCTTTGATTTGTTTAAGTAGAGAATCACGGTCAGTAAGCCATTCATCAAGTTCGTGTAAATTAGTGCTCCCTTTGCAATAGTCAGTAAGGATTGGTGGGGGTCTTCCATACACCACTTGAAATGGAGAAGTGTCAAGGGAAGAGTGGTGATTAGTGTTGTACCACCACTCGGCCCAAGGTAAAAGCTGAACCCATCGATTGGGTGTGTCAACAACTATCGCTCGCAAATAGGTCTCTAAGCAACGATTCACAACTTCGGTTTGGCCGTTCGTTTGCGGGTGGTAGGCGCTACTCATTTTTAATTACGTGCCATGAATGCGATAAAGTTCCTTCCAAAAGTGGCTAATGAAAAGTCGGTCTCTATCGGAGACAATTGAATGGGGAAAACCATGTAGACGCACATACTCTTGTATAAAGTAGTGGGCTAGTTGGGCTGCGGAAACGGAGGTTGGTAAGGCGATAAAGTGGCTGTATTGAAGCGGTCAACAATGACCCATATGGAGTTTTACCGGAAGATGGTGGTAAATGTGTAATAAAATCCATTGAGATATCTTCCCAAATGCGAGAGGGAATTGGCAGTGGTTGTAAGAGGCCTTTGGGTGGCGTATTCTCAGGTTTTGATTGCAAACAGGAAGAACACTGAGTAACAAATTCTTTGATAGAAGTAGACAGATTTGGCTAGTAAAAATTAGAGAAAATTCGAGCGATAGTTGCTTTTATACCTGAGTGTCCGCCGAGCTTGGAACCATGAAGAGTAGCAATAATCTGTTGTCGAATATTTTGAGCTTCTGGAACAAAATTTTGCCATTGTACAAGAGTAACCCATTTCGAATTTGTAGGTGAGCCGATCATGTTGAAGCTTCTTGCATTAGTTGTTGAGCATGAGGGTCAACTGCTGTTCCTGCCTTTATCTTTTCGGTGAGGAGGAATCTGGTTGTCAGGAGGGTATGGAGATGAGGTGTGGTTGTTGAGATAGGTGTTGAGGTAGGTTGTAGTGAGGAGTTGCAGTCGGGTAGGGTGGGGGTTTGCTTTGGGTGCAAAGTCAGAAGCAATTAGGTAGTGGTTGGAAAGGGCCGCGTCAGATCTGGGTTGTAGTTGGTGCTCCGCGGTGGTGTGTGGGTGTCCAGACGGTTGTTGTGAGGTTGGTGTTGTTAAGATGGGGTTTGTGGTGGCGATGGTGGAGGGATTGGTGTAGGTGGGACTGAAATTGTGGAAGAAGAAGTGGGTTTTTGAATGTGTGCTATAGAGGGGCTGCAAGGAATGTGATTAATGAAGGAAGGAGGAAGGAATTCTTTTGTTGGATCGGTGAAGACATGGACTGGGCTGTAGAGGTCCAACATGACAGTGCATCCGCTACCATATTAGAACATCCTGGTTGATAGAGTATCGTGAAATCAAATCCGAGTAATTTGGTTAGCCAACGTTGCTGCTTTGTGGTTTGTATAGTTTGGGTTAGAAGTTGACGTAAACTTTGATGGCCGGTGATAATGATAAAGTGGCGGCTGAGGAGGTAATGACGCCAACGTTTGACGGAGGACGTAAGGGCATACATTTCGCGACTATAGGTGGAGGCTCGTTGAAGGAGTGGAGGAAGGGTTTTGCTAAAGTAGGCGATTGGATGTTTATTTTGAGAGAGAACGGCACCAATGGCAGTAATGGAAGCATCGGTGTGGATGGTGAAAGTTTGGGTGAAGTCGGGTAATGCTAAAATTGGAGTGGTGGTAACGGCGTGTTTTAGGGCGTTGAAAGCATCGGTTGCAGAGTTGGTCCAAAAGAAGGCATCCTTTTTGAGTAGATTGGTAAGTGGGTTGGCAATTTTGGCGTAGTTTTGGATGAACTTGCGATAATACCTCGTAAGACCTAGGAATCCACGAAGCTCCGTTGTAGTTTGAGGGATGGGCCAATCAATCATAGCTTGGATTTTTTTTTTATCTACTTGGACTCCATGACCCGAAATTATGTGGCCCAAATAATCAATTTCGGTGAGAGAAAATGCGCATTTCGAAAGATTGATAAAGAATTTATGGTTGGTTAGGAGTTTAAGGGTGGTTTGTAGGTGTGAGATGTGAGTGGTAAGGGTAGGGCTATATATGAGGATGTCTTCGAAAAATACCAAAATGAATTTGCGGAGGTAGGGATTAAAGATGTTGTTCATAGTCGCTTGAAAAGTTGACGGGGCGTTTGTGAGGCCAAATGGCATGACAACAAATTCATAATGTCCCTCGTGTGTGCGAAAAGCTGTTTTAGGGATATCGGGAGGATGTACACGTACTTGAAAATAACCACTTCGCAAATCCAATTTGGTGAAGTATGTAGCGCCATGGAGTTCATCTAAAAGTTCATCGATGGTTGGAATGGAAAATCGATCTTTGATTGTGATGGCGTTTAAAGCCCTATAATCAACACAAAAACGCCAAGTGCCATCCTTTTTTTTAACGAGGAGTACGGGTGAAGAAAATGGACTAGTGGAGGGTTGGATGAGTTTCGTGTGGAGCATTTCACGGATTTGTTTTTCAATTTCATTTTTTTGGAAATGAGGATATCGATATGGATGAACATTCACTGGTGATTGGTTGGGTTTTAAATTGATGTGGTGGTCTATGGAGCGATAAGGAGGTAGTTCGGTTGGTTTTTGAAAAATGGAAGTGTGTTGGTCCAATATCTTTTGAATAGGGGGTGGGATGTTTGTGGTTGGGGTTTGAGGAGTAAAGGTTGATGGGTTGATGTGTAGGTGAAAACAAGAGGCAATGCAATTCGTAGAGTCGAGACGTTTTAGTTGGTGTAGGGAGATTTCTTTGGGGTTGGAGAGGTTAGAGAGGCCGGATAGGGTAATAAATTTTTGGTTGTAGATGAAGCTCATGTTGAGTGATTTGTGGTCGGTAGTAATTGGGCCCAAAGTTTCCAACCATTGGATGCCCAAAACAATATCTGCACCCATAAATTCAAGCAAATGTAGATCTGCTTCAAACACAAATTTCTGAACAGCAAATTGGACACGTTTACATATTCCTTTACTAAGTAACTTGGCTCCATTCCCCACAGTAACATAAAACTATGTCTTCTCTTCAATTGGTAATTTGAGAAAGGATGCGACACGTGGGTGAATGTAATTATGGGTGGAGCCGGTGTCGATAAGGGCTAGGACGTGGTGGCTGGCGATGGTGGCGGAGAGACACAGAGTACGGGGGCTGGTTGCGCCTACCATGGAGTGGAGGCTGACATCGGCGGGGTTATTGGAGAGGTCAATTAAGGTTTCTGAAGCTTGTAGTTCAATTTGGGGTTCGGGAATTTCAGCATTAGCGTCACTAAGTAGGTCAATTGTGTTAGGGGTTGGTTCTGATGGATCTGTGACTGTGTTAGGAAGTAGGAGGAGGGCTCGCGGCGAGGGGCAGCGGTGACAAGGGCTGTAACGGCTGTCATAGTGGAAGCACAACCCTTGAGCCTTCCGCTGGGCCATTTCGGAGGAGGTAAAACGACGGATTGGGTAATTTGTGGAGTTTGTCTGGGTATGTTGTGGAATATTGGGGGAATTTTGTAGGCTATTTGACTGAGTGGGTGATGTTATCAATGGTAGGGATGGGTTTTGAGTAGTAGAGGGCCGTGGTTGGGATTTGTAGAAGGTGGAACGTTGGTCATTGAATTTTGTTTCGATAAGTTTTGCTAGGTTGATTGCTTGGGAGAGTGATGTTGGTTGAAGTATGTGTAGTTCGTTTTTGATTGGTGTTTTTAGGCCGGAGAGGAAGCAATGGAGGAATGAGTTGGGAGAGAGGGATGTGATACGGTTGCTTAATATTTCGAATGTTGCTTGATATTTGTCCACGGTTCCGGTTTGTCGAAGTTTAAATAGAGAAGATTGAGGGTTAATGAAGGTGGAGGGGCCAAACCTTTGTTCAATTGCTATTGTAAGAGCCATCCATGAAGAAAGTTGATTGTTCCGATACATCCATTGGAACCACGTCAACGCTTGTCCTTCCATGTAGAAGCTTGAGAGTTCGATTCGTTGTTCATCCGGTATGGCATGATAGGTGAAAAACTGTTTCGCTTGAAAGATCCAATCTAAGGGGTTAGATCCATTAAAGCGAGATAGGTCGCATTATGGAGTTCGAATGGCTATTGGGTTAGGTTGGAAGGTTGAGTGAAGTGGAGTGGTAAGGAGTGGTGGTGTTCGGCCATTGCTCGGGGAGTGCTGAGGGGTTGTTTGTGCTTGAGGTGGTGGGGAAGTGACTTTGACAGTGAGGTCTTGTATCATTTGTGTTAAGGTGGTCATGGAATTTTGAAGATTGGAGATGTCGGATCACATGGAATCCATGGAGGTTGTATGATTGGTGGAGTCGTCACGGAGTTGGGCAATGGCTTCATCAATGACCCGGTTTCGGTCTTGTGTAGTTTGAACCATGGTGGTGTAGAGGTGGGAGGGGGAGTGACAGAAATGAAAGCACCAAATTGATAGGATGGAGTTATTAAAATGCAGACATTATGACAGACAAGAAAATGAGGTAGAGGAGAGAAGAATTTAGAAGAGAAGATTCATATATTTTCCATATCTTTTTCAATTACAACACCTCGTTTTTATAGCTGCTACTAAAGATTTCTAGCTACTCATTTGTAACTAACTAAGGACACGTGGTCCATACAATATTATTTCAGGTGTATCCACCAACCATTGCTAAATATAAAAGGAAATACTAAATTTGTTATAACTAACTATTGCTTTTGCTGCCAGCTAAATATAAAAGGGAATGCTAAAATTTGTTATAACTAACTATTGCTTTTTGCTGCCAATACGTGGTCCATTCTGCTTTTATTAGTTTGTTGCCTGGTAGCCTAGGTATCTTGCTGGCTTGTGTATTGTGCGTTTGGGTCGGTTAGTTGCAGGTGCATCAGTGTGTATTGGCGGTAAACAAAACATAAAATATGTAAATTGCAAAAATGCCTGTAATATTTTTAGAGAAAGAGCAAGTCATAACGTAGGATCCTGTTATAAGCTGTCATCATGGATTCCTTAAAATTATATTATTGTCAGCTAAAAGACTTGGTCAAACATGATTTTAGATCATCCATCAATATTATCTTATTTACTATTTTCTAATCAAAAGCATGGCTTTGTCAAACACTTTTAATAATGGTTACAAGGAGGTCACTGTTTAGAAAGTAGATTTTGTATCCCATTTGTTATGGAATCATGTTCATTCACCTTGTATCTACCATTTAAATTATTCATTTGATTAATAAGTAAAGGAATATGAATTATGATGGTAGGACACCCTATTCATTCATGTATATCCATTGTATATCATATATCAATTAATCTTTTAATTTTAAAACAATTATTTATGGTGCACTGCAGATTGTATAGGAAACTGAGGTATGTGAACAGGCTAGAGTTTCTGTAGGAACACATGAAGAGAAAGGAGCTTGAGATACCGGAATTTGTGTACGGCCATGATGAGGAGCTCGAGCACCATCCATTGATGGATTATGTCCTGGAGAGCGATCACCACCGTTCATATGAGGCATCGATGATGGACACTGCATCTTCTATGTACTCACTACGAAGCATCTCCTAGACAAAATCATGCTTATGTTTATATTATTTATCATTTATTTGAGCATTTTGCTAAAATTACCTTCTTTCCTAGATGAAACCAAGCTCCTTCGAAAGGAAAGAAGTACACCCTGGAAAATTTCAGGTATCCTTTGTGTATAATGTGAATGGTCAGTAGATTAGGTTAGCTTCCTTGTACAGTCATCAGATTAGTTTCAACAATCAACTTTTCCCAGTCACCATCAAGCTATTGAATTGACCTTATGCTTTTGTTTTTAATGCCAATCTGCACTAAACTATAATTTTAAATTACTTAATGGAATAGTGTTCTGTACATTCTTGAATTTTTGTGTGTAACAGACTAGTATTTGAACTTAATTAGTTGCAGAATCATGTTACTATAAGCTATTGTTAAATGGTAATTGATATTCTTTGATCGTAATATTTTATCTTCTTATTGAGTGACACACGAGATTAAATATAGTTAGCAGGATGATAGTGACTTTTGGCATTAAATCTTATGAATAGCGGGTCCTTGTTGGCAAGACATCTAAAAATTGAAAAACCAAAATAATCATAAAATTTCTTACACTATGAAACTTCTAAGTGTATTGTTTGCTTTTCATATTGAGCATGTTTCCATGATTCAGTTAAATGCTTCACATCTACTAAGATTGTCCAAACTTGTGTTTCTTGTGCATTTGTTATAGTTTTATGTTTCTCAAATTGCATATAATCCTTATGATAATTTATCTCACCAGTGCTATGATGATGTCTAGTCAGTTTAATCCATTTATCTTTGCAGACTGTTGATCTTGATTTTCCCAATACCACAGAAAGCTACGAGCTTTATTCTCAGGTTGGTCACTTCATGCATGTTTCACACCATTTGTTTAAATATAGTAATCAGCCTATGTGATGCAGAGAGTAATAGCTAGCGACGTCAAGGAGAGTGTATGTAGGGTCCCAGATACTCCATATGATGGTATGTTTTGAACTTGCAGAACTTACTGTTAGGTAACCTGTATATCTACATATATAAACACACACACACACATATATATATATATATATATATAATAGATTAACTACGTTTATAATGATAATAATAAATTAACTAAGTTTACGGAAAATTTGTAAGTTTGAGATAACTATAACAATTAACCAAGTTAATAAAGTTTAAGTCTGAGATAATTTATAATTTTAAGTTAATTAAAATATAAATTATGACATTTTAAGTTTTAGCAATTGAGATAATTTATAATTTTGAGTTAATATAAATAAAGTTATAAAATGGTGATCAGTTTTCCATTAGTTTATAAATAAACAGGCTTCGTCTACTAACACCATGTTAAAACTGCGGTCAGAAGCAATCAAATGGCAGACAATTACTTTGTTAAAACTATGGTCAGAAGCAATCAAATGGCGGACACAATAAATCTTAAATTCACTGCTATTGGAACTGTTATGGTTCTATGACAGTTTTTCTATAACAAGTATCTTATAGGCTAATGTCTGGCTTAAATTACATCCTCCAACTATATACTAAATCGAATTAAGATCATCTAAATGTAACATAAATGCAGTAACCATGTAGCTTTGGCTGTTGAATACAGACCATTGGCACTGCAGAAAAATATAAAAATCTAATGAAATGATAAATAAAATTAGAAAAACATCTTAATTTTATTAGCTATTTACTGTCTCCTATAATTGTAATAAACCCATATTATTTTATAATACATCTTCAGTACTATTTTATCATTTACACAACATATAACATATTTCATTTTATATTGATCGTTAGGCAGTGTGTAGTACTATTCTTGGAAACCTTCACTGGTATCTACAGGTGGTTAGAAATTTAGAGTGTGTTAGCACCAAAGTTGGTCACTAACCTCGTTGAGAAAGATTGTGTAGAGAGATAAATGATGAAAGTAAATTTAAACAAAGAACAATATGCTAAATTGAATGCAAAGACGAGAACACCAGATTTATAGTGGTTCGGCGCAACTTCCTACGTCCACTTTGAGGTTAATCTTTATTGCTTTACTTGATAATTGATTACAGATACAATCCGTATACCAACTACTTGAATTCAATTGCTAAGTAAAGAGAATGAGTCTTGAAAGCGGTAGAGTCTCCCCAGTGTTCTCGAAAAAAGGTCCATTTCACTGTGTCACTGCCTCTCTATTTATAGACGAAGATGGGTTGGACTTCCCTGGTGGGCCTAGTGGCAAGATACCTCGGCCCAAAGCAAGTAACTCCTGTGTGCCGAACCATGAATGCCGAACGAGGCTGAATGCCGGTCGAGGCTGGAATGCCGGTCGAGGCTGGAATGCCGGACGAGGCTGGAATGCCGGTCGAGGCTGGAATGTCGGACGAGATTGGAATGCCGGACGAGGCTGGAATGCCGGACGAGGCTGGAATGCCGGTCGAGGCTGGAATGCCGGACGAGGCTGGAATGCCGAGGGACCTTTGAATGCCGGACGGCCTCTGAATGTCGGACGAACACTGAATGTTGAACGACCTCTAGGATGCCGGACGATCATCGAATGCCGGACGAGTTCTGGGATGCCGAACGACCAATGAATGTCGGGCGAGTTCTGGGATGCCGAACAACCAATGAATGCCGGGCGACCTTTGAGATGCCGAACGACCAATGAATGCCGGGCGAGTTCTGGGATGCCGAACGACCAATGAATGCCGGGCGAGTTCTGAGATGCCGAACGACCGAATTGCCTGATCAAAACCCCAGGTAACAGAGTGTATGTACATTCAAATGTTAATTCTTACCAACTACTCGAGAGCACCTAAGAAATCGTTTAGGTATATCTCTACAATCGTTTACAGTTACAATATGTTTTTTTACATAGTTCTTTTACTTATTTTTTTTTTACTTTCCACAATTAAACATGATCTTGTTTTTTTTTTTACTTTCCATAGTTCTTTTCCATAATGGTACATTTTTTGTAAAGGTCTACTTCATTTTTTTTGAATAAATTTAAAATTCGTTTGGTATAACAATTTTATCTATAACATTTAAAGACCTTTTTTCTCTATATCATGTATATGCATGATATATCTGGTATGCAATCATCTTATGAATACTAGTATATACATGGTTAGGTATGCGGATTGCTCATCTTTGGTTACGCTATCAGTCCCTCTCAGTTCTTAGATTTCGCTCGGTAAGTTAACAAGTTTGTTGCAGTCAAAAACCTAAATTTTGTTGCTATGTCAAACAATAATTTAAAAATGTCACTCCGTTTAGTCAGAAACCTGAATTTTGTTGCCATTTTAAATAATAACATAAAATTGACATCCTACAAAGCATTCAGGGAGGCTACTATCTGAGTATTTACTCTCAACCCCATTATTTTCACATTTGCCAGATAAATCTAAAGCGTGCCCGAGTGCTTGTGAAATCACATGTGTTGTATAATGTGGTTACGGATGTGTTACTTCATTTTTTAAGATAAATTATGTTTACAAAGCAATGACAAAAAAATTGTGTCAATTCAGGTTATGTCGAGTGTAACAAAAATGAAAACATAATGACATAGGAAAGATTCATGCACCCTCGAGTTACCTTTGCTGTATCCATAAATAAAATGATTTCTAGTGGATGCTTCATCCATATGGTAATACTTTTTAAAATATGATTAAGAATATAAGGTTATGATTGAAATTTTCATGTTCGATACTTTAACAGGTGAAGGCGCTAGTTGAGGTCCATGCAAAGCAGAAGTACATTCTTTTCCCAAACCAAAATGGATCAGAAATAACAGAATACTTTGTCACTTTCAAGGTTTATTAGACAAAACTGATTACTATTGCATTTTTAAGTTTACTAACCATCTTCAGTTTATAAATATTTTTATATTCAGGTAGGTGCTACAAGCATGTCAGTGTTGAAAAGCTTATGGCATATGCATTGGCTTAATGAGCATCTGAACAATAACGAAGATCAAGTCTTGAATTGGCTTGAGGAGAGCCTTCCAAAATTAGAAGAAGGGTTTTCTGAATTTATTGAGCAACTAGAAATAGCTGGTTGGGAAAAAGACCAGATTGCCCTCGAAGTGCCACATGGTATTATTTTTGATCAAGAAGACTTTTCAGCATCTACCCAGTGAAGATGATAATTCATGTTTCTAGAAGAACTTTACAGCCAGGTATTTATTTTCAGATGTTCCTTGCTTTAGTATGAAATCTGAAAATGAATTATGCTATTTCAACTTATTAAAACTTATAGGAAGAACCAAATATATGTATCAACTCAGTATTATATCAGAAGTTGAGAAGCTCATTCCTTAGGGACTATACTTGTTTACCATTCATGTTCATTGCTGTCATTGTTTTGAATTTGCTAATTTCTGGTTTGTTTTGAATTTACTAATTTTATTTCTTCATGTTTGTTTAAAACTATCTATTTTTCACAGAGAGTGGGTGGAATATCAATGTTAGCTTCAGGTTACTTGTCTGTTGTGTACAAAAGTATAAAGCAAGCTGTTTGTTTGAATTATATCTTTAGCATGCTATTCCCTTTTATGACTCCAAAATTTCCAAGCTGTTTGTTTGAGTTATATCTTTAGCATGCTATTCCCTTTTATGACTCCAAAATTTCCATACATACCAGGTCTGTTTCTCTATCTTTTTATATCTAAAGACATGTATCTATCGCTTATGCTAGTTTTCAGATCTATGCAATCTATTCTTGCAATCTATATCTAAAGACATGTATCTATCGCTTATGCTAGTTTTCAGATCCAGCATGCTATTCCCTTTTATGCTAGTTTAAGTTAATTAAAATATAAGTTATGATATTTTAAGTTTGAGCAATTGAGATAATTTATAAGTTTAATAATGATAATAATAAATAATGATTTGAATAAATCAACTACCCTTGCTCAAAACTTACTGAGCGCCGCGATAGCATCCGTCGACTTAGCTCCTGACGCTCTGGAGGCAGCTATTTTCTTAGACGACCCAGCCGATTCACAGGCTTCAAGGATTAATGAGACTACACTCCGTCGGATATGCTCTGTCCACGGAATCCCTTTCGACGACGTGTTAGTTCCTTCAGGGAGTGATCGTCCGCATTTGCCCCCAGCCGGGTACACAGCTTGCAATAAGTTTATGTGTTGGGTCGGCAGCGTTCCACCCTTCAACTCTTTCCTTCGCGACTTATTGTAATACATCGAGATCGCTCCTTCACAACTGCCTCCGAACGGTCATGCTTTCTTATATGGGACTTGCATCCTCTTTATGAGTGTCTTCTCCAGGCTTTCGACTCCAGGCGATATCCGTTATATTTATCGCTTCAAGAGACGGTCGGATAGCTCGTCTTTCATATTTCTGGAGCCATATAGCAAATGCCAAATCCTGACTGGGGCATAGAGAAAATTCGCCTAGTATAAGCAAGAGTGGTTCTATGTCTGTTGTCCTTCCGGTTTCGCTAGGAGATGGGTGGAAGGAAGTGAGTTCGTTTCTTAAATCAACACTTGAATTTTGCGGAATCTGCGCGTCTTTCTTGACTCTTTGTCCACCTTTTCAGGTATCGCTCCACGTCCTGAAGGCTCCAGATACTCTGAAGCAGTGGCAACTATCCGAGCTCTCCCCGCAGAAGATCGGGACATCAAATCCCTCATTTCAAATGAGTCACTTGCGAGATTCGGGCTGCTGGCAGAAGGTCGCCGAATAAGCCTTCCCCCAGGCGTCACTATATCCAGACCTACTGCAGGCAAGGGAATAAGGCAGGCTAGGCCTTCAACACGCAATGCCCTTGACACGCCAGAGGAGGGGGAGATTAAAGAAGCAGAAACGCCCGAAGTACAGGGCGAGAATATTAGCCCGTCTCGGGACCCGATAGTTGAAGTTCATGACATTGTAACGTCGTCTTCCCCTTCGAAGAGGAAGAAGAAACTGACGTACAAACTGACGAAGAAAACAGTGGGCGGAACTTCTAAAGTCACTATTATTCCAACGAAAAAAGAAACTTCCTCGCAGCACTTAGAAAGTTCTTTGAAAGGCTTGTCGAACCTTACCATTCCTGACGATCTACTCAACTACGGTTTCGATGATCCAGAGGCCCTCAAGTTTCATTCGCCCACTAGAGGCGACACGGGAGTTCAAGCCCGAGTCCAGGGAGATAATACTCCAATTAGTAAAGATAAAGGAACTAGTCTGTCGGGGGGAACACTAGGACACACACGCACACATGCACTTCACCATACACTTCAATTTTTTCCATTACCCTGATTCTTCCTAACTCGTTGTTATCTCTATTCTATGTAGGTGACATGGGACGCTCCCACGGATTCGATCGCCTCCATGGCTCTTCTATATTTCACCATCCTGGCCGGGACTCGGGCTCTGATAAACGCCGACAGGGACGATTACGGAGATCGAGACAACCGTCCCTGAGAGTCGTCTTATCGAAAGAAATCACACTCCCAATCTTCATACTCTCGCGATCCTCCTCCTCAAACAGAGCAAAGCAGAGAAAAACTTTCGCAGAAGGGGTCTCAACCCGATGTTTCCCGAGATCAACATTCTGGTTCATCAAGCACACGGCAATCTCGGGAACATCGGAAGAGAACAGAACTTTCAAAGCCTCCTCCCCCTGTTCCTGCGGCCGACCCAACAATAGCAGAGAAGATGGTCGATCTTAAAGCCAAATTTCCCAAAATCTGCTTTGACGGTCTGAAGTTCCTCCCAACTATTCATCACATTCCAGGGCATGTCAAGCAGAGTGCCATCGCTTGCAACAACGACGTCTATGTTCAACATGACGCGTTTGTTCATTTGGTCGAAAAAGTCTCAGAAGTGTCCGTTGAGCGTCAACAAGAAATCGACCGCTTGAAGCTCGAAGGTATCTTTGATAAAGACATCATCAAGAACCAGGACAAAGATCTCGCTTCGTACAAGTCTAAACTTGAAGCCGCAGAACAGAGTGCTAAGGAGACTGCGGAGGCCGTCGCTCGTCTAGAGACGACCCATAAGAAAGAACTTGATGTCGCAGTCCAACGCAGTGGGGCCCTAGCTCTAGAAAAAGATTCTATTCAAAAAGAAAGGGATACACTCGCCCTGCAGGTTAAATAGTTGAAGGAGCTACTCTCTAAGGAGAGGGAAGAGAAGATAGCGGCTCAAGAAGAGTCCCAACGGTACTGTAACGAGATCGTCGATACACGTCTCTTAAAAGCAAAGCTCGATGATGAGCTTTCTAAGGTTGAGACGATGAAGGACGAAGCCCGTGAAGAGGGCAAGAGACTAGCTTCCGAGGAGATCGACTCCCGTCTTGAAGCAGCTGCAGAGGCCGGCAGAGAAGAGGTCAAGTGCATGTTTGATCCGTTGATTGTCGAATACAGCGCCCGCGTCCTCATGCACCGGGACTTGACTTTCTTGGGCGAGGGCTATCTTGAATCTCTTGTCGAGGCTTGGGAGACTTTAGTAAAGATTAGACAGGTGGAGTCGGGAACCGAGGAAGTCGACGAGGAGGCCTTAGTGAAAGAATTTCTTAGGGGGAATGAGCCATCGGACTTGTCTGCGGCTATGGCTCTCTTTGGTAAAGGCTCTCCTCCGTCAAAAGAGAAAGATGACAAAGCTGGCCCATCCGGAACCGAGGCTGCAGCTCCTCCTTCTACTCAATCGGCCGGTCGGCCGGCACTTGACCCATTCAAGCAGCATGCCGGCTACGATCCGGAAGACCCCAGTCTCGGCATTCACGTGCTATCCCTCATTCTAGAGGGTGAAACTCCATGCACAGCTGAAAGCCAGCAAGAAATTGGTATAAAACTCTTCTTTTAGAAGTGCAAAGATCTGTCGCTTCCTACGATCGGTTATTGGTTATAATGTTCGTTCTTTATGTTTTTATACAGGCCGCTCTGATCCCGAACCGACTCCGAGGAGCGATGACGCCAAGGAGGAAACGGGGAAAACATGCAATGCTACTCACGCGGGAGTAACTCCCGGTCCTGATGCTCAAGTGATCGAGGCGCTAGATGATGATAAGTCTGACACTTCATCTCCCGTTGAAGAGAGTTATGAAGTTGAAATCACGGGAGCCTCTGAACACACTTCGAAGGTGAGTATGAAGGAGCAACTCGCGGAAGAGAAGAAGAAGGTCGAGATCAAGGTCGAGTCTCAAGTACTAGAACTCACCGACCCGCTGAATAGGCCTCTGAAAGTCATCCTTCCCGGCAAATCCAAACCACTGGATGTCCCTCCTCCCACTCCTGACTCCGCTTCCTTGGCAAGCAAGAAGTCCAAGAGGAAGCGTGAGGGAGAGGAGTCATCCGAGAAAGCGAAGGAGGACAAGAAAAAGAAGCCGAAGAAGTAGCCACTATACTCGTTCGACGAGGTTTTGCTTAGGTCATGTAACTACTTCTACTTTTTCGTTTTCGTAGTTTTTGTAGATAGATTTTTGACTCCAAGATTTGGAGGAGTGGTTGTATAACCCCATTTTGGATAATTGAATAAAGTTTAGTTTCTTTGTCATTTGAACGATTTCTTTCTTTTTAACTTTCTGTATAACTATGGTCGAAACTCAAGTTCTTATGAGTTGCATAAATTCCCAATCCATTCTTACATTGTTCGGACATTCTTTGGAATGGTACATTTCTCGTTTCACATTTTTGGTACTTAGAATATTTTCTAATCCGCGCTCCGGGGATTTAGAGTAATTTGGTCCTCATTCAGGGGACTCGGAGATTCGAATCGTCTATACTCTAGTCCGCACTCTGGGGACTTAGAGTACTCCGGTCCACATTCAAGGGACTCGGAGATTCAATTCGTTTATACTCTAATCCGCGCTCAGGGGACTTAGTGTACTCCGGTCCGCACTCAGGGGACTCGGAGATTCAAGTCGTTTATACTCTAGTCCGCGCTCCGGGGACTTAGAGTACTCCGGTCCGCACTCAGGGGACTCGGAGATTGAAGTCGTTTATACTCTAGTCCGCGCTTCGGGGACTTAGAGTACTCCGGTCCGCACTCAGGGGACTCGGAAATTGAAGTCGTTTATACTCTAGTCCGCGCTCCGGGGACTTAGAGTACTCCGGTCCGCACTCAGGGGACTCGGAGATTGAAGTCGTTTATACTCTAGTCCACGCTCCGGGGACTTAGAGTACTCCGGTCCGCACTCAGGGGACCCGGAGATTGAAGTCGTTTATGCGAGTTCGTACATCATATGGAATGATGTAACTCCAGCAGTTCATCACCAGATTATAAGGTACAGAAACATCAATAATTCATGGAAAAGACGGCTTCAAGCCTTTATTAATGAAACAAACTAAATTTTCTGATTACACGCCAAAAAGGAAACTAAGAATCAATGGAATAAAAACATACAACAAACAATTGTACCTAAAACAGAAAAGAAACATGCTAAACATAATAACGTCGTAAATGTTCACTGTTCCACGCTCGTGGGAGTATCACGCCATCAACGGTCGCTAGCTTGAAAGTTCCCTCTCTAAGCTTCTGTTCAACGATATAAGGACCTTCCCAGTTGGGATTCATACGTGATGGTACCGGGAAAACCCGTTTCAAAACGAGATCACCCACATCAAAGATTCTTAGGCGGACTTTGTCGTCGTAATATCGCTTGACTCGGTGCCTATATGCTGCCGCCCTTAATTCAGCCTCTTCACGTCTTTCATCGATGCAGTCCAGTGATTCCAGCAAGAGATCCTGATTTGTCTTAGGATCATAATACGTCACTCGATGCGATGGAACTTCAAGCTCCACGAGTATAACAGCTTCCGAGCCGTATGCCAATGCAAATGGAGTGTAGCCAGTCGCGGACTTGTGGGTAGTTCTATAAGCCCATAGCGTTATTGGGAGTTCATCTACCCACTTGCCTCCGGCCTTTTCCAAACGCTTCTTCAATATGGACTTGATTATTTTTTTCACGGCCTCGACTTGTCCGTTAGCTTTCGGATGAGCAACGACGGCGAACTTTTTCTCAATGCCGTACTTTGAACAGAAATCTTTGAATTCTTTACTTTCAAATTGAGTTCCATTGTCCGTAATGATGGTTCGCGGCAGGCCAAAGCGGCATATAATGTTTCGTACAACGAAATTAATGACCTTCTTGGAGGTGATTGTGGCTAAAGGCTCTGCCTCGGCCCATTTTGTGAAGTAGTCGACCGCAACTATCACGTATTTTGCACCACCTTTGGATATAGGCAAAGAACCGATTATGTCGATTCCCCAGATTGCAAACACCCAGGGACTAACCATTTGTGTGAGTTCTGTTGGTGGAGCTCTCGGGATTTTCGCATATCTTTGACACTTGTCACATTTTCTTGCGTAATCTGCAGCATCCCGATTCACAGTTGGCCAATAGTATCCGTAGCGGAGGATCTTTTTTGCTAGTGTCTGCCCCCCGTATGGTCGCTACATTCTCCTTCGTGAACCTCCTCCAAGACCCGCTTTGCCTCATCACGGGAAATGCACCGTAGTAAGGGGACCGAGAACCCTCTCTGATACATTACTCCTCCCTGCATCACATATCACGCGGCTTTGCGAATGACCTGCCGTCTTTCGCTTCTTCTTTCGGGCAAAGTCCCGTTTAGCAAGTATGTTTGAATGGGGTCATCCACGACTCCTCCTTGATTTCCGTTTCCAACGCAAAATCAACTTCCATCACATCTATGCTTGAAGTGTGTAAGGTTTCGATGGGAACCAATCCCATTTGCTGCGCATCGCCAGTGCTTGCGAATTTGGCCAACGAGTCGGCTTCCTTGTTCTGTTCACGCGGGACATGCGAAATGTCATAATGTTCGAAGTTCGCCAATAGTTCCTGAACCAGAGCAAGGTATGGAGCAAGCTTTTGTCCCCTTGCTTGGTAGTCTCCTCGCACTTGGTACACCACCAGCTGCGAGTCACAAAAGATTTCAACTGATTTAACCCCGAGTTCTCCAACGAGCTTTAAGCCAGCAATCAGTGCTTCATATTCTGCTTCATTATTCGTAGCCGGGAAATTGAGCTTCAAAGCATAACAAATCGATCGATTTTCTGGAGTTACGAGAACTACACCAGCTCCGGAGCAACGGTCGTTTGATGCCCCATCGGTGTACAATTTCCATCGAATGGGGGGGATGACACCGTGACTATCTGGTTCGTCGGATACGGTAAACTCAGCGATGAAATCTGCTAATGCTTGGCCTTGTATGGATCTTTGCGGCAGGTAGGTAATATCGAACTGACTCAATTCGATACTCCATTTTAACATCCTTCCAGAAGTTTCTGGTCGTTGGAGTACCTGTCGCAAGGGCTGATCGGTATAAATACTGACTGAGTGCGCTTGAAAGTATGGACGGAGCTTGCGTGATGCAATCACCAAGCAATAGGCCAATTTCTCAATTTTAGGGTAATTTCTTTCTGCCCCCGTTAAACGTTTACTAACGTAATACACCGGCTTTTGGACTCGGTCCTCCTCGCGGACCAAAGCCGCACTTATAGCATGCGGGGATACGGCCAAGTATACGTACAGCACCTCGTGGTCTACTGGTTTCGACAGCACTGGAGGACTCTCCAAATGCCTCACCAGATCTCGAAACGCTTCCTCACAGTTGGATGTCCATTCGAAATTCCTCTTCCCTTTCTTTATTATATTGAAGAAGGGAATGCACTTGTCCGTGGCTCTGGATATAAATCGACTCAGCACAGCCACCTTTCCATTCAAGCTTTGCACTTGTTTAATAGTTCTGGGCACTTTCACATCTCGAATAGCTTGAATCTTTTCCGGGTTAGCTTCAATTCTCCTGGAATTAACAATGAATCCCAAAAACTTCCCCGACGCAATGCCGAAGGAACACTTCAGAGGGTTGATCTTCATCCCATAATATTTGAGTATACCGAACATCTCTGCTAAGTCTCGAAAGTGGTCGTTTGACCGTCGTGACTTCACGAGCATGTCATCCACATAGACTTCCATCGTTCTACCAATCTGGTCTTTGAACATTCGATTCACCAAACGTTGATAGGTCGCTCCCGCGTTTTTCAATCCAAAAGGCATTACTACATAGCAATATAGCCCAACGTCCGTGACGAAACTGGTGTGTTCCTTGTCCGGAATATGCATCGGGATCTGATTGTATCCCGAGTACGCATCCATGAATGACAACAACTCGTGTCCTGTAGTGGAGTCGACCAACTGATCAATCCTAGGTAATGGGAAACTGTCCTTGGGGCATGCCTTGTTCAAATCGGAATAATCTACGTAAGTTCTCTATTTCCCTTTTGCCTTTTTCACCAGCACGGGGTTCGATACCCATTCAGGGTAGAGGGCGTCGCGGAAAAACCCATTGGCTTTGAGTTTGTCCACCTCCTCTCTGAGAGCAGCGGACCTCTCCGGGTCCATTACTCTCCTCTTTTGTTTAACTGGGACGTACTTTGGGTCTATGTTCAACATATGACTCGTAATAGCGGGAGAAATCCCACAAATGTCAGAATGTGTCCAAGCGAAAACATCAATATTCGCTCAGAGGAAATCACTAAGGTCATCAGTCATTGCGGGGCCAAGTTGTGATCCAATCTTCAGTACTCGCGATGGATCGTCTTGACTGACTGAAATGTCAATCGTTAGTTCAGCCGGAGCTGCTTTTTCTTCCCTGGGTTCCTCATCGTCGTCTCTCGGATCTATATCTCTGTAGATCCGAGAATTTTGCCCGAGCAAGGGCTCGGGCATTATTTGTCAATTGTCGGTATTCTGGATGCGGACAGAATTGTTCGCAACCTTTCCTTTCTCTCTCCGTTGAGCCTCTCGGAGCTCAGCCACATAACATGCACGACCTACCGCCTGGTCGCCATGAACAATACCTACTCCTTTGTCGGTTGTAAATTTTAAAGTCAAACACCACGGGGCTAATGCTGCCCTAAACTCAACCAGGGCCGGTCGGCCTAAAAACACATTGTACGGAGAATCTACATCCAAAACTACGAAAGGTAGGATTCGCACCCTCCTTCGCTCACCTTGTCCCAGTTCAACTGGCAACTCAACATATCCCACTGCATCAGTCGCTGCGCCATTAAAGCCATGTATACGAGCTTTAAATGGCTTCAAATCCTTCGTCTCCATCTTCATCTGGTCATAAGCCTTCTTGAAGATGATATTGACAGAACTTCCACAATCAATCAAGATTCTTTTCACATAAGCTGGCCCGATTGTTGCAGATATGACCATCGGGTCAATGGTAGGAGCCTCCACTTGGTCAGCATCTCTGCTCCTGAATACTATATCGTTTGTCACCATGTGCAGCTGCTTTGCAGGAGTCCCATCCTCTACGTTGGAACAGCACTCGAAGTCTACATGCCTCAGGAAATTAGCATACCGTTCCATCTCTTGCCAGTTCTTATCCGTAGGGTGTGGTCCGCCGATGATCGTGTTGATAACTAGTCTTCCCACGGTCCGAGCAGGCTCCTCGGGATGACGTGGAGCTGGTGCACGACCGGGATTGGACGTTCCCTGCCCACCTTCTTGCGGATTCGTCACAAACTCCTGTAACTTTTTCTGTCTAATCAACTTTTCTATAGCATCATGTAGGTGTCTGCAATCTTCAGTATTGTGCCCATAAGTCTCATGAAAGCGGCAGTACTTCCCGGTCCGCTTTTGTTCTTCGGTTGACTCCTTTGGACGTGGCTTTCTGTATTGAAAGGTATTGCAGATTGATAAGTAAATGTTCTCAAGAGACGCATTCAGCGGGGTGATCTCGTTGTAGGTTGGAATTCTCGGCTTCCATTTCCCCGATTCTCTCTTCTTCCCTTGATTTCTTCCTCCGGATTCCTTAGATTGCCCGGGCTTGTTCTGGACATTGACTTGAACTTTCCCCGAGTTGTCTCCAGACTGCTTCACAGCAATGTTGCTTTTTACGGACTCCTGAACAGGCCCCGGCGCCTTATCTCGCCTTATCCACCTGGCTTCCTCTCTTCTTATGAACTGATGTGCCTTTGAGTAAAAACGTTCTAGCGTAGTTGGAGGTTTTCCTGCCAACCAATCTCCAAACTCTGAATCCGGATCCACACCTCGCATCACAGCCATAAGAATTGCATGATCATTAGGATTACTGACTTCAGTAGCCGCAACATGGAATCTCTATAGATACTCCTTCAACGACTCTCCGAGAGCTTGGATTACACTTGATAGAGACATCACGTCCTTTGGACGAGTAGTATGTATCCTGAACTGTTCTATAAATTTCTTCGCCAACTCCTCAAAACTGGATACGGACCGCGGAGGAAGTCGGGTGAACCACATGGTAGTGATCCCGTATAGAGTTATTGGAAAGCACCTGCACTTGGTTGCATCATTTGCTCTAGCTGAATCCACATCCATTCGTACCTCATCACATGCTGCCTGGGATTAGACTTTCCTTCATAAGCCGGGATAGTTGGCATGCTGAACTTCCTAGGGTACTCCGCCTGTAGAACAACATATGTGAACGGAGTATGACTTCTAGACACTCCCCAATCGTCGTTTGATAAGCCTTGATTCTCTTTCATCAACTGTCTGATCATAGCTGTCAGGTCTGGGGTTTGTATGGAAGATGGAAGGTTGGAGTATGTCCGACGGGACTGATCAGGCTGATGTCTCCTCTGTTGGCGATCTGCCAAACGTGCATCTTGAGGTTCGATATCATTAGCATCTTGGTGAGTCGGGCGTCCAGCCTCCACCTGCGCTTCAGCTCCTAAGTTTCCAGTTCCGGCTTGGTCACGGTTTCCGAGGTGTAAATGGTCCCCGGCTGTTCGGACAGCAGCACCCGCCTGCGTAGTTTCAGTCTTGCGGCGTCTACGCCTGGGAGGTTCATCGGACAAAGTCGAGCTGTCAGATGAAGAATAAGGAGCTGGATTGCCCCCAGCATTCTGATGCTGTTGTTGAGTGAGTTGTGCCATGAGGTTGGCGTTAGCTTGCATCTGCTCTCTGAGTTGTCTCCTGCTTTCCCTGAGTTCTCTCATCAAGTCGTTGAACTCTATTCTGATAACAACTAGCATCTGGTCCTGGGCGGTAGTCCCTGCACCTAGATTTGCTTGCTGATTTCTAGGCCCTACTTGTTGTACGCTAGCAGTCCCATGGGCGTCCGCGTTATGAGAGGCTGATCTGGTACGTGGTCTTGCCATTGTAGAGTTATTGGTATGAACTCTGAGTAGAATCAACGGACGTCCTACGAATGACTCGGATCTTCTTCGAGGGATTTATCCAATCCAGTAGCTTCAAAGCAGATCCTTGAGGTCTGAGAATTCGATTCTCAGTGAAAGCACCAAAGTGTTAGCACCAAAGTTGGTCACTAACCTCGTTGAGAAAGATTGTGTAGAGAGATAAATGATGAAAGTAAATTTAAACAAAGAAAAATATGCTAAATTGAATGCAAAGACGAGAACACCAGATTTATAGTGGTTCGTGGCAACTGCCTACGTCCACTTTGAGGTTAATCTTTATTGCTTTACTTAATAATTGATTACAGATACAATACGTATACCAACTACTTGAATACAATTGCTAAGTAAAGAGAATGAGTCTTGAAAGCGACAGAGTCTCCCCAGTGTTCTTGAAAAAAGGTCCATTTCACTGTGCCCCTGCCTCTCTATTTATAGACGAAGATGGGTTGGACTTCCCTGGTGGGCCTAGTGGCAAGATACCTCGGCCCAAAGAAAGTAACTCTTGTGTGTTGAACCATGAATGCCGAACGAGGCTGAATGCCGAACGAGGCTGAATGCCGAACGAGGCTGAATTCCAGTCGAGGCTGGAATGCCGGACGAGGCTGGAATGTCGGACGAGGCTGGAATGCCGGTCGAGGCTGGAATGTCGGACGAGGCTGGAATGCCGGACGAGGCTGGAATGCCGGTCGAGGCTGGAATGCCGGACGTGGCTGGAATGCCGAGCGACCTTTGAATGCCGGACGAACACTGAATGCCGGACGAACACTGAATGTCGGACGACCTCTGGGATGCCGGACGATCACCGAATGTCGGACGAGTTCTGGGATGCTGAACGACCAATGAATGTCGGGCAAGTTCTGGGATGCCGAACGACCAATGATAGTCAGGCGACCTCTGAGATGCCGAACGACCAATGAATGTCGGGCGAGTTCTGGGATGCCGAACGACCAATGAATGTCGGGCGAGTTCTGGGATGCCGAACGACCAATGAATGTCGGGCGAGTTCTGAGATGCCGAACGACCGAATTGCCTGGTCAAACCCCCAGGTAACAGAGTGTATGTACATTCAAATGTTAATTTTTACCAACTACTCGAGAGCACCTAAGAAATCGTTTAGGTATATCTCTGCAATCGTTTAAAGTTACAATATGTTTTTTTACATAGTTCTTTTACTTATTTATTTTTTTTTACTTGCCACAATTAAACATGATCTTGTTTTTTTACTTTCCATGGTTCTTTTCCATAATGGTACATTTTTTGTAAAGGTCTACTTCATTTTTTTTGAATAAATTTAAAATTCGTTTGGTATAACAATTTTATCTATAACATTTAAAGACTTTTTTTCTCCATACCATGTATATGCATGATATATCTAGTATGCAATCATCTTATGAATACTAGTATATACATGGTTAGGTGTGCGGATTGTTCATCTTTGGTAACGCTATCAGTCCCTCTCAGTTCTTAGATTTTGCTCGGTAAGTTAACATGTTTGTTGTAGTCAAAAACCTAAATTTTGTTGCTATGTCAAACAATAATTTAAAAATGTCACTCGCTTTAGTCAGAAACCCGAATTTTGTTGCCATTTTAAATAATAACATAAAATTGACATCCTACAAAGCATTCAGGGAGGCTACTATTTGAGTATTTACTCTCAACCCCATTATTTTCACATTTGCCAGATAAATCTAAAGCGTGCCCGAGTGCTTGTGAAATCACATGTGTTGTATAATGTGATTACGGATGTGTTACTTCATTTTTTAAGATAAATTATGTTTACAAAGCAATGACAAAAAATTTGTGTCAATTCAGGTTATGTCGAGTGTAACAAAAATGAAAACATAATGACATGGGAAAGATTCATGCACCCTCGAGTTACCTTTGCTGTATCCATAAATAAAATGATTTCTAGTGGATGCTTCATCCATATGGTAATACTTTTTAAAATATGATTAAGAATATAAGGTTATGATTGAAATTTTCATGTTCGATACTTTAACAGGTGAAGGCGCTAGTTGAGGTCCATGCAAAGCAGAAGTACATTCTTTTCCCAAACCAAAATGGATCAGAAATAACAGAATACTTTGTCACTTTCAAGGTTTATTAGACAAAACTGATTACTATTGCATTTTTAAGTTTACTAACCATCTTCAGTTTATATATATTTTTATATTCAGGTAGGTGCTACAAGCATGTCAGTGTTGAAAAGCTTATGGCATGTGCATTGGCTTAATGAGCATCTGAACAATAACGAAGATCAAGTCTTGAATTGGCTTGAGGAGAGCCTTCCAAAATTAGAAGAAGGGTTTTCTGAATTTATTGAGCAACTAGAAATAGCTGGTTGGGAAAAAGACCAGATTGCCCTCGAAGTGCCACATGGTATTATTTTTGATCAAGAAGACTTTTCAGCATCTACCCAGTGAAGATGATAATTCATGTTTCTAGAAGAACTTTACAGCCAGGTATTTATTTTCAGATGTTCCTTGCTTTAGTATGAAATCTGAAAATGAATTATGCTATTTCAACTTATTAAAACTTATAGGAAGAACCAAATATATGTATCAACTCAGTATTATATTAGAAGTTGAGAAGCTCATTCCTTAGGGACTATACTTGTTTACCATTCATGTTCATTGCTGTCATTGGTTTGAATTTTCTAATTTCTGGTTTGTTTTGAATTTACTAATTTTATTTCTTTATGTTTGTTTAAAACTATCTATTTTTCACAGAGAGTGGGTGGAATATCAATGTTAGCTTCAGGTTACTTGCCTGTTGTGTATAAAAGTATAAAGCAAGCTGTTTATTTGAGTTATATCTTTAGCATGCTATTCCCTTTTATGACTCCAAAATTTCCAAGCTGTTTGTTTGAGTTATATCTTTAGCATGCTATTCCCTTTTATGACTCCAAAATTTCCATACATACCAGGTCCGTTTCTCTATCTTTTTATATCTAAAGACATGTATCTATCGCTTATGCTAGTTTTCAGATCTATGCAATCTATTCTTGCAATCTATATCTAAAGACATGTATCTATCGCTTATGCTAGTTTTCAGATCCAGCATGCTATTCCCTTTTATGCTAGTTTAAGTTAATTAAAATATAAGTTATGATATTTTAAGTTTGAGCAATTGAGATAATTTATAAGTTTAATAATGATAATAATAAATAATGATTTGAATAAATCAACTAAGTTTTATTTAAAAATTAACTAAGTATTATAAAATTAACAAGTTTATAATAATAGTAATAATAATAATAATAATAAATTAACTAAGTTTATGAAAAATTTATAAGTTTGAGATAATTTATAAAAATTAACCAAGTTATAAAATTTAAATTTGAGATAATTTATAAGTTTAGGTTAATCAAAATATAAGTCATGACATTAAGTTTTACTAATTGAGATAATTTATAAGATTGAGTTAATATAAATAAATTTATAAATAAGTTAACCGAGCTTTATAAAAATTTAACTAATTTTTATAAAAACTAACCAAAATTTTAAAAATTAACTAAGAGTTATATAATTTAACTATGTTTTATAAAAAAATAAAAAAATTATACAAATTAATTAAGTTTTATTAGAATTTAACTACGTAAATAAGTTTTTAAAAATTAAATAAGTTTATTATAAAAATTAACCAAGTTTTATAAAAATTTAACTAAGTTTTATTAAAATTATTTAAATTTAAGAAAAGTTCAACTAAGGATATTTGATATACTTTAAATATGAAACAGTTTCACAATCATTTGTTGATCGTTAAACTTGTCTACAGGTAATTAGCTTTTTAGGAGTAAAGACTAGCTACAACAAAGAATTGTGGGTAATCAAGTAATGAACATGTCTTTAATTGTTATATATACTATAACATTTTGTTAGTACTTGTTGTGCAAACTTATTTATGAATGGTTATGGATTTTATGTGAATTTACTCAGTTTGTCGAAAAACTATTATCGAAATGGTTATGGATATTATATTTGATTATGTGATTAACATGATTTTTTTAATTGTTTAAATACGATGATTATGTGATTGATTGATTGATTTTTTGAATACGACGATTATGTGATTGATTGCTAGTTGTAATATGACTATTATGTGAGTGATGGTTGGAAATGGTACAAGACATTAACATGAAATAATAGCGTGTACAGTATGCTGCAAAACAGTTAATAACTTTTAGTAGCGTTTTAAAAACGCTACTAAAATAAATGTAAATAGATGTGATACGACTTTTGAAGCGTTGAAAAAATGCTACCAAAACTTTTAGTAGCGTTTTAGTAAACACTACGATACGACATGCTACTAAAAGTTTGAAACTTATTGTGCATTTCTAACATCCTACTATGGGTCAAGTTTTGGTAGCGTTTTCTACAACGCTACAAATAGTTTCAGACTTTTAGTTGCGTGTCGTATCGCAGAGTTTAATGAAACGCCACTAAAAGTTTTTATAGCGTTTTTTCAGCGCTACAAAAGGCCTTTTCTGGTGTAGTGTGTCAACTTTTGAGGGTCGAAAAGGCGAGTCGTTACATCTCCACTCCACAGCGAGCTGCTTATGCAACACCGTCAGATGAAGCAGCATCCCAACTAGTAGACTTCCCTAAACTGTGCAAGGACTTCCAAAATATGGGTGGACGAGTGTATATCGGAGAAAATGACTTTCTTGAGACAAAGGCTTGGATTAGCGACTATGACTGCGTATTTAGGGAGCTTGGGTAGGAAGATCATATCAAGAGGAGGTTGGCCGCATGGCACCTCAGAAAGGAGGCACTAGATTGGTGGACTATTGTGATTGAAGAAAATGTTAAGGAAGAAATCACTTGGGCTGGATTCAGGACCCACTTTGAGTCAAAGTTCATGTCGAATGCTGAAGTTAGTCTGTAGTTAGAGAAATTCATATAGCTTAAGCAAGGAGACTCCTTTAAAGGGTTACATGCATAGAACTAGCTAAGTTTGGATTGAGCTTGATTGACACCCTAAAAGAAAAGGCCATGAAATTTGTAAAAGGCCTAAATTCCAAGCTGAGAGAGATGCTTTTGACCCAAATACTTGCTGGCACCACTTATGAAATGATCATCAAGATGGGCTTGCTACACACTGATGGTGGTGAGCAGAAAGAGAAGGTTAGGCTAGCACATAATCAAGGAGGGGCTAAGAAAGGAGGATTTTAGGCAAATAAGAAGGTTAAGGGGAAGTTAAAGAAGGAGGCTAAAACTTGCCATAGACACCACAAAAGGGGCATGTTGCTAAAGATTGCCGTGTGAGCTTGATAAGGAGGAATTCAAGGGAAGATGCTACCACTGCTTTGAAGAAGGACACTACAAGAATAAGTATCTAAAACTGGCTAAAGAAGGATAGAGTGGGCAAGCTTATGCTATTAAAGTAGTTCCTATTTTGAGTAGACCACCTCTTATGGACTAAGGAAAGGCTACAGTAGAAGGTACAATTATTATCTTTAGAAATACTATTCATACTTTATTTGATTTGGGAACATCTCACTCATTCATAGCTAAATGTATAGTAAAATACTTGAATCTAAAAACTCAAGTTGTCACCAACCTAATAGTAGTATCTAATCCTATTAGGGGGTCGACATATCTTTCTTTAATCTATAAAGACCTAGTTGTGGACATTTGTAATGTTGATTTTTTACATGTAATGCGTGCTTTCTTGACTTTGAGGGGTATGGACTCATCTTAAGGATGGACTGGTTGTCATACTATGGGGTTGTCATAGATTGTGATAAGAGGATTGTTTGGTTAAGGAGTTGTATAGGGCATGATATTGATGTTCATTGTGCACCCCAAAAGCTAATCGAGTTGAACTATTTGTATTCACTTATCCTATTGTAAGATGAGCTTTCATCCGTGCCTATAGTTCGAGACTTTCTAGATTTTTTAAAGAAGTCTTTGGTCTCTCACCCCATAGGGAGATTGAGTTCAGAATCAAGTTAGAAAGGGATGTTAGGCCTGTTGCATTGCCATTGAGGCATATTCTCCCAAAAAAAAGGCAAGAGTTGGACAAGCAAGTTTCAAAGCTATTGTAAAAGGGATTTATTCGTCGTAGTATTTTAGAATGAGGGGCGCTGGTTATTTTTCCACTAAGGCAGATAAGGCTTTGCATCGATTATCGAGCATTAAACAAGTTGACTAAAAAGAATAGGTACCCTCTACCTAGAATCGACGAATTATTCGATCAGATCATCAGTGCCAATGTTTTCCAATTGGACTTGGCCACCAGGTTTCATCAGTTAAAGGTAGCCGAAGATAGTAAGGTGAAGACTGCTTTTCGCACACCCGATGGATTGTATGAATAGAAGGTGATGCCTTTTGGTTTGACTAACGCATGTGCGCAATTTGTGGATTTAATGAGTAGAGTTTTTGGGGAGAAACTAAATAAGTTTGTTATGGTATTCATGGATGACATTCTAGTGTTATCCCAGGATGAAAGCAAACATGAGAAGCACCTAAGGTATGTACTAGAAACCTTGAGGAGGCACCAACTAAAAGCCAAATTCTCTGAATACCATTTTTACAGGAAGGATGTGAAATTTCTAATCATATTGTTTCCGAGAAGTGATTATTTGTTGATCTTGCTAAAACTGTCCAAAATTGGAAGGTTTCGAGGAATGCCATAGAACTTAGGAGTTTTCTTGGTTTTGCAGGTTATTATCGGAAGTTCATTAAAGGCTTCGCTAAGACAGCAGACCTTTAACTTGCCTAACTAAGAAGAATTTTGTCTTTGCATGGGATAAAAAATATGCAAATTCTTTTTAGACACTGAAGGAGCAACTAACTAGTGCACCCATTCTAACAATCCCAGACGGATCGAAACTCTTCACTGTATACACTGATGCTTGTGGGACCGGGTTAGGAGCTTTCCTTGTTCAAGAAGGGAAGGTTGTAGCATACACCAATAGACAACTGAAGGACCATGAGAAAAGGTACCCTACTCATGACTTAGAATTAACGGCTACTGTTTTTGCCTTGAAGATGTGGAGACACTATCTTTTGGGAGAGAGGTTTGAATTATTCACCAACCATAAATCTCTTAAGTACATCTTTTTTCAAAGAGACTTAAACCTTAGACAACAAGAGGGACATAGTTTATTGTTCCATATGACTTTGAGATTCGATATACTTATGCGATGGGAACGTATTGCTGACCCCTCAGTCGGAGACATGCTACTCTTAATGCTATTTATGAGTGGAGGTAGTTGGAGTTCCTCTTGAATTTTGATTTGCTACCACCAACAGCACCCAGTTATGGATATCTGACTGTACTAGAGGTGAGATAAGCATTAATGGATCACATCGGGCAAAGATGGAAGGAAGATACAATGCTAGCAGAAATTTTTGATAAACTAAGTAAAGGAGAAAATATGTTGCATGGTGGTAAATATGAAATAGATATGAGGGGATGGTTGAGAAGAGATGGACGCCTATGCACCCTAAATTTTGAAGATGTTTGGAGGAAGTTCTAGCGGAGTGTCATCGTTCTAAATAACCATTCATCAGGGCGAAGATAAAATGTATACGGATATAAACATGTTTTTTGTTGGTAAGGAATAAAGAGAAAGGCAGTGGAGTATGTTTCTATGTGTTTAACTTGCCAAAAGATCAAGGCAGAACTAGGAAAGCCCGGAGGACTATTATTGCCATTAGAGGTATCAACTTAGAAACAAGAGCATATATCTATGGATTTTATTGATGGGTTGCCTAGAAGTCAAAGAGGCAATGATGCAATTTGGGTTATAGTGGATATGCTTACTAAAAGCACCCATTTTATCCTCTTAGGAGTAAAATGGACTACAACATCTCTAGCATAGATTTATGTTAAGAAAGTTGTGCGACTTCATGGAGTTCCGATCAACGTTGTTAGTGATAGAGATCCTGTATTCACTAGCGAGTTTTGGAGGGGTTTGCAATCTGCTTCGGGAACAACTTTGAACCTTGGCACTTCTTATCATCCACCGATCGACGGTTAGATAGAAAGAGTAAACATAATTTTGGAAGACTTATTGAGGGCTTGCATCATGATTTTTGGAGGAACTTGGGAACAACACTTACCCTTGGTACAGTTCGCATACAACAATAGTTATCAAGCAGCGATTGGCATAACACCCTTTGAAGCTTTGTTTAGGAGGCCATGTAAGTCACTCAATTGTTGGTAAGAATCTACCAACAAGATCTTACTTAGACCAGATTTAATTCATGAGACCTCTGATAAGGTAGAAGTGATTAGACTGTGAATAAAAGCTGTACAGGACCGTCAGAAGTCCTTTGCTGACAAACGAAGAAAGGATCTAGAGTTTTTTGTTGAGGACATGGCATTTGTCAAGGTTTCCCCTCTTAGGAAAGTTATGAGGTTTGGTACATCTAGGAAATTGGCGCCAAGGTTCATTAGGCCTTTCTATATTTTAGAGAAAGTGGGGAAAGTTAATTATTCAGTGGAGCTCCCAGAGAAGTTAGCAGGAGTCCATGATGTCTTTCATGTTTCACACCTGAGGAAATGTTTTCATGACACGACCACAATAGTAGAGCCTGATCAGTTGATTGATGTTGAGATGGAGTCTTTATTCCCTTATGCTCCCGCCTGCATAATAGAGCATAGAATAAAGAAGCTACATAACAAAGAAATTAGGTTGGTTCGAGTTCAATGGGGAGATAACCCAGTAGAAAGCACATAGGAAACAGAGAAAAGATGAAGACTTCTCATCCCGAGCTTTTCTCTGGTAAACTTTGCTTTCCAAATTTAGTATTTGATTGCATCGTGGTTGCTAGATTGGATGGTAGGAGATGGTTGCCACACTTTCTCCTGCCATTTTTCTTAGAACTTTATGTATATTTAGGATGTCTGCATACATACCAAGATATCACGATTTTGCATTCACGCTAGGATTATGCTCGCCTATAGTATTTTGCATACATAATCACATTGCATTTTTGGTTGAGTAGATGGTTTTATAGATTATTGTAGGTAACTTGACTGTATAACATGGTTGTTGAGTGCGTGTTACACTATCTGCCCTTGGTGATGTCGGGGGTGAAATCCTTTTAAGGGCGGAGAGTGTAACACATGATTAAAATAGGATCAAAAATCGCAATTTTAAAGGTCGGAATTTAGTCACGGAAGTTGCACCATTGCATCCATGCAATTTTCATATATAAAGTTTTGCAATCGAAGTTCAAACAGAGAAGTTATGGGCGTTTGAAGTTTCCAAATTTAAAATAATTCAAATAGGTTTAAATTTAAATTTTGAATTTGAAAAGTTAACGTAAGAAGTTTAAGGGCTAAGCAAGGTTAACATTAGTTAGTAATTAATTGGGAATTAATTAATAATCAATTAAGAATTAATAAACCTAGAAAATGCATAGTCGTTGAAAGGAACCGGTCAACCGCATATGGCTAGAGGTTGATCGGTGAAGATGAAAAACAGTTTTGAATGGTCTAAACGGCCTAGATTGAATTATTTAGATAATCCAACTATTTTGGTTCCTTCTCACCTCTATAAATAGACCCCTAGGCCTCCTATTTTCTGCATAAAATTTTCGAAAAGCGAAGCTCTACCAGATTACTTCTTCCTCGGATTTCATAATCAGTTAGGATTTTCAGGTGAGAGATTTAGATTCTTACATTATTGAATTCTAACTCTATTTCTCTCTAGTTTCTGATTCTAAATCTAGTTTATATACATAATTCACTTATTGTATATTCTAAAGGAAGGAAACCTAAAAGGTTAATAGGACTGGAGATTCAAATCCAATTAGGGAGCAAGCAATTATCCATGAGCGGAAATTCTAGTCTTTCCCATTTTAGTAGTTGTGCATTATTTGTTTGGATTTGATATATGCCTTAGGAAATTTTGGTAATCGAAAACATAACATTAAAACCCCCAGAATTTCCCCATGTAAACGTCAATCTTTGAATCTATTGGAATTTCAATTATTTTGTACTAATATAATAAAATCAGATATGTGTTAAGATTTAAGCAATTTATAATCTATTCCACTTCATCTCTTTTGGTTTCTCTTGTAGTGTTAAAGAATTCTAAAAATAAATAAAGCTAGAAATTGTGTGTAAAGTATGGTTTTGATTAATTGCAGTTTGCACCACCTACTTCTATAATTTAAGTAAGTATGAATCCCCCTTCACTCCAAGGTGGTAATTACAAAAGTTGAATAGAACATAAAAGATTTAAATTAAAAGATTTGTTCCTTGAAATATAGGAGTTAATTATATAATATTAATATAAGATAAGTTTGGTATTATTCCTTTTGTATACAAGTCAGTGGTTAACTAAAGATATTAGCTATATTTTGTTTGGAGTTCGGACTTGTATGAGTATTGACATTTTAATTAATTAACTGATCTATTTGCATGTGATTAAAAATATTTTATCTGAATCTCGCGCGTATGTGTCCGTGTGTGTGTGCTTGTGTGTGTATGTAATATTAACGTATTGATTATAATGTATGGATCGTATTGATATTATTAATAGGATAGTTAGTAGCATTAAATTCTTAGGAAGGTAGTTAATGGTAATTATGGAATTAACCATAATTGAAGGCATAATAAGGGGTTATCTTATATGACCTTAATTATTAATTATGTAGGATAATATGTATATACAATTAGTATATATATATATGATTGTATGACTAAGTTATAGGGATGCGAGGTTAGTCTAAAGCACATAGAATTCTTCCCAGTTAAATCTGGCTAACAGAAGTATGACTTTAGGGATTGATGTGAGACATCGCCTATAATAAATAACCTTAGAGAATGCGAGGTTAGTTCCAATTCTATAATGTAAGTCTGCCTAGTTGATCTAGCTACCAGTAACTACGAATGGCCGGACTAATCTAAGTTGTCACAGTTGGGTTATGGGACATAAATACAGTAGGTGGAGATCTCTTGGGATGGATCTTCTTCGGGTTTAGAGGTATTAAGTGACTATTCTAGGGTCCGCCTCTCTTCCTAATAAGAAGTGCTAAGTGACCTATGGGATTCCCTATGATGTTAGCTAGAGAGAACCATAGAGGGACCCACCTTAGGTTAGGTATTAAATGATTGGGGCCTACCTATAGTATAGGTATTAAGTGGTGGAGTCTGCCTAATTCCCATTAAAAGGTATCAAGTGTTCAGGATCTTTCTCTTACATCATTGACGGTAGTTGCATTAGAACTTGGAATTGGACTGGGAAAGCCCATTGGGTTACAGTGAATGTTTTTTGTATTGTTTTAAATGCGTAAGACTAGGGAGGCAAAGGAAAAGAAAGAGATTTGATGCGGTCATCTTATTATCCACGATTTTTTAGTATTTCTATGCACCTAATTGTTGACATTTATGTCGTTTTAAGACATTGTACTGTAGAGGTTTTACTAGACATGTTGCAAAACCTAACGTTGGTATGTGATATTTCTGAACTAGTTTTCTTTATTAAAATGGGTACATGTTTCTAATATTAGATTTTCTTTCTGTCTGCTTTAAGATTCTGAAAGTACATATATGTGGCTCTATGTACTTTCTACTGTTTTTTCAACCAACAAACAACTATGAGATGGGCTTAAGGTTCGATGGGCTTTTACTGAATCGAACATTAGGTCCATTTTGGGGCAGGTTGTTACATATAAGGTAAAGCTAGCTGTGAAAGGTTTTTGTCAAATTCAAGGCGTTGATTATGACATGACATTTTCGCCTGTATTCATGCTTAAGTCCATAAGTATAATGCTTGCTTTCATCATAATACATCACCCTAAAAAAGTAGATAAAGAAGCGATCTGGATGCATAAGCTTATGGTTGAGCTATGAGTGTTTCAAAAGGTTATAAAACCCATAACATTATTATGTGATAACAATGTCATGATGCAGATAGCCAAAAACCAAGTGCTCACAAGAAGGCAAGGCATATTCTTTGAAAGTTCAACCTTATAAGGGAGTTCGTTAGTAATAAAGATGTTTTGATTGAAAAGTAGACTCTGAGGACAACACAACAGATCCATTCACGAAGAGACAAACTCGATCGGTTCTAAACAAACTAATTGAATGGATGAGATTGAAATTCCATAATTGGCTCTAAGTGCACGTGGGATAATAAGAGATTTAGGGATATTCCCAAGGAGCAATTCAATAATTTATTATTAGCTATCAACTTTGTAATAAAGTCTCGTTCGAAATAAAAGGCATTTTTTTCTATATATACTTGTTATATTGTGATATATTAATTAAATAATTAATTTAAGTATATTCATTGAAAAATTCTTAAATGATATGTTACATGATAATAATTACAAAGAGTTGTAATCATGAGATAATTATCACAATATTAAATAACATACTATTTTTAACAATTTCTACTTAAGGTGTTTCAAGAAAGGATATCGATACATCCTTTGAGACCAGAGTGCATAATACTCTCCAAATGTTGGGCAGTGTATTACTCATGGCTATTGGGGGATACCAGGGGAATACATACTGATAATTATTGGGTGACTATAGAGTGACTTATTTGAGAGTTTCTTATCGATTAACAACAACTAGGTCAAATAGGAAATCCCAAGCGACGATATTACATAGCTCTCTCGACTCGTGAATACTATTAAACTTCATGGTGGGCGCACTCCTTAATTATAGTTAAATCCTTGCATAGCGAACATCGAGCTTCTACAATTGGGCCAACACTGGAAGTGAAACACTATTCAATAGGAATTCATCTCCTCAGTTGTATGAGGATAGTATCGCGGTTAACATTAGTCAACTCATAGTCAAACTCTTTTATCAAAGTAGTACGGTTAATATAAATTTTATTATTGAATCTAACCAATAAGGTGAATGTGGATGATATTGGAATTTCGACCAAAATCAAATTCTATAAATCTTGATCGATGTGATATAATGTTGATGAAGAGAATTGGTTTAAATATTCATTACTAAAAGTTACTGCTTAATTTTATAAAATTGGATTTTGTCGAAGAGATTTGTAAGCGATGAATTAGGTCAAACTATCTCACCGCTAGTTATGGTGTGTGTGAACATTAGTATTGGAATTGTTTGAATACTATCACTGACTAGATTCACACATATGAGTCACACAACCGAATCTATTTAGTCTCTGAAATACCACTTGATTTAATTAATTTATAATATTTATATATTAATTAACAAAGTAAATCAATGTTTATAAAATATTGATTATTATTGTATTTATTTTATAGGGTGTATTTAGGAGAATGAAGTGGCATGTAGAATAGTTTGGGGGTGTTATTATTAATTTATTGGATGCATATGAAAAAGTTATGTATGTATGTATCAATTTACGATATCGTTGTACATTTGAATTGGATTTAAACCATATAAATCGCTAAGGGTTTAAAAGATATTTTAGTCCATAGGACTTGGTGTATGATCGACCTAAGAAGAGGAGGAAGTATGAGTTTTAAAGTTCGAATTGGTTTGAGAGAAATGGGGAGATATTTTTTCTACACCACACTATAAATTCAAAATTTAAGCCTCCACTTTTCTTTTAAACATTGGCTTATCGCGTTAATCTATCTTGGTCGAAAATAAGTTCACCTTCCCCTTTCATTTTTTAACCTCTTACATCTCCATTCAATTAAATATAGTTGGAACCAGTGTTTGCATGTCATACATTTGCAGTGTTGGGTGTAGATCATAGAGATCCATAAGACAGTTTAGGTCAACGTGTGGATCTAAGACAACGTATCTTCAAGTATATCCTTACTTACAAATTCATATGATGTTTATGGTATATGTATATGAATATCGCTACTTGTATATGTATGTATATGCCATATCAAATCATACGTTGATTATCACTAAATCTATTATAATCATTTATTTATAAAAAATATATATGTATAAAATATTATTCCACCATAATATTATAATATTATATATATAAATGAATTTTAAATTGTAAAACTTATTCAGAACACTATTTATTAATTAACTCTTATATATATATTAAATTCGAATTAAATAATATAAATATGATTTATAAGTATCTTATAGTTCAGTAACAAATTTTTTTTAACCATGTTATGTTTATAACTAATTTTAAATAGTTTTATAACATTATAAAACTAGTTTCATATTTAAATACAATAATACATATTTAATACAATATATATCAATAAAATGTCTTCAAAATTTAAAATAAAAAACTTTGACCAAAATAAAATTTATATATACAACTTATAATATTTAATAATATATAAAATGATTTTTAATAATATATATTATTTATTTATTATCAAAATAATTTTCGACGTATGAATACATATTTTTAAATTATATATTTATTACTAAAATAAACTAAGTCAATTTTAAGATATTTAATAAACTATAAATTTGAATCTTAGATCTATTTTTAAATCTGATTTCTATTTAGTAATTAATATAAGATATTTATCTAAAAAACCAAATTTGAAATATAGACTTAGTCAAAAATTATTTGATATTTTCTAAATGATATTTTTTATATTATATTTTAAGATTATATATAGAATATATGTTATATACAAATATTAAAATTAAACACACACACACAGATATATAATATATATATATATAATGTGCGAAGTATACACATAGTAAATCCCAACATTTAGTTATGTATAAACTTGACTATGTACACCCTATGTTATGTTGCATGTGCATGTTATACACATGTGAGTTTGGTATACTCTTAAACTATACAAAATTAATTTTAATAAAATTCATTAATTAAATAAATCAGAAAATTAAAAAAATTGGATTATATTTCAATCAATTAGATTGGATCTAGTATAACTCATTAGACTTTACAGGTTAATATGATCCAAAATAGGATTTTTTTTTGAAAGATGAATATTGCGCTTATTGTTGATAATGGTGTACTCATAAACTTACATTCATATCAATTTAATTAATTTCATGAATTAAATAAATCAAAAAAATAAAATTGGATTTTATTTAAATTAATCAGATTGGATCTAGCATAACTCATTAGATTTCTCAAATATGATCTAATCAGAATTTTTTTTAACTACTCAAGTCTCGTTGTTAATTCTACAGCTAACTAAATGTATAAACAAAAAATTTATACGTCTAGCTTTTAATTCAAATGTTTGGATTAGCACCACCAAGGTCTGAATGGCCCATGAATTGTAATATAAACTTGCAACTGCTCAAAACTCAGCAATTCGGATGTTTGATGACGTTTGGTTCTATGTCACCAGCACACATTGCACCTACACATCTTCATTTGGGTTCTTGCCTTGTTATAGACTACTCATCACTTGGACGGGTATCATTTTCCTTTTATACTCGATGAATAACTTTGAGGCATTGAATATCAATCAACCAACACATAGGTATAACTACTCAACTTCTGTTTCAAACCCTTACATACATTAACCCAAGTTATTCCCTAATGTCCTAACTCAATATCTACACATACCCTTCATTCACAATCAATATCAAATAACACAAACTGGATCAACAATCAAGTTATCACATTTATAAGTTCTTAAGTGTTTTTATACATTCATTATATGATTTAAACATTCATTTAACACAATTACAGTCTAAAGATCCTAGCTTAAAATCTCTAATCAATCCCTTATCCACATTGGATATTTAAAAATACATATAACATAAATGTTGATCATAAAACATAGCGAATCATTCCAACTTACCAAATCCACAAATGAATCACAAGCTTAAGACAATCCACTCCTAGAGTTTTTCTCTTTTAGAAACTCATGCAATTTCTTGCTCTTCTAGCCAAATTTGAGATATGGTTTTTGTAGAGGACTATCTTATACGAATTTCGAGTAATTATTTGTAATTTATAGTTGAGTATTGAAGAAGTTCTCTAGATTCTAATGAGTCCCTAACTTAAAGATAAAACGAGAAAGATGGAAATAATGAAGAAGGATTTAGTTTTATGATGTTATAAAAGAAACTTTCTATTTTGATTGCAGCTTTTCCACTAGTTCTTATTTTCATCTTTTTTATCCAGTTATCTGAATTTAACAAAATTATATGTTTTACAACCGTAAACAACATTACAAATGCAATAAAATAGATCTCTAGTCCTAATTCATTTATCTTTAAAAAATTCAGGTTTTAATTCATTCGTTCGATTAGCTCGATTGATTATCAAAATTACAAAGTTTCAAAACTATGAGTTGCTAAAGAAACCGTGGAACAACTGCACATACAATAAACAGTGCAAGAGAAAAAAGAAAAGAAATCGATAAGAAGGAACAATCACTTACCTTTAATGAAATCGGGTCCGAGACGAAAGCTTAGAAGTTTTTTGAAAGCGTGAAAAAATTATAATAATGGAATAGCAAAGAGAAACAATAGCACCCCCTCCTTTTATAAATTTCAATCTCAAATCTCAAAAGTTAATGTATTGGGTAGGAAGCAATCCATACCGTATACTAATCGAGCATGTAATCTAATTGAGCTTCCACCTATTGGAACCATCTCGAAACATGAACAACCACAACCAGTAGGAATGCACAACATGTCATCTACACTAACTACGAATAAAATAAGTCCATCTCTGTCCCAACGGCAAACTTAGTGGGAAAAACGTTGCTCGTTTTCATCTTAGAGTATAATCGAGATCATCACATCTAAGTTTAATAGCAAAGGTCTGCTTAACAAATGTCAACCAAGATCTCACATGGTCTGATGGTCCGTCCGTCCAACAAGCCTTACTCTAAAGGCCTATGCACCTCTTCATCCTTGTTTAGAGCTCTAATTATCTCTTCCTCAAAAACGATAGCCACTCTCAAGTGTCGTCGTGCAACGTCTCCAAACCACCCTTTGGGCACCTCCTCGAAATGTCGACCATTATATGAGCTGTCCAAATAAAGTCAAGTCCTAAATCAGCCTACTCATCCATTTTCCCTTTTTGATCATATTCTTGCCCAACCAAACCTACTCCTTGGCTAACCTTCCCGCACAAATCACTTTATCATAAGCAAATATAGATCTGTTAGAAGATCTCAACTAATCTTGCAAAAAGAAGGCAGGAAACCATATTATTCCTCTAACAAAAAATGGCAAAATTATATTGGCGCTCCTATAAAAAGTCTGTAACATCCCTCATTCTAAGACTCGAAAAAATAAACGTTATTGATGATGCAGTTATCAATAGTATTATTCTCTGGTGACAAAATGAGATCAGTTAATAGTACCATTAACATCAAAGACACAAGAATATGAAAATTTTCAAAACACATTTCATTAATCGTATTTATTACATAATCCCATTCGTAATCCCACATTCAGAGAAAATATAATTATTACAAATTACTCCAAAAGTGACATATGAAGATGCTTCCTTGGTTGATCAGAGTCAAATACTACTAGGCAATAATACAACTTGCCATTACATCCATCCAACAAAAAGAAGTAACATAGCGGAATAAAACAAAGCTCCTAAATAGCTATCTGCCTCCTGCACATCTCTGGAAGCTTATTCATCAAATTGGAAAACCTGAAATCCTTACTCGCAAACTACTCAAGTGATCACCCGAGGGTTTAAGAGGAAAAAACTTTGGGTTAGACAAAAAGTCTGGTGTGAGTAATAACCTACCATCTCGAACCAAAATAGATATCTAGTGAGGCTACGCCGCTAAGGGAAACGGGTTTCCCCCTCACCAGTATCTTATTCAAAACATATCAACCATATACTCTGCTTCTGCATCCATAATGTTTAGAATATAGTAAGTAAATATTTGCAGGCATGCAACATATATTGGCCTACCCATCCCAATTTATTTGACTTTCCATTTCAATTTCAAATGACTATCCATCTTATATTTATGTGGACTACCCATTTCATATATAAACATTATATGGATTATCTACCCTACCATATGGACTACCATCCTACATGGTTTAGCCATTTCAATTACGTGGACTATCCATCACACAAGTTTCATTTATCTAAAATAATGTGGACCATCCATCCGACATCTCATAGTTTTACTAGAATGACTATGAACCTATCATTACCATACAGAAACTATCCATCTCAGGTATTATGTGAACTATCCATCACACACCCCTTAGTTTTCCTAGGATGACTATGAACTCATCATCTATCAACTTAAGTTGATAATATAACCTTATTCACCCAAGTACCCAAACTATGTCTATTGGTATCCTTAATTTAGTTGTCGCCCCTTTAAACTTATAACATGTCAAAATAATACATATTGGTATCATTAACGAATATTGTCAAAATCACAGGACAAATAACATATCAAATGTAGAATACATTGGTGTCCTTAATGAATGACGTCATACTCATAAAATATGGCATGTCGATCCAACTATATAACCATTTGAATTAATAACTTGCGACATTCATGTCACTATAAACAATGTCGAACCTCTATCCAAGATTTGAAAACAAAGACTTTATTTTTATCAAGTATAAAATTGCATGTCGAAATACAAGGTTTTCGACTTACTTAAAACATAGGATATTCTGCCTTTAAAACACATGGTTTTGGTTAGCATAATAATTATGACATCTTAGCCTACAAGGCCTTAGCTTCGAGATAAAAGAATTACAACATCAATGCCACATGGCATTGTTGCCGGTAACCAATAAATAAAGAATGCCAACATTGATAAACTTCGACATCACCATCATAATTTGACTAATGTTGGGTGTTTTAAAATAGTGGCTACTATGTCGTAAGTAAATGTTTTCAAAATCATACTATAGCAGCATCATTGCCTTGAAGCTATAGTTATCAAAGTAGGAAACATGCGGCATCAAGTCTTAAACATTTGATATAAGAGACATAGAACTGCAGTAACCATGCCGCTACTTAAAGTTTATCAAAATAAAGACATGCGACATCAACACCATATGTTATAAGTTTCAAAGCAATGGACATGGAAGGTCAGAATGGTTCCGATGGGTTATGAGATCCTTTGTCGACATTAAATTAATGACAAAATCAATTATTTTTACTTCAATATGGACGAAATCATTTGATGACTGCATAAGTGGTCATCATATGCTTCCTTCCATATTGATGTCGAAACTCATGGCTGTGGCATGGATATCGGCCATCATCTGGGGTTCGACATTCATATAGGCAACATGGCAATATCGTAATTATTTTGAAAATAGTTTTATTTCTATTAAAAGCAATTACTTTTCACTAACTCTTAACCTTTGTCAAATTTCTATTGGTTATAAATGAACTTTATCAATTTCTTTTCATAAACTTCCATGAGTGATTTTCTGACCGAAAAACTCATATCGCAACCCTTAAATTATATTAATTACAAGCTCTTCTAGCTTATTAAATTCATGGTAAATCGTAATCTTTTGGGAAAAATCCCTAAAAATTACCAAAAATCAGAATTGACGCATTCTTTCATATGTAAAATTTTCGAGGTAAAATAATTATTTTATTATTTTTAATAGTTAAAACCTAAAATAAACAATATTTCCTCCTTAGGAAATTCACAAAATATTCATTTTAACTTGGAAGATTATAAAATCAAAAACCGATCACCAATTTAATGTTTTACTCAACATACTAGAAAACCAAAGCATTTGGAAATAAAAAAAATTAGGTTTTACCTTTAAAACCTTTCTAAATAATTTCATAAAAAATTCCATAAATCATCATTTTATCCAAATGATTATATAAACAATCATAACATGATAACAACATCATAATCAATTTGGAAATTATCCATAACCGAAATCAAGTACAAACAAAAGAGATGGTTAACTATTATTCACCTTAGATTGGATGATGAGGTTGAGATTTGATGGAGTTTAGTTTCCCTAAGCTTTGCCTTTTGAACGTCCTTTAATTTTCTCTTCTCTACCTTGGTTATGGTTAGCCTCTCTTGTGTTTATGATTGTTTGTGAATGTTAAAAATGAGAATGAATGAGAGGGAGAGGGTTTAAGAAATAAAAGAGAGATCTATTCCTATTTTGGCCTTCTTAATTATTCTCCCTTTTGTTAAGTTTTAAAACAATCTTAATAGTTGATTAGTTAAGCTCCAACCTTGTTGATTATCAAATCTCATTCTCCTATCCCGCTACATTATTCTATTTAATTTATCCAGTTAAATCTCCTGAATAATGTTAAATTAAAACTAGGGGTGTTATAGACTCCCCTCGTTAGAGAATTTCATCCTCGAAATTCAGTAAGGGCTACACAAATAGCATATCAAACATATAAACAATGCTAGTATATCCTACCAGCTACAAAGTCTATATTTAAAAATTATAGAATATACCATCACAACAACTCAGGATAAGTATCCTTAATAATGTCCTCTGTTTCCCAATTACAGTCTTTCTCGTTATCGCTCCATTAGACTTTCACTAATCCGACTGTCTTATCAGTTAGCCTCTTCTTTTCTCTAGCCACAACGCGAACTGGTTGCCTAACAAAAGTCAGATCTGGTTCCACTACTAAATCTTCCAATGTAGTCGGAGCAATAGTAGTCTCTCGATCATGCATATATTTCCGAAGATGAGAAATATGAAAAACATAACAGACCCCTGCCAAACTACTTGGTAGCTATATCCAGTATGCGAGTTTCCCGATCCTTTCCACAATAGGGTACGGTCCAACATATCTAGGTGCTAGTTTCCATGACTTTTCAAACTGTACCACACCCTTCACCGATGATACTTTAATAAAAACATGGTCTCTAACTGAGAACTTTATATCCCTACGCCTCTTGTATGCGTTACTCTTCTACCTAGACTGAGCTTCCTTTATCCTAACTCGGATCAACTCAATCTTCTCTACAGCTTCCCTCACCAAATCTAGACTAAGAACCAACTATCTCCGGACTCCAACCAACACGTTGGTGATTTGCATGACCTTCCATATAAAGCTTTAAAAGGCACCATTTATATACTAGTCTGATAAATATTATTACAAGAAAACTCGACCAAGTGCAAATGGTCTTCCCACGACCCACCAAATTCTAGTACACAAGTCATCAATAAATCTTCAAGTACCTTATTGACTCTCTCTATCTGTCCATCTATCTGAGGGTGATAAGTGGTACTCGTCTTAAGCTTAGTACCTAAAACCTCTTGTAGACTCTTTCAGAATTCACTGGTGAACAAATTATCTCTATCGTTGACTATACTACTAGGAAGCCCATGCAATCTAACAATATTCCTCATAAACAACTTAGCCAATACAGGTGCCATCCTGGTCGACTTAACAGGAATGAAGTGTGCACTCTTGGTCAGTCTGTCCACTATAACCCAAATACTCTCATTTATCTTATCTGACCTTGGCAGCCCATCAACAAAATCCATAGATATAGAATCTCATTTCCAAACTGGTATATCTAAAGGTTGAATCAATCCACTCGGCTTTTGATTCTTGGCTTTCACCTGTTGGCAATTCAAACATTGCCTTACCCATAAACCTACATGCCTTTTCATACATGCCCAGAAGAAACTTCTCTTCATAGCCTGATACATCTTAGTTCCTCCTGGATGAATAGTAAACTTCGATCGATGACTCCCTAAGTACTTCTTTCCTTAGGCTCCAACATTTGGAACACACAGTCATCCCTTCTTTCTCAACCATCCATTACAGACAAAATTAAAACCCTTTAAATCATCAATCGCAGTTCCACCTTCAAGCCTTCTAATCCTTTCGGCTGGCATTGGATCATCTCTCTGCTTAGAAGCAATCCTTTTGATCATCGCTGATCGAACTTTGACACATGAGAATATAGCAATTTCCTGACTAGAACTAGCCATTGATCTTAACTGTACACCACAAGTAGTTAATGCTTCTAAGTCCTTCCATTACCCCAACATAGCTAACACCACATTTTGATGTTTCTTGCTAAGCGCATCAGCAACTTTATTTCCTTTCGTTGGCGTATACTCAATCCCAAAATCATAAGCTACTGAAAACTCTAGCCATCTCTGATGTCTCATATTCAGCTCTTTCTAAAATAATAATTACCTCAATGACTTATGATCCATAAACAACTCAAATCTTTCTCCCAAGAGGTAATGTCTACACACCTTCAAAGCAAAGATCACTACTGCCAACTCCAAATCATGAGTCGGATACCTAACTTCATGCGGTCTAAGCTGTCGAGAAGCATAGGCAATCACTTTACCTCTTTGATTAACACGGCTCCTAATCTAGTTCCACAAGCATCTATATACACCACCAAATCCTGATTACCACCTGGCACAACTAACACAGGCGCATTGGTCAATAAATGTTTTAACTTTTGGAGTGCTTCCTCACATTTATTTGACCAAATAAACTTTACATCTTTTCTAGTTAGTTTAGTCAGAGGTGCTGCTATTTAGAAGAAATCCTTAATGAATCTCCGGTAATAGCCAACTAATCCAAGAATTTTTTTTATCTCAGTCAACGTCTCGGGTCTCTTCCAATTATTAACCGCTTCTACTTTAGCTGGATCCATAGATAACCCTTCCTTTGAAGCTGCATGGCCAAGAAACTTCACTTCTCTCTTCCAGAAAAGGCACTTCGAAAAACCCGCTTTTAGTTGATGCTGCTTCAACGTCTCAAGCACAATTCTAAGATGAATCTCATGATCTCTTTCATCCTTAGAATACATCAAAACATCATCAATGAACACCAACACGAACCTATCTAAGTGCTCTAAGAAAATCCAGTTCACTAAGTCCACAGAGAAAGAAGATGCATTAGTCAACCCAAATGACATGACTAATCACTCATACGAACCATACCTTATTTGAAATGCCATCAACGAAATACTGTCCTCCGCCACCATTAGTTGATGGAACCCTGTTGTCAAATCCAACTGGAAAACACTTTAGCTCCACTCAACTAATCAAAAAAATCATCGATTCTCGACAAAAGATATATGTTCCTTATCGTCATCTCATTTAACTTACGATAATCAATGCATAATCTTAAGATCCGTTCGATTTCTTCACGAACACAACAACCGCTCCCTAAGGCGAACTGCTTAGTCTGATAAAATTCTTCCCTTGTAAGTCCACTAGCCGCACCTTCAACTCCTTCATCTCGGTAGGCGTCATTCTACTAGGTTTGTTTAGGATTGTTTAAGTTGGATATGTGTGGATTGTTTAAGTTGGACATGTGTGGATTGTTTAAGTTGGACATGTGTGGATTATTATCGATTTAAACCTTCCGAAATGTGGGTCGTCACACAACCCGAACTGGTTGTCTAAAAAAAGTCAAATTAGGCTCTACTACTAGATCTTCCAACCCTGTTGGAGGAATAGTAGCCTCTGGATCATGCACATACTTGCGATATGAAAAACATGAAATACATTATGGACACCTGCCATACTTCTCGGCAACTCTACTCTGTATGCGAGCTTTCCAATCCTCTATATAATCTGAAATGGACCAACATATCTCGGTGCCAGTTTCCCTGACTTTCTGAACCGCACCGCACCCTTCATCGGTGATACCTTAGTGAAAACCCTGTCTCCAACTGAGAACTCTAGATCTTTACGCCTTTTATCCGTGTAATTCTTCTACTTGGATTGAGCTTCCTCATCCTTTCTCGGATCAACTCAATCTTCTCTGACGCCTCGCTAACCAAATCTGGACCTAAGACCAATCTGTCTCCAGTCTCCAGTCTCCAACCAACATGCTGGTGATTTGCATGGCCTTCTATATAAAGCTTCAAAAGGCACCATTCCTATACTAGTCTGATAACTATAATTATAGAAAAACTCAACCAAATATAGGTGATCCTCCCAAGATCCACCAAAGTCCAACGCATAAGCTCTCAACAAATTCTCGAGTACCTTATTGACTCTCCTTGTCTACCCATCCGTCTGAGGGTGATATGCAGTACTCATCTTGAGCTTAGTGCCTAACACATCCTGTAGACTCTTCCAGAATTTGCTGCTAAACAAAGCATATATGTCACTGAATATGCTGCTAGGAACTCCACGTAGTCTAACTATGTTCTTCACGAACAACTTAGCTAATACAGGTGCCGTCCTAGTTGACTTTACTGGAATGAAATGGGCACTCTTGGTCAACCTGTCCACTATAACCCATATACTTTCATTTCCTCTATTTGACCTTGGCAACCTATTTATAAAATCCATGTATATCGAATCTCATTTCCAAATCGGAATCTCTAAAGGCTGAAGCAACCCACTCGGCTTCTGATGTTCAGCTTTCACTTGTTGACAGTTTGCACACTGCCTAACCCACATGCCAACATCCCTCCTCGTACCTTCTCAATAGAATCTCCTCTTCATATCTTGATACATCTTGGTCCCTCCAGGATGAATCGTAAACTTGGATCGATGACATTCTCCAAGGACTTCTTTTCTCAAGTTCTCAACATCTGGAACACATAATCGCCTCTTCTTTCTCAACCATCTTCTCTGGTCAAGACAAAAATCTTTCAAATCATCGATCTAAGTTCCAACCTCAAGTCTTATGATCTTCTCGGCTAATAACGGATCCTCCTTCTGCTTAGAAGCAATCCTCTCGATCGACACTGGTCGAACTTCTAAACAGGACAACATAACAGTACTCTGACTAGAACTAGTAGTCGATCTTAACTGCATACCACAGCTAACTAAAGCTTCTAGATCTTTCCATTCTGCCAATATAGCCAACACCACATTCTGGTGTCTTCTGCTAAGAGCATTCGCTACTTTATTACCTTTCCCTGGTGTATACTCTATACCAAAATCATAAGCAGCCAAAAACTCCAGCCACCTCTGCTGTCTCATATTCAATTCCTTTTGAGAGAATAAGTATCTTAAAGACTTATGATCTGTGTATAGCTCAAATCTCTCCCCTAAGAGATAATGCCTCTAAATCTTTAATGCGAAGATCACAGCAACCAACTCCAAATCATGAGTATGATATCTCACTTCATGCGGTCTAAGCTATCGTGAGGCGTAGGCAATCACTTTACTCTTCTGCATCAACACAGCTCTCAATCCAGTCCCACATGCATCAGTATACACCACCAACCCTTGGTTTCCATCTGGAACTCCTAAAACTGGTGCATTGGTCAACGAATTCTTTAATTTAAGGAATGCTTCCTCACATTTGTCGGACCAAACAAACTTCACCTCCTTCCTAGTTAGCTTAGTCAAAGACGCTACTATCCACGAGAAATCCTTGATGAATCTCCGGTAATAGCCAGCAAGTCCAAGAAAACTTCTAATCTCGGTCACCGTCTCTGGTCTCTTCCAATTATTAACAGCTTCGATCTTATCTGGATCGACTGACAAACCCTTCTTTGAAACCACGAGACCAAAAACTTAACCTCTTTCTTCCAAAAATGACACTTGGAAAATTTCGCATTTAGCTGATTCTGCCTCAGCGTCTCAAGCACAACTCTAAGATGATCTTCATGCTCTCTTTCATTCTTAGAGTATACCAAAATGTCATATATAAACACCAACACGAATCTATCCAAATACTCTCGGAATACTTGGTTCATCAAATCCACAAAGAAAGCAAGTGCATTCGTTAATCTGAATGGCATTACTAACCATTCATACAAACCATATATAGTCTGAAATGTTATCAAAGGAATACTGTCCTCTGCCACTCTTAACTGATGGAAACCCATCGCCAAATCCAACTGGGAAAACACTTTGGCTCCACTCAGCTGATCAAATAGATCATCAATTCTCGGCAAAGGATACTTATTCTTTATCGTCCTCTTGTTCAGCTTATGATAGTCGATACACATCCTCAACGACCCATCTGATTTCTTCACGAACACCGCGGTCGCTTCCCAAGGCGAACTGCTTGGTCTAATAAAATTTCTTCCTTCTAGATCCACTAGCTGCATCTTTAATTCCTTCATCTCAGTAGGTGTCATCCTGCTAGGTGGTCTACTCACAGGTTCAGCTCCTGGCACAAGATCTATCTGAAACTCAACAGCTCGTTTCGGTGGTAGTGCTGTGACTGGCTCAAAAACATCTGCAAACTCTCTTACAACTCGAACCTGATTTAGTTCTTCTCCCACTTCCATTGCACTTAACAAAGCACAACTACTCCGGTCAGAATTCTCAATATAATTCGGTTATGACTATCAAGGCGTCTCAATGATATCTCCCCATCTTGGAAAATATCCCAGCCTCATACCTCCTCAACCAATCCATATCCAAAATGATTCTGAAATCTACGAAATCGAAAACATACAGACTGCATGCAAACTTATGACCTAACAAATCAAGTTCTAAATGGTCACATCTTATCCCCAAAGTTGCATACCCTCCTATTGGATTCGCAATCCTTAAGAAAGTAACAAGGTATGTGGGTTCTAAGCATAACCTTTCAACCAAGCACTGGGATATAAATGAATGTGATGCACCGGTATCAAATAGTATCCTAACTGGTATACTTTGAATCAAAAACGTACCTTCCATCGTAGTCTTTCCTTTATCAGTTGCAGTTGGCTTAGCTGATGATCCAATAACAAAGACTTTTCCCTTGTCCGCCCTGACTGGCTCTGGACACTGGTTCTTATAATGCACAACTTGGTCACAGTTGAAGCACTTCACATCCTTCTTGTCTACAGCCTTCTTCCCCTTGCCTGACCGGCACTCATTTGCGTAATGACCCTTCTTGTCACACTTGTAGCAAACTAAATCTGTCTTTGCCTTCTTGGCAGCATCTCCCTTCTAGGCTCCCTTCTTCTTAAAGAGCTTCCTTTTCTTTCCTTGAGAACCCTGGGTTTTAACTGGATTCTCTCTAGCACAAACAACATGCATCTCTTCATGGCAAATTGCCATCTCCACAACCACATTACAAGGATCATGGATATGTGTCATGGTTGCCCTAGCAAGTTCAGGTCTCAAACCCGAAATGAATCTCTCATTCCTTAAAATGTCAGTGTCAACAATAACATACCCATATCAAGATAGCTCATCAAACCTAGTGGCATACTCGATAACCGACATCTCTCCTTGAACTAGATCCATAAACTTCCTCATCAACGCAGACCTTGCAACCTCAAATAGAAACTTCTGTTCAAATCTTCTTCTAAATTCAGTCCATGCCAACTCTTCCTTTGGAACTCCGGCAGTAACACTGTTCCACCAATGAAGTGCTAACCCCTGTAACTGTCTAGAGGCTAACGTTCTCTTCTGCTCATCATTCAAACCCAGATTAGCAAAGATACACTCACAATGCAATAGCAAATTCTCTACTTCCATGGCATCCTCCATTTCCATAAACGGCTTTCCACCTAGACTGGTGTAATCTCCGCTCAACGTAGCATAGTTATTCCCAACTGGAGCCACATGATTAGCTCCTCCAACATTCCCAGCAACTCCAGCAGCAGCTCCTACTTGCATCACATTGACGAACAACTGATACACCGCCTCCGTATCTACTGGTGGATTTCCAGCACCCACATTAGTTTCAGCATTTTGGTTAGCATTAGCCTGTCGACCTTGGTTCCTCCTGGTATTAGGTTGAGCATTTCCATTGGTTGTGGTGCTTCCTCCATCGAGATTTCCTCTTCCGTTTCCTGCTTCCATATCTTCTTTCTCGTAAATCTGTATACAAGACTTAGTAAGATACGAAAGAATGGTCTAAGAGAGAGGGGAATATGTACTTATATATATCAAATACAAGTACGTTGCTATAGCGTTATCCCAAACCCCGATCATATTACTGAATCATTGGATTATGTTTCAAAAAGCTTTTAGGTTTAATTTTCTTTTAAAGTTTCATAAACCTATGCTCTGATACCAACTTGTAACATCCCCCTACTTGGAGGTCCAAAACTAACGGCTACGGATGTTGTAGTCATCCATAGTTATTAATCCTCGACGACCAAATACGGCGGTGTTAGATTCATTGAAACAAAGAAACACATGATTATGGAAAAAATTTGAAACATCAAACAAGATCACATTCCATTTCAAATCATTTCTAATTCATTACATAATCCCACAATCGGTAACCACATTCAGAGAAAATATATTTATTACAACATATGCCAAGAGCGACATATGAAGATGCCCCCTTAGATGATCAGAGTATATACAGGCAATATAACAACTTTTCCATTACAAACAACACAATGAAATCAAATAAAAGATAACTCTAGATATATATCATGCCTCCTACACGTCTCCGGAAGCTTTATTCGTCTAATTAGGTAGCTGAAGCCTTAACTCTCAAACTACTCAAAATTAATTGAGTACCCGAGAGTTTAAGGGGAAAATATAAACTTCGAGTCAGACATAAAGCCTAGTATAAATAATAATCTACCATCTCAAACCATTTAGATATCTAGTGAGATCACGCGGCTTAGCAGAATGAGTTCCCCCCCACTAGTATCTTAAAACCTTTATAAAACCATATGTCGTGCTCCTACATCCACAATGGTTAAAATAATTCAAAACAATATGATATGATGATATGCAAAACAAATGAATCAATTCTGGATTACTCATCCCCATTCATTTTGACTATTTGTCTCAAATATAGTTTCTAGGACTAATATTACTCTAATAGTTTTCATGGGCTAACTAATAACCGGTAAAATATTTAAGGACTCCCTGGCCAAATACATAGTTTTCATGAGATCACTATGGACCTATTGGTAACCCCAATACCTTTACTCTTATCCTAGTTTTCATGGGTTGACTAGGAACCTATTGGTAACTCCAATATCTTTTTTTCTTATCCTAGTTTTCATGGACTGACTAGAAACCTATTGACATCTGTCAATATCTTAATCCGAATATAGTTTTCATGGCTAACTACAAACCTACTGGCCCCTACCAGTATCAAATTATAGTTTTCATAGGCTTACTATTAACCTGTCTTTCTGACATCTTCATTTATACAGTCTTCATGGGTTAACTATGAACCTATTGGCATTTGCTAATATCTTTTCCTATGCACAATTTTCATGGGCTTACTGTGAACCTATTGGCCCCTGCCAATATACTCCTTTAATATTTTAGCATCCTATATTCTGGTCTTCCTGACCTCCTGGATGCAATTTTACTCATTCAGGAGTTAATTTATATTCACTGTTGAGTCAACCTAGCTGGTTATTCTGCCCTTTCCCAAAATTCAGTTATGGGCCCATTACAATGTGAATATATACATATACGAAGAAGCATACATAATAACATGGTTAATCCCTTTAACCTTTTAATCAAAGAAAACTTCTTCACAAACTCCTTTTCAAAACGCTTTATTTAATTATGTCATGGTTCTCTTTTAAAAATGAGATTGGGTTATTTGCTTTGAAAACTAAGGTTGTCGAAACCTTCAAAACCTTGCTTTCCACTTCATTGGATAACCTCTTTCGAAAACATATAAATCTCTTTTCAAAACATAAGGCCCCTGGCTTTTGAAACACTTTAAAACTTCTCTTTCGAAACCTTTCGAATGTAATAAAGTATTATTTAATAAGACTTAGAAGCATAGCTTCGAAACCTTGAAAGTACCCATTTCGAAACCTTCGGAAGTATCCCTTCCGAAATCATTGAAAGCCCCCCCTTCAAAACCATTGAGTTTAGACTTAAAATATCATTTGGGTCAAAGTGAATATAAACGAAAGTATCTCTTTCGAAACCATCCTTTATCATATAAAAATATTGGGGAAAACTTGATGGCGTCGGCACCATCCCTTTCGAAAGCTTCAAACCATTTAAACAAAACACCGAAGGATAGTGTCGAAACCCCCTTTCGAAAGCATTGCCTTCAAAACCCTTGGACTCTTTCGAAAGCATTTAGGAAGTGGCTTAAAACATCTTTGAAACAAGCACTACCTTTCGAAAGCATTGATGACTTCAATACACTCGAAAGGCTAAAGAATGACAGCAGGGCTTCGACTAGGTCGGAACCCCTTCTTTCGAAAGCATTATTTCATAAGTAAAGAAACCCATTCGAAAGCTTACTCTTTAAAACATAAGTTGTTTGCAACCTCTTTGAAAGAATTTAAAAACCTCTTTCGAAAACATATGCTTCGAATCCTTCGAAGGCTTTAATAAAACAATAGCAGGCGCTTCTCTTTCTAAAACAAACAAAGGTATCGACCACATCGGAAGCAATGCTTTCGACGCCTAGCCTTCCACCTTTCTCCAATCCACTACGTACCATCTAAGTGATACCTTGTGTGTTGGTTTTGGCTTAGTAGGTTTCGACTTAATTGAAGGAAGAAGCTCTGAGTCGAAAGGTACTTCTAAAGAAGGCGGAACCAACTTTTCTGGGTAAACCTGATTTAATACTAATTAAATCAAACACTTTCTAACTAACCTGCCAAGTGTAAACACAAGATTGATTGCCTTAACTTTTCAAATTCTTTACTAAAATAACTGCTGCTAATTTCAGATCTAAACCATGGTTAAGTTAGCAAATAAGCCCTTCCATTAAGCAAAACCAATATTGCAAAGAAGTCCCTCTTCTAAAATAATTTAATTTGCATAGCAAATCACTTTGGAAAAATCTCCAAAAATTTCAGAAATTTACTTTAATCATGTTATCTAACATATCAAAATTTCAAACCCAAATTCTCAATATAATTTCTGAAATAAATTTATAAACCTAATTAACCATATTTTCCTTTGAAAATTCATAATAATCTTTCTATAGCTTGGAAAATTATCAAAATTAAAACCCAACTCCAAAATCATGTTTTACACAACATAAAATTTTTCCATGGCATTTAAACATCAATATAAATCTATTTTGCCCTAAAACCGCATATAATCTTATTTAAACATTCTTGTTTAAATCAAACAAATTGTAATTCAAGCATATCATCATCCAAATCATCATAAAAATGAATTTACCCTTAAACTTGAAAACATATGATTATAAAACAAAATAGAGATGAAATAAATTATTATTCACCTTAATTAAGATAAGGAGATTGAATTGATATTAATTTCCCCTAAGCTTGAATCTCTATCTTATGATTAAATTCTTCTTGTTAATGGCCAGCTCCTCTTTACGTTTTTGTTTTTTGTTTTCAAAATGACGTGAATGAGAAATGAAATGGTAGGAACGAGCACTACTAGAGGTACAGTGTATTCCAACACCCATGTTCCAACGGCCTCCAACGGCATTTCTAACGGCTTCCAACGGCGCGTTGGATTTTGACGTAACCGTCTGAAGCCGTTGGAAACCGTTGGAAAGAAGCCGTTTGCGGCCGTTGGAAGCCGTTGGAAAATTTCCTGCATATTTCCCCGAGACCAGACCTGCAACTCATTATCTTCTTCCCAATCAATATTTACACCCAATTCCCCCATTCCACCACCTCCTAGCCTGCTACCGCCGCCCCAAACACCATCCCAACCACCTCCGACGCCATCTAGAAGCTGCTCCAGCCCATCTCCACTCTTCTAGCTCTCCAAATCGGTAATTTTGCTAAACCTAATATTTAGGTTTTTTTTTATTTAGGGTTTAATTTGAATTGTGATTGATTCCTACTTGTTACTGTATGCATATTACATCATGTTATCCCCTAATTGCAACTATTATCCCATAATGAATAAGTTATTACCGATTGAAAATTTTGTAATTTAGGATATTGCATTAGTTTATGTTGATTTGGTTAGTATTGAACGTATGTGTGTGATAGAGTTTATTGCATTTGGAAGCCGTTAGAACGGATATTGCATTTGTCCGAACACGAGTTTTGTATTTGTGCGAACATGCGAATTGATTTAGTGTATAAATGAATTTGTAATAAATGAATTTTGTGTACAAATTTTGTGTATAAATGAATTTAGTACTTATGTAATAAAACGGTAAAATATAAACCTATATTAATTAAACGAGTTATATATTTAAATTTAATATAAACAAATATTTAAATCCTTAGATATATTTGGCCCCGTCTGACAAGTGTTGTATATGATCGTTTTAGGGATATTCGTTTTTTCCACAAAACGGACAACTCTATTCATCTGATACATCATTTGTCGGATTTGTCCCTATATTGGACAAGTTACAAACACTATAAAGTAATTATATTTCTTCAATCATATCACTTTAAACGGTTCACAAAATTTCGACGACATTTCCTTTACGTTCCTTATGTACACGCATTTGTGTACGATACAAGGAACATGGGGGAAATGCTGCCGAAATTTTGTGAAATTGTTTAAAATGATATGATTTACGGAATATAATTACTATTGTGTTTGTAATAGGAAGTAGGATGACCGACCATCAAAGAAGACACATAAGTGGCAATTAATCAATAGTTGTTTATTTAAAATAAAGTTTGTAGAAAAAATATATAATTTAGTACATGTTTACTAAATCAGTAAATAAAATTTAAACAAAATATAAAATGAACGATTTATAATTTTTTTACTTTATCGTAGGTTTTCAAGTAGGAAAAATGGTCAATTACTTTAATGATCGGAGCTGGATGTATCAAAGAAGGGAAATTAATGGCGCAATAAGTGAACATTTTCTGAAAGGGGTACAAGTGTTCATCGAATTTGCTATAAGTAATATTGCAAACGATGAAGAAATGCGTTGTCCATGTAGTAGATGCAAATTGTTGAACTATTTAGTACCGAATATAGTTAAGGTTCATTTGCGCCAATACGGTTTCGTACCCAATTATTTGTTGTGGGATCGTCATGGAGAAATTATAGCCCCTAATAATCAAGAACAGTCGGTGGAGGTCATTAGTGATGAAGTTAGTACGAATCTCATAGAACATATGGTCGAAAATGCAGCACGATCAATGTTCCCTACCGTTGAAATTGATAACGACGATGTTAACGTCGAAGAGGAACCAAATGTTGCAGCTAAAAAAATATATGATTTATTGGATCATGCTAAAAAACCACTTTGGAATGGATGTTTAAGCGGCTCTCAATTATCGGTAACTGCAGAATACATTGCAATGAAATCATAATATAACCTTACAGAAGCTGGATTTACGGCTGTTGTTCAAGCTGCTAAACGCCATATGCCACCCGATAATTTAATGTGCGAAAATTATTATGAAGTGAAAAAACTTATGTCATCTTTCGGTTTGCCATATCAAAAAATAGATACATGTTTAAAGGGTTGCATGTTGTATTGGAAAGAAGACATCAATCTTAGAAATTGTAAAATATGTAATCAAGAAAGATACAAACCGAGGAAAAAGAAGGGAAAAAGAAGTGGAGCAAGATCCCCGATGATGTGAGAGAGACCATTTGGCAAGATTTTCTAGTAAGTTTATACCGCTTTACAAAATGATTAATTAAATACAAATAAATAATTAGTAATATTTTCTCATTGTACAGCGCGCAGTAGATTTGCAAGAGTCTGACATCAACTTAGTTCAGCGACACCGGAACTCAAAGATCGCTAAGAACTATAGGGAGAAGATGTCAGAGATTAAAAAAGTGGGGAAGAAACCAAAGTGGATGAGCGCGGCTGTATGAGATAAGTGGGTTGACTGGTGGAACTCTGAGGAGCTCAAGGTAAATCTATAATGAATCTCGGTAATTTTTTTTAACGTTTAATAAATAATTATTCATTGTAAATTTGTAGGAGGAGTCAGAAAGGAACTCAGCAAATAGGAGCAGGAATCCAGTAACTCATCGTGGAGGCTCCAAATCTTTCCAGCATCACCGCGAAGATTTGGTAAATTTATCTATTATCACATTTGTATATTGATCAGTTCAGTAATTAGTTATGTGGAGTTAAATTATCCAAATTATCAATTGCAGGAACGAGCTTATGGACATCCCGTTGGCTTAGTGGACTTATTTGCTCACACCTACGCATCTAGGCAAGTAGACGAGTCTGGCAAAATCATATATCAGTGGGGTGATCGAGATAAGGCGACTGAGGGATATGTATGCGTTTTTTAATTTCTAATTCTTACATCGATAAGTTTATTAATTACTAGCTATGTAAAATAAAAATTACATTCTACTATTTTTCAACTGAAATTGTTTTTTTTTTCATTATAGTCAAGGTTACAGGAGGCACGCGCTTATGCGCTTCAGCAGTCTGGTCGTGATGAGTTGACACAGGAGGAGCAAGATAACATATTTGACGCTGTTATGGATCCGACGCAGCGGAGTAGACGTTATGGCTTCGGGAACGTAACGGTAATTAATCCTTTTACATATGTACAACAAATTAGCGTTTAAATATATAGTGTTATAATATTTTATATACTAAGACAACCCTTTTGCTATTATTTCTATTTGCAGGCTCGACAAGCTCAAAAGGCTCAAGACAAAGAAGAAATTAAGGAGCTTAGAGCTATGATTGAGCAGCTACATGAGGAGAATCGTCTACGAGCTGTACAGATGGAGCAGTTGAATCAAAAGCTTGCGGAGTATGTGCAGAATCATGGTACCTTTCCTTCGTCGTTTGGTGCTTCCGGAGGCGACGACGAAGATGCTTGAGGAGGTATGCTTTTTATTGTTTGTGTTTGAACGATGTATATATTGACTTGGAGATGGTTATTATGTGTTTTAATGTTGTATATATTGGTAAGGAGTGGGTGAGAACGATATTTTGATGGTATGTACGTGGTTTGTTGACATGTTTTGTTGGTATTTACGTTGATGGTACGGTTTATGATGTTTGAATGGTTTGGTTTGTTTATATTGGTGTTTAATTGATTTGTGTGTTGTTTATATTGATATTGATATATATATGTGTGGAATGGATTGGAAATGTATTGAAAATTTATTGGAAATGAAACGGATTGGAAATGGTGTGGCTGGAAGGTGAATAGGCTTGCTGTTGTACAGCAAAATGAACCCAGATTTCCAACGGTTTCCAACGGCTTATTGGACGTTTTATTCCAACGGCTAGTAACGGTTTCCAACGGCTATTAACCGTTGGTCGCCGTTGGAATAGCCGTTGGAAAATATCCGTTGGTTCCGTTGGAAGCCGTTGGAAAGCGTTAATTTTATTCCAACGGCTTTCAACGGCCACCAACGGCTCGTAGCCGTTGGAATAGCCGTTTAATCTTGTAGTGGAGAATATATAAGGGTAAGGGTTTTGTGCGGCAATTCCCATTATACCCTTATGTAAATTAATTAAATTAAAAACCATTCTTTAGCCCATTTAGTTAATTAATTGAGCACGACCTAAACTTATATTTATTCAAATCTCAATCCCCTTAACGCTTAACATTTACATTAATTTATTTAATTAAATCTTCTGAATAATGTTATAAAAAATTAGGGATGTTACATGCATTTTGGTAGTTGATGATTTCAATAAACAATAATTGCTGAGACAATAAAAGCTAAATTAACACCACGGCTTCAGGCAAAAACTTGAGCTGTTATCATATTAGATTATCTTTAAACATGCAACCTTACGATCATTAGTTGTAGATTGTAATGTGGTAACAAAATTGCAATGAATGGTGTCAACTGGTGTAAATTCTACCCGATACTAATTTTATTTGTTGTAATCAACCCTATAGTTTGATTCACTTATATGTATGTAGGATAAATGTCATAATTAGATAAAGAATTTCTCAATGTAGCAATGTGAACCAATACTGAATGAAAAATCTTAAGAACTGAACTTCCATTTTTTTCACAGCACATACATTCATAATTATACGTAATTTACGTACATGAACATAAGGTTTGATTAGAAGATTTACGATTTTGTGTAGTGCTATATGTTTTTTGATTGTTACAATAACTCTTTTTTAATAATGCATTATGTACATATTAGTATGTATCTAAGTATTGTTTGATTCAGTTTTTACGATTTTGAAAATTATATATGATAGTATTCTAGGTATATCCATTGCAAATGTAAATGAACACAACATTGTCATAAATGTAATTATTATGTCTGAAATGTTGTTATTAGACAATGTAAATTATTAGATATTTTTTCATCTAATTGTCAATGTTTGTTTTTTGATGAGAAAAATAATGATTAATGTTCTATTTTTATTTTTTTGGTTTGGAAAATTTTTAGAACGAAATAACCTTGTTAAGTAGATTTCTTTTGTCATAGCAATGCAAATGTTGAAATTTATGTAAAATTGCAATTAGCATTTGGTTTTTAAAATGGGACAGTTTGGCACAGGTCCCTAATAAATTTCAAAATACAAAAAAACCCAGTAAAAAAAAGTTTGTAAATTAGGTCCCTAAAATTAAGTTACCGAATAATGACATACACTTATACAATTATTCAGTGAATAATTGCAGACATTTATGCAACTATATTAAAAAATCGCAGACATTTCCACAATTATTCACTGAAAAATTGCGGAAATTTTCGCAATTTTTTGAAAAAATTGCGAAAAATTCCGCAATTATTCACCCGCAATTTTTTCAAAAATTTGCGGAAAATTCCGCAATTATTCACCAAAAAAATTGCGGAAATTTCCGCAATTATTCACCGAAAAAATTGCATAAATTTATGCAACTTTTGGATATAATTGCATAAATGTCTGCAATTATTTAGTGAATTAGTAACTTAATTCTAAAGACCTAATTTACATACTTTTTTTTACTGGGGTTTTCGTGTATTTTAAAACTTATTAAGGACCTGAGCCTAATATTCACTTATTACAACCTAACAGTCGGCACGGTTATACTAGTTGTACGGTTATGCTAAACAACAGAGAGCAATTTTGATAAAAATGTTCTTTCCAGGTGCACTTTCCGAACTGAAAAAGGCGTTGCGTCTTTACCTCACCTAGAACCCTTCAAAAACCCTCTTTCACGTTGAAAAAATAAAAAATAAAAAATAAAATAAACGGAAAAGAAAAGAAAGCACGAGAAGAATTCAGTAAACCGAATTTTTATTTTTTGTCCAAAATTAACAGTAGAAAATGTCCGCAAAGAGGAATTCTATTGCTTTCTCATTTGCGTTCCTTCGTCAATTCGCTACCAAAAGTAACCCCCAAATATCTAGGGTTTCTTCTCATGTTACTTCCAATCCAAAACTTAAGGTTTCGGATTTTAGGGTTTTAGTAACCTCTTACAGTTCAAATACTTTGGACTCTAAAAACAATAAATGTTGGAATTGTGGAGCGGATGCGTTTCTTGCTTGTGGATCGTGTCGGAGCGTTCAACCTCTCGATTCTTCGCTTGATTATTTCAGCATATTTGGGCTGTAAGTATTTGTGCTAGTATTTTATTATCACACTACTACGATGATTATGCTGGATGTGATGAAGCTGGTTAAGTACTAGGTTTGTTAGAAACTAAATATTGTCCTATTCGACCTTTCAGCATCTGGTGTAATGCTTTAGTGCCATATCGCTAACTTTTGACTTGTATCCTATTCGACTGTTGGCTGACAGTATACAAGTTTCTGAAATTTGCCTTCAAGACCACCCCTGAAAACATTGAACTGATTTTCCAAAGCTAAAGCTATGATAATAATATTAAGGTTGGTTGAGAATAGTAGTCTATTTGACAATCGCTTTTTAAAAAAAAAAATCTAAAAGTAATTTTAGGATGACTTTTAAATGGTTTGAAGTGTAATAGGTGTTTGGATGGATAATTTGAGTTTTTCATAAAATTTAGTTGTAAAACGAGAAGTAGTTTTTCTTACTTATCACTTGTTCACTTTTACTTAATTTTTTTTAGTTTTTGCAACTTATCAACCATTTTTCCTACTTATAAGCTATCGTCAAACACTCTTAAATTTACTGATGTCTTTTGAGAAGTATTCACATTTTGACTTGATACAGTATTACAGTCTATGTATAAGATACAAATGCCATATTATTTGGTTTTTTTGGAACAAGAACTTAATGCAGCAGTTCTCAATACCCATTCGGTTTCTTCTTTTACAGAAGCTGCAATATCTTTTGATCTTGATTTAAATTTTCAATTAAACAGCGAAAAGGCATATGATATAACGGTTGACAATCTTGAAAGCAAGTATAAGGATTGGCAGAAGAAATTACATCCTGATTTAGTTCATTCAAAGTCACAGGTTTGATCAGCAATTGAGAAACTTAAGCCAAATATTTTATTTTACATGTGAAAGACCATAGTTTTAGCCGGGTATTTGTATTTGATACAGAAAGAAAAAGAATTTGCTGCTGCACAGTCAGCTCGAGTAATTGATGCATATCGTACTCTAAGTAAACCCTTATCAAGAGCATTATACCTGGTACAATATCTTTTTCCTCTTTGTACTGCATTTATTTGTTTTATATCTACAGTTTGCTAGTTTAATTATAGAAGTTTGAAAGTGAGCATTTTAAAGCATTTATCTTAGTTGACATTTTTGTAACAATATTTTCAGTTTCATTTTTTACTGTCAATTCAGGCAGACTATGGTTTAATTTATCGGATTGTTGCATTTATTTGACCTTCTCTTGAATCATCTTGAATTTTCACAATTTGCTTGTTGGTTTAGCAAAGGAGGTGATACAGGATATCATTTAACTTTTCAAAATACTTGCTATTACCACAGTCAAGCTGTTCAAAATATAGTCACGTTAAATCTCTGGCGAGTACCAGAGTTATAGTTATGTTAGAAGTTCATTCTTGAATTTACATATATTACTAAGTTCCCTATACCCCAGAGCACCTTTACTAGCTGGTTCTTAAGATATTTGTTCACTTAATATCCAATGGCAACTTTAATTGTTACATCATATTTGTCAACAATTAATGCTGTGAGCATACTTGAATGAGGTATAGTCACATTTTCAGTGCTTTTTTTTAAAGATTCACAAATGCACCGTTAATTTGTAATTGCATCTGAGTTTGATGCATTTAGAGTTCATACTGTATCTTTTGACTTCATTCAAAGTAAAAGTCTAACCTAGTAATGGTTTTCTTTAAACATTTTATGTAGTAACACCAATGGAAGATGTATGATGTTTTATCCTGAATGATCCAGGTTACATGTTAAATGAGTGCGTGCCTAGTAATTTGTTTCACATACTTCATGCTTCCTGGTGTCAAGTTTATGATTGTTGTCAATCAAGCGACCCTATACGTAGTATTGACAGAATGATAGGACATGAACCAAGAAAGGTGGTTAATTTTGTAATTGAAATATTTTGAGAATATCAATACATGCAAAAAGCAGCAAAAAATAAATCAGTCAAAGCACAGTTCAAATTTTACAAGAGCCAAGGATCTGCGATTTTTTCCCTCTAAATTATTAATGTCTACCTCCCAATTCAATGTTTGGAATGGCATTGATTTATGTCTGACTATTTAAGGTTTATGTTCATGTTCTGAGTTTTGTGCTATTTATGAACCACGGATTCACTATTTGACCAAAGTATACAGCATGGTTGATACTTTACAAGACAAATGTATTAAGTTATTTAGTTTAAATTTGTTTGACAAGGTTAATGAACAACTGGTTTAAGCTTTCTATATTTAAGGTTTATGATTGTTGTCAATCAAGCGACCCTATACGTAGTATTGACAGAATGATAGGACATGAACCAAGAAAGGTGGTTAATTTTGTAATTGAAATATTTTGAGAATATCAATACATGCAAAAAGCAGCAAAAAATAAATCAGTCAAAGCACAGTTCAAATTTTACAAGAGCCAAGGATCTGCGATTTTTTCCCTCTAAATTATTAATATCTACTTCCCAATTCAATGTTTGGAATGGCATTGATTTATGTCTGACTATTTAAGGTTTATGTTCATGTTCTGAGTTTTGTGCTATTTATGAACCACAGATTCACTATTTGACCAAAGTATACAGCATGGTTGATACTTTACAAGGCAAATGTATTAAGTTATTTAGTTTAAATTTGTTTGACAAGGTTAATGAACAACTGGTTTAAGCTTTCTGTATACAACCTTTTTAAGGACCATTGTTCACAGGTTAAGTTCTTACAAAAACTGTATATTATTCCAACAGCTGCAACTAGATGGCATTAATGTCGATGAAGAACAAACAATTACAGATCCTGATTTGCTAGCCGAGGTACACCCCCCCCCCCCACACCCACTCTCTCTCTCTCTCTCTATATATATATATATATCACCCAATTTATACATTATTTCAAGTTTGAACATGTTTATAAGCTTAAACAAGTTGTTTTTGTTTAGATGATGGATCTTAGAGAATCGGTAGAGGAGGCTAGTAGCTCGCAAGCACTGAATCAAATTGAATCACAGGTGCTTGTACCTTCCTCAGTTTTGCATCATGGTTAGAGTTTCATTGATGCACGGTTAATATTTGTAATTTAACTTAATTTGCTTCTTGAAATCTCAAACATCAAGCACTGGTTGCACTATCCTTAAATTTGTTTAGTGTTTTTATATGTTATATTTATGAGATGGGATCTTCTATCCCCAAAAGCTATGTACCCCCTAACCCATTCAATTTCCATGTATTGAATACAAATAGTAATAGAAACTAGCTTGGGTTATTGGAAGAGGGAATGGTGGAGATTGAAGTGGGACAAGGGGCCACATGAGATTTGGAAACGAAGGAAGGATCTCATCTTTGTATTTATCTGCTTTGTCCGCAGATGTTCAACCTCAACCCACCTTTTTATGAATGCACCATTGCAATAAATTTGTGCAAGCCACCTTTTCTGAATGCACCCAATTATATACAGTAACTTATGTTTCCCTTCCTCTTTTAGTAAGGCAAAACTGTGTTTTAATATTTAGTCTTTATATGCTTGTTTGAACCTTACCATTTCTTCTTCTATTACACTTTTCTGTTTAGATTCAATCAAAGATTGAAAGTTGGTCAAATTCATTTCATGAAGCATACAAAAAACAGAACTATGATGCGGCGATTGCTGCCACCCAGAGAATGAGGTACTATGAGCGTGCTGTGGAAGAAATTGTAAAGAAGTCCTAATTTTTCAGCATACTATTTTATTGCTGCTTCCACCATCAGTTGTGAAAAGAAATGCCTGCACTGAGGTTTTTATTTATTTTCAGAAATACATTTTAACGTGTGCTAGAAATAATGACTGCACATAAAGCTGTACTCATAGTTCTTTAATAATTAAAGCGAAGTATATATAATAAAACTTATTTATATGAGCAGAATTCCAAAAGTAATTTGAAGGCATGATATGTATCTTTAACGCAATATTAACTTGTTTTCTTTGACTACATTTTAAAGAGATGATATGTTTTCTGGAATTGCTCTTCTTTTTGCATTTTAAGCTATACATCTCTTCTTTTTCAGGATATATTTTATTGTTTCCAGCCATTGTATATATTCAAATATTCACTCAATTTTTTAGTAAATTACATCTAATATAATCCATGATTATTATCTTTTCCAATTGAATTTTGAAACAAACAGATCACATGATACAGCTTGATAATTATTAGCGTCAATGTGCTCTTGATGTATGTTTCATAGTTTAGTGTTGTGTTTCACACACGCAGCATATTTAATATTTTAATGCCTGATGTTTAAGTGTAATACTAAAAGCAGTAGTTTGATGGTTGGTCAACCATATGAATGTTATAGCTATAAGATTAACTACCTAAATTGTGGAAACAACGATTTATTTTCAAGGTCGAGATACTGCAAAACGAATACCTTAATATTACAAAGGTACGAAGAAAATAGGCTTGAGAAGTATAGAATGAAAAACATTATCACATTATAGCAATTTTAAGAAATATTTCATGGGACAATTTTTATTTTTCGTTTAAAATAATGACAATTCAGAGATTATATTAAAACAGATTTCAATCTTAACTCTGAATAGAAACTTGACATTATTAAAATGATGGAAATATTGTTATAAATTAATTTTTCATTTCAGTTTGATGTTGAAAGTTGATCACAAGACTTTTAACCCTGAAATATAGAAAAAAAGGTGATAACTAGTTTAAAAAAATCGAGTTGTATCAGTAAGTAATAATCATTTAAACTTTAACACCATACTAAAATCAATTTTGCCTTATTTGCGTACATTTTAAAATTGGGGATTCCAGTTGAACTTCAGGAGTATCATTGTGTAACCACAGCATGTATATACCTGATATGTGTGTATATCTTCACATAGTGTATATCTTCACATAGTGAAAGTGTAACATATACTTCTTGGTAATCAGATACGAGGAATCAAATCCTTTTCGTTTTCAATTCTTCGAGCTTCGTAGCATAGCCTGAATAGTATTAGTACAGCCGCTCAACTGATGCAATCGATCATTTAATTGTATAATCATGCAAGAGAAATCGTTGGTCGAAACTTTTATTAACTTCGATTAATTGTATAACGAACGCGTTGAACAAGAAATAATTTATTTTATTAGAAATATAAAATAATTAAATATTAAAGAAAACGTACAATGGAATAATTAAGTATTGAAATATGTGAGACAACCAATCAAAGAATAACAGCGGACCGTTCATCCTTGGGGTATAGGGCAATCCAGTCTGCATGATCTCATGAATCTTCACTTCCTCGGGTTATTTTACTTCGAGGCATGAAGTTTCACAAAGGGAGGGGGGATTAGTAGATTATAAAGATGATTAAAAAGTAAATAAATAAATCGGTAGATTATAGAAATGATGAGAAAAGAGGAAGAGTCGGTAAAATATGTTTGCAATAGAGGAAGAAATGAGAAAAAACATATTAGCAGCACAAAGAGGGACAGCATATTATTTGGAAAAAGCAAGAGAAAACATATTTACAATACAAAAGGAGAAAAAAAAACACAATTTTTGTTTCAAAGTAAACTTCGAATAATTTTCAAAGAAAAATATATTTATTGTAAACTTTTTTTTAACATTAAACTAAATAAATAATAGCAATATATGAAAAAATACATTACTAGACATAAAATGTTAAATAATCATAACACTATTTATTTTTGTGCAAAATAAACAAATACAAATGTTTATTATTTTATCAGGATATAATTATTTTAATCTAAAAAGTTGACTACGGTAACACCGCAACATGCTACAGTGGCGTGAGCAGTAGTTATTTGTAACGCTTATATTCGTTATTAAATTCTATTTGTCAACAGTTATAAGCGTTGGAAAACATTTTTCCCAACGGTTATAAGCGTTGATAATATTGTATTTGCAACACTTGTACCTATTACTGAATTATATTTTCCAATGGAAATAAGTGTTGGCGGCATCTATTTTGTAACACGTATAAGTGTGAGCAATGAAAAAATAATAATATTAGTAAAATTTGGTAATTTCTATTTTCTAACATTAATAACCGTTGCAATAATTAATATGGTACGCATGCTTATAGCATAAGCTATATTTAATGTGTTTAGAAGAAATATTGTCTCAAGTAGCAAATTATAACCTAATCAGTGTCAAGAAACATTATCCATATTCATGATAACAAGATAGTGTATCAACTAACAAAAGACAAGTTCAACACATAAGTTATCAAATCAAATACATTTGTTATCGGTGCCATACTAATATCAATTTGGAATAACAAAAGCCAAACATAGTTCATCGTTGAAGTCTACAAATATCGAAAAAGAAACTCTGGTGGGCATATAATGAAACCTCCATCCGAAAAATTAACATAGCTTGTACATTCCACTTTGAGGATTACCATAAATTTGTGCATTTGGTTCTAAAACAACAATCATCCAAATATCTTTCTTTACATTTGATACCACCTTAAAATGACAAGTAATTTATGTTCCAACGGAACCTTTAGCTATATCTTTCTTTAAATCTTAAGACTAGCAAATATATTTTTTCTCCCTTGTTGTTGAATGAATATCATCATGCAAAACGGTTGAAGTAGCAAATCAATTATTTCTACTTGTTCATATGAGAATCTCATAAATTAGAAGCACCTTCGATGCTTGGAGTCATAGCGTTTGCATCATGCTTTTCATGCGAAGTAGAAATAATTGATTTGGTCGCATCATCAACTTGAGTTGCAACTTGTTTTTCTATTTTTATTTCCAAATAGAAAAGTCAAAAGATTTGCTTTTTTTAAGTTAAAGCTTTTCAACTTGAGCATCTTTGCTATTGCTTGCTTTATAGAAGAAGTAGAACCAATTGCTCGAAAATAACTTTTTTGTCCATCGAAACCAAGAACTTCGACAATTGAAGCATTTTCAAGACCTTCGACTCCACTATTACCATTAGAACTGCCATCTAATTTCCTATTTTTCTCCGCTTCTACTGGTGTCTGCATGCATTTAAAATAATATTTAGTTGAAATCTACGTTTAACTGAATGACCATATCAGTAATATTTGTAATTACACATAACAGCAAAAAAGACTAGATAAAAGGCAAATCTTACAACACACACACAGAGCAGTTTGCAAAATTGCAGTTGCAAACTGTGGTCCGTAAAACTGCAGTTGCTGCAGTAAAAAAACTGTAGTCACGGAACTGCAGTTTTGCAACTGTAGTCTGCAAATGCAGTTTGAACTGAACTGCAGTTTTAAACCGCAGTTGGAAACTACAGTCGCAAAACTGTAGATTGAAACTGCAGTTCCCATGTTTTAAGGTTGCAAGGAAGTGGATACTGTAAATCTACTTATTGAATGACTCTTGAATTGTACACCAAATTATTATGTTTCTCAATCGCTTGCCCAATACAGTATCTATTATCTAATAACAACCAAGGTGGTCAAAACTGAAAAAATATCTGGAAACATTGACTGAGCCATAAAAGGATTAGTTGTAGACTTGGTTTATTAAAAGACCGAGCCATAAAAGGAGCAGGAGACGTAGAAACGCACAGATAAGCTTGTTTGAACAAATAATGTTTCTATCTAGGTGTAGGTTCCCAAATCCTGAAATATCCATGGTTAAAAATCTTAAAATGTACCAAAATACAGGAATTTGAATATATATCCATCGAACCAATCACAAAATCCCTGGTAACAGGTACATGCTTTAAGAAACTCTGATGTTCTTCGGTAATATCTAACAAACCTAATATGAACGAATGTTCAACAAACATAGCAAAACAATTGGATTATCTTATTCACCTTGCCATACATGGCTTTGTTGAAATTATTGAAATAAATCAAAACAAAATAGAAAATAAGAAAACGGGGAGAAAGGAAGAAAACAATAATCATTAAAAGACCACGTCTTAATTAATAACTTGATTGATAATGCATTATCTATGTTTATATCTAGATTACTAAAGCCTAAGTAATTATATAATTGGAAAACATTATAATTAAGGAAACTACAACTATAATTGATAAATAACAAATTGGAAAATCTCCTGCATTATTTTTTAACATCCCCGTTATACTTAAAATGCATAACAACTGTAGTATGTCAAACTAGACGATGAGCAAAAAAGAATCTATAATCAACAATGCCATTTAAATAATCCAATGATGCGGAACAATGATTTCAAATGCTACTAAAGAGTGTAACATCAAATACCGGTTTAGATTTGATTGGTAGGCAATTATCTACAAAGATGATAATAATTAACCAAAAATCAAGAGTTGAAATCCCGAGCTTCCATCAATTGCTTTGCTCTTCTATCTTCTAGTTGATGTGTTCCATGCTCTTTTCCATCGACTTTGAGTTGATTCCAGTGATCTTCCAACACTAGAGTTATCCTGCTTTCTTGACTTTCTTCTTGGAAGTTGCTATGGATCGAGTAATATGAATAATTCTACTAAATTAACACTTGTATATGATAGTAACTGAAGTAAATAAAGTAAAGAGAACTAAAACGATACACCAGAGGTTTTTATACTGGTTTGAACATTCCGTTCTATGTCCAGTCCCAGACTTTTTTTGGATTTAAACAACACCCTCATTTAGCCCTGAGGAATGTGCACCTGAGCAGCAGAACAAGATTTTAATACACTTGCCCGAGCTTTCGAACAAGACTTTAATATTTTTTCCTGAGCAGTAGAATAGGACTTCAACTGCAAAAGTAGTAAAGAGTTGACTTCGTGTGCTCTAAATAGCATGGATGAGCCAATATAGTACAACATTCATATAATCTTCTTTCCAAGTGGTATAGTGTATTTGTAAAGAATCGGAAGTATATGATCATTCTAGAAATGTAACTTGAATGTACACGTGATCAATAGCTCGCAATATAAATCTTTTGAATGATATAGAATTCAAACAAGAGATTGAGAGTAGAAAGAAGTAGAATTGTTGTGTTTCAAGAATAGAGACTGCTTTATATAGAGAATGAGTAGATGTAACTATTAGTGAAGCAAGATAGCTTATTGAAGTGTTGCAGCCATTGTTGAAGAGAAGTGTCTTCATAGAGAAGAAGACTCCTTCAAAATTTGAAATAAAAAATGACCGTTGCAGCGTTCGGTCGACCGAACTAAGAGATTTAGCCAACTGAATTACAAGGATTTTTATCCTGCAAGAATATAGCATAAAAACCCTTGGTTTCAGTCGACTGAGTATGCTATATTAGTCCGCTGAACCATGTTCAAAAATATTGTGTGCAAGTGTATATCAGTCGACTGAATTGCACTTATCAGTCGACTGATATGTGTTGTTTTGTTTTTTTAACACTTTAAAAATATTTCGATGGTGTGTATGTATGTATGTGCATACCAATTTAAAGAAATTTTAACATATACACACTCTAGACATGACACTCTTTGGCTAATACTACATTGTACGTTATCTTCGTCTTGTCTTCGTCGTGTAGATCTCTTCGATAGTTGATATATTTTCGTACAATAGTTGATTATATAATGAATATATTCTTGTGTAGTTGTTACTATCAAAACATCAAACTATGAGGTTCTAACATTCTCCCCCTTTTCGATGATGATAACTATACAATAAAAAATTTATTTTAGAACATAGTTAGTTCTCCCCCTAAGTTTATACTCCCAATATTGATATTGCTGTATAGTTTTCTCCCCTTTTGTTATCGACAAAAAAGAAATATATATCAATAGGAGTTATATAAGACTTTAATTTTTGAAGGATAATTAGGTTTTAAATATGAATTCTTCAAAATTAATTTTCCGATTTTCCTCCTTTTGTAGCTCCATTTCCATAAGCATCAGAATATTTAGAAAATATCTCCCCCTCAATATGTGGTATACCTGCAACAATTAAGATATATGTTTTGATATTCACTTCCTACATTATGGTCCGGGGGTTAGGTCATAGAAAGCCATACCCAAGAGAGTTTGGTGTTCTCTTTGAAAATAATATTAGAATTTCTATGTACACTAAATATAAAAGTCTGTTTAATTTATTTCTTATTAGATGATTGTTAGTCGTTGGAACCCATATCTTTATATTTTGAAGCTTGTTTATGAATTTCTTTCAACTACCATTCTTCTTTTTGAAATTTATATATAACGAACTATATTTCTTAGGGCTAGCTTTTATTTCCTTACTAATTTTATTATAACCCAAACCTTTCTTATTAAAAGAAGACTGTCAGTTATTAATAATTTTAGATATGTTTTCTCTCCATTTATTAAAATTTGAAACATTTATAGTGATATTCTCTAACTTTGTTTTAAGGTTTTTACTTCTATGCCTAGTGTATTAATACTAGTATTCAAATCAGATTTTCTTTTGTTACTATAACATTCTCATATTTTTGAGTTTCCATTTCATTTTTCAATATAGTAAACTGAGATGTTAATTCTATACCAAATTCTTGAGATTTTACTAACTCTCCTTCTAATATTTTCTTTTCATCTTTCAACATGTCAACTTCTAATTCACTTCTGTTTAACTTTCCTAAAGTATCTTTGTATTTTCTTTTTAAACATTTTAACTTATCTAATAATTCAGAATTTATTTTTAATAGATCGTCGAAAGAGAGTTCACTTACATTGTGATTAGCAGTTATGAAACATATATTCCCTTATTCGGAATCGGTATCACTATCTGTTGATGAAGATGAATCCAAATCATCCCAAGTTACCGCAAAGGTTTGCTTCTTCTTTTTCTAAATTTTTTTGATTTTGTTCTTGTAGTTGTTCTTCTTCTTCTTATGATCTGGACAATCTTTCTTTATGTGACATATCTTGTCGCAGTCATAACACTTGAGTGAGGAAGTTGACAGATTGTTATTGCTATTTCTATTGCTGCCAAATTCCTTATTCTTTTTTTAACTTATAAAATTTTCTGAAACTTTTGGCAAGAAATGCAATGTCGTCATCGTCTTCGTTGGAGTCTTCATAATCTACTTGAAATGCAATTGTTTTCCTATCTTGGGTTTGTACCCATTTTTCCTGCAAATTCACTTAACAGGACATAATATTTCCTATTAACTCTTTCGGTTTATGGTTGAAATGTCATTAGCTTCTTCAACAGCTAAGATCTTTCGTTCCCACTCTTCCGTTAAAGAGTTTAGGATTTTTGAAACAATATCAAAATTAGTGTACTTTTCTCCTAGTGCTGGAAGTGAATGATAGATGTCTTGAAATCTAGAGTACATATCATTTATAGTTTCATCTGGCTTCATTCTAAAATTTTAAAACTAAATTTAAGGCATGAAAATCTTGCTTTGTTTGACCTTATTTGTACCTTCACGAATTATTTTAAGAGTATGCCAAATTTCATATGCGGATGTACACATACTTGCTCTGTTAAACTTATTTTTGTGTAAAGAACAAAATAGCATATTCATTACCTTAGCATTACTAGTATTATCAATTTTCTAAGTGTTCGACCATTGTGCATAGTTAATGGTAGGTATGTATTCTTGTTGAGTGATATTCCAAGTGTCATAACCATTAGCTTGCATATATATTCTCATCCTAGCTGACCAATAATTATAATTTAGTACGTTAAATAGTGGTGGTCGTGCAGTAGATTTACCTTCAACAAAACTAGATGCAGTGCTATCCATATTACTTGAAATATCAAATAATTTGTTATGGTCATTTGATTGTCTAACCCTGATACCAAATGAAAGTCGTTATGGATCGAGTAATATGAACAATTCTACTAAATTTACATTTGTATATGATAGTAACCGACGTAAATAAAGTAAAGAGAATAAAAACGATTACAGTGGAGATTTCTATACTGGTTCGAACTTCAATACTTTTGCCCGAGTAGCAGAACATGACTTCAACTACAAAAGTAGTAAACAGTTGACTTCGTGTGCTCTAAATAGCATGGATGAGTCGATATAGTACAACCTTCATATAATCTTCTCTCAAATGTTATAGTGTGTATTTTTGAAGAACATGATCACTCTAGAAATGTTACTTGAATGTACAAGTGACTAATAGTTCGCAATATAAATCTTTTGAATGATAGAGAATTCAAACAAGTGATTGAGAGTAGAAAGAAGTAGAATTGCTGTGAATTCAAGAATAGAGATTGCTTTATGTAGAGAATGAGTAGATGCAACTATTAGTGAAGCGAGATAATTTATTGAAGTGTTGCAACCATTGTTGAAGGGAAGTGTCTCTTCATGGAGGAGAAGATCCCTTCAAATTTCAAATAAAAGATGTCTGTTGCAGCGTTCGGTCAGATGAAATAAGGGATTTAGTTGATTGAATTACAGAGATTTTTATCCCGTAAGAAAACAGTATAAAAATCCTTGGTTTCTGTCGACTGAATATACTATGTTAGTCGATTGAACCATGCTAAAAAATATTGTGTGCAAGTGTATATCAATCGACTGAATTGCATTTATCAATCGACCGATATGTGTTTTTTTTGTTTTTTAACACTTCAAAAATATTTCAATTGTGTGTATGTGTGTGTATACCACTTTGAAGAGATTTTAATATATATACACTCTAGACATGACACTCTATGACTAATAATACATTGTACATCATCTTCTCTTGTCTCCGTCATGTAGATCTCTTCGGTAGTTGATATATTTTCCTACAATAGTTGATTATATATATAATATATTTTCATGTAGTTGTCACTATCAAAACATCAAACTCTGAGGTTATAACACTTCTCACCAATCCTTGGAATTGCTCCTCCAAATTTTGGGAAAATCACTTGATCACGAGTAGTTAGGGTAGTGCATGAGTTGTATGAAGTTTTGAATACTATAATGGAAGGAAAAATGACTTGGTAGTGAGCTAAATGACTTGGTACCGAGTTGTTTACTTAGCTCTAAGTCTTTTGGAACTTCTCTGAGTTGTTTCATTACCTTTTCTAAGTGTGCTTTCAAGTTTTCATGTCATTTCGTCTTCGTCTTGACATTCTAACTTCTGTTGACTTCTGCTTGGTTAATAATCTGGTTAATAGAATACAACTAATAAAGGAAGATATGACAACATATGAAAAGAGAGAAACGTTTCATTTCTCTCCTTTAATTCCAATAATTAATACATTAAATGAAATTTATAATTTATCAACTAAATTTGCACATGCCTTTGCTGTTCAAGTTTTTAATTAATGTAGTATATACATACATTCATAATATGTGTGTGTATATATAGAGTGAAAATCTATTGGCTGTTTTAAATAATTTGAAATCTGAAATTAACATTGACGGGAATGATTTCATAAAGAAAGATTTGACAATAAAAGGTTATTGGCAATAAAAGATCACATTAGGGAATGAATAGCCAAAAGGTTATTACAAGGAATCGCTGTAAAGTCCCTGGAATTGAAAGATGATGTAAGAAAAGTCCCTCCCGAATAAGTTATGAAAATTAGGTCCCTATTTTTAGATTTTGACTAATTTATACCGTTTTTGCCCCTGAAAAGAATGCTAAGTCGATTTTCTAAAAGAGGACAGTTTGGTAAAAAATAACAAAATAGGGACCTAATTTACATGTGTTTATGAGCAGGGACTTTTTGTGCATGAGCTTTGAAAATAGGGACCTTTGGTCCGAAACCCTTATGAAAAGAAATAAAATAAAGGAGGCAATCAATGCCAATTAAAGAGAGACTTTTCCCTTCTTTATATTATTCTTTTCACTTTTTTTTAATTCTTTTGAAAAATTATCCTCTCTCTTATGTGGCTGGCCAAACATGGATGAATTATGAGCCTCAAGTGATTCCAAACCACTTAGCATTTATTTCATTTAAATCTAATTTAAACAATCTATCGAGGTATATCGATACGTAAGTTTATAAATTTTATTTACGCACTTTACTAAACGCTAATGATTATATGAACAAATAAAATAAAATTTAATAATCACTGTTTTAGATATATTAATTAATTTACAACGTGTAACAACCCGATTTTTAACCATCTTGATTAGTGATTATTAATTAAGTAACTGGATTTAAATTGAGTTTAAATCGAGAAATAAGGTTAATAATGAATATTTGTGTAAATTTGAGAGTGTGATCTTTTTAAAGATTAATATAGAAAATTTTGAAGTGTTTTAACTTATTTATAAAGGTTAAATAAGTTAGAAAATGATTTGAATTAATAAAATATGTATTTTCCTTAATATTGGTTCTTAGTGAAAATAATTGATAATGAGGGGTTTTTGTGCAAACTTCCCAATGAGAACTCGGATAAAAATCTTATTTATGTTTTAAAAGTGATTTATGATTTTTATTTTGAAGGAAGAATAATTTGGAGGATTAAAATCCATTTTTGACATGTTTTGAAATTTAGTAAAAACATGAAAAGGTCAATTTTCAATAAATCATTTGAAGGGTCAAATGACCTCGAAAATTAGTAATTTTTGGTTCATTAGAAAGATTAGCGGACGAACTTATTTTTAGGGTATTCACATAAATTTTTATGTGTCTTAATCTAAGGGATAATTAATATTGAAGTTAAGTTAAAATGTGTTTTGTGCTAAATCTAATACATGTTTTAATTATTTAATTTAAGGGTTTGGGCTTTGGGTATTGGTTCAACCCATTTAGGACTTAGGAAAATTAGGTAAAGAAGGAGAAATCATTCTCCTGTACGTTCAGTAAACAAACCATATAAACTATTTCCCAAATCCAAAGCTCAAGAACTAAAACCTAGAATGCAAGCAAATTGCAAGTTTTAAAATCAAATAAATTGCAATTAAATCTAGTAAAATCAAGGTATGTTTCTCAATCCATATTACATCTTCCCTCCAATTTGTTTATGTTAATTCTCCATAGTTTTTGAGTTGTGCAATTTTTTGTTAATGGAGTTCTAGGTTTTGAATTGGAAAATTTGAATTGTAGCTTGAAGATGAAAGCAAATTAGAGTAATAGCAAGGCTTTAAGGTGAGTTCTCCTCACCACTATGTCTATATGTTGTTGTTTAAAGCTCAAAACTTGCTGCTACAACTGAGAATAACTTGCATATTCTATGAATTGAGAAATAAGTTGTAGGAGTTGCTTGCATGTTGTTGATTTCACGATATAGAATTAGTAAAATAGAAATCTGGGTTGAAAAACGTAGGTCAGTAATAAATTCATAACTAATTCTAGAAAAATCGTTTTGGCTGTAGAAAAATGAATTTTTGAATGTATTAATACTAATTATTGCTAATTAGTATTTCTAATTTTTTTATCATTTATGAAATATATTCACGTTGTTACTAAAAAGTCATATCATGCCAAGCAACGACAATCATTTCAAATACGGTGAATGTAAATTCATAACCACACAAAACTAATCAAATAACAATCACTAAAAGTTTCTACTCTTGCCTATTACCAAAAATATTTTCTAAGTGTCAAAATTTTTCGAAAAATTTAGCGGAGTCTCCTTTGTACGGAGAGCCGTTTACAATTTCACAAATATGATTTATATCATATACATCGACCACAAGGTCGGAAACACAATATATATCAATATTTATCATTTCTGAATTTAATCCGAAAACATACCTTTATTGTTAGCATTTATAAGCGAGTTCGCTTAACTTTATACATGCTTATGTGCAAAATAAAGTCCAATTATCCTTGTGCACCTGTACTTAACTTAAATGAATCATATTAGATTGCATTTATGAATATAAGAAACATTACATTCAAAAACGTAATCTCAGGACAGCAGTATAAAATTCAGGTTTCATCATAGTAAATCGCTAAATCTAACAAAGATCATAAAATTAAAGTTATTCTACTGAGTCTAAGCTTTCCGGCAATATAAAGATCATCAAAATTAGAATTATGGTTTGAAAGTTATGCCCAAATTATTTCAGCTTAAATCTCATAATTTTATTATGGGACAGAGATGCCCACTCATTTTTAAATCCACTTAAGACCAAACAAACTGCAAAATTTTCCAAAGTGGAAAAAGTAAAATTTACAACTTACTAAAATAACTTTCATTCACAAAAAGATAGAACACATTTGGAGTTATAAATCTCAAGTTATCGCTGTTTTAGTACAGCACTTTTCCAACTAAATTTTCAACACTAAAATCAATTTAAAGTTACCACTCTCAAACCATTTTTAAATCCAAACTGTATACTTTCTAAATAAATCTTTATACTAATTTATTTATTACATAATCTACGTTATAGAAAGCTAAAGACTTCAAAATTTACAACTTACTTCATGCAATCAACTTTCACAAATCAAGTTATTCAATAAAACATTTTCACAAATTCAAACAAGTTTTTAATGAAAACTCATTTTTAATTGAGACAGTTAATCTCTTCTACTAACAAGTAACAATTATTAATCCAAAATAACTTTGTAAATACACATTGATTTTTAAATTGTTCTCCCAATTTAAATAATATTTTCTCGTTGCCTTATGCATTTATTATTTCTTGCACTTATCAATCAAATAACTATGTGTCCAAACTAAGTTTTCATAATCCTCAATTATAACTTTTTACTAAAATATCATTTTTGATCAATATTTTAGATTTCTAAATAATGCATTTTATTATTTTGAATACATCGTTTTATTAATCAATGCATCACTTGATATTTTCTTCCAATTAAGGTACCTCCTTAATTAGAATTATTTGCTCTACTTACCACAATTATTATATGATATCATTATTTAGATTCCTATCGGTTATACTTATATAACCAATTAAACAACGAATGGCTGTCAACTCCCTGGAATTGAAAGATGAGTAAGAAAAGTCCCTCCCCAATAAGTTATGAAAATTAGGTCCCTATTTTTAATTTTTGTTAATTTATACTGCTTTTGCCCCTGAAAAGGATGCTAAGTCGTTTTGATGGAAGAGGATAGTTTGGTAAAAAATAACAAAATAGGGACCTAATTTACATGGGTTTATGAGCAGGAACTTTTTGTGCATGAGTTTTGAAAATAGGCACCTTTGGTCCAACACCCCCTAATTAATAGCATAACCATATTCAATTTTACAATTATCAATTAATATAATGACATTGCCTCGCCATTTATTTATAATGAATGACCTCATCAATTGGCTGCAAAGTTGACCAAGCGATCAACACTGCATCGCCACTGATCTTAACTATTACTGAGGTTTAATGGCTGCATTTATCATTTAAATAAAATCAATACTCAATCCCATATTAATTTACTTCCAACTTTTATTTATTACAACTCAATTTACTATATCCGACTGTCTCATCTTAGTGTTTAGGAAATTCTTATCAATAACGTTGATCAGACGCCTCGATCGGAATTCTTAAAGCACTCAACAGGCAATTTAACACAAAAATAATTTTCCATATGATATACTTATGTCTTTTAGTACTTTACACTTTTATCAATTTATGCTTGCTTAAAATAAACATAATCAATTATTATTTATATGTATATCTTTTATCACAATTTTAATCTAAAGAGATGCTTACCTTTTTTTTAGAATCCTCTATATCTATCTCAAGATTTTAAATAAAATAATTCTGAATAGATAATGATTCCATAATACAACTTAACATTTGATTAGTGGCACCAATAGTTTAATATTCTATTTTATACAAAACAAAGTTTTCAATTTCCTTTGCGATAGCCACACTAAGGAAGATATCGCAAAGTCTTATAATTAATATCGAGCAGGTTACAAAAAAATTCAAGTAATGATTCTTACTCAATATTAATTCCAATAATTAAATTCAATTTCAAAATAAGCAAGCATCAATCAACCAATCAAACATATTTATTTATGATTGTTTAAGATGTTTAGCGGAAACAGTCCATTAGCTCCCGCTGTGCAACTCTGATCAATATTTAGATCGGGATACCATAATTTAACTTTTAAGCTATCTGAGGTCTAAACTTTATACTATAATATAAATATCACTTCTTAACAAAAGTGACATTCAAAATACTTATCAATTAAAACGAAATAGTCGCCATCAGCGAAATAATTTAATTTCTAAAATTCCGCTGTGCAACTCTGATTATTCCTAAACCAATTAGGTTTTTAAACTCATTTATTTAATTTTTCCAAAATTCCAAAATAAATCTTGAAATTCTGAACTAAAACCAACTTCAAATATTATATAATGATATTTTCATACTTAAGAAATCTTAAAATATGACCCAATTGATTACCCAGTAATTAATTTATATCCCTATCCCCAATGGTTAATAAAAATTACTAACTACTACACACCCAAGGGAAAGGATTTCTAAATCATCTAGGTAAAGATCTGAACTCTGAATTAATTTATATTCTATAATGTTATGAACACAGCTCTGATACCAACTGTAACGACCTCACAGCTATACCCAGTTTAGCAAAGAACATTACAAGTAATGTTGTTTGCTAATTCGAAGAATACGACTTGTTAAGGGCGATCGAATGTGAATGTATCTTTATACTAACACTGAGACGTCATTTATACCTTTTTCTTAATATTTGAATTGAAATTTGACGTGTACATTATTAATACAAAGTAATAAACACACCAATTTAATAGTATTCAGAACAGAATAAAATATGAAACAAATATAAGAGATACACGGATCACAGCGGAATTATCCATTTTAATTATAATTAATAGTAGTAAGCGCAATTTGGAATTCAAAATTTGGGTAATTTTTAACCGCTAATTAAAATGGGTAATTACTTTGTATTAATACTGTACACGCCAAATTTCAATTCAGATATTAAGGAAAAGGTATAAATGATGTGTTAGTGTTAGTATAAAGATACATTCACATTCGATCGCCCTTAACTAGCCGTATTCTCCGGATTAGCAGACGACTTTACCTGTAATGTTCTTTGCTAAACTGGGTATAGCGGTAATCGAATGTCAATCGAAGAAATGTGTCCGATCGGAGGAGCTACCTCACTTGGCCCGTCGATTGATCCTGTTTTAGCCATCTTAAGCTAACTCACGGGAGTCAGGTCTACGTATATACCTCATATAGGATCGTCGCCACCATCCTACTTCATTCTGGAATCTCCACCGTGTACACAGTTGTTAAAGTGGTTTTCGATATTGGCAGAGAGTATGACAATAACCAATCCCGGTCACTTTAACAACCAATCGTTATTATAACACTATGGTCATTTCAAAATATCATACTTCAAAACTAAAATATCATATCCATTTCAAAGCCATATCAATACGATATCATTTCTCTCTTAAAAATAATATTCATTTCCAAAATCATATCACTTTCCAAAATTATAACTCTTCGAAATTATAAAACCTTTGAAACCATAACACTTTGGAAAATTTAATACTTTGAAATTCATAACGCTTTCCTCTTAAACAGTTTAGATATTAATAATAGTATATATATTAAAATAGTTATAAAATAAAATAGTTAATATAATACAATAATTTGTATATAAAATAGTTATAAATTGAATAGTTTATATTAAAGTAATTAGTATATTAAAATAGTTTTATATTAAAATAGTTTTATATTAAAAAAAGTTTCTATTAAAATAATTTATATTAAAATAATTTTATATTAAAATAATTTATAAAGTAAAATATTTATATATATATATATTAAAATACTTAAGATAGTAAAATAGTTTCCTCAAGTTCACAAATCGATTCAAATCATTCGAATTCAAAAATTCAATTGAATTAAATCTTAATTCACAAATTTCAACTTAATTCAACATCTTAATAAACCGTTTTATATTGATTTCAAATATAGATTTGAACTACAAATCAAACCATTTTAATTTCAATAGATTTCAAAGCTTTAAATATTCAAACATTTATAATAACTCAAATTTGATAAATTCATTTATATTTCAAATTAAACTTTACTATTATTTAATATTGAAATATTCACTGTCAATTCAATATCATTTAAATAAAACCTTAAATTACAATTTAAATAAAGTAAATATCCCATTTGAATCTACTTACTTGAAATGTTCATTTAATCACTTTAAATCAAAAAATCAAGTTATAAAATCGTATCTTTCAAATTTCAAATTCAATAAGTTTCAAATCGATTTTAAATTAATATAATTCTTAAAAGAATACGATTTCAAATCAATTTAAATTCATCCTTCCAACCTTAATTTATTAAAATTATTATGAAATCTATTTTAAAAAAATAAAATTTTAAATAAATACTCAAAACATATTATATACTAATTAAACTTTATTAAATTAAAGCTTATTATTAAATCTATTTTTATATTAAAACTAATCTATACATATTTTGAAATAGTAAGAATTATAAGTAAATTCTTAAAATTTATAATTTCAGAACTAACTTATAATTTTGAAGTTTCCAAAACATATAAATTTTAAAAATCAAAAATTTAAAACATATATAACATAACATTTATATATATAATTTTTAAAATCAATATATATATATATATATATAAAACCATATATATATATATATATAAAACCATATATATATATATATAAAACCATATATATCTCTTTTTAAACCTTGGAAATCATTTCAAAATATATATAGACCAATGGTGTCTGTATATAATTTTATATCCTATGGTCAAGTGATACAGATATTTATCATTTCACTCCCCAATTTAAATGTATATTCGGGTGTATATCTTTTTAACCCGCAATCCCAAATTCAATTCAATGAAAATCGCTTGGGTTTATCATTTCAACCCATAACGATTTTCTCCTATTGTACAAGATCGTTCGGGTATGTATCTTTTCAACCCATAGGGAATTCTGTACTAACAGGGAACTTACAGAGTGAGATCAAGGATGATAATAATATAACATATCAATAACAGACATATATCATCAATAACAGATAAAATATAAGTAACAGATCATGGTGTCAGATGTCATAGGTGAATAGTTACAGATAATGGCATATCATATATATAGCAGTTAACAGCATATTTCAATTGTCGTTTCAAGTGAAATCAAATTTAATAAATATAAGAATGTTAATCGTGAGTGATTTCTCACCTTTCGAGGCTAGAGATGAACGAGAATGAGATGAGTTACGAATCCAAACATGAATTCCAAAGCAAAGCAAAATTGGCACGAATTCGACGAACGAAGCTGATAAATAGGAATCGATGAGAACAAATCAAAATCAGTTTTGATCTGAACTGAAAATGTATACATCATATTTTAAAACTATGCTTAACACAATATTTATCAAACAATATATATATATATATAAACAAACAAAACCTATATATAACTAATATTTATAACTAACAGGTTATATAAACTTGCAGTAACTAGACATAAAACATATAATATGTACCTTTAAACCTATGACATAATACTAACACAGCAAAAAGGAAATTTAAAAATATACTTATAACATTTGTAATATATACATACTATTTCTTCTAAAAAACATACAATACATATATTTGAAAAATACCATATATCACATACATACAACTGTATAAATATTTATAAACTAACGTGTGTATATTTTATAAAAATCTAACAGATCATATAAATGATAAATATATTATATGGATAGAGAACTTATGGCACATTTATATTCAAACATATATAAAAAATTTACATAAAATTCTTACCTTACTATCATATATATAAATAGCAGTTTATACTTATAAACTTGTAAACTTATATACATAAACAAACAGTTTCTATAAATCTTATATAAATATATATCAGAACTTTATAATAAAATATGTTGTAAGCATCAATATTGCAAACGTATGCTTACATACCAACATATTATAACTTACATATATTATATAATTTTTTTTATACAAACTAACAAAGTATAAACATATATACCTCACAAAAAAAAGTGCTCGGCTAGTGCATGAGTACGGTGCCAGAAAAAAACAAAGAGGAGCAGCGGTCGAGTAAAGATTCGGCCATGGATCTGGGAGGAGGCGCTGACAAGGCTCGGCCACTACTTGGTTGAGCGAAGTGGTGAGAGTCGGCAATGGGAGATGAGAGAGAGGGAGGAGCTGCTAGGTCGGAGGTATAGGCGGGTGCAAATCTGAGGTGCGAAGGTGGGTAGCTCGGGTGAATGGCATGGGGAAGACTGCGCGTGGCCAAGGGAAAACGTGGGTGAAGGAGGAAAGATGAAGACGAGCAAGAGGGGAGGAGAGGCAATCGGCTGCTACTGTGTGAACTTGGTAGTGGATGTGAAAGGATGTATGCTGTGGTTTGGAAACTGACGTGGAGATTTGTGGAAGTGGAGCTAAGGCATGGTGATTGCTATAGTGGTGGGAAGCATGGGTGGATCTTAGGTTTGGCAGCAGGCTCGGTTTGGCGGAGGTGAAACAGTGGGTAGGTGGGTTAAGGAAGAAGTGGAGGCAGAGGTTCTAGCAATTCATGAATGCAAGTTACAAATAATTTATAAAACAGAGAGGAGAGAATGTAAAATTAGAATATACAGCTATATATTATACTTTGTTTTCAAACGAGTAAAGGAAAAGGAAGAGACCCGAGCGAATAAATGAACTAGCATATAATAAATCAACCATGGGAAAAGCAACAGTCGGTTGTTGAATCCAAAGAATATAAATAGTTAGTGGAAGTTTAATTTATACGGTGGATAATGAACGGTCAAAGAGAAACCAAAAGGCACAAACATGGATACCGATACAGAAATCATTTTACTGATTTCACAACATACCAGGGTTCGAAAAATAGAAATGAATATACCGTTGGGATCAGCATGACGAGACGATCAAAATAGTATACAGATATCCGTGGTACGATCATCCTATCAAAAGTCGATGTTGGTACCCAAAAATGCTACTAAAACGCCGAAAATAAGGTAAACGGAGCAATAGCAGTCCAAATTTGACGAAACGAAATATGACGTCTCACTTAGAAGATGATTTACAAATTTATTATATAAGAATACTCATGTTTGAAAAATATTCTATTATCATCTAATTCTAACTGATTTGAATTAAATAAAATTACACAATAAAATAAACTTTGATATTATCAGATGAAAATTTACTAGTTGCTATGTTTAAATATACGTATTCCAAATATTAAATTTTTATTTCTAAATCCAATATTTTAAAATTTTCACAAAATTCCAATTAATTACGTTATTAAAACCATTAAAATTTACGGGTCGTTACAATGCATATATAAAGGCAGTTCATAAAATGTTATGAATGCCTATTACGTTGCACCAAGAAACAAATGTTGTTTCGAGAAATGCCAACTTTGTGATGAAGGAATTTTCTTTTAGAAATTATTGGTATTAAATTTAATTTGGTATGATTCAAAGATAAAACTAATTATGCAAGTTGAACAAGCTTAAATAGACATGACAAATTAGAATGTCTAATAAGAATATTCACACATTAAAAAGAAACAATGTGTTTCATATCGATGTCAAGAATAGAATTCCCTCAGTTGTCAATAAAACCATTAAGAGTATTAACTCTTTCACATGGTATGATGCGCAAATCCTGAATAGATTTCAAGCAAAATATCAAAATATGATTTTTAATAGTTATACCCAAAGGGATACGATCCATCAGTTGCAGATGTGTCTTCAAGAAGAGGACCAACACATTTGGAATATAGTAAGCAATGTAAGAATAACAACACAAATTTGAATTGTTGAAATTAGCATAATAGATTCATCATTTAACGTACTTAAGTTAATAGATTTTACTCCCTAAAATATTTTTCGGTATGACTTTGAGTTTTTCTACATAAATATTGAAACATAAGTTGTTTGCATATAAAAACCAAAGTGTCTTGAAGTCAATGGGGAGATACCGGGTTTGTGAGTTTTGGATATGGTCCAAGAGTTGATACGAAATAATGTTCGATGAGCATCAGAGTTGAACAAGTATTTTTAATAGAAATATCAAATAGTTTAATTTTTGGTCAAAATGTAGAGGAAGTGTATATTCGTAAGAAGGAATATCAAAGATACTACAATATTTCTAAAACCATAAATAAACAACAAACTTATAATTATTAATGATGTACTCATGTTGAAATCATTATAGTTTAGTTGTTTAATTCTCGATATAGGATTTGAAAATGACATCTTTTATATCAATATAAAAGGATGTTGGAAATGTCCCAAATTATATACGCCAACACCATATTAAAATGTTTAAGATGGATCGCTTATGCATTGACAGTGGGAATTACCATACATGTTGTATTATCTACAATATTAGACTTTGCTTATGAATTTGTTACATAAAGCAAGTATTAAATCCGAACTAAGATCACTAAAATGATAGTTTAGAGTGCTCTTGAGTATTTGCAAAATACTAGAGGATTGTTTATAGAAACAACGAACTCTTTATGAAGGAGTATTCATACTCGAACTTCAAAAGTGATATTGAGTATAATATGTCAATCCTAAATTCATATTCAACCTTAGTTAAGGAGCTTTAAGTTGGAAATGTTCTAAATTAGAGTTGTAGCTAATTTAATCAAGAAGCTATGTATATCACCTTGAATAAGCACAACAATAGAAGTAATGTATATATATCTATGAATGCACAAATCTATGTATAAGCTAATGCGATTCCAAATGTCAAGAATACCATGACTGTTATATGATAATTTTCACATGATACATATCGTGAAAGAACCTAAAGCTCACTAGTAACCAAGAAACATACTTTGAAAAGTTCCACATGATAAAGATAGTTTATCAACATCAAAGAGAGTTGATTGATAGAGTAAATAACTAAGGCATACATCATGTTCATTCACTAATGGACTAGCTCGATCGTTTTGAGAAAACTAATCGAAATGAAAGTAATAAGATTCCATAATTGACCCTAAGTGCAAGTAGGAGATTGAAAGAGTTAGGGTATGCCCTAATGGAAATTATGTAATTTGTTACACATATCTAACTCTATAACCAATCTTCTTTATAAAAAAGATATTTAATTTATACTATATCAACTTTGTTATATAGTGATATAACAAATTAAATAAATTAATTTAAAATAATAAATTAATAATATACTTAAATGATGTATTATGTGATAATACTTACAAAGAGTTATAATCATAAGAAAATTATCACAGTATATAAAATAACTTATTATTTTAAGTATTCCTGATCAAGATGTTTTAAGAAAAGACATCGACACAACCGTTGAGTCCACAGTATGTAACGCTCTCCAAATATTAGGTAGTGTATTGCTCATGGCTGCTGGGGGCACCAAAGGGTTACGTGTCAATCGTTATTGGATAAATATGGAATGACTCACTCAAAGCTTTCTATTAGATAATAACAACCGGGTCAAGTAGGAAATCTCAATGTCACGATGTTACATGGTTCTTTCGACTGGAGAATATTGTGAAACTTCTATGTGGATACTGTACTTTGATTATAGTTAAACCATGGAATGGTATCTATTGAACAACTACAGTTGGGTTCTAAGTTGAAGCATTGGAAGTAAAGCATTATTCAATAAAGAATTCGTCTTCTTAGTTGTAAGGGTTTGTATCATGTTCAACTATGATCAACTTAAAGTCAAAATGTCTAACTAGAGTAGTAAGGTTAATAATACATGTTATTGTTGAACCAAGGACATTGTTATGGACTAACCAAGTTAAATGTGGATGATATTGGAATTTCGGCTAAAACCAAATTCTATATGTCCTATTGTGATATAGTGTAACAACCCGCATATTTCACAGTAGTATATTTAAATGTTTTATTTAAATATAACATCGTTAATCGGATTAAAGTCCGAAATGTTATGTTTTGTAAACAGTCGAATTGGGATTCGAGACCACTTCCATTGAGTCCAAAATGGCGTTTACAACTTTTTTGAGTATAAACATCGATATGTTTGGAGTTGAGTAGAATTTTGCTATTTTTCTATTCTGGGCTTTGGATTTCAGCCCATTAACCCATCTTAATACCCTAACTCAACTCCTATTCATTCATTTCATTCCTCATTTCCTAACATTCTAGCTCTAGAGAAAAATGGGGGAAAAGATTGGAAATTAGAATTCCAAAACCCTAGTTTGTTTAGGAAATACAAATTCAAGTCCAAAATCAAGGAGAAGCTTAGGTAAGCATCCTCTTCATCATCTCCATCTCTATCTGTAACAACCCACATATTTTACGATTGTATATTTAAATGTTTTATTTAAATATAGCATCGTTAGTCGGATTTAAGTCCGAAATGTCACTTTTTGCAAACAGTCGAATTGGGACTCGAGACCACTTCCATTGAGTCCAAAATGGCATTTGCGATCTTTTTGAGTATAAACATCGATATATTTGGAGTTGAGTGAAATTTTGATATTTTCATTTAGGGCTTTGGGTTTGGGTTTCAGCCCAATAATCTAACACCCAACCCATCTAATACCCTAACTCCTACTCCACTCCTCTTCATTCTTTCATAACATTTCCTAACACTCTAGCTAAAGTAAAAATGGGGGAAGAGAAAAGAAATTAGAATTCCAAGCCCTAGATTGATTAGGAAATACAAATTCTAGCTCCAACATCAAAGAGAAGCTTAGGTAAGCATCCTCCTCTTCTTCTCCATCTCAATCTCTCTCCAATTTCAGAAATTTCCTATAACCTAACTTAGGAAATATTGCTTACGATCTTAGAATTGGAGCTTCTAGAGTTGAAATTGAAGAGTAGTTGATCTTTTTTTTGCTTTAGAGCTTCTCGTTTGTTGTTTTTGGGTTAAAAGGTGAGTTTTTGAACTCACATCTATGTCTATATCTTTGATAGTTGTTAGGTAGTAATTCCTAACATCTATTCCTTGTCCAATTGCTTTTGAATTGAATTGGTTTGATAAATATTCCAATTTTTGGTGTTTTGAAGTCAAATCTTCAAAAATCCTTTCTTTGATGTTTGAACATGTTGTTGGGGTGTATCGAAGAGCCTATAAGGCTGGGTTGTCGCTTGGCATAAATCCCTAGTCTCCGATGCTCGTCCGATCGCTCCCGTTTGGATTTTTGCCCCTTTTGGGGGCTATGCTGAGAATACTAGAAACTACAATTCAGTCGACTGAACTGCTGAGTCAGTCGACTGAATCTGGGGTCAGAAAACTCTCTGGCTCTGTGTCAGTCGACTGAACTGGGGACAGAAATGTTTCTGTCCCTGTATCAGTCGACTGAACTGCAGAGTCAGTCGACTGAACGTGAAACCCGAGAGTTTCTAGTCTTGTTTCAGTCGACTGACCCTACAGAACAGTCGACTGAATCTGTGAAGTTTGCTAGTTGTCTATTTTAGGCTGTTTTGTGTGGGATTTTCGGTTTTTAATCGATTTTTGATGATCCGAATTATTGCTATCATTTATCATCTTTGATGACTTCTTTTTCGGGATTTTTAGGAATATCCATTTTGACGGATTCAGTATCGATTTTTATGGTTTTAATTCACGTCGTCGAAGGTGGATTTTGGTGATTGATTGTTTCTACAATCATTTCTGTGATTTGTCACTTTAAAATATAAAGGTTTTCTATACTAATAGTAAATATTCAAACTCTTTCACAAAGATGATTCCAACTCTATTTTTAATACAAATCTCGTTTATAAAACCGTTTTCCAATCTATTAGTATATACAAACCTTTACCTCATTCTTATGAGAAATCTAATTAAACGGCTTAGCAAAACAAGTGGTATGAAACACTTGCATTTTCTTCGTCGGTTAATTTTGGACTTCTTCGATTGAACTTTTATGACAATTTTCGAGTGGAAATCTACAATTTGTTCGTAAATATTTAAGTTAAGCCAGTGGTTATAGGACATGAAGTTGAACTAATTTATTTACTAGCTTAGTGTAATCGACACTTCTTGATGATCGATGATGATCATTTTGTGGTTTAGACTAGCGATGTGCGATGTCTCTTTGTCCACATGGGGGATTGTCCCCTGATTTACGGAGCTTCGTCTCATTTTTATAGGCTAGCGACCTATGGTTTTATGGAGTTCGGTTCATCGGGCGTAACGCTGTATTACGTCGTTGTTCCGTATTATTTGAGTTTGGTTAATCTGGCGTTCGATGTACTACGTCGATGTTCCGGATTATTTGTGTTCAGGTTCATCGGGCGTTCGCTGTACTACGTCGTTGTGCCTGATTATTTGAGTTTGGTTCATCGGGCATAACGCTGTACTACGTCGATGTTCTGTATTATTTGAGTTTCTGGTTCCTCGGGCGTTCGCTGTACTACGTCGTGGCACCGGATCTATGGTTAGCGACCATGGGATAGCGACCCATTTGTGATACACGTGTTGGTGAGTTTTCATGCTCCCGTTTGTGATAGGCCTTCCCCCTTTGTGATTTCTGGATTTCTGGTGGTTGATTTCTAGAATTAGTGTTTCACCAATTTTCGTGGATTGCATTGATAAGCTCTATCAATATTTGTGTTTTGGTGAATAATTTAAAGAATGCGATTCTTTTTGGATGTTTGAGATATTTGAGATATTGTATGATTTTTGTTGTTACCTTATGTATACTTGTCGCAGTATGGCATTTTTTTATCATACGTTTTTGGTCATATCTCTTATCCTATCTCATTTCATATGATATTTATAGCTAGACTGATCCGTTTATTATTTTCTTCTTAAATAATACTCGGGTCAGACCGAGATATTTCATGTGCTCCTGCTTGACTTCTTATCAAGGTTCATCATCTGATTTTTGGCTAACTACTTTAGATTAGTAGTTTTTGTTATTATACATTCGAGATAGAGACTCCTTGATGTATACATATTCTTTTGTCTAGCACTTGTACCTATTCTTTTGTGATGTAGTGGATCTTATATGACCACTATTTTGATGTACACTTTTATGTGATATATTCATATCTGATTCCGCCTTTGTGATATGAATATCTGTGACTGATTTGTGTTATGCTTATTTCTATATTTTTTTCCGAAGTCCACATAGCCACTGTGTGGTAGTTTTGAGTGAGTATTTGATATGTCGGATTTCCTCTTGAAATGAAATGTAAGTTATATTATCTGACATATCGGTACTCGCACAAAGCAATTACACAGATGGTTGCTCCTCAACAGCCTTATTCTTCGTGCTAGTCGACGACATTACCCCGTAGTGTCCTTGGCTAGTGTGAGTATAGAGGTGGGGCGTCACAGCTTGGTATCAGAGCCAAACTTCGGAACAATGTAGAATAATATAGCAAGGATCATTGTCCTAAGTCTTTCTTAGGAATCGTGCCATAGGATTTAATTCGAGTCTTCGTACCGTTCTATCCTATTTCTGTTTATGATGCCTTATTTTATCAATCAAGTTTGTTTGATATTCATTCTGTGAATAACTTTTTTCCTCTTCTTTCTTTCTTAAAGAAGAGAAATGGTTAGACCAGGCCGTCCTAGCGCCGGTCAATCCAGTGCTACTCCTCAAGATGGAGTATTTATGTCTACTCAACAACTTTTAGATCTTGTGAACAATGCCCAAGCTGCCGAACCCATTCCAGCGCCTACTCACCCTAAATCCGGGTTTGCACGCTTGTGCAGAGATTATACCGCTTTGGGTGGAAGGCCATTCAAGGGATCTGAAAGTGTTATAGAAATCCAAGCTTGGCTTAGATCGTGCGACCGCATCTTTTCTCGCATGAATCTTATTGATCTTCATCGAGTCCAAGTGGCTTCTAGCATGCTCCAAGAAAGAGCATTAGATTGGTATGAGCTTTTGGTTTCTGAGATTATCGAAGCGGATCTTACTTGGGAGCAATTCTGGGAAAGGTTCGAATTGAAGTTTGTGCCGGAAGCTGAAAAAGTAACTTTAGCTCGGCGCTTTATTGACCTTGTTCAAGGTGAATCTTCTATGACCGACTACGTCGCAGCTTTTGAATCTCTCTCTAAATATGGGGTCGAATATATTAATACCCCATTGAAGAAAAATCAGAGATTTGTTTATGGGTTGAATAAGAACCTCAAAAAGCCCTTACTTCTAAAACTAGAAGTTTCTTTCGATCAGCTTGTAGATATCGCTCTTCGGCTTGAAGAGGCCGATAGAGAAAGTGATGTTGAAGTTGTGCGTGCCAAACAGAACTTCAACAATAACATGAAGAGGCCTATTAAGTCCAAAGGCCCCAATCCCAACAAGAAAGGGAAACAAGAAACTTCGATAGCAAAGACTCCTACCTCTAGTCGTGGACGATGCTACAATTATGGTTCTACGGACCACTATGCAAATGAGTGCCCAAAACCATTTTTTTGTCGTTATTGCAAAAGTTCGGGCCATCTTATATCTACATGTCCCATACTCCAAAGTAGGAGAGAGGGAGAGTTGAATGTTGTGCAAGCTCCTTGTGACACTTCTCTTGGTCAAGGTATTTCTCATTCTACCCTTGATGACATTAATTTGTTTTGTGATTATCCTATTCGAGTCTTTTTGATACGTGCATCCCACTCTTTTATATCAAAAGAACTTGTTGATTCTTTTTCTTTAAATATTATGGGCTTGATGACTTCACTGAGAATTGCGAATCCGGTTGGTGGATCCGCAACACTCAGTTTACTTTATGAAAATGTCAAGATTATTTTATGTGATTATTCTTTTTGAGCCGATTCGTTACTTAGGCTTCGAAATTGATTTTTGGGAAAGCATTGGCTTGATCATTATGAAGCCCACATCCTATGTCCTGAGCGGACTATCCATCTTTGACATTCTCAATTTGTTAAGAAGATTTCTATTGTTTTTAAAGATTTTGATTTCCAAATTTGGTGGCAACATTTTATTCTTTAAACCCACTTGATGAGTTGATGAGGAAGATTTTATTTCCCTCACTCAAGTAGTTTGTGAATTTTCCAGTATTTTTGAGTTTGTCTTAGGATTATCACCTAAGCAATCTATTGAGTGGTGCCAAGGTCTTTTCTGCTCGACCTTGCCACCGGTTTTCATCAGCTACGAGTTGCGGAGGGTAGCATTCCACTTACCGCATTCTGCACTCGTTATGATTCTTGTGAGGGGTTCGTTATGTCATTTGGTTTGATGAACCTTCTACCTTATTTCATCCATCGTATGAATCGAGTATTCTGCGAATATCTCGATAAGACCATCCTTGTATTCAATGAGTATGGATGAAAACAACAATTTAAAATTTGCAAATCTTTTTAATAAGATATTTATAAGTGTGATTGGATTTTGTTCTTAAAACGAGCAAAGAAAATTCGTAAAATTTTTAAGAGACTTGTTTATCATGTAGAAGATGATTTTGTGTTGTTTTGCCCATTGAGTGCTTTAAGAATTCTGGTCGATGCGCCTGATCAACGTTATTGATAGGAATATCCTAAACGATGTGATGAGACAGTCAGACACAGTAAATTGACGTAATAAGTAAATTTTTCTGAAAAGATGATTACATAAAGTTAATTATAATTTTGAATGTCTTAGCTTTTCGGGAAAGAGGATCAATTAAAAGAACTATTTTCTGATGCTTTTATTCTTGCGATTCTCGAAGGGAACCAAGACTTTATTGTTTGTACCGATGCTAGTCGTATTGGTTTGGGTGTTATTCTCTTGCAAAGGGAATGTGTTATCACATACGCTTCTTGACAATTAAAGCTTGCCGAGACTAGATATGCCACTCATGATCTAGAGCTCGCGGCTATTGTTTTCGCTCTTAGAATTTGGCGACATTATCTTTTGGGAGAGAAAATTTGTTCTCTACACCGATCATAAATCTTTGAAGTATTTATTTTCTCAAAAGGAACTTAATTTGCGTCAACAACGTTGGCTCGAGTTCCTTGCATCTTATGATTTTGATATTCTTTATACTCCCGAAAAGGGAAATCGAGTTGCCGATGCCCTTAGTCGTAAGCAACAAGCGGTTGTTTTCATGATGATATCCGAATGGAATGATCTCGAGACTTTATCCACTTGTGAGAATCGAGATCGAGAATCCAATTTATGTTCATCTCTTGTTTTGTGTAGCCTTGAGGCTCATCCTTCTTTTTTTTGGACCGTACCTCTTTTGGCTAAACTCTATGTCAAAGAAATTGTTTAATTGCATGGAGTTCCTACTTCTATTGTTAGCGATCGTGATCCATTGTTTACTAGTGAATTTTGGAAAGGTCTTCAAAAAGCTTTGGGAACAAAGTTTAATTTTAGCACCGCTTATCATCCTCAGTCCGATGGACAAACCGAGCGTGTGAATCAAACTCTTGAAGATCTCCTTCGTGCATGTGTTCTTGATTTTGGTGGAAGTTGGAAAGATCATATTTCTCTTGTTGAGTTTTCTTCCAATAATAGCTTCCAATCTAGTATTGGTATGGCACCTTTCGAGGCACTCTACGGAAGGCCATGCCGATTTCCTTCGTGTTGGCTTGAAGCCGGTGAGAAGCTGGTTTTAGGTCCAGATTTTTTTGGTATTCATTTGTGTTTCACCTATGAAGGGTGTTGTGCGTTTCAGTTGATTGGGAAAATTAGCACCTCGATATGTTGGTCCATTTCCCATCACCGAACGTATTGGTCCCGTGGCTTATCGCTTTTTATTACCGGCTCAATTTTTTGCTATTCATGACGTTTTCCACATCTCTCAACTACGGTAATACCTTAGGGATTCCGATTCTATTCTTGAGCCGGTGTAATTGAAGAAATTGAAGTTTCACCAAATTTGACTTATGAGCAACATTCTATTCGTATCATTACTTCGGAGGTTAAATGCCTTCGAAATAAAGATGTTCTTCTTTGAAAGTTCAATGGTCCTCAAATCCCAAGGATTGCTCTCTGGAATCTTAAGAATTCATCGAGCAAACACATCCGGACTTACTCTCTCGTGCTCCTCAAGTGAACTTCTCATTTCAAAATTTCTTCTTTTTGTGTTGTTATGCCTTTGTATGGTTATTACTTTTTATTTCTTTTTCTTAAGTATTGCGAGGACGCAATTTCTTTAAGGAGGGGAGTCTATAACAACCCGCATATTTTACGATTGTATATTTAAATGTTTTATTTAAATATAGCATCGTTAGTCGGATTTAAGTCCGAAATGTCACTTTTTGAAAATAGTCGAATTGGGACTCGAGACCACTTCCATTGAGTCCAAAATGGCGTTTGCGACCTTTTTGAGTATAAACATCGATATATTTGGAGTTGAGTGAAATTTTGATATTTTCATTTAGCGCTTTGGGTTTGGGTTTCAGCCCAATAATCTAACACCCAACCCATCTAATACCCTAACTCCCACTCCACTCCTCTTCATTCCTTCATAACATTTCCTAACACTCTAGCTAAAGTAAAAATGGGGGAAGAGAAAGGAAATTAGAATTCCAAGCCCTAGATTGATTAGGAAATACAAATTCTAGCTCCAACATCAAAGAGAAGCTTAGATAAGCATCCTCTTCTTCTTCTTCTCCATCTCAATCTCTCTCCAGTTTCAAAAATTTCCTATAACCTAACTTAGGAAATATTGCTTATGATCTTAGAATTGGAGCTTCTAGAGTTGAAATTGAAGAGTAGTTGATCTTTTCTTTGCTTTAGAGCTTCTCGTTTGTTGTTTTTGGGTTAAAAGGTGAGTTTTTGAACTCACATCTAGGTCTATATCTTTGATAGTTGTTAGGTAGTAATTCCTAACATCTATTCCTTGTCCAATTACTTTTGAATTGAATTGGTTTGATGAATATTACAATTTTTGTTGTTTTGAAGTCAAATCTTTAAAAATCCTATCTTTGATGTTTGAACATGTTGTTGGGGTGTATCGAAGAGCCTATAAGGCTGGGTTGTCGCTTGGCATAAATCCCTAGTCTCCGATGCTCATCCGATCGCTTTCGTTTGGATTTTTGCCCCTTTTGGGGGCTAGGCTGAGAATACTGGAAACTACAATTCAGTCGACTGAACTGCTGAGTCAGTCGATTGAATCTGGGGCCAGAAAACTCTATGGCTCTGTGTCAGTCGACTGACCATACAGTTCAGTCGACTGAACTGGGACAGAAATGTTTCTGTCCCTGTATCAGTCGACTGAACTACAAAGTCAGTCGACTGAACCCGAAACCCGAGAGTTTCTAGGCTTGTTCCCGTCGACTGACCCTACAGAACAGTCGACTAAATCTGTGAAGTTTGCTTGTTGCCTATTTTAGGCTGTTTTGTGTGGGTTTTCCAGTTTTTAATCAATTTTTGATGATCCAAATTGTTGCTATCATTTATCGTTTTTGATGACTTCTTTTTCGGGATTTTTGGGAATATCCATTTTGATGGATTCGGTATCGATTTTTATGGTTTTAAATCACGTCGTCGAAGGTGGATTTTGGTGATTGATTGTTTCTACAATCATTTCTGTGATTTGTCACTTTAAAATATAAAGGTTTTCTATACTAGTAGTAAATATTCAAACTCTTTCACAAAGATGATTCCAACTCTATTTTTAATACAAATCTCGTTTATAAAACCGTTTTCCAATCTATTAGTATATATAAACCTTTACCTCATTCGTATGAGAAATCTAATTAAACGGCTTAGCAAAACAAGTGGTATGAAACGCTTGCGTTTTCTTCGTCGGTTAATTCTTGCACTTGTTCGATTGAACTCTTGTGACAATTTTCGAGTGGAAATCTACAATTTGTTCGTAAATATTTAAGTTAAGCCAGTGGTTATGGGACATGTAGCTCAACTCATTTATTTACTAGCTTAGTGTAATCGACACTTCTTGATGATCGATGATGATCATTTTGTGGTTTAGACTAGCGATGTGCGATGTCTCTTTGTCCACGTGGGGGACTGTACCCTGATTTACGGAGCTTCGTCTCATTTTTATAGACTAGCGACCTATGGTTTTATGGAGTTCGGTTCATCGGGCGTAACGCTGTATTACGTCGTTGTTTCGTATTATTTGAGTTTGGTTCATCGGGCGTTCGCTATACTACGTCGATGTTTCGGATTATTTGTGTTCAGGTTCATCGGGCGTTCGCTGTACTACGTCGTTGTGCCTGATTATTTGAGTTTGGTTCATTAGGCGTAATGCTGTACTACGTCGATGTTCTGGATTATTTGAGTTTCTGGTTCCTTGGGCGTTCGCTGTACTATGTCGTGGCACCGGCTCTATGGTTAGCGACCATGGGATAGCGACCCATTTGTGATACACGTGTTGGTGAGTTTTCATGCTCCCGTTTGTGATAGGCCTTCCCCCTTTGTGATTTCTGGATTTTTGGTGGTTGATTTCTAGAATTTGCGTTTCACCAATTTTCGTGGATTGCATTGATAAGCTCTATCAATATTTGTGTTTTGGTGAATAATTTAAAGAATGCGATTCTTTTTGGATGTTTGAGATATTTGAGATATTGTATGATTTTTGTTGTTATCTTATGTATACTTGTCGCAGTATGGCATTTTTTTTATCATACGTTTTTGGTCATATCTCTTATCCTATCTCATTTTATATGATATTTATAGCTAGACTGATCCGTTTATTATTTTCTTCTTAAATAATACTCGGGTCAGACCGAGATATTTCAGGTGCTCCTGCTTGACTTCTTATCAGGGTTCATCATCTGATTTTTGGCTAACTACTTTAGATTAGTAGTATTTGTTATTATACATTCAAGATAGAGAATCCTTGATGTATACATATTCTTTTGTCTAGCACTTGTACCTATTCTTTTGTGATGTAGTGGATCTTATATGACCACTATTTTGATGTACACTTTTATGTGATATATTCATATCTGATTCCGCCTTTGTGATATGAATATCTGTGACTGATTTGTGTTATGCTTATTTCTATATTTGTTTCCGAAGTCCACATAGCCACTGTGTGGTAGCTTTGAGTGAGTATTTAATATGTCGGATTTCCTCTTGAAATGAAATGTAAGTTATATTATCTGACATATCGGTACTCGCACAAAGCAATTACACAGATGGTCGCTCCTCAACAGCCTTATTCTTCGTGCTAGTCGACGGCATTACCCCGTAGTGTCCTTGGCTAGTGTGAGTATAGAGGTGGGGCGTCACACTATCTCTCTTCAATTTTAGAAATTCCTAAACCCTAACTCCGGAAATATTTGCTTATTAGCTTAAATTGGAGCTTCTTGAGTTGAGGTTGAAGAGGAATTGACCTTTCCTTTGTTTTAGAGCTTCTCGTTCGTTGTTTTTGGGTTTAAAGGTGAGTTTTTGAACTCACATCTACGTCTATAGCTATCATTGTTGTTAGGTATGAATTCCTAACGTTTGTGCATGTTCATTTGCTTTTGATTTGAATTGATTTGGTGAATTTTCCAAATTTTGGTGTTTTGGTCCAATTTTCAAGAAAATCCTACTATGGATGTTTGGACATTGATATTTGGGGTGTATCGAAGAGCCTATAAGGCTGGGTTGTCGCTTGGCATAAATCCCTAGTCATCGTTGCTCGTCCGATCGCTCCCGAAACGTTTTGGCATCATGGCCTAGGCAAACTGTTGCCCAGGCCAGGTGACCAGACGTTTGGATATCAAGTCCGGACGTCTAGTTTGGACTGGAGATGAAAAAAACGGCAGAGAGTTAGACCAGATGTCTGGTCCAAACCTACCAAACGTCTGGTTAGTTTTCAGACGTTTGGTTTGGGTTTCAGACGTCTGGTAGTTTCTGGAAAATTTCCAGAACTCAAATCCAGACGTCTGGATGAACCCCCAGACGTCTGGAACTGCCAATTTTGCCTATTTGCCTATTTTTGAGTGAATTTCCAATTTTGATCGATTTTTGTTGATTCAGATAGTTGTTATCACTTATTATCGACTTTGATGACTTCTTTCTTTGGATTTTTTGGAATATCCGTTTGACGGATTTGATATCGAATTTTATGGATTTAATTCACATTTTCGTATGTGAATTTTTGGTGATTGATTGTTTTTACAATCATTTTTGTGATTTGTCACTTTAAAATACAAAGGTTTCTATACTAGTAGTAAATATTCAAACTCTTTCAAAAAGATGATTCCAACTCTATTTTTAATACAAATTTCATTTATAAAACCGTTTTTCAATCTATTAGTATATACAAACCTTTACCTCATTCGTATGAGAAATCTAATTAAACGGCTTAGCAAAACAAGTGGTATGAAACGTTTGCGTTTACTTTGTCGGTTAATTCTTGGACTTGTTCGATTGAACTCTTGTGACTATTTTCGAGTGGAAATCTAAAATCTGTTCGTAAATATTTATGTTAAGCCAGTGGTTATGGGACATGAAGCTAAACTCATTTATTTACTAGCTTAGTGTAATTTACACTTATCAATCAATGATGATCCTTTGGTGATTTAGACTAGCGATGTGCGATGTCTCTTTGTCCGCGTGGGGGACTGTACCCGTTCTGTTGAGCTTCATCTCATTTTTATGAGCTAGCGACCTATGGTCTTTGGACCGTTCGTGGAGCAATCGGCTCGATAAGTCGGTGCATGGGGCGTATCTTTTTAGGTGCGTCGATGTTCGACTAGGCATGGGGCGTATCTTTTAAGGTGCGTCAATGTTAGGCATGGGGTGTATCTTTTTAGGTGCATCGATGTTCGACTAGGCATGAGGTGTATCTTTTTAGGTGCATCGATGTTCGACTAGACATGGAGCGTATCTTTTTAGGTGCGTCGATGTTCGACTGTGCATGGGGCGTATCTTTTTAGGTGCATCGATGTTTGGTTCATGGGATAGCGACCCGTTTGTGATACACATGTTGGGGAGTTTTCGTGCTCCCGTTTATGATAGGCCTTCCCCTTTTTGTGATTTCTGGATTTCTAGTTGATGATTTCTAGAATTTTTGTTTCACCGATTTTTGCGATTGGCATTGATATGTTTTGTCAATATTTGTGTTTTGTTGAATAATTTGAAGATTATGACATTCTTTTAGTGTTTGAGAATATTTAAGATATTGTATGATTTTTGTTGTTACCTTATGTATACTTGTCATAGTATGGCATTATTGTTATCATACGTTTTTGTGATATCTCTTATCCTATCTCATTTTATCTGATATTTATAGCTAGACTGATCCGTTTATTATTTTCTTCTTAAATAATACTCGAGTCAGACCGAGGCATTTTAGGTGCTCCTGCTTGACTTCTTATCACGGACCGTCACCTGTCTTTTGGCTAACTACTTTAGCATAATAGTTTTTGTTAGTATACATTTGAGATAGAGACTCCTTGATGTATACTTATTCTTTTGTCCAGCACTTGTATCTATTCTTTTGTGATGTAGTGGATCTAGTTTGACCACTACTTTGATGTACACTTCTATATGTTATATTCATATCTGTTTCTGCTTTTGTGATATGAATTTCTATGACTGATTTGTGTTATTTTTATTTCTATATTTGTTTCCGAAGTCCACATAGCCACTGTGTGGTAGCTTTGAGTTTGTATTTGATATGTCGGATTTCCTCTTGAAATGAAGTGTAAGTTATATTATATGACATATCGATACTCGCACAAAGCAACTACACAGATGGTTGCTCCTCAACAGCCTTATTCTTCGTGCTAGTCGACGGCATTACCCCGTAGTGTCCTTGGCTAGTGTGAGTATAGAGGTGGGGCGTCACATATAGTGTTGACGCAGAAAATTGGTGTAAATAATCATCACTAAAACTTATCACTTGAATTTGTAAAATTGGATTTTACCAATAAGATTTTTAAGTGATGAATTAAGTCAAACTGTCACGCCACTAGCTAATTTGGTGTGTGAACGTTAGTATATAAATTATTTAAATATTAATCACTGGCTAAATTCACACATGTGAGTTACACAATTGAATACAGTCTCTAAAAAACCGCTAGATTTAATTAATTTGTAATATTTTCAAATTAATTAATATTTGTGAAATATTAGTTATTATTGTATGTATGGTATTTGAGCGTGTTAGGTAAATGGAGTTGTCTCTAGAATTGTTCAGGGTGTTGATTGCATGCGTATATAAAAGTTGTGTGTGCGTGTATAGATATACGATATCGGTAAGGATTTAAATGATATAATTTACAAATGGTCATGGAAGAGTTATTGGTCGATTAATGGCCTTAGATATGGTCATCCAAATATGAGGGAGAGGGAGTCTAAGTCATAACTTGGTAATGGAAGGATTTGTGCTAGATATTTTTTGTCATCTCTAATAAGGAACCTAAAGATATTTGTTTTACTTGAATTTTTACCTCCTCTCTCTTCATACTTGGCCGCAAGCACTTCCACTCCATTTTTCTTACTTCATTTACATCTAAACAATTAAATACTGGTATATTCGGAGTTTGCACTCTTTCTGTTTGTTGCAGAAGGTGTATATCTAACAGATCAAGGAGATTATCTAGATCGATGTGTGTTTCTATTACTATATCACTTAAGGTAAATTTTATACATTTTATACAATGATCTCAATATATACTTATCTGCTATACCACCTTATATATATATGTGTGTGTTTTGCCTGTCTTTTATATACTGGTTTAATATTTATTTTGATCTGTATATATCATCTTATGATTGTAATATGCAAATTAAAAAGACTGTATATATATAATTTCTCAGCTAGTAAAAAAGTTAGTTTAAATTAAATTTAACACATATAATTGTTTAATTATTTTTATATTTCACTTAGTAATTTAAATGGCTAGTTTGTAAGTAAAATTAAGCCAAAACATTATATAAATAATCTTGTTAAATAAAATTCTTTTCGATATTAAAAGAAAAAATTTCAGCCAAATTATTATTTTATAACTGTATATTATATATATATAAGTAAATATTTATTTGTTTAATTATGTTTTTATTTAAATATTTAAATTTTTAGAATTTTTGCTTTTTTATTCCCATCATTTGGTAACCACATGATGATCCCAATCTCCCCCCTTTTAGTAATAGTTTTTTTGATATGTCTCAGTCTCCATTATTTAATAGTAGAAGAGAAAATGCATCGAGTCTATATGATTTTATTTAAGTTAACTAGATTGGATCTAATACAAATCTTTAGATTTCATAAGTATTATCCGACCTTTTGACCAGGTAGTATACGAACGAACTTGATAAGTCAAACTTGAAAGTTATCAAGGCAGGAAGCCCGGAGAGATAACTACAATCCTAAAAACCAAGCACATCTAGAGTAAAAAGGCAAAGAGAAAGCTACCTCACAAATTCCAAGGTCAGAAAATAAATAAGTGTTAGGTCATCACCGACCCATCATGGTTCATCGCCGATCCATCAGCTTTTTCCCAATTTACCTCTAACTTCCCAAGAGCAACTGAGCCTGGAAATGGAGCACAAGGCACCACCCAAGTTTTAATGGAGAAAAATAACTAAGTGTATGGTTTGGTATCGGCCCATATTGTTTAGTGTTTTTTTACACCATTTTCCTACTGCATACTAGCTAGGTCCCAAGAGCCCATTCCGAACTCCATAGCACCGTTCACATACTTCTACCCAACGGTCTCCTCAAGCACTACAAGTAAACAACTACATTCTCTCACCGATCCATCAATTGGACTCAGAAACAAGCTAGAAACAATTCAAACAAGTCAGGAACCATGGAGCCAACGGTAAGGCGACCAATCTCCAAAAGTCCAAAGTCATGGTTGGCAAAGTTTTATTGGTCGGTACCGACCCATAGCTATGGTTAGGTACCGACCCATACCAATTGCTGAGCTGTCCACATCTTCTTCTTCATCAACAGCTGGGAGAACATGGAGAACGTGGAGAAGAACGTGTTTGAGACTTTCCCGTCGACCTACACCTATAAATTGGGCATAAGGGGGCTCATTTCGGGGATCTTTTTGCTCTTCCACCATTATTACACTTTCTTGTAATTTCCTACGGCTCATGGATGAACCATAAGAACTATACTCTTACTTTCAGCAATAAAAAGGGAAAACCCTTCAAGTGGACGTAGGCCGGAGTATACTGAACCACTATAAATCTTGTTTGTTCTGTATTTACTCGTTTTCAGTTGTTTTCTCCACTTTTATTCTGTACGCAACCTATTTGGTGTTTGTGCCAGTTTTGACGCAAACATTTTGGTGCTTTCATTGAGAGTTAATTGAACTTACTAATTTGAGATTTTGAGATAATTAAGATGACAAGACAATCTGCTAAGAAAGCTGTTGCGGAAGGAAACCAACAAGGGTGCAGCCCGAAGGCATCCTCAGGAGCCAACCCTCCATCCATCTACATAACCAGTGATAAGATGGAGACCATGATGGATCATATGTTGGAGAAGATGATAGCCTGTCAAGAAGAGATGATGGATAATTTATTCAGAAGAATAGGGCAAACAAGGACAGCAGGAGTTGCTGGAAACCAGAATCGAAGACCTGGAGCCAGAATAAGCATACTTGGAAATAGGATACAGGAAGATGGAACGGCCCCTAAAGGAGTTAGACCAGTTGGTACCAAGCCATGTGGACTAGGTGGCATAACTAGAGCTATTCCAGGAGGATATGGTGCACATATAAGGAATGGTACTGAGCGATTGAATGTGAATCGAAACATTAATGCACAACCAAAGGTGTCACATCCGAAATTTTCGACTTTCGAAAATTCGACATCGATACTCACTTTATCGACTGTCGAGCAATCGAGTGCCGGAAACTCCAATAGTGAGGGTTTAAGAAAGAAGAAAACAGAAGAAAAGAGAGAAGAGAAAGAAAGAAGAAAGAAGAGAAGAACAACAACAGAACAACATCAGAATAGAAAACAATATCAGAATCTTACACATCGCAGCGGAACAATATACAATAGATAATTACTAGTCTTTTAAAACAAAGAACTATATCAGTTTATACATACATCAATCATCAGAGTCAATATACAACAATGGACAGTTATATAACTTGTCCTCATACAGAATACACAGCGGAATAAATACTATCAGATACAAATACTACGTCTCGCCATCCAGCTTATTTCCAAAGCTCCAGAATATCCTTATAACATAACTCTAGACTGCCCGTGTGGAAATTGGTGGGCACCCAGAGTTTAGAAGGGAAACAATAAACTCCGAGTCAGTCATGGTGACTGGTGTGAGATCGTAAAACAGTTATTCATTAACAAAGAAAATAAAACAAATTCGCAATGCTTTTGGAAAATGAAACTACCATAAGACCTCCCACCACACACACAATGCAAACGCAGACTTGGAGGAGATTTCTTCTTATGATAGTCAAAGATGCTTACTACGCAAAATCAAATCATTTTTGATATTATTATTAGTGCATAGTGGAAAACATTTCGAAAGTAGAATATAAATCTTAGCCAGCATAGGTACCATTATATTATGCCTGCTATAGCTGCCTCCTGAGGAGACAGGTTATACAATTGAAATCGTAAAGGCTCGTATTGTTTCTTTGGATTTCCAACAAATGGTCAGGCTAAGGAACTTCCTTTTCCACGATGGGTACGTCCCTGGAATAGACGACCTGAGAACCTAACCGGATCACTGCCAACACAAGGCCGGGTTACCTCTGCAAAAATAGGTAACTACTGACACGCGTATGTCATCCCCCGATCGTCACCGATCTTCCCGAGGATCCCCGATTTCCAACAAACCACATAGTAAAAATGCAGCAACCACATAGGTTAAGTATCTGGGCTCCATACCATGATACCACCTTTATCCAGAAGGAATGACATACACTAAGGGGCGCTACTCCCTAGAACCTTGCCGCATCCTTCCTGTTTTGACCATTTTCGGGGTGTGAGGCTCGATGAAGTCTCGTCCACAAAGCTACGCTTTCTACAAAGCCCTACTTCGGGTCAAACAAATGATCAACCTATGATCACAAAGATATAAGATCAAACAAATGATCATATCACAAATGATCAAACACTGATCATTTCACAGCAACACTCAGTATGCCACGTTACCAAATTGGGAGTATATTTCTGATAAATTTCAACTACATAACCTCTGAGCTCGTACGTCTCAGAGAAGGGTGTTAAGCTAAGAAAATAAATTCTCCGCCACCAACAGAAATGTATTTGAAAGAAATCAGCTTTATATCTCAAATTGTAACGTCAGACACACAATCCGTACAAGTCTGTTCCGGGATCGAACAGAACCGAAGGCACTTCTCACGAAGCCCTTGCACATCCGGATAAATTTCTAATCACGTCCGGACTTCCCGTCACTAAGGGTGATAAAACCTCTAAACCGGAGATCAGCCGATGTAGAGTAACTCGACGGTAATCCTTCCGTACTCAAAAATATCCGGTCTTCAACACCGGTCTTCGAATGCAATTCATAACGACGTATCACATATTCGGAATGGGTTATACGACCCCATGGTCCTTTCCCGGCTAACCCGAATAGTGAGCGATTATTCAAAAATAAGTGTGGCATTCAAATTCATCCAATTCACAACAAATACCTATTTAAGGTAATTATTGATAGTCGGTTATTTAACTATCAATAAAGATGCGCAACATCATCAGATTCCAAATAATTTTCCAAATTATTTAATTTTCAAAAATATCTTTACTAGATATAAAATTTCCACACTTCAAAAATAAATCAACATTTATTTTTAAACAGATCCCCTTTCTTTTATAAATTCCATAGTGAATTTATATTTTCAAATATCTACAGATATACGATTTCCAAATCGATTTCAATATTCAATTTCAATTTATCTTTACGGAGATAAATTCTCAAAAACATTTCATTTCATATTGGAAAAGCATTTCCATACTTATTTAATAATAAGTAATTCACAAATCTATTTATTTTCAACATTTGAAAATATTCGATATACTTAAATCAATATTAAGTATATATTCATTCTTTAAGGAAAACATTCTTTTAACACCTTTATTTGAGTCAAAACGAATGTTACGTAAAACATCGTTACGACGACTCAAAATCACTAGTATAGGGATTCAGATTTTCAGATAGATATATAAATCCCAATACTACATAAAACATTTTCTTTCGAAAATCATTTACTATAACAACAGTGTTATAGTCCATCATTTCCTTATTTCTCGAAAACGTCTATTTCAACAATAACTGTTGAAATCTATGATTTCGATATTTAACACATTTTAAACATCTTTAAAAACAATCACTTCATTTCGTAATATCACTTTTCCAAAACATATCCATTTTATTTAATAATATATTCACTGTCCAAAATCGTGAATATACCTCGTTATCCAAATTCAACATTCCTACACGTTTTATTTAAAGGCTTATCCACTGTCCAAAATCGTGAATATAATTCCTTTAATTAACTTCTACAATTCACTTATCAAAATAAGTGATTTCGGATTTATAAACAACGTTTATAAATCCCATTTATAATTTATAACAACTTCAACTTACAAATCAATTTTATTAACCGAATCAATCTATAACTCAATTTTTATACTTAAGTCATTCCTTCAATAACTTTACAAAATTTATAAATCCTACTTCTTGAATAATTCCATTTATAAACCCTTTTTCAACATTAACAAAAACTCCTTTTATAATTCCATTTTTACGATTTATAAAAAAATCAATTCTTTATAAATCTTATCTATAAGCCATTTATAAATAAATTCAAAAATCTTTATTTATACTATTCTTCAACATAGTTCATTTCATATTCCCAAACATCAAATTTTTGGTTTTATTTCACAAAATTCTTAATTTTTTATAACATAAAAATTATAACACTTATTTATTTAAAATGAATCAATTCCAAAATTTAATAAAACGTATACTTTCAAAAATTCACTTTGAAATCCTTTTAAAAATAATATCGTTATTTTTAAACTTCAAAAATGGATCCGATGATGCAACAGCACCAATTAGTCAATCACAACATCAAACATCATATATCAACATATGATAACAGAATATACATCAATATCTGTAAATAAATAAATACTGGTGAGGAATCCAGTTGGATCCCTCCAACCTGTTTCCCTGCATCCACAGACGTTAGCACAATACCAATTCCACTTCGAGGTGGAATATCACGGTATATGGGTTTTATAAAATATCATCTGCTTAATAACGGCGCAATAGGGTCTCATCCGCTATACGAGGTGGGAAATCATCAATCCAATATATACATATGCCAATATGTATATATTGCTATATATAATAGATATATCCTACTATATCTAATATCTCATCCAATAGCAATCAAATCAATAACTGAAAATTCCACATTCAATTTGAGTGAGAAAAATCTCACCTTAGCTTTTTAATTTGCCATCCATTTTTGTTCCAGTTTGTTTTCTCCAAATTTTGACCTTGTATAACAATTAATGATTTATTAATATTTGAACAATCGAATAAATCAATTACTGTTAAATAGTTAAATTAACTGATAGTTTTTATTTAAACCAATTCTCCTTTAAATAAATTTATTTAACTAATGATTTAAATTTAACTAAATTTTTCTTTAAGAAAATATTTTCTAGTTACCAAAAATAATTATATAGGTTAACTAAATAATTTATCCATTATAATTTATTGTTTAAAAATCTACTATTTAGTTTAACTTATAAAATTTCCATTTTAAAAATATCCTTTAATGACTAAAATAAATTCAATAAGTTAATTTAATTGTCTATCCACCAAATCCATTATTTAAAGTAAACTAAAACTTTTTATTTGATAATTTAAATTAACCAATGTTTTTTTTTCTTTTCAAAATAAAAATTTATAATTCGAACTGGTTCTTTTTAAATAAATCTATCCAACCAAAATTTTACTTAAAATAAATATCTTTAATTCAAATCAATTTCCTTTAATAAATTTGCTTAACTAAATTTTCTTCTTTCTGTTTTTTGTATATATATTTTCTGTTTAAATATATATTACTGCATATATCTATATATGTTGTTAAATTAAACTAAATAAAAAAAAGAAGAAACTGCAGTATACCTTACACCCCAGACATCACAGCCGAGCTCGACTTCGAAAGTCATCGCCTAACCGTCATCGTGAAACCCAACATCGCCGAGCCTGACCACTCGCCTGCTCGATTCCCTGGCCACGCGAATCACTGCCGCCTAACCCTCCTCGTGCTCGACTTCCATGGCGCCGCGATGCCCTACATCGTCGCCTACCCCTTGTCACGACCCACAGAAGAACCGCCTTTGCTTCGTGCCTCCCGGTCGTTTGCACGTGATAACCCTTGAAACCCCCAACCCAAACGAGACGCGCGATTTGATGAAGACGAGGGTAACTCGCAGCTTCCACGCGAGATCATCGCGAGCCGCTTCAACTCCAGATCGCAATGTGCGATTTGCCGAGCCCAAGTCGAAGTCGACGAGCATCTCTCTGCCATTTTTTTCTCGAAGGGGTTTGGTCGCCATCGTTTCGATTTAAATTTATTTCGAACAGATAAAGGAAGAGGCTGGGTTTGATTTTGAAATTGAAGAGGAGATTTTATTTTCTTCGGCCATTGGTTTGCTTACTATTTTTGTTTCTCTTCTGATCGAACTGAGATTTGAGAAGATGGAAAGGAAAGAAAAATGGGTACGAAGGAGACACAATGGAGGCGGGTTGTACATATTGTCGATAAAAGAAAACAAATATATTTTATTTAATTTCAATTTGCCTCAGAATAAATTTCTATGCGTTTATATATCGTACGCTCAAACCACAACTCCAAATGTTACAAAAATTGAAATCCGATAATTATACAATATTACGGACCCAATGGAACTGGTTTCGTCGAATTCCGAGACGACGCCTCGGACGGCTATTTTTAAATATCGACTGAACGACATAAATTTCAAAATTGAACAAATCATTTTCAAATTCGATTCTGAAGCTCCTATTATCTTCAGTAATATCAATACGAATATTAAAAGCTTTCGAAATATTTTTCTTCGGCCTACAATTGAAGATACCAATTTTATTCAACTTACAATAGATTAAATTTTTATAATTTAATCACCAAATTCAAAGTTATATCGGGGATTCAAATTAAATCATCGTTCAAATATTTAAAATTAATTAAATATTCTCAATTTAATTTGTTCAAAATTCTGGGTCGTTACAAACTTCCCTCCTTAAAAGAATTTCGTCCTCGAAATTACAAGTTAGGAAAAATGGTCCTTAACTCGTCTACTATTTTCAACTCCAATAGTTTAATCAATTTTCCAAAACAAATCTTCTTACTAAAGATTCGTTATCACCTCAACTAAATTTCCAACTTCAATTTTAAGTTTCAAACAACATTGTTTAACTTCTAAATTCAAATTCGAGTTTAAATTCAAATTTTAACTTCAAAATTTTCTCAAAAATTTTCTAACACTCGAAATTTTCGAAAAATTTCGCCAGCGTCTCCTTTGCGCGGCTAATACGGCACGACTACAAAACGTCCCTACGGACTCTCAGATTTCAAAAAGAAAAAGAAAAAGCCAAGCGGCTAGAGAAGAAATCATCAAATCTCATATAGAAATTTAAAATACTTACCTTTTGTCGAGCAATTCAAATTATCTTCGAAATCAAAATTCCAATTCCTTTTATAACACCTGTATATCCTACTAGCCATAATATCTAGTTACACATTCAAACCATTTTGCACATTTTATTACAAAATTTTCAATTCACACTTCTTATATCATCTCTAATTCACTATTGAAGTTACATGTATTCATTTTCATTCAATTTTACATTTCACATTCATTTGAATTTGATTCACAATTTCAATCTTATTTAAATTCAATTCAACTTCTGAATATTGAATTTCATCGATTAACTTTCATTTACAACTGCTTATTTTAGATTAGTTTCAGTTACTAATTCATTACAAATTCTAATCTACTTATTCAAATTTGTTTTCAATATTCAGTTTAAATTCCAGTTTTATTCTTTTGTTCATTCCCAAAATTTATTTTCAATTCACTATTTTGGTTTATAATCACTTATATTATACTGAATTTCTAATTCCATATGAATTTTAATTCGTCTTTCATTTGTAGTTATTCAATCCAATTCAATGCTTACAAATTCGAAATGAATTTCAACTTTCAATTTCACTTCATTCAAATTTGTTTACTTATACTTACTTTTATTTTAACTCCATCTTTTTAAGTTAAATTTATTCTATCAAAATTCAATTTGTATAAGTTATCAACTTAATAATATTTCCAATAAATATTTTAAATAGTATTCCAGAGTTTTACCAACCTCAAAAATCATTTTGAAAACAATTCAAATTATCCTTGAATTTCCAAAACTAAACCCAAATTTTCCAAACAACCTCCATTTAAAACAATTTGGCAGCAATTCCTCTTCCGGAAACCCGAAAATGAACACCGATGATGCTGCAGTCATTACCGAAGTTATTTTCCAGCGACCGAAAAGAGTTTAGAGCTTTTCATCTCTTCAAAATACTTTTCAAAGCCTTTGAAATTCATTTTCAAATCAAAAAGGAATTTAAACTTTCCAAATCTCCAAAATTTTCAGATTCTTTCAAAACATTTCCAAAAACTTCTTTGGAATTCCGTTTTAAATTACAATTCGCATTTATAATTTATATTCTCAAATTTCATTTGTCTGCGAATTTTATTTCTTAACTTTGGAGTTATGATTTCAATTTCTTATTTAATTTCAATGATAATAATTTAATACTATTACTTCTAACATTCATGCAACCATATACTATAGTACTACATAGAAAAACATTTCTTTTCTATACAAAAATAGTTTTGGGCAAAATTATTTCATTTACCCTATTTAAAACAATACTGTGCCGAATTGTTCTATTCAAGTGTTTAGAAACCCCTTCGATCCAGTTGCGCAGACTGTGCCGACGAAGGTTCATATGCCACTCAATAAATCAATCATCACAATATAAAACAATTTTATATTCACTAACAAATACGCACTCATATCTATTATTACACTCAACTCATTCTAGAGTACTGCTGACTCTATCTCTAATGAGTAACACCCAACAGAGCAGGGTTGTCGCTTAACCATATGCTCTGATACCACGCTGTCACATCCGAAATTTTCGACTTTCGAAAATTCGACATCGATACTCACTTTATCGACTGTCGAGCAATCGAGTGCTGGAAACTCCAATAGTGAGGGTTTAAGAAAGAAGAAAACAGAAGAAAAGAGAGAAGAGAAAGAAAGAAGAAAGAAGAGAAGAACAACAACAGAACAACATCAGAATAGAAAACAATATCAGAATCTTACACATCGCAGCGGAACAATATACAATAGATAATTACTAGTCTTTTAAAACAAAGAACTATATCAGTTTATACATACATCAATCATCAGAGTCAATATACAACAATGGACAGTTATATAACTTGTCCTCATACAGAATACACAGCGGAATAAATACTATCAGATACAAATACTACGTCTCGCCATCCAGCTTATCTCCAAAGCTCCAGAATATCCTGATAACATAACTCTAGACTGCCCGTGTGGAAATTGGTGGGCACCCAGAGTTTAGAAGGGAAACAATAAACTCCGAGTCAGTCATGGTGACTGGTGTGAGATCGTAAAACAGTTATTCTTTAACAAAGAAAATAAAACAAATTCGCAATGCTTTTGGAAAATGAAACTACCATAAGACCTCCCACCACACACACAATGCAAACGCAGACTTGGAGGAGATTTCTTCTTATGATAGTCAAAGATGCTTACTACGCAAAATCAAATCATTTTTGATATTATTATTAGTGCATAGTGGAAAACATTTCGAAAGTAGAACATAAATCTTAGCCAGCATAGGTACCATTATATTATGCCTGCTATAGCTGCCTCCTGAGGAGACAGGTTATACAATTGAAATCGTAAAGGCTCGTATTGTTTCTTTGGATTTCCAACAAATGGTCAGGCTAAGGAACTTCCTTTTCCACGATGGGTACGTCCCTGGAATAGACGACCCGAGAACCTAACCGGATCTCTGCCAACACAAGGCCGGGTTACCTCTGCAAAAATAGGTAACTACTGACACGCGTATGTCATCCCCCGATCGTCACCGATCTTCCCGAGGATCCCCGATTTCCAACAAACCACATAGTAAAAATGCAGCAACCACATAGGTTAAGTATCTGGGCTCCATACCATGATACCACCTTTATCCAGAAGGAATGACATACACTAAGGGGCGCTACTCCCTAGAACCTTGCCGCATCCTTCCTGTTTTGACCATTTCCGGGGTGTGAGGCTCGATGAAGTCTCGTCCACAAAGCTACGCTTTCTACAAAGCCCTGCTTCGGGTCAAACAAATGATCAACCTATGATCACAAAGATATAAGATCAAACAAATGATCATATCACAAATGATCAAACACTGATCATTTCACAGCAACACTCAGTATGCCACGTTACCAAATTGGGAGTATATTTCTGATAAATTTCAACTACATAACCTCTGAGCTCGTACGTCTCAGAGAAGGGTGTTAAGCTAAGAGAATAAATTCTCCGCCACCAACAGAAATGTATTTGAAAGAAATCAGCTTTATATCTCAAATTGTAACGTCAGACACACAATCCATACAAGTCTGTTTCGGGATCGAACAGAACCGAAGGCACTTCTCACGAAGCCCTTGCACATCCGGATAAATTTCTAATCACGTCCGGACTTCCCGTCACTAAGGGTGATAAAACCTCTAAACCGGAGATCAGCCGATGTAGAGTAACTCGACGGTAATCCTTCCGTACTCAAAAATATCCGGTCTTCAACACCGGTCTTCGAATGCAATTCATAACGACGTATCACATATTCGGAATGGGTTATACGACCCCATGGTCCTTTCCCGGCTAACCCGAATAGTGAGCGATTATTCAAAAATAAGTGTGGCATTCAAATTCATCCAATTCACAACAAATACCTATTTAAGGTAATTATTGATAGTCGGTTATTTAACTATCAATAAAGATGCGCAACATCATCAGATTCCAAATAATTTTCCAAATTATTTAATTTTCAAAAATATCTTTACTAGATATAAAATTTCCACACTTCAAAAATAAATCAACATTTATTTTTAAACAGATCCCCTTTCTTTTATAAATTCCATAGTGAATTTATATTTTCAAATATCTACAGATATACGATTTCCAAATCGATTTCAATATTCAATTTCAATTTATCTTTACGGAGATAAATTCTCAAAAACATTTCATTTCATATTGGAAAAGCATTTCCATACTTATTTAATAATAAGTAATTCACAAATCTATTTATTTTCAACATTTGAAAATATTCGATATACTTAAATCAATATTAAGTATATATTCATTCTTTAAGGAAAACATTCTTTTAACACCTTTATTTGAGTCAAAACGAATGTTACGTAAAACATCGTTACGACGACTCAAAATCACTAGTATAGGGATTCAGATTTTCAGATAGATATATAAATCCCAATACTACATAAAACATTTTCTTTCGAAAATCATTTACTATAACAACAGTGTTATAGTCCATCATTTCCTTATTTCTCGGAAACGTCTATTTCAACAATAACTGTTGAAATCTATGATTTCGATATTTAACACATTTTAAACATCTTTTAAAACAATCACTTCATTTCATAATATCACTTTTCCAAAACATATCCATTTTATTTAATAATATATTCACTGTCCAAAATCGTGAATATACCTCGTTATCCAAATTCAACATTCCTACACGTTTTATTTAAAGGCTTATCCACTGTCCAAAATCGTGAATATAATTCCTTTAATTAACTTCTACAATTCACTTATCAAAATAAGTGATTTCGGATTTATAAACAACGTTTATAAATCCCATTTATAATTTATAACAACTTCAACTTACAAATCAATTTTATTAACCGAATCAATCTATAACTCAATTTTTATACTTAAGTCATTCCTTTAATAACTTTACAAAATTTATAAATCCTACTTCTTGAAAAATTCCATTTATAAACCCTTTTTCAACATTAACAAAAACTCCTTTTATAATTCCATTTTTCCGATTTATAAAAAATTCAATTCTTTATAAATCTTATCTATAAGCCATTTATAAATAAATTCAAAAATCTTTATTTATACTATTCTTCAACATAGTTCATTTCATATTCCCAAACATCAAATTTTTGGTTTTATATCACAAAATTCTTAATTTTTTATAACATAAAAATTATAACACTTATTTATTTAAAATGAATCAATTCCAAAATTTAATAAAATGTATACTTTCAAAAATTCACTTTGAAATCCTTTTAAAAATAATATCGTTATTTTTAAACTTCAAAAATGGATCCGATGATGCAACAGCACCAATTAGTCAATCACAACATCAAACATCATATATCAACATATGATAACAGAATATACATCAATATCTGTAAATAAATAAATACTGGTGAGGAATCCAGTTGGATCCCTCCAACCTATTTCCCTGCATCCACAGACGTTAGCACAATACCAATTCAACTTCGAGGTGGAATATCGCGGTATATGGGTTTTATAAAATATCATCTGCTTAATAACGACGCAATAGGGTCTCATCCGCTATATGAGGCGGGAAATCATCAATCCAATATATACATATGCCAATATGTATATATTGCTATATATAATAGATATATCCTACTATATCTAATATCTCATCCAATAGCAATCAAATCAATAACTGAAAATTCCACATTCAATTTGAGTGTGAAAAATCTCACCTTAGCTTTTTAATTTGCCATCCATTTTTGTTCCAGTTTGTTTTCTCCAAATTTTGACCTTGTATAACAATTAATGATTTATTAATATTTGAACAATCGAATAAATCAATTACTGTTAAATAGTTAAATTAACTAATAGTTTTTATTTAAACTAATTCTCCTTTAAATAAATTTATTTAACTAATGATTTAAATTTAACTAAATTTTTCTTTAATAAAATATTTTCTAGTTACCAAAAATAATTATATAGGTTAACTAAATAATTTATCCATTATAATTTATTGTTTAAAATCTACTATTTAGTTTAACTTATAAAATTTCCATTTTAAAAATATCCTTTAATGACTAAAATAAATTCAATAAGTTAATTTAATTGTCTATCCACCAAATCCATTATTTAAAGTAAACTAAAACTTTTTATTTGATAATTTAAATTAACCAATGTTTTTTTTTCTTTTCAAAATAAAAATTTATAATTCGAACTGGTTCCTTTTAAATAAATCTATCCAACCAAAATTTTACTTAAAATAAATATCTTTAATTCAAATCAATTTCCTTTAATAAATTTGCTTAACTAAATTTTCTTCTTTCTGTTTTTTGTATATATATTTTCTGTTTAAATATATATTACTGCATATATCTATATATGTTGTTAAATTAAACTAAATAAAAAAAAGAAGAAACTGCAGTATACCTTACACCCCAAACATCACAGCCGAGCTCGACTTCGAAAGTCATCGCCTAACCGTCATCGTGAAACCCAACATCGCCGAGCCTGACCACTCGCCTGCTCGATTCCCTGGCCACGCGAATCACTGCCGCCTAACCCTCCTCGTGCTCGACTTCCATGGCGCCGCGATGCCCTACATCGTCGCCTACCCCTTGTCGCGACCCATAGAAGAACCGCCTTTGCTTCGAGCCTCCCGGTCGTTTGCACGTGATAACCCTTGAAACCCCCAACCCAAACGAGACGCGCGATTTGATGAAGACGAGGGTAACTCGCAGCTTCCACGCGAGATCATCGCGAGTCGCTTCAACTCCAGATCGCAATGTGCGATTTGCCGAGCCCAAGTCGGAGTCGACGAGCATCTCTCTGCCATTTTTTTCTCGAAGGGGTTTGGTCGCCATCGTTTCGATTTAAATTTATTTCGAACAGATAAAGGAAGAGGCTGGGTTTGATTTCGAAATTGAAGAGGAGATTTTATTTTCTTCGGCCATTGGTTTGCTTACTATTTTTGTTTCTCTTCTGATCGAACTGAGATTTGAGAAGATGGAAAGGAAAGAAAAATGGGTACGAAGGAGACACAATGGAGGCGGGTTGTACATATTGTCGATAAAAGAAAACAAATATATTTTATTTAATTTCAATTTGCCTCAGAATAAATTTCTATGCGTTTATATATCGTACGCTCAAACCACAACTCCAAATGGTACAAAAATTGAAATCCGATAATAATACAATATTACGGACCCAATGGAACTGGTTTCGTCGAATTCCGAGACGGCGCCTCGGACGGCTATTTTTAAATATCGACCGAACGACATAAATTTCAAAATTGAACAAATCATTTTCAAATTCGATTCTGAAGCTCCTATTATCTTCAGTAATATCAATACAAATATTAAAAGCTTTCGAAATATTTTTCTTCGGCCTACAATTGAAGATACCAATTTTATTCAACTTACAATAGATTAAATTTTTATAATTTAATCACCAAATTCAAAGTTATATCGGGGATTCAAATTAAATCATCGTTCAAATATTTAAAATTAATTAAATATTCTCAATTTAATTTGTTCAAAATTCTGGGTCGTTACAAAAGGAGTACGTGTCAGAATTCCCTTGCAGAAATCGAGGGGCAAGCTGAGAATGTGAACTTGCAAATTCCTAGAATAGCCGAGATGGTGAGACGAGCAATCAGAGGTGGATTGCCGAACTGAAACTTGGAAGACGTGAACAAGGGTCCTTTTACTCCAAACATTCAGTACACTAGGAATTCTCCTGATTTTAAGCTACTAACGTTGGAAACGTATGATGGAAAGACGAATCCAACAGTTCATTTAATGAGGTAAATCTAACACATGGAGGTTTTGGGTGCATCTAAAGAACTAATGGGATGATGTTTTGCCTTGTATTTGATGGATTTGGGAGCGTTATGGTTTAGAAAGCTAGAGAACGGTTCCATTAGCATGTGGGCCGAACTAATGAACAGATTCATGAAGCAGTTCCAGGTCTATATTTCATGACTCAAGAATATTATGATGATAACGAGTATGAACCAGAGGGCTGGAGAGTCCCTTAGGAGTTTTTTGACGAGATTTAACGAGGCAACTACCACATTAGATAGGCCGAATCCATCAGTGGTTCTGATGGTGACAGTTTCTGGAGTGGCTAGTAAGATAGATTTTTAGGTTGCTTTGGAGCGAGATCCACCAATGGACCTTATAGAACTTTATCTTGAAGCCGAAAGGTATCTGCGTCAGGAGGACGCCGAAGTTGAAGAGGAAGAAGTTAATCCTATAAATGGAAAAGGACCACCCAAAGAAGGATCCAACAAAGGCAAAGGAAAAGGAAAGATGGATAATCGCTTTAAAGGATCGTAGCGACCAAGAAAGGAACCGAATTCTCTTCTTACATAGATTTGAACGAAACCCAGAGCGGATTTACTTGTATACCAAGGGATAGGTCCCCTATCGAAAGTTGATAAGGAAAGAGCGCATGAACCGTGAAAGGACATCCAGAAAATATTGCCTATTCCATAAGCTAGATGGGCATAACACAAATGGTTGCATGCACTTGCATGACCTGATCGAGGAATAGGTCAGGAATAGTCAATTATAGCAGTATGTTAAAAACCGAGCTGCGGTTGTAACGACCGGGCGTTTTCGACCCTGGAAAATCGACACTAATACGTTCATTGTATAGAGTGCCGAGCAATCGAGTGCCGGAAATACCAGGTTGTTAGGGTTAAGAAGAAAAGAGACAGAAAAGAAAAATAGAAACAACACAGAATCTCACATCGCATCGGAACAAAATATAATATACAACAATAGCTTTTATACAAAAGAATCTATATCAGTTAATATACATATAGGCTATCAGAGTGCAATCATCAATAAATAGATCTGGGCAGTTATAATAACTTTTCCCTAAATGCTGAATATACAGCCTACAATACACAGCGGAAAATACGTGCAATACGCCTCTGCCATTCAGCTCGTCTCCTGAGCTCCAAAAGCATCCTAACCTGAAAACTGTAATACTCGGTCTGACCTGAGCATTACAATAACGTAACACCCGAGTCAGGTTGCAAACCAGCGTGAGTAAACCCACTTAATTTGAAATACTTAAGTTATAAAAATCCTTTGAAAACCAAGGTAACTCGTACAAACACAACGAATTTTATTTTATTATAACCAAAACACTTTTACAGAAATCCATTGGTATTTTTATAGTGTCTAGGTACAACACTTGTTAAGGTAACCGAATTTGTTAAATTAATTAAATTCCAGCATATTTGGCTCTATAATCAAAACCGTAAAGGTTCGTAGTGATTTACAAATCGAAGTGGTTTCGGATAACACTGATATCCGACCCCAGTCTCTTCGAATCCAAACAATAAATTTAAAAGGCTAAATTGTTTAAAATAAACAATTTATATTTAGGGTGACAATATTCACATATGGGAATTTATTACAGATGCTTATTTCAAATAAAACATATCATCATTTTGTTCTAACTATTTTAACTCGTCTGACCACTTGATGGCACAAACTAGAATAATTTAAATAAATATCCCATAGGATTAAGCCAAGATATAGATCGTTAACTAATTTAACGATCAATAACCAATATCAAAATAATTCACACATAAGGATTTAATTAACTTTGATTACTGAATCCATTTATATTTTAGTTCAGACTAATTACAAATTAAAGTAACTATGGGACAATTTATTTTTAGTTAATCAAAATTACACACTCTATTTAATATCTAATTTTTAATTTACATAAGTTTTAAGTCAAAAATAATATAATTAATTACCCATTTTAATTATAAAATATCATTGAACTTTAAATTATGGAAAAATCTGTAATACTAATTTATGATACCGGGTAATAGGATTAAGATGTAAAAATCTTCATGTTGGTTTGGATTTAAAATGACAATAGATATAGAGTTTTAAAAAAAATTAAGTTATCATACAAATATATATAAGTTCCATTTCTTCCTCTTTTTCCTTTTTTCTTTCTTCGGCCCATACCCACCAGCCCATACTCACCCTCCTTCTTCTCTTCTATTTTCCTGCTACTCCTTCTTCTTCTTTCCTTCCCTCTTTTTTTTTGTTTTCTGCAAACACACCGTGCACGTGCATGCATCGTCGACCACCTCTCTCCTGCCGCCGACCCCTCGAGCACATCACCCACGTCCAGCGCTTCATGTCCAACCACCTGGAACGCGATCCAATCCTCTAGTTAAAAAATTCGAACTACAGACCATCACTCGATCAACACCTCGTCTTTAAACCACCTGGACTTACCACCATACGCCACCATCTACCACCGAGCCCTGCCAAAACGTTCGCCACCATCTCCCCTTGCTTTTCCCCCCATACTGCACGTTTCCCTTGGCCTCTCGTCGCCACAGTTTCTCCAAAATCGAATCACAAGTAAACCAGCCCTAAAACCCTAGAACGACTTCGCCACGATGCCACACCCTACCGGAAGCCACCGCGCCATTTTTCCTCGCTTCCCCATCACCCAAACAACCTCCACACCCAATCGACCCACCACTAATCGCCTCAACCACCTTAATTTGCTCAAAACCCAATTTCCGACCATCTCTCATTTCTTGCTCCGCACGTGATGAAAAATCACCAAACTATTTCAAAAATCACCATTTCCAAAGACAACCACACCCACATAATCGATCTATTAAATTATGTAAATCGAATTTTGACCATTTCGATGTTGTTCACTATAAACTAAGCCTTTCTTCCCTTGTGCTTTATGATAACTAAAGAAACAAATTTTAAAATAAACTATACTAAAAAACAATCACTTTTTCTTTTCGAATCATCATCTAAAACTGACTGGATTGTGAGATAATGATTTTAAAGTTGCAAGATAATTTTTTTTTCAAGAACAGAGGCTGTACATGCTTTTTAAGTTTTACAGGGTGATATTTCCATGATCAACACATATATAAAAAGGCATAGGAACTTATTAATGCATTAATACTTAACAAATAAAAGAATCTATCCAAATTTACAACATATAATTGTTCATATGATTTACAGTAAGAAGTTTTTTAAAGGTTTTACTCACTTCTTTTGTGAAAAATGAACACTATTGTTTTGTATTTTCCTACTTCCACTTTCACTAACTTGATCCTTTATGAATTAATGGCAGCACTTTGTTCTTTATTTTTATGTTTGTGAGGATGTTAAACGTGAAGGCAAACAAGGCAGTGGTATATATATATATATATATATGTGGAGAAGATACAAGGCAAGTTTTGAACAAGTCTGAAAGGTTCACTCATGTACAGGCTGTTTTTTTATATTTTGATTTGAAATTATGAAGGCTTGATTTGAATACAAAGTTGATTTGATTTAATAAGAGATGTGATATTTTGTGTGTGATTGGATTTATTTTGTGCTTGACTAGATATTTTATCATCATGATGTTTCCTTGCATATATATATATACTTCATATATATATATATATGTAGATAGATAGATTTGTTTGACCATATGTAAATGCATTTGACTATATACTAACATGTATTAACATGCTAAGTTAGATACTTTTAAAAAAAAAGTTTATTTCATATACACTATTTTATCATAAACACTTATATATATATATATAGATGTAGATATGCATACATATGCAATATACATTTTTATTTAACCTATTTACATTTATACATAATTACATGCCATATTCACATAAGTTTGAATTTTGCACCATGAGTTTTTATTCGTTCATGTATATATACTTATCTACATATACATCATTTTTCACAAACATATATACACATATATAGCTTGTATATAGTTTTAAACACCCAAATGAAGCTTGTATAATTTTGTATATAGATATATAGATATTTCATCTTAAATTTTTATGGTGGAGTTTATATATGTATATATATATAATTTATTATATCGAGAATATATATATTAAAATTAACCTAGTTTTTAATCAATTTATATATATTCAGATGTTTTAACATCAAAAAATTTATTTATTCGACTTATAAAAATCAATATTTTAATAATCTAAATCGGTTAATTACCCCCAATATCCGATGGCTAAAAATCCGGGTCGTTACAGCGGTAGTGAAACAAGAGCAGCCGTCATCCGCAGCAAATGGAAATGGGCTTGGATCGAGGTCGAGAATAGTCATCTCCTGATTGGGATGGTAGGGACTCAGTTCATTTACCTTTTTTCTTTTCTACTCCTGATAAAGAATGTGGTATTATAGTTGATCCGCTTACTTGTGCATGAGATATCGATCGATCCCTAGGCATGCTCTAAGTTGGATGCAAGGCTGCAATACCAGAATGAATGTTGTGATGGGTGTTTGGTTTTTTTCTTTGAACCCTATAAATGAATGCTTGATCTCTTATCCACTTGTTTACGATGACCAATATTAATCACATGAAGTCTCGACCAGAGAGTTGGGACCGGAACGCAAGAAGCAAGTCCCCCTACTGGTGGGTGAGTTGATGGGCTTGCTTATCGCTGAGTCCCATCACCAGAGAGTGAGCGGATTGGGCTCAGCAAGGGTCCGGAGAGACCATGGATTTGATTAATGGTCCCGAGAGACCAAAGATTTGATTGTCGACTCCGAATGGCCATGAATTTGATTAATAGTTCGAAGAGACCAAGGATTTAATTGTCGGCCCTAAAGGGCCACAAATTTGATTAATGGTCTGAAGAGACCATGGATTTGATTGTCGACCCCGAACAGACATGAATTTGATTAACGGTCCAGGGAGACCAAGGATTTGATTATTAGCCTCGAACGACCATGGATTTGATTAATGGTCTAGAAAGACCATAGATTTGATTATTGGCCTCGAATGACCATCGATTTTATTAACGGTCCGGAAAGACCATATATTTACTTATCGGCCCCGAATAGCCGCAACTTCAATTAACGATCCGAAGAGATCGCAGATTTAACCATCGGCCCTGAACGACCACGAATTTGATTAATGATTTAGAGAAATGTCCCCTTAACTTAAACATTGAACAATCTAGAGAGATCACACATTAAACCAAATATAAAATGATCCGGAGAGATCGTGCATTAAATTGAATATAAAATGATCCGAGGACATCAAACCATAGAACAGATAAACATTTGATAAAAGGATTTGAACGTCTTAAAATTAGAACGAAATAGATAAATCTCGGATGAACATGGGATGATTTAGATATGTGACGTAATATCTCCAAATGAAATCGGAATGGTGATAATCTATTGATTACACTTAGGTAGAGTCTAGAGCCATAGGTTGTAACAGGTTTGGAACGACCTTTGATTTACAAAAGATTCTAAAGGAACTAGACGATTCACCAAGATTGAAATAGCCGGAGAGCTCAACTATCGAAGATTGATGTCTGGAACATGTTCTTGAACAAAGCACACCTTCCATTCGCAAGGCATGCTTTGTGGGGGCAAGTGTTATCCCGCCTTTTGACCAAGCAGTATACGGATGAACTTGACAAGTCAAACTTGAAATTTATCATGGCAGGAAGCCTGGAGAGGTAATTACAATCCTAAAAACCAAGCACATCTAGAGTAAAAAGGAAAACGGGAAGAAACCTCAAAAATTCCAAGGTCAAATCACTAAGTGTTAGGTCATCACCGACCCATCATGGTTCATCGCCGACCCATCGGCTTTTGCCCAATTTACCTCTAACTTCTCAAGCGCAACTGAGCCTAGAAATGGAGCCCAAGACATGTAACGTCCCACCTTTTTGAGCGGTTTAAATCTACAATAAACAACACATGTCAAACTCAAATCATTAAAAAGGGAGGATTGTTATGGGGTAAATGAGAAAAAGAAGAGAATGAAATAAAACAAAACATAGAATCTCACATGGAATGATAAAATAAAATAATCAAATAAACAGTTCATGAAGCTATTTTACAAATAATATTTGATTACACTTTTACAATACAGATCAGAGTTACATGCAACATGAATAAATAAATAATGCAGCGGAACAACATGATGCAGTGGGATAAATATAGTAAATAATATAGTGTACAAATCTCCGTCTTTGTGATGACCCAGAATTTTTGAATATTTGAAATCGAAATATTTAATTAATTTTAAATATTTAAAAGTGAATTTTTAACTTGAATTCAATATAACTATTATTGGGAAATTAAGTTATTGAATTTAATAATTTGGGAATTGGGTAAAATATGAAATCGGGGGTTTTAGGCTTGTTAAAAATATTTTAAAGGCTTGGAAAATTTATATTGATAGTACAGAAGATAATAAAAGCTTTAAAATTGAATTCGGAAGTGATTTGCCCAGTTTTAAAAATATATCGTTTAATAGCCTTCCGAGGCATAGTCTTGGAATTCGACGAAACCAGTTCCATTGGATCCGTAATAGTGCATTATTATCAGATTTCAATTTTCGTAGCGTTTGGAGTTGTTGTGTGATCGTATGGTAGATAAACGCGCTGAAATTTATATCAAATTCAATATATTAAACTGAGTCAAAAAGCTATCTTCTCCATACGATCGAGTTAGGACTCGAAACCTTTTCCATTGCGTTCGAAATAGGGGTATAACATTATGAATGCCTAGCGGTGCGCCTCGATAGGGGTTCGCGATTTTAGACTGTGTAAATCGAGACGATTTGAATTTGAATTTACACATATATATATATATTTACTTTAGTCAACCATCGGCTGAATTCTTTTTCCCTTCACATCCACTTCCCTTCTTTCTTCTCCCAGCTACCCTACTGCCTACTTTGTCTCCTGCCTTTTCAAAGCACGTACATTTCTTGTCCCCTTTTTCCTACCCAACACGCAACGTTTCAGAGCACGCTTTCCCCTCCTCTTTCTTTTTAAATCACTTAGCCGAGCTTTCAAAATTTTCAGATCCATCATTTAAGAATTTTAATGGCCGAACCCTAATTCAATCTCGTATCGGTCTGGACAAAAAGAAAAAAAATTTAGAGCCAAACCTCCTCCTCCTCTTTCTAAATTCGAATTCCGCCTCAGTCAAAAAAAATATATATACTAGTTCGAAATCAAAATCAGTCGTGATTGAATTCGATTCGAGTCTAGGCCTCGTTGAAGTATTGCGATGGCGCACGTATTAGAGGGCTGGGTAGGGTGCGGTAGTTGCTTGGGGCAATCGCGTTCAAGGGGTTCGGACCAGGGTTTCAGCTTGCGGTTGATCGAGGTGGAGATGGGATTTGCAGTGGTCGTTTCCCAGTGGATAGTGAAGTTTAACAGCTCGGGTCGAGGACACATCTAGTCGCGTGCACGTGAGGTGAAGGCGGCGCTGGCTGAGTGAGGATCGACGACCTGTCGAAGCGAGGGGTGGGATAGAAGCAGTAAGGTATAAGCATTCTGCGGTTTATTTTATTTTTCATTTTCAATTTTGACTTAATATATATATATATATATATATATATAGATAAAAGAAATTAAATTATATAAGGTTTAAAAACCGAAACTCTTTGTTAGTCAGAAACATATATATACAGAAAAGCAGAAGAGGAAAATTATTGACAGTAAAGTAAATCTGGAAATTTTATTAACACAATAAATTTTGATAATTACTGAAGTTTAAAGAATGAGGTAGGATTTTTAAAGCTGGGATTTTTGGAAATGTCTTGAATTGAAAAAAAATTATTTAAAATTTAGATTTTTGGAAACTTATATAAATGATTCTTGTAAATGAAGGTGGTTCAAAAGAGGAATTTATTTGGTTAAAACACTTTAAAAATCTAAAGCTAAATATAAATCGAACAAATTAATTAATTAAATTTATTAAATGGTAATTTATTTTGAGATTAGTTCAAATATTAATAAACCATACAATGTTTGTACAGGGTCTAAAATCGTGAAGAAAACAAGCCGGTTTGGGTCGGATTCCAAATCAAAGGTCAAAGGTGAGTTAATCTCACTCAAATTGGATTACTGATTAATTTAATTAGTTAAATTAAATTATTGGTTGATTACTTGAATTGATAATTTATTATCTGTCTGGATGTGATATTATATATAGCAGTATATATATATATATATTAGAGTGATTGATATTCCCGCATTATATAGCGGATGAGACCCTATGCGCCCCGCATAATAGCGGATGACCCTATATACCGCGATATCCCCCTCGAAGTTTGATTGGTATTTTTATATTGTGCTAACATTTGTAGATGTAGGAAAAATAGGTTGGAGGGATCCAACTGGATTCCTCGAAAATATTTAAATTTATTTTCATAGTCTGTGATTGTGATTTATTTGATAATCTGTGATGGATTATATTGAAAATTGAAGCTATTGAATGCTATGGTTTGGCTGAATATATTTTGGATATTTTGAAATATCAAAAGTAAAAGTAATGGATTTTTTGGAAAGAAAGAAGAGGGAAAGAAAATGAAAAGAATTCAAAGTAATTACTTTACGATTATATCAATTAAGTAATTAAAAACCTTAAGTTAACTTTAACCTTAGGATTAGTAATGGCTAGGATAAATAAAATAATTTAAACTTAAATTTAATTAAGTTAAGGTAATTATATATATATGTTAATTATTTATTAATTACTAAGGTTTATTAAAGTAAATAAATAGTAATTAGTTAATAGTTAATGATAAAATAAAATGACCTAAACCTTTAATTTATTAAAAGTCTTAAGTTAATTATACTTGTTGATTATTAGTTAATTCCAAATATTTAATTGGAATAAAATAAAATGGTTTGTAGTAGTTTAAGGATAATTAAACATGATTTGAAATTAATTAATTAATTCTGTTTTAAAGTAAATTAATGATTTGTGTGACTAGTTAATCTAGTCTATGAATAGTTTAAATTGGAATAACCTGAAGTGAACAGTTATATATAAAATGTGAGACGTTTTATTTGAATAGATATGGTGATGGGATTTTTATGTGAAGGTTGACATTCTGAAATGGTTTTGTTTTGTTGAAAACAACTTTGGCTTAAAAATATGGCATTTGGATTCGAAGAGATCGGGATCGGATATCAGTAATATCCGGAACCACTTCGATTTAATAACTATCTCAATCTTTACGGGTTTGATTTGTAGAACTAGATATGCTGGAATTAAATAAATTAAGTAAATCCGACTATTTTGAATAAGTAACTACAGTTAGATATTATTTTAAACAATGGATTTTGCAACAAGAGTTGGTTATAACAAGATAAGAACTCGTAATTTTGGACGAGTTACTGTGATTTTCAAAGACGTTTTTACAACTTTAGTATTTCAAATTAAATGGGTTTACTCACGCTGGTTTCCAGCCTGACTCGGGTGTTACTTTATTATAATGCTCGGGTCAGACAGAGTATTATAGATTTTCAGGTTGGGACGTTTGGAGCTCAAGAGACGAGCTGGATGGAAGAGACGTACTGATTATATTCTGTTGTATATTATGGGCTGTATAGACAGCAGTCGAGGACAAGTTGTTACAACTGTCCAGTTTTTGTTGTACTCTGATATCTTGTATATATATTGACAGTTACAGCTTTTCATTGTATAAAAACTAATATTTGTATATTGTATTTGTTCCGCTGCGATTGTGAGATTCTGTGCTGTTGTTTCTGTTCTTCTTCTACCTCTTTTTCTTCTTAACCCTAACAGCCTGGAGTTTTCGGCATTCGATTTCTCGGCACTCTATACAGTGAACGTATTAGTGTGGATTTTTGGGGTCGAAAATCCTTCGGGCTGTCACAGTCTTCGTCCTCCATAGAGCAGTCTTCGATACACTGGAAAGCTCAGACTGACCCAAGCGTAATGAAACGACAAAATACTCGAGTCAGAACTAAAAGATCTTATATAAGTTAAATCAACAATAAATAAATATGAGTGTAACGGCGTCAGAGATGTTTAAGGGATTTGACATCTCTTATCCTATGTCTAACGTGCGTGCAATAACTTAAGAGATGTTCGGGATTCCATCTCCTAAGGATTCGTTAAACTATCTACATACATAGTACAATACGATATTATAATAGTGTCTACAGTAAAGTAAAGTATTAAAATAGCGTTAAGGCATTACCCATATCTCCCTTAACACATTTTATATAAATGTCGTAGTCTATACAATACTTTAAACTCCACCGTAAACTGGTGGGCTATCAGGGGGCACTCCATAGATATGACACAAACCAAACTCGTAATGGACGCGATAAGGCATGTGACAAGGCACGCGAGGCAATGACCAAGGTAGGATACAACCATTTTTCGGATCCAGACTGGTGGTAATGCATAGCAGCTACTACCGCCCACCTCGGAACACACACCCATAATTAAATCGAAGGGTGGCCGCAAAATCAATCACAAAGTCATAATATGGTATCGAAGAAGCATGTCAGATCGGAGGTGCGACCTTACTTGGCCCGGCGTGACTCCTGTTTTAGTCACATCAAGCTAACTTGAGGGAGTCGGGGCTATGATAATACCTCATACAGAATCGTTCGCCAAACCATCCTACTTCATTCTGGAATCTCCACCACGTACATGGTTGTTAAAGTGGTTTCCGGTATTGGCAAAGAGTATGACAATATCTGATCCCGGTCTCTTTAACAACCAAACAATTATTTCACACCGGATGGTTCTTTTATATTTCCAAAACCGATTCATAATTAATATTAAAATATCATATTCAATTCAAACCATATCACTTTCGAAATCATATTCACTTTCGAAATCATATTCACTTTCGAAATCATATTCACTAAAATAGGTTAAATCCTTATTTCAAAATCCTCATATTTACTCAAATATGTCATTTCACTAGAAAATATCATTTCAAATCCCAACTTAGGTTATAACATTATTTAACCATATTCGCTTTTAAATCAATGATTTAAATATAAACAGTTCAACCTTACACCGTTAGAATTTAGAAATCTAGTTTATATAGTCATAAATAGTTTTAAATGGTTAAAATAGTTCAAAATACTTTAAAATAGTTTAAATGGTTTAAAATAGTTTAAATTATATTAAAAATAGCTTAAATTAAATTAAAATGGTTTAAATAGTTTAAAATAGATTAAAATAGATTAAAATACTTTAAAATAGTTTAAATGGTTTAAAATAGTTAAAATTATATTAAAATAGCTTAAATTAAATTAAAATAGTTTAAATAGTGTAAAATAGATTAAAATAGTTTAAAATAGATTAAAACAGTTAAAAATAGATTAAAATAGTTTAAAGTTCCTTGAGGTCGCGGGTTCGAGTCCTGGTAAATTGAGCTGTGTTTCCTAAATGGCTTGGGGTGGTTATTCCCTTAAATACCAAATAAAAATAGTGGGGAATTGAAACTCTAAAGTTGGGCTAGCAAAAAAGGGGGACCGGTGTGGTGGGCAGTCGAGTTCCCTAGCTCTACTCTCCGGAGTAAGTTTTTTATTTAAAATAGATTAAATATAGTTTTATTTGTTTAATATAAAACGGTTTGATTATTGAAATGATTTATATAGTAAATATTTTAGAAAATCTAAATAAATCAAAAGTTTAAAATAATATATCTTTAAACAGTTTATATTAAAATAATTAATTTGAAATTAATATCAAATTTAACTATTTCTCCCATTTTAACACATCTGGACCATGTCCAGCTTTCAAATCTAAACCCAATTTTGTCCTTCAATTTAGATTCTCATTTAAAACCATTTAATCAATATCGATTTCAAGTCCATGTTCGAACTATAAATTTATACTATTTCAAATTTTGTAGATTTCAAAGTTTAAATATTCAAATATTCGATAATGCAATTTCGATAATTTCTTTTATACTTCAAATCCGGCTTTAAAATTTCAATTTCAATTCTTTAAACAACTCATTTAAACTAATTCCAATTCCAACATTTAAAGCTTGGATTTTCAAAAATAATTCAGTTTATATAAATCAAATTTTTATTTCAAAATATCATTTAACTGGATTCAAAAATTTATGGTTTTGAAATCATTTAATTTAACCAATTTGGTGTCCGTATATAATTTACTACCCTATGGTCAAGTGATACGGATATATATCATTTCAACCCGCAATAAATTTAAAATTTATGGGCATATATCATTTCAACCCGTAATCCCGAATTTAACTTCAAATCCATGAAATCGCTTGAGTTTATCATTTCAACCCATAACGATTTCCCCCTAATCTATCAGATCGTTCTGGTATGTATCATTTCAATCCATGGTGATTTCCTAACAATAACAAATGGAACTGGCAGTTAATAACAATATATAAATATAACACCAGTCATCCAAAATCAATAATTAAACATCCATCACAATCATTATTCAAACCAACCAATAAACAAAAACAATTGGCTGATTATCAATAACAGATATTAACTCACAATATAAAATTCAATATTAAATTAAATGGCGATTAAATTCATATTTAACTCGAATGACAATTTAAATATATCAAACATCAACCAATCAAATTCTAATCATATCATAAATTCAATTTAACTGACATAAGATAATTTAGTAGTTGTGAGTGGGTTAAAACACTCACTTTTTAATTTTCCGACGATTTAAAATCCAAAATTTGAACAGTCTCAAAATTCATCCAAACTAGTTCTATGTCGTCTGAAATTTCGATACGATCGCAATGGAGAAAACCGACCGTGAATCCGAGCTCGTATGCAAAAGATATGTAAGTTAGAACATTAGAGAATTTAAATTAAATTAAAAATAGAGGCAAATAGAATTTCTACACGTCACCTAGTCATGACCCGCCCTCTTCACTCACGCTTCAGACTTCGCACATGTAACGACCCACTATTTTGGACCATTCAAATCGACAATAAAAACACACATGTCAGACTTGAATAATTCAAAACAATAGATTGTAAATAATTTGGAGCAAATAAAATCAATCACAGAATCACAGACACAGAATATCAGAATAACTCGCAGCGGAAATAAAATACATAGTAGTTCATGAAGCTGCTACAATACATAGTCTCAAAATAGATACAAAATACCATAGTCTGAAAAACAGATACAACAGAAGTCTGAATACATAAGTTCACAAATACATAAGCAAAGCCGAATAGGAAATAACTGAAATGGAAATAGACAACTAGATAGACAGATAAACTCCAGCAAATCTCTAGCTCCAGAAGATGAATCCAAAGCTGTGATATCAGGCTGACCCGAGCATGAAGCAAAACACAAAACACTCGAGTCAGGACATACATACTTGTAAAATGTAAATCAACTCAAGTGAACTGTAATAGAAATGCATCAATAACTTAAAGGATGCTTGGGATCACCCATCCTTTAAGGATCCGTTAAACTATCTACTATGTAGTAAGATACGCTATTATAATAATGTCTAAAGTAAAGTAAACTATCAAAATAACGTTAAGGCGTTACCCATATCCCCCTTAACACATTTTATACATTCCCATAGTCTATACAGTACCGTAATCTCCCTCGTAATGGGCGTCGTCAAAGGGCACTCCATAGGTATGGTACAAAACAAACTCGTAGTAAAGCACGCTATGGTAGGTGACACAGCACAACTAGGCAATGCCAGGGTAGATATACCAATTACACTTCCGGGCCGGTGGTAACGCAGAGCCGCAGCAATCGCCCACCTAGAGCCACACTCCCGAATCAAGGGGTGCACCCAATCAATCACAAAGTAATAGAATGGTATACGATGGAATGTGTCTGATTAGAGGTGCCACCTCATTAGCCCGTCAATTGCTCCTGTTTTAGCCACCTTATGCCAACTCACGGGAGTTGGGTCCACGTTATACCTCAAATAGAATCGTCTCCACCATCCTACTTCATTCTGGAATCTCCACCCCATACACAGTTGTTAAAGTGGTTTTCGGTATCGACAGAGAGTATGTCCATATCCGATCCTGGTCCCTTCAACAACCAATCATTATTATAACCCATGGTTATAAATTTCAAAATAGTTTATATTTCAAATCAAAACATATTCATTTTTAAACCATTTAAATTCGATGTCAATATCTTTCAAAACTAATATTCATTTCCAAAGTTGTAGCATTTCTAAGTTCATTCATTCAATTATAACATTTCAAAAGCATTGTATTTTAGCATTCATAGCAATTTGAAAATGTGATAATACATATAGTAGCATTTCGAAAATAGTTATCTTTTTAGAACAGTAGCACTTAGAAAACGTTACTGTAGATATTGTGGTGTTTGAAAAACAATACATTGTTAGAAATGGTAGCACTTATAAAACGCTACCTTAAAACCATAGCATTTTGGAAATGCTAATCTAAGTTTTACTATAACATTTCAAAAGCATTATATCTTCAGTTTTTCATCATTTTAACTTATAAAACTTATCTCACTTTTCAAAAATATTTTTGTTGGATATCATTTCACTTATGATTTTAATAAAATAAAATTTTATAAATAAAATATCCAATTAAACCATAATTCATTTATCAGGTCAAAATACATTTAAATTTCTTAACTTTTACCTTTAACAAATAACTTGATACTTTATTTACTTTAAAAATATCCATTTCATAAATAAAATAATTTATTACTAATTTAAGCCAAAATTCCATTTCAAATCAATTTTCAATTATTAAGTTAAATCAAAATTTTAATTTACCTTTTTAAATCATTTATTAACTCATAAAATTTTAACTTATAAAAACTCAGTATATATACATTTTTAAATCATTAAATAAAATTTTAAATTAAAATCTCATAATTTAGAATTTTCAAATACTTAAAATTTTCAGAAAATATTTATATTTTAAAATTAACCACGGGTCTGTATAATATTTTCTATCTTAGGTCAAGTGATACAGATGTATATCATTTCAATCCGAAATATAAAAATCCCGGGTTTGATCATTTCAAACCCGCAATCCCAAGTCAAATAAAAATCGCTCGAGCCTATCATTTCAGCTCATAACGACTTTTCCTTATTCTAAAGTCCATTCGGGTATGTATCATTTCAACCCATAGTGAGGGAACTTGCAGTGTGAGAAACAGAAATATAAAATAACAGTAAAGCATAGCATGTCAGGTGATAAACAAGTATAGTATAGCATATCATATCAGGTGATGAAACAGTTATATAATCAGGTTATAACATCATATAATATCACATCAAGCATAGGTGAAACTACTATCAACATGGCATATTACTATTACAATTCACAAGACATTATTTCACAATTTTATAAATACGAAGTCGAGAGTGATAAACTCACCTTCTAAGGCTAGAGATGACAATTCGAGACACACAACCAAACTCCGAAAAGCACGACAAAGCACGAACTAGATTTGAGTGGATGAAGAGCCAAGATTCAAATCTTGTAAACAACAAATACAAACAAATATAAGTAGACATTTATGCAAGAAAATAAAACAAAAGACAAGAAAATGGGCAAGACAACATAAGTGGGCTCGGCCACTTGTGAAATAGGCTCGACCATCATCCCACAAGGCTCGGCCATCTTGGTTTAAAGGCAAACATGCTCGGCCATGGGTAGCAAATAGGCACGGCATAGTGGTATGGATGTGAACGGCTATGGTAAGTGAAGAGATGGCATAGCAAAAGGCATGTGGAAGGCAAAAGGTTAAGACAAATGAAGGGTCATGTGGTTCAAGTGGTTTGGCCCTATAGCTAATGTGCTCGGTCTATGGTTCATGGCTTGGGTCAAGTGGTTCAGGTCACCTGAAGTGGTATGGCTTGGAGGTGGAAGTGGTCACGGCAAGGCATGGAAGGTGGTGGAATTGGTGGTGGCCGAGGCTAGCAAAAGAAAGTGGTGATCATGTGGTGTTCGGCTAAGGTTTCAAGCATGTTTTGGTGATGGGTTTTGGATCTAGGGGTCACGGCATTGCATGGGGATGGTGATGAGATGGTGATGGCCGATCATAGGTGATTGTGAAGTGGTGGAGATGGTCGGCTAAAAGGAATGGTTGTGGCCGAACATAGCTTGCAACAAAGAAAAAGAAAAGAGAAAAAAAGAGAGGAAGAAGACATGAAATAACTTACTGTAAATTTTGTTTTCAGGAAATGAAATGAGAAGGAGGTGAGAAGCAAAATTCTTTGTATGGCTATGGAAAGGAAAAGGCACCTATTCATATTAAAGAAAAGAAACTCATGCCTCTTGGAATTTGCAAAGCCCAGTAGTCAAGCCCAAATCAAAACAAGCTCAAAACTCAAACAAAAATCAAGGTCCAAACCAAAATAAAATAGAAAATAAACATAGAAAAATAGACAATAAAATACTGAAAATAATTGCGTGTAAAATGCTGAATTTTATCAGATTTAAAAAGTATAAAACAGAATTTAACAAAGCGAAATGAAGAACGAATATCGGAATCAAATTCAGCTTAAAAGAAAAGGATTGGAAATTTAAAATTTCAACTGAAAGTCAAAGTTTGACTAAAGTTGACCAAAATATAAATTTTTCAAAAAATCGTTATTTTATTATATTTGGAAAAACAATTATAAACAAAATCCAAAAATACATTGGAAAATTCCAAAATTTCAATTTTTAAATGATTTAAAATCAAAGTTTCAAATAAATTCAACTAAAATATTTGTTAAAAATTATGGGTTGTTACACTCTCCCCCACTCAAAACTTTTCGCCCTCGAAAAGACACGAGACACGAAAACAAAGAAAGATAAGATAGAATAACGAATAGTACCTGAAAAAACAATTCCGGATTCGAAGCACGCATGCTCTCCTCCGTCTCCCAGGTACAATCCCGATCATCGGTACTCCACTGCACTTTGACCAGGTTGACAGATTTCCTTCTCAGCTGCTTCGTACCTCTATCGACAATACGAAGTGGCTTTCTCTCGACAGTCAGATTACGCTCAATATCCAAACTCTCGAGAGCAGAAGGCTGGACAATAAGAGATGGATCATGAAGATACCGACGAAGATGCGAAACATGGAATACATTATGCACTCCAGAAAACTTCTCAGGCAGATCCAGACGATAAGCTAAAGAACCAATCCTCTCCAAGATGCGGAAAGGACCAAAGAACCTAGGAGCAAGCTTTCCTCTACGACCAAACCGAATCACATTCCTTAAGGGAGAGACCTTAAGGAAAACTAGATCACCAACAGCAAACTCCAAACTCCTTCTACGCCTATCAGCTTACTTCTTCTGCCTATCCCGAGCACTCCTCATCTTCCTCTTAATCTCCTCAACTCTCTCAGAAGCCTCCAGAATCATATCAGGACCAAGGACCAAACGATTACCAGATTCAATCCAGCAAGATGGGGATCTGCAAGGTCATCCGTAAAGAGCAGCAAACGGAGACATTGCAATACTAGCCTGAATTCAAAAGGTGAAATGAGATGGATAAAAGATTAAGATAAGATTAAGATAGAAAATTTGAGATTATACCCGATAACTGTTGTTATAGGTGAATTCGACAAGATGGAGATGATCTTCCCAAGATCCTCCATAATCAAGAACACAAGCTCGAAGAAGATCCTCTAGAATCTGACTCACTCTTTCCGTTTGACCGTCGATCTGCGGATGGTAAGCAGTGCTCAGATTCAGATGAGTACCAAAGATTCCTGAAAAGCTTTCCAAAACTGGCTGGTAAAGATGGGATCTCGATCACAAACAATACTAACAGGAACACCATGAAGACGAACAATCTCCCTCATATAGATCTCAGCCAAACTAGAAGCAGAACGGGTAGACTTGACCGGAATGAAATGAGCCGACTTGGTCAATCTATCCACAATAACCCAAATACTCTCATTACCCCTTATAGTCCTCGGTAATCCATCAATAAAATCCATAGAAACCTATTCCCATTTCCAATTATGAACCTCAAGGGGCTGCAATAAACCAGGGGTCTTCTGATGTTCGACCTTGACTTGCTGACAAGTCACACACCTACTAACAAAAATGGAGATATCACGCCTCATACCCTTCCACCAATACAACTTCTTCATATCCTGATACATCTTGGTCACACCCGAATGAATAAAAAGTATGGATCAATGATTTTCCTGAAGTAACTCCTGTCTCAATCCATCAACATTCAGGACACAAATCCGATTATTAATCCTCAAAATCCCTCTATCATCGATCTGAGCTCCACTACCATCAAGACTACTACCACCAACCCTACTACGGACACTCTCCTTCATAAGCCTAAGCATCTGATCCTCATCCTGCTTAGCAATGATACGATCCAAAAGAGGAGAAGAAACAACAAGATGACACAACATCGCCTTCTTCTGGCTCAAAGCATCTGCCACAACATTAGCTTTTCTAGGGGTATAGTTGATGTCGAGGTCATAAGAAGCAAGGAACTCTAGCCACCTAACTTGTCTCTGATTCAAATCCTTCTGGGTGAAAATATACCTCAAAGACCGATGATCCGTAAAAAGCTCAAACTTAGTTCCCAAAAGATGATGCCTCCAAAGCTTCAAAGCAAAAACCACGGCAAGCAATTCCAAATCATGAGCAGCATAGTTAGCTTCATGGGTCTTCAACTAACGACTGGCATAAGCAATGACCTTCCCATCCTGCATCAGAATAGCTCCCAAACCTTCACGACTAGCATCAGTATATACCGTTTATCCCTCGTTTCCATTTGGAACGGTAAGAATTGGTGCGGAAGTAAGCTTGCGCTTTAACTCATTGAATGTAGCTTCACACTTATCATTCCATATAAACTTAGCATTCTTACAAGTCAAAGTAGTGAGAGGTGCAGCAATCCGAGCAAAATTCTCAATGAATCTCCGATAATAACCGGCAAGGCCCAGAAAACTACGGATATCAGATGGAGTCCTAGGAGTTTCCCAATCCTGAAATAGAATAGGGAAAAATAAGAACTACAAAGAAAGATAGAATAATTGGATTACAAAAGAAAAATGAGAAAAGGTAGACTTACATTGATAGCAGCGATCTTGACTGGATCAACAGAAACTCCATTACTAGAAACAATATGTCCAAGAAATCGGACTTCATCCTTCCAGAAATGGCATTTAGAGATTTTAGCTTTCAACTGATGACTCCTAAGAGTCCCCAGAACAAAGCTCAAATGAGATTCATGCTCTTCCTCGGTCTTAGAAAAGACCAGAATATCATCGACGAAGACCAAAACAAACTTGTTAAGAACATCACGAAAAACACGATTCATCATATCAACAAAGAAAGCTGGGGCATTAGTCAAACCAAAAGGCATAACTAACCATTCATAGAAACCATTCTCAATACGGAAAGCAGTCTTGGGAATACTTTCCTCAGCAACTCTGAGCTGGTGGAAACCTGTGGCAAGATCAAGCTAAGAGAAAACAGTAGCTCCATAAAGCTGATCGAACATATCATTGATATGAGGCATAGGATATCTATTCTTCATAGTGAGCTTGTTCATCTCCCTATAATCAACACACATCCTCAAATGACCATCGGACTTAGTGACGAAAACCACTGCTGCTCCCCATTCGGAATGACTAGGTCTGATCAGACCCTTGGAGAACAAGTCCTCAATTTGTTTCCTCAACTCAACCTTCTCACGGGGTGCCATTCTTCTGGGAGGAAGAACTATAGGTCGAGCTCCAGGAATAAGATCAATGCGGAAATCAATTTCCCGCTTAGGAGGTAAAGAAGAAACTTCACCAAAAACATCGAGATAGAGCTTAACCATAGGGGTTGAATCAAGATCACCAGGAGAAGAATCCAAAGAGAAAATAAAACTGCCAGCAAAATCCTGAGGCATACAACATTGAATCACCAAAGGGTTACCCTGATCATCAACAAGAGAAACAGTTTGGGTTTTACAAGAGATTACAGCTTCATGACTCTTCAGCCAATCACCCCCAAGCAATATATCAAAAGCATCAAAACCCAGAACATAGAAATCACCAGAAAATCGATGGCCAGAATAGAAGAGTTTAACTTGGTTACAAATCCTACTAAGGTTCGCGGGACCCCCAATAGGACTAGTAACACACAAAGGTACAACCGCAAACATAGGTGAAAGGAGATGCTCAAACTTATCACAAAGATCCACAGAAATAAAACTATGCGAAGCTCCAGTATCAAATAAAACACGAACTGGAAAATTAAACAGAGAAAAGGTGCCCTGGAGAGTACCTTGGGTATCACTAGGAGCAGGTGGAGCAGGAAGAGCATGGGTGGAAGAAGTCATGGCAAAGACTCCAGATGTCTTGCCCTTCTGATACAAAGGACAATCCTTCTTGAAATGACCAGGCTGCAAACAGACATGATAGAGGTTGTTCCTGGTATCCTGAGGTGGAGGAACAGCAGCACCAACTGAAGTAGGGCAACTATTGGCATAGTTTCCCCTCCGATCACACTTGAAGCAGGTGATGGAAGATAGGTCGATAGGATGCTTCCGAGGAGTAGATCCTAACCCAGGATTCTTGAGCCAATTCTGCTTCTGCTGAAGAAAGTTAGGCTTCCTCTTCTTAAAGTTGCCAAAACCAGGCTGAGATGGAGAAGCACGAGGAACAGAAACTTCCTTAGAAGTGGGATTCTCATATCTAATGGCCATGTCCATCAACTCCGTGAAGGTACCATGAACATGAGAAATGAGACGATCATAATACTTTGGGCGAGCTCCAGCTATAAATTTCTCATTCTTCTTAAGAGAGGTGTCAATCAGGCCAGGACCAAACTTGGAAAGTTCATTGAACTTCCGCTCATACTCAGAAAATGACATGCTCCCTTGCTTAAGATCCATAAACTCCCTGTATAGCTGGGACTTCCCGGCTTCGGGCATCCACTTTGCCACAAAAGCCTCCCTGAAAAAGATAGATAAGCTTAAGAAAGATTCCAAAGAGAGAAAACTGAACCAAACTCAAAACTAACACAAGAAGATACCTAAACTGCTCCCAAGAAATATCTGCCTCTACGGTCTGAGCTGTGACAGACTCCCACCAATCTTGGGCTGCCTCCTGCAACTGCCAAGCTGCCAACTGACGCTTCTGAGCATCAGAAATCTCCAAACCAATGAAAATCCTCTCTAGACTCCTCAACCACTGCTGAGCCTCTACGATGCTCTCAGTTCCAGTAAACTTTGTACCACCAAGTTGAGTGAATTCCTTACAGAGAGTGGTGAACCTGATGGGTGCAACAAGCTCGGGAACTGGGGCAACACCACGACCCCTACCTCTGGCATTCCTACGATTCATCCTGGAAAATCAAGAATGAATTTTAGGACAAAGGTAAAACAGAAAGACAAAGATAAGATTCAACTAGAATGGAAATCCTAATCAAAGAATTCAATTAAACAAGGTGGATTCGAAAGGAATGAAGTTAATAAAAATGAGATTTTAAAACAAGAAAATTTTATATCCAAAATAATCTTTTTTTTATCCTTTAAAATCATTTGAAAAATCATTTTATACTTAAAAATACGTTCTCTCACAAAGAAATGATTCTAAGATTGATTTCACTCATTCTAGGGTATTTCTACCCTATCTCTAATGAGTTTTTGCTCCATAGGCTAAGGTTTGCCTAAAACCAAAGCTCTGATACCAAATGTAATGGGACGTCGCCAGTGGGGTAACGCCCACCGTAGCATACAGCTGTACCTGTGTTCTGCCTTTACGACCAGCCTCTCAACTGCACCAACCCCGCGGGACATGTAGGAGTAAGAGTCATCTACTCGCTACCAAACCCAAATGCAAGAACCCCCTATCATGCTGCACCCACCAAGTGCATAGGCAGACACACATGTCAGACTTGAATAATTCAAAACAATAGATTGTAAATAATTTGGAGAAAATAAAATCAATCACAGAATCACAGACACATAATATCAGAATAACTCACAGTGGAAATAAAATACATAGTAGTTCATGAAGCTACTACAATACATAGTCTCAAAACAGATACAAAATACCATAGTCTGAAAAACAGATAGAACAGAAGTCAGAATACATAAGTTCACAAATACATAAGCAAAGCAGAATAGGAAATAACTGAAATGGAAATAGACAACTAGATAGACAGATAAACTCCAGCAAATCTCTAGCTCCAGAAGATGAATCCAAAGCTGTGATACTCAGGCTGACTCGAGCATGAAGCAAAACACAAAACACTCGAGTCAGGAAATACATACTTATAAAATGTAAATCAACTCAAGTGAACTGCAATAGAAATGCATCAATAACTTAAAGGATGCTTGGGATCGTCCATCCTTTAAGGATCCGTTAAACTATCTACTATGTAGTAAGATACGCTATTATAATAATGTCTAAAGTAAAGTAAACTATCAAAATAGCGTTAAGGCATTACCCATATCCCCCTTAACACATTTTATATATTTGCATAGTCTATACAGTACCGTAATCTCCCCCGTAATGGGCATCGTCAGAGGGCACTCCATAGGTATGGTACAAAACAAACTCGTAGTAAAGCACGCTATGGTAGGTGACACGGCACAACTAGGCAATGCCAGGGTAGATATACCAATTACACTTCCGGGCCGGTGGTAACGCAGAGTCGCAGCAATCGCCCACCTCGAGCCAAACTCCCGAATCAAGGGGTGCACCCAATCAATCACAAAGTAATAGAATGGTATACGATGGAATGTGTCCGATCAGAGGTGCTACCTCATTAGCCCGTCAATTGCTCCTGTTTTAGCCACCTTATGCCAACTCACGGGAGTTGGGTCCACGTTATACCTCAAATAGAATCGTCTCCACCATCCTACTTCATTCTGGAATCTCCACCGTGTACACAGTTGTTAAAGTGGTTTTCGGTATCGACAGAGAGTATGTCCATATCCGATCCTGGTCTCTTCAACAACCAATCGTTATTATAACCCGTGGTTATAAATTTCAAAATAGTTTATATTTCAAATCAAAACATATTCATTTTTAAACCATTTAAATTCGATGTCAATATCTTTCAAAAATAATATTCATTTCCAAAGTTGTAGCATTTCTAAGTTCATTCATTCAATTATAACATTTCAAAAGCATTGTATTTTAGCATTCGTAGCACTTTGAAAATGTGATAATACATATAGCAGCATTTTGAAAATAGTTATCTTTTTAGAACAGTAGCACTTAGAAAACGTTCTTTAGATGTAGTGGTGTTTGAAAAACAGTACATTTTTAGAAATGGTAGCACTTATAAAACGCTACCTTAAAACCATAGCATTTTGGAAATGCTAACAATACTAATCTAAGTTTTACTATAACATTTCAGAAACATTATATCTTCAGTTTTTCATCATTTTAACTAATAAAACTTATCTCACTTTTCAAATATTTTTTTTTTGGGATATCATTTCACTTATGATTTTAATAAAATAAAATTTTATAAATAAAATATCCAGTTAAACCATAATTCATTTATTAGGTCAAAATACATTTAAATTTCTTAACTTTTACCTTTAACAAATAACTTGATACTTTATTTACTTTTAAAATATCCATTTCATAAATAAAATAATTTATTACTAATTTAAGCCAAAAATTCCATTTCAAATCAATTTTCAATTATTAAGTTAAATCAAAATTTTAATTTACCTTTTAAAGCATTTATTAACTCATAAAATTTTAACTTACAGAAACTCAGTATATATACATTTTTAAATCATTAAATAAATTTTTAAGTTAAAATCTCATAATTTAGAATTTTCAAATACTTATAATTTTCAGAAAATATTTATATTTTAAAATTAACCACGGATCTGTATAATATTTTCTAATCTAGGTCAAGTGATACGGATGTATATCATTTCAATCCGAAATATAAAAATCCTGGGTTTGATCATTTCAAACCTGCAATCCCAAGTCAAATAAAAATCGCTCGAGCCTATCATTTCAGCTCATAATGACTTTTCTCTATTCTAAAGTCCGTTCGGGTATGTATCATTTCAACCCATAGTGAGGGAACTTGCAGTGTGAGAAACATAAATATAAAATAATAGTAAAGCATCGCATGTCAGGTGATAAACAAGTATAGTATAGCATATCATATCAGGTGATGAAACAGTTATATAATCAGGTTATAACATCATATAATATCACATCAGGCATAGGTGAAACTACTATCAACATGGCATATTACTATTACAATTCACAAGACATTGTTTCACAATTTTATAAGTACGAAGTCGAGAGTGATAAACTAACCTTCTAAAGCTGGAGATGACAATTCAAGACACACAACCACACTCCGAAAAGCACGACAAAGCACGAACTAGATTTGAGTGGATGAAGAGCCAAGATTCAAATCTTGTAAACAACAAATATAAACAAATATAAGTAAACATTTATGAAAGAAAATAAAACAAAAGACAAGAAAATGGGCAAGACAACATAAGTGGGCTCGGCCACTTGTGAAATAGGCTCGACCATCATCACACAAGGCTCGACCATCTTGGTTTAAAGGCAAACATGCTCGGCCATGGGTAGCAAATAGGCACGACATAGTGGTATGGATGTGGACGGCTATGGTAGGTGAAGAGATGGCATAGCAAAAGGCATGTGGAAGGCAAAAGGTCAAGGCAAATGAAGGGTCATGTGGTTCAAGTGGTTCGGCCCTATGGCTAATGTGCTCGGCCTATGGTTCATGGCTTGGGTCAAGTGGGTCAGGTCACCTGAAGTGGTACGGCCTGGAGGTGGAAGTGGTCATGGCAAGGCATGGAAGGTGGTGGAATTGGTGGTGGCCGAGGCTAGCAAAAGAAAGTGGTGATCATGTGGTGTTCGGCTAAGGTTTCAAGCATGTTTTGGTGATGGCTTTTGGATCTAGGGGTCACGGCAAAGCATGGGGATGGTGATGGCCGGTTATAGGTGATGGTGAAGTGGTGGAGATGGTCGGCTAAAAGGAATGGTTGTGGCCGAACATAGCTTGCAACAAAGAAAAAGAAAAGAGAAAAAGAAAAGAGGAAGAAGAAGACATGAAATAACTTACTGTAAATTTTGTTTTTAGGAAATGAAATGAGAAGGAGGTGAGAAGCAAAATGTTTTGTACGGCTATGGAAAGGAAAAGGCACCTGTTCATATTAAAGAAAAGAAACTCATGCCTCTTGGAATTTCCAAAGCCCGTTAGTCAAGCCCAAATTAAAACAAGCTCAAAACTCAAACAAAAATCAAGGTCCGAACCAAAATAAAATAGAAAATAAACATAGAAAAATAGACAATAAAATACTGAAAATAATTGCGTGTAAAACGTTGAATTTTATCAGATTTAAAAAGTATAAAACAGAATTTAACAAAGCGAAATGCAGAACGAATATCAGAATCAAATTCAGCTTAAAAGAAAACGATTGGAAATTTAAAATTTCAACCGAAAGTCAAAGTTTGACTAAAGTTGACCAAAATATAAATTTTTCAGAAAATCTTTATTTTATTATATTTGGAAAAACAATTATAAACAAAATCCAAAAATACATTGGAAAATTCCAAAATTTCAATTTTTAAATGATTTAAAATCAAAGTTTCAAATAAATTCAACTAAAATATTTTTTAAAAATTATGGGTTGTTACAGCACATGAACCCTAGCTTGGCCGCCGCCCTTCCTTCAATATTTGCCGCCACCATGATGCACTTCGACCTGATCCAAGCACGGCATTGCCTCCCTCAAGCCGAGGCGCACGCCCCAGTACCAATCACGACCGCTTTGCCTCCATGATGTGATAGCCATGGCCGCCCATTATATTCGCCATTTTTGGCAATTTCAGCGATCTTTAACATGAATGACCAACTCCCTTGAGACCTGCTCGACTCCCTCTTCGCAACGCCGCCTTCCGATCGTCAAACGGTCGACGATCCACCGTTAGATCGTAAACCCTAGAAATGGACGGCCGAGGTTCATCCTCGATTTCTGATCAAACGACGCATCCAATCGAAAAATGAATCACTGCACTGGATTACGCTCGTCGAGAGCTTTCCAACGATATATAATTCGATATAGATTTGAGAAGTTTGATTTTCGATTTGAATTTGAAATTGAAATAGGGTTTTGCCATTGGAGAGAGGAGATAGGAATAGACAGACAGATTTGTACGTACAGGAATAAGAAATAGAAAGGCTGTTAGGGTTAGAAAAATCTATTTATATAGACAAGGCCCGATAAGAAAGAATGAACATATCGAATTGGTTCAAAACGACAATAACCACCCGAAAAGCCCGTTTCGTTTCCAAAATGAAAGTAGGTTATCCCATATATCAAAATAGATATTTTTAAATTCAATGGAACAGGTTTCAAGTCCTAATTTCACTGTATGAAGAAGTTAGCTTTAAAAATCAGCTTAATTTAAATTGAATTCATTAAATTGATTTCTACGCGTTTCGAGTCCTTACGATCAAGTCTGATCGCTACAAAACTTGAAATCTTACAATAATTCGCTATTACGGATCCGATGAAACTTGTTTCGTCGAAATCCAAGACAATGGCCAAAATTGATATTTTCACGTTAATTAAATAAATTATTATTAAATTAATTAAATCACCTTTTAAATTTATATTAAAAAGTTGACAATTTTTATCGTTTTTGATTACCTAGACATTTATAATCTTTTAAAACAAATTTCCATGTCAAATTCAATGTTTAGATATTTCCCTAATTCCGGCGTTCAATTTGTAATCGCAATAAATTCATTAGTTATAATTTAAATTCCAATAAATTCATTTATTTTGATTTACATCTTATTATCAAATCAACAATACCTTATAAATTTGATTAACGTAAGTTTACATTTTTATTACATGAATATTCTACAGTTTTCATCTTAACTTATTTTAACAGAAATATTTAATTGCATTAAATTCACATTGATTTCCAATTTAATTTCAACAGATTAAATAAATAGGTGATAAATAACGATTGTTACCTTTTATTTAATCTAATCACATTTCTAAGTTTATTATCTACAAACAAATATTATAACTACTTACATAGCACTGATTATATTCAATTTCAATTAATTACATAGTATCTCAACATTTAATTATAACATTTAATTTACTTCCTTATTTACAGTTTCTAACCAATTTAACTTTGCAATTATTTCAATTACTTGAGATTACATTCAAATAGTCATCGATTATATTAAATTAACATTATTAAATTTCATTCTAATTGTTTTCTCATTAACAAATCATAAAATTTTAATTTCTTCCAATATTGAACACCAACATCTTATTAAATTTAATATTTTTAATTATCGAAAATTACGGGTCGTTACACTCTCCCCCACTCAAAACTTTTCATCCTCGAAAAGGAAAGGAGGAATTAATATATTATATTCAAAGTATTAAATTTATAAACAATTAATTTACATAATTAAATAATTTAAATAAAATATATCAATTTATAAACAATTAAATCCTTTCATATTCAAGTTCAATAAAAGTTTGAAAAACATTTCCACTTTCACAAAAAAATTTAAGTCCAAAATTCATGGAAAATTTCGGTAGAGTCTCCTTTGTACGGAGAGGTCCGGGAGAAACAAAATATCAATAATAACCATATAAATCATATTTCAAAATAAAATATCCCAAACCACGGGAAAACAATATAATATCGCTATAAAACCGTAATCCGAAAATGTACCTATTTGTCGGGCAAACAACGTTTTATTTATGAAACCAAAAGCAGTAGCTATTGCTTCTATAAACATGTATTTCGCTTATATAATCCAAAAGAGTTAGAATTACGTACAAGAGAAATATTTAAGTTGTTTCAATTAATAACAAGCAAATCAACACAACGTAACAATAGTCACTTGCAAACAAAACAATACAATCATCACATGTAGTCAAAGTAATCAACCATCCATCCATAGCAACCAAAACAAATGGTTTGTTCGGGTTCTGGAACTTTTAATCGTACAAGGGTGATAAATAAACTATCAAATGTATCTTACGCTCAACAGCCTTTGGCAATAACTTAATAGATTATTTATACATCCTTATACAGTCAGAAGTATCCCTTCCCAAACATCCCATAAGCCAAAACATCCAATTATTTTAAATGTCGTTTAAGTTTATTCTTATTAATCATATCACTTGCTATTCATCTATTTCATTCATTCATACAATGATTATTTTATTAATTTTTAACTTCATTACTTACAAAATTCATTTTCCATTCATTCATACAATGCAATATTTCTATTAAATTTTCATTCATTTACTTACATAACTCATTTCCATCCAATTATTTAGATCATCCATAATCAATTCTTAAAATATTATGTAAGTCTCTTTGCAAATTTAATTCACCATTATTATTTATTTCTTTTTCACATTTATTTCTTTCATATATAATATTATTGAACAATTAATCTATTTCTGAATCATTGTTTACTTTTTATTTATTTTCATCCATTCATATAATATTTCCTTTTCCCATTCAATGCTTGAAATCATCATTAAATACATTGTTAAAGTATTACATACATTTCATTTATTTCAAATTTATTCATACAAGGTTGTCTCTTATTAGTTTACATTCATTTATTCACGTTTATTATTTACTTATATAACTTGATTTCCCTGTAATTTAAACATTCATTGCGAAGAAATTCCTACTTAAGTTTCTCTACCTTTTATTCACATTCATTGTTTATAGAGTTTGACTTTAATTTAATGAATCATTCAACTTAAGTGACGTTCTCCTTTACAATTAAATCTAATTATTAGCATTTCAAAACATTAACTTACGCTTATAACATTCATTGTACATCTAAATTCTTATTTATAGAAATAATTCCATTGAACACTTTCCTTACTTAAGTTTTACTTGTATAATATTCCATTACATATTTCTATTGACATGTCAACTTTTCACATTTTGGTAAGTTATATATATGTCTTTTAGAATGTAATTGAATGTTGCACAAGTTTATCTTATTCATTTTAGTTAACAAAGTGTTCAATAATTACATCTTCTTATTTTTCATTATCTTTTGATTTACATATTACAAATTTCCAATTTCCTATCTATTTCATTAATCTCTTGGCACCTAGTTTCTTATTACACATTTTAGAAGTTTCGAATCATTGCATAGTTAAGATTTCGTTCATTACAGTAACTGAAAACTACTAATTATCGAAAAGTTGTAAGAGCTAAATCCTAGGTTTCCTTTCCAAATCATTTTAAAATAATATATATATAATCATATCTTATATATCCAAACCATATTTAGAAATTAAAAATTACAATTTGGTTATCAAACAAATGTGCAGTAAAGCCACTACAGCGGTCTTCCCACTTTGAAACTTGAAGATAAACGTCGATGACGCGTGCACTCATTACCAAAATTATTTTCCAATGGCAGAGAGGGGAGTACAGAACTTATTTCCTTTAAAATTCTTTTAAAATATTTCTTTCAAATCACATTGAAAATATTTATATCTAACATACTTCCATATAATACGAATATTATACTCCAAAATCTTTTGAAAGCCAAATTCAAAATCCCGGAAATTAAGTTCTCAAATTCCAATTTATATTTACTTTACTTGTAAATCCTATTTTACAATCCAATATTTATAAAACTTCTCTACCTAACAAACAACATATCACATCCAACTATATCATTTATAAAATTTATTTTTTATATACAAAATACAATACTAGGTAAAATTATTTCACTTACCCATGTTTCAAAACAATATTGTGTCAGTCTGCCCTATTCAGTGTTTAGAAATCCCTATCGGTGCCATAGCGTCCTATGTACCGACCAGAATTTATAAATACTAAACAGAACAAATTAACACAATATAAAAACATTTTATAACACTAACAAGTACGCTCTCTCATATATATATATACACTCAGACAACTCATTCTAGGGTATTACTATCCTATCTCTAATGAGTCAAACCCCATAAAGCTAAGTTATCGCTAAACCAAAGCTCTGATATCAAATGTAACGACCCACCTTTTTGGGTAGTTTAAATTGACAATAAACCACACATGTCAAACTCAAATCATTAAAAAGGAAGGATTGTTATGGGGTAAATGAGAAAAAGAAGAGAAAGAAATAAAACAACACACAGAATCTCACAGCGGAATGACAAAATAAAATAATCAAATAAACAGTTCATAAAGCTGTTTTACAAATAACATTTGATTACACTTTTACAATTAAGATCAGAGTTACATGCAATAGGAATAAATAAATAATGCAGCGGAACAACATGATGCGGTGGAATAAATATAGTAAATAATATAGTGTACAAATCTCCATCTTCGTCCTCCAGAGAGCAGCCTTCAATACACTGGAAAGCTCAAACTGACCCGAGCGTAATGAAAAGACAAAACACTCGAGTTGGAACTAAAAGATCTTATATAAGTTAAATCAACAATAAATAAATATGAGTGTAACGGTGTCAGAGATATTTACGGGGTTTGACATCTTCTATCCAGTGCGTGCAATAACTTAAGATATGCTCGAGATTCCATCTCCTAAGGATCCATTAAACTATCCACATACATAATACAATACACTATTATAATAGTGTCTACAGTAAAGTAAAGTATTAAAATAGCGTTAAGGCGTTACCCATATCGCCCTTAACACATTTTATATAAATGTCGTAGTCTATACAGTACTGTAAACTCCACCGTAAACTCCACCGTAAACTAGTGGGCTATCAAGGAGCACTCCATAGGTACGGCACAAACCAAACTCGTAGTAGGCGCGATAAGGCATGTGACAAGGCACGCAAGGCAATGCCCAGGGTAGGATACTACCGTTTTGTGGATCCAGACTGGTGGTAACGCATAGCAGCTACTACCATCCATCTCGGAACACACTCCCATAATCAAATCGAGGGATGGCCACCAAATCAATCAAAAAAGTCATAATATGGTATCGAAGAAGCATGTCCGATCGGAGGTGCGACATCACTTGGCCCGTTGTGGCTTCTATTTTAGTCACATCAATCTGACTCGAGGGAGTCAGGGCTACGTTAATACCGCATACAGAATTTTTTTCCAAACCATCATACTTCAATCTGGAATCTCCACCACGTACACAGTTGTTAAAGTGGTTTTCGGTATTGGCAGAGAGTATGACAATATTCGATTCCGGTCTCTTTAACAACCAAATAGTTATTTCACACTGGATGGTTCTTTTATATTTCCAAAATCGATTCATAATTGATTTCAAAATATCATATTCAATTCAAACCATATCACTTTCGAAATCATATTCACTAAAATAGGTTAAATCCTCATTTCAAAATCATCATATTTACTCAAATATGTCATTTCACTAGAAAATATCATTTCAAATCACAACTTAGGTTATAACATTATTTAACCATATTCGCTTTTAAATCAAGGATTTAAATATAAACAGTTCAACACCGTTAGAATTTAGAAATATAGTTTAGACAGTCATAAATAGTTTAAAATAGTTCAAAATACTTTAAATGGTTTAAAATAGTTTAAATTATATTAAAAATAGCTTAAATTAAATTAAAATGGTTTAAATAGTTTAAATAGATTAAAATAGTTCAAAATACTTTAAAAGAGTTTAAATGGTTTAAAATAGTTTAAATTATATTAAAATAGCTTAAATTAAATTAAAATGGTTTAAATAGTTTAAAATAGATTAAAATAGTTTAAAATGGATTAAAAAGTATAAAAGAGATTAAAATAGTTTAAAATAGATTAAATGGTTTAAAATAGATTAAATATAGTTTTATTTGTTTAATATAAAATGGTTTGATTATTGAAATGATTTATATAGTAAATATTTTAAAAAATCTAAATAAATAAGAATTTTAAAATAATATATCTTTAAATGGTTTATATTAAAATAAATAATATCAAATTAGTATCAAATTTAACTATTTCTCTCATTTCAACACATCTGGACCATGTCCAGCTTTCAAATCAACAAACCCAATTTTGCCTTTCAATTCAGATTCTCATTTAAAACCATTTAATCAATATCGATTTCAAGTCCATGTCCGAACTACAAATTTGAACTATTTCAAATTTGTAGATTTCAAAGTTTAAATATTCAAATATTCAATAATTCAATTTCAATAATTTCTTTTATACTTCAAATCCAACTTTAAAATTTCAATTTAAATTCTTTAAACAATTCATTTAAGCCAATACCAATTCCAACATTTAAAGCTTGGATTTTCGAAAATAATTCAGTTTATATAAATCAAATTTTTATTCCAAAATATCATTTAACTGGACTAAAAAATTTAAGGTTTTAAAATCATTTAATTTAACCGATACGGTGTTCGTATATAATTTTCTATCCTATGGTCAAGTGATACGAATATATATCATTTCAACCCGCAATAAATTTAAAATTTATGGGTATATATCATTTCAACCCGCAATCTCGAATTTAACTTCAAATCAATGAAATTGCTTGAGTTTATCATTTCAACCCATAACGATTTCTCCCTAATCTATTAGATCATTCGGGTATGTATCATTTCAACCCATAGTGATTTCCTAACAATAACTAAGGGAACTTGCAGTGTGATAATAATATAAAAATATAACACCTAGTCATCCCATATCAACAATTAAACATTCATCACAATCATCATTCAAACCAACCAATAAACAACAACAATTGGCTGATCATCAATAACAGATATTAACTGGCAATTTAAAATTCAATATTAAATTAAATGGCGATTAAATTCAATAAAAGTCAGATTTAACCGGAATGACAATTTAAATATACCAAACATCAACCAATCAAATTCTAATCACATCATAAGTTCAATTTAACTAACATAAGATAATTTAGTAGTTGTGAGTGGGTTAAAACACTCACTTTTTAATTTTTCGACGATTTAAAATCCAAAAATAGCCCAAATTTTGAATAGTCTCCGAATTCGTTCAAACTAGCTCCATGTCGTTCGAAATTTCGATAAGATCGCAATGGAGAAAACCACGCATAAATCCGATCTCGTATGCAAAAGATATGTAAGTTAGAACATTAGAGAATTTAAACAAAATTAAAAGTAGAGGCAAATAGAATTTTGACACGTCACCTAATCATGACCCGCCCTCTTCACTCACGCTTTAGCCTTCACACACGAACCCTAGCTTGGCCGCCGTCCTTCCTCCAATATTTGTCGCCACCATGATGCACTTCGACCTGATCCAAGCACGGCGTTGCTTCCCTCATGCCAAGGCGCACGCCCCAGTACCAATCACGACCGCTTCGCCTCCATGATGTGACAACCGCCACGGCCCATTATATTCGCCGTTTTTGGTGATTTCGGCGATCTTTGACATGAACGACCAACTCCCCTGAGACCTGCTCGACTCCCTCTTCGCAACCCACTTTTGGATCGTCAAACGGTTGACGATCCACCGTTGGATCGTAAACCCTAGAAATGGACGGCCTTATATATTCGTTATTTATATGTATATATTATTGCCTCAATTTTAAACTGTTCACTAATTTTTTTAAAAAATACATTTTTAAAACACGACTTAACAGTATAAAGTATAAATATACACGTTTACACACACGCAGATAAATATATACATATATAATGATGAATCCAAAACTTTCCAATTGATTCAAAAATAATCATCCATATTATGCTAAAAAATTTCGATGTGTTTACAAACATATGTATACCTAAATTAATTGTCAAAATATGTATATGCATATAAATAAAGTTTCAACCAAAATAAAAAATTTCATTTTTTATTATTATACTGTCAAAATATTATAAAACCAAAATTACACATAATAAATCCAACAAAACATCAACAATCTTTTAAAACATTTAAACATCAACATTAAATTGTATAACACATTTAGAATATTAATATAAGTAATTTTAAAACATAGATTTGCAATCAAAACATTGTTTTAGTCATATGTAAAATTTTGTTTTGATTTTTCAGATAAAAAATCAAATCATTCAATAAATTATTTAAATTGCATAACTAGTTTTAAATCAAGGTGTGACAATAATACATACACATAAAATTGTGATAAACATATCACATCTATGAAAATAATTAGAATTAGAATATATCTTATACATGTAGCCAATAACTTATACTTTGATTTGCAAGTCTCTCCTTAGATCCTTAAATCTGCACTCAATCTTTGCAAGAGATGGATGAACCATGTAGTTATATATTTTATTTGCTTTTTTATTTGATTTGGACTTGATAGTTTTTTTAAAATAAGAAGAGATTTTAAGCACGGCTTGGAGAAAAGAGGAGAGAAAAATGAATGAAGGAAATGAAATTAGTAGGTTTGTTTTAGTTGAAAGAATGAAACATTTCCCATGTTTTTAATTAAAACTTCCTTAATTAAACCCTTAATTTTCTCTCACTCCACCCTTCTTCCTACATATATGGCCAGCCATTATTTCCCACCTATATGGTGCAAAGTTTACAAAAGTCCTTCAAGTAATCTCTTATTTAAACTTGTTTAAAAATATATCAATATCATATATTGATGTACGTAAATATAACTTCTATATTTCATTCAAATAATTACAAACAACTCTAAAAATATCAAATAAATTACTGATAATAAATATTTCTTAAATATTAATTAATTTATAAAATTTCATAAAGTAATAAAATCATGTGGTTAATCGGAGAGTTGACAACAACGGTTGTGAGACTAAGATGTGTGAATTCAGTCGGTGATTAATATTCAACACTCAAATATTAACACATTCACATGCACCTTAGCTAGTGGTGTAAAAGTTTGGCCAAATTCATCGTTTACAGATCTTTTGGGCAAAAGTCCAATTTTATATTTTCTTAAGCAGTACATTTTAGTAAGAATAATTTACACACATTCTCTTCATCAACACTATATCACCTTAGGATTAATGGAATTTTTTTTTTAAATTCCAATATCTTCCTTATTCCACTTAGTTAGTGATAAAGTTAGGGTATGTCCTAAGGACAATTATGTAGTTTGCTACATATATCTAACTTGATAATCAATCTTGTTCAAAATAAAATGTGTTTTCTTTCTATTATATACTTGATATAATGTGCTATATTAATTAATTAATTTAATTAAAAGTGTTCTAATAGAAAATCCATAAATGGTGCGTTTGTGATAACAATTACAAATAGTTGTAATCATGAGTATTGTATCACAATATTATAAAACACATCATTTAAAATGTTCCTAGTCAAGATGCATCGAGACTGGATATTGGTGTATCCATTGAGACTACTAGAGTACGTAAACTCCAAATGTTGGGCAACATATTACTAATGCCTGTTGGGGGCACCTAGGAGTTACGTACTGATAGTTATTGGATAACTATATAATGACTCACTCGATAATTTTCTATGGGCTAATATAACTAAAGGAAAAATATCAATGTGATTAATTTACATAGTTCTCTCAATTTTAGAATATTGTCGATCTTCAATATGAAAGCTCCACTTTGATTACAGTCAAAACATGGCACCACATCCATCGACTGACTATAGTTGGGTCGAGTGGAAGTATTGGAAGTGAAGCACTATTCAAGAGAGGATTCGTCTCCTCAATTATATGGGGTTACTATCACGGTCAACTCAAGTCAACTCAAAGACAAAGTCTCCAACAAGTGCATTTTAGTTAATAATAATTGTTATTAATTATTGAACCAAGAACTTTGTGTTTACACTATAGAATTGAATGATATTGGAATTTCCATTACCAGATTCCATAAGTTCAAAGTGATATAGTTTTGACGAAGAGAATTGGTGTAAATAAATATCAGAATCGGGTAACGCTTAAAATAAAGTAAAATTGGATTTTATCAAAACCAAGTGAACAGTAAATTTGGCCAAAATGTCACACCACCTGCTAAGTGGCGTGTGAATGTTAATGTTCAAATAGTTCGATCAATCGCTGACCAGATTTAAACCTAACGAGTCACACAATCAAAAGGATTAATTCTCCTTTCACCAAACGATTTAATAAATTTATAACTGTTATAAATTGATTAATTTATGAAATATTGATTATAAAATTTGATTATGATTTGGTGAATAAATATTATAAAATATATTTGTAATAATTATTAATATATCAGTCGATATACGATATCAATAAGTAATTAAATTTGATTTAATTGCATAATATTTTATATAAGCTTAAATAGGTTGAAGGCCCATCATAGGGGCTGGTATTTTTGGCTACAATATAGGCTAGTGGTAGCTCATTTTTGGTTAAAGGGGCTTGATTTTGGATGGCTGGTATTGAGGGAGAATAAGTAAGAGATGAGATCCATACTTCTCTCCTTTCTATCTACTATATAAGCATCTCTACCCTCATATGATTGCGGACTTTTGGAACCTCCATTCCAAGTCTTTGTTAGTAGAAAATTTCAGTCCCCTCTCTATCTTTCTAGAGCTCAAATCAAATCAAGCAAACTGTTATCCGATAGTTGTTGCTCGATGGTTCAAGGACTGGCACTCTATTCAATCGGAAATAGTTCTAAGGGGTACATATCATCTTTTCAAGGTGTAATTCAAGAATTTGGAAGTGATGTATATTACCAATCATAATATAATTATTTATACTCATTTATAATGTTTTATTATATACATATATTATATATTGCTAGTTAGGTGACGATTCTGATATGCAAATAATATTGTCACAAAACTGTTTGGTTATATGTATGTATAAAAAAATTATCATAAACAAGGTAGGTCAGTACGGCGCTATAAATAAAAAAATTTATTCTACTGAATACACACACACACACCCCGAGGCAAGTAAGTTTAACTAGTCCCTTAATAGATTTATAAGAAAATAAATAGAGTACACAAAGGAGAAGGCAAGACCGAAAACAGAGACAACAAAATGCAAAGAGAAAAAGGCCAAGCAACCAAAAATGAAAAGAAAACCAACCGAGCTCAATTAGGCCTAGCGTGAAGTCTTGACATAACATTTTAATGCCACTTCAACAGTGGTATTATATGTCTTATGTTTGCTCGAGTTTTTAAGTTTTTTCTTCATCTTCTCGATTGTCAGTTTCATCAAGCTCTGCGAAGAGGTTTGTGTGCCATTGAAGATTTGATCATTCCTCTAATTCCAAACTCCTCTAACCGACATTTTCAAGAGTGGAAGGAGAACAATTGATTTAGGGTTTGTAACGACTCGTAAATTTGAACAAATTTTAAAAATATTAATTTTAATTATTGAATAAAATATGGTTAGAAATAAAGAATTTTCAATTATTACTATAAATAATAATAATAATAAAAAATTGTTAGAATATAAAACATGATCTTAGATAAAATTCTAAAACAACTAATCTTTAATGCAATGGAAGGTGGTAACGCGTATTAGAATATAATTTAATTGAATGTAGTTGACAACTGTAATAATAAATGCTACTAAAGAAAGGGATAAACAATATTCTAAATATGTTAGCATACAATAAGAAATCAATTATTTGGAAAGTAGATTTGTACTCCTTGTGTAAATAATAAATTAATAGATATGAATTACTAAATTGTGACAATTGATTTATTCCTCATCCCATTGTTTAATCCGCTTTGGAATTTATTATAATAGATGGAATTAATAATTGAAATCTTTCAAATAAAAGGAAAGAGAACATTAATTATAATTAATGGACATAATAATAGAAAATTATGTTTAAATTAAAATAAAAGAGGAATTTGAGGAAATAAAAAGGAAACATATGTTTTAATTGAAAGAGAAATTTGATGTAATATAAAGAACATGTAAATCGAAATAAAAGGATAAAACTTTGTTTGAATTATTTAATGAAAATAAAAGGATTAGTGTGTAACCAACATTCAATTAGAAATTTAATATTGAATTAATTGGAATTAAATCTTTTAATTAAGGTAAATAGTAATAGATGGTAATTGATTCAGTCAAGAATAAGCAACATATATTGAATTGGATAAAATGAACATTTGAATGAAGACAAACCAATGTTAATAAAATGAAGTTTCAATTCAGTCAATTTTAAAATATATTATTATTTGAATTTAAATAAAATTTAAAGATTAAAATTAAAGAACAAATTTTGGAATATTGAGTAGTATATTTTTCCAAATTCAATAAAATAGAAAATTTTTGGAAATTTCAAATTTTGGTCAAACTTGGTCAAAGTTTGACTTTTGGTTGAAAATTTTAAATTTGAATTTTAAAATTTCATTCTTTTTATATGATACTAGACTGAATTCTGATCTTTTCTCCACTTTTCGTTTCGTCAAAATCAAATTTCTATTGCTCTAAATATTTGAAATTCTGTGAAAAAACTGACATAAGTTTAGTTGTGAAATTTGGCTAAGTCCTAATGGGTTTGTTTGGTCTAATGAGCCTTGGTTAACCAAGAGACTCTAACCATACTAAGAGACTTGTATCTATTTCTATGCCTACGACCATTTGTTTCCTTCTGACTAACTTGTACGTACATAATTTTCTTTTGAGAAAACTTTCTCATCACACTTTCTTCTTCCTCTCCAAATCTACAGAGAGTTCTAGATCTAAATACTCAAATTTCTCCAAATCAAAACTCCTTCCTCCTCTCTTCCAAATTCCTTCCACCTCCTCTCATATTTCCACCTCTACTCCACCATCTAAGTCATCTTCTCCTCCCCTTCATCTCGGCCACCATCTCCTCCAAACAAGGCCGAACCATCCCCTCTTTCCTAGCCTATAGCCGTGCCCTATCTCCACCGAATCCCACCCAAATCACCACCATCTCCTCCTCTTGCATAGCCACACCATCTCCTCCACCCTAAGCCACCTTAGCCGCACCTAACCCCATCCAAAAGCACCAAGGCCAACCCTATTTCAGCCCTAGGCCGAGCCCTTTGCACCCTCCTCCTCCTCTTTTTAAAAAAAACAAAAGCAAATGTTACATATTTCTATTTTGGTGATCCATCGATTCTAGCTTGCGTTGCTTTGGAATTTAGATTCAAATTCATAGCTTTGTTTTTTCAAATATTTCCTAGCCTCGAAAGGTGAGCTATTCACTCACGATTTATAATCTTATGCCAAGTGAATGAATATCAATTGATATGTTATTGGAATGTTGCAATAGTTTAGAAATTTTGCTTAGTTTGGTTATGATTTGATATGACATATGTTCACTTGTTATTTTTGACATGATATTATTATTGATACTATGTTGTTTATTTATAAAAATAGATGTGATGATATGCTTAGAATTTATGCTGCATGATGTTAATATTAAATTGCTATGTTGAAAAAAAGGGAAAATGTTATATTGATTTTAAGGTTGACACTTATGTGATGAAAAATGTCATTAATATGACATGTGAAATTTATGTGTGAAATGAAAAAAAAAAGAATAAAAAGAATAAAATTTATATGCATATATGTGTTATGTTGGAAATCACCTAAATTGCTATGTTATGTAATTAATTATGCAAGTTACATGCTATGCTATGTAATTTGTTATGTAAGTTACATGCTATGTTATGTAATTTGTTATGTAAGTTACATGCTATGTTAGGTAATTTGTTATGTAAGCTATCTGCTATTTTATGCAATTTGTTATATAAGTTATGTGCTACCTTATGTAATATGTTATGTATGAATATGTGTTATGTTATTTATTTTATGTAAATCATGCTGCAAGTTCCCTTAGCTTTAGGAAATCACTATGGGTTGAAATGATACATACCCAAACGATCTATTAGATTAAGGAAAATCGTTATGGGTTGAAATGATAAACCCAAGCGATTTTATTGATTTTGAAAATTTAGGATTGCTGGTTGAAATGATATATACCCGTAAATTTTAAATTATTGCGGATTGAAATGACTGTATCACTTGACCCTAAGATAGAAAACTATATACGGACACCGTTGGTTTATTTTTAAAGTGATTTCTGAAATTTTGGAAAGATGTGTTTGGAAAAAAAAAGGAAAATGATTTTTAAATTTAATATAAAGATTTTATTTTAAAACATATACGTAAAATTTAGATTTTAAAATTAAATGTTTTAAGAATTCTAAATTTATTAGTTAAGTTTTTTAAAATGTAAATTTTATGGTTTTACTTATAGCTTTATTTACTTTTTTTTCCATAATATAAGATTTAATTTAATAAAATTTAATAAAAATAAAATATATTATGTTTAAAATATTTAAATTAATATATTTATTTTAGTATATAACCTATTTTAATATATAAACTATTTCTAATATATATATATATATTATTTCAATCTATAACCTATTTTAATATATGTGATAACCTGAATTTTTGGGCATCTGTTAATAAATAATTAACTGGGTTAATTAATAGAAATACTGATTTTAACTATTAAAATACTGATTTTTAAAGTTGAAAACAAATAAATCTGATAATTGGTTAATTAATTGATTATTACTATTGAGATACTGATTTATAGATTGAACAAATAGATCTGATAATAGATATTTATATCTATATATATTTAGGTTGATTTTAAATTGAAATTTAATTTGAATTGGAAATTCAAAGGATAAACACCTTAAAATATATTGGATTTAAAATTAATATATATATGATTTTTATTAGAATATATTTAGTTTTATATTTATTTTCTTTATAATTAGCTTTTGAAAAATATTAAATTTAAAACAAAGCTTCAAATCACAATATATATATATACATATTTACATAATTAACAAAGCATAAATACTTAGTAAGATAAGGATATAAACATAATATTGCTTTATTTTAACATGTGTAAGCTAAATGAATTTGCAAATTACACTTGTCTAAATTAAAAATAACAAGTGGCACAATATTTTTCATTTAAGATTTGATTTATATAATGTATGTTTAGTAAGAAACCAGTTTTCTTTATTTTTCAATTCAACTTTCTCAAACCAGAGACTAAAATATACCAACCTGAGAAACCAAAGTTCAAACTAGAATAAAACCTGAAACCAAATCAAATCTGCAATCAAATGAAACCTGGAAAGTAAATGCAACAGCTTGATTTCAGCCTTCAACCTGAGATCAAATGGAATGCAACAACAACTTCACTGATTCAAACAACAATAGGATTTCAAATTTAAAGACAAGTTATAGATCAAAACAAAGTTCCAGGAAACAATTTGAACAGAACCTGTTCTCTGCCTTTTCAAAACTGGTGAGTAAACTATCTTGAACCTGTTATTATATTTTGATGTTTGGATTAATACTTGAAAGTATGATTGTAAAAATGGTTTGTATGGATATAAAATAAGATTTCATGCCTATATATATATATGAAATTTTTGAGTATGCATGTCTGTATATATGTATGTACAGGCTCTGTTCTTAATTACAGGTTCAAATTTAATTAAATAAATCAATATCTCTTCATTTCAGAAATTTTTGATTAGGATACCTAAAGAAATTGTGTTAGAATTAACTAGTTCTTATTTTTAAAAATAATTATATGTGAAATTAGATAATGTTTAACTGGAAGATTAGAATTTTACAGTAAATATATATATATAAACTTAGGAAAATCGAGGGATTAAATTCTAAGTTTTGAATATATAACTGGATTCGAACTTGAAAACTATGAATTTTGATATTAGTTTCAAGAATTTTAAGTTTGGGTTCGAAGGGAATTCGCGAGATGATAAATTTTGGGTTTTTATCAACTTCTGGCGATCGGCACAAAGATGATCGATGTTATCGTGGTTGAAGGAGGCTAGGGGTCTGGAGATCATCAGAAAAATGCGGGTTGAGTTTCTCGAAAGCCATGATGGCCGTATGACGTCGAAGTAGGGTTCTTCGAGTGAGTTTGGTCAGTGTTGATTTTTGAGTTCGTGCAACGTCGAGAGAGGATTGGGTCCAATCGCAGGTGGGGGAATTGATTCGTGAAATGGCGACGAAGGTTTGGGTTGATCGGCGTGGGTTCCGGTGGAAGGGATAGACGGAGTGAGGTGTTTTGGGTCGATCGTTGTTGGTTCCAGTTCGATCGAGAAGCTCGATTTCAATTGTCAGGGGAATCAATGGTATTGGGTGGTCGTGTCGGTCGACGATGATGTCGCCGACGAGTTGAAGGTCGCAACGTTGATCAGAAGTCGTCTGGGCATCGGTGCACGTGCACAAACGTTTGATTGTGTCAGTGGGTTTTGTTTTAAGGAAGAAGAAGTTTGGGCTCGAAGATGAACTCGGGGAGATGGCGGGTTTGGCTCGGGAATTTTGATGGTTGGGCTCGGGTTTTTGAAATGATATCAAGTTTTGAAATAAAGGAAAATATGATGCAAGTTTGTAAAAGCAATAGTAAATTATTAACAAGTTTTTTTTTTAAAAGTTAAAGTATTTTATTTGTGACCATTATTTACATAAGTTTAAATAATGTAATTAAATAGTTAATTAAAGAAGGTGAAATGATTTAAAGAGTCTTAAGATAATTCTTATGTTAATGATAATTAATTTCAAAGGTTTATTAAATAAGATTTAAATAATAATTAATTAATTAATATAATGGGTTATCTTAGATTAATTAAGGACTTAAGTAATTAAGGGTTAATTAATTTATTTACTTAAGTGATTAAAAGTTAATTACTTAATGTAAGTAATTAAAAGATAATTAATAATTAAAGGTTAACTAATTTATGATTAAAGGATAATTAATTAAGGGTTAATTAATTAATGTAATTAATTAAAGGTTAATTAATAATGTGATTATTTACTTGTTAAGGTAATTAATTGGAAGAGTAATTAATTAATGAAGTAATTAGAAGATCATTAATTAATTAATGAAAGTAATTTAGTTAATTATTGAGAATGGTTGAGGATAATTAATCTATAATTAAGGTTTAATTACTTAATGTAATTAAAAAGTAATCAACCAAGAATGATTAATAAAAAGGGATAATTAAAGAATAATTACGTATTGTAATTAAAGGATAATTAATCAAGGAAGATTAATTAAGATAAATATTTAAGAAATCATTAATTAATTTGTAATTAATTAATGATAAGTAAGATGGATTAAGGTAATCCAGTGATTAAAGGTTAGTAATTAATTTAATTAGAGATTAATTAAATTAATTAAGAATGAATCAATTTGTTAAGGATGGTTGAATGATATTGGATGACTTGGATTGATTTTATCTCCGAGGGGCGATTGAGATATGCTGTGATATGAATGGGTTAAGCTGTGATAATATAGGTTACCTATCTGAGTTGAATTGTTGTATGATATCCTGGATATGAATTGTATTGTTTAAAAACTTAACATCTTGGATTAGAAATGACATTGAATTCGAAGAGACCGGGGTCGGGTATCAGTAAATACCCGAAACCACTTCGATTTGAAATCTTCTATAATTCTTTATAGATTGATATGTGAAATCAATAGGCCGGTTTGGGATAATATGGACCATTTAAACTAAGTTGGATACTTAGATATTGTTTTGTGAAAATAAGTGTTGACTATATAAGTTGTTTACTTATTATGAAGTATGAGTTACCCCGGGTTTATATAAGTTCTATGAATTGAAATTTCATGTTAGATGAGTTTACTCACGCTGGTTTTCAGCCTGACCCGGGTGTTACTTTGATGTAATGCTCGGGTCAGACCGAGTATTACAGATTTTCAGGTAAGGACGTTTGGGAGTTCAGGAGACGAGCTGGATGGCAGGAACGTATGGAGTGTTTCTACTGTGTTATATTATTGTATATCTGAGGCTTGATAATTATGTATATCCAGTGTCTGTATAAATATGTAACTCTGATGTATTAAATTGTAATCGACAGATATAATATTGTTTTGTAAAACTGTTATCATTTATTATTATATTTTATCCGCTGCAAATGTGAGATGTTGATGTTTCTGATTCTTCTTCTTCTTCTTCTTCTGTTTCTTTCTTCTATCTCTTTCTTTTTCTTCTAACTATCTGGAAATTTCGGGTTCGAAATTTCCGGGACGTTACACTTGGTATCAGAGCGAAGGTTAAGCGAGAACCTTGGCTCTGTTGGGATTACTCGTTAAGGATAGGGTCAATGGTACCCTAGAACGAGTTAAGTGTATATATATATATATGAGAGCGTAATTGTTATTTTCTTATATAAGGATTTTAAATGATTTTATATAAGAATATATTTTAATATATAAAATGATATTTCTTTCTAATAAATATTAAGGTAATTGGTTGTTAAAATATTGGAATTAAATTAAGTGGTAATAGAAATACAACCAAATTAAAACTGAATAAAGATAAGTTTGAAATGAATTCAAACTGAAATTAAAATCTTGAATTTGTAGGAGTGTTATCAAGAATAAAGATAATAATGAATTGTTTTCCAGATATGATAATCTTGGTTATTATCATAAATGGTAGTTGTGATTAATAATGAATGTTAATAATTAAGTAAAATGAAATGTTTTAGGGAAGTAAACTTTTAGGTGAATATGACTTATAAATTGGAATTGAAGATAATTCAAAAAAAAAAAAAAAAAAAATTTTGAAATTTTAAATCTAAATCCAGAAAACTTGAAATTGTTTTAAAGAAGTAGTTTTGAATTAAAACCAAAGGTGGTTTAAAAATTTAAAGTATAACTTAGTGTGTAAAGAAAATGTATATATGAAGAATATATATAATACCAATGATGATTTGAAATAAACACTTAGTGTTGAGTTTTAAATTGGAATGTGATGTAAAACCCAAAGTAAAGTAAGTTTTTAAACTTAAAAGGGGAAAGACTATTAATCTGAAGTTTAAAATTTGAATGGGAATTCAAATTGTGAAAAGTTGACCGGATTAAGTAAATTTAACTTGGAGGAAGTTAAATAAGTTTGAATAAATAACTTGAATTGGAAATTTCAAGATGAAATTTAAATTTAACTTGGGTAGTTAAATGGTTAATTTAAATGGAAGTTATGAGTGATCTCAAAATGGGTTTGAGATCTGAAAATTGAAAATGGATAATAAATTAGAATCTGAAGATTAAATTGTTTTTGAATTCTTATTTGAACTTTGTAATAAGTTAAGTAAAGATAATTTTAAAATGGAATTTTGAAATTTGAATTCAGAATTAAAAGGTTTAAAGATTTAATTTGTTAAAATAAAAAAATAAAGGTTGAATTAATTTAAAAGTGAAGGAATTTAAGGAATTAAATCAATATTTAAAAATTTTAACTTGAATTTATATAATTCGAGATAGTTTAAAATTGAGATTTAAATTGAATTAGTTCAAACTGAATTTGATTTGAATAAATGGGAATTGTGATTTAAGATGAATAAGTTTAAAATTCAAATGGAAAATTTGAATTGAATTAATTTAAAATAAAAATTGAAGATTGAATAAGTTCAAAATTCAAATGGGAATTGGGATTAATTCATATAGAAATTGAAATGATTTGAAATTTAAGTGGATTCAATTTGAAATTAGTTTGAATAATTTAGAATTGTAATTAAAATGAATATGTTTAAAATCAAATGGAATTTGATTTGAATTTGGAAAGGAATTAAGATTAATTCAACTTGAATTGGGATTGAATAAAATTCAATGGAAATTGAAGTATTGAGTCAATTTAAATGGAAGTGGAAATTTAAATTGAATTAATGGGAAATTAATTGGAAATGGAGATTGGGAAATTAAACAGTTTGGCTCTGGATTATTTTCAAATTGTTTTAATACAAGTATATGTTTCCAAACTATATACTATACAATCTTTCTTCTTAAACCCCAAACTATCTTATACTTATTTTACAATTATTTTAAAACTATTTAACTATTTTGAAAACTGTCTTATAAACTAATTACTATTTTTCAGCTACTTATATGTAATCACAATTTTAAAAACTATTTTGCAATTATCTAACTATTTTTTATACCTACTTAACTATTTTACAGCTATTTTACAAACTAATAAATATCTTTTCAACTACTTATCTATTTTAAATATTTTTCAAGCTATTTTTAAATTTAAATTGGCCAGAGTTCAAACTGTTTGTAATTGAAGTAATAACTCAATTGGAAATGGAAACAATTGAGAATAAGTGAATGGAATTAAAGGAAATGTGAATAGAAAAGAGAATTGATTTGGATAATAACCAACAAAGATAAATACGTAGGATATACGTATATTATTCTATTCGCATAGTGATTTGATCCAGATTCGAACACAGAATTTCGAGATAGTATTATCGATCCGAGTTGGGATTTTTCGCTCGATTTTCGACGGCGAACCTGGATATGGATTTTTGATTGGTTCTGGATATTCTCTATCATAGTTGTGACTATGCAAGGAGAATGACGGTTTCTAATCAAGAAACCAGATCTGAGTCCGCACTAGGAAGTCGGGTGGACGATACTAGTTCGGAAGTGAAATTGTGTGATCGATTGAGCGATCAGATTGATATTGTGTACGGATGATATGTGTACATCGTACGGATTTGAATGAATTGATATTGAAGATTTGTGGATAAGAACTGTAAAATGGTTTTTGAAAAGAAATATGGTTAATAACTTTATAAAAGATTTATCAAATGTGAATATTTGATTTGGAATAAAATAAAGTTATATATCCTTGTTGTATAAGGTAAATCTTCCCTTGTTGAATCTATTACTCAAAGAAAAGGGTTTTGAAAATATTTGAAGTATATATATAAAAAAAAAAAGTTTTATACAAGTTTGAAATAATCCAAAGATTTTCAAAGTTATATATATATCTATATATATATAAAGGATTTTATGGGAATGATTTTGGAAAAGGTTTTTGGGAACCTATGAATTTGGAAAAGGCTTTTAATTTTTGAAAAAAATCGATTTTGAGAATTTGGAAAGCCTAGATTGAGAATTATCGATTTTGGTAATCGATTTTGTGTAAAGAAGATTTTGATAAATCATAAAGGGTATGATTTGAAGATACTATAAGTATATAGTATAAAGTGTTTTGAGAATAGCTCTGGGGAAAAAGGCGCTCCCTTAAAATGAACTTCTCAGGAGTGCCACTGGGTGGTACTGCCTTGAACCCCAAGGGGGGATTCTAAAGTTGATCCTGTGAGGAGTCCGGACAAAACTAGTTCCTGAGGATTATTTGTGTAGCGAAAGTCGAGGGGCTGGTGCCCACAGAGGCATTTGAGTTATGCTGTGACAACAATTTAACTCAATGTCACTGCGATCTACTGCAGACCATAGCGAAAGTCATGTGCGCCGCTGAGAACCAACTGTCTACGTTTGATTTTATATCGGTAGACTGTGACACTATGGTAACATAGCGAAAGTCGTTTGTGCCGCTGAGAGCCAACAGTCTGCGTTTGATTTTATATCGGTAGACTGCGACCTATGTGGGAGAAGTTTCATTTTGACAGCGAAATCGTGTGTGCCGCTGAGAGCCAACAGTTACATGGACTTTTGCTGCGACGGCAACGTAACCCTGGGATGTAACTGCGATCTGTTGTGGGTTCCATGCTGTTATCAGTTACATGGACTTTTGCTGCGATGGCAACGTAACCCGTGATGTAACTGTGACCATGGATGGGGGTGATGATTTCCAGAGCATTCTTACCAATGATATTTCCTCAATTTCAAAATGTTTTCTATATTTTCACCAAAATATTTTTCCAAGTATTTTTACTGGGTGTTGAAAATGGGTTTACCAAGTACTAATAGATTTTCAGTCTTACGCCTGATCAACGTATGACCGAATTTCTGTGAGAACGAGGATGGACTTGTTAAAACATCGAGTTATAAAATGATATTTTTATAAAACTATTTTGACAATATTATATAGATTTTAAAGTGTTTTAAAATATTCAAATAGGAAATTTAATTGATATTAAGTATTTTTAATAAATTCTGGCTTCGTTTCTTTTCGAGGACGAAAAGATTCAAAGGGGGAAGGAATGTGATAACCTGAATTTTTGGGCATCTGTTAATAAATAATTAACTGGGTTAATTAATAGAAATACTGATTTTAACTATTAAAATACTGATTTTTAAAGTTGAAAACAAATAAATCTGATAATTGGTTAATTAATTGATTATTACTATTGAGATACTGATTTATAGATTGAACAAATAGATCTGATAATAGATATTTATATCTATATATATTTAGGTTGATTTTAAATTGAAATTTAATTTGAATTGGAAATTCAAAGGATAAACACCTTAAAATATATTGGATTTAAAATTAATATATATATGATTTTTATTAGAATATATTTAGTTTTATATTTATTTTCTTTATAATTAGCTTTTGAAAAATATTAAATTTAAAACAAAGCTTCAAATCACAATATATATATATATACATATTTACATAATTAACAAAGCATAAATACTTAGTAAGATAAGGATATAAACATAATATTGCTTTATTTTAACATGTGTAAGCTAAATGAATTTGCAAATTACACTTGTCTAAATTAAAAATAACAAGTGGCACAATATTTTTCATTTAAGATTTGATTTATATAATGTATGTTTAGTAAGAAACCAGTTTTCTTTATTTTTCAATTCAACTTTCTCAAACCAGAGACTAAAATATACCAACCTGAGAAACCAAAGTTCAAACTAGAATAAAACCTGAAACCAAATCAAATCTGCAATCAAATGAAACCTGGAAAGTAAATGCAACAGCTTGATTTCAGCCTTCAACCTGAGATCAAATGGAATGCAACAACAACTTCACTGATTCAAACAACAATAGGATTTCAAATTTAAAGACAAGTTATAGATCAAAACAAAGTTCCAGGAAACAATTTGAACAGAACCTGTTCTCTGCCTTTTCAAAACTGGTGAGTAAACTATCTTGAACCTGTTATTATATTTTGATGTTTGGATTAATACTTGAAAGTATGATTGTAAAAATGGTTTGTATGGATATAAAATAAGATTTCATGCCTATATATATATATGAAATTTTTGAGTATGCATGTCTGTATATATGTATGTACAGGCTCTGTTCTTAATTACAGGTTCAAATTTAATTAAATAAATCAATATCTCTTCATTTCAGAAATTTTTGATTAGGATACCTAAAGAAATTGTGTTAGAATTAACTAGTTCTTATTTTTAAAAATAATTATATGTGAAATTAGATAATGTTTAACTGGAAGATTAGAATTTTACAGTAAATATATATATATAAACTTAGGAAAATCGAGGGATTAAATTCTAAGTTTTGAATATATAACTGGATTCGAACTTGAAAACTATGAATTTTGATATTAGTTTCAAGAATTTTAAGTTTGGGTTCGAAGGGAATTCGCGAGATGATAAATTTTGGGTTTTTATCAACTTCTGGCGATCGGCACAAAGATGATCGATGTTATCGTGGTTGAAGGAGGCTAGGGGTCTGGAGATCATCAGAAAAATGCGGGTTGAGTTTCTCGAAAGCCATGATGGCCGTATGACGTCGAAGTAGGGTTCTTCGAGTGAGTTTGGTCAGTGTTGATTTTTGAGTTCGTGCAACGTCGAGAGAGGATTGGGTCCAATCGCAGGTGGGGGAATTGATTCGTGAAATGGCGACGAAGGTTTGGGTTGATCGGCGTGGGTTCCGGTGGAAGGGATAGACGGAGTGAGGTGTTTTGGGTCGATCGTTGTTGGTTCCAGTTCGATCGAGAAGCTCGATTTCAATTGTCAGGGGAATCAATGGTATTGGGTGGTCGTGTCGGTCGACGATGATGTCGCCGACGAGTTGAAGGTCGCAACGTTGATCAGAAGTCGTCTGGGCATCGGTGCACGTGCACAAACGTTTGATTGTGTCAGTGGGTTTTGTTTTAAGGAAGAAGAAGTTTGGGCTCGAAGATGAACTCGGGGAGATGGCGGGTTTGGCTCGGGAATTTTGATGGTTGGGCTCGGGTTTTTGAAATGATATCAAGTTTTGAAATAAAGGAAAATATGATGCAAGTTTGTAAAAGCAATAGTAAATTATTAACAAGTTTTTTTTTTAAAAGTTAAAGTATTTTATTTGTGACCATTATTTACATAAGTTTAAATAATGTAATTAAATAGTTAATTAAAGAAGGTGAAATGATTTAAAGAGTCTTAAGATAATTCTTATGTTAATGATAATTAATTTCAAAGGTTTATTAAATAAGATTTAAATAATAATTAATTAATTAATATAATGGGTTATCTTAGATTAATTAAGGACTTAAGTAATTAAGGGTTAATTAATTTATTTACTTAAGTGATTAAAAGTTAATTACTTAATGTAAGTAATTAAAAGATAATTAATAATTAAAGGTTAACTAATTTATGATTAAAGGATAATTAATTAAGGGTTAATTAATTAATGTAATTAATTAAAGGTTAATTAATAATGTGATTATTTACTTGTTAAGGTAATTAATTGGAAGAGTAATTAATTAATGAAGTAATTAGAAGATCATTAATTAATTAATGAAAGTAATTTAGTTAATTATTGAGAATGGTTGAGGATAATTAATCTATAATTAAGGTTTAATTACTTAATGTAATTAAAAAGTAATCAACCAAGAATGATTAATAAAAAGGGATAATTAAAGAATAATTACGTATTGTAATTAAAGGATAATTAATCAAGGAAGATTAATTAAGATAAATATTTAAGAAATCATTAATTAATTTGTAATTAATTAATGATAAGTAAGATGGATTAAGGTAATCCAGTGATTAAAGGTTAGTAATTAATTTAATTAGAGATTAATTAAATTAATTAAGAATGAATCAATTTGTTAAGGATGGTTGAATGATATTGGATGACTTGGATTGATTTTATCTCCGAGGGGCGATTGAGATATGCTGTGATATGAATGGGTTAAGCTGTGATAATATAGGTTACCTATCTGAGTTGAATTGTTGTATGATATCCTGGATATGAATTGTATTGTTTAAAAACTTAACATCTTGGATTAGAAATGACATTGAATTCGAAGAGACCGGGGTCGGGTATCAGTAAATACCCGAAACCACTTCGATTTGAAATCTTCTATAATTCTTTATAGATTGATATGTGAAATCAATAGGCCGGTTTGGGATAATATGGACCATTTAAACTAAGTTGGATACTTAGATATTGTTTTGTGAAAATAAGTGTTGACTATATAAGTTGTTTACTTATTATGAAGTATGAGTTACCCCGGGTTTATATAAGTTCTATGAATTGAAATTTCATGTTAGATGAGTTTACTCACGCTGGTTTTCAGCCTGACCCGGGTGTTACTTTGATGTAATGCTCGGGTCAGACCGAGTATTACAGATTTTCAGGTAAGGACGTTTGGGAGTTCAGGAGACGAGCTGGATGGCAGGAACGTATGGAGTGTTTCTACTGTGTTATATTATTGTATATCTGAGGCTTGATAATTATGTATATCCAGTGTCTGTATAAATATGTAACTCTGATGTATTAAATTGTAATCGACAGATATAATATTGTTTTGTAAAACTGTTATCATTTATTATTATATTTTATCCGCTGCAAATGTGAGATGTTGATGTTTCTGATTCTTCTTCTTCTTCTTCTTCTGTTTCTTTCTTCTATCTCTTTCTTTTTCTTCTAACTATCTGGAAATTTCGGGTTCGAAATTTCCGGGATGTTACAATATATAAACTATTTCTAATATATATATATTATTTCAATCTATAACCTATTTTAATATATAAACTATTTCTAATATATAAACTATCTCAATCTATAACCTATTTTTAAAATATAAACTATTTTTAATGTATAACTATTCCAATATATAAACTACTTTCAATATTCAAAATGTTTAAAGTTGGAACCGTTATGATTCAGATTTAATTGATTTAAAATGCGAATATTTTGATATGATAGTTTAACCTATTTTGTGGTTATGATTTTTAAAATGAATATTATTTCGAAAGTGAATATGATTTTGAAAGTGATATGATTTTGAAGTGAATATGATTTCGAAAGTGATATGATTTTGAAGTGAATATGATATTTTGATATAAATTATGAATCAGTTTTGGAAATGTAAAAGAACCAACTAGTGTGAAATAAGCGTTTGGTTGTTAAAGAGACCGGGATCGGATATTGTCATACTCTCTGCCAATACCGAAAACCACTTTAACAACTGTGCACGTGGTGGAGAATCTAGAATGAAGTTGGATAGTTTGGCGAATGCTGCTGGAATGAAGTAAGAGAACGATGATGGATAGCCTTGACCTTCGGGTCATAATTAAATGACTAAAACAGGAGCCATGTCGGGCCAAGTAGGGTCGCTCCCCTTATTGGGCACATTTCTTCGATACCATATTATTACTTTGTGATTGATTTGGCGGCCACCCTTTGATTTGATTTGGGAGTGTGTCTCGAGGTAGGCGGTAGTAGCTGCTATTGTTTGTACCAAAATTAGGCACAACACTCTTCGAAAGTGTTTGAGGAGATAAAATGAAGAAAATAAATGGAAAAGGAGGATTATCTAACAAACACTCCAGAATAAGCTAGAAAAACGCACAGAAACACAAAGATTTAGAGTGGTTCGGCGTATGGCCTAAATCCACTATGAAATGGTTGGTTTTTATTAACTTTTGCTTGCTGGTTACAATGAATTACAATAGTAAAACTGGAGTACAACAGTGATTTCGGCAGAATCTGGGCGTAGAAGAATCAGAAGTCCCTTTTCTGTAGGTCCTAGGTTGCTATTTATAGGCGTAGGCTGCAAATATCCCTCTTAGATCTCGGAGGACCTCTTCTCTCGCGTTGGTGGGCCCACGCGATCGATCCCTGGTAGTTTGGACTCGATTCGTGATCGATATGAACGAAATTTGTATCGATCAAGATTTGGCCCAATCGAGTCGAGATTGGGCATGAACATTCTTTAGGTTGTACGTAAGCTTCTGTGAAAATTTGGTAGCATTTGGACTTGTAGATTTTGAGTTATGATTGATGCAAGTTCGTGTTTGTAAGTTGGTTGTCACGTTCGTATCGATCCAAAGCTCAATATTCATCGTTCTTCATATCCATGCAATTCGTATTGATGACGTGGCTCGAGAATCCAAGGGAGATCCACTTTTCATTCCGAGTGACCGAGTCGTCCACCTTTGTGAGTCTCCTTCGTATCGCTCCTACGCTTCACTTCATATCGCTTCCCTCGAACATTGTTTCGTATCTCTTCTTTTGTCCACCGCTTCGTATCCATAGGTATGGCTCTATTCGTATCGATGGTTTGAAGGTGTTTCGTATCGATCACCTTGGGTGTTGTTCTTCGTATCGATTATTTTAGCCAATTGATACGAAAGATGGCAGGATGGAGATCGATACGAAACACAGCTAGTTGATGGATATGAAATAATTAGATGGATATGAACTGTAGCGCATATGATGGATATGATATAATTAGATGGATATGAACTGTAGCGCATATGATGGATACGAAGCAACATACTCGATGGATACGAACTAGTACTCACCTGATCGATACGAAGTCATGAGCATTCGATGGATTCGAACAAGATCGATACACAGGAGGCTGCTCTTTAATGGGTATGAAGTGGAGGATGGATACGAAATGATGAGAGCTTGATGGATGCAAACGAGATTATCGCTTGATTTGCATCGATCATATCTTGAGCATACTAACTCCTATTGACTTGAAACTTGGAACATTGGCTTTCATAGCTTTGTTTGTCGTGCCATATCGATTGTAGCTTGATCCGGACTCGGGCAAAATTTACCAGCATCCATAGCGAACCTGTACATGACCGTTCTTCGGGGTGATCTGTCTTTGATTTCCAGTCAGTTCCTTGGTGTCACGGCCTTACCAAAAGGCGGGATAACATTTGCCCCCCAAAGTACGTCTTGTATGAACATGACGTGCTTTGAAATGCTGCCATCTTTATTCTGAAAAAAAGTTCTATCTAATTTGCTGAATGGATGCTATCCTTTTTGTTGAGTGACGTGACCTTTTGACTGATTGCTAGTAATATAAATACTGGATTTCTAATCATCGATGATTGCATAGCGTACTAATGTAACTAAGTGTTGAGTGCCGGAAGCCTGTTGTTCGTCATCGTAACTGTTGCCAGGTAAGCATCTTAATTCCCATGATGGTTGTCATTGTTTTGGTTTATTATGTGATACAAATTGATGGTATCAAAGAAGGACGGATGGATGCGATGCGAGCTTCTTCGTCTCGGTTCATATAGGTAGCTGCAACTTCAAAGAAATGGGTACGAACTATGTTCTTCGTATCAGTTTGGAACTTGGCTCGTTCGTACTGGTGGAAACCTAGGGGGCTTATTTGTCATTCGCCTCCAATCCCATGTTCGTATAAATAGCTTTCATACTTGGCCATTCATTTCACTTGCTTATTTGATAACCTTGCCTTCGTACCGCTCGACAACTTGAGAAAAGAAGAGAAAACTTGCCCTCGCCTTCGAATCCAACACTACATCCATCCCTTTGAACTATCTTATGAAATTAGGTAAATAATCGACCAATTTTAATCTTAACATGACAAGACTCAAATTCTCGTTCCATCCTATTTATATTCGTGGCCGAGTGTAGCGTGGAGGAGATTGGAGAGGGTTGAAGCGAGGTCGAGGAAGGTCAGAGTTGTCTTCGTGTCGATTGGGGAAGACGAAGCATGGAGGGATACGAAATAATCATGTAAAAGACGCTCTGCTTTGATCTCGCATCAATGTATTAGGGAAGACGACGTTTTGTTTCGTATCGGTCTCAATTGGGAATTTCGTATCGATCTCCTGCCTTAGATTTCGTATCGATCTTTGATTCTTGGATTTTGTATCGATCACCTTCACTTCGGTCGCTTGCTTTTAATTTCGTATCGATTGTGGGACAGCAACTTAGTATCGATCACTTCGAATCAATATTGACATGAAGCCAATAAACCTTGATCGATACGAAGTTGGTGCCTCTTTGGTCGATACGAAGCTGAGTTGTTTGATCGATGCAAAGTTGATAACTTTCGATCGATACGAAATGGATGTTAAGTGATCAATACGAAATGGGTGTCTTTTTATCGATACGAAATGATCATCTTGGATCGGTTCGAAGTCGTTGGCTTTGATCGATACGAACTGAATATTCTTGGACCGTTACGAAGCTAAGGCCTTTGTAGTGAATGATATATGTTTTGACTTCGATGGATACGAACTTCATGCAAATTCGAACACTTGACTCCGACGAGCTTCTGCCTTGCATAACCGGATTTAGCTGTTAAACTGTATATTTGACTGGCATTCGAAGCTCGTCGATGGAACTGTAACTTGACAAAATTTTAACAAACTTTAACTCAGATCGGTCTCTAAAGTCTGGATGGTAGGGTGGTGAAGATCAGCGATGACGGTCACTCCGGTTGAATCTCGAAGTCTTGTCATTTGAACGTTCCTTAAATTCCGTTGTATTATAAGTATTATGTAGCACTGCACTGCACAACACGTTCATGCACTTCACACTGAGGAACACACGGGCTTATTATCATCTAATGATGGTTTTTGATAAGTTGGTTAGTTATGGAATCCACAAGTTCACCGCAGCAGGAGGCACAAAGTTCACCTCCCTCGGTAATAGAGATGCCGACCGTTGCGGCAGAAGTTATAAGTCCAGCTCCGGATGAGCTTCTTGGAGTAAATGTAATTTTGAACCCCCAAGATTCAGTTCCGTCGAACGTTTCCGAGTTTATGCTAGGAAGAATTTGTCTACGTCATGGGCTATCGCTAAATGACGTTCTGCTTCCGGGGCCAAATGACATGCCACATGCTCCCCCGGAGGGGTATACTACCTTTAACCGACATTCTTGTACAGCCGGGACACTTCCTCCAATTAACCAGTACATTCTAGAAGTGTTGGCTTTCTTAGGGATTGCTCCATCGCAATTGCATCCGAACGAGTATGCTTTTTTAAACAACACATTCATTGTCTTCATGGAGCATCTCTTGCGGCCCCCAACTCCAGAAGAAATCAGATTTATATTTAATGTCAAAAGTCGGGGAGACAACCCTTCTTTCACGTTCTTAGAGGCAGTTAGGAACTGCCAAATTGTGATCGGTTCCTGGACCAGATTGAGTTACTTGAAAACTGAATGGTTCTATGTCCGATGCCCACCGGGTTTCGCCAGACGATGGATAGTTAGGCGTAAGTGCTTTAGCTTTACACTGTTTGACTAAGTGATCTTACTTGGTATCCATTCTAACATTTTATTTCTTTCGCAGCCTCGATTCCATGGCCAGAGGGCGCCCACTTTAAAGAGATAATTCGAATTCTTCAAGAGGTGCCGAGCGAAATGAGAGAAATCGATTCGATACTCACGGATGAGAACTTGAGGATTGTTGGGCTAATCGATCAAAATCAAAGCATTAGACTCGAAGGATCGATCAGAACAGTCTTGACAAAATGGGCCAAGCGTAGGGCGCTCAGAATTGGTATAGTTAAGGAAGGCGATAGAGAAGATACGCCTACCAATGACGAGCCTGTAGTCGGGCCTTCAGACAGTTTTTAGGATTTGGAGGGAAGGAGAAAAGGCAAGGCAACCACTTATAAGCGTCATAAGTCTCTGAGATGGAAATCTGTTGTTATGTCCCTGCCAGCCTCCGGTGTTAGAATCACGGAGACTCCTACCCCTCAAGTAGAAAATTCTTTCGAAAGGCTTGCCGATATTCCGATTCCGGACTATGTGTCACTTCAACACGACACCGGATTGGAGGGGCTTCAAAGTGCTCTAGATTTAAGCGAGTCTCTTCCCACCAGTGCGGTCGACATTACCGGTTGGTCAGGGGGTTGCACACACATATACACTTCATGACACTACACGATTTCCAGTCTTAAGTTGTCTGCTTCGGGAGATTACTAACTCTGTTTTTCTTTTACTTTACAGATACGATGAGTAGGCGAGATTCTATGCTTGGAAGTCTTCGATCAGCGCGCCAGTCATCGAGTTCCTATTATGAGTCCCGCCGGAGGGAGGATGATAGGAACTGCGATCGTGGTTATTCTAGCCAAGAACGTACGAGAGGGAGAGGGATAGAGACAGAGAATACAGATATCGCTCCCGATCGCGTTCTCCACCTCCTCGAGCTCCCTCACAACCTTCTGGTCATGGAAAATAACCAGCAGAGCCTCCCCGTCAAAAACCATCTTCACAAATTCCTTGACCCGATCTAAAAAGGCGTAGAACCAAGGCCGAAACTCCCTCTGTTGCTGAATAAGCCATTACTAAGCCTACTGGGGAAGGAGCGATTAAGATTGCCCAGTTGAGAAAAGATTTTCCGAACATTTGCTTCGACGGTTTTATCTTCCCTCCTCACTTAAAGAAAATCCCATATGAGGCAGAACAAACGATGCACGATTACATCCATGATATTTATATCCAATACAACGAGGCATGAAAGCCGCGGATAAAGCGTCGACGGTGGCTTTTGGGCGAGCGAAAATAATTGAGAAGTTAGAAACCGACCTCGCCCAAAAAGACCGTATTATCTAAGTGCTTAATGATGAAGCCGAATCCTCTCGGAAATTTAAAATAGAGTCCACCCAAAAAGCTGATGAGCCAACTCAATCTATGGAACGAATGCGACAAACGCATTTCGCTTTGGTGGATGAGATGGGCCACCGAAACACCACCGTCACAGCAAAAAGGGACGCTGCTCTGAAAGAACTGAATGAGCTTAAAGCCAAACTTTCTGAAATCATCAAGGAGAAGGATGATGCACATAAAGCAGCCCAGGAGGCGTGTGAACAAGCGGTGGTGCTTCGGGGTGAATGAGATGCAGCATGACTTAAAATCCGGGAGGTTGAGGACAAGGTTGAGGATGAAGTTAAAATGGCTGAAGCCAGGTTCGAGGCAGATATTGAAGATCTTCTCATCACTTACAATGCCAATGTTTTGAAGCACAGAAACCTGACTTGGCTTGATAATTATCCAACACACATGTTCAATGCTTGGGGTTGATTAGTAGGAGATGAAAAGGCTGCTCACTAAGCTGAATCGATTGATGAGTTTGAGCTCGAGAACCGGGTGTTGAACGAAGATGAACGGAAAATTCTCCATGATACGACGATCTCATACGAAAAGGAGAAACTTGGCGCTCAACACTTGGAGGTTGGAGAAGGTTCTAGTGTCGAGCACCATGATACAAGTCCTGACACTCTCGTGCCGACTCAGCCTGAACCCACATCTGCAGTTGATCCTCAATCCGTTCTTGCTTATAACCCGGATCAGCCGCAGTTATGTCTAGCTCGCGAGCAAATCTATGAGGCTGTTCAGCCACCGACAAGTCAAACTGAGGAAGGTACTCTGAACATTTCGTACGCTTGTTCGAAATCGAAAGTGTTACTTGAAGTAATTACTAACAGTTTATCCTTTATCTCTTTGCAGTATTGGAGCTACATCGGTCGTGCCTCCTACAACTCAAGAACAACACCAAGAGCAAGAGGCCATCATAACCGAAGCAACTACGACGATGGCTACTGCACCTACGGATGGGGTACAAGGAAGCACACTGACTTTTGATGAATAGATGATGGAGGTACTTCTCGGTCATCACAGTGACCCCTTTGCTGATTTGTCGTTTGTTATGGGTGGAATAGCACCAGCGACTAGCTCCTCAGTCCCAACTGCTAACGTTCCCGGCGAGGCTCAGACAATTCACGAAGAAGAAATAATAGCCAAAATTAACGCAGAAATGGAAGCAGCCACTCGAGCTAGTAGTTTTGGAGGTGGGATGGCAGGATATGGCCCAGCTCCGTTAAGAATGATTTCTCCTGGTGGCACAGTCATCGACACCAGTGTGTCTCTACTACATCCTACTGTTGATCCCGTCCCTCCGGCTCCGCCTGCAGGAAGCATCCCGATACATGTGAGTTCGGAGTAGGACATTGACATCATGCCCTTGACTGGAGGTCAGCCGCCGAAAGGCAAGGGCTCGAAGAGAAAACCAAGTGGCAGCTCCAGCGGGTCAACGCCGAAGAAGAAGCCGAGAAAAAAGAAAGAGTAGACATGTCTCTTCGGCTCATTTTTGGTAGATAGATAGGAATCTACTTTTGCTTTCTTTTTGTAGGCCGTGTATAGATACGGGTTCTGTGAGAAATGTGGATTACGGATCTTAAGGCTGGAATAACACTAGAGGGGGGGTGAATAGTGTTTTATGGATTTTTTTAAATCTTTTTGAATTTTGTTCAATTTAAACACCAACAAATGAAATTCACAAACACAGATATAATTGCAGAATCAGACACAGATGCAAATACTAAATAAAAGAAGTAAAGGAAAGAATACACCAGGATTTTATACTGGTTCGGAGTTACCCTACCTCCAATCCCGTACAATCGTACGGATTTCTTTTCAAAATAATCTCCCAGATTACACCCTCGGTTTCAAGGCTATGAGGTACACCCTCTTGTATTCGAGTTCAGGGAAACTCTCTTGATTTAACCTGGCTACAAGATCACCTAATTGATTTCCGGGGCTACAATCACACCCAATTGATTTCAAGGCTCAACCGCACCTTTTACTCAACGGTTTGATTTACAAAAGATTCTATAACTCTGAATAGCACTGAGATCTTATGGAGAGAGTGGCAGAGAATAAACAAGAGATAATCAAGTTTGATTCACTTGGTATTTCGACAGAGTATAGTTTAGGATTCTTTAGAATAAATGTGGAAGATGAAGAGGAGAGAAAATAAAATGAAAATCTGGTAAAAATTCGTTTAGAACTTACTGGTATTTATAGTAGAGCAACAGCCATATCTATTCGTGAAAGGATACGATGAATAGACACTTCTTTTGAAAATTGAAATTTGAAAATAACGGACACCATGTCGACATGGGTGGCAAGGGTATGTCGACATGCTCAAGGCAAAATTGATGTTTTGATTTTATTAAAATTGGTTTCTATAATTTGTCAAAACAATTTCTAAACTTTGTAAATATATTTGAATATAGTTTAAACATATAAAAGAGTTTAGAAAATAATTTTTTAATATATATAATCTTAATCTATAAAGTGATTTAAAATCTAAGTATATAAATATTTTAAAGCTAAATATTTAAAACAAGAGATGATTTAAAAACAAGGACAATTTTGAAATCAAAATATTAAAAATGATAAAAAATAGTTTTGAGGCTAAAATATTTCAAACAAGAGAGATGTCTTTTTGTAAAGAAAGTTTTGAAAACATTTTAAAAAACAAGAGATGTATTTTTTGAAAAACATTTTTATAAAATTAGTGGATATCAAAATAGGACCACTATATGTTCCATTAGATATTGTCGTGGGTTCCATCCCACTAGGGTTCCATCCCTTTAACAGGCTCGAAGTGGATCCCATTCCACAAATACAATTTGAATAAAGATGTAAGTGCTTTCAAGAAGTTTTAACATAATTCTAGACTGAACATAATTCTAGACTGACTACATTATCTTGTACTGTTTGAAATCTTGAACTCTTGATACTCATGAGTCTTCAATCTTGATATCTTCGATCTTTAAATTCATCAGTCTTGTATCTCTATACTATACAGTCTTCATTCTTGGTACCTGCATGTTTATATTCTGCATATACATATATATCTAAACCATAACGTTAGTATTTATATTTTATAACAAGTCCTAAGGTTGTTGTCATCAAAACCATCATCTCAAGGACTAACAATCTCTTCCTTTTTTATAATGACAACCTATGTTTATAAAATATACTTCTCCTTCATAATAACTCCCCCTAAAACTAATAACTCCCACTTAATCTAAGCCTAACTAATCTATTTTATACTTCTCCCCCTTTGTCATCAACAAAAAACTAATTCTAAACTAATATAACTCCCCTTTTGTCTTATACTAGAGTACCTTTAACAAATTATGATGGAGTATATATATAATAGCATGAGTTAATAATAAAGACATGACAAATATGAAAGTTTAAACCCAATAAATATATACTATGTTTCGTATAATGTTATACAATCCATTCAAAACAAATCAATTCCAATCAAATCAAAGGAAATCAAATCAAATCAAATCACACAATTCAAAAACAAGCAATTCAAACCATAAGGAGATCAAATATTTCTAGGAACTTCAACCCATCCTTCTTCTCCAAAGATAGGATCCTTTTTAATAACTTCCCAATCTTCATTATCTTGAATCAAAGTTCCTATCGGATTTGCATCGAGATCATCTTTGTTGAGGGCAGAAATCATCCAACGGAGGGCATCAAAATGCTTCTCTTGTTCTTTTATCATCTGCATTTGACTTAATTCTAAGTGCCTTTGATTGCGGAGAATAAAAGTAAGTATATTCTTGAATAAATTGAGAGTTTCTTCAAGATTATCACTTAGAGTTTGAGAAGAGGAAGCCATTTTTGATAAGTAGTGAAGAGATGCAAATAGAGATAAGTAGAAATGAAAAGATTACAAATTTCTGGAAGGAATAGGTGTTTAAATAGGCGGAAATTCGTTTAAAATATATAGACACAAGTTAGTTATTTTAATTTCGAAATTTAAAAAGTAACCAAATCTGACAGTTATATGTCGACATAGGGGGGTAGAAGCATGTCAACATAGGTCTGTTAATTTATGTGTCTTATTTATTTTGTGAATAAGTATGTATATATATAAACTTATATACTATACTAATATTTATTCCAGAGACACGATAAGGTAGGAAAACATAAGATAGATGATTTTTATAAATAGATGAGATGATACATAAGATACTACATAATATTATAAAAAGAACAATACAAGCTCAAAACAAACTAATACATCACAACCTAGTTCTTAGAATGTGCTAGAGGATGAGGAGGATGATGATAAGCCAAGTTTCCGACCAACTTTAGCAAAGAATTTGTTCATATTAGTGGACATTTTATCCAATTTCTTACTAACGGATCTTTTGAGAATCCGTTGATTTTGCACTATAATCTTTTGATTTTTGAGGAGAGTTTTGTTGGAAGGATTGTTAGTATTGGTAGGATATTCAATACTTTCCAAGGAGGTTTCTTCATTATCTTCTTCAATTTCCATTTCCTCCCTTTCTTCTTCTTCTTCTCCATCTTCTTCCTCCACATCTTCATGTGCCAATCTTTCATCCTTTTCGGCAAGAGATTCATATTGTTGAAATATGAAAGGAATTTTCATGAGAGAAATGTTGGCATGATTAAACACTTTCTTTGAAACAAATTCTTCTCTTTTGTAATCAATGCCAAAATAATTAAAAATCCGAGTGAGATAGATTCCATGATACAAGGTATTCTCACCCATTTCCAAATTCTTAGGACGAAGTTCATCCATAATCACTTGCGCCCAATTAATGTCATAATGACCAAAGATAGCAAAAGGAGCTTTACAAACTTTTAAAGTCGAGTTATTGAAATTTCCCGATCTAGGAGTGACAATATGTTGCAAAAGAAGATTGACAATACGTGCTTTCGGACGAAAGTTACGATTTTTAAATTCAAAGTTGTTATCTTCTTCGAAAATGTGATGAAATGTCTCACGATCATGTTCATCAATATTAAAAGTAGAAAGATCTATTCCCGAAATCTTGCAATTGAGAATGTTGCCCAAAATTTCACAATTTAAAACAATTTTAGTGCCTTTAACACTACTCCAAATTTCATCTTCATTTCCTTCATAAAAACCGCGATTCAAATTCGCATAAAACATTTTAACAAGATTTGGGTAACAAATAAAATCATTTTGAGAATTGTCAAAAAGGCTAAGGATATGATTCTCTTCAAGAAGAGTATTGATTTCATATGAAGAGAAATCGCTAAAGATAGCAAACTTTCCCGTATGAACTTTTCCGAAATTAGCATAACTTATATAAGCCTTGATTGCTTTCGAATCATTATAGAGATACTCATTAATGGTTTTAGACAGCCTCATTGTGGATGGAGTGCTTGAAGAAGCCATTTTTGAAGAGAGTAGAAGGTTTCAAAGATTGAAAGAGAGTTTGAATTTTAAAATGAAAGTGAAAAGGTATGATAAGATAATGGAAATAAATAGATATTCAATAGATATGTTCTCTGGTCAAGAGATACCTATCCAGAACATTGAATTTGGTGAAAAGGTGGAGGGAATTTCAAAGATTTGAATTCAAATTTGAATTTCAAATTTCTGACAGGGATGTCAACATCATGGGTAGGGCCATGTCGACATGGGTCAGAAAATTCATGTGACTTATATTTTCCTATAAATATTAATATCTATATTCATATATTATTTTTAATGTCTATATATTTTCTGGAATAATATTAAATATTATAATACTTTTTGAATAAAAAATATTATAATATTAAAAATAAAAATAATTTAAAATTCAAACAACACATAATGTCAAAAACAATCAAACAATCAAACAATTTCAAGCAAACAATTTCAACCAATATATTGTAAACGTGTAACTTTTTCTAGATTCGTGTCTCCAAGAACATCAGAATCATGAATAGCCGTAAAGCACATATTTGAATTTTCCGTCTTCTGATCATCATCGCTTGAGGATGAGTCTGAGTCTGAATCGTCCAGTGTAGCGGTATATGCTCTTTTCCTTTTCTTTGTATAATCATTGCTTGCAGGAAACTTTTGATTATCAGGATGCGGACAGTCTCTTTTGAGATGGCCTGGTTCGTCAGAGTTGAAACATTTGACGTGGTTTGGTACTTCATTATGATTTCCAGAATTCCTATGATCATTCTTTTTGAAGTTGTTCATCTTACCGTGTTTAAAAAACTTCCGAAAATTCTTTATCATGAAAGCTATTTCTTCTTCATCATCACTTTCCGAGTCTGATTCATCTGTTAATGTATTGAACGCAATTGACTTCTTTTCGAATGTCTTACTATCTTTTCTCCCTTGCATTTGTACTTCGAACGACATTAGATTTCCAATCAATTCTTCAATCTTTAAAGTACTAATATCATTTGCTTCTTCGATTGCAAGAGTTTTCTGATCCCATTCCGGAGTAAGAGAATTTAGAATTTTTCTGACTTGATCTTCTTCGGAAAAACTTTTTCCCAATGGTATTAAAGAATGCACAATCTCCAGAAATCTACTATACATATCCGAAATGGACTCATTAGAATTCATTTTGAATAATTGAAACTGATTTGTGAGTATGGATATTTTGGTCTGTTTGACTTTGCTTGTTCCTTCATGAGTAACTTGCAAAGTTTTCCAGATAGCATATGCAGACTTACAAACAGATACTCTATTGAATTCATTCCTATCAAGTGAACAAAATAAAATATTCATGGCTTTGGAATTATTTTGTGCAATAGTCTTTTGCTCAACAGTCCACTGTGCAAAACTAGTTGTGGGTTCAGGATATTCAGTTTGTGTGATATTCCAAGTGTCTAATCCTATTGGCTATAAATATATTTTCATTCTACATGCCCAATATGCATAGTTACTGCCATTAAAAAGTGGTGGCCTGGTAGTAGACTGACCCTCTACAAATGAACTAGTGACAGTGTTAATAGAACCAGTATTGGTAGCCATTTTTAAAACTTTTCAAAATTCAGATTATGAAAACTTTGCCAACGCTCCGATACCAAATGTGAGAAATGCGGATTACGGATCTTAAGGATGGAATAACACTAGAGGGGGGTGAATAGTGTTTTATGGATTTTTTAAATCTTTTTGAATTTTGTTCAATTTAAACACCAACAAATTCAATTCACAAACACGGATATATTCACAGAATCAAACACAGATGCAAATACTAACTAAAAGCAGTAAAGGAAAGAACACACCAGGATTTTATACTGGTTCGGAGTTACCCTACATCCAGTCCTGTACAATCGTGCAGATTTCTTTTCAAAATAATCTCCCAAATTACACCCTCAGTTTCAAGGCTACGAGGTACACCCCCCTGTATTCGAGTTCAGGGCAACTCTCTTGATTTAACCGGGCTACAAGATCACCTAATTAATTTCCGGGGCTACAATCACACCCAATTGATTTCAAGGCTCAACCGCACCTTTTACTCAACAGTTTGATTTACAAAAGATTCTATAACTCTGAATAGCAATGAGGTCTTATGGAGAGAGTGGCAGAGAATCAAACAAGAGATAATCAAGTTTGATTCACTTGGTATTTCGGCAGCGTATAATTTAGGATTCTTTAGAATAAATGTGGAAGATGAAGAAGAGAGAAAATAAAATGAAAATCTAGTAAAAAATTCGTTTAGAACTTACTGGTATTTATAGTAGAGCAACAACCATATCTATTCGTGAAAGGGTACGATGAATAGACACTTCTTTTGAAAATTGAAATTTGAAAATAACGGACACCATGTCGACATGGGTGATAGGGGTATGTCGACATGCTCAAGGAAAAATTGATGTTTTGATTTTATTAAAATTGGTTTCTATAATTTGTCAAAACAATTTCTAAACTTTGTAAATATATTTGAATATAGTTTAAACATATAAAAGAGTTTAGAAAATAATTATTAATATATATAATCTTAATCTATAAAGTGATTTAAAATCTAAGTATATAAATATTTTAAAGCTAAATATTTAAAACAAGAGATGATTTAAAAACAAGGACAATTTTGAAATCAAAATATTAAAAATGAAAAAAATAGTTTTGAGGCTAAAATATTTCAAACAAGAGAGATGTCTTTTTGTAAAGAAAGTTTTGAAAACATTTTAAAAAACAAGAGATATATTTTTTGAAAAACATTTTTATAAAATTAGTGGATATCAAAATAGGACCACTATATGTTCCATTAGATATTTTCATGGGTTCCATCCCACTAGGGTTCCATCCCTTTAACAGGCTCGAAGTGGATTCCATTCCATGAATAAATTTCGAATAAAGATGTAAGTGCTTTCAAGAAGTTTTAACATAATTCTAGACTGAACATAATTTTAGACTGACTACATTATCTTGTACTGTTTGAAATCTTGAACTCTTGATACTCATGAGTCTTCAATCTTGATATCTTCGATCTTTAAATTCATCAGTCTTGTATCTCTATACTGTACAGTCTTCATTCTTGGTACCTGCATGTTTATATTCTGCATATATACATATATATATATATATATCTAAACCATAACGTTAGTATTTATATTTTATAACAAGTCCTAAGGTTGTTGTCATCAAAACCATCATCTCAAGGACTAACAGGTTCGGCCCCTGCTAGTAGAACTTTTGGTATAGTTTTGTACCTAACCTTTTTCTTCCAAAGAATGATTGAAATAAAATTCATTTCGTCTTCTGTACAACTTGTGTTCAGTTGCTTAAGTGTTTCAGTGCTTAAACTTCAATTCATTGTACTCATGAAATTTTAGTCTTCGAATCCTGCTCGGTTTTTTTTCTAAGTCTCAGGGCTACCACTTCGGGTTGCGATCGAGTGTTAAGTCGAATTCCGGTATCGCACTATCTCAATCAGCGATCTGTATTTAAGCTCTGCCCCCAGACTCGGGGATACGTTGAAAAGATCGGTCAGCAATCGCTGTTCGTCTTTAACACATCGATCTCGATCTATATGAAACAAAGTTGTAACATGGCGAATTCGAGTAGTCGAACCACACTCGCTTGTTGACTAATGATCGTATCCACACTCTGGGAATTGCACCTGTTCGTCGGCGGTCGATTGGGTCCGCTTAAGATTTAGTGATATGTCCATGCTCCGGGGACTTAAATTATTTTCACGGGCGGCCAGTCGCACCTATTTAACATTTACAATTGCATCCACGCTCTGGGGACTTTTAGATTGATTCGTGGGTGGTCAGTCACACCCGGTTTGCATTTATACTCCGACTGAACTCTAGGGACTCAGAGTTGTCTTACGGACGGTCGATTCCAATCTGGTTTGTGTTTAAACTCCAATCCACTCTCCGGGGCTTTGGAGTTGATGTTCATACTCCAATTCGCACTCTGGGAATTTGGAGTTGGTGTTTAGACTCCAATTCGCACTCTGGGAATTTGGAGTTGGCCGATAGACGGTCAGTCACGTTTGTTTGGGCGTCAGGACTTCGTTCGCACTCCGGGAACGACGGATTTATCAAGATCGTGGACGGTCGACTCAAATCCACCCTGAGTTAACAAGCGAGGTCATTAGATGGACGGGTCCACCTTCCTCAAACTTGGTTTGAATATGGGCGAAGTTGTTAGGTTGGTGGATCCACCCTTTTCGACACCACATTTGTAAGTTTATACTCCAGTTCGCACTCCGGGAACCTGGAGTTAGTTAGAGGATTGTCGTGTATCAATCCTTTTTTGCTTCAACGTGATAACTTGCCCCCGAGCTCAAGTTTCACTTAGCGAGTAACCGGTCGTATCACAGTTACTCCCTATTTGAATAAACCCCACCATATGGTGGAACTTAGCTTTCTGTGCATAGTGATGGTCATATGATGTATTTTGAATAAATCACAGCTCTGGCTCGAAGAGATTACTTTTTATTGCTAAAATAAGAAAATAAGGCAAAGTCAGTTGCCTTATTACAAATTCAAATTTCGAAATGCATAAACAAATTGCAAATGAAAAATAGACTGGATAAATAAACAGAGCCTGTCATATGTAGTAGCGACGATGACTCTCGATGTTCCAGGCTCTTGGAAGAGTGAGACCGTCAACGGTCGATAATTTGAATGTGCCATCTCCGATCTTTCGTTCAATAACATACGGACCTTCCCAGGTTGGCTTCATATGTGAAGGGACCGGATAAATTCTCTTGAGGACGAGATCGCCGAGTTCAAAGGTTCGGGGTCGGACCTTGACATTGTATAATCGGGCAACTCGACTTCGATATCCGGCTGCCCTCAAATCAGCCTCTTCACGCTTCTCATCCAATAAATCCAGAGATTCGGCAAGTAGTATAGCATTTGTCTTTGGATCATAGTATGTCACACGATGGGAAGGCACTTCTAATTCGACTAGAATGACGGCTTCTGAACCATAAGAAAGAGAGAATGGAGTGTGGCCGGTCGCGGACTTATGGGTTGTTCGGTAAGCCCATAAAGCCATAGGAAGTTCATCAACCCATTTGCCCCCGGCCTTTTCCAGTCGTTTCTTCAGAATAGACTTTATAACTTTATTAACAGCTTCGACTTGTCCATTCGCCTGAGTGTGTGCAACTGCGGAGAATTTCTTTTGGATGCGAAACGGTTGACAGAAATTCTTAAATTCAACACTGTCGAATTGAGCTCCATTGTATGTGATAATGGTATGTGGGAAACCAAATCAGCAGATGATGTTTTGCACTACAAAGTTGATCACCTTCTTTGTTGTGATTGTAGCAAGGGGTTCGTCTTCTGCCCACTTGTTAAAGTAATCAACCGCTACGATGGCGTACTTAGCACCAACTTTGGGTAGAGGTAGAGAGCCAATAATGTCAATTCCCCATACCGCAAACGATTATGGACTGACCATTTGAGTTATTTCGGTAGGTGGGGCTCTCGGAATTCGAGCGTGCTTCTGACATCTGTCACATTTTCTAGCGTAATCCGATGCATCGCGATTTACGGTCGGCCAATAGTACCCATATTGGAGCACTTTCTTGGCGAGGGCTTGCCCCTCGGTATGATCGCCACATTCTCCTTCGTGTACATCATGCAACACTCGTTTGATCTCATCATGAGCGATACACTGGAGCAAAGGAACAGAGTATCCTCTTCTATACATGACTCCATTCTGGATGATGAACCGCGAAGCCTTTCGAAGAACTTGTCTCTTTTCACTCCTGCACTCTTGAAGGGTCCCATGCTCGAGATAATTTCTGAATGGAGTCATCCATGACTCCTTATTGGGAATGACCTCAAATACCCAATCCGTTTCCATCTGATCGATGCTCGGGGAAGACAATATTTCCACGGGAACGATTCCCATCTGCTGTGCCTCACCTGTACTAGCTAACTTTGCCAATGAGTCGGCTTTCTGATTGCGCTCTCGTGGTATACAATAAATGGCATAATGATCGAACTGATACAATATCTCTTGGATCCGAGCTAGGTAAGCAGCCAGTCTTCGGTCTTTGGCTTGGTACTCCCCCCGAACTTGACATACGACCAGTTGCAAATCACAATAAATCTCCACGGCAATGACTCTTAAATCTTTGGCGAGTTTCAATCCGGCAAGCAGGGCTTCATATTCGGCTTCGTTGTTGGTTGCACGAAAATCAAACTTTAAAGCATAGCATATACATCGACCTTCGGGAGTTTCAAGTACAACCCCAGCACCCGAGCAACGGTCATTTGATGCACCATCAGTATGCAGCTTCCAGATATACTTGGGAGATTCACTGGTTTTGGGCAAGTCCTCCGGGATAGTGAATTTAGCTATGAAGTGTGCCAGGACTTGTCCTTGAATAGCTCGCCTTGGAGTGTAAGTAATGTGAAACCAGCTTAGCTCGATATTCCACTTAAGTAACCTACCAGACGTCTCAGGCCGCGTAAGGATCTGTCGTAACGACTGGTCGGTGTAAACGGTGATAGGATGAGCTTGAAAATACGGACGGAGCTTCCTTGAGGCAATAACAAGACAATACGCCAACTTTTTCAGCTTCGGATAATTTCTCTCTGCCCCGGTCAATCGTTTGCTAATGTAATATACCGGCCGTTGATCCGATCTTCCTCTCGAACTAGGGCTGCACTGATAGCGTTCTCTGACACTACTAAGTAAATGTACAACCTTTCGTGATCAATAGGCTTTGACAGGATGGGTGGTGTAGAAAGATGTTGAACTAGTGCTCGGAATGTGCCCTCACATTCCATAGTCCATTCGAAGTTTTGCTTCCCTTTTTTGATCAGGTCGAAGAAGGGAATGCATTTGTTAGTGGACTTTGAGATGAACCTGCTCAGTGTGGCTACTTTCCCGTTGAGGCTTTGAACTTGCTTTATAGTTCTTGGAGTTTCTAGATTTCTGATTGCCCAGATCTTTTCAGGATTAGTTTCGATCCCTCGAGCATTGACGATAAACCCAATGAATTTTTTGGATGCGACCCCAAAGTGACATTTCAACGGGTTGAGCTTCATTCTATATTCTCAGAGGATATTAAACATTGACTCCAGGTCTTCGATATGATCAGTGGAGAATCACGACTTCACGAGCATGTCATCCACATACACCTCCATGGTTTTTCCAATCTGGTTAGCGAACATTCGATTAACTAACCGTTGATAAGTTGCCCCAGCATTCTTGAGTCCAAAAGACATAACTTTATAGCAGTAAAGCCCCTTATTGGTTACGAAGATGGTATGTTCCTGGTCGGGCAAGTGCATGGGTATTTGATTGTAGCCAGAATACGCATCCATGAAGGATAAAAGCTCATGCCCAACTGTTGAGTCTACGAGCCGATCGATCCAGGGAAGTGGAAAACTGTCTTTAGGGCAAGCTTTATTCAAGTCTGCGTAATCGATGCACGTTCTCCATTTCCCGTTCGGCTTTCGGACAAGTACAGGATTTGACACCCATTCCGGATATAATGCATCTCGGATAAACCCGTTTAATCTGAGCTTTTCTACCTCTTCTTTAAGGGCGGCATATCTCTCTGGATCCATACCACGCCTTTTTTGTTTGACCGAGACATGCCGCGGGTCAATATTCAATGTGTGGCTCGCGATGTCCGGCGAGATCCCACACATTTCAGAGTGCGTCCAAGAAAATACATCAAGGTTTGCCCGGAGAAATTCAACCAATTACTCTTGCATCTGTTGGCATAGCTGAGATCCAATCTTTATCATTCTAGAATTGTCATTATCGTCGATCGGAACGTCGATCGTCAGCTCGGCCGGGGAAGCTTGACTATCTTTACTTTCGTCTTCACTTTCACTATCTCTCGGGTCAAGATCCCTGGGGAATTGGTTGGGGTGCCCGAGCCTGGGCCCAGGCGTCAATTGTCAATTCTCAGCAAAGCGGACGCAGAGAGATTCCTCTACGCCCTTCCCTTTTTCTTTTCGCTGCGCCTCCCGCAGCTCCGCAACATAACAGGCTCGTCCAGCAGCCTGGTCTCCCTGAACAACTCCGACTCCATTATCGGTAGGGAATTTTAAAGTTAAACACCAAGGGGCGATGGCATCTCTGAACTCGGCTAGGGCCGGTCGGCCCAAGAAGGCATTGTATGGCAAATCTATATCCAATACAACAAACTGTAGTATCGGGACTCTCCGACGTTCTGCAATTCTCAATTCCACTAGTAGCTCCACCATCCCAGTGGGTATTGTCACACTTCTATTGAATCCGTGGATACGGTACTAACAAGGCCTCAGATCCTTTGCTTCCATTTTCTTCTAGTCATAAGCTCATTTAAACAATATATTTACTGAACTTCCATTGTCACCAGGATCCTCTTCATCCAAGCAGGACCTATTTGGGCCGAAATGACAAGTAGATCAATGGTTGGGTCTTCGACTCTATCGGCATCTCGGTCTCGAAACACGATGTCGTCAGTCATCATTTTCTGTTGCTTGGCCGAAGCCCCATCTTCCAAACTACTACAACAGTCGAAGCTCGCATGCCTAATAGAGCTAGCATACGACTCCATTTCCCTCCAGCTTCGATCTGCAGGATGTGGACCACCACTAACAGTATATATCACCAACCTCCTGCCAGTACGAGCGGGTTCCTCATGTCTTGTCTGATTTATCATATGGTTCTGATTCGATGGGCCCGCACCTCCGGATTGCGGCGCCCGCACAAACTGCTCCAACTTTCTCTCACGTATCAACTTTTCAATGATATCCCGCAAATGACGGCATTCATTTGTGTTATGTCCATAGCTCTCGTGGAATCTACAAAACTTCCCTGTCTAGATCTGTTTTTCGGATGATTGTTTCGGAGCAGGTTTCTTATACTGAAAAGTATTGCAGGTCCATAGATACACATTCTCCAGTGACGTAGTCAAAGGGGTATAACTGTCAAACATGGGAGCCCTACGTCGCGGCCCATGATTCTGATCTCGTTTCCTGTTTTGGTTTCCATTGCCTTTCTGTTGATTCTGTTTATTTTGTATATTCAGTTGTACTTTCCCAGAGCTCTTTCCGGTTTGTTTAACAACAACATTGCTCTGGATCCCTTCTACACTGGGCCCTGCGTCTTCCTTTTTTCTAGACTGTTTCGCATCCTCCCTTTTCAAGAACTAGGCTGCCTTGGAATAGAAACGGTCCAATGCCGCAGGGGGCTTTCCGGCCAACCAGTTGCCGAACTCATAGTTAGGGTCGATCCCCTTAGTCAGCGCCATCAGAATCGAATTATCATCGAGGTTACTAATTTCAGCACATGCAGCATGAAATCTCTCTAGATAACGTCTGAGTGGTTCTCCAGGAGCTTGAGTGACACTAGACAAAGTATTAACAACTTTTGGCCTTGCGACATGCATGCAAAACTGCTCAATAAACTTTGTTGCCAACTGGTCAAAACAAGAGATAGATCGAGGCGGTAAACGGGTAAACCACATAGTTGCTATGCCCCCTAAGGAAATCGAGAAGCTTTGGCATTTAACCGCATCATCGCCTCATGCAGCATTCATTAAGCATTCGTACTTCAAGATATGTTGATTAGGATCAGAGCTCCCTTCGTAAACGGGTAAAGTCGGCATTCTGAATCGCCGAGGTGGTTCAGCGTAGAGTATTTCATCAGTAAAAGGGTTATGACTCCGGGAGATTCCCCAGTCGTCATTAGTAAGTCCCTGACTTTCACGGATCATTTGACGAATCATCGTCGGGATGTCCGGCATCTGGACATTCTGAGCATGTTGGGCCAAGGTGTGGTTGGGTTTCACAATGCGAGGAGGGGCCAGTCGCGGTCGACGGTCCATGTATCGCCTCCTTGGTTCTATGTATTCAGGGACATAAGGCTCAGGAGTATGGTTGCGTTGGCGGTGGGTCAGATCCATTCGGTTCTGAGCATCAACTCCTAAATCAGTAGCGGTGGTAGTGCAGTTGTCGGAGGTGATATGGGGTAGCACCTCCTCGGGAGGAGGGTCCAGTTTGATGGCTGGTTGATGGGCCAACTCTCGGTTGCCCAAGATTCAATGTGTGTTGATGCCCAGTGGCATGTGTGTAACTTCCGTCTAGTCGTGGGCGCGTGGATCTATGATGGTAATCAGAAGAGGCTGAACTCTTAGTGAATGAATAAGAAGCCTGATCCCTCCTGGATCTTCTCCGTCTTTGACGATTCAGTTGATTGGTTAATTCCACGTTGGCGCACAGTTTCTGAGTGAGCTGTTAGCGGCTCTGAGTAAGCTCTTGCATTAGCAATTGAAATTCTTTCCTGGTGACAGGGCCTTGCGGATCTGATGCTCCGGCAGCATTCTGATCGGCAGGAGGTAGTTGTACGAGATTCTGTCTGTCCTGTCCTTGTGGGTATGTGGCAGTTGAGGTGGTCCTAGTGTTAACCATGATGGGTAGCGAAGCTTTTTCCTAGACTTGATGCAAATCTGAATAGGTTGGAAGAACTTTAAACTGGAAATCTAGATCTTCTTCTTAGATTTATGCAATCCGATATCGATAGTAGATCCAACGAGCAGGAGAAAAACTGGGTTTTCTCAGTGAAAGCACCAAAGTGTTTGTACCAAAATTGGGCACAACACTCTTCGAAAGTGTTTGAAGAGATAAAATGAAGAAAATAAATGGAAAAAGAGGATTATCTAACAAACACTCCAGAATAAGCAAGAAAAATGCACAGAAACACAATGATTTAGAGTGGTTTGGCGTATGGCCTACGACCACTATGAAATGGTTGGTTTTTATTAACTTTTGCTTACTGGTTACAATGAATTACAACAGAAAAACTGGAGTACAACAGTGATTTCGGCAGAATCTGGGCGTAGAAGAATCAGAAGTCCCTTTTCTGTAGGTCCTGGGCTGCTATTTATAGGCGTAGGCTGCAAATATCCCACTTAGATCTCGGAGGACCTCTTCTCTCGCGTTGGTGGACCCACGTGATCGATCCCTCGTAGTTTAGACCGGATCCGTGATCGATATGAACGAAATTCGTATCGATCAAGATTTGGCCGAATCGAGTCGAGATTGGGCATTAACATTCTTTAGGTTGTACATAAGCTTCTGTGAAAATTTGGTAGCATTTGGACTTGTAGATTTTGAGTTATAATCGATGCAAGTTCATGTTTGTAAGTTGGTTGTCACGTTCGTATCGATCCAAAGCTCAATATTCATCGTTCTTCGTATCCATGCAATTCGTATCGATGATGTGGCCCGAGAATCCAGGGGAGATCCACTTTTCATGCCGAGTGACCGAGTCGTCCACCTTTGTGAGTATCCTTCGTATCGCTCATACGCTTCACTTCGTATCGCTTCCCTTGTACATTGTTTCGTATCGCTTCTTTTGTCCACCGCTTCGTATCCATAGGTATGGCTCTCTTCGTATCGATCACGAGGTGTTAGTTCGTTTCGATGGTTTGAAGGTGTTTTGTATCGATCACCTTGGGTGTTGTTCTTCGTATCGATTATTTTAGCCAACCGATATGAAAGATGGCAGGATGGAGATCAATACGAAACATAGCTAGTTGATGGATACGAAATAATTAGATGGATATGAACTGTAGCGCATATGATGGATACAAAGCAACATACTCGATGGATCGAACTAGTACTCACCTGATCGATACGAAGTCATGAGCATTCGATGGATTCAAACAAGATCGATACGAAGGAGGCTGCTCTTTGATGGGTACGAAGTGGAGGATGGATACGAAATGATGAGGGTTTGATGGATGCGAACGAGATTATCGCTTGATTTGCATCGATCATATCTTGTGCATACTAACTCCATTGACTTGAAACTTGGAACGTTGGCTTTCGTAGCTTTGTTTGTCGTGCCATATCGATTGTAGCTCGATCCGGACTCGGGCAAAATTTACCAGCATCCATAGCGAACCTGTACATGACCGTTCTTCGGGGTGATCTATCTTTGATTTCCAGTCAGTTCCTTGGTGTCACGGCCTTACCAAAAGGCGAGATAACAGCTATGCGTTACCACCAGTCTGGATCCGCAAAACGGTAGTATCCTACCCTAGGCATTGCCTCGCGTGCCTTGTCATATTTATCCTGATCGCGCCCACTACGAGTTTGGTTTGTGTCGTACCTATGGAGTGCTCCTTGATAGCCCACCTGTTTATGGTGGAGTTTACAGTAATGTATAGACTACGACATTTATATAAAAATGTGTTAAGGGGGATATGGGTAACGCCTTCACGCTACTTTAATATTTTACTTTACCGTAGACATTATCTATGTAGCATATTGTATTATGTATGTAGATAGTTCCACAGATCCTTAAAGGATGGAAATCCCAAACATTTTTTAAGTTATTGCATTTCATTTGTACATTTCACTTGAGTTGATTTACTTGCATAACATTGTTAATCCTTACTCGAGTGTTTGTGTTTTGCTTTATGCTCTGGTCAGCCTGAGTATTACAGCATTTGAGACTCACCTTTTGAAGCTTGGCTTGGAGATCTATCTTATCTATTCAGCTTTCCAGTTATTATGTTATTTCAGTCATTTAGTTATTCTGCTCAGACTTGTTATTTGCTTATGTATTAGAGTTCTGTGTATTTGGATTTCTATTGTCTTTTGTCTTGGACTCTGTTGTTTCTATAGTAGCTTCATGAACTACTATTTATCCATTCTATTGCGTACTGTTGTATTACTCTGTGTCTGTGATTCTGTGATTTATTTATTTACTGTATATTCTAATTTTTGCCAAATATAAATAACAATTTGTTATTTTGAGCAATTCAAGTCTGACATGTGTGGTTTATTGTCGATTTGAATGGCTCAAAATAGCGGGTCGTTACAGGGTTGCGACACCTCGTGGCCTTAAAAATACAGTGCCATTCTTCAAAGGAGTTTCTATGTGGAGGATTGTATCCGACATAGAGAAGAAGACATTTCCCGGTGATGTGAGTGTAGCTGCACTCGAAGAATAAGTGTGCATTTAATTCTTATTCAATTCCACATAAGACACAGATGTCTGTTTGAGTCATTCTAGAGAGTTTGAGTTTGTTTAGAGTGTGAAGGGAGTTTGACATCGCCTTCCAAAGCATTAAGTTGTCAGATACTCAGATTCTCTATCGATGCGACTCCATATTCTCTTATACTAGGGGAATATAGGTGTTTGATCAAAAAAATTTAAGTAGGCTATAAACTTACGAGATTGTATGTGTGTTGTTAGGAAGTTTCCAAAGGACGAGACTACCATTTTGAGGGATGGAATTTTCTTCGACAAGGCTCCATAGGGCACGAAGTTTGAGAGTATGAGTAAGGGAGGCATATAGTTCCATCATGTATGTAGAATTGGCTTTAGCCATGTCAGGGATTTATGTTTTATCTTTAAGTCTATGGTCAATGATGTTCTTGAAAATAAGGACAGAGTCAGACTAGGGAGAGTGCCAGAATGTTGCATCGTTGGTGTTTGATGGAATGCAGCAGATAAAAGGCAGGAGAGTGTCCCTTAGTTTAAGGATATTCCTCTATATCCAACTGCAGTTCTTAGTGACTAAGATCAGCTAGAAATATTTGTTATCCATGTAGTGCTTTAAGAGCACAGTAATGAGGATGGAGTTTTTACTTTGTAAGATTTGGTTGATAATTTTTGATATTGCAGCCTTGTTCCAGTTGTAGATGTCAATTTTGCCTAGACCTCCCATCCTCTTAGTAGTTGAACTTTTGTAAAGGCAATAGGAATTAGCTTATGTGAGTGCGGGTCTCCATGCCACAGGTAGTGATTCAAGGCTCTTTTGATCATGTTCAGAAGCTTTGCTGGGGGTATGTAGTGAGTGCACTAGTACGATGTCATGGCGCAACTGAGTTTATGATTGTTAATCTACCTACCTGGTTCAATGTGTTATTCGGCCATTCAGTGGGTCGTTTGATAATCTTTTCATATAGAGGCATACACAAGGCAATTGTGATTATGAGGTCATAGGGACACCGAGGTATGATGAGTTTTTATCCATTTCAAAGAATTGTGAAACGTGCAGCATGTTTGTTTTCTCTTCTTGGGTCAATCCCGCTATAAGCAGGCTAGTTTTGGATTTGTTGATTGATAGGCCAATCATCAAGTTGAAAGAGATTAAGGAGTTATTCAGAGATATTAGGGGTTTAAGATTAGGTTTGGTCAAATATGATTGATAAGCCAGTCATCAAGTCGAAAGAGATTAGGGAAATAATATATATTATTTAAATATGTAAATATAGTTTATAATTATTTATAACATTATACTTTAGTCAAATATGGTCACATAATTTTATATGTAAAGAATTAAGTCTATGATAATTTTCGACAATGATAAAATATTTTTTTATATATGTTTTATTATTTTTAAATTTTATTTAAATTTATTACATAAATCAACTATATTAATTCAAATATATTATGAAAATTATATTTTATATTTTATAAAATAATATTATCAGTAAAGATACCCTCAGCAAAAAAATTGTTTTAAAGTAATTTTAAATTTCTAGCCAAAAATAGAAAAATTATTTCAAAATTATTTTTAAATCGAAAAATTATGGAAAAAAATTTCAAAGCATAAAATACGATTTAGGATTTACTATAAATTTAAAATTCAAAATAAAATTTCATGATTAATTTTTAATTAATATTTCAATAATATTTGAATGGATATTTAAATAAAATATACTTTAACATTGAAAAAATTACATTTACAGAGCCGCGCACAAGACTTGGTCTCTCATACTTATCAAAATTATTTTTGAGTATTTTATTAACACACACGCATGCGCACGCACGCGCGCGCACACACACACACATATATAATTTTATTATGCATATATTTATATATATAAATATTTAAAGAAAATTATTAATAGATTTGTGTGTATGTATATATATTTCTCATGGTTTTAAAAAAAATTTATAAATAATTTTTTTATATTTAAATAAGTATATTATATAATATGTATATTCAAAATTAATATGTTATTCATATATATATACATATATGTATGTATGTATATGCTTATATACTTATATAAACTTCTTTAAATTGAACTATAATATATATTTATATACACTAGTATAAAACGCACATACATGCATCTAATATTCAAAAAATTTGCTTTTTAATTAATAAAAAAATAAGTGGACGGATGTGTGTAGTAAGTGCAAAGTTTTTAATAGTCAAACACTTTTATTTCAAGTTGTTTTGTTCGTGGTATCGGTCGCAAATTGGTAGTAAAATTCCGTTGATGTGTAGTTGGAAAGGAGACGGTAGTGAAGATTGCAAATTGATAGTGAGATTCCGTTGATGGATATGGGTACTTTTGGAATTTCAAAAGGATACCATAGAAATCATATTCATTGAATTCTCTTTATTAATAGTATAGATGTATATCTTTATAATATTTATATATACATACATATATTTGGACAATATACTTGCATATTGGATAAGCTAACTTGTCCGCTGTAATGTAAATACTAACATCTATACACAGGCATGATATACTTTGCACGGATTGATATTTTACACATGCACATACACATAAATGCATATATGATACATACATACATACATACGTACGTACCTACGTATATATATATATGTATGTATGTATGTATATATATATATATGTATGTATGTATGTATGTATGTATGTCTATATATCATAACATAAATTAAATAAAAATTTATATGTATAAATTTAAATAAAACAAAAGATTTTATTTAAATAAAAATTTAGAAATGTTCTAAATAAAAAAGACTTCAAAGTCCCAATAAAGATTCAATGGGGTAAATTTTTTTGATATTCATCCATTACTTCTAATGTGGACTGGCTCAGTTCCACCAATGGTATTGGAGCCCAATAGTATATGTACCAAAGGTTGTCCATAATAGAAAATGCTCAAATTTAAATTTGGCCTTGGGCTAATTTTCAAAATTGTTTGAAAACTAAAATATAAGGTTTTAAGTTTAAAGTTAAATTTAAAATAAGATATACATATATTATAAAAGTACAATAAAATTTTCAAAATGTTTGAAAATATTAAACATTAATTTCAAAATTTTAAATTTATTAATAATATTAATAAAATAAATAATTTAATTAAATAAGTTAGTTAATAAGAAATTATATAAATGTATTATATATGTTTGATATATGTTATGATATCCTAAAATGTTTAAGATATCATAAGTATACATGTATGTAAATAATATGCTTTTCGAAATTAATATAATTTAATTAAAACCAATTAATTAAATAAATAAATTAAAGGTTTATTAATTGTATAAATAAATTAAAGGTTAATAAATAAATAAATAAATTAAAGGTTAATTAATTAAATAAAAATACACATATATGAGATATATGTGTTATACTATAAAGGTTATAGTATATATAATTATTAAATATAAATATTATATTATATTAATATAAAATAAATTAAAATATTAATTAATTAGATTAAATTAATAAGATTAAATTAATATAATATTATACATAAGACTATTATATATATATAAGTAATATAAAATATAAAAGTTGTATAATAATAAAAACTTATATAATATAAATGTATAATAAACCGTGAAATAGTAAGAAACCCAAAACATACTTAAGGGATAAATATATATGTATATTATGTATACCGTGATTTCAGATGTGTTTGACACTTGAATCACAAGGGTATTTCATAAGCAATACATTATTCCATAAGTCTATATCACTCAATATAATATATTGAAGATTATGAATCTTCAATATAATGTTGCCTCTACCATATATATGAATAAATTACTTGCATAATTATTGTGCAAACTCAAGCTAGGAATTTTTTGGGTAGTATTATTAATATATTGATTTGACGAGGTATCATAGCTATATGTATTTGTTGAGCTAACTCAAGGTACATATACTATACTTAGGTCATCACGATATGGTAGGTACGAGTGAATAATTTCAATTCAATTTGTTAAGCAAACTTAAGGTCGAAGTGAAATTAGGTTAAGGTACCAAGGGTCGGGACTTGTATATGATACAACCAATAAGAAGTTATCCATCGTCCGTGGAGCAATGACTTGGTTAGCAAACTCAAGGTCAGAATTCCCAGACGGGCGAGTCATAACACCCTCTAGTGAAGCCAAAGGACTTCTATGGTTCGACTTAGGGTGTGGTAAAACATAAAAGACTAGTGGGAGCCTTATTAGAAAAATGAAATGATAACATTTAAGCTTTCTAATATTGTAAGAACATATGCTATATAATGTTATAATAATCTACATTGATAAATTTGTGCATTTAATATGATTGATAAAACATTTATCAATTAAGTTATACAAATGAACTGAATTGAAGGTTGACAAACAAAAATACAATATACACTTACCAATAAATGCTTCTTGCATGTTAATGTTTCAATACCCATGCAAGAGCTTGATTTAACAACTACTAAATACATTTGTAATTGGTCGCTTACATGCTTATTTGGTCGAGACCGTGTATTGCGTCCTATGAGTTTTGAACTCTAAAAGCAATATAATACTATGGATATTTGATCCATACACTATTGCATATAAGTGTTATATAGGGAATGATCACAGTTTGTAATGTACGATACTTCGTTGAAGTAAGTTCATTCCAAACAAAAAAATATACTATGAGATCGAGTATTCAATTTGATTGTTTATAATAAAGATTGTATTGTACTAAATGTAATACTAGACCAAAGCTACAAAATATATCTACGAACTCGATTGCCGAAACGTCAGTTTGATCAACTTACACAAAGTGCAACATATTTGATGTCCGTAAATGTTAAGGACGATCAAGTGCGCTTTTGTAAAGAGTTCGTTATGATGTTGGGGTAAGAGTATTCTTTTGAATGGTTCGACCATTTAGAAAGAAAAAAGAGTATACAAGAGTAAATGTGATTTTAGGTGCAGTTGGGACGAAGAGAGTGAACAGTCACTTCTACTTCATAAAGAAACATCAAAAACGAGAATCGTAACAATAATAATTGATACTTAACATTGGAATGGGAAAATTATTTCTATTCCAAAATGTATTTTCATATAGAATTTTTTTTATGAGATTTATTTCTTTGAGTTCAAGATATTTGATCAAAAAACTCTCCACTGTAAACTAATTGCAGTACATGAAATAAATAATCTATATTTAGTGAATGATGGACCTTCGAATTCAATACGTAATTATCGTAATTGCAGAAATAGTGAGAGAGTACCATGTAACACTTATTGATTGCATCAAGTTACAAAAAATGTTTTCGTAAAATCTACCGCACATTATTTTGAAATAATGACTAGTTTTTAGAGTCGATTGAAAAATAGACATAGTTATATTTCAATGTGAATATTATGAATACTCGTTATGAAATAAAATTATAATATGGTATTTATTTTAACAACAAAAGTGATGTATGGAAAATACAGAAGCATCTAAAATTATTTACAATTATTTTGGAATTATATACCAAGCCATAGTTTTAAGAAATAATTTTATTATATGATTATGAATCATATGATACAGGCTAATTATATATCAAACAATTAAGGTCTATACACCCATTTAGTGGGAGCATTATAAGAGTCGTTGAACATTTGGATTGATAAATATAGATGCATGTAATCATGAGTCTGTTAATACTAAAACAGTTCCATTTGCTTCGTCATATTCATCGATGAGTTATCACTGACATGGACATGTGTTTTTGATACGCATGTATACGCATGTATAAGTCTATGATAAGCTCATAAAATATAAAACAAAAGTAAATAAAATAACATGCGATAGAAATGATTCGATTATATCGAAAGAGTGAGTATATAAGAAAGAATTCCAAATGTACCTAGTATGGATAAAGATCTAGTCTCAAAGGTCATTCCTCCATATTATATATAATGAAGTATTGATAAGAGTAATCAAACTATGTTGGATAAAGCATAACTAATGATGAGTGAAGTTGAGTTAACTCTTTCTATAAGGTGTGTACTTAAGAATATTACGCAAGGTTAAAATTAATATCATCCAAGGAATAGTTTACAGAACCATACAAGATAAGGGTCTATAAGAAACCCTTACATATCCTAGACCAAGGAGTTGGCAAGTTATGCAAGTCGAAAGACTGCATGTAATAATTGTACAAACGGGATCTTATATGAATCGTTCTAAGATAATTTTAGAAACGATAGTCATTAGATGACTAATTTATGTTGTGAACATAAATATATTGTGAACTAATGCAAAATCAGATGTATAAGGCAATTCATAAAATGTTTATGAATGTTTGTTCCATTACACTAAGAAATAAATGTTGTTTCAAGAAACACCAACTTCGTAGCGAGGGAATTTCTTTGTGAAATTATTGGTATAAAATGAATTTGGATATGATCTAATCATAAAACTGATTACAAAGGATGAATAAAATTGACCGAACCTAAATGAACACAAATGCATTAGAACGTCTAATGAGTATCCTTGTACATTAAAGTGAAACTGTGAGTTTCTTGTCAATGTCAAAAATAAATTATCCTTGGTTGTTTAATTGAACCATTGAGAGTATTGACTCTACGATATGGTACGATGTGCAAATCCAAAGTAGATTCCAAGTACATTATCAAGATATGATTTTGATAGTTGTACCCAAAGTGATATGATCCATTGGCCACAAATGTGTGTTTAAGAGAAAGACAAATGCAGTTGGGTTACAGTGAGCCACATTGAGAAGAATAAAATCATAAATTTCATTTGTTGAAATCAACAATAGATTCACTATTCGATGTGCTTAAGTTGGTTCGGATTTTACTCACAAAATTATCGCATGGTATGACTTTATGTTTTGGTACGTATGTGTTGAAACAAAAATTATAAATAATGATTTTGAGTAAATTGCTTACACATAATAACCAAAGTATCTCGAAGTCAGTGGGAGCAATATTGAGTCTATGAGTTTTTGGATATGATCCAAAAACAGATATGAAAGTTTTGTTTGATAAGCATCAAAATTAAATAAATATTTTGATAGAAATATCAAATAGTTTGATTATCAATCAAAACACAAAGGAAGCATGTGCTCATAAGAAATAATGTTAAAAGGTACATAGATATTTCTAAACCATAAGTAATGTAATGACCACCCTACAATGATGAACCCAATATACCTATATAATGCACTGTAGCAGTGCTCGGCCGATGAAGGGCGATTATCAATGAAGCAAATAAACACATCATCACAGAGCCTATCGCGTATCTCACAGCGCATCAAATAAAATATATAACATCTTAGATATAAAACAGGCGAGATAGTGAATAACTGAATGAATCATAGCATCAGAATATATAGATCCATACAGTAAACTGCATAAGTAATAGAGTTATACATCCAATAATAATAACTCATAAACTGTCTCTAAATAGTAAGGCACTAACAAGCTCCATAGTACCATGCAGTAGAATAGCAAATGAGTAAATATGATAATACGAGAGAATAACCTCCTACTCACTACATATCCAGCTCCACGTGCTCAGCAGACCTAATATCCCTAATCTACTCATTTAAGAGTACCCGTAGTAATAGGAAGAAAAGCATAAAACCCCGAGTCAGACAATAGTCTGGTGTGAGTGGTAGAAATCTAAAATATTATAAAGTCAATATACTATGAAAAATGGTATGAAAATCATACCTGACATGTCCCTGCATCCACATTGTTAGCACATACAAAAGATATACGCTACTCTATGATAATCATCATGGGTGTATTATACATCAAAGTACCGAGGGTGTCTAGATATATACGTTAATAATATCAGCATCAAGTGACATCCCTAACGTGATAAACAATCAAAGCAACCATAAAATCCATCATCCATCCTCACATTCACTCACTTAGCGTGTAGGATACATGATAATTCGAACAACCCATCATGGTCAAGGACTACTCAACGTCCTAATTTCTCGGTACTCGAATCCATACCACTCGGTAGGCAATGATACTAATACGCCTGTCATGGCTGATCTAGGGTAAAAGATCACCCGTCATGGAAATCAGAGCCCGTCATGGCTCAAATAGGTACCATATATTACCCCTGCTTCATGAGTACTCTCTGAACCTTCGAATATCATCGATCCCTTTGCACACGTCATCCATTGCAGAGCTCATCTCGAAACTGTTCCTACAACTCCCATCTGAAGTCGTTGCGGTTGGAAACTATTCTAGATAACCATCATCAATCGTAGAATATCATCGTTCGTCATGTAACCTTCCTCCGATAGTTCCTTCAATCCGGATAATCTACATCCGAAGTATAGCTATCCATTGTCGAAGCCATCACTTCGCATCATGGAATCCCCATCATCGAGTCACGAGTGGTCATCGTCGAAAATCGTCGAAATACGTCAAAACAGTCATCGAAAAACTCACTTCAAAGTTGGCCCAAAGTCAAACCCAAGTTTTTTCCCCAATGATTCCAAGCAGGACCCAAATTTTTTTGACCCGAAGTCAAGCCCGAGTAAACTCAGAAATTTCCCCAAGCGCGCTCAGGGATTGGTATAGATCCCTGACTTAGCTTATTTCCTCCTTCTGACACCAAGCAACGCGAAAATAACTCCAAGCATTGTTCGTCACCGACCCAGCACTTCAAATTTCCGTGACTCTAAGCGAGTGGTGTGTGACTCCAAGCAAATGGAAAATTTCCTCAGGTCGGACTCTAAGCAAATTACCATCGTTCCATCAACACTGACCCATCTTCTTTTGCCCATAACCTGAGCAACGAACTCCTAATGACTTGAAATTTAAACGTAGCTTTAGGGAGTCCTTCTTGGCCTATCCTATGGATTGCATGTCATTTGGATAATGTGAAATTCATGGATCATCACAGATCAATCCATCTCCAATCGACTTTAATTCAAGCAAACGAACTCCAAACGACTTGCAATTTGAAATGTAGCATCATGCGGCCTTTCTTGTCACCCCATATCGATCGCACCTCATTTGGACCAATATTTATGGATCAGTACCGATCCCTACATACCGATCCCTAACTTGTTTCTATAGCTAAGTCGTCATTCAATCAGCGTTTTCAATCATTCAAACATCTAACAATCATACATACATCATATATAAGCAATAACAACAGCCAAACATTCAAATATATACATTTCAAAGAAATCTAATTCTGAGGCTAAGGATCCATAAGGACAAGTTTTTGTAAATCAAGTGAAAATTTTCTAAATTTCACATATATGGTTAATTATGGTCTAAAACACTTTTAGAGATTTATGTATAATTTTTAAAACATTGTTTAGAGTGTATAATGACCTAATTAGCAAGTGAGAGATCTAATCACTCACCAAGTACCCAAATTTACCACTCTTTCCTTTGAATTTGAATTGGGCAACTAGCAACCTGAATTTCCAAGCTCAAAAATGATGAATCAAATATCCCTCTTCACTAACTACCCCTTTAATGAAGATTTAAGCTAGATTTAGACAAGAAAAGGTGAAACTTTTGAAGAAAAGATGACAAAGGGAGCTTTGGAGATGTTTTGGGAAGATGAAAAGTGAACCATCTCACCCCCAACACCCCTCCCTAGCTCCTGAATCCGAACGGGCTATTGGGCTTGGGCCCGCCTAATTACCCATATATCTGCCCGAAAGCCCTTAAAATTTAAAACTACAATATTTCTTAGACGGTAAGCCCATTTTCCTATTATGACCACAATACGGAAAGAGGAACCATCATCCTGAAGTAATGGAAGCAGTTTCAGACCTTAGCTCATCTCTTATCAAAAGTTATGGGTCATACAAGATTTTCAGGGTCAAAATGGTCACAAAGAAATTTGACAATAATCATAGATGTGGAAAATGTCCCTAAGAGTCATTTTCCAAAATTATAAAATCGTACGACCATATATGAAAATAATATAAATATTCTACGATCCTCTAATGCGTAGAATACAGGCCGTTACATTCTCTGCCCCTCCCTTAAGAATTTCGCCCCCAAAATCCCACAATCAAGTCAATATGGTCATCCCGCATGCCTAATAATCATATACAAGCATAAGCAACCATCACACGTCAAACATGCATACACACCAATAAATGAAAAGAAATCATTTAAGCCTACCCTAGCATGTAGGATACATTGCCATTGTACATTTCATTATATCATAAGTGAAAGTAAAGGCGATAAATAAGAAATCTCACTAAGTAAAGAGCTCTAGATATGCTGTCCTGATGCTCTCCTCGGTCTTCCAAGTACAATCGCCTTCATTATCACTCCACTGAACCTTCACTAACTTCACCGTCTTCCTCCTAAGCTGCTTCGTATCACGTCCGACGACACATATTGGCCTACGAGGTCTTAAAGCCTCTGGTTCAATCTCGATATCATCTAGCTGTTCCGGTGCGATAGTTACGCCTGAGTTGTGCACAAATTTCCGCAAGTGAGAAATGTAGAATACATTGTGCACCCATGCCATTCTTTGAGGTAAGTCAACTCTGTAAGCAAGGTTCACAATCCTCTCTAATATCAGAAAAGGACCAACAAATATCGGTGCCGACTTCCCTCTACTACCGAACCGAATGGCATTCTTCAATGGAGAGATCTTGACAAATACAAAATCACCAACAGAGAACTCTAAATCTCTACTCCTCTTATCAGCATAACTTTCTCGTCTGTCTTAGACAGCTTTCATCCTTTTCCAAATGATCTCGATCTTCTCTGATGTTTCCCTAACTATATCTGGTCCAATTATCAGTTTCTCGCCCACTTCCCACCACCAAGAAGGAATGTTGCACTGTCGGCCATACAATGCGTCGAATGCTACCATATCGATGCTAGACTGATAACTGTTGTTGTATGCAAATTCAACAGGGTGTAAGTGATCATCCCACGAGCCTCGAAAGTCTAGTATGCAAGCACGCAAGAGATGCTCTAAGATACATTTCACTCTCTTAGTTTGGTTTTCAGTTTGAGGGTGATAAGCAGTACTGAGGTGTAGCTCTATACCCAATGCCTCCTGTTAGCTCTTCCAAAACTCACTAGTGAACAATGGGACTCAGTCACTCACAATTCTTTTCGACACACTGTGGAATTATACTATTCATTTCACATACAGTTCGGCCAGTTGGCTACCGTTCTACTTGACTTGACGTGTATAAATTTGACGCTCTTGGTCAACCGATCGACTATAACCCTAATGTTGTCATACCCTGCTCGATTCCTTGAAGGTCTGTCAATGAAATTCATCGATACTTGTTCCCATTCCACTCAGAAACTTCTAGCGGTTGCAACAAACCACTAGGATTCTTCTGCTCTTCCTTCACCAACTGGCGGTTCATGCACTTCGAGATGAATGTCCCAACGTTTTTCTTCATCCCTTCCTAATAAAATGTCTACCTCATATCATGGTACATCTTATTACCACCGGAATGACTAATCAGTTTTGAATGATGGCACTCTCATAGCACCTCATCCCTCAACCCATCGAGATTAGGAACAAATAATCTCATATCCTTATGAAACAAACCATCTCGGTCGAGTCTGTACTATTTTATTCCTCAGACTCTACTTTAGTTTCAATCTTAATAATGATCTCAGCTAATCCAGCATCGTGCCTCTGGCTAGTACTAATCTGCTCAATCCGAGTAGGTCTTATAGTCAAGCTCTCCAACATCTCTAGCTCTAACTCGCATCTTAGTCAGAAATCATAACCACAATATACTCTAACTGCGTTCACTCTAGGAAACATAGCTCTCAAGCTAGCATGTCTCCTACTCAAGGTATCATCAACTGCATTACCTTTTCCAGATGTATATGCAATATCAAAACCATAGGAAGCTAGGAACTCTAGCCAACACTGCTGGCAAAAGTTAAGATCCTTCTGTGAAAAGAGATACTTCAATTATTTATGATCGGTGAACAGCTCAAACCCCTCTCCTAAAAGATAGTACCTCCAAATCTTCAGCACAAACACGATCATTGCTAACTCTAATTCATGGGTCCGGTATTTCTTCTCGCGTGGCTTCTATTATCAACTAGAATATGTAAAAACTTTGCCTCTCTGCATCAATACCGCCCTCCAACCCGGTACCACAAGCATCGGTGTATACCGTCATCTCTTCATTCCCGCTTTGAACGGTCAATACTGGGGCACTCATCAACTTTTCCTTAGACTCACAAATGCATGCTCGCATCCTATGTAAAACTCTGATTATTTTTCATTAAAGAAGTCAACGGTGCTACTACCTTAGAGAAGTCCTAGATGAATTGTATATAATAGCCATCTAACCCCAAGAAACTTCTCACATCCGTAGTGTTTTTGGGTTTAGTCCAATCTTGAACTGCAGCGACTTTTGCAGGATCAACGGCAATGTCCTGCTCAGAAATAACATGACGCAAAAATCGCACTTCCCTCCTCCAAAAGTGACATTTAGAAAACTTCACCTTCAATCAGTGCCATCTCAATACCTCTAATATAATCCTCAAATGCATCTTGTTTTCCTCTTTCGTCCGTGAGTAGACGAGAATTTCGTCAACGAACATAAGCACAAATTTATTTAGCTGATCCCTGAAGACATGGTTCATGAGATCAACAAAGTATGCCGGTGCATAGGTTAGCCCGAACGGCATAACCAACCAGTCATAAAATCTAGATGGCATATGAAACGCTATAATCAGCACACTCACCTTTGCTACTCTCAATTGATGAAATCCCATCGCAGGATCCAACTAAGAAAATACTCTAGCACCATGAAGCTTATCATACAAGTCGTCAAAATGTGGGAGTGGGTACTTGTTCTTCTTCTTCTTCACTTTATTCAGCTCATGGTAATTGTGACGACCACCTTACACCACCGGCATCCAATATATATAAGATAGTGCGCTGCTGTCGTGCCGATTGATGTAGAACGACCATCAAGGTTTAAAAATGAAATAAAACATCACAGAACCTATAGTATATCTCACATTGCATGGAATAAAATATAGTATCACAGATATAAAACAGGAGAGACAGTAATAACTAAGTGATCCAAATATTAGAGTACAGATACACAGAGTTATACATTATGAAATAGAGTTTACACAACAGAAATAAACTCAAATAATTGTCTCATACTACTAATAATATGTGAACACTGCCAAGGCTCCACAGTGCTGCATAACATAATAAGCATAGAAATCCATATATAATACAAGATAGCTCCCTCCAACTTGTCGTCTGCACATCTACTGCATCACACCTGGACCTGCTATCTAGTCTACTCATTTAAAAGCACCCGAGATAATAAGAAGCAAAGAATAAAACCTCGAGTCAGACAACAGTCTAGTGTGAGCAGTAAATGAATCTCAAAATACTATACAAGTCAATATAGTAAGGAACAAGGTATATAAATCATACCTGACCTTTCCCTGTAACGCCCCACTTTGAGACCCACTGTAACAAAGAGTATTACGGGAGCAATACTGTCTGTTAAAGCGGAGAATAGAGTATAGTGGAAGCGACCATTTGTAATCAAGCTATAACTATCTACTGAATACGTCGAAAGGATGGTATCTATATATTTTTCTCAATTGGTTCAACATATTCAATAAATATTTATAACGAAATTACAATGGCTAAAGACCTATCAGAAACAAGCATAGTAATAAATGATAAAACATCACAGAATAGAATCACATAACAGATATAAAATCCCAGGACAATACATCATCAATACAGATCCAAATACTATAAGTGGGTACAAAGCCACTGCTCACACATGTGAGTCAAAAATATGTACATATCAAAGTCTGAATAATAACATAAGGCGGACACTAAGATAAGCTATCTCAAAAGCATAGCAGATAAGTCCAAAGCGGAAGCACAGAGTAGCTAAGTCCAGAGACCTAACCTGAAACAACTCGGTCTGACCCGAGCAAAAACACTCGGGTCAGGCTAGCTAAACAATCAGTAATAACTGAGATATATAATAATGCGGTACATAAATAAAACAGTACTTATCCAAAGAGAAGTATATTATGAACCACATGAATATAATGATGATCCCTAATCATCAATAAACAATAAAAATCTCCAAAGAGAAATCAACACCAAAGTGTAGAATAAATAAAATCGCCTCATATCATCAGCGTAGCCAAAGCTATAAAAAGATGCCCATAGGCAATAATCCCAAGAGTGACCAGAGTCTGTAATCAATGCCCAAGCAAAGATCGATGCTCCAAAGAGAAATGGGGATATACTGAAAAGTCAATGAAATCCAACATTGAAAAGCAGTGTCCAGAGACACTGTGAATCCACAAGGTAATCGCACTTACATCGTATGATTCCATAGAACCAACACCGAATGGCGGTACTCGAATGGATGTAAAAATCATCAAATAATACCAATATTGCACGTGCACCGACCAGAGTCGTTGTTGCCAAGTACTGTAGAGTTGTGATCGATCACTCGCACAGATGCGGAACGCGCGAGACGACAAGATCCTTCCCAGAAGGATAAAGGCCCAGAGGCGCATGCCGAAAAAATAAACTGCTCCATAGAGCAGGTGTCCAGAGAAGGTTGCCCAGAGGCGTGGTGACCCAGAGGTCCAGTACTGGCCGCCCAAAGGCTAATGTGTCACCAACTTCTTGGAGAGGAACCCGTAAAGTGTTAACAATGAGTCCCATACCCCACGTTCGCACTAAACAGTTTACTAACCAATAGCAAGCTCACACTCCAAACAATAAAAAGTCCACCTCGTATCATCGGTAAACTAGACCCAAAGGTCAAAACGATCAATCGAATAGGTCGGGGATTAACCGGAAAGGAAATACACACGGTTCCATAGGCCGGAGATTTCCTAACCGTTTAAGCACCTTTCCACTTCGCTCGACGTGCTAAAAAGTGAGTGTGAGATTTTTATTATAGAAAATAATGGTGCGAAACGGATTTATAATTGATTTTGAAATCACTTTAAAACGGCTTTTGAAAACTCTCCTATTATGGAGTAATTAATTTAATAATTAAAAATAATATTATATAATAATTTCTAAAGCCATTTAGGAGTGAAAAATCCTTTGAAAATAATTCATAAAACCCGTGTACGAAATCTAGAGACAAATCTCAAAGAAATCAATAAAACCAGAAAATCACTGAAAATATTTTTAAGTGTTGGAAAATAGTCCAAAAATGATGCGAACCCAAGTTCGGAAAATTATTCAGACTAGCAAACTGAATCCGAATGGCATGAAAATTGGTAGACATATAGTCCAACATCCCTGCTCATAACTGCAAAAAGAATCGGGAAATTCCGACTTGAAACGAAGAAACGGCGTTGTCTCAAAGTCGGACAAAAATCATAAAACTTTACTGTGTCAAAACAGTGTAAAGGTCCCACTTCGACGACATGGTCGAAGGGTCACATGAAATCAGATCTTGATGAAAATTTGCAGGAGCGTAGTAAAGTACTACTAATTTGATATGCAACAAGAATCGTTCGGTTTCGACTTGAAACGAAGAAACGACAATGTTTCAAAGTTGGTCCGACGATAACTGAAAATGATCACTATTGTAAAACAGTTTCTGGGTGCTACTTCGGCAATAGAAACGAAGTATCTAATGCACCCAGATCTAAACTAAACTTTGCATGGTTAAAGATCTCGATCTCATCATTTTAATGAGACCAAAAATGATGAAATTCGACAAAGGACGAGCCCGGGATGGCGTCGCAAAGTCGGGGTTCTACGCTGAAAACAACGGGAGAAAAGAAACTAAGGCCTATAGCTATGCACTAACTGGCCAGAGATGAAAAACCACAATTTTGGCATAGTAAACTTCAAATTCTGGCAAAATGAATAAATTTAAAGTTGTAGCTTAGTTTCTAAGCTTTCCAGAATGACCAAGATCGTCAAATTCCGACCAGAGATGAAAATTCTATGACTAAAACAATTCTCAGATCTAAATTTTATATCACTGTCGTTGTGCTCTCGGGACAGTGGTAAGAATGCACAGTTTTGACTAAATTAACTTCGAAATTTCATAAAACTCAAAACATTAAAGTTTTAGCTCTAAATCTATGCTTTCCAGAACATCCAAAATTATTAGATTTGGATAATAAACGAGTAACTTATGGCCAAATCAATTTCAGGTTTTTAGTTTCTCAACCATGTAGTTTGTTGTCAGGTCAGCGACAAACAAACGTGATTTCGACCATTCAAACCACAAAATTAGGCAAAGCTCAAAACATAAAAGTTATAGGCTACAGAATAAGCATTCCAGAACATCAAGAAAATCTTAATTCCAATTTAAGATGAATGAGATATGCCTAATTTACTAACAACAATAAACTAATTATAATTCCAGCTAGCATATATTACAAGTACCTTATGTGCACACCCCAAAATGAAAGCAAAGATGATCAAAGAGCTATGATTCACATGTTACATAATAAAACATGTGTTACTAACTGATTACCGAAATCAAAATATGATTAAACACATATTAGAAGAGGTTTTTAGCAATACCTCTCTAGAAAGCAACAAAGACTACTATAGCATCAACCCAAGTTAGCAAAAGATGATTAGGAGGCTATAAGATCAAAAAAACACATAAAACATGTGTTACCAAATCAATTTCAGAAATAAGAAAGATATAAAAATGGATTTGAGGTGGCTATTTGCATTACCTTTGCATAGAATGACTTGCATAAGCTAAAACTAGAAGGAGATGAAGATAGAGGCCATTTTTGTTATGAAAGCTTTAGGAAATGATTAGGGTTTTGATTAGGGATGAATGAATGAGATTAGGAGAGTTTGAGATAATTTATAGAGGAGGTTTAGGGTAGGTTATTGAGCTAGGTTTAGTAACCCAATAAGAAGAGAGTTATTTACATGTTTCCAACAATTAGTCTAAGTGTTCATATATGTTTATATAACTCATTTTTTTTTATCCAACCCCGTTTAAAAATCTCTCCTAAAATATTTACTTTCCAAAAATAACATTGTATCCTCATTTTAAATCCCATATTTCCCATTTAATTAAAATAGCCTTTTTCAAATAAATTTTTGTTATTCCAAATCCTTTTATGCTTCATTAAAATAAATAAAAATCCTAACTTTTATTTATTAATTGGTAATGCAAATCCCGGGTTGTTACAGACTCCCCCCCTTCAGAAAATTGCGTCCCCGCAATTCCTTAAGATAGATGTCGTCTATAACGTCAAATCCACAAAAGAAGTGATAGAGATAAAATAGAGAATTCTCACCCGCAGAAGAAGATGGGAGAAAGCCAGGATAAGAGCGTTCGATAGATTCTCTGGTCTCCCAAGTGCAGTCCTTAGGATTCGGTGACCATTGAATCTTCACGATTGGAACCTCTTTGTTGCGAAGGTGTCTAACCTCCGAATCAAGCACACGAAAAGGTTGCTGCTCCAAAGATAAATCAGGTAAGACCTCTAAATCAGGCACAACATGCGGCTCAATGATAGAATCAGGATCGCGGACACACATGCGAAGCTGGGAAACATGGAACACGTCGTGCATTCCAGAGAAGTGAGCAGGTAGAGCCACACGATAAGCCACGGGGCCAATGCGTTCCGTAATAGGAAATGGTCCAACATAGCGAGGAGCCAACTTCCCTGTAGAGTTGAAACGCACAACCCCTTTCATAGGAGATATCCGAATAAAGACATGATCACCAATGGAGAACTCAAGAGGCTTCCTACGGTTGTGCTCGTAGGATTTCTGACGGTTCTGCGCCTCTTTCATTCTCTGACGAATAAGAATAATCTTCTCAGAAGATTCCCGAACTGAATCTGGACCAAGAAGGAGCTTCTCTCCAGATTCTAACCAACATGAAGGAGAACGACATGGCCTTCCGTAAAGATCCTCGAAAGGAGCCATGCCAATACTAGGCTGAAAGCTGTTGTTGTAGGAGAACTCTACAAGCGGTAAGTGATCCTCCCAACTACCTCCGAAATCTAGAATACAACAGCGCAAAAGATCCTCTAAAACACGATTCACCCTCTCCGTCTGACCATCGGTCTGAGGATGATAAGCAGTCGAGAAATTCAGCTTTGAGCCCAAAGCTGACTGTAGGCACTTCCAGAAGTGACTAGTAAAGATAGTGTCTCGATCACAGACGATAGAGCTAGAAATACCATGAAGTCGAACGACTTCCTTCACATATAGCTTGGCAAGTTGAGGAGCAGTCCGAGTGGACTTAATAGGAATGAAATGAGCTGATTTGGTCAAGTGATCGACGATGACCCAAATAGAGGTATGGCTTGACCTCGATCGAGGCAGACCGTCAATAAAATCCATGGATATCTGATCCCATTTCCACAACGGAATCTCTAGCGGCTGAAGAAGACCAGATGGACGCTGATGCTCAGCTTTGATCTGTTGACAAGTCATGCAACGGCTTACATAACTTGCAACATCACTCTTCATGCCCTCCCAATAAAATAGGCGACACATGTCGGCATACATCTTACTCGACCCGGGATGTATAGTGTACTTAGTGCGATGACACTCGTCTAGAATGTCATGCCTAAGTGATAAATCAGATGGTACCAAAATACGGTTCTTCCTGCGAAGACACCGATGAGAATCAATAGAATAATCCAACAATGTCTCATCACTGGATCCCGACTCAAGGAGATGAATATATCGCAACAAGTCTGGATCCTACCGCTGAGCATGGGCAATGCGATCCAATAGAATAGGTCGAGCTTCCAAGCTGAATAACAATATCTGAGGATCAGAAGACGGAGCTCGATTTCGAATATCACACATAGAAAGAGTCTCAAGAATATCCCACTCGGCTATCATCATAGAAACTACTGCTGAGTGTTTGCAACTGAGTGCATCAGCCACACGATTACCCTTGCCAGGGGTATACTGAATGTCTAAGTCATATGAGGCGAGAAACTCAAGCCATCGCTGCTGCCTCATGTTGAGATCTCTCTGGCTGAAAAGATACTTCAGCGACTTGTGATCGGTGTAGAGAATGAAACGTTCGCCCAATAGATAATGACACCACGTCTTCAAGGCAAAGACGATAGCAGCTAACTCAAGATCATGAGTAGGATAGCGAACCTCATTCGGACGTAGCTGCCTAGAAGCGTAAGCAACTACCCGATCCTTCTGCATAAGCACAACACCGAGGCCGCTACCACAAGCATCGGTGTAAACAACAAGATCCTGGTTACTCTCAGGAACCACAAGAATAGGAGCATGGGTGAGAAGTTCCTTCAGTCGCTGAAAGGAAGCTTCACACTTATCAGACCAATTAAAACGAACCCCCTTACGAGTCAAAGTCGTGAGGGGAAGTGCAACTCGAGAGAAATCCTGGATAAACCGACGGTAATAACCCGCCAGCCCAAGGAAACTGCGAATATCATGAACGTTCGCGGGCTGCTTCCAATTCTGAATAGCTTCAATCTTGACAGGATCAACAGAAATACCCTCAGATGAAACAATATGACCCAAGAACTAGACCTTTCTCTCCCAGAAATGGCACTTGGAGAGCTTGGCCCTAAGCTGATGCTGACGAAGAGTATCCAAGATGATCCGCAGATGACGAGCATGCTCTGCCTCGGATCTAGAATAAACAAGAATATCATTGATGAAAACCAGAACGAATCTATCGATGTATTCCCGGAATACTCGATTCATGAGATCGACGAAGAAAGCCGGAGCGTTCGTCAAGCTGAACGGCATGACCAACCACTCAAAAGAACCATAACGAGTGCGAAATGCTGTAAGAGGAATGCTGTCTTCTGCGACTCGTAGCTGATGGAATCCGGTGGCGAGGTCGAGCTGAGAGAAGACCTTTGCACCGCTCAATTGGTCAAACATGTCGTCTATCCAAGGAAGTGGGTAGCGATTTCTGATGGTCAACTCATTGAGCTTGCGATAGTCAATGCAAAGCCTAAGAGAGCCATCAGCCTTCTTAACGAAGACCACAGCAGCACCCCATGGCGAAGAACTGGACCGAATGAACTGCTTCGCCTCAAGCTCTACTAACTGCTTCCTGAGTTCCTCATTCTCTTTAGTAGACATCCTCGTAGGAGGACGCCCAACTGGATGAGAGCCTGGAATGAGATCGATGCGGAACTCAATGGCCCACTTTGGCGGCAGGCCTGATACTGGCTCGAATATATCGGGGAAATCCCGAACAACTGGAATACGAGATATGTCTACCTCATCATCTCGTGAATCTAGAGAAAATAAAGTAACATCAGAAATCCCAACATCCTGAAGAGCAATAGCTAACGGAGAGGACGAGTCAGGATGACGAAAAAATAATATCCGCTCCGAACAAATGATTTTGGCATCGTACTGAGCGAGCCAATCCATGCCAAGAATCATGTCAAAGCCCAAATACTCCATAACGTGCAGATTTGCACGGAAATAAAATCCACAAAGATCAATATCTATATCCTCACAAAGCAAGCTAAGGGTCGTGGATCCGCCGATGGGATTCACAATCCTTAGTGAAGAAACCAAACAAGTAACATCCAAAGATAAAGTATCAACTAATTCCTTTGATACGAATGAGTGAGAGGCACCCGTATCAAAAATAACTCTAATAGATCTACCATGAAATAAAATAGAGCCTTCGAGAATGGAAAGATGCGTACCTCGAGGCTGAGCTAAAGATTTAGGAGCCTTGGCAGCATTAAGCTTGCCAGATCTAGGAGGTGCAGTAGGACAAGTGGAGATTCAAAGATAGATAATTCATTAAGGAATATTACGGAATATAATAGATTCCTACACATATTCCTAACTTATTTATCAATAAACATAAGGAAGGGATTTGATTTAATTCGGATCTAATTAAAATGTATTGTACTAAGTGTATCTGTTCTGTGTTCATTATGCTTATTCCTGAAACCTTGGCTCTGATACCAAGCTGTAACGCCCCACTCTGAGACCCACTGTAACAAAGAGTATTACGGGAGTAATACTGTCTGTTAAAGCGGAGAATAGAGTATAGTGGAAACGACCATTTGTAATCAAGCTATAACTATCTACTGAATACGTCGAAAGGATGGTATCTATATATTTTTCTCAATTGGTTCGACATATTCAATAAATATTTATAACGAAATTACAATGGCTAAAGACCTATCAGAAACAAGCATAGTAATAAATGATAAAACATCACAGAACAGAATCACATAACAGATATAAAATCCCAGGACAATACATCATCAATACAGATCCAAATACTATAAGTGGGTACAAAGCCACTGCTCACACATGTGAGTCAAAAATATGTACATATCAAAGTCTGAATAATAACATAAGGCGGACACTAAGATAAGCTATCTCAAAAGCATAGCAGATAAGTCCAAAGCGGAAGCACAGAGTAGCTAAGTCCAGAGACCTAACCTGAAACAACTCGGTCTGACCCGAGCAAAAACACTCGGGTCAGGCTAGCTAAACAATCAGTAATAACTGAGATATATAATAATGCGGTACATAAATAAAACAGTACTTATCCAAAGAGAAGTATATTATGAACCACATGAATATAATGACGATCCCTAATCATCAATAAACAATAAAAATCTCCAAAGAGAAATCAACACCAAAGTGTAGAATAAATAAAATCGCCTCATATCATCAGCGTAGCCAAAGCTATAAAAAAGATGCCCATAGGCAATAATCCCAAGAGTGACCAGAGTCTGTAATCAATGCCCAAGCAAAGATCGATGCTCCAAAGAGCAATGGGGATATACTGAAAAGTCAATGAAATCCAACACTGAAAAGCAGTGTCCAAAGACACTGTGAATCCACAAGGTAATCGCACTTACATCGTATGATTCCATAGAACCAACACCGAATGGTGGTACTCGAATGGATGTAAAAATCATCAAATAATACCAATATTGCACCACTACAACAAAATATGATTTTGACAGCATAATTGCACAGCGTTTTATAATCAAGTGCGGTCAAAGTAGTTTGCAAAAGAAAAGTATATGTTAATCAACGCTGACAATAGTCGTTAGGTTTAACAATTTATTTGCCGCCTCTCATTCGTGTCTTTGCCCCCAAAAAAGAATGTTTTTCCCTTCTCTCGCTCTTTCATTCCTACATCCAGAAAGAAATAAGATTTCGCCTTTTCCCTTAAAACCCTCCCAAAAATTCCCTAATTCAACTTTTTAAGGTTTTCAATTTAGTGGAATAAATCATAGGTTCGATTGCTGATTGAGACGAAGCTCAGCAGAACACGGTTCAGCTTTTCCATTCATCGATTTCCCAGACCATTCGTCGATTTTCCTAGTCGATTCATCGATTGCAAGTTGATTTGAAGATAAGTTGCAGGTACCTATAATCTCTTCTTTAGTAAGAAAATTTATTTCCTTTGTAGGAACATGCGTAAACAGCTAATAGTATTATTGGGATTTCCATAATTTAAGATTTTTTTTTTTTTGATGAAACACAACTTAAGATATCGAGTCTATTAGAGATTAGCTACAACGTTTACCCTAATCCTCAATCACCCATCATTACCATGGCAGGCCACATTAGTGAAGCAAAAATTGAACAATTTGTGAATGATCTGGAACTGCAATCAAGTAAAACAAGCCTTTCTGAAGTATGCTAGTTTAATTCTAGTTCATTTTTGTACTAGTCATCTCACGATTAAATAAATGTTAACAAATATGCTAGAGATAATACTTACTGGTTTCTACAAGTTATTAGTCTCTGCACATGTATGTAAACATGGGGTATATTCTAATACATTTTCGTTACTTGGTATATACAGTTTAAATATTTAATAACATGCTATTTGTTTGATAAACTATTGTGTTCAACCTTGAATCGTTCATAAAAAAATGAAGTTGAATAAATGGATTTTTTACATAAAACTGAAACGTTAGTTTTTTAGTTTCCCTTTTTTCTTTTTTCTTTTGGTATTAATGTGCTTCAAATGGCTAAGTTGCATATGAGTATATGTTTCAAGTTCTTTGGATGAGTATAATTGGAGGTAATATTAATGTGAATCGTCCATCATTGACCATGTTGCAATATAGTGTTTACTTGTTTTATGCTTTTAGTAAAAGCTTTGGTTGGTTTTAGGTGATGTCCTTGTACATCGCGATCTCTGTCATCAAATACTAAAGGCCCATAATCCCCTCCTAGTGCCTATAGCATTCACGCGAAGTAATAGTTTAGTTTCCTACCAATAGACTCACAAATGCAACAAATGTTTCGAGTGTAGTATCATGCAAACTTTCATAAATATTTAGCAGACTGAATTGGTTTGGAGTGTAGAGGTTGTTGAGAATGGAGGTCTGAAGAATGTTGGAATGCATACAGTTTGTAAAAATGAATTAAGTTTCATAAAAATTTATAAAATATAATTAAGTTCACAAAATTTTATAAAGTTTTATAAAAACTTAGCTAAGTTGATTAAGTTTATAAAATTAAATATAAGTGTAGCCAATTTATAAAAATTAAATTTTTTTACCAAAAAAAAACCGTGTTAACAAAATTTTATAAACATTAAACAAGTTTATAAAAATTAACTATGTTTTATAAAATTTTAACTAAGTTAAATTTAATAAAATATAATTAAGTTTATAAAAATTAATATAATTTTATAAAAATTTAACTAAGTCGACTACGTTTGTAAAGTAACTATACGGACCATGTAAACATCTCACATCTTTGTGCTATTATCTTTTACTGTCCTTTTTTACGCTTGTGTTTGAGTATGCACTCAAAGTGTATGTTAAAGTGTTTTTTGTGTTTTCCATTTTAAGGTCATTATTCCATTCCACCTTCCATGTTTAATTTATGTAATTCATCTGTAAAATGTATTATTAATAATAAGACATATACACTAGCCTTCCAAAGGGGACAATAAAATGAAATTAGAGGTGTAATATTACCAAGTCTCTGTCAAAATAGTCCTTGATAAAAAGGCCAAGGATCTCCCCTATAGCCATTTAAAGATGCACAAAGTATCCAGTTGATTGTCTGTAACAAAGATCATCCTATATGTTGGTGGTAATTTTGTTAGAGAAGTCCCTCTAACCAAGAAAATACTTGTCGGTTGACGACTAGTAACTGTGTATATTAATTAAATTTTGTGTGTTTTCATATTTACTTAGTTTTGTTTTATATCTTGAATTACTCAATGATTTTGTTCTTTTGTACAAATAGGTGCAATTGGGATTACTGTTTCAAACCCAACTGATTTAGTTGAAGTATGACTTCAAGCTGAAGGGAAGCTTCCTCTGGTGTTCGAAAATGTTATTCAGGATCACTTAATGCTTACTTTACCATAATCAAACAGGTTCTACTTTAAAGTCAACTAGTTGTTACCACTTTGCAATTTTGAATTTATTCTGAACATACTATCTACTACATAGGAAGGAGTACGTGCTTGTTGTTGTTTGTTTTTATTTTGCATTTACATTTCTATAAAAAAAACAGAAAAAAAAGTATACACGATTTCAACAACCAAAATGTTTTTTTATTGCAATTTTTTTCTTTTCTTTTTTACATTCACAATTTTCTACCACATTACAACCATCACCCTACAAACTGCTCTTCCCCTTCCAGTTCACTGTCTAGCCTTACCACTCTGCACAAACATCCCAAACCACAACTACATCACCACCACTACTTCACCAAACTTCACCACTGCCACTATCGCAGCAGCATCAACCACCTCTTTACAAAAACTGTTAACACATCACAACTCCATCAACCACCAAACCATCAAACTGCACCACTATTGCATCTCAGCCACAACTACTTCACAACTACTTAATTTGCAAATGAAAAAGATTAGTTTGGAATGTTTTTTTTTTCTTATTTGCATTTAGATTAAATACGCTCTCTCTATATTTAAGTATATTTTACATAAAACTAGCAAAAGTTATAACCGCTAATTCTATATATATATACATATACAAACACACACACATATAGAGTCTAATAAATGCTTAGGTATAGTAATAGTGTATGGATATTCTTTTATAGTGAAGAATATTTTTCTTTAACTGTTCACTCAAGTTTTAGCATGTTCTTTCCATTCCAATTTTGTTTGCCCTGCTATTTATAATAGTTATGTAATTGTCAAAATCAACCATGTGAAATTGGGTCACTGAGTTTCGATTTTTATTCAAGAAACATATACTATCTTGGAATAAATTATATACAATTACACGCTACTATTATATTGTACTGGTAATTACATAATTTTAATACTTGTTGATGTGTGCGATTGTGTGCGAGAATTGTAATGGCAAATTTTTTGGAAACAATTTGGTGCTAATGTTGTATATGATTCTGACATTGTTGTATAAGTGGATAAAATTGTTGTTAATGGCGCAAGCCAAGTATCAGGAGAGGGGTAATGCATAAACATTACTCTGGTGCTACAAAATGACGCCGTTGTAATGGCAAATTTTTTGAAAACAGTTTGGTGCTAATAACAAAATGACTAATTTGTAGAGTTCTGTCATTTTCAGTCTAATGTGGCCATGAAGTAGCTAATAACAAATTTATTTTATGCGTGCAGGCTTTGAACAATTGATATTTGTAGAGTTCTGTCATTTTCAGTCTAGTGTGCTTAAACAACAAGGTATGAAACAGATGCTAAAAACTCTCAAGTATTATCATTATTGTCTATTCACAATTATGTTTTATTCCCTTCCATATTTCATCAAAAGGCTACTCTAAATTCATATCTTTTGCTGGATAAAAAACTGTAATGCCTTAAATCATGCTATTAATAAACAACCAACAAAATATCACTTTGATAAATAAAAATATAGTTGTAGGAGATTCATATATTGTTACCATATAGTAACCAAGTTTTATAAAAGTTAACTAAATTAACCAAGTTTTATAAAAATTAACTAAGTTTTATAAAAATTAACTAAGTCAATAAAGTTTTATAAAAAATTAACTAAGTTGATGAAGTTTTATAAAAATTAACTAAATTTTGCAAAAAACATAACCATTTTAACAAAGTTCTATAAAAATTATACAAGTTTATAGAAATTAACCAAGTTTTATAATTTTTTCACCAAGCTAACTAAGTTTATAAAATATAACTATATTTATAAAAGTTAATTAAGTTTTATAAAAAAATTAACCGCGTTGACTAAGTTTATAAAACACTAAGCAGATGCTCCAATAATTTGCCTATCTTTTTTCCCTTGTAATGTTAGCTTTGGCCAAAAATAATGATCTGCATCTTGCTCTTTATCATCCTCTACCTTATGTTCTTGCAACAGTAGATGCTCATAGCTATGCTCTGTATGCCTGTATTGACTTTTTAAATTCAATACGCAAGCCTACCTCTGTAGATCGACCCTAAACCACCATGTTTCTATTCCGAGATTGCCATTCCGAAACCATACCTACAAATTGGTTGAAAACCATATCTTCAAAACCCATCATCCGTTCTCTTTGAATTAAATTTTGTTTTATGCAATTGCTTTGCTTATTAGAGATAATTTTTGTTTGATTTCGTATTTTAGTATCAATTTCGGGTTAGGATTATTCCTGTGTGGATTGAGGGATATCAAAGTTGAGGTTGATGGCTGATGCATGGGGAGGTTAGCGGTACCATGTAGGAACTGCGTGGTAGTCTAGACACCCCGTATGTCGGTAGTCACATCATATAAACCTGATATGAAGAAGAAGCATTGACCATTTCTCATGTACAATATATTATTATTTTCTTTATAATACAGTGTTACCAACCATTTTTTGATATTCTTCAAATTACACCTTTAAATTCTTTGATGTCCGATTGCCTCTATAATCAGATTATAACAGTCATTATTTTTTGTGAAGTTTATTAGCCAAACCATGGTAATGGGGTTATTTTTATATACTAGTAATGTGTACATGATTGGTTAGTAAGTTGTAAAGTTTATTTTCCCTAAATTCTTACAACTACCTTTATACAAATAAAACAGTTCAATGATAATTTAATAAAGGATATTTGTGCTTTTAACTTTTCAATCATTATAAATCAGATAATATTCTTAATAATAATTGTGAGAAATACTAAAGGGTATATACCAATTGTTTTGTTCAAAAATTGAATTTTAGATGGGAAATATCTATTCATTGTTAAATCGGAGTGGAGATTTGTTGCTTTTTAAAATCTTTCCAAAGAGCCCACTTTCTACGTGAAAATGTATAAATAAAAATTTATAAGCTCAAACATAACACATATGTATAGTACTAGCTGTCTAGTTGGTTAAATTTGTCATTTAAATAAAAATTCTTCAAAAAATAAAGTAGGATAGTAGATTTCATTTGATGACGTTAATGGCTTAAATTTAATATATGTAGTTCAATGTTTTAATTTATATCGTTTAATAAGATTAACGGAGGCTTGTTGAACTTAGGTTGAAACCATAAAGAAGACTGCAAAGGTCAAAGCTATTAAAGAGAGGAAAAAACAAGAATCAGAGGTTAGCAGTTTAGTTCTATGCAATATGTCTGGTTTGATGTTGGTGTTTTTTCTGACAAATACAAGTATTACCATCTTGTATCTTTTGCTAAGTATTCAGTTGTGTAGTTAATTGTAAAGTGTAGCTAAAAAACATGTGACATTTTCTTGAGTGTATTAGTAGTACACAACTGGTCTTGCATTCCATTACGTTATCATTTATGTGACTATAATTTGATTTTAGCAATGCACCTACGAACTAATTGATGGCATTGGGATAAATTTAGTTGTACATCTTTCTTGGATATCTACTTTGTTAGGGTTTTTACTTCAGCATGAAATGTCTTAAATGATTATATGTTTTTCTTCTTTTACTTTAAACTTGGAAAGCATATTTTTAATTCTCTAACCTGTCAATTTTAAAAGCATATCCTAGTTTTTCATATCTTTTTGGTTTGTGCGCACATGCCCTCTTGTAGCTAAAATAGCACATATAACAGACTATATGTTCTTCGCATATACACATAAACACTTACGTTAAATAATTGAGAACTCTTAATATTTATTTACTTCCTACTATAATCATAGCTTGAACTTGTATTGGTTACGGAGAAACTGCAGGAGCTTCATTCAATTAGAATTCAAAAGCTGAAGAAACAAGGCATGTACCTTTTCCTTCCTCTTTTTTCTTTTTGTTTCTTTTTTTGCAATCATTGAATAGCTAGCATCATGTGCATCTTAGTGAAACTTTTGCATCTGTTTAAATAACATCAGTTTATATAACATGTTTGCCAAATATGGGATGTAGTTTAATTAGATATGATTGTTTTTTCTTTTATTTTTTTAAAATTCTTTCAGTTTCTATTTGTACAACTTTAGCATCTGTATCACTTTTAGTTCTGATGCAATAACAAGCAACAATCATCAATGTTTAAATTGAAATACTCTCCCAACTAAAGGCCCGGATTCAGTTTTGAAACACAAACAAAGCATGATATTTGCTGCCAAAAGAGTTAATCAATTAAAAGTTTGCTTGTACTATCAACTCCTGGGCTATAAAAATGAATGTTTGGTTATTACAACTGGAAGCAGAAAGTCTGTGATATTTTACTATGTTGTGTTCTTGCATTTTGACAATATATTTTTCTCTTTGGATTTGTTTGTTTTGAGCATTTGTTTTGTTGTCTTTTATACATAAAAAAATTATTTGTCCATTTCTACTAAGAACTGTTTGGTCGTTATTATCATATATATATATATATATATATATTGTTCATAATCAATAATTAATTTCTATTTAAATTTTAGATTCTTTGTTGCATACATATATTGTATATGCTGATGGAGAGAGATTGGTTGCGTCTACATAGGTAATCATGTAGCAGCTAATTTAGACTTAAATTTAGAATTGATATTTTGATAATAAAAGCTAATATTTTTGTTGTTTTCAAATTTTAATCATAGGACTAGTAGAGAGTATGGCCAAGGAGCTCGGAATTTTGTGTGTGTTGCGAAGAAAATTTTTGGAGATGTGGAAAAAATATTCTGTCCTTGTTTAGATTGTCGAAATCTTAGTCGTCATTATGGTGAAACCATTGTTGAGCACCTGATTATAAAGGGAATGGATCCTAAGTATAAAGATGATATATGGTATAATCATGGCGAGAAAGTGAATGATGAAAAAAAAAATTAAAATGGGTGAGATGTACGACTTGCTCAAAGCGATTCACTATGAAGATGAAGATTATTTCAATCATACATTTTTTGATGACGACAAAGATAAGGACGATGCACAAAGACGCCATGATGATTTACTTAAAAATTTGGAAGATGCAGAAACCCCACTGTATCCTGGTTGCATAGATCATACAAAGTTATCTGCCATTACTATTTTGTATAATCTTAAATGTGAAACTGGATTATCTGATACTGGTTTTGATAAACTTCTTACCGTCCAACATTTGTTTTTACCAAAGAATAACGTATTTCCCAAGACTTTATATGAAGTAAAGAAATTCCTCAAACTATTTGATATGGGTTTTGAAAAAATTCATGCTTGTGAGAATGATTGTTGTCTTTTCCGTAAAGAGTACAAAAATTTAAATAATTGTCCGAAATGTGGTTCATCACGATGGAAGATAAATCAAGATACAAAAGAGATTATGCAGGGTATCCCAATTAAGGTGTTGCGATATTTTCCAATAATTCCAAGATTTAGAAGAATGTTTAGATCCGAAAAAATGGCAGAAGAGTTAAGATGGCATTTTAAAAATAAAAGTAATGATGGAAAGATGCGGCACCCCGTAGATTCCGTGACATGGAGCATGGTTGATGAAAATTGGAAAACATTTTCAGCCGATCCACGTAATCTTAGACTTGGTCTAGCTACAGATGGGTTCAATCCATTTTCTATGTTAAGCTCCAAGTATAGTTGCTGGCCAGTAATGCTTGTTACATATAATTTGTCGCCTTTGTTGTGCATGAAGAAAGAGAATATCATGTTAACACTTCTAATTCCAGGTCCAAAGCAACCAGGAAATGATATTGATGTATATCTAAAGCCATTAGTAGAAGACTTGCATTACTTGTGGAGTACTGGAGTTGAGACATATGATGCATTAAGTAAGACAGTTTTTAACATGAAGGCTATTTTACTATGGACGATAAATGATTTTCCAGCTTATGGTAATCTTGATGGATGCTGTGTAAAGGGTAAAAAAGCTTGTCCATTATGTGGTATCAATACCCACCGTCGATGGTTGAAATATAGTCGGAAAAATGTTTATATGGGCCATAGAAGATTTCTACCCCATTCAAATCCATTGAGAAAAAGAAAGGCTTGGTTTGATAACACTGTGGAGGATGGGAAGATGCCTAGAGTTCTAACCGGCAAAAACATTTCTCATATTTTGAAAGACTTTCTGAATAATTTTGGAAAAGGCGCTGAAAGCGAAAAGAAGAGTGCGAAGTGGAAAGGTAAAAAAAGGAAGATTGACGACAGTAGTGAAGATGATGATAATGGAGATAATGATCCTATTAAAAAAGAGCTATCAAGGTGGAAAAAAAATCAATCTTTTTTGACTTGCCATATTGGGAGGTTAGCATTTATTTAGATTTCAGTTTTTATTATCGATGCGGGCTGGCCACGCGAACAAATTTTTTTAATCCATGGCCCATGGATTAAAAAATTTTAATTAAAAAATTTGTTAAAATAAATTATAGAACTCTTTATCATTTAACTAATATTTTTTATAGGAACTTCCAGTACGTCATAATTTAGACGTAATGCACGTTGAGAAAAATGTTTGTGAAAGCACATTGGGTACAATGTTGCATGACAACAAATCAAAGGATGGGATTAATTGTAGACATGATTTAGAGGATTGGGGAATTCGTCATGGTCTATATGCACAACCTCGTGGGACCAAAACGTATCTTCCACTGGCTCCATATACATTGTCAAGATTGGAAAAAAAAATATTTTGCAAAAGGCTGTACGATTTCAAAGGACCTGATGGTTATTGCCCAAATTTCAAAAAATCCGTATCATTGATGGATTGTAAAGTTAGCGGTTTGAAGTCGCATGATTATCATGTTTTGATGCAACAAGTATTATCGGTCGCACTACGAGGTTTGTTGCCAACAAAACCTAGAAAAGCAATTATTCATCTATGTTTATTTTTCAATAAAATATGTCAACGTGTTCTTGATAGAGAGAAGTTACAGCAACTCGATGACGAGATTGTTAAAATATTGTGTGATCTTGAAAGATATTTTCCACCTTCATTCTTCGATATTATGATACACTTGACAATTCATCTTGGAAGGGAAGCACGGTTGTGTGGACCAGTTCATTTTCGTTGGATGTATCCTTTCGAAAGATATATGAAAACGCTTAAATATTACGTGAGGAATTATGCACGACCAGAGGGATGCATTGCAGAATCCTATCTTGCAGAAGAATGCATGAAATTTTTCAAAGAATTTTTGAGTAAATCGATAAATGTGGAAAAAAAAGATCGAAATGAAGATTATGAAGATAACACAATACTTGAAGGGCATCCAATTTCAATGTCCAATCCAGTTACGTTGTCTTTGAAGGAGAAAGAAATTGCTCATTTAGCGGTGCTAATGAATATGGCCGTGGTAGAACCATTTTTGGAGTGAGTATATATTATGTTATGTTTCCATTGATTTGTTGTGTTTGTAATTGCAATTATAAACTTAACATTGTTTTTATTATACTAGTTTGCACTTGGAGGAGTTGCAAAATTCAAACAAACGCTTAGAAAAAAACGCAACATTACTTTGGAAACACCATGGAGATAATTTTTATTAGAAACAAGACTTTTATTAGATGACTATAATTTTTTTCTTTGATAGAGCAAAACCAATAGCACAAAAAACAAATGCAAGTTGTTCGATTGGGGTGGAACCTGTGTAGTTAATGCCCCGCTATTACCCCGCTATAACCCCGCTATATCTCATAGCGGATTTCTATCGCTACGATATTTCCATATAGCCCAAAATATAGCCTTTCCGCTTTAAGCCCCGCTATTTCCGCTATATCCCGTTATTCCCGCTATATTCCGCTATTTCCGCTATATCTTCTTTAATAAAATGAACTGAAAAATTGCATTTATACATTATAAAAATTATGAAACTGATTTATTTGATTTAATTTTTAATATATTTTCAGAATGAAAATACTCTAATATTCTACTAAATTCAATTATGTTATATAACAGTTTTACGTTTATTTAAAGTATATTCGCACATTTTTTTATTTAAAATTATTTATGTATTAATTATAATTCATTTGAATGATATTTTTTTCATTTAATTACCATTTATATATCTGTAAAAACATTAAGTATGAGTTTTATATGCTATTTTAGAGTCATCCGCTATATCCCGCTATATCCTCGCTGTATCCCCGCTACGACTTTTTGCACCTCCACCGCTTTGAATCTGCTGAGCGCTTTAACTGCACAGGGTGGAACTGAAGTATTGGTTGCCGAAGGACGTGTGCACTTGAGTGATTCAAATCAGATTATTAATGGTGTTCCTCTTGGACCAGAAGCCGCAATAGTTTGGGTGGACAATCCGATAAAAGAAGATGCCTTTTTGTGGAGGCCCATAGCAGGTGTGACATGTATCGGAGAAGCCGTCGGTAAGACAATAGCATGGCCATCATCAAAATTGGTTTTTGAAAACACAATACCATCCACTCCTATGAGCAACGTTCCAACATCTCGTACGGTAATATATTATATTGCTAATATTTATATATACGATTTGTTGATAATGTATCAATACTTTTTTTAATATCATAGAGTGCAAATTACGCGATGAATAACAAGTGCAAGTTATTTGCTGTGGAGGGCACAGGAAAAATTGTAGCTGAAGGCACCATATCTTCAACTAATCCAAATGATTTGGTTCATTCTATTCCACTAGGACCAAATGCAATAAGAGTTTGGGTGGATATTGTCAAAGACCCGAATGCGTCTTTATGGAGACCTACGTCATTCATGGAATGCTTATCAGATGCTATTGGTTCGAAGGTAGCATGGCCTACTGCGAATGTTAGTGTGGACTCAACTTCAGCAGTTTGAAATATTTGTATAGTTTGGCAGTTTTCAAGTAACTACCCTTGAACTTCAAGTTATTTAATATGCTCGGGAGGGTACATCAAGTCTTAAAAACTTTTATTAGATAAAAAAAAATGCATCACAGCCCGTCAAAGAGATCTGAATATTAAAATGCAGATGAGGAATTTTATAAAATTAAGAAGATTTGTGACAAACAACTCTGTGGGTAATATATATAAATGTAATCAAGAGAAGTAGAATTTTTATCAAATTTTATCTAATTTAATGTTTTTCTGAATAAAATAATTTATCAAGACAGTACTTACAATATATATGTAGTAATCAGCTAAGGGCCTACTGAATCCTTTTTTAGAAACCACAAATGTCTTGATATTTACACTGATAAAGTCACCAAAATATTCATCAGTCCAACAACATAAATTTTCAAAATCTTAATAAAGTAATGGCACAACACATGAAATAAAATTTTGTTTACCGCTGAAGTAAAAAAATTGGTAATGAAGAATACTTAGCAATTGTGCAAAAAGGCAAAAAATTCGGTAACCGGTCGGCATCCAATATTAAAATATGTTTATTTCTCACAAATTGAAGAATTTAAATGGAAATCACGACCATTTTCTACTGATAATATTTATTACAGAAAGTTCAGTTAAACATACGTAAATTGAGTATAGATCCATCGTGAAAAGACTAACTCCTCCTAATTTGTAAGTGGTTCAAAGAATATTACCACCAACCTATTTGTAAGTGGATCAAAAAAGTGTAACCAGGTTGTTCTACAACTCAGTAATATAAGAAATTACTATGTATGAAATTATATGGTATATTTATGTAAGTTAATGGTACACTAGGGCTTGAATTCCCCTACTAAGCAACTTGATTTGATGCGTATGTTAGGTGGTAATAGTTATTCTTTCATTAGTTTAATGAAAATAAGCCATCATTAAACAAAATCAGTAACTTTAGTACATATGATAGGTCCCAAAATGGAAGTTAGTTGATTTTGTACAGCAGTTGATGGCTCTAACTTAGTTGATCAAAGGTTAGATCTATAGATATACATTAGTGGTTTGTAATTTTCATATAAGATATAATTTTTTTCCTCAAAATACACACATAGACAATGTTCATTATGTCAGTAGAGTGGGGTGGTGATGAAGTGGTTTTTTATTCCCAACTGGATATTTTCCTTTTTCAATGCCATCCTGCATCATCAATTTTTTTTATTCTGACCATACTTGTAATTCTTTATAATTTAATAAATGACTATAATTCCTCTCTGTGTGTAGAGGAAGCTTTATTAGATAATATGGTATCATATGCAAATTTGTTGGCTAGAAGGCAATTGGCCATGTTGTCCGACCTTTATGTTTCATGAGGACAAAAGGACAATAGTTTTAGAGAAGAAAGTTCAAACGCTTTGCCATCAAAAACAATATAGTTGGAAATAATTGTACACCACTAATACTTCCTAAAGTATCCAAACTGCCTCCATAAAATAAATATAGTTATTCTCATATAACAAGCATACTAATCCAATTAAATTCCTGATAGTTGTACACTTCATTATCAAATACTGTACTGAATGCTTATGATTTCATATTTATTAATATGGTAAAGATACCATCAATTTTTCTAACACTGATATATGTCAACACACATGTTGTGATGAATGAATAATTCTCTCTAGGCATTCGTTGATATAATTTTCTGTACACTATTGCCCATCAACATAGCTGGAACTTGGTTGACGTTTCAACCGATTTGATATATTCACTAGAACTGCCTTATCAAGTAAAAGTATGTGACTGATAAAATTACTGCAACTTGAAAAATATGCATTAAATATATCACTGTGCAAATATTGCATAGAACTTCCAGTTACATGTTTATTGAAAAACACATTTTTTTTCAACCGGAAATTGTACTCTTTATATTTAACTAACAGTTATACGTCTAAAGCTTACTGTAATTACTACTCACAGGATGTTGACAAAGCCATGGTTAGTGATAGCTCAACAACAAAAAGTCAAGAAAAAAAGACGGAAGGAGGAATCTTGCCGAGTTCAGACTGCCCTGTTGGCAACAATTCAGTAAACCAATGTCTAACTATCTTCGTACTGCCACTTTTCATTTTCAGCCTGTATTTGAACTACTTTTATGCACGTTTTGTCGATAATATTAGATGCAAACTTGCTTTCTAGATATTGTGCATTTGTCTAATTTTGTATGCCGTTGGTTTATAAATTTTATCTCTCTTTACGGGTTTATGTAAACTTTGTTCATGGATATTGTGTTCAACTTATTTTATGGAAGTGATTAATAGTTATGCTTTTATTTTACAATTTTTAGTTTGATTTGTTTATGTTATGTACATTAACTGATTAAAATATAATTAAATGTAGTTTATATTAATGATATGTGTGAATATTGCAATGGCACAACATTGCTGTCAATTCTTTGGAAAAAAAATGCATATCCCTATGACAGCATTTATACATTGCTGTCAATTCATTGGAAAAAAATGCATAACCCTACGACAGCGTTTATACATTGCTGTCAATTCATTGGGAAAAAAAATGCATATCCCTACGACAGCGTTTATACCTTGCAATATAAAACTATTAACAGCGTTTATACCTTGCAGTGGAAAAATTATTAACATCGTTTAAAAAATGCTGTAGAAAGTGGGTTTTTGACAGCGTTTATATTTTGCAGTTAAAAATTTAGGGTCAACGACCGCATGTCGTTATACAGCGTTTTTAAAAACGCTGTGAAAACTTTTAACAGCGTTTTTCAAATGCTGTGAAAAGTCTTTTTTGTTGTAGTGCACGTGCACCGACTAGAGTCGTTGTTGCCAAGTACTGTAGAGTTGTGATCGATCACTCGCACAGATGCGGAACGCGCGAGACGGCAAGATCCTTCCCAGAAGGATAAAGGCCTAGAGGCGCATGCCGAAAAAATAAACTGCTCCATAGAGCAGGTGTCCAGAGACGGTTGCCTAGAGGCGTGGTGACCCAGAGGTCCAGTACTGGCCGCCCAAAGGCTAATGTGTCACCAACTTCTTGGAGAGGAACCCGTAAAGTGTTAACAATGAGTCCCATACCCCACGTTCGCACTAAACGGTTTACTAACCAATAGCAAGCTCACACTCCAAACAATAAAAAGTCCACCTCGTATCATCGGTAAACTAGACCCAAAGGTCAAAACGATCAATCGAATAGGTCGGGGATTAACCGGAAAGGAAATACACACGGTTCCATAGGCCGGAGATTTCCTAACCGTTTAAGCACCTTTCCACTTCGCTCGACGTGCTAAAAAGTGAGTGTGAGATTTTTATTATAGAAAATAATGGTGCAAAACGGATTTATAATTGATTTTGAAATCACTTTAAAACGGCTTTTGAAAACTCTCCTATTATGGAGTAATTAATTTAATAATTAAAAATAATATTATATAATAATTTCTAAAGCCATTTAGGAGTGAAAAATCCTTTGAAAATAATTCATAAAACCCGTGTACGAAATCTAGAGACAAATCTCAAAGAAATCAATAAAACCAGAAAATCACTGAAAATATTCTAAGTGTTGGAAAATAGTCCAAAAATGACGCGAACCCAAGTTCGGAAAATTATTCGGACTAGAAAACTGAATCCGAATGGCATGAAAATTGGTAGACATATAGTCCAACATCCCTGCTCCAAACTGAAAAAAGAATCGGGAAATTCCGACTTGAAACGAAGAAACGGCGTCGTCTCAAAGTCGGACAAAAATCATAAAACTTTACTGTGTCAAAACAGTGTAAAGGTCCGACTTCGACGACATGGTCGAAGGGTCACATGAACTCAGATCTTGATGAAAATTTGCAGGAGCGTAGTAAAGTACTCCTACTTTGATATGCAATAAGAATCGTTCGATTTCGACTTGAAACGAAGAAACGACAATGTTTCAAAGTTGGTCCGACGATAACTGAAAATGATCACTATTGTAAAACAGTTTCTGGGTGCTACTTCGGCAATAGAAACGAAGTATCTAATGCACCCAGATCTAAACCAAACTTTGCATGGTTAAAGATATCGATCTCATCATTTTAATGAGACCAAAAACGATGAAATCCGAAAAAGGACGAGCCCGGGATGGCGTCGCAAAGTCGGGGTTCTACGCTGAAAACAACGGGAGAAAAGAGACTAAGGCCTATAGCTATGCACTAACTGGCCAGAGATGAAAAACCACAATTTTGGCATAGTAAACTTCAAATTCTGGCAAAATGAATAAATTGAAATTTGTAGCTTAGTTTCTAAGCTTTCCGGAATGACCAAGATCGTCAAATTCCGACCAGAGATGAAAATTCTATGACTAAAACAATTCTCAGATCTAAATTTTATATCACTGTCGTTGTGCTCTCGGGACAGTGGTAAGAATGCACAGTTTTGACCAAATTAACTTCGAAATTTCATGAAAATCAAAACATGAAAGTTTTAGCTCTAAATCTAAGCTTTCCAGAACATCCAAAATTATTAGATTTGGATAATAAACGAGTAACTTATGGCCAAATCAATTTCAGGTTTTTAGTTTCTCAACCCTGTAGTTTGTTGTCAGGTCAGCGACAAACAAACGTGATTTCGACCATTCAAACCACAAAATTTGGCAAAGATCAAAACATAAAAGTTATAGCCTACAGAATAAGATTTCCAGAAATCAAGAAAATCTTAATTCCGATTTAAGATGAATGAGATATGCCTAATTTACTAACAACAATAAACTAATTATAATTTCAGCTAGCATATATTACAAGTACCTTATGTGCACACACCAAAATGAAAGCAAAGATGATCAAAGAGCTATGATTCACATGTTACATAATAAAACATGTGTTACTAACTGATTACCGAAATCAAAATATGATTAAACACATATTAGAAGAGGTTTTTAGCAATATACCTCTCTAGAAAGCAACAAAGACTACTATAGCATCAACCCAAGTTAGCAAAAGATGATTAGGAGGCTATAAGATCAAAAAAACACATAAAACATGTGTTACCAAATCTATTTCAGAAATAAGAAAGATATAAAAATGGATTTGAGGTGGCTATTTGCATTACCTTTGCATAGAATGACTTGCATAAGCTAAAACTAGAAGGAGATGAAGATAGAGGCCATTTTTGTTATGAAAGCTTTAGGAAATGATTAGGGTTTTGATTAGGGATGAATGAATGAGATTAGGAGAGTTTGAGATAATTTATAGAGGAGGTTTAGGGTGGGTTATTGGGCTAGGTTTAGTAACCCAATAAGAAGAGAGTTATTTACATGTTTCCAACAATTAGTCTAAGTGTTCATATATGTTTATAAAACTCATTTTTTTATCCAAACCCGTTTAAAAATCTCTCCTAAAATATTTACTTTCCAAAAATAACATTTTATCCTCATTTTAAATCTCATATTTCCCATTTAATTAAAATAGCCTTTTTCAAATAAATTTTTGTTATTCCAAATCCTTTTATGCTTCATTAAAATAAATAAAAATCCTAACTTTTATTTATTAATTGGTAATGCAAATCCCGGTTTGTTACAGTCCCTACAACCAAAAAGTTAGCATATAATAACATAATATGCTATTCTACATATCATAAAGGTGTAAGACAACCAAGTGTGACGAAGGGTGTCTAGGTGTCCCTATCTCCACTACCTATCTCCGATGACAACCCTAAAGTGACAAGTGACTAGTGAAGCAACAATAACAGACATAACAACCATTAAACTATACTAACTGTCACGCAGTGTACTCCAGATATATGATAACTCGTATGACCATTCTTCTACCAGGGACTACTGGAAATCTTGATTTTCAATTGTACTCCCTTTAGCCTAAAGATGGTACTAGACCTATTTTTTTGGTCCAGGGTACATGGATTTATTCTTCTAATCCAGGTAGCTATTCTTCACTACCCATGAGCGTCCTCACGATAACCCTGCTTTGAGTACAGCAAAAAACACTCTGAGTATCAATGATCCCTCACTACATGCATTCAAGCCCTTTCTTCCACTCTAACTAGCTTCCATTATCTTGGAGGAACCATTCTACATCCCTCCATTCAACAACTCCTTTCTTCATTGAGCCAGTGTTTTTGCGGAACCGTTCTACACCCCATTCTACAACTCCTTTCTTCATCCAACCATCATCTCCGAAACCTAACTCCATTCAACGTCGAGTTAACATCCGAAGACTCAAACTTTCATTATGCTGTTATATCACCATCAGTCATCATGCAAATGAGCCAGCACCTCCAGCACGACCTCTAGAACCCATGTATTCACCTCCAGAAGATCCAGTGCGACCGGGCCTTCCTCCTAAATTCAGTGTCGAATTAGCCCTTAATTCGTCAGGCCCTAATTCATCGCCACCTTAAGCTCTTAGCTCATCATCAACCTAAGTCCTTAACTCGTCGTCAACTCAAGTCCTTAACTCATCACCAACTTAAGCTCTTGACTTGTCACCAAATCAAGTTCGTAATTTGTCATCAACTCTTATACTTAGCCAATTTCCTTCATCATGCTATGGAATAACTCATCTAGCCAAGCTCTGTCCATCCATGCCAACAATCGAACCATTGGAGCTGCCACCTAGATTTGGTGCCGAATTAAGCCCCTTAATTCAGTACCGAATCTAATCCACAGTGGATTTGGGGATGCAAGTTAGCATGTAGGCTTCCCCTATACTCTAGTGCTCCTCCACCAAGTTTCGTCCAATTCCGACCAAGTTTTCCTTCGATTTGTCCAATTCTCTCGACCTATCTACCAACATCCAAAACACTAGCAAACAACATCAAATCACAACACACAATCATGAAATTAGAAGCATATACATCCACTCATACAATCAATACATGAAGATATGATAATCAAACTAGTTCTATTCTAAATCTAAGTTTACATGAACATATGCATATAAATGATGGAAATTACATTAGCAGGTGAATGGGTGTTAATAGTTTACAAAACCCATTTCTAAAATCATTTCAAAATCTCTAATTTCTGCTCATAAGCATATGTGGGTAAGTGGTTAAATTTATGTAACATCCCCTATCTAGAGGCCCAAAACTAAGCACTACAGATGTTGTGGTCATCTATAGTATTAGCTTCCAACGACTAAATACGGCTATGTTAATGGTATCAATAATATCAGAAGCACTTGAATATAAAACAAAACACAGATTTCAAAACCACAAATTACTTCATTACATTTCCAAAATAAATTGTTTCACATTCGCGTCACATAACCCAAATCGTTTCCCAAGCACAGATTAAATATAATTATTACAAATTACGCCGAGAGCGGTATATAAAGATACCCCCTCGGTTGATCAGAGTTATATGGTCATATTAGACCTAGTACATAAATACACAGCGGAAAATCCATCATAACATAAATAAAAGCAGCAAATCCTAAGTAGCTATCCATTGCTTCCTACATCCTCCGATAGATTATTCGTCATCATTCTAAAACCTGAAAAGATCCTTAACCTCTCAACCTACTCAAATTAATTTTGAGCATCTGAGGGTTTAAGGGGAAAACATAAACTTCGAGTTAGACATAGCCTGGTATGAATAATACTATACATCCCGGTTTAATTTTGTTAAGTGAGACCATGCCGCTTAGTGGAACAGATTTCCTTTCACTAACATCCTTTTTAAAACATATCTTTGCAAATCCTTTCATATAACCATATACTATGCTCCTGCATCCACAATGGTTAAACACTACAAAATAAACATTATGTAAACATACATAAATATCAGGTAATAATGAACTATCTGTTCAAACTCAAAAGTTTTCTTTGGATAACTTTTAACCTTTGGCTGACTCGGGCCTACCAGACAATATAATCGAAATTAACCTAACACCCGTTAGATATTCATATTCAGGATTATCTATCCTTATCTATCTGTTTAACATTTCCAATCAGGACGGTCTGTCCTAAACTATCTGTTAAATATCTAACTTCAGGACGGTCTGTCCCTAATTTAATCATCTTCCAGGTCTTCCCGATTTTAATTGTTTTTCGGGCTCACCAATAACCTATCTGTATACAACATGTATTCCTTTCGGTGTGTAATCAAAATTTTAGTCTACCTGCGACCAAGCCCTACACAATAGAATTTTGGACAACAATTAGCTGGGCTACTAGCTAATGTATAGGGCACGACCCCATACTAGTTCCATCTAGTTTTCTAATATCTGAGTCATTTATACTTAAGAATCTCCTCTCATAATTTTCCTTAAAAACAATTTCAAAATGATTTAAACCTTTAAATCGAACTTCAAACAAGGAAAAGAATATAATCTTTATACTTTACTCAAATCATACTACCGTGTCATATATATATATATATATATATATATATATATATATCTTTTACTCAAAATTTAGTTGAGGAAAACACTTAACCATTTGAAAGAACCTCTTTCCATACTTTGAAATTATCTCCTTCAAAATCAACGTTTAAACCTTTCGAAATCAGTTTTCAAACCTTTCGAACTCATTCAAAGCAGTCCTTACGGAAGCTATAAACTTTAGACATCCTTCTTTAAAATCTCTTTAAGTCATTTCCTTAGAAAAACCTTTGGAAAAACTTCCTCTATAAACCTTTCGAAAACATCTAATAAACCTTTCGAAACAGATCAATGAAAAAACCTTTCGAATACGTAAAACCTTTTAAAACATAAACCCTTCAAAGGCATACTGGGTTCAACTTAAAATAATCTGGAAACTTTCTTTTAAAACCTTTCGTCTTTATTAAAACAACCTTTCGAAAGCCTTGGGTTATATTTTATAAACAAGGGTAAACCACCTAAGTCGGAAGCTTCCTTCCAAAAGCATTGGAGAAATGGCTAGTTTAAAAACAGGTAAAACTTTCGACTGGGTCGGAAGGTTCAAAGCAAAAACCTTTATAAAAGCGGTAGAAATCCTTCGGCTATGTAGGAAGGTTTCAAAACAAAGTAATGGCGGAAGCAGCAACAACCTATCGACTATGTCCGAAGGTTTAAAGTCTTTCTTTTAAATAATTTGACATGGTCGGAAGTGAAAAAGTCGGAAGCTCAAATTTGAAAGCAAAGCAGGCGAAAGCTTTTCACTTATAAAACGATTATATTCCAACCTCTTAGGCCATCAAATTTTCGACTTAGAACCTTTCGGCTATATTCAATTCATTACGTACCAATTACTTGATACCTTATGCATTGAACTTTGACCATATCGAAAGCTAAACTTTCGACTGAGACGAAAGGTCTGGGGCGGAAGGTAAACTGCCGTATAGGCTAAAACATGGAAAAAGTGTGATTTTTGTTTTTAAACTTAAAAAGGAAACTTTTCAACTAACCTGCCTTTGTTTGTCAAATTTTCATTGGTCAATAAAATACTTATCAGAAATGTGCTGCCGCCATTACTAAAATTTATAAATCATTTTATGTTGCAAAATGCCCATTCTCCTTAAAATATATAAAACATCTAAGTCTCATACCTTAAATAATTTTATATATCCCTCAAACGACTTAGGAAAATTCTGAAAAAAACCCCCAGAAAATCTATTTTAATATATTGCCTAACATATTAAAATCTCAAACCCAAACAATTATTATTTTAGCCGAAAATAATTTATAACCCAATAAAAAAATTTCTTCATTCGAAAATTCATAATAAATCAGAAAATTATGAAAATCAATACCCATCTCTAAAATATTAATCCAAACCTATATTTAAATTTCCAAGGTATACGGATGTCATTAAATAGGGTTTTCATGTTAAACATATCATAAAACACGAATAAACATATATAATTTCACCAACTATATATATATATATATATATATATCTCTAAACATCAAAGATGGCAATAATATAACAAAAACATTTTGGATCGAATCAAAAAGCCGAAAACTAAAGGAATTAGGGATGTAGTAATTATTCACCTTAGGTTTTGAGGTTATAGATGATATTTTTTATTGTTGAATTAGTTGATTACTTCTCTTCTCTTGAGCCTTAGCTTTACTTCTTCTCTTGAGAATGGGAAATGGTGGCCGGCCTTAGCAATTTAGTTTCTTAGTGAAATGAGAGTGAATGAACGTGAATTACCATCTCATAAGGGTTTTAGGGTATGAGGTTTTACTATTTCCCATAATGCCCTTCTCATTTCCTAACACATTATCTAGTGTTATTTCATTTTAGTTAACCCACTTAACATGGCATGGCTACATTTAACTAATCACATCTCAACCTATTAATCTTCACATTATTTAATTTAATCTGACTAATTAAATGTCTTAAATGGGGTTATAAAAATATGGGTTGTTACAGACTCCACACCTTAGAGAATTTCGTCCTCGAAATTACGATAAGGTACACAACAAAACAATCAAAGGTAAAACATACCATCAAATAAATCAGGGCAAGAGTCTCTTATCCTGCTCTCCACTTCCCAAGTACAGTCTCTAGCATCATTACTCCATTGAACCTTTACTAACTTGACTGTCTTGTTCCTCAATTTATTCTCATCTCTAGCCATAATCTGAATCGGCTCTAACTATAGTCAAATCTGGTTCTACTACTAAGTCTTCTAATACTGTAGGTGCAATAGTGGTCTCCGGTTCTCTAGCACATTTCCTAAAATGAGAAACATGGAAAACATTATGGACTCCAACCAAACTACTCAGTAACTCCACTTTATAAGCGAGTTTCCCGATCCTCTCAATAATACAAAATGGACCAGTAAACCTAGGTGCTAACTTCCCAAATCTAATTACACCTTTCATTGGTGAAACCTTAATAAACACATAATCTCCGACATAAAATTCCAAATCCTTCCTCCATCTGCATAACTTTTCTTCCTAGATTGAGCCTCCTTCATCCTAGCTCGAATCAACCCAATCTTCTTTGCAGCTTCCTTCACTAAATCCGGATCAATAACTAATCTATCCTCGGTCACCAACCAACATACGGGAGACTTACAAGGTCTTCCATACAATGCTTCAAACGGTGCCATCCCAATACTAGTCTGATAACTATTGTTATACGAGAACTCAACTAGATGAAGATGGTCTTCCCATGATCCCCTGAAATCCAATATACAAGCTCTTAACAAATCTTCCAAGATTTTGTTAACTCTTTCGGTTTTGGCCCATCAGTCTGTGGATGGTAAGCGATACTCATGTTGAGCTTGGTTCCTAATGCTTCCTGTAGACTTTTCTAGAACTCACTAGTAAATATAGAATCTCTATCACTGACAATACTACAAGGAATCCTGTGCAGCCTAACTACATTCTTTATAAATAACTTCGCCAAATCAGGTGTCGTCCTAGTTGACTTTACCTGAATAAAATGGGTACTCTTAGTCGGTCTATCCACTATGACCCATATGCTTTCATTTCCTCTACTAGATCTCAACAACCCATCAATAAAATCCATAGAGATTGAATCCCATTTCCATAACGGAACCTCCAACGGTTGAAGCAATCCACTCGGCTTCTGGTGTTCAGCCTTTGCATGTTAGCAGTTCAAGCACTGCTTAACACACAATCCAATGTCCCATTTCATACTTTCCCAGAAGAAACTTTTCTTCATGTCCTGATACATTTTCATTCCTCCTGGATGGATAGTGAACTTCGAACGATGGCACTCATCCAAAACCTCCTTCCTCATGTTTCCTACATTCGGAACACATAACCTTCCTTTCATTCTCAAACACCCATTTTGGTCAAGATTGAAATCCTTTAGGTCATCACTCTCCATTCCCTTCCTTCAAACTTCCGATCCGCTCAGCCAATACTGGATCCTCCTCTTGCTTAGAAGTTATCTTCTCAATCATTACCGGTTGGACTTCTAGACAAGACAATACAGTACTTCCTGCACTCGATCCTACCTCGGACCTAAACCACACACAACAAGCCGATAATGCCTCCAAGTCTTTCCACTCAGTGATCATAGCCAATACTAAATTCTGATGTTTCCGACTAAGTGCATCTGCTACCTTGTTTCCTTTTCCGGGTGTGTACTCAATTCCAAAATCATAGGCAGCAATAAACTCCAACCATCTCCGCTGTCTCATATTCAGCTCCTTTTGAGAGAACAAATACTTCAACGAATTATGATCAGTATATATCTCAAATCGCTCTCCTAAAAGATAACGCCTCCACAACTTTAAAGCAAATATAACGACAGCTAATCCAAGTCATGCGTTGGATATGCGGTCTGTGCTGTCTAGAAGCATAAGCAATTACTTTACCCCTTTGCATCAACATAGCTCCCAATCCAGTTCCACACGCATCTGTATAAACCACTAACACCGATGCATGGGTCAATAAGTGTTTCAAGCTCTGGAATGCTTCTTCACACTTATCAGTCCATAGAAATTCGAGAAAATCATAGATGTGAAAAATGTTCCTAAGAGCCACTTCCCAAAATCTTAGAGTCATACGACCTCATACGAATAAAATAAAAATATTTTACGATCCTCTAATACGTATAATACGGGTCGTTACAGTAATTAATACACAATCTAAGGGAGTCGTCCACCTTTGTGGCGAATAATACCGGTGCTCCCCACTGAGATATACTCCTACGAATGAACCCTTTTCGCAAAAGGTCATTCACTTGCACCTCGAGCTCTCTAGGTTCCATCCTCCTCAAAGGCATCACTATCAATCTGGAATCTTTCGTCAAATCAATACGGAACTCGGTCTCACTGTTTGGCGGGAGTTCGGTCATCTCCTCAAATACGTCTGGATACTCCCTAGCAATATGCACTAATCACAACTCATCATTTAGGATATCGAGCGAATATTGAAAGCTAATGTAACTCCATGCCCTTCGTAATACCCAAAAGTATGCACCTTACATCATTGCATGACTTTCGAATACCACAAAAGGCAGATCGTCGGGGTAAAATTAGAACAAACACTAAACCAAGACATCGATAAGATCATACAATGGAATGCCAATATACAATATACTGAATATACATGAACATAATAGAATAACGATATATAAGAGACCGCACTAATGAAAGCAGTTGACAAATAAATATCAGTACAAAAAATCAAAGTACATCAACTCCTAAAAGCATGGATTTCTGAATGAACATTTGATACAACAATCTCATATACAAATAATAGGTCTATCATGTACAAATAAAATAACAAGTATGTATATATCTCTAAACATCGATGCCACGCCTTCAAAATGCTCCAGCTGCGCACTCTGTTAGCATATCCCCAAAAGCACCTGACTCCCAAACTATTCAATCATACCAGAGAGTTTTCAAGACATATGTAGGCAAAGACAAAACATGGGTTAGATATAAAGTCTGGTGTGAAGGGAACTATCTCAAAATACTGTATATTAAAACTATATACAAATAAAAAGAACTACTAAATCATTGCTAGCCCTCTCCAAAAACGTGGCTCGGGGAAATCAGGACTGCCAATAAACAAGTACAGTAAATTCATCTTAAAAGTAGGGGATCATACCATAACCTATTCTTCTCCTGTAACAACAAGTTAGCACAATATCTTCTATTCCACCGCACTTGCCTAAAACTACTAATAATATAGTACAAATATACCATGATCAAACCGTGGTCTGAAAACAACGATCACTACTACTATGATTGATACAATACACCTCAATGCGTATGGTCACTACTACTAAGACCGAATAGATACGCCATAATGCGTACGGTCACTACTACTAAGATAAAATAGGTATGCCACAATGCGTATGGTCACTATTGCTAAGACCAAACGTTTGTAAGATTATAAACGTAGGACCCAAAAACGTCCAAGCGATCGCAATAAGATAAAACTATTTACGGTCCTTTTAAAACCGTGTCGAGTGTGTCATGTCCATTGACAATACTCTAGGTACACCACAACAAGGTCGATACTTGGATAGGTCACATAAGTCTACATCCTTGGTGTATCACAATAAGTCAACACCAAATAAATCATATATTACTCTAAGGTCGAAACCTTAGAATATGGACTCACTTCCTATATAACGTGTGGAATCGCCACACACGGCTCTAGTCGCCACGACTTAAAAACCCACCAGAAAACTCTAAAAAAATCCCATACTAACCCAAATCGCATTCCAAATGAAACACATGACTTCAATGTCATAGTACTCCTCATATATACCCTCCCGGTCAATCTCAAAATCTATGGTTTTGGAATACGTGCCAGGGTGGATCCCATGTGGGCCCCAAAATCAAAGTACAAAAAAACCCACCAAATGTTGTAGCCCTCAAAAAATGGTGAACAATGGTCTAAACCTCACCCAATTCGACTTCGTATGCAAAAATTATCGCATTTTGAAGTTTGCACAACACATAGCAGGTCAGCCGAGTGAAGGGCCGTTCAGTTGACTGAACCAGGGCTGAGATGGTCTATTTCCTCTCAAGTAGTCGACTAAATGGACCGGGTCAATCAACTGAACTAACTGTTTCCAGGCAGTGAGCCTGGGAAGGGAGTAGGTTCCTCGAACGGATGTCGATTCGTGGGTCGTTTCCTCCAATGCTTCGCCCGATGAGTCGCCTTGCTACTAGAGCCTACGTCCTTCCCATCAGACATCAACCCGGGTTCATTTATTGAAATTTTGTTCCAAAAGTAATCGAAAACCAGTTTCAATACCAAAATCCACTCTTTGCAAAAGTAGAGTTCTACAGGCGATTATGGCAACCCAGCTTCCTCTAACACGCTAAAACGACATATACGGCCTTGTTCATAGCCTATATGTGTTTCGATACACTCATTTGTGCACGCCTATGCACAAACGCTCATGCAACACACAACCAAACAAAAATTATATTTAGGACATCATTGGGATGATTGCTTGGCCCGACACACTCTCATGCAACTAAGCGCACGCGATAGTCGCTATGGCTATGTGAAATGCCTGCAACAGACTTGTAATCAGTTATATATCTATATATATAAACAATCACACAACAATTCTAACTACAATACTATCTTTGTTTTAACTATCGCTTAGCTCCAAATGCACATATACATATACCTGCTCATGCACATATACGTATACGTATATTCAAATAAGTAATTCAATTATTACTGAAGTCAAAACTTACTTTTATTTACAAAACTTCTTCAATAAAAGTGAAACATCTCCTTATATCATTTTATAAAATCATAAACCATTTTATAAAATATCATACTAGCTTATAATCACTTTATAGCATTTAAAATACTTAATCACTTCATTAAAAATCAAGTATTCTCCTTTTTACTATTTTATAAAATCTCATATTCATTTTACAAAATATATATTTCATTTATAAAATCATGAAACCCTTTTATAAATACTAATTAAGGCTTATAGGATCTCTAATCACTTTAATAAAAGAGTTCACAAATCCCTTGAATTAGCTTACTAACATTTTGCAAATCAATTCAAATGGGTTAAGTAATATTTTCTAATGATGTGCATATCATTACACTACTTAATTAACCCTAAATCAAACAATAACATCACAACCAATCAATCAATTAGCCCAAAACAATTCTAGGGCTTACTTACTATTTTCAAACATAGTAATTAGGGTCTTAAACAATTAATTAGCTAAGGGAAACATATTTATAACACAAACCCAAATCAACTCAATCTTCAAATACTTCATATAATTTTATAATCATCAATAATCAAATATATGAAGTATAACACATCAATTAGTAAGGAGAATCATCCCAGTCACCTTAATTAAACCCAAGCCAAGTTCTAATCATCAAAAACCCAAATCTTGGTTACTTTAAATTTCGAAATCAACATCTACATCCTGATTCAAGCTAATTCCTTCGCAAGTTTTGTAGAGGATGAGTAGAGAGGAATTATGGTGATTTTTATTTGATTTTAGAAAATTTATTTAGTGGGTTGAGGGCTCGGTGATTAGAGAAGGATTAAGGGATGATTAGAAGGCCATTTGAGATAGAGGAGAAGGAATGAACATGGAATGATAAATGAATGAAGAGCTTAGCTTAATATAAGCTAAGTTAGAAGCAAGCTAGTGGGCTAAGCCCAATTCTCTTCATCTGTCACTATTCATCCTCGAAATTCAAAACTTCAAACATATTAAACCTTATACTCATTCAAATTCTGGATGTCATTCCGGACTCAGTGGAAGAGGTTTCGAGACCTAATTCCATCATATATAAAAGTTACCTTGTTAGATCAATTTATGAATCGAACGCAGGCTACTAGCTAAAAATCCGTCAGTCAAAATATATCAATGTTTATACTCATTTTGATACGCAACGTCGATTCAGACTCAATGGAAGTGGCCTCAAGCCCTAATTCGACCATATGCAAAAAGTCACATTTTAGACTTCCATCTTGCCCTATAGCGGGCATAGATGATATGCGACCTATTCTAGATAGCTAAGGAATACAAATCAATACCCATCATTACTGATGGGTGGAGTCAATAATGGACACTTATTGCGATCCAACGATTCCAGATAGATAGGGCTATTACACTAACGTACTCAGACATTTTTCACAATTCAATCAAAAAGGGTCAATATACTAACATACCCAGACATCTATCTCGATCAAATAATATGCATGGCCACTAATATAACGCCAATGATCTATATGGCCTAATACAATGTATGATCACTAATATAAGATCGATGCTGCATAGTGTCAAAAGACTGATACAATGTACGGTCACTAATATAAGACTGATACAATTTATATAACTATACGTACCCCGAATTAAACCCTTGAAGATAGGAATCCATCATTGCCAATCAAATGACATGCACTTAATTATCTCATATAATTAACCCATAATCAATCAATGACTATAAGTGGCAAGAAACCATCAAACAATTGCCGATAACGATAAGCAACAATAACTAGCATTCAAACTATCAAACATGCAAGCAATAAAATCATCCATAATAAAAATTAGGCAGCATCAAAGTCATCAAACAACAACAATAACAACAAACAAGATTAAACAGTCGCAACAAAAGCAAGCAACAAGCAATAATAAACAACAAATAATAGCAAGCACAAATAATAACAAGCAACAAATAAGAATACAAACAATGAAATAATTAAAAGAGTCTACACCAACATGCCAAGTAATCATCAAGAGTCAAACGCGTATGTTGAACCATAAACTCCAATGAGTCAATTCAACATTCAAAAAGGAATAAACGCCTAAGTGGTGCAACTCCTTTCGTGAATATAACACACAAATGACTACTACACCACTCGGCTACAAAAAGGAAAACCTATATAATATGCAGGATCAACGAGTCTCTAAACTCTTAAATAAATCTAGTAATCAGTGCCTCCACTTTTCTTTTCTTCAAAACAAAACTCATTCTCCAAAGGAGAAAATTATACTAATTAAATCATCATTAAAAAATTAAGATTTACATAGGTCTGCTCGGGTTCAAACTCACCTCGATCGCACAATGTTAATAAGGATTATATATTAAGTGCTCTACGACGCTCGCCTAGGCAAGTATCATCTCGTCACTTAGGAGATTATCTGAATTGGCACAAAAATGTCGAGAAATCCTTCCTTGAACTATCCACGCAATAATAATTATACTACACTAAGATTATATAATTTCTAAATATCTTTCAGAATGACACGATACACATTCCAACCCTTCATTTGCTCGTAAGATTTCTTTGTTAAATTGGGGTTAGCCACCTGACTCCATCCTTATGAACTTTGATCCAGTTCCTTGATCTGACTACAAAAATCTCCTTGCACGACTAAGGCCGTGCTCCGAAAATCTCTCTGTCATCCCAAGAATCTGTCTTAAGTGCTCGTCTATCAAAATCAAGTGAAATACCCTATCCTAACTGGTGCAAATCACCTAGAAAATCTACGCTCAAACTACAAGATAAAAACTGGCACATGAATGGGAAAATCTTTAGAAAATGTCCCTTTCGGCACATAGGATTACTCCCATCACCTAAGGTTTACTGACATAAAGGAAAACAATGATAGCCCGAACGACTCTAGACAAACGTTTATAAGTCATCCGCTCGGTCTCTAATCATTGTTGGGAATCCATCGAACCCTACCTAGATATAAATCCAATTCACACTTCATCAACCGATCCCACTCAACTTGAAAGCTCGCGCATCAAGTTCGAATGGTGACACTTCGGTTGCTTCACTCAGCTTTGCAACTAAGGTGACACACACAAAGTTTATCTCTACTGAAGGATTTACCTACTATGAAAAGTGTCAAGTTTAACTTATCCATCGAGCAAATAGCAACAGATAAAATTTATTGCTCTAGTGTCGGATGGAACAGAAGTGAGTTCCCAAAAATAGAGCATATTACATAAGCTCCTTTGGATTTTCCTGAGCTGTAAGCTGGCTAGGACCTGGTAATGCCTGAAAGGCATAAGTCATTGTCACTTACACACCCTATGAAAAATTTAGTACAGTCCTTCTTCAATTGATCAAGCCAATCGCAAATGAAGCACTTACTCTTCGCTTTAGCTGGATGGCATTTCATAGCAAAATGCCTCCTATATGCCATAGGAGTGACACACTAGGTCAGCTTTTCTTTTTCGAACAAGCTCGATCTTCTTTGTATCATGGTCGTTACGCCTTAGTTGCTTTCCACTTTCATTACCTCAACAGTATCTCGTGGGCATTCTCATAAAGGAGAACCATCCCAATGAGATATTCAAAAGTGGAACCTAATAGGGATAAGGCTAAGCAATGAACCCCTAACCAATGCTTAATACCCAAGGCAAATGTCTTTGCCCATAACAACGGAGTACCAACCGCCTCAAACCCAAAAACAAAAGGTTGAACCGGTCAACACTCCTTCACTAATAAGCTTTCCTGTTCAGGATGGATAGAATACTCAAGCTACATGCTCTTCTCGATCTCAGAAATGAACTAAGAACTCAAAGTGACTCTTGAACAAATTTCGAACCACAGATCTACTTATCAGCTACAAAAACACTGCATCATACCCAACCAAAATCTCCCTTCCCCAAATGCCGAGAAATAATCTCACTTACGAGAACATTCCCTAGACTTATATCAATGAAAGCCTTATTATGCATGTGTCCAAGCTTGCGTCTCAGCAATAGTCTCAAGATCCAGATATGGCTCCCCTCCAAGGCTAAGGAAATTTTGGTACATCTTTGATGAGTCTAAAGCTGGTGGAGCTAAAAATAATGATGTCCAAAGGGCCATACTACTTCTGGCGCTAATAGCAATCAGTTGGAAATGTTCATGGGTGAAAGAACATTATTTGTTGTAGCTAAATAGTCTCCGAACTAATCAGGCATCTCAAACTGCCTATCCCCAGTCGCTCATGTAATACCCAAAAGTATGGGCCTTACATCATCGCACAACTTTCGAGCACCATAAAATACAAATTGTCAAGGTAAAATTAGAACAAAACATTAAACCAAGACATTGATAAGATCAGAAAATGGAATGACAATATATAATATACTGAACATGTATGAACATAATAAAATAACAATATACAAAAGACCGCACTAGTGGAAACAGCTGACAAATAAATATCAGTAAAGAAAATCAAAATACATCAACTCCCAAAAGCATGGAGTTTTGAATGAATATCTGATACAACAGTCTTATATACAAATAATAGGTTTGTCATGTACAAATAAAATAACAAGTGTGTGGGTATATATATATATATATACATATATAAACATCGATGCCATGCCCCCAAAATGCCCCAGGTGCGCACTCTGTTAGCATATCCCCAAAAGCACCCGACTCCTAAACTATTCAATCGAGTACCTGAGAGTTGTCAGGACAAAAGCAGATAAAGACAAAACACAGGTCAGACATAAAGTCTGGTGTAAGGGGAACTATCTCAAAATACTATATATTAAAACTATATACAAATAAACATGAACTACTAAATCATTGCTGGCCCTCTCCATAAACGTAACTCGGGAGAAATTCGGACTGCTTATAAACAAGTACAGTAAATCCATCTTAAAAGTAGGGGATCATACCATAACCTACTCTTCTCCTGTAACAACAAGTTAGCACAATATCTTCTATTGTGCTGCACTTGCCCAAAACTACTAATAATATAGTACAAATATACCATAATCAAACCGTGATCCAAAAACAACGATGGTTACTGCTAAGATCGATAGGATACGCCTTAATGCGTATGATCACTACTACTAAGACCGAATAGATACACCATAATGCGTACGGTCACTACCGCTAAGACCAAACATGTATGTCGTAATCGTATGGTCACTACCATTAAGACCAAATAGGTATGCCAAACTGCGTATGGTCACTACTACTAAGACCAAAAGTTCATGAGATTATGAACGTAGAACCCAAAAACGTCCAAGCATTCACAACAAGATAAAGATATTCATGGTCCCTTTAAGACTGTGTCATGTGTATCATGGTCATCAACAACACTCTAGGTACACCACAACAAGGTCGATACCTGGTTAGGTCACATAAGTCCATACCCTTGGGTAGGTCATATAAGTCCATACTCTTGGTGTGTCAAAACAAGTCAACACCACACAAATCGTATATTACTCTAAGGTCGAAACCTTAGAGTATGGACTTATGATGTATATAACATATGGAATCACCACGTACGGCTTCAGTCGCCACGGCCTAAAACCCCACCGGACAACTCTAGCAAAACCCCATACAAACCCAAGTCACATTCCAAATGTAACACATGACATCAATGTTATAGTACTCCTCAGATATATCCTTTCGGTCAACCTTAAATTCTACGGTTTTGGAATACGTGCCGGGATGGGTCCCACGTGGATCCTAAAATCAGAGTGCTCCAAAACCCATCAAAATATAACTGGTAGTATCCCTCGATAAATGGTGAACAATGATTCAAACCTTACCTCAATCCGACTTCGTATGAGAAAGTTATCGTGTTTTGAAGTTTGCATAACACATAGCAGGTCAATGGACTGAAGGGTCATTCAGTCGATTGAACCAGGACCGAGATGGATATTTTCCTCTTGACCAGTAGACTGACTGGACCAGGTTAGTTGACTGAACAGACAGTTTTCAGGGATTGAGCCTTGGCAGGGAGCAGATTCCCCTAACGGATGCTGATTCACGCGTCGTTTCCTCCTACGCTTCACCTGATGAGTCGCCTTGCTACTAGAGCCTGCCTCCATCCCATCGGACATCTACCGAGATTCATTTATTGATGTTTTGGAAGTGAATTCCATAACTAATCAAAAACAAGTTTCGATACCAAAATCCATTCTTTTCACGAGTAGATTCTACGGGTGATTATGGCGACACAACTTCCTCTAACATGCCAAAACAACATACCCGGCCTTGTGCGTAGCCTATACATGTGTCGATGCACTCATTTGTGCACGCCTATGCATACATGCTCACGCAACATACAACTAAAAAAATTACATTTTGGACTTCACTGGGATGATTGCTCGGCCCAGTATACTATCACACAACTTAGCACATGCAGTTGCTATGGCAACATGAAATGCCTGCAACGGACTTGTAATAAATTATATATCTATATAAACAAACAATCCTACAAAAATTCTAACTAAAGTACTATCTTTGTTTTAATTGTCATTTAGCTCCAAATGCACATATACATAAACTCGCTCGTGTACATATACGTATATGTATATTCAGATAAGTAATTCAATTATTACTTAAATCAAAACTTACTTTTATTTACAAAACTTCCTTCAATAAAAGTGAAACATCTCCTTATATAATTTTATAAAATCATAAACCATTTTATAAAATATCATACTAGCTTATAATCACTTTATAGCATTTAAAATACTTAATCACTGCATTAAAAATCAAGTATTTTCTTTTTTATTATTTTATAATATCTCATATCCATTTTATGAAATATATACTTCGTTTATAAAATCATGAAACCATTTTATAAATACTAATTAAGGCTTATATGGTCTCTAATCACTTTAATGATAAGTGTAGAGTTCAAAAATCCCTTAAATTAGCTTACTAACATTTTGCAATCAATTCAAATGGGTTAATTAATATTTTCTAATGACGTGCACATCATTACACTATTTAATTAACCCCAAATCAAATAATAACATCACAGCCAATTAAATAAATACCAGTAAATCTCATATACCTATGTAAAAATATTTCTCTTGAGAGTCTCTTACTATAACAATAGTGTTATAGCCTATGCTCCACTTATTTTCCACGAAAACATTTATTAATACAATAAAAGTTGTAATCTACGTTTTCGATACTTAATACACTCTAGGCTTTTATGTTTAAAATCTTTGTTTACTTACAATGGAACTAGTGAGTTATATATATACACTCCATAATTCTTCAAACAGAATTCCAATTTTCCATTATATAAAAACCAACATAAATTTCATACCATTCTTCAAAAACCCCATGTTTTCTAAAAGAAAATGTTAACAATGAAAATTTTCAATTCCAACAATTTCAAATTTTTTTTCAACTTTCTAAATCTTGAAAATTTCATTTTATTGGGCTTAGCATAAAGTGGGTCTTCCTACTTACTACCCTCAGAGTACTTTTCCTAAACTAAAGGCTTTTACTCTTATTCCTCATGTACACTTATATTTATTTTAAGGCATCACCATCAAAGCCACTTGTCTGAGACAATTATAATTTCTGCAATTACCTACACATGGACTTTCTTCTCTGCTTATCTACTAAATTTTATTGTACATCTCTAACCTTTGCCTATCCCTCTTTGGATTCCCATAATCCCAATCCAAAATGTACAAAACCATTCCTACCATGTCTAGACCTTCTCTATGCCCAAAAAACACACTTCCTTATGCCTAAAGTGTAACTTCAAGAGTTCTATCTTCAACTGTACGAAGAACCTCCTTAAGATGATAACACACTCCTCCATACTTCTTGAAAAACACCAAAATGTTATCCACGAATACCACCGCGGCTTACTTAGGACATCTCTAAAAACATGGCTCATCAAATCTACAAAATAGGCTAGGGCATTGGTTAGTCCAAATGGCATAACCAACCACTCAAAGAGTCCGTCGGGTACCCTAAATGCGGTATTGTTAATGTTTTCATCGGCGACCCTAAGCTGATGAAATCCAGTGGCTAAATCAAACTGGGAGAATACCGAAGAGCCAACTAACTCGTCAATTAGATCATCTATCCTAGAGAGTGGATAATGATTCTTCTTTGTGAGCTTATTCAATACTCTATAGTCAATGCAAAGTCGAAGGGAACCACCTACTTTGGTAGCGAAGACGACTGGCGCTCCCTATTCTGATATGCTCCTTCTTATGAATCCCCTCTCCAAAAGCACACGAATCTGCTTGCTCAATTCTTTCCCCTCCCTAGGTGCCATGTGCCTTACAGGTAACGCTATTGGCTTAGCATTCTCGGTCAAATAAATCCTGAATTCAATCTCTCTCTTAGGGGATAATCCCCTAACCTTCTTAAAAATGTCTGGAAAAAAATCTCTGACGATAGGAACCGAATCTAACTCTGATGATGATGAATCGAGGGAATAAAGGAAGCTCAACATAACTGACCCTTGCGGGTCGCAAGAAATCTCGAGAGTCCTACTGATGCATGTCTCTAGTCTAATGACTCTCCTCTCGCAATCTAATATAGCTCCATATGTGGATAGCCAATCCATTCCCAAAGTCATCCCATACCCCGAAAATCCCAAAATATAGGCGTCATAGTCAAATTCTACGCCTAGGATATAAATTTTCAAACCCCTACAAACCATAGTCAAGTATGATGATCCTCCTATGGGGTTTGAAACAACAATGGAGTCTACTAAAGAAATGTCTAAGTGCAAACAATCTACTAAAGAACTAAAGATGAAAAGGGTGAGATGCTCTAGAATCGAAAACAGTCTGAATGGGAAAATCAGAAATAGAAACCAAATTTCCCTACCTCAATTCGGTCCACTGCTGGAAGGTGTTGCATCCAAAGCCTGAATCTGCGCTGTGGGTGCACTCGCTCCCTGCCCAATCTTCTGAGGATAAAACTTACTAAGATGACCGGGTTGTTCACAGCTGTAACACTTCTTCACCTTCTCTCTCTTGCAATCTCTTGCGTAATGACCAATCATTCTACAACGGTTACATCTCCCACTTTTCTTGATTCGCTTTTGAGGGCCTTCCCTCTTCCTCTTACCCTTCTTGCCCTTCCACCATGGCTTCTTAGAGCTTGTAGGAACCGCTCTAAGTTCTTCTTCCAGCTTCCAAGATATATGTAACGACCCATATTTTTTTTTACGGATCGACAAGTTCGTCAAAATCTGGAATTTTAGTGTTGTTGAGCCATTTCAGATTTTAGGCAAAATATGGCTAAGTCCTAAGTTGTTCACGACTTAGTATAGGTCGTAAGTCGTATACGACTTAGGGAATAGGCGCGACTTAAGGATAGTGGTGAGTTAAGTTGTTACCGAGTTAAGGAATCAGCGAGTTAGCGAGTTAAGGTGGTAAGTCATGGACGACCTAGGGTTTGATGTAGGTCGTATGCGACTTAGTATGTTTGTCTTTTCGGTCCTATTTGTTTAAGTCCTAGGTCATAAACGACCTAAGAGATAAGTCGTGATCGACTTATAGGGTAGACGACTTAGAGGCTAGCGACTTAGGAGATAGGCAGGTTTGTGGCCTTATAGTTAGGTCGCACCTGTTGATGAGTTGTTAGGTCGTATACTTGTTAAGTCGTATCTCGCTGAGACCTGGTTTGTTAAGTGGTAGCTATTAGGTCGTAAGTCGTATACCCAGTTAGGTCGTAACCGACTTAGGGGTTAGCTGCTGAGTTGTTAGGTTGGTTAGGCGCACGCGTTAAGTCGTAGACGACTTAGAGAAGTTAAGTCTTAAGTCGTAGAGACTTAGGTCTGTTTTAAGTCGTAGCCTAGTTATCTGTTAAGTCGCAAACTGATGAGTTTTGGTAAGTCGTTAGGTCGGAAGGTTTGGGCAAGACTTAGGTCGGAGGGGTCTTAGGTCGTAAGTCGGAGACGACTTATGGAGATAGCCGAGTTACGACTTAGTGAATTTTCAGCTATAAATAGGAAGGGTTTTTCTCACTTTTTGGGATCCGGATTTCGAAGCAACGAAGTGCTGCCATTTTGAGAGCTCGACTCCTACACTTCTTCACTTCTTTTCACCACTCTAATCTAGTGATTCCATCCATCCAAGTTGAAGATCAAATTGAAGATTCTAGTGCTTAGATTGAAGATCTTCATCCTTTGAAGTGTGATTTCATCGTTTGAAGCGGATTTGTGATAGATCAAGTTAGATACTTCGCTGTCCAGATCTGAAGCGTGTTGATTTGGGTTTGTTTTGGTGATTTGGTGACTGGTGATTATCTCTCACACGGATCCAAAGGAGTATATCGGATCGTTGGCTCGATTTGGTGTCAAAATAGTGATTTCCATGCATTTTCTTCATCCTAAGTGTAGATCCATATAGATTCATTGTTCATGATGATGTTACATCCATTTTATCACATGTTAACCTATGCAAGTTCATTCATTAAGTTTGTAAAGATATTGTTCATGTTTTCATGCTTGTTGGACTTTCAATTCTTTAATTACGAAAATGCCATTATTGTTATAATTGTCTACTTAGATCATATTTGAATGCTTGATTGCTTGGATTAATGTTTGATTTGATTGATTGTTATGAATTAGATGATTGATGATTTGATTTAGACCGAAGATGATTCAAAAGCTCTTGAATTGGGAAAGCTGCTCGTGGCATATGTAGCGGGATGATGAAGCTCTTATGCATAGATTTGATGATGTGATGTTGAGATGAGGCTTTGCGAGGATGTGATGAAGCGAGGCAATCATGTGATGAAGACTTGGTTTAATCCAGACGGGATCATTCCAAGCATGTTGATAACTCGGTGATATGATTCGAGTTGAGGATAATGAATGGATATGAGAATAGTCGTCGAGGAGGATGACTAGGAGGCTTGGGTCTCATCGTTGTTGAAGGTTCTAGCATGCTCAAAGCAAGAGTACGTTTGGGCAGATTCGATAGTCCCAACGGCCAACTGTTGATGGTCGAGTACTCTGGGCATATTCGATAGTCCTAGGCACGGGCTGCGACGACGTGCGGAGTACTGTCTAGAACCGGGGTTTCCATTAGCCCTTGACGGACGGCTGAAAGAATGTGCCGGTCATTCAATTAACGGTGAAATCGAAGCAATGATAACAGTGATAGCCAGAGTCATGGATGTTTGGTTGTATCGTCATTCGGTCTCAAGAGCAGTGTTTTCTGGGTGCTTATCTGATCTTGGTTTAGGCCTTGGGGGTTTGTGCTTGGAAAACATCGCCCTTGACTCGAGTGATAATTACTTTACTTTAAATTGTATGCTCTGCTATGTTTGCTTCTGCTTAGTGTGTGTCTGGGGGCTATCACTGTAGAAAGAGGTTGGAGTGGGAGGGTTGTATTCCTATTCCTTTTCCTTTATGCTCTTTTGGTATGTTGATTGTTAATTTACTGCTCACTAAGACTGTTGTCTGAATCAAGGCTTTATGTTTTAATTCTTATTGCCTTGGGCTGTTCGTCCATTTTGGGACGGGCAGACTAGGTAGCAGGTGACAGGTGCTGTTCTTGCTTCTCACGATGATGATATCGAAGACGAGCTGGAGGGTTGCATATTATCTTCTTACTATATGTACTGGATGTTCCGCTGTTTTGTATAACTCTGAGTGTTATGTAGTGAGGCTTGATGTATTGGCCATTTGGATGCTTATATTCAACTACTATGAAGTTTTATATGATGGCATTTTATTCTGTAAAGCTTCACTATATATATGTTCTATTGTATTTTGTCCATGCGCTGTGAGTATTACGATAGATTCTGTTGTTTTAATTTACCCTGACAATCGTCCATGGTCGCCTGGCACACTCTTCAGCGCACTATCTCTAGGTTTAAGTGCAGGGGTCATGGGCGGTCGTCACATTTGGTATCAGAGCATTGGTTAATCGATTTTACCCAACGCTCGCTGACGTAACTACGTATGAGAGACGTAATTGTAATTTTGATGGATGACTACTATATATAATATAGTAGATTAGTAGAGTTTGAGTTCTTTATGTAGTTGTTCTCTAAAGATGTTCTGATCATTTCTTTTTATAGATATTGAGAATGAGTCGAAGAGGGAGACCAGCTGTTAGGGAAGGTCGTGCTATGGAGGGGGCTACTGATTATGCAGTTATGTTCGAATCTATGATGACTTCGATCATGAGAAGGATACCAGTTCCGGGGGCAGCAGTAGATGTTGGGGTTCAAGTCCAAACTCCAAAGCCGGTGGATTTTGCTAAGTTGTGTAAGGACTATACTGCTCTTGGAGGAAAGGTTTTCTTGGGAACAGAATCAACTATTGAGGTCCAAAGATGGATAAATGCTTGTAGAAGGATTTTTGGTGATTTGGGAATTGAGGATGCAACTAAGAGGAAGTTGGCATCAAGGCAGCTTCAAGGGAGAGCCTCTGATTGGTGGAACTCTATTACCATCACTACTCCGGAGGAAGAGATTACTTGGGAGCAATTCCAAGTCAGATTTGAAGCTAAGTTCATTTCTACAGCTCAGAAGTCTGTTCTGTTCAAGAAGTTTGTGGAGCTCAAGCAAGGTGGAAGACCAGTTCTTGAGTATGTTTCTGAGTTTGAAGCTTTGTCCAAGTATGCCCGGTCGTATATCGAATCTGCATATCAGAAGAATGAGAAGTTTGTGACAGGCTTGGACAGTTATCTTGGGAGGTAGTTGGTGGATCATTTGGACGATTCATTTGAGAAGCTTGTGGAGAAAGCTCTCAGGCATGAGAGTCTGTTTCCTAAGGAAGGATCGGTTGTTGCTGTGACCAGGGAAGAGTCTAAACCCCAGCAGGGTGGAAACAAGAAGAGGAAGCAGCAGCAGCAGCAGCAGAAGGGTAAGGATGGCCAGAAGAAGCCGAAAGGCGAGGTGACTTGCTACAATTGTCAGCAGAAGGGCCATTTCTCGAAGGATTGTAAGAATCCGAAGGCACCGATGAAGTGCCACAACTGTGACAGGCCGGGGCATTTCAGGAAGAATTGTCCAGAACCGAGGAGGGACAAGCAGATTGTGCAAGCTTATGCTTTGGGAGCTGTTCCGTCGTCTTCGAAAGCTCCTACCTCTGAAGAGAAGGGAAAGAGTGTGGTGGTTCAAGGTACTCTTTTCCTATGTGGTGTGCCAGTTAGAGTTCTGTTTGATACTGGGGCGTCGCATTCGTTTGTTTGCAGCGAACTTGTAGACCGGTTGGGTTTGGAACTGGATATTATTGATAGGCCATTGGTTGTGACTAACCCAGTTGGGGGTTCGTCTTGTTTGTGTATGTTATGCCGTGGTCTGATTGTGTCGAGTCATGGTTGCTCTTTTGTTTGTGATTGTTTTGTTCTGAACTTTTCAGGGTTCGGAATTATTTTGGGTATGGACTGGCTTAGGAAGTATGCGGCGAAGGTTGATTGTGAGAGGTTGAAAGTGACAGTCGAGAATGTGGAGGGGCGAAAGATTGTGATACGATGTAAGCATGAAGAAGGCGTCTTCATGAGCTTCATGTATTCGCTTGTTGTTCCACGGGATGGACTGTCATCTGTGCCAATCGCGAATGGATTCGAGGATGTCTTTGACGAAGTCAAAGGGTTGCTGCCGCATAGAGAGATCGAGTTTCGTATAGATCTAGTTGAAGGAGCCAGACCCGTTGTGATGCCTCTTAGGCGGATGGCGCCTAGGGAACAGCAAGAGTTGAGGGTGCAAGTTGATGATCTTTTGCAGAAAGGATTCATTCGGCGTAGTGTGTCCGAATGGGGTGCACCAGTTGTGTTTGCAACCAAGGCAGATGGGTCGTTGAGATTGTGCGTCGATTATCGTGAGCTGAATAAGGTGACTAAGAAGAACAAGTATCCATTGCCGAGGATAGATGACTTGTTCGATCAGCTTCACGAAGCTAAGGTGTTTTCTCAGATGGATTTGGAAACGGGATTTCACCAGTTAAGAGTAGCTAAGGATAGTGTGCCGAAGACTGCTTTTCGGACACCATCTGGTTTATTTGAGTGGCTGGTAATGCCGTTCGATTGACTAACGCGCCAGCATATTTTGTGGATCTTATGAATAGAATGTTCAGAGATCAGTTGAACAAGTTCGTGCTAGTGTTCGTGGATGATATTCTGATTTATTCCAGAACGGAAGAAGAGCACAAGACACACTTGAGTATTGTTTTGGAGATCTTACGGAAACATCAGCTGAAGGCTAAGTTTTCGAAGTGTCACTTCTGGAAGAGTGAAGTGAGGTTCTTAGGCCATGTTATCTCTGGAAGTGGAATAGCGGTTGATCCCGCTAAGGTGGCAGCAATCCAGGATTGGGTTAGACCTAAGAATGCATCTGGTGTGAGGAGTTTTCTTGGATTAGCAGGATATTATCGACGATTTATCAAAGACTTCTCCAAGGTAGCTGCACCGTTAACAGGATTGACGAAGAAGAACCTAGTGTTCAGATGGGATAATAAGTGTGAGCAAGCTTTCAGAATCCTGAAAGAACGATTGACAAGTGCTCCTGTTTTGATTATTCCTAGTGGGAATGATGAGATGGTGGTTTACACCGACGCATGTGGTACTGGACTTGGAGCAGTGCTGATGCAGAGAGATAAAGTTGTTGCGTATGCAAGTCGACAACTGAAGCCGCATGAAAGGAATTATCCGACTCATGATTTGGAGTTGGCGGCGATTGTTTTTGCTCTAAAGATGTGGAGACATTATCTACTGGGGGTTCGATTCGAGTTGTTTACAGATCATAAGTCATTGAAGTATCTTTTCTCCCAAAAAGATTTGAATCTTCGGCAGCAACGTTGGCTAGAGTTTTTGGCATCATATGATTTTGGTATAGCTTATACTCCAGGAAAAGGTAACGCGGTGGCAGATGCGTTAAGTCGTAGACATGCAGGACTGGGAGCCATGTTTTCTAAATGGAAGAATCTCGAGTATTTAGCTGGATTTGACTTCAGGCCTAGATGTGAATTGGAACCTGAGATGTTGGCAAACTTATCGATAAGACCCACTCTTGTGCAAAGGATTGGCGAGAGCCAAAAGCGAGATGATAAGATTGTCAAGATTATCCGTGATTTGGAATCTGGATTGGATCCAGAAAAGGATAAAGGATTCGAGGTCGATCGAGAGGGTTGGCTTCGGAAGCAAGGACGACTAGTTGTTCCCGATATAGATGAATTGAGGAGTGAAGTTCTGAAGGAAAGTCATCACTCGAAGCTGACAATTCATCCAGGTGGAAATAAGATGTATCGGGATATGAAGAGAACCTACTACTGGGAAGGTATGAAGAAGGATGTTGGAAATTTTATTTCCAAGTGTATGAACTGCCAGTTGGTAAAAGTCGAACAGAAGAAGCCAAGTGGATTGCTTCAGCCATTAGAAGTTCCTACATGGAAGTGGGAGCAAGTATCGATGGATTTTATTGATGGACTACCTAGAACAAGAACGGGAAATGAAGGAATTTGGGTCATCGTAGATCGTTTGACTAAGAGTGCTAGATTCATTCCTGTTCGATCGACTAGGACTGCATCAAAGTTGGCTGAGTTGTATGTTAAGTGGATAGTTCGATTCCATGGTATTCCGAAGAGTATAGTGAGCGATCGAGACCCATTGTTCACTAGTGGATTTTGGAAGAGCTTCCAGGAAGTTTTGGGAACCGAGTTGTGTTTGAGTACAGCTTATCACCCTCAAACAGATGGTCAGACCGAGAGAGTCAACCGAGTTTTGGAAGATCTCCTCAGAGCTTGTGTTTTGGATTTCGGAGGATCATGGGAAGATCACCTTCATTTGGTGGAATTTTCATACAACAACAGTTACCAGTCAAGCATTGGTATGGCACCGTATGAGGCATTGTATGGAAGACCGTGTAACTCCCCGACATGTTGGATAGAGACGGGAGAAAAGTTGATACTTGGGCCAGAGATGATTCGACAGACTTCGGATTGCATAGAAATCATTCGGCAGCGAATGAAGGCAGCCCAAGACCGCCAGAAGAGTTATGCCGATAAGCGTCGTAAGGATTTGGAATTCGACGTTGGTAATATGGTTTTTGTGAAGATTTCTCCACTGAAGAATGTTATTCGATTCGGGAAGAAAGGAAAATTGACTCCAAGATTTGTTGGACCATTCCCGATTATCGAGCGAATTGGAAAGCTCGCTTATAGATTGGAATTACCAGAGAAGATGTCAAGTGTGCACAATGTTTTTCATGTATCGTATCTACGGAAGTATGTGCACGACTCGAATACAGTGGTTTCTGCCGATAGCTGTGAAGATTTCGAAATTGATCCAGTCGATAGAAGACCTCGTAAGCCGCTTCGTGTTGTGGAAACCGACACGAAACAGCTTAGGAGGAAGGTAGTTAAGTTGCTCAAGATACAATGGAGTGACGATGATAACGACTGTACGTGGGAGGTGGAAGAGAGGATGAAAGCAGCTCATCCCGAACTCTTCAAGGTATGGCCCTAAGGTGTCGTATCATCTAGCAACATTGTAACTTGTTCTAAGTTTTAGAATTCTGCATGCTAAGCTAGAATTGGATGCATGGTTGGCTGATTGCTATGGATGGTAGGCATGCAGAATAGTCTTTGATTGCTTTGTTTGTTTGGAATTTTGGGGGCGAAATTCCTAAGGGGGAGAGAATGTAACGACCCGTATTTTTTTACGGATCGATAAGTTCGTCAAAATCTGGAATTTTAGTGTTGTTGAGCCATTTCAGATTTTAGGCAAAATATGGCTAAGTCCTAAGTCGTTCACGACTTAGTATAGGTCGTAAGTCGTATATGACTTAGGGAATAGGCGCGACTTAAGGATAGTGGTGAGTTAAGTTGTTACCGAGTTAAGGAATCAGCGAGTTAGCGAGTTAAGGTGGTAAGTCGTGGACGACCTAGGGTTTGATGTAGGTCGTATGCGACATAGTATGTTTATCTTTTCGGTCCTATTTGTTTAAGTCCTAGGTCGTAAACGACCTAAGAGATAAGTCGTGACCGACTTATAGGGTAGACGACTTAGAGGCTAGCGACTTAGGAGATAGGCAGGTTTGTGGCCTTATAGTTAGGTCGCACCTGTTGATGAGTTGTTAGGTCGTATACTTGTTAAGTCGTATCTCGCTGAGACCTGGTTTGTTAAGTCGTAGCTATTAGGTCATAAGTCGTATACCCAGTTAGGTCGTAACCGACTTAGGGGTTAGCTGCTGAGTTGTTAGGTTGGTTAGGCGCACGCGTTAAGTCGTAGACGACTTAGAGAAGTTAAGTCTTAAGTCGTAGAGACTTGGGTCTGTTTTAAGTCGTAGCCTAGTTATCTGTTAAGTCGCAAACTGATGAGTTTTGGTAAGTCGTTAGGTCGAAAGGTTTGGGCAAGACTTAGGTCGGAGGGGTCTTAGGTCGTAAGTCGGAGACGACTTATGGAGATAGCCGAGTTACGACTTAGTGAATTTTCAGCTATAAATAGGAAGGGTTTTTCTCACTTTTTGGGATCCGGATTTCGAAGCAACGAAGTGCTGCCATTTTGAGAGCTCGACTCCTACACTTCTTCACTTCTTTTCACCACTCTAATCTAGTGATTCCATCCATCCAAGTTGAAGATCAAATTGAAGATTCTAGAGCTTAGATTGAAGATCTTCATCCTTTGAAGTGTGATTTCATCGTTTGAAGCGGATTTGTGATAGATCAAGTTAGATCCTTTGCTGTCCAGATCTGAAGCGTGTTGATTTGGGTTTGTTTTGGTGATTTGGTGAGTGGTGATTATCTCTCACATGGATCCAAAGGAGTATATCGGATCATTGGCTCGATTTGGTGTCAAAATAGTGATTTCCATGCATTTTCTTCATCCTAAGTGTAGATCCATATAGATTCATTGTTCATGATGATGTTACATCCATTTTATCACATGTTAACCTATTCAAGTTCATTCATTAAGTTTGTAAAGATATTGTTCATGTTTTCATGCTTGTTGGACTTTCAACTCTTTAATTACGAAAATGCCATTATTGTTATAATTGTCTACTTAGATCATATTTGAATGCTTGATTGCTTGGATTAATGTTTGATTTGATTGACTGTTATGAATTAGATGATTGATGATTTGATTTAGACCGAAGATGATTCAAAAGCTCTTGAATTGGGAAAGCTGCTCGTGGCATATGTAGCGGGATGATGAAGCTCTTATGCATAGATTTGATGATGTGATGTTGAGATGAGGCTTTGCGAGGATGTGATGAAGCGAGGCAATCATGTGATGAAGACTTGGTTTAATCCAGACGGGATCATTCCAAGCATGTTGATAACTCGGTGATATGATTCGAGTTGAGGATAATGAATGGATATGAGAATAGTCGTCGAGGAGGATGACTAGGAGGCTTGGGTCTCATCGTTGTTGAAGGTTCTAGCATGCTCAAAGCAAGAGTACGTTTGGGCAGATTCGATAGTCCCAACGGCCAACTGTTGATGGTCGAGTACTCTGGGCAGATTCGATAGTCCTAGGCACGGGCTGCGACGACGTGCGGAGTACTGTCTAGAACCGGGGTTTCCATTAGCCCTTGACGGACGGCTGAAAGAATGTGTCGGTCATTCAATTAACGGTGAAATCGAAGCAATGATAACAGTGATAGCCAGAGTCATGGATGTTTGGTTGTATCGTCATTCAGTCTCAAGAGCAGTGTTTTCTGGGTGCTTATCTGATCTTGGTTTAGGCCTTGGGGGTTTGTGCTTGGAAAACATCGCCCTTGACTCGAGTGATAATTACTTTACTTTAAATTGTATGCTCTGCTATGTTTGCTTCTGCTTAGTGTGTGTCTGGGGGCTATCATTGTAGAAAGAGGTTGGAGTGGGAGGGTTGTATTCCTATTCCTTTTCCTTTATGCTCTTTTGGTATGTTGATTGTTAATTTACTGCTCACTAAGACTGTTGTCTGACTCAAGGCTTTATGTTTTAATTGTTATTGCCTTGGGCTGTTCGTCCATTTTGGGACGGGCAGACTAGGTAGCAGGTGACATGTGCTGTTCTTGCTTCTCACGATGATGATATCGAAGACGAGCTGGAGGGTTGCATATTATCTTCTTACTATATGTACTGGATGTTCCGCTGTTTTGTATAACTCTGAGTGTTATGTAGTGAGGCTTGATGTATTGGCCATTTGGATGCTTGTATTCAACTACTATGAAGTTTTATATGATGGTATTTTATTCTGTAAAGCTTCACTATATATATGTTCTATTGTATTTTGTCCATGCGCTGTGAGTATTACGATAGATTCTGTTGTTTTAATTTACCCTGACAATCGTCCATGGTCGCCTGGCACACTCTTCAGCGCACTATCTCTAGGTTTAAGTGCAGGGTCATGGGCGGTCGTCACAATATAGGTTGACCACTCTGTCGGTCTTCCAAACCTAACTGCCTAAATTTTCACTCCATATCTTCCAACCTAGCTTGTGTCTTCTTGAAATCCTTCATGCCAGAAAACGTTCCGCCCTCTATGCTAGCGAAGTCCTTGCATAGCTTAGGAAAATCACTGGTGTAGGTGGATTAAAAGGATTTCCACCTACCGGTGTTGTATTGGGCGCTTGCCCTTGCACCTCTGGTACCGTTGCTCTATGGAACCAGTCAGCCATGCTATGTAAAGAAAAGAAAACTTAGTCTCGAAAGAATCGAAAGAAGGTTGAACTGGACTTTGAGGGGATTTTTATAAAAACTCTTTTATACTTAAAAACTATTTCTAATATTTCTTTTCTGAAAAATACTTTTCAAACAAGTTATTTTGGAAAATACTTTACTTTTAAAATATATTTTTAGGAATCATGTAACCTTAGGCTCTGATACCAAGTGAAACATCCCACACCTCTTAATATACCCAAAAGGACACATTAAAAGTCGTGGTGCATTGTAGGTATAACTGAAACTAACAGAGGCTAAGATTCACAAGACAAAAATAGGTAAAAACAACGAAAACTAAAATTATAATTTATTTAAAACAAAAGGTTCATAATTGCTTCATAAACCAAATAAGTTAAAATCCAAATACAACATACATGTCTCAAAACCCAACATGTCTTATGAAATAAAACTCATAGTCTCAAAATCAAAGTACATAATATCCCTCATAATAAGCCAGTACACAAAAGGAACTAAAGCTGAAATAAAAGAAATACATAGTAGAGAATTCCTTCAAGAAAACTCCAATCAACAGCAGTCTACTGACTTCTCCCTTGATTGCCTATGGGGGGAAATAGAGGAGTGGGTCAGACTAAAAGTCTGGTGAATGATAGTAATTACTAGAGTCTTTAAGCAAGATAAAAGTGATAGACTCTACAACAGTTCTAGCATAAATAAAGAGGAAACAAAGGAAATAGGAAAGAGATAAACTGTAAATAAGTACGATTAAATATTTCTCAATTTATAAGATAGGTTAACTTTGATTGTTTGCACTTGTCCTTGATTAGGCTGAATTCCTAATCCTGTAATTAGGATGTAACCCTAATTCTATCCTTTTTGATCGACCTACTACTCCATAGACCTTACTGCGGACCGGCCGCTATATAGCTCCCTACATTGCAGCCAATGGTATCTACAAAAGATGCACAAAGCAAATACTATGAATCTGGACGACATATATTGCTCCCTACACAGAAGGTAATAGTGTCTACGAAAGACACCCATACTAAGCGCTTGGAACTCATAGCTATTACTGAGCACCCGAATGGAAGTCGCACGCGTAACTGCCACCATGCCTATGCTACCTTTTGCTCCATCTATTGGGTCTTCTTATTACCTCAACATCCAGCATAAGCGTGCCCCTCATCCCACTTCAGGCTAACGTGAGATCACCGTGTGTCCATAGAAAATAGGGGTAATGCTGTTGGTACTGGCCCTTCATCCAAACAATATCTAGTTGCGCCCCTTGTCCAAATCCCCCGTGATTTGGACTTCTATTTGACCAATTATTACCATTCTTAGCATAAGCGTGCCCTCATCTTGCTTTAGGCTAATGTGAGACCACCGTTTCGTCTAATAGGGAATGATATCTGGTACATGTCCTACTTTCATTTTTGCTTATTAACTTAGATAAATTATTTAAATAAGCCTTTATTATCATCTTTACTTTCTACGCTTATTAATTTATCTCAAGTCTTAAAATAAGCCTCATTCTATTCTTTTTCTTATTATAACCTACGTTATAATCATTCTCATTACTTAACCAAGGTTTAAGTGTGAAAATAAGCTTCTTTCATCTTTTAGTTACAATTCTATGTTATAACTAAGCCAATTAATTAGTCCAATTCTAGTCATAATTAGGCATAATTTCAGTCCAATTCCATTTATATTACAGTCTTTATAATTTACATCTCATAATTATAAATAGGCCAATCTCTTTAATTCAGTCCAATTCCATTTATATTACAGTCTTTATAATTTACATCTCATAATTATAAATAGGCCAATCTCTTTAATTCAGTCCAATTCCATTTATATTACAGTCTTTATAATTTACATCTCATAATTATAAATAGGCCAGTCTCTTTAATTCAGTCCAATTAATATCATAATTAGGCATAATTTCAGTCTTAATTCTGTTTATATTACAGTCTTTATAATTTACATCTTATCTTTCATTATTTCAGAATTCTTATAATTCAATCCAATTTCGCGTTAATTCTATTCTCATCCATACGCGAAGAAGAAGGAGAAATAAAAGAAAACTGAAAATAGAAGAAAATCCAAGGCGTAGGAAGAAGATGTAGATAACGCATAAATAATAGTAAATAGATTAAAATACTGTGAATAAACTGTAAATAAATGGAAAATCTATAATTAACAGAACTAAACTAAAATTACTGAAAAGAATAGCTGAAAGGAAATAGACTGAAAGTAATTCTAAAAACTATAAATAAACTACTAAAAAGGTCATTCCAAAAATCGTAGTAAAACTACAACTATTGGAAACCCTATTATTTTAAATTACTTAAAGAAATCTTAAAATAATTACAATCACTCACCTCCAGTCCTAAGCTCTTCCTTTGGTCTTCCTGGATCCACTTAGAGTTGTAAAATTATTTAATTTATAACGATTTTCTCCTTTGGAAAAATTATTCCGTTTAGGTTCCTTCCTAGAAAGGTGAACCCAATTGGAGAAAATCTAGAATGAGAAAAAGTGTTAGGTCTAGGGGTCTATTTATAGGTGTAGAAGTGGATCTTGGACCATTGGATTTGGAGATTGAATAGGATGCAACCACATCATAGGCTAAATAGGAGCCATCAGATGCAATAATAGATGTACCGGATTGGTCAGAAGAATGCAAAACACGTCAGTCAGGGGCTCTGGAACGTTCGTTCGCTTGCCAAAAAGCAAGATGGGTCGACCGGGTGGTCGACCACCCACTCACCCAGGTCGACCGGCTGATCGACCTATATTATATATATATATATTCTTTTTATTCTTTTATTTTGTTTATTTTATAACTCGGTCATATTAGCTCGGTTTCTGAAGTTCTATATATGAAAATTGACCAGAAAATTACCACGGACACAATGGTGCAATTCCCGTGGCTCAATTTTGATAATTTCACAAAGTTATTTTATTATTTAATTAATTAACAAATTAATTATTATGGGTTAAATTTCGGGTTGTTACACATACACTCTCAATCCATTCTAAAGTGAGAACTCCTACCATATCTCTACTGGATCCATGTATCCCTTAGGTTAAACAAAGAAACCTAAGCTCTAATACCAAATGTGATGACTGCTCTACACTGATGACACCCAATATACCTATATAGTGCACTATAGCAGTGCTCGGCCGATGCGGGGTGATCATCAATGAAGAAAATAAACACATCATCATAGAACCTGTCATATATCTCACAGCACATCGAATAAAATATAATAGTAACATCTTAGATATAAAACAGGGAAGACAGTGAATAACTAAATGAACTACAGCATCAGAGTATATAGATCCATACAGTAAACAACATAAGTAATAGAGTTATACATCCAATAATGATAACTCATAAACTGTCTATAAAAAGTAAGGCACTAGCAAGCTCCATAGTGTTGTGCAGCGGAATAGCAAATGAGTAATATAATAATATGAGATAACAGCCTCCTGCTTGCCACATGTCCAGCTCCACGTGCTTACCTGACCTAATATTCTTAATATACTTATTTAAGAGTACCTAGAGTATTAGAAAGAAAAGCATAAAAACTCAGGTCAGACAACAATCTGGTGTGAGTGGTAGAAATCTCAAATACTATAAAGTCATCATAGGTGTACTTTACATCAAAGTACTAAGGGTGTCTAGATATATACATCAATTATATCAGCATTAGGTGACATCCTAAGATGATAAACACTCAAAGCAACCATAGCATCTATCGTCCATCCTCACATTCACTTACTCAGTGCGTTGGATACGTGATAATTCAAATGACCCATCATGGTCAAGGACTACTCAACATCTCATTTCCTCAATACTCACACTCAGTAGGTGTGGATACTAGAATGCCTATCATGACTAATCCATGGTAAAAGATCGCCCATCATGGAGATTAGAGCCCATTATGGCTCAAATAGGTACCATATATTATCCCTGCTTTATGAGTATTCTCTGAAACTTCAAATATCACTGATCCCTTTGCACAAGTCATCCATAGCAGAGCTCATCTCATAACTGTACCTACAACTCCCGTCTGAAGTCGTCGCGGTTGGGAACTATTCTAGACAACCATCATTAGTCGTAGATGTCATCATTCGTCCCATAATCGTCCTCCAACGGTTCCTTTAATCCAACTAATCTGCATCCAAAGTATAGTTATCCATCGTTGAAGCCATCACTTCTCATCACGGAATCCCCATTGTCGAGTCACGAGTGTTCATCTTCAAAAATCGACGAAAACCATCAAAACGGTTGTCAAAAAACTCACTTCAGGGTTGGCTAGAAGTCAAACCCAAGTTTTGCCCGAATGACTCGAAGCAGGACCCAAATTTTTTTTACCCGAAGTCAAACCTAGGTAAACTCAGAAATTTCCCCATGTGCGCTCAGGGTTTAGTACTGTTACGACCACTCTACACCACTGATTCTCATATAACCAAATAGTGCGCTGATGGAGCATCCATCAAATGTAGGACGGTTGTCAAGGGAAAGAAATAAAAGTAGAGAAGAGGAATAGAAAAGGAGCGAAGGTAATAGAAGGAAAGAGAAGGAAATAAAACATCACATAATCATAAAACCTATCGTATCTCACAGCTCACTAGATAAAATATAATAGTCATCCTAGATATAAAATAGGTGAGATGGTAATAATCATATAAACCACATAATCAGTGTATATGGGCTCATACAGTTATACAAAGCAGTAATAGAGTTTATACAACTGATAAATAAACTCAACTGATAAACTGTCTCTAATAATAGTAAGTCAACACTGTCAAGGCTCCATAGTGTCACACAGCGAAATAAATAATAATAACTCAAAATATAAGTATGAGAAAGCATCACCATCTGCTAGTCCATCTGCATAGCTCCAAGTGCTATTTACATTTGCTATCCAACTCATTTAAGAGCACTTGAGATAATAATAAGCAAAGCATAAAACCTCGAGTCAGACAACAGCCTGGCATGAGTGATAAAGAATCTCAAAACGTTATAAAAGTCGGTATAGTATATGGAACAGAGGGTATGGAGAATCATACCTGACATGTCCCTGCATCCAAAGAGTTAGCACATAACATCGAAAATATGCTACTCTATGATAATCATCAAGGGTGTACTATACATCAAAGTACTAAGGGTGTCTAGATATCGGTATCGATAATATCTAATCGTGTGACATCCCTAGGGTGATAGACAATTAAGCAGACATAGCATTTATCATCCATACCCACATTCACTTACTCAGTGTGTTAGATATATGATACTCATATGGCCACCTACATAAAGCCAAAGACTACTCAACGTCTCGGTTCCTCTATACTCGAATTAATGCCACTCAATAGACTAGGAACTAGACTGCACCTCTTTAACAACCCGCATATTTTACGATTGAATATTTAAATGTTTTATTTAAATATAGAATCGTTAATCGGATTGAAGTCCGAAAAGCTACTTTTTGCAAACAGTCGAATTGGGACTCGAGACCACTTCCATTGAGTCCAAAATGGCATTTGTGACTTTTTTGAGTATAAGCTTCGATATGTTTGGAGTATGTTGGTTTTTGCTATTTTCTATTGGGCTTTTGGGCTTGGATTTCACCCAAGTCATCATATACCCTAGTTCAGCCCCTCTCCTCTCCTCTTCACTTCATTTCTATTTTCCTAAACACTCAAGCTCAACTGAAAATGGGGAGAGGAATGGGATATTTAAAATTCAAAACCGTAGTTCCTTTTGCAAGCTCCATTTCTTGCTCCAAATTCAAAGAGAAGCTAAGGTGAGCCTCCTCTTCATCTTCTCCAACTCATTCTCTCTTTAAATTTCAGTAATTTCCTAAACCTAACTTAGGAAATGTTCTTCTTTTGAGCTTAGATTCAAGCTTCTAGAGTTGAAGTTGAAGAGTAGTTGATCTTGCTTTGCTTTCAAGCTTCTCCTTCATCATTTTTGGGTTTAAAGGTGAGTTCTTTAACTCACATCTATGTCTATAGCTATCTTTGTTGTTAGGTATGAATTCCTAACACTTGTGCATATTCATTTGCTTTTGATTTGAATTGATTTGGTGAACATTTCAATTTTTGGTGTTTTGAAGTCAAAACTTTGAAAATCCTAGCTTTGATTTGTAAACATGTTTTTGGTGGTGTATCGGAGAGCCTATAGGGCTGGGTTGTCGATAGGCAAAAGCCCCTAAAGTCCATTGCTCGACCGGTTGCAAATGGTGAGAGTTTGCTCTTCCATTTGATAGGCTGGAAAATAGTTTCAGCTACAGCCAGTCGACTGGCCCCCTGCAGTCAGTCGACTGACTGCAGGGTTTGAAAACTCTCGGGTTCTGGTTCAGTCGACTGACCTGCTTGATTTTGCCTATTTTGCCTATTTAGCTTGAGGATCCAACTTTTATCGATTCGTGACTATCCGATTTATTATTATCATTTATTATTGCCTTTGATGACTTCTTTTTCGGGATTTTTGAGAACATCCATCTTGATGGATTCGGTATCGATTTCTTTGGATTTAATTCACATCCTCTTATGTGGATTTTGGTGATTGATTGTTTCTACAATCATTTCTATGCTTTGTCACTTTAAATACAAATGTTTCTATACTAGTAGTAAATATTCAAACTCTATTACAAAGATGATTTCAACTCTATTTTTAATACAAAGCTCGCTTATAAAACCGTTTTCTAATCTATTAGTATATACAAACCTTTACCTCATTCGTATGAGAAAATCTAATTAAACGGCTTAGCAAAACAAGTGGTATGAAACGCTTGCGTTTACTTCGTCGGTTAATTTTTGGACTTGTTCGATTGAAAATCTTGTGACAATTTTCGAGTGGGAATCTACAATTTGTTCGTAAATATTTAAGTTAAGCTAGTGGTTATGGGACATGAAGCTAAACTCATATATTTACTAGCTTAGTGTAATCGACACTTCTTGATGATCGATGATGATCATTTTGTGATTTAGACTAGCATTGCGCGATGTCTCTTTGTCCACGTGGGGGACTATACCCCATTCTGTTGAGCTTCGTCTCATTTTTATGGGCTAGCGACCCATGGTCTTTGGACCGTTCGTAGAGCAATCGTCTCATTAAGTCGGTGCATGGGGTGTATCTTTTTAGGTTCATCGATGTTCGACTAGGCATGGGGTATATCTTTTTAGGTGCATCGATGTTAGTTTATGCATGGGGCGTATCTTTTCAGGTGTGTCGATGTTCGACTGTGCATGGGGCGTATCTTTCTAGGTGCGTCGATGTTCGGTTTATGGTTAGCGACCATGGAATAGCGTTCCGTTTGTGATCCACGTGTTGGTGAGTTTTCATGCTCCCGTTTTTGATAGGCCTTCCCCCTTTTGTGATTTCTGGATTCTCGTTGTGATTTCTAGAATTTGTGTTTCACCAATTTTTGTGGATTGAATTGATAAGCTCTATCAATATTTGTGTTTTGGTGAATAATTTAAAGAATGTGATTCTTTTTGGTGTTTTGAGATGATTTGAGATATTGTATGATTTTTGATTGTTATTTGATGTATACTTGACACAGTATGGCATTTCTTGGTTATCATACGATTTTGGTCATATCTCTTATCCTATCTCATTTTATCTGATATTTATAGCTAGACTGATCCGTTTATTATTTTCTTCTTAAATAATACTCAGGTCAGACCGAGGTATTTCAAGTGCTTCTACTTGACTTCTTCTCAGGGTTCGTCACCTGACTTTTGGCTAACTACTTTAGCATAGTAGTTTTTGTTAGTATACATTTGAGATAGAGACTCCTTGATGTATATTTATTCTTTTGTCTAGCACATGTACCTATTCTTTTGTTATGTAGTGGATCTTCTATGAGCACTATTTTGTTGTACACTTTCATGTGATATGTTCATATCTTATTCCGCCTTTGTGATATGAATGTCTGTGAGTGATTTGTGTTATGTTTATTTCTATATTTGTTTCCGAGGTCCACTTAGCCACTGTGTGGTAGCTTTGAGTTTGTATTAGATATGTCGGATTTTCTCTTGAAATAAATGTAAGTTATATTTTTTGACATATCGGTACTCGCACAAAGCAATTACACAGATGGTCGCTCCTCAACTGCCTTATTCTTCGCGCTAGTTGACGGCATTACCTCAGAGTGTCCTTGGCTAGCGTGACCATAGAGGTGGGGCGTCACAGCTTGGTATCAGAGCCAAACTTTGGAACAATGTAGAATAATCTAGCAAGGATCATTGTCCTAAGTCTTTCTTAGGAATCGTGCCATAGGATTTAATTCGAGTCTTCGTACCGTTCTATCCTATATTCTTTATGATGCCTTGTTTTATCAATCAAGGTTGTTTGATATTCATTTTGAGAATAACCTTTTCCTTTTCTTTCTTTCTTTCTTAGAGAAGATAAATGGTTAGACCTGGCCGTCCCAGCGCCGGTCAATCAAGTGCCACTCCTCAGGATGGAGTATTTATGTCAGCTCAACAACTTTTAGATCTTGTGAACAATGCCCGAGCTGCCGGACCCGTTCCCGTGCCAACTCACCCTAAATCCGGGTTTGCACGCTTGTGCAGAGATTATACCGCTTTGGGTGGAAGGCCATTCAAGGGATCCGAAAGTGTTATAGAAATCCAAGCTTGGCTTAGATCATGCGATCGCATCTTTTCCCGCATGGATCTTATTGATTCACTTCGAGTCCAAGTGGCTTCTATCATGCTCCAAGAAAGAGCATTAGATTGGTATGAGCTTTTGATTTCTGAAATTATCGAAGCGGATCTTACTTGGGAGAAATTTCGGGAAAGATTCGAATTGAAGTTTGTGCCGGAGGCTGAAAAAGTAACTTTAGCCCGACGCTTTATTGACCTTGTTCAAGGTGAATCTTCTGTGGCAGATTATGCCGCATCTTTTGAATCTCTCTCTAAATATGGGGTCGAGTATATTAATACCCCATTGAAGAAAAATCAGAGATTTGTCTATGGGTTGAATAAGAATCTTAAAAATCCTTTGCTTCTGAAACTAGAAGTTTCTTTTGATCAGCTTATTGATATCGCTCTTCGACTTGAAGAGGCCGATAATGAAATTAATGTTGAAGTTGTGGGTGCCAAACAGAACTTCAACAATAACTTGAAGAGGCCTATTAAGTTCAAAGGCCTCAATCCCGACAAGAAAGGGAAGCAAGAAACTTCTGTAGCAAAGACTCCTACCACTAGTCGTGGACGATGCTACAATTGTGATTCTATGGACCACTATGCAAATGAGTGTCCGCAACCCCTCTATTGTCGCTATTGCAAAAGTTTGAGTCATCATATATCTGCATGTCCCATACTTCAAGCAAGAAGGAGGGAGAGCTAAAGGTTGTGCAAGCCTCTACTAGCACTTCTCTTGGTCAAGGTATTTTCTATCCTTGACGATATTTGTTTTGTGATTATCTTATTCGAGTTCTTTTTTATTTGGGTTCATCTCATTGTTTTATATCAAAAGAACATGATGATTCTTTCTCTTTTAATTTTTATGGGCTTGCTGACTTCATTGAGAATTGCTAATTCGATTGATGGATCCGCAACGCTCAGTATACTTTGTGAAAATGTCGAGATTATTTTAAGTGATTATTCTTTTCGAGCCGATTTGCATGTATGCGTTACTTAGGCTTCGAAATTGATTTTTTGGGAAAGGCTTGGCTTTATTTTTATGAAGTCCACATCCTATGTCCTGAGCGGACTTTATATCTTCGACATCCTCAATCTGTTAAGCAGATTTCTATTGATTTTAATGATTTGGATTTCCAAATTCGGTGGCATCATTTTATTCTTTAAACCCACTTGATGTGGAGAATGTTATTTCTCTCATTCAAGTAATTTGTGAATCTTCCGAAATATATTTGAGATTGTCTTAGGATTATCACCTAAGCAATCTATTGAGTGGTGCTAAGGTCTTTTTAGCTCGACCTTGTCACCGGTTTTTATCAGCTACGAGTTGCGGAGGATATCATTCCACTTACCGCATTCCGCACTCGTTATGATTCTTGTGAGTGGTTCGTTATGTCATTAGATTTGACGAACCTTCTACCTTATTTCATCCATTTTGTGAACCGAGTATTCTACGAATATCTCGATTAGTTTATCCTTATATTTTTTGATTATGGATGAAAATAACAAATTTAAAATTTGCAAATCTTTTTAATAAGATATTTATAAGTATGATTGGATTTTTTTCTTAAAACGAGCAAAGAATATTTGTAAATTTTATAAGAGGCATGTTTATCATATAGAAGATTATTTTGTGTTGTTTTGCCCATTGAGTGCTTTAAGAATTCTGGTCGATGCGCTTGATCAACGTTACCGATAGGAACCTCCTAAATGCTATGATGAGACAGCCAGACACAATAAATTGACTTGTAATAAGTAAATTTTTCTAAAAAAAAAGATGATTACATAAAGTTAATTATAATTTTGAAAGTCTTAGCTTTTCGGAAAAGAGGATCATTTAAAGGAACTCTTTTCCGATGCTTTTATTCTTGCGGTTCCCGAAGGGAACCAAGACTTCATTGTTTGTACCGATACTAGTCGTATTGGTTTTGGTGTCATTCTCTTGCAAAGGGAATGTGTTATCACATATCCTTCTTGACAATTGAAGCTTGTCGAGACTAGATATGCCATTCATGATCTAGAGCTCGCGGCTATTGTTTTCGCTCTTAGAATTTGGTGTCATTATCTTTTGGGAGAGAAATTGTCCTCTACCCCGATCATAAGTTTATGAAGTATTTATTTTCTCGAAAGGAACTTAAATTGCGTCAACAATGTTGGCTCGAGTTCCTTACATCTTATGATCTTGATCTTCTTTGTACTCCCGGAAGGGGAAATCGTGTTGCCAATGTCCTTAGTTGTGAGCAACAAGCAGTTGTTTCTATGATGATATTTGAATGGAATAATCTAGAGACTTTAACCACTTGTGAGGTTCGAGATCGTGAATCCCATTCATGTTCATCTTTTGTTTTGTGTAGCCTAGAGGCTCGTCCTTCTCTTTTGGACTATACCTCTTTTGGCTGAACTCTATGTCCTATTATATTGCATGGAGTTCCTGCTTCTATTGTTAGCAATCGTGATCCATTATTTTACTAGTGGATTTTGTAGGGTCTTCAAAAGCTGTGGGAACAAAGCTTAATTTTTAGCACCGCTTATCGTCCTCAATCCGATGGACAAATAGAGCGTGTGAATCGACTCTTGAAGATCTCTTTCGTGCATGTGTTCTTGATTTTTGTGGAAGTTGGGAAGATCATACTCTTGCTGAGTTTTCTTCCTATAATAGCTTCCAATCTTGTATTGGTATGGAACCTTTCGAGGCAATCTACGGGAGGCTATGCCAATTTCCTTCGTGTTGGCTTGAAGCCAGTGAGAAGCTGGTTTTAAGTCCAGACTTTATTGGTGTTCATTCGTGTTTCACCTATGATGGGTGTTGTGCGTTTCAGTCGATCGGGGAAGTTAGCATCTCGATATGTTGGTCCCTTTCCCATCACCGAACGTATTTGTTCCGTGGCTTATCGCCTTTTATTTCCGGCTCAATCTTTTGCTATTTATGACGTTTTCCATGTCTTTTTACTGCGGAAATACCTAGGGATTCCGATTTTTCATTCTTGAGTCCGGTGTAATTGAAGAAATTGAAGTTTCACCAAATTTGACATATGAGCAATATTCTATTCGTATCATTACTTCGGAGGTTGAACGCCTTCGAAATAAAGATATTCTTCTTGTGAAAGTTCAATGGCCCTCAAATCCTAAGGATTTCTCTTGGGAATCTTGAGAATTCATCGAGCAAACACATCCGGACTTACTCTTTCGTGCCCTTTATGGTGAACTTCTTATTTCAAATTTTCTTTTGTGTTGATATGCTTTTATGGTTGTTACTCTTTATTTTCTTCTTAAGTATTGCGAGGACGCAATTTCTTTAAGGAGGGGAGTCTGTAACAACCCGCATATTTTACGATTGAATATTTAAATGTTTTATTTAAATATAGAATCGTTAATCGGATTGAAGTCCAAAAAGCTACTTTTTGCAAACAGTCGAATTGGGACTCGAGACCACTTCCATTGAGTCGAAAATGGCGTTTGCGACTTTTTTGAGTATAAGCTTCGATATGTTTGGAGTATGTTGGTTTTTGCTATTTTCTATTGGGCTTTTGGGCTTGGATTTCACCCAAGTCATCATATACCCTAGTTCAGCCCCTCTCCTCTTCACTTCATTTCTATTTTCCTAAACACTCAAGCTCAACTGAAAATGGGGAGAGGAATGGGAAATTAAAATTCAAAACCCTAGTTTCCTTTTGCAAGCTCCATTTCTTGCTCCAAATTCAAAGAGAAGCTAAGGTGAGCCTCCTCTTCATCTTCTCCAACTCATTCTCTCTTTAAATTTCAGTAATTTCCTAAACCTAACTTAGGAAATGTTCTTCTTTTGAGCTTAGATTCAAGCTTCTAGAGTTGAAGTTGAAGAGTAGTTGATCTTGCTTTGCTTTCAAGCTTCTCCTTCATCATTTTTGGGTTTAAAGGTGAGTTCTTTAACTCACATCTATGTCTATAGCTATCTTTGTTGTTAGGTATGAATTCCTAACACTTGTGCATATTCATTTGCTTTTGATTTGAATTGATTTGGTGAACATTTCAATTTTTTGTGTTTTGAAGTCAAAACTTTGAAAATCCTAGCTTTGATTTGTGAACATGTTTTTGGTGGTGTATCGGAGAGCCTATAGGGCTTGGTTGTCGATAGGCAAAAGCCCCTAAAGTCCATTGCTCGACCGGTTGCAAATGGTGAGAGTTTGCTCTTCCATTTGATAGGCTGGAAAACAGTTTCAGCTACAGCCAGTCGACTGGCCCCCTGTAGTCAGTCGACTGACTGCAGGGTCTGAAAACTCTCGGGTTCTGGTTCAGTCGACTGACCTGCTTGATTTTGCCTATTTTGCCTATTTAGCTTGAGGATCCAACTTTTATCGATTCGTGACTATCCGATTTATTGTTATCATTTATTATTGCCTTTGATGACTTCTTTTTCGGGATTTTTGAGAACATCCATCTTGATGGATTCGGTATCGATTTCTTTGGATTTAATTCACATCTTCTTATGTGGATTTTGGTGATTGATTGTTTCTACAATCATTTCTATGCTTTGTCACTTTAAATACAAAGGTTTCTATACTAGTAGTAAATATTCAAACTCTTTTACAAAGATGATTTCAACTCTATTTTTAATACAAAGCTCGTTTATAAAACCGTTTTCTAATCTATTAGTATATACAAACCTTTACCTCATTCGTATGAGAAAATCTAATTAAACGGCTTAGCAAAACAAGTGGTATGAAACGCTTGCGTTTACTTCGTCGGTTAATTTTTGGACTTGTTCGATTGAAAATCTTGTGACAATTTTCGAGTGGGAATCTACAATTTGTTCGTAAATATTTAAGTTAAGCTAGTGGTTATGTGACATGAAGCTAAACTCATATATTTACTAGCTTAGTGTAATCGACACTTCTTGATGATCGATGATGATCATTTTGTGATTTAGACTAGCATTGCGCGATGTCTCTTTGTCCACGTGGGGGACTATACCCCGTTCTGTTGAGCGTCGTCTCATTTTTATGGGCTAGCGACCCATGGTCTTTGGACCGTTCGTGGAGCAATCGTCTCATTAAGTTGGTGCATGGGGTGTATCTTTTTAGGTTCATCGATGTTCGACTAGGCATGGGGTATATCTTTTTAGATGCATCGATGTTAGTTTATGCATGGGGTGTATCTTTTCAGGTGTGTCGATGTTCGACTGTGCATGGGGCGTATCTTTCTAGGTGCGTCGATGTTCGGTTTATGGTTAGCGACCATGGAATAGCGTTCCGTTTGTGATCCACGTGTTGGTGAGTTTTCATGCTCCCGTTTTTGATAGGCCTTCCCCCTTTTGTGATTTCTGGATTCTCGTTGTGATTTCTAGAATTTGTGTTTCACCAATTTTTGTGGATTGAATTGATAAGCTCTATCAATATTTGTGTTTTGGTGAATAATTTAAAGAATGTGATTCTTTTTGGTGTTTTGAGATGATTTGAGATATTGTATGATTTTTGATTGTTATTTGATGTATACTTGACACAGTATGACATTTCTTGGTTATCATACGATTTTGGTCATATCTCTTATCCTATCTCATTTTATCTGATATTTATAGCTAGACTGATCCGTTTATTATTTTCTTCTTAAATAATACTCGGGTCAGACCGAGGTATTTCAGGTGCTTCTGCTTGACTTCTTCTCAGGGTTCGTCACCTGACTTTTGGCTAACTACTTTAGCATAGTAGTTTTTGTTAGTATACATTTCAGATAGAGACTCCTCGATGTATATTTATTCTTTTGTCTAGCACATGCACCTATTCTTTTGTTATGTAGTGGATCTTCTATGACCACTATTTTGTTGTACACTTTCATGTGATATGTTCATATCTTATTCCGCCTTTGTGATATGAATGTTTGTGAGTGATTTGTGTTATGTTTATTTCTATATTTGTTTCCGAGGTCCACTTAGCCACTGTGTGGTAGCTTTGAGTTTGTATTAGATATGTCGGATTTTCTCTTGTAATAAATGTAAGTTATATTTTTTGACATATCGGTACTCGCACAAAGCAATTACCCAGATGGTCGCTCCTCAACTGCCTTATTCTTCGCGCTAGTTGACGGCATTACCTCATAGTGTCCTTGGCTAGCGTGACCATAGAGGTGGGGCGTCACAGCTTGGTATCAGAGCCAAACTTTGGAAAAATTTAGAATAATCTAGCAAGGATCATTGTCCTAAGTCTTTCTTAGGAATCGTGTCATAGGATTTAATTCGAGTCTTCGTACCGTTCTATCCTATATTCTTTATGATGCCTTGTTTTATCAATCAAGGTTGTTTGATATTCATTTTGAGAATAACCTTTTCCTTTTCTTTCTTTCTTTCTAAGAGAAGATAAATGGTTAGACCTGGCCGTCCCAGCGCCGGTCAATCAAGTGCCACTCCTCAGGATGGAGTATTTATGTCAGCTCAACAACTTTTAGATCTTGTGAACAATGCCCGAGCTGCCGGACCCGTTCCCGTGCCAACTCACCCTAAATCCGGGTTTGCACGCTTGTGCAGAGATTATACCGCTTTGGGTGGAAGGCCATTCAAGGGATCCGAAAGTGTTATAGAAATCCAAGCTTGGCTTAGATCATGCGATCGCATCTTTTCCCGCATGGATCTTATTGATTCACTTCGAGTCCAAGTGGCTTCTAGCATGCTCCAAGAAAGAGCATTAGATTGGTATGAGCTTTTGATTTCTGAAATTATCGAAGCGGATCTTTTTTGGGAGCAATTCCGGGAAAGATTCGAATTGAAGTTTGTGCCGGAGGCTGAAAAAGTAACTTTAGCCCGACGCTTTATTGACCTTGTTTAAGGTGAATCTTCTGTGGCAGATTATGTCGCATCTTTTGAATCTCTCTCTAAATATGGGGTCGAGTATATTAATACCCCATTGAAGAAAAATCGGAGATTTGTCTATGGGTTGAATAAGAATCTTAAAAATCCTTTGCTTCTGAAACTAGAAGTTTCTTTTGATCAGCTTATTGATATCGCTCTTCGACTTGAAGAGGCCGATAATGAAATTAATGTTGAAGTTGTGGGTGCCAAACAGAACTTCAACAATAACATGAAGAGGCCTATTAAGTTCAAAGGCACCAATCCCAACAAGAAAGGGAAGCAAGAAACTTCTGTAGCAAAGACTCCTACCACTAGTCGTGGACGATGCTACAATTGTGATTCTATGGACCACTATGCAAATGAGTGTCCGCAACCCCTCTATTGTCGCTATTGCAAAAGTTTGAGTCATCATATATTTGCATGTCCCATACTTCAAGCAAGAAGGAGGGAGAGCTAAAGGTTGTGCAAGCCTCTACTAGCACTTCTCTTGGTCAAGGTATTTTCTATCCTTGACGATATTAGTTTTGTGATTATCTTATTCGAGTTCTTTTTGATTTGGGTTCATCTCATTGTTTTATATCAAAAGAACATGATGATTCTTTCTCTTTTAATTTTTATGGGCTTGCTGACTTCATTGAGAATTGCGAATTCGATTGATGGATCCGCAACGCTCAGTATACTTTGTGAAAATGTCGAGATTATTTTAATTGATTATTCTTTTCGAGCCGATTTGCATGTTATGCGTTACTTAGGCTTCGAAATTGATTTTTTGGGAAAGGATTGGCTTTATTATTATGAAGTCCACATCCTATGTCCTGAGCGGACTTTATATCTTCGACATCCTCAATCTGTTAAGCAGATTTCTGTTGATTTTAATGATTTGGATTTCCAAATTCGGTGGCATCATTTTATTCTTTAAACCCACTTGATGTGGAGAATGTTATTTCTCTCATTCAAGTAATTTGTGAATCTTCCGAAATATATTTTAGCTTGTTATTGGATTATCACCTAAGCAATCTATTGAGTGGTGCTAAGGTCTTTTTAGCTCGACCTTGTCACCGGTTTTTATCAGCTACGAGTTGCGGAGGATATCATTCCACTTACCGCATTCCGCACTCGTTATGATTCTTGTGAGTGGTTCGTTATGTCATTAGATTTGACGAACCTTCTACCTTATTTCATCCATTTTGTGAACCGAGTATTCTACGAATATCTCGATTAGTTTATCCTTATATTTTTTGATTATGGATGAAAATAACAAATTTAAAATTTGCAAATCTTTTTAATAAGATATTTATAAGTATGATTGGATTTTTTTTCTTAAAACGAGCAAAGAATATTTGTAAATTTTATAAGAGGCATGTTTATCATATAGAAGATGATTTTGTGTTGTTTTGCCTATTGAGTGCTTTAAGAATTCTGGTCAATGCGCTTAATCAACGTTATCGATAGGAATCTCCTAAATGCTATGATGAGACAGTCAGACACAATAAATTGACTTGTAATAAGTAAATTTTTCTAAAAAAAAGATGATTACATAAAGTTAATTATAATTTTGAAAGTCTTAGCTTTTCGGGAAAGAGGATCATTTAAAGGAACTCTTTTCCGATGCTTTTATTCTTGCGGTTCCCGAAGGGAACCAAGACTTCATTGTTTGTACCGATACTAGTCGTACTGGTTTTGGTGTCATTCTCTTGCAAAGGGAATGTGTTATCACTTATGCTTCTTGACAATTGAAGCTTGTCGAAACTAGATATGCCATTCATGATCTAGAGCTCGCGGCTATTGTTTTCGCTCTTAGAATTTGGTGTCATTATCTTTTGGGAGAGAAATTGTCCTCTACCCCGATCATAAGTTTTTGAAGTATTTATTTTCTCGAAAGGAACTTAAATTGCGTCAACAATGTTGGCTCGAGTTCCTTACATCTTATGATCTTGATCTTCTTTGTACTCCCGGAAGGGGAAATCGTGTTGCCAATGTCCTTAGTTGTGAGCAACAAGCAGTTGTTTCTATGATGATATTCGAATGGAATAATCTAGAGACTTTAACCACTTGTGAGGTTCGAGATCGTGAATCCCATTCATGTTCATCTTTTGTTTTGTGTAGCCTAGAGGTTCGTCCTTCTCTTTTTGACTATACCTCTTTTGGCTGAACTCTATGTCCTGTTATATTGTATGGAGTTCTTGCTTCTATTGTTAGCAATCGTGATCCATTATTTTACTAGTGGATTTTGTAGGGTCTTCAAAAGCTGTGGGAACAAAGCTTAATTTTTAGCACCGCTTATCGTCCTCAATCCGATGGACAAATAGAGCGTGTGAATCGACTCTTGAAGATCTCTTTCGTGCATGTGTTCTTGATTTTTGTGGAAGTTGGGAAGATCATACTCTTGTTGAGTTTTCTTCCTATAATAGCTTCCAATCTTGTATTGGTATGGAACCTTTCGAGGCAATCTACGGGAGGCTATGCAAATTTTCTTCGTGTTGGCTTAAAGCCGGTGAGAGGCTGGTTTTAAGTCCAGACTTTATTGGTGTTCATTCGTGTTTCACCTATGATGGGTGTTGTGCGTTTCAGTCGACCGGGGAAGTTAGCATCTCGATATGTTGGTCCCTTTCCCATCACCGAACGTATTTGTTCTGTGGCTTATCGCCTTTTATTTCCGACTCAATCTTTTGCTATTTATGACGTTTTCCATGTCTTTTTACTGCGGAAATACCTAGGGATTCCGATTTTTCATTCTTGAGTCCGGTGTAATTGAAGAAATTGAAGTTTCACCAAATTTGACATATGAGCAATATTCTATTCGTATCATTACTTCGGAGGTTGAACGCCTTCGAAATAAAGATATTCTTCTTATGAAAGTTCAATGGTCCTCAAATCCTAAGGATTTCTCTTGGGAATCTTGAGAATTCATCGAGCAAACACATCCGGACTTACTCTTTCGTGCCCTTTATGGTGATCTTCTTATTTCAAATTTTCTTTTGTGTTGATATGCTTTTATGGTTGTTACTCTTTATTTTCTTCTTAAGTATTGCGAGGACGCAATTTCTTTAAGGAGGGGAGTCTGTAACAACCCGCATATTTTACGATTGAATATTTAAATGTTTATTTAAATATAGAATCGTTAATCGGATTGAAGTTCGAAAAACTACTTTTTGCAAACAGTCGAATTGGGACTCGAGACCACTTCCATTGAGTCCAAAATGGCATTTGCGACTTTTTTGAGTATAAGCTTCGATATGTTTGGAGTATGTTGGTTTTTGTTATTTTCTATTGGGCTTTTGGGCTTGGATTTCACGCAAGTCATCATATACCCTAGTTCAGCCCCTCTCCTCTTCACTTCATTTCTATTTTCCTAAACACTCAAGCTCAACTGAAAATGGGGAGAGGAATGGGAAATTAAAATTCAAAACCCTAGTTTCCTTTTGCAAGCTCCATTTCTTGCTCCAAATTCAAAGAGAAGCTAAGGTGAGCCTCCTCTTCATCTTCTCCAACTCATTCTCTCTTTAAATTTCAGTAATTTCCTAAACCTAACTTAGGAAATGTTCTTCTTTTGAGCTTAGATTCAAGCTTCTAGAGTTGAAGTTGAAGAGTAGTTGATCTTGCTTTGCTTTCAAGCTTCTCCTTCATCATTTTTGGGTTTAAAGGTGAGTTCTTTAACTCACATCTATGTCTATAGCTATCTTTGTTGTTAGGTATGAATTCCTAACACTTGTGCATATTCATTTGCTTTTGATTTGAATTGATTTGGTAAACATTTCAATTTTTGGTGTTTTGAAGTCAAAACTTTGAAAATCCTAGCTTTGATTTGTGAACATGTTTTTGGTGGTGTATCGGAGAGCCTATAGGGCTGGGTTGTCGATAGGCAAAAGCCCCTAAAGTCCATTGCTCGACCGTTTGCAAATGGTGAGAGTTTTCTCTTCCATTTGATAGGCTGGAAAACAGTTTCAGCTACAGCCAGTCGACTGGCCCCCTGCAGTCAGTCGACTGATTGCAGGGTCTGAAAACTCTCGGGTTCTGGTTCAGTCGACTGACCTGCTTGATTTTGCCTATTTAGCTTGAGGATCCAACTTTTATCGATTCGTGACTATCCGATTTATTGTTATCATTTATTATTGCCTTTGATGACTTCTTTTTCGGGATTTTTGAGAACATCCATCTTGATGGATTCGGTATCGATTTCTTTGGATTTAATTCACATCTTCTTATGTGGATTTTGGTGATTGATTGTTTCTACAATCATTTCTATGCTTTGTCACTTTAAATACAAAGGTTTCTATACTAGTAGTAAATATTCAAACTCTTTTAAAAAGATGATTTCAACTCTATTTTTAATACAAAGCTCGTTTATAAAACCGTTTTCTAATCTATTAGTATATACAAACCTTTACCTCATTCGTATGAGAAAATCTAATTAAACGGCTTAGCAAAACAAGTGGTATGAAACGCTTGCGTTTACTTCGTCGGTTAATTTTTGGACTTGTTCGATTGAAAATCTTGTGACAATTTTCGAGTGGGAATCTACAATTTGTTCGTAAATATTTAAGTTAAGCTAGTGGTTATGGGACATGAAGCTAAACTCATATATTTACTAGCTTAGTGTAATCGACACTTCTTGATGATCGATGATGATCATTTTGTGATTTAGACTAGCATTGCGCGATGTCTCTTTATCCACGTGGGGGACTATACCCCGTTCTGTTGAGCTTCGTCTCATTTTTATGGGCTAGCGACCCATGGTCTTTGGACCGTTCGTGGAGCAATCGTCTCATTAAGTCGGTGCATGGGGTGTATCTTTTTAGGTTCATCGATGTTCGACTAGGCATGGGGTATATCTTTTTAGGTGCATCGATGTTAGTTTATGCATGGGGCGTATCTTTTTAGGTGCGTCGATGTTCGACTGTGCATGGGGCGTATCTTTCTAGGTGCGTCAATGTTCGGTTTATGGTTAGCGACCATGGAATAACGTTCCGTTTGTGATACATGTGTTGGTGGGTTTCATGCTCCTGTTTGTGATAGGCCTTCCCCCTTTTTTGATTTCTGGATTTCTCGTTGTGATTTCTAGAATTTGTGTTTCACCAATTTTTGTGGATTGAATTGTTAAGCTCTATCAATATTTGTGTTTTGGTGAATAATTTAAAGAATGTGATTCTTTTTTGTGTTTTGAGATATTGTATGATTTTTGATTGTTATTTGATGTATACTTGACACAGTATGGCATTTCTTGGTTATCATACGATTTTGGTCATATCTCTTATCCTATCTCATTTTATCTGATATTTATAGCTAGACTGATCCATTTATTATTTTCTTCTTAAATAATACTCAGGTCAGACCGAGGTATTTCAGGTGCTTCTGCTTGACTTCTTCTCAGGGTTCGTCACCTGACTTTTGGCTAACTACTTTAGCATAGTAGTTTTTGTTAGTATACATTTGAGATAGAGACTCCTCGATGTATATTTATTCTTTTGTCTAGCACATGTACCTATTCTTTTGTTATGTAGTGGATCTTCTATGAGCACTATTTTGTTGTACACTTTCATGTGATATGTTCATATCTTATTCCGCCTTTGTGATATGAATGTCTGTGAGTGATTTGTGTTATGTTTATTTCTATATTTGTTTCCGAGGTCCACTTAGCCACTGTGTGGTAGCTTTGAGTTTGTATTAGATATGTCAGATTTTCTCTTGAAATAAATGTAAGTTATATTTTCTGACATATCGGTACTTGCACAAAGCAATTACACAGATGGTCGCTCCTCAACAGCCTTATTCTTTCAACTAGTTGACGGCATTACCTCGTAGTGTCCTTGGCTATCGTGACCATAGAGGTGGGGCGTCACAACCTCCATGGACAGCCCAGAGTACAATGGGTCTGCACCTCCATAGGCAGCCCAGGCTACAATGAGTTTGTACCTCCATAGACAGCCCAATGAATGTCCTCACGTACCCCCTCCCCCCCTCCCTGCTTCACGAGTACACTATAAAACCTATAAGTATCAATGATCCCTTTGCACACGTCTACCATAGCAGAATTCATTTTAGAACTGTCCTTACAACTCCTGTTTGAAGTCGTCACGGTTAGGAACTACTCTAGACATCCATCATAAGTCATAAAGTATCACTATGCATCTCGTTACCTCCCTTTGACAGTTCCGTCAATATGACTCATAGTCCACTACTCTGCATCTCGAATATAGCTATCCATCATCAAAGTCGTCACTTCCCATCATGGAATCATCATCAACGAACCATAAGAGTCATTGCGTTGAAGCGTTGCATCCTCGCTTCGTTGCCAAACCACTTGTCGAAGAGCCATATCATCAAAATTGAACGTCGAACAAACAAACAAACCATCACATTCTGCTCCTCGAAACCTCTTCACCGTCCATGTCAAAATTGGCTAAGTTGGCCATCATCAATAGTGGTAGATATCGACCACTCTAGCGCAGTTGATAATGACCACTTTGGTCGTGTACTTTATCGAAAATGGTTAAACATAAACCAAAGGAAATCGTCCGGCATCTATTCCAAAATCTGAAGCACGTCTCCAAATCCGTCTTCTGTCTTTCATATCCATCGGCATGCACGATACTCTATGCATGAAATCCTATCATATGGCATATATTCTAACCCTATATCGCCTTCGGACGACATTATCAATCAACTACTAAACAGGAAAACATGTAACCAACAAGCATAGAAATGTCTATAACAGCCTACATATATCTATAATAATACAATACAATTCATCCAAATAACCGACGTGGGATTAATACCAAAATAGCCTAAATCGAGCAATATCATCAAATTAGTGTGTCAAAATGGGAAAAATAATATAAAACATTTAACACACTTTTAAATTCTTTTATAAAGAGGATATAGGTTTAAATAGGTCAAAATCACATTTTAAAGGTAGAAAACATTTCAAAACATCGTTTTAATACTATATTAACAATCATAGTATGGTGAGAGACAATATCACTAACCTTAACCGAATATGTTCACAAGCGCTAAATCGAAGAGCTCTCTATCATGAGTGCAACACAAGAAACGGCGTCCAAAACAGACCTCGTATGCAAAAGATATGGCCAATATAAATTTTGGATTGTTTAAATGATTAATTAATTTAACTAATAATTAATCATTCTATAATTAGTTGGTTACCACTAATCCCCCATTTAAGCTTTATTCCCCAACCTATATATGTCGTGCATATCCATCCAATTGCTGAAATTCATCCTCCGATTAATCCTTCGATAGTCGATGAAACTCGACGCCGTCTTCGCCAATGTTCTCGTCTACGCATCCTCTTCGCGATGGACTCCAAGAACCCAAGCTCGGTCCCCACATGTAGAATACGACTTGATGTCTCCTGATTGCTGCTATGTTCAAACACATTTCGCAAGGCACAATCGAAACCATCGAAACTTGGAGAAATGGCGGTCGTCGTGAGAAGTTCTATGCCGCAAACGTCGTAGTCTATCTCGCCCGAAATCGATAGAAAAATGAAACCCTAGTTTCGCCAAGAACACGTCCATCTCCAAAACCATGATCGCACTCTTCAAATCGGATATGGATGTGAAGATCTCGATTACACAAATCCAACAACATTAGTTTGGGAATTTTTCGTTGAGTAAGCAAGGAGGTTTTGATTTTTGAATCACAAAGATAGATGCGGCCATTGTTTTCCTAGAGTTGCAATGCAACAGTAGTCGGCCAATGAGATAATGAGGGTTTGGATAATATATATTAATATTATATTCATTTCATTTAATTCCTCAAATAAAACGATACGCGTTTTAAGCTTGTACGATCAAATGACACGTCCGATTGTCACGAAACTCGTCTACGTGCATCACCTTATTTTTCTGATTTCAATGGTTTCATCCCTATCTGAGATAGTGCTCCGAGATGATAATTTCATGCTTTTTAAGACCGTTTCGACCATCGGATCGTTCGACCCCCAAATATATTGATCCGTATACTTATTTTAGTTCGTAATGTCGATATGAACTCAACGAAAGTGGTCTTGAGTCCTGATTCGATCGTATGTAAAAAAATAACATTTTTGGGACCGTCTAATAATTAACAATTCAACATTTAAATAAATTATTTAAATATCCAACCGTTAAAATACAGATCGTTACAAGTACCGATCTCTAACTTAGCTTATTTTCCTCCTTCTGACACCAAGCAATATGAAAATAACTCCAAGAACCATTCATCACCAACCCAGCACTTCAAATTTCTGTGACTCAAAGCGAATGGTGTTCGACTCCAAGCAAATGGCAAATTTCCTCAGGTTGGACTCCAAGCAAATTACCATTGTTCCATCAACAATAATCCATTTTCTTTTGCCCATAACTCGAGCATACGAACTCCAAACGACCTAAAATTTGAAACGTAGCTTTAAAGAGTCCTTCTTGACCTAACTTACAGATTGCATGTCATTTGGATAATGTAAACTTTACGGATCATCACCGACCGATCCATCTCCAATCGACTATAACTTGAGCAAATGAACTCCAAACGACTTGAAATTTAAGATGTAGCATCATGAGGCCTTCCTTGTCACCCTATATAGATCGCTTCTTATTTGGACCAATACTTATGGATCAGTTTCGATCCATATATATTGATTCCTAACTTGTTTCTAAATCTAAATTGTCATTTGATCGGCGTTTTCAACCATTCAAACATCTAACGATCATACATACATCATATATAAGCAATAACAATAGCCAAACATTTAAATATATACATTTTAAAGAAATATAATTCTAAGGCTAAGGATCCATAAGTACACAGTTTTGTAAATCAAGTCCAAATTGTCTAAATTTCACATATATGGTTAAATATTGTCTAAAACAATTTTAGAGATTTTTATATAATTTTTAAAACATCGTTTAGGGTGTATAATGATCTAATTAGCAAGTGAGAGATCTAATCACTTACCAAGTACCCAAATTTACCAATCTTCACCTTGAATTTGAATTGGATAGCAAGCATCCTGAATTTCCAAGCACAAAAATGATGAATCAATGATCCATCTTCACTAACTACCCCCTAAATGAAGATTTAAGCTAAATTTAGACAAGAAAAGATGATAAATGGAGATTTAGAGATGTTTTAGGAAGATGAAAAGTGAATCATCTCAGCCCCAACACCCCACCCTAGCTCCAAAATCTGAAATGGGCTAATGGGCTTCGGTTTAGGCCCGCCTAATTACCCATATATTTGCCGGAAGCCCTTAAAACAGCAATATCTTTCAAACAGTAAATCCGTTTTCCTTTTATGACCACTTTACGGAAAGAGAAACCATCATTTTGAAGCAATGGAAGCATTTTCAGACTCTAGCTCATCTCCTATCAAAAGTTATGAGTCATACAAGATTTTCAAGTTCAAAATCGTCATAAAGAAATTCGATAAAAATCAGAGATGTGGAAAATTTCCCTAGAAGTCATTTTTCAAAATTATAGAATCGTACAACCCCATATGAAAATACTATAAATATTCTACGATCCTCCGATGCATAGAATACGGGTCGTTACAAGTAAATAGCACATTGCTGATTGTTAACGGTGTACTTGTATTAAAATCAGCTTTAGTCGTTTTAATACACGACATTGGATTTGTAAACGATGTCTTTTATAGTAAATATAAAAAATTAGGAATGTCCCAAATGATATGCAAGTACACCTTATTAAAATGTTTAACACGAAACATGTAAGGTTGATTCTATAGGCATTGGCAATATGAATTATTATACATGTTATGTTGTCTATGATATCTTGATTTGTTTTTGTATTTGATACACGAAGCAAATATCAAATTCAAATTGATATCACTAAATGATTGTTTGAGGTGTTCTCATGTATTTATGAAATATTGGAGAATTGTTTACAGAAACAACAAACTCCTTACGAAGGAGTGTTTAGATTCAAACTTTCATAAGTGATATTGAGTATAACATGTCAATAATAAATTCCAAGTTAGGAATCTTTAAGTTGGAAATGTTTCGAATGGAAGATTATGGCTGATTGAATGAAAAAGGCCAAGTACATCACCTTGGATAGCGCCACAATGTATATAAATATAAAAGCACAAATTTATAACTTAGCTAAGGGTGATTCCAAATGTTAAGAATCCCATAACATTGTTATATGATAACAATGTCATGATATAGTTCATAATAGAACTTAGAGCTCACTGGAAGTCAACAGACATACTTCGAATTGTTCCCCATGATAAAGGTAGTTTATCAACGTCGGTGAGAGTTGATTGATAGAGTGGATGATTAAATATAATAGCATACCCCTTCACCGAGAGACTGACGTAATTGGTTTGAGGAAACCAATTGAACAATTTGGAATAAGATTCCATAATTGACCCCAAGTGCAAGTGGAAGATTGATAGAGTTGGGCGTATACCCTAGGGACAATTATTTAATTTGTTACATATATATAACCCGATAACCAATCTTGTTCAAAATAAAAGGTGTTTTCTTTCTATTATATACTTGATATAATGTGTTATATTAGTTAATTTAATTAAAAGTATATCAAATAGAAAATCCATAAATAATGTGTTTTTATAGCAATTAAATATAGTTGTAATCACGAGTATTGTATCATAATATTATAAAACACGTTATTTTAAATGTTTCTAGTCAAGATGCATCAAGACTGGATACCAGTGTATCCGTTGAGACTACTAGATTATGTAACGCTCTCCAAATGTTGGGTTATTACTCATGACTGTTGAGGGGGTACCTAGGAGTTACGTACGGATAGTTATTGGATAACCGTGGAATGACTCACTCGATAGTTTTCTGTTGGTTAATATAACCAAGTCAAAAAGAAAATATCAATGTGACTAATTTACACAGCTCTCTCGACTTGAGAATACTTTTGACCTTCAATATGAAAGTTCCATTTTGATTATAGTCAAATCATGGCACGACGTTCATCGAGTGAATATAGTTGGGTCAAGTGGAAGTATTGGAAGTGAAGCACTATTCAATAGGGGATTCGTCTTCTCACTTATATGGGTTAAGCATCACGATCAAATCAAGTCAAAGTCACTGGCCAGAGTATTTCGGGTAATAATAATTGTTATTATTGAACCAAGGTGTAACACCCTATAAAATCAACCATAAATAAATTGAGTAAATTAAATTAAACAAGGTGGGGTTGAAATGAAAATTTTATAGAAGTTATAATTTGACCATGAATGTTATTCCATTGTGTTCGGGGCGAAATTCTAATCTATTTCCATATACAATATGCTAAAAATGGAGCTCAAACAAAGAAGTTATAAGCGTTTGAAGTTTTCAAATTTAAATTAATTTAGTTTGAACTCAAATTCAAATGAGTATTTAAATTTAGGGTTTGAATTTCAAAAAATTAAATGTTGGTATACTTGGGAGTTAAATAAACGTTAAGTTAAATAATTAACGTTAAAAGTTAGGAAATAAAATAAACGAGCAACGGAAACAAACCAGCATACCCAGAATAGTGGAGAGGTCGATGCCTCCTTCCCCAAGCGGTTGACCCCTAGCGATCGACCGGTCAAGGGGGTGTGGTCGACCCCTGTTTAGGGTGGCGGCTATGGTTTTTCCATGTTTAAACACTCCAGATTTATCCACCTAACTTCATCATATAGTTCTGGTGCATTTCAACTCCTATAAATAGGACCCAATCCTCCCTACTTTTTATTCATAAATATTTAGAGAATTCCTGAAACCTCTGCCATTCTTCTCTCTCCAAATTAGATTCAAAAACTCCATTAGGAATTTAGGTAAGAATTCAATTTAGTTTTCTATTTATTTCTTCTCCTTCCAACTTATTGTTATTCGATTTTTCTCCAACTATTCTGAATCTAATAAACATATATACCTCTCCCTTGATCTTTCTCTGTATGTGTGTATATAAAGAGATATTCTGGAAGGGGTTGTAAGGCATGCAAATTTAAGGAAGGCAAAACTAAAGATATTTTGTGAGTGGAAACTTTAGTATTTATTTTTCAGTAATTAATTAGTATATGCATATGAATTTGAATATGCCTTGGGGATTTTAGGATTGTGAAAACAAAATACATAAAATCCCCCAAAATTTCGTTTTATTTCGAAATGTTAATTCTAGATGGAGATTCTCAATTATTCTGTTAATTTGATAGAATTTATATTTTTTATGCAATTTTTGATAATTTCATAGTTTATTCCACTTCTCCACCTTCTTTGATTCAAATTGTGAGTCTTGAATAATAAAATAAGGGTGTAGAGTATGAATTATATTCGTAGTTTACACCACTATTCCACACAAAATTCCTTCATTTATTTCTTTGTAAAAGAGGAGTTGAATAGAATATGAAGTTAGGAGTGCAATTCCTATTGTTTAGGATATTCCACTGAATTGATGTAATAAATTGGGTTTCTTTTCTATATAAGTCTATTTATTGCAGTTATGGATTGACTATGGATATTGAAATCTTGGAAATCTGAAGGGAAAGGACTTGTATTAGTATTATGGTTAAAGAAATTGACATTTAATGCTAGTTTAGGGCGTATGAACCGCACGCTTAAAAGTTATTAGGCACGAATATATATTTATTTCTATTAGTGTAATAAACGTATAATTATGGCATATAATTGCATAGTTAATTAGGTAATAATTGTTATTAATTCCCATTTAGGAAGGTAATTAACTTTTTAAGGCGTAAGAAGAAAGATTCCTTGTAAGGCCTTAATTATGAAACGGTGAGATGAGTATTATATATGTGGAGAGTATTTAAATTATGGCTAAGTCATAAGGATGCGAGGTCAGTCGATAGACACACAGAAGTCTGCCCAACTAATCTGGCTACCAACAGTGTGACTTTGGGGTTGATATGAGAGGTCTCATATGATAATTATTTTTGATGACGCGAGGTTAGTCCCAAATTCTTTAGGGTAAATCTTCCTAGCTAATCTGGCTACCAGTTCCTATGAATAGTCGAACTAATGTGAGATGTCATTATGAGTAGGATCATAATACAAAGTGCCTGCTTCAGGGTCTTGAGACATTAAGTGGTTATTTGAGGGCCCGCCTCTTTTTTTCCAAATGAAGTGTCAAATGGCCAAGGGGCTAGTTATTAGGCACGATGGGTGGAATCTCAACAGGGGTCTGCTTTGGGATATCGTATTAGGTGACTAACTGAGGGTCCACCTTTCCATAAAGAAGTATTAAGTGGCTTGAGAGATTCATGTGATGTCTGCTAGATAGTTACCAATGAGGGGTCTGCCTTGGGAATATGTATTAAATGATGGGGTTTGCCTCAATTAAGGTCTTAAATGGCCAGAGTCTGCCTATTTTCCAATAAATGGTATTAAGTGGCTTGGGTACCATCTCTCGCATGGTTAGATATTTATGACGTGGGATTTGGGTCATGAGATTTAGAAACCTACTTTGAAAATGGAAGGTATTAAGTGGTTGATTGAGGACCCGCCTTTTTTCCTTATAAGAAGTATTAAATGGTTTTATGTACATAGACATATTCTTATTTTAAAATATACTACCCAAGTACAAAAATGGTAGGATTCAAGGTTTTTATTCATTAAACACTTGTTGTTCTGACTCCCTCCTCATTACAACACTGGTTAAGGATAGAGTGATGATGGTGATGATGGTGATGATGCTTGAAGGTGGAGTGGCTTAAGCTTGTGGCAGTTATTATTATCTTTTATGATGTTTTCTATTGTACCCATGTATTTTGGATAAATGATGTAATGGATTTTACTTCACAGTTTTATGATGTTTTGTATTATGACATTTCAAATAGTTTTGAAATAAATGGGTACAATTTGCTATTATATTTTATTCCATTCGCTGTGAGTTATGAAAGAATAGTTATTGCTCTATATTGTTACTTCTTTTTCCAACCAACAACCACCTTTAGAATGGATCTAAGTTTCGATAGGCCTTTTTTGGATCGAAATTTAGGCCTATTCCGAGGTGGGTTGTTACACAAGGACTTTGTGTTAGGATTATAGAGTTGAATATGAATGATATTGGAATTTTGACCATTACCAAATTCCATAAGTTCAAAGTGATATAGTTTTGATGAAGAAAATTGGTGTAAATAATTTTCACGATCGGGTAACGCTTAATAAGTAAAATTGGATTTTATCGAACCAAGTAAGCGATAATTTGGCTATAATGCTACATTACTTGCTAAGTGACATGTGAATGTAATATTCGAATAGTTCGATATTGATTGTTGACCAAATTTACCCTTGATGAGTCACATACTCGAAACGATGAATTCTCCTTTAACCAAACAATTTAATTAATTTATAATTGTTATAAATTAATTAATATTTATGAGATATTAATTATAAAATTTGATTATGATTTGATGAATAAATATTATTAAATATTTTTACAATATTTATAAATATATCAATCGATATATGATATCGATATCAGTAAGCGATTAAATTAGATTTAATTGCATAATATTTTATATTGGCTTGAATGGGTTTAAGGCCCGTCATAGGGGCTAGTATTTTTGACGGCAACATAGGCTAGAGGCGGCTCATTTTTGGGTAAAGGGGGCTTGATTTTGGATGGCTGAGGTTGAAGGAGAATAAGTAAGAGATGAGATCCATACTTCTCTCCTTTCTATCTACTATATAAGCATCTCTATCCTTATATAATTGAGGACTTTTGGAACTTCTATTCCAAGTCTTTACAGGCTGAAAATTTTAGTCCCATCTCCATCTTTCTAAAGCTCAAATAAAATCAAGTTAACTGTTACCCGATAGCTGAAGGTCAACGGTTCAAGGACTAGCACTCTGTTGAATTAGAAATAGTTTCAAGGGGAAAATATCATCTTTTCATGGTGTACTTCAAGGCATTGGAAGTGAGGTATATTACTAATCATAAAATAATTATTTATGCACATTTATAATTTTTTATTATATACATATATATTATCTATTGTTAGTTAGGTGGCGATTCTAATATGCAATAATATTGTCATAAAACTATTTGGTTATATGTATGTATATATTAAAACAATTATCATAAGCAACTTTAGTTAGTACGGCTTTGTAATTAAAATACATTTTTACATTCTATTGAATTAATATATATTGAATGATATATACATACATATCATTCAAGATTCACGTTCTTTCATGGTTTCTTCCTTAGTCGCTCCTAGGACATCACCCATCCCTTCACTATCTCTTCTCCTCCGTACCCATACCTCCAACCACATCACTATACCCATTTCTTCTGCTTTACTTTCTGCTCCTACTTTTGACCAGCTATCTGACCTTCCTTCCATACTTTCTTCCCCTACTCCCGACCATCATGTTGACCTTCCTCTGCTTACTACCCCATCCAACACCGTTGTTAACCCCTCACCCCTGACACTACTACCTGTTCCACCCATCCCGAAACCACCGTTCCACCTACCTGATACCAGATCTACTATCCATGGACCGGTTATCCCGACCACTTCTAACCTTCCTTCCCCCACTCTTGAGCCTATTCCGGTTACCTTGTCTGCTATTTCATCCACTATGCCATGGGCTTCTCTATTCAAGGCAAAGCCTAAAAATGCAGGTAGATACATTCCACGATCATTCAGTCTTGCATATGAAGGTTCTGCGCTTTCCATGCCCACTGAGGTTCAGAACGAAGGGGTTAAATACTGGAATAATCATCTTATGGGTTTTTTCCTAGATGATAAGCTACCCTATAGCACTGTAATCTATCATTTGCAGAAGATATGGCATCTTAAAGGAAATTATAAGGTGAAATCTGACAACACAAATTTTTATTTCGAATTTGCTAATGATGACGATAGACAGAGAATACTTGAAAGTGACCCTATATTTATTAGAGGAAAGATGTTTATAATCACTTCATGGAAACCCACTTTCAAGAGTCCACAAACTCAAATTAAAACTGTACCTATATAGGTACATTTCCACAAAATTCCTATAATAGCATGGACATTACTAGGCATAAATTGGCTTGCTTGTCACTTGGATCAACTTGTATGCTACAATGAGGCTACTGAGAAAATGCAACGCTTCGAATATGCTAAATGCCTGATCGAAATTAATGCTGATAGGGAGCTACCTGACCTGATTCAATGTGGTGAAGTAGATGATGTTGTTTTTGTGGAATTTTATTATGATTGGAGACCAAAAATTTGTGTACACTGCAAATGCTTTGGTCATGAGGCACAAACTTGTATTGATAAATTACAGTACTTGCACATTAATATAGACTACAAGGAACAACAAGATATTGATCCTTTGGATAATCCAATTCAACAGAAAGCTGTTGATATAGGAAATATGAGAAAAGTTGATGATTTCATTAAATATGATAATGCTGCTGAATGGAGAACAAAACGACAAAAATACTGGATTAAGAAGAAAACTCATCCACTTCAACCACATATGAAAGACAAGACCACTATTGACAATAGCCATGAAGCTGTACAGGTACATGTTGATGCTCCAGACACAAATATTACTGATAGTGTTCATGCACACTCTCAAGGAACTATTTCAACTAAACAGCATACTGCCTCTGTTCAATCTATTACACCACCTCATACAAACCATGCTACTGATGTCCACCAGTTTCTCACTGATATTGACAATACCATTCATACCCATTCTACTGCCACACCACCAAATATCCACCATATTTCTTTATCAAATAGTTTTGATATTCTTGTTGAGCAAGCAACCGAACCATGCACTACTGAATTCATTCCTCCTGCCATCCCACCTCCATATACTCCTCAAACTGATACCGTTACTCCAAATCCTACTACAAACACCATGCCTACTGAGTTACCAAAAATCAATCTTCTGATCTCCTTCCCAATGATTCACACAAGCTTCCATATTCTCATATTAAACTCTCCTCATCTATCACAACAAAACTTAATTGTTGACCAAAACATCATCCAAGAAGACTTTTTTAATGTACAAAATACTGGTCTACAACTTCTCTTCCAACAAACTACACCTGCACAATCCATCGCTGACCACAACCAAAACCATCATCATGCCAACACCCAAACCTCCCATACATCCCTTACCCCTCCTAAAAATCTGACTAGGAAAATAAAGAATATCAAAAATAGAAAAGGCAAAGACCATGAAGACTATGATAGTGGACATGAATACCTAATAACCGAGATACGGCTTCACAACTTGAATACCGAGGATGATGAAGAAAGTACTAAACAGACAAGCTCTACTGGCCTGAGGAAATCAGGTAGAAAGAAGAAACAATGCAGTTCTTGTGATTGAAAACATTGGAGCATGAAACATAAGGGGTGGTCATATCCCCTTAAAACGGTAGGAAGTTAAACACTTGATATTACAATACAAATTACAAATGATTGGTATTCTGGAAACCAAGCTCAATGAAATCTTTACCAAAAATATGTGCACTTTCATCAACCCTCTTTGGGATTATGAACATAACTTGATGCATGCGGAATATGGAAGAATTCTTGTGATGTGGAACCCTCTTATATTCAATGCCAATATTATTTCTGCTTCTAATCAATATATCCACCTACATGTTACTGATATATCATCCTCCTCCCATTTCAACATTACTTTTATATATGCATCTTGCAACTATAACACCAGAGACTGTCTTCTTTTTTTATATTCAAAACCAATACAATGCTAATATCCCATGGCTCCTTGGTGATTTTAACTGCATGTATGTGTAATGACCCTGAAATTCCGACTCAATTTTAAATTTTTGAATCCATTGTTTTAACATAAAATTATGGAACTTTCTTACGATTTCAATTAGCGCTCAAACTTTGCTTAAAAATTTTGCCTAAATAGTTTAGATATGGGAAAAGTTTCGCGGGAAAATACCGCAGTAAATTTCGTTCGCGTTTATTTCACATCAGTTCATTTTAAACGCGAAAATTTTTATCTTCTGAACCGAAATATTTTTACATAGAAAAATTCTAAACCATCTTTTGATCAAGACGTCATTTTTCGTTTTTCAAATTTCGGACATCTTCAACTCCGTCGATCTTATTCTTCGGTGATTTTGCTGCATTTTTCATAATGGAAAATTTTCGAATTTTATAATTTAATCGTACCACTGATATCTTTATACTGTTGTGTTCGCCTCGTCGCGCTGGTCAAAATGGTATATTTATTTGTATCAATCAGAGTTCAGCGCTGCGAATTATAATTGTTTAACGGATTGCAACCTGGTCCGTTACGCAGCCCAAACCAGTACCCAATTACCTAATCAGTTCAGAATTCTAAGGGTCCTTGACTATTCAGCTGCCTAGAAACCCAACAGCCTTTCGGTTACCGTGACAATAAATTTAGGCTTTTGAAATTCCAATACCATTTTATTAAAACTAGCTTGTTCCTTCTATTCATTCGTTTGCTCACCACCTTCTATTCTGGTACGTGACTTCTCTGCATTCCTCTCCTCCTTCATATAATTTTCATTTTTGTCTTTGCCTCAGAAATGAAGCTCCACACCCCACAGCCCACTGCCTCCCCACCAACCCGCCTCTGCCTTCCCTACTGCCCAGCCTCCATCCGCCTGCTGCCACCATCCACCGCCCAGCCTCCGCCTGCCAGCCCCGCCCAGCCTCCCATTCACCCATCCCTTCACCCGTACCCACCAACCCCACCGCCCCAGCCTGCCCCTCCGCCACCGTCTCCAGCACCTCGCCTGACCCACGCCGAGCCACCGCCTGCCCCGTTCCCTTCCCCAGTCCCTTCGCCGCTTGCCCAACTCCCACCGCCCGCCAGCCCAGCCTCCGCCTGACCCTCCACCTACCAGCGCCCAGCCTTTCGCCACCCCATCCCCAGCCTTTGCCAGACCCCACCCTACCCTTCGCCTGCCCTGCCCGCGCCACCCCGTCCCTCCACCTTTGCCCAGATCCAACCCGCCACCCTTCGCCTTCGACCAGACCCAGCCCAGCCCGACCCGAACCCACTGCCCAGCCCGGCCCGACCCGAACCCACTGCCCAGCCCGACCCGAACCCACTGCCCAGCCCAGCCCGACCCGAACCCACCAGACCCAACCGACTCGCCGCGTCGAGCCCGCTTACCCCGCTCCCGCGTCCGCTGCCATTTTTTTTTTATTTTGTTCTTCTTTTGATAATTATATATCAGTTATAATTTGTAACTTATTGACTCATTTATGCTTTGTCCGCGTAGTTCCAGTTGAGGCTAATTCAGCGATCTAGGCTTCCATCCACCTTATTTGCATCTAGTCGTTGGTATGGTTTATATATATTTACAAATCAATATATATACATCGTATTAAGCTATTGTTGAATAACCTTTGTTTGATTTATAGTTCGTATTCGTGCTTGTGTCGTCTATTCCAGTCCATTCATTTTCGTGCTCCGCCGTCATCTTCTCTAACCACGCAAGGTGAATATTTCATTCACGACTCAATCTATTATGCTATGATAATCAAGTGATAGATGTTATTGATATTAATTTGAATGTTAAAATAGTTGATGTTAAATTGTGATTTGAAGTTAGATATGAAATAATTATGACATTAAATTTGTTATGTGATGTTGAATTTGGTTGTTAATATAAGTGGTAATTAATATGAAATTGGAATTGATATAGGATAGTCTAAAATTCAAAATAGGTTATATATGTGAACTTGTCCCTTTAATGTTAAATAAATCGACACGTAGAAATAGGATCAGTTATACTTTGAACCATTGAATGTATGATTGCTGTAATAAATTGACAATAAACGCCAAGTGAAAACCTATAATGTAATAATCTTTAATCCGCATGAAATGATAGTGTGGATTCTAGAAATAATTTTATTTAATTTACATAAATAACAAATGTAAATTAAATACGATTATTTCGAGATTATTTAAATAAACGGTTAAATTGTTGTGTATGGTTGCTATTGATTGTTTATTTACTTTGACACCATCCCAGTTATCACACTGCAAGTTCCCTTTGCTATGTTTTGTTTTATTTAATTATATTGAGTTGAAATGATAAATACCCAAAATTGAACAACTTTGGCCTAGGATAGATAATTAAAGATAAGAAACCCGATTGGTCAACAAAATCATTTTAAAATTGAAATTCATTTGAAATTAAGAAATGAACTTAAAAATTTATCGGAAAGTAAGTAACGAAATTTATGGATTTAATTGTAATAAAACAGTAAACTTAATTGTAGTAAATGAATAGATTTAATTGTAATAAATCAATAGATTTAATTGTAATAAATGAACGGATTTAATTGTAGTAAATGAATAGATTTAATTGTAATAAATCAATAGATTTAATTGTAATAAATGAACGGATTTAATTGTAATAAATAAATGGATTTAATTGAAATAAATCAATGGATTTAATGGTATTAAATTAATAGGATTAATTGTAATAAATCAATGGAATTAATTGTAGTAAATTAATGGATTTAATGGTATTAAATTAATAGGATTAATTGTAATAAATTAATGGAATTAATTGTTGTAAATTAATGGATTAAATTGAAACGGATTAATAAATCTATTTAATTAGATAAACGGATGGACACGTTAAATTGAAATGAGATTTGAATAAGTAAGCTTTAGAATCTAATAAATTGAATTGATTAGATTCGAAATTAAATATAATTTGGATAAATTTAATAAATTTGGGATTTGTTATAAATTAAAGGTGAGATTAAGTAACAAAGTGTCTTAAAAGGAATGTAAAACCAACTAAAGTTAAGGAGTTGATTTAGTTGTTGAAATTGATTAAATCAAAGTTTTGATTAAATGTAATGTAACGATGAATGGGGATAGGAATTAAATTGAACTTGAATACTTAAGTATGGTTAACTCAAGGACTTGAACTAAAACTTCATTTGGAAATATAATTTTAAATGTTCGAAATAAATTGAATTGTGAAATGTCAAATTTTGAAAGTCAAACTTGCAACTTGACTTTTGGACTTTGATTTGTTTAAACTTTAATATTAAATGACCATCGGGAAATTAATGCGTAGTTATTAAAGAGACCGGAATCGGATATGGACATACTCTCTGTCGATACCGAAAACCACTTTAATAACTAATATACGTGGAGTGTTGATCCAGAACGAAGTGGATGGTTTTGATGAACGCGTTGACTGAAGAAAGAGAACGATTTTGGATGACCCTTGACATGACTAAAACAGGAGCCGCGCCGGGCCATTGAGGATCGTCATCTCTAGCGGACACACTTCTTCGATACCATATCTATTACTTTTGTGATTCGATTTGGGTGCACCCCTTGATTTGGGAGTGTTGTTTCGCGGTGTTGAGATAGTAGCTGCTATGCTCAACATCAGTCCGGATCAGGCAACTACTAGTATCCTAGTTGGTATCGCCTCATGTATCTTGTCATACTGATTATCCTATTCGACCACTACGTTGTGTTTTGTACCTTTAGTATATGGATTGCCCTCTGGTGACTTCCGGTTTTGGGGAAACTACGGTCTTGTATATGCTCTTGGGAATAAAAATGTGTTAAGGGTGGAATGGGCCATGACTTAACGCTATTTTGATATCATACTTTACTGATTAGACATTATCTATTTAGCGTATTACATTGTATATATAGATAGTTTATCGGATCCTTAAAGATGTGTATCACATTCATCTTTGAGTTATGGACTTTATTATTTGCACCTAATTATCCTGTATAAGATCTTGAGTCCTGACTCGAGTGTTTCTTTTGTATATGCTCGGGTCAGTCTGAAGCTATCTAGTTGCTGATCAAGGTTGGTTGAAGATGCTGAAGACTTAGCATTTATCTTTATCAGTTATTTCCTTTCTAGTATTTGGTGAACTTATGTATTAAACATTTTGTATTTCTCTTTGTCACTTTATGTTGAGACATTGTTGTATTCCTGTAGTAGCTTCATGAACTACTATTATGATGATGTACTTTTCCGCTGCATTATTCCGTGACTATTCTGTGTCTGTGATGTTGTATTGATTCTCAATTACATATATGTATTCATAATCCCATAATGATTCGTGTTTTTTATTATTTAAGTTGACATGTGTGGATTATTGTCAATTTAAATGGTCCAAATATACGGGTTGTTACAGTTGGTATCAGATCTTCGGTTTCCCTAAAAACCTTAGTTCGGGATTATGAAACTCATTAGAGATAGGGTAGCAATATCCTAGAATGAGGAGAATCGATTCAATATCCAAGTCCTTTCTATTCGAACTTCTTTGATTCGTCGATTGAATTTTCCCTTTGATTTCTTTGATTTTATCCTTGGTCCTCAAATTTCTTTTGGTATTTCAGGATGAGTGCCAGAAGAAACAATAGGGGTGGAAGAGGCAATGGTCCTGCTCAGGCTGCACCTGCCGCTCCAGCTCCTGTCAGATTCACCATTCTTAGTAAGGAGTATTCACAGCTTAGAGGTATTAAGTTTTCTGGATCCGAGAACATTATTGAGGCTCAACAATGGCTTAAAGGCTTAGAGAAGATATTTTCGGGTCTAGAGATCACTGATGCTCAGAAGCGTCAGCTTGCTGCCTAGCAACTTCAGGATGCCGCGCAAGATTGGTGGGAATCAGTTACTTCTCGTATCGAGGAGGACACCATCACTTGGGCCCAGTTTAGGTATAAATTTAATTGGATTCCGTAATATAAATTCTTCTTACAATCTTTGGAATGTTATTTATCTAGCCTATCTTTTGATTAGGGATACTTTCTAGGCACAATGGATGCCAGCTGCTGGGAAAACCCAACTTTATAGAGCTTTCATGGATCTTAATCAAGGTAGTATGACTTTTTCTGAGTATGAGAGGAAATTCAACGAACTCTCAAAATTCGGACCTGGCTTGATCGATACACCACTTCTGAAGAATGAGAAATTCATTTTGGGAGCTAGACCAGAATATTATGACTTGCTTACTGGCCACACCCACTGCACCTTCACAGAGCTTGTTGATTATGCTCTTAGATATGAGGCGAAGCCTAAGGGACCTACTGCCAAGGCCACTCCTACTCAGCCCTCCTCTAGCCAGCCCGGGAAGAGGAAGATGAACTTTGATCAACAAAAGAAAGCTTGGCAGAAGACTACAGGATTGGGATATGCTCAGAAAAGCCCAATCGACCTTGCTAATATCACTTGCTTCAAATGCGATAAGAAGGGCCATTATGCTAATAGTTGTCCATCTACCGGAGCTGCTGTTCCACCACCTTCTACGACTAGGAAAGATTTATGCTATGTCTACCTCCAGCCGGGTCATTTCAAGAAAGATTGCCCACTGTATAAGCGTGGCACAGCATCTGGAGTATTTGCTATCACCACACCTGCACCCCCTGCACCACCCACCCAGGATGACCAAGGTACCTTACGAAGTGTTTTTCATTTACATGCTACACCTGTTAGGGTATTATTCGATACTGGTGCTTCACATAGTTTTATATCCATTGACCTTTGTAATAAACTCAAATTAGAACCTACTCTTGCTACTACCTCCTTATGTGTCTCAAATCCCATTGGAGGACCCGCTAACCTCCGAAGTGTTTACAAGGGAGTTGCACTTATGTATGATTTTTCTCGATTCACTTGGGATTTCTATGTACTTGGATTCCAAGCATTCGACTTTCTTTTAGGAGCTGATTGGTTAAGCAAATTTGATGCTGTTATTTCCTGCAAAACTCGTTCAGTTTCTTTGGTAAGCGACATGGATCAGCCACTTGTCATTGAATGCAAATCACCACAGAAATATGCCGGAAGCTTCATATTCTCTCTTGATGCTCATCCGGATGATCTTAACACTACCCCTATTGTTTAGAAATTTCCCGATGTATTTGGAGAGGTCAACTCTTTACCGCCCAAACGGGAAATCGATTTCTGTATTGATCTTATTCCTGGAGCTACTCCCGTAGTTCTCCCACACCGAAGGATGGCGCCTAAAGAAAAAAAACTGAACTAAAAAAACCCAAATTGATGATCTATTTGCTAAAGGGTTGATTAGGAGAATTTGTTCTGAATGGGGCGCCGCAGTTGTATTTGTCACCAAATCAGATGGATCTCTTCGCATGTGTGTTGATTACCGAGAACTGAACAAACGCACCCTCAAGAATCGTTATCCGATGCCTCGCATCAACGATTTATTCGATCAGCTCCATGGAGCTAAAATTTTCTCACAACTTGATCTAGCCACTGGATTCCACCAACTCAGAGTTGCTGAAGATAGTATCCATAAGACAGCTTTCCGTACCGAGAACGGATTCTATGAATGGTTGGTTATGCCATTCGATTTGACCAACGCACCTGCTTATTTCGTCGACTTGATGAATCGAGTCTTCCGTGATGTGCTTAACAAGTTTGTTCTTGTTTTCATTGATGATATTCTTGTCTTCTCCAAAGACAAGAAGGAGCATGAGACACACCTTGCTTATGTTCTGGAAACTCTCCGAAATCATCAACTTAAGGCCAAATTCTCTAAATGCCACTTCTGGCGAGACGAAGTGAGATTCCTGGGCCACATAGTTTCTGAAAATGGGATTTCGGTCGATCCAGCTAAGATCGCCGTAATCAATGTAAGTTCTATCCTGTTCGCTATTTCTATTCAATTCCTCTTATCCCTTTCTAATTTGAAATTTATCTACAGGATTGGGAGACTCCTAAAACTCCTACAGATATTCGTAGTTTCTTGGGTTTAGCCGGTTATTATCGCAGATTTATTGAGCACTTTGCCCGGATTTCTGCCCCACTTACTGCTTTAACTCGGAAGGATGTTAAGTTTATTTGGAGTGAGAAGTGCGAATCAGCTTTTAATGAGTTGAAGCGTAAGTTAACTTCAGCCCCTGTTCTTGCGGTAATCGATGGAAGTGAAGGATTAACCGTCTATACAGATGCTTGCCGAGAAGGTTTAGGCGCTGTTCTTATGCAGAATGGAATGGTTATTGCTTATACTGGCCGTCAGTTGAAGACCCATGAATTAAACTATGCCACACATGATCTAGAGCTTCTTGCCGTTGTATTTGCTCTGAAACTATGGAGACATCATCTTTTGGGAACAAAATTCGAATTATTTACTGATCATAAGTCCTTAAGATATATCTTTTCTCAGAAGGATTTGAACCAGAGGCAAGTCCGATGGCTCGAATTTTTAGCTGCATATGATCTTGACATCACTTATACTCCCGGGAAAGCAAATGTTGTAGCTGATGCATTGAGTCGTAGCAAAGCATTGTCTTGCTGTAATACTGTTGAAGGCATGTTATTTCAGCTTGTCATCTCTCCCTCTCTTATGGATCGCATAAAAGCTAAACAATATGAGGACACTTTGCTCTATCGTATGAAGGAGTTGGTTCTTGGTAGAGTTGGAAATACCGACAGTAAAATAGGAGCGCAGATTGATAGTAATGGAATTCTAAGGATCGACAACCGTATTTGTGTTCCTAATGTCGATGGATTGAGATAAGAAGTACTTAGAGAGAATCATCAGTCATCACTTTCATTTCATCCTGGTGTCACCAAGATGTATCGTAATATGAAGCGTTTATATTGGTGGAGTGGGATGAAGAGAGATATTTCTATATATGTCAGTAGATGCACCACCTGCCAACAAGTCAAGGCCGATCACCAGAAGACTGCCGGTTTACTTCAACCCCTAGAGATTCCTTGTTGGAAATGGGATCAGATTTCTATGGACTTCATTGATGGATTACCGAGGACCAGAAAAGGTAATGAGGGTATATGGGTGATCGTTGATAGGTTGACAAAATCTGCTCACTTTATTCCTGTTAAGACCACTCGTACTGCTTCAAGTTTGGCAGAGATATATATGAGAGAGAATTTTAGACTTCATGGGGTTCCATCTAGTATTGTATGCGATCGAGACCCTATATTCACTAGTAAATTCTAGAAGGCGTTTCAGGACGTCTTGGGCACTACTGAATCTGAGCACAGCTTATCATCCTCAAACAGATGGCCAAACAGAAAGGGTAAATCAGATTTTGGAGGATCTGCTCCGGGCCTGCATTATTGATTTCGGTGGATCTTGGGAAGACCATCTCCATTTGGTTGAATTCACTTATAATAACAGTTATCAGGCGAGTATCGATATGGCACCGTTCGAAGCTTTATATGGACGGCCATGCAAATCGCCAGCTTGTTGGATTGAGCTTGGTGATCGATTGGTTCTTGGCCCAGATATGATTATGGAAGCATCTGAGAAGGTTAATGAGATCAGAAGAAAGATGAAGACCGCACAAGATAGGCAGAAGAGCTATGCAGATAGGCGTAGAAGAGATTTGGAATTCCAGGTTGGGGATGAGGTATTTCTGAAAGTATCACCTTTGAAGAATGTTATTCGATTTGGTCGTAGAGGGAAGCTTGCCCCAAGATTTGTCGGACCATTTACTATCACCGAGAGAATTGGCACAATGGCTTATAGAGTCGCATTACCAGAAAAGTTTGAGGGCGTGCACAATGTATTCCATGTTTCACATCTGCGGAAAGTCGTGCGTGATCCGTCCATGACCATCCCAATTGCTCAGTTAGATGAAATAGATATTGAGCCAGATTTGAATATCGAAAGAAGACCACTCCGGATAGTCGATCGGGAAACAAGGCAACTAAGAAGGAAGTCTATAAATCTCGTCAAAGTCCAATGGAGTGAAGATGAGCGAGATTGCATGTGGGAAACTGAGGATAACATTCGAGATTCAAACCCCGAATTACTGATTTCAGGTATAAATCAAATTTTCTTAAAAATCTATCATGACTTTTCTGCTTACTCCATTCTTACTTCACCGTCTCGTTCTTTTCGAGGACGAAAAGTTTTGAGTGGGGGAGAATGTAACGACCCTGAAATTCCGACCCAATTTTAAATTTTTGAATCCATTGTTTTAACATAAAATTATGGAACTTTCTTATGATTTCAATTAGCGCTCAAACTTTGCTTAAAAATTTCGCCTAAATAGTTTAGATATGGGAAAAGTTTCGCGGGAAAATACCGCAGTAAATTTCGTTCGCGTTTATTTCACATCAGTTCATTTTAAACGCGAAAATTTTTATCTTCTGAACCGAAATATTTTTACATAGAAAAATTCTAAACCATCTTTTGATCAAGACGTCATTTTTCGTTTTTCAAATTTCGGACATCTTCAGCTCCGTCGATCTTATTCTTTGGTGATTTTGCTGCATTTTTCATAATGGAAAATTTTCGAATTTTATAATTTAATCGTACCACTGATATCTTTATACTGTTGCGTTCGTCTCATCGCGCTGATCAAAATGGTATATTTATTTGTGTCAATCAGAGTTCGGCGCTGCGAATTATAATTGTTTAACGGATTGCAAACTGGTCCGTTACGCAGCCCAAACCGGTACCCAATTACCTAATCAGTTCAGAATTCTAAGGGTCCTTGACTATTCAGCTGCCTAGAAACCCAACAGCCTTTTGGTTACCGTGACAATAAATTTAGGCTTTTGAAATCCCAATACCATTTTATTAAAACTAGCTTGTTCCTTCTATTCATTCGTTTGCTCACCACCATCTATTCTGGTACGTGACTTCTCTGCATTCCTCTCCTCCTTCATATAATTTTCATTTTTGTCTTTGCCTCAGAAATGAAGCTCCACACCCCACAGCCCACTGCCTCCCCACCAACCCGCCTCTGCCTTCCCTACTGCCCAGCCTCCATCCGCCTGCTGCCACCATCCACCGCCCAGCCTCCGCCTGCCAGCCCCGCCCAGCCTCCCATTCACCCATCCCTTCACTCGTACCCACCAACCCCACCGCCCAAGCCTGCCCCTCCGCCACCGTCTCCAGCATCTCGCCTGACCCACGCCGAGCCACCGCCTGCCCCGTTCCCTTCCCCAGTCCCCTCCGCCGCTTGCCCAACTCCCACCGCCCACTGCCCGCCAGCCTAGCCTCAGCCTGACCCTCCACCTACCAGCGCCCAGCCTTTCGCCACCCCGTCCCCAGCCTTTGCCAGACCCCACCCTGCCCGCGCCACCCCGTCCCTCCGCCTTTGCCCAGATCCAACCCGCCACCCTTCGCCTTCGACCAGACCCAGCCCAGCCCGACCCGAACCCACTGCCCAGCCCGGCCCGACCCGAACCCACTGCCCAGCCCGGCCCGACCCGAACCCACCAGACCCAACCGACTCGCCGCGTCGAGCCCGCTTACCCCGCTCCCGCGTCCGCTGCCATTTTTTTTATTTTGTTCTTCTTTTGATAATTATATATCAGTTATAATTTGTAACTTATGGACTCATTTATGCTTTGTCCGCGCAGTTCCAGTTGAGGCTAATTCAGCGATCTAGGCTTCCATCCACCTTATTTGCATCTTGTCGTTGGTATGGTTTATATATATTTACAAATCAATATATATACATCGTATTAAGCTATTGTTGAATAACCTTTGTTTGATTTATAGTTCGTATTCGTGCTTGTGTCGTCTATTCCAGTCCATTCATTTTCGTGCTTCGCCGTCATCTTCTCTAACCACGCAAGGTGAATATTTCATTCATGACTCAATCTATTATGCTATGATAATCAAGTGATAGATGTTATTGATATTAATTTGAATGTTAAAATAGTTGATGTTAAATTGTGATTTGAAGTTAGATATGAAATAATTATGACATTAAATTTGTTATGTGATGTTGAATTTGGTTGTTAATATAAGTGGTAATTAATATGAAATTGGAATTGATATAGGATAGTCTAAAATTCAAAATAGATTATATATGTGAACTTGTCCCTTTAATGTTAAATAAATCGACACGTAGAAATAGGATCAGTTATACTTTGAACCATTGAATGTATGATTGCTGTAATAAATTGACAATAAACGCCAAGTGAAAACCTATAATGTAATAATCTTTAATCCGCATGAAATGATAGTGTGGATTCTAGAAATAATTTTATTTAATTTACATAAATAACAAATGTAAATTAAATACGATTATTTCGAGATTATTTAAATAAACGGTTAAATTGTTGTGTATGGTTGCTATTGATTGTTTATTTACTTTGACACCATCCCAGTTATCACACTGCAAGTTCCCTTTGCTATGTTTTGTTTTATTTAATTATATTGAGTTGAAATGATAAATACCCAAAATTGAACAACTTTGGCCTAGGATAGATAATTAAAGATAAGAAACCCGATTGGTCAACAAAATCATTTTAAAATTGAAATTCATTTGAAATTAAGAAATGAACTTAAAAATTTATCGGAAAGTAAGTAACGAAATTTATGGATTTAATTGTAATAAAACAGTAAACTTAATTGTAGTAAATGAATAGATTTAATTGTAATAAATCAATAGATTTAATTGTAATAAATGAACGGATTTAATTGTAGTAAATGAATAGATTTAATTGTAATAAATCAATAGATTTAATTGTAATAAATGAACGGATTTAATTGTAATAAATAAATGGATTTAATTGAAATAAATCAATGGATTTAATGGTATTAAATTAATAGGATTAATTGTAATAAATTAATGGAATTAATTGTAGTAAATTAATGGATTTAATGGTATTAAATTAATAGGATTAATTGTAATAAATTAATGGAATTAATTGTTGTAAATTAATGGATTAAATTGAAACGGATTAATAAATCTATTTAATTAGATAAACGGATGGACACGTTAAATTGAAATGAGATTTGAATAAGTAAGCTTTAGAATCTAATAAATTGAATTGATTAGATTCGAAATTAAATATAATTTGGATAAATTTAATAAATTTGGGATTTGTTATAAATTAAAGGTGAGATTAAGTAACAAAGTGACTTAAAAGGAATGTAAAACCAACTAAAGTTAAGGAGTTGATTTAGCTGTTGAAATTGATTAAATCAAAGTTTTGATTAAATGTAATGTAACGATGAATGGGGATAGGAATTAAATTGAACTTGAATACTTAAGTATGGTTAACTCAAGGACTTGAACTAAAACTTCATTTGGAAATATAATTTTAAATGTTCGAAATAAATTGAATTGTGAAATGTCAAATTTTGAAAGTCAAACTTGCAACTTGACTTTTGGACTTTGATTTGTTTAAACTTTAATATTAAATGACCATCGGGAAATTAATGCGTAGTTATTAAAGAGACCGGGATCGGATATGGACATACTCTCTGTCGATACCGAAAACCACTTTAATAACTAATATACGTGGAGTGTTGATCCAGAACGAAGTGGATGGTTTTGATGAACGCGTTGACTGAAGAAAGAGAACAATTTTGGATGACCCTTGACATGACTAAAACAGGAGCCGTGCCGGGCCATTGAGGATCGCCATCTCTAGCGGACACACTTCTTCGATACCATATCTATTACTTTTGTGATTCGATTTGGGTGCACCCCTTGATTTGGGAGTGTTGTTTCGCGGTGTTGAGATAGTAGCTGCTATGCTCAACATCAGTCCGGATCAGGCAACTACTAGTATCCTAGTTGGTATCGCCTCATGTACCTTGTCATAATGATTATCCTATTCGCGACCACTACGTTGTGTTTTGTACCTTTAGTATATGGATTGCCCTCTGGTGACTTCCGGTTTTGGGGAAACTACGGTCTAGTATATGCTCTTGGGAATAAAAATGTGTTAAGGGTGGAATGGGCCATGACTTAATGCTATTTTGATATCATACTTTACTAATTAGACATTATCTATTTAGCGTATTCTATTGTATATATAGATAGTTTATCAGATCCTTAAAGATGTGTATCACATTCATCTTTGAGTTATGGACTTTATTATTTGCACCTAATTATCCTGTATAAGATCTTGAGTCCTGACTCGAGTGTTTCTTTTGTATATGCTCGGGTCAGTCTGAAGCTATCCAGTTGCTGATCAAGGTTGGTTGAAGATGCTGAAGACTTAGCATTTATCTTTATCAGTTATTTCCTTTCTAGTATTTGGTGAACTTATGTATTAAACATTTTGTATTTCTCTTTGTCACTTTATGTTGAGACATTGTTGTATTCCTGTAGTAGCTTCATGAACTACTATTATGATGATGTACTTTTCCACTGCATTATTCTGTGACTATTCTGTGTCTGTGATGTTGTATTGATTCTCATTTACATATATGTATTCATAATCCCATAATGATTCGTGTTTTGTATTATTTAAGTTGACATGTGTGGATTATTGTCAATTTAAATGGTCCAAATATACGGGTTGTTACAGTATGCCTCACATCAAAAGTTTGGAGGCAATCCACTTACCTTACATGACATTAACCCCCTTTTCAAAACTATTCAGACTACTGCTATCCACAAAATCCCTTCCATTGGTCCTTTATATACATGGAATAACAGAAGACATGCCATATGTACATTTTGTACTTTAGACCACTCTCTCTTTAATTACCTAGCCCTTTCATCCTGGCCAACCCTTACCTCCACTGTCCTACCACCATGCATTTCAAACCATAGCCCACTTATCCTTTCCTGGAGCAGGAAACCATTTAAGCATCAATCCTCTTTTAATTTTTTTAATTTTTGGACTAACCATATACATTTTCATAATATTTTTTACAAGGTTGGAATATTGCTACATACGACAATCCTTTGTATATATTGCAGAAGAAGTTGAAGAATGTCAAACACTGTTTAAAATTATGGGAAAAGGCCACTTTTGGTAATGGTTCATCTAAATCAAATCAAATTCGTCATGATCTTAGCAAAGCTCAAGCTGAAATGCTGGAGGATCCAGGCAATGTGGAGTTATCAAATGCAGAACACTTACTGAACCAGCTGCTTCAGGACACACTTCCACATGAAATGGACATGACCAAACAAAAGCTTGGTGAAGAATTTTTCTTTAAAGGCAACAGAAACACTAAAGTTTTCCACAATGCTCTCACTATCAAGAGATCCATATCCAATATTAATTCTATTGAAGACCAAAATGATATCATTCAGACTGACACCGAATTGACAAGGCATTTATTGATTATTTCTATGCATGCTTCACAAAAAATACCAAAGAACCTGACCTAGTTGGCATCTCTCTTACTAGTTTACCTAAGATTATTGATATTGATGCTATGTACCTTATCACTAAGGTCACATATGATGAGATAAAGGAGGCCTTATTTGATCTAAATCCTAACAGTGTTGGCGGTCCTGATGGTTTTAACACTCATTTTTTTTAACCTACATGGGCAATCATAGACCTCACTTTTGTTAAGGCCATCCAATATTTTTTTAATACCAACACCATGCTTGGTGGTATAAACTCAACTAACATTGCTTTGATACCCAAAAATGAGGAACCAAAATCAGTGACACACTACAGGCCCATATCATGTTGCAATGTTATATACATATGCATCACTAAAATTCTAGCAAAGAGAATCAAGCCTATCCTTAGCAAGATCATCTCTCCCAATCAGACTGCATTTCTTATGAACATGAATATAACAGATAATATCCTTCTTACACATGAGTTACTGAGAGGCTATAAACAAAAGAATGTCTCACCCAGATGCATGATGAAGTTAGATATACAGAAGGCTTTTGACTCAGATTGAGTGGATTTCTATTGTTGCTGTCATGACTAAAATGGGCTTTCCTGAGACATATATTGCTTGTATTCACACATGTATATCCACTGCAACTTATTTTGTTAGAATAAATGGTCATTGTGTAGGCTATTTCAAATCTTCCAAGGGGATCAGACAGGGTGATCCGGTCCTCCCATACATATTCATTATGGTCATGGAACTTATGAACTGCATTCTCAATTCTCTGGCTGTTGCCCATAAGCTTAAGACACATCCTAAATGCAACAGCCTCTCATCACATCTATTATGTTTGCCGATGATATTGTAATTTTTGCTAAACCAGATGCTAATACTATTTGTAATATTAGTGCTGCACTTCTCAAATTTCAAGACATTACTAATTTAAAAATCAACAAGAACAAATCCCATATTATCATTGTTGGCCTTTCTGCTACTGCTACTGGAACCATTACTACTCTATTTGGATTACATGTTATGCCTGATAACTCTATTTACTTAGGTATCCATATTACCACATCAAGAATATCAACTACCCAATGCCTACCTATGTATGAAAAGATTATATCAAAGCTGGGACATTGGCCTACACATCTCTTATCTCAAGATGGAAGAATTACTATTGTGAAATCCATTATTTTTGGAATGACAACTTACAGGTCTCGACTCTTCATACTACCAAAGAAGTTGCTTTCTATGATCAATGCAGCTATGAACCACTTCATACGGCATGGTGATTGCCACTCCCATAAGCCTATTCCCATTGCTTTTAACAAACTGTGCAGACCAAGAAAACATGGTGGTTTAGGCATTATAAACATACAATACTGAAATATGGCAGTTGCAACTAAACATATTGATGATATTCTGAGTAATAAGTCAAATCTGTAGGTTAAGTGGATAACTAAGAACTACTTATATGGCAAACACTTCTGGACTATGACATCCTCTTCCAATGCTAGCTGGTTCTGGAAGAGTATACTTAATATTAGACATACTATTCTTCCCCTTGTCAAATATAATATTTGCTCTGATATCCAATCCTCCTTTTGGCACTCTCCTTGGGCTGCCAGAGGAGTGATATTAAATGAAATTTTGGATAATATGCAGAAATACTCCACTGGTATTCCTAATAATGCAAATATTCAGGATTTCATCATTCATGACAAAATCACTATGCCTTCTGCTAGCTCTATGGTTGTTAGGAACTTATGGAATAGAATCGAGTCTGAAAACCACATCAACACTGCACACAAAATTCAATGGACTGGCAACCAATGTGCTCACTCCATTTCTGCAGCATACAAGGAATTACTTCCTACCTGTACTAGGCCTTACTCGATATGGTATCATATAATATGAAATTGCTTTGGCACTGAAAAGGATAATTTCTTACTATGGAGGACAATACATAACTCACTTCTTACGAGAGACAAGTTAGTTGCTTGGGGTTTCATCATCAGTAACTGTTGTAATTTTTGCCATGATCACCCAGAGAGTAGAGATCACCTGTTTTTCCAACGCACTATGATTTATCAAATGTGGAAGTCTATAATTCTTGCAGCTGGAATATACTATGCCAATACAAATCGTAATTAGCAGTGGTTCAAGACCTTCAAGAGGTCGTGGTGGAAAAGTGAACTGGGTAATCGTATGCTTGTTATACTGAAATGCTTTGTTGCGATTTGTTGGAGGGAGAGAAATTCCAGGGTTTTTGAAAATAAACTTAAAGGCAGGAAGGAGATTGTTGCTTTTATTAAGAAGACTGTTAATCAACGTATGAGGCATTTGCAATCCATTGGGTCGGGTTCTACATGGAGATTTAATTAATTATGTATTTGGGCTTATAGGGCCTGAATCTTTTATTAATTAGATCTTATAAATGTTTCCTCTTTGTATTTCTATTTTTATTTTTTCTTCTTCTTTGTGTTCTTTTACCATGTTTCGGTCTTTCATTTTCAATAAAACTAGTAGGGGGCCAGTATAAAACTTCATTTGCCTTTTTAAGAAAAAATTAATATATATTCTTTAAATAGATAAATATGATTTATAATTAATTATAACATCGTACTTTAGTCAAATATGGTCGCAGAATTTTATATCTAAAAAAATTAAGTCTGATAATTTTCGACAATGAATACTTTTTATATATTTTTTATTATTTTTAAATATTATTCAAATTAATTTATTACATAAATTAATTATATTAATTCAAATATATTATGAAAATTATATTTTATATTTTATAAATAATATTATCAGCAAAGATACTTTTGGCAAAAATTAAATAAAGTTTTTATTTTTAAATTAATTTTAAAGTTCTAACCGAAAATAGAGAAATTATTTTTAAATCGAAAAATATGCGGAACAGTTTTCAAATCATAAAATATCATTCAGGATTTGCTAAAAATTTAAATTTTAAAATAAAATTTAGTAATTAATTTTTAATTAATTTTTTAATATTATTCAAATGGATATTTAAATAAAATATACTTTAAAATTAAAAAAATTACATTTACTGAGCCGTGCATAAGACCTGGTCTTTCATACTCATCAAAAATATTTTTGATTATTTTATTTATGGCACACACACAAATATATATAATTTTATTACGCATATATTTGTATATATAAATATTTAGAAAAAATTATTAATAGGTTTCTGTGTGCATATATATATATATATGTATGTATGTATTTCTCACGATTTAAAAAAAATGTTTATTAATATTTATAAATAGTTTCTTTATATTTAAATAAGACTATTATAATATGTATATTCAATATTAATATTTTATTCATATGATTACATATAAATATATGTATGTATGTATGTATGTACTTATATAAATTATTTAAATAAAACTATAATATATGTATGTATGTATATATTTATAATATTTATATATAAATAATAGTGTATATATATATGGATAATATACTTACATATCGGATGAGCTAACGTGTCCGTTGCAATGTAAATCTCAATATCTATACACGTGCATGTTATACCTTACCTGGATTGATATGTTACACATGCATGTGTGTGTATATATATATATCTATGTGTGTGTCTGTGTGTGTTTGTGTGTGTTTGCGCGCGTGCGTGTATCATAACATAAATTAAACAAAACTATATAATGTATAAATTTAAATAAAATAAAAGATTTTATCTAAATAAAATTTAAAAATTTTATAAATAAATTAGACTTCACAAGCCCAATAAAGATCCAATAGGGTAAAAAAATGATATTCATCAATTACTTCCACTGCAAGCTAGCCCAGTTCCAACAGTTAGTCCATAAATAAAGCCCATGGCTTATGCAAAAAGCTTTATTAGATGTAAATCCAAATATTCAAAATCAATTTATTCTCATTCTCACGTCATTTGTATAAGAGAAAAAAATATTTTTTAATCTTATATAACAAAACCAAAGAATATCATGATTTATGCAATCAAAACCTGGTGACCATGGTAGATTTCTAATTCATATTGAAAACATATGCCTTAAAATTAACTAGATATCCTAACTTTGTTGAGAACTAGTCAAATCAACCCTTTTATATTAACGTTGCTAAAGCAGATGCTAAAAAGTCTTGATTTAGTGGGTGTAGCGGAAAATATCGGAACTTAAAGCAGATCTACTATTTAATAGTGTTATATTGGAAGAGCATTATGGTCGAAAAGTGATATGCGCTATAGCAAGGATTTTGCGGGGCTTAACTACAAAGGTCCTTGATTCAATAATAACATTTATTATTAACTGTACTACTCTGACCATAGATTTTGACATTGAGTTGACCGTAGTTGACTATGATACTAACCTCATACAACCGAGGAGACGAATTCTCTATTGAACAGTGCTTCATTTTCAATGCTTCAACTCAGACCAACTATAGTCGCTCGATGAATCAATGTCCCATTTTTTAATTATTATCATAGTGGAGAAGTTTGTGGAGTATGTGATGTGATACCCTAATAATGTGCGGAATGGATCATAAGGATAATGTTACATTAAAGGGGATGAATAATGTTTTTAAAGTTATCATCAATTTACTTTGTGATTGTCAATTTTAAAAATACAGAATTAGAATCACAGGAAGTAATATAATAAATGTAGTAAGTAAAAGCAGTAAAGTAAAGAGAAGACATCGAGATTTTTATATTGGTTTGGATTCCCAATCTTACATGAAGTTCTATATCCCATACAAAATTTCACTATAACCAATTTTCACTTCCACGGGTGGCAAGAAAACCATTACAACTTAACTTTGGATCAAGTGGAAAAACACATATCCTAACTTTCCACAGGTGGCAGGACACACCTATAGCTTCTTAACTTTGAACCAAATGACAAGAAAACATATCCTGACTTTCCACGGGTGGCAGGGCGCACCTATACAATAATGAATTTCATTGGGTGGTAGGATGCACCTTTACTAACAAATGGTAGAGTAATATTTATAAGAAATCGAATCTTTTAATCACAATTACAAGTAGCTTTCAATACAACTTCCTATAGACCTTCAATAGAAATATATCTTTGATTTGTTTGAAGAATAGGCTAAGAAGAGAGAGAGTAACTTGTAGAGAATTGAATGTAGACTCTCTTACTTTTTAGTAGATTGTAGATATGTGAAGAAATAGAGAGAAAGGGGGTGGATTCGCAAAGTATAATTATATATTATCAATAGGACTTTCTGCAAAATGTGAGAGAGGAGAGTGAGAGAAATGATGGAGAATTATATTAAAATTCTTTTGCTAGAGCCTTTATATAGAAGATAAAGAGAAGTGGCTTTTTGAGAAAAGGTAAAAGGAAGTGTCTATTCGTTTAAAGTAAAAGGTTATACTCAACGGCTAGTATGTTGACATACTTAAAAGGATATGTAGACATATTCTAGTTCAAAAATATAATTTATTTATATAAACTGTTTTAACTCTTCTAACTTGTAAAACAAAAATAAAATTTTACAAAATGATTATAGGGATTACAATAAAGAGTTCTAAAAGAGATAATTCAAAGAATTGTTATGGGATCTTCAACAATTAATCCTATGACTTGATATACAATAAAACTAACTAATTGTTGTCTTGTACTCTTCCGGCCTTTGTTTTTTGAGTCTCCTATGTTCTCCTAACCTTGCCTTTGAATCATCATTGTTCCTTTTGATCTTCTTAATCACTTTTATCTCCTTGATTCCACTTTAATCTTCCTCGGTCTGCTTGATTCCTTTTAATCTACCTGATCTGGTATTGGAATTCTTTTATCGATCAGCCTTAATTAATGTACTTCATCTTACTATATTATCTATAATAAATTTTGATAGATTTTTGCATTTCCTATACTATATCATACACAAACTTGGAAAATCTTCGATACCAATAATTATGTGGTTGTTATCATCAAAACCAATGGCTGTAGTTCTAACAACCCCCATTTTTAATAATGCAACCATCTAAATATTCTTGGATAAAATATAAGATGAATTTAAGTTTAACACTTTGTGTATTCATTAACCCCCCCTATGTTAGCGTTCCCCTTATCTTTTTGACTATTATAGTTTATATTTTTTTTCTCCCCCTCTGTCAGCGACAAAAATGGGATATGTAGGTAATTCTTTGAATAAGTCATACAAAATTACAAATACCCTAAATTTTATATTATGTGTCAACATATAAGTCTATGTATGTCGACTTAAAGTTAGTGCATATATGTCGACATGTTCTATAGTGTATGTTGACATACACTATATTTTTTTCTACATATCCAATTTTTGGTATTTATAAATTTTAGAGTTAAATCTCCATTATTTATACAATCTCTTAGAGAACGATATCTTATGTCTATGTGCTACATCCTAGCATGATTAGATGTATTTTTTGATTAATTAATTGCACTTGTATTATCATAGAATATAGGTGATTGATTAAGTTTTAGTCCAAAATCTTTTAATTTTGTTGCATATATAATACTTATGCACATGCTAATGTTGTAAATGTGTATTTTTCTTCTGTTGTAGGCAGAGGTATAGAATTATGTCTTTTACTAAACAAAGATACAAGTGAGTGTCCTAAGAAGTGACAAATTCCACTTGTACTTTTTCAGTTAGATATGTATCCAACATAATCTACATCACTATATGATATTGAGTCAAATGTATCTCCCTTAAGATAAAATAATCTATAGTCTAGAGTATTATTTACATACCTTAGAATTCTTTTAACAGCTTTAAGATGAATTTCCTTAGGGTCTGGCTAATATCTCGCACATAGACATACATTATGCATTATATCAAGTCTACTTGAAGTGACGTAGAGTAAAGAACTTATCATTCCACGGTATAGTTTTTGATCTACATATAGATTTTTCTTGTTTACTTAAATTTACTACAGATGCCATTGGAGTGGGTTTTCTACTTGTATTTTGACATTCTAAATATTTCTACTAGTTCTTTGGTATATTTTTCTTGACTGATAAATATTCCATTATTTAATTGTTTAATTTAAAGTCCAAAAAAGAAGCTTAGTTCTCCATATGACTCATTTCAAATTTATTGGTCGTTATTTTTGAAAATTATAAGTTTAGTTGTTCATAAGTTGAACTAAAAGTGATATCATCCACATAAGTTTATATTAATTGAATATCATTATTAATTGTTTTTATAGAAAGTGTTGTATTTATTTTACCTACTTCAAAGCCTGACTGAATAAAGTAAGATTTTAGTTTTTCATACCAAGCACGGGGTGCCTATTTTAAGCCATATAAAGCTCTTTTTAACTTGTAGACATAATTAGGAAATTTTTCATCCTCAAACAATGGGGGTTGCTCAATACATACATCTTTATTTATTATATCATCTAAAAATGCACTGTTAACATCCATAATATAAAATTATTATAATTTGCAAAAGCTAATAATATACATATGGCTTCAAAACGTGATATAAAGGCAAAAGTTTCATCATAATTAATTCCTTCTTCTTGATTATAACCTTGAGCTACTAATCGTGCTTTATTTCTCACTACCTCTTTGAGTTCATTTAACATATTCTTATAAACCCCATTTAGTTCTAATAACTGACTAATCTTATAGTCGAGGTACAAGTTCCCAAAACATCACTTCTTATAAACTGTTTTAATTCTTCTCGCATAACAAGAATCCATGAATCTTTAGTAGATGCTTCTTTAGGATTTTTGGGTTCATTTGTTGATATAAATGCTACATTACTCATTTCATTTAATTGACTCCTTGTTCTAGCAAGTGATTTTGTATTCCCTAAGATATTTTCTTTAGGGTGGTCTTTTAAGATACTAGTTCTGGGTATCCTATTTTCATTTATATCATTATTGTTATTATTTCATTATTTTTAGTTTGTTTTGATATTTCACCTTTATCGTTTTCTATTCTAGTTTCCTTAAATTTTTCATCGAAAGAAACATGAAGAGTTTCCTCAATAGTGTTGGTTCTAGTACTATAAATTTTGTATGCCTTACTTTTATTGGTATCCAATAAATATTCTTTTATCTCCTTTATGTCGAATTTATCTAAATTATCTTTTGTGTTTAGTATAAGACATTTACCTCCAAAAAAATTAAAATATGATACATTTGGCTTTTTGTCAAAAATTAACTCATATTATGTTTTCTTTGTTAGTGGCCTAATCAAAATTCTATTTCGAATGTAACAAGTTGTTTCTACTTCTTTATCCAATAAGTTTTTAGGTAAATTACTATCATTTGTCATTGTTTTAGCACATGCTAGAATTTTTCTATTTTTACATTCTACTACTTTATTTTGTTGTGTGTTTGTGGAAACAAGAAATTGTGAGTTATCCCTTTCTTATTGCAAAAAGTTTTAAAATATTTGTTTTCGAATTCTCTTCTGTGATCACTTATTATAGTTTTAATTTTAAGTGATTTTTGATTTTGAATCTTTTAACGAAGGTTTTACACATTTCAAATGTGTTGCTTTTATGTGTTAGGAAAATTGTCCATGTATATCTTGAAAAATCATCTACAATTACAAAAACATATTTATTATGATTAACTGATTATATTTGAGATGGTCCAAAGGGATCTAGATGGAGAAGTTCTAGTGGTTGAGAAGCAGATATCACATATTTTGATTTTGAAGAAATCTTGTGAATTTTCCTATTTGGCAGGCCTTACAAAGGTTATCTACTTTTACATCCATCTTTGGTAATCCTCTTACTAATAAATATTTTGACATTTTCATCAAGTGTTTGAAGTTTAAGTGGCCAAGACGTTTATGCCAAATCCAAGTTTCATTTGATTTAGTCATAAGACATAAATTATTATTTGAAACATTCAAACTTAAAACATAGATATTTCCTTTTCTAATTCCTTCACATGTAGCTTTAAATCTTGATCTAAGATGTGACAAGTGTCCTTTTCCAAAATTTATCTGAAAGCCTTTAACATATAATGGACTTACAAAAAGGAGATTATGTTTCAAATTGTTAAATAAAACATTCAAAATAGTAGGGATTTTAGAGTTATCGACGTTACCGATGCCTATTGCATATCATTTTGAATTATCGCTAAAGTTTACTTCTTCGCCTTCCTTGTAAATGATGTCCGTAATAGTTTTGAGTTCCCAGTCATATATCTTGAGTATCAATTTATCCAGTACCATCTATCCTTCTTATCTTTAACTACCTATTCATTGTTAGCCATAAAACATACCTTATTATCTTTATCCTTTGAATTGGTTGAAGTGTTCAGGTAAGGTAGTTTGTTTCATTTCATTTGCCTGGCTTTTCTTTCTTCCTTGCAACTAAACTTCACATGATATTAAATTATCTATTAACTTCTGCGAAAGTGTTAAACATATTATTTGTGTTACAGTTATTTAAACTTTTCAAAACTCAAATTATGAAATTTTGAAAACCAAAAAGCTCTGATATCAAATGTGGGGTATGTGATGTGCTACCATGGCAATGTGTGGAATGAATCTTAAGGAAAATGTAACAACAATGGAGGGTGAATAGTTTTTTTAAATTTATTATCGATTTACTTTGTGATTATCAATTTTAATAATACAATGTTAGAATCACACGCAGTAAGTAAAAGTAGTAAAGTAAAGTAAAGACACCAAGATTTTTATATTGGTTTGGATGTCCAATCCTACATCCAGTCCTATACCTCAAACAGAATTTTACTATAACCTACTTGCACATCCATGGGTTTTAAGGAAACCTTTACAACTTGACTTTGAATCGGGTGGCAAGTAACACCTATCTTGACTTTTCACAGGTGCCAGGACACACTTAGACCTTCTTGACTTTAAACCGGTGGCAAGAACACCTATTCTGACTTTCTACCAACAGCGAGACACACCTATACAATCCTAACTTTCTGAGAGTGGCAAAATGCACATTTACAAAAAAATAGTAGAGTAATATATACAAGAAATCGAGTCTTTCGATCACAATTTCAAGTAGTCTTCAGTACAACTTTCTATATACCTCTAGTAGCAATATATCTTTGATTTATTTGAGGAATATGACAAGAATAGAGAGTAAATAATAGAGAATTAAATATTGACACTCTGGCTATCTAGTAGATTGTAAATCCATGAAGAAATAGGGAGAAAGAGAGTGAATTCACAATGTATAAGTACGTATAACAAATAGGAATTTCTACAAAATGTGAGAGAGAAGAGAGTGAGAGAAATGATGAAGAATTCTGTTAAAACTTCTTTTCCCGGATCCTTTACATAGAATACGAAGAGAAGTAAATTTTCACAAAAGGTGAAAGGAATTTTCCATTCGTTTAAAATGAAAAGTTGCATCTGACAGCAAGTCTGTCGACATACTTACAAGGATATGTTGACATATCCTAGGTCAAAAATATAATTTCTTTATAAAATTGTTTTAACTCTTTTATCTTGTAAAACTAAAATAAAACTTTTATAAAATGATTATTGAGAATAAAATAAAGAGTTTTAAAAGTGATAATTTAAAGAATTGCTACGGGGACTTAAACAATAATTTTGTGACTTGATATACTATAAAACTGACCGACCATCGTCTTGTACACTCCCGACCTTTGTTTCTTGAGTCTCTTGTGTTCTCCTAGCCTCCCTTCTAATCATCTTTGTTCTATTTTATCTTCTTTGTCTCTTTGTTATGTTTGACTCTTTTTGATCTTCTTAATTTCCTTAATCTGCTTTTGATCTCCTTGATTCCTCTTTGATCTCCCTCGATCTGCTTGATTCCTCTTATTCTATTTGGTCTTGTACTAGAGTTCTTGCCTTGATCTACCAAGATTTGTGTACTCATCTTACTTGATTATCCTATAATATATCTTGACAAATTCATGTATTTCTTGTACTATATCATATACAAATTTGGAAAATCATCGGTTCCAATATTCATCTGGTTGTTATCATCAAAACTAATAAATGTGGTTCTAATAACATTGAAATTCTATTTATTTGGTTGTTCTCATCAGAACCATTACCTGTGGTTCTAATAACATTGAAGTTTCATGGTGTTCTCAAATCAAGGGAACTATGTAACATCGTCACCCTGAGATCTCCTGTTTTGCCTAGTTGTTGTTAATCAACCAGAAACTCCTAAACAAGTTATTCCATAGCTATCCAATAACTACATGTACATTTCTCTTGGTTTTCCAACAGCTATCAGTAATACACTGCCCAACATTTGGAAAGTATTATGCATTCTGGTCTCAACAGATATATCGATATCCTTTCGCGAAACATCTTGATCGAGAATATTTAAAATAATATGTTATTTAATATTATGATAATTTTCTCATGATTATAACTCCTTGTTGTTATTATCACAAAGCATATCATTTAAGGATTTTCTATTTTAATATACTTAAATTAATTACTTAAGTATTGTATCATAGTATAACAAATATAAAATAGAAAACAAACACATTTATTTCAAGCAAAATTTTACTGCAGAGTTAAAATTTACAACAAATTATCGAATTGCCCCTAGGGCATATCTTAACTCTCTCGGATGTTATATGTTGATAGTATTAAGCCTTAATTATTTACCAAGATGTGGAAGAAGTTGCAACGAGCTATGAACTAAATAACGTAAAGCATAAAGACAAGCGTACCAAGAAGGAGGCTTGAACAGCTCAAACTACCATTATTGCATTTAACTGCAACCATCCAATCATCTTCACTACAAAGATTAACTTAGCTTTGTGACATGTACTCATTTTACTTTTGTGTGTGTATGTTAAAATTATTATTCTATTCTTTAATGTTAGATGTTTTATGTTCGAACATTTAATTATGGACAAACTACTCTATCCAGTTATTAAAAAAAGGGAATCACTTTATTTCTATCCAAACATTCTGTAATTCATTGAATCTTATTAATTTTACTGACATCAATTGCCTTATGTAAATTAGTGCATCATCATCAAACTAACTTTCCATACATAATGTGAGTTTCTCTTACATGCTGAAAACAATGTTAGTGAAAAATTCTTACAGACTTATGAACTGAATAAGAAACATGAAAAATAAAAAAACAATTGAGGGAGAATGCTAATCATAATACTCAAGCTTCCAAAAAGAAGTCTTTTCCACAAACTGCCTATGTGCAAATGATCGGTCTCAATCTAGTTGTTATGTAGATAAGGCAGATCTCATACATGTACAAGTAAAATAAAATTCATATATTGATTTTGAATATAAAGAGAATAATTCTCATTTTGACGAGATTTTCATGAGATTATTTTCTCTTATTCTCATTTACAAATAGATCATAAGGCAATTGTTCTTTAATATACTTAAGTTCTCCAATTAATATTATATCTCAGTGATGGATATTACAAATCCATTATCGAGTTAGAGATAGGTTCTTTGAGTGGTGAAGTTGACAGTTCAATGTGATAGCTGCCAGTGTAATCATCGAACAAGGTACTATGTTGAATTATATAATTTCATTCATGTTAATAAGCTATTAATATATAGGCCGACCATTATATATTTCATAAAAGAATATTTATTTATTTATCCAACTTTAAATAAATAATTTTATTCTATTATTTATAAACTAAAATTGCAAAAATAAATTTTGACTTTTGTGCATATCAAAACTACAGTCAGTTGACTTGAGGACCAGGAAATTACAAGATTAATAAGTTCAATTTTGGCCTCTTTAGTCTATTGATCAACGAGATCAATCAACTGGCCCATAGTTCATTCAACCGATTCTCCATGACTAGTCGATTGGTTGATATTTGAAAACAGCAGTTTCATTTCAAATGACTACATATCTCTTTTCCAAGAAACACAACCATTCTAGCCTATAAAAAGGTCCATCTCTTAGTCATTCAAAATAAAATAATTTCCTAATCTTCTTCTCCACTCTTTCTCTCTTGTATTCTTAAAGTATACGAAGATTCTACCATATTCATAATACTACAGGTTATAAGTTCGTCACATACCAATGTAGTTATTTTGTTTGATGGTTTGGATTGATTTCAATACTGCGATCGTTGTCAATCAAAGATATTAGCGTTTCAGACTCCATTGTATTTTAAGAGACTGTTTGTCATAACTCAACACACTCGTTCATTTAATCAAATAGTAGTAATTGTAAATAACGTCTTAAGGAAAGCATTAGTGACATGCCTTGGAGCGAAGCCTACCATCTATTGTTATTGTCTTAGTGCTAGAATCGACAAATACAACCAATAATCTTAAGATGTAATTTGAGAGAATGGCATTGCTTATCACTTCTAATTTCACAAAATAGAGAGGCTCCATGCAACAACCCGCACCTTCATACACACTGATCCAAATCTCAAAAGGGGCATTTCGACTTGCATCATGCAAAGTAGTACAAATCATTATTTTTGTGGTTTACATGATACAGAGACAAACTAAAACATTCTATACTTTCAGATCTCACAGTGGAAGGAATAAAGTACAAATACTGAAAATGTTCCAAATACATCACCATTTTAAAAGCAACAGTAGTACATATAGGAAATGTCTAAATTGGATCTCCAAAAAGAAATATACATAAGTCTAAAGTGAAATAAGATACATAGAGAATAACAATAATAAATATAGCTCTAAGGCGCACAATCACCTCCTTCACGCATCTTATTCTCACCGTACCATCTACTACATTGTAATCATGTAACAATATAAAGAGGGAAAATAGAGGGGACCAGTGAATGTGTGGTGAGAGAGTTATATCATTAGTGGTATGGTGTACACATGTAGTTAAATTATCATTTATAATGTACATTAAACAAGGGTGTTCATTTATGTGCATGTACTATGTATAAGGAATTAGTCAAGTACACACTATAAGATAACAATTCTTAACACACCTAAATCCAATAATCTACAAAGATATCCAACCGAAGGTTGGACATCCAAAATTGAGTAAACCTTGGAATACATCAGGTATACAGTCTCGATAGTAAACCTCGTAACTATACATTAAATAAATATTCACAATGGTAAACCACTTAAGTTGCACCGCACCGAGTATACATCGCAATGCCTGAGCCCACTCAGTAAATCATAGTTCAATGACACTTGCCGCCTAAACATTGAGTAACCTACTTATTAATTCTATGATAGAACTAGACCGCATGCAGCGGATTAATTGAGTGAATTTAAAAAAAATCCATTTTAGATCTTATTGGGCTTATGAAGTGTAAATTGATTTAGATTCAATCTAAATAATTTTCAAACAAAATCTTTATTTTATTTAATTAATTAATATAAAGATTGGATTTTGTACATAAAGATATATAAAATGTGTATGTATGTATCAAATATGTATGTGTGTGTATATATATGTAAGTGTAGTGCAACATATAGGTGTGTAAATGGTCTAATGTGCCCGTATATAAGTGTTGAGATTTACATTGCAACGTGCATAAGACACACTAGCCCTTTTATATACGTATTTGTTGTATATTATTAATATATTATTATATACATTTATATATATGTGTCTGTGTTTGCATAAATATACATAAATATATTTAAAATATTATATATACATATACATATTTAATTGATTACTTTGGAAATGTTGACTAATTCAAACAATTCAAATTAGTATTTAACATATCTTAAGGTAAATTTAAATTTAAATCAGATATAGATCTACAACTAAAAACTATTTCAAAATTTAAAATTCAAATTCCAAATATTAGTATATTTAAATATACATATACATATACACACACACACACACAAATATACATATATACATACATACACACACATATATATATATATGTATATTATTCAAAAATATATTTATATATTTAATTTTTAAATCATTCACAAAATATTAATGTCTTAATATAAACAATGATATGAAAAATTAAGTCTTTTTTTATTTTACTTTCGGCAAAAACACTTTTTAACAAAATTAGTTTTTTTATGTAAATCAATGTGGATTTACAATAAACTTTTTTAAAATTATAAAATCCATACAGGTTTTATGATAAAAAAATTTAAACTAATTTTTTCTAACTATAGATTAGCTAAAAATAATCATTTCAAAGAATTACTTAATAAGGTTAGTAATAGTATTAAGATATTTAAACATAAAAACAATATTTTTAACATTAATAATTACAGCATTAACATTTTTTCTAACTTGAATGATGATTTTACTGATTATCATAATGTCCTTTTGATTAAAGGAGCATAAGGATAGTTTTTAAATTGTTTTAGTTTATAGGTTTTTAACTTCTTATTTTGTTAATTTTTTACCTTTTTGATTTTGATATCTCTTTTTTACATCTTTAGTGTTGGTTAAGATGTTGCATAATGAGCTTGGATTCTTTTTTAGTCTGTTTCTTATTTTTGTTGCTTTTTCGTCTTATAATTTTAGCTTTAGTATTATTACTTTTACTTCATTAATACATATGTGTATTATTCTTATAATTTTCTTTAGTTCCATTTACAGATACAGGTTTAGGCCAGAAATGGTGCTAGATTACTATTTGCAGATTCTCAGGATTGTTGTTGACAAGATTATAGTGAGACGTTCATTTTAGACCTTCTGCGTTTGCAGTGAGGAGTTATTCCCGGTTCTTATGCATCTGCAGTGTGGCGTTCTTCATTCTGGATCATTCAAATTTGCGATGAGGTGTTCTTTCCAGTTCTTCTGCGTCTACAGAGTGACGTACTTCATTTTGGATCATCCGTATTTGCAGTGTGGCGTTCATTCTGGATTTTCCGAGTTTGTAGTGAGGTGTTTCTCTCTCGGTTGGAGTTATCCATTGATATCATCCGCACTGAGTTGCTTCATGAATTTTTTGGGTACTTTTAACACCTCATTACGGGCGGTGGCCTTGCTGGAGCTCGATATTGAGGTGTAATGGGCGGTGGCCTTACCAGAGCTTATTCCAGTTGTACCCGAGTCCTTTTCATTGTTTTTTTGTATTATGATTAGTTACCTACCAGGCATGTTGGAAGCACCTTTGTGTCAGTGATATATATATACATACATACATGTGTGCTCTCCTCTACTTTAGAGGATTGCACATTTATCTCAAAAAAAAATTTAAACTAATTTCCATAAACAATTTAAATTTGTAAAATCATATATTTATGCATAATGATTTAAAAATATTATAATATATATATATATATATATTTATTTAATTTCGTTTTTATTATATATATGGGAAAATTTTGAGCATGCACACACAAATATAAATATATATACATGAATAATAATTAATATATAAATTTATATGTATATATAGTTGCAAATTAAAAACAACTACTAATTTAAAATGATCTTTAAAATAATTTTATTTTCAAAAAAGAAATTATCGCCTACAGGATATTATACATGTATGTAAAAATATATATTTAAATATGCATGAATATATATATATATATATATATATATATATATTTTCCAGCAAATAAATACATAAATATATATATATATATGAATATTCCAGCAAATAAATACATAAATTCGTGATATGGTATGATTCTAATCTACATATATGCATTGGCATAAGTAAACATGTATATAATATAATATTATCTTAATATTACCAATATTGTGGCATTGATTTTGAACTTTTAGTGTTGAATCATAATCTCCTATGATCGAAACTTTACTCTTCTAGAAAAGCAACTAACTGAAGAGATCACCACACATTTCGATATAGCTATAATTTGATTTAATTAATTTAGAAATAAAGGAGGGGGAGGTACTAGAATTTTTGGCATAAAAAATATGGAAGAAGAGAGTGAAAAGTAATATTCAAATGAAGGGGGATGTTGAGTTTAAATAGGAAAACGATAGAGTAAAAAAGGGATCTAGATTTCCCTTTTTACCTCTTCTCCTTACCATAAACTCATATTTCAAACAAATATCACACCCCCTCCTCCATGTATAGTCAGCCATTACAATGGGCCAAAGGACCCAAAGCCATTTCCAACTAATCACTATTTACACAATTTATATCTAATTTAAATGTTTATGAATGTCGTATATTGATACATACATATATGACTTTTATATTCACACAATTTATTAAACACTTATTCTAATAAATCAAATAAACATAATTAGTATTTCACAAATATTAGTTAATTTAGTTAATTTATAACAATTATAATTTAATTAAATCTTGTGGTATTTTGGAGTATTCAACATTGCGGTTGTGTGACTCATATTTGTAAATTTAGTAAGCGATTAATATCGAACAATTCAAATATTAATGTCCACGCGTCATCTTAGCTGATGGTGTGATAGTTTGGCCGAATTTATCGCTTACACAATTTTGGTAAAAGAAATCTATACTATACTAAGTGGTCCCTAGTAGTGACGACTATTTAAACCAATTCTTTCTAGTAAACTATATCACATTACGACTTATGGAATTTGGTTTTAGCCAAAATTCCAGTATCGTCCACATTCAACTTTATAATCCAAACACAAAGCCACATTCATTCCGTGGACATCGTGCCATAATTTAACAATAATCAAAGTGAAGTGTCTACATTGAAGTTAATCAGCATTCTCAAGTCAACAGAAATGTGTAATATTGTCACTTCGATATTCTTTGTTTTACCGTAGTTATATTTACTAACATAAAACTATCGAGTGAGTCATTCCATACTTATCCAATAACTATTAGTATGTAACCCTTTGATGCCCTCTGCATCAATGAATAATACACTACCGAACATTGGATAGCATTACATACTTTAGTCTCAATGGATGTACTGATATCCCATCTCGATACATTTTGACTAGGAATATTTTAAAATAATATGTTATTTTCATTTGATTAATTTTTCATGATTACAACACCTTGTAATTACTATCACAAAACATATCATTTAAGGATTTTATATTAAATATACTTAAATTAAATAAATAATTAACATAAAACATTATGATAAATATGTGATAGAAATAAAAACACATTTTATTTCGAACGAGATTTTATTACAAAGTTAATAACCTACAATAATTTATAGAATTGCTAACAAGGCATACCTCTAACTCTATCATCCTATATTCTATATCATTCAACTTATAGCAACAAAGGTCAGTCAACTTATTAAACTCCTTTGTAGGTCAACTTATCCTACCATGACGAGCATCTCTATCTACTCTCTTCTGCTTTCACTAAGTAGGTGACCAGAACTTGCTATAGTAACAATAAGAGCATTTAATTACAATATAATCACATGCTACATTGAGTATCACGTTATACAGCTTCATGAAGTGTGAACCTAGATACGTCACCAAGCATAAAATAGATCCATCTTGTTATACGACTCCATGTAGTTAGGTGAACTCTCGAAAGTCAAGGAAATGGGAACAAGTTTCCTCAATCCATCCTACTAGGCCAGCACCGGGTCCAGGTTTGACCTGGGCTCGCTTCAGCGATTCAGATGTCTGAATCTTGAATCGGACATCTGGACCCCTTTCATATGTCTGAATATTTAGTTTAGACGTCTAAATCCTTGTACCAAAACTTGTACAGGTAACCAAATGTCTGAATTCATTTCTAGACATTTGGCCCCCAATTTAGACGTCTAATTCTAGTTGAAAAATAATGTCTTCCTTTCTATTATCAATTTACTTAAATTCAAACATATGGTTCTACATTTTTAGACGTCTAAACAGTGTATATTTTGTTTTGTTCTTTTCCTACTTTACTTCTTCTTTTTGGAATTAAACACATCGTTTTGAATTCATATAATTCATCTTTTAAACAAGTATCTTTATACGGTTTCAACCTTGTTCAATTCCAAACTTTTTATGTAGCTTATCTAATTCATTGTATGTAACTATTCAACGATCTACCTGTGTATACTCGAGTTTATTCGCGGTGGATAGAATCAGGTATGGGTGATTTCAAGGGATGTATATATAAATTTACTTTTATCAGTTCAATTTTATTACATAAATCAGATCTATATGTTTTGGAGGTGTATTCTAGCCAATTTACCCTCCTCCACGTTTCAACAATTATATTACTGAGTCATTGCCTAAGGTTTCCCAATTATCTCAATTAGTATAGATTTCCAATTCAAATCAAAAATCGTATTTTTAATCCTATATAAGTATATAGAGAAAATTTAACTACTTATCTACATCATAGTCATGTGTATATAACCCACTCACCTTATAAGCTATTTGAAGAAATTTCCTCTATAATCTAATTAGATTTGGTATTCTTCATCCTTCGCTTAGCTCGCAATTGTTTTTATTTCGTTTCTATCTCTTCCCTTCACTTTGATTCTCTACGTTTATTTAAATTCTGGATTTTAATTTGTTTGAAGAGATTTGTAGAGATATAATTGAAGAGATATATTTAGATCTAGTTTTTCTTTATTTGGATAAAAGCTAAGGTTTCTAGAATGAAAGGAGTGAGGCTTGGTTATGTATTTCTAAGTAGAAATTAGGTGCAGTCTAGACCTAGGAAAAATTATTGTATTACCCGTACACCATATCCTTACATCTATGAAAATTCCCTTTCCTTTTATTTTGGTAAAGAAAATAATGTTTGTTCTATCAATAAATGTCATTAATTAGAGTTCAAATCAATATCATTAGTTGATATTCTACGTATATTATTAGCAATTGTAAGGAAACATGGATTAATATTCAAACATATACATACATGAATACATAAACACACACACACACACACATAGATATATATTAGCTAGGAACCTTACTCTATATTAGTAGTTGTTATATAATTATAATTAATCGGTACTAATCTTCTTAAATTCAAAAATCAGATTTTTTCCCCCCTTATTCTTTACAAGTAAAGAGATAGCATACCATCAACAAGTTTGGCTCAATTAGTTGGTAGTTTAGACTATGTGATTAAAGGTCACGAGCTATGTAGTTAATATCAAATAACATCGTCGATATATCTTATATAGCTCCTAAGCCGATATTTTTTCAAAATATCACTTAAAATATCGTTACCTATACATCGCTCGATATTTTCCGATATATCACTCCGATATTTAGTGTAAACTACCCGATATATTTTAAGAATATCGTTTATTATTGTATGTGTTGGAGAAAATATCTTTACAAATAAATATCTTCACATTCTCTATATTTGTTTTTTGTATATGATGAATGAAAATTTGCAGACCATATTAGAAATCCCAATGCACTAAATTTTTAGTTTTAACCATATAGTTTTAGGCTTCTTCGTTAGTCTTTCAATAAAGAAAACTATATTATTCCATTATTTTATATGTTTTATTTTCCTTGAAGACTTTATCACTAAAGATAAGATCATGAAAGAACTACTTCACTTTTTAGTTATTTTTTTGTTCACCATTTCTAATTGGTAAGTTAGCTTATGAAAATTCATTTTGTTAGTTATTATCATGCACCCAAAGCGAAAAGTTGAAGAGCAGTAAAATTATATTTTTGACATGTCGATAAGGAACGAGCTAAAGTAGTTTTTGGTATCAAATCAACATTGCTTATTCGATAAATTAAGTAAAATGAAAATGACGAATATAGGGAAAATTTGAGAAAATAATATTGATGATTAGATGACTAAAGAAATAATGAATATAGTATAAAAAAGAAGAAAATAATAAAGATGTACATTATACGAGTTTCTCAGTTTTGACGAGCCTATATTATGATTTGTATTAAATAGAATATCTCAGTAAACGGATTATAATCTATAAACTATGTGCAATTAGTCTTTGATAGTAATTTGGAATTATTTATCCAAATATTTGAATATTTAACATCAATATAACATTGTATAATATTGTTTATAACATATTTTACACATATCCGATATTTTATCAATATTATTTGATATTATCACAATATTTTAAAATATCTCATATTGGCACTTGATTGATACGTACCCGATACCGATATTAACTACTTAGGTCACGAGTTTGATCCTGGGATCGACGCTTGTTGGAATTAAAGAACCAAGTTAAAAAAAGAGACAACATACCTTTTACTTAATAAATGCATTTGCTTCATGACTATATTGTTGCCTTCTCTTTTTAAAATACATAACATTTTCTTTCATTAATCATAACAATTACATTTATCACCATGGTAATTAATGTTTTCATTTTGAAACGGTTTAAAGTTTGTGCATGTAAATATCTCTCACCTTCTCTTTTAACGAAAGTAAAACAATTGTATTCGTTTAAAGTAATTCGAACATATTCATAAAGTTATTATATACAAACAAGAGTGATAATTACTTACCAAATAAGTTTTTATTTATTCATATAATCAATCCTTAAGATTAAATTTCAAAATAGACACAAAACCTGAAATGTATGCTACGGTAAACGTTCCATATCTTCTTCATATGGTATTTCATTTCTGACGTTTTATATATAAATTTGAACTAGAAAAATCTAATTGATGCAATGCAAAAATTAGATTTCCCATATTCCTTTATTTGCAAAAATTTAGTTTTTCTGTTTTATGTAAAATTACCAAAATGTCATTTTTAATTATATTTATTTTCCTTAAAGATACAGGGTGTTACACTCCATGACATAAATTTCATCCGTTGGCAGAAGAATATGCAATTTCTATTGACGCGACTAAAAGTAGTATCTATATTGACAATGGTAAAACCAGAAGATAAAAGGATGAAATGATGGAGGAGATTGGAGCCCGACTAAAATGGGAACGTAATGACTACATATGAAAGGAGTGCTTGTGCAATGCAATGATGGATACATTATTTAAGATGTGCTACAAAAACCGACTAGTAAAGATGTATGGGATGCAGTAGAGGCTAAATATCTGATGGAAGACATAACTAGTAAGAAAATTTGATGGGCCATGAGCAGAACAATTCAATGAAATTATCTACATCCTAAACCAATTTAAGCAGTGTAATTTGAATATAGATGTGAAAATAAAAGTATCGTCCATAATAGACAAACTTCCTCCTTCTTGGAAAGATCACAGGAAAATCTTTAAACACAAAGAGGAAATTAATCTGGACAATCTTACACAACACATGCTAGTTGAAGAACAATTATTGCAAAAGGAAAAGGATGAACCAACAATGTTTCCTGATGGAGTTAATGGTTTGCTCTATGGACGATTATATAATTTTTTAATGTAACTTAACCCATGTAGCGAATCTTGTCCGGAATAAAGTAAGTTTTCGGTTTTATATTCTATTGTATATATTATTATACTAAAATATAATCAATGTTTTAAATATATCAAATACATACAAATAAAAAATCCTTAGAAAATGTATTTAATCGATTGTAGTTACGAATGTGTTCGTAACCAACAGTATTAAATCGTATAAAATAAATACCTGTCCTTGAATGTTTATAGTCAAGATGTATCGAGAATGAGATATTAATATATCCGTTGAGACTAGTGTATGTAACACTCTCCATATGTGGTGAATTACTCATGACCGTTGGGGGATCAAGGGATTACGTACATGTAATTGTTTGAAACAATTACAGAATGACCAACGGAGTGTTTTCTAAAGGTTAAAAATCAAATAAAAGATCTCATGTTACAACATGAAGTGGTCTTTTGACTTGAGAATACTGTGAATCTTAAGTGTCTAAATTATACGTTGATTAAGGCACACACGACAACGTGGATCGTGTTAAGGTTTTGGTTGGATATTAGTTGAACCACTTGAAAGAGCAGATTCGTCTCTTCGAATAGAATGTTAGTATCACCATGATTAATGGTCAACGTAAAATCAAGGTATTTAGCCAAAGCAAACCGGTTAATCAATAATTGTTATTGGATTGAACTAGAGACTTTAATGTCAGACTTTACAATTAACTGCAAATACTAATAGAGTTGAACATTGATCGAGCTCTAGATATCCAAGTGAAATACTTATAATGGAAAAAACATGCAAGATGTATCATTGTTTAAGGGTGTCGTTTAAAAAGACAAAAAATTGGATTTTATCTAGATAATCTACAACTATTATCCACCATAGTGCTTGAGCAAAGTCCGTACTAGCTTTTATATTTAAATTGTTACATCTCATTCTATAGCTCTACGGTTTTCGATGCTACAAAATTTCAAACTAAACGAAACACTCGAATGTTCAATTTACGCTCTAAACATCATGTCTACAAAAAATGAAATCATTTTAAAACTCTTAACATATACAAAATATTATATCAACCGCTAAAACATTTGTTTTAACTATTGATTGAAACATGAAACATGCAAACATTACTCAAATTAAATCAAATTTTGGAAAGATGATCTTGAATTATGCGAAAACATATCGACAAATTTCCATACGATTTAAAACTGTGTAAATCAAAAAATAAGAGGAAGTAGACAAACTGCAGCAGTAAGAGGTGCGGCGAAACCCCACACCCACACACCTCAATAATTGAAAAACAGAGACACCCACACACACCTCAATTATCGAAGAATATGAGCGTAACTTCGTATATCAGTTAAGTAACCTAATATTTGTAGAACTAGAAAAACCAAATATTAATTACATCACACAGCAGCACTTCGCGAGAAACAATAGAAGATTAAACATCAGCTCATGCTGACATTTCATTTTACATTATCACTGTCATATACAATCTGTAAACAATAAACATTCAACAAATAAACATCGAAACCAAGTCTGATGCGTTCTAAAGAATCACAACGCTAAAACCCAAAATGAATTTCAGCTCGTTTGGTGAACGGCAATCACGTGGATATCCATTTCCTTGAGCATGACAGAGCGACCACATGAATCACAAGGTGTAGTCCTTGAACCACAAACACTCTCATGTTCCGAAAGACCTCTGAGACGGTCGCGTGCATCGTAAGGCAAACTACCAGCTTGTACCATGTCTCCACAAAACCTGCACACTATCAACCGTAGTCTGCACTTGGTCGACTGGTGTTCTACCTATCAACCCCACACACATATAACACAATCAGAACATATGAAACTAAGATGTCATAAAGTGTGTATATATATATATATATAGATCAATAACACTTACCATTTCTTCTTTCTCAAAGACAGCTCCGCAAGGGCAATGGAGAGGCTCGTGAAAAACCTTCATATGCTTTTCGATTTCTTCAACTTGAAACGCTTTCCCACATTTACTACAATGTGTATGCTTCCCTGCTTCTTCCTTCCTCAGAACGACTCCGCATCCATCATGTCTACAAAGAACATTATGCCTATAGCAATATGCTTCATGGAGCATGATGCTCGATTTCGATATGTATCTCCTGCAATTTTCACATTCTTTGGAATCCAGCATTTGTGATGAAGTCATAGCTTCTCCGATTTTCTGAGAAGCGTTGTTATCTTTAAGGGTTACTGAAATATGATACTGGGTCAATCCCTTGAAACCATAAACTCCGATACTGTAAGCACCTGAAACCGAGTTTCGATCTTTTGGTTCGAGTAATAAAACTTTTGAGCCCATTTCATGGGACGACCATTCATGGCGATGTTGGGTTGGGAAAACCAATGGATGCCTAGACACGTAAATATCGGTATCTCCATCACTTGTCTCCATTTCAACCTTCACCTCTATATTCATAGACCCAGATGTAATCACATCACTTATGCTATCTTCAATTGTGAACTTGTAGTAATTGAACTTTCCTTCTTCAATGGTTCCGGATTCGGGTTTTCCAAGGACAAGTGGGGTAAGTACATGCTGGCTGTTGTTACTATCCAAAACGGAATCTGATCCCTCTACATCGACTTCTATATCTGTTTCAAGAACTGAGATACTAGAAGCTGGTTTTAGCTCGAGGACCCTCAGTTTGTAGCTTAGTTCCCCGTAGTTAACTGTAAAAACTTCACCTTGTGATAGAGTTGCATGCTTTCGAAGCGTGGTTTCTAAAAGGGCCTTGTGATTTGGAAGGTCGGAAAATCCCTGACCTTCTGGTTTTAATTTTGCATAAGTTCCTTTTGGAAGGCTTACATATCGCACTTCGATTAAAGGAACATCGATCATTTCGTTGGAGAATAAGTTGCTCCACACATGTGTTGGTAACTCAACTGAGCCTTCTTTTGCAGTAAATTCGAGAACTCCAGAATGTGTTGTTCCTGGCTCTTGTTTTAGGGTGGCATCAGATGTGGAAGGAGTTGAAGTATCTACCCTAGAGAGCCGGAAGTACATAGGACCGTTGTCCAGTGCTCCTTGATCAGATAATTCAGTAAAGCAGGAAGATGGTAACTTGATTTTGTCTCCATAACCATTATACTGTAAAGCTTCAAGGGTTCGAGAAAACGTGACCCCTTTGCCAAGAATCATATTTTCTTGATTTTGTTGTTCTGCCTGAAAGAGGTAGAAAAGCAATGATGAAATCATGGTTCAACAGCTTACAAACTTCCAACTTTAGCATGATTCAACATATAACGTTTAAATAAAAAAAGTAAATTCGGTTTACAAAGCTATCCACTACGCCAGGGTCTAGAAGAGGTCACCCTAGTAAACTAGCATTTTCTTGAAATATATAGATGTTTCAGGTGGCAAGGCACAAGACTCAAACCCTCTATGGAAGCACATTGGTTCGTCAAGGCTACAATCTTACAACAAAACAACTAGATGTAATAAAAACATTTAAGCAAGTATATAATAAGATAACTAAGTCTAGAAACTATCTGCTTTGAATCTAAGTCAGAGGGGCTCAATATCAATTTATAACTAGGATAAAACATGTATTATTCAACAAATAAGACACAAAATAGTACCAGTAAATCAATATTCGAAGAAAGTCAGTTCCTCTCTGTGACAATATGGTTTAGCCACTGAAGATAACATAACATATGGTTTACTGCTCAAGTTCACAAAATCTCAGCAAATTAACCATATATTTTACTTAGTACTTGTAGTCATAGACTAATTTATCTGGAAAGGCAACCCTCATAAATCATAACTTCAGTCTATGGAGTTTGTCACATATTAAACTTTAAAAGATCAGTAGATTGTGGTAGCGCATTTATGGTTAATGACCTCAGGGAATATAAGCACAATTGAGAGCCATGTAACACAAGAATGATTTATTGTAAACTTCACTACAAAAGCAAACTCTCTTCATTGTAATTTCAACAATCAATGTTAATAATGTCCAAAAGTAATAGAATAAATTTCGTAAATTTTTAATCTACCTCAAGCTATCAGAATCATCAATCAACTTACAATACTAATGAATTGTCTCAACAAAGTGTTGCCGGCCGACATGACAAAATTTACCATTATACTTCGAGAGAAAAAACATCATAGTATGCTTCATCAAATTAAGAGTAACTTTGCCCATATTGAAAATTTTATATAATCAAATTCACATGGAAAACTTCAAACCCTAATCAGTAAAAATCGGAAACATAATCCGAAATCAAATTAAAATAGGAACCTGAATCAAGGCGTTTTGGGCTTCGATCCGTTTCAGTCGTTGCGCCTCTTCGACGGCTTCCCTTCTTCGAGCTGCTTCAGCTTTCAATTTCTTCTCTCTTTCAAGCTTAGCTTTTGCTTTTGCTAATCTCTCCTTTTGCTCCTTCTCTAATTTTTCTTTTGCCATTCTAAATTCGAAATCCATTGCTTTGATGTTTTAATTTTAATTTTACTTTTCTTCTTTACAATTGATTTTATGTTTTCCTCCTTTGGTTTTCGCTGCTGTACGTAAATTGATTTTAGATCTTCCAGCAGAAGAAGTATTTTCTGATATTAGGCGATATATAATAATCTGGGAGTTGGGCGTATGTGCGAACAATATGCGGATTACGTATTCGCAAATGAAAGCAAGCGTTTAGGTATTTGACTACGAGATCAATCTGGAAAATACTAGATATTAACTTAACGAACTCTGAATTGTAGCAGTGCTTTGAAGGTGCATGGCTCACACCAGCGTCGTACGATTGAATATATGGAACCTCCTAGTTCCACCCAGGGCCGGTTGGGATCATTGGGTCGTCCTAGGCAAGAAATATTTTTATCGCCATTTACAAAGAAAAGAAGAGAAAAAAACCAACAACATATTTTTTTCTACAATTTCATTACAAAACACCCAAAATATATAATATATTCAAGCAAAATGTAAACATGTCACACACATCTTTGACAATAGTACATTCAACGAAAACAACTCCTTCTCGAGTTTTTAGGAGCAAATTCGTCAATTATGTCATCATATTTTAACATATCCAAATAATTTTTTTCAATGGAAATCATCGCCAACCCACTTAATTTTTCTTGTGACATAGTGGTTCGAAGATAAGTTTTTATTAGCTTCAACTTAGAGAAACTTCTTTCTGCCGACGCCACCATAACCGGAATAGTTAAAATAATTCGGAATACAATCCATACATTTAGAAATCCACTCATATCACGGTAAGATCTTAGGAAATCAAGAATGCTTGTTGATTTGGTTATTTCCGATGGCAAGATTCTTCTTAGTTGAGTAAGTTCAAAATACAATCCTTTTCCACAAATATCACTCTCTTCGTTGTGTTTTAAAAAAATCTCTAGTTTCATACAATGCTCTTTCAATTGTTTATCGTCAATGGTTTTGAATTTTGCATTCAACAAAAATCCATAAATTCCTTCATAACGCTCAAATTGTTCAAATCGATCCTTAAGCGAAGTAAGAGTTTGGTCTATTATATGAAGAAAGTATGTAATTCTAAAATTTTCTTCCAACGATTGAGTTTCATTAGCATCAACTTCTACATCATCGTTAAATTGTTTCTTTCTACGAACAACTCTTTTTTTTGTAAACTTGGGTCCAATGCCAACTTCATCCGCAAGTTCTCTCGCTTCATTTATCATACTTTCATATCCTTTTTCTCTAAAAATTTCAAAAAATGCAATGAGTTCTTTTATTTTAATAATTGCATCTTCAATGTCCATTTCCTCCCTTTGAAATATTTTGCTAACCCAATTAATATTATCCAAAATAGTGTACCAAACACATAAACTAATTAAGAATGCAAAATCTTCTAAAGCATTTTGACAAAGACCTTTAGCTTCTACCCTTGCCATATCATCATTAGAATTATTTTCAATATCGATCAATGCATCTCTTAGCTCCGATGGTTGAGTTCTTATAGCTCTTACACTTTCGATATGACTTTCCCAACGAGTTGCCGATAATGCTTTTGGAGTTAAACCATTAACATATTTTCTAAGTATTTCCCATCGATGGGTTGAGCCGGAAAACAAAGTATAAATCTTTTGAACATATGCAAAAAAGCTTCTAGCTTTCACACATGATTTTGTCATATCACATAAAGCAAGATTTAAGCTATGACATCCACATAAAATATAAATTGCTCTTGGATTTATGTCGAGAAGTCTCTTTTGTACACCTCGGTGCTTACCTATATATTTAATTCAAGTTATGTTAGATAAAATTAAATAACATAATTAATATGAATTTATCTATTCTTATTGAAAATATCATGCCTTTCATATTTGATCCATTGTCATAGCTTTGGCCTCTCACATCATCAATGTTTAGCTTAAGATTATTTAGTACACTTTCAAGCTTTTAAAAAGGCCAAGTCCCGATGTATCATCAACCTCTATAAAACCGAGAAAAAACTCTTCTACTTTGATATCATCTTCAACATCCACACATCTTATTATAATTGACATTTGTTCTTTATGACTCAAATCCGGAGTACAATCAAGAATGATTGAGTAGTATTTTGCTTTTAAAACTTTTACAAGCATTGCTTCTTTGATCTTCTTAGCCAACAAAAGTATTAGTTCAGTTTGAATACTATGACTAAGATAATGATTGTTTATTTCATTATTTACCACACGTCTAAGATGATCCTCCATGATTGGATCAAATTCAGCAACAAATTCCACAAGTTGACAAAAAAGTCCATTGTTTTTTTCATAAATCTTTTCATTTGAACCATGAAATGGGAGGTTATTTCGAGAAAGAGTTTTTACGACACCAATTATGCGCACTAGCACCTTCTTCCAACGTTGTCTCTCTTGCTCGATTAGAGATTCTACTCTCTTGTCAATTGTTGCCTTTTGTTGAAGGCCTTTGTGCAAATCCACCCACCTAATAAGACTTGAAATATGCTCCGGATTATTTTCATGCTCCTGTAACATCGCCGAAATGTTATGCCAATCATTTACTCCTTAATTTCCCAATTTGAATGTCTTTTGTGTACTTCTAAATAACTTGCAACAAAAACAAAATACCTTGTTCACTTCATTTGAATAAACTAACCACTTTCTTTCATGCTTGGAAGAAAAATGTCTACCGTCTTCATTTTTGGGAAATTTATCATTTTCTTTCGAAATTTTGATAGGGCCTCGTTTAACCAACATTATTCTTTTAGTATCGGTTATCCTTCCTCACAAACCGGGATCATAGTTAAAGTCGACATCTTTCTCAAGATCAAACACAATTAGTTCATCACCTTCATCCATATCATTTTGATTAATATTTATGTCTTCTTCATTCACGTTATCATCTCTATTACCAATAACATCTTCATCAATATTAGCTTCAACATTTTCATCCATCGCTTCATTGATTTCAACGTTCTCATCAATATCATGACTACTTTCTTCAATAATATTTGAAGTTGAACATTGAGATTTTCGTATTTTTGCTTGAAAAAAATAGAAATTGAGCCAATAAGTGATTTTTCTAGTTCCTCTTTTTTTCCTTTAACTCTTCTATTATGAGCTCCGGAATTTTGCTTTCGAAATCTAATTCGATTTTTATCATCTTCGTTCTTCATCATTTTTCCTACGCATTCCCAAATTAATAATATAAAAAAGCTTAAAATCAATAAAGGTATCCATTAATTCACCAGTTGATTTCAAAGTTCAGGCATACTAAATTCATTCATATTTTCTTTGTTTTTGTAGTGTAAAGCATGACAGGTTTTTAGAGATAATTGAATTGAAATCATTACAGTTCAATAAAGTTCAGGCATACTAAATTATAGAACTGCTACAAGCCTACAATATTTCTCATCTCCATCATTTGATTACTTATACTGTTATACAAGGCTACAAGTCATATAATCAATGCTACAGACTTCTTTTTATAAAAGGAAAACTGCAAACTCAAAATTAAAAAAAATTATGAATTGAAAACTGGCTTGTAGCAGTTTTGCAATTTTGCAAAACTCAAACAATTATATGACTTGTTTATAATTGCAAAACAATAAAAATTGCAAACTCAAACTGCATAAAATTGCAAAACTGCAAAACATGGCTTGTTTCATGCTTCTAGTGATTTCATTATGAAATCAATTCACAATTAATTCTAAGATCATCAATCAACCAAAATTATAAAAAATTAAAATATACCAGCAAACTCAAAGAGCAGCCTTTAGCTTGTGCAGTGCGACCAGTGCAACAATCGGCGTTTGCTGATGGTGATAGGCTGGCGCTGATCCTGTTTCTAGGGCTAGTTCTTTTTTTTCATGCGTTTTTGAGTCCCGATTTTGTTTCTGAATCGCGATTAAGTTCTTCTTTTGTTTATGAGTCGCGATTTTGAAGTAGGGTTTTTTTTCCGGGTGGGCTTGCTCGTCTAAGGGGGATTGCCCCAGGCCAGCGTCTGATGGCCCTGGTCCATGAGCCGGCTTTGATTCCACCCATCAACATCAATGTTATTTTAATATTTCCAAACAGTTTTGGACAAAATTATATTTGTGTTTTTGTACATCTCATACACATGCATTTTAAAATAATAATAATTAATCATAAAGATACTTGAATAGGCTATCTATTGTTAAAATTATGATGCAAACATAGAGGTATGCATAAATACAAAACAAAATGTAAATTTCAATATCTTTTTTCTTTCTTTCAAAATGTTAGTTTTTTTCACTATTAAGTGTTAGATATTCCCATAATATTCTATTTAAAAAATGTTGGAATTAATGCCTAAAGTTTTCTCTATCCTCTTTATCATTATTTAATTATTATTATTTCCCTTTTTTTATACTCAGAGAACCAAGCTTTACTTTTTTTGATAACGAGAATGAAACTTAACTTAAGTAGAGTATTCGTAGAGAACTAAGTTTCACTTTTAAACTTTGAAAAATTACACATCAAACCAACAACACATACTCTCGGTAAATCATAAGAACATGTAGTTGGTGGGAATTAAACACTTAAACTTACATGTGATTTGAATATTATTCATTTTATATTTTCTTATTCTTATTTTATATCCTTTTAATTTATTAATTTTATAATTTTCTTAGCTGAATTAAAGATACTTACGAAAGTTTGCAATCATACATAAAATGTGATACTAAAAGTATTACATTAATTATTAATGATAAAGATCATTAAAATTTTGTGGTACGATTACATAAAAATAAATTGTTTAAAGTAACTTTGAATTGATTCAAGTTCAATATTTTAAATATTTTAAATTTTTTACACTCAAGTTCAAATTTGTAAAATTTCATAATTAGAGAAAGTATATAGAGATTTTCAAAATAATATTAACCCCATAATTTTGAAAATGAAATGCCTATGCATGGAAATAAAATTTGAAATCCTAGTTTGAAATTTAATAGCTAAACAATCAATAAGACATGAACGATTTTTGTTATAAAATATTGTTTATGAAGATAGAAAGTTTAGTAAATAAAATATTTAATTTATCTTTGCAAAACAAAACCATGATAATATATATTTAAAAAATTCTTGTTGTATTACGATGAAGATAGAGAGTTAAATAAATAAAATATTAGATTTATATTAATATCGTAAAGAACGAAAAATTTACAAAGAAATATCTTATGGTACTGATATTATAATATAAATAAACTAAAAATATCGCAATGGAAAAGGGATGCCTAGGTCTGGTAATAGACTCATGTTCGAGCCCTGCCTTTCACACATTTCTCCCAAAAAATAGGATCTGAGGGTTATAGGCTACGGAGCCGGCCCCATGTGAAGGCAAGTAAGACTAATGCCTAGGGAAACACGTCTAATAGAGGCAACAATAAAGTGATGTATCATGATAAAAACCTATTTTATAGGTTGTTTTTAAAGAATATTTAGTCTAGCATAGCACAGATAAGGGAGATGCAAATGTACTACAATGTCTAAGCTCAAGATCTATTTATCTTAGAAGTAAAATGAATACCGATTATGTCCAAGAACATTACCATCAGTTGTTCATTAAAAATGTGTCTATTATTGATGTCCTTTTGACACACTAAAAAGAGAACTAACTGAAATTTGCTTAGGCCAACAAAAAGTTGTCCGTCCTAATAGGTTATGTAGTTAACACCATATAATATCATTGATATATCGTCGATATATCTCATATCGCTCTTAAATCGATACATTTTCAATATATCACTTAAAATACCGTTATCGACATATCGTCCAATATTTGTCGATATATCGCTCCAATATTTAGTGTACAATACCCAATATTATTTAAGAATATCGTTCATTGTTGTATGTGTTGGAGAAAATATATTTATAAATAATATCTTCATATTCTCAATATGTTCTTTTGTATATGATGAATGACAATATCTAGACCATATTAAAAATTCCAATGCACTAATTTTCAGTTTTAACCATATAGTTTTAGTCTTCTTCATTAGTTTTTCAATAATGAAAACTCTACTTATTCCATTATTTTATATGTTTTATTTTGCGTGAAGACTTTACCACCAAATACAAGATCATGAAAGAGCTACTTCTCTTTTTAGCTGTTTTTTCGTTCACCATTTCTAATTGATAAGTTAGCTTATGAAAATTCATTTTATTAGTTATTATCATGTAAAAACTAAAAATTGGAGAGTAGTAAAGTTATGTATTTGATATATCAATAAGGAACGAGCTAAAGTAGTAATTGATATCAAATCAACGTTGCTTATTCAATAAATTAAGTGAAAATGAAGATGATGAAACTATAAATATGAAAATTTTGGGAAAGTAATATAAATGATTAGATGGAAAAAGAAACAATGAATATAGTATAAAGATGAAGAAAATAATAAAGATGTACAGTATACAAATTTTTCGATTTTTATGAGTCTATATTATGATTTGTATTTAATAAATATCTCAGTAAACGGATTGTAATGTGTAAACTATATGCAATAATCTTTGATAGTAATATGGCATTATTTATCCAAATACTTGAAAACTTAACATAAATATAACACCATAGCATTATACAATATCGTTTACAACATGTTCGATATTTTATCGATAGTATCCAGTGTTATACCGATATTTTAAAATGTCTTATACCGGTATTTGACCGATACGTGTCTGATATCGATATTAACTACTTAGGTTATAAGTGTCATGAGTTGAAGCAGACAGACACAACTTAGTTCTCTTCAGAAGTTTACCGGTCCGTCGGGTTCTCCTGCGTACAGTTCAAAAAAAATAAACCAAAATCATATGAAAAGTTATAATTTTAATCAAAGTTGAGATTCAGACTCGTCGGCTTATATAAATAATAATGAATATTTGTCAAAAGTTGGATTCGAACTCGTGACTCAAAAATTATGCGTTTGGACTTGCTTGCTCTAATTTTTACCAGTTTCATAATCTGTTTGTATTATACTTTTTATATTTAGTGATTATGAATTGTTTCTTTTTTTTCATATCGCTCATACACATGTTGAAAATGCAATGTTAGCAGTGACTTTACTTGTTCTCTTGTGCTACAATTTTCTTAATTGATGATGTATAATATGACTTACCGACCAATGTAATTTTATTATGCACCATTTCCAAAGCCACTATATTTTCACTTAAAAAATATGTGTTTTATGCTCTCTAGTTCTCGATTTCACAGCACACATTGTGGGTCAATTATCATATTACCGTGTATCAATCTGTCTTTGGTGGGACGATAATTGGCAACACATTTGTATAGACAGATTACAATTTTGGAAGCATGCCATTTATTCCATACAAATTTTTACCATGACATGTTGTCAGGCTTATTTCGAATTTCATTCCATACTTCATTAATGCATATTTTGCTTTGGTTGAAGTTAGTCATGCATAGCAGTCATCTTAATTATTTGTTTAAATTTGTACTATTTTTATTGTATTTCTGATTTGATCTAAAAAGTTGAAGTTCTTCGATTTCCATACCCAAGTTTCCTAAGTTTCTTCTACTAGCAATCTTTCACCTCTGACCTTAATCATTGTATTTACGCCTGATTTGTTCATTAATCTTCCACCTTGCATCCATGAGTCAAACCATAGTGATGTACTTTTACCATCCTCCATCCTTTTACTTATACATTTCATTGCTTATTTTCCGATACTTAGCAAGTATTTCCATGTTGCAGAGTCTGTTGTTTCTGCTACTTAATTCCTAGAAGGATTGATCTTTGATATGTTTCTCATAAATAAAGTATATGGCGGCTACACATTATCTTAAAGCAAAGTTATCAATATGCGGGTTGAACCAAAAATACCCATACGGCCCGTTTATGTATTTTTTATGTATAAAAGCTTCCACATTGTATACAGAGAATTGTATTCTGCATAATAATAATTTCTCCTCAATAAAATATCATTTTCTTTAAATTCTCAATTCACTTGCATTTCATTTTATACAAATTTTTGTCAAAATCTAACATGGTATCAAAGCCATATGAGGCAAAACTGCACTGAAAATTCTCAAATAAGAGAAGAAATACTAATCTCCATCAGAGAAATCTCATCATTTGGAGATTAGCTACCCATTAGCAACTTTTCCTCATTTGGGCAGTACAAGATCTGTCTCCAAAGACTATTGCCTCGCCTAGGGAAGCCTGGTTGCACATAGTCTTCTTCATAGATCAAATATTGACTTGAGAAAACCAGAAATCAGTCAAGAATTCAAGAAACTCATCAAAACAGAAAAGAAGCAGGTGCCATACCACTGGTTTATCAGATTAGGCATCATCATTTAAACCCGGTTGCAACATACCTGATTTCTGCAGAAACAAGTTTTCTAGTCATTCTTCATTTTGATCTCTGACCTCTCAAGCACTTCTTGATTCAAGAAGCTTCATCATGGCTGATGATAACTCAGAAACTTCTGATAATGCTTCTAATCCACCACAACAAGTCACTACAGCTACAGAAAATCTCCTGAAAGCCACCATTAGTCCTCGGATCCAACTCATCATTGCTCAACTTGAGGAAGATAATTATCTCCTCTGGAAAGTTCAAGTTGAAACTGCAGCAAGAGGGTATGGCTTGGAAGGATTCATTCTTGGCACTATTGATGTTCCTCCCAGATACATCACTGATTCAGAAAACAAAACAGTAAGTAATGGAGAATATGCAAAATATCAAAGGCAAGACAGCCTCATAAGTTCTTGGCTACTTTCATCAATAAATATGAAATTACCGCCTCAAGTAATTGGTTGCAGAACTGCTAATAAAATCTGGCTGGCAGTTGAAAGAATCTTTAATACACAATCTGCAGCCAGAGTGATGCATTACAAAAGGCAGTTACAAAATGTCAGAAAAGAAAGTCAAACAATGAGAGACTATCTGGCAAAAGTCAAGAATATATGTGATATGCTTAAAGCTGCAGGACACAAAATCTCCAATACTGAACAAGTGTTAACTATTCTAACTGGTTTAGGTAATGAGTATGAGTCTGTAGTAGCAGTTATATCTTCTCAAGAAACTCTACCATCTCTTGAGTATGTCAACTCCATTCTCCTTGCACATGAAGGAAGATTGGACTTCAAGAAACCCATGGACAGTGACATGTCTATCAACTATGCCTCAAATAACAAGACCAGAAATCAAAATTGCAATAATCAACAGTATCAAAGGGGAAACACTACTGCCAGAGGCAGAGGGAGATGGAGTAACAACAATAAACCAAAGTGTCAGATTTGTGAGAAAATCGGTCACACTGCATCAAAATGCTACTTCGAATTCAATGCTAACTATGTTCCAGGACAAGGCTCAAACAGTCAAAGAAATGGTAACTACAGTACAAACTCAGCACAAGTTCAGCAAGAGTCTAACAAGCAGTCTAGTGGCAACAAGAATCAATACCAAGATGAAACAGCAAGGCCAGAACATATACAAGATGAAACATGGTACCCAGACTCAGGTGCAACCAATTATTTGACTAGCAATCTTGACAACTTAAACCTTGGCAACAAGGAATATAAAGGTAAACAGTCAATATTTATGGGAGATGGTAAGCCTATTGGAATCACTCATATTGGTAATGCCTATATCAAAGGTGAAAAGCAATTATATCTCAATAATTTATTAAGAGTACCAAGAATAAAGAAAAATCTTATGAGTGTTTCTCAATTTGCACATGACAATAATGTGTACTTTGAATTCTATCCTAAATATTGCTTAGTAAAAGACATACTAACTGGTGAAAAACTTTTGCAGGGTGATGCAGTGAATGGGTTGTACAAGTTTACTTTGACTAATTGCAGAAATACCGTTGAGAAAGTAAAGTGTAGTAATAACTGTGAAATGTCATCTGCCGAAAACCACAAAAATGTATTTGATCAATGGCACTACAAGTTGGGTCATGCTAATGCAAATGTTGTAAAACAGGTTTTGAAAGAAATTAAAATTTCTTTTAATGATTTTACTTTACCATATATCTATACCTACTGCCAAATGGGCTAAAGCCACAAATTAGCCTTTGGGGTCCTGCACCCATCAGTTCTGACTATGGCTATAAATATTATATATCTTTTGTTGATGCCTTTACTAGATACAGTTGGATATACTTCTTGAAAACATAGGCATAAGCTTATAATGCTGTCATACATTTTATTACTCAAGCTGAAAAGCAAACATGTCACAAAGTTAAAATTATTCAAAGTGATGGTGGTAGTGAATACAAGTCACTTGACAAATTTTTCTTAAATAGGGGTATAATACATAGGACCACTTGTCCTTATACCTCTGAACATAATGGTCTAGTTGAGAGAATACACAGACACATAGTAGAAACAGGGTTAACTTTACTTGCTCATGCATCTCTACCTCTAAAATTCTGGCCTGACTCATTTAGTACTTCTGTGTATTTGATTAATAGACTCCCAACTAAAGTACTAAATGGAGTAAGTCCAGTTGAAAAACTCATGGGAATTAAACCCAATTATGGTAGTCTTAGAACATTTGGGTGTCTGTGCTTTCCCTACCTAAGGCCATATAACAAACACAAATTAGATTTCAGATCTCATCCATGTACATTTCTAGGTTATGCAACCAAGCAGAAAGGTTACAAATGTTTGGAGAACTCTGGGAAAATATTTATTAGTAGACATGTAGTGTTCAATGAAAAAATATTCCCTTTTGCCTGTACAAATATTAAAAATACTCAGAAAATATACAATCCAAGAATATCTATCTCAAGTGTACCTGTGTATTCTGAGACATGGAATCACACTGAGACTGAGAAGGAGGCAGGTGTCTTTGAACCACAACACACAGTGTTATCTGAACCAGGTCATGGAAAAGAAGAGCAGCCTGACATGCATGCACAGTCACCTACTGTATCAAGCAATCAAAGTTAAGGCATCAACAATAATAGTCTTCAAGAACAATCTCAGGACAACACTGATCAGGATGATAATTCAACATCTGCAGACACTGAATTACCAACCAGAATAGGCCATCACATGATAACAAGGTCCAAAAGTGGGATATTCAAGCCAAAAATTTACACAACAACAACAAACAATGATGAGCCCGAATCATTTGAGCAAGCATACAGAGATGAAAACTGGAAGATAGCAATGAATGAAGAATATCAAGAACTAATAAAGAATAAAACATAGAGCCTTGTACACCCTCCAGCAAACAAAAATATAATAGGATGAAAATGGACATATAAACTGAAGAAAATTCCAGATGGAACGGTGTCCAAATACAAAGCAAGATTAGTTGCTAAAGGATATACTCAACAGTATGGGCTTGATTTCAATGAAACATTTTCACCTATGGTAAAGCCAACAATTATCAGGGTTGTTCTCACAATCACTTTAAGTAAAAACTGGGATATAAGGCAATTGGATGTCAACAATGCATTCTTAAATGGAATTCTACAAGAAGAGATCTACATGGAACAGCCACAAGGATATAAACAGAATGATCACCAAGTGTGCAAGTTAAACAAGGCCATATATGGCTTGAAACAAGCACCAAGAGTATGGTTTGATGGACTGAAAGCCACCTTAACCTCTCTAGGCTATCAGTCTACCAAATCAGATAACTCTTTATTCGTCAAAAGTTACAATAATCATATTATTTATATTCTAATATATGTTGATGACATGATCATAACAGGTGATGACACAGAAGAGATCAGAAATATCATACAATATCTTAACAAGCAATTTTCTATTAAAGACCTTGGCAATCTCAACTATTTTCGGGGTATTGAAGTTAGCAGAAAATCAGGCACAGAGATACTGCTAAGCCAGAAGAAATATATTAGAGAGATACTTGTCAAATCAAAAATGCATGAAGCAAAACCACAGCCCACTCCTATGATCAACAATCAACAATTATCCAAAACAGGGGAGAACCCATATTAAATATTAAACAGTATAGAAGTATTGTAGGAGCACTACAATACACTACTATAACTAGGCCAGATATCTCATTTAGTGTTAACAAAGTTTCACAATTTATGCAGGAACCACATGATGAGCACTGGAGAGCAGTAAAAAGGATTCTCGGATATCTTAAAGGAACTGCAGATTTTGGATTAACTCTGAGAGCATGTAACAACTTAAATATCACAACATATGCAGATGCAGACTGGGCTACTGACATTGATGATAGAAAGTCTGTAACAGGATACTATATCTATATTGGAGATAATCATGTGTCATGGTGTTCTAAGAAACAAACTACTATATCAAGATCAAGTACAGAGGCAGAATATAGAAGTGTTGCAAGTGCTACTGCAGAGATAATTTGGCTACAATCTCTACTGAAGGAACTACAAATCAATACAGCAGTCAAACCAATATTATGGTGTGATAACCAAAGTACTGTTTATATGGCGGCTAACCTAATATTGCATGCATGAACAAAACACATTGAAACTGATCTATATTTTATTCGCGAGCAAATTCAAAAAAGAAATTTACAAGTCAATCACATACCTTCAGCTTACCAACGCGCAAACATACTTACCAAAGTTCTATCAGCAAGAAACTTTTTGAAGTTTCGAGCTGAACTGAAAGTAGAGAAAGAAGGAAGCCTCAGAGATTTGACCTTCAACAAGGAATTGAAAGTTCAGACCCAATCGCCTCAAATTGTTGGAGCTACAGTGAGCAAGTCTCTCAAGGACAATACCAAAGCCAAATTAATCGAGGAAACACATAGATCTACCACTGAAAGGAAGTTTAAACTCTTTGGGAATTCTCGAAGACAATCACTCCAAGATTACAGTGACGGATAACATCGATATACTCTCTCTTACTAAATTTTAAAGATTCATTGTGAGGAGTTGAAGAAAATCAGCATGATTCTTTGTTGCCGCCATGGATTCGATACCACTGGAGAAACCCTAAACCTAATATTGGTTTGGGAGGGGGGGGGGAATAAAGTATATGGCGGCTACACATTATCTTAAAGCAAAGTTATCAATATGCGGGTTGAACCCAAAATACCCATACAGCCCGTTTATGTATTTTTTGTGTATAAAAGCTTCCGCATTGTATACAAAGAATTGTATTCTGCATAATAATAATTTCTCCTCAATAAAATATCATTTTCTTTCACTTCTCAATTCACTCGCATTTCATTTTATACAAAGTTTTGTCAAAATCTAACACTCATTTATCCAACTTGATCAAATTCTTTCCCTATTCAAAATTCTTCAAATTCTAATGTCATGTTACTTCTCCAAATTTTCTCAGTCCATGGCCTCCTTCCCTCTTCTTTTTACATACCATTTCCCAAAGGACTTTCCTTACTCTTTCTTTCCATAAGAAATTAGAACAAATATGCACCAATTTATTCTGGATTGCTTTTAGAATATTAAAACCTTACACCCAATATTGGACCATGGGATACAAAATTGTTCAGTGGAGCCTCGGCTTTTAACACTAGGAGTTTGGCTTCCCATCCTTCAAATTTTCGTTTTGTTCTCTCTATTGAACTCTGGCAATGCTCATCTTTGATACTAACAGGCTCGGCCCAAGGGGTAGGCAAGCTAGGCCTGGGCCTAGGGCAACACATGGGAGGGGGCAACAAGTTGACTATTTTCTTTCTATTTATAGTTCAGTGTTAGATTATTATTGACTGTTTGTGTGGCTATTTGGTTCGTTCAGTGTATTCAAAAGCTAAGCCACCCAGGTTCAATTCTTCCTTAGGGCATAATGTTTTGAATTTTCAGACTTCTCCTTCTTATATTTTAGTTGGGCTTGGGCAACACTATTGAACGGGCCGGCCCTGGATACTAACACTAGATAATGACATACTTAAGTATTTTATGGTGGGCTCTTTCTCTTAATCTCCAAAATGTTTGTGATCTCCAACCTGTTATCACATCCACACCCGAAGAAGATATTAGACTTTTCATTGTTCAGCGCTAACCCTGTAGCATGATACATGTTTTCAAAAACCTCCTTGATTGCTTCAACTCCCTCCTTGTCTGCTTTCACCAATATCAATACATTGTCTGCATAGATAATGTGTGCTATCTTTAGATTTGTCTTCATAACAAGCCTTACTAGACCTTCATCTACTCTTTTTTTATCAGTAAGGTGAAATATTCCATTACTATAATAAACAAGATAGGGGATATGGGATCCCCCTGTAGTAAGCCATTTCTACAGTTAAAAAAATCATGAGCAATTCCTTGACCGGTTCTTAAAAAGGATGGAGCCGTTATCACTTCTTGAATGATCTTTACCCATTTCTCTATGAAATTCATATCTTTTAACATGTGTAATACAAATTATCGATTCATAGAGTCAAATGCCTTCTGTGGATCTACTTTGATACAGATGTTTTATTTATTTTCTATTAAAACCTCTTACTACTTCATGTGCCATCAGGATCCCATCACCTATGTTCTTGATGTGGATATATGCACATTGATTTTCTGAGATAATTAAGTGTCTCCATAAAAGGTTCATTCTGTTACATATAACTCCGGTAATTGCTTCGTAGATGAAATTACAACACGAGATTGGTCTGCAGTATCGAATGTCATTAACCCAAACTACTTTCGGAATTAGATGAACAAATGATCAATACACCTAAGCTGAAGACATCATTTATTGCATCATGGATGTTAAATTTAACAAGATCCTAATTGTATTTCTGAAACTTTGCATCCATCCCATCCGGACCTAATATAGAGTTGTCATTCACTCTAAGCACCGTCTCTCTAACTTCTTTCATGTCAATACTATCATTCAAGAAAATTTGACCATATTCTGTGATGGTGTTTTTCCAAATGGTATGAGGATGTGATTTTCACTCTTGATTCTGATTGTACTCCATGAAATATCTAACCGCCTTTTCAACAAATACGTGTTGGTTGTTACATAACTCACCTTTTACCGTTATATCACTCATCCAATAGTTCTTGCTATTTATAGAAGACATTTTCGCATAAAAGAATGTTGTTTGCTTCATCTCTAGTGATTCATATTTTGATTTCCGTTTCTCATATATGTACGCTTATTTTAAAGTTGTCTCTAACTTCTTTCACATATTGTTCAGTTCCTCTGCTATATCCTTGTCATGTGAGCTTCTCACATTTTTTCCTTGTTTCCTCTACTTCCTTTCGTATGCAATTCTTCTTTTTACTCCAAACTCTTAAGTGCTTTTTTAATGCTCTTCTATTTTCGGACTACTTGATATAGGGGATACCCTTCTGTTTCTTCTCTCTGACCTTCTTCTATTAGTTGTTTGTAGCCATCATGTAACTCCCAACGATTCTGAACTTAAATGGTCGTGTATTGAGGAGAGGGTCCAATTTAGCCAAGTTGACCCAAATGGGAGTATGATCGCTAGTGCAGATGGGAGATAGCTGATCAAATGAGTGGAGAAAAATTATAACCTTCGAATGTTAGCAAAAGCTATATCAATATTTGTTAGTATATTTTTGTCTGGCCCGAGCCATCGAGAATATTGAAATCCATTAATTGAAATTCTATGAATCTATTCTTTGTCATACATGTATCTAACTTCATTGTCTTACTAAAAATAATTTTACTTCCTCCTAGATTTTCACTTACATGTCTAATACAATTAATGTCTCCTAACAGCTAAGGAAAACATATGGACCTTGCCTAAAATTTTAATATATACCACGGCCTTTCTCTTAAATAGTCAATATTCTAATCATAGATAAATGTGGGTATCCCAATAGCTCCAACTACATTCTTAAGCCATATAGTATTAATGTGTTGAACACTTACGTTCAGTACTTTGTGCTCCTTGTATCTATTAGCACCAAAATTATGCACTTATAGCATTCTACATTGTTGAAAAACTCCTACTTTGATTCAAATCGTTGGTTTATCTTTTTTTATTTTCTCTTCTTTCAATTTATTCTTTACTAAACCTAACAATGTAGTTAGTTGCATTTAGCTCATGTTCAATGATGACACTAAGCTATTTGCATTTAGTCCATAGGCATAGTTGGGAAGTTTGAAGTAGGTTTAGTGGCTCCTCTAGTTGCTGTAATTTTCTCAATTGGGTTTGTAGCATAATGGGTTGCTTTAAGCTTGTCTAACTATGCCCCTTCCTCTAGTTTGTTTGAGAATTCTATGTGCTTATTAGTCTCTGGCGAAGTATACTTTATCTTCTGAAGATGCATTCTTTACCTCTCTATGTGTGTTATTAGTTTCGCGTATTATGGACTGGCACTTCGGGTCTCGTTGTATATTGTTTTATGCCGCTATGAGCTCTCCATGTTATTACTGCGATTATTTTGCACTATGTGATTATTAATCTTATTTATCTATGCTTCATTATTCTCCCGAGCTTCTAACTTGTGCTCGAATACCACGCTGTCAAAATTTTCCATTTTCTTTATGCTTTTTTGTTTCTTTTCACTTACTGCCATTGCACTTTCATTCTCTGCTATGTCTTTCTTCAGTGTTTCATTAATGGCTAGTAGTTGCTCAATGTTTCTCTAATTTTTCTCATTGTATTATCCTTCTCCTCAGTGGTTTATATATTTACCTCATTGCTTTGCTCACTTCTTTCGTCATTTGTTTCCTTGTTCAGTTTTGTTGGAACTGGGCCAGTGTGCACCAGATGAAATTGGTGGATTTTAAGAAAATTCTCTAATTGGATCTTAGCAGGCCTATGAAGTCTAGTATTTAAACAAGATCCAATCTAGTTATTTTAAATAAAGTCATATTTTATTTATTTATTTTGCTTTAATTAATTAATGTGTGTTAATTAATTTAATATATGTATGGTTTGATTATATCTACGTGTGTGTAGTGGGAAGTGCTACATAACAAGGTGTACATAGTTAATGTATACATATGTGGATATTGGAGTTATATCTACTATGTATACATTAGCCATTTATATATGTACTAATTATCTCAAAATATTATTTAATATAAATAAAAAACATACACATACATACATACATAGGAGTGTTTAGTGACATCCCAAATAGTGAAGCACCCCAATCGTCTCCTGATTTTCACCCCAAGTTTCTATTTAAATAATGAAGTGAGTGGAAAGAGAGAGAAAAAAGCATTATTTAAATAGAAACTTGAGGTGGAAATCATGGGGCAATTGGGGTGCTATTGAACCCTCCTCACATATATATATGTATATATATATATATATATGTATGTATACATATTATATATATATATATATGTGTGTGTATATATATATATAGAAATTATTTATATAAAATAAAATTTAAAATTGTCTAATATAATTTTGACTAAGTTAATAAGTTTTAAATTAAAAATTTGAATTTAAATATCTCATCTAAACTAATAATATTTTCAAATTCAAATCGAGATCTTAAATAAAATACCTTTAGTTAATTTAAATATGTATAATTGTTAATACCTCGGTTATTGATTTTGATGATAACAACCATATACAACCATATAAAATATAGATACTAATATTTTGTTAAGTTATATAGTATATAGTGTAGAATATTACATAGGTGCTGAATCGAAGACTGTACAGTATAAAGTCTCAAGATAAAGGTACGAAGACTCATGAGTTTAAGGACAAAGATTTTAAGAGACCAAGACTTAAGTATATAGTTATGAGTCGCTAAATAATTGTTAAAGCTCCTGATAGTAGATTCTGTTCCTTACCCAAATTTCTGATCTTCGCTATTTTTATCAAAACATATTATTTTAAAATTCAAAATATATTTTTACAAATATTTTATAAAAGTTTTTCTATGTTCAAAGTATTTAAAAACTATGTGTAATTATTTTAGAAAAATATAGAAGTTTGAAAACAATCTAAAAAGAAAAATCATTTTCAAAATTATAAAGGATATGTCGACGTACCCACCTTCCATATGTCGATATAGTAGCCGTTGGATAGTTCTTTAAATTTTGAAAAGAACTATCACTTCGACATAATTCTTCATAAACGGTTACATCTCTTCATTTTCTATATAAAGGGGAATCCAAATGAATTTTCAAATACATATTTCTTATCTTCTTCTTCCTCCAATCTCTCTTCAAATATTTCTTAAAATCTACTTTATATATTCTTCAAATTCATTTAATTTCAATATCGATTTTACTACAATCATTCTCCTTAAATTACTCTGTGATTTTCAATCATTCTCTACTCAAATCAAGGATCAAACCTCTATTAGAAAGGCTATGTGATATCTTGTATCCCAAGTACAACTGTTTGTATTTGGAAATCAACAAACTCTACTCTTTTGGTTGTAGCCCATTCGAATCAAGTGGGTGTGCTTGTTACTCATTCAAATCAAGTGGGTGTGCTTATAGCCAATTCAAATTAAGTGGGTTCACTTGTAGCCCATTCAAATCAAGTGAGTCTACCCTAAACTCTGGAATTAGAAGGGTATATCTCATAGCCTTGAAATTGAGACTGTAATTGGTTTGCTTGCTACCTGTTTAAAGTAGGCATTTGAAAAGAACTCCATACAAGAAATTATGCATGACTAGATGTAGGAGAAATCCGAACCAGTATAAAATCCCTGGTGTCATCTCTCTAATCCTTACTTTGCTGCTTTAATTTTTATTTGTGATTGCATCTGTGACTGATTGTTAGTATAATTCTGTATTGTTAATTTATGATTTAATATTAACCTTGAAAAAACTAAAATGATTAACGTATGCTAGAAAACACTATTCACCCCCCCTCTAGTGTTAAATTAGACTTAAGATCCATAATTCGCAACCCACAGTTGGTATCTGAGCAAGGTTTTCAGAAACTCATAATTTGATTTTTGAAAAGTATAAATGACAAGTAATATTGTTATTACTCCTATTAGCACTTTAATGGAAAATCAACTTTGTGAAACCAGTATGTTATATTCAATTAGATTAGAAACTAATTATCTTGAAAAGTCGCTTGATATCTTGGAAAAGTATAATGTTGAATTATAGGAACAACTATGTTATATGGCTGATGGTGAACAGACACTTGATAGTCATACATCACAAATCAGGAAGGACAAATGGATTTTAAACAGTGGATGTTCAGAAGACATGATGGAAGAGCAACAATGCAGATATATATGCTTAAAGACAAATCTTTGGATGGAGAAATAGTAATATTAGAATAGAGGACATCAGCAATGTCGGTAATCTTGAAACTTTATTTAATTTTTATATATTACTTTTTAACGAGTTCTTTAAGTAGAAAAACATTGTAGTTCTTCTTTTAAGTTCGAAATAACCAAAATGGGTTAAATAAGTAGAAAGCAAGTTTTCCCTCTGAAAATAATAGCTAGTTTTCAAGTTGAAAGTCACTTTAATTTTTGAAATACCTTATGATTTTATCTATAGAATATTCTAATATTTATCTATTAAAAAATTATATATTATTATTATTATTTTTTGGCAAACCAAGCGGGGTTAAAAGGGCCCCTACCTTTTATTTATAACAAGTAAAAAGTATCACATGCATAAATAAGAAATACAGTGGTAAACATGAGAAAAGAAGGACCAAAAAAGAAAAACATAGTAAAGCGACAAAGGAGAGCCCGAAGAATAGTACAAAGGAACTCGAAGCAGACTAAGGGAAAACACCAAGCAACAAAATACCCAACCTGAGAACTAAAGCATAGCATAATCCCGAGGACGGACTCGAAGCATTGTACAGTCGGACTCGAAGCACAGAAGTCATAATGCCTTCCATTTCTCCACATCATAAGAACTGAAGTGGAATGGCAAATATTTCATTGCATCAGAGATGCCCCTTGTCATATCTCTGTATATCATCATCCGCGCAGTTCTTTTTTGTTTAAATATGATTTCATTTCTAGCTTTCCATAATTTTGAAACAAACACCTTCAACATTATCAACAGTTGAATAGAATCCAATGTCTTCCATTTTGTTGCCTTGTATACATTTTCCCATTCAATTGCACTATCCCACACTGGGTTACCATATCCCCTTTTCCGTTTAATTTTCTTCCAGAGGAAAAAGGAGAAGGAGCATTTGAAGAATAAGTGTAAGTTGTCCTCCTCATTGCTTCTACATAGAGCACACTGGTTTCTATAACTATCCCCTTTGTTGCCATATTAGATAGAGTATTCAATGCATTTCTAATGACCTTCCAGAGCATGAAATTCAAACTTTCATTTGTCTATCTATTCCAAATTCTGCCATACCACATAAATTTAGCGAGCTGATCTTCATGAGATAATGACTTGTACACTCTAGCAATATTGTGCTCCTTATTCTCTCTCATCCAATTGTATTTCTCATCTTCAGAAAATGAATACCTTGCATAGTTATATTTGAGCCAAATATCATCAATCTGCCTATTTCCAGATAAGGGAATAGAAATAACCCCATTTCTTATATATGATAACGCTCTTGCATTCTCAGGAATCCCAGTTGTCTGAATCTGATCATGGGATAATACTCTCCTGAGAATAATACTCTCCTGAGAATAATACCTCTATTTATCCAAGGCGTTGACCAAAATTTAGCTTTACTTTGGCAGTTCATTTCAACTTGCAGCTATGGAATACACTTGTCTCTAGTCTTAAGAAGGAATTTCCAGACCCAGCTATGAGCTTGTTTAGCCTCTATTATCCAAATATTTTCATTTTTCAAATTGTGAGTTAAAGTCCAGTCCACCCAATTATTGTCATTTTTGTTGATCAAGTTATCAAAATGTTTGGAGAAGGCAGCATAATTCTAGATCCTCATATTTGTAATGCCTAATCCCCCATTTCTTTTTGGCACTTAAGTTTTACTAAACGCAATAGGGGACAGTTTTTTACTGTTAACAGAACCTGACCACAAAATTCGTAATAGAGTCGATCTAATCATGGTCATAAGCTTATTAGGGAGAATAAAAGTTCTGCACCAATAAACTGACATAGACAGAATCAAAGACTTGATGATCACCAGCCTTCCCGGTTGAGATAAAATCATGTTCTGCCATATATTAATTAGAACAATTATCTTCTCATATAGGGGAATGCATTGAAGGAGAGATATTCTTTTGGTAGCAAGAGGAACACCCAGATAAGTCATACTGTTGCTCAGGAGGGGCAGTATTTTTATAAGTTGTTGATAATGAAGTTTCATGGATTCAGTTGTTCCAACTATCAGAATGTGGGATTTTTTATTGTTTGTTCGAAGACCAGAAAACTTTTAGAATTCCTCCAAAGTGTGAATGATAATTTGTAGGGATTCATCAGTTGGTTTAGTAAATATAACCAGATCATCAGCAAATGCCAGTGAAGTGATCATAGGCATTTTGCATTTGGGGTGCAACACAAATTTATTCTTGAATACTTGGTACTGGAAGGCCTAAGTGAGAGATTCCATCACTAATATAAATATATAAGGAGAAATAGGATCTCCTTGTCGTAATCCATTTTTCCTACGAAAATATCCAATGGATTGCGAATTAATCACCAGAGAGTATCTTACAGTTGAAATGCATTGATATATCCAATCACAAAATTTTATAGGAAAATTCATTATTTTCATGATGTGTAGGACTGCCTCCCATTTTATAGAATCAAATGCCTTCCTTATGTCTATCTTCATCATAACTCTAGGGGAGATGTGAGAAGAAGAATATCCATTAAGTAATTCATGAGTTAAAAAAGCATTATGAAGAATATTTCTTCCAAGGATGAATGCAGCTTGATTTTTAGATACCAAATGATTTATTACTGACTTTATTCTAGCTGCTAAAATCCTAGCTATGCATTTGTAAATAATATTGCAGCATGCCACTGGTCTAAATTGAGTTACATCACTGGAGCAGTCAACCTTGGCAATTAGAAATAAGTTAGTAGAGTTAATAGATGACAAATTTTTTCCAGAGATGAAAAAATTATGCACAGCTTTCAGCACATCAGGGGAAACAATGTCCCAGCAGTGAATGAAAAAACAGCATTGAACCCATCAAGCCCACCACATGTAGATTTTTTCATATTGAAAATGGAGTCTTTTATTTCAGAATCAGTCACTGGGAGATGAGGTGCCTTTTCTGATCATCATTTAAGGTTTGAATAGTGAGGAAGGATGTGAAGGAATCATCAAAAGTAGAATTATCCGCAGACCCAAGCAATGAAGTATAATATTCAAGGAAGGATGAGTTCACTTCACCAGGAGAGGAGTGAATATTTCCATTCATATCTTTGATGCAGTGGATGTGAGCTTTGGAGTTCTTAAGTTTGAGAGAGGCATGATAGAATTTTGAGTTTTTGTCACCATATAATCCGAAATTCTCTTTGTTCTTTTGCCTTATCATGTGTGATTCATCTGAAATAGCCTTTTCAAGACTCTTTATTAAATTGGTTTCTCTGATGGAAAGGGATAGGTCCATAGAGGAGTTCATTATTTGCAGTTGAACCTTTTCAAGTTCCATTTGTATGATGTTAGAAATTTTATCACCTGTTCCATACTTGATTTAGCCCACTGCCGAAGATGAGTCTTAGTATTTTTTAAGCTTTTGCTAAAGCTTCAACATGGGGTTACCAAATGCTTTCATGTCCCAAGCTTTTCTCACCACCTGCATAAAAGAGATTTCATTTGTCCATATGTCAAAAAATTTAAAATTTACCTTTATGTCCATAGCAGCCTCTCCAAAATTTAAAATTAAAGGACAATGGTCAGATAAGTTTGGCATAGGAATGTGAATGCTAATAGAGGGCCAAGATGAGAAGGTTTTAAAGTTAGCGAATCCATGATCAATTTTGGTCATAGTTCTGAAGCCACTTCCGCTTTTATTATTCCACGTGAATGGGGAGCCATTAGAAGGAATTTCAATAATAGATGCATTGTGCATTGAATTGATAAGGGGACTAAGATCAGAAAGAGACAGAGGGATAGCAGCAGATTTGTGAGAAGACAAAAATGAGCAGTTGAAATCTCCAATGACAATCCATGGATGTGAATTCTGACTAAGAAAAGGAAGATAATCATGAAGTTTTTGTCTTCGGGAAGGGGAGTTTTCAGCATATACAAAAGTGAAGCACAAGGAAGAAGAGGACGAAACTATGTTTGCATGACAGTGAATGAATTGTCTATCAGCCAATATGATGTCCAGCTTGATAATTAGAGGGTTGAACATGACAAGAAACCTTCCATAAGGAGCATGAGACAAGTTTGTAATGTAAGACCATGATGGGTTGATGAAAGCTGCTGCTTTAGCAGACAATTCATTGTTGAGTTTAGTTTCAGAGATAGCAATAAGAGAAAGTTGGTTATCATGAATAAGCTTTTTAATTTGAATGAGTTTGAATTCTTTATGAGCACCTCTAATGTTCCACATTGCAATTTTGTTCATCATTGATTAAACTATATGGAGTTTTTTTACAGAAAGTCTTGTTCTTCTAATAGAAGATGTTGCAGAGTTTTCAGGGCAAACTGATAGTTGTTCCTTATTCTCATCATCAGAGAATGAGTCAGGGGATATATAAGAGGCTGTATGGTCATTGGATGGTTTTGAGTTGAGAAATTTGGATTTTACTGAAAGTTTGAGAGAGGTTAAGGATTTTGATTTGTTTTTCTTATTGGATTTTTTGGAGTTTCTCGGTTTCTTTTTGGATGAAAGGGAAGGCAATACAGGGGGATTCAAGGAGAATTGTTGAGATGTTGATAAAGGAGATTCAAATATTGAATGCTTGGCAATATTCATATTTGGAGATATAAGAATATGATGAGATTTTATAATTCTATCATGCACAGGGGTTTCATTGTGCATGTCCATGCATATGCATTGCTCCACGTTATTATGAAGGAGAGAGGAATTTGCTAGCAGGCAATTTTGGGGTGATTTCTCAATATCAGTTCGAAGCGCCATACCTATCTGAGTATTCTTATCATATACATCTTTACCTGCTGATATTTTAATCAACTCTGTTCCTTCAAATACTTTACTTGTGACATTATTCACTTTTCTTATGTTATCAGTAAGATCAACATTGTTGTGTCCATTTTCACCTTCAGTTACTTCACATAATTGCACACTTGTATCGTTTGCCCAATCATCATTCAATATCACTTCCCCTTCCTCTATATCCACTAACACATCAAACGTATTCCCCCCAGTTATATTAGACCGATTTTCATTATCATTATATGTATCCTTTTCTTTCACCTTTCCTTGTTGATCATCTTGTTGATTTTTTTCTTCTGTATTTTGCAATTTCCCTTCATATGTTACATTGACATTTTCATTTTAAGGCACTTTAATATTTGGTGGTCTGTTTTCTCCTTCATATTATTTTTCCTATAACTTACTTTCTTCCATATTTGCTTATTCTTATTTCTGGTTTGTTCATAATTTCTTTTGCTTCTCTTTTCTTCTTCTATTTCTTTTTCATTTTCTTTTTCTTTCTCCTGTGTATCCCTTTATTCATTGCTTTTCTCTTCTTTTTCTCCCACTTCAATAAATTGACATAATTTTGTTTGATGGCCAAATACTTTGCAGGTAGTACAAATTTCAGGTTTCCACAAGTAATTAACATAAATCAGTTGACTATTTCCATCAGGGGATTGAACTAAGAAGGAGTCAATCAATTCTGCATTTGGCATAACTTCAATTAAGCATTTGGCATATTGTAGCCTCATCATCTTTTCTGTAGACTCATCTAAACACACTAGCGTACCTATGACGCCCCACCTCTATACTCACGCTAGCTAAGAACACTACGAAGTAATGCCGTCGACTAGCGCGAAGAATAAGGCTATTGAGGAGCGACCATCTGTGTAATTTCTTTGTGCGAGTACCGATATGTCAGAAAATATAACTTACACTTCATTTCAAAAGGAAATCCGACATGTCAAATACAAACTCAAAGCTACCACACAGTGGCTAAGTGGACCTCGGAAACAAATATAGAAATAAACATAACACAAATTAGTCACATACATTCATATCACAATGGTGGAAATAGATATGAATATAACACAAAGAAGTGTACATCAAAGTAGTGGTAAAACAAGATCCACTACATCACAAGAGAGTAGATAAAGTGCTAGACAAAAGAATAATTATACATCAAGGAGTCTATATCTCAAATGTATAATAACAAAAACTACCAATCTAAAGTAGTTAGCCAAAAGAATCAGATGATAATCCCTGATAAGAAGTCAAGCAGGAGCACCTGAAATACCTCGGTCTGACCCGAGTATTATTTTAAGAAGAAAATAATAAACGCATCAGTCTAGCTATAAATATCAGATAAAATGATATAGGATAAGAGATATGACCAAAAACGTATGATAACATAAATGTTATACTGTGTCAAGTATACATCAAATAACAACAAAAATCATATAATATCTCGAATCATCTCGAAGCACTAAAAAGAATCACATTCTTTAAATAATTCACCAAAACACAAATATTGGCAAAACATATCAATGCCAATCCATGAAAATTGGTGAAACACAAATTCTAGAAATCACAACCAGAAATCCAGAAATCTCAAAAGGGGGAAGGCCTATCACAAACGGGAGCATGAAAACTCACCAACACGTGTATCACAAACGGAACGCTATTCCATGGTCGCTAACCATAAACCGAACATCGACGCACTTAGAAAGATACGTCCCATGCACAGTCGAACATCGACGCACCTGAAAAGATACGCCCTATGTATAAACTAACATCGATGCACCTAAAAAGATACCCCCATGCCTAGTCGAACATTGATGCACCTAAAAAGATACACCCCATGCACCGACTTAATGAGCCGATTGCTCCATGAACGGTCCAAAGACCATAGGTCGCTATCCCATAAAAACGAGACGAAGCTCAACAGAACGGGGTATAGTCCCCCACGTGGACAAAGCGACATCGCACAATGCTAGTCTAAATCACAAAATGATCATCATCGATCATCAAGAAGTGTCGATTACACTAAGCTAGTAAATATAAGAGTTTAGCTTCATGTCACATAACCACTTGCTTAACTCAAATATTTACGAACAGATTGTAGATTTCCACTCGAAAATTGTCACAAGAGTTTCAATCGAACAAGTCCAAAAATTAACCGACGAAGTAAACGCAAGCATTTCATACCACTTGTTTTACTAAGCCGTTTAATTAGATTTTTCATACGAATGAGGTAAAGGTTTGTATATACTAATAGATTAGAAAACGGTTTTATAAACGAGCTTTGTATTAAAAATAGAGTTGAAATCGTTTTGATGAAAGAGTTTGAGTATTTACTACTAGTATTGAAACCTTTGCATTTTAAATTGACAAATCAAAGAAATGATTGTAGAAACAATCAATCACCAAAATCCACATTCGACGACGTGAATTCACACCATCAAAATCGATACCGAATCCATTAAAATGGATATTCCCATAAACCCCGAAAAAGAAGTCATCAAAGTTGATATAAAAGATAACAACAAATCGGATCAACACGAATCGATTAAAAATTGGAATCCCACACAAAGTAGGCAAGTTGGGCTGAGACAAGCAGATTCAGACGTCTGAATTTCATATTTCAGACGTCTGAAACTGGAGCTCAGGCAATACTTTGCCTAGGCCAATGATGGCCAAATCATATCGGAAGCAATCAGATGAGCGATGATGGCTAGGGGTTTACGCCAAACGACTACCCAACCCTAAAGACTCACCAATACACTCCGACCAACATGCCCAAACATCCATAAGGATTTTTCATAGATTTTGACTTCAAACACCAAAAATTGGAATATTCATCAAACCAATTCAATTCAAAAGCAAATGGAGAAGGAATATATGTTAGGAATTGCTACCCAACAACTATCAAAGATATAGACGTAGATGTGAGTTCCAAAAACTCACCTTTAAACCCAAAAACGATGAAGGAGAAGCTTGAAAGCAAAGGAAGATCAGCTACTCTTCAACTTCAACTCTAGAAGCTTGAATCTAAGCTTAAAAGAAGAACATTTCCTAAGTTAGGTTTAGGGAATTTATGAAATTAAAGAGAGAATGAGTTGGAGAAGATGAAGAGGATGCTTACCAAAGCTTCTCTTTGATTTTGGAGCAAGAATTTGGGTTTGCAATTGAATCTAGGGCTTGGAATTTCTATTTCCCATTCTCTTCCCCCATTTTCAGTTGAGCTAGAGTTTTAGGAAATGAATTGAGTGAATGGAGAGGAGAGGGGGCTGAGTTAGGGTATAGGATGAGTTGGGTGAAACCCAAACCCAATCCCAAAGCCCTAAGTGAAAAATAGCAAAATTCACTCAACTCCAAACATATCGATGCTTATACTCAAAAAAGTCGCAAACACCATTTTGAACTCAATGGAAGTGATCTCGAGTCCAAATTAGTGATTCTCAATTCCATTCTTCATTCAGACGTCTGAAATTTCCAAACCAGACGTCTGAATCTGGAAAAACATGAGTTGTCTAGAACAATATTCAGACGTCTAAATCGTCCATTTCAGACGTCTGAAAATGGCAATTTTAGCCTATTTCCTTTCTGGATTGACTGGAACAATTTCCGACGTCTAAACGACCCATTTTAGACGTCTAAATTCCTGTTTGAATTTGTTTTCAAATAGGCACTTCCAAATAGCACTATCCACGTAGACTTTTCACTAATTCGACTGTTCTTCTACGAATAGTGACTATTTCGGACTTAAACCCGACTAACGATGCTATATTTAAATTAAACATTTAAATATACGAATCGTAAAATATGCGGGTTGTTACAGAATCCCCTACTTAAAGAAATTGCATCCTCGCAATAATTAAGAAGAAGATAAAGAGTAACAACCTAAAAGCATATCAACACAAAAGAAAATTTGAAATAAGAAGTTCACCATAAAGAGCACAAAAGAGTAAGTCCGGATGTGATCGCTCGATGAATTCTCAGGATTCCCAAGAGCAATCCTAGGGATTTGAGAACCATTGAACTTTCACAAAAAGAACATCTTTATTTCGAAGGCGTTTAACCTCCAAAGTAATGATACGAATAGAATGTTGCTCATAAGTCAAATTTGGTGAAACTTCAATTTCCTCAATAACAACGGACTCAAGAATAAAAATCGGAATCCCTAGGTATTTCCGTAGTTGAGAGATGTGGAATACGTCATAAATAGCAGAAAATTTGAGCCGGTAAATAAAAAGGCGATAAGCCACCGAACAAATACGTTCGGTGATGGGAAATGGACCATCATATCGAGGTGCTAACTTTCCCGATCGACTAGAACGCACAACACCCCTCATAGGTGAAACACACATGAACACAAATAAAATCTAGACCTAAAACCAGCCTCTCACCGGCTTCAAGCCAACACAAAGGAAATCGGCATGGCCTTCCGTAGAGTGCCTCGAAAGATGCCATACCAATACAAGATTGGAAGCTATCATAGGAAGAAAATTAAACAAGAATACGATCTTCCCAACTTCCACCAAAATCAAGAACACATGCACGAAAGAAGATCTTCAAGAGTTTGATTCACTCGCCCGGTTTGTCCCACGGATTGAGGACGATAAGCGGTGCTAAAATTAATCTTTGTTCCCAAAGCTTTTGAAGACCTTTCCAAAATCCACTAGTAAAATAATGGATCACGATTACTAACAATAAAAGTGGGAACTCCATGCAATTTAGTTTGACATAGAGTTTAGCCAAAAGAGGTATGGTCCAAAAGAGAAGGTCGATCCTCGAGGCTACACAAAACAAGAGATGAACATGAATTGGATTCACAATCTCGAATCTCACAAGTGGATAAAGTCTCGAGATCATTCCATTCAGATATCATCAAAGAAACAACTGCTTGTTGCTTACAACTAAGGGCATCGGCAACCCAATTACCCTTTTCCGGAGTACAAAGAATATCAAGATCATAAGATGCAAAGAACTCGAGCCAACGTTGTTGATGCAAATTAAGTTCCTTTCGAGAAAGTAAATACTTTACAAACTTATGATCGGGGTAGAGAACAATTTCTCTCCCAAAAGATAATTACACCAAATTCTAAGAGCGAAAACAATAGCCACGAGCTCTAGATCATGAATGGCATATCTAGTCTCGACAAGCTTTAATTGTTAAGAAGCATATGTAATAACACATTCCTATAGCAAGAGAATGGCACCCAAACCAATACGACTAGTATCGGTAAAAACAATAAAGTTTTGATCCCCTTCGGGAATCGCAAGAATAAAAACATCGGAAAAGAGTTCTTTTAAATGATCCTCTTTCCCGAAAAGCTAAGACTTTCAAAATTATAATTAACTTTATGTAATCATCTTTTTAGAAAAATTTACTTTTTACAAGTCAATTTATTGTGTCTGACTGTCTTATCATAGCGTTTAGGAAATTCCTATCGATAACGTTGATCAAGCGCACCGACCAGAATTCTTAAAGCACTCAATGGGCAATACAATCACAAAATCATATACTTATAAATATCTTATTAAAAAGATTTGCAAGTTTTTAAATTGTTGTTTTCATCCATAATCAATAAATACAAGGATGGTCTCACCGAGATATTCGCAGAATACTCGATTCATAAGATGGATTAAATAAGGTGGAAGGTCCGTCAAACCGAATGACATAACGAACCACTCACAAGGATCGCAACGAGTGCGGAATACGGTAAGTGGAATGCTACCCTCCACAACTCGTAGCTGATGAAAATCGGTGGCAAGGTCGAACTGAAAAGACCTTAGCACCACACAATAGATTGCTTAGGTGGTAATCCTAAGACAAGCTCAAATATACCAAAAAATTCACAAACTACCTGAATGAGAGAAATAATATTCTCCTCATCCCGTAGGTTTAAATAATTAAAATGATATCACCGAATTTGGAAAATCAAAATCATTAAGAACCAAAGAAATCTGCTTAACAGATTGAGAATGTCGAAGATAAATAGTCCACATTGGACATAGAATACGAGCTTCATAATAATTAAGTCAATCCTCTCCCAAAAATCAATTTCGAGGCCTAAGTAATGCAACATGCAAATCGGCTCGAAAAGAATAATCACATAAAATAATCTCGATATTTTTTCACAAAGTAAACCGAGGGTTGCGAATCCATCAATCGGATTCGCAATTCTCAATGAAGTCATCAAGTCCATAATTTTTAAAGAAAAAGAATCAACAAGTTCTTTTGATTTAAAATAATGAGATGAACCCAAATCAACAAGAACTCGAATAAGATAATCACAAAACAAATATCGTCAAGGATAGAATGAGAAATACCTTGGCCAAGAGAAGTGCTAGTAGGGGTTTGCACAACATTTAGCTTTCCCTCCCTCTTGCTTGAAGTATGGGACACGCAGATATATGATGACTCAAACTTTTGCAATAGCGACAATAAAGGGGTTTCGGACACTCATTTGCATAGTGGTCCCTGTGTAGTTAATGCCCCGCTATTACCCCGCTATAACCCCGCTATATCTCATAGCGGATTTCCACCGCTACGATATTTCCATATAGCCCCAAAATATAGCCTTTCCGCTTTAAGCCCCGCTATTTCCGATATATCCCGTTTTTCCCGCTATATTCTGCTATTTCCGCTATATCTTCTTTAATAAAATGAATTGAAAAATTGCATTTATACATTATAAAAATTATGAAACTAATTTTTTTGATTTAATTTTTAATATATTTTCAGAAATGAAAATACTCTAATATTCTACTAAATTCAATTATGTTATATAACAGTTTTACATTTATTTAAAGTATATTCGAACATGTTTTTATTTAAAATTATTTATGTATTAATTATAATTCAATTGAATGATAATTTTTCATTTAATTACCATTTATATATATTTTTAAACATTAAGTACGGGTTTTATATGCTATTTTAGAGCCATCTGCTATATCCCGCTATATCCTTGCTGTATCCCCGCTATGACTTTTTGCACCTCCACCGCTTTGAATCTGCCGAGCGCTTTAACTGCACAGAGTGGTCCATAGAATCACAATTGTAGCATCGTCCACGACTAGTGGTAGGAGTCTTTGCTACAGAAGTTTCTTGCTTCCCTTTCTTGTCGGGATTGGGGCCTTTGAACTTAATAGGCCTCTTCATGTTATTGTTGAAGTTCTGTTTGGCACGCACAACTTCAACATCACTTTCTCTATCGGACTCTTCAAGTCGAAGAGCGATATCAACAAGCTGATCGAAAGAAACTTCCAGTTTTAGAAGTAAAGGCTTTTTGAGGTTCTTATTCAACCCATAGACAAACCTCTGATTTTTCTTCAATGGGGTATTAATATACTCGACCCCATATTTAGAGAGAGATTCAAAAGATGCGACATAATCCGTCATAGAAGATTCACCTTGAACAAGGTCAATAAAGCATCGGGCTAAAGTTACTTTTTCAGCCTCCAGCACAAACTTCAATTCGAATCTTTCCCGGAATTGCTCCCAAGTAAGATCTGCTTTGATAATTTCAAAAATCAAAAGCTCATACCAATCTAATGCTCTTTCTTGGAGCATGCTAGAAGCCACTTGGACTCAAAGTGAATCAATAAGATCCATGCGTGAAAAGATGCGATCGCATGATCTAAGCCAAGCTTGGATTTCTATAACATTTTCGGATCCCTTGAACGACCTTCCACCCAAAGCGGTATAGTGCACAAGCGTGCAAACCCGGATTTAGGGTGAGTTGGCGCTGGAACGGGTCCGGCAGCTCGGGCATTGTTCACAAGATCTAAAAGTTGTTGAGCTGACATAAATACTCCATCCCGAGGAGTAGCACTAGATTGACCGGCTCTGGGACGACCAGGTCTAACCATTTCTCTTCTCTAAGAAAGAAAGAAAGAATAGGAAAAAGGTTATTCTCAAAATGAATATCAAACAACCTTGATTGATAAAACAAGGCATCACAAAAGAAAATAGGATAGAACGGTACGAAGACTCGAATTAAATCCTATGGCACGATTCCTAAGGAAGACTTAGGACAATGATCCTTGCTAGATTATTCTACATTGTTCCGAAGTTTGGCTCTAATACCATGTTGTGACGCCCCACCTCTATACTCATGCTAGCCAAGAACACTACGGAGTAATGCCATCGACTAGCGCGAAGAATAAGGCTGTTGAGGCGCGACCATCTGTGTAATTTCTTTGTGCGAGTACCGATATGTCAGAAAATATAACTTACACTTCATTTCAAAAGGAAATCCGACATGTCAAATACAAACTCAAAGCTACCACACAGTGGTTAAGTGGACCTCGGAAACAAATATAGAAATAAACATAACACAAATCAGTCAAAGACATTCATATCACAATGGCGGAAACAGATATGAATATAACACAAAGAAGTGTACATCAAAGTAGTGGTAAAACAAGATCCACTACATAACAAGAGAGTAGATAAAGTGCTAGACAAAAGAATAATTATACATCAATGAGTCTATATCTCAAATGTATAATAACAAAAACTACCAATCTAAAGTAGTTAGCCAAAAGAATCAGATGATAATCCCTGATAAGAAGTCAAGCAGGAGCACCTGAAATACCTCGGTCTGACCCGAGTATTATTTTAAGAAGAAAATAATAAACGCATCAGTCTAGCTATAAATATCAGATAAAATGATATAGGATAAGATATATGACCAAAAACGTACGATAACATAAATGTCATACTATGTCAAGTATACATCAAATAACAACAAAAATCATATAATATCTCGAATCATCTCGAAGCACCAAAAAGAATCACATTCTTTAAATAATTCATCAAAACACAAATATTGGCAAAACATATCAATGCCAATCCATGAAAATTGGTGAAACACAAATTCTAGAAATCACAACCAGAAATCCAGAAATCTCAAAAGGGGGAAGGCCTATCACAAACGGGAGCATGTAAACTCACCAACACATGTATCACAAACGGAACGCTATTCCATGGTCTCTAACCATAAACCGAACATCGACGCACCTAGAAAGATACGCCCCATGCACAGTCGAACATCGATGCACCTGAAAAGATACGCCCCATGTATAAACTAACATCGATGCACCTAAAAAGATACACCCTATGCCTAGTCGAACATCGATGCACCTAAAAAGATACACCCCATGGACCTACTTAATGAGCCGATTGCTCCACGAACGGTCCAAAGACCATGGGTCGCTAGCCCATAAAAACGAGACGAAGCTCAACAGAAGGAGGTATAGTCCCCACGTGGAAAAAGCGACATCGCACAATGCTAGTCTAAATCACAAAATGATCATCATAGATCATCAAGAAGTGAGAGTTTAGCTTCATGTCCCATAACCACTTGCTTAACTCAAATATTTACGAACAGATTGTAGATTTCCACTCGAAAATTGTCACAAAAGTTTCAATCGAACAAGTCCAAAAATTAACCGACGAAGTAAACGCAAGCGTTTCATACCACTTGTTTTACTAAGCCGTTTAATTAGATTTCTCATACGAATGAGGTAAATGTTTGTATATACTAATAGATTAGAAAACGGTTTTATAAACGAGCTTTGTATTAAAAATAGAGTTGAAATCGTTTTGATGAAAGAGTTTGAGTATTTACTACTAGTATTGAAACCTTTGCATTTTAAAGTGACAAATCAAAGAAATGATTGTAGAAACAATCAATCACCAAAATCCACATTCGACGACGTGAATTCACACCATCAAAATCGATACCGAATCCATTAAAATGGATATTCCCAAAAACCCCGAAAAAGAAGTCATCAAAGTTGATATAAAAGATAACAACAAATCGGATCAACACGAATCGATTAACAATTGGAATCCCACACAAAGTAGGAAAGTTGGGCTGAGACAAGCAGATTCAGACATCTGAATTGCATATTTCAGACGTCTGAAACTGGAGCTCAAGCAATACTTTGCCTAGGCCAATGATGGCCAAATCATATCGGAAGCAATTGGATGAGCAATGATGGCTAGGGGTTTACGCCAAACGACTACCCAACCCTAAAGACTCACCAATACACTCCGACCAACATGCCCAAACATCCATAAGGATTTTTCATAGATTTTGACTTCAAATGCCAAAAATTGGAATATTCATCAAACTAATTCAATTGAAAAGCAAATGGAGAAGGAATATATGTTAGGAATTGCTACCCAACAACTATCAAAGATATAGACGTAGATGTGAGTTCCAAAACCTCACCTTTAAACCCAAAAACGATGAAGGAGAAGCTTGAAAGCAAAGGAAGATCAACTACTCTTCAACTTCAACTCTAGAAGCTTGAATCTAAGCTCAAAAGAAGAATAGTTCCTAAGTTAGGTTTAGGGAATTTCTGAAATTAAAGAGAGAATGAGTTGGAGAAGATGAAGAGGATGCTTACCAAAGCTTCTCTTTGATTTTGGAGCAAGAATTTGGGTTTGCAATTGAATCTAGGGCTTGGAATTTCTATTTCCCATTCTCTTCCCCCATTTTCAGTTGAGCTAGAGTTTTAGGAAATGAATTGAGTGAATGGAGAGGAGAGGGGGCTGAGTTAGGGTATAGGATGTGTTGGGTGAAACCCAAACCCAAGTCCAAAGCCCTAAGTGAAAAATAGCAAAATTCACTCAACTCCAAACATATCGATGCTTATACTCAAAAAAGTCGCAAACACCATTTTGAACTCAATGGAAGTGGTCTCGAGTCCAAATTAGTGATTCTCAATTCCATTATTCATTCAGACGTCTGAAATTTCCAAACCAAACGTCTGAATCTGGAAAAACATGAGTTGTCTATAACAATATTCAGACGTCTGAATCGTCCATTTCAGACGTCTGAAAATGGCAATTTTAGCCTATTTCCTTTCTGGATTGACTGGAACAATTTCAGACGTCTGAACGACCCATTTCAGACGTCTGAATTCCTGTTTGAATGTGTTTTCAAATAGGCACTTCCAAATAGCACTATCCACATAGACTTTTCACTAATTCGACTGTTCTTCTACGAATAGTGACTATTTTAGACTTAAACCCGACTAACGATGCTATATTTAAATTAAACATTTAAATATACGAATCGTAAAATATGCGGGTTGTTACAGTACCCAATATATTTGCTAACCAATTAATACCTAAAGGTGACCAAGCAAACATGGGGATATTTAACATTTGCACCCACACTGGTACTTTTCTCACCGTACCATAAACGTTGCTCACCGAAGGATCCCATTGTTTTATAATGAACAATTTGTTTCTGATTATTATTGGATCACTTTGTATGATTTTTTGCCTATCCATTTCATCAGACAACAGAAATAGAAAGATCAAACCATTAGATTTAACTTGTATATTACCTCGAAGTCTCCAAACTTTCTTTAGGTGACCCACCACCGCCGTATATGATAGAGGTTTATCCAAGAAAACCCCTACCAGGAAATCTCCCCACACTTGAGACCCTTCATTTATTATTTTTGGTGAAGGAATCAAAGCTTCACCATTGAAGGAAAGAGGGACTTAAATAGGAGTGTACTTCCCTGCGTTCCATGGAAGACGCTTAAAGAGGGAAGTCTAATCATGTTCAGGATTGTCAATGGAATTAACAGAGGAAGAGAGCTGAAAAGGAGGAAGAGGACTGTTTTAAGGGGGTTGAAGAGGAAGATTGATGGAATGAGCAGGAATGTAAGGAGAAGATAAGGGTGGAGGGTTAGGAGGAACATCGGGAGGAGGTTGATGGGGAGATAGGACAGGGACAGAAGGAACGCCAAAGAGAATAAGTGGGTTTACTGCAAGGACGGAGGACGAAGAGGGATGGGATTGAGGAGAAGTTGATGTGAAAGGCACGAACGAGGGAATAGAGGAAGCTGCCATTTTAATTAATATTATATATTAAAATTCTAGAAAAATATTTTAAAGCAAAATACATTTTTTTAAATTTTGTAGAACTTTTACAAAACCGACTATACACTTTGGAAATAGGGCAGAAAATACTAAATGTAGTAGTATGTTTTAAATCTTAGAAATTATAAATTAATAATTTTAAATGAATTTTTTTACAGGAATATAAGATAGATATACTTGACTTTGTAAAAAATTTGGAGCTAAAATTCGAATTCTATCTGTTTTATTATTTTTGAATGAACTGACACTTAGTAAATTACAACGGCTATATTTCAAGATTTTGGAGCCAAAATTTGAATTTTTATGGCCTTGAAATTAAGCCTTTCTTCAATCATAAAAATATATTTCAAATAACGGTTAATATATTTAACTATATAAAAAATCTACAAGCATTTTAAATAATTTAACATTTTCTAAATTTTTATACAAAATGGATTACTCTCTTTAAATGTCAAACATGCATGTTAAATGCAGTAATTTTTTGGATCTCAAAAATTATAAAATGGACATGTTTACGTGAATTTTTTTTATCTGATAACATATACCCTAACCTGCTTATGTAAACAATATTTCATTTCAAAATTTTAAGTATTTTATTATTTTCAAATAAACGGATACTTGGTTGTTACAGTAGCCATATTTTTTACGTAGGTCATTGCAATTTTAAACATTTTATGTCCTTTTGCACAATTTTTTTAACATAAAATATATTTTTTAGAATATAATTAGTATATACAACTACATAAAATGAAACATTTTCTTTTATTTTTGTTGAATTTGAATAGATACTTCAGCTGCCAAGTTGTGCATCACATTTTTAATCTTTTAATGGTTATGCTTCTTCGTGATTAGTCATACTTCGTTCCTATTGAATTTTATAAAGTGTTTACTTTCTATTAACATTCCACTAGTCATTTATCATGACTATACTAAATAGAATAGCATACCTTCTTCCATGATTTCAACTTTTCTAATGATGATTTTACCTTTTTATTACTAAATTTATGATGAGAAATTAACTTTATGACTTCATAAAATTAATTGAATGTACTTAAAGTATGTGAATAAGGCTCTATTCATAGAATTCCTTCTATTAATAAGAATGCGCCACATCATATAACACTTATCACACAAGCTGTAACAACTCGTATTTTTAGGCTGCTCTGAATATTTAAATATTAATTGATTTATTTTATCGATAAGCTGAAAACTTGATTTTCGCAGATGAACTTTTTAGGACTAGGGTTTATTTCTGTTGAGTCCGGATGGTCTGAGCGAGCAAGAATGTGTATAAGCACCGGTTTATTTTGACTATTTGGTTTAGAGTTAGAAGGTCGAGTTCGATTCGTAAATCGAGCGACTCGAAAGGTTTAATTTTGTATACGTTGGAATTAGGTCCTGAAAATAGTTCCATTGAGTTCGGAATAGGGGTATTGGGCTAGGAACGTCAGTGAGCATGCCTCGATTATAGTTCTACATTTTGGACGCAAATAGTACCGGTTAGAATATCTATATAAGGACCCATACCCTTCATTCATTTGCCCAAACTAGAATTTAAAACCCTAGCCGCCGTTTTTAAACCACTTCATCCAACGACCACTATTCCATGACACTACAAGAGTTGTTTTCAGGTGATGGGGCCAACCAGAAAAATGTTCGCGGCAGGGAGAGATAAACTTGGACCGGTTGGACTGACTTGGATCGGCGCGAGGCGTCGTAGATCTGCGTTTGAAGGTTATAACAAGCCTATTGTTAATTACCTAATTAATTAAGTTTAATTATGGATAATTAATTTTTATTTGTGATTTATGAAATTTAACCTAGTTTTTTAGAACAGTTGATTTAATTTAATTAAGAAATGAGTTTCATTACTTAAAGAGAATTTCAATTTAAATTTGAAATATGATTAAACCAATTATTTAAATTTGGCATTTGAGTAAATTGTGATTATTGTTAAAATGAGATTTTTGGAAATTTATAATTGTTACCCGGCATTCTAGCCCGACTATATTAAACTAATTGCATGAGTTAGATCCAACTGCAATTATGGCTAATGATTCCAAAATGATGATTGTAGGGCCCGGAAGTCAAGTACAGATGGTTGTATGAAGTCAGAATTGAACGGAGTTGATAGATATGCGACGTAGAATGCTCAAAGTATGGAATATGACTCCTTGGATGGAAGGGACCGGTATAGCATGGCACATTAAGAGTGGTCGGCATACAACATTAAGGATGGATCAACAGGCTTTACTGAAGAGCGATCGGTGTGTATTAAAGTTCAAGTGCATTCATGCATACAACAATCAATATCTCAAGATTTACAAGTCCAAAGCATATGAAATTTGGAGAGCAAGGTAAATGGACCCTAGGGAATTCACCCTAGGGATCAAACATCAAATGGACAAAGCAGGAGGGATCGGCATACAACCCTTGAGTGGGATCGGTAGGATTGCCACACTCTAGTCATGCTAAGCCAAAGATAAAGTAATAGCTCGAGCTCCAATGGTCCAAATGACATGAAAATTGAAGGCTAAACATATTTTAGCATAGAGAAGCCACCATAGAGATCGCTGCCCAAAAATCAACCAATGAAGGGATCGATAACGATCCCTACACATTAGGAATTAGGCCTAGCGATCCCTCTAGTGGACCCATGTGGATTAGAAGGTTCTTCAGTCGAAGTTTCAGAGAGATTGGTGGTCATCTTCACCTATAAATACTGCCTGATGGGTCATTCTGAGTATCTTTATGCTGCTTATTACTCTAGACTCTATTGTAATCAAGTTTTTGCTATTTTCTACTACTGTAATAAGATTTATAAGTGATTAATAAAGGGTAATCTTCAAAGTGGACGTAGGCATACAATACCGAACCACTATAAATCACCGTGTCTCTAATTATTGCTTTAATCTGTTATTAGCTTAATCATTTCCTCGGTTTAATTTAATTTTTCTTCACTTAATTCTCTACAAAAATCTATTCTTAGGTGTTTGTGATCAATTTAGTTGCAAACATTTTAGTGCTTTCGCTGAGAACCTTGATTCTCAGCTTGCTAGGATCTCTTTATTGCTACTGGATTAGATAAATCCCCCAAATAAGATCTACAGTTATCTTCAAGAAGTTGCTAATACTACTCAGATTTGTAGAAATCTAAGCAAGGCTATTAATAATGGTGAGACATACTAGATCTACTTCTCAGAACATGGAAGGAAATGAGAATACTAGCATTCAGTAAGGAGACCCAAGTAATCAACCAACAAATGTGAATGCTAATCCGGTTGAAGTTCAGAATCCCACTGATTCTATTACAAGAGCTGAATTTCATAATTTAATGAGAGAGCTGATGGAGAGCCGTCGATAATTAAATCAACAAATTCAGACCAATATCAACTTAACCAAATCAATCAGCAGCAGCGGGGGAAAGCTAGGAGGGACCCCACTCCTTACTCAACATCGGAGAGTTCTAGCTCACCAAACGAGTATCACAGGTATAGATGTCGCATAACAGATGAATATCGCGTAGAGACTTTGGGGCGTCAACTGGCAGACCATCGTGGTCTGCCAGGATCGATCAGTGCCGACCCCTCCATAGGGATCGTTACCGATCCCTCCACCAGAAAGGGAAATTCATCCATGCCTTATGGAAATCAAGTTGGAGCAGTTACGGTTGGTCTGGATGCTGGAGTTCAACTGAATCTTGACCAAGCTCTTCCCCGGAATGATGATGAAGCGAATTTACAAGATACACATTGGGAAGATGGTGAACCAAGAAGGCGTGAAACAGCCCGCAAACATCGACCAGACCATTCACGTGAGGTGGAGCGCGACCACCGCTTGGCACCAACCATCCAAACGCCGGACTTATTGGAAATGGTCAGACAATTAATGAGGGAGAGCCAAGGCTTAACCAACGATGACTAGGGAATCTCAAGAAGGCAAATCCCGTTTACTGATAGCGTATTACATGCACGGTATCCAAGGAAGTTCAACATGCCATCGATGCCTACCTACAAGGCAAAAACCGACCCCAGGCAACACATCATGAGATATGAATGGCTAATGGATTCCGCATGAGCAGATGATGCAACCAAGTGTAGATGCTTTCCCATAACTCTCTCTGGAATAGCGATGATGTGGTTCACAAGTCTACCCTCATGATCAATTTCTAGGTTCAATGATTTGGCAACCAAGTTTGTGGAGCAGTTCCTGATGTACGCGACTCCTCCCAAAGATGTGATGTCCCTTTCCAGCATGATTCAGGCTCCAGGAGAGTCATTGAAATATTATTTAGAGAGATTTAATATAGCTATTACGGAGATCAGTAATCCGAACGACCACGCGATACTCATGGCCGTGACGAGAGGGACCGATCCAGTTGGCAGTTGGTTAGTCGGTAAGTCGCCTACAACATTGGAGCACTTTTACGCAAAGGCGGCCCAGTATTTGAGAAAAGAGGAAGCCAGGTCCTCCAGGAAAAACAATGTTGCGGGACCAAGTGGAGATGGAGTAAAGAGTAACATTGCGATAAAACAGTCTGATGATAGTTCTGGAAAAGTCCAAGCGAATGTCCAGAATAAACTAAATCAGCAAAAGGGAGGCGGAGATAGGAACTGTGAACAAAAGAGGGATTCTGGACGAGGGAAGCTTAGGATTTCGATGTATAATACTTACACGCCGCTCAATATGTCCTTGGAGAATATCTATCTGTGTACTTGCTATACCATGCAGTATAGGAAGCCTCCTCCTAAAGAATCAACAAAGAAGTAGAAACAGATCGGGAAATATTGTCGGTTTCACGAGTGTTATGGGCACAATACAAATGATGTAGGCATTTCCAAGATATTATAGAAAAGCTGATTCAAGAAAGGAAACTACAACAGTTTGTGAAAGCCCCGTAGGACGACGGGCAGAGGACATCTGACCCCAACCAAGGTCAAGCGCCGCATCGGGCTGAGGAGCCTGCGCAGACTGGTGGAAGACTTGTGATAAATATGATAGTCAGAGGACCGCACCTAGCAGATAAGAGTTGGAAAGAGATAGCGTGATTAGGCATGTGGATTTTGAATGTTGTTCGAATACGGAAGATGGAGCTCTGGAAAAACAGCAACGTACGATGGAGGATAATATTGTGTTTAGGAACAAAGATGCAGATAAGGTAGAGGCTCCGACAATCGAACCAATGGTCATTTCGGCCATGATTGGCCCCACTTTGGTGAAAATTATATTGATTGATTGTGGAAGTTCAGTAAATATAATCTTCAAAAAAGCCGATGACCAGATGAGGATGGAAGCCAAAGATTTGAAACCGTCTAAAGCTCGGATACACAGTTTTAATGGCGTTGCAACTGTAGTTGTTGGTTATGTGGAATTACCTGTAGAGTTGGGAGAAGGTGAATGAAGGAGGGTGCAGATCTTGCCGTTTTTTGTTTTGGATGTTGACTCTCCATATAACGTTTTTCTAGGTCGACCGGCCCTAGCCGAATTTCGAGCAGCTCTTGCTTCATAGTGTTTGACTTTGAAATTTCTGATAGATAATGGTATTGGAGTTGTTCATGGTGATCAGGCGACTGGATATGCCAATTATGTAGCTGAGTTGAGGGATCCTCAATGCAAAGAAAAAGGTAAGGGTGTAGACAAGACTATCCGCATCCAAGCTACCGAAGATTGACAACTAGCGCTTGAGCCTTGGCTCGGGAACCACAGTCGGTTCTATAGAAATATAGATCCAAGAGATGATGAAGAGGAGCCTAAAGGGACTAAGGCTGCACCAGCTGAGCTGACAATTGATATTATGATCAGCCACGACGACCCATCACGAGTCCTAAAGATTGGATCATAGCACAGCCCCCCGATGATTAAAGAACTTGCTGGTTTTCTTCGAACGAATCTAGATGTGTTCGCTTGGACTCACTCTAAAATGTGTGGAATATCACCTGCCATTGCGAGCCATGCATTGAATATCGACCCGAGGCATGTCCCTGTGAAGAAAAATAGACGCGGCATAGATCCGAAGAGATTTTCCGCTCTCAAAGAGGTGGTGGATAGACTAAAAGACAATGAGTTTATCCACGACACCCTCTACCCAAAATGGGTATCTAATCCTGTACTTGTAAAAAAAGAGAATGGAAAGTAGAGAACATGCATTGATTATTCAAATTTGAACAAGGCGTGTCCAAAAGACAACTTTCCACTTCCAAGGATTGATCAACTGGTGGATTCAACCACGGAACACAAATTGTTATCTTTCATGGATGCGTACTCGGGATATAACCAAATCCCGATGCATATTCCCGATCAGGAGCACACCAGTTTCATTATCGATGTTAGATTGTACTACTATGTATTAATGTCGTTTGGATTAAAGAATGCGGGAGCGACTTATCAACGTTTAGTCAACATGATGTTTAAAGATTAGATTGGAAAAACGATGGAAGTGTATATGGATGATATGCTTGTGAAGTCACGACGATCAAGTGACCACATTAGAGACTTGGCGGAAATGTTCGACATCCTCCGACATTACAAGAAAAATTAATCCTTTGAAGGGTTCTTTTGGTGTTGCATTAGTTCATGGATTTTATTGTCAATGCATGTGGAATAGAAGCTAATCCCGAGAAGATTTAGGCTATCCACGATATCCAAGCGTCAAGGACTATTAAATAAGTGCAGAGTCTGAATGGGAAAGTTGCTGCCTTAAACCGATTTATTTCCTGAGCTACCAACAAATGCATTCCCTTCTTTGACTTGATTAAGAAAGGGAAAAGAAACTTTGAATGGACATAGGATTGTAAAGATACATCCCAAGCTTTGGTGAATCATTTGGAGAGACCCCCTATCTTATCGTAGCCGATGGATCATGAAGATTTGTACATTTATTTGGCCGTATCGGCACACGCTATAAGTGCCACATTGCCTCGTGAGGAGGATCGGATCCAGAGGCCGGTGTATTACATCAGCAAACAATTAACGCGAGCTGAAAGGAACTATCCAAAAATAGAGAAACTGGCATACTACTTGCTGATTGCATCACGAAAGCTTCGTCCATACTTCCAGGCACACCCGATCAATGTTTACACCGACCATCCATTACGATAGGTCCTACAGTGACCTGAGACATCCGGAATGTTACTATAGTGGAATATCTAGCTCAGCCAATTTGATATTACCTATCTCCCTCGGAGGGCTATCCAGGGTCAAACACTGGCAGATTTTATAGCAGAGTTTATTGCGCAGGATGATTCTCCAGAAGGCAGCGAAATTCCTACCATACGGTGGAAATTGTATACTGAGAGAGCGTCTAATGATTATTGTTCTAGAGCTGGAATTGTGCTTGTAACTCCTGAAGGTCGTTCAGTCTGTTATGCTTTAAAGCTTGATTTCCGCGACAAACAACGAAGTTGAGTATGAAGCTCTGATTGCTGGACTTAAACTCGCTAGAGAACTCGGAATAAAATCTCTTGAAATCTTTTACGATTCACAGTTGGTAGTGTACCAAGTCAGGGGAGATTACCAAGCTAAGGGACAGCGGCTTACCCCATACCTTACTTAAGTCCAAGAGTTGTTGGAAGAATTTGAGTACTATGACATTTCACATATTCCACAGGATCGAAACAGAAAAGCTGATTCATTGGCAAAGTTTGCCAGCAATGGTGAGGCACAACATATGTGTTTTGGTTCCGGTCGAAGTATTAAATGCCCGAAGTATAAACATGATAGAAATCGACCGGACACTGGAAGCGGAACCTGAGAGGGAATCGTGGATGACTCCGATCAAAGACTATTTGCTACATGGAGTCCTACCAGATCAAAGAAATAAAAAAACGACAGATCCTCCGTAAGACTTCGCGATATGTCATGCAAGAAGGAATTATGTACAGAAAGGGTTTTTCAGTCTCCCTACTCTAGTGTGTCGCTCATGATGGGATAAAACATGTCCTAAAAGAAGTTCATGAAGGGGAATGTGGCGACCACACTGGGAGGCAAACTTTAGCAAAGAAAATACTCCATTACGGATATTATTGGTCAACTGTCAATCGAGACGCTGCTAACAATGTAAGACAATGCGATAAGTGCAGATATATGCAAAAGTTCCAAGAGCTCCACCAATTGAAATCACGCAAATAGTTAGCCCATAGCCATTTTCCATGTAGGGTATAGACATTATCGGTTCCTTACTGATCTCTAAAGGTGGTGCAAAGTACACTGTCGTTGTAGTTGATTACTTCACTAAATGAGCCGAAGCAGAGCCTTTAGCCACGATCACAACCAAAAAAGTAATCAACTTTATTGTCGAAAACATCATATGTCATTTCAGTCTACCATAAACTATTGTAACAGATAATGGAACTCAATTCGACAGTGTTGAATTCAAAGACTTATTTCGAAAGTATCATATTGAAAAGAGATTTGCAGCAGTCACTCACCCTCAGGCTAATGGACAGGTTGAAGCTGTAAACAAAATCATAAAGTCCATTCTGAGAAAGCGTTTGGAGAAGGCTAGAGGCGCATAGGTGGATGAGCCCCCTACAACACTGTAGGCTTACAGGACCACCCATAAGTCCACGCCTGGCCATACTCCATTCGCCCTTGCTTACGGTTCTGAAGCCATCATTCTAGTTAAGCTTGAGGTTCCTTCTCATCGAGTGACTTTCTACGATCCCAAACCAAATAAAGATCTCCTCTTGGAATCTCTCAATTTTATTGATGAGAAGCACGAGGAAGACGATCTGAGGGCAGTTGCGCATCGACACCAAGTCACCCGGTATTACAATATTAAAGTCCGACCTAAAACCTTTGAAATCGGCGATCTCATCCTAAAATGGGTTTTTCCTATCCCATCGCACATGAATCTAATCTAGGAAGGACCATATGTCATTGAACAGAGGCTTGGAGAGGGAACTTTCAAGCTAGCGACTGTCGATGGCATCACACTTCCAAGGGCGTGGAATAACGAGCATCTACGACGCTATTTCACTTAGTTTATTTCTTTTTCATTTCAGTTGTATCTGCTTTTAGAATTTGCTTTAGCATTTGATTTTCCAGATGTGTAATAAGACAGTTTATGTTATTCCTTTCCATTTAAAGAATAAAGTTTCAGTCTTCCTTTATATTTATGTTTGCTGTAACATTATGTATTAGTTACATGGCAAAACTGATTGATGTCGATATGTATGAACAGGCTCCCGGAGTTTGAAATTAATCAACCATGCTAATTCCCAATAGGACTAAACAAGATGAGCTTGGCCCACTTGTTCATTTGACAGCTCCCATTCATAATCCAACAAAAATGATACACAATAAGGAATAAATGTGGCTCGACCATCTGATGATCAAATAAATCCTGCCAAACTGTGGAATTGAAATAAAATGAGAGCAACCGTGACACGGCCGATCACTCGCTAAATCAAACACCGGACCCTGGGGGTCAAATCAATCAATTAAGGAGGGTACGATCTAATTGCTCCACGAAATAACTCTAAGCCCCCAGAGTGTGGACTGGAGTATAAACGTAAATCGGGTGTGAATCAGCCACCCGTGAAATAACTAAGTCCCCAAAGTGTGGACTGGAGTATAAAAATAAATCGAGTGTGAATCGACCACCCGCAAAATAACTCGAAGTCCCCAGAGTGTGGACTGGAGTATAAAAATAAATCGGGTGTGAATCGATAACCCGCGAATTAACTCTAAGTCCCCAGAGTGTGGACTGGAGTATAAATGTAATTCGGGTGTGAATCGACGACTCGTGAAATAAATCTAGGTCCCCGGAGTGCGGACTAGTGTATAAACACAAATTAGGTGTGATTCGACCACCCATCAACTAACACTTATCCCCAGAGTGCGGATATGAGCATAAACAGATAGATTAATGAGGTTCGACCATTCATTATTCATGAACTTCGGTCTGAAACCGACAGGAGGAGTATAAACTCGCTAAGGATAGAGTTTGACCATCCAACGTCTAACCCTGCTAACCTAAGACTGGGAGCAAGAGTATAGTTACTCGAAAACCGCTGAATTCGATGGCATACACTAAGGCTCGAGCCTAGCGTTTAATACGACTCAAGGCCAAGACCATATGAGGCCTTGGGATAGAGCTAGTAGATTATTACCTGAATTAATGTACAACGAATTATAAGTACATTGAATGAAAAGTAATAGTTCAACTACTTAAATAGCAATTCACATGAACGCTTAATAGAAAACAAATTTTTTTACTCACATGATAGGTTTTAAGATTGTGGTACAAGTTATTTCAGAAAACCGGGAAGCACACTCGTACAACCACAACTAATAAAGGAAACGACGAACAAACAGTCGTGCAAACTATGTACACGCCAAGCCGAAGCGATGGCTATTTGTTTGATCTCCTCTCCTTTTTGGTTTTTTCGAGAGTGGTGCCACCCGAGCCCCTGATGCTTCTCTTCCTGGATTCTTTGCCACCTTTTGTAGGAGAGCTTTCAAAGGTAGGAGGGAGTTCATTGGGAATCGACTGGCCATGTGGAATAACTTGTAGTGGCACAAGGTGTGGATCGTTGATGTCCACCTCGACGGGCTCAGCTTTAGCCTTTTTCTTCAACAACTCCTTCTCGATACACACTTTCAAACTAATCTCATCAGTGCGTTCGAAAGCGCTGATAATAACGACATCGTCGGATTCATCTACTGGGAGCGGATCTTCCACCTTATCATCGTTAAGAGCTCCGATGACTTGAACATCGGGCCCCGGTACCTCAGTGGCCGCCAGAATCTCTGCTAGTATCTCTTGTTGCTCCATAGCAACATCGCTTTTAGGAGTTTGCCCGGGACCCGGAAGATCTGCAAAATTTATTAAAATAAGGAGATAAGCCTAAAACCATTGAGCACAAAGAACAAAACCTCTCATAAATTGGAGAGTAAAGTGGAATACCCATATCATGCTGGCTCTCGGTGGTAGCTGGAGTGCCCCCTTCTAAAATAGGGGACAACGCTTTGGATTGATGACCGGGCTTATCTGGATCATAGCCTAAGTCCTGCTCTAGGCCAAAGGAAACTGATGCTCCATCCACTTGGGAAGAAGAGGGGCCCTTAGAATCGGCTTACGAGGATCCGGCAATATGTTCCCCTTTGTCAGAAGGCGCATAAACATCAAAGTATCAGAGTCTCGCGGCAGCTAGATCTAAGGGTTTGTTTCCGTGGAGGATCTCCCGCAATAATTTTTCTTCATCAAACTCAGCTCCGCCCAACTCCCTCTTTTTTATCTCAATGATATGCTCCCAGGCTTCAGCAAGTGACTCGAGATAACCTTCGCCAAGTAAACTCAAGTCGTGGTAGAGGAGGACTTTGGCGTTGTATTTGATGATCAGTGGATCAAACAAGTCCTTAATTTCATTCCGACCAGACTCCTTAGCATCTTCTACTCGGGTTTCAATTTGTTCCATCATCTCCTTGTGGCCTTCCTCTCGTGCCTCCTCTTTAAGAGCTTCTAGTTTGGCAAATTGCTCATCAAGTTTAATTTTCAGGCTCCTGCCTTTGACAGCCTCTTCGTAGTACCTTTGCAATTCTTCCTAGGCCTCAATTTTCTCTTCCCTTTCTTTCTTGAGAAGCTCCTCGATTTCCTCAATGTGGAGGGCCAAGTCATCTTTTTTCTTTTGCAAGGAATCTTTTTCTAGAGTGAGTGCCCCACTGTGATTGAGGGCATCATCGAGTTCTTTCTTATGGGTTGCTTCTAAATGGCTCACTGCCTTCGACGTTTCCTTGGCATTATTCTCCACCTTGGCAAGTTTTGTTGTCAATTCCGACAGTTCGCCATCTTGGTGTTTGATTATGTCTTTATCATGTATCGCCTCTAGCTTGAGACGATCTATTTCATATTTTCACTCGATTGACACTTCAGAGATTTTTTTTGCCAAGTGTTGAAACGATTTATGCTGCAAGAACACGTCATTAACACATGTGAAGGAACTTGCTTTGGCGTGCCCTGGGATCATATGTACGGCGGGAAGGAATTTAAGCCCATCGAAAGAGATTTTCAAAAAAGTGAACTTAAGCTCAACCAATTTCTCCACTGTAGAAGTATTAGAAGTAGAGGTTGGCAAGGAGGATCGAAAGCGGCAATTGGATGCTTGCTCGATCTACGGTCGCGAGACTGCTTAGAGCTTGAAGAACTAGAGTTTTGCTCATGTGATGCGGCAATTTAGGACCGTAGAAGGGAGGCTGGTCTCCGCTATACACAGGAAAATTAGGCTGATCTCCCTGGCGAGATGTCTAAGATTGGGACTTGTGCTTAGAAGAGGAAGATTCCCTTGAATGATAGCTTCTTTTCCATCCGTCGTCTTTCTCCCTGCACTTGCCAGACTCTGAGTCGCGACTATATCGAAAATACATTGAAGAACCTCTTAAGCGATCGAAGGCCCGGGACCGAGTCATTGCACCTGCAAAGACCAAATGAGAACATGTGAGTAACTATTGTGCAAAGGATTAATGAAGAGCGTGTAGTGAAGTGCACGTGGTCGTGAGTGTCCTAGTGTTCCCCCCGACGGACCGGTGGCTGTAGCCTTGCTTATGGGCGTTCTCTCTCATTTATTAGTAGGATGAATGCCTTCACCACTCCTAGTAGGAGAATTGAGCCCTTCGATATTGATAGTTGAAAAGTCATAGGTCATAATATCATCGAGAATTTGGAGATTTGAAAACCCCTTCAGAGAACTTTCCAAGTGTTGGGAAGATGATTCTTCTTCAATAGGAGTGATAATGAATTCTGGATAAACTCTAGTTTTTCTTCTACGAAGTTTATATGCCAGCTTTTTCTTTCTCTTGGTTGTTGTTTGAGATTGCATGCCTAGTGGCGGTTCGGCCACAGGCGCCTTGTCTAGGTCTACATTAGCGTCGCCGGGTTTATTAGCCTGGGAATCCCTAATCTTACCTTCTTCAGTGTCATCCTGATTCCCCTCGGTTGGGGCCACGACAGGATTGATGGCATCCCTTTCTTGCTCTATGACGTTTCTTGGTAATGCTGCACTTTCGGGGAGCCCAATGCTACGACCCTCTTCTAACAATCCGAATAAAGATAACAACTCATCGATTACAAGAAGTTTGATGTCCCTGTCTTCGACAGGGTAGCGCGAATAGCGGCGACTGCTCTTGAAAAACTAATGCCTTCAGAGCGTGGGTGGACACCTGTAGGAATCCCAAATGTTAATAGATTCAGAAATGTGACTTGGATTAACAGACTAAAGAATAAAATGAAAGTAACACTTACGTCCTTCCAACCATCGCCTTGCGAAGCCAGGTGGACATCGAACATAAAACCACTCATGCTTGAACAGAGAGAGCTTATTCCAAGCACCTGTTAAGACTTGGCGGTTAGGTAAGGGTTCAAGAAAAACGTAGGAAGGACTTCCTGACTGCCATTTAGAGTTGTAACTGAATCTTAGGTCCTCGAGAGCTGGCGTACAAAATAGAATGCTCATGAATAACAGAAAGGTTCCATGTAGGAAGGCGTAACTGTTCGGATGGAGTTGAGTGGGAGCTATTCTAAGATATCTCAACATCTCTCGAATAAACGAATTAAAGGGAGGTACGCATCCGGCCCAACACATAAATTTGTTACACGCCGTGTACCCCTTCGGGATAAGTGAGGCTTGTTGTTTATTGAAGGAACCAGGATGTCTACAAACGGAATTCCATGTATGGAACACATCCTACAAAGGGAAGCCTCACCAATTCGGGAGGCTTGAGAATCTATTGGATTATCTAGAAGAATGGCACCCTCTACAACATCGGGAGCATGGCTTATATCCTCCACCGAGAGGACCGGAACATCTGAAAAAAGGCTGATCGACGGGCCAGAAACTTCTGTCTGTTCTGCTTGATGACAAGGGAAAAGCTTGCCGGATATAGTTATAAAACTCGATTTTGCTTCAGGATCAGTGTGTTGCATGGCCGTTTCGGAAGACATAGCAGCCAAATGCACTGAGCGCCTGGAATCCATATTAGCTATACTCGGTAGATAATCGAGGAACCTGTCCCCTCCCTCCCGTGTTAATTGTAAGCTAGTGCAATGTAGTGAAGTGTATATCAGAAATAAAGAGCTTAAATTCAGAAAATGAAGTTAAATGACGAAACTTTGGGTTTCGACCAGAGTGACCGTCATTGCTGACCGTCACCACTAGTAAGAAGATTGATCGGTTGCGAAAGCTTTGGGATCGACTATCGGCATGTCAAAATGTAAAGTTTGTCATTTAAGTCCATATGCAAGTTTTTAGTATATATTGAAAGTTCCAGGGATTTGATTGTTCAATCTCGAGTTTGATAGTGAGTATGCAAGTTTTACTGTTCATCATCATCATATATCCAAGTTCGCTAAGGTGAATTAGTGATGATTGTCCAAGCAAGTATAGTTGAATCGAATTGTAAGTTTTAAAAGTTCCTTATGCCGATCCCTATAGTAATGCCAATCCCTATGTTCATGCCGATCCCTATGTTCATGTCGATCCATATGTTTATGTCGATCCCTTTGGGTATGCCAATCCCATTCCCAAAGCCTCACGACCGATCCCTCTCTTCAACCTAATCCTACCGACCCCTTCACTTCACCCTCTGCTACACCATCTACCGCCAAAACCTCCAGTACTTCCCTTCTACCTAACAACATGTTGACCCCTATACATATACCGATCGGCATAGGTCCGCAACTCCAAAACCGACCCCTCATATGCTATATCTTCTTCTTCCTTCCTCGACCTTTGCCCTGTCGAACTCCTCCAAATCCAATATTTCTCTTCTCCCAAATAGATTCAACCGCTACTCCATCATTGCGCCAATCTTTGGAATCCCCTATCTCGTCATATAACCAAAGGTTAGGGAGAAAAGAAGGCTTACCTAAATGATAATTTTAGTTTGAATGTGGGCGAGTGTTCGAGGACGTACGAAATGAAAGGAGGAAGAGATAAGTTCATGGGATAGGCGAGATTGCAGATGAATATTAGGCCGAGGTTTAGAGGGTTCGGTTTCGCGAGTGAAGAAGCAGGGTTCGGTGTAGAGTTTGAAGTTAGGAAAGTTGGATAAGTGCAATGAGGAAGGTAAATGGATGATATATATATATATATATATATATATATATATAGGTGTAAGGGAAGAGGGGTTCGGCCCACGTGTTGGCATTTAAAAGCAGAGAGGGATCAGCAAGAGGTATGCTGATCACTGTAGCAGTGAGAAGTGGAAAGGAGGGTTTGGCATAATGCATGCTGACCCCTACAAATGTTTATAAAAAATGAGAGAGGTGGGGGTTGAGAGGGATCGGCTTAGCATATGCCGATCCTTAAAAAAAATGAAAAAATGAAATGAATGAATAAAAAAATGGTTATAAGGGTTCGGCTATAAACATGTACATACAAAATGTAGAGAAGTTGGTAACGACCTCTGAACGTGCAAGCGCGTCTAGGGGCCAACAACAAAAAACATGTATATGAATGTGCACGTGAATGACCTGAAAGTTCAATTTTTTGAAATCGACAGAAATTGAAGTTAAAACCTGAAACCTTCTAGTTCGAGGCTGGACCAGATAACAAAAGCTTATTAGTCTCGCAAAACCGGACTTATATGTTGACGGAATATAACATTGAATTTATATTATTGGAAATTGACCAAGCATCATGGAAATCAATGAGGAATTCGACACCTTGAAAAAATGATTCGATAAAGGAATAACAACTGTTCAGAAAGCTAGATGGATCTCATTCTCAACGATTCAAAGTACGTCATGTTAATCACAAGATATACTTTAGGGGGCAAGTGTTACTCGGCATTCTAGCCCGGCAATATTGAACTAATTGCACGAGTTAGATCCAACTGCCATCGAAGCCGATGATTCTAGAATGATGATTGTAGGGCCTAGAAGTCAAGTACAGATGGTTGTATGAAGTCAGAATTGAACGGAGTTGATAGATATGCGATGTAGAATGCCCAAAGTATGGAATATTGCTCTTTGGATGGAAGGGATCGGTATAGCGTGGAACATTAAGAGGGGTCGGTATATAACATAAAGATGGATCGGCATGTATCAAAGTTCAAGTGCATTCATGCATACAACAATCAATATCTCAAGATCTACAAGTCCAAACCATATGAAATTTGGAGAGCAAGGTAAATGGACCCTAGAGAATTTACCCTAGGGATCACACATAAAATGGACAAAGTAAGAGGGATCGAAAAACAACCCTTAAGAGGGATCAGCAGAATTGCAACACTCGAGTCATGCTAAGTCAAAGATCAAGCAATAACTCGAGTTCCAATGGTCCAATGACATGAAAATTGAAGGCTAAACATATTTTAGAATGATGAAGCAACCATAGGGATCGCTACCCAAAAATCGACCAATGAAGGGATCTGTGACGACCCGACTTTTTCTCCACAGAAAGTCGCATCATCTTGAATAAAGAAAGGGATAGAAAAGAGAAAAGATAGAGAAGAAAGAAGAAACAACATCAGAATCTCAACAGCGGAATGAATAAATTATATTAATAACATAAGTATTACATAATATACAACATCTATCAGAGTTACACAGATTATACATCACATACTAGACAGTTATAAACACCTGTCTAGTTATTACAACTCAAATACAACACAGAGAAACCAACCCAGCGGAACACTATATATCTACGAACGCTGAAGCCTCCTGCTCCATTGCTCCTCCACAATTCGTCAAAGCTAACCTGAATCCCTTGGCTACTCGTAAAAGTTTGAGTACCCAAGAGTTTAAGAAAAACAGAACTCCGGGTCAGACATGGGTCTAGTGTGAGTAACAGGTTAAAGTTGCTTAACTTTGAAAACCTTTGAAACAAAAGGTATCTCGTAAGACATCCCTCACATAAACACGGCAAAGTTTTTACCTTACGATAACCAAAACATTGATAGGAAATCTAGTGATATTATAATAGGGTCTAGGGTTTTCAAATAAATATTCACATAGCTGAAATTGTTACATTATTAAATTCCAGCATACTAGCCACAAAGTGGGTTATACAATCAAGCCTGCGATCACTTATTGGAGTTTGGATTCCATACAATGGCAGGGCTACTGGGTACCGCCCATCACAGTTTGTGGCCTAGATCAACGTACCGAGGATCACTCCCGACCCCCTGCAACACAAAGCCAGAACTATCCCTTACTGGATAATTTCGAACAAGACAACCCCAGCAGTTGTTGCAATCAACTGCCCACACAGCCGAATAAAAAAAGACTTCTAGACAGGGGAAATCTTGTCCTACTTGAGCGCGACTCACTTAGCCTTGCTGCACCTCCCCTGTTTTAGCCATTCCCGGTTGATGAGGCTTGAGGCTACGATTACCTTATCAGAACACATCACTTAGAATGCTCATCGTCCACCTGACGATGTTCTGAAAGCATTCAGTCCATACAAGTTCGTTCCGGGTTCGAACGAAACCGAAGGCATTATCTCGTTACACTCATTTTTGGAATCACCCTCAGAGTTAACGACAATAACCCTTGCACTCTAAATCTTCATCTTCACTTGAGATTCACGACCTATCGTTAATTTGGATCGATGTGGTTTTCGGATATCCAAATCTGGAAATCCGATCCCGGTCTCATCGAAAACCAAAACGTATCTTTTAGGTCCAAGTTGTTTTAAAGTTAAAACAATTCAATTCTATTATCTATACACACACAGATAGATAATTCACAATATCACAATAGAAAATCTACATTATCATCACCAAATAGATAATTCACATTATCATCACAATTCAACCAAAGCATCCATATCACACAGCATTACTTATCTCATATCTGAGATCTCAACCATTCAAGGAAATCAATATCATCCATCCATACATAAGCAATGATTTATTAATCACACTATCTCTAATTAATTTAAAATGAATTAAATTAATTACTTCTATCTCTAATTAATTTAAAATAAATTAAATTAATTTCTTTCATCACATAAATCTTGCTTACATAACCTTTAATTAATTACAAATCAATTAATTAGTCATACTCTAAGTATCCATCTTAATTAATCATCCTAGATTAATTATTCTTTAATTACATTCAGTTAATTAATTACATCAGCAACTAAAGGTCCATCTTCATTAATTAATTAACTATGACTAATTATATTAATCCTTAATTAATTACATTAATTAATTACTCTATAATTACTTTTTATTGATTGATTAATCTTAATTAATCAACCCTTAATTACATCATTAATTATATTAATTAATGATCCCTAATTACTTCTTATTAATTATTCTATTTAAATTAATTACATTAGGTAATTAATCTTTAATTAAACCACATTTGTTAATCACCCTTGATTAACCACATTCAGTAATTAACTACCCTTAATTACTTCATTAAATAAATCAATTACTCCCTAATTAATTATCTTAATTAATCCCTTGATTAATTACACAAAGTAATTATACTCAAATTACTTCCATTATTAAATCATCTTCAATTAATTACATCCAGTAATTACCATTAATTACTTCACTAAGTAATTACACTTTATTAATTACATTATGTAATTATGCTAACAAATCATCCAGTGATTATCTTAATTTAATTAAACTTAATTAATTAACTTAAACCAATCAAATTTATTTAATTAATTACCTTGAGTAATTAATTCCTTTAATTACTTTCATTAAGTAATTATACTTAACCAATTTCACAATTGATTATCTTTAATTAATTAATCAAATTAATTATTAAAATTAATCACATTTATTGATTTTAAATAATCTTAAGTTAATGACCTTCATTAACTATTAACAATTCTTAATTTCTTTTCTTAAGAAATTAAACTTAGATTAATCAATATTAATTTCAAATTAATTTATCCTTAATAACCAATTAATTAACCTCTAATTATTTAATTAATTTAAGTTTTAACTATAACTTAATTAATCTTTAATTACTTGATTAATTAATATTTAATCATTAATTTAAAATCTAATCTTATCAAATTAATGATCCTTAATTCCAAATTAATTATTCCTAATTAATCTTAACCCTTAATTAATTAATTTAAAACCCTTAATTACTAAATTAATTATCCAAATCATTAGTTAATTAAATTAATTAATTTTCTATTTTAATTATCTTAACAATTTAATGAATCCAAGTCATTAAATCCTAATTATCTTTAAGATAAAACTTTATTCTTATTAATGATTAAATTATCATTAATAAAGCATTTAAAACAATTTACTTTTAAATTTACTTTTAAATTTCATTTTAAATTTAAGATTTAAAATGAATACAAATTTAACTTTAACAAAGTTTGAAAACAATTTAAATCCTTTTAAATCACATGTTAAAGAAATACTTACTTAATAAAAGAAATTTAAAAGAATTTTAAAACCAAATTCATTTTAAATTCAAATCAATTTAAAATACACTTTAAACATTCCAAGTTGTTTTAAAACATTTTAATTCAAAAACTTTATTTTATTTCAAAACTAGGATTCAAACTAAACTTGAATCCAGATTTAAACTTAGATTTAAAACTCTGTTTAAATCTTTACTTTCAGATTTTAAAATCATTTTATAAAATACTTTAACATTTTTAAGTTGTTAAAACATTTCATTTTTTTAGAAAACTTATTTATTTAAAACTAGGATTCAAATTCATTTTGAATCCATACTTTAAATCTGCTTCAAAACTTTGATTAAAACTTGCTTTACATTTTTAAATTTAGTTTAAATTTCAAAATCTAAACACTGACAGGTTTCTAAAAACCTGTAACAAAATTTGACCCGAGCCTATACTTAAAACCCCCGAGTCAAACATCCCACATCTTCGACCAATACACAAATCGACTCGAGTAAAACTCGAGCATCACCTTCCCTCAACCCAGACTTATCAAAACCCAGATCACCAGAATACAAAGTGCACCGTGCATATGCACGGTGGCTCTGACCACCTCCGGTCATCACCAAATCATAGAGCAAGTCAACGATCATCCAAGCACCCTCATTTGACCATCAGAACTTCACCATCATATCGAAATCAAAATCGAACAATCAAACCCAAAAACTGGAACCAACGACCAAACCTGGAATCATCTCGCTCTCACATCTCCGACCATCGGAGAACCTGAAATTCCGGCCTCAACTTTGACAACCACCATACTTCCATAACCCAAAAGTTGGTAGCACTCGATCCACCAGAGACATCACCCCGACCCAATTTATCCAACCTGTCTAAACTAGGGTTACAGCATTTACTGACCCACCACAGTCGCCACCATGCTTAGATCACCAATCCAATATTTTTCCCAGACCCACCGTTCATCCATCCATCACCAGAAAAGACCCCGACCTCTACGAGCAAGTGGATCATCAGAGATCACCAAAACTACAAAATTAAGTCAAACCCAAACTGCTCTTCCATCCTTAATCTAAAAATTATGATTTTAGTTTTAAAAATCATCCCTAAGGATAAGAATTCAGTTTACACTCCTGAATTTATAAATTAAGATGTTTGTATTTTGACTTATTTAAAGTTTGCTCAGTTTTTCTTGATTCCCTAAGACATTACCAAATTGTTTTAACTTAAATAAGTTTTTAAACCTTACTCTATCATATAACAAACAAATTTACTTCAAATCCTAAGTCTTAACAGCAATCAGATCAAGAGAAAAAGAATTTTGACTAAAGTTTGAGTTTAAACTAGAAACAGATTGTGTCTCAGGTGAACAGACATGCAAACTCATCCATACAGATATATATACACATCAATGTATTTATCAACATATATACAATCATACTTATTTCCATAGATAAATCAAGCAACCAGATTTATATACTTAAAATTTTAAAATGTGATGTTACTCACCTTTGTTTTTAAGAAGGATTGAGCACTTTTGTTTTGAAACAGCTTTTGCTTTGATTTTAAAACCTGAGTGCCTTTGCTTATTTGAAAACTTTAAACTTGAATTCTTGTTACTGAATCTTTCATGCATGCTTTTGAAACTTGATTAACTTGCTTGTTGAGATGTGTTGCTTTAGATCAGGTTTGAGGAAGAATACAGGCATTTGATTTTTCTTTAATTTTTAAAAATGCAGATGTTCAGGTTTTGATTTGAACATGATCTCTGGTTTAAGAATTTAATTCAGGTTTTTGTTGTTTTGAACTTGCCTTTGATTTGCAAATTTGGTCTGAAGAGTGAATTGATTTCAGATTTTTCTTTGGAAAATCTTTGATTTTTCAGATTTTGAAATGAAGATTAGAAAAGAAAGGAAGAGGAGGAAAACATGTTTTATAAGTAAAAATGATTTATTTTAAAATCAAAAGAAAAATCAAAAACAAAATATGACACTTGTCATATACATTAATTATTTAAATTACACATGTTTTATTAAGCTTTAATATGATAACATTTGTCCTTTAAGCTTTTATTTTAATTTAAAAATGTTAATAAAAGCTTTTAACTTACTTTATTAATTCTTATATAAATGTATATTTGAATTTCTTATCTATATATATATATATAAATTACTTTAAAGAAAATATAAATAAAAACAACTTATATATTTATTAAAAGAAGATTATTAAATCAATTCAAATTTTATTAACAAAGATTATCAAATCAATTTAATTATTAATACAGATTATTAAATTGATATTGCCCAAAATTCCGGGTCATCACAGGATCGGTACAGACCCCTCTACATTGGGAATTGGTCCTAGCTATCCCTCTAGTGGGCCCGTGTGGATTAGAAGGTCTTTCAGTCGAAGTTTCAGAGAGATTGGTGGTCGTCTTCACCTATAAATACTGGCCTGATGGGTCATTCTAAGGATCTTTACGCTACCTGTTACTTTAGAATCTATTGTAATCAAGTGTTTGCTATTTTCTACTGCGTAGTCAGATTTATAAGTGATTAATAAAGGATAATCTTCAAAGTGGACATAGGCATATAACGCCGAACCATTATAAATCTCTGTGTCTTTGATTATTGCTTTTTATCTGTTATTAGCTTAATCATTTCCTCAGTTTAATTTAATTTTTCTTCACTTACTTCTCTACAAAAATCTATTCTTGGGTGTTTTTGACCAATTTATTTGCAAACAATAATCCATCTTTATTAAAATGATAATTTCTGACTTATTAGTGTTTGTTAAATTTTCGTAAAATCAAACCAGTTAAATAAATCATTGTTTAATACAAATTGGTGTTTTAATAAGTGATTAAGCAAAAATTAAAATTAGCAACACTTCTCTTAAAAAAGAAATTAGTAATACTTGGCTTATTTGATCCACATCTCACCCTCATGGCCCATTTAGAATAGTTGGAAAAGAGAAATAGAAGTACATATACTTCCTTCCTCAATTCATTTTGTTCCAGAAAATAGAAACAAATACTCTCTTGCTTTCATTAACCCTAGCTCAAGCAATCCCCGAATTCTAGTTGCAAAACAAAGAGATTTTGATCAATAATTATATAGATCGAAATCTGGTAATCTCCTCCATCATCTAATATATCTGTTGTATTGATTAATCTCAGTTTTAGTTTAGGGCTGTAATCTTTCTTTTTCAATTTGTTGAAATTAAACCTAGGAATTTCTAAAAGTGTTAAGTTATGGATTCTAGAAAGCCATTACAAGGGGGAAAAGGTGAGTAAATACTCGCACAACCTATCTCTAGCTTATTTGCATCCTTATATAGTTAGAATAATATGATATTTGTAGTTTTTGATTGAATGGATGATAAATTATTCAATGATCTTTGGTTGTTTCATGTTGTTGATTGTGAATATCTTCGTTGTTAATCACTGTTAGTAATTTGGGCATATCATTTTCGTTTCTTGTCGAAATTTGATAATTTTTACTGTTCTTGAAAGCTTAGACTTTTTGCTACAACTTTAATGTTTTGAGTTCTGTAATATTCTATGGTTTATATGGTCGAAAATGAGTTTTAGTATCACTGTCTTGAGAATAAACAACAGCGACAGTGAATTTAAAATCAGAGAATTTTTTGGCCATAACTTTTGAACCTTATGTGCAAATTTGATGATCATTTTCTTGTTGGAAATTTCAGACGTTTTTATAGGACTTTAATATTTTGAGTTTTGCAATATTCTATGGTTTATATGGTCGAAAATGAGTTTTAGTACCGCTGTCCCGAGAATAAACGACAGCGACAATGAATTTAAAATATGAGAATTGTTTTGGCCATAACTTTTGTGTTGTAAGTCCAAATTTAATAATCGTTTTCTTGTTGGAATGCTTAAACTTTTTTCTCCAAATTTCATGTTTTGAGGTTTGCAATAGTCTATGTTTTATATAATCGAAAATGAGTTTTAGTATCGCTGTCCCGATAATAAACAACAGGGACACTGAATTTAAAATATGAGAATTGTTTTGGTCATAACTTTTGAACCATAAGTCTAAATTTGATGATCATTTTCTTGTTAGAAAGCTTAGGCTTTTTTTTTTTATAACTTTCATGTTTTGAGTTTTGCAAAATTTTGAGGTTTATATGGTCGAAATCTTATTTCTTTGTCGCTGGCTTGAGTTTTTGAGTATTGCTTTGAGTTTAATGAAAGCGATTTTCTTAATCTTTATGAAATCAAATTATATATACATACATATATATATATATGTATATATATGCTTTCAAAGAAAAGGAAGTATTTTAAAGTAAAATATGATTAGCTATAACTTTAAATTTGATTTAAAAATAAGTATGGTTTTGAAAAATAAACCGATGTTGTTTCTTAATAAATATTTGTATGTTAATATAGTTTTGAAATATGAGCATTTATGGTTTCTAAAATAAATGGTTATTCTTACATTTAGTCTTTTGGAATATGGTCTGTGAACTCTAACTTTTAACAGGAATTTGGAACAACTATATATGTAAAAGTATTTGTATATTAAAATTGGAATTTTTGCTTATTTCATCTAATGATAAACACACACACACACACACAGATATATATATATATATATAGTGGAATAATAAATGAGTTATGTATTTTAAATGAGCATTTTGAAAATAAAATTATTCGTAAAGTATTTTAAAAAGCATTTCATATATGATAAAAGTATATTTAATTTCTTTCAAACTATAAATTCTTATTAGATTTATTTGAACTTAACCTTTGGTTATTTATGAGTTAATTTGGCAATTTTGTATGACTTTTGGATTTGGAGATAAAAATATTTTAAGAACCTTAATTCTATAAAATGAGAAGTACTAGTAATCGATTTAACATTATTGATTGGTTTAAATGCTTTCAAGTAATGCTTCATCGAATATGGTATAACTCATTGAATAGAATGTTTGAGTGGAATTTACTAAACCGTTAGCGAATACTTGAATTTCACAGGGTATTATAAGATGCCTCGGTTAAATTTTTGTGATTGCCTTTGGAAAAGCGTTAACACTTTAGGATTGTATTCTATTTTGGTGACGGGCAGGGGGCCAATAAATCCTTAAGAGAATATAGTTCGGGTTTTCCAGTGGTATCCATAACGAGTGAGATTTACTAGCTTCTACTAAATACTTGAATTTCACCAAGCGGTGTGGGATGTTTTGGTTAAGTTCTTATGATTACTAAGAGTGATAGTATTTGGCACTTTTACTCTCTTTTGGTGTGCGACATGAGGCAGTTAGATCCTTAAGAAGTAAACTCATGGATTTTTATACGATCCTTGTGATCGGTTGAGATTTTGTTTTCTTGGATTTGAGATTTGTTTTCATAGTATGGACGATTATTGGTACCAGATCGGCGTGAGTGATACCACCTTTTGTTTTCCACGGTATGAGTACAATCAACAAGATCATTCTGTATTTGGTTTCCTTGGATTTTGAAATATTATTCTTGGTTTTGGAATTTCTGGGTTTTTAGTTTATTCTACATTTTGGGATTTAAATATTTCCTTTGTCTTAAGATAGATTTTTATGATTTGTGATTTATTCAATGTCTTGCGATTGAAATATGGTATGTGTTTTGAGATGGGTTTTAATTTAAACTATTCCGGTGCCTTGTTTATATTTATGACGTTTGCATTTATTATACTGTCATATGCTTGTGTGTTATACCTTGTTCTCATCTTTATGATTTGGACATAGTCTGACCTGTTTATTTTATATACTCTGGTCAGGCCATGAATTTTTAGGTTATATGACAGGTTGACCTTTAGATGGTTGTGCTAGCAAGGAGATAACCATTTTTGACTTTTAGTTTATCTCATTTAGGATTCATGTTTGTTTATGAGATATATATTGAGTTAGAGGGTTGTACCAAATGTATATTATGTGGGTCTAGTTTTATATTTTGTAGACTCACGACTTGTATATGTATATGATGTTTATTATTCCACTGTGATCGATGACTATTGTTTTTTGTGATATATTGTTCTGCTTCTGAGAATCAATGTGTTTATTTCTCCAGACTAAGATTGTACGCATCAAAATTTTATTCTAGAGATTAAACTAAACGATAAGTATGACGTATCAGTGTTAGTTTAAAGATACATTCACATTCGATCACCTTTAACAAACTGCATTTTTCGTATTATTAGACGACATTATTTATAATGTTATTTAATAATATGGGTATATTGGTAGGGTCGTTACTATTGGTATCAGAGCTAAGTCAGAACATTATAGCATATAATATCACATATTTGAGACCTAGTGAGACTTAGAGTCCTGTCCCCTTGGTTATGTGGTAGATATTTATAGTAATTATCTAATTAAGGATAGAAATATAATTTGATTATCGGGATAATCAATTGGGACATATTTTGATTTAAAAATTTACTTAGCTAAGTTGGAATTTGTGATATTAAACTTTTGAAAAATAATGTGTTAAATTTTTTTAGAGTTTAGGAAATTTTGGGTTATTGAGAAATAAATTTTAAAGAGATAAATTCTAATAAATTAATTTAAAGTGAACAATTTTATTTTAATAAGAAATTTTGGGAAATTTAAGTAAATAAGTTTAAGATTAAATGATCTAGGAATAAACAGAGTTGCGCAATAGAATTTTTAAGAATAGAATTGTTTCGCTGTAGATGACTATTTAGTTTTGGTTGATTGGTTGTTAGGAATGGTTGCTTGGTTGTATTTATTTAAATTGGATGCATGGTTGCTAGTGATAATAAAATAAGTATAACTAAGGAAAATTTGTGATTAATTATTGCGTTGACTTGTCCGGAATTTGTTTAAGGATTCTAATCGATATATGGGATGCCATATTATTAATAGGAACTCCTAAACATCGATCGAGACATTTTGACGTGAGAATCTAAAATAATTATTTTGGGAAAAATATCTTTGAGTCAAAAATAAATTGAAATAATAGTTTCGCATAAAATATTTGTGTGAAGTGGAAGGACTTGGTAAGGCATTGTTGATAGCGCATACGATTAACTTTGTAAGTAACAAAGTGGATCATGATAATTTCATGGCTTTGTATTATTTTATATAATGAGATAACTTAATTCATAACTTATGAATTGGTTGGGAAACTTTTAAGAGTCCATTGTGAAGTAAAGGATGAAGTATCTTATTTATCCTTAAGTGTTTAATAAACTTGAGATAAAAATATTTTTGGTTAAAGAGAAATTTGAAAATTAATTTATAGATTTATTTTGCTAACGAAATTGCGGGGACGCAATTTTCTTAAGGGGGAAGTCTGTAACAACCATATTGTTAACTACCTAATTAATTAAGTTTAATTATGGATAATTAATTTTTATTTGTGAAATTTAATTGTGAAATTTAATCCAATTTTTTAGAATAGTTGATTTAATTTGTTTAAGAAATGAGTTCCATTTCTTAAAGTGAATTTCACTTTATATTTGAAATATGATTAAACCAATTATTTAAATTTGGCATTAGAGTTTGTTAATATTGAGATTATTGTTAAAATCGTATTTTTGGAAATTTATAACCAACATTATTAAAATGATAATTTCTAACATATTAGTGTATGTAAAATTTTTGTGAAATCAAATCGGTTAAATACATTATTGTTTAGTATAAATTGATGTTTTAATAAGAGATTAAGCAAAATTTAAAATTAGCGACACTTCTCTTAAAAAGGAAACTAGTAATAATTAGCTTATTGGATCCACATCTCACCCTCATGTCCCATTTAGAATAGTTAGAAAATAGAAACATAAGCACATATACTTCCTTCCTTAATTCATTTCGTTCCAGAAAACAGAAGCAAATAATCTCTTTCTCTCATTAACCCTAGCTCAAGCAATCCCCAAATTCTAGTTGCTAAACAAAAGGGTTTTGATCAATAATTGTATAAATCGAATTCAGGTAATCTCCTCCTTCATCTACTGTATCAAATGTGTTGATTAATCTTAATTTTGGTTTAGGGTTGTAATCTTTCTTTTTCAATTTGCTGAAATTAAACTTAGGAATTGCTGAAAGTGTTAAGTCATGGATTCTAGAAAGCTATTACAAGGGGAAAAAGGTGAGTAAATACTCACACAACCTATCCCTAGATTATTTACACCCTTATATAGTTAGAATAATCTGATATTTGCAGTTGTTGATTGAATGGATGATAAGTTATTGAATGATCTTTGGTTGTTTGATGTTGTTGATTGTGAATATCTTGGATGTTAATAAACGTTAGTAATTTGGGCATATGTTTTTCGCTTTTTGTCAAAATTTGATAATTATTGATGTACTAAAAAGCTTAGACTTTTTCTTACAACTTTCATGTTTTGAGTTTTTTAATATTTTTTAGTTTATATGGTCGAAAATTAGTTTTAGTATCGCTGTTCCGAGAATAAATGACAACGATAGTATTTAAAATATGAGAATTGTTTTGGCCATAACATTTGAATTGTAAGTCCAAATTTGATGATCGTTTTCTTGTTGAAAAGCTTGGAATTTTTTTTACAACTTTCATGTTTTGAGTTTGCAATATTCTATGGCTTATATGGTCGAAAATGAGTTTTAGTATCGTTGTCCCGAGAATAAATGAAAGCGATAGTGAATTTAAAATCTGAGAATTGTTTTGGCCATAACTTTTGAATCGCCACTCCAAATTAGATAATCTTTTTTTTGTTGGAAAGCTTAGAATTTTTTATACAAATTTCATGTTTTGAGGTTTGTAATATTCTATGGTTTATATGATCAAAAATGAGTTTTACTATCGTTATCTCGAGAATAAACGACAGCGACAGTGAACTTAAAATCTGAGAATTATTTTGGTCATAACTTTTGAACCGTAAGTCTAAATTTGATGTAATTTCCTTTTTGGAAATCTTGGACTTTTTTTTTACAATTTTCATGTTTTGAGTTTTAAAAAAACTTTAGGTTTATATGGTCGAAATCGTATTTCTTTGTCGCTGGCCTGAATTTCCAGGTATTGCCTTGAGTTTATTGAAAGTGATTTTCATAATCTTCATGAAATCAAATTAATTTTTAATATATATATATAGACTTTAAAAGAAAAGGAAATATTTTAAAGTAATAATGTGATTAGCTATAACTTTAAATTTGATTTAAAAATAAGTATGATTTTGAAAAATCAACCTATGTTGTTTCTAAATAAATATTTGTATATTAATATAGTTTTGAATATGAGCATTTATGGTTTCTAAAATAAATGGCTTCTCTTACATGTAGTCTTTTGGAATATGTTTTATGAATCTATCTTTTAACAGGAATTTGGAACAACTACATATAAAAGTATTTGGACATTAAAATTGGAAGTTTGGTTTATTTCATCTAATGATAAATACATACACACAAACACACAGATATATATATATATATACACACATATATATATATATAATGGAATAATAAATGAGTTATGGATTTTAAATGAGGATTTTGAAAGTAAAATTATTTGTAAAGTATTTTTAGAAAGCATTTCATATATGATAAAATTATATTTAATTTCTTACAAACTATAAATTCTTATTGGATTTATTTGAACTTAACCTTTAGTTATTTATGAGTTAATTTGGTAATTTTGTATAACTTTTGGATTTAGAGATAAAAATATTTTGAGAACCTTAATTCTATAATATGAGGAATACTGATAATCGATTTAGTGTTATTGATTGGTTTAAATGCTTTCAAGTAACACTTCATCGAATATGGTATAACTCAACGAATAGAATGTTTGAGTGGAATTTACTAAACCATTTGCGAAAACTTGGATTTCACCGTGTAGTATGGGATGCTTTGGTTAAATTCTTGTGATTGGCTTTGGAAAAGTATTTAACTCTTTAGGATTGTAACTTCTTTTAGTGTTTGGCGAGGGGTCGATAGATCCTTAAGAGAATACAATTCAGGTTTTCTAGTGATATCCATAATGAGTGAGATTTACTAGCTTCTAGTAAATACTTGAATTTCACTAAGGGGTATGGGAAGTTTTGGTTAAGTTCTTGTCATTACTAAGAGTGATAGTATTTAGCACTTTTGAGTTTACTCTCTTTTGGTGTGCGGCATGAAGCTGCTAGATCCTTAAGAAGTAAACTCATGGATTTTTATACGATCCTTATGATCGGTTGAGATTTCGTTTTCTTGGATTTGAGATTTGTTTCACTGTATGGACGATCATTGGTATCGAATCGGTATGAGAGATACCACCTTCTGTTTTCCATGGTATGAGTATGATCATTGAGATCATTCTGTATTTGGTTTTCTTGGATTTCGAAACATTTTTCTTAGTTTTGGAATTTCTGGATTTTTTATTTATTCTACATTTTGGGATTTAAATATTTCTTGTGTCTTAAGATGGATTTTTATGATTTGTGATTTATTCTGTGTCTTGCAATTGAAATATGGTATGTATCTTGAGATGGGTTTTAAGTTAAACTATTCTAGTGCCTTGTTTATATTTATTGCATTTGTATTTATTATACCGTTGTATGCTTGTGTGTTATACCTTGTTCTCACCTTTATGATATTTAGAGATAGTTTGACCCATTTATTTTATATACTCGGATCATGCTGAGACTTTTCAGGTTACAAGACAGGTTGATCTTCAAATGGTCGTGCTAGCAAGGAGATAAACATTTTTTACTTTTAGTTTACCTCATTTAGGATTCGTGTTTGTTTATGAGATGTATATTAAGTTAGAGACTTGTACCATATGTATATTATGCGATTCTAGTTTTATATTTTGTAGACTCAAAGTTTGTATATGTATATGATGTTTATTATTCCACTATGATCGGTGACTACTATTTTATACGATATACTATTTTGATTCTCAGAATCGATGTGTTTATTTCTTTGGACTAAGACTGTACGCGTCAAAATTTTATACTAAGTATTTAGTTAAATAGTAAGTATGATGTGTCAATGTTAGTTTAAAGATATATTTACATTCAACTGCCTTTAACAAGCCGCATTCTCTGTATTATAAGATGACATTATTTATAATGTTCTTTAATAATATGGGTATAATGGTAAGGTCGTTACTAAGGTGACCAACGTTGCGGGGAAGCTACATGCAATCTTAGGTGGTGAGGCCGGTGGCAATCGAAGCGTCGTGGCAGGGGCTAGCGACTGACGTGGAGCGACGGCCAGTGGTGGCCCGTAGTGGTAGTGGTAGGCGTAAACACGAGGCATCTAGTTCGGTTTTTGTGCGGCCTAGGTTGTTCGAACATGGATTAGGAATTAAGCAAGGTTAATTAGTTAATTAATTATGTAATTAGTAATTAATTAATTTAGTTAAATCGTAATCTTGTGAAATCAATATCTATTTCATGCTAAGTCCAAATCAAACACGGTCAATTGCGTTCCACTTCTAGGAACGATATCTACATTTTGGAATTGGATTGGTTGAGTTTTGAGCTACTTGAATTTTGTGCTAAAATTGAACGCACCAAATCGGAAAGCTTCGGAGCCAATTGGAATTTCGGTGATTTAAACTCACCTCTTCGGATAAATCTGTATATTTTATACTAGATAAAATTTTACTGTTTGTGTTTGGTTGAAATTATTAGCTGATTGGTTAAAATATCTGCTTTGAAAAGCAATTAATATTTAAAATTAAAATACAGGAAAATTTGTAAAGAAATCCGAATTTCTTAAAATTGTGATTATTAATTTCCAACTATATTCTTGTTGTTTATTTCAGTTATAACCCTGCTATATGGATTGTTAATTGCTGAATCTTGATTGTTTAGCACTATTGGTTATGACATTGTTATATGTTCAGAACATAACACTTGTAGTGATAAAAATCAATAACAACATTGGTTTAGTACTTTGAAATACTATTAATTATCGTTTGGCTTTAAATTGGTTTTTGATTCGGAGAATGATTTTTAAATCTAACCTTTGGGTTTTCTGGAATAATTTTATTTAAGCGGATTTTGAACTTCTCTATTTTACCCCAATCGTTCTATTTGTCTTTTCTAAATCATTTAGAAATGTTTTAAAGTTGTTTAACTATTGTTTAATAGTGTTTTAAAAAAAATTGTTTATTTATATTTAATTTTTTTGAAGTTATTTATCAATATTTTAATATTGTAAAAAGTTATTTTTTTTAAATAATTAATATTGTTTGAAGATAATTAATAATTATTACTGATTAATAATGTTACGAAATTTATAGTAGTTATTTATTAATAATGTTTTGAAATTAATAATAATTATTTATTAATAATGTTTTGGAAGTTAATTATGATTTATTATAATAATGTTTGAAGGTTAATTATTATTGTTTTATTAATAATGTTTGAAATTATTAACTATTACATTTATAATGTTTTGAAGTTACTAATTATTATTTGTTAGTAATGTTTTGTTGTTAATAATAATTATTATATAATAATATGTTGAAATAAATAACAATTATTTATTCATAATGTTTTGAAGTTATTAATTATTATATTAATAATGTTTTAGAGTTAATAAATTATTTTATTAATTATGTTGGAAAGTTAATTTACTATTTATTTAGGATGTTTAAAATAATTAATTTATCTAATTAGTTGTATTTATAAATAATAAATTGATTTATAAAAGGAATCTCATTTAATAAGAGAGATTTATTAAAGAATTTATAAATGAAAATGGGTTTTGAATTCATTTTAAAGGGCTTTATAAACGATTTTTATAAAGGTGTTTTAGAAGGGATTTTTATAAAGGATCTTTATATAGAAGTTTTATAAAATTATGTTTATAAATGATTTTATAAATTTGTAAAAGAAGTTTTATAAATAGTTTTATAGATTTATAAAAGTGTTTTATAAATGGTTTTAGAAATTTATAAAAATAGTTTTATAAACTGTTTTAGAGATTTATAATGGAGTTTATAATTGATTGAGAGATTTACAAAAGGAATTTATGGATGATTTTAGAGTTGTATAAAAAGTAAATGATAAAAGAAAATGAGATTGACTTTCAGAAATAGCCTCTTATCAATTATGGTGGTATGGAAACATCTCTCGATACTTAACCCTAAAAAAGAGGATCTTTCACAGTGTTGTGAATATACTTATACCATTGAGATAAGTATATGGATATATTTCCAAGTATTGAAAGGAGTATAAAAGGTTTGTGAATATATCTTTGTAAAAATATTTTGATACAAGTATTTACAAAGTGATTTTAATTGATGAAAGGATTAATTAAAGAGGTTAGCGGTTGCTTATGTGCTCTACCAATGTTGGTTTCCCTATCAGAATAAATATTTGATTGGATTGTTGTATATTTGATAGTTAAATAACCAACCATCAAACCTTGGCAAAGTTTTTACTTAGAAAGTAAATAAAAGCTTCGCGTGTTCATATGGTTTGAGTTCCCTCGGGAGAACTCATTCGGGTGAAATGTCTCTAGCTTTAAGGGATATATTAGATATCCTCTTGGGACTTTTGTATAGTCTTCTTACTTCTAAAAGAACCGGGAACGAGTCAATCAAAAATTATCAGTTGTTAGTTTGGAGAGACCAGGATCAGATATGTTATCCGAAAATCACTTCGAACCAACTCAAGCGTTTCAAACTGGAGACATCTTGAAGCATATGGAATTGAAGATGGAGCTTTTGAAGTGCAAAAGCTACATGCTACTAATTCTGAGGGTGATTCCAAAATGGATGTAGTAGAGGTAGTGTCTTCGGTTTTGTTCAGACCTAGATCAAACTTGTCTGGATGAATGCTAGCATTGCATTTCTTCTAGGAGGAAAGTGTTGGCATTCCAAATGTGAATTGCTAAAGGAATATAAATCGTTACCTCACGAGCCTTACATCCTGAAAATAGCTAGAACCGGGTAGATGCGGTAGGGCTATGTGGGTCACTCCCATAAGGCTGTGTCATCACCTTTCTAGATTATCATATTATGGATTTGGTTGTGCATGAGAGCTCTCTATAAAGGTTGGGAACTACCAGGGCGATGACATAATCAGTACTATCCAGTAAGGAGTAGGTCGGTCCTATGTTGGTAGAGGGGCAAACGTGTTTGTAGCCCTCGGTACATTTTACCTAGAGATGTACTACATGGAAGGTAGTCCCTTACCTTTCCATTGTTGGAATCCATTCTCCAATTCGTGCTTTACGGACTTAGTTGTGCCCAACTATGTCAAAATGTGAGATGCAAACATTTCAGCTATTTTATATATTTATTTTAAACCCTGGGCATTAATATAATATCTGAAGATTTCTTATAGAAATGTTTTGGTTATCATAAGGTAAAAACCCGTCTGTGTTTATGTGCGACGTGGTCTTACGAGATACCTTTTATTTTAAATGGGTTTTATAAATATAGAAATCAATATAATTTGATGGAGTTTTCTCATGTTGGTTTCCTAGACTGATCTGGGCGTTATTTCCTTATAATGCTCGGGTCTGCTCGAGTATGTTTCAAATTTAGTTCTGGATGCTTTAGAGCTTCAAGAGGCGAGTCAGAAGCCTCCAAGATGGATTCATGTATTTTATTTCCACTGAAATTTCTTATTTGTATTTATCAGCAATTGTAAGGACATGTTGTTATAACGATCCAAACTAGTGATAGGTTAGTACTCTGATTGCGTTATGTATATAAAGTTTTTTTTCTTTTGTAAAGACTTATGTATATTATATATTACTCAACATGATATGAGATTCTATTCTGTCTTTTTTTATTTTTCCTAAACAATCTGTCTTTCCAACACTTGGATGCTCGGCACATGAATACCGTGGACGTATTAGTGTCGACTTTTGAGGATAAAAAAGGTGGATCATTACACAAACAAATAGTAACACATATGCAAAATGACGTGTCATTACACCTATCCTTTAGGATGATCATTGTATACATGCATGATGCCAAGTTTCTTTACACATGTAATTCATTAATACACTAGCAATTTAAATAATGAATGAGACACCAAATACATTATATTATATGTTAGAGTCACATTATCTTACAGATAATAGTGTTATGAATGAATTTTAGAACTATCCTTGTGTTGAATCAAAATTCGAAAATAAAAAGTTTAGTAGAATATCACATTTTTATTGTGTTTTTCATTGTACATAATAATTCATGCTTTTTACTGAGTTAAACATTCATGGTCATAAATTCTTAAAAATATTGGGTTTGATTCTGAAAGACTAACCATATGGATCCAACATAGTATGGATACCAATATAAATATGCTCTATTCCTTCAGGAACATCGTACAATAAGATGAGAAAGATGAAAGAATGACTACGGTGACCTTTTATATGATCAACCATACCTTGATATTCTTCGTAAAAGAAAATTTTCAAGATGGAAATGACACTAAAACATATGATCAGCCATCTTACTGCCATTCCTAGGTTCTTTTTATTATTAAATTTAAATGATGTTTTTTAGTGATATTTTTTAACTCTACACATCTCACTTATACTTTGCATATTAGGCTAAAAAAAATTATTATAAATTATCATGTCTTTCTAAAAATAAACAATGTATAAGTATAAAATAATATTTACTTCAAAAACTTAATAAACAAAAATTTGACCATGTATATAATTACACTTATCGAATATTGTGATTAGGCTATGATTAAATTCATAACTAATATGGTTTGTTATGTGTATATATGAATTTATGTAATAAATCTAATATATAAATTTCTTTGTCAAATCTGGATGCTTATGATTATATAATAATATCATTTGTCATATTGAATTGTTTTCCATACTCTCATCATTGAATTTTGATTTCATATATATATATATATATCATTTAGTTTATTTTGTTTTCAATATATTGGGTATTTATTTTGATGTATATATCATCTTACTTAGGAGTTTATTCCCATTATTATTGGTAATGATTATAGTATCTCACATTCATATTTGGTATTAATTAAATAAATAGTTTAAGTTGTATTTATTTAATAAAATTTGGTTTGTCTTATTAAATGAATATTTATCATCATTCATATATGCCATATAGTTAAATCCATATAACTTAGCATTCTAATATAGTTTATAGGCGTATCATTATGGGGAGTATTATTTTTTCATCCAATTTTGTTGATAACAAAGAGGTAGAAAATATAAGATATACATATGCATATATTTAGGGGGAGTTATATCATATTTTATATATAGGATATTTAACGGTTATCATCATACAAAATGGGGAGATTGTTAATACCTCGGTTATTGATTTTGAGGAAAATAATCATATAGAACTATATAAAATATAAATACTAATGTTTTGCTAATTTATATAGCACATAGTGCAGAATATTACATAGGTGCTGAATCGAAGATCGTACAGTATAAAGAATCAAGATAAAGATTCGAAGACTCATGGGTTCAACGACAAAGATTTAAAGAGAATAAGACTTAAGTATATAATTATGAGCCACTAGAATAAATTATTAAAGCGCCTGATAACAGATTATGATCCTTACCCCGAATTTCTTATCTTCGATATTTTTATTAAATAAATTATTTTAAAATTCAAAATATATTTTTATAAAAAATTTATAAATTTTTTTATATGTTCAAAGTATTTTAAAACTATGTTTAAATTATTAAATACAGAAGTTTGAAAACAATTTAAAAAGAAAAATCATTTCCAAAATTATAAAGATATGTCGACAAATCCACCTTCCATTTGTTGACATAGTGGCCATTAGATTTTTTAAATTTTGAAAAGAAGTGTCTCTTCGACACAACTCTTCACAAACGGTTACTTCTCTTCATTCTCTATATAAAGGGAATCCGAACAAATTTTCAAATATATATATTTCTCATCTTCTTCTTCCTCCAAACTCTCTTCAAAGATTTCTCAAATTTTACTTTATATATTCTTCAAATTCATTCAATTTCCATATCGATTTTACTACAATCATTCTCCTCAAATTACTCTATGATTTACAATCATTCTCCACTAAAATTAAGGGTCAAACTACTATCAGAAAGGCTATAGGATATCTTGTATCTCAAGTAGAACTGTTTGTATTTGGAAATCATCAAACTATACTCTTATTTGTTTGGGTGTGCTTGTAGCCTATTCAAATCAAGTGGGTGTACTTGTTGTTAATACCCTAGGTATTGATTTTGATGACAACAACCATATAAATATTACTACTAACGTATCTTCGAGTTTTATTGTTATTTCAGTTATATTATGGAGACATTTACAGAGATAAACAAGAACTCAATGGAAGAAAATGGATTATATAAGAAGGTTAATCAGAGCTATGGAAGAACAAAACTGAATGAAGAAGAATGCTGAAAGGACAGAAGTGTTTGAAGTGATGAGTAGTTGGTTGAGTCTTAGAATTCCTTATTAAAGATCCTTTGGCAATTATACTTGAAGATCATCAACCATTGATCTTAACCGAATCACAAAAATTCACAAATAAGAGGTACTATTGATATCTGAAATTTGCAACACTTTCTGAAATTTGCAACGCTTATTGGTGTTGCTAATTCTCTTTGGAAAATGCATGCATGTCGACATATGGGGGTAATGTATGTCGAAATATGTCCCATTGGTCAGTTTTTTAAATTTAAATCAACTGATTTTCCCGCCACATCTTCACCAAAAGACATGCTCTTCAGTATCTATTTAAAGCCTTTGGAAAACGAATTTTCCAATCACTTTTCACTTCTTTCTCTTACACATTTTTGCACAAGAAACCCATTGCATGCTCTTCCAATCTCTTTGCAAATCGATACTTTTTTACTCCAATTCTTCATCTATTTACAAATCACACAACATCAGAGAGTTGTACTTGAATTCACATCATTCTCTCTTTGATTTCATCCTATTACTCAAAGATTTCAAAGATATATTGCCATTGGAGGTCTATAGGATCATAGTGCTGAATCTTCAAGAATCTGTATTGAAGATACGACTAGTTGTAATAGTTTGTTGTTGTTTGTTGTTTGTGAAAAGGAGAGGGTGATCTTGTAGCCAGTAAATCAAAAGGGTGTATCTGGTAGCCATGAAACTAAGATTGTAAAGGTGTTCTTTTCATCCATGGAAAGCCGGCGATTATAGTGGAATTTTGCACGGTGGAGTGCAGGACTAGTTGTAGGATTGGTTAATCCGAACCAGTATAAAAATCCGGGTGTTATTTTCTTTACTACATTTTACTTTACTATTTAGTTTTCTATGATTATTGGTTTTCTATTTGCAATTTTATTAGATATAGGGTTAAAGTCATAGGTTAGTTCTAAATAATTGAAATATACACTTCACCTCCCTCTAGTGTTCAAATTGCCTTAAGATCTATTCCACGTTGTGTTATAGACACCCTATTTCCAACATTCGGTATCATAGCACCGGTTTTCAAAAATTTGTAACTTGATTTTTGAAAAGTATAAATGGCTAATAACACTAGTAACACTTTTGTAGAAGGACAATCTACAACTAGACCCCATCTATTTGATGATAGTAATTATGCATATTGGGCCTGTAGGATGAAAATTTATTTATAGTCAAATGGTTTGGATATTTGGAATATTACACAAAGGCACTGAACACCACATTGAGTACTCATCTTGGACAACAGACCAAATGACACAAGCACTTGTTAAATCAAAGGCTATGAATATTTTATTTTGTGCCTTAGATAAAAATGAATTTAATCAAGTTTCCATTTGTTAGTCTACATATGAAATTTGGAGAAAATTGCAAGTCACACATGAGGGCACTAGTAAAGTAAAAAAAACTAAGATATCTGTGCTAACTAACCAGTTTCAACCTTTTCAAATGAAACCAAATGAGTCTATTTCTAATATATATTCTAGATTTCAGGATATAGTGGATGCATTAATATCATTAGGGAAGAAAATTACCAAAGAGGACCAAGTCAGAAAGATCTTGAATTCACTTTCTAGTGAATGGAATCAGAAGACTCTGGCAATCGAAGAAGCCAATGATATTAGTACTATGAAAATAGAAGATTTAATTGGTAATCTAATGTCCAATAAGGTAAAGTTGCAGGTTAGAAATGAGAATTAGGCAAATGAGAAGAAATCATTAGCACTCAATGCTACAAACGACAATGATAAACCATATGATGCTGCTGCTGATGATGATATCGAGTTTATGACAAGGAATTTCAAGAAATTCTTGAAATATTGTAAAAAGAACAAACTTCGGAAAACTAACAACAATAATTCTAGAAATGGAAATGTTGTTAAGTGTTTCGAATATGATAAACCCGGTCATTTGAAAAGTGACCATCCTAACCTGAAGAAATCAATGTACTTTTCGAACACTTTCACTAAGAAGAGGAATCATGTTTTCAACACAACATGGGATGATTTAGATACATCATCAAGTGATAGTGATTCAGAAGTAGAAAATGCCAACACATGCTTCATGGCGAAGGATGACCAGGTATGGAATTTTAATAAAGAAATTACTATTGTCTTAAACAATATATATAAGGGATATAAAATGGTTAGGAAAGAGTACAAGAACAATTTAACAAAGATAGATATATTAAAATTGTTTAGTGAAATGTTAACTAAAGGAAAACAATGTCTAGAAGATGAAATTGAAAGACTTAATGGGCAAATAATGAAAAGGATTTTGTTTACCCGCTTTTTGACCAAAGCAGCTAACTTAAAACGGACCAAGAGAACTCATACCGAGTCAGATTGACTTGAAATTCTGGGAGAACACTTAGAAGACATAAAAGAAGGCACTCACCAAAAATGGACTTGATTGGACAAGGCTAGATGGATCGCCAATGATCCATGTAGAGTGGGCCCCACCACTTGAAATTTTTAGGATAGGTCCCAGACACCCTTTAGAGTGTACCTGCAATGTTTCGTCTGATTTCGTTAAGTTTTGAGTGAGTTATGGATGATTCTTCTGGACCAGATGACGCATGAAGACGGATGATCAAACAAACTCCAAACGACTTGATATTTGGATAAGACATTCAAATAGATGAAAGGAAGGAAACCCAAAATGGTAGACTCAAAAATAGTTTAAGGGCATGGATCGCTAGCGATCCATCATGTTAGCTCGGGTCGCCTTGAGTTTTTCTGGACTTCTTCCTAGCACTGAGTAGAGGCTTCTAACAAGTCGACCTTGGCCCAACTGCTCTCCTACCCCTATAAATACAATCCTACCTGCAACATAAAGAGGATTTTCTGGATTGGCTTTTGGAACTCTGCAGAGATTATTCTTCACTCTTCTTCTCCCATAGAACAGTCATCTAGGATTTCACTATGATTCTCCAATGAACTCTTGCACTTGTGACTTATTCTAATCTCATCAACTTGTAATCGAATTCAACTTGTAGTAGCAGTTAGTCGATAATAAAGCTTATAAAGTGGACGTAGGCTTCGTTAACAGCCGAACCACTATAAATATCTTCTTGTCTCTTTATTATTTCTGCTCTTTTTTACATTTATTTTCTATATTATTGCTCTGTAAGAATAGGGCTGGTGCTTTCACACTCAATTCAGGTTGTTGATCCATTTTTTGGATTAACATTTTGGTGCTTTCATTGAGAAAACTGAACTCAGGGCTAGATCTGATGACTTGAACTTTGAATCTAAGACTTGGAGAAGATGAGCACGCCTAACACCAGATCTAGAGTCGGAGCAAATCAACCAGAGCTCGGGGGCAGTTAGGACGTGTCCTTAAATTGTCATCAACCCAACTATGTGATTAGAGAGGAGATGGAAAGGATGAGGAAAGAGATGGATGGAATCTTAGCTAGACAACATGAGATAATGGATGGCTTCTTCCAGAAGATGGAGCAGTAAGGGATAGCTAGATCTGTAGGGAATAGGAATCAAACTTCAGGGAACAACCGGTTGCCATAGTACGTGAGGAACAGAATTGCCATATAATTACAAGGACAGCCACCATCCGTGACAAATGCATCATGAAATGCCTAGGGATTTGAGCCAAGACAAATTATCCCATGATCGGGGTAGATGGGAGTCGGATCCGGCTCCCATGCTTTGCTTTTTCGTTTCTTTTCCACACTTTTCTTTTGGTATTTAGACAATAATAACCTCAGGCCGCTTATATGTGTACGGGATCCGAACGGTCCCTAGGCATGCTCTGAGTCAGATGCCTGAGATGACTATTAAGGACAATAATAACCTCTGACCGCTTACACGTGTACAAGACCCAGATTGGTCTCTAGGCACGCTCTGAGTCGGATCTCCGAGGTGAACATTTAGGATTTCTGCTTGTTTTGATTCATGTTTGTTTGTTTTGATTTGAACATTTGAATTTTGAAAAATCCAATTTGATTGTGATGACTAATACTGATCGCCTTAGAGTCCCGACACGGGACCGGAGTGCAAGGTGCAAGTCCCCTTGCTAGAAAAGCGAGTGGATGGACTTTTATGATATTTATCGCCTTAGAATGCCAACATGGGACCGGAGTGCAAGGTGCAAGTCCCCTTGGATGGACTTGTATGATATTGATCGCCTTAGAGTCCTGACCAGAGAGACGGGACCAGAGTGCAAGAAGTAAGCCCCCTCACCGGAGAGTGAGCGGATGGGCTTATTTAATCTCTTTTAACTTAACAAACAAATGATCTGGAGAGATCGTCCCCCTTAACTTAAACATTAAACTAAACATTAAATGATCCAGAGAGATCGAAACGATTTGAATTAATAAAAGGATTTGAATGCCTTATAAATAGAATAAAACTGATAAATCCTAAATGAATAGAGGATGATTTCGATATTTGATGTGATTGTGATATATGATGTGATTTGATTTTGCATAGAAATGTTTGGACAACGTCTAACCCTATACACCCAGCCCAACCAAAGGTATCCGATGGCTATTGCATAGAAATATGCCTACGTATCCTTATTGGAGGATTAACTCCACCTAGTTATGTTCATGCTCTTCTCCTACATCCAAATACTTGTTGGTACATAACAACTATTGCATATATGCAACTAATGCCAACCCTAATCACAAAATAAGAAAATAACAACACAAATATACTTACATACATAAGAAACCTTGACAATAGTAATACATCACCAATGTAAGTATAAGTCATCAAATGTGACTAATCACTCCACATTAGTAACATAAACATCAATATCATTCAAAAAACCAAACCCATAATTGACAGCCCATTCTTAGGTAGTAAAAAGGGTAAAATATCGCATCCACATCCTAATGTAATTCCATCATCATTAAAGAAACATATCGCATATTGCATCCATTTGAACATTGTATTCACAACGATTATTTTCCCTTACGTATAAAAATCATTTTACTATTGTTTATTACAAAAACCCTTTTATCTCAAAATAGTAATAACCTTTTAAAATGATAAAATAATCCAGAAATGCTTTGTTATAATCTCATTACTTAAAATCCCTTAAAACATCGTACTTTCACCAAAATAGTTATTTATATCAAATTACTTTTCAAATTAATTATATTATTACTTACGTCAAAATAATAATAATATATTTTGAAGTCACTTTAATAGTTCACAAACCAGTCTATTACTATTTATCTCAAAAATAATTATATTTTATTTTAAATCACCAAAACTCCCTTTTATTTTATTACTTAAACAACAACAACAATAATAATATTTCCTACCAGAAATACCGCAAAAACAATCATTTTATCATTTACATAAAACAATACTATTTTCATTGAAATTCATGTTATTATTATTTAAAATCCTGTTTTACTTTATAAACAACAATAAACTTCCCAACTCTCAAATTAAAAAATATTTTTAGTTATTTCTTGTTATTTATAGATACATCCAAAATATGTAATAATTGTGTTTATCATTTATTTATCTAATTTTCCTATTATTATACATTTTATTTCAATTAACTATTTTCTAATTCAAATCATATATATATATATATATATATTAACTAAACACCCAAGAATACTATAATTAATAATAATCATCTAATGAAAGCACAATTCATCCAAAATATCATAATAACTAGACAATAATACACCGAATAACATATATCAATAAATAAAACTTTTCATCGAAAGATATAAATTTTATAATTTAAAAATTCAATTAATTAAATCATATAGACCATACCAATGTGCTTTTGTAAGCAGCCTCCAAATTTAGCAGACCACTTGCCATATCGTCTAGAATTCCTCCGTGATTTGAACAGAAGTAATCGCTTGTAAGCAGAGTTTGTATGTGAAAGCTATGAATGTTAGAAGTCATAGAGTTAATTTGGTAATTAAAATATAAATGCCTAAGTGAAAAGGTGCTTCACCATCTATAATACCTTTATTTTCCCATAACCCATCCACACCTTTTACTACCACCTTTTACCAAGATTCACAGCCACTACAAGGAGAGTCACCATCGACAAACACCACCGCCGCCTTGTCCGTGTCAGCCACTACCAATTGCAACCTCTCCGGCCACCCTCGGCTGTCGTCACTGCTACCCCAATACCAGGACCACCGTGCCTTTTGAGGAAAATTTTGGTCGCCTCACTTATCCACTCTCCAAATCGGAACTAGATCCAGACTCATCAAGCACTATGATTTTTCTCCTTCAATAGCATCAATCGGTCATCGAATAAAAAATTCTCAAATTCAACCTTTGGGTTTCGCCTTTATCAACTTTGATCGCTAATTCTTGTCAACTCGAGCATTTTTTGGACAAACGGACACCACCCTTCAACTCCTTTCGTTGAGAGCTTTATAATGTATATAATTCAATAAGGTTTGGTCGCCTTACCCATTTATTCTCTAAATAAAAACCAAATCCGAACTCCTCTTGTCGAGCACTATGATTTTGCTCCTTCAATTGCATCAATCGCTCGTTGAATCAAAAACCCCAAGTTCAATCCTAGGGTTCACCTTTATCAAATTTGGCCACCAATTCTGGTCCACTCAACCCTTTTTTAGACAAACGGATACTTCCCGTCAACTCTATTTGTCGAGAGCTTTGCAATGATATATGATTCGATAGGGTTATAAACTCAACATTCAATTCGCCCTTTTATTAAAAACCAATTTTTAATTAATTTAATATTAACCATATTGTATTTATGGGCCATTATAAATTATAATGTTCAGAAAATAAATATAAATATATAAGAATATTTATATGGCCGAAAAAATTATTTACATATGTTTTGATTTCAAACTTTGAATCAAACAAAACTATATCATGTAAAACAATTGTTTAAAGTGCTCTAAGACATTAATAATTATGGTGAGACAATAATGTGTATATAAAATTGTTATAGAGGTTGCTAAGTAGCATTTGAATGTAAATAAGATAGATTACCTTTCAAAACAAAGCCCTTGAATACACCTTAATTAGAGAATCTTCCAGACTCAATGGAATTAACCACTTGATTGCGCAATGATCGAGTTACCATGATATATAATTTATTTAATGTAATGTGTGGGTTATGGAATTATGGATCTTAAGGCTATTTAAAAATTAGAGGGAAGGGGGGTGAATAGTGCTATTTGATTTTTGTAAATCTTTTAAAATTCCTTTCAAGTTTTATTATCCAGGTTTTTAACCCAACATGATCCAACAGGAAACAGAATAATCCCGCGACATTGAGATGGTTTTGAACTTAGCCTTAACCAGAGAGGCAAATGCAAGGAGTTAACGAGACCCAAGTTATATTACTGAGACAACAACTGAGATCGACTAAACCAAGAGATCAACATTCTTTCAGCCCAATCAACAGTTGAGTGTAAACAACTAGCAAATTATCATCCGAATGAAACAACGTGCGACGAGACTACACAAACAACGACGACACAAGACCATGGAAACATCCCAAACTCCAAACTCCAAGAAGTATCCTAAGTGCTTGGGTCGCCAGGGATCCATACCCTATGGATTGCTAGCGACCCATGCAAAATGAAGGGTCGCTCTATTAAATGGAAGAAGAGAAGGAAGGAAGAAGTATGTTAAAAAATATGCTAAGTGTATGGGTCGCTAGCGACCCATACACCATAGATCGCTAGCGACCCATGCTTCTCCACGTGTCTTCAGTGAGGCAACCAAGCAATGCAGTGGCTAAGTCATTAGCTCGCATACGAGCCAACTCTATGGGTCGCTAGCGACCCATGGTTTTGGCTTGGATCACGAGCTAAACCCCCCTAGGTCGTTCTATACCTACCCACGATCAGTTAATGAAGTGGCCTAGCCCAGAAGTCCTCCGATCTCTATAAATACCATCCTGCCTGCAACATAAAGGGGATCTTCTCCGGACTGGTTGCTGAAGCTCTACTAGAATTATTCTTCACTCTCTACCTCCCTTACAACAATCTCCAAAGGAATACACTGTAATTCTCCAGTGGATTCCAACTCTGGAGATTCAATCTAGCTAAAAGATAATCAAAACCTTATAATCAAACATCCCTTGTAACATTAGCCAGTCTATAATAAAACTATAAAGTGGACGTAGGCTTCATTAACAGCCGAACCACTATAAAAATTCTCTGACTTCTTTCTTTTACTGTTCTTTCTCTATATCTATGATTTGTGATATTGCCCTGTCAGGACAGGGCTGGTGCTTTCAAACTCAAACTAGGGTGTTGGTCCATTTTTTGGGTCAACATTTTAGTGCTTTCATTGAGAAATCCAACTCAGGGTTCAGATCTAGCTATCTACATTGGATCCTATAGGTCTAGAAGTTAGATCCTCATTCTCTATTTAGAAGGTTTGCTGTTGGGAACAGAAGAACCAACCAAGAAGGATCGGAGAAAAAGCAAGCAAACACATGCTAAGGTGATGGGTCACCAGCGATCCAGCTTCTATGGATTGCTAGCGATCCATGATGTATGCTCGTGGGTCAATCAACTTTCTCGCATCATGATCCAATAGGCACCCAAGAATACAAAGTACTGAAATTGGTTAAGTTTATAGATCGCCAGCAATCCATGTACTATGGATCGCCAGCGATCCATACTATCGATTGCCAGAAGCTATAGATCACCAGAAGCTATGGATCGCCAACGAGACCCCTATCTGGGTCGTTCTAAGGGGATATAGTCGAAAGGAAGCAATGGGCGGAGCTCTAAGAATCATGATAGAAGAAAACGTTAACACTCCACCTACTACAAAAGCACCGGCTACAAACTCGAAGTTAGGAGGGAAAACCCCACGGAAGGATATAACGATGACTCTCTTCAACTCTGAAGGTGACAAACAATTTGAGGAAGACAAATTGGATGAAAATGGCAACGTGAAAAACGCTAGAAGAAGCTCTAAAACCCCCGCCGTAGAATAGTGCTAAGCAATGGATGAGGAACTTCTACTCAAACGGTTTTCCTAGAGGCAGGAGAACCAAGAGGTATGATATAAACCAAGATCAACTACAATGCCAAGCTCCCATAGTATATTGCGACCACTCCAAACTGACTAGCTTCCGATCCTATCATGGAGCTCCCACCGTCGAATCATGAATGGTCGTCGACGAAAATCATAAAAAATCATCAAAATTGTCGTTGAAAAGCTCACTTCAGTCCTAACTCAATGTCAAACTCGGGTAATCACCCATTTGACTCAAAGCAAACCTAGGAAATTCTGGCCCGAAATCAGATTCAGGTAAAACTAAGATTTTCTCCAAGAAAACAGGCAAATGGCTCCAAGCGATGTTTGCCACCAACCCAGCACGTTAAATTCTGTGACTCCAAGCGAATCGTGTGCTGACTCCAAGCAAATGGCAAATTTTCTTAGGTCAGATTCCAAGTAAAATACCACCAATCCATCAATGTTGATCCATCTTTTTTTGTCCATAACTCGAACATGCGAACTCCAAATACCTTGAACTTTGGAATGTAACCTTATGGGGCCTTCTTTGTCACCCCCGACAGATCTCACCTAGTTTGAAATTTTTTGGGGATTGTCACCGATCCATGACCCCATCATAAGTGATTCGCCATTCAGTCGGCATTTCCAATCATTTAAGCATAGACAATCATGCCTATATCATTCTCAAGCATTATAAACAACCGTACCTTGAAAATGGAGCAATCTGACAACAATAAAACATCTTCCTTAATCGAAATCCATTCCTCGAAGTCGCTCAACATGCAGAATATCCAAAGAAGTTTATCATGCCAACTATATCTTTTACAAAACTGCACAACTGATTCAAAATTGCTTCTTTATAGGTTTGACTAGCATATGGACGAAGCGAGGGCGACGGATGCATTCTGCTGCAAGGTCCTCAGGAATCATTAAAGGATGAAACAAGCTGCTACCCAGGAAGAATTCTATGGGAAGGCAAACCGGTTCTACTCTCCCTTTCCAAATGAGCCGTACTAGGACACAAGGGGCATTGCAGACAGCAAGGGGAAAGAAATACTTCTATGCCCTCGATAAATCATGTCAATCCCCTTTCTGAGAATCGGCGTTGCTGGTGGCATCGAGAAGTCTTGTCCAATGGATCGTCGAACAAACAGATCCAATGCCTTAGCCTACTGGAGCCAATAAAATTGTGTTCCCTCGAGCTGAATCCAAAAAATTCCTCTTAAAGTCGATGAATCATTGCTTTAATACTGCCGGGCCGTCGGAGACACGACCCAAAACTCCTCTCGGAATCAATAAATTATCATTCTGATGTCGTCTGGTCGCCGGACATCCGACCACAAAAAACACCTTCGTGAACGTGAAGGTCTTTCATGAACTAAAGTGTCGTGAAGGTGAACTGGTAAATCAGCGATCATCTGATCTGAAAAAACCCTTGACGAACGTGAAGGTCTTTCATGAACTAAAGCGTCGTGAAGGTGAACCAGTAGATCTGCGGTCATTTGATCCAAAAAATCCTTCGCGAACGTGAAGGTCTTTCATGCACTAAAGCGCCGTGAAGGTGAACCGGTAGATCACCGGTCATCTGATCCAAAAAACCCTTCGCGAATGCAAAGGTCTTTCATAAACCAAAGAGTCGTGAAGGTGAACCGATATATCAGCGGTCATCTGATCCAAAATACTCTTCGCGAATGCGAAGGTCTTTCACGAACCAAAGCATCGTGAGGGCGAACCGGTAAATCAACGAAATTTATGTATGAATGATATCCACGAAGGTGAATTGGAAGATCAGAAGTCATTTGATCCAGAGCTCCCCAAATTCAACGAAGTCATGCTCCGGGGCCACCAATCGACAATCATACCAGTCAGTCCGCAAAATTAATGGAATCACTTCCAACGACCAATGAGACAAACAATGCTAAATTCCAGAGCTTCAAAGTCGCTCAGAGAAACTAAGCCAAAACTAAACCGACCTTGTGATCAATCCGAGGCCGACTCAAATCAAGCCAAGATTCGACACCTGGGAAAACTGCACCCATTGGACTGGGGGCAACGAAATGAGTTGTGGAGAGACCATGGATACAGTTCAAGCGTGCCAACAGCCCTGTGGCATAGGGAGCACAACACACACTTGAATAGCCATAAGAAAGGCCGAGGCTAATCATACCACAGTTTTGTTATGCCCGATCAAAAATTCTGCCATTCTGACAACCACGGATTTAATGACCTAGCTAGTGCAACAAACGAAATACTAGCATAATACTTGCCCACTTCTTTCCAACTACTATTTTACCACTCTTGGTGACCAATTCCTCTTCCTCTTAGACCGTATGCCAGTCAAAGACCCATTCTCTAAAGGCAGTTTGGACCAAGAGCTAAGAGTCATGCCTTGAACTCCCATAGGTCCTTTCTTCAATCCATCTTCATGCGGTCAGCTATAGATCTCTCCACTATGGCAACCTGATCTATTTGGATGTGTACATCCTCCAGGAACATGGAAGGATCATCCAAGCCATGGTCACCCGAACCAAAAACTGTTTAGCTTCTTGGACCAATAAAACCACGTTCATGTAAGCAACCTGCTGAGTCGACGAGGTTAAATCGACTCAAACCGCTGGATCAGTGTAACCCGATCCTTGCCTTCTAAAAACCGGTGTTGCTCCGGCAACATTAAGAAGGCCCAAAATTACACTCCTCATGTTGCTCGAAGAAAGGCAACACCGAGGAGTACCAAAAGCTGCGCATTTCATAAGCCGCGCCAAAACATACGCTCCTCACGTTGCCCGAAGATAGGCAACACCGAGGAGTATCAAAAGCCGTGCATTTCATAAGCCATGCACTAAAACAATAGCTCCTCACATTGCCCGAAGATAGGCAACACTAAGGAAAACCAAAAGCCACGCACACTAAAATAATAACTCCTCACGTTGCCCGAAGATAGGCAACACTAATGAAAACCAAAAGCCGCGCACTAAAATAATAACTCCTCACGTTGCCCGAAGATAGGAAACACTAAGGAAAACCAAAAGCCGCGCACTGAAATAATAACTCCTCACGCTGCCCAAAGATAGGCAACATTGAGGAAAACGAAAAGTCGTGCACTAAATTCCAAAACATGAACTCCTCATGTTGCTTGAAGATAGGCAATGCAGAGGGGCACCAAAAACCACACATCTCATAACCAGCACCAACCACTTCTATTACTGGGAATAATGGGCACAACTATAACAAAATTGGAGTGCTACCAACCAACAGAAAAGTCTCAACTGACGACACTTAATGATTAAAACCGCCCTCAGTTAACTCATGCAACGTGCTCCTCTTGAACACGCATATATTGCATACTTACCAGAATATCACAAGAAACTTGGATTACATGCTAAGTTGCAAAACTTCCGAAAGAAGGAAATCAAGCTGTGACTTAGCCAAATTTCAAGTCTAATATGAAAATTATCTAAATTATAAGTTACCGGTCATTTGAAGTAAACCGCCCTATGAACTGGGGGCATGCACAGGTACTTAAATAAAAACAATTGAAAATAATAAGTTCACAAGTTCTGTTACTCCAAACAAATAATTGTTGCTCCAAATAATTTTTTTGGCGGCAATCACGAAATTGGATAAGTATAAACAAAACAAGCACAAGTGCACAGAACATATATGAACAGAAAGATAAGAGTACAGTAAAAATATCATTGTATTGCTTATAATTTTCTTTACACAGGGTCAAAATGTGGAGGCTATACCCACACAACACCGGCCAAAAAAAGAAAATACAGACTCCATGACAAGAACACTAAGTGTAGACTCTGCACTTGAACAAAATGACTCAAAAAGAACCAAAATCAGACCAGTCTCCACATAAGCTCATCAATGCTTCCTTCCACCGCTCCCCTTTCCGCCCTTTGTTTGCAGTTTCTGCCTCGTCTCAGGAGTGGTGCCATTGCCGGTAATATCAACAAACTCCTTGATGGCAACATCCTAATCTTGCTCCACCGCCTTCTTATAAGATTCTGCCTTTGCTTTGCGCTTCCATGATTTGTGGGAGCTCTTCGAGGCTTTGATCACTTCAAGCTTCTCCTTCTTGATAGCGACCAATTCATGTTGAGTCTTATGAGGCTGCTCCGTTTGAACTTCCTGCTCCTTAACTTGTGCCGCTGTTACGTCACCCTCCAAAGACACAGAAGGGTCATCCAAGCCATGAAGCGCGACTATCTTTTCGGACTCCGGCCCTGGCAGCGAGTCAGACACGGACATGGAAACAGAAACAGGAATAGAAACGAACACAGAGGCTATGGAAATAGCAGCAGGTCCGAGCATTGAGGAAGCTGGAACATCAATGGGAAATATCGATCCCAGCCTTCTAAGAACTGGTGTTGCTCCGGCAACATCGGGAAGGTACAAACCCTCGTGCATCACTCCTTGAGCCGTGGAACCATGCTCTTGAAGCATGAACTCCTCATGTTACCCAAAGATTGGCAACGTCGAGAAGTTCCATACCGTTTTGGATCAACGGTTCATATCGATCTCATAAGGTGCACATTTCGTCAGCCGTGCACCTCTAAAAGCCGTGCATCCCACAAGTCACTCACTCTCATAAGCCGTGCCACCCATAAGCCGCGTACTCTCATAAACCACACATCTCATAAACTGCGCGGACACTGCCCAATGTCGCTCCGGTATCATCACGGACCGTCAAAATTATCTAAGTATCGGTGTTGTCTTGACAACACCGAAAAAATTATTTATTTCAGGAGTAACAGGAACCGATCCCTACAACCCAAAAGGACCCACATTGCTCCGGCAATGCCACAAAGTCTCCAAACCAAGGTTTCAACAAAGAATTCCAATCTTTGACCAAAATGTCTAAAGTTAAAACATTCAAATCACGAGCTCCCAAAGATAGGAGCTGCGACACAACTTTGATTAGGGGCATCCAGAGAGCCACCCAGAACATCAAGTCTCGCATCAAGTGTTTAGAGTAATCAGCCCCGTGGACCAGCGACACATAACACACTAACACTTGGTTGGACCAAAAATCACTCCAGGGTTCTGTTATGCCAAACAGAGAATTTCGGCAATCGCAACAAAACTAAGCAGTATAGTAGGCTGGACAAATGCGGAATTAAAAAGGAAACTGCTCCAACGTGCTAGACATCGATATTGCCTCATCAACATCGAGAACTCTAGACCGTCAAATCAACAAGAAAATCAAACTCCTCAAAGTTCACCAATGCTCGAAAAATAGGGATAAAAGGAGGAACTTACCGATGACCAAAGATAAATAATGATGGAAAACGTTTCAAGAATCAAGTCATCGACCCATCGGCTTCCAAAGACAGAAGCAGGTGCTCGAATAAGGTCTCAAACCCTAACTTGCAAAAAACTAGCTGTTATCCGAAGATAGACAATGGCAAGGAGAGAACGCTCAAAATCGAGCAGCCAAACCATTGATTCCCGAAGATTGGAACCAACGAATAAGGTTGATATTCACAACAATGCTATTAGTCCAGCATAATGCATATGGCCTTAAACAAGCAAGGTTAGGTGTCAAGGATTCAAGACAAACACTACCAAACTCTACCGGTCCATGATCAATATAGGAATGAACGCAGTCGTACCAAGGGCAATGTGATGACTTGCCCCACAATTTCAAATTTTCTATAAGAACCTGGAGTTTAAGACATAGAAATGAAGGGTTCCGCTAATAGTCGTCAGATCATAAAAAAAACCGGTTGGAGGAAAATCGATAAGAAAAATTATGGAATTGGTTAGGCAACAGCCTTGCATCTCCAAGAGTAATACTTGACGGTTAAACAAAGCTAGGCAACGGAAACGCCTGTGACTCTCAACCTTCCAGAACGTGGCGTATCCCAAATAGGCAGCACTAAGATAATACTTCTACAATTCAATCATCAAAGTGCTAGTTTCTGAAGACCGAAATTAGTACCCAACTGGACTAAAAGTACCGCCGAATCGATGGGAAAAATCGATCCCAAAATCCTGAGTGTCGGTGTTGTCTTGGCAATGCCAAGGCCTTCTTTTATCTTTCAAATACTGGTGTTGCACTGGCAACGTCGGGAAAATTTTCTATTTCCTATCGGTGTTGTAACAACCCTGGTTTTGGAGATTACCTATAAATAATAAATTATAACAGTAGTTATGATTTAATATTATGAATTAAAATAAAATGAAAAATTTTAAATTATTTATTTGGAATAAACAATGAATTTTTGGAAATAAAATGAGAAAATAAAGTTTGGAACTTTATTTTATTTTGTTTGAGTTAATAATGAAAGGAAAATGGTTTTTATTTGGAGAAAAAGCAATAATTTTATTAATTATTGCTAATTACTTCCTTTAATAATTTTTAAAGGAAGTATTTGATTTTTTAAGGTTGTTTATTTAAATAAAAAGATGGAATTTGATTTAAAAATGAGTTTTGGTTATAAAATTAAGTTTAAAATGGTTTGTTATATTTTTCTAAATAAGAAAATATTTTAGTAAAATTTTTGGAGTTAAAAATATGGAGTTATGCATTTATTAGTGTAAAATTGTGTATTTATGTAAAATAAGGGTTTTAATAATAAAAATGTTTTTAAAATTAAAATTAAACTTTTTATTTGATGTAAATATTTTATTTTTTATGTATGTAAGTTTACATATTTTGTTTGTGTAGAAACTTGAAAGAAAATGCATTGTTTTATTATAACATAGTGTAAATATGTGCATATTGATTTAGGTATGAATTAAAACCTTAGGCTAATTAATTTATTCTCTATTTGGGTGCAAAAGCCCGTCAGCCTAGAACCAGAAGATAAGGAAATGAGAAAACATTTTCTGTACGTACAGAAAACTATTCTCATCTCCTTCCTCTAGCCAGTAAACAGAAAAAAGAAACCAAACTCACCTTTTCTTCAATTCCAAGCTTCAAATCTTCATATTTCTACAAACAAGTTGCTATTTTATCAAATCTAAAGAGAAATCAAAAGGTAATCCATTCCAAAACACAAATATTTTATCAAAATTTGAATTTGAGAATTGAATTGTCTTTTAATTGCTTTTCCTCTTTTGCATGTTCCTATTTCAAGCTTTTACAGGTTCTTGAAGGCCAAACTAGCTCAAAGCTCCATTCTTTCAGCTCAAAATCTGATTTTTACACTTCAAAAACAAGGTGAGTATCAAAACTCACAAATGCTAGCTGAAGCCAAGCTTCAAATTGCTATAAACTATGAAAAGTTTGCTTTTGTATCTTGTTTTATGCTCAGTTTTGTTTGTGCTAAAACCGTTCTGACCTCCAATTTGCATGTTAATTTCTTGCAATTCCGGCAACGAAATGCTGCTGGATTTTTTTTCTGATAGTAGTTCATGTGTTTTAGTATAAGTGTGCAAAATTTCATAGAAAAACTCTTTTGTATGATACCTGAAAACTTTGCTGCAAAATTAATGCACAGCCTGTAAATCACCTGCACATTTTTGTTTTCTGAACTGTTGCAAACATGGCCTGAGTCCATGTTTGAGACAGCGTAACTTTTTCATTTCCAGTCAGAATTCATTGATTCTTTCTTTATTTGAAAAGCTTAAGTTTTCTAGTATGTGCATACCAATTAATTTCAATATGAGGTTAATTGGTCCTCTGTTTCATGCCTGTAAGTTGAACCCAAGATGGTTTTCAGGTCTGGGCACATTTTTGTTTTCTGAATTGTTGCAAATATGGCCTGAATCCATGTTTGAGACTGCGTAACTTTTTCATTTCCAATCAGAATTCATTGATTCTTTTTTTATTTAAAAGCGGAGGTTTTTTACTATATGCACACCAGTTTTCAGTTCAATCAGAAGTCATTTCGCCACATGTTCTTTGTCTGTAAATTGAACCCGAGAGGGTTTTCAGACCTGCGCATAATTCAATATGGCCAGAGTCCATGTTTGAAAGTTCATATCTTTACCATTTCATGTTGGAATTCAGTGTATCTTTTTCTAGTTCATAGATAAATTGTTCTACTTGGTGTTTTTCAAATTTTAAACCATTCTGAGGTCATTAACCTTTCAAATTATATCAGAAAGTTGAACCCGGAGAAGATTTCAGACCTGGGTATTGTTTTTGGCATGTGCATTTTTGTGTTCTGTCTTGTTTTCTAATTCGTTTTCTGACTTCTGTGTCTTATTTTTGTGATATTTCTGAACTGTTTTGAAGGCCATGAAGCTTATCAATTGGCGAGCCAGAATTTTGAATTTGTGATTCAAAACAAATCGATTTTTGAGATGTTTTCGAATGTCGGTTTTGGGTGTTTTTCGATGATTTTTATTTGATTTCGAGCACCGATCTTTCCAAACAATTTTGGAATAATTTTTAAAATAAATTGACATTTAAAATAATTATTATATAATATTTTTAAATTATTTTAAGCTATAAAATCTATTTATTCTCTATAATAAGGGAATTTTCAAGTATTGTTTTCAAAATTGATTTTGGAAAATGGTTTTAAAAGCTTGTTTTCTCAAGTAAATTATTTTATATATAAAATGCACGTTTTAGCACTATTCGAGCGTATGAGAAGAAGAATTAAACGGTTTGGTAAAACACGTGGTATGGGACACGTGCGTTTATCTTATCGGTTAATTCCTGACTTGTCCGTTTGATCGTTTTGACCTTCGGGTCGTATTTACCGATGAGATGAGGTAAACATTTTACTGCTTTCTAGTGTGGCATTTAATAGCGGTTAGTAAACCGTTCAGTGCGAACGTGTGGTATGAAACGCACGTTAACATTTTCGGGTTCCTATCTGAGAGTTTGTGACACATTTGTCTTCGAGACGTATTGCCAGTACTGGACCTTTGGGTCATTGTCCTAGAGATGTTTGCCATTGCGGCGTATTTTTCCTTGAGATGTTTTCCATTGCGGCATATTTGTCATTGATACGTATTTTCCTTCGGACGTGGTGCCTTATTTGAGAGAGCAGTACTTGGCAGGCTTTGGCCATATGCACGTGCAAATATTTTGAGATGATTTCATTGATTATTTGAGATTTTCCAAGTGTATCGCCTTTTTATTATTAGCCGTTTGAGCCGTTTGATATATCATATATATGATGATTACATCTTTGGAAATTGAACTCCTTTTAGTTCTATATTTGAGCTTTGAGTTTCCTACACTTGGCGTTTATTTGAGATTTGCCTTTTGGCGTTTATTTGAGATTTATACACTCCTATGTTGGAGATATACTTGATTGCCTTATGGCATGTTTTTGATTGAGATTTCTCTATTTCGAGAATTTATTTGAGATTGCCGTTATGGCGTGTTTTGGGATTTCTTCTTTTTAGGAGTTATGGTTCATCGAAACCATTATTGTTGTTTTGGGATAAACCGATGATATGAGGCTTGCTATATTTAGTATTTTGTTGAATGTTGATTTATCTCTTTTGAGATCATATACTCATGCTAAGTGACATTATATCACTTGAAGTAACCATATGAACTTAGAATCGTTTCTTCTCTTTTGAGAAGAATATCTCCCTTATTCATATGCTTCTTATTATCGTTTATCCTATTAAACTGATTGTTTTAGCTAGACTGACCCGTGTATTTTATACTCGGGTTAGACCGAGATGTTTTAAGTTAGGTACCCATTGGACTTAGCCTTTCTGCTTCCGCTTGGATATATCTGTTATCATCTTTTTGTGTAGATTTTTTTGTTGACTCTGATGTATATATTTATGACTCATGTGTATATATTGTGGTCGTCTTACCACATATGATGTATCATTTTTTATTACTTTGGTGTTGTATCTGTATATGTGTGTGTATATATGTTTATCTGCTGTTCTGTGATGTGAGTTGCATTTAGTTGTTGTATTTTGTTATGATAGATCCGTTAGCCACCTATAGTTTTGTATTAAGTATTTATTGGATATGTTGATCCACTTGAGTTTGTAAAAAAATTTAGAGCAATTGTCGACATACTCAATAGATATTTAAGACAAGGCTATAGATGGTCGCTCCTAACCAGCCCTATTCTCCACATTAGCAGACTGTATTACCCAGTAATACTCTTTGTTAATGTGGGTCTCGGGATGGGGCGTCATAGCTTGGTATTAGAGCTGAGTTCAGAACAAAATATGATAAACATAGAACATAAACACATATTACGGTACATCCAAGTATAATACAAGTGTTACCAGTCCCTTAATCATCGTATCCTATACCTTATCGTATCCTTTGAGATAGAAGTTTGGGATATGTCTAGGAATATAGTTTATTCCGTAGTATTCCATAATAGAATTTATAATATCTTATCTTAGGAGTAATCCTAATTGTGATTGTTCTATTCTAGTCCTCTTTGATACGGGTGCTTGACACTAATACGTATCGGAGGAATTTGTTGATGCTTTTGGATGTTCTTATCTTGTTCTTCTGTGAGGATTGGGAATCCTATTAAGGGGATCCACAATATTTGGCATGATGTATGAGGATTTTGGGAATTGTTCCTAGTAGCTTATCATTTTGTGCGAATTAGCACACTATCTTCTATCTAGAGTTTAGAATGATTTGAGATGGAGTGGCTTGCTTATTATCAAGCCGCATTCTGTGATTTGAAGGATCCTATATTTAGGTATCCTAATTTGGGCTAATTTGTTGTTTCTTGTTCTTCAGAATGTTCATTTTGAAGTATTTGTATTCACTCTTGAGTTTCGAGATGTTGGTGATATATCTCGAATTTCAGTCATTATGACTTTGTTGATTTCTGTGAGTCCGTTCGGGTTTGTCACCCATCAGACAATCGTGAATTGTACTGACCTCCTTTCCAATTCTTAGCCTTTTAGTCATCCTTCCATGGGGATGTCCACTAAGGAAATGAGGTGATTCATTAAATTTAACCGATGTTGTCGTTCTTGCCTCCTTTTGAGATATCCTCTTTGGATACTCAATTGTTGATATACTTTGTGAAATTACTTCACTCGAAGTAATGATATGTTGTTAGTGTTCTTCTTCTCATTCGAGAATATATCTTAACCTTACTCTTATATCTCGTTGATCTCTTTTTAATCTATTAAGTGGTGCTAGGATCATTGTGACGCCCCACCTCTATGCTCATAATAACAAAGAGTATTAAAAGAAATACTGTCTATTATTACGAAGAATATGGCTGGATAGGAGCGACCATCCGTAATTGGCCTTACACTAATATTGGTTATCTCGATAGGAGTGGTATATTATACTTTTTATTTTTCATCTATTATTTATTTACCCCCATCGACATATCCAATTATCAGTATAAAACAACTACGATAGTTCATAATAGTTTAGGACATTAGATATAACAATAACACAGATAATATAAATGCGGAACATAGATTAACAAAAATCTCATATATATATAACCGATGTCAGTTACAATATAGTTGACACGATACATATGATACAACTACAACTGTCGACTCTAGAAGTTATATATACAAGTACATTATCGTCTGATATACATGAATACATATCGTTCTATACAATGACACGACTACTACAAAATGACACTGACAACTTCAGAAGATGTGAAAAGTCTTCAAATCCCGAACAGCAACTCAAAGAAGGAAATCTACAACCTGGAATAACTCGGGTCTGACCCGAGTATTACATTCAAAAGAAAATAATACACGGGTCAGTCTAATACAAACTCAGTTATTAGTGCATAGGAGCAATAATAATCAAACGTCAAATAGACGACAGTCACAGAAATCTCATATATCCAACTCTCGATACGAGAATTGGATAACGGCAAATATAACACTACGCAGTGTAAATCAACAAATCAGAAATCTCAAAATGATCAAACACATCAAATTTCTGTGTATATCAGTAAAACAGCAATGTCAAAACCAAGAAGTGTCAACAACAATGCTGCAGAGCCAAAACATGTGCCTCAAAAGACTCAAGTAAATGGATGAAAAACAAAGCAAGACAGTTTGCAAGCAATTCAATGAACACTACAACAATGAATATGAACATGACATTCAAGCAATCAGGTTATACTAGTAGGAGAAGTAATACATGAACCCAAAATGAATAAATGACAGAGATGAGATGAGCAAGTGAACCAAATCAAAACAGAGCCTAAGTTTACATATGAAGTGATTCAAGTCCAAGCAACCAGAGCAATGCATCACTAAATGTCAAGGCAAAGCAACCAACTACATATATGCAATGCAGACAGGTCTAACAAAGTGGAACAGCAACATCAAATTCTTCTTCACAGCTACAACATGAATGCCAACATGCATGAATGCAGAACCTACTCTAGACAAAAGTCAACATGATAGCAAGTACACACAGGAAAGCAGTGAAATGGGCAAAAGTATCAAGTCTGGAAAACAAGAATGCCCAGACTCAACAAAGATGTACACAGACCAGGCTATAGAATGTCCTAATGCAGACAGCTTCAAATTTACAAACACACTAACAACTACAAGACCAACTCGATGTCACTGACCACAAACAACAGACAGTATCAACCATCAGACCAACTCAAGATAAATTGAGCATAGTTTAATGCAAAAATATGTCACAATGATCATAATGCAAGTGCAACTAAATGAATCAACTACAAAAAATGCAAACAAACATATGGACAGTAATCAACTACAAGGTATGCAAACAAATATGGAATGGAATGCATCTACAAGTGCGGATGGCCAGAGACGAAGCTCACAGGGGCCAGTAAGCCAAAGAAATAAATCACAGTAAAGTCAACAAGGAACCACACGAAAACAAATTTTCAGAGATTCGAAACAAAAGAAACCCAATTTTCGTTCGCAAAGCAACCTGAGGCCATAAATGAAGTATTCAAGCTTCAACTCCAAACATGACTTCAATTCGAAACCATTATACAGAGGTACGTAAACCACTACAACAAGGCCATAATTTACAGTGAAAGACCAGAAACAAAAATCATCATAAAACCCAGTCAAAAATCAAAGGCCACAAAACAAAATAACAGACAAGTTCGAACGGTTCGAAGTAGATGTGAGTAAGGGGAATTACTCACCTTTCACCGAAGCGAAGACGAACGAAAATTTATGGAGATCGACTCCAGAAGCAAGCGTCGAACTCGTCGAAGTAGCCAACAAAGAATTCATCTCGAAATCGATCGAACCAGGCAACATCAGAAACATCCAACAATCGATCGAAACAATCACGTGCTTCGACATACAAAGCCCACAGATCAGAGCGCAAGAGGAACGAAAGCCCTAGCAAGCATCGAAAGAACGAACGAGGCCAAGCCCTAATCTGATCGAGAAAACGAAGAGGAAATCGTCGCCATTTTTATTTCTCTTTCGTTTGAATGTTTGATTTAGGGTTTCGAATGAATGAAGAATGAGGAAGGGGGATCGGGTTGTCTTTGGTGAATACGGCACCAAGAAAGAATGGATCAAGATGATTTGTAAAGCCCACAACCCTTTTAACAAAATTTTTAATTCAATTATAAAAGAATTCAAACCAGATAAGAAGCGAATTTCAATTCGATCAAAATGCCAATAGCTATTAGCAACCAGATTAGATCGTCAAGAGACGATAATTAAATGGGTACGAAATGTCGGGTTGTTACAATCATTCCTCAGATTGACCTTACACCGATTTTCATAAGCTACGAGTTACAGAGGATAGTGTTCCTCTTATCGCATTCCATACTCGTATGGTCTTGTGAGTTGTTCGTTATACCGTTCAGAATAACGAACGCTCTAGTCTATTCCATCAGTCTTGTGAATCGAGTATTCTGGGAATATCTTGATGAGTACTTCTTATGTTTTTGATTTTGAGTATAAGTTATAATTGAGTTTTCAAATCTTTTAAATTGAAGATATGTTTTTAAGTGAAATTGGATTTTTGAGAAAAATAAAGAATATTTTGAGTATTATATATGAGGTATTTTTTTTAAGAAAATGATTTTTGTGTTGGGCCGTCCATCAAGTGCTTTAAGAATTCTGGTTGATACGCTTGATCAACATTATTGATAGGAATTTCCTAAACGTTGTGATGAGGCAATCAGACACGGTAAATTGAGTTTTAATAAGTAAAGATTGGAATAAATTAATATGGTATGAGAATTAATGCAGCCATTAAACCATAGTAAGTGTTAAAGGAGTGGCGAGGCAGTTTTGATCACTAGGTCAAGTCTGCAGCGAATCAATGGGTTCATTAGCTATAAAACAATGGCGAGGCAATACCCTTGCAATATTTTAAAAATTTTCGAAATTTAATATGTTATTTTTAAACTTTAATGATGGGCTTATGAGCAAATTTTGTTCCAAAATTTGGTTGTGTTAAGAATTTGTTGGTGTGAATTTGTAAAATTCTTTTGAAAAACAAATTTGAATTAATTATCAACTTTAATTAGTTTTATGTTGATAATCAAGTGGAAATTTAATTTGTATGATAAAGTGGAAATGTGAGGTTGAACTATTTTGATATATGAATAATTCATGTAGTATAATCATTTTTAAGCTGTGACAATAATTTGAAACTTTATATATATATTCCCAAAATTTGTTTTAATAAATGATCAACAATCATCTCTTGAAAATGGAAGATATTAGTTATCTCTTCCAAAATGAGTTTTCTTAGTTAATTGTTTTTAAAAATTAGACTTTTGGAAAGTAATGAATTTTTTCCCCAATTAATGAATTGTTTCTTTTATGAAAATTATATAAAGTTGATCATATTTTAATATGTCTTAGCTTTCCGGGGAAAAAAAGATCATTTAATAAATGATTTAGCAAAATGCTTGTTTGAAAATATAATTTGAAACTAAAATGGTTTGGGAAAATTTCAAAGTTTAATTTGATTTGAAAAATGAAATTTGGTTGAAAAAGTGTTGTGCTAAAACAACAATAACTTGAGATTTATAACTCCAAATGAGTTCAGACTTTTGAAAATGGAAGAGCCTTTAGAAAGCTATAAATTTTCTTTACTACTTTAGAAAATTTTGCATTTTTCATAGTTTAAAATGAGTTTGAAAGTAGATGGTCATTTCTGTCCTATAAGAGATTTTTTAAAGTGTAAGCTGAAAATAAATTTAGCATAACTTTCAAACCGTAAATCCAATTTTTATGATCTTTATATCACTGGAAAGCTTAGACTTAGTAGAATAACTTTCAGTTTATAAATATTTTCATAATTTGAGTTTTGCTGGGTCAAAATTTAAGATCTTTACAGCAGGTTTGTAATTGAAGTAACTTGTTTTCTTAATAGTTAAGTGCACTCTACCTATTTTGTGACTAAAATTTGGTTGATGTTTTGTATGAAAGTATATATTTCAAAATGAAATATATTATGGTAGAATCTACGAGTAAAACATTTTATTCACTTTAAATAAAGAGTTTAGAGAATAAATTGGATTTTTGTAAGAAGCCTTGAAAATTTTCAAAATATTGAAGTTTGAGAATTTGAGTATAAAGAAATTTGGTTTTTGAAACCTTAAAAGTATTTGTTTTGTAAAATAAGAATATAGAAATCTATTCCTCAAGTTTGTTTTGTCTTTGAGCCATTATCTAACATCGTGCATTATGCGGTCATTTGAGTTTGGTGGCCTTTGAAGATACCACCTCTCATCGAATTTTCTTACCTCTCTTGTTGTCAAACCAATGTTGGTGTGGTTCATTCCGTAATGATACGCGGAAAGTCATGTCGACAATCATCTTAGTGATTGGAGTCCGGGATAAAAGTTGAGCTAAATCCCGACTCTATTCGAGAAATTTCTAAGAAATCAATCTCACTTGATTGATCCTTTGGGTAGCATTCTGTTGTGTTCTTGTTTCGAAGGTGAGAAGCCTTCGAAATCTTGAGGTATTGCTCATACAAATTATATAGTCTGCTAATCCCGACAAACATATTCGGGAAATTATAGAATTTATCGAGCGATTTTATTTTGGTCTTCTATCATTTTGAGTTGAGAGGAAATTTTTTAAACTCGAGCTTGTCTATCTTTCTTCTGATTGATGAAATAAATGAGTTGAATATAAACTCTTCTCTAGAAATTGCGAGGATGCAATTTTGCTAAGGGGGGAGTCTATAACAACCCTGGTCTTGGAGATTACCTGTAAATATTAAATTATAACGATAGTTATGATTTAATATTGTGAATTAAAATAAAACTAAAAATTAAAAATTATTTATTTGGAATAAACATTGAATTTTTGAAAATAAAATGTGAAAATAAAGTTTGGAACTTTATTTTATTTTGATTGAGTTAATAATGAATGGAAAATGGTTTTTATTTGGAGAAAATGCAATAATTTTTATAATTATTGCTGATTACTTCTTTTAATAATTTTTAAAGGAAGTATTTGATTTTTAAAAGTTGTTTATTTAAATAAAAAGATGGAAATTGATTAAAAAGTGAGTTTTGGTTATAAAATTAAGTTTAAAATGGTTTGTTATATTTTTCTAAACAAGAAAAATATTTTAGTAGAATTTTTGGAGTTAAAAATATGGAGTTATGCATTTATTAGTGTAAAATTGTGTATTTATGTAAAATAAGGGTTTTAATAATAAAAATATTTTTAAAATTAAAATTAGTAAAATATTTTATTTTTTATGTATGTAAGTTTACATATTTTGTTTGTGTAGAAACTTGAAAGAAAATGCATTGTTTTATTATTATAACATAGTGTAAATATGTGCATATTGATTTAGGTGTGAATTAAAACCTTATGCTAATTAATTTATTCTCTATTTGGGTCCAAAAACCCATTAGCCTAGAACCAGAAGATAAGGAAATGAGAAAACATTTCCTGTATGTACAGAAAACTACTCTCATCTCCTTCCTCTAGCCAGTAAACAGAAAAAAGAAACCAAACTCACCTTTTCTTCAATTCCAAGCTTCAAATCTTCATATTTTTTCAAACAAGTTGCTATTTTTATCAAATCCAAAGAGATCAAAAGGTAATCCATTCCAAAACACAAATATTTCATCAAAATCTGAATTTGAGAATTGAATTGTCTTTTAATTGCTTTTCCTCTTTCGCATGTTCCTATTTTAAGCTTTTACAGGTTCTTGAAGGCCAAATTAGCTCAAAGCTCCAATCTTTCAGCTCAAAATCCGATTTTTGCACTTCAAAAACAAGGTAAGTATCAAAACTCACAAATGCTAGCTGAAGCCAAGCTTCAAATTGCTATAAACTATGAAAAGTTTGCTTTTGTATCTTGTTTGAAAGCTTCAAATTGCTTCAAATTACAGGTTCTGAACTGTTGCAAACATAGTCTGAGTCCATGTTTGAGACAGCGTAACTTTTTCATTTCCAGCCTGAATTCGTTGATTCTTTCTTTATTTGAAAGCTAAAGTTTTCTAGTATGTGCATACCAATTAATTTCAATATGAGGTCATTTGGTCCTCTGTTTCATGCATGTAAGTTGAATCCAAGATGGTTTTCAAGTCTGGGCACATTTTTGTTTTCTGAACTGTTGCAAACATGGCCCGAGTCCATGTTTGAGATAGTGTAACTTTTTCATTTCCAGTCGTAATTCATTGATTCTTTTTTTATTTGAAAGCTGGAGTTTTCTACTATGTGCATACCGATTTTCAGTTCAATCAGAGGTAGTTTGGCTACATGTTCTATGTATGTAATTTGAACCCGAGAGGGTTTTCAGACCAGGGCAGAATTCAACATGGCCTGAGTCCATGTTTGAAACTTCATATCTTTACCATTTCATGTCGGAATTCAGTGAATCTTTTTCCAGTTCAAAGTTAAATTGTTCTACTTGGTGTTTATCAAATTTAGACCATTCCGAGGTCATTAAAAGCCTTTTAAATTATGTCCAAAAGTTGAACCCGGAGAAGATTTCAGACCTGGGTATTGTTTTTGGCATGTGCATTTTTGTGTTCTGTCCTGTTTTATAATCCGTTTTCTTACTTTTGCGTCTTGTTTTTGAATTTGTGATTCAAAACGAATCGATCTTTGAGATGTTTTCGAATGTCGGTTTTGGGTGTTTTTCGATGATTTTTATTTGATTTCGAGCACGGATTTTTCCAAACAATTTTGGAATAATTTTTAAAATAAATTGGCATTTGAAATAATTATTATATAATATTTTTAAATTATTTTAAGCTATAAAATCTATTTATTCTCTATAATAAGGGAATTTTCAATTATTGTTTTCAAAATTGATTTCGGAAAATGGTTTTAAAAGCTTATTTTCTCAAGAAAATTATTTTATATATAAAATACACGTTTTTGCGCTATTCGAGCGTATGAGAAAGAGAATTAAATGGTTTGGTAAAACACGTGGTATGGGACACGTGCGTTTATCTTATCGGTTAATTCCTGACTTATCCGTTTGATCGTTTTGACCTTCGGGTCGTGTTTACTGATGAGATGAGGTAAACATTTTACTGCTTTCTAGTGTGGCATTTACTAGCGGTTATTAAACCATTTAGTGCGAACGTGTGGTATGGGACGCACCTTAACACTTTTCGGGTTCCTATCTGAGAGTTTATGACACATTTGTCTTCGCGACGTATTGCCAGTACTGGACCTTCAGGTCATTGTCCTAGAGACGTTTGCCATTGCGGCATATTTGTCATTGAGATGTTTTCCATTGCGGTATATTTTTCATTGTGATGTATTTTCCTTCGGATGTGGCGCCTTATTTGAGAGAGCAGTACTTGGCAGGCTTTGGCCATATGCACGTGCAAATATTTTGAGATGATTTCATTGATTATTTGAGATTTTCCAAGTGTATCGCCTTTTTATTATTGGCCATTTGAGCCGTTTGAGATATCATATATATGGCGATTACATCTTTGGGAATTGAACTACTTTTAGTTCTATATTTGAGATTTGAGTTTCCTACACTTGGCGTTTATTTGAGATTTGTCTTTTGGCGTTTATTTGAGATTTATACTCTCCTATGTTGGAGATATACTTGATTGTCTTATGGCACGTTTTTTATTGAGATTTCTCTATTTCGAGAATTTATTTGAGATTGCCATTATGGCGTGTTTTGGGATTTCTTCTTTTTAGGAGTTATGGTTCATCGAAACCATTATTGTTGTTTTGGGATAAGCCAATGATATGAGGCTTGCTATATTTAGTATTTTGTTGAATGTTGATTTATCTCTTTTGAGATCATATACTCATGCTAAGTGACATTATATCACTTGAAGAAACCATATGAACTTAGAATTGTTTTTTCTCTTTTGAAAAGAATATCATCCTTATTCATATGCTTCTTATTATCATTTATCATATCAAACTGATTGTTTTAGCTAGACTGATCCGTGTATTTTATACTCGGGTTAGACCGAGAAGTTTTAGGTTAGGTACCCGTTGGACTTAGCCTTTCTGCTTTCGCTTGGATATATATGTTGTCATCTTTTTGTGTAGCTTTTTTATGTTGACTCTGATGTATATATTTATAACTCGTGTGTATATATTATGGTCATCTTACCACATATAATGTATCATTTTGTATTACTTTGGTGATGTATCTGTATATGTGTGTGTGTGTGTATGTTTATCTGCTGTTCTGTGATGTGAGTTGCATTTAGTTGTTGTATTTTGTTCTGATAGATCCGTTAGCCACCTATTGTTTTGTATGAAGTATTTATTGGATATGTCGATCCACTTGACTTTGCTAAAAAATTTAGAGCAATTGTCGACGTATTCAATAGATATTTAAGACAAAGCTATAGATGGTTGCTCCTAACCAGCCTTATTCTGCGCATTAGCAGACAGTATTACCCAGTAATACTCTTTGTTAATGTGGGTCTCGGGGTGGGGCGTCACAGATGTTGCCTTGGCAACACTGGGGAATTTTCTATTTCATAAGTACCGGTGTTGCCCCGACAACTCCGGGAAACTTTCTACTATTATGTACTGGTATTGCCCCGGCAATGCTAGGAAAATTTTAATCTATAGGGCTGATGAGAAACACTCATCGTAGTGACCCATCTATGCACTAGCTTCCGGAGATAGATGTTGGACTCTACTGGGTTTCTACCCCTGTCTTCAGAAAACTACTGTTGCCCAATGATAGGCAATGACCGAAAGACGTATCCTTTCATAGGTCAGCCAGATGGTTCAACCTGACATCGCAGGAATCAGCCGCTGCACGGGATTAGAGTTGCACAAAAAGGAAATCCCAGGATTGAATTGCTCCTGTGCTAATTTCTAAGGATGAAAGATGTTGGACAATCGAATTACCAAAATTCAACTTAGAAAGAATTTAGATACAACCAAAAAATAGGCAGCCTCGAGGCGATGTTGTTCAAAACCAAGCAGCTAGGTTATCAATTCACAAAAACAGGAGTTCACATATAAACAAAACTTCCATGACGACGTCAGCAACTAAGAAAAGTATGCATGGCCAAGGATAAGCAGGAACAATCATGGAAGGTCAGAAATAAAATCCCCAAACTTCCTCAATACTAGAATGAGATTGAAAGCCAGACTGGGGGCAATTGAGCAATTCGCCCCACAGATCTCCATCTCTCACAATCGCCCAAATACAGGCATTTGAAATAGCTAGTCCCTCAAGAAGGGATAGACACATAGATAATTGCTCGAAAGAAATGTTCCAAAGTCAAAACACGAATAACCGGGAGGTTGGTTAGATCACGCATCTGTATCACAAAACAGAGCATTCTGGCAACAAAATCGCCAACAAAGGAAATGAAAGATTTAACATTTAGAAGTCAACCATCACTCATAGTCTGGCGCTGACGAGAAGTATAGATGACCTACTTACGGTCTAACTAGATAATTTAGTTCCAACATGTAGGAATATGCCATTATCCAAAGTTTGGTGACGCTAAGAAGAAACTCCCAGAATGAAACTATCGATACATCGGCTTTCAGAAATAGAAGCAAAAGCTTGATCGACTCTTTAATCCTACCTTCTGGAATCTTACGTTATCCGAAGGTTCACAATATCAAGGAAAAATCCACAGGTTTGAGTCATCCGTATATGAGTCTACGAAGATAGAAACCAACACATGATTGGGATCTCAACGCTGGACTCAGAAGAATTTACATTAGCAAAGATGCCAAAAATGCATCTTTCTAATACATACCGACATCATTACAAAACTCAAATCTTAGGATCGAGCAACAAAGTCCATAATTCTCGAAGATAGGAGCTATCGTGTCAATCAAACTGGAGCAATTGAACTTATCGCTTGGGAGACCTAGTCTCCTAAAACATGTTGGTTAAGTAGAAAGTAAACAGCCCTACGGACTAAGGCATTAACACCAACACTTTGTTGAAACGAACTTATTTGAGCATAAGTAGTGATTAGATACAGAATTGGCTAGACTAAGCTACTTCATAGTTCTAAACAAAGCTATGAAATAGAATATGCCGAAATTACCATAGAAGAATTACGTTCATGTATAGAATTACAGTAAATGAATATGTTGCACATGAACACAAGAGGTGCAACAGCGAGAAAAGGCAATGCTCGGAATCGAGTAATTAAACCAATAGTCCCCGGAGACATAGCTGGTGTGCAGATTGAATTCCGAAAAAGGCGAAGGAAGGATAATCGCAATCGAACAACTCATGCGCTAGTTTCCGAAAACTGAAACTATGCCTTGTAATTTGAGTGTAATCAATCGTCCCAACATGATAGGAATAATAAGCAAAGCCTAAGTTGCGAAGGACCCAGCTTCGGGAGGAGTAGAAGTTCCTTCGCCAGACTAAAGATTGGAGGACCGAAAAGTCATTTTCAACAAAAAAAAAGTTGGCATTCAACCCCACCAGGTATGTTCTACTTTAAATAATATCCTCGTATAACCAATGCCCGGAATCCGAGGGAAATCGACGTATGTTGACCAGTCGGGTTCTGAGCGATGACCGGGGCAGATGTAGTGTGTTGTCTACATGATAAGAGTCCAGTATCCCGAATACTGCAAACAAACAATCTAGTGTAGATAGCTTGCTTACATTTGAAAAACAATCCATCTTGTCCTTTGAAATTATCTCTTCCACACTTACCTGTTATCGATCAACGATCGAAAACGGAGCTGTCATCCGAAGCGACGCAGGAAGCTTTTCTTTTTAGGATCATTAGAGTACAAAAATAGGAAGAGCGATACGATCGAATCATCCACTATATTCGATTTTGGAATAAATCATCGCATTGGAATTCAAAAACTTCGATGGGAACTTAACCAAGTTCTCAAAAAGGAGAAGTTAAGGACAAGGAGCAAGATTTCGCTCCAAGACAGCATACAATCGTTCGAGACAAAACTTAGCTTCACCGCCGGTCGAGTTAAAACTATATAGGTCGACTCCAAACCTATGTCATGCACCCACTTAACTACCTAAACCCTTGTGTAAACTACGGAGCAAAGATTGTATCGTCAATACTAGAAAACTGCATGAAGAAATTTGATCCGTTACGATAAGCAACATTAGCCAAGATCAAAGCTAGATAACCAACAGCATGACCTGCCACGTATTCGTGAAACTCCAATGAAATCACTTGGAAATTGACGGACAGATATTGAGAGCGATAACTTCTAGAGCACGCCTTGTTTACAATGAAGACGTACTCTGGGAGGCAAATGTTATCTAGGTTTTTAACCTAGCAGGATCCAATAGGAAACAGATTAATCTCGCAACATCAGGATGGTTTAGAACTTAGCCTTAACTAGAGAGGCAAGGCAAGGAGTTAACGAGAGCCAAGTTATATTACCGAGACAACAACTGAGATCGCCTAAACTAAGAGATCAGCATTCTTTCAGCCCAATCAATATTTGAGCGCAAACAGCAGGCAAATTATCATCCGAACGAAACAACGTGCGACGAGACTACACAAACAACGACGACACAAGGCCAAGGAAACATCCCAAAACTCCAAACTCCAAGAAGTATCCTAAGTGCTTGGGTCGCCAGTAACCCATACCCTATGGATCGCTAGCGACCCATGCAAAATGAAGGGTCGCTTTGTTAAATGGAAGAAGAGAAGGAAGGAAGAAGTATGTTAAAAAATATGCTAAGTGTATGGGTCGCCAGCGACCCATACACCATAGATCGCTAGCGACCCATGCTTCTCTACATGTCTTCAACGAGGCAACCAAGTAATGCAATGGCTAAGTCATTAGCTCGCATACGAGCCAACTCTATGGGTCGCTAGCGACCCATGGTTTTGACTCGGATCGCGAGCTAAACCCCCATAGGTCGTTCTATACCTACCTGCGATCAGTTAATGAAGTGGCCTGGCTCAGAAGTCCTTCGATCTCTATAAATACCATCCTGCCTGCAACATAAAGGGGATCTTCTCCGGACTGGTTGCTGAAGCTCTGCTAGGATTATTCTTCACTCTCTACCTCCCTCACAACAATCTCCAAAGGAATACACTGTGATTCTCCAGTGGATTCCAACTCTGGAGATTCAATCTAGCTAAAAGATAATCAAAGCCTTGTATTCAAACATCTCTTGTAACAACAATCAGTCTATAATAAAACTATAAAGTGGGCGTAGGATTCATTAACAGCCGAACCACTATAAAAATTCTCTATCTACTTTCTTTTATTGTTCTTTCTCTATATCTGTGATTTGTGATATTGCCCTATCAGGACAGAACTGGTGCTTTCAAACTCAAACTAGGATGTTGGTCCATTTTTTAGGTCAACAAGTTTAATATTAAATCATAGATTTTAAATACAAAATTATATCAACAATCAATCATAGATGCAATCCCAGATAAAAGTAAAAGCAATAAAGCAAAGTAAAGAGCCAAAGAAATAACACTAGGGATTTCATACTGGTTTGGATTTCTCCTACATTCAGTCCCATATAATCGCTTATACATATTTCTTTTCAAAATGCCAATCTTTAAACAGACAGAAGGAAAACCCAATTACAATCTCAGTTCCGAGGCTATGAGACACACCATTCTGATTTTTTGGGCTCAGGGTACACCCACTTGATTTGGACGGGCTACAAGCACACCCACTGGGATTTCCGGGCTACCAAGCACACCTAATTGATTTGAACGGGCTACAATCACACCCAAAAAAATGCATGTTTGATAGTTTTTTAAAGACAATTTCTTGAACTTTGGATACAACTAATCCTATAGCCTCTTTGGCAGCACTTTGATCTTTGATTTGGGAGAGAAATGATTCCAAAATAGTAAGAAAGTAGTATTGAATCAATACACAAAAGCATGAATTGATTCTATTTGATTTTGAAGAGAATTTGATATAATTTCAATGGAGTTTTCAAGAGAGTTAGAGGAGGGAAGAAAATAAGATAATAACTGCCAAAAAATTCGTTTGAAACCTCCTATATATAGTGTATAAATAGATGTGTCCATTCGCGAAGAGTTGCGGTGAACAAACACTTTATTTTAAAATTTTAAAAAAAAAATTGCGGCATGTATGACGACATACCTTCTATACATATATCGACATATGTATGTTTATTTTGAAAACTCCTTTTTTTAATATTTTGAAAATATTATATTTTGTAAAATATTTTGATACTTCGTAAAATAATTTAAATATGGTTTATAAACTTTGAAAAACTTTTATAAAATATTTTAAATATATTTTGAAAATATATTTTGTTAAATGTATAAAAGATAAGAAAATAAGAAATAGAGATCAAAGATTGCTACCAGAGACTTTAACAATATTTAATGATTCTATACACTATATTATAGTCTTGAGATATTCATATCTTGGTCTTTATACTCATGAGTCTTCATGTCCATTTCTTGAGTTTTTATACTGTACAGTCTTCGATTCAACACCTATATAATATCCTACACTATGTACTATATAACTTCGCAAAACATTAGTATCCATATTTTATATAAATGTATATTGTTGTTTATTAAGGTTGTTGTCATCAAAATCAATAACCGAGGTATTAATAATCTCCTTCGTTTTTATGACGACAACCATTTAATATCCTACATATAAATTATGATATAACTCCCCTTGAGTTAGATAACTCTTCCTGAATATATGCATATGTATATTTTTCTCCTCCTTTATCATCAACAAAATGGGTGAAAAAAATAAAAACTCCCCCTAAATCAAAATACTTAGAAGCTATAGATTCAAAATCAATAACTAAGTTAAATAAAATAATATTTATGATTATGATATATGATATATGATGATTTTAAGATATATGATGAATACATGATATACATATAAAAAATGCACTATTTTATACTAAGCATGGTATATATGATGATTATATAAATAAGATAACACATCCTATTTTTATTAATTAAAAATCAGTCTTATACAATTAATCAAACACCCAAAACACACAAATCCAAATGTCAATCCTAAACAACCCAAACTAAGATAAACTAACCTTATCCAAATATACATATCAAACCAAACCAAATTCTAACAAACCAAACTAATATGTACTAAACTTAAATCTATGGTTTTCTTTTGATTATGGGAGACTTATGGATGAGACAAAAGGGATAATAAAAACTAAAGTTTCCTTTTTGTTCTACGAGATTTCCATCCCGATCGAAGCATACTTCGCCAACACATTTGACTTCATCATCATCTTCGGCTGTGTTTTCCTCCTCTTCCTTTTCTTCCACTTCTTCCTCTTCATCATTCATATTATTGTGAATGACTAGATAAGGATTATCCTCCTCGATTATAATTGGATTAGTCTCATTATCCAATAGATGCTTCTAGAGATTGCGATGAATGCGCCCTTATTTCTCGTGTTATTTTAAGAGGCGTTGCTAAACAACCTATATTTCTAAAAGCAGATTGAGTGCATGCTTTAGATCATCTTCAACCTTGATTACTTTGGCCATAGTGGTGGTTTGGAAGGGGCCGAGGGTGAAGGTTTTGAAGGAAAAAGGGTGCAGACTCTTTTCTTGGACGTTTGGAACTTGAGGAATCCATAGATTTAATTTTATTCAGAATTACAAAAGGAAGTAGGTAGAAAAATGAAAATTATTTCGAAATTTGGTGGTTATATAGTTGCATTACAAATTTTGAATTTAGGACGAAAATCTATTTTCCAAAAATTCCAGTATATGTCGACATATGTGGTTAGGGGATATCAACATATGTAGTGTAATTTTGATATTTTATTTTTCTTTTAAATTTATAATTTATATTATATTATATTTATATCTCAGAGAAAGAACATATCTTAACTTTCTTCTAAGCTTAACAAAAGTTGTTTGAGTTAATGGTTTTGTTAAAATATCAACTATTTGATTTTCAGTATTTATAAATTTGAGTGAAATTACTTCTTTATTTACGTTATCTCTTAGAAAATGTTGTCTTATATCTATATGTTTGGTTCTAGCATGATGTATTGGATTTTAGATAGATTTATTACACTAGTGTTATCACAGTATATTGGTGATTTAGTAAAATTTAAACCAAAATCTTTTAAAGTTTGCTGCAGACGAATAACCGGTGAACAGACTAATGCTACTGAAATATATTCTACTTCTGTTGTAGACAGAGATACAAAATTTTGCTTTTTTACTAAACTAGGAAACAAGAGAGTGTCCTAAAAAGTGATAAGTACCACTTGTACTTTTTTGATCTGTTTTTCATCCAGCATAGTTAGCATCACTATGTGAAATTAAATCGAAAGAGTCTTCTTTTGGATAAAAGAGTCCATAATCTAGTGCGTTGTTTACATACACTACGCCATAGATGGCCTACTGCAACGAAATTACATGGTGTTGCTAGCTATAATGTAACGATAGGTATGCTGATTTTTGTCTATTACAACACTCGCTTCAAGGTGTTAGCATAGGTATCAACAAGATGTTGCAGTAGCTATAGATGTATTCAAATTAAAAAATTAATAAAATTAGCAATCCGCGTGAATATGATCCAACGGTCTACATTTAATCTGGTTGTTAAAATGGATCACCACTGCAATTTGCCCCAAAATTTCGTTTTACCACCTGAACTAGTTTAGAGTAGATCCCCTTTTGGTTTTCATTTCAATTCGCTTCCTCCCATTCGCCTCCGCCACCAAATTGTCACCCTCCTCTTCTTCTGCTTCCTCATTCGCCTCCGCCACCAAATTGTCACCCTCCTTTTCTCGTATGTGATAATGGCTGCTCCTATCTTGTTCCTCTTTTGCTCTGAAATTAGGGCTTTGGCCTCGTGTTCGCTCCTATGAGATTAGCTAGGGCTTCGGCCTTGTCTTCGCTCCTGTGAGATTAGCTAGGGCTTCAGCCTTGTGCGATTAGGGCTTCGGCTAATATCGAAGGACCCGATTGATTGTCGATCGATTACAATTGCTGTTCTTCTGATTTGCTTTGGCAATCGATCGTCTCCTTGCTTTGAATACAGCTCCTTTGATTTTGCTTGAGTTCAACTGTGTATTCAGGTATGTAATTTGTTGCTTTTACTTTACTGTATTGCTTGCTTGAACTCGATACTATCTGCCGATGATGTTAATGTGTTTATATAGGGTTCGAACCCCTAGATTTACATTCGTATATATCTGTTTGAATTTGTCAACTAATTTATCTCGGCCACTTGAATTTGTATCACTTCTGTTTTCCATTATCATGTATATATATATATGCATTCATGTATGTATATATGTGTTTGTTGTTGCACTTGAACATGTATATATGTTGCACTGGGTTTGTTTTTTATTTGATGTTGAGGCCTTCTCTTGTATTTAGTTTCCTTCGAGTCATATAAGTTTCTTTCCCTTGTGCCAGTCTTGCTTTGTTTTGGTCTTGGCCATTCACTTGTTAAGGCTGCTTGTTTCATTGATGCATGTTTTTGTATTCACCACTTTGCATTGGTCATTGTATATCTATGCACTGGTCCTTTGAACCTGTTTGCACTGCCTATATATATACATGATGTTTCACACATGTATATATGTATGGTTGCTTTCATATGGTAGCTGGACTTGCTCGAGTTCATATTTCTTATATTATCTGACTTTGGTCATTTTTGAAATTGCTGCAGCTCATTCACTTGACACTTCTGTTGGTCTGTATTTTTGAATATGGTTGGAGTTTTGGTTTAATTGTGAGTTTGAGTTCTTTTGTTGAGCTCTGTCCACTGTTGTTTTATGTCTGGCATACAAGTCTGGTATAGTTTGCTCTGACCAATTCATTGAGCATGCTGTTTATTTCTGTAGCATGCTTTTGTTTCATTTTTGTTCTTGTGCATTGTCAACTGCTTGGACCTTGTTGTGCATACTTCTGTTTCATTTTTGTTCTTGTGCATTTGGTTTATTACTGTTGCATGTTGTAGTGTTTTACTTGAATCTTGGTTGCACTGTCCACTTGAGTTCATTTAGCTCTGTCCTTTGTTTGGTTCATCTTGTAGTCTGGTACATTGTTTCATTTTGTATGCATTTGCTTGTATACTTGAATCTGGTTCATTCCAGAAAGTTTTGTTCATTGTATATGTTGTCTTGACAATTTTCTTGAACTTGCACCTGCGTTGAATCCAGCTAATAGCTTGGGTTTGACCTTGTGCTGATATCGTGATTTTATTTGTATTTCACTTGAGTTGAACCCGTCTTTTGATTTGGGTTTGACTTTGTTCTCATATGTCCCTGTAACTTTATCAAGTGTATATCGGTGTGCACGGCCTTGTGGCATGTACAATGATACACTGTGCATGTCACAAGTTGTTCGTGTGTGATGAATTCAAAATTAAATGATGACGAACAACCCAAATAACTGAGGCAAATAATATTTTCAAAATTACATTTTATTTTATACTGCAAAAATATTTTCTTTTCAATTTTACTGCGTCAGTGTGTATTTTTGCAGATCGCTCAGATGTTGGATTCAATCTGAAATGGAGTTGAAGACAGGTTTCAAAGAAGGTCGATCCCCGCCGGGACTGCGGTGCCCCGGACCCCCGCCGGCGATGCGCCCGGACCCGCTTCTCGCCTCGCCTTCGGCTCGGCACTCGGCTCATCATATATTTGTCAGTGTCGGTGTCTGTATAAATTGAAACTGCATATGTAATGAGTGAACTGAGTAATGTAGTGAGGAATATCTGTATATGTGAATATCAGTGTTATTTATCATTGAATTGTAAAATAGTGGAGTCAGGAATTTGTACTATTTTAAATGTTGAAATAAAATATTTATTTAAATAAATTACTGTTTGAATATCAAATTCTGTGCAATAGCATTTTATTAAATAAATATTTATTTATATTAAAAAATCAAATATGCTCTACATTGTGGGCCCCACAAATTTAGAAAGTTAATATCTATAGCAACATTTTGGAATGTTGGTACAAACACCTATGGATGTTGCTATAGACCCAAATAGGGTTCTATTGCAACAATATTTCTTATGTTGCCTTAGATAGTCAAAATGTTGCCTTTGAGGTCTGCGGCAACGCGGCAAAATGCATCACCGAGAAAGTGTTGCCTTTGCCCTTTTTTAGTCTTCAGCAACATTTTTTGGCACATCCTGCATCACTTCTTTGGTGTTGCAGTATGCAATCTATGGCGTAGTGATATCTTAGTACCTTTTTACTCTTTAGGTTGAGATTGATATCTTGCACATAGACATACACTATGCATTATATCTAGTGTACTTGTAGTTATATAGAGTAATGATCCTATCATACCTCTGTATAATTTTTAATCTACATCTTTTTAGTTTTCTTCTTTATTTAATTTCTCATTTGTTGCCATGGGAGTTGGCTTTCCACTAGTATTTGACATACCAAATTTCTTAACTAAGTCTTTAGCATATTTTTCTTGACTTATAAAAATTCCATTATTTAATTGCCTTATTTGTTATTCTAAAAAGAATGTTAGTTCTTCCATATGACTCATTTAAAATTCCTTAGTCATTATATCTGAAAATTCTTTATTTAACCGTTCATTTGTTCATCCAAAAATAATATCATCTACATATATTTATATAAGTTGAATATCATTATTATTTTTAATAAATAGAGCATTGTCTACTTTTCCTATTTCAAAATTTATTATGATAAATAGGATTTAAGTCTATTATACCATGCTCTAGGAGCTTGGTTTAGACCATACGAAGCTTACTTTAACATGATTAGGTGTTTGTCTTCAAAAAGTGGGGGTTGTTTTACATAGACATCTTCTTTAATAAATCCATATAAAAAGGCACTTTTGACATCTATTTGAAATAATTTAAAATTGTTATGATTTGCAAAAGCGAGTAGAATTCTAATAGCTTCTAATATGGCTATAGGAGAAAAAGTTTCATCAAAATCTATACCTTCTTCTTGACTATAACCTTAAGCGACTAAACATGCTTTATTTATGATAATTTCTCTTTGTTCATTTATTTTATTTCTATACACCCATTTAGTTTCTATTACAAACTTATTTTTGGGTCTTGGGACTAATTCCTAAATATCATTTCTGGTAAACTGATTTAGTTCTTCTTGCATAACAAGTATCCAAGAATCATCCAATGTTGCTTCTTTTGGATTTTTAGGTTCAATAGTTGAGATAAAACCAACATTACTTATTTTATTTAATTGATTTCTTGTTTCTACAGCAGATTCTATAATTCCTAGAATATTTTCTATAGGATGATCTTTAAAATATTTTGTTCATTTATTTAGATGTAAATTTTCGTAGTTATTATTATTTTTACCGTCAGTGATTTCATTATTTATAATCTTATTCATTTTATTAATATTTTTACGTTCTACCACTCCATTTTGTTGTGGTGTTCTTGGAAATGAAAAGTTATGTGTAATTCCTTTCTTATTACAAAAGATTTCAAAATTATCATTTTTGAGTTCTCCTCTATGATCGCTCCTAATCATTTTAATTTTGGTTGACATTTGATTTTGAATTCCTTTTTAGTAAAAAATTTAAACATTTCAAAAGCTTCACTTTTAAGTTTTAAGAAAATTATCCATGTAAATTTGGAGAAATCATCTACAATTACAAAGACATATCTATTATGATTTTTTGATTGTATTTCGATGGTCCGAAAAGATCTAGGTGAAGAAGTTCAAGAGGATGAGAAGTAGAAATCATGTCTTTAGATTTAAAAGAGCTTTTATGATCTTTTCCTAATTGATAGGCATCACATAAATTATTGACTTTAAAACTCATTTTGGGAAGACCCCGAACAAGTTCATATTTAGCAACTTTAGAAAGGTGTTAAAATTCAAATGGCCAAATATGTTGTGCCAAATCCAAGGGTCATTAGATTCAGCCAAAAAACAAATTTATTTGTTATTGACAATTATCTTTTTCAAACATAATTTTAAAACCCTTATCACACAATTGACTAATACTAAGCAAGTTATGTTTCAGATTCCTAACTAGCAAAACATTAGAAATAGTAAGAGTTTTAGAGTTATCGACATTGCCGATGGTAATCACATATCTTTTTGAGTTGTCTCCAAAGTTAACCGATCCACCATCTTTATAGACAATATCTTTGAAGATATCTGAATTTCCAGTCATGTGTATTGAGCATCCACTATCTAATATCCACTTATCCTTCTTGATTTGTGATGTTTGATTTTCATGTGTCTATTTACCATTAGTCATATAACAAACTTAATCCTGCACTTCAAAATCACACCTTTCCATAAAATCAAGTGATTTTTCAAAATAATTAGTTTATAATAACATATTAGTTTCGTAAAATTGTTTTTCTATAAAAGTGTTAAAAATATTACTAGCCACTTAAACCGTTCAAAAATCAAATTGCGAGATTTTGAAAACCTAGTGCTCTGATACTAAATGTGGGTTGCAAAATTAAGGATCCTAAGGCTAATTAAACACCAGAAGGGGGTGAATAGTATTTTCTGATTTTTGTAAATCTTTTTAAATTTCTTTCAAGTTTAATATTAAACCATAGGTTTTCAACACAGAATTATATCAACAATCAATCACAGATGCAATCATGGATAAAAGTAAAAGCAATAAAGCAAAGTAAAGAGTTAAAGAGATGATGCCATGGATTTTATACTGGTTCGGATTTCTCCTACATCCCATCCCGTACAATTGATTGTATAGATTTCTTTTCAAAATGCCAGTCTTTAAACAGGCAGAAGGCAAACCCAATTACAATCTCGATTCTAAGGCTACAAGACACACCCTCCTAATTTTCCAATCCCGGGGCACACCCACTTGATTTGGACGAGCTACAAGCACACCCACTCGGATTTTCGAGCTACTAAGCACACCCAATTGATTTGAATAGGCTATAATCACACCCAAGCAAATGCAAATAGAATTTGATGGTTTTTCCAAAGACAATTTTTTGAACTTTGGATATAAGTAATCCTATAGCCTCTTGGACAACACTTTCATCTTTGATTTGAGAGAAATGATTCCAAAACAGTAAGAAAGTAGTGTTGAATCTATAGACAAAAGTATGAATTTTGATTCTAATTGATTTTGAAGAGAATTTGATATAATTTCAATTCTGTTTTCAAGAGAGTAAGAGGAGGGAAGAAAATAAGATAATAACTGCTAAAAAATTCATTTGAAACCTTTTATTTACAGTCTATATATAGATGTGTCCGTTTGCGAAGAGTTGCGATGAACAAACACTTCATTTTAAAATTTGAAAAATTGTTTGCGGCATGTATTTCGGCATACCTTCTATACATATGTCGACATATGTATGTTTATTTTGAAAACTCTTTTCTTTTTAAATGGTATGAAAATATTATATTTTGTAATATATTTTGATACTTTGTAAAACAATTTAAACGTAGTTTGTAAACATTTTAAACTTTGAAAAACTTTTATAAAATATTTTTAAAGATAGTTTGAAAATATATTTTGTTAAAAATATAAAAGATAAGAAAGAAAGAAATTGAGATCAAAGGTTGCTACCAGGGACTTTCACAATATTCTATGACTCTGTACACTATATTATAGTCTTGAGATCTTCATATCTTGGTCTTTATACTTATGAGTCTTCATGTCCATTTCTTGAGTCTTTATATTGTGCAGTCTTCCATTTAACACCTGTAGAATATCCTGCACTACATACTATATACAATATAACTCAGCAAAACATTAGTATCCATATTTTATATAAATGTATATTGTTGTTCATTATGGTTGTTACCAACAATCAATAACTGAGGTATTAACATAATGGTGCTATGAAGTGTTCAGCCTAGTGAGGTAAGGAGGATGGGGAGTTTGGCTATAAGTGGAGAAGGATCAAGAAAGAATAAAAGTGGGTCTTAGCTTGGCTTATATAAAGAAGGAAAGGGAGACAAAATCTCCACCTTTTACTCCTTTTTTACCCAATAGATAGATCTAGATCTAATTTCAAACCACCATCTCCCTTATTTGTGGCCGGCCTATATAGGACCCCATATGGGCTAGTAAAAACTCAAAACCCATATGTCCATTAATTTTATTTAATTCATATTTAAATATGTATCGATATTGCATATCGATACACATACATATATAACTTTTATGTATGCATCAAATTAATTACTAATGGCACTTAGAAATTACTAATAACACCAAGTGTATCAAAAATATAAATAATTAATATTTCATAACTATTAATTAATTTTATTAATTTATAACACTTTATAAAATAATTGAAATTGTTGTATTTTTTAGAATACACTAATACGATTGTATGACTTGCAGGTGTAAATTCAATCAGCAATTAATATCAAACTATTTGGATATTAATGTTCACACGTCATCCTAATAGTGGTGTGATAGTTTAGCCAAATTTGTTGCTTATGGATTTTCATTAGTAGAATCCTATTTTGCATTTTAAGTTATACCTTTTAGTAATGATTATTCACACAAGTCCTCTTTGTCAAAACTATATCGTTTTAAATTATATGGAATTTGGTATTAGTCAAAATTCCAATATTATCCCTATTCAACTCAATTTGTCAATACACAAAGTCTTTGGTTTAATAATAATATTTATTATTAACCATTTTACTGTGGTTTGAGATTTTGACTTTTAGTTGACTATAGTTGACCATGATACTAACCTTATACAAACGAGGATACAAATCTCTATTAAGTAGTGTCTCACTTTCTATGCTTCTAGTCTGACCAAAATATAGTCATTTGATGGTCATCATGCTATGATTTAACTATAATCAAAGTGAAGTATCCATATAGAAATTCCACAGTTTCAAGGCTAGAGAACTATGTAACATTGTCACATTGAGATTTCATATTTGACGTAGTTGTTATTAACCAATAGGAAACTCTCGGGTGAGTCATGCCATAGTTATTATCCAATAACCTCGAGTAAGTAACCCCTTGGTGCCCGTAGAAGCCATGAGCAATACATTGCCTAACATTTATAGAGTCTTACGACTTTGGTCTCAAAGGATGTATCGATATCCAATCTCAAAACATCTAGACCAGGAATTTTTAAAATAAAATGTTATTTAATATTATGATTAATACCCACGATTGCAACTATTTGCAATTATAATCACATAACATCTCATTTAAGTATTTTATTAGTTATATATTTTAAATTAATTACTTAATTACTTATATCACTATATAGCAAAATATATAATATAAATCACCTTAACTACGAACAAGATAAATACAGAGTTTGATACGTGTAACAAATTACATAGTTTCCCCTAGGGTATGCCCCTAACTCGCACAGCCTCCCACTTGAATTTGGGGCTAACTATGGATTCACAATCCCGTTTCTTTAATAGGTTTACTAAGAACCGATCGAGCTAGTCCCTTAATAAATGAGTATGTTATATTGTTTAAATTGTCCACTCTATCAATAACCACCTCTCCCTCGCTGATAAACCACCTTTATTGTAACAACCCGCATATTTTACGATTGTATATTTAAATTTTTTATTTAAATATAGCATCGTTAGTCGGATTGAAGTCCGAAATGTCACTTTTTGCAAACAGTTGAATTGGGACTCGAGACCACTTCCATTGAGTCCAAAATGGCGTTTGCGACTTTTTTGAGTATAAGCTTCGATATGTTTGGAGTTGAGTGAATTTTGCTATTTTCTGTTAGGCTTTTTGGGTTTGGGTTTCAGCCCATTAACCCATCTAAATACCCTAGCTCAGTCCACCTCTCCTCTTCACTTCATTCTTATTTTCTTAACATCCAAGCTTTAGCAAAAATGGGGAGGGGAATGGGAAATTAAAATTCAAAACCCTAGTTTCCTTTTGCAAGCTCAATTCTTGCTCCAAAATCAAAGAGAAGCTTAGGTAAGCCTTCTCTTCATCTTCTCCATTTCATTTCCTCTTCAATTTCTGAAATATTCTAAACCCTAACTTAGGAAATGTTTCCTTTTGAGCTTAGATTGAAGCTCCTTGGGTTGAAATTGAAGAGTGATTGTGCTAGCCTTGCTCGGTAGCTTCTCTCTTGTGTTTTTGTGTTAAAAGGTGAGTTTTTGAACTCACATCTACTTCTATAGATATCATTGCTGTTAGGTATGAATTCCTAACACTTATCTATGTCCGTTTGCTTTTGATTTGAATTGAATTGGTGAATATTCCAATTTTTGTGTTTTGGCCCAATTTTATGAAAATCCTCTTATGGATGTTTGGACTTTGATGTTTAGGGTATATCGAAGAGCCTATAAGGCCGGGTTGTCGTTTGGCGTAAATCCTTGGTCGTCATTGCTCGATCGATCGCTCCCGAATTGTTTTGGCCACTTTGGCCTACCCAGACCAGGTCTTCAGACGTCTGAAATGCAAGTTCAGACGTCTGGTTTTAAACCTGGAGCAAAAGTTTATACGGCGGAAATTTATAAAAATGGCAGAAAACAGAGTCAGACGTCCGAAACACCCTTTCAGACGTCTGAAACACCTTGTCAAACGTCTGAACCACCCTTTCAGATGTCTGAACCACCCTGTCAGACGTTTGAAGCCACCCTCCAGACGTCTAGATGGTTGCTGAATTTCCAGAACCTAAATCCAAACGTCTAGATTGACCCCCAGACGTCTGGGATTGCCTATTTTTGCCTATTTGCCTATTTTTGATTGAATTTCCATTTGTTAATCGATTCGTGTTGATCCAATTAGTTGTTATTGCATTCTTTGACTTTGATGATTCTTTTTAGATTTCGTACACGGGTTTTTATAAAGTGATCTTTTCAAATTGTATTAAAAGCTCGTTTCTCCAATTTATAATTTCTATTTAAAACACACACACACACACACAATTTTGCACTTCGAGCGAAGAGGGAGGAGAATTAAATGGTTAAATAAAACGCATGCTATGAAAACGTGTGTTTATCTTTTCAGTTAATTCCTAATCTATTCGTTTGACCGTTTTGACCTTTGGGTCTGGTTTACCGATGAGATGAGGTGAACTTTGTACTGCTTTGAGTGTGAAATTGGCTAACGGTTAGTAAATCGTTTAGTGCGAACGTGTGATATGGGACTCACGTTAACATTTTTCGGGTTCCTTTCTGAGAGTTATGACACATTCCGCCAGTTAGTGGTGTCCAGTACTGGGCCTTCGGACCTTCACCACTACGGTTTGTTGCCTTCTGGGTTTGTTGCCTTCGGGCTTGAGCCTTCGGGGTTTGTTGCCTTCGGGCTTGAGCCTTTGGGGTTTGTTACCTTCGATGTTTGTTGCCTTCGGGCTTGAGCCTTCGGGGTTTGTTGCCTTCGGGCGTTGCCTTCGGGCGTGTGGATCCTTGTTATACAGTACTGAGCTCGAGCATCTTTTGTTTCTTTGACAATTATATTTCCCTAGTGTATCGCCTTTCGAGGTAGGTTCTTTGAACCGCACGATATATAGCGATTACCTTGTGGAAACTTGTGTTACCTTTGTTGGTATTTGTTATTTTCCTTTTGGCGTGTTTTGGGATATGTATGCCCTTCGTTTAATTGAGTTGCCTATGATATGAGGCTTGTTTTGGTTCATCTTTTGTTAGATGATTTGGTTATCTCTTTTGGAGATATTTGTGGTACTTTATGATCTTGTGTGTTCATTATCATTAGTATATCTAACTGATTTGTTTAGCTAGACTGACCCGTGTATTTTATACTCGGGTCAGACCGAGATGTTTCAGGTTAGGTACTTTGGACTTAGCCTATTTTGCTTCCGCATGGACTATTCCGCTAGCTCCTTTTTGTTATAGCTTTTGAGTAGTCCTTTTTGTCTGTAACTCTGATATGTACTCTATTGACTCGTCTATATATTGTGGTTTGCTTTACCACTTGACATGTATCATTTTGTAAACTCTGTGATGTATCTGTATATGTGAAAATGTATGTGATGATCTACTGTTCTGTGATGTGTATTACATTTGAGTTGACATATTTATTCTGATAGATCCTTCAACCACCTATGGCTTTGTATTAAGTATTTATTGGATATGTCGATCCATTTAAGTAAGAAGTGGCATTTTTCGGCGTATTTAATAGATAATTAAGACAAGGTTATAGATGGTTGCTCCTAACCAGCTCTATTCTCCGCATTAGCAGACGGTGTTACCTTGTAATACTCTTTGCTAATGTGGGTCTCGAAGTGGGGCGTTACAGCTTGGTATCAGAGCTGAGTTCAGAACAAAACATGATAAACATAGAATAGAGACACATATTACGGTACATCAAAGTGTAGTACGAATGTTACGAATCTTTGAATCATCGTGCCATAGGAATTAATTCGAGTCTTAGTACCTTTCTATCCTATTTTCTTTCTTATGATGCCTTGTTCTATCAATCATGTTTGTTTGATATTCATTCTGAGAATAACCTTTTTCCTCTTCTATCTTTTTCTTTCTTTCTTAAAAGAGGAAGAGATGGTTAGATCTGGCAGTCCCAACGTCGGTCAATCCAGTAGTCCTTCTCTGGATGGCTTATTTATGACTGCTCAACAACTTTTGGATCTTGTAAAGAATCAAAGATTTATCTGTGCTTTAGGTAAGAACCCCGAAAAGGTTTTACCTCTGAAATTAGAAGTGCCTTTCGACTGGTTAGTAGATATCGCTCTTCGACTTGAAGAGGCCGATAAAGATGATGATGTTGAAGTTGTGGATGCTAAACAAAACTTCAACATCAACGGGAAGAGGCATATTAAGTTCAAAAGTCCTAATCCCAACAAAAAAGGGAAGCGGGAATTTTTCCCTTCCAAGAAGAAAAAGCCTGTTGAATCTGGTTCTAACTCTCTATCTGCTGGAACACCTTCCATTCGGAAGTGTTTCAATTGTGGTTCTCCTGATCATATGATCTGGGATTGTCCTAAGCCTCTCTTCTGCCGTTATTGCAAGAAGGAAGGTCAACGTATTTCTACCTGCCCTACCGCTCCTGCTAATGTCAAGTCTGGCAAGCTTTATGTTGCTAAAGCTTCTGGAGGTTCCTCTCAGCCCAGAGGTAATTCTTCTTCTATCCTTAATGGCATTAATTTGTTTTGTGATCATTCTATTTGATTTCTTTTGATACGGGTGCCTCCCGCTCTTTTATATCAAGAGAACTTGTTGATTCTTTTTCTTTAAATATTTTGGGTTTGATGACTTCACTGAGAATTGCGAATCCGGTTGGTGGATCCACAACACTCAGTTTGCTTTGTAAAAATGTCGAGACTATTTTTGTGATTATTCTTTTCGAGCCGATTTACATGTTATGCGTTATTTAGGCTTCGAAACTGATTTTTGGGAAAGGATTGACTTAACTATTATGAAGGCCATATCCTATGTCCAATGTGGACTATTCATCTTCGACATCCTCAATCTGTAAGCAAATTTCTTTTGTCCTTAATGATTTTGATTTTCAAATTCGATTATATCATTTTAATTCTTTAAACTCACTTGATGAGGAAAGTTTTATTTCTATCATTCAAGTAGTTTGTGAATTTTCCGGGATATTTGAGCTTGTCTTAGGATTATCACCTAAGCAATCTTTTGAGTGGTGCTAAGGTCTTTTCAGCTCGACCTTGCCACCGGTTTTCATCAGCTACGAGTTGCGGAAGGTAGCATCCTCTTACCGCATTCCGCACTCGTTGTGATTTTTGTGTTGGTTCGTTATGTCATTCGGTGTGACGAACCTTCTACCTTATTTCATCCATCTTATAAATCGAGTATTCTACGAATATCTCGATTAGTTTATCCTTATATTTATTGATTATGGATGAAAATAACAAATTTGAAATTTGCAAATCTTTTTAATAAGATATTTATAAGTATAATTTGGTTTTGTTCTTAAACGAGCAAAGAGTATTTGTAAATTTTATAAGAGACATGGTTATCATATATGTAAGATAATTTTGTGTTGTTTTGCCCATTGAGTGCTTTAAGAATTCTGGTCGATGCGCTTGATCAAAGTTATCGATAGGAATCTCCTAAACGCTATGATGAGACAGTCAAACACAGTAAATTCTTGTAAAAAGTTAATTTTTCTAAAAAGATATATATATATATATAAAGTTAATTATAATTTTGAAAGTCTTAGCTTTTCGGGAAAGAGAATCGATTAAAGGAACTCTTTTCCAATGCTTTTATTCTTGCGGTTCCCGAAGGGAACCAAGACTTTATTGTTGTACCGATACTAGTTGTATTGGTTTTGGTGTCATTCTCTTGCAAATGGGAATGTGTTATCGCATTTGCTTCTTGATAATTAAAGCTTGTCGAGACTAGATATGCCATTCATGATCTGGTGCTCGCGGTTATTGTTGTCGCTCTTAGAATTTGGTTCATTATCTTGTGGGAGAGAAATTTGTTCTCTACACCGATCATAAATCTTTTAGGTATTTGTTTACTCAAAAAGGAACTCAATTTGCATCAACAACGTTGGCTCGAGTTCCTTGCATCTTATGATCTTGTTATTCTTTGTACTCCGGAAAAGGGTAATCGTGTTGCCGATGCCCTTAAGCCGAGAGCAACAAGTGGATGTTCTTTGATGATATCCGAATGGAGTGATCTCGAGACTTTACCCACGTGTGAGATTCGAGATCATGAATCCAATTCATGTTTATCTCTTGTTTTGTGTAGCCTTGAGGCTCGTCCTTCTCTTTTTGACTATACCTCTTCTGGTTGAACTCTATGTCCTGTTATATTGCATGGAGTTCCTACTTCTATTGTTAGCAATCGTGATCCATTATTTTTCTAGTGGATTTTTGTAAGGTCTTCAAAAGCTTTGGGAACAAAGCTTAGTTTTAGCACCGCTTATCGTCCTCAATCCGATGGACAAATAGAGCGTGTGAATCAAACTCTTGAAGATCTCTTTCGTGCATGTGTTCTTGATTTTGGTGGGAGTTGGGAAGATCATATGTCTCTTGTTGAGTTTTCTTCCTATAGTAAGCTTCCAATCTTGTATTGGTATGGCACCTTTCGAGGCACTCTACGGAAGGCCATGCCGATTTCCTTCGTGTTGGCTTGAAGCCGGTGAGAAGTTGGTTTTAAGTCCAGACTTTACTGGTGTTCATTCGTGTTTCACCTATGATGGGTGATGTGCGTTTCAGTTGATCGGGAAAATTAGCACCTCGATATGTTGGTCCATTTCCCATCACCGAACGCATTGTTTCCGTGGCTTATCACCTCTTTTATTACTGGCTCAATCTTTTGCTATTCATGACATTTTCCACGTCTCTTAACTATGGAAATACCTTAGGGATTCCGATTCTGTTCTTGAGCCCGGTGTAATTGAAGAAATTGAAGTTTCACCAAATTTGACTTATGAGCAACATTCTATTCGTATCATTACTTCGGAGGTTAAACGCCTTCGAAATAAAGATGTTCTTCTTGTGAAAGTTCAATGGCCCTCAAATCCTAAGGTTTGCTCTTGGGAATCTTGAGAATTCATCGAGCAAACACATCCGGACGTACTCTTTCGTGCTCTTTATGGTGAACTTCTTATTTCAAATTCTCTTTTGTGTTGATATGCTTTTATGGTTGTTACTCTTTATTTTCTTCTTAAGTATTGCGAGGACGCAATTTCTTTAAGGAGGGGAGCATGTAACAACCCGCATATTTTACGATTGTATATTTAAATATTTTAATTAAATATAGCGTCGTTGGTCGGATTGAAGTCCGGAATGTCACTTTTTGAAAATAGTCGAATTGGGACTCGAGACCACTTCCATTGAGTCCAAAATGGCGTTTGCGACTTTTTTTAGTATAAGCTTCGATATGTTTGGAGTTGAGTGAATTTTGCTATTTTCTATTGGGCTTTTTGGGTTTGGGTTTCAGCCCATTAACCCATCTAAATACCCTAGCTCAGTCCACCTCTCCTCTTCAGTTCATTCTTATTTTCCTAACATCCAAGCTTTAGCAAAAATGGGGAGGGGAATGGGAAATTAAAATTCAAAACCCTAGTTTCCTTTTGCAAGCTCAATTCTTGCTCCAAAATCAAAGAGAAGCTTAGGTAAGCCTTCTCTTCATCTTCTCCATTTCATTTCCTCTTCAATTTCTGAAATGTTCTAAACCATAACTTAGGAAATGTTTCCTTTTGAGCTTAGATTGAAGCTCCTTGGGTTGAAACTGAAGAGTGATTGTGCTAGCCTTGCTCGGTAGCTTCTCTCTTGTGTTTTTGTGTTAAAAGGTGAGTTTTTGAACTCACATCTACTTCTATAGATATCATTGTTGTTAGGTATGAATTCCTAACACTTATCTATGTCTGTTTGCTTTTGATTTGAATTGAATTGGTGAATATTCCAATTTTTGTGTTTTGGTCCAATTTTATGAAAATCCTCTTGTGGATGTTTGGACTTTGATATTTAGGGTGTATCGAAGAGCCTATAAGGTCGGGTTGTCGTTTGGCGTAAATCCTTGGTCGTCATTGCTCGATCGATCGCTCCCGAATTGTTTTGGCCACTTTGGCCTAGGCAAATTGTTGCCCATACCAGGTCTTCAGACGTCTGAAATGCAAGTTCAGACGTCTGGTTTTAAACCTGGAGCAAAAGTTTATACGGTGGAAATTTATAAAAATGGCAGAAAACAGAGTCAGACGTCTGAAACACCTTGTCAGACGTCTGAACCACCCTTTCAGACGTCTGAACCACCCTGTCAGATGTCTGAAGCTACCCTCCAAACGTCTGGATGGTTTCTGAATTTCCAGAACCTAAATCCAGACATCTGGATTGACCCCCAAACGTCTGGGATTGCCTATTTGCCTATTTTTGATTGAATTTCCATTTGTTAATCGATTCGTGTTGATCCAATTAGTTGTTATTGCATTCTTTGACTTTGATGATTCTTTTTAGATTTCGTACACGGGTTTTTATAAAGTGATCTTTTCAAATTGTATTAAAAGCTCGTTTCTCCAATTTATAATTTCTATTTAAAACACACACAATTTTGCACTTCGAACGAAGAGGGAGGAGAATTAAATGGTTAAATAAAATGCATGCTATGAACATGTGTGTTTATCTTTTCAGTTAATTCCTAATCTATTCATTTGACCGTTTTGACCTTTGGGTCTGGTTTACCGATGAGATGAGGTGAACTTTGTACTGCTTTGAGTGTGAAATTGGCTAACGGTTAGTAAACCGTTTAGTGCGAACGTGTGGTATGGAACTCACGTTAACATTTTTTGGGTTCCTTTCTGAGAGTTATGACACATTCCGCTAGTTAGGGGTGTCCAGTACTGGGCCTTCGGACCTTCACCACTACGGTTTGTTACCTTCGGGGTTTGTTGCCTTCGGACTTGAGCCTTCGGGGTTTGTTGCCTTCGGGCTTGAGCCTTCGGGGTTTGTTGCCTTCGGGCTTGAGCCTTCGGGGTTTTTTGCCTTCGGGCGTTGCCTTTTAGCGTTGCCTTCGGGCGTGTGGATCCTTGTTATACAGTACTGAGCCCGAGCATCTTTTGTTTCTTTGACAATTATATTTCCCTAGTGAAATGACCCTCAAACTTTATGCTTAAGTTTTTTTTATTTAACATCCCTATAATTTAATATTCTCAGAGTCATTTTCTTTTCAAACAATTCATCCAGGATCCAATATTTTCCACCAATATAAATATATCAGTTTAATTCCTAAAGATATACACATACATATGAAGATGTATGTGTTCCTCTTGTTTAAAATCAGAGTATGTTTTTAATTCCATTTGTTAAACAAGAGCAGGCTGTTTAGTTTGGATTAGTTTGGATTTGAAGAAATCTGCATATAGTTAATTACCTTGTTCTTTTGAATATTTATAATATGATAATAATTCCTATCCATATTTGGTCAAAGTATTTGGGATTTTTTTTTCTTCATAGTTCAAATATATTGATATTTGGCTAAGACCAGAAAATGATATATTCTCTTATCATTTTCCACTTATTTATTTTCTAGAAACTTTCTTATTTTTAATTCAATCTATATGACTTATTTATTTCAATCTTAGCCTGTATAACACATTGTAAGTTGAGTATTTGCATAAGATTTGTTGTGACAAGCATTTGAACTTAAAAATATTTAAAAGATTAATGTGTGTTTCCAGGTTTTAATAGTGCAGACCTGTCCAGATTTCATATCTGGTATAGCTTTTAAAAGTTGATTGTGGTGAAACAATTTCTAAATAATCTAAAGTTTTTGAAATGTATTTTACATTCAGAACACCATCAAATATGGTCGACCAAAACCTCACTCATTTGAAGCTGGTTAACCCATAAGTCTTGTGTCTAACAGACACTTGTTCAAGGCAATGGCATTATATCTTAAGCCTTGTAAAATATTTACTTTTCTCAAAACAATTGAAAAAGTCGTATTAAAACTGGTTTACAAAGTTTCACAGTAAAAAGATTTAATCTTTATAAGTTTACCTCTAGTTAAATCCAGATTTTATTCTAAAAACTTAGTGCATTGCTATGTCTCAAGAATTGACCAACACATAATATAAGTTATGCAAAACATTTGCTCACATACATATATGTATGTTTCTTTTCCCAGGCTTTCATATCTAATACTTAAGCATGTTTTTCTGATTTTCAACCCAGATATTTCTTTTAATTTTTAAACCTTAATGCATAGCAATAATTCAACAAATAAACAACCAGTTCAATCAAACATAGCAAGTTCATTACATAACATCAAGCTCAAACACAACTGTCTCATGAATACATGGAGATAAAATCAAATTAGGCTCTTATTAAAATTAGCTAGCATGTTCATTCAATCCCTTTACATTTGCCATACTTCACTTTCTACTTAGCTCCTGAATTTCCTGAAAGAGCATTGGTGGCTGCCTCATTTTAAAATGAGACACCCCCATATGCCATGAGCAAATAAGGGTCAGATCCATGATCTGGTATGAGCAACATTAGTATATTCATGATATTAAACAACAGAGAATATGAGTGTAATAACTTGTTATTTGAATGAATTTCTGCAATCACTTATTATATCATTGTGTAAATAAAGTGTCTCAGGTATGATAACTCCATCTATCATTCCTATACCTGCATTCATAATCAAGCAAACATAATCATCTATTTGCAACATGGGCATTCACTGGAACTATCATGGTTCCATACCAACCAAACTAAGAAATATTCATATTCCTATCTCTTCATGTACAGGTTGTATAAATTCAGTTTAAATTCCTGCCTCATCTGCCATCAAGGAATCACATGGACACATTGCAATGAACTAATTCACATCATTGCACAAAGATCTCAGGGCTTAAACAAACCATGTGCCAGCTTGCATACATCAAATATAACAAGCATTCCAACAGCCTTCTTGGCCTTCCATTCCCTAGTTTATTTACTAGTGCATTGATTTAAATATTATTATCAGATAGCTAAGTGAACTTGTCACTGCAAACATGGTAATACCCATAATTTTTCTAGCATAATTTACTCAGAAATTTAGTAGACAGTTATTTCCAAAAATGTGGACATTATGTCTTGATCTCAGTAAAATATAAGAATATTTTCAACTATAAAAGAGGCATGGCATGTCTTGTTATATTGATCTGCAAGCCTTTATGATTGAATCAGATTCATGATCTGGCTCAATCATAGTTTTAGCTTGTGAGCTTCTTCTTTTTTTAATTTGATTAAGGGCTCAGCACTTAGAAAATTTCTATTGCACCCTTAACTTCTTTCTTCTCAAGCCTCAGCACTTATACCAAGTATAATGCAGCTCCCAACATTTTTCTTTGGTAAAATTTCCATGCCATAAATCTATAACAGTTGAGAGTATTCTCTATATAATTTTAATATTCTGGACTTTAACATTTCTGAGTAAAATAAAACAGTATGATGCACATCCAAAGGCAAATATCTCAACAAATCAAAGATCACCAAAAATGTCCATATTAAATCATATCAGATTTAAAATAAAACATCCAAAAAGCATTGATGAAATCACATACATTAAAACCAGCAATATGTAAATGGCAATATAAAAAGTGGCTGCCTCATCTTAGATCTTAATGCCATGAACTCAGTGAGGTTACTCACCTAAGTTCTTCCTTCTCTTGTTTCAGAAAATCCTTATGTGTGTGTTTTCTTCTTCCTTTCAATATTTTCCTTTCTTTCTTATTATTTTTTTTTTAGCAACTCTGGGTAAAATGTTTTCCTGGCCAAAACTGCCTATTTATACCAGTGTTTTCTCTTAGGGTTTTGTTACAACAAAATTCCATTTCTATCCTAACCATCTTCATGCATTTTCACATTTTCCTCCTTAATGCCCCGGCCACTTTAGTCTATTATAGTTAGTACCCCTTTTCTTTTTTTCCTTTTACTTTTTCAGAAAAATGGCTATCTTTAATTACTTACCCAAGTCATGCTAAATGTGTGATTCATTTTTTTTATTTATATTTTTATTCTTTTCTGGAAATCTCCTTTTCTATTTTTACCTACACAAGCATATTGACTTGTATTACATTTCATGTCATTTTGATGTTTCTTTTAACACTTTCTGCTCACAGGAAATATACATGCACATGGGTGTATATATTTTTATTTGATCTCTCTTGCCTTTCAGAAATTATACACATATATATATATATATATCCTAATTAAATGAGTTAGATCTGGTAAAAGAAAACCCTATGCTAAGTAAGAATTACTTCTTTGCTCACATAAAATCTTTCTTCCTCTTTATTACTTTATTTAATTCCTTATGCTTCACAGAAAAATGTATATAGACATATCTCCCATATTTAACTTGGTTAGGCCTAAGTTAAATTCCAATGTTTCAAATAAGAATTTTACTTTCTTATTAAAAACAAAAATTTTCTATCTTTTTTTTCTTTCCACAAATTCTTGGATTTTCCCCTGTGCCATTTTCCAGTGTGCACGTGCACACATATCCTTGCACACTATTTAATCCCAAGAATTTCACCATATTCAAATCTGAATGTTTCAAAATTAAATCATTTTATCAAAATGATTTTTCACAAAATTTTGGGGTATCACATTTACCCCTCCTTTTAGGAATTGTGTCCTCGCAATTTTCCTAGTACTTATAACAAGCATCACCTTATTTTCTGAAAATCTATCAAACATATGCATAAGCAAGCAAATTCAATCATGGCAACCATACATATTAGATTTTCTAAAAATTTTAAAATTACCTTTAATCTGCAAAAAGCTTAGGATAATCTATCCTAATCTTGTCTTCTAGCTCCCATGTACAATCATTAGGATCAAGACTCCACTGGATCTTTACCAGTTTCAAAGTTTTACTCCTTAATTTCTTTTCTTCTTTAGCTAAAATCCCCACTGGTTCTTTCTCATAAACCAAGTTAGGATTTATTTGAATTTGGGTAGGTTTTTCCAGAATTTCTTCTCTATCATGTACCCATCTTCTAAGTTGTGACACATGAAAAATAATATGCATTGCTTTCATCTCCTCTGGCAGTTCCAGTTTGTATGCTAATGAACCAATTCTTTCCAGAATTTTATAGGGTCCAACATACCTTGGTGTGAGCTTACCTTGCTTGCCAAATCTCAAGACCTTTTTCATAGGTGAAACTTTGATAAAAACAAAGTCACCCACTTCATATTCCACTTGCTTTCTCTTCCTATCTGCAAACTTCTTTTGCCTGTCTTGAGCTGCAGCAATTCTTTTCCTCACCAATTTAATTTTCTCTGTAGTTTCTTGTATGTACTCAGGTCCTAAAATAGTTCTTCTCCTGTTTCCACCCAACACACAGGTGATAAACATGGCTTGCCATATAAGGCTTCAAATGGTGCCATCCCTATGGTGCTTTGATAACTGTTATTGTATGTGAACTCAGCTAAATGGAGATGGTCTTCCCAGTTGCCTCCAAAGTCCAGTGCACATGCTCTCAACAAGTCCTCTAAAACTTTGTTCACCACCTAAGTTTGTCCATTTGATTGTGGATGGTAGGCAGTGCTTAAGTACAATTCACTCCCCATGGCCTCTTGAAAACTTTTCCAAAACCTTGAGGTGAAGATGGTATCCCTATCACTCACAATGGTTTTGGGTATGCCATGCAATCTTACCACCTCTTTCATGAATATTTGAGCCAATTTTGGGGCATTTCTTTCTGATTTTACTGGGATAAAATGTGCTACTTTGGTTAGCCTATCCACTATTACCCATATACTTGTGTTCCCTCTCTTAGATCTAGGGAGACCATCTATGAAATCCATAGATATATCCTCCCACTTCCACTATGGTATGCTAAGGGGTTGCAACAGTCCTGATGGCCTTTGTGTTTCTGCCTTGACTTGTTGGCAAGTCATACACTTCGCAACATGTTTTGCCACATCAGACTTCATTCCCTTCCACCAAAGATTTCTTTTCAAATTTTGATACATCTTGGTACTGCCTGGGTGTATGGAGTACTTACTCCTATGGTATTCATTTAATATTTTCTCCTTCAATTCTATGTTTTCTGGAACACACATCCTATTCTTGTTCCTTAAATAACCATCTTTATCAACTTGATAATTTACTACTTCCTCCCCTTTTGATAAGAGCATTTTCTTTTCCAATAGGTTTTGGTCTTGTTCCTGCATTTTCCCAACCTTTAGAAGTAAATCTGATTGCAGAGATACCATACTCAATTTCCCTTTACTTTCATCTTCTTCAATTGGTACCATCTGTACCCCACTGTTTGCTTCAATTTCCAAATCAGTAAGTACAGACAATTCCTTAAACTCTTCCATCATCAACATGGCTACCTTAGCATGTTGTCTACTCAAGGCATCTGCAACTTTATTTGCCTTACCTGGTGTATAGAGTATATCTAGATCATAGGTAGCTAGGAATTCCACCCATCTATGTTGCCTCATATTCAAATCTTTTTGTGAGAATAAATATTTCAGTGCCTTATGATCAGTGTACAAAATAAATTTAGCACCTAACAAATAATGTCTCCAGAGTTTCAAAGCATACACAACTACTGCTAGTTCAAGATCATGGGTTGCATATCTTGCTTCATGTGGCTTTAATTGCCTAGATGCATAGGCCACCACCTGGTCTTGCTACATCAACACAGCCCCTAGCCCAGAGCCACTTGCATCAGTATACACAACTAAGTTTTCATTCCCCTCTGGCACCCTCAATACTGGTGCATTAATCAAAGCTTCTTTATTTTGATAAAAGCTTACTCACATTTTTCTGTCCATACAAAGGCTTGATTCTTTCTAGTTAAATTAGTAAGTGGTGATGATATTTTCGAAAAATCTTTTATAAATCTCCTATAATATCCTGCCATCCCCATAAATGATCTAATCTCACTTATTGTGCTAGGCCTTTTCCATTCTTGGATAGCTACTACCTTATTGGGGTTTACTGATATTCCTTTGGCAGAGATAACATGCCCAAGAAAATGAACTTCTTCTTTCCAAAATGCACATTTTAAATTTTTTTCCTTTAAATCATTTTCTCTTAACCTTGACAAAACTAAATGCAAATGATTTTTATGCTCTTCCACTGTTTTGGAATAAATCAAAATGTCATCAATAAAAATCAGTACAAACTTGTCTAAATAATCTCTGAATATTCTATTCTTTTAATCTACAAAATATGAAGGAGCATTTGTCAAGCCAAATGGCATAACCATAAATTCATATAAACCATATCTAGTGTTAAATGCAGTATACTTATCACTTGAGTCTTCAACCTTCATTTGATGAAATCCTGATGCTAAGTCTAATCTAGAAAATATTTTAGCTTCGCTGAGTTGATCAAAGAGATCATCTATTCTAGGCAATGGGTATTTGTTCTTGATGGTTACTTTATTTAGTTCTCTATAATCTATACACATTCTCAAAGTACCATCATGTTTTCTTACAAACACTACTGGAGCACCCCAGCATGAATTACTTGGCCTTATAAATCCTTTGCCTTCTAATTCTTCCAACTAATTTTTCAATTCTTTCAGTTCACTTGACCCCATTCTATAAGGTTTCTTGATTATTGGACTTGCTCCTGGAATGAGATTAATTTGAAACTCAACTGGTCTATGATGTGGAACACCCTTAACTTCCCCAAACACATCCAAGTATTCATTGACTATGGGAATTTCTTCAATGGTTAGTTCACTGAAATCTTTTTCTGAGTCAACTAAATGATATAATTTTCCTTCCTTAGCTACTTCACATAAAACTGTGATCCTCTGGCCTCTAGAATTTTGCAATGATATGGTGGATGAGTCTAAATTAATTATGGCTTTAAATTGCTTTAACCAGTCCACCCCCAATATAACACCTATATTTGGGTAATTCAAAACATATAAATTGGAAATAAAAATATTTCCTCCTATGTTTAACTCCACATCCACACAATTCATGTTCAAAACACTAGAACTCCCCAGTGGACTTTGTATAAGCAGTGGGGTTTCAACCAATATGCAATTTAATTTTAGCATTTTAACTAATTCATAGGAAATCAAGGAGTGAGTTGCCCCAGTGTCATATACTACTGCTATGGGTATGGTGCAAATAAGTAGTGTACCTTCCACTTGACCATGATTCTCAGCTCCACTCTCCACTGTGGATTTGCCTTTGCCTTCCAAACTTGCTATTTTCCCTTGCTGTTTGTACTCAGGACAATTCCTTTTCATATGCCCCTCTTTCCCACATAGGTAGCACTTGAAAGCTCCTCCTTTTAATTCTGGGCACCTTGGTTTGATGTGTCCTTCTTTTCCACATTGATGGCAAACCAACTTCTTCTTAGCATCATTAGCTTTAGTGTCTTTATCCTTCTTGTTGTCTGTCTCCTCCTTCTTTTTATCATAAGGGTGATATCTTCCCTTATTCTTCTTGTTGTTGTTGCTCTTAAAATTCCTATACTTCTCCCTTTCCTTGTCATGTTGTTCCAATTTCAATGCCAGATCTATTACTTGATCAAAAGTCCTATCTGCATATGGTAGCATGGCTCTGCTAAGTCTTGGGTTTAGACCTTTTATATACCTATCATTTTTGGATGCTTCATCTGCCACTAGCATTGCTCCATACTTAGATAGCCCCTCAAACTTTTGAGTGTACTCGGTGACATTCAAAGTTCCCTGCCTAAGTCTGATAAATTCTTCAAGCAAAATGGTCTTGGCTGATGCTGGTACAAATCTTGCCTCCAACATCTCCTTGAATTGATTCCAAGTGATTTCATTTTTAATTCTTCCAGCTATGATCACCTCCCACCAGCCTAATGCTACTCCTTTTAGCTGTCTTGAAGCTACTTGCCTCCTCCTCTGATCATCAAGCTGCATGTCATTGAAAATTCTATCCAGTGTTCTCAACCATGCTTGAATTTCTATCACATTCTCAGTCCCTTCAAAACTTCTGCCTCCCAAATTGGTGTAAGTCTTCAGTAGTTTTGAAAGCTCCTCATGAGGGTTTTCAGGCCTATGTCCAATTCCATCTCTTAAAACCCTTACAAATTCTTGCATATCAAGCATTTGTGGTGCACTTGTCCCTGCATGATGTGATCCCCTTCCTACCATGGTTTGCTAACCAAATTACGGGCAAATAGTATTAGTGTACTATAAGTATTTTCTATGGTTAATATTTTCATATCTAAATTATTTCATCCAAAACAACCAAATATAATACACTTCTATAGTATTCAAAAATCAATGTAACCATTTGCTCTGATACCAACTGAAATGACCCTCAAACTTTATGCTTAAATTTTTTTTATTTAACATCCCTATAATTTAATATTCTCATAGTCATTTTCTTTTCAAACAATTCATCCAGGATCCAATATTTTCCACCAATATAAATATATCAGTTTAATTCCTAAAGATATACACATACATATGAAGATGTATATGTTCCTCTTGTTCAAAATTAGAGTATGTTTTTAATTCCATTTGTTAAACAAGAGCAGGCTGTTTAGTTAGGATTAGTTTGGATTTGAAGAAATCTGCATATAGTTAATTACCTTGTTCTTTTGAATATTTATAATATGATAATAATTCCTATCCATATTTGGTCAAAGTATTTGGGATTTTTTTTTCTTCATAGTTCAAATATATTGATATTTGGCTAAGACCAGAAAATGATATATTCTCTTATCATTTTCCACTTATTTATTTTCTGGAAACTTTCTTATTTTTAATTCAATCAATATGACTTATTTATTTCAATCTTAGCCTGTATAACACATTGTAAGTTGAGTATTTGCATAAGATTTGTTGTGACAAGCATTTGAACTTAAAAATATTTAAAAGATTAATGTGTGTTTCCAGGTTTTAATAGTGCAGACCTGTCCAGATTGCATATCTGGTATAGCTTTTAAAAGTTGATTGTGGTGAAACAATTTCTAAATAATCTAAAGTTTTTGAAATGTATTTTACATTCAGAACACCATCAAATATGGTCGACCAAAACCTCACTCATTTGAAGCTGGTTAACCCATAAGTCTTGTGTCTAACAGACACTTGTTCAAGGCAATGGCATTATATCTTAAGCCTTGCAAAATATTTACTTTTCTCAAAAAAATTCAAAAAGTGGTATTAAAACTGGTTTACAAAGTTTCACAGTAAAAAGATTTAATCTTTATAAGTTTACCTCTAGTTAAATCCAGATTTTATTCTAAAAAATTAGTGCATTGCTATGTCTCATGAATTTACCAACACATAATATAAGTTATGCAAAACATTTGCTCACATACATATATGTATGTTTCTTTTCCCAGGCTTTCATATCATGTTTTTCTGATTTTCAACCCGGATATTTCTTTTAATTTTTAAACCTTAATGCATAGCAATAATTCAACAAATAAACAACCAGTTCAATCAGACATAGCAAGTTCATTACATAACATCAAGTTCAAACACAACTGTCTCATGAATACATGTAGATAAAATCAAATTAGGCTCTTATTAAAATTAGCTAGCATGTTCATTCAATCCCTTTTCATTTGCCATACTTCACTTTCTACTTAGCTCCTGCATTTCCTGAAAGAGCATTGGTGGCTGCCTTATTTTAAAATGAGACACCCCTATATGCCATGAGCAAATAAGGGTAAGATCCATGATCTGGTATGAGCAACATCAGTATATTCATGATATTAAACAACAGAGAATATGAGTGTAATAACTTGTTATTTGAATGAATTTCTGCAATCACTTATTATATCATTGTGTAAATAAAGTGTCTCAGGTATGATAACTCCATCTATCATTCCTATACCTGCATTCATAATCAAGCAAACATAATCATCTATTTGCAACATGGGAATTCACTGGAACTATCATGGTTCCATACCAACCAAACTAAGAAATATTCATATTCCTATCTCTTCATGTACAGGTTGTATAAATTCAGTTTAAATTCCAGCCTCATCTGCCATCAAGGAATCACAGGGACACATTGCAATGAACTAATTCACATCATTGCACAAAGATCTCAGGGCTTAAACAAACCATGTGCCAACTTGCATACATCAAATATAACAAGCATTCCAGCAGCCTTCTTGGCCTTCCCTTCCCTAGTTTATTTACTAGTGCATTGATTTAAATATTATCATCAGATAGCTAAGTGAACTTGTCACTGCAAACATGGTAACACCCATAAATTTTCTAGCATAATTTACTCAGAAATTTAGTAGACAGTTATTTCCAAAAATGTGGACATTATGTCTTGATCTCAGTAAAACATAAGAATATTTTCAACTGTAAAAGCGGCATGGCATGTCTTGTTATATTGATCTGCAAGCCTTTATGATTGAATTAGATTCATGATCTGGCTCAATCATAGTTTTAGCTTGTGAGCTTCTTTTTTTTTAAATTTGATTAAGGGCTCAGCACTTAGAAAATTTCTATTGCACCCTTAACTCTTTCTTCTCAAGCCTCAGCACTTATACCAAGTATAATGCAGCTCCCAACATTTTTCTTTGGTAAAATTTCCATGCCATAGATCTATAACAGTTGAGAGTATTCTCTATATAATTTTAAGATTCTGGACTTTAACATTTCTGAGTAAAATAAACCGTATGATGCACATCCAAAGGCAAATATCTCAACAAATCAAAGATCACCAAAAACGTCCATATTAAATCATGTCAGATTTAAAATAAAACATCCAAAAGCATTGATGAAATAACATACATTAAAACCAGCAATATGTAAATGGCAATATAAAAAGTGGCTGCCTCATCTCAGATCTTAATGCCATGAACTCAGTGAGGTTACTCACCTAAGTTCTTCCTTCTCTTGTTTCAGAAAATCCTTATGTGTGTGTTTTCTTCTTCCTTTCAATATTTTCCTTTCTTTCTTTTTTTTTTAGCAACTCTGGGTAAAATGTTTTCCTGGCCAAAACTGCCTATTTATACCAGTGTTTTCTCTTAGGGTTTTGTTACAACAAAATTCCATTTCTATCCTAACCATCTTCATGCATTTTCACATTTTCCTCCTTAATGCCCCGGCCACTTTAGTCTATTATAGTTAGTACCCCTTTTCTTTTTTTCCTTTTACTTTTTCAGAAAAATGGCTATCTTTAATTACTTACCCAAGTCATGCTAAATGTGTGATTCAGTTTTTTTAATTTATATTTTTATTCTTTTCTGGAAATCTCCTTTTCTATTTTTACCTACACAAGCATATTGACTTGTATTACATTTCATGTCATTTTGATGTTTCTTTTAACACTTTCTGCTCACAGGAAATATACATGCACATGGGTCTATATATTTTTATTTGATCTCTCTTGCCTTTCAGAAATTATACATATATATATATATATATATATCCTAATTAAATGAGTTAGATCTGGTAAAAGAAAACCTTATGATAAGAAAGAATTACTTCTTTGCTCACATAAAATCTTTCTTCCTCTTTATTACTTTATTTAATTCCTTATGCTTCACAGAAAAATGTATATAGACATATCTCCCATATTTAACTTGGTTAGGCCTAAGTTAAATTCCAATGTTTCAAATAAGAATTTTACTTTCTTAAAAACAAAAATTTTCTATCTTTTTTTTCTTTCCACAAATTCTTGGATTTTCCCCTGTGCCATTTTCCAGTGTGCACGTGCACACATATCCTTGCGCACTATTTAATCCCAAGAATTTCACCATATTTAAATCTAAATGTTTCAAAATTAAATCATTTTATAAAAATGATTTTTCACAAAATTTTGGGGTATTACACCTAGTGTATCGCCTTTCGGGGTAGGTTCTTTGTACCACATGATATATAGCGATTACCTTGTGGAAACTTGTGTTACCTTTGTTGGTATTTGTTATTTGCCTTTTGGCGTGTTTTGGGATATGTATGTCCTTGGTTTAATTGAGTTGCCTATGATATGAGGCTTGTTTTTGTTCATCTTTTGTTAGATGATTTGGTTATCTCTTTTGGAGATATTTGTGGTACTTTATGATCTTGTGTGTTCATTATCATTAGTATATCTAACTGATTTGTTTAGCTAGACTGACCCGTGTATTTTATACTCGGGTCAGACCGAGATGTTTCAGGTTAGGTACTTTGGACTTAGCCTATTTTGCTTCCGCATGGACTATTCCGCTAGCTCCTTTTTGTTATAGCTTTTTGAGTAGTCCTTTTTGTCTGTAACTCTGATATGAACTCTATTGACTCGTCTATATATTGTGGTTTGCTTTACCACTTGACATGTATCATTTTGTAAACTCTGTGATGTATCTGTATATGTGAAAATGTATGTGATGATCTACTGTTCTGTGATGTGTATTACATTTGAGTTGTCATATTTATTCTGATAGATCCTTCAGCCACCTATGGCTTTGTATTAAGTATTTATAGGATATGTCGATCCATTTAAGTAAGAAGTGGCATTTGTCGGCGTATTCAATAGATAATTAAGACAAGGTTATAGATGGTCGCTCCTAACCAGCTCTATTCTCCGCATTAGCAGACGGTGTTACCTTATAATACTCTTTGCTAATGCGTGTCTCGGAGTGGGGCGTTACATTTATTATATGGAACTTTCTAAGTATGTTTCTTCACTTTAAGTGAATTCGAGTTCTTTCACGATCTATATTGTGTCATTGTTACCATAAATTGTGCTATAGGATTCTCAACATTTAGAATCACCCTTAGTTCGGTTATAAATTTGTGCACTATATATATACAGCTTTTGCTGCAGCATGAATTAAGATGATGTACTTATCCTTCTGGTAGAATTGGCCACAATGTCTTATGTTGGACATTTTCAACTTAAAGCTCCTTAACTAAGGTTAAATATGAATTTAGGATTGACATACTGTATTTAATAATATCACTTATAAAGTTTGAGTCCTAATACTCTTCATATGGAATTTGTTGTTTCTATTGACAAAGTTTGGGATATGCCCAAAGGGCAATTATGTAATTTGTTACATATATCTAACTCGGTAACCAATCTTCAAATAAAAGGAGTTTTCTTTATATTATATATACTTGATATAATGTGTTATATTAATTAATTTAGTTAAATGTATATTTAATAAAAAATCAATAAATGATATGTTCTAGCGATAGTAGTTATAAAGTGTTTAACCATGAGTAATTTATCACAATGAAATTAAACATACCATTTTAAATATTCCTAGTCAAGATGTATCGAAACTGAATATCAATACATCCATTGGGACTAGAGTGCATAACGCTCTCTAAATGTTGGGCATTGTATTACTCGTGACTGCTGGAGGCACCAAGGGGTTACGTATTGATAGTTATTGGATCACTATGGAATGACGCACTTAATAGTTTTATATTAGTTAATGTAACTAAGGTCATACAAAAAATACTGATGTGATAATACTACACAATTCCCTCGATCTGAGAACATCGTCGAGCTTTAAGATGAAAACTCCACTTTGATTGTAGTCAAATCATGACACAATATCCATCGAACAATAATAGTTGGGTTGAGTGGAAGCATTGGAAGTGAAACACTATTCAATAGAGAATTTGTCTTCTCGGTTATATGAGGTTAGTATCATGGTCAACTGAAGTCAACTCAAAGTCAAAGTTGTTAGAATGCGGATTAAGGATCTTAAGGCTAGAATTAACACTAGAGGGGGGGTGAATAGTGTTTTAAGAAATTTGTTAATCTTTTTGAGTTTATCTTAATTTGTTAACAATGTATACACTAATCAGACACAGATATGAACACAGAATCAAACACAGATGCAAATATAAAGTAAAAGCAGTAAAGGAAAGAACACACCGTATTTTATACTGGTTCGGAGTTACCCTACATCCAGTCCCGCAACACAAGTATGGGTTTCCTTTCAAAAACAATTCTTACAAATACAACCCTCGATTTCAAGGCTACGAGGTACACCGCTCCAGATTCACAATCCTTTGGGTAGAGATACTTGATTTCCGGGGCAACAAGTTCACCTAATTGATTTCCAAGGCTACAATCACATCTTTTCTCGCTTTCTTGGTTACAAAAAGTCTATAACTCAGATTAGCACTTGGATCTTGTAGAGATAGTGGAGAGAATCAAAACCAGAAATTATCTAGTTAGATTCGATATTGATTTCAGCAAAGTAATGGTGTAATTTGTAAATAAGAAAGTGGAGAAGAAGAAGAGAAGTTAAATCAAAAAAAGTAATTAAAATTCGTTGAAAACACCCTTTATTTATAGTAGATCAATAGCCATGTCCATTGGTGAAGGGATGTGGCGAATAGACACTTCTTTTAAAAAACAATTTAACTATCACCATGTCGACAGGGGTACATGTGACCATGTCGACATGCCCTTGTATTTTTTTGGTGATTTGTTTTTCTTTGAAAATAATTTCTATATTATATTATACTTATATTTAAACTTTAAAATATACTTATATATAGTTATAATACATAAATAACTATAGAGAACAATATTAAAAAATATATATAATAATTTTCTATACTTTTATATTTAAATCTTAAGTATAAATATATAAAACAGCTAAATATATTAATATCAGAATTATAGTTTAAAAACTTAGGATAATAATTTAAAATCAAAGATATTTAAAATTAAGGATATTTAAAACTAAGGATATTTTTTAGGCTAAAATATATTGAAAAAACCAGGATAGATGATTTTGGTTTTTAAACAGGAATATTTAAAATCATTTTGAAAAACAAGCTATATATATTTTGAAAATCATTTTGAAATAAAAGTAAGTGGATACAAAAAGATGTTCCACTAGATTTTTCATAGGTTCCATCCTACTTAGGGTTCCATCCCTTTAACGAGCATAAAGTGGATTCCATTCCACGAATAAAATAGATTTTAAGATGTCAGTGCTTTTCTATGAGTTTTAACAATATTCCTAACTATATAACTTATCTTGGAAACTTGAACTCTTGAAATTCTTGATACTCATGAGTCTTGAATCTTGATATCTTCAATCTTTGATTTTGAATCTTTATACTGTACAGTTCTTCATTCTTTAGTACCTGCAAATATATATATATATATATATATATATATATATCTACACAATAATGTTAGTATTATATATGTTATAATCTAATTCTAAGTAAGGTTGTTGTCATCAAAACCAACTCCTCAAGGACTAACAATCTCCCCCTTTTTGATGATGACAACCTTTGTTTATAAAATATCACTTCTATCCTAATACTTCTAATAACTCTCCCTTAATCTATGCCTAACTATCCTATTTTATACTTCTCCCCCTTTGTCATCAACAAAAACCATATAACTCCCTAATTATAATACTATATAACTCTATATAACTCCCCCTGAAACTAAGACTACATTACTTGTGATTATAATGATAGTGTTATCATACATAATCAATACTTAACTTTAAACTAAACTCTTAATAACTACTTTTCCTAAATAATAAACTATATATTTAAAAGATACGAGAATATATGAATAAGAGAACACAATTTATTATATAATGTTATATTTACATGTGTGTAAATTATGTAAACAAATATACATGTGTTTTTAATATAAAAAACTATATATACAACGATACGAACGAAAGAATGAAAGAAAGAACACTAAGGAGTATTCTTAACAATAGGAGACCTATGAATCGAACAATTAGGATAGTGGAGACAGAAGTTTCCATGCTGTTCGACAAGGTTTCCATCCTTATCAAAACATACTTCACCAACGCAAACTACGGTGTCATCGTCTTCAACTTTCACTTCATGAACAGGTGCTTCCTCTTCTTCCAAGGGTGCTTCTTTCTCTTCCATTGGCTCTTCTTCACTGTCCTCTTGTGTATGGTCACTAGAAGACTCTTCTTTAATCAAGATCGGCCGGGAGTAGGAGAGTGAAATGAGAAAGTCGAGTTTATGTTTGAATTTGATGGAGAAGCCATTATTTTCTTTGTTTTAGAAGATAAACCAGAAGAAAATGAGAGAGAATGAAGAGAAAGTCGAAATATGGAAGAATATATAACCAACTTTTCAAATTTTGGTGGAAATTTAAATTTTCAAAAAATACCGTTATATGTCGACATGGTGGGATATGGGGTTGTCGACAGGGGTATTTTAATTTTGGCTTCTAATTTATTTTTAATTTATTTAATTATACTTTATATATATTTATGTTTTATATTTCAGTTATTGAACAAATACCTAATTCTCTTCTTAATTTAGTAAATATAGATTCATTTAATGGTTTTGTTAAGATATCAGCAGTTTGATTCTCAAAGTTTATATATTCGAGAGTAATTACTTCTTTAGTTATATTATCTCTAAGAAAATGATGTCGAATATCAATATGTTTAGTTCGAGCATGATGAGTAGGATTTTTAGATAAATTTATTGCACTAGTATTATCACAATAAATTGGTGATTTTGAGATATTTAATCCAAAATCTCTTAAGGTTTGTTGCATATATATTACTTGAGAACAAGCCAAAGCAGCAGAAATATACTCTGCTTCAGTTGTTGATAGAGAAACTGTATTTTGCTTTTTACTAAACCAGGAAACCAGATAATGTCCCAAAAAGTGACAAGTTCCACTTGTACTTTTTCGGTCTGATTTACATCCAGCATAGTCAGCATCACAGTATGATATTAAATCAAATGAATCATTTTTAGGATAAAATAAGCCATAATCAGAGGTGTGTTTAATATATCTTATGATACGTTTTATAGCTTTTAAGTGAGTTTCTTTAGGATGAGATTGATATCTTGCACATAGACATACACTATGCATGATATCAGGTCTACTAGCAGTGATATAGAGCAATGATCTGATCATTCCTCTATACAACTTTTGATCTACATCTTTTGAGAGATCTTCTTTACTTAGATATTCATTGGTTGCCATGGGAGTAGGTTTTCCACTCGCAGTAGTCAAACCAAATTTATTAACTAGTACTTTAGCATATTTTTCTTGACTAATAAAAATACCATTATCTAACTGTTTTATTTGCAATCCTAGAAAGAAGTTTAATTCACCCATATGACTCATCTCAAACTCTTTTGTCATTATTTCAGAAAATTCTTTATTCATTTTGAAGTTAGTTGAACCAAAAATGATATCATCTACGTATACTTGAACTAGTTGAATATCATTTTTATTTCTTTTAATAAAAAGAGTATTATCTATTTTACTAATTTCAAAATTTGATTGTAATATATAAGATCTTAGTCTATCATACCATGCTCTAGGAGCTTGTTTTAGACCATATAAAGCTTTCTTAAGTTTGTACACATGGTTTGGTAATTTTTCATCTTCAAAAAGTGGTGGTTGTTCAACATATACTTCTTCTTTTACAAATCCATTTAAAATGCACTTTTAACATCCATTTGAAATAATTTGAAATTATTATGATTTGCGTAAGCAAGTAGAATCCTAATGGCTTCTAATCTTGCTACAGGAGCAAAGGTTTCATCACAATCTTTACCTTCTTCTTGACAATAACCTTGGGCGACTAATCGTGCTTTATTTCTAACGACCTCACCTTGTTCATTCATTTTATTTTTATAGACCCATTTAGTTCCAATTATAGTTCTATCTTCAGGTCTAGGAATAAGTTCCCAAACTTCATTTCTAGTGAATTGATTTAATTCTTCTTGCATAGCCAAAATCCATGAATCATCAGTTGATGCTTCTTTAGGATTTTTTGGTTCAATAGATGATATAAATGCTACATTACTCATTTTACTTAGTTGATTTCTAGTTGTAACAATAGATTGCATATCTCCTATTATATTTTCAATAGGATGATCTTTTAAAAGTTTAATCCTTTTATTAGGATGATTAATTTCATTATTAATTTCGGTTGATTCCTGATTTTGAGTAATTAAATCTTCTTCATCATTTGTAATTTCAAAATCTTTTAAATTTTCATCAAACGAAACATGCATTGTTTCTTCGATGATGTTAGATCTTAACTTAAAAACTCTATAAGCTTTACTTCTATTAGAATATTCGATAAAGATTCCTTTGTCGGATTTAGGATCAAATTTATCCAAATTATATTTTGTATTTAAAATAAAACATTTACTTCCAAAAATTCTGAAGTATGATACCTTAGGTTTCTTTCCATAAAGAAGTTTATAAAGTGTCTTATCAGTTAAAGGTCTAATTAAAATTCTATTCAAAATATAACAGGCAGTAGCAACAGCTTCTGCCCAAAAGTGTTTTGGTAAATTACTATCTGAAAGCATAGTTCCCGCACACTCTTGTATCGTTCTATTTTTACGTTCAACTACTCCGTTTTGTTGTGGAGTTCTTGGAAATGAGAAATTGTGAGTTATTCCCTTTTTATTGCAGAATTCCTCAAACTTTTCATTTCAAATTCACCACCGTGATCACTACGAATAGTTATAATTTTTAAAGATAATTGATTTTGAATCCTTTTTGTAAAGTTCTTAAAACATTCAAAAGTATCACTTTTATGTTTCAAAAATATTGTCCATGTAAATCTAGAATAATCATCTACAATTACAAAAACATATTTACTATGATTTATTGACTGAATTTGAGATGGACCAAATAAATCAAGATGAAGTAACTCAAGGGGTTTTGAAGTTGAAATCATATCTTTTAATTTAAAGAAACTTTTTCTAAGCTTTCCTAATTGACATGCATCACATAAACTATCTACTTTAAAATTCATTTTAGGGAGGCCTCTTACTAGATCATGTTTTGATAGTCTAGATAAGAGTTTGAAATTCAAATGTCCAAATCTCTTATGCCAAATCCAAGGGTCACTTGTATTTGCCAAAAGACATAGGTTATCATTTAAAACTTTCATACTAAGAATATAAATATTCTTTTTCCTAATTCCCTCAAATATTATGGTTGAGTTATTATCTTCAATATGACATTTATCTTTTTCAAATTTAATCTTATATCCTTTATCACAGAGTTGACTAATACTTAGTAGATTATGTTTTAGATTCTTAACTAGCAAAACATTAGTAATAATAGTAGTTTTAGAGTTACCGACATTGCCGATGCCAATCACGTATCCTTTCGAGTTGTCTCCAAAGTTAACTAGTCCTCCGTCTTTGTATATAATATTATTCAGCATATCCGGATTACCAGTCATGTGTCTAGAGCATCCACTATCAAGTATCCACTTATTCCTTTTGATCTGCACAGATTGTCCATTGTGGATTGATTCCTTAATACTCATAAAGCATCTTTCCTGCACATTATAAAATTTGGGTAGACAACTAGAATTTGAATAACATTCATATGCAGACTCATGGAACAATGATGATTTAAACAATTCTAAACTAGTTTTAACAGATTTTTCAAAAATAGCCATTTTAAAACTTTTCAAAATTCAGATTATGAAACTTTTGAAAACAAAGCTCTGATACCAATTGTTAGAATGCAGATTAAGGATCTTAAGGCTAGAATTAACACTAGAGGGGGGGTGAATAGTGTTTTAAGAAATTTGTTAATCTTTTTGAGTTTATCTTAATTTCTTAACAATGTATACACTAATCAGACACAGATATGAACACAGAATCAAACACAGATGCAAATATAAAGTAAAAGCAGTAAAGGAAAGATCACACTGGATTTTATACTGGTACGGAGTTACCCTACATCCAGTCCCGCAATACAAGTACGGATTTCCTTTCAAAAACAATTCTTACAAATACAACCCTCGATTTCAAGGCTATGAGGTACACCGCTCTAGATTCACAATCCTTTGGGTAGAGATACTTGATTTCCGGGTCAACAAGTTCACCCAATTGGTTTCCAAGGCTACAATCACACCTTTTCTCGCTTTATTGGTTACAAAAAGTCTATAACTCAGATTAGCACTTGGATCTTGTAGAGATAGTGGAGTGAATCAAAACCAGAAATTATCTAGTTAGATTCGATATTAATTTCGGCAGAGTAATGGTGTAATTTGTAAATAAGAAAGTGGAGAAGAAGAAGAGAAGTTAAATCAGAGAAAAAAGTAACTAAAATTCGTTAAAAACACCCTTTATTTATAGTAGATCAATAGCCATGTCCATTGGTGAAGGGATGTGGCGAATAGACACTTCTTTTAAAAAACAATTTAACTATCACCATGTCGACAGGGGTACATGTGACCATGTCGACATGCCCTTGTAATTTTTTTTGGTGATTTGTTTTTCTTTGAAAATAATTTCTATATTATATTATACTTATATTTAAACTTTAAAATATACTTATATATAGTTATAATACATAAATAACTATAGAGAACAATATTAAAATATATATAATAATTTTCTATACTTTTATATTTAAATCTTAAGTATAAATATATAAAACAGCTAAATATATTAATATCAGAATTATAGTTTAAAAACTTAGGATAATATTTTAAAATCAAAGATATTTAAAATTAAGGATATTTAAAACTAAGGATATTTTTTAGGCTAAAATATATTGAAAAACCAGGACAGATGATTTTGGTTTTTAAACAGGAATATTTAAAATCATTTTGAAAAACAAGCTATATATATTTTGAAAATCATTTTGAAATAAAAGTAAGTGGATACAAAAAGATGTTCCACTAGATTTTTCGTAGGTTCCATCCTACTTAGGGTTCCATCCTTTTAACGAGCACGAAGTGGATTCCATTCCACGAATAAAATAGATTTTAAGATGTCAGTGCCTTTCTATGACTTTTAACAATATTCCTAACTATATAACTTATCTTGGAAACTTGAACTTTTGAAATTCTTGATACTCATGAGTCTTGAATCTTGATATCTTCAATCTTTGATCTTGAATCTTTATACTGTACAGTTCTTCATTCTTTAGTACCTGCAAACACATCTATATATATCTACACAATAATGTTAGTATTATATATTTTATAATCTAATTCTAAGTAAGGTTGTTGTCATCAAAACCAACTCCTCAGGGACTAACAAAAGTCTCCGGCCAGAGCTATTTGGTTTATAATAGATGTTATTATTAAACCAAGGACCTTACCTTCACACTATAAAGTTGAATATGGATGATATGGAATTTTGACCATTACCAAATTTCATTACTTCCAATGTGATATAGTTTTGATGAAGAGAATTGGTGTAAATAATTCTACTAACTGGTACCGCTTAAAATAGTAAAATTGGATTTTACCGAAAAAATATATAAGCAATAAATTCAGCCAAACAATCACACCGCTAGGTAAGGTATGAACAATAATATTCAAATTGTTCAATATTATTGCAGATTGAATTTACACCTGTAAGTCGCACAACCACATTGGTAGATTCTTTGATATACCACATGATTTAATTGATTTATAATTATTATAAATTAATTAATATTTATGAAATATTAATTAATTATTTTTTTAGTTTGTTGGGCGCCATTAGTATTTTTAGGTGTCAATAATAATTAATTAGGTGTGTATATAAAGTTTATATATGTATGAATCGATATTCGATATCGACATGCATTTAAATTGGATTTAAATGTGATTAATTGCTAATTGGTTTGGGAATAATTTAAGGCCTATATATCCTTATATATGCAAAAGAGGGGCTAAAGATTCAAAAAGTTGGATCTAGATTTGGTAATAGAAAAGGAGTAATCAAGGAGAGAATATCTCTTTTACTCTCTCTATAAAAGGCCATACTACCCTCTCATTGTTTTGGTTACTTTTACTCCCCTCTCTTCTATGATGGCCGCCATTTCCATCCCCCTTAGACCAAAGATACCAGATCCAAACATCAAATAAAAATCAAAAGTGGTTCTCCAAGCAGTTGTAAATCTAGGAGCTCGAATCAGGATTGAATGTAGGAAAGTCTACCAATGAAGATGCAATTCTAAAGCAACATTTTTAAAGCAACATCCTATAATCTTGATTAATATATCATGATGTTAATATTATTAATAAATATATATTTGAACGAATTTATATGCACGGTCGTTGTCCTGTTTAATTGTATTGTCATATATATGTTTATGTAGGTATAAATATACAATTTTCACTATTTATCAATTCTATTTGTTTGAAATATTAAAATTTAAGAAAAATTAATTTATTCATATATATCATAGTAACGAAGTTTGAAATATAATTTTTGAAACATTAAAATTATTTTAAAATGATTTAACACTGTCTTAACTACAAATATAAATAAACAAATAAATATACTTAATTATATATCCAAAATTATTTTATTATGTCAAAAAATTAATGTTAAAACAAAAAAAAATTGAAATTTATTTTATTTTAAATATAAAGTTTATATATATATATATGTGTGTGTATGTATTTATGTATAGTGTTAATGTAACATGTATTAACTAGTATTATATATATATTTATTTTATAAACTAATACTTCATTGTTTACAGAATTTAATATACATATATATAACTTTGGCCGTAAGGCATTTTATTTAAATATATAGATTTTAATTATCTTATTAATTATTTTAATTAATTATTATTAAATATATATATAATCATTTTAGTAAATTATATGATATAAATATATTTATAATATTTTTATTTAATAATATATATAATATACATTTTAATTTAAATCTATAGATCCAAATCTGTTTTTAAACTATTTTACTAATTAAACAAAAATTAGATATTTTGAAAATGAATTTTGAATTTCAAAATTATTAAATTATTCAAAATAAATATATTCTTTTATATTTATGATATTTTTATTTAAATTTTATAATACATATATATTTAATTTAAAGTTATAAATCCAAATCTATTTATAAATTTTTTACTAATTAAACATATTAGATATGTAAAATGAATTTTTAATTTCAAAATTATCGACTTATTCAAATAACTTATTTTATTACAAAATAAATATTCAAAATTTTAAATATTGTATATATATGTATATGTATATATTTATAATTTAATTTTTTTAACAGCACCGTCCATATAAAGGGCCAATTTTTTATTGTAAATCCCAATACTTATATACGGGCACATTATACCATATACACATTTATATGTTGCATGCACACTTAAACGTATGTTTGTATTTGATACGCATATACACTTTATATATTGCATATTTATACAAAATAAAATATTTATGTAAATTAATTAAATAAAATAAAGATTTTATTTTAAATTATTCAGATTGATCTAAATTAATTTAGACTTCATAGGCCCAACAAGATCTAAAATGGCGTTCAGTCTACCGGTCGTGTGTTTTCTACAATTGTTCCAGGTTTTGATGAATGTTTACATGTATTTTATGGTATTTGAAGAAGTTGTTTCTAGATTAAATAATAATAATAAATATAGGATTTTATAAATAGATCGTAAATATATTTTATGGAGGAAATTCTTAAAAGTTATATATAATATATATTATAGCTTTAAAAATCCTTTTTAATCTTTTATAATATCATATTGAGATTATTATCATAAAATCTTATGTTTTAAATTAATAAGAAACATGTAATATATATATATACACAATATATATATAATCAATAAATTTATTGCTTTATAGAATATATACAGCTTCTTATTAGAAGATTAGCTTTTCCAATTATTAAATTTTTAAAAATAGAAATTTAAATTTGTTGTAACACCCCACCTCTATACCCATATTATCCAAGAATATTACAAAGTAAAATTGTCAAGTAACATAAGGAATAAGGCTAGTTAGGAGCGATCATCCGTATGTATTCCCTTGGGCTAACACTATCACATTTACTTTTTTATCTGAATCAACATATATGTGAACAGTCTTGGCACAAAGTAATAGATACATTGGCTGAAAATAGAATCAGAACAATATAATATACAATACAGGACACAGAATCAGATAACACAACGGAAAATAAAATGCAGACTAAAATAATATACGGTGAGTCGATAAAATATGAAACTGGATCTACATAATATACATATAGATTATAACAAGTCTCCAAAAATATCTAGAGTCAACATCTCATAAAAATTTATCCATATCATAATGGTTTAACATCAAAATGACACATATAACGTATCTATATATACATAATAGATAACTCCTAAAAGCTAGCTCCATGATCATTGTGTCCATGTACCTGATAAGTCTAGTTCTGATCCAAGCATTATAAGAAAAGAACACCCGGATCAGATTATCTCTAAATTTTTAAGGATAAGATCTCAATAATAAAGATATCAATTGGATATCAATAGCAACAAGATATATCAATCAATAAATAGTATACATAGGATCTCAACAAACAAATATGTTCCAAATAATATTCACCATTTCATAAAAACACTCTAGTTTATTATAGGCTATCATACACAAATAAAGCGATTCACATAGAGCCATTTCAAATCAATGAAACTAAAATAAATCCATATAAGGATATTGTTAATCAAAGGTACTGTCCTCTTCGTGGACCAAACATAGAGGCACGGTCCCCTCTTGGACAAATCATAAAACTCGAACAAATCAACAGCATACACCATATCACAAAATCACATCAAGTCTTTCATGGACTATCATCTTAAATATGGTGCTAACTTAACAAAATCTTCAAAGCACAAAAAGGGAATTCATATCCGAACATAAACGCTACGAATAATAAGCAGTTAGGCTAGATCGCTATCACCTCTTAAGTGGTTGGGCTAGGTCACAAACACTACACTAGCAGTTTGGTCAGGTCGCTAATACCACACTAGCAGTTTGGTCAGGTCACTAACACCGCACTATTGCATACAAGCGAGTCTAATCAAATGACTGCATGAAAGCGAGTAAACGAAGCGACTGCACAAAGGCAAGTCTATCACAATTAACCGACCTTATAGATATCTTGACCAATCGGGTATTCATAGTGCGAATTGCTTTCTTTCAAGGGGAGACTGATAAGAAAATCTCCAAGATTTAGCCTGCTAACTCCTACAGCCCAAAGGTACCAGCTATCCATAACATATGTTCAACCTAATATCGCACTGCTAAGGTGCCACCCTTACTAATAAAGGGCGCAAGTGTTATGATATTGAATATAGCCCACGATATTGACTGCTGGCTCGAGCTAGAAACTAAAACGAATACCACGACATGGGGTGAGACCACCGCAATCAAGCTACTAGGGTGAACAACTGGCTAAAAGGTCAAGCTATCGAATGCACTAACAAATATATCGAATTATAAAATAGCATGCTTCCCGAAGATACCATTGATCACTAAGTGTTAGGAACTTATCAAATAGTAATCACTAAAGAAATGACCATGTGTCCCATAACCACTCGGTGTTGCTAAAATATTTACTATCCGTTAGTGAATTCCACTACTCAAATACTCTATGCAAACAAGTCGTATAATTAAACAATAAAGTGATAACTAATGTCCCATAACCACTTGCTACTACTAAACTATTTAAGTATATTTCTCAATTCATTGTTAAAGGAAAGAATTAGCATGAAAGCTAATTTCATGAAAAAGTCACAAAGATATCCAAAGAGAATTGATTTTATATAAAGCATAAGAATTAACTTTAGAAAACTATCAGACACTGTCCAAATACTTTAAAATCTCTTCTTTTAAGTTCATACCTTTTATTGCTCAACCATATATATTTTTCTTAATAATACAACAAGCTATAAAGCTAGATTGACCTCAAATGATTGTTTCTTAATATATAGCCTTATAAAATTCTCTAAAAGAGATACTTTAGCATGAAATCTTAATTCCAAAATCTCATATATGTATGAATATTTATTATAACAACATTTACATATTTCTTAAAATATATGAATTAATTTCCTAACTAATCACTACAGAAATTTTCCTTTGAATAAGGAGTTTATCACACATACACACACACACACACACATATATGTATATATAAACACTATACCTGAAACTCTTTCTCTAAATCCATAATTTTATTCGTTTGGAATTTATACAATACCCTTTATCATTTAAAACTCAAGATTTAAAGATAATAATCTCAATATGATTTTATAAAAGACTTAAAAGGATTTTTAAAACTATGATATATTTTATATATTAACTTTAAGAATTTCCTCCTTTAAAATCTATTTATAAAATATTTCATATACTAATAATTTATTTCATAAACTCAGACTGTTAAATGAATTTAAAAATTATATACAAAGATCAAACTTCAAAACAATCAAACAAAACCAGAATCAAAACATAAAACAAAACCTGAAAAAGAAATTGTAGAAAACCCATGACCGGTTGACTAAAAGGTACCGATTAGTCGACTGGTCGAATACCAGGAACAATTCCAGAAAACACACGTCCAGTCGACTGGTTGGTTCCATCCAGTCGACTGGTCGAATGCTTGGAGCAAACTCCAAGCAATCGTTTCTATCATCTCGGGCAATAAATTTTAGCGACTCCGGCCATTACTTCATGATATCTAAAGCACTACTACACTACCAAACTTGTATAAATCAACATATAACATATGGTATTCAACATGCATCAAAATGAAGTGGTTTTGAATACTAAAACTTGCATAGTTTGCTACTGTTCTAAAATCTGAAGTACTGTATATTCATTTGTTGACAGTACTCAGACCAAATCAAAACTCAATCAATACAATTTCAACACAACCACAAACAACATACAAATCATAATTTAAAGATAATTTCTGAGGGATTCTTATTTTTGTATCCTTAGCTAGAGCAATACAAAACACTGCAGCCTACTTACTTCTCAAATTGGTAAAATCCTAAAATAGGAATTACAGACAACACACCAAAGATCACAAACCCAAACAGAACTGAAATTTAAGGTTCAAAAAGCTTGAATTAGAGAAGAAGATGTTACCTTGATTTAATCATAATTTATGGGAAGTACATAATATTTGAGAAGAGAAGTTCTCTTTTACTTCTTTAGCAATTGGGCTTGGTTTTAAATAAAACCCAATAAGAAATAATTACTATTCTTTTTAAACAATAAGGCCTAGTTCTTATTATTTTTACTAAAAGCCTTTTTCATCATTTTGTTAAAATTTTAACCCATTTTAATCATGAACTAGAGAATAAAACCAATATAACAAAATTCTAGCATATACACTTTTTTATTTAAAACCCAATTTAAACGCTACTAAAATTTATTTATCAGGTTTAAGATAAAATCCAAATAATTATCTAAAAAAATTTCTATTATATCTTTACAAATGATTTCACACTAAAAATTACATTTTCTAATCACAATAATTATATTCTAGAAGATAAAAATAATACTTTCCAATTCTTCATTAACTTAGAATAAATCATTCTAAAACAAATTAACTTCTTCTTATTAACACCGAATTCTTCAATTTGTCTTATTTTAATTAATTAAAATCTTAAATTCTCATAATTCTTCTAGAATAACTATTACGAAATTCTAAATCAAGGTATTTAATAAATCGTTGTTACAGAACTCCCCTTCTTAAATAATTGCGTCCTCACAATTCAACTTCAAAAAAAAGTTTATAATAGATATATTACTGTTAGTGAAGATTTTCGGCTTCACCACACTCAACTTGATCATGAGGTGCGCGTATGGCTAGTCGCTCTCATGATCAGGAATCGACGAATTTAATCTATGTTAAATTCACCTTTAGGAAGCGATTGTTTTGCCGAATGCTTACATAGTCGAGTATTCGCACTTCAATTGATTGTTGAAATGGTTTGCAATAACATAGGAAAGAAAAATTGGATAATAGATCAATAAAAGTAAAAGTCATCGAGATTTTTACGTGGTTTGCATTAGTGTTAATACTACATCCATGGGATATTCCACTATAACTTTGTGATTTTAGTACAAATGATTACAATGGCCTTACAGGCATAAAATATCTCAATTTTTTTTTGGAAGGACAAGAAGCCGAAAAGGAAGATCCCCTTTTTCGTCCTCTAGTTTTTCCATTTATAGTATCAATAGTGTATTGTTGTTTGCTACAATCAACTATAGTATTTTCTTTCAATCTCCACCTTCGGATTTTGCCACTTGTACCTTATCCATGGTGCATGTTCGTTGTGCCTAAATTGATGATGGGTTTTTGGTGGGAAATTGTGATATTGGTGGGATCTTTGAAATTTGAAGCGGGATGTTCGAAAAGTTGGGCGGGAATCTCGAGCCTGCATGGCTTGGTCTCCTCTTTCTTAGAATAGTGAATGCCTTGAGATGAGTGGTAGGGTATCGCTCTGGAGCTTCGCTGTGTTCTTAGGAAAGATGTAATTATAAATGTTGTTTGGTGCTCAAGCTGCGATGCCCTATTGAATCCTTTGCTGCCTTTGATTGACTTAGTAAGGTGTCAGGTCGGAATGGAATAGCTTTTCCCTATTATGTTCTATGGGTTTACTTGGTACATACCTGGAACGTGTTTAAGGCTATTCGTGATTGGAATCACCTTCTGTGTAAGCATACTTTGATTGTTAATGAGAAAGAGAACTTCACTCTCGTCGTTTGTCTGTGAGGTTGGGTCTACGCTAAAGCGTATTTCAAGTGCCTCTGTATACAGCCCATTTATAATGTATTTGGCTCTACATAGCACTGTCTATGTTGCCCTCGGTATGTGCTAGAACAAACCTATTCCTGTAGGTATTGACAAAGTGCGAGTTTTAAAGGTCTGGTTACCTTAGTACATTTGGCACTACTTTCTATGCCTCTGTTTACTTTATGTCTATGTTGTTGGATATAGCTATGGTGGCCCGCCTCTGTTCCTTGATGCATGTGGTGTTGGTCGCTTGTTGCGATCCTTTGATTACAGGGCTCAGGTCGATTTATTTGCCATGGTTTAAGTCGATTTCCCTTCCGCTCTGTCCCACTTTCCTTTATTGTGGTTCATGGTAAGAACAGGTGTAACACTTGCCCCCTAAGTCTGTAACAAATGTAGGACGGGGTAGACTTGTTGCGTCAAACACCCAGTCTGTATGCCTAATCAGTTTAGTCTAATCTGTCTTTTTAGGGTCGGGAATAATTTTTTTAGCTACATTCGCCTTTAATGTTCCAACACACATGTTAGTCTCTTACTGGACCATTTTTACATCTAGCTTTTCATTTTTTTATGCATATTTTCATGAATCCTTATATTCATTAATCCTGCAACAAATCCATGTTTCACAAAACACTTGGATTATTTCAATCGTGTGGCCATTATTCAAATTAAGGTACGTATCTTTCCTCTTAATCTTCCCTAAATTCTTTTACTCTTTTTTCTCCAAAAGATTTGTTATCAAGTTAATTTTCAAATTTGGGGGTAATTTGGCAAACTGAAAATAGGAAAAGTCATTTCGATTGTTGATCTTCCTTTGAAGTGACCTTTAAGATTTTAACATGACTTCTTCTTCGTCTTATTCTGTGGTTCCTCCTTCTAAAATCAATAATATGGAACTTGCTAGTGGGGTTCTTAAATAATTTGGGTTTCATAGCTATGACACTAAGGTTCTAGAATTCTATAAACGCATCAATACTCCACCGAAGGGGTATATTTCCATTACTCTCGACCATATCTGGTGTGGTTTGCTTCACCCTATGCATCCGACCATCCGTCGATGGCTTGCAACCCTTGACCTTGCTCTAGTTCAACTTTCCCTTCATTCATATACCCTTGCTTTGGCTACTTTCGTCCTTTATGCTGAAAATGGCATCAATCTTTTCGGAGAGGAACTCTGATTTCTTTTCAAGGTCAGAAGAAGTTCTGGAAAGGGGAATAAGGGTTTCTTTTATATTTAAATTAAGGAATCATTTCTTATGGGTGTCCTAAGTAGAATCGAAAAATGGACCGAATTCTACTTCTTCGTTTTGAATTTTGACAAATTTCCTTCTTTTCCCATTATTATTTGATCTGTACCATCTCTTTAGAGGAGGATGAGCAATTGTATGAATCTCATAGGCAGTAGGTTTTGAGATTGCTGGTAAAGGTCAAAAAAATAAAGGAGTTGTTTATTGAGTCAAAGCTGAAGGATCAGGGTTTATTGCATTCTCGTCATATTCTTCCTCATAGCATATTTAAGCTTACTCTTTCCCGGACTGAACTTAGTGGTATAAGTTGCTTGTGGCAGATTTAGGAACTATTATACTTATGATTTTAATCTTTTTTATCTCTCTTCTTAGATAAAATGGATGATGACGCTGCAGCTGAGATCCATACAGCTTTAGAGGAGAACAAGAAAAAGAAGGTTTTAAAGAGACTACGTGGGGGTCTGGTGATTCTCTCACTACTTCAAAGAAGCTAATCATTTCTTCCCTATCATACACTCTGCTTTCTTCTGATGTAGGTACTTTTCCTCCCCTAACCTCCACACCAACTAGGTTTACAGCTTCTTCTTCGTAGAGTGATCTTGTCCTTCCTGCAAGTAGCTTGAACATGTCTAAAATTGTTGTCTTTTTAAGTAGAGAATGTAGGAAAAGCTGCTTAAGTTCCTCCTCTCCTTTTGGATTTGGCTTCTGAGATGCCTCCTTCTGCAATTCTATTTTAATTTGAAAAACTTTGGTCTTATGTGAGCAACCTCCTCTCTTTTCCTTTTTTCAAATTGTGTTAGCTTGTTGTTTATATTGTTTGCACTTCGTATTCTTGTAGTCCACAGCCTTGATGGTGAAGGCACATGAATCGGGAAGTGTACAAGCTTTGCTTTCAGACCAAGTGGCCAAACTTGAAGCTGATCTTGCCTCAGCTAATACCAAGAAGACCATACTGGCCTTTGCTAAGGTTAAGGTAGAGGAGGAGGCCAGAATACTTCGTGAGCAAGTTGAGAGAGAAGCCAAGGCTGCAGAGGATGCTCGAACTTCAAAGAAGCGTGTACTAAAGGAGAAGGATGAAGCTCTGGCTAAGATTGAGAAAGAGCTGAATAAATCCAAGAAGGAGCTCAATATTGTCACCTCAGATGACTTATGGCTTTTACGCTTCAGCCTGGCATCAATTTAGGACAAAAGTTAAGCCTGACTTCCTAAAAAAAGATTCTATGGTTGGTTTAATCTTCGCATATTGCCAGAATAGGTGGAATGAAGAAGAGGCATAGGAGAAGGACATTGGCCTGAACCATTCTGAGTACCCTTCTTAGGAGGAGAGGGCAGAGGCTGATGGGGTCTAGAGGCACCTGCAATTTGATGGACAAGACGCCACATCTGCGAATAAGATTAACTCAAATCCTTTGATAGACTTAGATAATTTGTCCTAAACATCTTTTGTATTTTGTTGTACCCAAGACTTTAAAGTATAGTTTGGTGTTTACAAAGAGATATTGTGTTGATTATATTTTCCTTGCAAATGATCATGCTTTTCTCATTGTTTTGTTTAGTATTCTAAAGAGAATATGTTCACAAAACTATTGAGAGAGACTGAGGCTAGGCTCGAAAAACACACTTTAGATTGTCTTGGCTTGAGCGTTGCGGCTATGACTCAACGTGAAAAAGAATTAAACAAGACTCGTGCAGATCTTAAGATCAGGACTGAGGATTTGTTAGCCCAAATAGGTCAAGTAGTTCTGGAAAAAGAAGCTCTTAGTGATTTCATGTTGCATCGATGGGGATATACGTTATATAGTGGTTCTTTTCCACCTGATAGCCCTGATCATGACTCGTTTAGGCTTAGGCTTAAAAAGTTGATTAATGAATGACTTTTTCATGTTTTTGTTGATGTACATATGATTTCCAAGTATGCGATCAAGTAGGAATGATGTAATCAGTATTAGATGTTTTAATGGTGACACCCAATCTGTTATGTTTCAACTATGTAATTAAATTTTACTTCTGTAATGATTTTAGTCGATTTGGTTTGGGCTTTGTTCAACACTAACCGCATACATCATTAGGATGCCTCTGAGGATGATGTTGCTTAACTCAGATATGATGTTACTTAAACTTAACCATGCAGAGCTTGTAAGTGCCAAGACCACGCTTGAACGTTAGTATGTCTACAACAGGAGACTGCATGCATGGTCATAAGATGCCGCATCAGAGCTAGAAGGTATTAAGTAGACCGTATACGTGGTAGAAAAACTTTATGGAATTGTTTATAGCGAAGAGATTGCACAATATAAGAAACAAGTGGAGGATATGTCTACTGAGATTGCCAGATTGCTTGGTGAGTAAGAGGCTGCAGAATATAAGAGGATGGTAGAAGTACTTTACTCAAATTTAGTTCTCGTTTCTCCCATGGGTTCTGGGCTTTCTTGTCTTTGCGATGACGGATGGAAAACCATTGCTAAGAGATTATCTAGTGATTTTTCAAATGAGAGTAGGAAAGTAAAGGCTCAATTAATTGAGATTTTAAATGAGATTAGGAAAAGCGCGGTAGTAAAGATATGTGAGATCGAGGACTCATTGTAGGTTGCCCAAGATAGGATCATTTCTTACTCAAATAAGCTTGAGCAAGAGAAAGTCAAAAGTAAGAGAGCTAGGATGCTATTACAACAGTCTCGAGATGTTCTGGGCTTCTTCTATCCTACATTGGATCAAAGTTTTCTAAATAACAAATAGGGCTTTGAAGTGGCAGTTGACCCGGCCGAGTACCCTTGGGCAGGAGCTCGTTATGACACCCAACAGACCTTTGTTACTAGCACGATCCCACCTCTTCCTAACGCTACTTAGGTTTCATGTTTTATTGTTACGATTTTAGCATAAGGAAAACATTTTTGTAGTACTGACTTGACTGAGAAATTAAATTTTTGTCTAATATTTCTTTGTGGAAAATCTACGAATTTTTTAGTAGTCCCGTTTTGCTTATTTTACATTGTTATTTGATTTAGGTATCTATGGACTTACTCATCCTTCTATGGCTTATTTATTTCATTTAGAATTTAGAGGCGGACACTCTGTAAAAGAAGTTAGAGGCCGCCTAACCCAGAATAGTGGAGATGGAAGATTTATTACATAATGTTGAGAATATATACGGGGTCATATATACAGATGAAATCAAAAGGCTAAGGAAAAAGATTGTGGATATGAGAGAGATGGCGTTGTGTATGAGTGCAGAGGAAAACTCTCCAGTGACTCCAGCTTCACGCATCCCCATCAGCTCAGATGTAATTCTTATGCCTCCGTTTGGGGCTGACCCGAGTGATATTCTTAAATGAAAGAGTGAATCAAAGAGTTAGAGAACTGCCTTAAGAGAGAATTAAGGACGCTAGATACTTGGGTTTCCCCGTTCTTATCTACTGAGGATGAATTCTTTAGTCCCTTCTCTAAGGATGTCAAAAAGACAAGGGAGCACCTCTTGGGAAAATTTGAGAAGGTTAGGAAAGTAGCTATAAAGCGGATAAATGCCTTAGAGAACAAGATATATATAACTTGAAGTGTGAGGCCCGGTTAGATTCCATCGTAGTTTTCCAAGGTAGGATGGATAGGGCATCTCTTTTAGACGAGCTTCATAAAGAGAAGGTGAAAACAAAAATAGCAAAAATTAGCCGACGACGTGCAATTAACGTGCTTAGATGCTTCTGTCCTAGACTCAATTTGTCCTTCTTGTATAATAGGGCCGACTATGAATATAAATCTTAAGACTATGAAGATGTGTTGGCCGGCGCTAATTATGATCCTCGTAATTTCTACCAGAACTCTGCTCATGGTATGGTTTCTCGCTTTCGATTGTCGGTCGTGATTACTAAGCTGGAAAACTAACTTTCCTCTTTTCGTTTAGTGGATAGTTCAACTCGCAGCATTGTATGTCAACGGACCATGACGACGTAAAGCGATCGTGCCCAGTTTTGAACCGGACTCGTAATTCAATTTTTATTAAGGGATGTTATTTTTGTAATATTACTCAAATTGTAATGTTTTGTAGATTACGTAAGGGTATGTGAAAATAGATAACATTTTTTTTGTAGGTATATGAGATACATAACTAAGTATTGAAAACCCACTTTTCTAAAGTATACCTGGCAAGTTTTTAGTAGCAACTAGATTTGCACCCGACTGACAGCTGTCTTTGGTACAGATCATGTATTGTGCTCTCTTGCCAAGTCTAGGATGAGCTCCCGGAATAGATATGCCCCCTGATCGTGACCTTTTTTGGCCACATTATTTCTTTGCGTATTGGCACAACCCAATCATTTGTAATAGTGTAGAACCCAGTGCTAGTTTGACCGTATGTGTGATGTGACCTGCCACCTCCTTCTATGGGCATAATGCTCTGGTCTAGCTGTGGGTTGAATAGGACTTGCCCAATATTATGGGAGCGTAATGTCTTTGACTACATGCTTGGCGGCATACCTAATATGACCTACCTCCTACTTGGGTGCGTACTGTCCTTAGCCGTATCCTTGGCTGTATTTTTAATATGACCCGCCCCCTGTTTAGGGGCATACTGTCCTTACCTATATGCTTGGTTGTATTTTTAATATGATCTGCCCCATGTTTGGAGGCGTAATGTCCTTAGCCGTATGTTTGGCTGTATGTCTATTTTGACCTACCCCCTGTTTGGGGCGTAATGTCTTGGTCACATACCTAGCCCCTTTCTTCTCTAGTTTCACCATTCTCATTTCTGAGATTGTCATTGTCACTCTTAGGATGAACTTCACCTCTGAACGATATCGGTGAGCTACGAAGTGTAGAAGAGGATATGACTGATATGTCAGGTAGCATATATACAACCTATTATCGCATGCACATGGTTTTTTTGAACTGGTTCTAGCCATCTAATATCCATACATCCAGTGTGGTATGTCGAAATAACTAACATAAGGTTTTTTTATACTGGTTCAGGCAGTCCAATATCCTTATAACCAGTCTTCCTACGACTATTATCATAGAAATATTCTAACTAGATCAGGTTAATTTTTCATCCTGTCCAGCGCATGGCCGAGAAACCAGTCTTGCATTAGTGCAAGTTCAATTGTGTAGGTCCAGTATCATCATTTTCATTCTTGAGAATGCCATGGCTACTTGTCTGCTGCATGAAGCATGTAGCAGACAAGCAAGGCGGTGAGCCGTGGGTGATAGGAAAATGGAAGTTTGCTGGAAATTGAGAAAAGAGGAATGGAGGGATGAAGGGATGGATGTCCACCCTCCTTCTAGCATCAAAAATGTTGGTGAATTTTTTCGACTTCACCACACTAAACTTGATCGTAAGGTGACCTTATGACTAGTCGCTCTCGCAATCAAAAATCAACGAATTTAATCTATGTTAAATTCACCTTTGGGAAGCGATTGTGTTGTTGAATGCTTACGCAGTCAAGTAGTTGCACTTCAACTTATTGTTGAGATTTCGGAATGGTTTGCAATAACACGGGAAAGTGAAATTGGATAATAAAGCAATAAAAGTAAAAGACATCGATATTTTTACGTTGTTCGGATTAATGTTAATCCTACATCCATGAGATATTCCACTATATCTTTGCGGTTATAGTATCAAAAGTGTATTGTTGTTTGCTGTAATCGACTTTTGTATTTTCCTTCAACCTCCGCATTCAGATTTTGCCACTTGTCGCTAATCCATGATGCCTATTCATTAAGCCTGGATTGATGACAGGTTTTTGGAAGGAAATCGTGATATTGGCGGGATTTTGGAAATTTGAAGCGGGATGTTCGAAAAGTTGAGTGGGAAGCCCGAGCCTACATGGGTCGGTCCCCTCTTTCTCAAAATGGCGAATGTCTTAAGAGGAATGGTAGGGAACCGCCCTAGAGCTTCACAGTGTTGTTGAGAAAGGTGTGCAGAAATAAATGTTGTTTGGTGCTCAGGCCGCAATGCCCTGCTGTACCTTTGCTGCCTTTGATTGACTTAGTAAGGTGTTGGGTCGGAATGGAATAGCTTTTCCTTATTCTATTTTATAGGTTGACTTGGTACATGCCTAGAATGTGTTTAATGCTATATGTGATTGGAATCACCCTCTGTGTAAACATACTTTGATTGCTGATGAGAGAGAGAACTTCACGCTTGTCATTTATCTGTGAGGTTGGGTCTGCGTTGAAGCATATTTCAAGTGGCACTGTATACAACTTCTTTGGAGTGCTTTTGGCTCTACATGGCGCTGTCTAAGTTATCCTCGGTATGTGCTAGAGCAAACCTGTTCCTGTAGGTATTAACAAAGTGCGAGTTTTAGAGGTCTGGTTACCTTAATACATCTGGCACTTCTTTCTATGCCTCTGTTTACTTTATGTATGTGCTGTTGGATACGGCTATGGTAGCCAAACCCTGTTCCTTGATGCGCATGGTGTTGGTCTCTTGTTACGATCCTTTAATTACAGGGCTCGGGTCGGGTTAGGTGTCATGGCTTTAAGTCATTTCCCTTCCGCTCTATCTCACTATCCTTTATTTCGATTCGTGGTAAGAATGAGTGTAACAATTACTATTAGTAATACATTGCGCACACACAACAATCCACCATTAAAAAATTCTCAAACTATACTTATTCTCAACCAAAAACTCATAAAGCTCCATATTTACCCTATCGATTTAGCATGAATCGGGATCTGCTACCACCCCTCAAGTATAAAAATAGAGCAATCCGAACAATTATTGGACTTTATCAACGGCTACAAAAAACTAAGAACTATCTTCCTTACCCATTGGTTATTATTTTGGACTATGAGTTTTACATAAACTCATTTAGAAGATATTATATCTACACAAACGCAAATGTCAAAATTTTTAGAAAACTTCAAAATAAACACTAGGGCACAAAATGTATTCCAAGATTTACAACACTTAGAATATCACATATATTCATACATGCATTCATAATAAAAACTTTTGTATTTACAATCTTTTAATTACCTCCAAAAAATTTAAACCTCTAACTTACAAATCACCTTTTTAATATAAAGGTCAATAAAGATTTATAAATCTCTTTTCCTTTAAAATATTTCCAAAATTTTAATTTCCCTTAAATCACTTTCTTATCTTGAAAATCTTAATATTGAGTAATGAAAACTCACTCCAAGGATATTAAATTTTTTTAATCAACTTCTTGAAAAATCCAAATTCATGAAATTAAATCAACCAAAAGGCTATAAGAGTATCTTGATTTTTATGTTTAAACTCAAAACTTCTTTCATTTGGAATCACTTCCTCTTAACCAAATTTCAAATTGCTTTCAAAATTTCAAAACACTTTATCTTATAAACCACTTCCCAAAGATTTTCTTCAAAATTTTCAATTTACTAATACTATAAATGTTTTCAACTCTAAGAAACTCTTTTGATATAAAATCTCATACTCTTCAAAATATATATTTCCAAAATTTACCTTTCAAATTCTTCTTCATTCATCACTTTTAGATAAATTCCACCAACATAAAAGATTCTTTTAACTTTTTTAAATCAATTTACAAATTTACTTTCCTTTTAAATATTACCTTATTTTGTAACTTGAAAATAAGTTTACACCAATATTTTACACCCTTTAAAACAAATCAACACCTTATAAAAAAATTTAAAACAATAAACATTTTGAGACGTTTAAGGTGTTCAACTCATTTTATATTATCTAAATAAGGATGTAAAATAATTTAAAGATTTCTCTTGTATAAATACTATTACTCCACACTCTAAATTATTTTAACACAAAATTGATTGCTCAAAGAATCATTTTCTATAAAAATGAAAAATCAAGAAAATTCAATAATTGCTTCCTTTCCAGTTAAATTTCAATATTTGAAATTTCATAATTTGGAAAAGCCAACTTCTAGCAAGAAGATATATATATGTATGTATGTATATATATATATATATGTATGTATGTATGTATGTATGCATGTATATGTATGTATGTATATATATATATGTATGTATGTATGTATATAAACCAAAAAGGAGTTTCTTATCTTTTCTTACTAAATTTTATCTCAAATATACTTTCAAGACTTAAATTTTACCTTGATACATAGCATATCTTTATAGACAAAATAATTTTTCACTGCAAATTCTTTTCACAAAAATTTCTCTCTTATCTTTGCTTTTCAAAAGCACTTTTAAATTTCCTTTTATCCTACAAGCCATATTTGAGAAAAATACTTTTTATTCATCAAATCAAAGTATTAAGCATTCAATAGTTTATTACATCCATTAATGAATTATAGTTTCATTTCAAACTTCCCTCAAGTTGGAAATTCATATAAATAAGTATTACATCACTCTGCACTAAAATATAAATTATAACATTCGTGCAAACAATAATATGATATGCACAATCATCTCAAAAAATCAAAAAAAATTTATTTATCAAAATATCCTAGGGTACCTCCTTCCAAAATATAATTTATATACTAAATATTATTTTACCTCCAAAACAACTTTTCCAAACTATCCACTTTATATTGTATAATATTTAACATGTTTCAAAATTATATCTTCTCTTCAAAAATATTATGTATATACTCACTAAATATTATTAATTAAAATATATTATATCCAAAATACTGTGTCTGAATGTCTCATGCTAGTGTTTAGGAAATTCCTATCGATAACCTTGATCAGATGCATCGACCAGAATTCTTAAAGTACTCAACGTGCAATTTTAACACAAAAATAAATTTCCATAAGATATACATATATCTTTTAATATTTTATACCATTACCAAATATTTGCTAGTGTATAATAAACATATAAGATTCTACATATATGTATATCCTTTATGAGAAAGATTTTAATTTAAATAGATGCTTACTTTTATTAAAATCCTTCAATTTATCTTACTATTTACATATAAGAATAATTTAAAGATGAAAATTCCATAATGCATCCATCCATCCATAAATATTTCAAGCAAACATTAAATTTTAAATTCATCTTATTTAGTTAATCTTACTTTTGAATTAAAATTTCACTCTATACTAATTTTAGTTTCCAATTTCATTCTATTCTAATTTTAATTTCTAATATTTCTTGTGGTAGCTACACCACTAAAGACTCCACACAATCTTATTGTTAATATTGAGCAGGTTTCTAACTCTAAATAATGATTCATACCCAATACTAATTTTAAACAATTATTTCTAATTTTAAAACATCCAAGCATCAATCAATTAAACCAACATATATAAAAGATTAGCTAATAAATGTGCTCAGCGAAAAGCAGTCCATCAGTTCACGCTGTGTAACTCTGATCACTTGCAGATCAAGACATAATAATTCAATCCTAAGCCATCTGAGGTCTAATATACACTATCCATTAAATCTAACTTTTGACAAAAGTGAGCTCCAATTTTAGCAAACTTTCGTAAAAATAATTTATATAGTATTGCTAAAAACTTTTATAAATACGTCCCGATGGTTATTGTGACGACCGCCCATGACCCCTGCACTGAACATAGAAATAGTGCGCTGTAACGTGTGCCAGGCAGCCATGGACGATTGCCAAGGTTAAGTTAAAACAACAGAATCTATCGTATTACTCACAGCGCATAGATAAAATACAATAGAGAATATATATAGTGAAGCATCTCAAAATAGAATCTCATCAATTAAGCTTCATAATAGTTGAATACAAACATCTGAATAGTCAATACATCAAGCCTCACTACATATCACTCAGAGAATTATACAAAGCAGCGGAACATCCAGTACATATAGTAAGAAAATAATATGCAAGCCTCCAGCTCGTCTTCGTCATCAGCATCGTCGAAAACTAAGAACAATACCTGTCACCTGCTACCTAGTCTGCCCATCCCAAAATGGATGAACAGCCCAAGGTAATAAGAGTTGAACATAAAACATTGAGTCAGACAACAGTCTTAGTGAGCGGTAAATTAACTAACAACATACCAAAAGAGCATAAAGGTAAAAGGAATAGGAATCCAACCCTCCCACTCCACCTCTTTCTACAGTGATAGCCCCCAGACACACTAAACAGAAGTAAACATAGCAATCAGACAATTAAAGTAAAGCAATTATCACTCGAGTCAAGGTCAACATTTTCCAAGTACAAACCCCCAAGGCCTAAACCAAGATCAGATAAGCACCCAGAAAACATTGCTCTTGAGACCGAATGACGATACAAGCAAACATTCATGACTCTGGCTATCACTATTATCTTTGCTTTGATACCACCGTTAATTGAATGGCCGGCACATTCTTTCAGCCGTCCGTCAAGGGTTAATGGCAACCCCGGTTCTAGACAGAACTCCGCACGTCGTCGCAGCCCATGCCTAGGGCTATCGAATCTTCCCAGAGTACTCGACCACCAACTGTAGTCTTTAGGGACTATCGAATCTGCCCAGCGTACTCTTGCTTTGAGCCTGCTAGAACCTTCAACAACGATGAAATCTCAGCCTTCTAGTCATCCTCCTCGACGACTATTCTCATACTAGCTCAAGCGCCTCTCGAGCCAACCATTATCCTCAAACTCGAACCCTTTCACCGAGTCATCAACATGCTTGGAATGATCCCGTCTGGATTAAACCAAGGCTATCTCACATCATGCCTCGCTTCATCTCATCATAGCAAAGCCTCATCTCCACATCATCATCAAATCTATCCATATGAGTTTTATCATCCGCCACATATTCCACGAGCAGCTTTTCCAATTCAAAAGCCTTTCCCTTAGCTTTTGAATCATCTTCGACTAACTTGTCCAAATCAAATCATCAATCAACTAATTTATAACAATCAATCAAGTCAATCATTAATCCAAGAAATCAAGCATTCAAACATGATCTAATAAACAATTATAACAATAATGGCAATCTTGTAAATAAAGAGTCCAAATCTAACAAGCATGAAACATGGGTAATATCTCTACAACTTGATGAATGAACTTGCATAGATTAACATGTAGTAAAATGGATGTCAAATCATTATGAACAATGGATCTATACTCAAGTTTAAGAAAATGCATGGAAATCACTATTTTAACACCAAATCAAGCCACCAATCCGATATACTCCTTTGGATCCGTGTGAGAGATAATCACCACTCACCAAATCACCTAAACACCTCAAAAGCAACACACTTCAGATTTGGACAGCGAAGGATCTAACTCGATTCTCCAAAATTCCGCTTCAAACGATGAAATCTCTCTTCGAAGAATGTAGATCTTCAATCTAAGCTCTTGGATCTTCGATTTGATCTTCGATTTGGATGGAAGGAATCACAAGATTAGAGTGGAGAAAAGAAGTGAAGAAGTGTAGAACTCGAGCTCTCAAAATGGCAGCACTTCGTCGCTTCAAAATCCGGATCCCAAAAAGTGAGGCAAGGGCGTGTATTTATAGGCTGAATCCTTAGGTCGTCCGCTCCCCCTTAAGTCATCCACGACTTAAGAAATCCCACGACCTACGACTTAACGACTCAACACATCCTACGACTTAACAGACCTTCCGACCTAACTATACTCACGTGCGCGACTTAATGACCCAACGACCTAAGCCTCATCGCTAATGCGTGACCTACGACCTAAAACTAAGCCAAGTCCCAACGACTTATGACTCAACGACTCAGGCCTATGCGCGATCTAAAGCATACACGGCCTAACACAGACACTTCCTGACGACTTAAGCATCCACGCGACCTAACATAAGTCGTCTACGACCTATCACAGATACGACCTAACGACTTAACCCTTAAGCCCTTACGCGACCTACTACAGAAACAACCTAACAACTTAAGCACCCACACGACCTAACATAAGTCGTCTACGACCCAATATAGACACGGCCTAAACTTCAACGACTTATCCCATAATCCTTAAGTCATCCCAACTACTGCCAACTTCCTTAGGTCGTTGCCGACCTATCCTCCTTAAGTCGTTAACTCGCTCAGTCTCCTAGGTCGCTACTCCCATGCCACTAACCCTTAAGTCGCCTACTTCCTTAAATCGTCTACTTTCTTATAAGTCGTCTAAACCCCTAAGTCGTCTACTCCTTAGGTCATTCCAATCTCTTAAGTCGTCCCAAGCTACTGTACGACCTAAGCTACTACACGACCTAACCATCACACGACCTAAGCTTTGGTTGACTTATCAACACTAACGACCTAAACTCTGAACGGCATAACAACTGTTTTACAATCTTTCGATCCGTAAAAATACGGGTCGTTACATTCTCTCCCCCTTAGGAATTTCGCCCCCGAAATTCCAAATAAACAAGAGCAATCAAAACTACTCTGCATGCCTACCATCCATAGCAACCAACAAACCATGCATCAAATTCTATCCTAGCATGCAGAATCCTAAAATTAGAACAAGTTACAATGTCGTGAGATGACACGACACCTTATGGCCATACCTCGAAGAGTTCAGGATGAGCTGCCTTCATCCTCTCTTCCACCTCCCATGTACAGTCGTTATCATCATCACTCCATTGTATCTTGAGCAACCTAACTACCTTCCTCCTAAGCTGTTTCGTGTCAGTTTCCACAACACAAAGCGGCTTACGAGGTCTCTAATCGATTAGATCAATCTCAAAATCTTCACAGCTATCTGCAGAAACTACTGTATTCGAGTCGCGCACATACTTCCGTAGATACGATACATGAAAAACATTGTGCACACTCGACATCTTTTCTGGTAACTCCAATTTGTAGGCGAGCTTTCCAATTCGCTCGATGATCGGAAATGGTCCAACAAATCTCGGAGTCAATTTTCCTTTCTTCCCGAATCGAATAACATTCTTCAGTGGAGAAATCTTTACAAAAACCATATCACCTACGTCGAATACCAAATCCTTACGACGCTTATCGGCATAACTTTTCTGTCGGTCTTGGGCTGCCTTCATTCATTGCCGAATGATCTCTATGCAATCTGAAGTCTGTCGAATCATTTCTGGCCCAAGTATTAGCTTTTCTCCTGTTTCTAACCAACATGTCGGAGAGTTACACGGTCTTCCATACAATGCTTCATACGATGCCATACCAATGCTTGACTGGTAACTGTTATTATACGAAAATTCCACCAAATGAAGATGATCTTCCCATGATCCTCCGAAATCCAAAACACATGCTCTAAGGAGATCTTCCAAAACTCGGTTGACTCTCTCAGTCTGACCATCTGTTTGGGGGTGATAAGCTGTACTCAAACACAACTCGGTTCCCAAAACTTCCTGGAAGCTTTTCCAAAATCCACTAGTGAACAATGGGTCTCGATCGCTCACTATACTCTTCGGAATACCATGGAATCGAACTATCCACTTAACATACAGCTCAGCCAACTTTGATGCAGTCCTGGTTGATCGAACATGAATGAATCTCGCACTCTTAGTCAAACGATCTACGATGACCCAAATCCCTTCATTTCCCGCTCTGGTTCTAGGTAACCCATCGATAAAATCCATCGATATTTGCTCCCACTTCCATGTAGGAACTTCTAATGGCTGAAGCAATCCACTTGGCTTCTTCTGTTCGGCTTTTACCAACTGGCAGTTCATGCACTTGGAAATAAAATTTCCAACATCCTTCTTCATACCTTCCCAGTAATAGGTTCTCTTCATATCCCGATACATCTTATTTCCACCTGAATGAATTGTCAACTTCGAGTGATGACTTTCCTTCAGAACTTCATTTCTCAATTCATCTATATCGGGAACAACTAGTCGTCCTTGCTTCCGAAGCCAACCCTCTCGATCGACCTCGAATCCTTTATCCTTCTCTGGGTCCAATCCAGATTCCAAATCACGGATAATCTTGACAAGTTATCGTCTCGCTTTTGGCTCTCGCCAATTCTTTCCACAAGAGTAGGTCTTATCGATAAGTTTGCCAACATCTCAGGTTCCAATTCACATCTGGGCCTGAAGTCAAATCCAGCTAAATACTCGAGATTCTTCCATTCTGAAAACATGGCTCCCAATCCTGCATGTCTTCGACTTAACGCATCTGCCACTGCGTTACCCTTTCCCGGAGTATAGGCTATACTAAAATCATATGATGCCAAAAACTCTAGCCATCGTTGCTGTCTAAGATTCAAATCCTTTTGGGAGAAAAGATACTTCAACGACTTATGATCTGTAAACAACTCGAATCGAACTCCCAATAGATAATGTTTCCACATCTTCAGAGCAAAAACAATCGCCGCTAACTCCAAATCATGAGTCGGATAATTCCTTTCATGCGGCTTCAGTTGTCGACTTGCATACGCAACAACTCTATTCTTCTGCATCAGCACTGCTCCAAGTCCAGTACCACATGTGTCGGTGTAAACCACCATCTCATCATTTCCACTTGGAATAGTCAAAACAGGAGCACTTGTCAATTGCTCTTTCAGAATTCCGAAAGCTTGCTCACACTTAGCATCTCATCTGAATACTTGATTCTTTTTCGTCAATCCTGTTAATGGTGCAGCCACCTTGGAAAAGTCTTTGATAAACCGACGATAGTATCCTGCTAATCCAAGAAAACTTCTCACATCATGAAATAACCATAGTTGATGCATCGGATGGAACCAAATCCTGGATTGCTGCCACCTTAGCGGGATCAACCGCTATTCCGCTTCCAGAGATAATATGGCCTAAGAACCTCACTTCGCTCTTCCAGAAGTGACACTTCGAAATCTTAGCCTTCAGCTGATGTTTCCGTAAGATTTCCAAAACAATACGCAAGTGCGTCTTGCGCTCTTCTTCAGTTCTGGAATAAATCAAAATATCATCCACGAACACTAGTACAAACTTGTTCAACTGATCTCTGAAAACTCTATTCATAAGATCCACAAAATATGCTGGCGCATTGGTCAATCCAAACGGCATTACCAGCCACTCAAAGAAACCGGATGGTGTCCTGAAAGTAGTCTTCGGCACACTATCCTTAGCCACTCTTAACTGGTGAAATCCCGTAGCTAAATCCATCTGAGAAAACACTTTAGCTTCGTGAAGCTGATCAAACAAGTCATCTATTCTCGGCAATGGATACTTGTTCTTCTTAGTCACTTTATTCAGCTCACGATAATCCACACACAACCTCAACGATCCATCCGCTTTGGTTACAAACACAACTGGTGCACCCCATTCGGACACACTACGCCGAATGAATCCTTTCTGTAAAAGATCATCAACCTGCACCTTCAACTCCTGCTGTTCCCTAGGTGCCATCCGCCTAAGAGGCATCACAACAGGTCTGGCTCCTTCAACTAAATCGATACGAAACTCGATCTCCCTATGCGGCGGTAACCCTTTGACCTCATCAAAGACATCCTCAAATCCATTAGCGATTGGCACCGATGACAGTCCATCCCGTGGAACAACCAGCGAATACATGAAGCTCATGAAGATGCCTTCCTCATGCTTACATCGTATCACAACCTTTCGCCCTTCCACATTCTCGACTGTCACCTCCAATCTTTCACAATCAACCTTTGCCGCATACTTCCTAAGCCAGTCCATACCCAAAATAATTCCGAACCCCGCAAAGTTCAGAACAAAACAATCACAAACAAAAGAGCAATCATGACTCGATACAATCAGACCACCACGGCATAACATACACAGACAAGACGAACCCCCAATTGGATTAGTCACAACCAATGGCCTATCAACGATATCCAGTTCTAAACCCAACCGGCCTACAAGTTCATTACAAACAAAAGAATGCGACGCTCCAGTATCGAATAACACTCTAACTGGAACACCACATATGGAAAGAGTACCTTGAACCACCACACTCTTTCCTTTCTCTTCAGCGGTAGGAGCTTTTGAAGATGATGGAACAGCCCCCAAAGCATAAGCTTGCACAATCTGCTTGTCCTTCCGTGGTTCTGGACAATTCTTCTTAATATGCCCAGGCTTGTCACAGTTGTGGCACTTCACCGGCACCTTTGGATTCTTGCAATCCCTAGAGAAATGGCCCTTCTGCTGACAATTGTAGCAGGTCACTTCGCACTTCGGCTTCTTCTGGCCATCCCTTACCCTTTTGCTGCTGCTTCCTCTTCTTGTTTCCACCCTGCTGTGGTTTAGACTCTTCCTTGGTCACAGCAACAACAGATCCTTCTTTAGGAAACAGATTCTCGTGCCTGAGAGCCTTCTCTACAAGCTTCTCAAATGGATCGTCCAAATGATCCACCAACTGCCTCCCAAGATAACTGTCCAAGCCTGTCACAAACTTCTCGTTCTTCTGATAAGGAGATTCAATATACGACCGGGCATACTTGGACAAAGCTTCAAACTTAGAAACATACTCAAGAACTGGTCTTCCTCCTTGCTTGAGCTCTACAAACTTCTTGAACAGAACAGATTTCTGGGCAGTAGAAATGAACTTAGCTTCAAATCTGGCTTGGAATTGCTCCCAAGTAATTTCTTCCTCCGGAGTATCAATGGTGATAGAGTTCCACCAATCAGAAGCTCTTCCTTGAAGCTGTCTTGATGCTAGCTTCCTTTTGGTTGCATCCTCGATTCCCAAGTCACCAAAGATCCTTCTACAAGCATCTATCCATCTCTGAACTTCAATGGTTGACTCTGTTCCCAAGAAAACCTTTCCTCCAAGAGCAGTATAGTCTTTACACAGCTTAGCAAAATCCACCGGTCTTGGAGGTTTAACTTGAACTCCAACATCAACTGTTGGCCCCAGAGCTGGCATCCTCCTCATGATCGAAGTCATCATAGCTTCGAACATAGCTGCATAATCAGCAGCCCCCTCAGCAGCACAGCCTTCCCTAGCAACTGGTCTCCCTCTTCGACTCATTCTTAATATCTATAAAAAGGAATGATTAATACACCTTGAGAACAACTGCATAAAGAACTCAAATCCTTCTAAGTTACTATATTATTTATATAGTAATCATCCATCAAAATACAATTACGTCTCTCATACGTAGTTACGTCAGCGAGCATTGGGTAAAATCGATTAACCAAAGCTCTGATACCAAATGTGACGACCGCCCATGACCCCTGCACTGAACATAGAAATAGTGCGCTGTAACGTGTGCCAGGCAGCCATGGACGATTGCCAAGGTTAAGTTAAAACAGCAGAATCTATCATATTACTCACAGCGCATGGATAAAATACAATAGAGAATATATATAGTGAAGCATCTCAAAATAGAATCTCATCAATTAAGCTTCATAATAGTTGAATACAAACATCTGAATAGTCAATACATCAAGCCTCACTACATATCACTCAGAGAATTATACAAAGCAGCGAAACATCCAGTACATATAGTAAGAAAATAATATGCAAGCCTCCAGCTCGTCTTCGTCATCAGCATCGTCGGAAACTAAGAACAGCACCTGTCACCTGCTACCTAGTCTGCCCATCCCAAAATGGATGAACAGCCCAAGGTAATAAGAGTTGAACATAAAACCTTGAGTTAGACAACAGTCTTAGTGAGCGGTAAATTAACTAACAACATACCAAAAGAGCATAAAGGTAAAAGGAATAGGAATCCAACCCTCCCACTCCACCTCTTTCTACAGTGATAGCCCCCAAACACACTAAACAGAAGTAAACATATCAATCAGACAATTAAAGTAAAGCAATTATCACTCGAGTCAAGCTCAACATTTTCCAAGTACAAACCCCCAAGGCCTAAACCAAGATCAGATAAGCACCTAGAAAACATTGCTCTTGAGAGCAAATGACGATACAAGCAAACATTCATGACTCTGGCTATCACTGTTATCTTTGCTTCGATACCACCGTTAATTGAATGACCGGCACATTCTTTCAGCCGTCCGTCAAGGGTTAATGGCAACCCCGGTTCTAGACAGAACTCCGCACGTCGTCGCAGCCCGTGCCTAAGACTATCGAATCTGCCCAGAGTACTCGACCACCAACTGTAGTCTTTAGGGACTATCGAATCTGCCCAGCGTACTCTTGCTTTGAGCCTGCTAGAACCTTCAACAACGATGAAATCTCAGCCTTCTAGTCATCCTCCTCGACGACTATTCTCATACTAGCTCAAGCGCCTCTCGAGCCAACCATTATCCTCAAACTCGAACCCTTTCACCGAGTCATCAACATGCTTGGAATGATCCCGTCTGGATTAAACCAAGGCTATCTCACATCATGCCTCGCTTCATCTCATCATAGCAAAGCCTCATCTCCACATCATCATCAAATCTATCCATATGAGCTTTATCATCCGCCACATATGCCACGAGCAGCTTTTCCAATTCAAGAGCCTTTCCCTTAGCTTTTGAATCATCTTCGACTAACTTGTCCAAATCAAATCATCAATCAACTAATTTATAACAATCAATCAAGTCAATCATTAATCCAAGAAATCAAGCATTCAAACATGATCTAATAAACAATTATAACAATAATGGCAATCTTGTAAATAAAGAGTCCAAATCTAACAAGCATGAAACATGGGTAATATCTCTACAACTTGATGAATGAACTTGCATAGATTAACATGTAGTAAAATGGATGTCAAATCATTATGAACAATGGATCTATACTCAAGTTTAAGAAAATGCATGGAAATCACTATTTTAACACCAAATCAAGCCACTAATCCGATATACTCCTTTGGATCCGTGTGAGAGATAATCACCACTCACCAAATCACCTAAACACCTCAAAAGAAACACACTTCAGATCTGGACAGCGAAGGATCTAACTCGATTCTCCAAAATTCCGCTTCAAACGATGAAATCTCTCTTCGAAGAATGTAGATCTTCAATCTAAGCTCTTGGATCTTCGATTTGATCTTCGATTTGGATGGAAGGAATCACAAGATTAGAGTGGAGAAAAGAAGTGAAGAAGTGTAGAACTCGAGCTCTCAAAATGGCAGCACTTCGTCGCTTCAAAATCCGGATCCGAAAAAGTGAGGCAAGGGCGTGTATTTATAGGCTGAATCCTTAGGTCGTCCGCTCCCCCTTAAGTCGTCCACGACTTAAGAAATCCCACGACCTACGACTTAACGACTCAACACATCCTACGACTTAACAGACCTTCCGACCTAACTATACTCACGTGCGCGACTTAATGACCCAATGACCTAAGCCTCATCGCTAATGCGCGACCTACGACCTAACACTAAGCCAAGTCCCAACGACTTACGACTCAACGACTCAGGCCTATGCACGACCTAAAGCATACACGGCCTAACACAGACACTTCCTGACGACTTAAGCATCCACGCGACCTAACATAAGTCGTCTACGACCTATCACAGATACGACCTAACGACTTAACCCTTAAGCCCTTACGCGACCTACTACAGAAACAACCTAACGACTTAAGCACCCACACGACCTAACATAAGTCGTCTACGACCCAACATAGACACGGCCTAAACTTCAACGACTTATCCCATAATCCTTAAGTCGTCCCAACTACTGCCAACTTCCTTAGGTCGTTGCCGACCTATCCTCCTTAAGTCGTTAACTCGCTCAGTCTCCTAGGTCGCTACTCCCATGCCGCTAACCCTTAAGTCGCCTACTTCCTTAAGTCGTCTACTTTCTTATAAGTCGTCTAAACCCCTAAGTCGTCTACTCCTTAGGTCATTCCAATCTCTTAAGTCGTCCCAAGCTACTGTACGACCTAAGCTACTACACGACCTAACCATCACACGACCTAAGCTTTGGTTGACTTATCAACACTAACGTCCTAAACTCTGAACGGCTTAACAACTGTTTTACAATCTTTCGATCCGTAAAAATACGGGTCGTTACAGTTATTCCCTAAATAATCATTTATATTCTTAACCTAAAGAGGAAATGAATTCTATATTTTATCCTTACACCCCAAGGTATGGGACTCTGAGTCTATCTAGGCCAATATTTGTGTCTATTATATTCCATATTGTTCTGAAACACAACTCTGATACCAAGCTGTAATGCTCCAACTCTATACTCATGTTACCTAAGAATATTACAAAGTAATATTGTCAAGTAACATGGAGAATAAGGCTAGTTAGAAGCGATCATCCGTATTTGTTCTCTTGGGCTAACACTGTCACATTTTTCCTTTTTGTCTAAATTAATACATACGTGAACAGTCTTGGCACAAAGTAATAGGTACGCTGGCTCAAAATAGGATCAGAATAATATAGTTTACAATACAGTTTACAGAATCAAATAACACAGTGAAAAATATAATACAGACTAAAATAATATATACAGTGAGTCGATAAAATATGAAACTGGACCTACATAATATACATATGGATTATAACAAGTCTCCAAAAATACACTTGATATCTAAAAGCCCACCTCTATACCTACATTACCCAAGAATATTATTAGTAATATTATCGAGTAATATGGAGAATAAGGCCGGATAGGTGCGACCATCTGTGTTTATTCCCTTGAGCTGACACTGTCACATTTTTTACCTTTTAGTTTGAAATAATCTTTATATGTGAACAATCTCGGCACAAAGCAATAGACATGTTAGTTCAAAATAGAATCAGAATAATATAACATACAATACAGAACATGGAATCAGATAACGCGGTGGTAAATATAATATAGGCCGAAATAAAATACTGCGAGTCAAAAATGAGGATACTAGACTCACATCATATACATATAGACTATGACAAGTCTCACAAAAATATTCATTCACAAAAATATACATGATATATAGAGTCATTATCTCATACCAAATATACATCAAATAAAGATCGACAAAAAATGTACATGTGGCCTATCTATATAGATAACATAATTGGCTACTCCCAAAAGCTGACCCAAATCCAAAGTCCTCGAGTTCCTGTACATAATAAGTCTTGGTCTAACTCGAGCATTTAAAAGAAAATAATTCATGGATAAGGCTGTCTCTAAATATCAAAGGGTGAGAACTAAAAAATAAAGGTATCAATGGGATATCACTGGCTACAAGATATAACAAATAATAAAAGATATACTAAGAGTCTTACTTAATATATATAACACAAAAATGTTCACCTTGTCACAAAATTATCTCATGCCCCACAATGGTAATCATGTCAAAATAAGGTGAATATCCAATCTTACAAAATCCATAAAAGCTAGCATGAAAGCTAGTATCTCCCAGAGACAGAAGGGATTGCATAAAGCCGAGTCACATAGTCTAAACAAAACCCAACATCGCATGAAAACAAATCAACTCACAAAGAAATTAAAGACCGCTTAAAAGCAAGTCAAAGCCTAGATAATATATATGCCAATTCAAATCAATCCAAAATGATATATCACAAAACACTCATCATTTCATATCAACACTCAAGTTTATTATAGACAATCATAGATAAATATGGTGATTCACACGTAGCAATTTCAAATCAATGAAACTACAATAAATCCATTTCAGGATATTGCTAATCAAAGGTACTATCCCCTTTGCAGACAAAACATGGAGGTATGGTCCCCTCCTGGACAAATCATAAAAACACGAACAATCAACATCATACACCATGTCACAAACTCACATCAAGTCTCTCATGGACTATCATCTTAAATATGGTGCTAATTTATAAAAAAATCTTTGAAGCACAAATAGGGAATTCATACCCAAACATAAACGCTACGAAGAACACACAGGAATGAATACCTGAATACACTAATAAATAATCATAATCTTAGAACCGAACAGGTCATGCTAGCCTCTTACAGTTTGATCAGGTTACTAAAATCTCACTAGTAGTTTGGTCAGGCCATTAACACCCCACTAGCAGTTTGGTCAGGTCGCTAACACCTCACTAAATATCTTTACAAATAGGATAATCTTAGTGCGAATTGTTATCTTCTAAGGGGAGACTGATATGAAAAGCTCCAGGAGTTTAGCCCGCTAAACTCCTACAGTACAATGTACTGAATATCCATAACATGTGTTTAACCTAATATCGCATTGCTGAGGTGCCATGCTTTTAACGAATGACACAAATGTTATAATATCGAATATAGCATGCAGTACAACCTACTGGCTCAGTGGTATAGGGATAGAAAGTAAATGAATACCATGACTCAGGGTGCAGCCTCCACCATCAAGCCGCTAGGTCACACAACTAGCCTACGAGGTTAAGCTAATGAATGCACTAACGAATATAGTAGATTATAAAAATATCACGCTTTCCCAAGATACTATTTGACCATGAACTGTTATAAAATTATCAAATAGTAATCACTGAAGTAACGACCATGTGTCCCATAACCACTCAGTGATGCTAAAATATTTAGTATTACTTGGTAAATTCCACTACTTAATTACCCTGTGCAAACAAGTAGTAACACTCTATAATTTGGCCTTAGTTATTTAATTAGTTAGTAAGTTAATTAATTAGGCTCCAAAAATGGAATTTGTTCAAATAATGGAATTTGACCACGAAACTTATACCATTGCGTTTGCGGCGATATTCCGAGCAACTTTCATTTTTGGAGTTTTGCTCGGAGTCCAAACGAAGAAGTTGCGAATGAAAAATGAATTCTAAATGGGAATAATCCGTTTAAGAAATTAATATTTTTTAATTAATTGAATGGGGTCCACAGGTTGACTCGCTTAGTGTAGCGGTCGACTCCTATGAGAGGGGCGGTCCACCGCTTTTAAGGTAGGGCTAGGGTTTTCCCTAGCCCAATAGCCCGGATCTATTATATTCTGATCTGACGGTGTTGGTTGATTCTAGCGCCTATAAATACAGGCCTACTTCCTTTTCTTCTCATATTTTTTTGAATAGAGCAAGGAAGCTCTACCGATTCTTCTTCTCCACTTTCTTTCTGAATTATAAAAATAAGATATTTATATCTATATTCATACAAATTAGAGAAGAATAGAAATCTAATAAAAAAGGAGAAGAGAAGAGAATCAACTATATGCGTATTTAAGGTAATTTATATGTATTTGAATCTATTTTCTCTCCTAATCCCAAATCTCTTCTTAGATCTATAATTCTATTATATGTACATACCCCTTTTTATACATATTTCTTGAATTAAAAATGATTTGGAGATGAATCAAAGGTTTCACTTTAGATCTGGAGATTTGGATCACTTTTAAAAGGTGAGTGGGAAATTTTATATATTATTTATGATTTTAAATCAATTCCTTTGGCATACATTTTATTTTTATGCCTAAATCAATTTTATTTGTGAATTGTAGGCTTAAATTAGTGTAGAAAACTACTGCCTACATATTCTTGTTTTAGATCTGTAACAACCCGATATTTTCAACCATTCTCATCCACATATGTCAGATTTGAATTGCTCAAAATATCAGATTGTTAATTTAAATTTGGCAAAACTCAACATATACAGTAAAAATATCAATCACTGAATCACAGACACAGAGTAATATAATAATGCAGTGGAATTGATAAATAGTAATAGTAGTTCATGAAGCTACTATGTGAATAATAGAGTTTGAAATAAAATACACAGAATATCTCAAATACAGATTGATGACATCTCCGAGCAAATCAACTGGAAAAGATGAAGCTGAATCGATAGTTGGATCTCCAAGCGAAGCTCCAAACTTCAAAGGTGGGTCTCAAATGATGTATCACTCCGTCTGACTCGAGCATAAAGCAAAACACAAAACACTCGAGTCGGGATTAACATTCTTATATCAATAAATCCAACTGAAGTGAAATATCAACTGAAATACAAGTAACTTAAAGGATGTTTGGGATAACCATCCTCTAAGGATCCGTTAAACTATCTACTATGTAGAAATATACGCTATTAACAACCGAACGTCATTATAACACCGTGGTCATTTCAAAGTAATTTATACTTCAAAACCAAAATATCATTTCCATCTCAAATATATATATTTCCAAATTATAGAAATTTCAAAACTAAATTGATAATTTCATATATATCTTATTTTAACTTCATTATTATTTAGTTTTGAAATATTCACTTAATAAATCCATTATCATTTAAATAACCTTAAATTACATTAAACTAAATATTTCCTTCGATTTATTTAAAACTTGAAATATCCATTTAATCACTTTAAATCAAAATCAAGTTATAAAATCATATCTTAAAACCCTCAAATTTGATAAGTTTCAAATCGATTTAATTGAACAAAATTCTTAATTAAATACAATTTCGAATAAATTCAAATTTATCTTTCCAACCTTGACTTATAGAATCATTATAAAAATATAATTTTAAATTAATTTTTTAAATAAATACTTAAGCAATATTGTATTTTACTTAAACCAAACTTGACTAAATTTAAAGCTTATTATTAAATCTATTTTGTATTAAAACTTATTCATATACATAAGATTTTCAAATCTAAATAAAACCATATATATTTCCTTTCAAAACCATAGAAATTATTTTAAAATATTTATATATAGACCAACGGTGTCTGTATAAAAATTTTATATCCTATGGTCAAGTGATACTGATATTTATCATTTAAATCCATAATTGAAATATATATGGGTATATATCATCTCAACCCGCAATCCCAAATTCAATTCAAATGAAAATCGCTTGGGTTTATCATTTCAACCCATAACTATTTTCTTTTATTCTACAGATCGTTCGGGTATGTATCATTTCAACCCATAGGGAATTCTACACTAACAGGGAACTTGCAGAGTTATAACAGATATGATAATAATAATAATAACAGACATATATCATCAATAACAATATAATATAAACAACAGGATATGGTGTCATATCCCACAGGTGAACAGTTACAGATAATAGCATATATAACAATTTAAATAACTACAGCAGCATATTTCAATTGTCGTATCAATTGAAATCAAATTTAATAAATACAAGAACGTTAATCGTGAGTGATTGCTCACCTTTCGAGGCTAGATAGATTGGTCGATGAAATGAGCTATAATTAGAAAGCACGAATTCCAAATCAAAGCTATAATGACACGAATTTGACGAACAGTGCCGATAACAAGAATCGATGAAAACAAATCGAATCAGAACAGGATCGATGGAGATCAATGGTATAAGGGAACATATAGATAACTATATATAACTATGTATATGTAAAGTCATATTCTAAATTTAAACACATATTAAATTAAATACATATGCATTTCAAAAATCATTGGTTTTAAATCAAACACAAATAAAAAGAATCAAATCTATATACATAATATAATTTGAAACAAATACTTAATAAAATGCAAAATACTTACATATAAAATGCATTTAACTTGAGAATATCTATATATATACACTAAATAGTCAATTCAAACATATCTCAAAATTAATATTTAAATTCAAACACATAAAACAAAGTCTTTATATATAAACTTGAAAACTAACTAATGTATACACCTTAATAGTTAAATTCTGCATATACACAGTATCCAACCAAAAGTGTATATATACAAACACTTATATATATTAAAAGTATTGTCCTAACTTATATATATAACAAGTATACATACATATAACTGAATGTATGTATGCAGGCTATGCTTATAGACAAACATATGAAAACTAACCTGAGACAGCATTATATATATAAATATATAAAATATAAAGTAAACACTTATATAAACTGATATGACTAACAGGTTTGAAGGCTTATAAAAAAACTAATACATACATATCCATAACAATACTTACAATAATTAAATATCTTTAACAATTTACAACTTGTATAACCTAACATACTAACATATGCATAGACACAATATGTATAAAACTTATAAAATCTAGCATATATGTCTTATAAATAGAGTATACATATATAATACTATTGTAAAATAAACATATACATACTTTATAAACAAAACTTATATACATAAGTGTAATTTAAAATTATCATAATAACATAATTAACAAAAATAAAATAAAATAGAGCTGTTGTATCATATATATAACAAATCAGGTGGACCAAAATATGCAAGCTTCATATATCTTCCATACATACTTTAATAACGTATATTTCTATATATATATGTGCATACTTATTCTACTGCATATTTAAAAACTGACATATAAGTATATATACTCACATAATCGTATACAATCAAAACCACAGACCTATATATATATATATATATAGTACAAATTTAAAACTCTATGTATATATTTTAAAATAAACCAACACTATCCATCACTCCTTAAAACATATTATCTCATGCCCAGATCAGAGTATAAATTTACCTTAAAAATATATTCAAGTTTCTCACAAATCCCATTATATATATATATATACACTAACTGCAAACAAAACAAATATACGTATACTGATAGATAAAGATCATAAAACAACATACAACAAACAAAATAATATATATATATGTATGTATGTATGTATGTATACCTATATATGAAGAGGGAGAGATGGTGCCAGAGGTGGGCTGACGTGGGCGATTGGTGCAGCTATGGGATGGGGCTCGGTCGGCCACGTGGTGAAGGAAAGAGGAGGCAGAGGGGTTTTGTTGTAGAAAAATTTGGAGAGAATGGGAAAAGAGAAGGAGCTTGTGTTGGCGACTGGGTGGATTAGTGGTCGCGGGATGGCTTTCGGTCAGGGTGTGACGTGGAGTGGTCGGAGGAGGAGAAGGAGGTGAGCGGCCGCTGGGTTTGGGTTTGAGGAAAGAAGTTGTGGCGATGGTTTTTGGAGTAGGCGATGTGGAGGGTTTGAGAGAAGGGGAGATGGGCTGTAACACCTGTACGCGTATATTGTTTTTTTTTTCCTCTTTTTTTAGAAATGAATAGGCAAATGTCAATATAACATCTAAAACTTCCAACGGTCCAAGAAGATGTGAAGACAGGTGACCTTAATATTTATACAATTTTAAATAGAGCAAACTGAAAGTTGCAGAGAAGGTTAGAGCAATGAACGTAATCAAGGGAGAAAAATAAGGAAATAGGAATATAATTAGGCTAGTGGCTATAAAATTTCACGGTAGAAAACGAATGGGCACAATGAATTTGAAAGGTTCGAAACTGAACCGATACTGCAAATCGTTTCATTGATCCCGCAGTGAATCGGACTTCAAATCACAAAAATGAATATACTGCAAAAATCAGCACGGTGAGACGATCAAAATGGTATACAGATATCAGTGGTACGATCATCCGATCAAAAGTCGAAAATCAATACCGAAAAATGCTGCTATTTCGTCGAAAATAAGATCGACGGGGAATAACAGTCCAAATTTTGAGAAACGAAATATGACGTCTTACTCAGAAGATGATTTACAAATTCTGTATAAAAAATATTCAAGCGTGGAAAACATTTTATTATCATCAAATATTAACCAATTTAAATTGAAATAAAATTACACAAGAAAATAAACTTCCAAATTATTTGATGAAATTTACCAGTTGCTATATTAAAATAGACGTATTCCAAATATCAAATTTTCATTTAATTATGTTATAAACTATTAAAATTTCCGGGTTGTTACACTGACACCGATATACGTTGCTATCCCGTACGGAAAAAACCAAACGGAGCTCGAAACGTCCGAATTTCGCGAAACGGATTACGCAGTCTTATACAGAGTGTTCTAAATAAATTTTCTCATGTTGACATATTTAGGTTTCGGAACACTTTTAAATTCAACTATTATTAACCGATTTAAACTGAATTTCTAGCGACCGATAGAACATCTATATTATTTGACGAAATTTGCCATTTGCTATGTCTAGATGGACGCATAACAAATATCAATTTTCCATCATAAAATTTTATTGTTTGTTTTAAATGGTAGATTTCAGTTTATTATATTCAATAAGATTCACCTTTATTTATTTTCAAAATAAACCATATTTCAAATTAATATAATTGAATATTCATTGGTTTATAATTTCTAGTTCCTTAATTAAAATGCTAATATTAACTAATGCAGTATTAAATTCTCGATTTTCTCAATTTCTGAATCGTTTAAATAATTAAGTCTTATTAAATAAAAAATTTTATTTCTCCTTTTATGTAAAATCCAATTATACTAAATTTTATTAACAAATTAATTTCAATAGGTTGATATGTAAGATGAGCAAAAACCAAGACTAAAATTTAAATAGGTTTGAATACATAATTATACATTTATTGTTTACAAATAGATTAGAAGTTAATTTACAATTAAAACCCAATTCCAGTTAATCATACATTTATTTCATGCTTTACACAATATTAAATCTATCTAATTAAACTTTTTATTAAACAATACGTTTGAAATCATATAAAATAGTTGTCACTTTATTAAATCAAAACAGATGTTACAATTCAAAGTAAATTTTATTTAAAATCCTAAATTTATAATTTCTTACTGTATTAAATTCTAAAATTTGAATTTTCTTCTTTTTCGAAAAATACGGGTCGTTACACTCTCCCCCACTCAAAACTTTTCGTCCCCAAAAAGGAACGAAGACAGGAGAAAAAGGGTAAAGCAGAATAAATAAAGCTGAGCAGATAAGGTAGATTCAAGAGAATAGTATCAGGCATGCATAATTAATTTTAAAACCACAAAATTTCAATTTCAAATGTTAATACAAAATTTCTTTTTTGAAAATACTTTTATAATAAAATAATTTTATATCGAAACAAATTTTCTTTTCGAAAATACTTTTATAACTCGATGTCTCACAAGTTCATCCTCGTTCCTGCAGACTCTGGCTATGCGTTGATCAGGCGCAAAGCTAGAATTCTCCAAGTACTTAGTAGACTTGTTTCAACACCCAGTGAAAATACTGGAAAAACCTTCAAAACCGATATGGAAAGTACAATCCAAACAAATCAACCGAACCGAATCATGGATCGCAGATACACAATGGTTACGCCTGGGTCCCCCAGGAAACATCCGTACCTGTAAGCCATCACGACCTTGCGAATTTCTCCACGATAACCAAAAACCTGTAGACCGCGGATACACAATGGTTACGCCTAGATCCCCCAGGAAACATCCGTACCCTTTAAGTAATCTCTGCCTTGCGGATTACGCTACTAACATGACCATAGATCGAAGATACACAATGGTTACGTCTAGATCCCCCAGGAAACATCCGTACCCGTAGGCCGTCACGGCCCTGCGAATTACGCTATGCAGTCGAGTTCGTAAGACCATGGGTAACACCATGGAATTCGAAGGACACTTGAGTATCATATCCGGAAAACCTAAATCAGAGAGAATAATATCGATAGAATGAATCCTAAATGTGGCCACAAATAGGATATCAAGCAGAAGGCACTTTCCATATCTTTACTTCGAAAATATGTATCATATAGTACCTTTTCAAATCAATTTCAAATATCATACTTATATAAATTCCATTATATATAAGATTTCATTTTCAAATCGAATACTTTCCAAAATCAATAGTATATCAAATCACACTTATATAGACTTCGATTATATAAGATTTTGCTTTTCAAATTGAGTACCTTTCCAAATCAATAGTTTCGAGTCAACTTCATACTTATACAAATCAATTTTATATAAGTTCGATAACTCCCAAATCAAGTATTTAGTGAAATAAGGTTCTCAATTTCAATTCGTTTCAATATCAGTTCAGTTTCAAAATCATATACGATTTCACCAAATTTTTCTTCCAAATTAAATATCTTCAGTTTCAAAGTTTCCAAAATAATAGGTTTAGAAAATAATCCTAGTTTCCAAATCAACAGAATTTAAGTCAAACAAATTCATTTCCAAAATCATCATATAAATACTGGGTTTTAAATTCCAATCTTTTTTCGAAACCAAATATTTTTCTCAAAATTACTTATACCCAAAAATGATTACCAAGTTTATAACCATCCCTTTAAAACCTTTAAACTATTTATTTCTATTTGAAAGATCCAATTTACCCTTTGAAAATTATTATTCTATATATATATAGTTTTATAAAAGATGTTACTAAGTTAAAACATTTAAAACTTAATTTTATTCAAAACATTTCAAAACTAATTCCATATTAGTATAATTCAAAATAGTCTTATTCATTTACTTAACAAAATAGTTTCAAACTTATTTAAATCATATTACTTCATACTTAAACATACAAAACTAAACTTATATAATTTATCAAATAATTTATACTTTTCGAAATTACTTAGCTTTGAAAATTAAACCTCCATTTAGAAGTGTTCGAACATTCAAAATAGTCGGAGAAATCAAATTTCTAATCCAAGAGTTGGAAATCAGTAGCAAATCAATAAATCAATTTCAATAGATAGGGTTATACCAAATAAAATCCGAAACTCGAGGACTGCACACTGGGCTTACTTCAAATTGTTTCAAATATATATACATATATTTTTCGAATATCAAATCATACTTCGGAATTTGAAATCAAAATTGGTTTCACAAAATCAATCACATAGCAAAGCTACTAAAGTGGCCTATCCCCCACTCTGAAACTCGAAAATCAATGTCGATGATGCGTGCACTCATCACCGAAATTATTCTCCAGTGACATAAGTGAGTTCTGGACTTCTATTTTCTTGAAAACTTCTTTGAAATTTCTTCGAAATCATTGGAACTCATTTGAAGTCATTTGAAACGTTTCTTATTCGGAAAATACTTTCAAATCGTATTATTATATTTTTAAAATCTTAAAACCAATTTAAAAATACCGTAGTTCAATTTCTCAAATTTCAAATTCAAAACCCTTCAGTTATAAATCATTTTTATATAAATCAATTTCTTATATAATTTTCAAAATTTCAAATCCATTCGAAACTTCAAATTCTCGTTTTTAAAAGGTATATAATCCTTATCGAAAACATTTTCTGTAACGACCTGGAAATTTCGAACCCGAAATTTCCAGATAGTTAGAAGAAAAAGAAGAAAGAGATAGAAGAAGAAGAAAACAGAAACACCAAAACACAGAAACCTCACATTCGCAGCGGATCAAAATATAATATCACATAAACAACAGTTTTACAAAAGAAAGAACTGTATAAATACACTTATACATTTATACATCAGAGTTATACTATTACACAACACAGGACAATTGGAAAACATGTCTCAGATAATCAATAATAATATATACAACGGATATCACTCCATACGTTCCTGCCATCTAGCTTGCCTCTTGAGCTCCAGAACGTCCTTACCTGAAAATCTATAATACTCGGTCTGACCCGAGCATTACATCAAAGTAACACCCGGGTCAGGCTGGAAACCAGCGTGAGTAAACCCATATAGCATGAAATACTAAGTTATAAACTTATTTGCAATCCAGGGTAACTCGTACCTTTCTACGAGTTCCAAAAGTCCATCACTTATTACAACAATGTCCACGAACCATTACTTAGTTAAAGGTCAAGTTACTTAATTTATTCCAATTCCAACCTGTTGGTTCTAAACTCAATTTATAAAGAATCGAAGTGGTTTCGGGTATTTACTGATACCCGACCCCTGTCTCTTCGAATTCAATGTGATCCCTAATCCAAATTGTTAAGTTCAGACAATACAATTCATATTCAGGATATCATACAACAATCCAACTCAGATAGGTAACCTACATTATCACAGTTTAACCCATTCATATCATAGCACATCTCAATTGTCCATCAGAGATAAAATCAATCCAAGTCATCTAATATTATTCAATCATCCAAAAGCAAGATTTATTAATTCATGATCAATTTAATTTATCTCCAATTAGATTAATTACCACTTAAATCACTTGGTTTACCTTAATCCTGCTTACTTCAAATTAATTACAACCCAATTAATTAATCATTCTTTAATCATCCATCTTAATTAATCATCCTTAATTAATTTTCCTCTAATTTCATCAAATGATTAATCAAGTATATTAATTATACTTAATTATTCACATTAATTACCCTTTACATTAATTAATTACTTGAATTAATTAACTAAAATTAATCATGTTCATTAATTACAATTGGATAATTCATTCTTTAATTACCTATAAACAAATTTATTAATCTTTAATTTTAGATTAATTATTCTTTTAATTATTAATTAATAAACCTTAATTATCAATTAATAAAACTTAATTACAAATTTAATTAACCTTAATTATCAGTTAATTAGTCCTTAATTAATCTTTATAGATTAATTATCTCTTAGTTTATAAAACTTAATTATTAATTAATAAGCTTAACCAAGTACTTCTTAATTACCAGTTACCAATTCTCTAATTACTTAATTATTAATTTCTAATCAAAATAAATTAATCTCCAATTATAAATCAATAATCTTAATTACTTGATTAATAATCCTTAATTATAAATTAATCAATCACTAATCATTAGTTAATTAAATAAATCAATTTTCTTAATTAATTTCTTAATTAGTCCTTTATCCTTAATTAATTACATTAATTAATCATACTTTAATTTTCTTAAATATATTTAAAACTTGGTTAAACCTTTATCTTTGCTTAAAACTTAGTTAATACATTTTTGAAAACTTGATTTATTTAAGTTACTTTTGGCTTTTAAAACCTGGTTCATATTTACCTTTCAAAAACTTTAACTTGGTTATTATTTTACATAGTTTAAAATCTGGTAACAATTCAAAACAACCCGAGCCTATCAGATAAACACTCGAACAAAAAAACGAGTCTCTCGCATCACTTCTTCCTCGAGTCACACCCGAGCCCTTACTCGAGATCATCCCGAGTCCATGTTCTTTCCCAAACTTCCAAGCTTTCCGATGCACGAAACGTGCACGTGCACGTGTACAGATCGTCGGAGCTCCTCAGACCTACACCGCCACCGCCACCAAGTCGCCGTCGACCTGCTCCATCGTTCCGACCTCCCAGCTACCTCGATTGACCCATAAATCAGAAACGAGCCATTCGTTCCAAAACTGGAACTCGAACGATCAACCATCGACCCCACGTTCCACCACCATAGACCACCGATGATCCCGAGATTCCAGCTAAAACTTCGTCTTCCTACACTCCAGCTTTTCCCCCCATACCGCATCCTTCAAAGCCCACCACGATGCCACCATTGCCAAGAAACAACTTCGACCCCAAAACTCGAACAAAACCCTAAATCTACCTCTCGCCGTCGCCTCGGTGACTGATAAAATCATCGAACAATTTTCCCCGATTCGTCAACCTTTCCCCTTTCTCTAACATTGATCCCGACCTTCCACATCATCTCGATCACCCGCAATTGCTTAAAACCCAATCCACGATCAACTTACAATATCCCTTGATTTGCAAATCTAAAAATCATAATTTTACTCTTAAAAATCTTTTTTCTTGATAATGAATCAGATTATAACTTTGAATCAATGAATTATTATAGTCGAGATTTTTATAAAATTAAGATTGTACTGTAATTCTTTACCCTGTTAAAACTATCTTCAATTTCTACTAAAATATTTTTAAAACTTAAATTTTTGTTGTTACAGACATAATTGGTTTATATATCTAAGCCTGAACAAAATTAGGGAATGACACTTTGATTTCTTTTGAACATATTTTAAACCAGTAGATGAAAAACAGAACATATGTATTGATGTTCAGACATGCACAGAAGAATCTATATACATATATACATGCATTCATCTTAAAACAATCATGCAGCATTTATGCAAACATTCATCACAATTTACTTGAGATATTAATTGCATGCATCCAGATTTAAAATCAGATTTAAAACTTTTAAAGGGAATTGTTTACTCACTTGGAATTGAAGAACAGAGAAAAACTTGAGCCTGGAAATGATATTTGAAACTGCAGATTTGATCTTTGAACTTGATTAAAGTTGTTGCCTTGATTTCTTTTAACTGGAAATTTCTTGTTGTTGTAATGATCAAGCTCTTATAAAAACTGAATTGATGTAGCTTTAAAATTTGAGAAGATTGCTTGCTTGATAAATCTCGGGTTGAAGAAAAGTACAGGCTTTGTTTTTCTTAAATTCTTGAAATTGATTTATAGATTGCTGAATTTGATTAATTTCTGGTTTGAGGAACATTAGATTACAGATTTGTTTTGAGTTATAGGATTGAGTCTTCCTTAACTTTTGAATTTGAAGAATAGAAAAAGAATTGAAGAGAGGAATTAGATGGATATATAGGCTAGATTATGATTTATTAAAAATAAAAGAAAACTAAAATTAAAAATGACACTTGTCTTTCTTCTTACTTAATCATTTAACACTTGTTAATAAGGAGATTTACAATTTAACACATGTTATTTGATTATCTAATATGTTAACACTTGTCTCATGATTTAATTAGTTATATTTTTAAATGTTAATGAAAGATTTATACATAATCAAGCTTAATGAATTAGCTAATTTGTATTTAAATGTATAAATAATCTTAAAAGAAATAAAAACCTCATTCAAATTAAACTTTTGAAATCCAAATTAAAGTCAACTTATTCAATTTTAAAATGATAATTTCATTTTCTTATTTTAATTCTTTTTATATTTATATGGAAAATAATACATTATTAATATGGTTTGAAAATAATAATTTTAACAATTTTAAATGATTTATAAAAGAGATTATAAATCACTATTATTATTAAATGAATTAAAACCATATGCCAATTTGTAATTTAAACTTATATATAAAATTTCCAAATCATAGATTATCTATAATATATATACAAGTATTATCAAACCAATACTTATTCATATATATATATATATTTCCATTACCAGAAATTTTATTTATCTTATAAATCAATATTTCTATTAATAAATTTAGTTAATTTATCAGTTACAAATATTCCAAAACTTCGGGTTATCACATTCCTCCCCCCTTTGAATCTTTTCGTCCTCGAAAAGGAACGAAGCCAAAATTTATTCAATATTTAAGATCAGATAAATTATTCTTTGATCATTTTTTTTAAACACTTTTAAAATCTACATAATATTATAAAATAGTTTTTATAAAAATATTTTTATAACTCGATGTTTCAACAAGTTCATCCTTGTTCTCACCGAAATTCGGTCATACGTTGATCAGGCGTACGACTGAAAATCTATAAGTACTCGGTAAAATCGTTTTCAACACCCAGTGAAAATATTCGGAAAATAATTTATGAAAATATAGAAAACGGTTTTGAAAATAGAGGAAATATCTTTGGTGAGAATGCTCTGGAAATCATCACCCCCATCCATGGTCGCAGTTAACCCGATGGTTACGTTGCCGTCCCGGCAAAATCCACAGATAACTGTAGGTCTCCGCGCTCCTCGATTACGCCATGGAACCCGCTACAGATCGCAATTATACCCGGGCCTTACGTTGCTATCACAGCACAAACCCATATAACTGTAGGCATCAGCGCCACCGAATTTCGCTGCCAAATAATGAAACTTCTCCCACATAGGTCGCAGTCTACCGATATAAAATCAAACGTAGACAGTTGGCTCTCAGCGGCACACACGACTTTCGCTATGTTACCATAGTGTCACAGTCTACCGATATAAAATCAAACGTAGACAGTTGGCTCTCAGCGGCACACATGACTTTCGCTATGGTCTGTAGTAGATCGCAGTGACATCGAGTTACATTGTCGTCACAGAATAACCCAAATGCCTCTGTGGGCACCAGCCCCTCGACTTTCGCTACACAAATAATCCTCAGGAACTAGTTTGTCCGGACTCCTCACAGGATCAACTTTAGAATCCCCCCTTGGGGTTCAAGGCAGTACCACCCAGTGGTACTCCTGAGAAGTTCATTTCAAGGAAGCGCCTTTTTCCCCAGAGCTATTCTCAAAATACTTTATACTATATACTTATAGTATCTTCAAATCATACCCTTTATGATTTATCAAAATCTCCTTTACACAAAATCGATTACCAAAATCGATAATTCTCAAACTAGGCTTTCCAAAATCCAAAATTGATTTTCCCAAAAATCAAAAGCCCTTTCCAAAATCCATAGGTTCCCAAAACCTTTTCCAAAATCATTCTCATAAGATCCTTTATATATATATAGATATAGATATATATAACTTTGAAAATCTTTGGATCATTTCAAACTTTGTATAAAACCTCTTTTATACTTCAAATATTTCAAAAACCCTTTTCTTTTAGCAATAGATTCAACAAGGGAAGATTTACCTTATATAACAAGGATATATAACTTTATTTTATTCTAAATCAAATATTCACATTTGATAAATCTTTTATAAAGTTATTAACCATATTTCTTTTCAAAAACCATTTTACAGTTCTTATCCACAAATCTTCAATATCAATTTCATTCAAATCCGTACGATGTACACATATCATCCGTACACAATATCAATCTGATCGCTCAATCGATCACACAATTTCACTTCCGAACTAGTATCGTCCACCCGACTTCCTAGTGCGGACTCAGATCTGGTTTCTTGATTAGAAACCGTCATTCTCCTTGCATAGTCACAACTATGATAGAGAATATCCAGAACCAATCAAAAATCCATATCCAGGTTCGCCGTCGAAAATCGAGCGAAAAATCCCAACTCGGATCGATAATACTATCTCGAAATTCTGTGTTCGAATCTGGATCAAATCACTATGCGAATAGAATAATATACGTATATCCTACGTATTTATCTTTTATTGGTTATTAGCCAAATCAATTCTCTTTTCTATTCAGATTTCTTTTAATTCCATTCACTTATTCTCAATTGCTTCCATTACCAATTGAGTTATTTCTTCAATTATAAACTGTTTGAACTCTGACCAATTTAAATTTTTAAAAATAGCTTGGAAAAGTTTAAAATAGATAAGTAGTTGAAAAATAGTTATTAGTTTATAAGACAGTTTCAAAATAGTTAAATAATTTCGAAATAATTAAATAGTTTCAAAATAATTGTAAAATAAGTATAAGATAGTTTGGGGTTTAAGAAGAAAGATTGTATAGTAAATAGTTTGGAAACATATACTTGTATTAAAACAATTTGAAAATAATCCAGAGCCAAACTGTTTAATTTCCCAATCTCCATTTCCAATTAATTTCCCATTAATTCAATTTAAATTTCCACTTCCATTTAAATTAACTCAATTGCAATTTAAATAACTTCAATTTCCATTGAAATTGATTTAACCTCAATTCAAGTTGAATTAATCCTCAATTCCCATTTGAATTTAAACTCATTCAACTTCAATTTTTATTTCAAATTATTTTAATTCAAATTTTCCATTTAAACTTATGCTTATCCATCTTCAATCACAATTCAAATCAAATTCAATTTGAACTAATTCCATTCAGATCTTAACTTAAAATCATCTCGAATTATATAAATTCGAGTTAAAAATTTTAAATGTTGATTTAATTCCTTAAGTCAAATTAACCCTTACTCTTTAAATCAAATCAATCTTAATTTTTTACTTTAATAAATTAAATCTTTAAACCATTTAATTCTGAATCCAAATTCCAAAATTCCATTTTAAAATTATCTTTACTTAACTTATTACAAAGTTCAAATAAGAATTCAAAAACAATTTAATCTTCAGATTCTAATTTATTATCCATTTCAAATTTCCAGATCTCAAACCCATTTTGAGATCACTCATAACTCCCATTTAAATTAACCATTTAACTACCCAAGTTAAATTTAAATTTCATTTTGAAATTTCCAATTCAAGTTATTCATTCAAACTTATTTAACTTCCTCCAAGTTAAATTAAATTTACTTTATCCGGTCAACTTTACACAATTTGAATTCCCATTCAAAATTTAAACTTCAGGTTAATAATCTTTCCCCTTTAAGTTTAAAAACTTACTTCACTTTGGGTTTCACATCACATCCCAAGGAAAATTTAAAATTCAATACTTAGAGTTTATTTCAAACATCTTTAATATAATGTATATTCTCATATATACATATTTATTTCCTTTACACTTCAAGTCATACTTAAAATTTTAAACCATTCTTGGTTTTTAATTTCAAAACAAATTACTATAAAACAATTTCAAGTTTTCGGAATTTAGATTTAAAACTTCACAAATTTTAAATTATCTTCAATTCCAATTTATATGTCATACTTACCTAAAAGTTTATTTCCTTAAAACATTTCATTTTACTTAATCATTAACAACATTTTATTATTAAACACAACATCCATTTATGATAGTAACCAAGATTATCATATCTGGAAATCAATTCATTATTATCTTTATTCTGATAACACTTCTACAAATTCAAGGTTTTAAATTCAGTTTGGATCCATTTCAAACTTATCTTCATTCAATTTCAATTTGGTTGTTTACCACTTAATTCTTATTATTTTATTTAATTCCAATGATTCAACAACCAATTTCTTTAATATATTTAATAATTAGAAAATTATTTCTATATATATCAAAAGATAAACTTATATAAAAATCATTTATTTTTAAAACCATTTTAAAACCTTTATATAAGAAAATAACAAATACGCTCTCATATATATATATATACACTCAACTCATCTTAGGGTATTATTGACCCTATTCTTAATGAGTAATCCCAACAGAGCCAAGATTCTTACTTAACCTTCGCGCTGATACCAAATGTAACGACCTGGAAATTTCGAACCCGAAATTTCCAGATAGTTAGAAGAAAAAGAAGAAAGAGATAGAAGAAGAAGAAAACAGAAACACCAAAACACAGAAACCTCACATTCGCAGCGAATCAAAATATAATATCACATAAACAACAGTTTTACAAAAGAAAGAACTGTATAAATACACTTATACATTTATACATCAGAGTTATACTATTACACAACACAGGACAATTGGAAAACATGTCTCAGATAATCAATAATAATATATACAACGGATATCACTCCATACGTTCCTGCCATCTAGCTTGCCTCTTGAGCTCCAGAACGTCCTTACCTGAAAATCTATAATACTCGGTCTGACCCGAGCATTACATCAAAGTAACACCCGGGTCAGGCTGGAAACCAGCGTGAGTAAACCCATATAGCATGAAATACTAAGTTATAAACTTATTTGCAATCCAGGGTAACTCGTACCTTTCTACGAGTTCCAAAAGTCCATCACTTATTACAACAATGTCCACGAACCATTACTTAGTTAAAGGTCAAGTTACTTAATTTATTCCAATTCCAGCCTGTTGGTTCTAAACTCAATTTATAAAGAATCGAAGTGGTTTCGGGTATTTACTGATACCCGACCCCTGTCTCTTCGAATTCAATGTGATCCCTAATCCAAATTGTTAAGTTCAGACAATACAATTCATATTCAGGATATCATACAACAATCCAACTCAGATAGGTAACCTACATTATCACAGTTTAACACATTCATATCACAGCACATCTCAATTGTCCATCAGAGATAAAATCAATCCAAGTCATCTAATATTATTCAATCATCCAAAAGCAAGATTTATTAATTCATGATCAATTTAATTTATCTCCAATTAGATTAATTACCACTTAAATCACTTGGTTTACCTTAATCCTGCTTACTTCAAATTAATTACAACCCAATTAATTAATCATTCTTTAATCATCCATCTTAATTAATCATCCTTAATTAATTTTCCTCTAATTTCATCAAATGATTAATCAAGTATATTAATTATACTTAATTATTCACATTAATTACCCTTTACATTAATTAATTACTTGAATTAATTAACTAAAATTAATCATGTTCATTAATTACAATTGGATAATTCATTCTTTAATTAACTATAAACAAATTTATTAATCTTTAATTTTAGATTAATTATTCTTTTAATTATTAATTAATAAACCTTAATTATCAATTAATAAAACTTAATTACAAATTTAATTAACCTTAATTATCAGTTAATTAGTCCTTAATTAATCTTTATAAATTAATTATCTCTTAGTTTATAAAACTTAATTATTAATTAATAAGCTTAACCAAGTACTTCTTAATTACCAGTTACCAATTCTCTAATTACTTAATTATTAATTTCTAATCAAAATAAATTAATCTCCAATTATAAATCAATAATCTTAATTACTTGATTAATAATCCTTAATTATAAATTAATCAATCACTAATCATTAGTTAATTAAATAAATCAATTTTCTTAATTAATTTCTTAATTAGTCCTTTATCCTTAATTAATTACATTAATTAATCATACTTTAATTTTCTTAAATATATTTAAAACTTGGTTAAACCTTTATCTTTGCTTAAAACTTAGTTAATACATTTTTGAAAACTTGATTTATTTAAGTTACTTTTGGCTTTTAAAACCTGGTTCATATTTACCTTTCAAAAACTTTAACTTGGTTATTATTTTACATAGTTTAAAATCTGGTAACAATTCAAAACAACCCGAGCCTATCAGATAAACACTCGAACAAAAAAACGAGTCTCTCGCATCACTTCTTCCTCGAGTCACACCCGAGCCCTTACTCGAGATCATCCCGAGTCCATGTTCTTTCCCAAACTTCCAAGCTTTCCAATGCACGAAACGTGCACGTGCACGTGTACAGATCGTCGGAGCTCCTCAGACCTACACCGCCACCGCCACCAAGTCGCCGTCGACCTGCTCCATCGTTCCGACCTCCCAGCTACCTCGATTAACCCATAAATCAGAAACGAGCCATTCGTTCCAAAACTGGAACTCGAACGATCAACCATCGACCCCACGTTCCACCACCATAGACCACCGATGATCCCGAGATTCCAGCTAAAACTTCGTCTTCCTACACTCCAGCTTTTCCCCCCATACCGCATCCTTCAAAGCCCACCACGATGCCACCATTGCCAAGAAACAACTTCGACCCCAAAACTCGAACAAAACCCTAAATCTACCTCTCGCCGTCGCCTCGGTGACTGATAAAATCATCGAACAATTTTCCCCGATTCGTCAACCTTTCCCCTTTCTCTAACATTGATCCCGACCTTCCACATCATCTCGATCACCCGCAATTGCTTAAAACCCAATCCACGATCAACTTACAATATCCCTTGATTTGCAAATCTAAAAATCATAATTTTACTCTTAAAAATCTTTTTTCTTGATAATGAATCAGATTATAACTTTGAATCAATGAATTATTATAGTCGAGATTTTTATAAAATTAAGATTGTACTGTAATTCTTTACCCTGTTAAAACTATCTTCAATTTCTACTAAAATATTTTTAAAACTTAAATTTTTGTTGTTACAGACATAATTGGTTTATATATCTAAGCCTGAACAAAATTAGGGAATGACACTTTGATTTCTTTTGAACATATTTTAAACCAGTAGATGAAAAACAGAACATATGTATTGATGTTCAGACATGCACAGAAGAATCTATATACATATATACATGCATTCATCTTAAAACAATCATGCAGCATTTATGCAAACATTCATCACAATTTACTTGAGATATTAATTGCATGCATCCAGATTTAAAATCAGATTTAAAACTTTTAAAGGGAATTGTTTACTCACTTGGAATTGAAGAACAGAGAAAAACTTGAGCCTGGAAATGATATTTGAAACTGCAGATTTGATCTTTGAACTTGATTAAAGTTGTTGCCTTGATTTCTTTTAACTGGAAATTTCTTGTTGTTGTAATGATCAAGCTCTTATAAAAACTGAATTGATGTAGCTTTAAAATTTGAGAAGATTGCTTGCTTGATAAATCTCGGGTTGAAGAAAAGTACAGGCTTTGTTTTTCTTAAATTCTTGAAATTGATTTATAGATTGCTGAATTTGATTAATTTCTGGTTTGAGGAACATTAGATTACAGATTTGTTTTGAGTTATAGGATTGAGTCTTCCTTAACTTTTGAATTTGAAGAATAGAAAAAGAATTGAAGAGAGGAATTAGATGGATATATAGGCTAGATTATGATTTATTAAAAATAAAAGAAAACTAAAATTAAAAATGACACTTGTCTTTCTTCTTACTTAATCATTTAACACTTGTTAATAAGGAGATTTACAATTTAACACATGTTATTTGATTATCTAATATGTTAACACTTGTCTCATGATTTAATTAGTTATATTTTTAAATGTTAATGAAAGATTTATACATAATCAAGCTTAATGAATTAGCTAATTTGTATTTATATGTATAAATAATCTTAAAAGAAATAAAAACCTCATTCAAATTAAACTTTTGAAATCCAAATTAAAGTCAACTTATTCAATTTTAAAATGATAATTTCATTTTCTTATTTTAATTCTTTTTATATTTATATGGAAAATAATACATTATTAATATGGTTTGAAAATAATAATTTTAACAATTTTAAATGATTTATAAAAGAGATTATAAATCACTATTATTATTAAATGAATTAAAACCATATGCCAATTTGTAATTTAAACTTATATATAAAATTTCCAAATCATAGATTATCTATAATATATATACAAGTATTATCAAACCAATACTTATTCATATATATATATATATATTTCCATTACCAGAAATTTTATTTATCTTATAAATCAATATTTCTATTAATAAATTTAATTAATTTATCAGTTACAAATATTCCAAAACTTCGGGTTATCACATTTTCACTTTTATATATATAATATAATCATACTTATCAAAATAATAATTTTGATATATAAAACAATTTCTAAAATACAAACAAACATGATTTTTCAAAGGATGATTCAAGAATGGATTCCAAACAAGGATGGAGATTCAAATTAGAGGAACTCTAATCAAATAGAATTCTGATTCGAAGATAGGCTCGAACGAAGGTGAGATAATTAAATTACAAAACAGAAGATGAATATACTAATATAAATCGCGGGCGACCTTAACCGGGTCAACCGTGACTTCAGGAATATGATCGATGCGGAATTCTAAGGCAAATCGACCTTCGATCGACAGAGATAGAATTCAGTATAGCAAGAGATAGCAGCATCTAAACCGAGGGTATAGAAATCTCCGGTGAATCAATGCCAATTGTAAAGGAGTTTCACCCCATTACATATCATTCAAAGATTGGCGGGATCGCCAATTTTTGTAGAGATCATTCGAAGTGGAGTTATGGGATATCCCAGAATCAAAATAATACAAATAGGGGAAGATAAGAATGGATTTCAGAATAAGTGGGAGCATTCCAAAATTCAAAGGAAACCGAATCAAAAAGGAAGAGATTCAAACACGAACAAAAGTAATTCTGTATTAAATCTACTACATATGCTAAGTTTTTCCTAAAACCTGGCTCTGATACCAACTATAACAACCCGATATTTTCAACCATTCGCATCCACATATGTCGGACTTGAATTGCTCAAAATATCAGATTGTTAATTTAATTTTGGCAAAACTCAGCATATACAGTAAAAATATCAATCACGGAATCACAGACACAGAGTAATATAATAATGCAGTGGAATTGATAAATAGTAGTAGTAGTTCATGAAGCTACTATGTGAATAACAGAGTTTGAAATAAAATACACAGAATATCTCAAATACAGATTGATGACATCTCCGAGCAAATCAACTGGAAAAGATGAAGCTGAATCGATAGTTGGATCTCCAAGCGAAGCTCCAAACTTCAAAGGTGGGTCTCAAATGATGTATCACTCCGTCTGACTCGAGCATAAAGCAAAACACAAAACACTCGAGTCGGGATTAACATTCTTATATCAATAAATCCAACTGAAGTGAAATATCAACTGAAATACAAGTAACTTAAAGGATGTTTGGGATAACCATCCTCTAAGGATCCGTTAAACTATCTACTATGTAGAAATATACACTATTAACAACCGAACGTCATTATAACACCGTGGTCATTTCAAAGTAATTTATACTTCAAAACCAAAATATCATTTCCATCTCAAATATATATTTCCAAATTATAGCAATTTCAAACTAAATTGATAATTTCATATATATCTTATTTTAACTTCATTATTATTTAGTTTTGAAATATTCACTTAATAAATCCATTATCATTTAAATAACCTTAAATTACATTAAACTAAATATTTCCTTCGATTTATTTAAAACTTGAAATATCCATTTAATCACTTTAAATCAAAATCAAGTTATAAAATCATATCTTAAAACCCTCAAATTCGATAAGTTTCAAATCGATTTAATTGAACAAAATTCTTAATTAAATACAATTTCGAATAAATTCAAATTTATCTTTCCAACCTTGACTTATATAATCATTATAAAAATATAATTTTAAATTAATTTTTTTAAATAAATACTTAAGCAATATTGTATTTTACTTAAACCAAACTTGACTAAATTTAAAGCTTATTATTAAATCTATTTTGTATTAAAACTTATTCATATACATAAGATTTTCAAATCTAAATAAAACCATATATATTTCCTTTCAAAACCATAGAAATTATTTTAAAATATTTATATATAGACCAACGTTGTCTGTATAAAATTTTATATCCTATGGTCAAGTGATACTGATATTTATCATTTAAATCCATAATTGAAATATATACGGGTATATATCATCTCAACCCGCAATCCCAAATTCAATTCAAATGAAAATCGCTTGGGTTTATCATTTCAACCCATAACTATTTTCTTTTATTCTACAGATCGTTCGGGTATGTATCATTTCAACCCATAAGGAATTCTACACTAACAGGGAACTTGCAGAGTTATAACAGATATGATAATAATAATAATAATAATAACAGACATATATCATCAATAACAATATAATATAAACAACAGGATATGGTGTCATATCCTACAGGTGAACAGTTACAGATAATAGTATATATAACAATTTAAATAACTACAGTAGCATATTTCAGTTGTTGTTTCAATTGAAATCAAATTTAATAAATACAAGAACGTTAATCGTGAGTGATTTCTCACCTTTCGAGGCTAGATAGATTGGTCGATGAAATGAGCTATAAATTCCAAAGCACGAATTCCAAATCAAAGCTATGATGACACAATTTGACGAACAGTGTTGATAATAGGAATCGATGAAAACAAATCAAATCAGAACAGGATCAATGGAGATCAATGGTATAAGGGAACATATAGATAACTATATATAACTATATATATGTAAAGTCATATTCTAAATTTAAACACATATAAAATTAAATACATATGCATTTCAAAAATCATTGGTTTTAACTCAAACACAAATAAAAAGAATCAAATCTATATACATAATATAATTTGAAACAAATACTTAATAAAATGCAAAATACTTACATATAAAATGCATTTAACTTGAGAATATCTATATCTATATATATATACACTAAATAGTCAATTCAAACATATCTCAAAATTAATGTTTAAATTCAAACACATAAAACAAAGTCTCTATATATATAAACTTGAAAACTAACTAATGTATACACCTTAATAGTTAAATTCTGCATATACACGGTATCCAACCAAAAGTGTATATATACAAACACTTATATATATTAAAAGTACTGTCCTAACTTATATATATAACAAGTATACATACATATAACTGAATGTATGTATGCAGGTCATGCTTACAGACAACCATATGAATACTAACCTGAGACAGCATTATATATATAAATATATAAAATATAAAGTAAACACTTATATAAACTGATATGACTAACAGATTTGAAGGCTTATAAAAAACTTATACATACATATCCATAACAATACTTACAATAATTAAATATCTTTAACAATTTACAACTTGTATAACCTAACATACTAACATATGCACAGACACAATATGTATAAAACTTATAAAATCTAGCATATATGTCTTATAAATAGAGTATACATATATAATACTATTGTAAAATAAACATATACATACTTTATAAACAAAACTTATATACATAAGTGTAATTTAAAATTATCAAAATAACATAATTGACAAAAATAAAATAAAATAGAGCTGCTGTATCATATATGTAACAAATCAGGTGGACCAAAATATGCAAGCTTCATATATCTTCCATACATACTTTAATAACGTATATTTCTATATATATATGTGCATACTTATTCTACTGCATATTTAAAAACTGACATAGAAGTATATATACTCACATAATCGTATACAATCAACACCACAGACCTATATATATATATATAGTACAAATTTAAAACTCTATGTATATAATTTAAAATAAACCAACACTATGCATCACTCCTTAAAACATATTATCTCATGCCCAGATCAAAGAATAAATTTACCTTAAAAATATATTCAAGTTTCTCACAAATCCCATTATATATATATACTAACTACAAACAAAACAAATATATGTATACTGATAGATAAAGATCATAAAACAACATACAACAAACAATATATATATATATATATGTATGTATGTATACCTATATATGAAGAGGAGAGATGGTGCTAGAGGTGGGCTGACGTGGGTGATTAGTGCAGCTATGGGATGGGGCTCGGTCGGCCATGTGGTGAAGGGAAGAGGAGGCGGAGGGGTTTTGTTGTAGAAATATTTGGAGAGAATGGGAAAGGAGAAGGAGCTTGTGTTGGCGTCTGGGTGGATTAGTGGTCGCGGGATGGCTTTCGGTCAGGGTGTGACGTGGAGTGGTCGGAGGAGGAGAAGGAGGTGAGCGGCCGCTGGGAGTGGGTTTGAGGAAAGAAGTTGCGGCGATGGTTTTTGGAGTAGGCGATGTGGAGGGTTTGAGAGAAGAGGAGATGGGCTGTAACACCTGTACGCATATATTGTTTTTTCCCTCTTTTTTTTAGAAATGAATAGGCAGATGTCTATATAACTTCTCAAACTTCCAACTGTCCAAGAAGATGTGAAGATAGGCGACCTTAATATTTATACAATTTTAAATAGAGCAAACTGAAAGTTGCAGAGAAGGTTAGAGCAATGAACGGAATCAAGGGAGAAAAAGAAGGAAATAGGAATATAATTAGGCTAGTGGCTATAAAATTTCACGGTAGAAAACGAATGGGCACAATGAATTTGAAAGGTTCGAAACTGAACCGATACTACAAATCGTTTCATTGATCCCGCAGTGAATCGGACTTCAAATCACAGAAATGAATATACTGCGAAAATAAGCCCTGTGAGACGATCAAAATGGTATACAGATATCAGTGGTACGATCATCCGATCAAAAGTCGAAAATCAGTACCGAAAAATGCTGCTATTTCGTCGAAAATAAGATCGACGGGGCAATAACAGTCCAAATTTTGAGAAACGAAATATGACGTCTTACTCAGAAGATGATTTACAAATTCTATATAAAAAATATTCAGGGGTGGAAAACATTTTATTATCATCAAATATTAACCAATTTAAATTGAAATAAAATTACACAAGAAAGTAAACTTCCAAATTATTTGATGAAATTTACCAGTTGCTATATTAAAATAGACGTATTCCAAATATCAAATTTTCATTTAATTACGTTATAAACTATTAAAATTTCTGGGTTGTTACACTGACACCAATATACGTTGCTATCCCGTACGAAAAAATCCAAACGGAGCTCGAAACGTCCGAATTTCACGAAACAGATTACGCAGTCTTATTCAGAGTGTTCTAAATAAATTTTCTTATGTTGACATATTTAGGTTTCAGAACACTTTTAAATTCAACTGTCATTAACCGATTTAAACTGAATTTCTAGCGACCGATAGAACATCTATATTATTCGATGAAAATTTGCCATTTGCTATGTCTAGATGGACGCATAGCAAATATCAAATTTCCATCATAAAATTCTATTGTTTGTTTTAAATGGTAGATTTTAGTTTATTATATTCAATAAGATTCACCTTTATTTATTTTCAAAATAAACCATATTTCAAATTAATATAATTGAATATTCATTGGTTTATAATTTCTAGTTCCTTAACTAAAATGATAATATTAACTAATGCAGTATTAAATTCTCAATTTTCTCAATTTCTGAATCGTTTAACTAATTATGTCTTATTAAATAAAAATTTGTATTTCTCCTTTTATGTAAAATCCAATTATACTAAATTTTATTAACAAATTAATTTCAATAGGTTGATATGTAAGATGAGCAAAAACCAAGACTAAAATTTAAATAGGTTTGAACACATAATTATACATTTATTGTTTATAAATAGATTAGAAGTTAATTTACAATTAAAACCCAATTCCAGTTAATCATACATTTATTTCATGCTTTACACAATATTAAATCTATCCAATTAAACTTTTTATTAAACCATACGTTTGAAATCGCATAAAATAGTTGTCACTTTATTAAATCAAAACAGATGTTACAATTCAAAGTAAATTTTATTTAAAATCCTAAATTTATAATTTCTTACCGTATTAAATTCTAAAATTTGAATTTTCTTATTTTTCGAAAAATACGGGTCGTTACAAGATCTAACTTGAAATATTTTTACACCTAGATTTGAAAATCAGTCCCAAAGATTTTAGAATTTGAATGTTGTGTATTTTTATTCCAGATCTATACTAGGGTGTAAAATAGGATTTTTAGATTATTGCCCAATTTGTGCTATGTTGTAGATTTTCCATTGTTTAATTTGTGGTAAGAACATCTGTTTGATTTTTATAAATATGTTTACTTTTTCTACTTTTCATTCAAAAGGGCAACATCTGATTTAATAAGGAATACCCACAAACAAAAAGGGAAGAGATGTGTAAAGTACAGATTTATTCTCCATAGTTTACACTGCCTATTCTAATTAAAAAAATTATCCATTCCTTATAATTTCAAACAGAGTTAATCTTTCCTTTTTGCGTTAAACCAATTTATGGAAATCATAGCGGAAAATTTTCCTAAGGAATTTAATTCCAAAAAATTAAATATGGAAAGCATATTCTAGTTACATATTTATGACTAGAATATATTTGGTTATGAATAGGTAGTTTTATTAGGCAGTTTATATGTATTCATTGCATTAATAAAGAAGAACTTCGTTTATTCGTGCGCTATTTATGCGTAACGTTCGTTATTTATTATTATATTTAGGGAAGCAAGTAGTTAGAATAAGAAAAGGTAGTAATTCATCTTAATAGGAAATAAATTAGGAACTTCTATTAATTAATTAATAGGAAATGAAAGATTGTAACCTAAATTAATAGACAATTAATGAGAAATAATAGATAGTATTAAATTAAGGGTTACAATTAATAGAGACAAGTGGATTAATGAGACTGATAAAAATGGAATAGATATAAGGTTACTAATTTGAAATTAGTAATCATACATAAATGTCTTAGAAACACTACGCCATAGATGGCCTTCTACAACAGATTTGCAAGGTGTTGCCAGTTAAAATGTTGCGATAGCTATAAAATTTTGGTCCTACTGCAACGTTGTATTTTTAGTGTTACCTTAGCCATAAACATGTGTTGCTCTAGCTAAACAAGTGTAACACGATGCAACATTTTGAGATAGTGTTGCTATAGATATATTATAATTAAAAAAATTAAAAAAAATTACACCTCAGCGATCCACAACATTAGTTAAAACAAAATCTCAACCATTCATCCGCTATCTACTACGCTTCCTCTGTTTCCCGCTAACATTTTCATTCACGCGCTTCCTTTTCATTTCGTTCTCCCAATCACAGAAACAAAAAATTAGGGCTTCCCCCAACATTCCTTTTTGCTCTAGTAGTGGGATCCAAAAGAGTCGTTTGGATCCAAACCCAACAAAAATCACCACATCCAAAAGAGGCGTTCGGATCCAAACCCAACAAAAACCAAACCCGATTCGAGACCGCGACGGAGCCTGCGTCCACGTCAGACTCGCTACCTAGATTTGGAAGATGAGGCCGATTTGGACGAGGAGGAGATAGAGAGAGGAGCAAGGGAGTGAAGTAGGTTGAAAGCTCCGGTGAAGTTACTACCTACTTCGACTCCGCGAACCATGCCTAGGTCGAGGAAGCATAGGAAAGTCGAGTTCAAACGACGCGCGTCGATGCTGGAAGGGTCCACGTCATCGGAAGGCAAGGAAGTAAAGGCTAGTAAGCGATTTGGTGGATATGAAGATGATTTTGAAAATGGATCTAATCATCGAGAGGTGGGATTTTAAAACCTACTTTGGTGAAATTTTATGCTTCTTCTGGATTTTTACTGAATTCAAACTATATTGGGGACACTTGGCTCATTATTTTGCTTCATTTGAACAGGAAAGCAAGAAAAATGTGATAAAGAAAACTATTAGAGCTATTTCAGGTTTGCGTTTTGATTACTAATTTTCTTAATTAGTTAGTCTTTGTTGCTAACTAAGCTGATATTTATGCTGTTTTTGTTTGCTTAGGAACGTCAATGCCAGGAAAAAGTGATTTGGAGCCCATTCTGGATAAGCTTCAAAAGTGTGAATTATTGAATGATCTCTACACATTTTTGATTTCATTTAAGTTAAATAATTTGATGTTTTTTCAATTTTGTAGAAAAGACACTTATGGAGTGTTTGCTGAGCCTGTGAATCCAGATGAGGTATGATTACTTGAATTCTATTTCATATTTGACAATTCGGGTAATTGTAGCTGTAGAATTTGTTTTTCAATTCTTTCATTACAGTTACCAGATTACCATGATGTGATTGAGCATCCAATGGACTTTGGCACTGTAAGAAAAAAGCTTGCAAGTGGGCGCTATCTTACATTTGAAAAGTTTGCAAGTGAGATCACAAATATAATGGATGAAAATGTGGTGCAACCGTTATTTGTCAGCACAAACGCCATCACATTTGCTATGGAGTGCATTAGGATGATTCTCAAGGTCGATGATATTGTTGCTGTCAGGTAAGCTTACTATGTTGTTGATGTAATGCATAATGGAAATTGATGTAGGTCTAATGTTATTTTTTGCATTACTGAATACTGTCTATGTTTTCAGAGTTCTTTTTAAGTGTTTTTATTTGTTGTTTTTGCACACTTGCTGCTTGTTTGATGTACTGTTAGTTTTTGGGTGGTTAGTACAAAAACTTTGTTCATTTTGCTATTTGTACCTTATGTTGTGCATCGACTCTTGTATGTTCTAGCACCTTACATTGGTACTGTTCTACTTTTGGTAGGCAAATGTTCTCCACTGTTGTCAACACAAACAAGGTTATTATGGATCTTCATATGCAACATCACAGGTGTGCATGCTAAGGATGGTAGTGTGGTTCATGTTGAAATGAAAGATGGTGATGCTGTTTTCTTTATCTGAAGATGTTGTTTTTTATCTCAAAGTTACCGGTCTCTGTCTGTTTTATTATGCATTTAAATTTATATTTTCTTAAATTTAAATCTATTTTTGTTCCAGTTTACTGTGTGTGTGTTTCTACATTTGACAGGTGTACAGATGGCTGAATTTTACTTTAATAAGTAATATTGATCTATTAACTATAATCCAAGGTAAATCAGAAGGTACAAGAGAATTTGGCTAGGGTGCTTAAGAAATTAGGTGATGCCAACCCGGAGATGAACATCAATGTAGAGGATCTAACTTCCACAATCATGTCCAGTGAGACTGAAAATCTGACTGGAGGCACCAGCTCTTAAGTGTCTCATTTATGAATTGTTATGTGTATTGGATATTTTGGGGTAGCTTTATAGTAGTTTAAGTTAGTACTGGATATTTTGGGGTAGCTTTGTAGTAGTTTAAGTTAGTACTGGATATTTTGGAGTTGTTGACATGAATTGTGATGTGTACTGCTGTATGAATTGTTATCTGTACTGTGTATTATGCAAGTGTTCTATGTGATATTGTATTGTGTATTATGCAAGTGTTCTATGTGATATTGTACTGTTCTATGTGCTCTTAGTGTCTCTTCAGTACAGTGTTGCAGTAGCTTCAGAATAGTGTTGCAGTAGCTTCAGAATAGTGTGCCACCGGGTTATAAATGTTGCTTGAAATAATGTTGCAATAGTCATACAAGGTGTTGTCATAGGGATGGACCCAGTTGAGTCGTGGGCCCCACAACTTCAGAAAGTTAATATCTATAGCAACATTTTTGGAATGTTGCTACAGATACCTATGGGTGTTTCTATAGACCCAAATAGGGTTCTATTGCAACAATATTACTTATGTTGCCTTAGATAGTCAAAATGTTGCCTTTGAGGTCTAAGGCAACGACAAAAATTGCATCACCCGAAAAGTGTTGCCATAGACCTATGGCAACATTTTTTGGGCCTGACCCAACATTTTTTTTTGTGTTGCAGAAGGCCATTTATGGCGTAGTGAAAATTTCCATTTGGTTTTTATGGACAAATTGATATTCATAAGCATTAAAAAGGTATTTATGGGTATATGAGTATTTAAGGTAAATCTTATTACCTTAAATAAAAAGGGAATTAATAAGCTAAGTCCAATCAACCTAAGATTGTATAAGTAAAGGCTTAGATGGTTAATTGGACTTAGTAGGTTAGTGATGTGAGGTCAATAGAGTCACTCGATGGAAGACTACCCTTCACTTTGAGGCTACCAGCAGTCGGGCGCACTTACTACCGATGTGAGATATCACTAATCCTAGGACCCACGACAACGTGAGAGATTGGACTTGCTTTCTTAATTGGAAAGTATTAAATGTTCCAAATTTGTAATTAGGAGCATGAGGGATATCTCTTAAAAGGTTTACTTTAGTGTTGCGGTATTAAGTGGCTTCTTTGGGCCCATCTCCTTACCGAAAGAAATAATTTAATAAGATTCCATATTTATAAGAGTGATACTAGATATCTCGGGAGAGGTTCGCTTTGGGTTTGAGGTATTAAGCAGTTGTAAGGTCCGCCTCTTTCCTATGAAAGAAGAATTAAGTAACCCAATGAGATTTTCAAGAAATGTCAGCTAGATAGTACCAGTAAGGAGTCCGCCTTGGGGTTAGGTATTAAATGGGAAATGCCTACCTATAAATAGGTGTCAAAATGATTAAAGGCCTGCCTAGTCCTTATTAATGAGGTATTAAGTAGCTTGGGTACAGTCTCTCATATTGCTAAGACTTTAATAAAGGTAGATGCGCTAGTGTTATGGCTATTATAATTATAAGGTCATATATAGTGGTCAAAGGTTTCTGTAGTTTGGACCAATGGACCAATAATGACTATGCTAGAAGTCTACTTTGGGAATAGGTCTTAAATGATGGAGTCTACCTCGACTGAAGTCTTAAATTGAACAATCCGTATATTTATCTTTTAAAAGTATTATATGGTGATAGTAGAAGTCCGCTTCATATTTAAAAGTATCAAGTGGCTAATGGACTTGGAAATATTGGATGGTTGATAAGCCTTCGTCGGTATTTCGTACCTTGGGAATGGGTAGGTAAGTAATCATGTGTGCAATGCAAGGTTAGATTAGAATTGCTAACCTTAATAGACATAACAATTAAATGGAAACGAGTCGGTATAAATTTATGTTATGGATAATTTAGAGATTTAGTCGCCAGAACGTTGTTTTGACCCCTTCCTCATTGCAATCCACTTGACAGATTTAGAGGAACAAGTCACTAGAGCTGGGCGTGTTTAGTTGTTGGAGAAGCCTTTTTTCTATCATGTTCGATGCCGATGTGACAATCTGCTATTCAAGGAATACCATTAATTCCAAGGTAGTAGTCATAGTCAGTATTCTTATCCTATTATTGTTTTCGCTGTAAATTTAGATTTCTATCAATCTCTGATAATGCTCATGTTTATTTGCAGGTACCAAATTCAACGATCAATGTTTTGATGGACTTTGGTTTCATTTTTTTTTGAAGTTTTGGCTCATTAAGTATGGGTTGTTACATTTAGTATCAGAGTTTGGGTTAGTAGATCAGAGGAATTAGGATAAATTGAGAGAATGTATTCGTACTTTCCTATATAGTATTATTATATTTTTATTCTAGGTTCTAAGAATTTCGACCACAGAAGTAGTTAAAGTTCAACTCCAAAGGAATGGGCAAAGCAACAATGGGTTGGAAATATCTTAGAGTTAAGATTTTCACGCCGACTGCGAAGTACCCCACAGAGTGTTGGCGATGCATAAGGCACTGTTGATAAAGAGCATGAGTATGACATATGGCAGAATCCCAAAGGCTGGAGGTGTTTGACTTGATGGTTGAAATCTAACTACCTTGTAATTTTAGATTTTGATGATGTGTTCCAGTTGGAGACACAGATTTATTCCAAATGGATGGTAAATTGGAGTCTGTATGTCGTAATTGTCCACAGACAAGTTCATACTAGAATGTATCCACCGATCACTCTTTGATAGCAAACCGGATTTTTATTTGGACAATTATTGTCAATTCCTTAGTCTAAAACCTATGACAGAATTTTTATAAAGTATATTTTGGAAATACCTTAGATTTTGAAAAAAGAGTTTTCAAAGGATCTCTTATTTCAAGGATTTATTTTGAGAAAGTTTTTGAATTTTAATTTTCAAAGAAACTCGTATACGACTAGTTGGTTGTGTTAAGAAATTTTGTTTTACAAAGGATTAAGTTTTGAAGTCCTTCAATATTTATTTGTATATATATCAACGAAGGCTTGATTTTTGGCAAGGAAATAGTTTTCCTAATTTGGGAAAATTTGTGTTTTAAAATGGTTTTTGGAAACCCTAAAATATATATATATATATATATAAGTTTTATTTTTAAGGGAAGTGTTGGTATGAAATAGTTTCTATTATTTTGAAACATGTATAAAGGAGCATATATTTAGCTCAATGATTTTTCGGTTATAAAATCGAGGTTTTATGAATTTCTCTCTTTAAGGTATGGACAAAATAGGAATGACATTCAATTTTATTAGGATATGTAGTTTGAAGTGTTGTTGTACCTACTGGCTATTGGAAGAAATATTTCCGTGCGAAGTAGGCAAGAAATAGGAACAGGAGTATTTTCGGGTTTTTGGAAGTGTTGTTGGTCGCAGCAATTTTGTTGGGACTACGGTGAATTACTGGAGCATGGTCGGGACTACGCGGTAGGCTTTGACATCGTTGTGATGAGGACACGAATTTTTTGGATCGAGCGGAATCGTATGAGACGACGTGAAATAATTATTACTACTTAATCCGACCCTAATTGAGTCTAATTTTAATTAACGCCCAAAGCCCATCTAACGGTTGACCACCTAGCGGTAAACCTAGTGTGGTATACCAGTTAACGAGTTTTGGCACAACTAGAACCTGGAACACGACTATAAAAGCCGCCTCCAAATTTCACCAATTGCATTCTTTCGTTCCTCCTTCTTCAATCAACCGAACCCAATCTCCATTCTCCTCCTCCTCCTTCAAGTAGAAGCTGGACCAGAATGAGCAGAAGATTTCACCGCTTTTGGCTAGAAGAGCTATTCGTCGTGGAAGGATTTGCACCGATTCTCTTATTTGAGACTTTTGAGCGGGAATGTTACTCATGCTGCATCCGCCTTTTCGATGCTCTGTTGGCATACAATTTCGATGGAGGCAATGGTTTGATTCGTTCGTAGGTGAAGGGTGTCTTGATTGAGCTGACTAATTATGATCTCGCTGAGATTTTGGAGGCCTCCACGAAGGACACAGACATGGATGATTTTGAAGTAACCGATTCAAAGATTTTACAGCAGATCTTTTCCCGGAATGTCGATGTTTGGATGATGGATAATCTACGTCTGACAGCCGTTAGGTTGTACGCATCATTCGGCATAACATTATCCCTAAAACGAGAAGTTACGATCGGATTTATCCCATGGTGTGGAAGACCACCTATGCTAGTATTGACGACATCGCAATCAATTGGACCCGCACAATTATAATGCAATTTGTTGATCAAAGATTAGCACTCCATAGAGTCAGTTTCCATATTTTTACCTATCCACTCTTGTCTTTAGATAATACGGGTGAACCTCCGTAGAGAGGCAGTTTAGTAAAAGGTTCTCACTGCCATCATTAGATCCTTCCTTAGGAAAATAGCAATTCTAAAGCCATCAGCAACACCAACAGCGCCTGCGGCATGAGATTGGGTGTATAGCCACCGTGCTACGACCATTCAAGGGTCGCAGGTATGGATCAAGCTCCAGCCGTGGAGCAAGGCATTCCATAGTCTGTAAGCATTATTTTAGGATTTATGGTGTTGTTTGTCTTTTCCCTTCCAGCATTTGTTCTTTTCTTTTAATTTGTTTGGGTTGTAATTGTCAGTTGTCTCTTTTAAAAGGCATGCACGATATTATGAGTTCCTACTTATTTACTGTGTTATTGTTTCTGAACATGCAAACCGTTCTTATATATGCATAGTGAAGAAGTAGTATAAATATGAAAATCTCATAAAAGAAACTTAACTAACAGTAAATGCAATATAAGACTGAAAATTTAGAATACATGGAAAGTTTTACCAAAGGACGGGTTAAAGTTGCTAAGTATCAAGGGTTATTATTCAGGTTCCTTAAAAGCTAAAAAAGTTGGGTAAGTTGGGCATGATGACATTTCTAAATAAATGTCAAGTTTTATGGGTAAAGATTAGCTGTAGAATTTTAGAATTTGATTTATACGTTTAGCGCATAACCAACTTTCGACTACGCTGAATTGTGGCTTGATTTATCAAAAAAATTTAGCAGGAAATATTTTGAAGAAAAAAATATTTGGTTTTATTTATTTTTTGCTCTTAAATTATCTTTAGAGCTTTTGTCCAAAAATTTGATTTCAATAGAAAATGTGCGCTTAAATATTTTGGAAATTTATATTTCTAATGATGTACAAATTTGAAAAGTAAGAAAGATTTTTGTTAAATCTTTGATCTTGAAGGCCACATATTAGGCGTAGGGAAGACAAATAGAGTTGGAATTTGCGAATTTAGCAGTGCACTAGGGTCGACGATACGATGGAATGCGAGCGATAACAAGGGAAAGCTGTTTTATCCTTAAAATTTCTATTTCCATATCTTGTCGATGACGCATACGAGTCTATTTTTAAGTTAAATTCCATTTTAGAGCTTGAAAATAAGCCTCCTTATGCGTTTTTTGCATGGAAATTTTGAAGTGAATCTGGGACAGCGATGAAATTTTCAATATACTACGGGAATATGAAGATTATAAAGTAGTAAGAATGTTAAATTCTCCATCTAAATTCCTTTTTCTGGCATAGGAGTAAAGTATAGGAAACAATTTTTCGACGCGTTAGATTTTTGGATGGAAGGAATTTGATGCTAAATTGGTTGCTTCATACTTCTATTCGCAGGAGTAAAGGGGTTTTGGTTGAAAAGATTTTTCAAAGCTACATACATACAGAACTTCCAGTATATATATAGGTTGTTTGCATCATATTTTTTAAAAATGCATTCATATAGGAGGATCCGATTTAGAATTATTCTGCATACATATTTTCTGTGTGGTGATATAGTAATACACTATGCACTTGTGCATGTTTGGTTGCAAAATTGGTTGTACACTAATTAGTTGTGTAGTTTAGGATAATTATGAGCCAAAACCATGACTTATCATCGGTGAAATTTCAGAGATGAAATTCTTTTTAAGGGTGGAAGAATGTAACACCTCGTAATTTGATGTTAGCTATTTAATCAAGTAGTTAGTTAATTAATTAGGCTCCAAAAATGGAATTTGTGCAAACAATGGAATTTGACCATGAAACTTGCACCATTGCATTTGTGGCGAAACTCTGAGCAACTTTCGGATTTGGAGTTTTGCGATCGGATTCCAAGTGGAGAAGTTATAGACGAAAAATGAATTCAAAACGAAAATAATTCCTTTAAGAAATTAACGTATTTTAATAACTGAATGGGGTTCAAAGCCCGATCCGCTTAGTGTAACAGTCGACCTGGGGTGGTCGACCCCTATGAGGGGGGTAGTCGATCGCTCTTAAGGTAGCGGCTAGGGATTTCCCTGGCCCAATGTCCCGGATCTATTATATTTTGGTTGTGGTTGATTCTAGCGCCTATAAATACAGGCCTAACCCTTCCTTCCTGCTCATATTTTTCTGAATAAAGCAATGAAGCTCTGTCATTTTTTCTTCTCCGTTTTCTTTCTAGATTATAAAAATAAGATATTTATATCTATATTCATACAAATTAGGGAAGAACATAAATATAATAAAAAGGAGAAGAGAAGAGAATCAACTCTACGTGTATTTGAGGTAATTTATATATGTTTGTATCTATTTTCTCCCAATCCCCCATCGCTTCTGAGATATGTAATTCTAATATATATATACCCTTTTTATACATATTTTTTAGATTAAAATGGATTTGGAGATGAATCAAAGGTTCTACTTTAGATCTGGAGATTTGGATCGCTTTTAAAAAGTGAGTAGGAAATTTTATATATTGTTTATGATTTTAAATCTATCCCATTGGCATACGTTTGATTTTTATGCCTAAATCAATTTTATTTCTGAATTATTGGCTTAAATTAGTGTAGAAAACTATTGCCTACATATTCTTGTTTCAGATCTAATTTGAAATATGTTTATACCTAGACCTGAAAATCAGTTCCAAAATTTTTAAAATTTAAATGTTGTATATTTTTATTCTAGACCTGTACTTGGGTGTAAAAATATGATTTTTGGATTATTGCCCAATTCGTGTTATGTTGTAGATTTTCCATAGTTTAATTTATGGAAAAAACATCTATTTGATTTTTTGAAATTTGTTTACGTTTTCCATTTTTCATTCAAAATGGGTGACGTTTGATTAAACAAGTAATACCCACTAACAGAAAGGAAAGAGTTGTTTAAAGTACAGATTTATTCTCCATAATTTACACTGTCTATTCCAATTAAAAAGAAATTATCCATTCCTTTCTAATTTCTAACACAGTCAATCTTTCCTTTTTGTATTAAACCAATTTATGGAAATCATAGCGGAAATTCTTCCTAAGGAATTTAATTTCGGCATTAAATATGGAAATCATATTCTAGTTACATATTTATGACTAGAATATATTTGGTTACAAATAAGTAGTTTTATTAGAAAGTTTATACGTATTTATTGCGTTAATAGAAAAGAATGGTGTTTATTCATACATTATTTATGCATAACGTTCGTTAGGTATTATTATATTTAAGGAAGCGAATAGTTAGAATTAGAAAAACTAGTAATTCATATTAATGGAAAATAAATTAGGAAATCTTATTAATTAATTAATAGGAAATGAAAGATTGTAACCTAAATTAATGGGCAATTAATGAGAAATAATGGATAGTATTAAATTAAGGGTAATAATTAACAGAGACAAATGGATTAATATGACTGATAGAAATGGATTTGATATAAAAAGTTTACTAATTTGAAATTAGTAATCATACATAAATGTCTTAGGAAATGTTTGTTAGGATTTAATAGACAAATTAACATTTATGAGCATTAAAAGGGGATTTATAGGTAGATAAGTATTTTAGGTAAATCTTATTGCCTTAAATCAAATCGGAATTAGTAAGCTAAGTCCAATGTCAACCTAAGGTAGTATAAGTAAAGGCTTAGGATGGTTAATTGGACTTGGTGGATTAGTGATGCGAGGTCAGTAGAGTCACTCAATGGAAGACTGCCATTCACTTTGAGGCTTCCAACAATCCGGTGCACTTACTACTGATGTGAGATACCACTAATCCTAGGACTCATGACGACGTGAGAGATTGAATTTGCTTTCTTAATTAGAAATTAATAAATGGTCCAAATTTGGAATTAGGAACGGTGATGGATCTCTAAAAAGGTTTACTTCAATGTTGAGGTATTAAATGGCTATCTTATGGCTCGCCTCCCTACCAAAAGAAGTAATCCAATGAGATTCCACATTTATAAGGATGATATTAAATATCTTAGGAGAGGTTCGTTTCAGGTTTGAGGTATTAAGCGGCTGTAAGGTCTGCCTCTTTCCTATAAAAGAAGTATTAAATAGCCCAATGAGTTTTCCAAGCAATTTCAGCTAGATAGTACCAGTGAGGAGTCCGTCTTGGGATTAGGTATTAAATGGCAAAGGCCTACCTATAAATTTGTGTTAAATGGTTAGAGGTCTGCCTAGTGCGTATTAACAGTGTATTAAGTAGCTTGGGCACAGTCTCTCACATTGCTAAGATTTTAATAACGATAGATGCGCTAGTGGTATGGCTATTATAAATTATAAGGCCATATATACTGGTCAAAGGCCCCTATAGTTAGGACCAATAAACCAATAATGGCGACGTTAGAAGTCCACCTTGGGAATAGGTCTTAAATGATGGAGTCTACCTCGATTGAGGTCTTAAATGGAAAGTCTACCTATTTCTCTTTTAAAAGTATTATGTGGCAATAGTAGAAGCCCGCTTCATATTCAGAAGTATCAAATAGCTAATGGACTTAGAAGTATTGGGCGGTTGATATGGCTTCATCGGAATTTTGTACCTTGGGAATGGGTGGTAAGTAATCGTGTGTGCTATGCAAGGTTAGATTAGAATTGCTAACCTTAATAGACATAACAATTAGATGGAAACCAATCGGTATAAATTTATGTTATGGACAGTTTATATATTTTTCAGTCACCAGAACATTGTTCTGACCCCCTCTTCATTACAACCCACATGATGGATTTAGAGGAACAAGTCACTGGAGTTGGACGTGTTTAGTTGTTGGAGAAGCTTTATTTTCTCTCATGCTCGATGCTGATGTGACAATCTTCTATCCAAGGAATACAATTAGTTCCAAGGTAGTAGTAGTCAGTATTCTCATCCTATTATTGTTTCCACTGTGAGTTTAGATTTCTATCAGTCTTTGATAATACTCATGCATATTTGTAGGTACCAAATTCAACGATTTATGCATTGATGGACTTGGGTTTTGGTTTTTTCGAAATATAGGTTCATCAGGGTACGAGTTGTTACAGAAGTCGTATAATTAAACAATATAGTGATAACTAATGTCCCATAGCCATTTGTTATTACTAAACTTTTTAAATATATTTTCTCGTTTCATTGAAAAAGAGATATTTAGTTTGAAAGCTAATTTTCATAGAAAAAATACAAAGATATCCGAAGAGAAATGATTGCATATAAAGCATAAGAATTAACTTTACAAAACCATCAGACGATGTTCAAATACTTTATATACTTTAAAATAGGGGTGGGCACTTAACCGACTTAACCGATTACAACCGAACCGATTTAACCGCCAATTTCGGTTAACCGTACATTCGGTTAACCAACCGATCTTAACCGTTTAACTTCGGGTCGGTTAACGGTTAATGGTTTTGAATCGTTCGGTTAACCGTTAACCAACCTTAACCGTTTGTTTTTTAATTTGCGTTTGAATTTAAGCCCAGTCCACTTCCCAAACCTGGTATTATATCCATCTGTTGCCTAATCCACCGCCTACCACAGTTATTTCTCAAATCGAGAATTCCTAGAACCCTAGCTCACTCTCACTCACCATTTCGAATTCTACCCATCTCCTCTTAAATTAATAGTAAACTTTTGTAATTGCTCCAACCTCCAATTTCAGTTTGCAATCACTTCAATTTGATCCAGTAAAGTAATCTGATATAATTCAAACATCAATTGGACCAGTCTGTTCTGCTTCCTCCTCTCGGTGCATCACCCAAAAAAAACATGTCTTCTACATCATGATCTCAGTTCCTTGGGCCAGAACGAAAGGGAGGAGCTTGCTAGGGAAGTACGGGCGGTGCACGTGTATAGATCCATCGACAATGTGAACGTAATTGGGAAGGCTAACTTTGCTTCTAAAGGTGGATCCTCTGATTTGCCTGCTTTGCTGCCAGGCGCTGCTGTTTGTTGAGGGATGATGCCAAGTGGTTTATGAATCTGAATGCTGTTGACCACCCGCTTGTTACTCAAGATGGTAACTTCGTTTTTAGAATTATCATACTCTGAATTAGTATGCTTGGAAATGGTAATTCTTAAGTGTGTGCGATAAATACGTATTATACATGAATGTAGGATGTGATTTCTTTGTAAATCATTGTTTGGGTATATGCAGATTTGTGGGCTAACTTTGAATTTATCGATTGAATACTTCTATCCATTTTTTGTGCAAGATGCAACATTATATCTTCCAAGGCATCAAATTTTGGTATGATTTGAAGTGAATTTTAAAGGCATTATGTACATGTTTTAAAGGCTTCATTTTAAAGTTAATTGCAGGTCACAACCGAGTTTGGGAACTATTCAGCCGAGGGTTAAATTAGAATAGTATCGAAACATTTGTAAAAAAACAAAAATATTGTATATGAAAATGTCCTTTAAGTCAATAGATAGGAACAAAATTTAAAATTTTACAATAGTAAAATAAAAAATAGCCAGAATATTAAACAAATATGTAACAAAAAAAATACTGAAGGCTTCCATAAATTAATAACATGTACAAAATAATACGGGAAAGTATCTCATTAATGAATAATTGAAGTTTAACTAGCAGTGCAAAATAAATGCATGCATATCACTAGAAGTGGTAGAAATATTACTCGAAATAACAAGGATTACAAAAATGGCTAATAAACTTCCATGTTGGAAGAGAAGAAACTTGTAGATCAATTTCAACCAACAAATGAAAATTTAAAAATAAATAGTGAAGCACGGAGTTTATACTTTGTACTATGATTTAAGTAGAAAGTAATACAACAATATTTAAGCTGCTAAAGCTTTTTTGCCATCTTTTAGGTCCAAGTGTAAAGAACATATTATATGCATCAATGTAAAACTATGGAAATATTTAAGTTGCTAAAGCTTTTTTGCCATCTTTATTTTTGATTTTAGGGAAAATGAGAATATACGTGGGATGAAAAATTTATTGTAAAAGTTATGGCCTTAATAAAATTTCATTATATACTTCAAAGGAATCTACTACATTGTTTGATTCAGAATTAAAAAAAGAGCATATAATAGCAGTTCATGTTTGAATGTTGACTTTAGAAATTGTGGGTAGTTATTTTTCTTGTAGTGTTTATATATACAATTCATATTTACTTAGAGATTTTACAATTAATTTAATTATGTGAATCAAATTACAGACTAACTGAGAAGTTGAATATATGGGTATAGGATGGAAAGCTTACATATGATGTGATTAATAACAACCATGATATTGAAATGTTAGACCGTCTCAAACTTTTTATAGTTTAAGGAAAAGCAATTTTCATGGTGATTATATGGTGATTTGTAGAATAATACATTGTCTTAATCTAAACATATAATATAACTAATCAACTGTAAATCAGTAAGAGATCATGCGATGTTCAACATCATGGAATGCGAGTTGAGTTGAGTACAATCTGAAATTTGAGGTAGTCAAGCTTCGGAATAGTAAAAAAAGGTATTAGAGCTGATCCATAATGGAATAGCAAGTGTTTTGGCTACCTCAAAAAAAGGTATAAAAAGATCTATAATGGAATAGTAAGTGCTTTGGAATAGCAAATTTTGAGGCTGTTCAGTTATAAAATTACTTCACTGAAATGTATATTCATATTCATAGTTCAGTCTCACATTTGGTAGCAGGTTCTAGATAGATAATATTTGATATGATATCTTCTCTGCTTTCAAATAATACCATAGTTTATGCCACTGTTATGTATAGTTACTTCATGGTTTATGCCCTGAGACATGCTTATCATTATAGACAGTTTATGACTGTACATTTAATTAGTAACCAATATTTATTACTAATAAAATAGTAGTTAGATACGAACTAGTATTTAATTATTAGTTACAAATAATACATGATTCATTGTTGCCATTTATCTATATGACCAGCAATAATATATGATGCTCTCGCTTTCACTTTCATTTTATCACTGGCAAAAATTTATTCGTGGCAAAACAAAATGTGGAGAAATGTATAACTTAATAGACTCATAATTATTTACATTATATATTTGTGAGCTCCTATCATTATAGCATAAAGTTTAATACTATCAGCTAACACATACTACTGCATTTTGTATAGTGTCTTACTGCAGTAACAACGTAACATGGAGAAGTGGAGATCACATGGAGTAACAATACCTTTGGACTGAATGGTTGAACTGAATGGAGACCGAGTGCGGTTTCTAACTAATATATTTTATGTTTATGTTATTTGGACTTTGGAGTTGTGTTAATGTAATGTCGAATGTTATTTGGATGTTGGACTTGCGTACCTGCAACTTTCAACTCTATAATTTTGAGCCATTGTAAGTTAGGACTTTGATTTTGCTTATGTTTCTGTTGCAGTTGCAATTTGCGACTCTTCACAACTGTAAATGCATTGTATTTTGAGTAAAATGTTGGTTAATCAGGTAACCATTTTTATATTACCAATTAACAAAACGGTTAGCTGATGTTATTTAAACGGTTAACCGGTTCACCGGTTAACCGTTTCATTCTATCGGTTAACCGTGCAAATAAAACGGTTAACCACAGTTAAAATTAATCGGTTCGGTCGGTAGGACCTAACCAATATTAACCGATTAACGGTTAACCGAACCGTCATTTATTTTCGGTTAATCAAAAATATTAACCGATCTGGCTGGTTAACCGACCGTGCCCACCCCTACTTTAAAATCTCCTCTTTTAAGTTCATACCTTTTATTGCTCAACTGTATATATTTTCCTTAATAATACAATAAGCTATAAAGCTAGATTGATCTCAAAATGAATGTTTCCTAGTATATTTTGTTTATAAAATTTTCTAAAAGAGTAGCATGAAAGCTAAATTCCAAAATATCATAAAGGTAAGAATATTTACTATAACAATTATTTAAACCAAACTAGGAGCTCAATCAATTTAATTTCAGTTTTAAACCACTTAAAAACTTCCATAAACACATAATTAAACGCCTTCCATAAACATACAATTAAATAACAAATTAATTCAAATAAAAATAATAAATTATCTTCATCAAATGATTATTCTTGCTCCATAAATCTTGGTCCAAAAACATACAAAAATGAGCAAAAGAACATCTCAAGAAAAACGCAAAAAAGGAATAGCACAATAAATAACACAATACGAGTCCAACCTGGAGCTTACTGCTCTAGGTTTTCGACCAGCAGTTGACTGGTTCAAGTCGACCAATTGACAAATTCCTGGAGCAGTAATGCTCCAGGTCGTCACCAATTTGATCGGAATTCAATTTCTGGCGACCTTAATGAATTTTAGCCTACTCCTACAGTTTCAAACCACACATAAACATCCAAACGAGTCTATGCTACTATCCGGAGAGAAGCAAACAACATCTACTTTGTATTTTGTTCAATTTACAAAATACAGTGAACATATATTAACAAAATGAAGCCAACAATCAATAAAAACTACTGTGAGGAATGCGGATTACGGATCTTAAGGCTAGGAATAACACTAGAGGAGGGTTGAATAGTGTTTATAAGAAATTACTAAATCTTTTTGAGTTTATGTTAATTTGAACACAAATGTATGTAATATTCAGACACAGATATAATCACAGAAACAAACACAGATACAGAAATAAAGTAAATACAGTAAAGGAAAGAACACACCGGATTTTATACTGGTTCGGAGTTACCCTACATCCAGTCCCGCACAACTAAGTACGGATTTCCTTTCAAAAGCAATTCAACAATTACAACCCTCGATTTCAAGGCCACGAGGTACACCCTCCAGAATCACAATCCTCTGGGTAGAGATACTTGATTTCCGGGCAACAAGTTCACCCAATTGATTTCACAAGGCTACAATCACACCTTTTTTCACTTGATTGATTTCCAAGGCTACAATCACACCTTTTACACTATTGATTACAAAGAAAGCCTATAACTCTGAATAGCACTGAGAATCTTGATGAGATAGTGACAGAGAATCAAACCAGAGATTATCTAGTTAGATTCAATGTTGATTTCGGCAGAGTGATGATAGGATTTTGAATAAGAAAATGTGGAAGAAGAAGAGAAGTGAAAAACCAGAAAATCTATATTTAAATTCGTTGAAACTAACCCCTATTTATAGAAGAACAACAGCTATGTCCATTCGTGAAAGGTTATGACGAATAGACACTTCTTTTGAAATTCAAAATTTTGAATTTAAGTGTCACTATGTCGACATGGGGTACTAGGGCATGTCGACATCCCAAAGCATTTTTTGATGATTTGATTTTCTTTGAAAATAACTTTTATCTTATATTAAAAACTATTCAAACTTTATAAATATACTTGACTATAGATAAAATACATAGATAAATATAGAGAATAATATATATAAAATTTTACTATAATTTTATATTTAAATCTAAGTATAAATATATTATAATTAAAAGATAGTTTAAAACAAACGAAGTTTAAAACAAGAGTTTAAAACAAGAGTTTATTTAAAAACAAAGAATATTTTAAGGCTAAAACATCTTTTTGAAAATCATTTGAAAAGATAATTTTTAAGGCTAAAACATTTTGAAAAGCAGTTTTGAAAATCATTCTGAAGTAGTTTTGAAAATCATTTTGAAGTAGTTTTGCAAGCTTCTTCCTACAGAATATCTCATCAAATCAGGACTCGAGAACTTGTACAAAACCAGGATGTTCGTGGGTTTGTAAGCCACTTGTCGTAGGTTTGTAAGCTACTTATCGTGGGTTTGTAAGGCACTAAAAAGGTAGAAATGGGTTCCATCCCAAAAGAAAATTGGAGTGAAGATTTCAATGCTATTATGAAGTTTTAACATAATTCTAGACTCAATACTTATCTTGAAATCTTGAACTCTTGATAATCTTGATATTCTTGATACTCATGAGTCTTCAATCTTGATATCTTGAATCTCTATACTGTACAGTCTTCATTCTTGGTACCTGCATGGTTAAATCCTGCATATACATATATATCTAAACTATAATGTTAGTATTTATATTTTATAATCTTATTCTAAGGTTGTTGTCATCAAAACCATCAACTCATGGACTAACCATCTCCCCCTTTTTGATGATGACAACCTTTGTTTATAAAATATTACTTCTATCCTAATAACTCCCCCTAAAACTAATAACTCCCCCTTAATCTATACCTAACTCTTCTATTTTATATTTCTCCCCCTTTGTCATCAACAAAAACAAACTAACTCTAAACTATATAACTCTTAGTCTAATATCCTATATGATGATAGTGTAATCATACATAATCAATACTTACTTGTAAACCTAAAACTTAGTCCTAAACTACTAACATTCCTAACCAAGTACCTATATAATACTCATATATAACATATATAGGAATCATATATAAGAACACACAATATTATATATATATATATGTTTATATTTACATTTTCGTACAATGTGACAAATATACACATAACGATGAAAAACGAAAAAGAAGAAACTACTGAGTATCTTTGACAATTGGAGATCTATAGATCAGACAATTTGGATAATGAAAACAGAAATTTCCACGTTGTTCAACCAAGTTTCCGTCCTTGTCAAAACATACTTCGCCAACGCAAATGACTTTGTCGTTGTCTTTAGCATGCTCTTCTTCCATTGGTTCTTCTTCTTCTTCTTCACTTTCCTCTTGTTCATGATATCCTGAAGAGTCCTCGTCAATCAAGATTGGATTAGCATGATTGTCTATTAGAAAATTTTGCAAATTTCTAAGGATTTTCCCTTGCCTTTCCTGTTCTTTTGCCATTCGGAGTTGCACTATTTGAATTTCAGTCATTATCTGAATTGCATCCTTCAGAGAATCCTCCATTTTTGTCACTTGGGCGAGCGTAGTACGTTGGAACGGACCAGAGGTAGGAGAAGGGAACGAAAAGGTTGATTTTATGTTTGATTTGGAAGAGGAGGCCATTGATAAATTGATTTCAGAAGATAGAACAGAAAGAGAACAGAGAGAATGAAGAAAATTTTGAAAATAAGAAGAATATATAACCAATAATTTGAATTTTGGTTGGAAAAATTTTAAAATTTTAAAAACGTTATATGTCGACATGGGTATAGGGGGATGCCGACATGGTTCTCAATATTTTTACTATTTGATTTAATTTTTAATTATACTTTGTTATTTATATTTTATATTTCAGTTAATGAACAAATACCTAATTCTCTTCTTAATTTAGTAAATGTAGATTCATTTAAGGGTTTTGTTAAGATATCAGCAATTTGATTTTCAAAATTGATATAGTCGAGAGTAATTACTTCTCTACTTATATTATCTCTGAAAAAATGGTGTCTGATATCAATATGATTAGTTCGAGCATGTTGAGTAGTATTTTTGGCTAAATTTATTGCACTAGTATTATCACAATAAATTGGTGATTTTGAGATATTTAAACCAAAATCTTTTAAAGTTTGTTGCATATATATTACTTGAGAACAAGCCAAAGCAGCATAAATATACTCTGCTTCAGTTGTGGATAGAGAAACTATGTTTTGCTTTTTACTAAACCAGGAAATCAGAGAATGCCCTAAAAAGTGACAATTTCCACTTGTACTTTTTCGGTCTGATTTACAACCAGCATAATCAGCATCACAGTAAGATATTAAGTCAAACGAATCATTTTTAGGATAAAATAAGCCATAATCAAAGGTGTGTTTAATATATCTTATGATACGTTTTACAACTTTTAAGTGGGTCTCTTTAGGTTGGGATTGATACCTTGCACAGAGACAGACACTATGCATGATATCGGGTCTACTCGTAGTGATATAGAGTAGTGATCCAATCATTCCTCAATATAATTTTTGATCTACATCTTTCGAGAGATCTTCTTTACTAAGGTACTCATTGGTTGCCATGGGAGTGGGTTTTCCACTCGCAGTAGTCAAACCAAATTTACTAACTAGGTATTTAGCATATTTTTCTTGACCAATAAAGATACCATTATCTAATTGTTTTATTTGTAATCCTAAAAAGAAGTTTAATTCACCCATATGACTCATCTCAAACTCTTTTGTCATTATTTCATAAAATTCTTTATTTATTTCAAAATTAGTTGATCCAAAAATGATATCATCTACGTAGACTTGTACTAGTTGTGTAACGACCCGTAATTTTTAACTGTTTTAATAACGTAATTAGTTGAAATTTTGTGAAATTTTAAACGATAAAATTTTGAAATAAAAATTTGATATTTGGAATGCGTCTAATTAATCATAGCAACTGGTAAATTTTCATCAGATAATTTGAAAGTTTATTTTCCAGTGTAATTTTATTCCAATTTATATCAGTTAAAATCGATGATAATAAAATGTTTTCTAAACCTGAATATTTTTACATAGAAAAATTTTAATTCATCTTCTGACTAAGACGTCATTTTTCGTTTTTCCAAATTCGGACTTCTTTAGCTTCGTCGATCTTATTTTTCTGCGTTTTTGCTGCATTTTCCGCTAGTAGAAAATTCGAATTTTTATAATTAAATCGTACGGCTAATATCTGTATACCGGTTTGATCGTCTCGTCGTGAAATGATAAATATACCCGTATATAATTTAAATTACGGATTGAAATGATAAATATCCGTATCACCTGACCATAGGGTAGAAAATTTTATACAGACACCATTGGTCTATATATATAAATATTTTGAAATTGATTTCTATGGTTTTGAAAAGAAATATATGGTTTTAATAAATATTGATTTTAATTATTTATTAAAGTTGATTTAATGAAGTTGATTTGAATCAATATAAAATATGTTTAAGTATTTATGTAAAATTTATATTCAAATATAGAGTTTATAATGTTTCAGGTTGAAAGATAAAATTTGAATTTGATTTGGAATTTTTAATTATTTAAGAATTATACTTAAATAAGTTTGATTTGAAATCTATTAAATTTGAAATTTTAAGATATGTTTTATAACTTGAATATGATTAAAAAGTGGCTTAAATGAATATTTCAAACTTATATAAATTTAAATGGGATATTTTGTTTATATAAATTTGTAAATTGAAGTTGTATTTAGATGTATTGAAATGATTAAAGAAATATCTCAAAAACTAAATGAAATGAAATTAAATTGAGATATAAATGGAATTATCAAATTTAGTTTTTGAAATGTGGAATATTTAAAGCTTTGAAATATATTGAAATTTAATGGTTTATTTTGTGTTTCAAATCTGTATTTGAAATCGTTATAATTCGAAATGATTTATTGAGAAATTGAGTTGAGTTGAAATTTATGAATTGAGATTGAATTAAGTTGAATTTGGAAGTCGAGTTAAATTGAATCGATTTGTGAATTTGTGGAAGCTATTTTATTTTATAAAGTATTTTTAAACAATATATACAACTATTTATATTTTACTTTATAAATTATTTTAATATAAACTATTTTATATGAATAATTTTCAATATATATTATTTTATTATAAACTATTTTAACTTATAACTATTTTATATAAACTATTTTTATTTTATAAACTATTTTATTTTATACACTAATTTTAATATCTAAACTTTTTAAGAGGAAAGTGTTATGGATTCCAAAATGTTATGATTTCAAGCTATAGTTTCAAAGTGTTATGAATTTCAAGGTTTTGATTTCCAAAGTGTTTTTATTTTAAAAGACTTACGATTTCGAAAGCGATATAACTTTGGAAAGTGATATGATTTTGAAATGGATTTATTTGAAGTGAAAATGATATCGTATGGATATGGTTTTGAAATGGCAATGATATTTTGGTTTTGAAATATAAACTGCTTTGAAAGTTTATTAAATGACCAAGCGGTGTAATAATTACATAGTTATTGAAGAGTCCGGGATTGGTTTGGGACATACTCTCTGTCTAAACCGAAAACCACTTTAATAACTATTATACGCGGAGTGTGATCCAGAATGAAGTGGTTGGAATAATGACGTTGCTGGATTTGAAGAAAGAGAACGATAATGGATGACCTTGACACTTGTGTCAAATTGGAAATGACTTAAACAGGAGCTGTGCCGGGCCAGTGAGGTTAGCTACCTCGAGCGAACACACTTCTTCGTAAACTACTCATTACTTGTTATTGATTGGTGCACACCCTTGATTTGCGAGTGTTGTTTCGCGGTGTTGCGATCGTTGCGGCAATGCATTCTCACCAGTCCGGATCAGGAAAACGGTAGTTTCACTACCTTGGGTATTGCCTCATGTGCCTTGTCATACTCGTATCCCTATGCGCAACCACTACGATTTGTTTTGTGTTATACCTATGGAGTACTCCCTGATAGCCCACTAGTTTACGGTGGAGTTTACAGTACTGTATAGACTATGACGCTTATATAAAATGTGTTAAGGGGGATAATGGTAACGCCTTAACGCTATCTTGATACTTTATATTACTGATAGGTATTATCTACTTAGCGTACACTACTATATATAAATAGTTTAACGGATCCTTAGAGGATGGTTATCCCAAACATCCTTTGAGTTACTTGAAATTTCAGTTGTTATTTCACTTGAGTTGGATTTATTGATATAAGAATGTTAATCCTGACTCGAGTGTTTTGTGTTTTTCTTTACGCTCGGGTCAGATTGAGTGTACCAGTATTTGAGACTCACCTTTGGAGTTGGAGTTTCGCTTGGAGATCCAGCTATCTATCCAGCTTTCAGATATTCAGTTGATTCTGGTGATGTATTCTGATTCTTGTATTTGACTATTGTATTCGAGATCTGTTGTAACTTATTTAACTCTGTTATATATATAGTAGTTTCATGAACTACTATTTATTTTGTTTCCGCTGCATTATTGTTATATTACTCTGTGTCTGTGATTTTGTGATTATTTATTTATTGTATATGCTGAGTTTTGCCAAATTTAATTTACAATCCATTGTTTTGAATTATTCAAGTCCGGCATGTGTGGATTTATTGTCGATTTGAATGGTCTAAAATACTGGGTCGTTACAGTTGGTATCAGAGCTCTGGTTTTAGGCAAAACTCAGCATATAGAGTAAAATTCAATTACATAATCACTTTCGTTCGAGCTTGAATACCTTCTTCTTTGACTCGGTTTCTTGGAATTTTGGAACGTTCCCTTCGGTTCCAAAGTCCATTTGTGTCTCCCCTATTCGTGTCTTTTTGATTCTAGAGTATCCCATAACTCCACTTCGAATGATTTCTATAATGAATCGGCGGTCCTGCCAATCCTAGAATGATTTGTAAAGGGGTGAAACTCCTTTACAACAGAATTGATTCACCGAGATTTTCGTATCCTCGGATTAGATGTTAATATCCCTTGTTATTCCGAATTCTATCTCTTGTGATCTGATGTCGATTTGATTCAGAATTTCGCATCGATCGTATTCTTAAAGTCACGGTTGACCCGGTTAAGGTTACCCGCGATTTATATAAATTTATCCATCTTCCAATTTGAAATTCAATCATCTTATCTCCCTATCGAGTCTTTCTTTTAGTTGAATTCTATTTGATTAGAGTTCCTCTACTTTGAATCTCATCTTTTCTTTTTAATCCATTCTTGAATTATCGAGTGAGGGAGTGTATTTGTAATTAATATTAAAATGTTTTATATATTGTGTTGTTTGAGTTGTTGATGTTGATTTGGGTCTTCGATCGATTCGTCTGATCAACGCTATCGATAGGATTTCCAAAACACTTGAATAGAGCAAACTGACACAATATTATTTTCAAATTTGGTAAATTGAATAGATTCGTAAGATTATATTATATATATATAAGTATAGGATTTTCTGGAATTAAATAGTTAATTAAATTGGTTGTTTGAAATGATAATATTTGATTATCATTTATTGTTCTAAATGAATTTATAAACATGGTTTATAAATTGATTTGGAATTGAAATAAATTTAAATCAGAAATTTGAGAATTTAATTTCCGATGATTTCAAACTTTGGTTTTAAAGTTTTAAATGTGTATAATTTAAAGTATTTTCAAATATAAATGATTTTCAAAGAATTTAAAAATGTTTAAATGAGTACTCTTCTCTTTTGTCGCTGGAAAATAAATTCGGTGATGACGGCCGCATCATCGACATTCATTTTCGAGTTTCGAAGTGAAGAGACCATTTAGTAGCTTTGCTACACTTTTGTTTTGGAAATTGAATTTGATTTGAATTTCTACGGTATGACCTGATTTATTATATATATATATATAAATTAATTTTGATCTGATATATACTATATATATTTATCTCAAAATTGTTTGAAGTAAATCAGAGATTTAAATTCTTAAGTTTATGATTTAAAGATGATTTCAATTATAAACTGAAGTCAAAAATTTTGGATAAATATTTAAACTTGAAATAATTGAATTTGAAAATTTTATTTGTATAGTACTAAATTGCATTTCAATATAACTTACCTAAATTATTCAGAAGTTAAAATGTAATTGGATAATATACAATATAAAATGATTTTATAAATAAAATTTTAGTGTTTATAATAAATGTTATACACTTAGATTTTAATTATAAAAAAATGCTAATAAAGATGATAGAACAATAAGTTAATTGAATGAGATGAATATAATAAATTTTGTTCTGAAAGAATTAACAAATTGAAATTAGATCAACTTATGAAATACCTTAAATTTAAACCAATTTTTTTTTTGAAAAGCAATGGGCTAAGGGAGCCCTGCCCAATAATTTAAACCAATTATTGAATATAAATTAATTTAAATTGAAATTTATATGGTTTAAATTAATTTATATGGTTTAAATATATGTAATAAGATATATTAAGTGGAATAAACTTAATAATAATTTGGAATAAAAGACTTAAAAATTTGTTGAATAAAATATGAGTACAATAAATGATTATACAAATTGATGATTTAGAAATTGTTAATTGAGGATGACTAGATAATAAGATAATGAATTTAGAAATAAATAGATTGATTTAACTTAAGTGAACTCAAAGGGATTTAACCAAATTGTTAAATATTAATTAATTTAAATTGAAATTTATATGGTTTAAATTAATTATTTTACTTGTATTCCAATCTATTTTCTTTCTGGTTGTTTCTATTCTCCTACCTCCTTCCTTTTCGGGGACGAAAAGTTTTGAGTGGGGGAGAGTGTAACGACCTGTAAATTTTAACTATTTTAATAACGTAATTAGTTGAAATTTTGTGAAATTTTAAACGATAAAATTTTGAAATAAAAATTTGATATTTGGAATGCGTCTAATTAATCATAGCAACTGGTAAATTTTCATCAGATAATTTGGAAGTTTATTTTCCAGTGTAATTTTATTCTAATTTATATCAGTTAAAATCGATGATAATAAAATGTTTTCTAAACCTGAATATTTTTACATAAAAAAATTCTAGTTCATCTTCTGACTAAGACGTCATTTTTCGTTTTTCCAAATTCGGACTTCTTTAGCTCCGTCGATCTTATTTTTCTGCGTTTTTGCTGCATTTTCCGCTAGTAGAAAATTCGAATTTTTATAATTAAATCGTACGGCTAATATCTGTATACCGGTTTGATCGTCTCGTCGTGCTGATCTCTACGGTATATTTATTTCTGTGTTTTGAAGTCCGGTTCGTAGTAGAATCCGCGAAAAAAAAAACGATTTCGTATCGGTACCGTTTTAAAATCTTTTTGGGTACTACCCTTTCATTCCTACCGTGCAAACTAATAGCTGTCAACCATTAATTTCTTCAGCTTTTTCTATTCCCCATAAATTTAATATTGACCATTCATTTTCTACCGTGTTAAACCAAACTGACATTTGCATTTAGTATTTTCTTGATCTCAACGCATAACCCCCTCTATTCTGATTTGGCGTGCATGTACTTACGTGAAAAAGAAAAAAAACAACTCTGTGCATTCTCTTTTTCCTGATCATCTTTTGAAGAGATTATAACAAAGTTTTATATCATTTTTTTCCTTCTTTTCTTCTTCCATTCATTTAGCCTGCTACTCCTCTTCCCCTCTCATGCTGCCATGTTTCTTCCACTCACCCATAACCGATCCTCCCCACGTTTTCCCCACTACTCGGCCGTCCATACTTCACACATGACAGTCCACCATCGCATCGGTCTCCTCCCACATAACCGCAAGCACACCATCTCCTCACCCCTGCTCTCAACCTCTGCCTCACTTGCCTTGCTCCAACCTGGCGCGCAAGAACAGCAGCTCCCCTCAGCCATCAAGCATGCAACCCGAGCTCAAGCAATCTCCTCCGATCCACGCCTCAAACTCCACGCCGAGCTCCGCGCCAAACGACCCAGATCTGCTCTCGTCAACCACCCCTACCACGCAAGCACCTAGCTCCGGCCGATAACCCTCCCTCCTACTTCCACCAGACGTCATGCCTTCCTCCTTCCGGTGCTCGCCGAAGCCTTCTCCTTGCTTTGTTGTGAAACGGCATATATTATTTTGTGTTAGCCTTTATTTATTTATGTTTGGCTTATGTGTGTATTATATATATAACTGTAAAAATACTTTCTGTTCTAAGAAAATTTTATCTACATATGTCAGCATATTGGTAATGTTTATATATACTTATATATATACAGGATTTTGAAATGTATATATATATATATATATGTATTTCCTTATACTGTTTTAAATATAAAATATAATCACTATGTTATATATTGAGTTGTCTGCATACTTTGTAGTTTTGGTCTACCAGTTTATGTATATATTACTTGTCAGTTTGCAAATTATAATATGTTGTTAAAAATATATAAGTTAATAGGTATATATAGTGTATGTTAAAGGGTTTACATAAGCTTTCAGATCTGTGTATATATATTAGTTTCGGTAAGTTTAGGTATATAAGTAATATTAACTTTACTGTTGGGTTGTGTATAGGTCTATATTGGTTATACATGATATAAATAATGTGTTTACGGTGTTGTTTTACTTTTGGGTTAAGTGTAGATTTTTTTTAAAGTAGTATAAGGTTATGGTATTGCTATTGACATGTACAGGCAATATATTTCAACTTGCATAGAAAGAAAATATAAAAGCATGGTTTTACAAATTGGAAGGTACAGGCATGTTACGTATAACATATATTTCATGATACTTGATTTCTAGATTACACTTATATTACATATATTAGTTTAAAAAAAATGTAATCTCCACATAATTGTTGGTAGTAGTTACATGCGTTCTTGAAATGATCTGTTAGGCTATATATTATGTATGTCTGCATGTATATAATGGGTCTGCATATGTATATTTCCATGCATGTATTACACATGTTTGCATTTGCATATTCAAATAGCTTACGTATATAATTGTATATACATTGTTTTTTTTAAATAATAATAATAATAATATATTGTTTATTTGTTTATATAATATATGTCAATAACTGTATGTCTATAAGTTTGGTAGTTGTCTGCACAATATATATATATATATATATATGTCAGTCTGCATTGTTGTATATGTATCAGTCTGCATGTATACAAATTTATTTTAAGATTTTAAACACAAATATACATAGTTCATATAGGTAATATATATATATATGTTATTTATATTAAATTTAAATTTTTGATTTGAAAATAAATATGTATGTTTTAATTTGGTATGTGTTTAAATTTAGAATATGGTTTTATTAATATAGTTATATATAGTTATATACGAGTTCACTTATACCAATTATCTTCATTGATTCAGATTCTGATTTATTTCATCGATTCTATCTAACAGTTTGATCGTCAAATTCGTGCCAATTCTGCTTTGTTTCGAAATTCATGCCTGGATCCGTAGCTCTGTTCATTTTCAAATTTCTCTAACCTCGAAAGGTGAGCAATCACTCACGATTAATGTTCTTTTATTTATTAAATTTGATTTCAATTGAAACAACAATTGAAATATGCTGCTGCTAGTTATTTACATTGCTATATATATATATGCCATCATCTGCATCTGTTCACCTGTGACATCTGACACCATTATCTATTATTTATATTGCTATATATATGCCATTATCTGTATCTGTTCACCTGTGACATCTGACACCATTATCTGTTATTTATATTGCTATATATATGCCATTATCTGTATCTGTTCACCTGTGACACCTGACACCATTATCTATTATTTATATTGATGATATATGTCTGTTATATTATTATCATATCTGTTATCACTCGGCAAGTTCCCTGTTAGTATAGAATTCATTATGGGTTGAAATGATACATACCCGAACGATCTGTAGAATAGGAGAAAATCGTTATGGGTTGAAATGATAAACCCAAGCGATTTTCATTGAATTAAATTTGGGATTACGGGTTGAAAAGATATATACCCGTATATAATTTAAATTACGGATTGAAATGATAAATATCCGTATCACCTGACCATAGGGTAGAAAATTTTATACAGACACCGTTGGTCTATATATATAAATATTTGGAAATTGATTTATATGGTTTTGAAAATAAATATATGGTTTTAATAAATATTGATTTTAATTATTTATTAAAGTTGATTTAATGAAGTTGATTTGAATCAATATAAAATATGTTTAAGTATTTATGTAAAATTTATATTTTCAAATATAGAGTTTATAATGTTTCAGGTTGAAAGATAAAATTTGAATTTGATTTGGAATTTTTAATTATTTAAGAATTATACTTAAATAAGTTTGATTTGAAATCTATTAAATTTGAAATTTTAAGATATGTTTTATAACTTGAATTTGATTAAAAAGTGGCTTAAATGAATATTTCAAACTTATATAAATTTAAATGGGATATTTTGTTTATATAAATTTGTAAATTGAAGTTGTATTTAGATGCATTGAAATGATTAAAGAAATATCTCAGAAACTAAATGAAATGAAATTAAATTGAGATATAAATGGAATTATCAAATTTAGTTTTTGAAATGTGGAATATTTAAAGCTTTGAAATATATTGAAATTTAATGGTTTATTTTGTGTTTCAAATCTGTATTTGAAATCGTTATAATTCGAAATGATTTATTGAGAAATTGAGTTGAGTTGAAATTTATGAATTGAGATTGAATTAAGTTGAATTTGGAAGTCGAGTTTAATTGAATCGATTTGTGAATTTGTGGAAGCTATTTTATTTTATAAAGTATTTTTAAATTATATCTACAACTATTTATATTTTACTTTATAAATTATTTTAATATAAACTATTTTATTTAAATCATTTTCAATATATATTATTTTATTATAAAATATTTTAACTTATAACTATTTTATATAAACTATTTTTATTTTATAAACTATTTTATTTTATACACTAATTTTAATATCTAAACTTTTTAAGAGGAAAGTGTTATGGATTCCAAAATGTTATGATTTCAAGCTATAGTTTCAAAGTGTTATGAATTTCAAGGTTTTGATTTCCAAAGTGTTTTGATTTTAAAAGACTTACGATTTCAAAAGCGATATAACTTTGGAAAGTGATATGATTTTGGAAATGGATTTATTTGAAGTGAAAATGATATCGTATGGATATGGTTTTGAAATGGCAATGATATTTTGGTTTTGAAATATAAACTATTTTGAAAGTTTATTAAATGACCAAGCGGTGTAATAATTACGTAGTTATTGAAGAGTCCGGGATCAGTTTGGGACATACTCTCTGTCTAAACCGAAAACCACTTTAATAACTATTATACGCGGAGTGTGATCCAAAATGAAGTGGTTGGAATAATGACGTTGCTGGATTTGAAGAAAGAGAACAATAATGGATGACCTTGACACTTGTGTCAAATTGGAAATGACTTAAACAGGAGCCGTGCCGGGGCAGTGAGGTTAGCTACCTCGAGCGAACACACTTCTTCGTAAACTACTCATTACTTGTTATTGATTGGTGCGCACCCTTGATTTGCAAGTGTTGTTTCGCGGTGTTGCGATCGTTGCGGCGATGCATTCTCACCAGTCCGGATCAGGCAAACGGTAGTTTCACTACCTTGGGTATTGCCTCATGTGCCTTGTCATACTCGTATCCCTATGCGCGACCACTACGATTTGTTTTGTGTTATACCTATGGAGTACTCCCTGATAGCCCACTAGTTTACGGTGGAGTTTACAGTACTGTATAGACTATGACGCTTATATAAAATGTGTTAAGGGGGATAATAGTAACGCCTTAACGCTATCTTGATACTTTATATTACTGATAGGCATTATCTACTTAGCGTACACTACTATATATAAATAGTTTAGCGGATCCTTAGAGGATGGTTATCCCAAACATCCCTTGAGTTACTTGAAATTTCAGTTCTTATTTCACTTGAGTTGGATTTATTGATATAAGAATGTTAATCTTGACTCGAGTGTTTTGTGTTTTTCTTCACGCTCGGGTCAGACTGAGTGTACCAGTATTTGAGACTCACCTTTGGAGTTGGAGCTTCGCTTGGAGATCCAGCTATCTATCCAGCTTTCAGATATTCAGTTGATTCTAGTGATGTATTCTGATTCTTGTATTTGACTATTGTATTCGAGATCTGTTGTAACTTATTTAACTCTGTTATATATATAGTAGTTTCATGAACTACTATTCATTTTGTTTCCGCTGCATTATTGTTATATTACTCTGTGTCTGTGATTCTGTGATTATTTATTTATTGTATATGCTGAGTTTTGCCAAATTTAATTTACAATTCATTGTTTTGAATTATTCAAGTCCGTCATGTGTGGATTTATTGTCGATTTGAATGGTCCAAAATACTGGGTCGTTAAAAGTTGAATATCATTTTTATTTCTTTTAATAAAAAGAGTATTATCTACTTTACCTATTTCAAAATTTGATTGTAATAAGTAAGATCTTAGTCTATCATACCAGGCTCTAGGAGCTTGCTTTAGACCATATAGAGCTTTCTTAAGTTTGTAAACATGATTTGGAAATTTATCATTTTCAAAAAGTGGTGGTTGTTCAACAAATACTTCTTCTTTTACAAAACCATTTAAAAATGCACTTTTAACATCCATTTGAAATAATTTGAAATTATTATGATTTGCGAAAGCAAGTAGATTCATAATGGCTTCTAATCTTGCTACGGGAGCAAAGGTTTCACCAAAATCTATTCCTTCTTCTTGACAATAACCTTGAGCGACTAACCGGGCTTTATTTCTAACAACCTCTCCTTGTTCATTCATTTTATTTTTATAAACCCATTTAGTTCCAATTATTGTTTTATTTTTAGGTCTAGGAACAAGTTCCCAAACATCATTTCTAGTAAATTGATTTAATTCTTCTTGCATAGCCAAAATCCATGAATCATCAGTTGATGCTTCTTCTGGATTTTTGGGTTCAATAGTTGATATAAAAGCTACATTACTCATTTGACTTAGTTGATTTCTAGTTTTAAAAACAGATTGCATATCTCCAAGTATATTTTCTATAGGGTGATCTTTTAAAAGTTTAATCCTTTTATTAGGATGATTTAATTCATTATTAGTTTCAGTTGACTTTTGGTTTTGAGTGATTAAATCCTCTTCATCATTTATTTCTTCAAAATTTTTGAAATTTTCATCAAATGAAACATGCATTGTTTCTTCGATGGTATTAGTTCTTAAATTAAATACTCTGTATGCTTTACTTCTATTAGAGTATCCGATAAAGATACCTTTGTCGGATTTAGGATCAAATTTATCTAAGTTATCTTTTGTATTTAAAATAAAACATTTACTTCCAAAAATTCTAAAATAAGATACGTTAGGTTTCTTTGAGTAAATAAGTTCATAAGATGTCTTATCAGTTAAAGGTCTAATTAAAATTCTATTTAAAATATAACAGGCGGTAGCAACTGCTTCTGCCCAAAAGTACTTTGGTAAATTATTATCAGAAAGCATAGTTCACGCACACTCTTGAATCGTCCTATTTTTACGTTCTACTACTATGTTTTGTTGTGGAGTTCTTGGAAATGAAAAATTGTGAATTATTCCCTTTTTATTGCAAAATTCTTCAAACTTTTCATTTTCAAATTCACCACCGTGATCACTGCGGATGTTTATAATTTTTTAGAAAGTTGATTTTGAACCCTTTTGAAAAATTCTTAAAATATTCAAAAGTATCACTTTTATGTTTTAAAAATATTGTCCTTGTAAATCTAGAATAATCATCTACAATTACAAAAACATATTTACTATTATTTATTGATAGAATTTGAGATGGACCAAATAGATCAATATGAAGTAATTCAAGAGGTTTCGAAGTAGAAATCATATCTTTTAATTTAAAGGAGCTTTTTCTAAGTTTTCCTAGTTGACATGCATCACATAGACTATCTACTTTAAAATTCATTTTAGGGAGGCCTCTTACTAGATCATGTTTTGACAGTCTAGATAAGAGTTTGAAATTCAAATGCCCAAATCTCTTATGTCAAATCCAAGGGTCACTTGCATTTGCCAAAAGACATAAGTTATCATTTGAAATTTTCATACTAAGAATATAAATATTCTTTTTCCTAATTCCCTCAAATATTATGGTTGAATTCTTATCTTCAATGTGACACTTATCTTTTTCAAATTTATTTTTATATCCTTTATCGCATAGTTGACTTATACTTAGCAAATTGTGTTTCAGATTCTTAACTAGCAAATCATTAGTAATAATAGGAGTTTCAGAGTTACCGACTTTGCCGATGCCGATCATGTTATCCCGCCTTTTGGCAAGGCCAGGACACCAAGGGACCAGCTAGAAAACAGTAGAGAGAAGAGAGCTGACACTTCCAAGTTCCAAGCCAATTCGGGTTCACACACCCAAGATATGAATGATTCAAATTGAAGGGAAAAACGATGGTTTCGAATCCATCACTCTAGATGACTTCGAATCCATCACTCTTGACAATTTCGTATCCATCACCGAAGCCCTAGTTCGAATCGATCAAGGTTCGCACCAATCAGCTCCGAATCCATCGAGGTACCCAGGTTCGACTCGACTTCCTTCGTATCCATCGAGCTCGTATCGATGGACTTCATACACACCAGCAATTGAAGGACCTCGTATCCTTCAGCCAACGTCTGCTTCGTATCCATCATTCAGTACTTGCTTCGTTTCCATCGGTCAGTGTTTACTTCGCAACCATCATTCAGCGTCTACTTCGTATCCATCACTCGGTGCTTGCTTCGTATCCATCGGACCAGTGCTCTTCGTATCCATCAGAGGACCTCACTTCGAATCCATGCCTAATGACTTGTTCGTATCCAACGAGTCAACTGACCAGGGATGACGTGTCTTCCATCAAAGTAAAAAAAGGCAAGATATGTGGAGTCGAAACAGTCAATGCGGCACAAAGACCGGATCGAGACGAAGCGCGCGCGCCACCTCACTTCAAGAGCACGTGCAGCCAGCGAAGCGAACAGATGGAGTCGAATTCATGGAGACGAACCAGACAGCCTATTAGGAATCTCTGTTCGTATCGACCATATCTCGTGATCTACTGATCCAAATCCAATGAAATTTTAAGGGAAGCTCGCATACATGCTGAGGATCGTGTCCACCAAATTTGAGCTCAATTGAAGGTAATCTTGATCGATACGAAATGACTTCGTATCGATCACAGATCGACTTGAAACTTTCTGGAAATAGTCGAATGGGTCCACTCACGTGACCGACCAATTCTCCCGGAGTTTGAGCGAGATTTGAGCTTCCTACGCCTATAAATAGAGCCCCAGAATCAACAGAAAAAGGATCTTTTTTCTCTGAAGCGTCCAGACTCTGCCGGATTGAGATTTGCATCCTATTTTTGCTGTCAATTTCGAATTCTAATCTGTAATCCGCTGTTCATTGCTGTAAACGCTTGTAATCATTGAAAGAGAATCAATAAAATCATCAAAACTTCATAGTGGACGTAGGCTATACGCCGAACCACTCTAAACTGCTTGTCTGTGCACTTTACATTCCTGTTTGTTGGAGTTTTTGTTAGATAATCTCTGTTTTACATTTATAATCTTCATTTTATCTCTTCAAACAACTCCCGAAGAGTGTTGTGCCCATTTTTGGTACAAACACTTTGGTGCTTTCACCGAGAAAACCAGCTTTTTCTCCCGCTCGTTGGATCTGCCGTCGATACCGGATTGCACAAATCCAAGAGGAAGATCCAGATATTCAGTCTGGAATCCTTCCATTCTATTCAGATTTGCTCAAAATCTAGGAATGGACTCCACCACCGACAATGGTCAGCACAAGAACTGGCGCCACCGCTGCAGAGCAAGAAGGCAGAGACAGGCAAAATCCCACACAGCCGCCTTCTTCCAATCAAGACAATGCCACTCATTCAGACTCAACGGGGCTAGTCACCCGACAGGAGTTTCAAGTATTGCTCCAGGAGCTGACCCAAAGCCGTCAGCAGTTGGCAGAACAGTTACGCGCCAATATCGAGCTGACCAACCAGCTAAACTGCCGGGGGCACAGAAGGTCCAGGAGAGATGATGTCTCCAGAGCGTCTACCGAAAGCTCAGCTTCATCTGATTACCACCACCGAACTACCCGTCCTCGACTAGAGGGGAGTCGGGCTCAAGCTGCTGAATATCAGCCCGCCTTAACTGTTGGGCAACTAAGGGTAGGACCGTCGACCAGTTTCCAAACCGGTCCCTCAACACGAGGAGGTACTGCCCCACAGTACACCACGGATAACCGCGCCACAACCGCTGCAGCAGAGACAAAGGTCGATACCCGAAATCAATCTGAGCCGATCAATCAACAGCGAGGACATACTCCTGAACCTTATGTCCCAGAAGACGTTGAGCCAAGGAGGCGAGATACGGATCGTCGACAGCGCCCGATCCCTACTCGCACCGCGGAACCCGACCACGCCTTAGCTCATCACGCTCCGAATCTGCCCGTTTCGGATATATCAACCATGATACGTCAAATGATCCGCGAGAGTCAGGGGCTCACTAATGATGACTGGGGGATTTCCCGTAGTCATACCCCTTTCACAGACGAAGTGTTACATGCCGAACCCCCTAGGCGATTCAGAATGCCGACTCTCCCGATGTATGAAGGGAATAGTGACCCCAACCAGCATATTCTGAAGTATGAATGGTCGATGAGCGCTGCGAGGGCCGACGACGCAGTGAAGTGTCGGAGTTTCCCCATCTCTCTGGGGGGAATCGCGACAATGTGGTTTACCCGCCTACCACCTAGATCAATTTCTTCGTTCGATCAATTGGCCAAGAAGTTTGTGGAACAATTCCGGATGCATGTTGCTAGGCCAAAAGACGTCAACACCTTGTCCAGCGTCACTCAAGCTCCTGGAGAGACACTCAGGCGTTACCTGGAGAGGTTCCACGCAGCATGCGTCGAGATCACCAATCCCAACGATAATTCAATCTTAATGGCTCTGACCAAGGGGATTGATCCTGATTTTGAATTCGGAAACTGGCTAGCTGGAAAACCGCCCGCGTCGTTGGACCGTTTTTACTCCAAGGCCGCTCAATTCCTGCGGCAGGAGGATGCAAAACAGTCTAGGAAGCAGGACGATGCGAGGCCCAGCATTGAGGGAATACAGAGCAATGTGGCAGTTAAACAGTCCGGCGAGAGTTCCGGGAAAGTTCAGCTGAATATACAAAACAAGCAAACCCAGCAGAGAGGAAACAATGGCCAGAATAAGAAGAGAGACGAAAACCGAGGTCCACGACGTAGAGCTCAGATGTTTGACAGTTATACACCGCTAAACACGTCATTGGAAAACGTATACTTACAGACTTGCAACACTGTACAGTATAAGAAGCCTGCTCCGAAGCCCTCATCGGAGAGACAGATTCAGACAGGGAAATTCTGTAGGTTCCATGAGAGCTATGGACATAATACCAATGAGTGTCGGCACTTACAGGACCTCATCGAGAAGCTGATTAGAGAGAGGAAGCTAGATCAGTTTGTACGGGCGCCGCAGTCTGGCGGAGTGGGCCCCTCGAATCAAAATCGTTCACAAAATCAGGAAAGAGAGGAGGAACCCGCTCGTGCGGGCGGGAGATTAGTTATCAACACAATTAGTGGTGGTCCCCATCCGGCAGACAGGAGCTGGGGGGAAATGGAGTCGTATGCCAGTTCTATCAGGCATGCGGACTTCGAATGTTATAGTAATTGCGAGGATGGAACCCCGGCAAAGCAGCAAAAGATAATGTCCGATGATATCGTGTTCAGGAGCCGAGACGCAGATAAAGTCGAGGCCCCTACAATCGACCCACTAGTCATATCTGCCCAGGTAGGTCCTGCTTGGATGAAGAGGATCCTGGTTGACAGTGGGAGCTCTGTGAACATCTTGCTTAAACGGGCTTACGATCTAATGAAGATGGAGACAAAGGATTTGAAACCCTGTTTATCCAGAATCCATGGTTTCAACGGAAGTGCCACGATACCCATCGGAATAACTGAACTCCCAGTCGAGTTAGGCGTTGGAGAACGCCGGAGGGTCCGAATGTTACAATTTGTTGTGCTAGAAATAGATTCGCCATACAATGCATTTCTGGGTCGACCAGCTTTAGCCGAGTTCAGGGCGGCAATCGCCCCATGGTGTCTGACTCTGAAATTTCCCACTGATCATGGGATTGGAGTTGTTCAAGGAGATCAGGCCTCAGGAAGGGCCTGTTATGTTGCTGAGCTGCGCGGGGCGCAACGTAAAGAGAAGGGGAAGGGCGTAGAGGAATCTCTCTGCGTCCGTTCTATCGATAATTGACAATTGATGCCTGGGCCTCGGCCCGGGCACCACGACCAATTCCTGAAAGACCTGGACCCCAGGGACAACGAGGATAAAGATGAATCAACGGAGAGTCAAGCCTCTCCAGCCGAACTGACTGTGGACGTCCCAATCAGTGAGGATGATGATTCAAAGATGCTGAAAGTTGGGTCCCAACTAAACAAGCAGACACAGCAGGAGTTGGTCGAATTTCTTCGGGCGAATCTCGATGTCTTCGCCTGGACACACTCTGACATGTGCGGGATCTCGCCGAGCATTGCAAGTCACTCCCTGAATATAGATCCGCGACATGTCCCGGTAAAGCAGAAAAGGCGCGGTATGGATCCAGAGAGATCTGCCGCCCTTAAGGAGGAAGTTGATAAACTACAATTGAATGGGTTCATTCGAGATGCCTTGTATCCAGAATGGGTGTCCAACCCTGTACTAGTTCGGAAACCAAACGGGAAGTGGAGAACCTGTGTTGATTACTCTGACCTAAACAAGGCCTGTCCGAAAGATAGCTTCCCGCTTCCACGAATCGATCAGCTCGTAGATTCGACGGCCGGACATGAACTACTATCCTTTATGGACGCTTATTCCGGCGACAATCAGATACCCATGCATTTGCCTGATCAGGAACATACCAGCTTCGTGACCGACCTGGGACTCTATTGTTACAAAGTCATGCCGTTTGGTCTAAAGAACGCTGGAGCAACATACCAACGCTTAGTCAACCGAATGTTCGCTGATCAGATTGGGAAGACCATGGAGGTTTACGTGGATGACATGCTGGTGAAGTCCCGATTCTCCACCGATCACGTCAGAGATTTGAATTCAATGTTCAGCATCCTCCGGGAGTACGGAATGAAGCTCAACCCACTCAAATGTCACTTTGGCGTTGCATCCGGAAAATTCCTTGGGTTCATTGTCAACGCTCAAGGAATAGAGGCGAATCCTGAGAAGATCTGGGCTATTAGAAATTTGCAAACCCCTAGAACTATAAGACAAGTCCAGAGTCTTAACGGGAAGGTCGCAGCATTGAGCAGGTTCATTTCAAAGTCCACCGACAAATGCATTCCTTTCTTCAACCTGATCCGGAGGGGCAAACGAAACTTTGAATGGACCACGGAGTGTGAAGGCGCGTTCCGATCATTAGTTCAACATCTCTCCACACCTCCGATCTTGTCAAAACCGGTTGACCACGAGCAACTATATCTCTACCTGGCAGTATCAGAACATGCGATCAGTGCTGCTCTAGTCCGGGAAGAAGACAAAGTGCAAAACCCGGTCTACTATGTTAGTAAGCGACTAACAGGAGCTGAAAGAAATTATCCGAGGCTGGAGAAACTGGCTTATTGTTTGGTCATTGCCTCAAGGAAACTCCGTCCTTACTTCCAAGATCATCCGCTTACTGTGTACACTGACCAGCCGTTACGACAGGTCCTTACGCGGCCTGAGACGTCCGGTAGGTTACTCAAGTGGAACATTGAGCTAAGTCAATTTGACATCGCATACGCTCCGCGGAGGGCCATTCAAGGACAAGTCCTGGCTGATTTCATAGCCGAATTCACCGTTCAAGAAGACTTACCCGAAACCAGTGAATCTCCCGAATACATCTGGAAGCTGTATACTGATGGTGCGTCAAATGACCGGTGTTCAGGCGCTGGGGTTGTACTTGAGACTCCCGAGGGCCGATCCATATGTTATGCTCTTAAATTCGACTTTCGTGCAACTAATAATGAAGTCGAATATGAAGCCCTCCTAACCGGCCTAAGACTTGCCAGAGATTTGAGAATTATCGCTGTAGAAATTTATTGCGATTCGCAGTTAGTGGTATGCCAGGTGCGAGGAGAATACCAGGCAAGAGACCGAAGACTGGCCGCTTACTTGGCACGAGTTCAGGAAATCCTAAACCAGTTTGATTATTATGCCATCTATTATGTGCCTCGGGAGCGCAATCAGAAAGCCGATTCACTGGCGAAGTTAGCCAGCACAGGTGAAGCGCAACAGATGGGACTTGTCCCCGTTGAAACTTTGGCCACTCCGAGCATCGATCGGATAGAAATGAACTCTGTATTTGAAACCGCTCCCAGTAGAGAATCTTGGATGACTCCGTATCGGAATTACATTGAGAATGGGGTGCTACCTGAACCTAGAAATGAGAAGAGACAAATTCAGCGAAAAGCCTCGCGGTTCGTCATCCAAAACGGAGTCATGTACAGGAGAGGTTATTCCGTTCCTCTCCTCAGATGTATCGCCCACGAGGAAATCAAACGAGTGCTACATGACGTGCACGAAGGAGAGTGCGGCGATCATACCGGCGGGCAAGCTCTCGCTAAAAAGATACTCCGATATGGGTACTACTGGCCGACACTGAACCGAGATGCGGCAAACTATGCCCGGAAGTGCGATAAATGCCAGATACATGCCCGAATTCCGAGAGCTCCGCCAACTGAAATAACCCAAATGGTCAGTCCCTGGCCATTCGCAATGTGGGGCATTGACATCATCGGCGCTTTACCTTTAGCAAAAGGCGGTGTGAAATACGCCATCGTCGCAGTTGATTACTTCACAAAGTGGGCTGAGGCCGAAGCCCTAGCAACCATTACGACAAAGAAGGTGATAAATTTCGTGGTTCGCAACATCATCTGTCGATTTGGACTCCCGCATACTATCATCACTGATAACCGAGCCCAATTCGAGAGTGCGGAATTCAAGAATTTCTGTCAACGGTTTCATATCCGCAAAAAGTTCTCGGCTGTCGCACACCCCCAAGCGAATGGACAGGTTGAAGCTGTCAACAAAGTTATAAAATCGATCCTGAAGAAACGATTGGAGAAGGCTGGGGGCAAGTGGGTCGATGAACTTCCTCTGGCGTTATGGGCCTATCGAACGACCCACAAAACCGCGACCGGACACACTCCGTTTTCCCTATCTTATGGCTCATAGGCCGTTATCCCGGTCGAGACAGAAGTGCTCTCTCATCGCGTGACTTATTATGATCCAAAAACAAACGCTATACTCCTAGCCGAGTCTTTGGATCTATTGGATGAAAAACGGGAAGAGGCTGATTTGAGAGCAGCCGCACATCGGAGCCGGGTCGCCCGATTGTACAACACCAGAGTTCGACCTCGAACTTTTGAACTCGGCGACCTCGTGCTCAAGAGAATCTACCCAGTTCCTTCACACATGAAACCGAACTAGGGAGGACCGTATGTAATTACACGAAAGCTCGGAGATGGTACATTCAAGCTGTCGACTGTTGACGGTCTCGATTTACCAAGGGCTTGGAACAGCGAAAGCCTCCGCCGCTACTACATATGACAGGCTTTATTTATTTCATTCTATTTAGCAATTTGTTTCTGCATTTCGAAATTTGAATTTTGTAATAAGGCAACTGACTTTGCCACATTTTCTTATTTCAGCAATAAAATGCCACTTCTTCGAGCCAGAGCTGTGATTCATTATGTACGATATACAACATCACGATGCACGAAGAGCTAAATCCCATCGTACAATGGGACTTATTCAAATGGAGAGTGGCTGCGATACGACCGGCCACTCACTAGGTGAAACCCGAGCTCGGGGACAAGCCATGACACCGACATTAATAGGGTTGATACACGACAATCCTACATTAAACTCCGCATTCCCAGAGCGCGAAGCGGAGTATAAACATTTCAACTCCGCATTCCAGAGTGCGAAGCGGAGTATAAACATTCGACTCCATATTCCCAGAGTGCGAAATGGAGTATAAACATTCAACTCCGCATTCCCAGAGTGCGAAGCGGGGTATAAACAGTCAACTCCGTATTCCCAGAGTGCGAAATGGAGTATAAACATTCGACTCTGCATTCCCAGAGTGCGAAGCGGAGTATAAATAGTCAACTCCATATTCCCAGAGTGCGAAATGGAGTATAAACATTCAACTCCGCATTCCCAGAGTGCGAAGCGGGGTATAGACATTCGACTCCATATTCCCAGAGTGCGAAATGGAGTATAAACATTCGACTCCGCATTCCCAGAGTGCGAAGCGGAGTATAAACAGTCAACTCCATATTCCCAGAGTGCGAAATGGAGTATAAACATTCAACTCCGCATTCCCAGAGTGCGAAGCGGAGTATAAACGGTCAACTCCATGTTCCCAGAGTGCGAACAACCGCTTATGAGATGACGCATATCCCCGGAGTGTGGATGGAACGATTCATAAGAGAACGAGCGTAGTTCGACCACTCAGTCCTCGCTTGGTGTCATCACAAGCTGATCATCACAACTTGACCCCGGAACTGGGGGCAGAGGCGAATGTTAGTCATTACCCGAAACTATGCGATGCTCAGCTCTGATACGGTCCCCTATCACAACTCAAGTCCGAGGTTTCCGCACTTAACAAGTAAAATGAGCTATTCTTGAAGCAATCAGGTAATGCAAGTACACTGGACCAAAGTCCGAACACTGCAATATTCAAGCATAGAAAGGAACACAAGCTGAAGCTAGAAAACAACATTTTATTCCAACTAACTCAAGAACAATGGTTCATACATGAGTTTTTTCCAAAATATTCCTACTAGCAGGGGCCGAACCTGCATCTAAACACGGCCTACAAAAGGGAAAAGCAGAAAAAATAACAAAAGTCCCTAACTGCCTATGAAAAGAGTGTCTAATCCTTCTGTTTCCTCAGCTTCTTCTTCCTCGAGGAGCTACTGGAGCCACCAGTGCCCTTTCGCTTGGAGCCTTTCTCCTTAGGCAAGCTCCCTTCGGGTGGAGGCATAATGTCAACATCCTCGTCTGAGCTGGACTCTATAGGGATACTTCCCGAAGGAGGAGTGGGAGGAACAGACTCGGCAGCTGGAGGAGGGACTGGCACGTTAGTATCAGTAAGTGTGCCCCCAGGAGACACAGTCATAAGAGGAGTAGGGCACTGGGCTGCTGCTCCGCCATCAGCTTCACCACCATGCGCCGCGGCCGCCATCTCGGCGTTAATTTCGGCCAACATCGCCGCTTCCCGCCGTGCCCTGGCCTCGCTAGGGGCCGTAGTAGTCTGGGACAAGGTGTCAGAAGTAGCCGTGAATCCACCCAAGCCAAATGGCAAGTCCGCAAAAGGATCACTTTGACGGCCAAGGAGCTCGTTTATCATCTGCTCGTCGAAAGAAAGTGAGCTCCCCTGCGTCACTCCAACTGGTGCCAGTGCCGCGACGGAGGTCGCCTCAGAGATGATGGCTCCTGGTGCTTGACCTGATTCTTGGATGGTAAGAGGCGCGGCTGGTACAACCCCTGTCACTGATCAAAGGAAAAGGCTTGTCATTAACAACATTTCATCACGGGTTCTTCAATCCAAATATACTAGAAGTTAGTTCAAAGTACCTCCCTCGGTTTGGCTCGAGGTCGTCTGAACTGCTTCAGAAGGATGTTCCTTAATAGGAGATAAATGCGGTTGATCTGGGTCATACGCCGGGATAGGCTGGGAGTAGATCATCGGAGTTGGCTCAGACTGAGATGACACGACTATCTCAGAACTCGTAACATGGTGTTCTGCACCAGATCTCTCTCCGACTTCCTGGATCTGGGCACCAAGCCTCACCTTGTCGTGGGAAATCATGGAGTCATGGAGAACCTTCTTTTCGTCATCATTAAGGATGCGGTTCTCCAGCTCGAACTCGTCAAGGGCTTCATCAGGGTGCCCAGATCTCTCCTCATCAACCAGTAGGTTCCAGGCATTATAGAGATGTGTAGGGTAATCGTCAAGCCATGTCAAGTCTCGGTGCCTTAGCACATTGGCGTTATAAGTGACGAGTAGCTCCTCCACCTCGGCCTCAATCCTGGCCTCTGCCTGCTTTACCTTCTCGTCAACCCCAGCCTTAGCTTCATGGGCTTGTTGTATAGCCGCTTCCTTCTCCTTTCGGAGTGTCACTGCCTGGTCACAGGCTTCCTGCGCAGAGACATTAGCTGCGTCTTTTTCCTTCGCCATCTCTGAAAACTTTGATTTCAGCTCATTAAGCTCCTTCAGAGCGGCATCCCTCTCGGCGGTAATGGAAGTGTTCCTGTGACCCATGTCCTCGATGGCAGTATAGTGCTCTTGCTTCATCCTGGCCATGACAGCATTCACTTCATCAACTTTCTTTAAAGCCTCCATTTCAGACTTACGGGAAAACTCAGCCTCCGAGTTGAGCGCTTTTATGATTTGGTCGTTGCGACCCAGCTCCTTCTCGAGCTTCTCGATGGTGACGCCCCGCTCGAATGCCACTTTAGACGCCTTCCTCGCGGCCCGTCCCCACTCCCTATACTGGAAAAAGATGTCCGCAACATAATCATGGATAGTGGTTTCCGCGGTTGGCGGGATTCTCTTCAGGTGCGGAGGGAAGACATACCCATCAAAACAGATGTCAGGAAATTCCTTCCTCATCTGTGCCAATTTAAGCGCTCCTTCGCTAGACGCCTCGGTCGGGACCGGCACAGTAGCCGAAGAGGTGGCTATGTCGGTCCTGCGCGGAGGATCGGACCTCAAAGCTTGAGAAGGCGGCCTAGGCCGTGAAGTTTTGGGAGGACGAGTAACTGCGGCCGTAGGAGGTGCAGAGGTCCTGGGGGGAGGAGAGCGAGATCGGGATCGGCGAACATATCCCCTATCTCTGTCAGACTTCTCCTGACCAGAGTGTCCCGTGTCATAATCCCTCTCGCCCTCTCTCCTGCGTGGCTCATGATAACGGCGCTTATTGCGCAAACTGCCAAGCACAGAACCTTGCCCAGACATCGTACCTGAAAAGAAAACCACAAAGAATCAGTAACCGTTCGCGATGTGTTGTTTATGGTTTGGAAAGTGTGTTGTGCCGTGAAGAGTGTGTGAATGTGTAACCCCCCGGACCAACCAGAAGTGTCAATCGCACTGGCAAGCTCAGACTCGCTAACATCGACGGTATGTCGCGGTCCACCCGACCCAACATCGTGTTGCTCCGGCTCGATGTCCGGGATTGGAGGGTCAGCAGGCCCTTCGAGTTGATCTTCAGCTTGTAGGGAAGATGCCTCCGTAATCTTAACTCCTGGCAAAGGACGGTGCAAAACCACAGACTTCCGCCTCATGGACTTAGGCTGTTTCGAGGCCACTGCTTTGCCTTTCCTCTTTGCATCGGACTCCGGGGTTGCATTAGCAGGTCCAACCAACGGTTCCTCGTCAGTATGAGTTTTCTCGGAATCGGGTTCCTCGATTATCACAACCCTGGGCTTCATCCGCTTGACCTTTTTCCTGGAGACGGTCTTTAATGCACCATCGAGTCTTATGCTCTGCCTCCGGCCGATCAGCCCAAGGACTCTAAGATTCCGATCTGTCAATAACAGTTCAATATTCCTTTCTTCGCTAGGAATCTCTTGGAGGACCCAAACTATCTCTTTATAGTAGCCACCCTCAGGCCGCTGGATGATAGCTGAAAGAAAAAGAGAAGAAGACGTAAGTTTAATTTCACTCCGAAAATTGCCCTGTCAATTACTTGGGAAAAAAGACGATACTCACGTCTGAACAGCCATCTTCTGGCAAACCCCGAAGGACATCGGACATAGAACCACTCCGACTTAAAGTAGCTTAGCCTAGTCCACGACCCCGCGACAACTTGGCAGTTCCTTACAGACTCCAAGAACGTGTAAGATGGGCTGTCAGTCCGACTCTTGAAATTAAACAAGTATCTTATGTCGGTCATATGGGGAGGACGATGGAGGTACTCCATGAATACAATGAACAAGCTGTTGAGTGAGGCATATCCGTTTGGATGCAATTGAGACGGAGCGATGTCCAGATAAGCCAACATTTCTCTTATATAGTCATTGAACGGAGGAAGTGTGCCGGCTGCGCACGCATGCCGATTAAAAGCAGTATACCCCTCCGGGGGATTATGTGGCCTGTCATCCGGTCCAGGCAACAATACCTCATCCAAAGATAAGCCATGCCTTAAGCATATTCTCCCTAGCATGTCTTCAGAAATATTGGACGGGACAGAATCAGGTGGACTGTTAATGAAGGACGCATCGGGCAACTCGTCTGGAGCTGGACCAATAGCTTCGGTCTCGATGACAGGAATCTCAATTCTGGGAAGGATAGGGTTCTGAGTTTCTTGCTGCTGCGAACTTGACGGTTCCATCACTAGCTAACTCACGAGAAACCATCATTAGGTGACAAAAAGCCCGTGCATTCCCCAGTGTAAAGTGCATGAATGTGTTGTGTAGTGCGAGTGTTGTGCGTGACTTGAGCAAATTCTGCAGAGTTAAAGAAAATGTGCAAGCGACGAGATTCTGGAAGTCAGACAAACATGACCGTCATCGCTGACCGTCATGACTGCGCCATCCAGATGATAACGATCGATTCAAGATTAAAGAGTTCGTTGTACTTTTCTGTTAAATGGCAGTTCCATCGACGAGCTTCGAAAGTCAGTCAAATATGCAGTTCTGTGACAAAGTTCTATTGTGCAAGGCAGAAGCTCGTCGGAGTCAAGTATTTGGATATTAAAAGTTTCTTTAAGTCCGTCCAAATTTAGGTTGGAATCGATCGTTGCATTTCATTTCGTATCGAGTCATGAAGATCATGCATCGCAACCCGGCTGTGTTCGAATCGATACATTCGTATCGATCGTCTCAGAATGAAAGATGTGTTCGTGTCGATCGCACTGGAATGAAGGTACTTCGTATCGATCGAGTTCGACTCAATACATTCGTATCGGTCAGGCAGGGGTGAGAGCGCTTCGTATCAATCAGGTTCGAATCGATACGAGTCGTGTCGATTGGAGGCAGATCAATTCGAACCGATCGAATTCGCCAATTTCGCATCGATCTGAAAACAATGGCTTCGCAACAATTGCCGCTCTCATCTCCCTACCGATACGAACGTATGCTGACTGGATCGATTCGAATATTCCAATTTCGGATCGACACGAGACGAAGATAGGGTGATTTCCTCCATATCTTCTTCTTCCCCAAGGGATCTCAGCTCCATGGCCACGAGTCATTCCCCAATATCGTTTTCTCTCGTCCAGATCTGAAAATTCGTGAAGACTGGACGAAAAAGCAGGAAAGATGAATGCGCAGACTCGTGATTCGACGTTATTAACATGACTCTATCCATTCATTACCTGATTTCAGCGATTTTGAAACAAAGAAACGAAGGTTTGCTTCGACTCGAAAACGAACACTTGTCTCTCAGTTTATCGATACGAAAGTAAAAGAGGGAATGGAGAGCAACAGTAAATAGCGAAAAGTAAAAAAAGAAGTAAAGGCGAAAAATGGGCTAAGTCCCAGGTATTTATACGAAGCCTGGAGGCGAAACGAGTCGATTCGTCTCCCAGTCAATGTAACCGGTCACACGCGGTCAAGCGATGGGCCTGTGCGAGCGCACTCTTCGAACCCATCGGGCTGTGCATTCATCAAGGCACAATATTCACTAGATGCCATCGATTCGATACATCCGTTTTGTGAACCATCGATTCATGACAGGTCAGGTTTATCGATACGAACTCGATACTCATGTCTGTTAAAATACATCGATGCGAAAGGTTATTTCGTATCCATCGAAGGACATCGATGCGAAGCAGAATTCGCCACAAGTTGCGATCCTTGAATGCGAATCAAAACCTTCGCATCCATTAATGATGCCCCGCGTCGATTCGAAGGAATGCATCCTGACTTCTTACCATGGCGCCATGAAAGAATCACTGCAAAATTCAACAATGACCTAAAACCAACGACGAGGTGCAAGTTTGCGACTTTTCAAAGCACGTTATGTTTTCACAAGACGTACTTTGGGGGGCAAATGTTATCCCGCCTTTTGGCAAGGCCAGGACACCAAGGGACCAGCTAGAAAACAGTAGAGAGAAGAGAGCTGACACTTCCAAGTTCCAAGCCAATCCGGGTTCACACACCCAAGATATGAATGATTCAAATTGAAGGGAAAAACGATGGTTTCGAATCCATCACTCTAGATGACTTCGAATCCATCACTCTTGACAATTTCGTATCCATCACCGAAGCCCTAGTTCGAATCGATCAAGGTTCGCACCAATCAGCTCCGAATCCATCGAGGTACCCATGTTCGACTCGACTTCCTTCGTATCCATCGAGCTCGTATCGATGGACTTCATACACACCAGCAATTGAAGGACCTCGTATCCTTCAGCCAATGTCTGCTTCGTATCCATCATTCAGTACTTGCTTCGTTTCCATCGGTCAGTGTTTACTTCGCAACCATCATTCAGCGTCTACTTCGTATCCATCACTCGGTGCTTGCTTCGTATCCATCGGACCAGTGCTCTTCGTATCCATCAGAGGACCTCACTTCGAATCCATGCCTAATGACTTGTTCGTATCCAACGAGTCAACTGACCAGGGATGACGTGTCTTCCATCAAAGTAAAACAAGGCAAGATATGTGGAGTCGAAACAGTCAATGCGGCACAAAGACCGGATCGAGACGAAGCGCGCGCGCCACCTCACTTCAAGAGCACGTGCAGCCAGCGAAGCGAACAGATGGAGTCGAATTCATGGAGACGAACCAGACAGCCTATGAGGAATCTCTGTTCGTATCGACCATATCTCGTGATCTACTGATCCAAATCCAATGAAATTTTAAGGGAAGCTCGCATACATGCTGAGGATCGTGTCCACCAAATTTGAGCTCAATTGAAGGTAATCTTGATCGATACGAAATGACTTCGTATCGATCACAGATCGACTTGAAACTTTCTGGAAATAGTCGAATGGGTCCACTCACGTGCCAGACCAATTCTCCCGGAGTTTGAGCGAGATTTGAGCTTCCTACGCCTATAAATAGAGCCCCAGAATCAACAGAAAAAGGATCTTTTTTCTCTGAAGCGTCCAGACTCTGCCGGATTGAGATTTGCATCCTATTTTTGCTGTCAATTTCGAATTCTAATCTGTAATCCGCTGTTCATTGCTGTAAATGCTTGTAATCATTGAAAGAGAATCAATAAAATCATCAAAACTTCATAGTGGACGTAGGCTATACGCCGAACCACTCTAAACTGCTTGTCTGTGCACTTTACATTCCTGTTTGTTGGAGTTTTTGTTAGATAATATCTGTTTACATTTATAATCTTCATTTTATCTCTTCAAACAACTCCCGAAGAGTGTTGTGCCCATTTTTGGTACAAACAGATCACATAACCTTTTGAATTGTCTCCAAAGTTAACCAGCCCTCCGTCTTTGTATATTATATCATTCAGCATATCTGGATTCCCAGTCATGTGTCTAGAACATCCACTATCGAGTATCCATTTGTTTTTTTTTGATCTGCACAGTTTGTTTGTTCTGGATTGATTCCTCAACTCCCATAAAGCATGATTCCTGCACAACAAACAATCTTAGTAGACAACTTGTATTTGAATATTGATTATATGCAGACTCAAGAGACAATGATGATCTGAATATTTCTAAACATGCATTAACAAATTTCTTAAACATAGCCATTTAAAAAAAAAAATTCAAAATCAGATTATGAAACTTTTTAAAACCTTGCTCTGATACCAAATGTGAGGAATGCGGATTACGGATCTTAAGGCTAGGAATAACACTAGAGGGGGATTGAATAGTGTTTATAAGAAATTACTAAATCTTTTTGAGTTTATGTTAATTTGAACACAAATGTATGTAATATTCAGACACAGATATAATCACAGAAACAAACACAGATACAGAAATAAAGTAAATGCAGTAAAGGAAAGAACACACCGGATTTTATACTGGTTCGGAGTTACCCTACATCCAGTCCTGCACAACTAAGTACGGATTTCCTTTCAAAAGCAATTCAACAATTACAACCCTCGATTTCAAGGCCATGAGGTACACCCTCCAGAATCACAATCCTCTGGGTAGAGATACTTGATTTCCGAGCAACAAGTTCACCCAATTGATTTCTCAAGGCTACAATCACACCTTTTCTCACTTGATTGATTTCCAAGGCTACAATCACACCTTTTACACTACTGATTACAAAGAAAGCATATAACTCTGAATAGAACTGAGGATCTTGATGAGATAGTGACAGAGAATTAAACCAGAGATTATCTAGTTAGATTCAATGTTGATTTCGACAGAGTGATGATAGGATTTTGAATAAGAAAATGTGGAAGAAGAAGAGAAGTCAAAAACCAGAAAATCTATATTTAAATTCATTGAAACTAACCCCTATTTATAGAAGAACAACAGCCATGTCCATTCGTGAAAGGTTATTACGAATAGACACTTCTTTTGAAATTCAAATTTTTGAATTTAACTATCACTATGTCGACATGTGGTACTAGGGCATGTCGACATCCCAAAGCATTTTTTGATGATTTGATTTTCTTTGAAAATAACTTTTATCTTATATTAAAAACTATTTAAACTTTATAAATATACTTGACTATAGATAAAATACATAGATAAATATAGAGAATAATATATATATAATTTACTATAATTTTATATTTAAATCTAAGTATAAATATATTATAATTAAAAGATAGTTTAAAACAAACGAAGTTTAAAACAAGAGTTTATTTAAAAACAAAGAATATTTTAAGGCTTAAACATCCTTTTGAAAATCATTTGAAAAGATAATTTTTAAGGCTAAAACATTTTGAAAAGCAGTTTTGAAAATCATTCTGAAGTAGTTTTTAAAATCATTTTGAAGTAGTTTTGCAAGCTTCTTCCTGGAGAATATCTCATCAAATCAGGACTCGAGAACTTGTACAAAACCAGGATGTTCGTGGGGTTGTAAGTGTCAAGACCCGCAAATCCGTACCCTTGATTAAACACTAAATTCCATTGATTAACTCAAGATGCACGGAAATACGAACCCTGAGGGGTTTTAAGAAAAAGGAAATAGAAGAAAAGATAGAAGAAAAAGAGAAGAAGAAAGATAGAAGAACAACAGAGCAACATCAGAACAGAAAACAATATCTATAAATAAATAAATACTGTTGAGGAATCCAGTTGGATCCCTCCAACCTGTTTCCCTGCATCCACAGACGTTAGCACAATACCAATTCCACTTCGAGGTGGAATATCGCGGTACATGGGTTTTATAAAAATCATCCGCTTACTAGCAGCGCAATAGGATCTCATCCGCTATACGAGGCGGGAAATCAATCAATCCAATATATACATATGCCAATATGTATATATTGCTATATATATAGATATATCCTACTATATCTAATATCACATCCAATAGCAATCATCAATCAATAAATAACTGCAATGCAAAATTTGTTTTGAGTGAGAAGATCTCACCTTTGCTTTTATTTTGCAATCCATTTTCATTTCCGCTTATTTCTTCATTTCAGACCTTGTATAAATAATTATACACTTTATTAATATCCGAAACAAATCGAACAAATTAGTTTTTTTCATTTAATACATTATTTTAAAATAACTGATTAAGTGAAAATATGTATATTTAATTTCCTCTTGAAATTATTTACTTATATAAAATATATCCATATAGATTTCAAAAACAAATTTTAACATAAACTTTCAAACCTTATTAAAAATATATATACATATATTTACTGTGAAAATATCAATTCCCAGCAAAGAATAAAATCTGGAAATAAATTTATATATATATTTATTCTATGGTTTCTTCATTTTACAAAATCTTTACTGTATAAATTTCTGTACATTCGTACATATCTTGCCTCTACCTTAAATTTCTAAAATTATATGTATTACTTTACTGCTCAAACTAGATCTTTATTTGATAACTTTATATGGATTCAAAAATCTAGTTAAATCGAACTGTTAATCCCTTTCAACACAAATTACTTTACTGTTAAATTTCTGATAAATTAAATCATAAACCAGCAAATTTACTTTAAATTTCTGAATTCAAAAATCAAATCTAACCCCTAAACCAAAATTAGGTTATAAATAAAATATACCTTACAAGCTTCTCAAATTGGTCGACTCAGAACCCAAACTATCGAGCATCTCGGCCTACCCTCACGCGAACCCCTCTCCATGACCCTACCGCCGCCAAATACCTCCATAGCCTCGTCGCCGTGGCAAAGCCTCGACCAAATCGAACTGCTTTAACCGAGCCCCAAGCAGCGACGCTTGACCATTTCGAACAATTCCAGACGAAGCCCTACTTCGCGAGCGCCTCCACTTCGATCGCCCAATGCCGTGAACGAGATCCACCTATCATCGCGACTCACGCGAGCCACCTTGTCACCGCGACCATACCATCGGTACCCACTTCGACGTCGACCCAAGCCCTAGCTACTAGTCGCTCAACCGCCATCGATTTCTAGTCGAATCCCACCTCCACTATCACACACGAGGCGCCTCCACACTGTTTTGAAATCGCAACTCGCGATTTGCCAGAGGAGAATAACGAGAGGGCTCCGCTTGATTTCGAATGTTTAGAACGAACTGGGTTTCGTTTTCTTTTGATTTTTATTACAGAGAGGGGGAACGGCCATTGTTTTATATTTTATTTCTTTCGTTTGTTTTGAACGAGAAGGGATATTAAAAAATGAACGAAGCAGAAGAAGACGTGATTTCAGGGAACGAGATGATGGTGTTTTGTACGAGAGGAGACATTTGCGTGCTGAAGTTAACAGGCTACAGTGTTTTGAGTTGAGGCCAAAAGTGCTGATGTTGACCAAATACAAATTTAAATTTAAATTGAACTCCATAAAATTTTCAACGCGTTTACTTACTTTATGGTCACACAACAACTCCGATCAATACGAAATTTGAAATCCGGTAATAATACAATATTACGGATCCAATGGAACTGGTTTCGTCGAATTCCGAGACTGTGCCTCGGACGGCTATTTTTAAATATCGATTCGAACAATATAATTTCAAAACTGAACAAACACTTTCAAATTCGATTCTGAAACTTCAATTACCTTCAGTATTATCAATACGAATTTTTCAAGCTTTCGAAATATTTTTCTTCAACTTAAAATTGAAGATTCAAAAATTTATCCAATTTACAATAGATTAAATTTTATAATTTAATCGCCAAATTCGAAGTTAGATCGGAAATTCAAATTAAATCATCGTTCAAATATTTAAAATTAATTAAATATTCTCAATTTAATTTGTTCAAAATTCTGGGTCGTTACAAACTTCCCTCCTTAAAAGAATTTCGTCCTCGAAATTACAAGTTAGGAAAAGTGGTCCTTAACTCGTCTACTATTTTTCACAATCCAATAGTTTTATCAAATTTTCAAAACAAATCTTTCTATTAAAGATTCGTTATCATTCAACTCGTTTTCCAACTTCAATTATAAGTTCAAACAACATTGTTTTACTACTCTATTCAAATTTAAATTTAAATTCAAATTTAAACTTTCAAAATTTCTCAAAATTTTTCTAACGCCCTAAATTTTCGAAAAATTTCGCCAGCGTCTCCTTTGCGCGGCTAATACGGCACGACTACAAAACGTCCCTACGGACTCTCAGATTTCAAAAAGAAAAAGAAAAAGCCAAGCGGCTAGACAAGAAATCATCAAAAACTCATATTGAAATTCAAATACTTACCTTTTGTCGAGCAATTCAATTTTATCTTTAAAAATCAAATCCAATTCCTTTACACCTGTATATCCTACTAGCCATAATATCTAGTTACAACATTCAAACCATTTTGCAAATTCCATTACAAAAATTTTTGATACTTACTTCTTATACATTTTTACTTCACTATTGAAGTTATATATCTATTTTCATTCAATTTTACATTTCAATTTTCATTTGAATTCAATTCACAATTACAATCTAATTTGGATTCAGTTTAACTTCTGAATATTGAATTTTATCGATTTACTTTCCTTTACAACTATACTATTTTAAATTAGTTCTAGTTACTAATTCATCACAAATTCTAATTCATTTATTCAAATTTGTCTTCAACATTCAGTTTCAATTCCAGTTTTATTCACTTTTGTTCGCTCCCAAAATTTGTTTTCCATTCACTATTTTGGTTTATCACCACTTATATTATACTGAATTTCTAATTCCTTATGAATTTTAACTCGTCTTTCATTTGTAGTTATTCAATCCAATTCAATGCTTACAAATTCGAAATGAATTTCAACTTTCAATTTCACTTCATTCAAATTTGTTCACTTATACTTACTTTTATTTTAACTCCATCTTTTTAAGTTAAATTTATTCTATCAAAATTCAATTTGTATAAGTTATCAACTTAATAATATTTCATAAATATTTTTATATAGTATTCCAGAGTCTTACCAACATTTCAAAAATCATTTTTGAAAACAATTCAAATTATCCTTTGAATTTCCAAAACAAAACCCAAATTTTTCAAACAACTTCTATTTAAAACAATTTGGCAGCAATTCCTCTTTTGGAAACCCGAAAATGAACATCGATGATGCTGCAGTCATTACCGAAGTTATTTTCCAGCGACCGAAAAAGAGTTTAGAGCTTTTCATTCCTTCAGAATACTTTTCAAACCTTTGAAATTCATTTTCAACTCTAAAAAGATTTAAACTTTCCAAATACTTCTCTGGAATTCCGTTTCAAATTACAAATCACTTTTATAATTTACATTCTTAAATTTCATTTGTATGTGAATTTATTTCTTAACTTTGGAGTTATGATTTCAATTTCTTATTCAATTTCATATAATAATGATAATAATTCAATGTTATTACTTTCCTAACAACCATGCAACCAGATACTGTAGTAATTTACAGAAAATTATTTCTTTTGTATACAAAAATAGTTTTGGGCAAAATTATCTCATTTACCCTATTTAAAATTAATACTGTGTCGGTTTATCTTGTTTAGAGTTTAGAAACTCCTATCGATTCCAGTTAGCTAGACTGCACCGACCAGAATTTATAAACAATCAACCGATAAGTCAACGCAATACAAAACAATTTTTATATTCACTAACAAATACGCACTCGTATCTATTATTACAGTCACACTCATTCTAGAGTACTACTGACTCTATCTCTAATGAGTAACACCCAACAGAGCAGGGTTGTCGCTTAACCATATGCTCTGATACCACTTTGTCAAGACCCGCAAATCCGTACCCTTGATTAAACACTAAATTCCATTGATTAACTCAAGATGCACGGAAATACGAACCCTAAGGGGTTTTAAGAAAAAGGAAATAGAAGAATAGATAGAAGAAAAAGAGAAGAAGAAAGATAGAAGAACAACAGAACAACATCAGAACAGAAAACAATATCTATAAATAAATAAATACTGTTGAGGAATCCAGTTGGATCCCTCCAACCTGTTTCCCTGCATCCACAGACGTTAGCACAATACCAATTCCACTTCGAGGTGGAATATCGCGGTATATGGGTTTTATAAAAATCATCCGCTTACTAACAGTGCAATAGGGTCTCATCCGCTATACGAGGCGGAAAATCAATCAATCCAATATATACATATGCCAATATGTATATATTGCTATATATATAGATATATCCTACTATATCTAATATCACATCCAATAGCAATCATCAATCAATAAATAACTGCAATGCAAAATTTGTTTTGAGTGAGAAGATCTCACCTTTGCTTTTATTTTGCAATCCATTTTCATTTCCGCTTATTTCTTCATTTCAGACCTTGTATAAATAATTATACACTTTATTAATATCCGAAATAAATCGAACAAATTAGTTTTTTTCATTTAATACATTATTTTAAAATAACCGATTAAGTGAAAATATGTATATTTAATTTCCTCTTTGAAATTATTTACTTATATAAAATATATCCATATAGATTTCAAAAACAAATTTTAACATAAACTTTCAAACCTTATTAAAAATATATATACATATATTTACTGTGAAAATATCAATTCCCAGCAAAGAATAAAATCTGGAAATAAATTTATATATATATATTTATTCTATGTTTTCTTCATTTTACAAAATCTTTACTGTATAAATTTCTGTACATTCATACATATCTTGCCTCTACCTTAAATTTCTAAAATTATATGTATTACTTTACTGCTCAAACTAGATCTTTATTTGATAACTTTATATGGATTCAAAAATCTAGTTAAATCGAACTGTTAATCCCTTTCAACACAAATTACTTTACTGTTAAATTTCTGATAAATTAAATCATAAACCAGCAAATTTACTTTAAATTTCTGAATTCAAAAATCAAATCTCACCCCTAAACCAAAATTAGGTTATAAATAAAATATACCTTACAAGCTTCTCAAATTGGTCGACTCAGAACCCAAACTATCGAGCATCTCGGCCTACCCTCACGCGAACCCCTCTCCATGACCCTACTGCCGCCAAATACCTCCATAGCCTCATCGCCGTGGCGAAGCCTCGACCAAATCGAACTGCTTTAACCGAGCCCCAAGCAGCGACGCTTGACCATTTCGAACAATTCCAGACGAAGCCCTACTTCGCGAGCGCCTCCACTTCGATCGCCCAATGCCGTGAACGAGACCCACCTATCATCGCGAATCACGCGAGCCACCTTGTCACCGCGACCATACCATCGGTACCCACTTCGACGTCGACCCAAGCCCTAGCTACTAGTCGCTCAACCGCCATCGATTTCTAGTCGAATCCCACCTCCACTATCACACACGAGACGCCTCCACACTGTTTTGAAATCGCAACTCGCGATTTGCCAGAGGAGAATAACGAGAGGGCTCCGCTTGATTTCGAATGTTTAGAACAAACTGGGTTTCGTTTTCTTTTGATTTTTATTACAGAGAGAGGGAACGACCATTGTTTTATATTTTATTTCTTTCGTTTGTTTTGAACGAGAAGGGATATTAAAAAATGAACGAAGCAGAAGAAGACGTGATTTCAGGGAACGAGATGATGGTGTTTTGTACGAGAGGAGACATTTGCGTGCTGAAGTTAACAGGCTACAGTGTTTTGAGTTGAGGCCAAAAGTGCTGATGTTGACCTAATACAAATTTAAATTTAAATTGAACTCCATAAAATTTTCAACGCGTTTACTTACTTTATGGTCACACAACAACTCTGATCAATACGAAATTTGAAATCCGGTAATAATACAATATTACGGATCCAATGGAATTGGTTTCGTCGAATTCCGAGACTGTGCCTCGGACGGCTATTTTTAAATATCGATTCGAACAATATAATTTCAAAACTGAACAAACACTTTCAAATTCGATTCTGAAACTTCAATTACCTTCAGTATTATCAATACGAATTTTTCAAGCTTTCGAAATATTTTTCTTCAACTTAAAATTGAAGATTCAAAAATTTATCCAATTTACAATAGATTAAATTTTATAATTTAATCGCCAAATTCAAAGTTAGATCGGAAATTCAAATTAAATCATCGTTCAAATATTTAAAATTAATTAAATATTCTCAATTTAATTTGTTCAAAATTCTGGGTCGTTATAGTAAGCCACTTGTCGTAGGTTTGTAAGCTACTTGTCGTGGGTTTGTAAGCCACTAAAAAGGTAGAAATGGGTTCCATCCCAAAAGAAAATTGGAGTGAAGATTTCAGTGCTATTATGAAGTTTTAACATAATTCTAGACTCAATACTTATCTTGAAATCTTGAACTCTTGATATTCTTGATACTCATGAGTCTTCAATCTTGATATCTTGAATCTCTATACTGTACAGTCTTCATTCTTAGTACCTGCATGGTTAAATCCTGCATATACATATATATCTAAACTATAATGTTAGTATTTATATTTTATAATCTTATTCTAAGGTTGTTTTCATCAAAACCATCAATTCATGGACTAACAATCTCCCCCTTTTGATGATGACAACCTTTGTTTATAAAATATTACTTCTATCCTAATAATTCCCCCTAAAACTAATAACTCCCCCTTAATCTATGCCTAACTCTTCTATTTTATATTTCTCCCCCTTTGTCATCAACAAAAACAAACTAACTCTAAACTATATAATTCTTAGTCTAATATCCTATATGATGATAGTGTAATCATACATAATCAATACTTACTTGTAAACCTAAAACTTAGTCCTAAACTACTAACATTCCTAACCAAGTACCTATATAATACTTATATATAACATATATAGGAATCATATATAAGAACACACAATTTTTTTATATATATGTTTATATTTACATTTTCGTACAACGTGACAAATATACACATAACGATGAAAAACGAAAAAGAAGAAACTACTGAGTATCTTTGACAATTGGAGATCTATGGATCGAACAATTTAGATAATGAAAACAGAAATTTCCACGTTGTTCAACCAAGTTTCCGTCCTTGTCAAAACATACTTCGCCAACGCAAATGACTTTGTCGTTGTCTTCAGCATTCTCTTCTTCCATTGGTTCTTCTTCTTCTTCTTCACTTTCTTCTTGTTCATGATCTCCTAAAGAGTCCTCGTCAATCAAGATTGGATTAGCATGATTGTCCATTAGAAATTTTTGCAAATTTATAAGGATTTTCCCTTGCCTTTTCTGTTCTTTTGCCATTCGGAGTTGCACTATTTGAATTTCAGTCATTATCTGAATTGCATCCTTCAGAGAATCCTCCATTTTTGTCACTCGGGCGAGCGTAGTACGTTGGAACGGACCAGAGGTAGGAGAAGGGAACGAAAAGGTTGATTTTATGTTTGATTTGGAAGAGGAGGCCATTGATAAATTGATTTCAGAAGATAGAACAGAAAGAGAACATAGAGAATGAAGAAAATATCGAAAATAAGAAGAATATATAACCAATTATTTGAATTTTGGTGGGAAAAATTTAAAAATTTAAAAAACGTTATATGTCGACATGGGTATAGGGAGGATGTCGACATGGTTCTCAATATTTTTACTATTTGATTTATTTTGATTTAATTTTTAATTATACTTTGTTATTTATATTTTATATTTCAGTTAATGAACAAATACCTAATTCTCTTCTTAATTTAGTAAATGTAGATTCATTTAAGGGTTTTGTTAAGATATCAGCAATTTGATTTTCAGAATTGATATAGTCGAGAGTAATTACTTCTCTACTTATATTATCTCTGAGAAAATGGTGTCTGATATCAATATGATTAGTTCAAGCATGTTGAGTAGTATTTTTGGATAAATTTATTGCACTAGTATTATCACAATAAATTGGTGATTTTGAGATATTTAAACCAAAATCTTTTAAAGTTTGTTGCATATATATTACTTGAGAACAAGCCAAAGCAGCAGAAATATACTCTGCTTCAGTTGTTGATAGAGAAACTGTGTTTTTCTTTTTACTAAACCAGGAAATCAGAGAATGCCCTAAAAAGTTACAAGTTCCACTTGTACTTTTTCGATCTGATTTACAACCAGCATAATCAGCATCACAGTAAGATATTAAGTCAAACAAATCATTTTTAGGATAAAATAAGCCATAATCAAAGGTGTGTTTAATATATCTTATGATACGTTTTACAGCTTTTAAGTGGGTCTCTTTAGGTTGGGATTGATACCTTGCACAGAGACAAACACTATGCATGATATCAGGTCTACTCGCAGTGATATAGAGTAGTGATCCAATCATTCCTCAATATAATTTTTGATCTACATCTTTCGAGAGATCTTCTATACTGAGGTACTCATTGGTTGCCATGGGAGTGGGTTTTCCACTCGCAGTAGTCAAACCAAATTTACTAACTAGGTCTTTAGCATACTTTTCTTGACTAATAAAGATACCATTATCTAATTGTTTTATTTGTAATCCTAAAAAGAAGTTTAATTCACCCATATGTCTTATCTCAAACTCTTTTGTCATTATTTCATAAAATTCTTTATTCATTTCAAAATTAGTTGATCCAAAAATGATATCATCTACGTAGACTTGTACTAGTTGAATATCATTTTTATTTCTTTTAATAAAAAGAGTATTATCTACTTTACCTATTTCAAAATTTGATTGTAACAAGTAAGATCTTAGTTTATCATACTAGGCTCTTGGAGCTTGCTTTAGACCATATAGAGCTTTCTTAAGTTTGTAAACATGATTTGGAAATTTATCATTTTCAAAAAGCGGTGGTTGTTCAACAAATACTTCTTCTTTTACAAAACCATTTAAAAATGCACTTTTAACATCCATTTGAAATAATTTGAAATTATTATGATATGCGAAAGCAAGTAGAATCATAATGGCTTCTAATCTTGCTACGGGAGCAAAGGTTTCACCAAAATCTATTCCTTCTTCTTGACAATAACCTTGAGCGACTAACCGGGCTTTATTTCTAACAACCTCTCCTTGTTCATTCATTTTATTTTTATAAACCCATTTAGTTCCAATTATTGTTTTATTTTTAGGTCTAGGAACAAGTTCCCAAACATCATTTCTAGTGAATTGATTTAATTCTTCTTGCATAGCCAAAATCCATGTATCATCAGTTGATGCTTCTTCTGGATTTTTGGGTTCAATAGTTGATATAAACGCTACATTACTCATTTGACTTAGTTGATTTCTAGTTTTAAAAACAGTGCATATCTCCAAGTATATTTTCTATAGGGTGATCTTTTAAAAGTTTAATCCTTTTATTAGAATGATTTAATTCATTATTAGTTTCAGTTGACTCTTGGTTTTGAGTGATTAAATCCTCTTCATCATTTATTTCTTCAAAATTTTTGAAATTTTCATCAAATGAAACATGCATTGTTTCTTCGATGGTATTAGTTCTTAAATTAAATACTCTGTATGCTTTACTTCTATTAGAGTATCCGATAAAGATACCTTTGTCGGATTTAGGATCAAATTTGTCTAAGTTATCTTTTGTATTTAAAATAAAACATTTACTTCCAAAAATTCTAAAATAAGATACCTTTGGTTTCTTTGAGTAAATAAGTTCATAAGATGTCTTATCAGTTAAAGGTCTAATTAAAATTCTATTTAAAATATAACAGGCGGTAGCAACTGCTTCTGCCCAAAAGTACTTTGGTAAATTACTATCAGAAAGCATAGTTCATGCACACTCTTGAATCGTCCTATTTTTACGTTCTACTACTCCGTTTTATTGTGAAGTTCTTGGAAATGAAAAATTGTGAATTATTCCCTTTTTATTGCAGAATTCTTCAAACTTTTCATTTTCAAATTCACCACCGTGATCACTACGGATGTTTATAATTTTTTAGAAAGTTGATTTTGAACCCTTTTTGAAAAATTCTTAAAATATTCAAAAGTATCACTTTTATGTTTTAAAAATATTGTCCTTGTAAATCTAGAATAATAATCTACAATTACAAAAACATATTTACTATTATTTATTGATAGAATTTGAGATGGACCAAATAGATCAATATGAAGTAATTCAAGAGGTTTCGAAGTAGAAATCATATCTTTTAATTTAAAGGAGCTTTTTCTAAGTTTTCCTAGTTGACATGCATCACATAGACTATCTACTTTAAATTTCATTTTAGGGAGGCCTCTTACTAGATCATGTTTTGACAGTCTAGATAAGAGTTTGAAATTCAAATGCCCAAATCTCTTATGTCAAATCCAAAGGTCACTTGCATTTGCCAAAAGACATAAGTTATCATTTGAAATTTTCATACTAAGAATATAAATATTCTTTTTCCTAATTCCCTCAAATATTATGGTTGAATTATTATCTTCAATGTGACACTTATCTTTTTCAAATTTAATTTTATATCCTTTATCGCATAGTTGACTTATACTTAGCAGATTGTGTTTCAGATTCTTAACTAGCAAAACATTAGTAATAATAGGAGTTTCAGAGTTACCGACTTTGCCGATGCCGATCACATAACCTTTTGAATTGTCTCCAAAGTTAACCAGTCCTCCATCTTTGTATATTATATCATTCAGCATATCTGGATTCCCAGTCATGTGTCTAGAACATCCACTATCGAGTATCCATTTGTTCTTTTTGATCTGCACAGTTTGTTTGTTCTGGATTGATTCCTCAACTCCCATAAAGCATGATTCGTGCACATCAAACAATCTTAGTAGACAACTTGTATTTGAATATTGATTATATGCAGACTCAAGAGACAATGATGATCTGAATATTTCTAAACATGCATTAACAAATTTTTTAAACATAGCCATTTTTAAAAAAAAACGTTTCAAAAATCAGATTATGAAACTTTTGAAAACCTTGCTCTGATACCAAATGTGAGGAATGCGGATTACGGATCTTAAGGCTAGGAATAACACCAGAGGGGGGGTGAATAGTGTTTATAAGAAATTACTAAATCTTTTTGAGTTTATGTTAATTTGAACACAAATGTACGTAATATTCAGACACAGATATAATCACAGAAACAAACACAGATGCAGAAATAAAGTAAATGCAGTAAAGGAAAGAACACACCGGATTTTATGCTGGTTCGGAGTTACCCTACATCCAGTCCCGCACAACTAAGTACGGATTTCCTTTCAAAAGCAATTCAACAATTACAACCCTCGATTTCAAGGCTACAAGGTACACCCTCCAGAATCACAATCCTCTGAGTAGAGATACTTGATTTCCGAGCAACAAGTTCACCCAATTGATTTCTCAAGGCTACAATCACACCTTTTCTCACTTGATTGATTTCCAAGGCTACAATCACACCTTTTACACTACTGATTACAAAGAAAGCCTATAACTCTGAATAGCACAGAGGATCTTGATGAGATAGTGATAGAGAATCAAACCAGAGATTATCTAGTTAGATTCAATGTTGATTTCGACAGAGTGATGATAGGATTTTGAATAAGAAAATGTGGAAGAAGAAGAGAAGTGAAAAACCAGAAAATCTATATTTAAATTCGTTGAAACTAACCCCTATTTATAGAAGAACAACAGCCATGTCCATTCGTGAAAGGTTATGACGAATAGACACTTCTTTTGAAATTCAAATTTTTGAATTTAACTGTCACTATGTCGACATGGGGTACTAGGGCATGTTGACATCCCAAAGCATTTTTTGATGATTTGATTTTCTTTGAAAATAACTTTTATCTTATACTAAAAACTATTTAAACTTTATAAATATACTTGACTATAGATAAAATACATAGATAAATATAGAGAATAATATATATATAATTTTACTATAATTTTATATTTAAATCTAAGTATAAATATATTATAATTAAAAGATAGTTTAAAACAAACGAAGTTTAAAACAAGAGTTTATTTAAAATCAAAGAATATTTTAAGGCTAAAACATCTTTTTGAAAATCATTTGAAAAGATAATTTTTAAGGCTAAAACATTTTGAAAAGCAGTTTTGAAAATCATTCTGAAGTAGTTTTGAAAATCATTTTGAAGTAGTTTTGCAAGCTTCTTCCTACAGAATATCTCATCAAATATGGACTCGAGAACTTGTACAAAACTAGGATGTTCGTGGGTTTGTAATCCACTTGTCGTAGGTTTGTAAGCTACTTGTCGTGGGTTTGTAAGCCACTAAAAAGGTAGAAATGGGTTCCATCCTAAAAGAAAATTGGAGTGAAGATTTCAGTGCTATTATGAAGTTTTAACATAATTTTAGACTCAAAACTTGTCTTGAGATCTTGAACTCTTTATAATCTTGATATTCTTGATACTCATGAGAATTCAATCTTGATATCTTGAATCTCTATACTGTACAGTCTTCATTCTTGGTACCTGCATGGTTAAATCCTGCATATACATATATATCTAAACTATAATGTTAGTATTTATATTTTATAATCTTATTTTAAGGTTGTTTTCATCAAAACCATTAACTCATGGACTAACAATCTCCCCCTTTTTGATGATGACAACCTTTGTTTATAAAATATTACATCTATCCTAATAACTCCCCCTAAAACTAATAACTCCCCCTTAATCTATGCCTAACTCTTCTATTTTATATTTCTCCCCCTTTGTCATCAACAAAAACAAACTAACTCTAAACTATATAACTCTTAGTCTAATATCCTATATGATGATAGTGTAATCATACATAATCAATACTTACTTGTAAACCTAAAACTTAGTCCTAAACTACTAACATTCCTAACCAAGTACCTATATAATACTTATATATAACATATATAGGAATCATATATAAGAACACACAATATTTTTTTTATATATGTTTATATTTACATTTTCGTACAACGTGACAAATATACACATAACGATGAAAAACGAAAAAGAAGAAACTACTGAGTATCTTTGACAATTGGAGATCTATGGATCGAACAATTTGGATAATGAAAACAGAAATTTCCACGTTGTTCAACCAAGTTTCCGTCCTTGTCAAAACATACTTCGCCAACGCAAATGACTTTGTCGTTGTCTTCAGCATGCTCTTCTTCCATTGGTTCTTCTTCTTCTTCTTCACTTTCCTCTTGTTTATGATCTCCTAAAGAGTCCTCGTCAATCAAGATTGGATTACCATGATTGTCCATTAGAAATTTTGGCAAATTTCTAAGGATTTTGCCTTGCCTTTCCTGTTCTTTTACCATTCGGAGTTGCACTATTTGAATTTCAGTCATTATCTGAATTGCATCCTTCAGAGAATCCTCCATTTTTGTCACTCGGGCGAGCGTAGTACGTTGGAACGGACCAGAGGTAGGAGAAGGGAACGAAAAGGTTGATTTTATGTTTGATTTGAAAGAGGAGGCCATTGATAAATTGATTTCAGAAGATAGAACAGAAAGAGAACATAGAGAATGAAGAAAATTTCGAAAATAAGAAGAATATATAACCAATTATTTGAATTTTGGTGGGAAAAATTTTAAAATTTAAAAAACGTTATATGTCGACATGGGTATAGGGGGATGTCGACATGGTTCTCAATATTTTTACTATTTGATTTATTTTGATTTAATTTTTAATTATACTTTGTTATTTATATTTTATATTTCAGTTAATGAAAAAATACCTAATTCTCTTCTTAATTTAGTAAATGTAGACTCATTTAAGGGTTTTGTTAAGATATCAGCAATTTGATTTTCAGAATTGATATAGTCGAGAGTAATTACTTCTCTACTTATATTATCTCTGAGAAAATGGTGTCTGATATCAATATGATTAGTTCGAGCATGTTGAGTAGTATTTTTGGATAAATTTATTGCACTAGTATTATCATAATAAATTGGTGATTTTGAGATATTTAAACCAAAATCTTTTAAAGTTTGTTGCATATATATTACTTGAGAACAAGCCAAAGCAGCAGAAATATACCCTGCTTCAGTTGTTGATAGAGAAACTGTGTTTTGCTTTTTACTAAACCAGGAAATCAGAGAATGCCCTAAAAAGTTACAAGTTCCACTTGTACTTTTTCGGTCTGATTTACAACCAGCATAATCAGCATCACAGTAAGATATTAAGTCCAACGAATCATTTTTAGGATAAAATAAGCCATAATCAAAGGTGTGTTTAATATATCTTATGATACGTTTTACAGCTTTTAAGTGGGTTTCTTTAGGTTGGGATTGATACCTTGCACAGAGACAGACACTATGCATGATATCAGGTCTACTCGCAGTGATATAGAGTAGTGATCCAATCATTCCTCAATATAATTTTTGATCTACATCTTTCGAGAGATCTTCTTTACTAAGGTACTCATTGGTTGCCATGAGAGTGGGTTTTCCACTCGCAGTAGTCAAACCAAATTTACTAACTAGGTCTTTAGCATATTTTTCTTGACTAATAAAGATACCATTATCTAATTGTTTTATTTGTAATCCTAAAAGGAAGTTTAATTCACCCATATGACTCATCTCAAACTCTTTTGTCATTATTTCATAAAATCCTTTATTCATTTCAAAATTAGTTGATCCAAAAATGATATCATCTACGTAGACTTGTACTAGTTGAATATCATTTTTATTTCTTTTAATAAAAAGAGTATTATCTACTTTACCTATTTCAAAATTTGATTATAACAAGTAAGATCTTAGTTTATCATACCAGGCTCTAGGAGCTTGCTTTAGACCATATAGAGCTTTCTTAAGTTTGTAAACATGATTTGGAATTTTATCATTTTCAAAAAGCAGTGGTTGTTCAACAAATACTTCTTCTTTTACAAAACCATTTAAAAATGCACTTTTAACATCCATTTGAAATAATTTGAAATTATTATGATTTGCGAAAGCAAGTAGAATCATAATGGCTTCTAATCTTGCTACGGGAGCAAAGGTTTCACCAAAATCTATTCCTTCTTCTTGACAATAACCTTGAGCGACTAACCGGGCTTTATTTCTAACAACCTCTCCTTGTTCATTCATTTTATTTTTATAAACTCATTTACTTCCAATTATTGTTTTATTTTTAGGTCTAGGAACAAGTTCCCAAACATCATTTCTAGTAAATTGATTTAATTCTTCTTGCATAGCCAAAATCCATGAATCATCAGTTGATGCTTCTTCTGGATTTTTGGGTGCAATAGTTGATATAAAAGCTACATTACTCATTTGACTTAGTTGATTTCTAGTTTTAACAACAGATTGCATATCTCCAAGTATATTTTCTATAGGGTGATCTTTTAAAAGTTTAATCCTTTTATTAGGATGATTTAATTCATTATTAGTTTCAGTTGACTCTTGGTTTTGAGTGATTAAATCCTCTTCATCATTTATTTCTTCAAAATTTTTGAAATTTTCATCAAATGAAACATGCATTGTTTCTTCGATGGTATTAGTTCTTAAATTAAATACTCAGTATGCTTTACTTCTATTAGAGTATCCGATAAAGATACCTTTGTCGGATTTAGGATCAAATTTATCTAAGTTATCTTTTGTATTTAAAATAAAACATTTACTTCCAAAAATTCTAAAATAAGATACCTTAGGTTTCTTTGAGTAAATAAGTTCATAAGATGTCTTATCAGTTAAAGGTCTAATTAAAATTCTATTTAAAATATAACAAGCGGTAGCAACTGCTTCTGCCCAAAAGTACTTTGGTAAATTACTATCAGAAAGCATAGTTCTCGCACACTCTTGAATCGTCCTATTTTTACGTTCTACTACTCCGTTTTGTTGTGGAGTTCTTGGAAATGAAAAATTGTGAATTATTCCCTTTTTATTGCAGAATTCTTCAAAATTTTCATTTTCAAATTCACCACCGTGATCACTATGGATGTTTATAATTTTTTTAGAAAGTTGATTTTGAACCCTTTTTGAAAAATTCTTAAAATATTCAAAAGTATCACTTTTATGTTTTAAAAATATTGTCCATGTAAATCTAGAATAATCATCTACAATTACAAAAACATATTTACTATTATTTATTGATAGAATTTGAGATGGACCAAATATATCAATATGAAGTAATTCAAGAGGTTTCGAAGTAGAAATCATATCTTTTAATTTAAAGGAGCTTTTTCTAAGTTTTCCTAGTTGACATGCATCACATAGACTATCTACTTTAAAATTCATTTTAGGGAGGCCTCTTACTAGATCATGTTTTGACAGTCTAGATAAGAGTTTGAAATTCAAATGCCCAAATCTCTTATGCCAAATCCAAGGGTCACTTGCATTTGCCAAAAGACATAAGTTATCATTTGAAATTTTCATACTAAGAATATAAATATTCTTTTTCCTAATTCCTTCAAATATTATGGTTGAATTATTATCTTCAATGTGACACTTATCTTTTTCAAATTTAATTTTATATCCTTTATCGCATAGTTGACTTATACTTAGCAGATCGTGTTTCAGATTCTTAACTAGCAAAACATTAGTAATAATAGGAGTTTCAGAGTTACCGACTTTGCCGATGCCGATCACATAACCTTTTGAATTGTCTCCAAAGTTAACCAGTCCTCCGTCTTTGTATATTATATCATTCAGCATATCTGGATTCCCAGTCATGTGTCTATAACATCCACTATCAAGTATCCATTTGTTCTTTTTGATCTGCACAGTTTGTTTGTTCTGGATTGATTCCTCAACTCCCATAAAGCATGATTCCTGCACATCAAACAATCTTAGTAGACAACTTGTATTTGAATATTGATTATATGCAGACTCAAGAGATAATGATGATCTGAATATTTCTAAACATGCATTAACAAATTTCTTAAACATAGCCATATAAAAAATAACTTTTTCAAAAATCAGATTATGAAACTTTTGAAAACCTTGCTCTTATACCAAATGTGAGGAATGCGGATTACGGATCTTAAGGCTAGGAATAACACTAGAGGGGCGGTGAATAGTGTTTATAAGAAATTACTAAATCTTTTTGAGTTTATGTTAATTTGAACACAAATGTATGTAATATTCAGACACAGATATAATCACAGAAACAAACACAGATACAGAAATAAAGTAAATGCAGTAAAGGAAAGAACACACCGGATTTTATACTGGTTCGGAGTTACCCTACATCCAGTCCCGCACAACTAAGTACGGATTTCCTTTCAAAAGCAATTCAACAATTACAACCCTCGATTTCAGGGCCATGAGGTACACCCTCCAGAATCACAATCCTCTGGGTAGAGATACTTGATTTCCGGGCAACAAGTTCACCCAATTGATTTCTCAAGGCTACAATCACACCTTTTCTCACTTGATTGATTTCCAAGGCTACAATCACACCTTTTACACTATTGATTACAAAGAAAGCCTATAACTCTGAATAGCACTGAGGATCTTGATGAGATAGTGACAGAGAATCAAACCAGAGATTATCTAGTTAGATTCAATGTTGATTTCGGCAGAGTGATGATAGGATTTTGAATAAGAAAATGTGGAAGAAGAAGAGAAGTGAAAAAACAGAAAATCTATATTTAAATTCGTTGAAACTAACCCATATTTATAGAAGAACAACAACCATGTCCATTCGTGAAAGGTTATGACGAATAGACACTTCTTTTGAAATTCAAATTTTTGAATTTAACTATCACTATGTCGAATGGGGTACTAGGGCATGTCGACATCCCAAAGCATTTTTTGATGATTTGATTTTCTTTGAAAATAACTTTTATCTTATATTAAAAACTATTTAAACTTTATAAATATAATTGACTATAGATAAAATACATAGATAAATATAGAGAATAATATATATAAAATTTTACTATAATTTTATATTTAAATCTAAGTATAAATATATTATAATTAAAAGATAGTTTAAAACAAACGAAGTTTAAAACAAGAGTTTATTTAAAAACAAAGAATATTTTAAGGCTAAAACATCTTTTTGAAAATCATTTGAAAAGATAATTTTTAAGGCTAAAACATTTTGAAAAGTAGTTTTGAAAATCATTCTGAAGTAGTTTTGAAAATAATTTTGAAGTAGTTTTGCAAGCTTCTTCCTGCAGAATATCTCATCACATCAGGACTCGAGAACTTGTACAAAACCAAGATGTTCGTGGGTTTGTAAGCCACTTGTCGTAGGTTTGTAAGCTACTTGTCGTGGGTTTGTAAGCCACTAAAAAGGTAGAAATGGGTTCCATCCCAAAAGAAAATTGGAGTGAAGATTTCAGTGCTATTATGAAGTTTTAACATAATTCTAGACTCAATACTTATCTTGAAATCTTGAACTCTTGATAATCTTGATATTCTTGATACTCATGAGTCTTCAATCTTCATATCTTGAATCTCTATACTGTACAGTCTTCATTCTTGGTACCTGCATGGTTAAATCCTGCATATACATATATATCTAAACTATAATGTTAGTATTTATATTTTATAATCTTATTCTAAGGTTGTTGTCATCAAAACCATCTACTCATGGACTAACAACTACTACCACTGGGCATGCATCCTATATTTAGGCGAAGTTGTGAGTTTAAATCACCTTATATGTAGGATCGATTTCACCCTAGAGGGGGGGGGGATGAATAGGGTGATACTAATAATAATAAAAATTAATGCGAAAATAAATATAATAGTTGCAGCACAGATAATAGCAGAATAATAAAAGCAGAAATAGAACAACACAGATTTATCCAACTTCAGCAAAACCCTGCCTAGGTGCTGCCCCCAAGGTTTCTACTGGAAGTTAAGTAGTCAGACGCTTACACACGTAAACTTGAGACACCCGCTAATGACTAACCTAACTCTACGCTCAAAACCCTGCCACAACTCAGCGACTGAGTTGCGAATTCTCAAACTACGCCCCGTAGTTTGTACCTAGTTACAAAACTAGAAAGTTATACAATTTAAAAGGAAAATTAAACAACTAAACAAAATAAAACCGAAACCCTATTATTTTAAAAACTAAAGGTCCAATATTAAATATAATACCGGCCCACAAAAATAACACTATGGTAAAAAAAATTCGTTCCATTTTCTCTTGTTAATGCCTTCAGCTGCTCCCTTTCTCCTTCTGATGAAATTAGGGTTCTTGAATTGAAGTCACCGCCTTGAAATACAAATTTGAATTGTATGCTCGTATAATATCTTCGACCATTCTTTCTTTGATCCTCTTCAACGATTAGGGTTTTGTAATTGAAGTCGCCACCTTGATATCAACTGATTGATGTGATGAAATCAAATCTGGTTTGTTTGTCAATCGATCCCCAGCTTGAGTGCATGCGGTTGCTTCAATTGTCGAGTTCGAATTAGTGCTTTGAACTGGTACGTGAATTGCCATTATTTACTATCGTTGTTATGTTTGAACTCGATTCCAAATATGTCGATGATGATATGGGAATTTATAAGGATTAAAAACCTAAATTATCGTTCGTATATTTTGTTTGAATTCTTCCGTGATTTGCACTTGCCCATTCGATCTTTGCTTGAGTGCTTGTGATTATTCTGACTTGTTCATCTCATACGTATTACTCCATGAATTTGAATTTTCTTCGTTTATTTCTCCTATGACCTGTTCATCATTTTATCAACTACGAGTTCCATTCTGGCTTTGAGTTTGATATTAAATTTGTGATAAGCTGAACTTTGACTTGTCCAATTCATATGACCATTCTCTGTTTTTGCTGCCTTGACTTTGTTCGAAATGCAACTTATAGAAATTTTGAACACTGCTGCACTGTCATACTATGTTTGCGTATGTGTGTCATCTCCATGTATATACAAACATATATGTATGTATATATATGTGTGTGATTGCTCGGCATTAATTCTAGTTTCATGTTGAATTGTCCACTGCTCTATTGCTTTGCACTTTGGTACATGGTTTTGTTCATGTCTTTGAAACAGACATATATATATATATATATATATATATATATATATGCATGTATGTTCAAGTATTTTGCATTCATGTGGTCTGCACTGTGTACATGTCTTGATTTAAGACTTCATATTGCATTTCATTTACTCTGGGTTGATACATTTGGTTTTGGTCAGAATTGTTGTATGTGTCGTGGTGTTCATGTTGCAGTTGGTTCGAGTTGGAGTCTGTTATCATTTGTGCTTGAATCTGGTCTGTGGTTGGCCTTGCATTTGAAGTCTGTGGTATATCTTCATGCTTTTTGAAACTGCTCTGTCTTGTTCGAACTGCTACTATGTTGACACACTCTACTACAATATGACCATAACTCATTTTCACATGTTTGTGCTGCTGCATTGATCCATTTGAAGTCTTGTTACTCATATTGTCATGTGGTCTTGTATGTATGTGTGGTGTGGTTTTGTTTTGCAGTTGTCTTGGTTCCTTGTTCATTTATGTTAATCCATTGACATATAAATGTATATGTCTTTGCTTTGTTATTCTAGTTTTCATGAGCTCACTTGTAGTCTGGTTGAGCTACACATCCATCATGCTGCTTTGTGTTAAATTGTGGTTTGGTTTGGTCTGAACTGTGTATTCATGGCTTCACGAGTCTGCTATCATGTGATCTGGTATCACTTTGTGTTGGGTCTTGCATCTATGTCTGCTACCTGGTCTCTGTTGCAATTGAGTATGGTCTTGGTTCAGTCTCATCTGTTACATTTTGAAGTCATGTTCATGTTGTTGCTTATTATGGTAGAGACTTGAACTGTATGTAGTTGCATGCTCCATTTGTAGCTGAGTTTTGTATATGCTTGAATGCATTTGATACTTTGAGCTGCATGCTCCACTATAGACTTGTTTTCTGTTTGTTTGTATATTTCTGGTTTCACTTGAATTTTCATATTGCTTTGAGTCGGAATCCAGTTGCTTTCCTCTAAACTATTGTGTTACTGCCTTTAGTTCGACCTAAGTTATGTAGTGTTATTGCCACTTTCTCTGACCTGGTCTGCATTGGCTTCGAGTCTAGTCTGCATTGTATTTGTGCTTGTACTTGATCATTTCATGTTGAATTCACCTCTGGTTCACTTTGTTGTTGCATTCATTCTGGACTAGTCTTTGTTGCTCCTGATATGCTAGCTCGAGTTGGTCTTCAAGAGTCTTTGAGTCTGTACTGTTTTGTGTTTTCATGTTGGTCGAGGCTCATATGCGTCTGAACTGATATATGTGTGTTCATGCATATATGTTGGTGCCTTGTTGAGTGCACTTGTATTTGAAACTATCTTATAGTCTGGTTTCATTTTAGATCATGTTGACTAACCATTGAAACTTGTACTTGTTTTCGTATTCCACCTGAGTTGAATCCAGCCTCGGCTTGGGTTTGACCTTGTGCACACATGTCCCTGCAATTTTATCAAGTGTATATCGGTGTGCACAGCCTTGTGGCATGTATAGTGATACACTGTGCATGTCATAAGTTGTTTGTGTAAAATGAATTTAAAAGAGAAATGATGACGAACAACCCAAATAACTAAGGAAAACAATATTTTCAAAACACACACTTCATTGTATACTGCAAAAAATATTTCTTGTTCAATTTTACTACGTCAGTGTTTATATTGCAGATAGCTCAGATGCTCCATACAGGCTGGAACAAAGTTGAAGACAAAATACGAGTGTGAGTGAATATGTAGTGATGTGAAAGTTGTAGATTGAAAGATGTGTTGTAATTAAAATTGTATTGTAATTGAAAATGTATATATGTAGTGAGAGCTCAAATTTGTACTATTTGAATTTGTAATAAAATATTTGTTTGAATTTGAATTCTGTGTTATTTATTTTATCCAACAAATATTTATTTAATTATGTGTAAAATAAAATAGTACAATATCAAATACATTTAAACGAATATATATATATATGTTTATTATCATCAAACAAAAATCATAGGCTATTGTATTCTACAATCTCCCCCTTTTGATGATAACAAACATATATTAAGATTTTGACTCTATTAAATGTATTTGACCTTGATGAATTCCATTTGCTCCCCCTATTTGAATGCTCCCCCTACACTAAAATTCCCCCTTCACATATGCGTGAAAATAAAAAAAATAAAAAATACGACTTGACTTATTTGCCAAAATATTAACTTCTCTCTCCCCCTTTTGTTATAAGCAAAAGAGTAATAGTGTTAGAAAAATAGAGATAAAGTGATAGACATTAATACAACATCAATACCCAATCAAGTATAAATATTAAATTTCAATAAAAAATCAAACAAAAATCATAAATACTCTGTTAGGCGCATATTCCATTTTAGAGTGATAAGGGTGATGTCGGCATATAAAACCATATAGTTGTGTCTATTTGTGGTATATTTATAACAGGAATTTGAATACTTACTAACCATGCATAACCGTTAGGACTTTTAAATGAGATTAGTAGTATTCTTTAAATTTTATAAAAATAAATAAATTTCAAGCATCTTCTAACCACGCATAACCGTGAGGACTTTTAAATGGGATTAGAATCAACTCGTCTATTTAATAACCAATTTTGATATGTGTTCTATACATGCATAACCGTGAGGACTTTTAAATGAGCATGAAAGCACATAAAAAAATATTCCAAGTAATTCACCCGTGCATAACCGTGAGGACTTTTAAATGAGAGTGAATACTTTGGATGTTTTTATTGCTAAAAAATAAAATAAAAATGAATAATTCCCCGTTTAAAATACCACATTTTGACATACTATATTGGATTTTGATGAGTGATGGTCGTTAGAAATATGATAGAAATAGAGATGGTCATGGAATTTTTACTAACAAAAGTTATTATAAATCTTGTTTAAATTTTTTAAAAATTTACTAAATATACTGTCTCAAGTCATAATATATGATTAATATCAACACTCATCCCTATTTCAATTACTATTTATCTTTTCGATAATCAATAGGGAGTCAGATTAGTTAATGTATTCATTTAAGATCAAATCAAAAAATAAATATAAAATCAAATTTCTATAATGTCTAATCTGAAACGAAGTCAACAAAAACTATTTTCTGAAAGGATTTTTATGAAAAAATGTCTGCCAATCGAAAATCAGTTAAAATGAAAATTATGCAGATATTTTATTTGAAAATGTGATGCAACTTATGAATGTCCCTACATAAAACACATTCCACTAGTAATTTTTCTATCAACTAGACTACCAGCAGAATCTGCATCTGAATCTAAAAATTTGATCATTGAAATTTTAGTTTGATCAGTTTACGTAAACTCTAATTTATTCGATATCCTTAAATTTTAAGGATGAAAATATGAACTTTTGTAAAGAGCTCGTTGTGTTATTGTAGTGAGGATTTCCTTTGAATGGTTCAACCATTTAGAAAGGAAATCGAATGTATCAGAGTGGATGTAACCTAAGGCACGGTTGGAATGAAGAGAGTGAATGATCACTTCTCCTTCATAAAGAAATATCAAAAATAAGAATTGTAAAATAATAATAGATACTTAACATTGGAATGACAAATAAGATTTCTATTTAAAAATGTAATTTCATATAGAAATTGTTTTCTATGAGATTTATTTTTTGAGTTCAAGATATTTGATCTGGAAACTCTTCACTGTAATTTGGTTATAGTATATGAAATAAACAGCCTATATTAAATGTTTGATTAGACCTTTGTATTTCATACGCCATTGTATTAATGGTAGAAATAGTAGTAGCATGTCATATAGCACTCATTGGTCGCATCAAATCATGAAAATTGTTTTCGTAAAATGTACTAAACATTATTTATGAAATAATAATTGTTTTGCAGTGTTGACTGAAAAGTAGAAATAGTTTTGTTTTAATATGAGTATTATGAAAACTTTTTATAAAATAAAACTATTATAATGGTATTTGAGATGAATTGGAAAATACAAAAGTGATTTGCAATTATTTTGAAATTATAGACTAAGCTATATTTTTGAGAAATAATTTGGTTGTATGATTATGAATCATATGATACTAGTTAATTATATCTCAAACATATAAGGGCAAAGCACCCATTTAGTGGGAGTGTGATAAGAATTGATGAACTCTTTGGATTGATAGATATAGATGTATGCAATCACAAGTCTGTTAATACTAAAATAGTTCCACATACTTCATTATATTCAATTATGATTTATCACCGACACGGACATGTGTGATACATATATAGTATGTCTATGATAAGCTCATACAGTATAAAACAAAAGTAAATAAAATAACATGCAATAGAAAATTAAATTGATTCGATTTGATCGAATAGGTCGGTATATTTAAACGACTTCGAACATACCTAAAAATGAATAAAGATTCAATCTCAAAAGTTACTCCTCCTTATGATACATAATGATGTAATGATAAGGAGTGATCAAACTTTATTGAACAATGTATAGTTAATGCTGAGTGAAGTTGAGTTAACTTTTTTTATACGATCATGTACTTAAGAGTAGCACACAAGGTTAAAATTAATATCGTCTAAATAATAGTTTACAAAATCGTACAAGATAAGGGCTTATACGAAACCTTAACATATCCTAGGCCAAGGAGTTGGCAGGTTGTGCTAGTCAAAATACTACACGTAATAATTGTTCGTGAGCGATATTGTATAAATCTCACCAAAAGAAGTTTGGGAATGATCATAATTGGATGACCAATTCATGTTTTGAACATAAAGTATCGTAGACCAAAACCAAATTAGTTTTATATATACATTCAGTAGCACTGAGAAATAATTGATGTTTCAAGAAATACCAACTTCATAGCGAAGGAATTTTTTACAAATTATTAATTATAGAATGGATTTGGATCTGATCCAATTATGAAACTGATTACATGGGATGAAACGAAATTAACCAAACCTAGATGAACACAATGCATCAGAATGTCTAATAAATATTCTTGCACATTAAATAGAAACTATGAGTTTCATATCAATATCGAGAACAGATAATCCTTAATTGTCAACTAAACCATTAAGAGTGTTGACTCTGCCATATGGTATGATGTGCAAATCCAAAAGGATTCCAAGTACATTATCAAAATATAATTTAGATAGCTGTACATGGAGGGATACGATCCACGGCCGCAAATGTGTCTTCAAGAGAAAGACTAATGTAGTTGGAATATAGTGAGCAACATTGATAACAATAAAATCATAGATTTCAATTATAGAAATTAGCATAATAGATTCACCATCTAATGTGCTTAAGTTAGTTCGGATTTTCTCACAAAATTATCACTTGATATGACTTTGTGATTGGATACATATGTGTTGAAATAAAAAATTCTAAATAATGATTTAGAATAGACTCTTTGCACATAACTAACAATTTTTCTCGAAGTCAGTGGAAGCGATATTGGGTTTGTTAGTTTTCAGATATAATCCAAGAATTGATATGAAAGTAACATTTTATAAGCATCATAATTGAGTAAGTATTTTGATAGAAATATCAAATAGTTTGATTTTCAGTCAAAATGCAGAGAAAGCGTGTGTCCATACGAAAGAACCAATAAAAGGTACATAGATATTTCTAAATCATAAATAAACAACATACTACTAATTATTAGCGATGTACTTATTTTAAAATCAGTAAAAGTTACTTATTTAATACTTGATATTGGATTTGTAAATTATATCTTTTATAATAAGTATAAAGGATGTTGGAAATGTCCCAAACGATATGCAAACACACCTTAATGAAATGTTTAATATGGAATATATAAGATAGATTCCTTATGTATTTACAATAGAAATGATCATACATGTTGTATTGTCTACAATATCATATTTTACTTATATAGTTGATGCAAGAAGCATATATCAAACCCAAATTAAGATCACTAAATGGTAATTTAGAGTGAGTATTTATGAAATATAATAGAGAATTATTTATAGAAATAACGAACTCCTTATGAAGGAGTGTTAAGACTGAACTTCATAAGTGTTATTGAGTATAATATGCCAATATTAAATTCATGTTCAAACCTTAAATAAGAAGCTTTAAGTTGGAAATGTTCTAATGAAAGGCTGTGGCTGATTCGATGAAAGGCTAAGTGTAAAGATCCAAAAACTCGGCCTTTGAAAATCGGCATCCGTACTTCACTTGTACTCAAAATGCCGTAGATTCAAACGCCAAATCTGGTTATCCGGAGCTTATAACACCATTAAGTATAACAACACAGCGGAAGAAAAAGAATATATCAATATATAACATTGATACAATGACAGATACAAAATCTGATACAATATGATACAACAAAATGATACAACAGATATCAACATACATCAGAGATATGATACAAGAAATAGCATCGGAAAGAAAATAGATAACACCAGCAGCGGATAGAATGTCTCCGATAGAATGCTCCAAGATAAGCAACGTCGGTCCATGAACTCCAAGAACTGAACTAGCTCCAGGTAATCTACTAAACCTGAATATCTGAAAACCCCAACTCTAGACTGCCCGTGTGGAAAATGGTGGGCACCCAGAGTTTAGGAAGGGAACAATAAACTCCGAGTCAGTCGTGGGACTGGTGTGAACAACATAAACATTTTATCTTTAAAACAACACAAAAGAACTTTAAACATTGAAATCCGCAATTCTTTTAGAAAATGAAACTACCATAAGACCTCCCGCCACACACACAATGCAAACGCAGAATTGGAGGAGATTTCTTCTTATGATAATCAAACATGCTTACTATGCAAAGAAAACTTGGATCATTATTATTATTAGTGCATAGTGGAAAACATTTCGAAAGTAGAATATTAATCTTAGCCAACATACGACCAGTATCGTATGCCTACTATAGCTACCATCTAAACAATGGTGACCACCATAAGTAAATGGCAGGTTCTACAACTAAAACCGTACAGGGTTCATATTGGAAATTGGATTTCCAACAAATGGTCAGGCTAAGGAACTTCCCACTGTCAATGGGATCGCCTCTGGCGGGACGTCCCGATAACCTACCCGGCTCTCTGCCAACACAAGCCGGGTTACCTCTGTAACTAGGTAACTACTACTCGAGTAAGCCATTCCCCGGTCCTTTGGGACCTTTATCCGAGCGCTCGGTAACCAACATCACACATAATAAATAGAGTGTGTCAACATGAGTAAGTATCTGGGCTCCATACCATGATACCACCCTTTTCCAGAAGGAAATGACATACCCTAAAGGGCGCGACCCTCATAACCTTGCCGCATCATTCCTGTTTCGACCATTTCCGGTCTGTGAGGTTCGATGAGGTCTCGTCCATAAAGCTACGCTTTTCCACAAAGCCACGCTTTGATCACAAATGATCAATAAATGATCAACACACAGCAACACTCAGCATGCCACATTACCAAATTGGGAGTGTATCATTGATAAATTTCAACTACATAACCTCTGAGCTCGTACGTCTCAGAGAAGGGTGTTAAGCTAAGAGAATAAATTCTCCGCCACCGACAGAAATGTATTTGAAAGAAATCTGCTTTATATCTCAAAATGTAATGTCAGACATGTAACCATACAAGTCTGTTCCGGGTTCGAACAGAACCGAAGGCACTTCCGAAGAAACCCTTGCAATCCGGGTATTCACAATCCCGAACGAATTTCCCATCACTTAGGGAATCTCTATACCGGAGCAACTCAGTGCAGAGACAATCGATAGGTTATCCTATCGTTTTCGCAAATACCCGGTCTTCAACACCGGTCTTCAAATGCATCCATATACGACATATCATTTATTCGGAATGGGTTGTGTGACACAAAGGTCCTCTCCCGGCTAAACCGAATAATGAGCGCAATATTTAAAAACATATGGATAATGGGATTTCAATTAAGTCACAACTTATTACCCAAACTTCTCTTTAAATGGTTTAAACAAATTACCATTTTTAATCTTTTTAAATAAAAAGATTCATTTTAACAACCTTCAACGGTTTAAACAGTTTCCACACTTTAATCTTTTAAACAAAAGATTCATTCACAGATTTTCCAAATTAATTCCCATTTCAATTTGATTAACTCGTTAAATCTTTAAAACAAAGATTTAACTTATAACTTTCAAAACAATTCCATTTCAAATGGTTAAACAAATCACCATTTTAAATCTGTTAAAAATAACAGATTCAATTCATAGCTTCCAAAAAAGAATTCACTCATAACTTGGAAAACCATTTTCAATTCAAATTTGAAATTCCTTTACTTAAACTGGAATTTCATTTCTTATCTGAAAGCTTTAATTCTTTTAAAACAAACAGTTTCATTTTGGAAATCTGATTCATTTATACAAGTTAAGGTTCTTGGGTAAAATCCAAATTCTCCAACAATACTTTTAAAATGGTTTAAATTCATATAAACACATTTTCAACATAGAATTCTATTCCTTATTTTGAATTCAAATTCAAATTAAATTATTTAAATTGAAAAACTTTACTAAGTTATTTAAAATAACTTTTATCTTCGAAAACACCTTTTCAAAAGCTTTAACATTTAACCCAAACCCGTTTCCAAAATCAATTGAAATTAAAATTTCAATTTCAAAACATTAAATTTAAACCATCTGTGACTTAACCGATTTCCACATGAAATCCATATTTGTGTGTGTATGGTGTAGTCCAGGGGTTTCACACACAATAGTGCAACATCATTCAATCATCACAGATTAAAATACAGAAATATAGTTGATAAGCGGTACAACAATAACGCTTATCTCTTCATTCACAGATCACAGATATATAAATATCACAGATAATAAATTACATCACAGGGAATTAATTACATTCGTCCCAGAGAAACAGATCATAACACAAATCAGGGTATATCACAAAGCATCATATATCAGGGAATATCAACAATTCAATCATCTAGTCAGGTCCAACATTCATAGGTAAGGTCAATTTATTTATCTGATTAAATTAAATCAGATTTGTCACTAATCCTGGTTTAATTAACATTAATTAATTACAAACCTTTTTAATTAATTATCCATTAATCATTTATTAATTAACCTTTAATTAATTAATTATCCTCAAAATTAATTACCTTAATTAATAAATCATATTAATTAATTATCCTTAATTAATTACCATTTAATTAATTATCCTTAATTAATTATAATAATCATCATTAAACTCTTATTTTACATAACCTTTGAGATGAATTAACATAATCATATAATTTAACTTAAACTCTTTAAGTTAATAAAAATCATTATTCAAGATAAACCGCTTATCTTTAAAATCTTATTTAAATAATCCTTGACATTTAAACATTTGAACCTAACTTAAAATACTTAAGTTAATTTAAAACCATTATTCTTTAATCAATTATCCTTAATTAATTACATTAGTTAATTAACCCTTAATTAATGAATTAATCACTTTAATCAATTTAATCACCTTGATTTGATAATATTAAGTAATTAACTATCCTTTAATTACTCCTATTAATTAATCAACCCTTAATTACGTTAAAGTAATTAACCTTTAAACCCTTTTATCCTTCTTAATTAACCACTAAATCACATTATTAAGTTTATTTAAGATAAACTTTAAAATAAAGGTTATATGTATCTTAAACACTTTTAAATTTAGTTAATTTAAAATAATTTTATTTAAAAACTTTTTTAACCAATTCAAAACTTGGATAACATCTAATATGTTCAGAAGAATTAGTTTTAACAAAATTTGTTTTCAATAAAACTTGATTTGTTTTTAAAGTTTAAAAACTGTTATTATATAAAAACTACAGACCCAAGTGATTTCAAGACTTTCCTGAGCCTTACTTCGAGTCTTTCCCCAACTCCTTTTCCCCGAGTCATCTCGTCACTTACTCGAGCTTACACCCGAGTCGACCTCTTCTTCCCAAACATCACAACCACCCAGGCACATAAGTGCACCGTGCACGTGCACTGTCGACCGCCACCATTCCGATCGAGTCGCCACCCACCACCAAGTCGACATCGGCCATCTCGTACCAAACGATCACCCAAAACCACGAATTTCCCCATAATCCAAAATCTGGCCTTTCGTTCGAAACTGAAACTCGAACCCATTGAACGAGAACGCCTCGCCGTCGCGTCACAGACCACCGGAGACCCAGCGCCTCCGGCCACAGCACGTCAACACCCCAAGCCATCATCTCCCTCGATCTCGAGCAGCTCGATCGCTTCTAGATGACGAACTCATCACGTTAACAAACATGTGCAAAAGCTCGACCAAAACCCTAATTCGAACTCGTCTCCATTCCATAACTAATTATAAAATCGATGGGCATTTTTTCATTAATCCCTGAGTCTTCCTCCACCTTCATGAGCAACCCCGACCCCAGCCATCACATCGATGATCGGCAATGGCCACAAAACCCCAAAATCGACCATTTCAACTTATCTCAGTGAATACTGAATTAAAAATTGTAATTTTACTTCCAAAAATCAATATTTTTGATAAGCTTTCAGGTGGTAGATTCGAAATAAAAATCTACTAGGTTCGAAATTTAACATGATTTGAATTTTTACTGTATTTTTCAAATGTTACGAAGAAGTTTGAATTTGTTTTACCTAAATTCATTTTTAAAGCTTAGATTATGTTTATACTTACAAACTTTGTCTAAATTTCAAAACCTAATGAGCTACAGGTAGGAAGAAAATCAAAATTTTAAACAGAGTTTAAATCCCTATAATAAAAGAACAGAGACATGTTCTTTTGCCTGTTCCCAAATATATATACAAATATCAACATACACATATATAAAATCAACATGCATATCACCATTCATAGCATAATTTAAAGATCATAATATCAAAGACATAGGCAGATGTAAGAGAGTTTGCTCATTGATTTTCCAGAGAAATGAAACAAAGCACTTTATGTTGGAACAGGCTTTGAAATTGAAAGCTAAAAACTTCCTTGATCTCTGGTTTGTAGAGTTGATTGTATTGTTGTTTAAGTTTGAATTTTTCTTTTAACGGAGATTTGTTTTAATGGAGATTTTATTTTAGTAGGAGATAATGGTCGAACTGAAATGAAAATGTTTGATGTGTAGAAAAATGAGTTTCAGGGAATAAAACTTTGTACAAGGTGATAAAATATTGGTTTGTACAAGGGTCAGTGATATTTTCTCAAGTGATGGCTGAAATGAACTTGCATAGTGTACTAGAGATAATGGCATTAATTACAACATACTTATCCTTTGTACAAATATATATCGGCTGTACCAAGATGAAGAAAATTTTGAGTGTCTTCTCTTGCAAGCTTTCTATACTTATATTGTTTGTTTACACTTGCATATATATTTGCTTTTGCAAGTTTATTTCTATCTTTTATATGTTTTGTTCTTTGTTTACTTCCAGGTTTACATGTTTACCTTTCAACTTGTACATGAATATGATTTATTTGTTTTGCTTTATATTGTTACATACTTGAATATATTTTATCCTTTGTATTTTTGTTTCATTTCTTCTTTAGCCTTATTATTTCATAGTATAAACAATTTCTATTTTAAACATGTTATTGGAATCTAGCTAAATGTTACTTTATATTTTTCATGGTTTATTAACATGTTATTTGAATTTATCTATGTATTCATTTTATTTTATTTTAATTTTTTTTCTTTTATTATTTTTGTTTATTTTATTACTTTATAAATGTAAATGAACTTCTATTTAAATTTATTGTTAGATTTTACTTAATGTATTTACTTTGTATTTTATAACTTATCCTTTAATTATTCATCTCTATTTATAACTCAATTATTTATTTTACTTTAATATTTATTGTCTTATATTTAATTTATAAATTCAAATTATTATTAACCATCAATTCTAATCTTTATTATTATCATTTATTATTAAACCATTTGTTTACAATTTAAATTCAAGTCAAATATATATCTATATATTTATTATTTCAAATTTACTCATATATGCCCAAATACATATATATATACATATATATATACAATATTTACAATATTTTTAAATTTAAGTGATTTATACAAAATATATTTGGATTCGGGGAAACTCGCATCACCTTATCAATTTATTTTACTATTTTTATTCAAAAATACAATTAATTATTAATTTAAATATATAGAAAATTTGGGGTCGTTACAGACTTCCCCCCTTAAAAGAATTTCGTCCTCGAAATTGCCAAGGAGACACAAAGATAGATGAAGAACATTTCATCAAATCAAATTGAACATCTATTCTGCATTTGGCTCACCAAATCAGAATATCAATAATAGATACAAGAACGAATCTGTTTTAACACTTCAGAAGTTACTCGGGTTATCCAGATCTACGAAATATGCAGTGGCATCGGTTAGTTCAAAGGGATAACTAACCATCCGTAGAACAGATTGGGACCCAAAGAATAGATAGATATAATTTCAAAATTTTCAGTTTAGAACTAAAGTATACCTATCAACCATAGCAACCAATGCAAACAATTCATCCAAACACAATTTTGGCTTATTTGTAGTTTATGTCCCATATTAATATATCGAATCTCTTCCTGGATCTACTAGGAACTATCAAAGAATTGAGAAAAGATGCTGAACAAAAGAGATTTGACAAAGAAAAGATTATTTCCTTGTTGTTACAGGGTAGTGACCATTTATAGTCGTATTCCCCCATCCCCTATCTCATCCTCTTCTTGCACTCATACTCACTATCAGTGGATAGTAAGAGAATTTACTGAGGCATACGGACGGATATCTGAGAAATACTCATTCTAGGGTATACTTCACCCTATCTCTAATGAGTTACTTAATGTGTTATACTCCTGAGCTAAAGTTTTACCCTAAGCTCTGATACCAATTGTAAAGATCCAAAAACTCGACCTTCGAAAATCGGCATCCGTACTTCACTTGTACTCAAAATGCCGTAGATTCAAACGCCGAATCTGGTTCTCCGGAGCTTATAACACCATTAAGTATAACAACACAGCGGAAGAAAAAGAATATACCAATATATAACATTGATACAATGACAGATACAAAATCTAATACAATATGATACAACATAATGATACAACAGATATCAACATACATCAGAGATATGATACAAGAAACAGCATCGGAAAGAAAATAGATAACACCAGCAGCGGATAGAATGTCTCCTATAGAATGCTCCAAGATAAGCAACGTCAGTCCATGAACTCCAAGAACTGAACTAGCTCCAGGTAATCTACTAAACCTGAATATCTGAAAACCCCAACTCTAGACTGCCCGTGTGGAAAATGGTGGGCACCCAGAGTTTAGGAAGGGAACAATAAACTCCGAGTCAGTCGTGGGACTGGTGTGAGCAACAGAAACAGTTTATCTTTAAAACAACACAAAAGAACTTTAAACATTGAAATCCGCAATGCTTTTGGAAAATGAAACTACCATAAGACCTCCCGCCACACACACAATGCAAACGTAGAATTGGAGGATATTTCTTCTTATGATAATCAAACATGCTTACTACGCAAAGAAAACTTGGATCATTATTATTATTAGTGCATAGTGGAAAACATTTCGAAAGTAGAATATTAATCTTAGCCAACATACGACCAGTATCGTATGCCTACTATAGCTACCATCTAAACAGTGGTGACCACCATAAGTAAATGGCAGGTTCTACAACTAAAACCGTACAGAGTTCGTATTGGAAATTGGATTTCCAACAAATGGTCAGGCTAAGAAACTTCCCACTGTCAATGGGATCGCCTCTGGCGGGACGTCCCGAGAACCTACCCGGCTCTCTGCCAACACAAGGCCGGGTTACCTCTGTAACTAGGTAACTACTACTCGAGTAAGCCATTCCTCGGTCCTTTGGGACCTTTATCCGAGCGCTCGGTAACCAAAATCACACATAATATATAGAGTGTGTCCACATGAGTAAGTATCTGGGCTCCATACCATGATACCACCCTTTTCCAGAAGGAAATGACATACCCTAAAGGGCGCGACCCTCATAACCTTACCGCATCATTCCTGTTTCAACCATTTCCGGTCTGTGAGGTTCGATGAGGTCTCGTCCACAAAGCTACGCTTTTCCACAAAGCCACGCTTTGATCACAAATGATCAATAAATGATCAACACACAGCAACACTCAACATGCCACATTACCAAATTGGGAGTATATCGCTGATAAATTTCAACTACATAACCTCTGAGCTCGTACGTCTCAGAGAAGGGTGTTAAGCTAAGAGAATAAATTCTCCGCCACCAACAGAAATGTATTTGAAAGAAATCTGCTTTATATCTCAAAATGTAATGTCATACATGTAACCATACAAGTCTGTTCCGGGTTCGAACAGAACCAAAGGCACTTCCGAAGAAGCCCTTGCAATCCGGGTATTCACAATCCCGATCGAATTTCCCATCACTTAGGGAATATCTATACCGGAGCAACTCAATGCAGAGACAATCGATAAGTTATCCTATCATTTTCGCAAATACCCGGTCTTCAACACCGGTCTTCAAATGCATCCATATACGACATATCATTTATTCACAATGGGTTGTGTGACACAAAGGTCCTCTCCCGGCTAAACTGAATAATGAGCGCAATATTTAAAAACATATGGATAATGGGATTTCAATTAAGTCACAACTTATTACCCAAACTTCTCTTTAAATGGTTTAAACAAATTACCATTTTTAATCTTTTTAAATAAAAAGATTCATTTTAACAACCTTCAACGGTTTAAACAGTTTCCAAACTTTAATCTTTTAAACAAAAGATTCATTCATAGATTTTCCAAATTAATTCCCATTTCAATTTGATTAACTTGTTAAATCTTTAAAACAAAGATTTAACTTATAACTTTCAAAACAATTCCATTTCAAATGGTTAAACAAATCACCATTTTAAATCTGTTAAAAATAACAGATTCAATTCATAGCTTCCAAAAAAGAATTCACTCATAACTTGGAAAACCATTTTCAATTCAAACTTGAAATTCCTTTACTTAAACTGGAATTTCATTCCTTATCTGAAAGCTTTTATTCTTTTAAAACAAACAGTTTCATTTTGGAAATCTGATTCATTTATACGAGTTAAGGTTCTTGGGTAAAATCCAAATTCTCCAACAATACTTTTAAAATGGTTTAAATTCATATAAACACATTTTCAACATAGAATTCTATTCCTTATTTTGAATTCAAATTCAAATTAAATTATTTAAATTGAAAAACTTTACCAAGTTATTTAAAATAACTTTTATCTTCGAAAACACCTTTTCAAAAGCTTTAACATTTAACCCAAACCCGTTTCCAAAATCAATTGAAATTAAAATTTCAATTTCAAAACATTAAATTTAAATCATCTGTGACTTAACCGATTTCCACATGAAATCCATATTTGTGTGTGTATGGTGTAGTCCAGGGGTTTCACACACAATAGTGCAACATCATTCAATCATCACAGATTAAAATACATAAATATAGTTGATAAGCGGTATAACAATAACGCTTATCTCTTCATTCACAGATCACAGATATATAAATATCACAGATAATAAATTACATCACAGGGAATTAATTACATTCATCCCAGAGAAACAGATCACAACACAAATCAGGGTATATCACAAAGCATCATATATAAGGGAATATCAACAATTCAATCATCTAGTTAGGTCCAACATTCATAGGTAAGGTCAATTTATTTATCTGATTAAATTAAATCAGATTTGTCACTAATCCTGGTTTAATTAACATTAATTAATTACAAACCATTTTAATTAATTATCCATTAATCATTTATTAATTAACCTTTAATTAATTAATTATCCTCAAATTAATTACCTTAATTAATAAATCATATTAATTAATTATCCTTAATTAATTACCATTTAATTAATTATCCTTAATTAATTATAATAATAATCATTAAACTCTTATTTTACATAACCTTTGAGATGAATTAACATAATCATATAATTTAACTTAAACTCTTTAAGTTAATAAAATCATTATTCAAGATAAACCGCTTATCTTTAAAATCTTATTTAAATAATCCTTGACATTTAAACATATGAACCTAACTTAAAATACTTAAGTTAATTTAAAACCATTATTCTTTAATCAATTATCCTTAATTAATTACATTAGTTAATTAACCCTTAATTAATGAATTAATCACATTAATCAATTTAATCACCTTGATTTGATAACATTAAGTAATTAACTATCCTTTAATTACTCCTATTAATTAATCAACCCTTAATTACGTTAAAGTAATTAACCTTTAAACCCTTTTATCCTTCTTAATTAACCACTAAATCACATTATTAAGTTTATTTAAGATAAACTTTAAAATAAAGGTTATATGTATCTTAAACACTTTTAAACTTAGTTAATTTAAAATAATTTTATTTAAAAACTTTTTCAACCAATTCAAAACTTGGATAACATCTAATATGTTCAGAAGAATTAGTTTTAACAAAATTTGTTTTCAATAAAACTTGATTTGTTTTTAAAGTTTAAAAACTGTTTTTATATAAAAACTACAGACCCGAGTGATTTCAAGACTTTCCTGAGCCTTACTTCGAGTCTTTCCCTAACTCCTTTTCCCCGAGTCATCTCGTCACTTACTCGAGCTTACACCCGAGTCGACCTCTTCTTCCCAAACATCATAACCACCCAGGCACATAAGTGCACCGTGCACGTGCACTGTCGACCGCCACCATTCCGATCGAGTCGCCACCCACCACCAAGTCGACATCGGCCATCTCGTACCAAACGATCACCCAGAACCACGAATTTCACTGTAAATCAAAATCTGGCCTTTCGTTCGAAACTGAAACTCGAACCCATTGAACGAGAACGCCTCGCCATCGCGTCACAGACCACCGGAGACCCAGCGCCTCCGGCCACATCACGTCAACACCCCAAGCCATCATCTCCCTCGATCTCGAGCAGCTCGATCGCTTCTAGATGATGAACTCATCACGTTAACAAACATGTGCAAAAGCTCAACTAAAACCCTAATTCGAACTCGTCTCCATTCCACAACTAATTATAAAATCGATGGGCATTTTTCCATTAATCCCTGAATCTTCCTCCACCTTCACGAGCAACCCCGACCCCAGCCATCACATCGACGATCGGCAATGGCCATAAACCCCAAAATCGACCATTTCAACTTATCTCAGTGAATACTGAATTAAAAATTGTAATTTTACTTCCAAAAATCAATATTTTTGATAAGCTTTCAGGTGGTAGATTCGAAATAAAAATCTACTAGGTTCGAAATTTAACATGATTTGAATTTTTACTGTATTTTTCAAATGTTACGAAGAAGTTTGAATTTGTTTTACCTAAATTCATTTTTAAAGCTTAGATTATGTTTATACTTACAAACTTTGTCTAAATTTCAAAACCTAATGAGCTACAGGTAGGAAGAAAATCAAAATTTTAAACAGAGTTTAAATCCCTATAATAAAAGAACAGAGACATGTTCTTTTGCCTGTTCCCAGATATATATACAGATATCAACATACCCATATATAAAATCAACATGCATATCACCATTCATAGCATAATTTAAAGATCATAATATCAAAGACATAGGCAGATGTAAGAGAGTTTGCTCACTGATTTTCCAGAGAAATGAAACAGAGCACTTTATGTTGGAACAGGCTTTGAAATTGAAAGCTAAAAACTTCCTTGATCTCTGGTTTGTAGAGTTGATTGTATTGTTGTTTAAGTTTGAATTTTTGTTTTAATGGTGATTTGTTTTAATGGAGATTTTATTTTAGTAGGAGATAATGGGCGAACTGAAATGAAAATGTTTGATGTGTAGAAAAATGAGTTTACAGGGAATAAAACTTTGTATAGGGTGATAAAATATTGGTTTTTACAAGGGTCAGTGATATTTTCTCAAGTGATGGCTGAAATGAACTTGCATAGTGTACTAGAGATAATGGCATTAATTACAACATACTTATCCTTTGTACAAATATATATCGGCTGTACCAAGATAAAGAAATTTTTGAGTGTCTTCTCTTGCAAGCTTTCTATACTTATATTGTTTGTTTACACTTGCATATATATTTGCTTTTGCAAGTTTATTTCTATCTTTTATATGTTTTGTTCTTTGTTTGCTTCCAGGTTTACATGTTTACCTTTCAACTTGTACATGAATATGATTTATTTGTTTTGCTTTATATTGTTACATACTTGAATATATTTTATCCTTTGTATTTTTGTTTCTTTTCTTCTTTAGCCTTATTATTTCATAGTATAAACAATTTCTATTTTAAATATGTTATTGGAATCTAGCTAAATGTTACTTTATATTTTACATAGTTTATTAACATGTTATTTGAATTTATCTATGTATTCATTTTATTGTATTTTAATTTTTTTTCTTTTATTATTTTTGTTTGTTTTATTACTTACTTGTTTTTATTACTTTATAAATTTAAATGAAATTCTATTTCAATTTATTGTTAGATTTTACTTAATGTATTTACTTTGTATTTTATAACTTATCCTTTAATTATTCATCTCTATTTATAACTCAATTATTTATTTTACTTTAATATTTATTGTCTTATATTTAATCTATAAATTCAAATTATTATTAACCATCAATTCTAATCTTTATTATTACCATTTATTATTAAACCATTTATTTACAATTTAAATTCAAGTCAAATATATATCTATATATTTATTATTTCAAATTTACTCATATATGCCCAAATACATATATATATATATACATATATATATATACAATATTTACAATATTTTTAAATTTAAGTGATTTATACAAAATATATTTGGATTCGGGGAAACTCGCATCACCTTATCGATTTATTTTACTATTTTTATTCAAAAATACAATTAATTATTAATTTAAATATATAGAAAATTTGGGGTCGTTACACTAAGTACATCACCTTAAATAGCGCCGCAATAAAAGTAATACATAAATATAAATGTACAAATTTATAACTGAGCCAAGGGTGATTCTAAGTAGATTCTAAGTATTGAGAATAGTATATCATTATTATATGATACCAATGTAATAATAAGAGTTCACTAGGAGTCAAGAAACATACCGTGAATAGTTCTATATGATAATGGTAGTTTTTCAGCATTGGAGAAAGTTGATGGACAGAGTAGGTAATTAAAACAATATAGCAGATCCATTCACGAAGGATGTAACTCGATCAGTTCTCATCAATCTAATTAAAGGGATGTGATAAAGATTGCATAATTAGCCCTAAGTGCAAGTAGGTGGTTAATAGAGCTATGGGTATGCCCTAAGGGCAATTAAGTAATTTGCTACATATATCTAACTCAATAACCAAACTTATTTGAAATAAAAGGCTTTTTCTTTCTATTATATACTTGATATAATGTGCTAAATTAATTAACTAATTATTTAAAAGTATATTTAATAGAAAATCCAGAAATGGTATGTTTTAGTGATAATAGTTACTAAGTGTTATAATCATGACTAATTTATCGCAATGAAATTAAACAAACCATTTTAAATATTCCTAGTCAAGATGTATCGATACTGGATATCGATACACTCGTTGAGACTAGAGTACGTAAAGCTCTCCAAATGTTGGGCAGTGTATTATTCATGATTGATGGGGGGTACTAAAGATTACGTACTGATAGTTATTGGATAATTATGGAATGACTCACTCGATAGTTTTCTATTGATTAATATAACCGACGTCAAATAGAGAAGATCAATGTAACAATATTATAAAATTCCCTCGACTTGAAAAACTGTCAGCTTCATATGGAAAATCTGTAAAGACCCACAAATTTATCAATTTGATTAATTATATTTATTTTTAAATATTCAAATATAAGCCTTTTAAAACATAGATTATTATGTTTTGAACAAAAAGGATGGTAATCTTATTTTGAATAAGTATTTACATAAGATATAAACTTTGAAGGAATATTGATAAAATGGTCGACAATCGTTTTATCAATAAAAAGCTCTATAATTATCAGAAGTCGCGCATGGAGCTGGATACATACACTTATTTATCCATTAAAACATGAATATGAAATAAAATTATTTATTTTATTTTTGGAAAATAAAATGTATTTACGACATCATCAATAATGACATCATATTTAATAATTGATTTATGAATTTAAATTGAGATTTAATGATTTATTAATTATTATAATTATTCAAATAATTATTTTCAAAATAATAATAATTCATTTTAATTAGTTATGAAGTAATAATAAATCATTTATAATAGTTTTATAAAGATATATATTTGACGTGAAATTATAAGGAAAATTGACATCGCTTTATCATATAATAGTACTTTCTGTAAACAATTGTTTAATATTAATTTATATTGTTTTATAATTCAAATGAGATCGTTTTAATTAATTAAAAACGATAATAAATTAGTTTTCAAATTTTATTTACAAATATATGTATGTTAACTAAGAAGTAAAAATATGACCGCGAATCGGAATCAGAATTGGTAAAAATTTAACGAATAGAAGTTATTTTAAGTCGTTGCAACCTTATAAGATAAATAAGCACATATACATACATACATATGCATGTCATACATGCACATACACATAAAAATAAACATACCTACATACATGTATACAAATGAAACAAATATAATAATATTTCTCTTATACATCACCATTAAGCATATAAAAGTCAAAATAAAAAGCAAACTTCACTTCACTTTTACACACATCAACTCACATACATAGAGCCACATGGGGAGGGGAGTGTTCGGCCATGCATAGTGATGGAGGAAGGAGGCTAGGGGATGAGGCAATGGTGATGAAATGGCAAATAAATATCATGATATTTTAGTCCACATTTTTGCCTGTAACTACAACCATCCATCTTCACTTCATTTTCTCATAAATTCCTAAGCTTCTTCACCTCTTTATACTCCACTTTAATGGCTTCTTACCTTAGGAATATTATGAAGAAAAATTAGCAAAAAATAAATAAATCTATATAAGTATATATACATTAGCAATCCACTTCAAAACAACTCAAACCACTTCTCTCCTCCTACTAAACCCAAGGCCACACCTCCTACCACCCAAGGCCGAGCCCACCTCCACTTGCAAGCTTAGGTCATGGCTATCCAAAGGTCCAAGTCTCGATTCCATAAGCTTTGATTCGATCGTAGCGGAGCTATAACGAATTTTCATTAAGTTAGAAACCAATAAAGGTGAGAAACTTTATTTATATTATGATATTTTGGATGATATATATGTTTGGCTATGCTTGGTTATGATGGTTTTTTATCATGTTTAAATATGATAATATGTTTGTTTGGTTATGAGAAACAATTCACGTTTAATCCACATCGAATATCACAAAGGAAACCACTTTCCTTTAATAAATGAAATAGTGTATATGAGATTGTTAAACCTCTTTAAAATGATTTTAAATGATTTATAAATGTTTTATAAACATTTAAAAGTGTTTTTACAAGGTTTGGAAAGAATATGAAAAATTAGTTAAAATAGGCGCGTTGCGTAACGGTAGTTCGTGAGTCGCACCGTAAAAGTTTAAATCCACTTATACGATGAATTTGGAGTCGGAATTCTTTGGAATAAGAATTTTCTGAACTCTTATAATCATGGTTGTCAAACAAAAAAAAGATCAAGATTTCATTTAGTAGATTTTGAAATATGAGCAAATCATGTTTTCAAAATAATCGCTGTTTGGCAGTACGAAAACCAAAGGGAAAAATTCTTTAAATTGGATATTTTTAATTCTTTAAAAATATGAAATAAATTCTATAAATATTTTAAATTTTTATAAAAGATATTTGAGTTATAAAATGGATATGGATTTCTAATTGATAGAAAAGTTATTTTGATCAAATAAGCCTTAAAAGCACTTTTTACAGCACTTTTGAAATATAGCTTTTAACTTAAGTATTCTTTCCTAAATCTTTTATAAATGTTTTCAAATAAATAATTAAGTATTTTAAAGTTGATGTGGAGGTTTTATAATTTATTTTAAAGGGTTTAAATAAACGATTTAAAGAAAAGCTATTATAATTAAGTGATTTAATCTAGGCTCAAAAAGCCGATGAGTAGATTGGATTTTTCTATTCGTGAGATCCAGATGTGAGGTGTTTAAACTAAGGATATATTCAGGAGCAACCAGTGCCCCGGCTCACCTGGCCTCTTTCCTGTGCGAGGAATAGATATGGTCCAAATGTCGAAAACGAGGCAAGTATAAAAGATTTAATTTTTTTCAAATTTAATACAATTTGGATTGTACAGAAATAATCTTCTTATACTTGGTATTAAATTCCGAGGAAGAAACGCGTACTATCCATGTGAATTTAAAAGGTGATTCCACCGTTATTCGACGGATAGTAAAGGTTGAATACGGAAATTGATATTGAGTAGAATTAGTATAATTTCTATCGACCCTTTTCACTCAATAAGGTTTTGCAATATGATTTATGAGAGATGATTTTGATTTGGTATTTCCAAAGTTAAAGAGAGGTTTAATGATTCCGTATATACTGGAAAAGAATTGGATTTAAAGATTTATATATCTAAAAGAGATATTTTATTTGATAAAAGATATTAATAAATGAAATGATAATCACCCTCAAACTTAACATCTTTTATCGATGATTGGCTCGAAGGAACCGGGATCAGATTTGAGTGATTCTTATCAAAAAAGCACTTCGAACCAATTTACAAGTTCAAGGGGAAGACATGGAATGATAATAAACTAAAAAATGGAGTGTAGGGCTGATTGTCACTGACCGTCGGGGGAAATTTCCCATATCATATATATATGGCAGTAGTATCTTCATTTGATCTTCGATGCAAGAGCAGCTCCATACTAATCCTAATGGTGATTCCCAATAGGATGTAGTAGGGGGATTCCTTCGGTTTATCCTGTTCCTGGACAACTTGTATGGACGAATGTCTGACATTGCATTTCTAAAACACACGTACATTGATTTTTACAATTGTACATCTTTTTTGGTGGTGTAGGAAGTAACTCTCTTACACTTAACACCGTTCTCTAAGATGTACGAGCTCATAGGTTGTACGTTTGTGGAAATCAATAGTGTGTGATGGAACTAGCAATATGGCATTCAAAGTGAAATGTGCTATGTGAAAGGTAATCGTTACCTCAGGCCTCATCACCCAGGAATGGCTTAAACAGAGCATGTCGTAAGGATATGTGGTTCGCAATCATTAGGGTATGTTTATCACCTTTCTAGATACCCTCTATATATTGAGTATGTTGTGTATGCTATGAGAGCACTTAGATAGGTCGGGAACGATCGGGGTGATGTCATATTCGGTTCTACCCGCCACCAGATAGGTCTGCGGGTAGTCCGGTCTTGACAGGTGTAGAGGTTTTAAAGGTGTTGATCCTCAATATTTCCTCTAGAGATGTACTGTACAGAAGGTAGTTCCTTACCTTCCATTGTATGGAAATCCATTCTCCAAAAAGTACCTTCGTACTTGATTGTAGAACCTATTATGCTGTGATTTAATCAATGTAACAAATTCGGCTAAGATTATATAAGTTTACTTGAAAATGTTTTAAAAAGAATGTCATTAGAAATAATATTCCTAAATTTTATGTAATAAATGTTTTGGTTATCATAAGGAAAGAACCCGTTCCGTGTTTATGTGCGGCATGGTCATGTGAGATACCCTTTGTTGTCAAATATCCGTATTTTGAGTTTCTCACACCAGTCTCATGACTGATCCGGAGTTTATTTTCTTTTCCCTTAAACTCTGGATAAACCATTTTTCCGGATAACCTTGTAGTCAGGTTTAACTTGGAGCATTATAGTAGAGCTTGAAATCTAGAGCTGAAGATGTTCATGTAGATAGTTCTCCATTTCCATTTCTGTTGTATTAGTTTACGGATTGTATTCAGCATTTTTACGGACAAAGATTTATAGCTATCCAGGCTAATTTATAAGATAGACTCTGACAAATATATTTAAAATTTCCGCTGTAAAGATCGTATGTGTTGAAATAATATATGTTATTCCATTCATGTAAGATTATGTTCTATCTTTATTTTCCTTTACCCCACGATGATCTGGCTCTCCGGCACTTGGATTTGCGGCACGTGAATACCGAGGATGTATTAGTGTCAATTTTTGAAGGTCGAGGAGGTGGGTCATCACATTTGGTATCAGAGCTTAGGTTGAGCGAACATCTAAGCTGATAGGGGTAAAGTCTCATAAGAGATAGGGTTAGTAATACCCTAAGATGAGCAACTCATTAGAGATAGGATAAGTAACATACTAGAATGAGTTTGAGCATATTATATATGAGCGCGTATTTGTTAATGTTATATAGAAATGATTTGTTTTGCAAATATAGTAAATGAAATAATTTTAGCTAAGGTCATATTTTAAATATAAAGAATATATTTTGGAAAGTATAGCTAGTTATGATATTAAAGTCATAAATTGGACAATTGTTTTAATAAAAACAAGTTATTAAAATCAAGAATGAACATCTTGTGATTAGAATTTCACAGTTTGACTATAAAATGTTTAATAATGTTATTGAGAGGATTATGAACAGGGAGGAAACCCAAAGTTTTGGATAATGAGAACTTTTATCTAAAAGATTTTTTAAAGGATTTTGAAAGTCGATGAAAAAAATGTTTGGAAAACATTTTTAAAGAATCAAAAAGGATTTTTGGAAAGTGATAAAACATTTTGAAAAAGATCTCAATTTGTTTCCTAAGTATTGATCAAACCTTGGTGTGTAAAGCAGCATACTTGTTAAGTTTGGATAAATACTTAGTGTCTACTTCTAAGTATTTGTGTTTATATTTGTAGAATCCATATGGAGGGAAGTATTCAAAAGGAGAAACCACAAGAGCAAATTAGGGTGAGAAAGTTTATCTAATCATTCTTTCAAGTGATGAGGAAGAACCCATAAAGGAGGAATATGATCTGTATACTCATAGAGGAGATGGTTACCTAATAGCGGGAATGCTTATACCTCCCCTAACTTCAGAACTGGTCAAAATATCTAGTGATGCTAAGGCCGCTCCAACCTCGGAAGGAAGAGGGATCACTGACCCCACCAGTTCAGAATTCAAACCTAAAGAGGAATGGATGGAGGAAGAGTGTGAACCATAGGAAGACCCAGATGATATAATATCAAATGAATCGAACCATAGTAGTGGGAGCAACAATATAATATGGGAGATGGATGGGGATCATATTATTTGGCATGAGGAGTCACCAAGTTCATACATTCATGGGGATAATATGGAAGATGATGAAGTGGAAGCTGAGGAAGAAGCTACAGAGGAATTCGAAAACCCTATGGAGATGGGAATGCAAGAATTAGAGGAATTAGAGGAAGGGGAAATTTTGCAAGAAGTACCAATCGGATTTGGACATGTTCCATGGAATCAGCCTTGGCTACCATATGTGGAAAATGAAGACGGAAATGAAGCTGATAACGAACAAGAAAGTGAGGATGTTGGAGTGCACCATCAGTAACAGATTCAAAACGATAATTGAGATTGTGGTTAAAGACTAGTTATATCCATACAGTATTAAGTAGTAGCTTATAAGTATGGTGTGATAAGGAGATGTGGTGGTTAGTCATGTATGAGTATTAGTATTATGAACTTCTATTATGTACCCAAGTAGGATTAGGATAACTTATGAATGACCTAAATGTGGTAAAAAGGATGGATGCAAGATATAAAGTTGTATAATATAACTATGATCTTTCATTTTGACTTCATTCATTGCAATTATACAAGTCACTTAAGAAAATTAACAAGAATTCTTGATAAAGGAAATAAATTATAATATTAGGAGTTTATTGTAATTTTAGACATAAAAGATAATTTATCTATTTAATGAATTATTTTGAAATGGGGTTTTCAGAAACTGTTAAGATATGTTTATAGGAAAGAGATGTCTTTATAAAAGAGTTTGAATCAAAGTTAAGATTTTATGAAATATTTTCATAAAAATATTTTGGGAAGGTTAATAAGTACGTATGACGTATATGGATTATTTCCTCGCATGATTCTGATCTAAGATTCGAGTGTAGAACTTTGAGGTGTTTACACCAGTTCGAAAAAGGGTTTATCACTCGATTCTTGGAGAGAACATTGATGAGGGTTTGTGGTTGGGTACTTGAGTTTTCTATCATAGTTGAGGTATATGCAAGGAAAACTAAAATTCTGATCGGAAAGCTTGATCGGAGTCCGCACTAGAGGATCGAGGGATCAATACTAGTTTGGAAGTAAATTGTGAATTCGAATAGTAGATTGAATCAGATATTGCATATGGATGATCTATATACATCGTATGAGTGCAAGTTTAAAAATAAATATTTTGGGCAAACACCTTTGGGTTTTGCATTGTAATTTCAAGGACGAAATTCTTTTAAGGGAGAAGTCTGTAACGTCCCGCAAATTTATCAATTTGGTAAATTATATTTATTTTTAAATATTCAAATATTAGCTTTTTAAATCATAGATTATGATGTTTTGAACAAAAATGATGATAATCTTATGTTGAATAAGTATTTACAAAAAATATAAACTTTGAAGAAATATAAAAAATGGTCAAAAATCGTTTTATCAATAATCAGCTCTATAATTATCAGAAGTCACATACGGAGCTGGATACATACACTTATTTATCCATTTAAACATGAATATGAAATAAAATTATTTATTTTGTTTTTGGAAAATAAAAGGTATTTACGACATCATCAATAATGACATCATATTTAATAATTCATTTATGAATTTAAATTGAGATTTAATGATTTAATAATTATTATAATTATTCAAATAATTGTTTTTGAATGATAATAATTCATTTTAATTAGTTATGAAGTGATAATAAATCATCTATAATATTTTTATAAAGATATATATTTGACGTGAAATTATAAGGTAAACTGATATCACTTTATAGATATAATAGCACTTTCTGTAAACAATTGTTTAATATTAATTTATATGGTTTTATAATTCAAATGAGATCATTTTGATTAATTAAAAATGATAAGGAATTATTTTTCAATTTTTTTACAAATATATGTATGTTAACTAATAAGTAAAATATGACGGGGAATCGGAATCGGAATTGGTAACGATTTAACGAATAGAAGTTGTTGTAAGTCGTTGCAACCTTATAAGATAAATAAGCACACATCTATACATACATTTGCATGTCATACATGCACATACACATACAAATAAACATACATACATGTATACAAATGAAACAAATATCGTAATATTTCTCTTATACTTCACCATTAAGCATAAAGAAGTCAAAATAAAAAGCAAAGTTCACTTCACTCTTACACACATCAACTCACACACATGGAGCCACATTGGGGGAGGGAGGGTTCGACCGTGCATGGTGATGGAGGAAGGAGGCAAGGGGATGAGGCAATGGTGATGAAATGACAAATAAATATCATGATATTTTATTTCATGTTTTTGCCTATAAATACCACCATCCATCTTAGCTTCATTTTCTCATAAATTCCTAAGCTTTTTCACCTCTTTATACTCCACTTTAATGGCTTCCTACCTTCGAAAAATTATGAAGAAAAATTAGCAAAAATAAATAAATTTATATAAGTTTATATACATTAGCAATCCACATCAAAACAAGCTCAAATCACTTCTATCCTCCTACTAAACCCACGGCCACACCTCCTACCACCCATGGCTGAGCACACCTCCACTTGCAATCTTTGGTCGTAGCTATCCAAAGGTCCAAGGCTCGATTCCATAAGCTTTGATTCGATCGTAGTGAAGCTATAGTAAATTTTCATAAAGTTAAAAAACAATAAAGGTGAGGAAGTCTTTTATATTATGATATTTTGGATGATATATATGTTTGTTTATGCTTAGTTATGATGGTTGTTTATCATGTTTGAATATGATAATATGTTTGTTTGGTTATGAGAAACAATTCACGTTTAATACACGTCGAATATCACAAAGGAAATCACTTTCCTTTAATAAATGAAATGGTATATATGAGATTGCTAAACCTTTTTAAAATGGTTTAAAATGATTTAGAAATGTTTTATAAACATCTAAAAGTGTTTCGACAAAGTTTGGAAAGGATATGAAAAATAAGTTAAAATAGGCGCGTCGCGTAACGGTAGTTCACGATTTCGCGCCATAAAAGTTTAAGTCCACTTATACGATGGATTCGGAGTTGAAATTCTTTGAAATAAGAATTTTCCAAACTTGTTTAACCATAGTTTTCAAACAAAATAAAATGATTGAGATTTCGTTTAGTATACTTTGAAATATAAGCAAATCAAGTTTTCAAAATAATCGCGGTTTAGCAGTTCGGAAACCAAAGTGATAAATTCTAAAATGGATATTTTTAATTCTTTAAAAATATGAAATAAATTCTTTAAATATTTTAAAAGATATTTGAATTATAAAAATGGATTTCTAAATGATGGAAAAGTTTTTATGATCAAATGAGGCATAAAACCACTATTCGCAACACTTTTTGCTATAGCTTTAATAACTTTTGAAATATAGCTTTTAGCTTAAGTATTCTTTTCCAAGTCTTTTATAAATATTTTTAAATAAATAATTAAGTATTTTAAAGATGATGTGGTGGTTTTATAATTTATTTTAAAGAGTTTAAATAAATGATTTAAAGAAAAGATGTTATAATTAAGTGATTTAATCTTAGCTCTAAAAGCCCAAGAGTAGATTGGATTTTTCTATTCGTGAGTCCCGGATATGAGGTGCTTAAACTAAGGTGATGTTCTGGAGCAACCAGTGCCTTGGCTCACCTGACCTCTTTCCTGGGCGAGGAATAGATAAGGTCAAAATGTCGGAAACGAGGCAAGTATAAAAGATTTAATTTTTTCAAATTTAATACAACTTGGATTGTATAGAAATAATCATCTTATAATTAGTATTAAATTCAAAGAAAGGAACATGTACTATCCATGTGAATTTAAAAGGTGATTCCACCATTATTCGATGGATAGTAAAGGTTAAATACATAAATTGATATTGAGTAGAATTAGTATAATTTCTATCAACCCTTTTTACTCAATAAGGTTTTGCAATGTGATTTATGAGAGATGATTTTGATTTGGTATTTTAAAAGTTAAAGAGAGGTTTAATGATTCCATATATATTGGAAAAGAATATGATTTAAAGATTTATATATCTAAAAGAGATATTTTATTTGATAAAAGATATTAATAAATGAAATGATAATCACCCTCAAACTTAACATCTTTTATCGATGATTGGTTCGGAGGAACCGGGATCGGATTTGAGTGATTCCTATCAAAAAAGCACTTCGAACAAATTTACAAGTTCGAAGGGGAAGACATGGAATAATAATAAACTAAAAGATGGAGTGTAGGGCTGATTGTCACTTACCATCGGAGGAAATTTCCCATATCATATATATGTGGCAGTAGTAACTTCATTTGATCTTCGATGCAAGGGCTGCTCGCTACTAATCCTAGTGGTGATTCTCGACAAGATGTAGTAGAAGAGTCCCTTCGGTTTGTCCTGTTCCTCGATAACTTGTATGGACGAATGTCACATTGCATTTCTAAAATACACTTACATTAATTTTTACAAATGTACATCTATTTTGGTGGTGTAGGAATTAACTCTCTTACACTTAAACCCTTCTCTGAGACATACGAGCTCTAAGGTTGTACATTTACGGAAATCAATAGTGTGCGATGGAATTGGAAATATGGCATTCAAAGTGAAATGTGATATGTGAACGGTAGTCTTTATCTCGGGCCTCATCACCAGGAAATGGCTTAAATAGGGCATGTCGTAAGGCTATATGGTTCGCAACCATTAGGGTATGGTTATCACCTTTCTAGATTACCCTCTATACATCGAGTATGTTGTGTAGGCTACGAGAGCTCTCAGATAGGTCGAGAATGATAGGGTGATGTCATATTCGGTTCTATCCGCCACCAGATGGGTCTGCGAGTAGGCCGGTCTTGCTAGGTGCAGAGGTTTCAAAGGTTTGATCCTCGGATATTCCCTTTAGAGATGTACTGTATGGAAGGTAGTTCCTTATCTGCCATTGTATGGAAATCCATTCTCTAATAAGTGTCTTCGGACTCGATTGTAGAACATATTATGCTGGAATTTAATCAATGTAACAAATTCAGCTAAGATTATATAAGTTTACTTGAAAGGTGTTTTCAAAAGAATGTGTTAGAAATAATATTCTCAGATTTTTCCTAGAATTTTTTTTGGTTATTATAAGATAAAATCCTCTTCCGTGTTCATGTGCGGTGCGGTCTTATGAGATACCCTTTGTTTTCAAATAACCATATTTTCAGTTTCTCACACCAGTCCCACGACTGATCCGGAGTTTATTTTTGTTTCCCTTAAACTCTCGGTGAACTATTTTTTTGGATGGCCCAGTAGTCAGGTTTAACTTGGAGCATTGTAATGGAGCTTGAAGTCTGGAGCTGAAGATGTTCATGTAGATAGTAATCCATTTCCATTTCTACTGCATTAGTTTACTGATTGTATTCAACATTTTTAAGTACAGAGATTTATAACTGTCCAGGCTGATTTATAAGATAGACTCTGATAAATATATTTAAAATTTCCACTTTAAAGATCGTATATATTGAAATAGTATATGTTATTCTATTCGTGTAAGATTCTGTTCTGTCTTTATTTTCCTTTACTCCATGATAATCTGCCTCTTCGGCACTTGGATTTGCGGCGCGTGAATACCGAGGATGTATTGTGTCAGTTTCTGAGGGTTGAGGAGGCCGGTCGTCACATTTGGTATCAGAGCTTAGGTTGAGTGAACACCTATGCTGATAGGGGTAAAGTCTCATCAAAGATAGGGTTAGTAATTCCCTAAGACAAGTAGCTCATTAGAGATAGGGTAAGTAACATACTAGAAAGAGTTTGAGCGTATTATATATGAGCGCTTATTTGTTAATGATATATAAAAATGATTTGTTTTCAAAATATGGTAAATGAAACAATTTTACCTAAGGTCATATTTAAATAAAAAGAATATATTTTGGAAAATATAGTTGGTTATGATATTAAAGTCATAAATTGGATAATTATTTTAAAAAACAAGTTAGTTAAATCAAGAATGAACATCTGTGATTAGAATTTCACAGTTTGACTATAAAATGTTTAATAATGTTATTGAGAGGATTAAGAACAAGGAGGAAAACCTAAGATTTGGATAATGAGAACTTTTATCTAAAAGGTTTTTTTGAAAGGATTTTGAAAGTCGATGATAATAATGTTTGGAAAACATTTTTAAAGAATTAAAAGGATTTTTGGAAAGTGATAAAACATTTTGATAAAGATCTCGATTTGTTTCCTAAGTATTGATCAAACCTTGGTTTGAAAAGCAGTATACTTGTTAAGTTTGGATAAATACTTAGTGTCTACTTCTAAGTATTTATGTTTATAGTGTAGAATCCATATGGAGGGAAGTATTCAAAAGGAGAAACCTCAAGAGCAAATTGGGGTGAGAAAGTTGATCTAATCATTCTTTCAAGTGATGAGGAAGAATCCCTAAACGAGGAATATGATCCATATACTCATAGAGACAGAGATGGTTACCTAATAGCGGGAATGCTTATACCTTCCCTAACTTCAGAACGGTCATATTATCTAGTGATGCTGAGGCCGCTCCAGCCTCGGAAGGAAGGAGGATCATTGACCCTACCATTTCAGAATTCGAACCTGAAGAGGAACCCATGGAGGAAGAGTCTGAACCAGAGAGGACTCAGATGATATAATATCAAATGAATCGAACCAAAGTACTAGGAGCAGCAATATCATATGGAAGATGGATGAGGATCATGTTATTTGGCATGAGGAGTCGTCAAGTTCATACATTTATTGGGATAATATGGAAGATGATGAAGTGGAAGCTGAGGAAGACGCCGTAGAGGAATTCGAGAATCCTAGGGAAATGGGAATGCAAGAACTGGAGGAATTAGAGGAAAAGGAAATGTTGCAGGAAGTACCAGTCGGATTCGAACATGTTCCATGGAATCAACCTTGGCTACCATATGTAGAAAATGAAGACGGAAATGAAGCTGATGACGAACAAGAAAGTGAGGATGAGGATGTTGGAGAAATTTCATTGGAGTTTGGATATTAGAGTGCACCATCTGTAATAGATTTGGAATTATGGTTGAGATTGTGATTGAAGACTGGTTTTATATATCCAGTATTAAGTATTAAGATAAAGCAGTAGCTTATAAGTATGCTGTGATAAGGTGATGTGGAGGTTAGTCATTTATGAGTATTAGTATTATTAACTTCTATTATATACCCAAGAAGGATTGGGATGACTTAAGAATGACCTAAGTGTGGTAGAAAGGATGGATGTAAGATATAAGGGGTTATCACTCGATTCTTGACGACGAACATTAATGAGGATTTGTGGTTGGATACTTGAGTTTTCTATCATAGTTTAGGGCTTTGCAAGGAAAACTAAAATTCTAATTGGAAAACCTGATCGGAGTTTGCTATAGAGGATCGGGGGATCAATACTAGTTTGGAAGTAAAGTTGTGGATTCGAATAGTAGATCGAATCAGATATTGCATACGGATGATGTATATACATCGTACGGGTGTAAGTTTAAAAATAAATATTTTGGGCAAACACCTTTGGCTTTTGCATTGTAATTTCGAGGACGAAATTCTTTAAAGGGGGAGTCTGTAACGACTTGCAAATTTATCAATTTGATAAATTATATTTATTTTTAAATATTCAAATATAAGCTTTTTAAAGCATATATTATGATGTTTTGAACAAAAATGATGGTAATCTTATTTAAATAAGTATTTACAACAAAATATAAACTTTGAAGAAATATCGATAAATGGTCGAAAATCATTTTATCAATAAAAAGCTCTATAATTATCAGAAGTCGCGTATGGAGCTGGATACATACACTTATTTATCCATTTAAACATGAATATGAAATAGAATTATTTGTTTTATTTTGGGAAATGAAATGTATATACGACATCATTAATAATGTCATAATATTTAATAGTTGATTTATGAATTTAAATTGAGATTTAATGATTTAATAATTATTATAATTATCCAAATAATTGTTTTTAAATGACAATAATCCATTTTAATTAGTTATGAAGTGATAATAAATCATTTATAATATTTTTATAAAGATATATATTTAATGTGAAATTATAAGGTAAATTGATATCGCTTTCTCGATATAATAGCACTTTCTGTAAATAATTGTTTGATATTAATTTATATGGTTTTATAATTCAAATGAGACCGTTTTAATTAATTAAAAATGATAAGAAATTAGTTTTCAAATTTTGTTTACAAATATATGCATGTTAACTAAGAAGTAAAAATATGACCGCAGATTGAAATCAGAATTGGTAATGATTTAACAAATAGAAGTTGTTTTATGTCATTGCAACCTTATAAGATAAGTAAGCACACATATATACATATAAGTGCATGTCATACATGCACATACACATACAAATAAACATACATGCATGCATTTATACAAATGAAACAAATATCATGATATTTCTCTTATACCTCACCATTAAGCATATAAAATTCAAATTAAAAAAGAAAACTTCACTTCACTCTTACACACATTAACTCACACACATGGAGCCACATGGGGGGTGTGTTCAGCCGTGCATGGTGATGGAGGAAGGAGGCGCTGGGATGAGGCAATGGTGATGAAATGGCAAATAAATGTCATGATATTTTAGTCCACATTTTTGCCTGTAAATACAACCATCCATCTTCACTTCATTTTCTCATAAATTCCTAAGTTTTTTCACCTCTTTATACTCCACTTTAATGGCTTCTTACCTTAGGAATATTATGAAGAAAAATTAGCAAAAAATAAATAAATCTATATAAGTATATATACATTAGCAATCCACTTCAAAACAACTCAAACCACTTCTCTCCTCCTACTAAACCCACGGCCACACCTCCTACCACCCAAGGCCGAACCCCCTCCACTTAAAAGCTTAGGTTGTGGCTATCCAAAGGTCTAAGGCTCAATTCCATAAGCTTTGGTTCGATCGTAGAGAAGCTATAGCAAATTTTCGTAAAGTTTGAAACCTATGAAGGTGAGAAACTCTATTTATATTATGATATTTTGGATGATATATATGTTTGACTAAGCTTGGTTATGATGGTTATTTATCATGTTTGAATATGATAATATGTTTGTTTGGTTATGAGAAACAATTCACGTTTAATGCACGTTGAATATCATAAATGAAATCGCTTTCATTTAATAAATGAAATGGTGTATATGAGATTGTTAAATCTCTTTAAAATGGTTTAAAATGATTTATAAATGTTTTATAAACATTTAAAAGTGTTTCGACAAAGTTAGGAAAGGATATGAAAATTTTGCTAAAATAGGCGCGTCGTGTAACGATAGTTTGCGATTTCGCGCCGTAAAAGTTTAAATCCACTTATACTATAGATTCAGAGTTTGAATTCTTTAAAATAAGAATTTTTCAAAATCTTATAATCATAGTTTTCAAATAGAAAAAGATCGAGATTTCTTTTAGTAGATTTTGGAATATGAGCAAATCAAGTTTTCAAAATAATGACGATTTGGCAGTTTGGAAATCAAAGTGATAAATTCATTAAAATGGATATTTTTAATCTTTAAAAATATGGAATAAATTCTATAAATATTTTAAAATGCTTTAAAAGAGATTTGAGTTATAAAAATGGATTTCAAAATGATAGAAAACTTGTTTTGATCAAATAAGCCTTAGAAGCACTATTCGCAACATTATTCGCAACAGTTTTTAATAACTTTTGAAATATGGCTTTTAACTTTTATTCTTTCCCAAATCTTTTATAAATGTTTTCAAATAAATAATTAAATATTTTAAAGATTATGTGGAGGTTTTATAATTTATATTAAATATTTTAAATAAATGATTGAAAGAAAAGCTGTTATAATTAAGTTATTTAATCTTGGCTCTAAAAGCTGATGAGTAGACTAGATTTTTCTATTCGTGAGATCTGGATGTGAGGTGCTTAAACTAAGGAGATGTTCAAGAGCAACCAATGCCCTGCTTCACCTGGCCTCTTTCCTGGACGAGGAATAGATAAGGTCGAAATGTCGGAAATGAGGCAGGTATAAAAGATTTAATTTTTCCAAATTTAATACAACTTGGATTGTACAGAAATAATCTTCTTATACTAGGAATTAAATTCCAAGGGAGGAACTCATACTATCCATGTGAATTTAAAAGGCGATTCCACCGTTATTCAATGGGTAGTAAAGGTTGAATATGGAAATTGATTTTGAGTAGAATTAGTATAATTTATATCGACCCTTTTTACTCAGTAAGGTTTTGCAATGTGATTTATGGGAGATGATTTTGATTTGGTATTTCCCAAGTTCAAGAGAGGTTTAATGATTTTATATATACTGGAAAAGAATATGATTTAAAGATTTATATCTCCAAAAGAGATATTTTATTTGATAAAAATATTAATAAATGAAATGATAATCACCCTCAAACTTAACATCTTTTATCGATGATTGGTTAGAAAGAACCGGGATCAGATTCGAGTGATTCCTATCCGAAAACCACTTTGAACCAATTTACGAGTTTGAAGGTGAAAACATAAAATGATAATAAATTAGAAAATGGAGTGTAGGGCTGCTTACCACTGACCGTTGAAAGAAATTTCCCTTATCATATATATGTGACAGTAGTATCTTCATTTGATACTCGATGCAAGGTCTTCCCGCTCCTAATCCTAGGAATGATTCCTGACATAATGTAGTAGGAGAGTTCCTTCGGTTTGTCCTATTCCTGGACAACTTGTATGGACGAATGTCTAACATTGCATTTCTAAAATACATGTACATTGATTTTTACAAATATACATCTGTTTGGTGGTGTAGGAAGTTACTCTCTTACACTTAGCACCCTTCTTTGAGATGTACATGCTCAGAGGTTGTACATTTGTGGAAATTAATAGTGTGTGATGGAATTAGCAATGTGGCGTTCAAAATGAAATGTGCTATGAGAAAGGTAATCGTTACCTCGGGCCTCATCACTCGGAAATGGCTTAAACAGGGCATGCCATAAGGCTATGTGGTTCGCAATCATTATGGTATGGTCATCACCTTTCTAGATTACCCTCTATATATCGGCTATGTTGTGTATGCTACGAGAGCTCTCGGATAGGTCAAGAACGATTGGGGTGATATCATATTCGGTCCTATCCGCCACTAGATGGGTCTGCGAGTAGGCCGGTCTTGCCAGATGCAAAGGTTTCAAAAGTGTTGATCCTCGGTACATCCTTCTATTCGCAATATTTACAGAAGATAGTTCCTTACCATCCATTGTATGGAAATCCATTCTTCAATAAATGCCTTCGGACTTGATTGTAGGACCTATTATGCTGGAATTTAATCAATGTAACAATTTCGACTAAGGTTATATAAGTTTACTTGAAAAGTGTTTTTCAAAAGAATGTCATTAAAAATAATATTACCAGATTTTGCGTAGAAAATGTTTGGTTATCATAAAGTAAAAACCCATTCCGTGTTTATGTGCGGCGTGGTGTTATGTGATACTATTTGTTTTCAAATATCTGTATTTTGAGTTTCTCACACCAGTCCCATGATTGACTCGGAGTTTATTTTCTTTTCCCTTTAACTCTGGGTGCCCTATTTTTCCGAGCAGCTAAGTAATCAGGTTTAACTTAGAGCAGTGTGATGGTGCTTGAAGTTTGGAGCTGAAGATGTTCCTGTAGATAGTTCTTCATTTCCATTTCCACTTCATTAGTTTACGATTGTATTCAGCATTTTTAAGGACAGAGATTTATAACTGTCCAGCCTGATTTATAAGACAGACTCTAATAAATGTATTTAAAATTTCCGCTATGAACATCATATATATTGAAATAATATATATTATTCCATTCGTGTAAGATTCGGTTCTGTCTTTATTTTCTTTCACCCCATGATAATCTGCCTCTCCGGTACTTGGATTTTCGGCACGTGAATACTAAGAATGTATTAGTGTCGATTTCTGAGGGTCGAGGAGGCGGGTCGTCACAAAATCCATTTTGATTATAGTCAAATCATGGCATGGTGTCCATCATGGTTCGAGTGGAAGCATTAGAAGTGAAGCACTATTTAAGAGAGAATTCATCTCCTCGTTTATATGAGGTTAGTGTCATGATCAACTGAAGTTAACTTAAAATCAAAGTCTCTAACCAGAGCGGTTCAGTTAAAAATAATTGTTATTATTAAACCAAGGACTTTGTGTTTGGATTAAAAAAGTTGAAAATGGACGATAATGGAATTTTGACCATTACCAAATTCCATAAGTTCTAACGTTGTATAGTTGATGAAGAGAATTGGTGTAAATAATTGCCATTAATGGATACCTCTTAAAGTAGTAAAATCGAATTTTACCAAAAAAATTGTATAAGTGATAAATTCGGCTAAATTATCACATCACTAGCTAAGGTGACATATGAACGTTAATATTCGAATTAGTCGATATTAATCGCTGACGGAATTTACACCTACTAGTCGCACAACTGCATTGGCAGACTCTTTGATATATCTGTAAACCCAAAAAATTTTGTAAATATTTTAAATTTATTTTATTTGAAAACTTTGATTTTTAAATCATTAAAAGGTGAAATTTTAGAATTTTCCAATGTAAGTTTGGAATGGGCTTGTAATTTATTTTCCCAAATATAATAAAATAAATATTTTCTGAAATTTTATATTTTGGTCAACTGAAAGTCAAAGTTTGACCACAGTTGAAAATTTTTAAATTTGAATTTTAAGTTTCTATTTTTTTATTTGAAGCTGGATATGATTCTGATATCCGTTCTGCTTTTCGTTTTGTTAAATTCTAATCTATACTTTTTAAAATGGATAAAATACAGCGTTATACACGCAATTAATTTCTGTATTTTATTTTATATTTTTCCTATGTTCATTTCTCTATTTTATTTTCTATTTTATTTTGTTTAGACTTTGATTTTAATTATTGGATTTTACCTTGATAAACGGCTTAGAATATCAAAAGACTTAAGTTACTTGTTTATTATTGCCTTTTTCTTTTCTAGCCTTTTCATTTGCCATAACTCTTCACTTTCCATACCCTAGCCGTGCATTTCATTCTTCATAGCCGTGTATTCCACTTCACAAATCACGTACAAAACATCTCACCTCTTCTCCTTCTTATTTCATTTTCACGTTCAAGAAAAATATATTCAAGTTCTATTTCATGGCTTCTCTCCTTTATTCTCTTTTCTTTTTCTTCTTTTATTCACAAGCATGCTCGGCCTCTCCATCACCCAACCCCTTGCCGATAACCATCACCTCCTCCTCCATCACCTTCCACGGCCTCACCATGACCTGACCCAAACCTAGTCGTGACTTGACTTGATCAAACTCCACCACCATGCAACAAAACCTAGCCAAACTCCCATAGTTTCACACCACCTGCTTCCTTGTTGCCTCGGCCTCCACCACCATCACCATCACCTCCTCCAACACCTGCTGTGACTGACATGACCCCCGATCCAGACCTGACCATGCTTGAACCAGACCGAGCCCACCTTTAGCCTAGGGCTGAACCCATTTGTCCACTTGACCCTTCATTCCTTTGCGTTTTTGCCTTCCCACAACTTGTAACCTCCACCTCTTCAATTCCCAAGCCTTAGCCGTGCCTTGCATGACCTTAGCCAAGCCCTTTATGCCTTGAACCCCATCATGGCTGAGCACCAGAAGACCATGGTTGAGCCAAAGTGTGATGTGGCCGAGCCCACATGTTGGTTTAAGCAAAGCTAGGTCATTTTATTTCTTATCTTTCCATTGTTTTAATCTATATTCTTTGGGATTGAATCATTCTTATGTTTGTATATTTGTGTTGTTTACAAGATGTGGATCTTGACTCTCCATCACTCAAGTTTGAATCGTGCTTGTCGTGCTTTTTCGTGCTTTTCGGAATTTTGTTCTTCGTGTTTGAATTTGATCTTTAGCTTTAAAAAGGTGAGTTTATCACTCTCGACATACGTACTTTTTTAATTGTGAAACAATGGCATGTGAATTGTAGAAAATTTATATGTTATGTTAATACGTTCATATATGCTTGTGATATGATTATATGATGTTAAATTCTATTTATATATTTGTTACATCATCAGATATGATATTATATGTTCTACTGTTCATTTATTTACTATTTCTCACACTGCAAGTTCCTTATCACTATGGGTTGAAATGATACATACCCAAATGGACATTAGAATAAGGAAAAATCATTATGGGCTGAAATGATAGGCTCGAGTGATTTTTATTGTATTTTATTTACTTGGGATTGCGGGTTTGAAATGATAGAACCTGGATTTTTCTTTTTCTTTTTAAATTACGGATTGAAATGATACATATCTGTATCACTTGACCTAGGTTAGAAAATATTATACAGGCCCATGGTTATATTTTAAATAATATTTTTCTAAAAATTATTAAGTATTTTGAATTTCTAAATGTATGAAATTGGAGCTTAAAGATTTGATTTAATGATTTAAAATATAAGAAGATATTGGTTTTCTATAAGTTAGAATTTTTTTAAGTCTATAAGTGGCTTTATTTGAAATTATAAAAATATATTAGTTTTAAATTGAATTTTTAAGACCTTTATTGATGATAAATAACTTAATAATATAATTGGATTTAATATGGAATTTTAAATCTAACCTAGTAATGGTAATGAATTTTATTTTATGAAATGGACATGTCTTGTATAATAAAGTTATAGTGATTCTCTATAAGTTAAAATGTATAAGTAAATGGTTAAAATGTATTTAAATTATGACTTAACTTGATAATTGAAAATTTAGTTTTCAAATGGAAGTTTTAATTTTAATTTGGTGATAAGATATCTTATTTGTGGAATGGGTATTTAAAATAAAGTGTTAATTTATTTGTTAAAATAAAAAGTTAAGTAAAATAAGGTACTTTTGACATAATACACGAATTATGGTTTAAATTGGATATTTGTTTATAAAACTTTATTTTATTTAAATCATAAGGTAAATGATATCCAAATGAATATTTTATGAAGCATGAGATATGATTTTATAAGTTAAAAATGGCTAAAATTGAAGCTTTAATGTTTCTGAAAAATTATAATAAAATCTGGAATTTTAGTGGTAGCATTGCCAAAATGCTATGGTTTTAGATGGCATTTGTTAAGTGCTATCATTTCTGAAATTTAACTAAGTTATGAAATGACTAGATATATATTACAGCACTTTATAAGTGCTGCTGTATCTGGAACTAAGCTGTTTGAAAATAACTAAATATCTATTACAACACTTTATAAGTGCTGCCGTTTCGAAAATTAAACTGTTTTAAAATAACCAAATATCTACTATAGCACTTTGTAAGTGCCACTGTTTCTGAATTTGACAATGTTTTGAAATGTTAATATATTTACCGTAACACTTTATAAGTGCTGTTATGGCTGAAATTTCAATGAACTTTGGAAATGAATATTATTTTGGAAGATTTTGACATTGAATTCAAATGGCTTAAATGAATATATTTTGAAGTGAATATAAACCACTTTTGAAATTTATAAGTAAATACAATGTTTTCAAAATTGATATAATTGAACGAATGAACTTAATAATGCTATAACTTTGGTAATGAATATTATTTTTAAGGGTGTTATGATTTTTCTAAATATTATGATTTCCAAATGATAACATTTTAAAAAGTTATTGTTTCAAAGTATTATGGTTTCAAAGGTGTTATAACCTTAAAAGTACTATGATTTTGGGAATGAATTTATTTGAAATAGTATTTAATTAAGAATTTTCTTTGTATATATATTGATTTACAATTGAAGATTTAAGAATATGACTTTATAAAGTGGTTTTGGTTTAAGACGATTTAAAAAGGAATATTTCAAGTTTAAATAAATTGAAGGAAATATTCAGTGATTGGAAATTTGGGTTTGTTCAAATGATATTTTGGTTTTGGAGTATAAACTAGTTTTGAATATGATATTTTGGCTTTGAAGTATAAACTAGTTTTGAAATGGATATGATATTTTGGTTTTGAAGTATAAACTAGTTGGAAATGGATATGATATTTTGTTTTGAGTTATAAATTATTTCAAAATAAATATCCATGGGTTATAATAACGATTGGTTGGCAAAGAGACCGGGATCGGATATGGGCATACTCTCTGTCGATACCGAAAACCACTTTGACAACCGTGTACGCGGTGGAAATTCCAGAATGAAGTAGGATGGTGGCGACGATTCCTATTGAGGTATATACATGGACCCAACTCCCGTGAGTTGGCATAAGGTGGCTAAAACAGGAGCGATTGACGGGCCAATGAGGTAGCACCTCTGATCGGACGCATTTCTTCGATACCATTCTATTACTCTGTGATTGATTTGGTGGCCACCCTTCGATTTTTGATTTGGGAGTGTGTTCCGAGGTGGGCGGTAGTGGCTGTTATACGTTACCACCAGCCCGGATGTGTAATTGGTATATCTACCCTGGCATTGCCTAGTTGTGCCGTGTCACCTGCCATATCAAGCTTTACTACGAGTTTGGTTTTGTGCCGTAGCCTGTGGAGTATTTAGGGTAGCTCCCGGTCTGGGGGTACGCTGATACTGGATAGATTACTGGGACTATTATGTGTTAAGGTGGAAAATGTAAAGCCTTGACGCTATTTAAAAGTAAGTTTATTTTACTATTAGACATTATTATAATAGCGGATATTACTGCATAGAAGATAGTTTAACGGATCCTTAAAGGATGGGCGATCCCAAGCATTCTTTAAGTTACTTGTACCTTTATATTACAGTTCACTTGAGTTGGTTTACATTGTATAAGTATGTATGTCCTGACTCGAGTGTTTTGTGTTTTGCTTTACGCTCGGGTCAGACTGAGTGATACAGTATTCGAGACTCACCTTTGGAGTTGGAGCTTTCTTGGAGATCCAGCTATCTATTTTGCTTTCGGTTATCCAGTTGATTCCAGTGTTGTATTCAGATCTTGTATTTGACTATTGTATTGAGACATCTTTGTATTCGTGATTTCTATTGTATCATGTTGAACTCTGTTATTATATATATAGTAGCTTCATGAACTACTATTTCTTGCTTCCGCTGCATTGTTATATTACTCTATGTCTGTGATCTGTGATTTATTTACTGTATATTCTGAGTTTTGCCAAATTTATATTTTCAATTTGGTATTTTGAGCAATTCAAGTCCGACATGTGCGGATGCAAATGGTTGAAAATATCGGGTCGTTACAATATCACATGATTTAATTGATTTATAATTATTATAAATTAATTACATTTATGAATTATTTATTTGTTTATTTAATGTATTAGTTGTCATTAGTATTTTCTAGGTGCCAATAGCAATTAATTTGGCGCGTACATAAAAGTTATATATGTATGTATCGTTATTCAATATCTGCAAGCATTTTAATTAGATTTAAATGTGATTAATTGCTAATGGCTTTTGGAATCATTTAAGGCTTATATATCCTTATATATGCAATAGAGGGGCTACAGATTTTAGAAAGTTGGATCAAGATTTGGCAATAGAGAAAGAGTAAATCAAGGAGAGAATATCCCATTTACTCTCTCTCTATAAATGGCCACACCACCTTTCATTATTTTGGTTACTTTTGCTTTCCCTCTCCACTATGACAACCGCTGTTTCCAGCCCCCTTATTCAAAAGATATCGGATCAAAACATCAAATAAATTCAAAAGTGTTTCTCTATGCAGTTGCAAAGCTAGGAGCTTGAATCAGGATCAAATTTAGGAAAGTCTACCAACCAAGGTGCAAATCAAAGGCAACATTTTTGAGGTAACATCCTATAATCTTGATTAATATGTCATTATGTTAATATAGTTACTAAGTATATATTTTAAATGAATTTATATGCACAATCGTTGTTCTGTTTAATTGTATCGTCGGACATATGTATATGTAAGTATAAATCTACTAATTTCACCATCTATTAATTCTATTTGTTTGAACTAATAAAATTAAATTGTTTATATATAATTGTAACTAATTTTTAATAATAATTTTAAAACATTAAAAACTATTTTTAATTTATTTAACACTGTCTTAACTACAAATATAAATGAACAATTAAATTCATGTAATTATATATCCAAAATTATTTTATTATGTATCACAAATTAATGTTACAGCAAAAAAAATCAAAATTTATTTTTATTTTTATTTTAAATATAAAGTTTATATACATATGTATATGTATTAATGATAATGTAACTTGCATTAACTAGTTATATATATATATATATATAATAAGATAATACTTCATTATTTACAGAATTAAAATAACAAGTTTTTATATGTATGTTTTTTGTTTTGGCCATAAGGCATTTTATTTAAATACATAGATTTTAGTCATCTTATTAATTGTTTTAATGTATTACTATTATATATATATATATAATCATTTTTGGAAATTATATGATATAAATATATTTATGATATTTTTATTTAATTATATATATAGTTCATATACATTTTAATTTAAATCTATAGATCCAAATCTGTTTTTATATTGTTTTAACCATTAAACAAATTAGATATTTTGAAAATGAATTTTGAATTTCAAAATTATTAACTTATTCAAAATAAATAATTTTATTTATATTTATTGTATTTTTACTTAATTTTATAATATATATACTTAATTAAAATTTATAGATCTAGATTAGTTTATAAACTGTTTTACTAATTAATCATATTAGATATTTAAAATGAATTTTGAATTTCAAAATTATTGATTTATTCAAAATAACTTTATTCATTACAAAATAAATATTAAAATTTTAAATATTATATGTATAATTTAAATTTTCTTTGGACAATAGTGTCCATATAAAAGCCAATGTGTCTGTTTCGGTGTAAATCCCAACACTTATATACGTGCATATTATACCATGTACACATTTATATGTTGCACACACATAAACATATGTGTGTATTTATACACGTTTACACTTTATATATTACATATTTATGCAAAATCAAATCTTTATTAAATTAATTAAATAAAATTTTATTTAAATTTATTTAGTTTTGATCTAAATCAATTTAGACTTCATAGGCCAAATAAGATCTAAAATGATAAAAGAATTTGAACTTTACCCATTTAACCCGCTGTATGCTGGCTCAGGTCCAACATCTACAAACAATTCTCTGGTTTTTGGTAAATACTCAATAAAACTCTTAACTATCATTTAGTGATATTAATCCAGATTTGATATTAGCTCAATTTACCACGTACATAAGCAAAATATGTTAAAATAGACAACATAACATACATGATAATTTCTATTGCCAATGCATGAGGAATACATTTCATATTTTCCATATTAAACATTTTAATATGGCATCTATGTATATCGTTTGAGACTATCCCGACATCCTTTTATGCCGATTATAAAGGACATCATTTTCAAATTCTATGCCAAGAATTAAATAACCAAAACCGATTTTAACATAGGAACATCATTAACAATTAGTAGTATGTTTTTTACTTATATTTTAGAAAATTTTAGTACCTTTAATATTTTTCTTACAAAACATGCGCTTCCTCTACATTCTGACTAAAAATCAAACTGCTTGATTTTTCTATCAAAATGTTTAGGCAATTTTGATGCTTGTCAAATAGCAATTTCGTATCAGTTCTTGGATCCTATCCAAAACCTGCAAACTCAATTGTCACTCCCACTGACTTTGAGACACCCTGGTTCTTATGTCCAACAATCTATTATACATCATTGTTAGAATATTTTATTTCATCATAAATGTCAAAAAAATTAAAATCATACCAGGGAATAATTTTGCGAGCAAGTTCCAAAATAACTTAAGCATGATGGATAAGGAATCAGTTATGTTAATTTCAACAATTGAAATACGCGATTTTATTCTCATCAGTATCGCTTTCTACATTCTAATCGCATTAGTCTTTTACTTCAAGATATATTTGCGGCCAATGGATCATATCTATTTAGGGACAACTATCAAAATCATATTTTGATAATGTACTTGGAAACCATTATGGAATTTAAAGCCTCACACTATTTGACAGAGTCCATACTCTTCATGGCTTATTGACAACTGAGGAATTTCTTATTACTAACAATTATTTTTCTTGACATTGACAAGAAACTCATAGCTTCTCTTTAATGTGTGATAATTATTGTGACGACCGCCCATGACCCCTGCACTGAATCAAGAGAAAATGCGCTGTAAAGTGTGCCAGGCGACCATGGACGATTGTCAGGGTAAATTAAAACAACAAAATCTATCGTATTACTCACAGCGCATGGACAAAATACAATAGAACATATGTATAGTAAAGCTTTACAGAATAAAATGCCATCATATAAAACTCCATAATAGTTGAATACAAGCATCCAAATAGTCAATACATCAAGCCTCACTACATATCACTCAGAGAATACAAAGCAGCGGAACATCCAGTACATATAGTAAGAAAGAAACAATATGCAATACTCCAACTCGTCTTCGATATCAGCACCGTGAAAAGCTAGAACAGCACCTGTCACCTGCTACCTAGTCTGCCCGTCCCAAAATGGACGAATAGCCCAAGGCAATAAGAATTAAAACATAAAGCCTTGAGTCAGACAACAGTCTTAGTGAGCAGTAAATTAACTAACAACATACCAAAAGAGTATAAAGGAAAAGGAATAGGAATACAACCCTCCCACTCCAACCTCTTTCTACAGTGATAGCCCCCAGACACACACTAAGCAGAAGCAAACATAACAGAGCATACAATGTAAAGTAAAGAAATTATCACTCGAGTCAAGGGCGATGTTTTCCAAGCACAAACCCCTAAGGCCTAAACCAAGATCAGATAAGCACCCAGAAAACACTGCTCTTGAGACCGAATGACGATACAACCAAACATCCATGACTCTGGCTATCACTGTTATCATTGCTTCGATATCACCGTTAATTGAATGACCGGCACATTCTTTCAGCCGTCCGTCAAGGGCTAATGGAAACCCCGGTTCTAGACATAACTCCCGCACGTCGTCGCAGCCCGTGCCTAGGACTATCGAATCTGCCCAGAGTACTCGACCATCAACAGTTGGCCGTTGGGACTATCGAATCTGCCCAAACGTACTCTTGCTTAGAGCATGCTAGAACCTTCAACAACGATGCTATCCAAGCCTCCTAGTCATCCTCCTTGACGACTATTTCCATACTAGCTCAAGCGCCTCTCAAGCATCCATTACCCTTAACTCGAATCATATCACCGAGTTACCAACGTGCTTGGAATGATCCCGTCTGGATTAGACCAAGACTATCTCATATCATACTTCGCTTCATCACATCCTCGCAAAGTCTCATCTCAACATCATCATCATCGAATCTATGCATAAGAGCTTCATCACCCGCTACATATGCCACAAGCAGCTTTCCCAATTCAAGAGCCTTTTTCTTAGCTTTTGAATCATCTTCGATCTAAATTAAATCATCAATCATCTAATTTATAGCAATCAATCAAGTCAAACATTAATCCAAGCAATCAAGCATTCAAATATGATCTATGTAGACAATTATCACTATAATGGCAATTTCGTAATTAAAGAGTCGAAAGTCAAATAAGCATGAAAACATGAGCAATGTCTCTATAATCTTGATGAATGAACTTGCATAGGTTAACATGTAGTAAAATTGTTGTCAAATCATCATGAACAATGGATCTATATGGATCTACACTTAGGATGAAGAAAATGCATGGAAATCACTATTTTAACACCAAATCGAGCCAACCATCCGATATACTCCTTTGGATCCGTGTGAGAGATAATCACCACTCACCAAATCACCTAAACAACCTCAAATCAACACGCTTCAGATCTGGACAGCGAAGGATCAAGCTTGATCTATCACGAATCCGTTTCAAACGAAGAAATCTCACTTCAAAGGATGAAGATCTTCAACTTTAGCTCTTGGATCTTCAATCTTGATCTTCGATTTGGATGAAAGGAATCACTAGATTAGAGTGGAGAAAAGAAGTGAAGAAGTGTAGAAGTCGAGCTCTCAAAATGGCAGCACTTCGTCGCTTCGAAATCCGGATCCCAAAAAGTGAGAAAAACCCTTCCTATTTATAGTAGAAATTCCTTAAGTCGTAACTCGGCTATCTCCATAAGTCATCTCCGACCTAAGCCTCTCCGACCTAAGCCTCTCCGACTTAACAGATATGCACGCGTGCCCCAACTCCTAGGTCGCTCACGACCTAACGCTCAACAACCCACGACCTAACGGCTTAGCAGTCCTACGACTTACGACTCAACTGGGTCTCCGACTTAACATAGCGCGCGACATAACAGTCTTCGACTTAACGACTTAGCCTATGCGCGACTTAGCGACTTACGACTTAGCGACTTACGACTTAGCGCACCCCAATGACTCAACAACGCTGGCACGCGACCTAAAACTCACGCGACTTAACAATCTCGCGACCTATCTCCTAGCGACTTATCTTTCTTAACTCGTCCACGACTTAACTGCTATAAGTCGCCTACTCCTATAAGTTGCTAACTCGTATACGACTTAGCAAGCACACGACCTAACACACACAGAACTCACGACCTAACTTCTTAGGTCGTCTACGACCTAACTGCTCAAACACGCAAACTACTAGGTCGCTAAATACTGGGTTGTTAACTCGCTAACTCTTAGGTCGCTAACATCTATAAGTCGCGAACAGCTATAGGTCGCTCCAACCGACCTAGTACTTAACCAATCCACTGCCTTAGGTCATCTAACCCACTTAAGTCGGTCACGACTTAACTCTTAACTCTCCAAATCCCTGGGTCGCTCCTATCCCCTAAGTCGTATACGACTTACGACCTATACTAAGTCGTGAACGACTTAGGACTTAACCATATTTTGCCTAAAATCTGAAATGGCTCAACAACACTAAAATTCCAGATTTTGACAAACTTTTCGATCCGTAAAAATACGGGTCGTTACATTCTCTACCCCTTAGGAATTTCGCCCCCGAAATTCCAAACAAACAAAGCAATCAAAGACTATTCTGTACGCCTACCAACCATAACAATCAACAAACCATGCATCCAATTCTAGCTTAGCGTACAGAATTCTAACACTAGAACAAGTTACAATATCGTGAGATGACACGACACCTTAGGGCCATACCTTGAAGAGTTCAGGATGAGCTGCCTTCATCCTCTCTTCCACCTCCCACGTACAGTCGTTATCATCATCACTCCATTGTATCTTGAGCAACTTAACTACCTTTCTCCTAAGCTGTTTCGTGTCGGTTTCCACAACACGAAGCGGCTTACGAGGTCTTCTATCGACTGGATCAACTTCGAAATCTTCACAGCTATCAGCAGAAACCACCGTACTCGAGTCGTGCACATACTTCCGTAGATATGATGCATGAAAAACATTGTGCACACTCGACATCTTCTCTGGTAACTCCAATCTGTAGGCGAGCTTTCCAATTCGCTCGATGATCGGGAATGGTCCAACAAATCTCGGAGTCAATTTTCCTTTCTTCCCGAATCGAATAACATTATTCAGTGGAGATATCTTCACAAAAACCATATCATCAATGCCGAATTCCAAATCCTTACGACGCTTATCGGCATAACTCTTCTGACGGTCTTGGGCTGCCTTCATTCGTTGCCGAATGATCTCTATACAATCCGAAGTCTGTCGAATCATCTCTGGCCCAAGTATCAGCTTTTCTCCAGTTTCCAACCAACATGTCGGAGAGTTACACGGTCTTCCATACAATGCCTCATACGGTGCCATACCAATGCTTGACTGGTAACTGTTGTTGTACGCAAACTCCACCAAATGAAGGTGATCTTCCCATAATCCTCCGAAATCCAAAACACAAGCTCTGAGGAGATCTTCCAAAACTCGGTTGACTCTCTCGGTCTGACCATCTGTTTGAGGGTGATAAGCTGTACTCAAACACAACTCGGTTCCCAAAACTTCCTGGAAGCTCTTCCAAAATCCACTAGTGAACAATGGATCTCGATCGCTCACTATACTCTTCGGAATACCATGGAATCGAACTATCCACTTAACATACAACTCAGCCAACTTTGATGCAGTCCTAGTCGATCGAACAGGAATGAATCTCGCACTCTTGGTCAGACGATCCACAATGACCCAAATCCCTTCATTTCCCGTTCTGGTTCTAGGTAGCCCATCAATAAAATCCATCAATACTTGCTCCCACTTCCATGCAGGAACTTATAATGGCTGAAGCAATCCACTAGGCTTCTTCTGTTCGGCTTTTACCAACTGGCAGTTCATACACTTGGAAATAAAATTTCCAACATCCTTCTTCATGCCTTCCCAGTAGTAGGTTCTCATCATATCCCGATACATCTTATTTCCACCTGGATGAATTGTCAACTTTGAGTGGTGACTTTCCTTTAGAACTTTACTCCTCAATTCATCTATATCGGGAACAACTAGTCGTCCTTGCTTCCGAAGCCAACCCTCTCGATCGACCTCGAATCCTTTATCCTTTTCTGGTTCTAATCCAGATTCCAAATCACGGATAATCTTGACAAGCTTATCGTCTCGCTTTTGGCTCTCGCCAATCCTTTCCACAAGAGAAGGTCTTATCGATAAGTTTGCCAACATCTCAGGTTCCAATTCGCATCTAGGCCTGAAGTCAAATCCAGCTAAATACTCGAGATTCTTCCATTCTGAAAACATGGCTCCCAATCCTGCATGTCTTCGACTTAACGCATCTGCCACTGCGTTACCTTTTCCCGGAGTATAAGCTATACCAAAATCATATGATGCCAAAAACTCTAGCCAACGTTGCTGCCGAAGATTCAAATCTTTTTGGGAGAAAAGATACTTCAACGACTTATGATCCGTAAACAACTCAAATCGAACTCCCAATAGATAATGTCTCCACATCTTCAGAGCAAAAACAATTGCCGCTAACTCCAAATCATGAGTCGGGTAAATCCTTTCATGCGGCTTCAGTTGTCGACTGGCATACGCAACAACTTTATCTCTCTGCATCAGCACTGCTCCAAGTCCAGTACCACATGCGTCGGTGTAAACCACCATCTCATCATTCCCACTAGGAATAGTCAGAACAGGAGCACTCGTCAATCTCTCTTTCAGGATTCCGAAAGCTTGCTCACACTTAGCATCCCAACTGAACACTTGGTTCTTCTTCGTCAATCCTGTTAACAGTGCAGCTATCTTGGAGAAGTCTTTGATAAACCGTCAATAATATCCTGCTAATCCAAGAAAACTTCTCACATCAGATGCATTCTTTGGTCTAACCCAATCCTGGATTGCTGCCACCTTAGCGAGATCAACCGCTATTCCACTTCCAGAAATCACATGGCCTAAGAACCTCACTTCACTCTTCCAGAAGTGACACTTCGAAAACTTAGCCTTCAGCTGATGTTTCCGCAAGATTTCCAAAACAATATGCAAGTGCGTCTTGTGCTCTTCTTCAGTTCTGGAATAAATCAGAATATCATCCACGAACATAAGTACGAACTTGTTCAACTGATCTCTGAACACTCTATTCATAAGATCCACAAAATATGCTGGCGCGTTAGTCAACCCAAACGGCATTACCAGCCACTCAAAGAAACCCGATGGTGTCCGAAAAGCAGTCTTCGGCACACTATCCTTAGCCACTCTCAACTGGTGAAATCCCGTTGCCAAATCCATCTGAGAAAACACCTTAGCTTCGTGAAGCTGATCAAACAAGTCATCTATCCTCGGCAATGGATACTTGTTCTTCTTAGTCACCTTATTCAGCTCACGATAATCGACACACAATCTCAACGACCCATCTGCCTTGGTTGCAAACACAACTGGTGCACCCCACTCGGACACACTACGCCGAATGAATCCTTTCTGCAAAAGATCATCAACTTGCACCCTCAACTCCTGCTGTTCCCTAGGCGCCATCCGCCTAAGAGGCATCACAACAGGTCTGGCTCCTTCAACTAGATCTATACGAAACTCGATCTCTCTATGCGGCGGCAACCCTTTGACTTCGTCAAAGACATCCTCGAATCCATTAGCGATTGGCACCGATGACAGTCCATCCCGTGGAACAACCAGCGAATACATGAAGCTCATGAAGACGCCTTCTTCATGCTTACATCGTATCACAATCTTTCGCCCTTCCACATTCTCGACTGTCACTTCCAGCCTCTCACAATCAACCTTTGCCGCATACCTCCTAAGCCAGTCCATACCCAAAATAATTCTGAACCCCGCAAAGTTCAGAACAAAGCAATCACAAACAAAAGAGCAATCATGACTCGATACGACTAGACCACGGCATAACATACACAAACAGGACGAACCCCCAACTGGATTAGTCACAACCAATGGCCTATCAACAATATCCGGTTCCAAACTCAACCGGCCTACAAGTTCACTACAAACAAACGAATGCGACGCTCCAGTATCAAACAGAACTCTAACTGGAACACCACATAGGAAAAGAGTACCTTGAACCACCACACTCTTTCCCTTCTCTTCAACGGTAGGAGCCTTCGAAGACGACGGAACAGCTCCCAAAGCATAAGCTTGCACAATCTGCTTGTCCCTCCTCGGTTCTGGACAATTCTTCCTGAAATGCCCCGGCTTGTCACAGTTGTGACACTTCATCGGCACCTTAGGATTCTTACAATCCTTCGAGAAATGGCCCTTCTGTTGACAATTGTAGCAAGTCACCTCGCCTTTTTGCTTCTTCTGGCCATCCTTACCCTTCTGCTGTTGCTGCTTCCTCTTCTTGTTTCCACCCTGCTGGGGTTTAGACTCTTCCCTGGTCACAGCAACAACAGATCCTTCCTTAGGAAACAGAATCTCATGCCTGAGAGCTTTCTCCACAAGCTTCTCAAACGAATCGTCCAAATGATCCACCAACTGTCTCCCAAGATAACTATCCAAGCCTGTCACAAACTTCTCATTCTTCTGGTATGCATACTCAATATATGACCGGGCATACTTGGACAAAGCTTCAAACTCAGAAACATACTCAAGGACTGATCTTCCAACTTGCTTGAGCTCCACAAACTTCTTGAACAGAACAGACTTCTGAGCTGTAGAAATGAACTTAGCTTCAAATCTAGCTTGGAATTGCTCCCAAGTAATCTCTTCCTCCGAGGTATTGATGGTAATAGAGTTCCACCAATCAGAGGCTCTCCCTTGAAGCTGCCTTGATGCCAACTTCCTCTTAGTTGCATCATCAATTCCCAAATCACCAAAGATCCTTCTACAAGCATCTATCCATCTCTGGACTTCGATAGTTGATTCTGTTCCCAAGAAAACCTTTCCTCCAAGAGCAGTATAGTCCTTACACAACTTAGCGAAATCCACTAGTTTTGGAGTTTGGACTTGAACTCCAACATCAACTGCTGCCCCCGGAACTGGTATCCTTCTCATGATCGAAGTCATCATAGCTTCGAACATAGCTGCATAATCAGCAGTCCCCTCAGTAGCATGGCCTTCCCTAGTACCTGGTCTCCCTCTTCGACTCATTCTCAATATCTATAAAAAGGAATGATCAGAACATCTAATGAAACAACTGCATAAAGGACTCAAACTCAGCTAAACTACTATATTATATATAGTATTCATCCATCAAATTACAATTACGTCTCTCATACGTAGTTACGTCAGCGAGCGTTGGGTAAGATCGATTAACCAAGGCTCTGATACCAAATGTGACGACCGCCCATGACCCCTGCACTGAATCAAGAGAAAATGCGCTGTAAAGTGTGCCAGGCGACCATGGACGATTGTCAGGGTAAATTAAAACAACAAAATCTATCGTATTACTCACAGCGCATAGACAAAATACAATAGAACATATGTATAGTGAAGCTTTACAGAATAAAATGCCATCATATAAAACTCCATAATAGTTGAATACAAGCATCCAAATAGTCAATACATCAAGCCTCACTACATATCACTCAGAGAATACAAAGCAGCGGAACATCCAGTACATATAGTAAGAAAGAAACAATATGCAATACTCCAACTCGTCTTCGATATTAGCACCGTGAAAAGCTAGAACAGCACCTGTCACCTGCTACCTAGTCTGCCCGTCCCAAAATGGACGAACAGCCCAAGGCAATAAGAATTAAAACATAAAGCCTTGAGTCAGACAACAGTCTTAGTGAGCAGTAAATTAACTAACAACATACCAAAAGAGCATAAAGGAAAAGGAATAGGAATACAACCCTCCCACTCCAACCTCTTTCTACAGTGATAGCCCCCAGACACACACTAAGAAGAAGCAAACATAACAGAGCGTACAATGTAAAGTAAAGAAATTATCACTCGAGTCAAGGGCGATGTTTTCCAAGCACAAACCCCTAAGGCCTAAACCAAGATCAGATAAGCACCCAGAAAACACTGCTCTTGAGACCGAATGACGATACAACCAAACATCCATGACTCTGGCTATCACTGTTATCATTGCTTCGATATCACCGTTAATTGAATGACCGGCACATTCTTTCAGCCGTCCTTCAAGGGCTAATGGAAACCCCGGTTCTAGACATAACTCCCGCACGTCGTCGCAGCCCGTGCCTAGGACTATCGAATCTGCCCAGAGTACTCGACCATCAACAGTTGGCCGTTGGGACTATCGAATCTGCCCAAACGTACTCTTGCTTAGAGCATGCTAGAACCTTCAACAACGATGCTATCCAAGCCTCCTAGTCATCCTCCTTGATGACTATTTCCATACTAGCTCAAGCGCCTCTCAAGCATCCATTACCCTTAACTCGAATCATATCACCGAGTTACCAACGTGCTTGGAATGATCCCGTCTGGATTAGACCAAGACTATCTCATATCATACTTCGCTTCATCACATCCTCACAAAGTCTCATCTCAACATCATCATCATCGAATCTATGCATAAGAGCTTCATCACCCGCTACATATGCCACAAGCAGCTTTCCCAATTTAAGAGCCTTTCTCTTAGCTTTTGAATCATCTTCGGTCTAAATCAAATCATCAATCATCTAATTTATAGCAATCAATCAAGTCAAACATTAATCCAAGCAATCAAGCATTCAAATATGATCTATGTAGACAATTATCACTATAATGGCAATTTCGTAATTAAAGAGTCGAAAGTCAAATAAGCATGAAAACATGAGCAATGTCTCTATAATCTTGATGAATGAACTTGCATAGGTTAACATGTAGTAAAATTGTTGTCAAATCATCATGAACAATGGATATATATGGATCTACACTTAGGATGAAGAAAATGCATGGAAATCACTATTTTAACACCAAATCGAGCCAACCATCCGATATACTCCTTTGGATCCGTGTGAGAGATAATCACCACTCACCAAATCACCTAAACAACCTTAAATCAACACGCTTCAGATCTGGACAGCGAAGGATCAAGCTTGATCTATCACGAATCCGTTTCAAACGAAGAAATCTCACTTCAAAGGATGAAGATCTTCAACTTTAGCTCTTGGATCTTCAATCTTGATCTTCGATTTGGATGAAAGGAATCACTAGATTAGAGTGGAGAAAAGAAGTGAAGAAGTGTAGAAGTCGAGCTCTCAAAATGGCAGCACTTCGTCGCTTCGAAATCCGGATCCCAAAAAGTGAGAAAAACCCTTCCTATTTATAGCAGAAATTCCTTAAGTCGTAACTCGGCTATCTCCATAAGTCGTCTCCGACCTAAGCCTCTCCAACCTAAGCCTCTCCGACTTAACAGATATGCACGCGCGCCCCAACTCCTAGGTCGCTCACGACCTAACGCTCAACAACCCACGACCTAACGGCTTAGCAGTCCTACGACTTACGACTCAACTGGGTCTCCGATTTAACATAGCGCGCGACATAACAGTCTTCGACTTAACGACTTAGCCTATGCGCGACTTAGCGACTTACGACTTAGCGACTTACGACTTAGCGCGCCCCAACGACTCAACAACGCTGCCACGCGACCTAAAACTCATGCGACTTAACAATCTCGCGACCTATCTCCTAGCGACTTATCTTTCTTAACTCGTCCACGACTTAACTGCTATAAGTCGCCTACTCCTATAAGTTGCTAACTCGTATACGACTTAGCAAGCACACGACCTAACACACACAGAACTCACGACCTAACTTCTTAGGTCGTCTACGACCTAACTGCTCAAACACGCAAACTACTAGGTCGCTAAATACTGGGTTGTTAACTCGCTAACTCTTAGGTCGCTAACATCTATAGGTCGCGAACAGCTATAGGTCGCTCCAACCGACCTAGTACTTAACCAATCCACTACCTTAGGTCATCTAACCCACTTAAGTCGGTCACGACTTAACTCTTAACTCTCCAAATCCCTGGGTCGCTCCTATCCCCTAAGTCGTATACGACTTACGACCTATACTAAGTCGTGAACGACTTAGGACTTAACCATATTTTGCCTAAAATCTGAAATGGCTCAACAACACTAAAATTCCAGATTTTGACAAACTTTTCGATCCGTAAAAATACGGGTCGTTACAATTATCATTAGATATTATAATGTATTGTGTTCATTTTAAGCTTGGTTAATTTTATTTCATCTTGTGCGATCAATTTCCATGTTCGAATCTTCTGATCAAATCTAAGTTAATTGTACTACTACTAATTTCTAATGGAAATTCCTTCGATCATGAAGGTGGTGTTTCTTGAGACAATACTTGTTTCTCAATATGATGAAATAGGCATTTAGAACATTTTATAAGCTGCCTTTATACTTTCATAAAATTGATTCAGTTTTGAGTCTACGAGACTTATGTTCATAACATAAATTTGATAACCATAATTATTAAAATATTTAAAATCGGAATTTCTTATCAATTCATATCTTATATGAATATGATCACGTAAACTATGCTTTAGATGAAATTAAACTTAACGTATGTACTTATCCTTAAATACACATCCTTATAGAATGAAGTTAACTAACTCATCATCAATTGTACTTTATCCAGTAAAGTTTGGTTACTACTTATTGATACATCATTATGTATCATAGGGAAGAGTGACTTTTGAGACTTAATCTTATTCACTTTTAGATACTTTTGGAACTATTTTTCTGTATACTCACATATTCGATCAAATCGAACCGTTTAATTTCCTTTGCATGTTATGTTTTTCTACTTTCATTTTATATTTATGCGGGAGAGTTAGGGGTATGCCTAAGGGTTACTTAATAATTTATTGTCAATTATTAATTCTGTAATAAAATCTCATTCAAAATAAAAGGCGTTTGTTTTTCTATATATACTTGTTATATTGTGATACATTAATTAAATAATTAGTCTAAGTCTATATAATAGAAAAATCCATAAATGATATATTATGTGATAATAATTACAAAGAGTTGTAATCGTGAGAAAACCATCACAATATTAAAACAAATCACCTTAAATATTCTTGGTCAAGATATTTCAAGAATGGATATCAATAAATCCATAGAGACCATAGTACGTAACTCTTTCCAAATTTTGAGCATTGTATTACTCATGGCTATTAGAAAAACCAATGGGCTACGTATTAATAGTTATTGCATTATTATGGACTGACTCATCTAATTCATGTTGCTTAATAACAAATAGGTCAAAAAACAAATCTCGAGTTACGGTATTACACAGTTCTCTCGAGTTAAAAATACTGTTGAACTTCAATGTGGAAACTCTACTTTGTTTATAGTGAAATCATGGCATAGCGACCATCGTGCGACTATAGTTAGGTGTGAGTTGAAGCATTGGAAGTGAACCACTATTTAATAGAAAATTTGTCTCCTCGGTTGTATGAGATTAGTATCGCGATCAACTGTAGTTAACTCAAAGCCAAAATCTCGGGTCGACGTAATACAATCAATAATAAGTGTTATTATTGAAGTAAGAGCTTTGTTTGTGGACCAATCGAGTTGAATGTCGACGATATTAGAATTTTGATCGAAACCAAATTCCATGTATTCTAATGTGATATAGTGTCGACGAAGATAGTTGGCGTAAATAATCATTACTAAAGGTGCTTCTTGAATTTGTAAAACTGGATTTTATCGATGAGGTTTGTAAGCAATGAGTTCAGTCAAAGTATTACACCATTAGCTAAGGTGATGTGTGTACATCAGTATTTGAATTGTTTCAATTTTAATCGCTGGCTAAATTCACACTTATAACTCGCACAACCGAATCTAATTAGTCTTTGAAACACCACTTGTTTTAATTGATTTATAATAGTTATAAATTATTTAATATTTGTGAAATAAATTATTATTTTATTTATTGTAGGAGTGTGTTTAGTAAATATAGTGGCTCTAGAATTATTCGAGGTGATGCTGGTAATTTATTGGAGTTATATACGTGCGTATCGATATACAACATCGATAAAGATTTAAATTGGATTCAAATTTAATAAATTACTAAATGGGATGAAAGGGGATTTGGTCCATTAAGGACCCTGTCGTGGTTGGCCAAAGAAGGGGGAAATAAGGGGCCTATTGATTTTGAATTGGTTGGAGAGATATATGGAGATTCGTTTCTCTAGATCCCCTTATAAATTTAAACATGAGCCTCCTTTTTTTCTCTACTTTCTGCCTCCTCCTATCCTCTCTTTTGGCTACAAACTCCCCCTCCTATCTCCATTATTCTTACTTTATTTGCGTCCAAATAATTAAATACTAGTAGATCCGATGTTAGTATGCCTTATGTTTGCAACAGTAGGTACAATTCTAAAAGATGAAAGAGACATAATAGATCAAAGTGTGTTTCTACGACCTTATCTCTCAAGGTATAATTCTTTCTATATTATATAGTGATATCTCTGTATTGCATATGTTATATCATCTTATTCATACGTATTATTGCAATTTATTATATAATAGGTTAATTTATAATATTTAATCCATATTAATCATTTTATTACTACAACTTGTAAGTGATATTTTAAAAAATTGTGTATAAAATATTTCGACCAGAAAAAGAAAACAAATTATTTTTTATAGTTTAAATTAATTCAGTGTGCATATATATTATTGCTTATTAATTTTAATCATAGTTTAGTAATTTAAATGGTTTGTTAGTAAACTAAATTAAGTTAAAATTTGGTGTAATTATACCTATTAAAATACTTTGAGAAATAAAAAAATTACAGTCCAATTAATTATAATATAAAGTTATTATATAAATGCGCACTGATATAAATGATATGCCCATAGTTTCAGTAGTTAACTTGATGGTGAAAGGGGTTTGGATGTGAATAATGCTTCAAGCTTGGTGATGAATGATTTGTGCAACTGTGACTCAAGTGTGCAGGTTAATGAAAAAGGTGATGCTACTTATAACTTGCACACCGACATAAATGACATGCCCATAGTTTCCATAGTTAACTTGACGGATTCGAAGAGAATTATTTGAGTTGTGGTTGCATGCCTGAAGATTTCTTTGTGGATGAGTTCGAAGTGGATGTGGTAAGTTGTGATGTTGTTTTGGTCGATGATAGTAAAGTTAATGTTAAGGTGATAATAGGGTGTAGGTTTAAAAATATGGGATCAAGACTTACTGTTATGTGCAAGGGGGATACGAAAAGTGTGATGAAAGTTTGTGAATGTCTTCAGGTAGAGAGATAAATATTAAGAAGGTATGTAATGCAATGCATATGATGAAAACAAAGTATGCCTACAATACTTCAGTTTTATTAAAGGATGTTGATGTGAATAGTAATGCACATTTGATGGTTTAAGTATGGGTTTTGCTATTGTTCCAATTGAATTGAATGATGATGAAGAGATTTTATATAGTGATAAGTGTGCATATATTGTACAATCTCCTAAGTGTAATAATACATTGAGGTCTAATGTTTCAGGTGATGAGAAGAAGGGGGAGGATAAAATTGCAAATTGTATCAAATTGTCTATAGTAGATGGAAAATAATGCAATGGTCCGAAGCTGGTAGGGAATTTTACTGATATGGTGTCACGTACTAATAGTGACTTAAGGAAATGTGTAGTTGAAAATAATAATTAAGTATATAGGAACGGTAAAGATGGTATATGTGTGCTAGATGCTGAAAGGGACGAAAGCTGTGTTTGTGGTAATGAGAAAGGCAAAAAGATAAAAGAATCAAAACTAGATTTTTGCATGACTGCAATCAAATTAGTGAAAAAAAATGGTCATCTTCGTAGAGTGGCAACTACAGCATATGAGGGCTCTAACCTAGGTAAAGTTATTTTTTTAGGCAGTACTTATAGTCCTTTTGTTTTGAGTAGTTTATCCACCAGTGATATGCATTACTTAACTGGGAGTTCGGGCTTTATTTTTTATGATGTTCAATTAGATGCTGAGCATATTATGAGTAGGACATTAGAAGGAGCAGATTACTTAAAACATGAGATGCATCAGTTGGAAAGGTAGGGATTTACATGATTTAGGAAAATGTAGTGAAATTAGGTCATTTTGTTAAAGATATTAACATTGATGTTGCTTTATTACAAGAAATAAGAAAAGAACATCCCGATTATCGATTATGTAGGAGTCCAAGAGTTCTTTATTTCAATCATTGGGTTCATCTTCCGGCTAGGGTTAGCTTTGGGGGAGGGTTGATGGTGGGCTAGAAATAAAATTGCGTTAAACTTTTAGAATCCATTATTAAAGTTCATTTAATGCATCTTATCTTTTCATACCTTAGTGGTGGTTAATTTCTTAATGTTACTAAAGTTTATAGGCCGAATTACATGGCCGATCGAAGGGTTCATTGGAGCGAGTATCTTGAGTTTAGATCACTCGCTCCTGGTCCATGGGCAATGGGTGGGGACTTGATGTCACTAGATTTCTGAGGGAATTCTCCCCCAGAGATACTACTGGGATGAGTTCAATTGGTTTATTATTAGTTGTAATTTGATTGAATTACAATTAAATAATAGACATTCACTTGGTCGTACAATAGGGATGACCCTTCAATGGCACTTTCAGATAACTTTTTTATTAGTGATGAAATGGAAGATAGATTTCCAGTTTGTATGGTCATTGGATGTAACGACCCGATATTTTCAACCATTCGCATCCATTATAAGTGTATAGGTAGATACTCATGCCGGAGTTGAATTGCTCAAAATACCGCGTTGTAATTAAAATTTTGCAAATCTAAGAATATACAGTAAATAAATATAATCACAGATCACAGAGTAAAATAATGCAGCGGAAGTAAAAGAAATAGTAGTTCATGAAGCTACTATGTAAATATATCAGAGTTACATAAGATACAACATAAGAAATAAAGTACAGCAGAAGTCTCACTACAATAACCAAGTACAGGCTGAATAGAACAACGGAACCGAAGTTGATAGAACAAGACTAGCAGATAATCTCCAGCGATTCAAATCTCCAGAAGGTGGAAATCCAAATCTGTGAATACTCAGGCTGACCCGAGCGTAAAGCAAAACACAAAACACTCGAGTCAGGACAATATATACTTATATAATGTAAACCAACTCAAGTGAACTGTAATAAAGGTACAAGTAACTTAGAAGATGCTTGGGACCGCCCATCCTCTAAGGATCCGTTAAAATATCTACTATGTAGTAATATTCGCTATTATAATAGTGTCTAAATAAGTAAATTATAATCATATAGAAAATAGCGTTAAGGGGATGGAGAACCTTAACGCGGTCGGATCTTAAAATCATAATCGTAGTAAAGCTCGATATGGTAGGTAACACGGCACAACTAGGCAATGCCAGGGTAGATATACCAATTACGCACACGGACTGATGGATACGCATAGCAGCCACTACCGTTCCACCTCGAACAACACTCCCAAATCGGAGGATGGCCATCTAATCAATCACAAGTAAGAGTATAATATCGAAGAAATGTGTCCGAGAAGAGGTGCTACCTCACTGGTCCGAGATCGCTCCTGTTTTAGCCACCTTATGCCAACTCACGGGAGTTGGGTCCACGTAACATACCTTAAGAACGTCGCCACCATCCTACTTCATTCTGGAATCTCCACCGCGTACACGGTTGTCAAAGTGGTTTTCGGTATCGACAGAGAGTATGCCCATATCCGATCCCGGTCTCTTTGCCAACCAATCGTTATTATAACCCATGGTTATAACTTTTAAAAACAATACTTTACTTCAAAATAAAATATCATTTCAAACCATATCTTTATCAAAATAAAGATTAAATCAATTCCAAACCATTTCCATATATTTAAATTTTCATATCATTTCAAAACTTCATTTCAAATCATTTTAATAAAATAAAATATCCTATCAGTTCAAATCCAAATATTCTACTTTAAATACCTTTTAAATTCAAAGATATCGTTCATTTACTATCATTTCAAATCACCTTTAAATAGTTTATATTCCAATCAAAATAATTCATTTAAACCTTTTAAAAGTGTAATTATTATATTTTCAAATCAAGTATTCAATTTCCAAAGTTTCAAACCATTCTGAGTTCGTTTACTAAATCAAAAACCCTAATTATTAAAATTTCAGCATTTCACAGCATTTAAAAACAACTGCTGTAAGTTATATTTGAAAACATTTTTAATTCAGCAAAGACAGCACTTAAAACTGCTGTTAAAACTCAGTTTTAGTTGAATTATAGTTCAAAACAGAAAAGACAGCATTTCAGAAGTGCTGCGGTAGTTCAGATTTCAAAATAAGGGTTAAATTTGGTTTCAGCAAAGACTGCAGACCATTATAGCATTTCCAGAGAATGCTATAATAGGCCTGAGTTCAATATTAACCTATAAGTTCAACTACAGCATTTCAGAAATGCTGTAATAGCTCTTTTTACACTATTTTAGTTCAAAACAGAATCTATAGCATTTCTGAATGCTATTAAAAGTAGATTTCAGGTGTTAGTGTATTTCCAGCAATTAAATAACTTCAATTTAAAACACATAAACATTTTAAAAATCATATTTTAACGTTTAAAATGTTCATTTACATATCATTTAACATATATCTTTTTCACAATAAATTTCTTATAATTAAATCCAATTTTCAACAATTTACTTAATAAGTTTAAGTGTAAAAGTTCCAATTCTTCACATTTCAACAAATAGACTTAACACTTCAAATTTAAATTACCATTTCACAATTTAATAAAATTTCCAATTTTATTTAATTAACTTAAACCTTTAATTAAAACCAAATTTCACATTTCTTAGTCAAGTTATATTTTAAAAGATCACTTTTAAACATTCATTTATTTAACCACTTAAATTCATAGAAAAATCAATAATACTTTAATAAATCACTTAAATTCAAATTTAATCAAATTATCATATTTACCATTTCCAAATAAAATTTAATATCCATTTTATTTATATAACTTAAATATCATTTTTAACCAAAATTCCAAATTTCCAACTTAAGTTATATTTCAAAAATCCAGTTAAACCATTCATTAATTACATTTTTAACACATAGAAAAAAAATCATAATTTCTTTATTTTAAACATTAAAAATACAATTTAAATCAAATTTTCATAATTTTAAACTTTTAAAAGTATTTAAAAATATTCAAAACACTTTATAAAATAACCACGGGCCTGTATATAATTTTCTAACCTAGGTCAAGTGATACGGATATGTATCATTTCAATCCGCAGTTAAAAAAGAAAAATCCGGGTTCTATCATTTCAAACCCACAATCCCAAGTTAAAATAAATTAAATAAAAATCGTTCAGGCCTATCATTTCAGCCCATAACGATTTTTCCCTATTCTAAAGTCCGTTCGAGTATGTATCATTTCAACCCATAGTGATTCTAGTCTACAGGGAACTTGCAATGGTGATAACAGATATAAATAATAGAATAACATTAAATAACAGTAACATATGATATAAAAGGTGTAATAACAGGTGTGAACATCATATGATAATAATATAAGCATATATAACATGATAATATATTTCTACAGATTCGCAGGGTGTCAATTTACTAGTTATATAGGTACATATTGTCTGGTGAGAATAACTCACATGTTCAGAGCTGGAGATATCCACCAAAGCACACAACACAAACACAATGAAGGAACGATGACATGGATAAGACTTGAGAGTGGAGAGCCAAAGCAAATAGCCTTGTTCAAACATTTACACAAAACAATGCAAATGTACAAATAAGTTTCAACACATGCTATCACCAATTAACGCTAGAAATAAATGCCCAAAACAACATCAAATGGTTTGCACTTGTTCTCAACTTCACATGGATCAGTTAGTGATGGAATAAGGTCAGCTAAGGTAGGGACTAAGGGCTGGGTTTGGGTCCATAGTGGTCGGCCTACGTGGGTTTAAATGGTGCATATGTATATAGGTGCAACAATCTTCAACTACAAGGCAACCTTCATCATTTCTAAGCTATAAATGGGTTCGGCCATGGGCTCTATGGTCAGGGACAGGTGTCCAGATGGTGGTGGATGATGTGGCAGAGGGTGGTGGTCAGGTCAGAGGTGGTGGTGGTGGAGGAAGTGGCTGCAAATGGTGGTTGGAGGTGGTGATGACAATTCTAGGTCTAGGCTTGCATATATGTGATGTAATATTGGATTTTTGGTGGTGTTCTCTAGCCAAGATGGCTCGGCCTGGCCATGGTGGGGTGCTAGGGGGGTGGTTGATCAGAAACCAAGGTGGTGGAGGTCCGCCTAGATCTGGTTGAGGAGGAGTGGAGCCATGAAGTTGAGAACAATATACAAAATTCAATAGAAAACCATAAAAACAAGAAGAAAAGAAAATGAATTTTACCCAAACCTTTGAAGCAATGGCCGTGCAATTTTTTTGTGAGTTTGGGAAGGTTAAGATACGTGAAAAATGAGAAAAAAAGATGTGGCTGAGAAATGTTAAGGTCGGCCAATCAATTGAATGAGAAAAGGTTGGAAAACAAAGAGTCTTTAGCAACTAAAGAGACACAAGACTTTTCAAATTTCCTCTATTTTAATTTAGCTTATATATATATAATGCTGATAATAAAGAGTAAATAAACTCATAAATAAAGTAAAGAAATAAATAAAATAAATAAATTTTAAATTAATTAAATTAAATGAAGAAAATAGCAATATATACAAAACTAGGCTTAATAAACTGAAACAAATTCAAATAATCTTTGGAAAAATCTATTCTAATTTAAATACATATAAAATGAATATTAATAAAGTAAAAACACAGAAAATAAAAGTGAATGTATAAAATAAATAAATTTTAATTATATAATTAAATTAAGAAAATAGCAAAGAAAATAGAAACTAGGCTTTAAAATTAGGAAATAAATTCAACAAGCTTTGGAAAAATTATATAATCACTTTAAAAATATTAAAAGACAAAAATATACATAAAATAACATATTAATACATATTAAAATAAAATATGACAAAGAAAATAAAATTTATACAATTTAAAATAACAAAATTGCAAAATAAACAATTTATACTCAAAATTGAAATGTACATATCTTTTGCAGTTTAACTCCGTTTTCAACAAAACGAAAAGCAGTGTTCAAGTTATTACATCTATTTTCATAATAAAAGATAAAATTTAAGATTTAAAGTAATTTAAATTTGAAGTTTAAAAGTCAAAGTTTGAACAGTTTGACCAGAAATTCACTTTACATTAAAATATTCAAATTATACTAGTTTGAACTATAAATAACTTAATAATCAACATTTATATTTAAAAATGAAATGTTTGAAATAAAATAAGTTTAAAAAATTTTAAAAATAAAAATAAAGTCCAAATTAAATAATATACAAAAATCTAGGGTTGTTACATTGGACATCTGACTGTTTACTCAAACTACTATCCTATTATTTTATCTTACACCAACAAAATTGGTAAGAATAAAAAATTTAAATTTGAGAATATGTGGTTGTTAGAAAATAATTTTTCAAATTTAATTACAAATAATTGGCTTTCTACAAGTAATTATAATTATAGATTTTCAGGAATCATAGCTAAAATATTTATAAGTAAATATAAAGACTTAAGAATCTTTCTTAAAAAATGGAATAAAGATTTTTTTGGCAACATTGAAATTAAAAAGGATAAATTACTAAATGATATTTTAAAGTTAAATAGAATAGAATAAATAAGAAATTTAAATAGATCAGAAAAAATATATGCTTTCTAATTTAAAAGAAGAATTAAATAATATTATTATGAAAGAGGAAGTGATGTGGAAACAAATATATAGGGTCTAATGCATGGATGAGGGGGAAAAGAATACTAATTTTTTTCATAAAGTAGCAAATGATAGAAAACGCAATAATAACATTAACTCTATTTTAATTGACATTGTCGAGATTTTTGATCAAAAAGAATTAAACTAGGCATTTACTAATTACTATAAAAAAAATTGTTGGAACTAAGAATGGGCATAAGATTAGGGCCAATTAAGACGATTTATATCCTAATGACATTAGGATTGATCTAGATGGACTCGATAACCCATTTATGAAAGTGAATATTTTGAGGGCTATAAAGGATATGCCTGGTAATAAATCATCTGACCCTAATGGTTTCTTATTTTATTTTATGAAATTTTTTGGAACATTTTAAAATACGATATAATTAAAATGTTTAACGACTCTTATGATGGTTCATTACAATTAGGCAGGTTTAATTACACTAACGTAATCTTACTATATAAGAAAGTGGGAGCAAATGAGTTAAAAGATTTCATACCTATTTTATTATTAAATTGTTAAATCAATTCTAAGGTTTTAAAAAATATGTTAAATACCAAAATGAACGACTTAATTGATAATTCTCAAACTTCTTTTATCAAACGTAGAAATAATACAGATGAGGTAGCGATAGTCCAAGTATTTATGAATTATTGTTGCAAAAATATTATCACTTGTGCACTTTAAAACTTGAATTTGCTAAAGCTTTTCATTCAATTGATTGAGATTTTCTTAAGGATTTATTAGTGCTAGGGGTTTTAATTTTAGAAGGGTGGGTTGGATTATGCCTCAACTTAAAACTAGAAATTCAAGTATCATGGTTAACGGTATATTAGGAAATAAAATTCAATCGAAACGTGAACTTAGGCAAAGTGACTCTTTGTCACTTCTTCTATTTAATTCAACTGCTGATGTTTTCTTTAGGATTATCAAGTTAGTTACCAGTAACGGGATTTTAAACAACATTTGAAATGAGATTAGAAGCAATGGTCTTTCTGTTCTTTAGTTTGCAGATGATGCCATGCTCTTCAAATCTTATTTGTCTAGACATATTATAGCGATTAAGTTTATTTTATAAAGTTTCGAGTTACTATCTGGATTAAAGATTAATTTTGACAAGAGTCCAGTGTTAGTAATGAATGATGTTGATAAGAAAAAGAATCAAGTCACATGAACACTGAATTATAAAATTATGAAATTTCCCAAAGAATACTTAGGATTTTTAATAAATCCAACTAAACTCAAACATGATCAGTTAATAATAATTAATAAAATTAACAAAAGGTTTCCAAATGGAATGGTAAATTTTTATCGATGGCAGGTAGGATAGTTCTTATCAATTCTATTTTATCAGCTTACCCATGTACCAAATGTCATTTTGTTGCTTTCCGAAATGGGTAAGTGATAGAGTAAATAAAATTAAAAGATATTTTTTATGGAGTGGGGATAATCCTAATAGTAGTTTAATTTTTTTAGTTAAATGAGAAATGGTATGTAAATCTAAAGAGTATGGAGAGTTAGGTATTATAAATTTAAATAATTGAAATACGTCTTTATTGGAATAATGATATGGAAATCTACTGATAATAATGAAAAGTTAATTTGGAAAGAAATAATATCAAATCAATGGTGTGTTGGTACATATAATCTACACCATATTTCCAATAGTAATACAAAAAAAATTTCTCATTTTTGGAAATCGATAATAAAAAAGTTATGAAATTTATAAATTAGGAATTAATAATGTAGTACATACAGGGAATAACACTTCACTCTAGCATGATTGTTGGATTTTAGTTATTTCCTTTAGAGTGGAATTTAAAGAACTTTATGAAATTTGTAATTTCAAAAATGTTTTCTTTTTAGAAATAATTAGATCAAGTCTAAATTTCCCATAGGAATTTAGTTTCAATTGTATGCTACTTGGAAATATGTTATCTTTGTTTGTTTTATTGTGTGCTAAACTAGAATTATACAATATTGATAATGAAAAGGACGTAAAAATATGGTGTTGGGATAAGAGTAAAATCTTTACGTCACACTATTTTTATAAATTTCAAAAAATTTCGGGAACAAAGGCGATCATATTTGGAAGGGTAATACCCCATCTAAAGCAAAAATACATAAATGGTTAATTATACATGGGAAATTAAATACGATAGAACATTTAAAAAAGAAAAATATAGTTATTGATAATAAGTGTTTTTTCTGTTATATGAGAATGAAAAATATTTCACATTTATATTTTGAGTCTCGCATCATGAATTTTATTCTGGTAAATTTTCTTAATATTTTTTATTTTGATATAACAAATAGTTATATTAATTATGAAGTACATTTGTGTAGTCTTAGATTTTATTATATTGGATTTCATAAACCAGTATTTGGTACTATTTTACTATATTTTGTTGGTATATATGATATGAAAGAAATCAAAGAGTTTTTAATAATATAAATACTCATATGTAAAATTTAATATATAGAGTTGCTTTGTTATGTAATTGGATTTAAAATCCTAGTATAAAATGGATAATAATGTTAATTTTGAAGAATATCTTAAAAAGGTAAAATCTCTTATTAATTTAGTTAAGAAAAATTTTGTCGATAAAAATAGAAATAATAATAGCAATATAAATACCTTTTTAATTGATATGCGTGTTAATGAATTTTCTGATGCAATATTTCAATAGAAAATTGTTAGACTATAAAATATTGTTGCTTATAATTTATCATTCATTCCATAGCTATACATGTCTGCTTTATACCATTATATAACATTTTTTATTTAATCTTTTACCTATCGCTTAGTTCATATTTAGTATGTTTACTTTTCTTCTCGTGACATATATATGTATATAAAATACTTATGTTATATGTGTTAATCTAATTATTTGGTTCAGTTTTTGTTTTCAGTTTTAGATGTATTGGAGCTTGGATGGATTTAGCAGATTTTATTACCATTGCTGGATAAGTGATATTGGAGCATATTTAGGGTTTGGATTAGTTCTTTTGTCTTCATTCTATTTTATTGTCATTTGTTTACATTATGGACTTTAGCCGTTAGGATTGATGGAGTTTTTAGTTTATTTTACTGTATTGGAGGGGAGTGGGTCGTTGCTATCTCCTAGGCATGTTGATAACACCATTTTTTATGTGTAGAATAAAATACATAAGTGTTCTCCTTCTCGAATACTGGATGACTCATTTTTCTCAAAAAATATCATATATATATATATATTATAATATAAATAGATTCGCTTAATTATGTATTCTATAAATAATAAAACTTTATAAAATATTATATAAATATTTTTGATTAAAATGCTCTCAAAAATTATAAAAAATATTTCGGCCGAAATAATTATTATATATAATTAAATACAATTGTTTTATTATGTATTTTATAAATAAAAATATTTATTTTTGGTTACAAAAAATTATTTTTGTAAACATATATGCGCATATATATTTTACTTTAATATAGATACATACATACATATACATACATACATAGATATATATATAAAGGGTTTTCTCTACATCTCATCCACACCTCTCTTCGTTTTCAATCCTAATAGTTCAAAATCGAACAAAATTTTGTAGATATGTTCATACATAACTCAAGATCTTTACCAGATTTTGCTTAATTTGAATAATATTAACATGTTCAAAATCATGTTTTAAATCAGTGGTTAATATAAGTGTTTTAGCAGTTGATATTTAACTCAACATTTCAAACATCGTAGAAGTTTTGAAATCATCTCGTTTTTTGTGGACATGATTGTTATAGGGTGGATTGAACTTCTCCATGGTTTTATCTAATTTGGAATAGTGTAGCATCGAAAACTGTAGAGGTATAGATTGATTTGTAGGGAAAGTGAGGAGGAGAGGATCCTAACCCATATATGTATATGTATATGTTTGTATGTATGTGTATATGTCTATAGATATATTGAAATATCCACTTTATATATATATATATTTCATTTAATTAGTAAAATGTTTATATAAATATTTTGGGTGAATTTATTTTCAAATATTATTATATGTATGGGTGTGTGTGTGTATTATTAAATATTGCAAAGTCATATTATGATATTTGAAATTTTGATATTTAATTTTTCAAATCTAGCTTTAAATCCGAGTCTTATTTTACCAAGCCAAATTAGATATTTGAAATTTGAAATTAAAGCTTAGTCAAATTTTGTTTTATATCTATTTATAGATAATTTTATTACTTCTTTCGAATATATATATATATATATATATATATATATATCTGTGTGTGTGTACATATTTTATTCAGGCAATTAACATATATGTAAAAGCCACGGATATACATAGTAATTGTGAATCCCAATACCTAATAATGTATATATTTAACCACGTAAACCATATGCTATGTTGCACATGCACCTCATACACATACGAGTATATAATGATATACTCATAAACCATATAAATATTTATTAACTAAATTAATTAATTAAATAAATGAGAAAATGAAATAAAATGTGATTTTATTTAAATTATTAGATTAGATGTAACACAACTCTTTAGACTACATATACTTATGATCTAAAATAGGAAATTTTTTCAAAAGTTGCCGATTTTACTCGCTGTAGACCAGACCGGTTCCGTCAATTGGTATCTGAGTCCTAATGGTCTATGCGGTCTAAATTAACAACTTTAGGGCCAAGTAATAAAGCATGCCTATCATTTGGTGTCTAGAATAGTAGTTTCTAGGCTTGGGTTTGAATAATCAAGTATTCTCCCTTCCCTAGCTATAGGCTTAGCTCAATGATGGAGTAAGTTCAAAAGGTTGACCCAATTGTAAAAGCCCAAATAGATTTGGACTGGGCTAGCTTTGAAATTTAGTTTGAAAATTAAATAATAGGTTTTGTATTTAAAAGTTAAATTTAAAATATAAAATAAATTTTATAAAAGTTATGAAATATTTATAAAAAAATATTTTGAAAATAAGTTAATATTTTCGAAATTATTTAATAAAGTTAATTATTGGATTAACAAAATAAATAATTAGTTAAAAGTTAATTAATCAAAGTAAACACATAAATGATATACATACATACATATATATACACATATATATAACTATAAATGTGAAAATTGAATATATATATATCTTAAATTGCTTAAAGTAAATTAAATAAATATTTTCAAATTTATTTAATTAAATAAAATAATTTTTAAATATGAATTAATTATATGTTAATTACTAAAAAACACACACAGATATATATAATAAATATATATATAATGATATATTTATATGAAACTATAAATGTTATAGTTAATATTAATCTAAAATTGTTTAAGAAAAATAAAAATAAAAATTTGAATTTTAATATAATTTAATTAATTTGTTAATTAAATTAATAATTAAAATTAATTAATAAATAATAATATACATAAGAATATAGTATAAGTTAATTAAATTACGAATTGTTATGAATAAATTAAACTTATATAATTTGAATGTATAATAAAAGTGGAACTATGAGAACCCAAGATAGATTTAAGAAGTTAATACAGACGTATACCTTAATTTCAAATGTATTTGACGCTTAAATCACGAGGACTTTTCATAAGAAATACATTATTCTCTATATTGATATCACTCTAATAAGTTTATATATTAAAGATTATGAATCTCTTATATATAATGTTACCACCTACCATTTGTATATTAGTAGATTGCTTGCATACTCTTTAATTATTGAGTAAACTCAAGCAAAGGTAGTTATGTTTAGTACTATTAATATATTGATTAGACAAGGTAAGATACATGCATGTATTTGATGAGCAAACTCAAGGTACATGCATTATACTTAGGCCGTTGCGAAATGATAAGTACGAGCGAATAATCTCTTTCAATTTGTTAAGAGAATTCAATGTCAAGATGAGATTAGGACAAGGGCTACATGTTAGGAGTTGTATAGGGTACAAACGATAAGGTGTTATCCATCATTTTTGGGCCTTTGATTTGTTAAGAAAAATCAAGGCCAGAATCCCAAGGCAAGTAAGTCCTAACACCCACAGGTGAAAGTCGAAATATTTCTATGTTTTTCTCAGGGTTTTGAGAAACATAAAAATCTAATGGGAGCTTATTAGATAAATAAAATGAAATCATTTAAACTATCTAATAATGTAAGAACATATGTTATGCATAAATTGTCCTAATCTACTTAAATTAAATTTGCATTAAAAATGACCAACCTAAGACTATTTTCGAAAATGGATAAGCTCACCAGACCAAACTATACTAACTGGCTAAGAGCAATTATGATAACACTCATGTATGAGCATTTATGCTATCCATTAATGAATCATTAAGAGAAAACCCGTTGAGGGCTCTAACCCCGAGGAATTAAAAGTTTATAACACATGGCTAACTGATTGAAATCGCTTAAGTTTTTGTGTTGTCTACATTACACAAATAGTTGCAAAGGCAACATGAAAATATATCTGTCCACAAACTCTTTGAAAGCCTTAAAGCTTTGTTTGGAAGCAATCTCATTCTATAAGTTATAAGATTACTAAGAACTTGTATAATATGAAGATGTCTAAAGGCTATATTGATAGACTTTCAGTGCTAGAGGTGACTATAAGCAACGAACTAAAAGTGGATTTGATCTTAGGCTCGCTAACTCCATTGTTTGATCATTAACATTGAGTTACAATATAAACCAGTTGAGTGTAAGCCTCGTTAGGATAGTCAATATATTGAAGTCAGCTAAGGGGCCATTCAAGGATCAAAACATGGTTTAGCTATAAAGGGTAAAGCCACGTCATCGAAAATTTCAAAGAAATGCAAGTGGGTTTGTAACAACCCAGAATTTTGAACAAATTAAAATGAAAATATTTAATTAATTTTAAATATTTGAACGATGATTTAATTTGAATCCCCGATATAACTCTGAATTTGGCGATTAAATTATAGAATTAAATCTGTTGATAGTTGAATAAAAATTTGAATCTTCATTTTTAAGTTGAAGAAAAATATTTCGAAAGTTTTTAAAATTCGTATTGATATTTCTAAAGATAACAGAAGCTTCAGAATTGAGTTTGAAAATGATTTGTTCAATTTTGAAATTTATATCGTTTAACCGATATTTAAAAATAGTCGTCCGAGGCGCAGTCTCGGAATTCGACGAAACCAGTTCCATTGGATCCGTAATATTGTTTTATTATCGGATTTCAAATTTCGTAATTTTCAGAGTTATTGTGTGATCGTACGAGATAGAAACGTCTGGACAATAGTTTATCGATTTAATTTAAATATAAATTTATACACTCACATCAACACACACCCTAGTATCTGATTTGCGTCGACCTATTCTCTGTTAATCGCGTACTCCTGTCTCCCCTTCATCTCGTTTATACCTCACGCGAGAAATCATTTCGTTCGCAGATTAAATCAAAGAAAATAATGGCCGAATAAAATGTTCTCTCATTCAAACTCATACGAAAGAAAATCGCATTCTTATCCCTACCTTTTCTGTTGAACGAATTCGTTCGAAAATATAAAATCAATGGCCACCACTTACTAAATTCAAATCATCGTACTCGTACTCGAGTCGTGCAAGATCTGTTGAGTGGTTTCGATCGTAACCAGGTGGGGCGCACGCAAGAAAAAGGGCACGATGGAGGGGTTCGACGTCGAGGAAAGCTCGAAGTCTCGAGTCGTTTGGATTTGGGGTTTTGGGAAGCTCGAGTTGGCATTCATTTGTGGGGATTCGCGTGATTTTGGTGGACGATGCACTGTGAGGGCTGGGAGTTCGCGAGATGTCAGGTAGCGGTGGCATTTAGGCTCGCGTGATTCGCGATGATAGGAGGCGCGAGGCGTTCTGGTGCTGATTTAGGGTTTCTCGCGAGTGGCATCGCGATGCGTATGGGAGGAGGCGCGTGCTGTCAGGCGAAGCCATGGCTTGAGGGGCGTGGGTACTCGATGGTGGCAGCAGCATATTGCGATTCGCGATATAGAGAAAGCGGCGGCGGCGACTTCAGGGTGGTCTCGACTGCGGTGGAGCATTGGAAAGCCAGTGGGATGTCAGGAAGGGTGCCGATCGATTTTGGGCATCTCAGTTTAAGGATGTGGCAGTAAGGTAAATCTTGTATTAAGTTGAGAAATTGAATTGGTTTAAAATTTACAGTATATATGTAAAATTTTAAAATGTTTAGAAGCTTATATAAATGTTTTGAATTGTAGAGACAGTTTAAAATTTTAAATTTTTGTTTAATTGAATCTAAAGAATCTTTGTCACTAAAAAAATAAAGTGAAATAAAATAATCTAATAAAAGGAAATTTAGTTTGAAGATCAAATTTGTTAGTTAATTAAATTTTTTAAAGGGAAATAAGTTTAAAACAAAATCCTTAGTTAAGTAAAATTTTAAAATGGAAATTTACTGGTTCAATTTATTTGAGTATTAATAAATTATATAATTGTTATACAAGGTCAAATCAAGAAAAACAAACCGGAATGGAAAGGGATGGCAAAATAAATGCTAAGGTGAGATCTTCTCACTCACATTGAAAAGTGGAAATTTTCAGTTATTGATTTGATTGACTGTTTGGATGTGTGATATTAGATATAGTAGGATATATCTATATATATATATAGCAATATATACATATTGGCATATGTATATATTGGATTGATGATTTCCCGCCTCGTATAGCGGATGAGACCCTATTGCGCCGTTAGTAAGCGGATTTTTATAAAAACCTATATACCGCGATATTCCACCTCGAAGTGGAATTGGTATTGTGCTAACGTCTTTGGATGCAGGGAAACAGGTTGGAGGGATCCAACTGGACCCCTCACATTGATGGAATTTATTTATACTGTGATATGAATCTGTGAATGATTATATATTGATGTTATTAATCATATTGATATCTAGAAATTGTTTGAAGCTAAAATTTAGCTGAATGGATGTTTGATATCATTGGATTCCAAAAATAAATGAAATTGGATTTTTGAAATCAAAATAGAAATTTTTAAGTAAATAAATTTTTAGAAATTGAATAAATTCGAAGAAAAGAATTTAAAAGTATAAAAGCTGATTTTTATGATCTTATTGAATAAATTCCAGAATCAAGTGAAAATGTTAGGTAAATGAATTTCGTATGATAGTGATTTTAAATTAAAGAATTTAATTAAAATTTGGATTTCTAAATAGTTTGAAAAAGATAAAGAGATTTATTTTCTTTAAGGGGAATTTATTTAAAAGGAAATAAGTTGGAAGTCCAACTATAAATTTAATTGGCAAATTGAAAACGAATTTGGAAAGTCAATATAAAAAGAGTTGGGATGGGAAATTTATTTAGAAATGAAGATTGAAATTGAATTGGTATTGAAGTAGAATTAGAAATTAATTTGGAATCTGATTTTGGGGTTAAAGTGAAGAATTGGAAAATGAATTAAATTGAAATAAGGGAAATTGGTGTAAAAATAAATATTGATTTATTTTTAAATTGTGGAAATAGATTTACGAATTTGGAATAGAGATTTAAATAAATCGATAAGGATTTATTTAATTGGTTTAAAGGGACCATTGTGAAATAAAAGCATTATATAGAAGATTTATAAAATTTGATTTTTGTATAAATCAAAGTGATGAAATTTTAAAGGAATTTTGTTAATATTGAAAATGAATACAAATAGAATTTATAAAAAGTGTTTATAAATTCGAAATCGATTGAATTTGACAAATTTAACATAGAAGATTTTTAAAGAAGATATATTCGCGATTTTGGATAGCGAATCTTTATTGAAATAAAATGTGTAGAGATGATTGAAATTTGGTTAAGTGAATTATATTCACGATTTTGGACAGTGAATATATTCTTAAGGAAAATGGATATGTTCTGGAGAAACGATATTATAAAATGAAGTAATTGTTTTAAAAGATGTTTTAAAACGTGTTAAATATCGAAATCATAGATTTCAACATTTATTGTTGAAATAGACGTTTTCGAGAAATATAAGGAAATGGTGGACTATAACACTGTTGTTATAGTAAATGATTTCCGAAAGGAAATGTTTTATGTAGTATTGGGATTTACATATATCTATCTTAAAATCCGAATCCCCATACTAGTGATTTTGAGTCGTCGTAACGATGTTTTACGTAACATTCGTTTTGACTCAAATAAATGTTGTTATAGTAATGTTTTCCTTAAAGAAATTTATACTTAAATTTTGGTTTAAGTATATCGAATATTTTCAAATGTTGAAAATAAAAGATTTGTGAAACACTTATTGTTAAATAAGTATGGAATGATTTCCAAAATGAAATGAACCATTTTGAGATTTTATCTTCTTAAAGATAAATTGAAAATGAATATTGGAATCGATTTGAAAATCGTATATCATTAGATATTTTTGAAATATAAATTCACTATGGAATTTATAAAAGAAAGGGAAACTGTTTAGAAAAAAATAAACGTTGATTTATTTTTGAAGTGTGGAAAATTATATATCTAGTAAAGATATTTTTGAAGATAAATAATTTGGAAAATTATTTGGAATCTGATGATGTTACGCATCTTTATTGATAGTTAAATAACCGACTATCAATAATTACCTTGAGTAGGTATTTGTTGTGATTGGATGAATTTGAATGCCACACTTATTTTTGAATAAATCGCTCACTATTCGGGTTAGCCGGGAAAGGACCATGGGGTCGTATAACCCATTCCGAATATGTGATACGTCGTTATGAATTGCATTCGAAGACCGGTGTTGAAGACCGGATATTTTTGAAAACGGAAGGATTACCGTCGAGTTACTCTACATCGGCTGATCTCCGGTTTAGAGGTTTTATCACCCTTAGTGACGGGAAGTCCTGACGTGATTAGAAATTTATCCGGATATGCAAGGGCTTCGTGAGAAGTGCCTTCGGTTCTGTTCGATCCCGGAACAGACTTGTATGGATTGTGTGTCTGACGTTACAATTTGAGATATAAAGCTGATTTCTTTCAAATACATTTCTGTTGGTGGCGGAGAATTTATTCTTTTAGCTTAACACCCTTCTCTGAGACATACGAGCTCAGAGGTTATGTAGTTGAAATTTATCAGTGATATATCCCAATTTGGTAACGTGGCATACTGAGTGTTGTTGTGAAATGATCAGTGTTTGATCATTTGTGATATGATCATTTGTTTGATCTTATATCTTTGTGATCATAGGTTGATCATTTTGTTTGACCCGAAGCAGGGCTTTGTAGAAAGCGTAGCTTTGTGGACGAGACTTCATCGAGCCTCACACCCCGGAAATGGTCGAAACAGGAAGAATGCGGCAAGGTTCTAGGGAGTAGCGCCCCTTAGTGTATGTCATTCCTTCTGGATAAAGGTGGTATCATGGTATGGAGCCCAGATACTTAACCTCTGTGGTTACTGCATTATTATTATCTATGTGATTTGTTGGAAATCGGGGATCCTCGGGAAGATCGGTGACGATCGGGGGATGGCATACGCGTGTCAATAGTTACCTATTTTTGCAGAGGTAACCCGGCCTTGTGTTGGCAGAGATCTAACCGTAATGTTAGGTTATTTCTCGGGTCGTCTATTCCAGGGACGTACCCATCGTGGAAAAGGAAGTTCCTTAGCCTGACCATTTGTTGGAAATCCAAAGAAACAATACGAGCCTTGTACGGTTTTAGTTGTAGAACCTGCCATTTAATATGGTAGCTATAGCAGGCATAATATAATGGTACCTATGCTGGCTAAGATTAATATTCTACTTTCGAAATGTTTTCCACTATGCACTAATAATAATATCCAAAATGATTTGATTTTGCGTAGTAAGCATCTTTGACTATCATAAGAAGAAATCTCCTCCAAGTCTGCGTTTGCATTGTGTGTGTGGTGGGAGGTCTTATGGTAGTTTCATTTTCCAAAAGCATTGCGAATTTACTTTAAAAATTTTCTGTTGTTTATTTTAAAGATAAAATAACTGTTTTACGATCTCACACCAGTCACCATGACTGACTCGGAGTTTATTGTTTCCCTTCTAAACTCTGGGTGCCCACCAATTTCCACACGGGCAGTCTAGAGTTAGATTATCAGGATATTCTGGATATTCTGGAGCTTTGGAGATAAGCTGGATGACGAGACGTAGTATTTGTATCTAATAGTATTTATTCCGCTGTGTATTTTGTATGAGGACAAGTTTATAAAACTGTCCATTGTTGTATATTGACTCTGATGATTGATGTATGTATAAAACTGATATAGCTCTTTGTTTTAAAAGACTAGTGTTATTTATTATATATTGTTCCGCTGCGATGTGTAAGATTCTGAAATTGTTTTCTGTTCTGCTCTGTTTCTGTTGTTGTTTTGTTCTTCTTCTCTATTCTCTTCTTTGTTTTTCTTCTTCTCTTCTTCTTCTACTTTTTCTTTCTTTCTAAAACCCTCACTATTGGAGTTTCCGGCACTCGATTGCTCGGCAGTCGATAAAGTGAGTATCGATGTCGAATTTTCGAAAGTCGAAAATTTCGGTTTGTGACAGGGTTCGAAGAAATGTACGTAGGATGCTCCTATCTACAAAGGTGAATATCACTATTGTTAAAAGAAGGGGCACTGGAAACGCAATTGTCAAGAAATTTAAAGATGGTCAAAGGAAAGAAGGAAAAAGTTTCTTCCGCTCCTTAAGGTACGTTTATGATTCAAAATTATTTTGTAATAAATAAATTATCTTGGGTTTTAGATACTGGATCTTGGACTCATATATGTAATTCATTATAGGGGATTAGGAGAAGAGGGCATGTGGAAAAGGGTGAAATGAGGTCTCTAGTAGATAGGAGTACAATTGGAGACTAACACTTGACTTTGCCTAATGGATTTGATTTAATTATGAATAATTTTTATTATGTTAGAAACTTTTCTGCGGTATTATATCAGTTTCTAGATTTTCATTAACAAGTTTTGGTTTTTCATTGTAAAGCGGTATTATGAATATTGTGTTTGGTGGAAATAATATTTGCAATTGTGTTTTAGATAATGACATTTATGTACTTACCATATATGTGCTGTTAATAAATTTTATATTGATATAATTAATAGTTACTTACGGCACTGTAGGTGTAACTGTTCGCATTTTCGACCCACGAATGTCGACACTAATACATTTATGGTATTCACATGTCGAGCACCCAAGTACCAGAAAGACACATTGTTAGGGTTAAATAAAAGAAAATGAAATGGAACAAGGAAGAAGGAACACAATATTAGAATCTCACAACGGAACGATCATATATAATATCAAAAGACAGTATAATCTATCACTCTAAGATACAAAGATTTTACGAGTTACATTAATTAGCCTGGACTGTTATAACAACCCGTCCTTACAAATGTCGACGATACAATAGTAATGCAGTGGAAATAAATACTACGGTAGGAAACTATCCAACTCATCTCCAAAAGCTCTAAGCATCTACGGCTAAATCTGGAAATATACATAGGGCTGACCCGAGCATTATTAGAAAATAACACTTGGACTAGTCCGGTAAACCAACGTGAGACACTTAAGAAATATGAGTGATATGTAACAGTAACTATTAAGACCATACGGATTCCCGAACTAGTTTTCTCCTAAATGAAACCAACCATTCATTAAGTTTAACATATAGTGATATGATTGATAATGTCTAGAGTGTAGCACATAAGTCATATCAAATAGTTGTTATGTGAACGCCAAAATAATAAGAGGTATACAATCAATACCGCTAAGGTGCGTTCACATATATGGATCTTCTGTGGAGATCTCTTCTGGGAAGACGAATTCGAACTCTATGACAATGATCAGAAACTACCTTTTGAGCAACATATATCACTAGATGGGATATACTCTAAGGTAAACATAATTGGATCGCCCTCGATGTGTGATCCGAGCAATACCAACTTCCGCTAGCAACAATCGATAAGCATCTCTAGAGATGGAGTTGGTATACCCTTGAGTTTGCTAAACCCTCTGGCATGCCCCTTCTCTGTTTTCTATCATTTTCCCTATGTCGAGGCTACGTTCGAAACCTCTCACACGAGTCTTCGTCACTCGAACAGAACACGGATCCCCAAATGGATCCCCTCATCTCAAACAGATCACGAATCCCCAAATGGACACTTCCATCTCGACTAGATGACGAATCACTACATGGATTCGAGCATCTAGAACAGATCTCGAACCTCCACATAGGTTCCCCGCATAAGTCCTCCAACGAATGCTAATGATGTCCTCTCCCTTGGAATGCTCCTTAAAATAGACAACCCCACACGATGGCATCGTTTGAAATGTTAACGTTGACCTCTCCCTTGGACTTAACCTTAGGATTGACGTTTTAACTCTATAACATTTTTCACTTCACAACCGCTTCCAGAACATAGATCGCTTATATGGTTTTGTAGTAGTTTCGGGTTCGATTCATCTCATATAAGGACACTCTTTCCACTTACCGGACTCTCCAAAACCTGAATTCTCGGTAAACTCAACCCCGGTTCTTTCGAAAATAAACAGATATACCTAAGAGCGGAGATCACCACCTAATCGTTTAAGCGGATGGATTTCTTTATCATTTGTCCTAGAAGAGCAAGACGAGTTTATACGTACAATATAGCATCTTCGAAGATAACTGTACCACATAACACTCGTGTTTCTTCTAGGTATTCCCAAAGTTATATTTCGACAATTTCGATAATTAATTAATCGACTATCTGGTACAAGATAGATATTTGTAAATGGAAACAAAGTCTAGTATACTTTCCATAAACAAATGAACATACAAAACAATATCAAGTCACATAAAGTACGATCAAGCCATACAAAATTTTGTTAAGCTACTTAAGCAACTCTTGATCCTTTTTATTTAATTAATCCTTTTATTAATTAAAAACTACTTTATTTGTAAACTTATTTTACCTAATAAACTTCTATGTTTTTCCAAAAGATTCCATGCTTACAAATTCCTTCAAAATATCCATTTTAAGGATCTAGGTACTTTTACAAATCCATTCCAAAGGTTTAAGACTAATGTTACTTAAACATTGTCATTACAAACCCAAAACCATTTCGCTTATGCTTATCTTTAAATCATTCTTTTAAAGATCTATTTACTTTCATAAGTATAATAAAAAAGGGTTAAAGACAAATGCTATCAACACATTGTCACAGCAAATCCAAAATCATTCCATATTTTTGTATTATCTTTAAAACAATTATTTTAAAGTTCTGTGTTCATATTCAGTCAATTTCAACATCTGACAAGTTAACTCTCAAGTTCTAAAAATGACTGCTTATAGAAATCACGATTCGTATGCTTAACTCATTTCCAACATTCCAACTTAACCATTCCTCGTTGAAGAGTGAAGTCGGGTAAGTTAAAGCACTGGTTGCATCAAATCCTTGTCTAGACACTTCATTCTTAAATCTCATAAATGGATAAGTCTACCTCGTCGACTTTTAATGTTAAGTAGTGTAACGACCCATAAATTTTAATGGTTTTATAACGTAATTAACTGGAATTTTGTGAAATTTTAAATAATTGAATTTGGAAATAAAAATTTGATATTTGGATTACGTCCATTAAAACATAGCAAATGGTAAATTTTCATCTGTTAATATGAAAGTTAATTTTCTGTGTAATTATATTTAAATTCAAATCAGTTAATATTTGATGATAATAAAATGTTTTCCAAACCTGAATATTTTTATATAGAAAATTTGTAAATCATCTTCTAAGTGAGACGTCATATTTCGTTTCTTCAAATTTGGACTGTTATTGCTCCGTTTATCTTATTTTCTACGTTTTAGTAGCATTTCAGGTACCGATTATCGACTTGATAGGATGATCATACCATTGATATCTGTGTACCATTTTGATCGTCTCATCCTGCTGATCTCTACGGTATATTCAATTGCCAATTTCGGAGTCCGGTGTGCGGTGCAAACTGCATAACAGTTCATTGTATCGGTTCCATATTTGAGCCTTTTGTTTCCACTGTCCATTCAGTGACCGTCTGTTTGAATCTAATAACCAATTGCATTTATAATCCCGAAATTCAGATAATGCTTGACTTTTGCACTCCCGTCGTTTCAATTTCTACATTGGATTGTGCATACTTCATATTCCTTTCTTTCTGTTTCCACTTGTATAAATTTTATAATATAAACAGTCATATATCTTTTGCCTATAGCTCGCACTCCTCCACGTTTTAAAATCTGCTCATCCTCATGGTGCTCATTTTGTTCGCCTCCACCTTGCTCTTAGTCGCGCCCGAACTCAAACCCACCTTCTTGCTTACTAGCCATTTCCTCCAACTAGAGAGCAACCATGCCTCTCCTACCTGATATCGCCCAATTCCCCCTTCAACCTCGGCCACCCAGTAGCCTCCGAGTCCCCTACCTGAGACCAACTGCTTCAATGCCATCAACCCATACCCACCGCTCCTCCCCTTGCTACCAGATCCGACCCTTAGATCTTCAACCACCCGAGCCTGCTTCAAGTGCACAACCAGTCTCCTCCACTTCTTCATTACGGGCATATATATATATATCATTTATATATATTAGGTTAGTTTATTTAAATTTTATAATTTATCATCTTATATATATATATATATATTTCACTTTACTGATGTTTTTATGGAAGCTGTTTAAATATATATAAATCTATAACGTTCCATATAGATCTCCTGTCACTGTTAGTAGTTACATATATATTAGTTATATATGTTTGGTTGTAATATATTTTAGTCTGCATACAGTCCAAGTTGCATTTTTTTTGTAATATATATATATATATGTATATGTATTGATATGTATGTTGTTACTGATTTTGTATATAAGCTTTTTAATATAATAAGATTTGGTTATAGTGTATATGTTATACTGTTTACATATAGTACAGTCATATATATATATTTATAGTTGAACATATATATACCTGTTTTTATATATATATAGGTTAGTTTATATAAATTATATATATACGTTTACAGTTTTAATATTTTTGGTTATATAATCATATATTGAGTTATATATATGTTTACAGTTTATTTAATTCATTAAACATAGATTTTAATACTGCATATATAAACTGGTAGTCACATTTATTCTTTTAACCTGAAGCTGCTTTGTCTCTTTGTCTCTTTGTCTCTTTGTTTCTTTGTTTCTTTGTTTCTTGGTTTTACATTTTTATACTGTGAGAAAATTTAGTGTATATATATATATATTTGAATTTAAGTCTGTAATGTTTTTTTAAGTATTGTTTCGGCTATAGTTTATAATATGTTATAATATGAAAGCTTTGATATTTTTTGGCAATATATATATATTTAAGAACTGGTTGCTTTGAAGAACCTGTACGCATGAGCTAATGTAGGCTAATATATATATATATATATATATATTCTACTTCGGGTTGTATATATATTATGTTACTTTTATATAGAGTTTATGCATTCTGTATTCTGCCTAGTTGCATGCTTCTATTTAAATGTGCTTCCCTATATATTATGATATTTGATTTTTTAAATACTATATATATATATATAGATTGATGATTCATTTTAAATGTATATAGATATTCTGTTATTGCTTTCCAAATTATATACGAAGACAGTATATGAAATTTATACATAAAAGTTGTATCAAAGAAGTTGATTTTCCAGACTCTCATGATTTTATATATGTAAACTATATATTTGTAAAGTTATGTAGTTCGGGTGATTCTCGGTTTATATATAAGTTTATACAGGTAAGTATATATGTTATTTAGCTACAGTATATATGTTCTAGATTAAATAGTGAATTTTTAAAGTGCATATATATTAATAATGAAGTAAGCCTATATTTTCGAGTGGAAATCTACAATTTGTTCATAAATATTTAAGTTAAGCCAGTGGTTATGGGACATGAAGCTAAACTCATTTATTTACTAGCTTAGTGTAATTCACACTTCTTGTTGATCAATGATGATCATTTTATGGTTTAGACTAGCGATATGTGATGTCTCTTTGTCCGCGTGGGGGACTATACCCCGTTTTGTGGAGCTTCGTCTCATTTTATGGGCTAACAACCCAGTGTCTTTTCACCGTTCGTGGAGAAATCGGCTCGATAAGTCGATGCATGGGGCGTATCTTTTAGGTGCGTCGATGTTCGACTGTGCATGGGGCGTATCTTTTTAGGTGCGTCGATGTTCGTTTATGCATGGGGCGTATCTTTTTAGGTGCGTCGGTGTTCGTTTATGCATGGGGCATATCTTTTTAGGTGCGTCGATGTTCGTTTATGCATGGGGCATATCTTTTTAGGTGCGTCGATGTTCGACTGTGCATGGGTCGTATCTTTTTAGGTGCGTCGATGTTCAGCTCATTTTATGGATTAGCGACCCATGGGATAACATCCCGTTTATGTTAAGCCTACCCCTTCTTTGTGTTTTCTGAATTTCTAATTATTGATTTATGGAATTTGTGTTTCACCGATTTTTACGATTGGCATTGATATGTTTTGTCAATATTTAAGGTTTGGTGAATAAGCTAAGAATGTGATATTCTTTTTGGATATTTGAGATGATTTGAGATATTGTATGATTTTTGTTGTTATCAAATGTATGCTTGTCAAAGCATGGCATTATTGTTATCGTATATTTTTGTTGTATCTCTTATCCTATCTCATCTTATATGATATTTATAGCTAGACTGATCTGTTTATTATTTTTCTTCTTAAATAATACTCGGGTCAGACCGAGATGTTACAAGTGCTTCCACTTGACTTCTTAGCAGGGGCTAGCTTCTGACTTTTGGCTAACTACTTTAGCTTAGTAGTTTTTGCTTTTATACATTTGAGATAGAGACTCCTTGATGTATACTTATTCTTTTGTGATGATGTGGATCTTGTTTGACCACTACTTTGATATACAGTTCTATGTGTTATATTCATATCTGTTTCCGCCTTAGTGATATGAATATCTGGGACTGATTTTATGTTATGCTTATTTTATATTTGTTTTCGAAGGCCACATAGCCACTGTGTAGTAGCTTTGAGTTTGTATTTGATATGTCAGATTTCCTCTTGAAATGAATTGCATGACCTTCTGTTTGGCATATCGATATTCGCACAAAGCAATTATACAGATGGTCGCTCCTCAACAGCCTTATCCTTCGTGCTAGTCGACGGCATTACTCCGTAGTGTCCATGGCTAGTGTGAGTATAGAGGTGGAGCGTCACAGATTAGAAAAGTGAATATGAGATTTTCACTAAATGGGTTTTAGTAAGTTAATGGGTTTGGGGCGTTCTTTCTGCATTAACAATTTCGGGGACGAAATTCTTTTAAGGGGGAAGGAATGTAATGACCCAGATTTTTCGACGTTGAATTTGGAATATTTAAATGGTTTTAAATATTTAATTTGAATTATAAATTGATTTCTAGATATGAAAGAGTTGGTTTTCATTTATAAAATAAATGCAGAATTTAAATATAGCAGGTTATTGGATAATTGAATTTAATAACGGGGGAATTAGTTAAAATATTTAATCCTGAGTTTTAAGCTTGTTAAAAATATTTTAAAGGCTTGTAAAATTTATATTAATAATACTGAAGACAATGCAACTTTTAAATTCGAATTTAAAAGTGATTTGTTCAATTGTAATAATAGATCGTTTAAAATGACACTTAAAAATAGCCTTCTTAGGTACAGTCTTGGATTTCGACGAAACTAGTTCCATTGGATCCGTAATATTGTATTATTATCGGATTTCAAATTTCGTAGCGTTTGGAGTTGTCGTCTGGTCGTACGGGATGTAAACGCGCTGAAATCTATATCGAAAATTCAATATAATAACTGGTCCAAAAAGCTACCTTCTCCATACGATCGAATTAGGACTCGAAACCTTTTCCATTGCGTTCGAAATAGAGGTATAACATTATGAACGCCTAGCGTCATGCCTCGATAGTTGGTCAAGATTTTAAGTTGCAGAATCAAGACGATTTGAAAAAAAAAATTAAAAATATATATAATATTGATTTGACAAAATATTCATACCAAACCTTTTCCCTTTTATTTCAAAATCACTATAGCTAGGCAATTTTTTCACATAATAGAAAAGAAGATAAATAACCGACCTCCCTTCCTCTTCAATCCAATTGCTGTTAAATATGCGTGTATATGATTTTTGTTTGATGATAATAAACATATATACATTCATTTAAATGTATTTGATATTGTACTATTTTATTTTTCACAGATAAAATAAATATTTGCTGAATAAAATAAATAACACAGAATTGGAATTCAAACGAATATTTTATTCAAACAAATATTTATTACAATTTTGATAGTACAATTTCAAGCTCTCACTATAACTATACAATTTCAGTCACAATACAATTACATCACAATTTCATAGTTACATCAGTTCCTCACTACATATCACTGACACTCGTATTTATCTTCAAATTCATTTCAATGTGAATCCAACATCTGAGCAATCTGCAGAAATATACATTGACACAGTAAAATTGAAAATAAAATGTTTTTGCAGTATAAAACAAAATATGAATTTTGAAAATAATATTTGCCTCAGTTATTTGGGTTGTTCGTCATCATTTATACTCGAATTCATCACACACGAACATTGTGACATGCACAGTGCATCACTGTACATGCCACAAGGCCGTGCACACTGAAATGTACACTTGATAATGTTACAAGGATAGGTGAGCACAGGTCAAACCCAAAAGAAAAGCCGGGTTCAACTCAAGTGCAACACAAATAGAGTCACAACACGTGCACAAGGTCAAACCCGAGCGTTTAAGCTGGATTCAACACAGAGCAATAGAGGTCAAGTCACTGCAACCATGACTCAACTCAAATGCAAGACCAACCAGTTCATGTGCAAAACCAGAATGCTATCATATGTACAAATGCAAAGACCAGTGATGCACACTCAAACTTTTAACAAAGTCAAGTTCGAAGGCATAAGCACATGCACCAGTAAAACAAAGACCAGACTACATGAATACAATGGAGCAATGCAACAGTTAAGTCCAAGCAAATGTAAACGAGTGCACATATGAAGTGGTGCACCAGACATGTCAACAAGCACAGTGCACATATAGCAGTGAAGTACACAAGCCAAACCAAACTCAAAGTAGCAAGACCAGAACCAATCAAAGACATCAAGCAAATGGAGACAAGACTCAAGTGCAGTGCAACTCAATGCTACAAAAGGAACTAGACTTCAAGTCTGAATGAACCAGACTCAAGTACAACAAATCAGTGACATACAACTACATGATGACCAGACCAGACCACATGAACACAGCAGCCTCAAAATCAAAGATCAGACCACCAACAACATGAAGTGTAACTGCAAATAACAATGCACACAAATGCACCAATGACACCAATGAAATCAAGACCAATAAGCAGTGCCAACAGAATACAAGTTCAAAGCATGCACATAAACTCACTATACAAATACAACCAAACTGCCCAGGCTCAAAGTCATGTATAACATGCTATTCACAAAGAAATTAGGCCAAAGAAACAAAGTGTATAAAACAACTATACAAGTGCAGCAAAACTCGAGGGAACCAGACAAACTACAAATGGCACAGGACAATGAACAATGTACATATATATAAGCAACTGAAGTGCAACCACAATTGCAACATGACTCGAAGTACAGTGGACAGAAGTCAATGCTCAGATCAAATGGAACGAACTAGTGAACATCAAGTATACACATCTCAATGCATCACAGTGCACATATGTCAAGTACACAAAAGACTCAAGTGCACATCAACAATCACAACATCACAATCAAGTGCGACGAAGACTACAACGTACTCAAGTGATTGAAACTGCAAGATGTACCAAATGCAAATGCAGACTCAAGTCGAAACAGTGGAAGCAGTGTGCAAACAGCAGGTCGAAAAGTGCTCAGGGATGAACACAAAAGAAATATGTACAGCAGTTACAAAAATAAGATAAGTAATTGAAAAATTCAAATTCGAACGTACAAGTGAAAGCCAGAAATTCACAAAATCAAAAATGGTCAAAGTCAACACCGTGATGACCAAGGAGTCGAAACCCAAGCCGTGATTATCAAGTAATAGAAAAACCAAATATACGTGAGTGACAAAGTCAGAATCAATCTCAAGCAATCAAAGAAAATCAAGCGGCCAAGCAAAATCAGTTGAAAAATTCAAACGAATTCGTATAAAATATACGAACGCAAATCAAGGATTTCGAATCCTATATAAAGCTCTAATAATCATCATCGGCAAATTATCGAGTTCAAGTACGCATAAACAGTAAAGCAAAAGGCAAAAATCATGTACCAAAGTCAGGAGTCAAACTCGATCAAAATTCGAAGTAGAGCAACAAGGAAACGATCGATCAAAAGCTACACGCGGAATCATCTATTCAATCGATCAACAGAAGTCGATATCCAGAAGCCCTAATTTCCAGAGCGAAGAGGAAGACGTTCGATCGATAAATCAAACAAGCAAATATCCACAAACTCGATCAATTTCAAAGAGCCGTGAGCAACTCAGAGAAACGTGCGATCAACAAAGTAAACAACGTGATAAATCATCCATTCAAAGCCGGCATCTTTGAAATTCCGAAAGCCCTAAATTTGATCGAACAAGGAAAAGGAACAGAGTCGCCATTATCTCACAAAGGAACGGGCCAACATTGATAAAAGAAAAAGGGCCGCATTTTCTTTTTGAGCAATAATAGTTTGGGCCGGTTTTATTGTGTTATAAATTATATTTGGCCTTTAATATTTTAAATTAGGGTTTCGAGTTATTCTTGTTTTTATTTTTAGTCTACTTTTCGAATCAACTCTTGGTAAATCACCACCTAGGTTTTAGGTTGTGTCATATTGTCTAGTTAGGATTAGTTCAGTGAGCAGGGTTTGCGAGTTTGCAAAGCTCTATAGGCGGTAGCAGGGTGTGCGAGTCTGTTAGAGTGTTTGTAAGCGGGAGATTGTTTAATTCTAATAGAAATCTGGGAATGAAGTAGTAGGCAGGGGTTGCCGAAGCTGGGTAAATTTTTGTGTGTGATTTACTTTTCAGCATATTTACTTCTCTGCAGTTTGTTTTTGAGTTTAATTCGAGAAAATTTGCTATAACCCTATTCACCCCCCCTCTAGGGTTAATCTAGATCCTACAAGTGGTATCAGAGCCCGGTATTTTTCTTTAACTCTAGAGTTATGAATCCACCAAATAATGCTTTTTCTGAGGGGCAATCTATTATTAGGCCACCCATGTTTAATGGGAATGATTATGCTTACTGGAAAGTTAGGATGGGTATTTATCTTAGTTATGTTGATTATGATGTTTGGGACATTATTGAAACTGGCTATACACCTCCCACTATAACTATTGGTGATACTGGGATTCCTAAACCTAAGGAGAGGTGGGATGCTAATGATAAGAAATTAAAAACTACAAATGCTAAAGCCATGAATGCTTGATCTGTGCTCTTGATAAGAATGAATTTAATAGAATTTCTCATTGTAAAACTGCGCAGGAAATATGGCATACCTTGGAGGTGACACATGAAGGAACTTCTCAAGTCAAGGAGTCTCGTCTAGCCCTATTCAGCAATGAATACGAGAATTTTGTGATGGACAAAGGCGAGAGCATAAAAGACATGTTTGGACGCTTTTCAACTTTGGTGTACAATGCTAGAGAGCTTGGGAAGGTATTCACTGAGGTAGAGCTTGTGAGGAAGGTGCTACGAGTCTTACCGATGAACTTTGAGGCAAAAGTCACAGCAATACAAGAATCGAAAGATCTGAGTAAACTAAGCATGGAGGAGTTGATTGGCAACTTGATGACATATGAGCTTGAGCTAAAAACAAAGGAGGAACGCAACAACTCCGAATCAAAGAAGAAGACGATTGCCTTAAAAAGCAAAGAAGAGAGCGATGAAGAAGAAGAAGATCCAATTGAAGAGCTTGCAATAGCTATCAATAATCTTATAAAATGGTCAAAATTCGGGCCACGCAAGAAGAAAACAAACGGTAATAGGTCAAAAGATTCTGACAATTCTGATAATGAATTGACTTGTTATAACTGCAATAAGCCTGGTCACTTCAAACAAAATTGCCCACTTCTCAAAAACAACAAAGGAAAGAAAAAGAAGAAGAAGGCCTTTGCAGTGACTTGGGATGATGAAAAAGGAGAGGAAGTTTCGAACAATAGCTCAGAGGAGGCTAATTTGTGTCTTATGGCAAAATCAGATTCAGAAGCAAGCTCAGAGGAATCTAGTGAGGTAAGTGACTATTCTTATAAAGAACTTGTTTTGATGTGTTGTGATTTTACTAAAACAATTGATACTCTTGATTCTAAAATTGAAAAACTGAAATCTGATAGGAGAGAACTTGTCCATGAAAATTCTAGGTTAGAAACTGAACTTGAAAATATTCAAAACCTAGACTGTAAAAAATGTAAAATTTTAGATTCGGAATTATCAAAACTTAAGAATAGCTTTGAGAATCTTGAAAAAGAAAACTTGAGTCCAAAGGAAACCATTGACACTAGGAAAAAGGATTTTATAAATAGATGCACCTCACTTGTGACTGAAAACACAACACTAAAAACCAAAGTCAAAATCTTGAGAAAACTCTGAATAACTTTTCAAGAGGAGAAAAATCATTCAACATGTTATTGGGAAACCAACTTTTTGCTAACAATAGAAAAGGACTAGGTTTTGGGAAAACACAAGTTGATGATAATGCAAAAGGTAAGAGTGTCTTTGCTAGATGTGAAATAATTGGTCATCGTGTTGAAAATTGTAGTCATAGGAACAAGAACACAAAATTTATACAAGTTTGGGCTCCTAAGAATTCTACAAACAAATTTCATGTCTATTGGAACAAGAATAAAAGGACAAAACAAGTTTGGGTGCCAAAAGGAACATATATTAATAGTTTTGGGTCTACTCAAACATATTCATCAAATTATTTTGCCACTAACAACCATGGACCTATAAAAACAAATAGGTCACAAAAATCTTTTACCGTGTAGGTGTGGTGGCAGGCTAAGGAACAACATTAGTGTTATCTGGATTCTGGCTGTTCCAGACACACAACGGGCGACAAATCAACGTTCCTTAGCCTAGTATAAAGGTGACAGATTCACAATGGGCAAACAACGAAAGATTATCGTACAGGTAAAACAGGTAATTGTATTTATTTTCAAACGATTGATAAAATGTGAAAATCTGCACCATAATCTAAATTAAATCAGCCAGTTATGTGAAATGATTGATGATGTTAATTCTGATTTTTTTTATCATCTTTAAAGAGAATTACTTGAAGTAATTATGATGGTTGACAGATTCTAACTAACTTGATATGACTTGTTCTTATCCATGACTTTGATTTGTGCTTAAAAGTTGACCAACCATTTTTTTCATCATTGAATTTAATCTGTTTGGTCAAATTATAATGTTGATTGATTTCTAATTACTCATGCTATAAAAAGGTTTTTAAGAAATTGTTGAAATTGTTGAAACTTTGTGAAATTGGTGAAACTTCAAGAAATTGTTTTGAAATAATGATGATGGTTTAATGACTGTTGATCCTACGGTTTCTAAATCTGACACTATGATATTTGTTTGATGGTTAACACGACTTCAATTCAAAGTCAAGAAAATTTCGTTTAAAGATTGTTGAAAATAATTCTGAGATAGTTTGTTGAAATTTCACAATCTGGTCTATGACATCCAACGAGTGAATATTGAGTGAAATTTAAAGTCAGATGCAGATCATACTGGTAATATAGTTGATAGAAAAATTACCAGTGGAACGTGATTATATTTCGAGACATTCATTTGCTGCATCATTTTTCAAAGAAAATATCTGCATATTTTTCACTTGAAATAATTTCTATTTTAGCAGAAATTTTTCTTAAAAAACCCCTTCTAGAAAATAATTTTTGTTGACCTTGTATCAGATTAGTTATTTAAGAAAATTTGATTTTATAACTATTTTTGAAATTGATTAACTGATCTGACCCCCTAATAATTATCTAAAAAGATAGATAGTGATTGAAAATAAGATGAGTGTTGATATTAATCATATATTATGACTTGAGAAAGTATAATTAGAAAATTTCTTTAGAAATTTAAACAAGAGTTATAAAAACTTTTTGTTGATAAATATTCCATGATCATTTCTATTTCTATCATTTTTCTATCGACCATCACTCATCAAAAGTCAATATAGTATGTCAATATGTGGTAGTTTAAACGGGAAATCATTTGTGCTTCAATTTTATTATATTTCTAACAATAAATAATAATATCCAAAATATTCACTCTCATTTAAAAGTCCTCACGGTTATGCATGGGTGAATTACTTGGATTTTTGATTATGTGCTTCCATGCTCATTTAAAAGTCCTCACGGTTATGCGTGGTTAGAAGATACTTGAATTCATTTTTAAAATAAAAATAAAAATTTAGAATACTACTAATCTCATTTAAAAGTCCTAACGGTTATGCATGGTTAGTAGATATTCAAATTTCCTGAAATAAATATACCACAAATAGACACAACTATATGGTTTTATTTGATGATATCATCCTATCATTCTAAAGTGGAATATGCATCAATTAAAGTATTTATCATTTTTGTTTGATTTTCTTATTGAAATTAATATTTACACTCGATTGAGCTTTAATATTGTATTAATGTCTATCACTATATCTCTATTTTTCTATTACTATTATTCTTTTGCTGATAACAAAGGGGGGAGAGAAAAGTTAAGATTTTGAAAATAAAGGTCAAAGATTTTCTAATTGCATCAAGGCTCATTTGAATATTTTATTCTCATGCATATATGTAGGGGGAGTATTATGTAGAAAGAGAGCATTCAAATAGGGGGAGCAAATTGAATTATCAAATACATTTAATATATTCAAAATCTTAAATATATGTTTGTTATCATCAAAAGGGGGAGATTGTTAAATATGCGTGTATATGATTTTTGTTTGATGATAATAAACATATATACATTCATTTAAATGTATTTGATATTGTACTATTTTATTTTTCACAGATAAAATAAATATTTGCTGAATAAAATAAATAACACAGAATTGGAATTCAAACGAATATTTTATTCAAACAAATATTTATTACAATTTTGATAGTACGATTTCAAGCTCTCACTATAACTATACAATTTCAGTCACAATACAATTACATCACAATTTCATAGTTACATCAGTTCCTCACTACATATCACTCATACTCGTATTTATCTTCAACTTCATTCCAATGTGAATCCAGCATCTGAGCAATCTGCAGAAATATACATTGACACAGTAAAATTGAAAATAAAATGTTTTTGCAGTATAAAACAAAATATGAATTTTGAAAATAATATTTGCCTCAGTTATTTGGGTTGTTCGTCATCATTTATACTCGAATTCCTCACACAAGAACATTGTGACATGCACAGTGCATCACTGTACATGCCACAAGGCCGTGCACACCGAAATGTACACTTGATAATGTTACAAGGACAGGTGAGCACAGGTCAAACCCAAAAGAAAAGCCGGGTTCAACTCAAGTGCAACACAAATAGAGTCACAACACGTGCACAAGGTCAAACCCGAGCGTTTAAGCTGGATTCAACACAAGGCAATAGAGGTCAAGTCACTGCAACCATGACTCAACTCAAATACAAGACCAACCAGTTCATGTGCAAAACCAGAATGCTATCATATGTACAAATGCAAAGACCAGTGATGCACACTCAAACTTTTAACAAAGTCAAGTTCGAAGGCATAAGCACATGCACTAGTAAAACAAAGACCAGACTACATGAATACAATAGAGCAATGCAACAGTCAAGTCCAGGCAAATGTAAACGAGTGCACATATGAAGTGTTGCACCAGACATGTCAACAAGCACAGTGCACATATAGCAGTGAAGTACACAAGCCAAACCAAACTCAAAGTAGCAAGACCAGAACCAATCAAAGACATCAAGCAAATGGAGACAAGACTCAAGTGCAGTGCAACTCAATGCTACAAAAGGAACTAGACTTCAAGTCTGAATGAACCAGACTCAAGTACAATAAATCAGTGACATACAACTACATGATGACCAGACCAGACCACATGAACACAGCAGCCTCAACATCAAAGATCAGACCACCAACAACATGAAGTGTAACTGCAAATAACAATGCACACAAATGCACCAATGACACCAATGAAATCAAGACCAATAAGCAGTGCCAACAGAATACAAGTTCAAAGCATGCACATCAACTCACTATACAAATACAACCAAACTGCCCAGGCTCAAAGTCATGTATAACATGCTATTCATAAAGAAATCAGGCCAAAGAAACAAAGTGTATAAAACAACTATACAAGTGCAGCAAAACTCGAGGGAACCAGACAAACTACAAATGGCACAGGACAATGAACAATGTACATATATACAAGCAACTGAAGTGCAGCCACAATTGCAACATGACTCGAAGTACAGTGGACAGAAGTCAATGCTCAGATCAAATGGAACGAACTAGTGAACATCAAGTATACACATCTCAATGCATCATAGTGCACATCTGTCAAGTACACAAAAGACTCAAGTGCACAGCAACAATCACAACATCACAATCAAGTGCGACGAAGACTACAACATACTCAAGTGATTGAAACTGCAAGATGTACCAAATGCAAATGCAGACTCAAGTCGAAACAGTGGAAGCATTGTGCAAACAGCAGGTCGAAAAGTGCTCAGGGATGAACACACAAGAAACATGTACAACAGTTACAAAAATAAGATAAGTAATTGACAAATTCAAATTCGAACGTACAAATGAAATCCAGATATTCACAAAATCAAAAATGGTCAAAGTCAACACCGTGATGACCAAGGAGTCGAAACCCAAGCCGTGATTATCAAGTAATAGAAAAGCCAAATATACGTGAGTGACAAAGTCAGAATCAATCTCAAGCAATCAAAGAAAATCAAGCGGCCAAGCAAAATCAGTTGAAAAATTCAAACGAATTCGTATAAAATATACGAACACAAATCAAGGATTTCGAATCCTATATAAAGCTCTAATAATCATCATCGGAAAATTATCGAGTTCAAGTACGCATAAACAGTAAAGCAAAAGGCAAAAATCACGTACCAAAGTCAGGTGTCGAACTCGATCAAAATTCAAAGCAGAGCAACAAGGAAACGATCGATCAAAAGCTACACGCGGAATCATCTATTCAATCAATCAACAGAAGTCGATATCCAGAAGCCCTAATTTCCAGAGCGAAGAGGAAGACGTTCGATCGATAAATCAAACAAGCAAATATCCACAAACTCGATCAATTTCAAAGAGCCGTGAGCAACTCAGAGAAACATGCGATCAACAAAGTAAACAACGTGATAAATCATCCATTCAAAGCCGGCATCTTTGAAATTCCGAAAGCCCTAAATTTGATCGAACAAGGAAAAGGAACAGAGTCGCCATTATCTCACAAAGGAATGGGCCAACATTGATAAAAGAAAAAGGGCCGCATTTTCTTTTTGAGCAATAATAGTTTGGGCCGGTTTTATTGTGTTATAAATTATATTTGGCCTTTAATATTTTAAATTAGGGTTTCGAGTTATTCTTGTTTTTATTTTTAGTCTACTTTTCGAATCAACTCTTGGTAAATCACCACCTAGGTTTTAGGTTGTGTCAGATTGTCTAGTTAGGATTAGTTCAGTGAGCAGGGTTTGCGAGTTTGCAAAGCTCTATAGGCGGTAGCAGGGTGTGCGAGTCTGTTAGAGTGTTTGTAAGCGGGAGACTGTTTAATTCTAATAGAAATCTGGGAATGCAGCAGTAGGCAGGGGTTGCCGAAGCTGGGTAAATTTTTGTGTGTGATTTACTTTTCAGCATATTTACTTCTCTACAGTTTGTTTTTGAGTTTAATTCGAGAAAATTTGCTATAACCCTATTCACCCCCCCTCAAGGGTTAATCTAGATCCTACAATTGCAAGCATTCCCCTTATATTCTTCTTAAAATCGAAATCATTCGTTCGTTAAGAAAAAAACATCAGAAAAAAATAATGGAATCCTCTCGTATAAAAAAAGAGTGAACACAGCTTTGAAGTTCGAATTCAAATTCGAATGTAATCGCAAGCTTCCTTCCTTCACCTTCGGTTTGAAATCGCCTTTACCTTTTTCTCCAGCGTATCGAATTCGAACTCGAAGCTTATATATATTAAAAAAAAGAATCGCGATGCACTGGCATCTTCGAGAGCGGCGCCGCATGGTCGATTCAAGGGGGATGGTTCGGGTTTGTTGTGGGTTCTGGTGGGTAGCGTGGTGGAGTTCTCAGAGGGGAGGTCATGAATGGGGATAGGCCAGGATCGAGTTCGATTCGAGTTGAATCTGAATGGATGAAGGCGGTTCAAGGGTGGCACGAGCAGGAGGTCGCGAGGATGCAGGTAGGTGGCGCAAGCGCAGGTAGAGGAGCAGTTCGTCGTTGGCTATTGAGGTCTAAAGTCATCGTGAAATCAAGTCGAGATTGAAGTGGATTGCAAAAAAAAAATAAAGGTGAGATTTTCTCACTCATTTGGATTACCTTGTAAAAAATTTAAATGTTAAATTTAAATTATTGCATGCCTGACTTGATTGATAAATTTATAATTTATCTGTTGGATGTTTTATCTTTACTATTAATAATAAGAGTTAACTGTTTTCATCCGCGTCTTTTTGAATTTACAGATATACCCTTACGTGTTTTATTTCATATTTCACGTTTCACATTTCACACCAGCCCTAATCACACCAAATTAAACGTCATTGTGATAATCGCCGATCGACGCCAGTCAACCACCACTGCTAACTAATCACGAGCGCTATCCCTTGTCGGACATTACACATACTCCTCCTCCATCGGGTCGCAACCAGCAGTCGATGAATTTTGTGCACTAGGGTTTACTTATTTTATTGCGATTCTTCAACTTTGCTCATCGCCTAGCCGGTTGTGTCGATATCGAACTTCGACCACGTTTTAGGTATTTTTCTTAAAAATGTGCTCTGATTTGTTAATGTCAGCTTCATTTTTCGTTTTCAGCTTCGTAGGTTATTACCATTGCTGTAAATTTGGTCTCATTAAACATTTATGTTATGCTATGTAATGTTACTTTTGATTAAACATTTATGTTGCTAATGCCTGGTGTTCATTAAGTTAGTGTTCATTAAGGAAAATAACATCATAGTTATTGTTTGTCGGATCTTTTGATGTTAAGGTTCAGAATTAATTCTGAAATTTAAAATGTACCCATTCTCTTTTCTTACAACAATGTTCATTAATAGTTTGCAAAAAAAGTATACAAAGTTGGAAAGCTAGCATAATGAAGCTGAAAATTGATCGAAATTGGTTGCCGCATTAGAGCTTGAATCTTTTGAATTGGACTGAAAAGAGAAACCTCTACACTCAAGCTCTTTAGCACTCTTTTTCTTCCTTGATAAAACTCAATCAAAAGAGTTTGTTTACTGTTAATATGTACTTAAATAAACAAAAGTTGTTATATACAATACATTCAAAAACTATGCACATTTGTGTATGATTACAACTTACAAAGAAAATTGAATTTCTAAAGCTTTCATAATAATATTCCACATTAACACTGAGATTGCACGTTGACAATATTTTCAACTGATATACTAAAATTTATTGTTGTATCTTTGGCAATAAAAGATGCATTGGCATTTTTATTTAGATTTCATATGTTGTATTCCTTAATATTTTTTTGGGTTCATATGGTGTGGAAATTGTGGTTTAAATTTTGCAATAATTTTGACCAATGTGCTAAGTTCATTTCCAATACCTATTTATTAGGTTTTAGTTCTTTATGATATCGAATGGTTTGATATATTGGAGCTTCCACTATGTCATCGTTTTGTAATAAAAAGTTAGAGCTTTGCTTATAATAAAAGAAAAAAAATTAGTTGTTTGCTTTTTAAAATAATATGCCTTGATTTGTTAATGTCGTGTGCATTTTCTTTTTCAATTTCGTAGCTTATTACCATTGTTGAAAATTTGGCCTCATTAAACATTTATGTTGTTAGTTATACCATGTAATGTTACCTTTGATTAAACATTTTTGTTTCTCTTTAGATTTCTTATATGCTACATTCAGAGTCAGTGTTCAAACAAATTGATAAAGAGAAATCTAAAGAATTGGTCGAGGGATATTCCTCGCTTGCATCTGCAATTTTCAACAGCTAAATTTGTAGCAGCTTCTGGTGAAGGAGAGTATAAGGCGCATGTTCTATTTGTGACTGATTGCTACCCGATTTCTAATTTGTTCAAGTGCAATGACTGTGTTGCTAAGGAAGGAGATGTCTGGCTTTATAGATCTGATTTGATGGTTCTGAGGGAGAAGTTGAAGCTTTATGTTGGTTCGTGTGAACTTGCTTTGCCACTTGATGCGAAAGATAAGTATTGAGTTGCACATTTTGTATTTCTTTGATGTTGTTCCTTTTGAAAGCCCACTTACCTAATAGCTTATTATCTTACCCTTTAATTCAATGCATGTTTAGAAGGTCAGTAACAATTCTCCCCTTTGTTATGTTATAAACATTTGTTATGTGTACCTTAACATACAGAGTTGCAACTATTCCGTTGCAAACAATAATTAATTCTCGCATTTGCTTATAAGATATTTGAATTACATCTTTACTATTGTTAGTAATTGGTTATATGACCATATCACTCCCATTTACATATATGAGGTCTGACACAGTTTATATTACATATTTGGTCTTTACAGTTTATAATAAATCCATATATTATAAATTAGAAAAAGAAGATTAAAAAATCTTTCTATATTATTAATTCATGTGACTAACCAAATAAAAAAGTAGGGGCATGGTGAAATTCCATTTCCACTGTGATTTTACAACTACTTATTTTATTTTTGGCATTTGAAATGACTAGCTTTACCCCCAAGATTTCAAATTTTTCTTAAAAGTTATATGGTTGTTGGTCTATCTCTTGCTTATAATACATGTTATGCTTTTATTTATTTAAAAAATAAAAATAAAGCAAAAATGAAATTTCGTTGCACCTGATATTTTTCTCCTGTCTGCTTCACCATTCCATCCTTAGGAAAACACTGATGATTAATTTTGCTTAGTGAACATCTCATACTCATTATCTTTACTACTAATATGTATGATATGACTATTTTATGTAAAATAAAAACAATGATTAGAACATGGCTCTTTTCTCATTGAATAGCTAAAAAATGTCTAAAAGGTATATAAGCATTTCTTATAATTTTATCCCTTGGCATTACATCAAAAATTATGTGAGAGGATGCAAACTGAATTCAAGAAGAGACTAAATATCTGAAATGTTCCATGTTGCTAAGTTTAAGAATAATATTTTATATAACTAACTTATGCTTTACCTTACTAAAATTATATTGGACTTGAGGCTTATGTATGCAGTTTGGGTTGGTGCATCTATTCTATTATTACGTAAATATACATGCATAATCAGTTGAGGTCCTCACAATTTTGATCCCTTAGGCATTTGCTTTGCATGCTTGCGAGTATGGGTTTTTTGTTGTATAAATACATAAATACACATGCATGATCATTTGGGGTCCTTACAGTTTTGGTCCTCTAGCTATTTGCTTTATCTTCTTACATATTGAGCTTACTTAATCATACCTGCATTGGTAAGTGTCGGTATTTTTGTTGTATGACATGTTGCTTTAGTGTTCGATTTGTGAAGCTTCAGTGTTTATTTTACAAAGTATAAGGTTTAGTTCGTTTAAACATAAAATTATATCATATTTTTTATGATTTATTACTACATAATGTAAATTATTTGTATGATTTTACTTACTACTGACTAAAAATGAATGGCATTTTACTAAAAAGAAATATTAATTCATCCCTAAATAATAATCATCTTTTACACTTTATATGGGTGGTCCTTAGAGTTAGGAGTGCACTCAGAAATATTTATTACTAATAAATAAAATAGAGTTGTATAAATAGTTTAAGAGTAGGCCCTAAACAAAAAAATGAGCCAACAAAAGAAGATACACACACGCATGCGGATCAGCAAATAGCTGATCAAAACGAAGTTATGAGCAAGTAATTAAAACTTATGTATCTTTAGCTCATAGCACAAAGTAAAGTGAATGAAAATATTAGGAACTAGGGTTGTGTTTGCTAAAACATATACTCCACTGTGTTTTTTGAAATGAGATCAAGTGGGCTTAGAATAGAAGCTACAGAATCGGTGCTTGGACTGCTGAATTGTGACAAGCTGTAGCAACATCGAGTATCAGAACATAAACCGGTGCTTGGGCTGCTGAACTATGACAAGCTATAGCAACATTGAGTATCGAAACATAAACCAGTGCTTGGGCTCAGAATAGTAGCTACAAGTGAATAAAAAGGAGCATAAGCTAGATAGGACAGCTGAAAAGCTGAGTGGTATGGTTTGCAGGCAGAAACTGGGAGGAAGCTTGCTGGACAGAAACTGTTGATGCAGTGGTAATAAAAAGCTTTTTATACTGAGGTAACACAACAAAATATTATGGTTAACCAAATTATACCATAATGAAACACAATGTTTGGGTTAAGCCAGAAAAAGCCTAACAAGCTAATTTTAGCTTTCTCAAAACAATGTTTAGCAATGTCATCTATTTAATGAAATCTCTAAGGGTTTGCTTGCATTTATCTCGACACGAAAATTATTTTTGCCATCTGAAAAATGTTAATAATTCTTTAATCAGTTGAAGTTTAAAGCAAAAATATTATGAGAAGAAAGTTAGTTACATATGAGAAAAGAACAAAATAAATTCAGAAAATAATCAGTATCTGTGTTTTTAAATATGTTAGGAGTAGTACTACTAACTTAAGAGCACCCTATTACAGTATTTAATGTAATTATAAAACCACTTAAAAATAGTGCTAGATTATTACTTTTTCATTAGTTTACAGATAATGAGTTGTCTATATCAATATTAAACATATGCATGTTTTAAGAGTTGCATTTGTTATTTATCTACATTTTTCAAATTAGTACGACTAATAAAACAACATTTATAATTTGAATTTATGCCATGTCAGGTTAATTTAGATGCTTGATTCTTTTGGGATGATATACCTATATTCTTTGAAGATTTATTTTGATCATAGTTTTAGTTATTTAATATTGGTAAAAACTATTTGGAGTTAGCTGCTTGATATTTCTAGGTTAGACATTGACGTTTGTTATTTGGACCTCTTATGCTTCAAAATTTCCCATGTTGCATAATTGGATATAAAATACTTTTTCAAAGTTACAGTTTATACATCTGGTTCTGTTGCCAATGTTGCATAAATATCGTATCCCATGTTCGACTTTGATCCTAATTTCCTTTTATCTCATACGCTTCCAAGAATAACATGCTATTGTTTAATACTTACATAAAGTAGGCATGAGTAAATAAAAAACTAAATCCATCAACCCTTTTTCTGAGATGATTGTCTCATGATCAAACCATTTTTTGTAGCTATATGTTTGTTCACATGCAAGTTGTGAATACTATTTTTTAAAAAGTGGAGTTGTGAATACTATTATTTTTATACCCAAATTAATATATTTTCTCAACTGTTGGGCATGCTGCAAGTTATGTAGGAAGGACCTATGATTGAGTATAGGTTGGAAAAGTACTAAAAGAAAATTGGGATCGAGAGAAGGGTATTGGGTCTATGTTATTCCAGGCTAAGTGTTTCAGTTGGGTGCCACTATAGTATTACTTGCTTGGTGGCCTGCAAGCAGATGTAACAATAGAAGTAGATGTGGGACATGCACCAGAGGTAGTAGAAATTTTATTTCATGCAATCCCGACTGTACCGGAGAATGGGCTTTGGTGGAAGGTATGTTTGGATGACCTTCTGTGATTATTATGAGAGAGTTGGAGGTATATGAAGTTACTGTAGGATTAGATTAATGTGTCATATGGTGGTACTTTGAAATGGTGCAACAATTGCAATTTATTTAACCTTACCATCAACAACATTATATGTACGTTATATATATGAATTAAGAATGAATGCATTAACATCTTTTATATGTAAACCTGTTTAGTTAAAGAACTACTAATTTATATTCATTTTGTGTGTACCAAGCGTAAACCATCCATAATTCAGTAGGACTTGGTGAAGTGGGACTGTAAGAAGGTGATGTAAAACTATAAACTGAGCAAGAGGGATAAACCGAAGATGTAGGGCTATAGCTTGGTGAGGTCAGACTGTAGATTGGTGAAGTTGGGTAGTAGCTTAATGATATCAGGATGTATCTTGGAGAACCTGAGGTGTTGCTTGGAGAAATTAGGTTGCTGCTAGGAGAATTTTAGCGGTAGCTCAAAGAAATTGGGTTGTAACTCGAAGATGTAGGAAATAGACTAGGCTATTATTGTTGTGGTTGTCATCGTCGTCATCAATGTCGCCGTCATTGGAGTACCCACAGTCAGTCTTTATAAAGTTTATCTTCAGTTGTAAATCTATATCCATGTGCAAACTAATAATACTTTTAACAAACTATTTCCATTGAAGATATATTCTTATGAGATGAAATCCTATACAACACAAGTATAAAAAATAGCGATAGATCAGTTAGTGTATAGTAAAATTTTCAGAAGAAAATAACTGTAAATACTGTATACTTATAACTATTTGCTAAGTGTCTTGAGTTTTGAGACTAATCATTTAAGTTTATATATATGGCATCAGTATGCATGTAGAAAGACACTGGCTGATAGTAGGCTGAGAGTTAGAGGACCATTTGCAGGAAATGTAGAGGCAGAGGCAGAAGGAGAGACATCAGAGATAAGTTATGTAACTAACATTAACCAAATCAACAACAGTTATGAGAACTATAATGGTGGTGGCAGTGGAAGTGATCAGTGGTTAAGGAAAATGCAGGCACTACCTACTGAAGAGGAAGAAGGATGTTGCTACATTGAAGATGACTTCTTCGCTACTGATAATGTCTTTTTTGTGAATCTTCTCTTCTGAATCGAAACGTGTGTAAATTGTTTGTTTAGAAAATTATGTTGATGTAATTTAGTGTCAGCATTTACACTGTATGTTTTATTATTGACTATTTATTACTTGAATGCATGTAGCTTCATTTAATTTTCTTATTGAAATAAATATTTTTCCTTATCTCACTATTTGTACAATTGGATAGGGCAACTATTTTTTAACTAAAATCAATGTTCGTGCATAGTATGCTGATGTTTTGAGGTTTTCTGACATAGATGATACATTAAAAAGAGTTATTTGATTTCTTAAATCTTTTATATAGTTTGTAACTGAATGGTATTTTGCTCTTCCACCCAGGTTATCTTTGGCCTTTTCACTTTAGGTTCATCGTGTAATATAAAGTGAATGCACAAAATGCAAAATAATATCATTATATTTTTAAACTGTAGTATACATAATATAATGAAAAATAGTGCACGTTCATGAAGTCGTATTCACTTAAATGTGATACAGTATACCAACTAAAACAATAAAGAACTTAAGCACTCGTGCGTTGCACGGGCCACCCACTTGTATATATAGTAGTATATATAGTAGTATTGGAGTGATATTCCCGCATTATATAGCGGATAAGACCCTATGCACCCGCATAATAGCTGATGACCCTATATACCACGATATCCCCCTCGAAGTGGGATTGGTATTTTATTTGTTGACTAACATCTGTGGATGCAGGGAAAAATAGGTTGGAGGGATCCAATAGGATTCCTCAAAATATTTATTGTTCATATATATATTAAGATATGTTATGATGGATAAATTGATATGGGTTGGGTGTGAATTGAATTATTTAGTGTTAAATAGCATGGAAATTAAAATGGGCATTTCGAATACCAGAAATAATTAAATTGAAGGAATTTCAAAGGGAATTTAAATAGTAAGTATTTATATTGTAAATTGGATTTATTCTAAAGGGAATTAAGTAGAATAAAAATATATTAACTAACTTGAGTTATACTTAACTATTTGAAAATTTGGTTAAGTAGAGATTTGAAATTAAATTATATATTAAGGGATCGACGAGATATTGGAATCGATAAATAGATTTGAAATAAAATGGAATTTTATTAAAGGGTAAAATTTTAAAATGGAATTATAAATAGAATTGGTTTTTTTATAAATAGATGGAAAACTCAGAGGAGTTTATAAATTTATAAATGGGGTTTATAAATGAGATAGATTGATACCAGTGGATATGTTAAAAATATAAGTTATGGCGTGAACTCATATCGAGTTATGAAAATTGTTTTGAAAAGAAGTAGTAGAATATATTTCGAATGTGAGAAAGGGTGATATGGTCAAGGTGATACGAAGCAAGAGGGATCTATGAATTGGATTGGTAAATATTGGATTTTCTAAAAATAAACTTTTGTTGAGTAAACTAAAATTGTTTTAAACGGGATTTTAAATTACCATACTATATGACTTTTAAAGCTATTATCTGGATTTAGAACATTCCGAAGTTAGCTATTATATACTTAATATTTATTGAAATAAATTCTAATTTTATAAATCAACTTTGTAAATTAATTAGTAACTGAATATGAACTTTTAATGCTTTTAAGAAGTTGATATTTTAGTTTACCTAAAAACATATTTTTAAAAGTAAACCATTATTCTTATTTCATATATAAAATTTTAAATGTCTTAAAATTCAATTATGAATCCTCTCGAGATGGGAAGCGAAGTTAATTAAAATTGAATAAGATTTTAAGGGAAAGACCTTATAACAGTATTATGGAAGTTTAAATAAATTTCTAAAGCATAAGATAAGCGAACTTCAAAAGGTGAAATAAAATTCACAAGGGAAGTAGAAGTGAAACTGGAATTTTAAATAAGCATAAACGGCTTTGGAAATATTAAAGGAAATTAACTAAGGAATTCTGGAATTTTATAGAATTCGTGTGGAACGAGTGGGGAATTTACAAATAAAATTGTAAATGATTTTCTTTTGAAAAGAAATAGAAAATAAGTGAATATTTTCCAAGTGTTGAATATCAAATGAAGGGGAAAAAATATGCTAAGTATTGGGTAAGGGTTGGAATTTGTTCCGTGGGAATAAAAAGCGATTGAAACTATTTTCAAAGCGTTGAAGTATGGAAATAATATCTTGTGTAGATATTTTGAAATAAATAATTTGGAAAATTATTTAAGGCATGATGGTTGCTTGTGGATGTTATTTGATAGTTAAATAACCGACTATCAACATTGACCAATGCGCTGATCGTTTCGAAGAGACCGGGATCAGATTTAATTATCCGAAAACCACTTCGATCTGGTTTGAACGTTTACGAATGAATACCGTGAAGATGATGAAGACAGTGATTTAGTTTGTCCAGACCCAGGGCAACTTGTATGGACGAATGCTATCATACCATCATCATTGGAGGACGATGAGCATTCTAAGTAAATGTGCTCTTTAAATGGTAACGCTTAGCCTCAAGCCTCAGCAACCGGGAATGGCTAAAACAGGGGAGGTGCAGCAAGGCTAAGTGGGTAGCACCCAATTAGGGTAAGATTTCTCCTGTTTAGAGTCCCTTTATTTCGGCTGTGTTGCAGTTGTTAGCTCCAACCGCGGGGTGATCTTATTCGGACTATCCAGTAAGGGGTAGCTCCGGTCTTTTGTTGTAGGGGATCGGGAGTGGTCCTCGGTACTCTGATCTAGACCAGGTACTATGATGGGCAGTACCCCAGTAGCCCTGCCATTGTATGGAATCCAATCTCCAATAAGCTCCCGTACAGTTTTGATTGTGCCCAACTATGCTGGAACGTGAGATGCAAGCATTTCAGCTATATTGTACTTACTTTCTATAGACACTATTATAATATCAGAGGATTTGTAAAAAAATCATTTTGGATATCGTAAGGTAAAAACCCAACATATTTATTTATGGCGTGGTCTTACGAGATACCTTTGTTTCTAAGGATTTTCAAAAAAATATAATAATCCAATTGAGTGTGATTTTCTCACGCTGGTTTTCCATACTGACTCGGGTGTTGTTTTATTATGATGCTCGGGTCAGACCGAGTTGAACAGATCCAGGATAATGTGCTATGGAGATCAAGAGACGAGCTGGACGACAAAGACGTATCTCCATACTTGAATTATTATTTCCGCTGTGTAAGGACAGATAATAAGCTGTCCAAAGTGATGGATGATTGTTGTACTCTGATAGTGGTATGTATATATAACCGTACAGATTTCTTTGTATTTAAAAGCTGTTATTATATATTGTATTTTGTTCCACTGCGATTGTGAGACTCTGATTTTGTTTTTATCTTCTTCTTCTACCTCTTTCTTCTTTTACCCTAAAGATTCGTATTTCCGTCCACTTTGAGTTGAATTGATGTGGAATATTGTCGGCTCAAAGGGGTACGGATTTGCGGGCATTTACATATAAACTCAGCTTTTTATATTTTCAAAACACTTAGTTTCAAGTTCTATAACAATTCGGAAGTTCCGAACTATCCAAAATCGCCGAAAATCCCATTTCATTTTTAACAAATGAAAACTACCAAGCAAAATATCTTATCATGATGCATGCCCATACTTTCCTAATGCATAAGCTACATATGTCCATGAAATAACTTAATAAAAGAAACTAGAACTAAACATTGGTTTTCATTTCAAATCACTTGAAATTATATATATACGCGTATATCTTTTGTATATCAAATCATATTTTGGAATTAAATCAAAATCCATTTTATCAAAACTACTTTGTGCCATCCCACACTCAGTAACCTAAAAATAAATGCCGATAATGTTGAAGTCATCACCAGAATTATTTTGAACCGACAGGAGTGAGTTTAGTACATCCAAACTACAACTTATGTATTTAACCAAAATCATTTAAAACAGTATCAAATACTTCGTAAATGTTACCAAGTATCATGATCTCAATTTCATAGATCAATTTCCTAAATACTTACTTTTAGATAATACTATTATTATTTTCTCCAAAACCTTGAAAAACATTTTCAAAGATACCGAGATTTAAATTCTTAAATTCTCTATTTAAATCCTTTTCGTTTATGGACCATGTTTAATAAACAATACTTATATAAAGTCGCTTCCCTATCTAAATCATTTCACAAATGTATATCTTTGTTTAGATTATAATAAACAACTCTGATGAAAAATCAATTTTAACCTAACACTATCATCGAATGCCTTATAGTCAAACCATGAAACTTAATTCATAAGGTGTCCGTATTTAATGTTTCTAAAAACTACTATCTACCTAACCCATTGTTGTAAGAACGTAAATTTCTTACAAATCAACAACTATAGTAAATGCTCATAAACTGGCCAAGCATAACTAATCAAACAATAAATGATAATAATTAAATATTATCATTTCCTAACAAACAAACATATCATAAATAACTATACCAATTTATGAATATAAAATATAATCCTAGATAAAATTATTTCATTTTCTAATTTCGAAAACAATACTATGTTGGTTTGCTCTATTTAAGTGCTTAGAAATCCCTATCGATACCATGGCGTCTCATGTACCGACAAGAATTCATAAATCACTCAGTAAACCAATACACACAATATAAAATATTTTTATAGTACTAATAAACACACTCTCATATGTATAATACACCCAACTCATGCTAGGACATTCCATTTTCCTATCTCTTAGTGAGTCATACCCAACCAAAGCCAAGGTTCTCGCTTAACCTTTAGCTTTGATACAAACTGTAACGGTTTGCATTTTCGACCCCCGAATGGCAACACTAATACATCAACGATATTCATATACCGAGCACCCAAGTGCCGGAAAGAAAAATTGTTAGGGTTAAATAAAAGGAAAAGAAATAGGAAAAGGAAGAAGGAACACAATATCAGAATCTCACAACGGAACGATCAAATATAATATCAAAAGACAATATAAACTATCATTCTAAGATTCAATTTTCAGAGTTACGGTAATCAGCCTGGACCGTTATAACAACCTATCCTCACAAATGCTGATGATACAATAGTAATGAAGTGGAAATATGCAGTGGAAATAAACACTATGGTAGGAAACCATCTAGCTTATCCTCAGAAGCTCCAAAGCATTCATGGCTAAATCTGAAAATATACATGGGTAACGACCCGCCATTCATTCCATAGAATGACGCATCATTAATAAGAAAGAAAGTGATAGAAAAGAGAAAAGATAGAGAAGAAAGAAGAAACAACATCAGAATCTCAACAGCGGAACGAATAAATTATATTAATAACATAAGTAGTACATAATATACAACATACATCAGAGTTACACAGATTATACATCACATACTAGACAGTTATAAACACCTGTCTAGTTATTACAACTCAATACTACACATAGATCAATACAGAGATCAACACAGCGGAACTACCATATATATATATATATATATATATCTACAACGCTGAAGCCTCCTACTCCATTGCTCCTCCACCATTCGTCAAAGCTAACCTGAATCCCTTGGCTACTCGTAAAAATTTGAGTACCCAAGAGTTTATAAAACAAAAAATAAACACTTGGGGTCAGACATGGGTCTGGTGTGAGTAACAGGTTAAAGTTGCTTAACTTTGAAAACTTTTGAAACAAAGGTATCACGTAAGACTTCCCACACATAAACATGGAAAAGTTTTTACCTTACGTTAACCAAACATTTGATAGGAAATTTAGTGGTATTATAATAGGTCTAGGATTTTCAAGTAAATAAGAAATAGCTGAAATTGTTACATGATTAAATTCTAGCATACTAGCCAACAAGTGGGTAATACAATCAAATCCGAGATCACTTATTGGAGATTGGATTCCATACAATGGCAGGGCTACTGGGGTACCGCCCATCACAGTACGGGGCCTAGATCACCGTACCGAGGAGTACGCTCGCTCCCCTGCAACACAAAGCCGGAACCATCCCTTACTGGATAATTCCGAATAAAATCACCCCACGGTTGTGATCTGCAACCGCACCACTAAGCCGAAATAAAAAGGGACATCTAGACATGGATGACCTTACTCTCAGTGGGTGCTACCCACGAAGCCTTGCTGCACCTCCCCTGTTTTAGCCATTCCCGGTTGATGAGGCTTGAGGCTACGATTACCTTTAATCAGAACACATCACTTAGAATGCTCATCGTCCACCTGACGATGTTCTGAAAGCATTCAATCCATACAAGTTCATTCCGAGTTCGAACGAAACCGAAGGCATTATCTCGTTACACTCATTTTGGAATCACCCTCAGAGTTAACGACAATAACCCTTGCACTCTGAATCTTCATCTTCACTTGAGATTCACGACCTATCGTTAATTTGGATCGATGTGGTTTTCGGATATCCAAATTTGATACCCGATCCCGGTCTCATCGAAATCCAAAACGTATCTTTTAAGGCCAAGTTATTTTAAAGTTAAAACAATTCAACTCAATTATCTATATACACACAGATAGATAATTCACAATATCTCAATAGATAATTCATATTATCGTCACAAATAGAATAATCCATATTATCATCACACTTCAACCAAAGCATCCATATCACACAACATCACTTATCTCATATCTGAGATCTCAAACCATTCAAGGCAATCAATATCATTCATACATAAGCAATGATCTAATAATCACACCATCTATAATTAAATTAAAATGAATTAAATTAATTACTTGCATCTCTAATTAATTTAAAATAAATTAAATTAATTACTTCATCAATATAAATCTTGCTTACTTAAACATTAATTAATTACAAAACAATTAATTAATTATCCTCTAATTATCTACCTTAATTAATCACCCTTGATTAATTTATCCTTTAATTACATTCAAGTAATTACCCTTTAATTAATTACTCCAATTAATTATCCTTAACCATTTATAGTAATTAACCTTTAATTACTTCATTAATTAATTATCTATAATTAATTACATTAATCCTTAATTAATTACATTAATTAATTACCCTTTAACCACTTATTATTGATTAATTAATCTTAATTAATCAACCCCTAATTACATCATTAATTATATTAATTAATGATCCCTAATTACTTTTTAATTAATTATTCTATTTGAATTAATTACATTAAGTAATTAATCTTTAATTAAACCACATTTATTAATCACCCTTGATTAATCTTATCCAGTAATTAACTACCCTTAATTACTTCATAAAATAAATTAATTACTCCATAATTAATTATCCTTAATTAATCACTTGATTAATTACAAAAAAGTAATTAAACTCAAATTACTTCCATTCTTCAATTAATTACATCCTGTAATTACCCATTAATTACTTTACTAAGTAATTATACTATATTAATTACATTAAGTAATCATACCTATCAAATTATCAAATGATTATCTTAAATTAATTAAACTTAATTAATTAACTTAAACTAATCACATTAAACTAAATTAATTACAATGAGTAATTAATTCCTTAATTACTTTCATTAAGTAATTATACTTAAACAATTCCATAAATGATTATCCTTAATTAATTAATCTAATTAATTATTAAAATTAACCACATTAATTAATCATTACATAATCCTTAGTTAATTATCTTCATTAACTATTAAAAATTCTTTAATTACTTCTCTTAAGTAATTAAACTTAAATTAATCATTATTAATTTCAAATTAATTATTCTTTAATAATCATTTAATTAATCACTACTTATTTAATTGATTAAGTGCTTAACTGTAACTTAATTAATCTTAATTACTTGATTAATTAATCTTTAATCATTAATTTATAATCTAATCTTACCTAATTAATGATCCTTAATTACAAATTAATTATTCCTTAATTAATTAACTTAAACCATAATTATTAATCACCCTTGATTAATCTCATTCAGTAATTAACTACCCTTAATTACTTCATTTAATAAATTAATTTTTCCTTAGTTAATTATCTTAATTAATCCCTTGATTAATTACACAAAGTAATTTAATTCAAATTACTTCCATTATTAAACCATCTTCAATCCATTACATCCAGTAATTACCAAATTATATATTTAATTAATCCCTTAATTACTAGTTAATGATCCTTACATTAATTTAAAAGATAAATCATTTATCTTAATTAGTTTTCTTGATTATCATTAAAAACTTATTTAATAAACCCTTGGAATAATTATCATTAACTTAAGACCTTAAGTTTAAAACATTTTGCTTTTTATAAAACTATTCATGCTTTTACTTAATTTTTAAAATCTGGTTAGCTTATCAAAACAGACTCGAGCAAATCAACCAAAAACCCCGAGCTATCCCCGTGTCACTCGCGTACCACTCACGCTTCGAGTCCCCACGCAAAAACTTCGAGCAACGACCCGAGTCGCCCCTATCTTCCCCAAAACTCAACCCCACAGCTAACAAACAGCAACACAAACGTGCACGTGCACGTGCACGTCCACTCCGGCCACCATCGATCGTCACCACGACCATCTACAAGTCGTCGACAACCCCACCACTCCTACGATAACCCAGATTCGAAGATAACAACGCAAATCGAAAACGAGCTTGTCGATCAAAAATTGGAACAAAAACACAGACGACCAAATCTTCTCGCCGTCGACGATCATGACGACTAGAACCCACGGCACTCATTCCACAGCAACACCACGTCACCACGCCGCGATTCCCCCCCATCGCGATTTCCTCTGATGCATCACCATTGCCGAAACACCCTCGACAACTCCGACTACCCAGATCCATCACTAAACCCTATATTGACCCTCCCTGGCCACCACAACCACCAGAAAAATCCACTACCATTTTTCCTGACCTTACCGTTCACCCATCTACCTCTAGAAAGAACCCTGACCATCCCAAGGTACTATATTGCCAAAGGTAACCCAAAACCCCCTTTTTTGATCAACTAGAACTGCTCCTCTGATTCAATACTAAAAATTTTGATTTTAGTTTTAAAAATCATGATTTTGAATAAGCTTTCATATTATATATTTAGATCAGTGAATTAATATGTTTGAAATTTAACATAAATATGCTTGCACTGTTATACTGAGTTTTCCAGAGACATGCAAGTTTATTTTAACTTGATTACAAATTTTAAGCCTATTCCATGATCTAACAAACATGTTCTGTTTAATACTTAAATCCAAATATAGATTGGATCAAGAGGAAAAGGATTTGACCAAAACTTGCTTAAACTTGAACATATATGTCTTAAGAGAAATAGACTTGCACACATATTCATACATTCAATACATATATGCAGAACTACCTATAAATATTCACATGCAACCATCTTTCATTCAGAACTTAACATGAAATCCAGAATCAACTTAAGTTATTTTAAAAAAAATGTTACTCACCAGAAAAATGATGAACAGAGATTTATATTTGAAACAGCTTTTGAAAACTTTGAATGCCTTTGCTTATTTGATTTAAAAACTTGAATGATTGTTACTGAATCTTGCATGCATGCTTCTGAAACATGATTAACTTGCTTGTTGAGATGTGTTGCTTTAGATCAGGTTTGAGGAAAATGTTTACTGATTTTGGTTTGCAAACTTGATTCCAGGTTTGAAAAGAAACAGGCTTGATTTAAAACTGCAGTTGCATGCAGGCATGACTTCCAGATTTGAAAAAATGCAGGCTGGCAGACTTGATTATGATTTGCAAAATTGGTCTTTGAAAATGAGTTTCTAGTTTTGAGGAGGAACTGATTTTGATTTGAAACTGGAATGCAAGCTTTAGTTCTCAGGTTCGCATGCAGTAGCCAATTTCCAGATTGCATTTGAAAACTTGGAAAATGATTATAGGCTTATTGATTTGGATAATATATTACAGGATTGTTGAATTTGATTTTCTGGTTTGAGGAGGTATAAATTTCAGATTTTGTTTTGAGAAATATGCAGGCTGAAGCTTCTCCTAGATTTGAATTGAAGAATAGAAAAAGAAATGAAGAGTGGAAAATCATATGTATTTATATAGGCTGAAAATGATTTTATATAAAAAAGAAAACAAAAGAAAAATTAAATTAAATGTGACACTTGTCATTAGAGTTGATCATTTATTCACAAATGTTAAAACAAAGCCTAATGAATTTACACTTGTAATTTAAGTAATTAATGTTTATTTTAAAATATTAATAAAGGCTTTTATACTTAAATTATTAATTTACAAATACTTATCTATATATATATATATTACTTATATTACTTAAATGAATTAATGTTTCATATATTAATTTTATTTTAAACTTCCATATCAAATTATAAATCATATTTATTAAGTAATATTTAAAAAGAAATAAAACAAACCTTTTTTTAAATCTTATTTAAATTTAAACTAAAGCTAAGATATGTTTCAAACAATTAAACATTTTCTTTAAATATTTTAAAACTATATGCTTAACTTTTAAATAGCTTTGAAAAGCTTTATATTAAATTTAAATCATAAATTCCAAATTACCAAAATATATTAGAATTTGAAAAATATGTTTTTATTTATTAAATTCAAACCAAAGCTTTTCTATTTACAATATATACAAATATATATACATTATAAATAGAAATCATTTTATTAATTTTAAAAGATAAATATTTACCAATTAAATATTTATTAAAGAAGATTGTTAAACCAATTTAAATATTTATTAACAAAGATTATCAAATCAATTTAATTATTTAAACAGATTATTAAATTGATATTGCCAGAAATTCCGGGATATCACAGGACAGATCCTAGCATTATAAGAAAATAACACCCGGATCGGTCTGATAAACCAGCGTGAGAAACTCAAGAAATATGAGTGACATGTAACAATAACTACTAAGGCCATACGGATTCCCAAACTGGTTTTCCCGTCAAAGGAACCAACCATTCATTAAATTTAACATATAGTGATATGATATATAATGCCTAGTGTGTAGAAATAAGTCATATCAAATAGTTGTTGTGCGAATGCCACAAAAATAATACGTATACATCAATACCGCTAAGGCGCGTTCGTATATATGGATTTTCTGCGGAGATTTCTTCGAGGAAACCGAATCTGAACTCCATGACAAGAATATGAAACTACCTTCTAAGCAACGTATATCTCTAGACGGAATATACTCTAAGGTAAACATAACTGGAACACCCTCGGCGTATGATCCGAGCCATACCAACTCCAGCTAGCAACAATAGATAAAATTATCTATAGATGGAGTTGATACACCCTTGAGGTTGCTAAAACCCACTGGCCATGCCTCTGTATTTTGTCATTTTCTTGATGTCGAGGCTACGTTCAGCTTCTCTCACATGAGTCTTCATCACTCGAACAGGACACGGATCCCTAAATGGATTCCTCCATATCGAACAGATCATGAATCCACAAATGGATTCCTCTACCTTAAACAGATCCTGAATCACAACATGAATTCGATCATCTTGAACAGGTTTCGAATCTCCATATAGGTTCTTCGCATAAGTCCTCTAACGAATGCTAACGTTGTCCTATCTCTTGGAATGCTCCTCAAAATAGGCAGTCCCACATGATAGCATCGTTTAAAATGTTAATGATGATCTCTCCCTTGGACTTAACCTTAGGATTGATAGTTCAACTCTATAACATTTCACTTTACAATGGCTTCTAGAGCATAGATCGTGATTATGGTTTTGAAGTGGTTTTGGGTTTGAGTCATCTCATATAAGTACACTCTACCCACTTACTGGACTCTCGAAAACTAATTGATGAATTCTCGGTAAACTTAACCTCGGTTCTTTCGGAAATAACAGACAATACATAAGAGCAAAGGTTATCGCCTAACCGTTTAAGTGGACGGGTTTCCTTATCATTTGTCCTAAAAGAGCAAGACGAGTTTATACATATAGTATAGCATCCGCAGAGATAACTGTACGACATAGCACTCAAGTTTCTTCTAGATATTCCCAAAGTTATATTTGGAAATTTTCGATAGTCGACTAATCGACTATCTGGTGCAAGATAGATGTTTGTAAATGGAAACCAAGTCTGGTATACTTTCCATAATTAAATGAACATACAACACACTATCAAGTCACACAAAGTACGATCAAGCCATAAAAAGTTTGGTTAAGCTACTTAAGCAACTCTTGATCCCTTTTATTTAATTAATCCTTTTATTAATTAAAAACTCCTTTATTTGCAAACTTCTTTTACCTAAAATTTTATCTTTTTCCAAAAGATTCCATACTTATAAATTCCTTCAAAATATTCATTTTAAGGATCTAAGTACTTTCACAAATCCATTCAAAAGGTTTAAACTAATGTTACTTAAAAATTGTCACTACAAACCTAAAACCATTTCGCTTATGCTTATCTTTAAATCATTCTTTTAAAGATCTATTTGCTTTCATAGGTATAATAAATAAGGGTTAAATACGAATGTTATTAACACATTGTTACAACAAACTCAAAACCATTCCATACTTGTATTATCTTTAAAACATTTGTTTTAAAGATCTAAGTTCATATTCGGTCAAGTCCAGCATTTGACAAGTTAACTCTCAAGTTCTAAAAATGATTGCTTATATAAATTGTGATCCGTATGCTTAACTCATTTCCGACATTCCAACTTAACAATTCCTCGTTTAAGAGTGAAGCCAGATAAGATAGAGCACTGGTTGCATCAAAGCCTTGCCTAGACACTTTATTCTTAAAACTCCCAAATGGATAAGTGTACTTCGTCAGCTTTTAGTTTTAAGTATAGTATTAGTGGTTTCAATAAACAATAAGAAATCAGCACGATTAACACGTTTCCGACATTTTCCAACTTACTATTCCTCGATCAGGAGTGAAACCCGGTAGGTTGGAGCTCTATTTCTCCGTCCCCACTCGACAGCAATCGTAACTCTCACAAATAGATAAGCCCTACTTCGTCGGCTTTTAGTGGTATGCATAGTTAATTGCTTTTCAAACAAGTAATTAAAAAATTAAACATTTGACTATCAAGCAATTATAACCCCTTTCCAAACCTTTAGTTTATAACTAAAAACTGGATACTTAATAAAACAATTTAAAAGGTAAGGTATGTGCATAAGATATTAATATAAGATATTTTCACAAGATATGATATTTTCCAAGATATTTATATAAGATATTTTCCAAGATATTTGTATAAGATATTTTCCAAGATATTTATGTAAGATATTTTCACTTCAAAATACTTATAATATATTTGAAAGCATTCATTTAAAATATTACTTGAAAATAACAAGTTTGAAAAATCATTAAAAACATGAAAATGACATGTTTTCTGGATATTTTAACAAAATATCTCCTATTTAAAAATTTACAATTAATTCTTATAAACACATAAAGATCTCAAACCACTTTTCAAATACTCTAAAAATAGTTAGTAACCACTTTTAAAAAGAATGTAGCAATATACTTAAATCTAAATATCTTTACAAACCTTTTAAGTCAAAAAAATCAAGTCTAAAAGAGGCAGCTTGGCACTAGTGATGTTTTGGCCACTTTTAAAGATATTACTTAACTTTTTACTATTCAAGTTTTTAATAGCAATAAACATACATATAAAAAATATATAAATATGGCGAGAAATCCCTGGGGATCTATCTACAAAGCTCCATAGAATTAGCCAAAACTAAGGCAATTCCAAACTGCTTCTATAGCGACTATTACTATAAGTGCACTTTCAAATCCAAGTCCAATCTAAAGCAAAGTCCATCTATAACCTATGTTATTTATTTAAGGTCTTGTCACAAGTCCATTCAAGTCCTTTCCAAGTTTGTTTAGGTCTATATACATGGTTCGCATATGTCACTTACTTTTAAAGTAAGAATCCAAACCAATGTTTTAACATAACTAAACAACAATTCAATCAACTTAAACACAATTAAATACAAACATATATCTATTATATTTTCATTCAAAGTGGGGGTGTTAACTCACCTTTAACCACACAACAACCAAGATCTAAGAACCCAAGCCTAGATCCATCCTTGCAACACCTTTCCTCCTCCTCCTCTTCCTCCTTGCTTTGCACTTGCTCATTTGCCTCCACTTCCTATATAATGCTCCCGGCCTAAGCTTCCTTTGGTACTTTGACTTCACTTCTTCAACTTCTAACATAGTAGAAGGTGTTCTAATATTATACTAAGCCTTCACTATGCCACAAAGTGAATCAGACAACAGCCATCACACAACATAAGGTAGATTTTCTATTATCCCAATATTTACCACTGTTTCACACAACACATGGAAAAAACATCTGTTATGTATCATAGCCCCTGAAATCCAAATTTTCATGCTTGTTATTCAAACAACATTTTATCTGTTGTCTGATTAAAGTGATAAAAAAATTTAGTTTTGACTCCATCTTTAATTTGGTTTCACTCTCATTTATTTCGTGACTGTCGGTTCTTTTCATTATTTCGCCCTTTCTATTTCATTTCCCCCAATTCTTTCTATTCTATTTTCGTTCCCCTTTTCTTTAATTTGGCTCTAAAAAAATTCGAGCGTTTTCTAGGAATAGCGTTTCAAATCGGCTTGATAAGGAAATCACTCTACTTATAATCTCTCACTCTCAAACAACGGTTGATAAAGAACCATTTTGTGGCCGCGTTCGATTGCTTAGATATGCTTTCGGTTGCTTGATTTGCTTTCGATTGCTTGGATTTGCTTTCGGTTGCTTCTACTTAGACTGCTGTCGATTTGGAATGTGAATAGTTTTGCCCCTTTTTAATTTTATGCTCGAACTCGACTTGATTTTTTTCTGCCAATGATGATATGGGTATATATAGGAATCAATTTCCTATATTTTCGATTATATACTATGATTTGAATTGCTGGTTCATGTTCTTCCTAGAGTTTTTATCTCTTTTGAACTGCTGGGTTTAGATTCTGACTTGATCTTTGCAATGATTTGTGTGCTTCCTGCAGTTTTTATCTCTGTCGATTTGTATTATCTCTGTTGGTTTGTACATATATGAGTTTTTCTCTATATTGGTTTATAACTTTGTTGATTTGTATCTCTTTTGATGCTCCGTTGTTGTTGTATCATTAGTGCTTGTTGTTTTTGAACTAGTTGATGCTTGAAGTGGTAGAAGCAGTGTGCTTATGGTTCGCTGTAACAAATCATAACGGTTGAACTAGTTGATGCTAGCATGTTGCATTAGTGCTAGTTGTTGTTGAACTAGTTGATGCTTGAAGTGTCTTCTTGCTTGTTACTACTTATGTATACATGTATATACATATATGTTTGCACCATGCTTGGTTGTGTGAATATGTGCTTATGGTTCTATATGTATGTATATACATGTGCACTATGCTTAAACTATTTTGATATTTCTTGCATTTCGCTATATCAATTCATCACATAGAACTTCCATGTATACACACACATACATATGTATGTATATATGTGTGCACTTGTTCTATTTGGATAATTCTTGTTGCGGTTTATATATGAGTGCACTTTTATATATGCTTGTATGTTCATACTTGCATGTACATGCTTAGACCATTTTGAAAAACCGATACTTTGAAAAACTGATCCTTATATATACTTGTATATATGAACTGGTTTGTGAGTTTTTTGTATATACTTGTATCAACTTGTATATACTTGTATGTTCAAACTTGTATATGCATCCTTATACTGTTTTGAATATGCTTAAACTGGTACATGTGGTTTGTGATTGCTTAAATTGATCGCTTAAACAAGTTTATATATGTGTTTTGAAAATGTTTAAACTGATTTCTTCTTGAACTGATTACTTTTTGAACTCCAAGTTGGATTGCTTCTTGCACTTGAACTGACTGCATTGCCTTGTTTTATTTTGTGTATATATATATATATACATACATACATCCTTGCCTTGTACATATATACATGTATACGTCTATATGTGTACATACATATATGTATGTATGTATATTCCATTATTGAAGTTATGTATACATATATATATACATGTATACATCCATGAGTGTGCTGACACCTGAGTGAGCTGCTCCTATGTGCACTGGCACTTGAATGTGCATTTTCTGAACCATTTTGATTTTCTAAACCATTTTGAGTTGAATTTGTTTTTTCTGAACCATTTTATGTGCCCTGGCACTTGTTGTTTTGTCTAAGTTTGTTTGTGTGCACTATCTTGAATTCTTGCCTAGTTGAACTTGTTTTTCTGAACCAGTTTGATTTTGGTACCTGAGTGTGCTTGTTACTGCTATATGCAATCTTCTTGCTTGTTACTTCCATGTATATACATATATATATATGTATGTATATATGTGTGAAATATTATCATCTTTTGTATGGTTTATACATGTGTTTATAAATGGCACTCCTCCGTCCCTGTGTTATTCTCTAAGTTCACCTGAGTTTATAAATGGCACTCCTCCGTTACCTTAAGTATATGTTCACATATACATATGTATGTGTATATATGTACTGGTATGTGTGTTATACTGTTGTATTTTATTGTTGCTGACAGTGGTTGTGTATTGTATTCCTTGCTGTTTGCTTTGCAATAGCTTGTTGCCTTGTTATTGTGTAGTCAGTTCCTTGTACTACTTGTATCAATGCTAAACACTACTTGTATCAATGTTATTGTTGTTTGCTTTGCACTAGTCTGGTCATGTTAATCTTGGTGTGCCTTGTACACTCTTGCACCACACTCCTAGCTTTGGTTGAACTTATTGTGACTATTCCTGAGTTTGAAGTACCACTTGAACCTAAACTTTGCTCTTCCCTCGTTTGGACTTGTTTGTATACTTTGGTACCTTGGTTTGGTTTTCCATGTACACTCGATCTTGTGGGTTTTAGTCTTGCTGTCTCTGGCCAGCTGTTGTACTCTATGCATTTTTCATGTCCAATATACTTGTTGCAGTGTGTGGTTTGCCTTTTGTTAAAGTCTGGTCGTCCTTCCTTTTGTTAAAACTCAAATAACCTTGTTGCACTAGTGAAGTTGTTTCATTATGTTCACTGGTAACATTTTCCTGAGTGACATTGGTTACATTATGTGCACTGGTAACATTGGTTACACATCTCCCCTATGTGCATGTAAAACTGGTTGGAGGACCTGAGTGACATTGGTTACATTATGTGCACTGGTAACTCAGGCTTGAGTGTGCATTTTCCTGGCTGCACTTGTATATTTCTGGTTGGAGCACCTGAGTGTGCATCCGAGTTTGATTTTCTGGTTTGTATATTTCTGGTTTGATTTTCTGGTTTGAGTTGCATTTCCTTGAGCACCTGAGTTGAGCCCGATGAGGCTTGGGCTTGACCTTGTGGACATTTGCACTGTGTTGAGCCTTCGGGCTTGACCTTTGCAATAGTCCGTGAGATTTAATCAATGTCCGGCCTTGTGATATTCATAGTGATACATTGTGCATATCATAAGTTGTTCATGCACATATATATTTGTCCGGCCATGTCTAAAACATAAAGAGAAAACAAACCCATAAACTAAGGCAATATTAATATTCAAAATTAATTTTATTTTTGCAATTTAGGTTTGTTTCCTTTTCCATTTTACTGCGTTGTTTATTTGACAGGTGTAAGAGATGACTGGACACAAGCTGGAGCAAGCAAATGAAGATCAATATCAAAAATGAACTCGAGTGATTGTAAGTGAGTGCTAGTAAAAAAATGTTATATATGAGAGTGTAGAGAAAAGTTGTATATATGAGAGTGATAGTGAAAGTTGTATTGTATATTAAAATGTAAGAATAGTGAAAGTTGTATTGTATTTGAAAGTGTAAGTATAGTAAAAAGTTGTATTGTATTTGTATTTGATTTGAAATAAAATATTTGTTTATATAAAATTGTGATTCATTATTTCATTTTGCAAATATAACATAAGTGTAATTGATATGCATATCAATCAATATTTATATGTTGTTTAATAGAAAATTTTAGAAATGATACCATAACATTAGACAACGTATGGTTTTTTTCTTTTGATGTGTTAGTGCATATCAGATGACGGTGCATATTTGTGGTCTGATAGGTAATGAGACGGCACGGAAATAGACGACAGATAGGTATTCATTTAAACAACGGAGCATATCTGTCATCTGATTCGTTTGTTCTCATAGTGCTTGTAGCAAAGTTTGTAGTGATTTGGAGTTGATTTGCAACTATTTCATTTTAGAACATAAGAGAGGAAGAAGAAGAGAAGCTATTAAAGGAGCTCAGTTTTCATTTGTGATTTTGTGATTATTTCCTAAGGGTATACCCCTCCTTTTATAGGCTTAGAATGATGTTGTCTAAGCTCTCACTTACTCCCCCTTTCATGACATGTAAGGATCACCTCCCATCACTTCTCCTTTTTCATTTGCTTAACACTTAAGCATTTCCATTTAAGCTCATTTCCTAAATATCTTCCTTTACCTCATGCATGAAGTCATCCATAAAGTTTATTTCCTTAAATGGAAAAATATTTTTATTTCATTTTATTAATTTCTATATGCAAAAAAATCTGAACAACTTTTGACGGTTAAAAGCTATTTATCGATAAAACGATTTTCGGTCACATTATCGATATTTTTTCAAAGTGTTTATTTTTGTAGACATTTTTCCAAAACAAGTTTACCAACATTACTGATGATTTAAAAGGGGGTTAAAAATCTTATTAAATCATTTTAATAACATTTAAGTAAAGATTCAAACATTTAAATAATTCAGATATTTAAATACGAAGTGTCCGAAATTCTAAGTCGTTATAGTAGGCTGGATCATATTAGTGACAAAAGACTACATAAACCGAAAATTGAAGATTTTCTACATTCAGCTGATTATGACTCATTTGACACATGTGAGTTATGTATCAAAGGAAAAATGACAAGGCACCGTTTTAGTGGGAGCAATAAAGGAGTTGACGAACTCTTGGGTCATATACATACTTATGTATTTGGCCTAATGCCTATAGTGACAAAGGATAATTTGACTTACTTTATGACTTTTACTGATGATTTCTCAAGACCAGAATATGTATATCATATGAATAATAAATCCGACGTATGTGAGAACTTCAAAGAGTATAAGAATGAGGTAGAAAATCATATGAAAGGTAAAATTTAATTATTTCTATCAAACCAAGGAGGTGAATATGTTGGACAAGATCTTCAACAAGACTTAAAAGATAATGGGATTATCTCTCATATTACTCCACCCTATACTCCATAACATAATGACGTGTCAGAAAGAAGGAATCAAACCCTATTTGATATGGTTCATTTCATGATGAGTAAGGCTGAGTCACTTCTTTCCTATTGAGGATATGCACAAGAAACTATAACACATATTTTGAATTTAATGCCTACTAAATCTGTGCCTACGACGCCATATGAGATGCGGAATAGGAAGAAACTCCGCCTTGATTATTTGATGATGTGTGGTTGTCCATCCTACATTAAGAACGTTGGCCCCAACAAACTTTAGGCAATGTAACACCCCACCTCTATACCATACTATCAAAGAGTATTACTAGGTAATACTGTCTGATAATACAGAGAATAAGGCGATATCGGGCTATCACATGTGAATATTCTCTTACGATAACACCAGCACATATTTAAAATCTCATAAAACACATCCATATGAACTCGGTATCGGCACAAAGCAATAAACACGTGTGTTTCTAGGATAGAATAATAAAAAATATAATAGAAAATAGAGGGCACAAGATCATCAATGCAACGATAATATATAATAAATAACATATACAAATTATAGTGTGTCTATTTAAAAGTGTCAATACCCACTATCTCTCAGATAAATACAAGATAGGTCCAATACATACAATCCAATATCATATACATACATGAGGCCTTACATAACAATACACAATACTACAAATAATCTAGCCAAGCCCAATAATCACAAGCTGGTCTCTTCGTCCATGGACTTGAAAAGTCTCGGACTGACTCAAGTATTATATAAATAATACCGGGTCATACTGTGTCTAAAATGTAGATGTCAATATATAATAAAAATAGGCATGGTGTACATAAGTATATCATATATAACATAAGTTTCTCAAGTGTAACTACATCATCCAAACCATGCACATAAAATGTCACCCGCCGAAACGAATAGTCAATCATCACATAAAATGGCACAAGAATGAAATGGTTGAAATGACAGCTAACAATCAAATATCTAATAATCACAACAATATATAATGTACATCTCGACCACCAACCCTAGTGAGAGACAATAACTCTCGCCTGCATGGCCCAAAGGGATATAAATACAATATGATATATAGAATCCTAATATAACATATAAACATGGCACAATACACAATCAAATGCAAAGATCTATCTAAGACAATAGTTCTATCGAGAGAAAGTACTCTCAACTAAATGGCCGTAAGAGATAAATAAAAATTACAATACATCAATAGATCTCTCAGTCAGAGGCTCTAAGAGAGAATGACAAACATGCACACAGCTTGTCTCTAATGTCATAGGAAGACAATACATAGTTGTCTTGGGTTAGGCAATCTCAAACGATAGATGAGCACCCAACCAGTCTCTAATGTCAACTAATCATCATCTTCAATGAGGTGACGTCCATTGTGTCATAAATAATAATGGATCTACCTAAGTCATCCAGATGGGAGACTGACATACTGCAACATTGCTCCAGGAAATGCCAATAACTGCATGCCATTTCTTGTAGTCCCTTAGTTATTCCTAGAATCGTGATACTCATATCCATCGTATGTCATAAATACGTTGCAATTCTACGCTGTGCATTGGTTATGACTCCACTTGCCATTGATAACAGATTGTTGGTCCTTAAGTAATGTCTGGGAAAAGGCTCTAATGGAAGGAATAAATCTCAGCCTATAAATTCAATTAAGTGACATCATGGATCCAGGGCATGACACCGCAATTAGGACTGCTAGGATGGATACTAGCCTATCTGACGGATCCTAAATTATGTGCTTTCCATAGTGGCATGAACACTTTGACGTAGATTCCCAACAAATACTCTTGACTAGATGAGTCCTAATGAGAGTAATAATAAGTATTCTGGAGTTCATATGTCCAAATAAGGGCACCTTAACATAACAAATCCTCGACCATCGGCCCTAAGAGTAAATAATAATACTCTACTAGTTAGTCCTTGGAGGATAAATCTGCAAATACTAACATACTCAATTTGTATCCCTTAGAGAGTAAGAGACTCTTGACTACTAATCTCTATAAAAAGAGCTACCTCTAGATGAAATCGTAAATTCCAAACCCATAATACAAACAAAAGTGACATCTACTTGAAAAAAGAAATCGAATAAATATCAACCCAAACGTCCCATACCACCTGGTGTTATTCGCTCATTTACTCAATGCTCGTAAACTACACTCAATAATATTCTTCGCTTTAAGTCCATGGAATAATCAAAGGGATATTACTGAAATTCCATAGCAGATGGTATTATAACTCTATTTATTTAATATTCTCATCACATAGAAAATATAATCAAACAAAGCACATAATTCATTTAGGAAAGAAGTTAATTACAGAGAAATTCTTTAAATGTTCCAAAAGCCTTTATATATAATTAAAAGGTAAAATACTAATTTTCTTCCCATTTGTATAAACCATAAGTAAGGATTCTAATCCCCAAAAATAACCTTCAAAGCTAGTTTATATTTTAAATCATTAGAAATCTCTCTTATAACCAAATATTACTCGTAAAAATCATTCGATAATTTTCTGTAATTAAATACAATTTTAAAAATGAATTCATAAATTCTAAACCAATTTCCTTTTTATTTCAAAATCCATAGAATATATTACAAAACTCTTAATTAGACTCAAAATCATGAAATACACTTTAAAAACTATACAATAATAATTAGAAACCATTTCATATTTTTATAGAATTTCATATTTGAGGTCAAAAATCAACTTTCCTTTAAATAATTAATATCTTTAATAATGTAATTAATATTAATTAAATGAAACTATTTCACAAAAATAATTTCTTACTTTCAATGCATCAAGTCTCTACTTTCAAAATCATTTTTTTTTATTTTTCAAGATATACTTTTTTTAAGCAAAACACACAACATTCACTGCCTGGAGCAGGCTCCAAGCATGTCCACTAGTGCACCGGTCTGACTTAGACTGGTCCACCGGTGTCGCGACCTGGAGCGATGTTTACTCCAGGTTATGCATCGTTATCGACATTTTTCGACCTCCGCTTTGATCCTGACTTTGATGACATCCACTACACTTCATTCTAGCATCCATAGAATGACCAATATCACACAGATCATTCAATATGATTAAAAAGAAGGAGATGAGCACTTGTTCATGCAACAAACAAGAAAGTAAACCATTCCAAACACTTCATCCAACCATGTAATCAAACAATTTAGATGTAGATTTGTAAGTGGAGAGCACTCACCTTGTTTGCTAAGCTCCTTTTTCACCTATTTTCCTCTTCACTTTAAATTTCAATGCAAGCCAAACATTGCCAAAATCAGAACTTCTTCTTGCCTAGAGGTGTAGTATGGTGTTGAGAAGGTTATACTTTAATTTCATAATTTTAGTAAGTTATTTCTATTTATTTGGAATTTTTAAAGAAATGGGATTAGGGATTCATAATTGGGTTTAGTGGAATGGAGCTTGGAATTTGCATAGGGAAAGGAAATATGAAACAAGGAAGGAGGGTTCTAGACTTCTCCTGATAGGGTAATGAAGTGGAGATTTTTCTTAGCGTGGGTTAGGCTAAATGGGCTATCTTTTATTTGTTTAAACACTTTTTCTTTCATTCCTTCTTTGCTAATCTATTATTATACCATTACATGCTAGCCTAAAAATCCAAACAAAATTCTTATTTGTCCCTTATAAATGTTTTACTTTCATCCCATAATTTTTCCATAATTATTATTTATCATCTTTACCTATTAATAAATTAATTCCTTATTTACCGTATAAGACCTAATTTCACAATAAATTAATAAACCCCATTTTAAAAGTGAAATAAAACTTCACTTCTTTAAAATTAAGTTCTTTATCTTCTCACTTTTAATATTTAACTTTACAAGAATTATTTATCCTTTTTAATTATAATTTAAAAATCATTTTGACCCTTAAAAATGTCTGAACTCATTTTATAAATCAAAATTTGCTCAAATAAATTATTTTCATACTTGATGAAACATTTTCCATAGAATTTCTTAATTATTTCCATTTATCCAAATTTTAAATATTAAAATCCATTTCAGTTACTTAAACCTTTATTGTAAATTCCAAATAAATTCAATATTTTCAAATCATTACATATCCCAATATTCATATTTTATTATTAAAAACTCATTTAATTGCTTAAATCTCTATTACTAATTTAATTATTTATTTCTTAACATTAGGTTGTTATAGGCAAGATCGACCCCGTGTAAATTTATAGAATATCCCGAGAGTTTTGTGAGATATATTTTCTATAACACCAAGGAACAAAAAATACCGTTTCCTGACATGACGTCTTCTTAGAAAAGTAATGTCTATCAAAAGAAATTAGCAATGAAGTTGTAGACTTGGATAAGATTCGAGAAGTAAACGCAGAGGTCCAACTATTGGAAGAATCGAATTCACCATTATACGAAAACTCGTAAACCTATTAGAAGTTCTAATAGGGAATTTCCTACACCACAGAGATACTACAGTTTTCTCATGAATGGCAGGAAAGAGGACCGCATCTTAGAAAATGACACTCCTCTCTAATTCTAACAAGCTACAAACTAAAGACTCTACACTTTGGTTGGAAGCTATGAAATGGGAGATGGATTCCATGCATGACAACAAAATATGGACTTTGGATGACATACTAGAAGGGATGAAATCCATCAGTTATAAATGTTTTTTTAAGAAAAAAATAAATGTAGATGGAGAGGTAGAGACCTATAAAACATGATAAGCTGCGAAAGGTTTTCGTCAGATTAAACGCGTTGATTATAACAAAATGTTTTCACCTCTAACCATGCTTAAGTCCATACAAATAATGCTTGCTATCACTGCGTTCTATGACTATGAAATATGGCAGGTGGATGTGAAAATGACATTTCAAAATGGTGATTTAGAAAAGATCATTTACATGTCCTAGATCGAGGATTTTGAGGTCAGTAGAAGCGAGGGGAACGCATGAAATTTTTTAAGATCAATTTATAGTCTTAAACAAGCTTCGAGGAGTTAGAATAAGTGATTTGATGAAGTAATCAAACAGTTTGGCTTTTATCAAAGTTATAGGAAGCATGTGTATATCGAAAAGAACAAGGAAGTGCTAAGTATTATTAATGACGATATTCTCCTAATTGGCAATAACATTGCATTGTCGCAATCGGTGAAAGCATGGTAGTACAAGAACTTCCCCATGAAGGATTTGGGAGAAGTGACCTATATACTGGCATAAGGATCTATAGAGATAGATCCAAAAGGTTGTTGAGATTATCCCAATCCATGTAGATAGATATTATACTGAAAAGGTTTGGTATGGAGAATTCCAAGTACGGAAATGTTCCGACGTAATTTGGAATTGTCCTTTTCAAGAAGAATGCTCCATAAACTATTGAGTAGGAGCATATGAAGAGGATACTGTATGTATCCGCAATCGGTTTCATCATGTTCGCTTTGTTATGAACTAGACAGAGGTGGCTTATGCATTAGGATACGTAAGCCGATGTCAGCCTAATCCTAGTGAATAACATTGGATGGCAGTGAAATGTATTAAATACTAAAAACTTATTTCTTATATATGGAAATGAAGAACTCCTTATGACGGGGTATATAGATTCCATCTTTCATAGTGGTATCAGTGAAAATAAATCAGTGTTTGGTTATATATTCATATTGAATGGTGGAGCGGTCAGTTGGAAAAGTTCCAAAAAAGAGACAGTTGTTGATTTAAAGGCCATAGTTAAATACATCACCCGCAACGAACCGGCTAGAGAAGTGTTCTAGATACACAAGTTTGTGGCTAAGACAAGAGTGTTTCCAAAAGTTGAGAGATGCATAGTGTTATTGTATAATAATAACATCGCGATGCAGATCGAGCTCATGAGATGTCAAAACACATTCTTCGAAAGTTTCACATGATAAGAGAGTTTGTCAGTAATAAAGAAGTTGTAATTGAAAAAGTGGACACTAAGGACAATATAGCAGATTCATTTATGAAGGCCCTAGCTCAATTAGACTTTCTAATAATAGATTTTTATATACCACAAAACCCTACTAGAAATATAGAAATCTTTCAATTTCTCTAATGGGTGTTAGGATTTGGTTGTCTTAGGATTCTAACCTCGAGTTTGCTCGACAAATTGTAGGCATGCAAGCGATGGATAACTCTTTATCAGTTGTATCATATACAACCCCTAACTGCGGTTTTTGCCCTATTCTTGAGCTTGACCTTGATTTTGCTTAAGAAATCGAGAGAGATTATTCGCTCTTACCTCCCATTTCGCGATGGCCTAAGCATAATGTATGTGCCTTGAATTTTCCCAACAAATACAGGAATGTATTTTACCTTATCTATGTTGGATCTGGGCCAGGACGCAACATGTTAAACGGGTAAATTTCAAAAATATTATTCCACTTTGGATCTTACTGGGCCTATGAAGTCTAAATTCATTTAGATCTAATCTAAATTAATTTTAAGTAAAATCAATCTTTTATTTTATTTGTAAATAAAGTTTTATTTTAATGTTATATTTGTATTATATAACATAATGTGCATACTGTATACTCATGTGTGTGTGCACGTGCAACATACATAGTGTACATGATATAACATGTCCTTATATAACTGCTGACATTTACACTGTAATGGACATATTAGCCCCTCCATATACATATATGCTGTCTAATATATATATATATAGAGTTTAATATGGTATAAAATTAATTTTGTAAAATTATAAAATTCATATATATATATACATAAATTTAATAATAATATTTGTCAATTCAAATATACATAATTTCTATTTTAAATATAAGTTCAAAATTCAAAATTCGAAGTTTCAAATCTAGATCCAGATTTTAAAATATCTTATAATTTCAAATTTCAAATATTTTATAATAAATTTTATTTAATATATAGATATATATATATACATACAAAAAAATACATATATGCACATTTTATTAAATGAAAATATGTATAATGTAAATATATATTTTAGGCCAAAGGGTGGCACAAAACCCCAATTTGAATGGTAGAAGACAGACTCAACTATAATCAGCAAATAAATAGTAGAAAACATGTGAATTTTATAATGGTTTGGCAAATCTGAGGCCTACGTACACTTTAATCTTACTATGGAATGTTTTTGTCACAAGTATAAGGGATTTACAGTTAAAAATTGCACATAACAATAAAAAGTAGCCTCCTTAGTGATAAACTTGAGTAGAGAAAGAAGATGATGAATCGATAGGCCCAAGTCCTTTTCAACTTGCTATAGGCTTCATAATTATAGATAAATTGCCCAACAAAGTCGTCGGATCGTGAAATATCAGTTCAAACTTCAAATCTGGAAAAGTAGGAAGGAAGACAAGGTCCCAAGAGCGATCAAGTCATGTCGTTGCGACCTAATCAGGATGGTATCGATCTGATTTTTTGACTACATATCATCCCATCTTCTTCCACTTTATCAACTTGCTTCGATCCATCAAGTTCCAAGCACTTCTTCCTTAGAAATCAGATCATTTCCGAGAGGTTCTAACACCTTCATTCTTTATCCGTTTCTTAAGAACTTTTTGGAGTTGTTCACCAACTGCTTCAAAAATAGGCCCCAGTCGTCAATCTACCCAACTGTACCTTGACCATAGCTCCAAAGTCCTCCAAATTATGTGAAATCATATCGGTACCAAACTAAAAAGAGGTCGGTACAGACCTCTTCCTTTTGACATATTTCATACTATAACTCCTTGAAACTCTTCCTAATGCCTTCCCAAGCTTGCCTCTAAGTACTCCATTTTGTCTTCATCCTGACGTCCATATTCGTTCGAAATCCTCTTGGTCTTAAAGCTGGATAACAATTGCCCTCCAAAGTGCACTTCAGTTAGAAAAAAGTGTGCTTTGAATTAAGGCAAGCAATAGAGCCATCCACAAAAGTCCGTTAGTTACTCAAGTGTTGCTTTGAAGTGTCATCTCTATTCCATGGGCATCCATTCAACCTCTTTAAATAGAAGCCACATCACTTTCCATGCTAAAGTCAATGTCTATAGTTTTTAAAGATCGTTCCATGCCTCGGCTAGGTGAGAATTCCTTTTCCTTTTCTCTTTTTTTCTTTTTTTATAAAAAGCCAATTATTCATGTCGGTACTTACCACTTCAAGTCGGTACCGAAATGAAATGCCAAGTCACTTTTTCTCCTAAAGTACCAACACCTAGCCACTTATACCTTTGCATTCACTCCTTATTTCCTTGCTTTTTCAACCTTTCTGCCCCAAATTTCTTGCAAAACAATTTCCCACAGCATCGCTGCCTACTTTTAACTTTCCAAGGTCGGCGCTGCCACTACCTAGCAACCATCAGATCTTCAATTCAACTGTTGTTTCCTTTTGGAGAGAGGTCGACCCTAAGTTCTTCTAGACCAAAATCATAGTTTGATTGTTTGAAGGTGGGGTTCCTAGGCCTCTATGGTGGTCACGGCGTTGCTATCGGCGATGACCTAAGATTACCTTTGAATATTAGGGATGGTAACTTCGATGTATGATCAACCACTCTCCTTTTTCTGTGGTGGTGGCTTGTCCTTGTTTTCCCGAGGGTCGTATTCGTGTTTGATCCGAAGTGGGAACTTCCAAGGTTCAAATTCCACTTACCTTGTGTCAACTTCGTGTCAACATAAGTCCTACTTTAGGTCATCCATGAAAGCTTTCCACCTCGTCACAACTCAACACTCCTACATCCTAAAGTACTTGAATTTCCCTTCACAAAAGTTTGATCAATCATTAGTTTTCATTTCAAGATCCGGTGGGACGGTTCTCTTTCAAAGAATAGTCTTGATGAATGCACTTCGACATTCAGACGATTCCATCACGCAGCACTTCCAATTACTGGATAACCCTGTGTTCTTGAAAAAGAATGCTCTACATCGCTATGGGCAGCGGTTTCGTTATGGATTATCCGACAATAATGGGTAAGATATGACACATAGTTACATCGTGCGACGGGGCTTGTTTTCTAGCACGAGTAGCCTATCTACACAGAATGGTCTGTTTGTCGTGTATGGGACACAAGACACACACTGAATAGATTAACACTTCCAATTTGCCTCGATCGATGCTTAGAATCCAATTGACCAACACATGTTGACATCCATTGTTGGGCGTCATCAAACGTCAATCACCTAGATTCAACACCAGTGTTGGGTCGTCAACTACTCTAGAAGCCAGGTCTACCATGACCCAAGCCTCAACATCTATGCCTTTTAGAACCAAATGCTCAATCATAGCTGAATTGCAAGGGATGTAAGTAATAGTAGCTCCAGGCTAGGATCCATCTCCTCCGCTCAACGAACAAGTTGGTTTAAGGATTCTGGACAACCCCTAGAGCAAATGCCATTGATGTTAACAGCCAAGTCATTATGCATGTATGCCGACAACACGGAATGCCAGAGAATGACGTATTGTTACCAACGACTAAGTTTAAGCAGGGTTGTACCACCCTTCAATTTGCTTCTTCGAATGTTTCTCCAAGAACTTGGACTCGCTCCCACTCAAGTACACCCCAATAGTTGTGCCTTCCTAAACTCCCTGTATATGCTATTCATAATGCAATTTCACCGGCCCTTAACCTTTGGGGAGTTAGCACACCTTTTGAGCTTCATACAGCGGAGCGAGCCACCAACCTTAATGATTATAGAAGCCTAGTGTCGATGTAATGTCATTGAAGCACTCCATAACAAATGCTCATACTTCAAGAATGAGTATTTCTTTGTCTGATGCTGTTTTGGATTCAATCGGTTTGGTTGTTCGGGAGTAAGAACTCTTCCTTTAATCTCTTTTTTGTACTGGGATTCTTACCATCCAAGTGTTTAACTTCTTATCCACTCTCTTCATGAATATTCCTATGCGAGATAGAAGTGGTACACACTCCAAGACTCTGAAGACGCTTAAAAGTGTCAGCATCTGATTCTGTACCACATCTTTCCTCTTAACAAACAAGAACCTTCGCCAATGCAGCCGTCTACACCCTGAGCGATTCACCGTTCCAACCGAACTTCCACTAAAAGAATCCAAAGTATCCACAAAGTCTTCTGCCCCCATTCACAGCTCTAGCGAAGGTATCCAAGTAGAAGCTGAAGGCCCATCAAGCATGGCGAACGTTGATGAAAGCGCTGATAGGGCGATGGAATCAAGTATAGCAATCGAAGTGCAAGCAGAGAGAAAAGATAGTAGTAATGGAAATGATACATGAAGGAGGTGAAAAAAGAGAAGGAGGAGAGGAAGAGGAAGAAGGAGAAATCAACGAAGAAGATGACGATGATGAGGACATTGGTTTGGGGAGAAACGAGTCATACAGAGAGACGTCTCCAAAAGGCATCGAAAACCCTGCCCTATCATGTCTGAAATGAATAAAAGTCAAGACCTCCAAGCAGTCTACTGAATTGAGAGTGATGCCAACAATCGAGGCGACTCCTCCAGCCAGTTACTCAAAAAATATCTTTAACTCATTGAGTGATCTTGACATCCCCATCGGTGATCTTCTTAAGGAATGTTCTTCGGGTTTCAACTTCCCGTCTATGGACCTCCTAGCCGAGGGTAGCGAAACACCATCATTACAACCTTGTGAATATAATCCTTAGAGTAAATAGGGCTACACTAGCACTCCACACACTTCTAGGATCATAAACATTCATATCCTACATTCGCCCTTACTTCAATGTTCCAAGACTGATACGATCCTTTCTTTCATTTTAGGTACAATGGCCTGAGATCAATTCCATTACATATGCTTTGGAAATTGTTAACGTGGAGGAACCACCCCTGATCCTTATCCTCACCGTTCCTCCTTGCATCAAGAGATTGAAGAAGAAAGGTAAAAGAGGAAGGAGAAGGAATTCTACGAGGATAAGGAAAGGAGGAAGCGACAAGTTGAAGGAAGGAAAGAATATAACATAAAAAGAAAACCCTGTGATTCCCATGATAGTCATGGTCCTATCTCCTACTCTTCTCAATCACGTTCTCAGCCCATGCATTCTTCTAAACAAGTTCTGACAATCCAGCCCCGGTTACCACTAAAACCACTTCCCAAGGATATAAGGAAGCTTACGCTCGTCAAATTGCACCCCAGTCTCCTTCAGCCTTATCAACGACCATAATGACTAAAATGCAGGCCACTTTTCCAATCCTCTACTTGACAAGGGTGAAATTTGATCATGACTTTAAGGAAATTCCTAGTATAGAATCCAATCGCAAAGTTGCAAGGGTTGCTGAGCTCGTTGATTAGCTCTATGAGTGGAGAAATTTACTTTTGCCCTCTTCGATATCAATAGAATCAATCAATTAGACATTTGGTCATTTGAATTGAAGAGGAAGGATTACGACAATACCATAGTTGGTTTCAAGAAAGAGGAGGCTGAGCTTACAAAGTAGAGAGACAAAGCTCATTCATTAGCTAATAATGCTAAGAAATGAAATGAGGAGTTGTCTCTCGTGCACACTCAAGCCCTCACTATAGTCAATGACCAGCTTCGAAAAGTGCATCGTGTAAATGATTAGCCCATTACCAAGGTTAAAGCCAAAGACAAGGAAATTAAAGAGAAAGACACGACACTTCAAGCTAAAGACATGGAAATCCAAATGCTCAAGGTCGAAGTCGAAAGACTTCAACCCAGTTTAGGGGTTGAAATTGTGACGACCTGCCATTTTGAACAATTCCAATCATTCAAAAGACAGATTATCAATAGGGTTTTATTAAGAAATATAAGAAGAGAAGAAACAATACATAGAATCTCATAGTGGAGTGACAAAATATAATAATTACATAAACAGTTCATGAAGCTGTTTTACAATGTACATTAGATTTTACAATATAATCAGAGTTATACATTTTAACAGACATAACAAAACAATGCAACGGAATAATACTAGTAAATACAGTCTACCAAAATCCATTTTCATCTTCTAGGAACAAACATCTTCGAAATACTAAAATTACTCAAGTCGACTGGAGCATAGTGAAAAAACATATAATCGAGTTAGAACTATAAATTATTATGTAAGTTAACTCAATATCTTGTGAAATATGGATACAAATAACTTAAGAGGTGTTACGGGATTTTCCATCTCCAAAGGATCTGTTAAACTGTCTATATGTAGTAGATATGATACATATGTAATTTCTATCAGTAATATAAATATTAAAATAGCATTAAGGCTTTACATTAATTTCCATTAACACATTTTTAAGCACATAGTCTATGTAGATCCTGTAACACAACCAGTAACGTCGGTAGCCAGTGAATCCCCAATAGGTACAATACTAAAACAAAGTGGTAGTGGTCTCGCATAGGGATAATCGTATGACAAGGCATGTGAGGCAATGCCAAGGTAGGATACTACCATTTTGCCCTCCCGGACTAGTCGTAACCCTTAATAGTCGACTACGTCCATCAATCCAAGAACCAAAGGTGCACCAATCGAGTTCAAAATCAAGATAGTAATATGAAGGAAAGATGTCTGCTAGAGGTAGCTAACCTCATTGGCCCGATATAGCTTTTATTTTAGTCATTTCAAATTGACACAAGTGTTAGGGTCATCCAATATCATTCTCTTACTTCATTCCAAAAAACGTTCACCAATTCAACCTTTATATTCTGGATAACAACCATCGTGTACACAGTTATTAAAGTGGTTCTGGTATAGATAGAAAGTATTCAATATCCGGCCCCGGTCCGTTTAATAATCAATCGTTAACTTAAAAAAATATGTTGTTTTGTCCGTTTCAATATTTATAGTAAAATTTGTACAGAATTTCGAAAAGTGTTTAACATAAAAAGTTCTTATTTTACGTTAGGAATTCATGAAAAAAATTTCAGAATATTTTAGTAATGTTTATTATTTTTCATAGTCAAAATACATCATTTCACACTAATTAATTTATAAATATTTTCAAAAAAATTCCAACTTAAATTTCAAAGTTCTCAAAACACCCATTTAGAATTTTTAGTAAAGTATCAGATTTTTCCAAATCGATTTAATAGTTTTTCCGATTCCCAAATGGCTAATTTCAAAGATTAAATTATTAAAATACCGAGATAAATATAGGTCTCTTTGTTAAATATTCTTCAAATAATATACTGGAGCTACATAAAAAGTTTCAGGTCAAAATAATTATTTTTATAAAATACATGTTTGCCATAAAGCTGTTTTGTTTAAAATAAATTATAAAAATACCTACATGGCCGAATTAAATATCAATTTCTTTACAAAATATTTTTTCATTTTATGTAATGGGGTTATAGAAAAAATTTCAAGTTAAAATGACACAATTTTACAAATCACTTACTTGTTCGTATATAATTAAATATTTATTCTAAAAAATCTACACTTAAACTTTCTATCCAATTTTTGACTATTTTATTTCAAATTTCCTTTATCATTACATATAAAAATTTCGGAATTAAACACATTCATTTGTGAAAAAATTTCAAATAGGTACAAGACAGCGTTTAATTTAGATTTTCTATTCTATAGCTAAAATGGTAAAGTTATTATTCTAACCTTTTCCACATATCAATACAAGATGTCCAAGAGTTTTATCATACTATTAAATGTTCAAATTATCCACATGATAATTAATATAACTTCAATAATTCAACAGAGTTGTAATGAGTGTATACCATAATCAATGGTCTAACATATATATAATCAAAATGTCATTAATTTTTAACATATAATGGGTATACACATGCAATCAAAATTTAAATCAACTTAATTAAACATATATCACAATAATTATCAACTATCGCATATTAGGGTGTTCAACTAGCAATGATATTCAATTTATAATGTCAATTTAAATTCACAAGCAGCAAACTAATATAATTTATAACATCATTACATGGTTTAACTTGCAAAAAAATTTATTGTATTTTGTGAGTTTAAATACCCACTTTCATACGCGAATCTGAAAACTGCTCGACACGAACAACGACATGCCTATGGATCTCAATACACACACGGACACGGATTAACAGATAGGAACTATTGCTAGACTGCAGATTGGATCTGGGTCGATGGTGTTTCGGCGGTAGCTAGGAGGCAGCTATGAGAAAAATGCGACTGGGCAGAGGAGATCTTATGGTGGTTGAGGGAATATGCAGCCTCGGATCTAGGTATGTGTGGATGTCTACGTGAGAGGGGCAGTTTCATGATAGGTGCAGGCAATTGAAGACTAGGTGTTGTGTGGTGATGGAGGGAGACTGGTGGAAGTAAATTTTATACTTGAAGAAAGCTTATATAAATCTCATCTATGCCGAAATCAATAATCTTCAAAATTTGAACACTTTATAAAATTCATTTGTAAAATTTCTTACTTCACGTAAAGTAAATTTCATTTATAAATACCATTTAAATATTCACCATAGACATCCTTATAAATACATATAAAATATTTGAAAATAATTATTAACATCATTACTTATATTTAGAAAGAGGGCTATTTAAGTTATTGAATCCATTATTTGAAAGTTTAGACAAAATTCTTTTAATAGAGGGGAAAGACATAACGACTCAGAAATTTATCAATACAATCAACAAAGAACAATCTAACACTTAACATTTTTCAAGATATTTAATGACTAATAAAAACTTAATGTTTGTTCAGGTTCACGACCTTCTGGATTGCTCAAAGATAGAGATAACCTTCTAAGCGTACCGTTTCACTCATCCGCCTTTTGGTTATTACTTAGTAGATTACCTAAGCTATCTCAACACAATACTAAAAGTTATTCCCAAAACTTTTTTTCTCTTCACATTTATTTATACAAAATGTATCTCTTACACTACTAACATCATTTATGAACACATTTCATAAATATAACATAAGTTCAAAATCGTATAATACTCTACTATATCCTGAGAGTATATACAAAATATCAATTTTAATATATATTTTTCCACTTTTTACTCCAGATGAAGGCCCAATAGCATCTAATAGTTTATACAATTTAGATGTAAACAAGGACATGGTTTTAATAAGATAGTGTTTATTATAATCTTCTCATTCAAATTAATAAATTTTAAATCTGGTTTTAAATTATTCATTCTAAATTTGAGAATTTATATAAGTTATATCAAAATTTTATATAACGAAAACACAATATATCAAAATACTTTTTTTTCAATTTCTTTAAAAAAACTTTTAGAATTAAATACCGAAATTTTATTTTAAATATTACTATATATTGAAAATACTATTAAAAATTATCTATTGTCACTTGCTTTAGGTTCACTCGGATTCGAATTCGTTTCAATCGTACCATGAAATTAGAATAATTTACTAAGTATACTATAACATTTGCCTAAGCAATCGTCTGATCATCACTTAGAAGGTTATTTAGATTATCACAAAACCAATCAAGACGTTTTCCTCCGAACTATCCAAAACAAAATTTCCTTTAAAATATTTGTACTCATAAATATTTATAAGTAATACCATAATATAACTATTTATTTTCACCTCTTTATTTATAAACTTTATTTTATAAATCCTACCTATAAAAAGTCGTCTTTTATATAAAACATTTCCTATTATAAATACCATTTTTCTATATATATATACATATATATATATATATATCCTGACTTTTATTCAAAGTAGAATTAAGTTACAATACAATAGGAATATTACAAAGTAATGTCAGCAAAATATAGGGTTTTCTTAACATATATTTGAACCTTACTTAGGTTACACTTTAATTTCATTCTTTTAAATTTACACTTTAAATTTTATTTTCTTGCAAGCTTACACTTTTTGTTTTTAAAGTTTACACTTTTAGTTTTTAAAGTTTACACTTTAAGCCTTTAGGTTTACACTTTTAATTATTATTTTTTACAAACTATGTTTCATAAACCATACTTGCATAGATCACATTTATAAAATTATAAATGAAATTACTATATATATTTCTTATAATCATTTATCTTTTATAAATAAATAACTTCATATCCTTTATAAAATGAAACTAATATTTTCATAAATATTATACTTAGGATGAAATTAATATTTTCAAAAATATCATATCTATGAAATTTAATTAATATTATACTTTATCAAATGAAATTATCATTTTCACAAATATTTTCATATTTCAAATTCATGAGAAAACCCATTAGCTTAGGAATACTCACTTCCTAAAAATCATAAAACCAAGTCTTAAAAAAATTTATTCCAAGATAAATATCTTAAAATTTTAATAACTTCCTTTACTTATAATTGTCATTATATAAATTTCATATAAAACAAAGTATTTAAACCTTTATTCAAAATATCTTTTCCTAAAATAATATTGTTTTATTTACAGATCTTCATTTTATAAATCATATTTATATAAATTTCCTTTATATAACATCCTTAGATTTCATAGATAGATACTGTACAAACCCTTTGAATTTTTTTTAAATATCCTTTATGAAAACTATTTCACAAATATTCATTTATTTAACAATTTTTGTTTTTTCAATTTATTTTATACTTTAAATGTCCTTTAAAATATCAATTTTTTAAGATATATAAGTATATATCCAAAATATTTCATTTAGAATCAATAGTTATTTCTTCTTCAATTATTTTTATACTTATTTTTAACTTCCAAATACTTTTTATTAGAGACATAAGTATATTAATAAATTATTAAGCAAAGATTATTTACTTAAAGATATATTTAAAAGGGATTAAAAACAGATGTGTATATAAAAAAACATATGTTATGATAAAACCTTATTCATTTTGTCCTATATATATTCCATGTTACAAATTCAATTGGAAAATACTATAAATCAAATATATGTATTTCTATAAAAAAAATTAAACCAAGTTTCCCAAATTCGAAATATGAGGAGTTTCAAAATAAATGCTATTGAAGGTATTTACTATAACAAACTCTTTAAATATTTTATAATTTATATCATTTATATTCAAATTTGTTTTCGAAATAAACTTATATATGGTTCAAATATTCTTACAATATTATGCAAAGATTTCTTGACTTACAATTTTTTTTCAAGAGGTTTAAAAATAATATCTTATAATAATGATATTATAAAAAGTGTTATCAAAAACATTATTAAAAAAGCTTTAATATACTCAAGTTTTTATGATAATTAGTATACTTCAAATCAAGAGTATAAAATTTTCATATCTTCATAAATAATTTATAAAATATTCATTTAAATGTTTATTTTCAAACTATTGGAAACACTTCTCTTAGGATTTTTTTATTACAATAACTTTTATTAAATACAAATACGCTCTCTCAAAATCTACTCTCAACTCATAATAGGCATTCCATTACCCTATCCCTTAATGAGCTTACCCCAACAGGCTTAGATGCTCGGCCAACCAAAGCTCTGAAACCAACTCTGACGACCTGCCATTTTGAACAATTCCAATCGTTTAAAAGACAAATTATCAAAGAAACAATACATAGAATCTCACAGTGGAATGACAAAATATAATAATTACATAAACAGTTCATGATGCTTTTTTACAATATACATTTGATATTACAATATAATCAGAGTTATACATTTTAACAGACATAAAAAAACAATGCAGCGGAATAATACTAGTAAATACGTTCTACAAAACTCTATCTTCATCTTCAAGGAATAAATATCTTTGTAACATTGACACAACTCGGCCTGACCCAAGCATAATGAAAAAACACATACTCGAGTCAGAACTAAAAATTCTTATGTAGTTAACTCATATCATGTGAAATATGGGTACATAAGAGATGTTACAGGATTTTCCATCTCCTAAGGATCCTTTAAAGAATCTATATGTAGTAGATACGATACATATGTAATGTCTATAGTAATGTAAATATTAAAATAGCATTAAGGCTTTACATTAATCCCCTTAACACATTTTTAAGCATATAGTCTATGCAGGTCCTGTAACACAACCATTAATGTCGGTAGTCAATGAGTCCCTTATAGGTACAATACTAAAACAAAGTGGTAGTGGTCTCGCATAGGGATAATCATATGACAAGGCATGTGAGGTAATGCCCAAGGTAGGATACTACCGTTTTGCCCTCCCGGACTGATCGTAACCCCTAACGGCCGACTACGTCCATCAATCCAAGAATAAAAGATGCACCAATCGAGTTCCATATCAAGATAGCAGTACGAGAGAAAGATGTTCGCTAGAGGTAGCTAACCTCATTAGCCAGGTATAGCTCATGTTTTAGTCATTTCAAATTGATACAAGTGTCTGGGTCATCCATTATCGTTCTCTTACTTCATTCCAGCAAACGTTTGTCAATTCAACCTCTACATTTTGGATAACATCCACTGTGTACGCAGTTATTAAAGTGGTTCCGATATTGATAGAGAGTATGTCAATATTCGGCCACGGTCTCTTTAATAACCAATCATTGACTTAAAAACATATGCCTTTTTACCATTTTAATATTAACAATAAAATCCATACAGAATTTCAAAAAGTATTCAACATAAAAGTTTCTTCATTTTACTTCAGGAATTCACATAAAAGTTTCAGAATTTTTTAGAAATGTTTATTATTTTTCATAGTCAAAATACATAAGATTTCACACTAAATAAATTACAAAAATTTAAAAGAATTCCAAGTGTTCTTAAAACACCTTTTTAGAATTTCCAATAAAGGTTTAGATTTTTCCTAATCGATTTAATAATATTCCCAATTTCCAAACGGCTAATTTCAAAGACTAAATTATTAAGATTATTAAATGATCGAGATAAATATAGGTTCCTTTATTAAATATTCCTTCAAATAATATACTGGAGCTACAAAAAAAGTTTCAGGTCAAAATAATTATTTTTATAAAATACATTTTTACCTAAACCTATTTTCTTTAAAATTAATTATAAAAATACATAGATGGACGAATTAAATAACGGTTTCTTTACAAAATATTTTTCTTTATATGTTATGGAGTTATAGAAAAAAAAAGTTAAGTTAAAGTGACACATTTTTATAGATCACTTACTTATTCGTATATAATTAAATATTTATTCTAAAAATCTACACGTGGACTTCCTCTCCAATTTTAGACTATCTTATTTCCAATTTCTTTTGTCATTACTATAAAAATTTCAGAATTAAACACATTCATTTGTGAAAAGTTTTAAAATAAGGACAAAACAACATTTAATTTAGATTTTCTATTCTAAGCTAAAACAGTAAAATTATATATTCTAACCTTTTTCTACATATCAATACAAGATGTCCAAGGGTTTTATCATACTATTACTTGTTCAAATTATCCACATCATAATTAATATAACTTCAATAATTCAACAGAGTTGCAATGGGTGTATACACAATCAATGGTCTAACATATATACAATCACAATGTCATCAATTTTTAACATATAGTGGGTATACACATGCATTCAAAATTTAAATCGACTTAATTAAATATATATCACAATAATTATCAACTATTCCATATAAGGGTGTTCAACTAGCAATGATATTCTATTTTTAATGTCAATTTAAATTCACAAATAGCAAACCAATATAATTTATCACATCATGACTTGGTTTAATTTGCAATTGAATTTATAGTATTTCATGAGTTTAAACACTCACCTTCGTATGGAATCTGAAAACCGCTCGACACGAACAACGACACGCCTACGGATCTCAACACATACACGGATACAGATTAATGGACACGAATTATTGTCAAACTGTAGACGGGATCTGGGTTAGTAGGGTTTTGACAGTAGCTAGGAGGCGGCAGCGGGAAAAATGTGACTAGGCAGAAGAGAGCTTCGTGGTGGTTGAGGGAATAGGCAGTCTCTAATCTAGGTATGTGTGGGATGCTGGTCTAGATGTATGAATGTGTACGTGAGAGGGGCTATTTCATGATAGGTGGAGGCAATTGAAGATTGGGCATTGTGTGGTGATGGAGGGAGAGTGGTGGAGGCCAGGGCCGGTCCTAGGAGTTTTGGTACCTAAAGCGAAAAGCAAAATCAAGGCCCTTATATAGAAATTATTGCTATTATCCTTAATTAAATCATCAAAGTAAAAGTAATTTATATTGTTTATAAATAATGAGAAGAGGAAAAGAAGAAACAACTTCATTCCTAACAATAATTAAAGTTACACAACAAAATTAATATTAATTACTTATGAACATTTTTCTAGCCTTCTGACTTGCAAAATTACTAATAATATTATCGTATTCAAGTTCATTGACAATATCTTGTTCAATCGACAAAAGTGCTAAGCCATTTAATCTTTCTTGTGACATAGTGGAACGAAAATTAGACTTTATCAACTTTAGCTTTGAAAAACTTCTTTCAGCTGAGGCAACTGTCACTGGTATAGTCAGAATTATTCTATATGCAATCCAAGCATTAGGAAAATTTAACTCCCTCGAAAAAGAATTTATGAAATTAAGAAACTCAATTGCTTTTGTTTTTTCCTTTGGCAAGACAACTTCACTCGGATTCTTCATCTGTAATTCATTTTAAATTTTATTTTACAATTGAACAATGAACATTTACAACGATGAACATTGAACATCTAGATTCTTCAGTTTACTGTAAAAGACTAAAAGCAACAATTTACAAATTTTAAAATGAATTAAGAACTATAAATTTAAAGTAAAAATTCATTTAAAATTTTTTAAACTAACCATTAGTGATTTACAATTTTAGAAACATCTAACATCTATTCTGACCCATTATCGATTCTTGTTTACAGCAGCAATTGACAAATCAAATCAATGAACCACTAAGTATAAATTGCAATACAACATGAATAACTAAAACAAATCAAACACTAAATGTCTAAAACATACAAAAACTGAAATTATGTACCTTCAATTCAATTTAATTTGTTCGTTCTTCGCTTTTTTGTGCCCTAACTGGCTCGATTCCACCTGAACTAGGAAGCTTGATCAATTTAGTTGAGTTGGATTTCTCAAACAATTCACTTTTGGTCCAATTCCAAAGACAATAGGAAACCTTACGAATTTAACAGCACTCGCTTTATTCTATAATGATCTTACTGGAACAATTCCAACGACAATAGGAAATATTTGGCGCCCTAACTACTACGGCAGCTGCTGAGATGGAGAGGAGAGACTGGAGAGCTACACCGCGTACGTAGTCGGCGTAGATGGAGATCGCGCGATTCAATTTTTATTTATTGTATGCGTCATTGGCAATTTGGTGCACTAGAATTTTTGAGACCCTAAGCGACCGCTTCTATTGCTTTGGGGAAGGGCCGGGCCTGGTGCAGTTAGGCAGACGGAGTAAGGTGTCGGGATGGGCGAGGACCACTGTGGTGCTGGCGGTTGATAATCTAGGTAAGAGGGGCGAGTTGCTGGACGTGGGGAAGGGCTGGAGGTAGAACTGGTGGTTGGAGGAGCGGGTCTAGGTGGATGAGGCGGGGGATGGTGGAGGCGGACTAGATGAGGGAGTATTTGAGGCGTGAGAGGGTGGAGGCAAACAGTGGAGGCGGCGACAATGATATGGAAGGTAGAGGCGGAATGTAGTGGGTAGGTGGGAGGCGGTTCTCTCAAAAGTGGTGATGTGGGGTAGGAGAGAAAGGTAGCAGATGCTACTTTAGGCATGGATAGGTGCTGTGTGAGAGGGGATATGGGGAAGTATGGTTTTAGTAAATTGATGGAGTAGGTAAAAGTTAAAATAGCTACAGTGAATATGAAACTTAATATATTTTCTTCTTTTTGTTGAACGGTGAAATAAAGTGAAACATAAGTTGTGATTCAAACGAAGAGAGAGAGAGAGAGTAGGTATAGTCAAAAATAATGGGTGAAATGGTAAGACCATTTCTTTCACTCAAACGTACACAAATATATCTCTACGGGACTTATTTCAAAATATAGTATGCCCTATAATTTATAGCTCAAACAACTCTACACTACACATGGTGTCCAAATACAGAAAAAATATACCATTTACTCAGCATGTAGATACAGACGTAATAACATACTGAATTTTAAATTTTAACGTTCGCATCAAAATTCCATTGTTGCTGTTGAATACGCCACCATAAAACGTGAAAATAAACTTCAAATTACAATAAGCAGAAATAGAAAGATCAGAATTTGATGAAACGAACTTTGTCATTTTAATCAGAAAAATTTCTAGAGCATTTTTGTGTAAAAATATTTATATTTCGAAAAATAATATTTTTCATTAAAATATTAATCGGTTTTTAATCAAATTTTAAATACAGAATAGATTTATGAAATAAACAAATTATTATTTTTTCTTTTCAAGTTAAACTTATTAAGATACATTTTTAATCATAAAATTTTAATTTAATTTAATTTTCATTTACTTTTATTTAAAGTCATTGTTTAGTTTAATAATTTAAATTGTTAAAAAAATATGGATCGTTACATAAATAAAGGAAAAAGTAGAAGCTCCGGTCGAGCTTGGTGCTGTCGTCGTTGAAATAAACGAGCTTAAAGGCTAAGCTACAAAGGACAAGGAGGAAATGAACTCCACCCTTCAATAGTTCTTTGCAAACATGATTGAAGATAAGAACTTAAAGTGGTTGGGAAGCAGTTGTCCCATGACCTTGGCAAATGTATGGGAAGGGATCCTATGCCGTGTGGCTTAATCCGGTGAAGGCCTCACTGAAGACCAATTGAAGGCCAAGTATTTTTGTGTCGATGACATTACTACCTTACAAAAAAGGCAAGGCAATCCTAGCAAAAGATGACGCGGATATAACAAAGCTCTTATTGAGGCTCCTTCTAGTCCTAGTCCATTAGACCAAGGAAAATTGTCATCTCTGAAATATAAAGAGCCTACGACTAAAATTTCAACTTTCGTGAGGGCCAACTCTGAGGCCACCCTTACCACAACTTATGCTTCTACCACCCTGACCACTGACGAGCCCTAAATTTTTGTCTCCATCTCTCAGCTAATGCAGCCATCAATTGAAGAGGATAAGTCGCTACATCTCATACCAAGGTAACTCCAACTGTTGAAGGTATTTCTATCGTCTCTTTGGTGTTCGAGAAGCTTTAATTCTCGCCCGAGATAGTCAATAACCTTTACTTCACTATTTGTGAACTTAAAGGTCATCCATCGCTTCCTCCTCCTCCATGGCCAATCACTCAAGATTTGGGTCCCGTTGCTAACTTTACTGAGTCAAGCTCCCTTACCATGAGATTGGTCACTCTAATCCCATCCTTAGTCCCAATTTAGAGAAGATCGCGGCTCTGGAGGGACTGAATGACACTTCAAAGTCCTCCAAGGAAGACATCACTATCACCAGTGCTACAGGCCCTACTAATCCTATTTCCATGGTGGGGAGGTAGAAGATTAACATGTCCAAGGTAAAAATTAAGGTCGAGCCTGGACTTGATAAGCCTGCCGATCCGAAGAAACCAGACCCTACCTTAAAAATTCCTCTCATCAAAGTGAAACCTCCGAAGGGTGGCAGCACTGGCACTCCTATAAAGACATCTGATCCCTCCATAGACAAGACCATAGATCCTATCATCGTTACTGACGGTGAGGCACCCACTTAGAAGGCGACACTTCTGAGGGAAAACCCAAGGATGATACGAGCTAGAAAATACCATGTGATGGTTCTAGCGGCAAAGGCGACAAGAGTGGAAATAAAAAGATGAATTAGGTTTCGTACTTAGCTTGTAATGTTGAGACAATTACCATTAGTCTCTTTTGGTTGTACCTTTTTTGTTCTCTTTGTACATAGGTCGCGCTTGTGCGGGAGCAGCCCCCGCAACTAATGTATATAAAAATGAATATAATGAAAGATTATTTTTCTATTTTAATCTTTGTTCCCTTTACATTTCCGTATTTTTATATTATTCCTGCCTATATATAATTCCTGCATATATTACATAATTGCTTGTACTGCAATTCATCCACATTATACATGCCTGTGCATGTGCAATTCTAGTACTTACTATAGCTCTGTATATATAAGTAAATTTCTATGATTGCTTGGTTATATTCCATCATATAGTACAACTAACCAATGCTAAAATATTTCTGTTTTGGACAAACTGAAGTTATTATTCATTTAGCTATCTCCGTGGCCAACTTTGTTTATCTTCGGCCGAGTTCATCCGGCCATGGACAAAGTCATGGTCAAAGGAATGCTCGACTTCCTGCCATTTTCTATCTTTAGGAAACTATGTTCCAAGTGTCTATCTCTGAATACCATATTTCGATCTCGCCTGGCTCTAGGCCCATGTCCTCGATCTAACCTATCTCTTGGCATTGATCGAGAACATTCACTGACCATCCTTGCTTATCTTCGACCGAACACGTTCTTCTGGGCTGCAATCACAATCGTGAAAATCCTGGTTATACAGCAGTTCCTATCTCCAGGAGCTGGTGTTTTGGATGCCTATTCTGGCATTCTCTCTCAGTCTTACCTATCTCTATGTGTTGACTAAAAGTGTCATTCGACTGTCCTAATTTATCCTTGACCAAGCATGTCCTGTCAGGCCGTAAGCATGGTCATTAAAACTTTGACTGTGCACCAGTTTCTCTAGGCATTAGTCAATGCGGGAGGGATAAGGAAAAATTATTCGATTGATTCTTAAGATTATACTCCTTTGTCTTGATCCTGGATCAAAGGAGTTGGTCAGTGCCTATCTCCGGGTACCTTATTGTACTAGTAGTCATGCAACACAAGATTTTACTAACAAGAACATGGGTCCATTAGTTTAAAAAGATAGATTTATTCATAAATAAAGAACCGGCAAGTCTTGCCTTATTACATTTCTCCCAATTCACTAGGGTGGCTTATTTGTAGAAAATAAACAAAATAAATCTAAGTGAAATAGCATCGCAATAGGTTGCTATTCTACACCCGTGGAATCGGGATTCTATCAACAGCAGGCAGCTTGAAAGTTCCATCTCCAAGCTTTTGTTCGATCACATAAGGACCTTCCCAATTTGAACCAAGTGTACCCAGGAGAACGCCTTTCAAAACGAGGTCCCCCACTTCGAAGGTACGTCTCTGGATCTTGGTGTTGAAATGCATGCTACTCTTTTCTGGTGAGCAGCAACCCTTAATTCGGCCTCTTCTCACTTTTTATCAATCAAATCGAGGGACTCAAGCAAGAGTTCCTTAGTGACCTAGGAGTAATAGTGCTTTTTCCAATGAGAAGGACATCCAGTTCAATCGAAATTATGGCCTCACCTTCGAAGGCCAGTGCGAATGGAGTATACCCAGTGGCAAACTTACAGGTCATCTTATATGACCACAATATAAGTGGAAGCTCATCACCCAGTTACCCTTGGTTTTAGTAAACCGTTTCTTCAAGATGGAATTGATGATTTTATTCACTGCCTCCACCTATCCATTCGCCCATGGGTGTGCTACCGACAAAAATTTTTCTCGTTCTTGTACCGGTTTAAGAAATCCTTGAACTCGGTACTCTCGAATTGAGTTCCATTGTTAGTTATGATTTTCTAAGGAACTCCAAATCTGCATATAATATTCTTCATGACAAAGTTGATCGCTTTCCTTTTTGTGATCGTGGCATAAGGTTCCGCTATAGTTCACATTGTGAAGTAATCCACTGCAAAATAGCTCCTCCTTTCGACTTTGATAGCACACTGATTATATCAATTCTCCAAACCGCAAACGGCCGTAGGCTAACTGTTTAAGCGACGAATTTTCTATCAGTTAGAAAATCACCAAAAAAATATAATAAAAATAACCGCAAGCGCATAGCGTACAATTTTAGTACGTGGCGAGTACAGGTCGGTCCGTTAGGAAATGACTTGATTTAAATTCAATAGAATCAAATTAAACCAAACTTGAGACTTTTTTAAGCTAAGAAAAATGTAAAACTAGCTAGAACAAAGTGAATGAAAATATGAGATTAAAAGACAATTTAGAGGCAAATCCACTCTCATCCTCTCAGATAATTCAACACAAAATTTTATCTATGATCTCTCAATTTAATCTAAATAGAATTAGTGATGTATTTATCATAAGTATGGTCTATTTATGTTATTGATTAACATAACTTAAACCATCAAACTTTAATACAACAACTAAAACCACTAGTTGAATGTCATGAAAATGAATACAAAACTAAAACAAAAGTCCAATTTAAGCATGATCTATTTACTATTTTTGATTGGTAACATAGATCATCAAATTTTGCTTCTTATTTTTAATTTCATGAATAATCACTTAGTTAGTTAATGTTGTAAATTCTGTTTATATTTGAATAAGAATAGCCTATTTGTGATAAACAACATAGACTATCAAATTCACTAATAAACTTACATCATAATCTAACTTTTCATGAAGCATAAAAGGAGATCATAAATAAGTAAATATGTTGAATCTACATGAATTAGAGAGCTTCATTACCCCTAAATTGAAGGGGTTTAGCTACTCATTTTTGTTATCATTTCAACACATGTAGATTGCAATATTAAAAAAGCAAGAGAAGTAAGAGCAACTTAAAAGGAAAAGAGAACTAAATAATTGCATAAAAATAAAACTGAACTAAGTGCATAAATGAAAATCTAAATTACTAACATAAAAGGAAAGAGAGCATGTAAATAAAAATGAGCATAAAATAATATGAAAGCATGAAAGAGTAAAGAAGAAGAGGCTTAGGAAGCCATTTTATTTTTCTTTTGATTTGAGTCTACAACTTGCATAATATAATAAGTAGATAAAAGCTCTATTACATGAACATAAGAGGGCTATTTATACATGCCTAAAACCCTAATCCATATTTTAAGGCACTTCCCAAAATACCCCTTAGGAAGTGTAATCTCCAAGTAATCATTAGCATGAGCTTAATCCTCCCTTTAATGTGCATGTGACTTTAATCCCCGCTAACTTGTGCATTAGCTCCTAATTGTAGATTATGGTAAGTGGGTAGGTAGGGTCCTCCATGATTTCATGAATTCTTTTATTTCTTCATCTTCATTTGCCTTCTAACTCCTATGCATGCATATTTCCATGAAGGTTTCTTCGTATTTCCATCCAAATTCCTACAAATAAAACTAAAATGTGCAAATAAATATTCTCAAAATTAATATATATGCACAAAATGATCATTTTGCCTCTAAATGAAGATGAATGAATAATGATTTGATGATATTTGGATTTTTGTAGAAATGTGTAAAAATACCCAATTATGACATTTATTTAAATAAAAGTAGATTAAATATGAAAGTAAAATATGCACTTTTACGTGCACATCAAATACCCCCACACTAACTTTTTATTCATCCTCGAATAAAGAAAAACTAAGATAAGTATGTTTTCGTATGTAGCACGATTGCATTGAGCGTATGCAACAAGACGTTAAACCTTTAGGTATCCCTAGTAGGACAAGTGTTGTCTCATGAGGGTTTTCGGCGGATACTACACACAAAATCCAAATGCAACTTGAAAAATTCCTAAATTCAAGATTTATTTACAAAGAGATGAATGCAAGTTTTTGAAAATATTTACAAATGAAGAATTTACTTTTAAATTGACACGAATAAGTTAAATATAAGTTTCGACCATCATCATGAAATTTTAGTCATTTTACTCATCAAAACATCCAACAAAAATTAAGTTATCATCAAAATTAGACTCTAGTTTGGCTAGTTGTTTCGGTTGATAACATAGTATAACCATGCAATGGATCCTTAGTTGATTATCAAAGTTTTTCAAAGTGGTATTTTATTTCTTTTGAATAATAAGTTGAATCAACTAAGTGAAGATAGTGCTTGGATTTCAATTGCTTGCTCTCTTTATTTTTGAAAAGTATTAACATTATTATTATTTACACACCTAACTCAGATAAACTGAGGCCAAATATACCGACCATGCACTGCCTTTCGGACTTACATGAGAAGAGTACAGAGCATGGCGAGTGTACACACTTGTGTATGAACACATGACTCTAGGTGGTTATTTTTATTAAATTTATTTACATACACCTAACTCAGATAAATTGAGGCCAGATATATCGATCATGCACTGCCTTTTGGGCTTACGTGAGAAGGGTACAAAGCATAGCGAGTGTACACACTTGTGTGTGAACACATGACTCTTGGTGTTTCTTATTTTCACAAAAACCATTTTTTTATGTTTTTTTTATGAAGAGAGAGTTTTGTAAAATCATCTTAGCACCACTTAACTTAGAAGATAAAAAACTATATCGCCTTTACTTTAAATCTACCACTCTTTTAAACAAAGATTTTTATTAGGGTATACTTCATAATTAACACCCATGAACCTTCCTATATACTAGTTAAACCATAGTTACTTGTAATCAAACTTTATTTTTATTTTTGTTGAGACAAATAAATTTTCAAAAATTTCAATTTAATAACCAAAACATATACTTATCCTATAGTGTTTTTTCAAAAGTAAATCACAATACTAAACAGAAATTTTGTTTTGGGTTTTTTGTTTTTTTGTTTTCTTTTTAAAGTTTTGAGTTTTGGAAAGAAGATGCAAAAAATAAACCATGAAAAATCAAAAATGAAGATGAGACTCCCCCCACACTTAATTTTGACTGTGTCCCCACAGTCAATGCATGATATAACGAGTGTAACGGGGAAAAATATATACATATTTACAAAAGAGGGTTAACATTTCTTATTGGACGTAGTATGGCTCATGAAGAATCATGAGCTCCTCCTCTTGCTTACATGGCAATTCCAAGTATGATTTCAAGCGATGACCATTGACTTTGAAAATTGTTCCATTCTTGGGGTTTTGTATTTCTATGGCACCGTGTGGAAAAACAGTTCGTACCACAAATAGTCCGGTCCATCTTGATTTTAATTTCTCAGGGAATAAGTGAAGTTTAGAGTCATACAAAAGAACTTTTTGGTTTGGCGAAAACATTTTTCTTAGGATAGATTTTTCATGAAAAACTTTTGTTCTTTCTTTGTAAATTTTTTTGTTTTCATACGCGTCATTCCTAATCTCTTCTAATTCATTGATTTGCAATTTTCTATTTTTGCCATCTTTTTCAAGATCAAAGTTTAAGTTCTTACTTGCCCACAACGCTTTATGTTCGATTTCAACTGCTAAATGGCATGCTTTCCTGTAAACTAAATGAAATAGAGACATCCCAAGGTTGGTTTTAAAAGTGGTACGGTAAGCCCAAAGCACGTCAGTCAATTTCTGAGACCAATCTTTTTGATTTTTATTAACATTTTTCTCCTAAATTTGTTTTATGTGTCGATTTGATACTTCGACTTGGCCAAAAGTTTGAGGATGATACGGAGTGGATAACTTGTGGGTTATCCAGTACTTCTTCATTAGAGTTTCAAATGATCGATTGTAAAAATGGGTTCCGTTATAGCTTATTATTGTGCGAGGTGTGCCGAATCTTGAAAAGATGTTTTCTTTAAGGAATTTCACAGCAATTCTATGGTCGTTGGTTTTACACGGAACGGCTTCAACCTATTTGGAGACATAATTAACGGTAAGCAGAATGTACAAATTTCTGAAGGAATTGGGAAACGGCCCCATAAAATGAATACCCCAAAAGTCAAAGATTTTGATTGTAAGAATGGGGTTCAAAGGCATTATGTTTCATCGAGAGATTCTTCCCACCATTTGGCAACGATCCCAAGTTTTACAAAATTCGAATGAGTCTTTGAAAAGAGTGGGCCAATAGAAGCCACATTGAAGTACTTTTTCAGCAGTTTTCTTCGGACCGAAATGTCCACCGCATGCTTCATCGTGACAAAATGAAAGAACACTTTTGATTTCACAATCCAGGATGCAACGTGAATGATTTGGTCGGAACAGTATTTAAACAAGTATGGATCATCGCAATAGAAGTACTTGACTTAGGAAAGAAATTTATATTTATCTTGATTCGACCAAAATGAAGGAGTTTCCTTAGTGACTAAATAGTTCACTATGTTTGCATACCATGGATCGACAGTACCAGAAAGGAGTTGTTCGTCGAGAAAGTTCTCGTTGATCAATAAAGGAGATGGTGCATTTGGAAGACGTGATAAATGATGGCGATGACATTGTCAGATCCTTTTTTATCTTTGATCGTAAGGTCGAATCCTTAGAGTAACAGGATCCAACGTATCAAACGAGACATAGCGTCCTTTTTAGCAAAAAGGCTTCTAAGAGCGGAGTGGTCAGTGTAAACAGTAATGTGTGAGCCGATTAGAGAAGGTCGAAACTTTTCGATCGCAAAGACTACCGCTAGAAGCTCTTTTTCCGTGGTCGTGTAATTGAGTTGAGCATCGTTTAGAGTCATACTAGCGTAGTAGATGACACAAAGAATTTTGTTGATGCATTGTCCTAAAATAGCACCAACCGCGAAGTTGGAAGCATTACACTTATTTCAAATGGAAGATCCCAATTGTGTGAGCAAATGATGGGAGCGAAAATTAGTTCGTTTTTGAGATGTTCGAAAGCAGAAACACAATCAGAATTTAAGTCCAATGGAACATCTTTTCCAAGAAGAGTTGTCAAAGGTTGAGCGATTTTACTGAAGTCTTTCACAAAGCATCGATAAAAGCCAGCATGTCCAAGAAATGAACGAATGTCTTTGACAGATTTAGAAATGAGTAGATTCACAATTACGTCAACTTTAGCTTTATCTACCTCGATGCCTTTATTTGAACTTCAGGAGCGATTTTACGTGAAAGTTGTTTTCTCTTGATCTTCAGGAGCGATTGGAATTTGGTTATAGCCGGAATAACCATCAGAAAAGCAATAGAATTCGTCGCCAGCTAAACGTTCAAGCATTTGGTCGATAAAAGGAAGAGGGAAGTGATCTTTACGTGTTGCAGCATTTAGTTTTTGATAATCAATGCAAACACGCCAACCAGTTTAAGTACGAATTGGAATAAGTTCATTTGAGTCGTTGTTGATAACGGTAATCCCAAACTTTTTAGGCACGAAATGAATTGGGCTAACCCATGAACTATCAGAGATTGGGTATATGATACCATTGTCAAGAAGTTTAAGAATTTCTTCGCGCACTGCATCTTTTATTTTGGGATTAAGCCTACATTGTGCATCACGAGTAGGTTTGGCTTTGTCGATTAAATGAATGCAGTATTGAAAAATAGCGGGGCTAATTCCCTTTATGTCAGAAATTGACCATCCAACCGCTTCTTTATTTTTTGAACGGACATAAAGAAAGGATGCTTCTTGGTCAAGAGATAACTCAATTGAAATTATAATAGGAAAAGTTTCATTGTCACCTAAGTATGCCTACTTAAGGTGAGAGGGAAGAGGTTTGAGTTCTAACTTTGGAGGCTGCGCAATCAAAGAATTTGGTTGAGATTCGGACTCAACTGGAAGCGATTCAAATGGGAGCGTGTATTCAATCTCGTTGGGTTTTTCGTGAAACAATTTTTCATACTCGGCCTCGTGCTCTTCATTAAGGTCAATCATCTTGTTTTCGTAAATGGCACTAACATCCAATCCAACGTTTGGTCACGTGGTTCATTCGTTTGATTTTCAAGATTGAAGATGTTAAGATCCAAAGTCATGTTTCCAAAAGAAATATTCATTGAACCATTTCGACAATTGATAAGAGCATTTGAAGTAGCCAAGAAAGGTCGGCCTAAAATCAATGGAATTTGACTCATCGGACTATTCACAGGTTGAGTCCCCAAAACGATGAAATCGACGGGGAATATGAATTGACCGATTTTGATGCGTACGTCCTCGATTTCTCCCACGGGTTTCTTAATCGAACAATCGGTAAATTGAGGAGTTATTTTTGTCGGTTTTAGTTCACCTAAGCCAAGTTATTGGTAAACTGAATAAGGAATCAAATTAACACTCACACCCAAATCGAGTAAGCATTTGTTAATCGTTTTGTCTTCTATCGTGCACGAGATCGTCGGACATTTAGGATCTTTGTATTTGATAGGAATTAATTGAGACAAGACTTCGCTAAGTCCGGCGGCTAAGAAAACTTTCTTGGGTAAATGCGTGTGTCATTTTTGGGTACACAAGTCCTAGAGAAACTTAGCGTAAGTTAGGACTTGCTGAACGATATCAAGAAGCGGAATGTTAACTTTCACTTGTTTGAAAATTTTCAACATCTTTTCCATTTGGTCAGAGTGTTTCTTGGATCGAAGACGATGTGGAAATGGAACACGATACTCAGTAGGTGGGTCTACTTGAGTAGAAGAAGAATTTGGATTGGAATTTGATTCGATGTTTGGCTCAACGTTTTGTTCAGATTCGTTTGTTGTTTTAGAAGTCTCAAGTGGGGTTTTTGATAAATCGTTTGGATTAACAACTTGATTATCGATTTTTTTACCGGATTGCAAAGTCATGATAGCATTCATTTGGGTTACGTTGCTATCTTAGACAACATGGGCTTGATTCGGATTTGTGTTTTGATTTTTGGGATTTGGATCTGGCTGACTTGGGAATGTACCTCGTTCACGTTCACTTACAGACGTGGCTAATTGACTCATTTGCATTTCAAGTTTAGCAATCGATTAACTCGTATTCTGCATGTACGAGGTTAACAAATTTTGCAAATTGCTATTTGATTGGAGGTTTTGAGTGGTTGCTAGCTAAAGTTTCAAGACTTTTTTCAAGAGAAGACAATCGTTTATCGTCTTGAGGAGCACAAGATTGCTGAGGTTGATTTTGAGACGAACCCGCAAAATTTTGTTGAAAATGAATGGGTTGAAAGGGAGAAATCAAAGCATTATTCGAAAATGCTTGAAAATTGGGACGAACCAAATTCGTGTTGGGATTATTTTGGTTCCAAGCAAAGTTCGGATGATATCTCCAACCAGGATTGTACGTTGAAGAAAACAGATCATTCTTAACTTTATTGAAAGCATTGAGTTGTTCAATCGAATTTGGGCACTGATCGGCAATGTGATTCGGATCGTTACATTTATAACACATGTGTTGAGAAGCTTGGTTCATTTGGTTGGATGAGAAAACGTTATCGAATTTATTAATCATTGCGTCGATCTTAGCTTACAACGCCAAAGATGATCCTATCAAGTGTGCGCTCGATCATGAGTTAATGGATTTTTCGTTAGAAAATTCACCTTGGGATGATTTTTCGGCTAGGTTTTCAAGAAATTGCCAAGCATCATCGTGATGTTGGGCGAGAAAATTGCCTTGGCACATCGATTCAAGCATGGTTCGCGAGCTGCTTTCAAGGTCATCATATAAGATTTAGCAAAGGGTCCATTTTTCGAAATTATGGTGTGTACATTTTATCAAAAGCTCTTTAAATCTTTCAAAATATTTTCGAATCGTTCACCCCTGAATTGATGTAAATTCACAATTTCGTTTCGTATTTTAGTTGTTTTTTCCAAGGGGTAGAACTTCTTTAATAAAGCTTTAAAGAATTCTTCCCAAGTTTTGATCGAGTTTGAAGGTAAGCTGTACAACCATTTTTCAGCGTAATCAGTAAGAGCAAATGGAATTAATCGAAGTTTGATTCCGTCATCACAAAGTTGTTGGAGTTTAATGGTTGCGCAAACTTGTTCGAATTTCGTTAAGAAAATGTATGGGTCATCGTGTTCAAAATTGCCAAATTTTGGAAGCGTGGCAATATAATTGGAATGAATTTCGAAATGATTACTGGTTGGGGCGGGTAGCGTAATACAACAAGGAATAGAAACTCTATTGGGAAAGATTCTATCCATGAGAGTTCAAGGGGCATTTTCATTTGCCATTTCAGGAGGATCGTTTGTTCGAGTTAAATGATTCGTAGAAGGGTCACGAGTCCAAGTGTTTGTTGTTGTGTCACGAGTCCAAGTACTCATGCACAATTAAAAGCCTAGAAGAGAAAGAAGTTAGAATCGAATTTAAGAGAAAGAAGCAAGGTTTAGAAAATGAAGTGAGAAATTGTTTGTTTTTTAAAGGGAAAATATTAACCAAAAAGAATTTATTTTTCAAAATAGAGATTTGATTTTTGTTTTGTTTTTTGGATTTTCAAAAAAAAATTCTTTATTTTAGTTTTTGGTTTTGAAAAGATTTTGTTTTTTTATTTTTGTTTTTTTAAAGAAAACTAACCCAAAAAAATATTTGGACTTTCAAAAGTAAAATGCTTGTTTTTTTCTGGATTTTTTTAATTTTGATTGAAAATTTTCAAAGGAAAAGATTTAAAACGATTTTTTTTGGATTTTTTTTAGAAAAAACTAAGTCAAGTCAAATTTACAATTTTTTTTGTTTTGGATTTTGAAATTTTTTTTCCTTTTTTAAAATATGCATGAACTAATGCAACTAAATGAATGCAATGACTTAATTACAAATTTTCTATCCTTAGTAGCTCCAAACCCAAAAATTGTATAATCACACTTTGTTTTAATCTAACAAAATATTTCTTAGCCAGGTAACGGATAGGAGTTATCGGTGCACCACGAATCACCGTAGCAATGCACTCGAAGATTTAAGTACCTTCAAAGAAATAATCACTATAATATTTACGAATCACCGTAACATTTATATATGATTATTGCTCTACCGTAGCCTAGACACCAAGAAAATAAATTGTTCAAAGAAGACAACTTATCAAGATACAATTAAGCCCTAGGTGAGCTCGTGACTCCCTTAAGTCCGAAGTCTAACCATTATTATTAGTCAGATGCTAAGATGATATGTAATTTGTGGGCTAAGGAAGGGGTGATGAAATCCCTCACCTTATGTGGATTTAGATATTGCCCTTAAAAAATAAAAATAAGATGAGATGAATGCAAAAATGAAAATAAACTTGAATTAACAATGCAACTACAAATGAAATTTGTTTTTGGTTTTTGTTTTTGAAAATTTTTATAATGCAAGCAACCAACAATCCAAACTGAAAATAAAAACAAGAGATAAGGGCACGATACCAGAGCGTGCAGAATTTTTAGCAATTTTTTTTAAAGCGGCGATTTATTTTTAGCAAACGATTTATTTTTGGCAAGCAAAGCGAAACAAGCAATCAATTCTTCCTTTATCTGCTTTGGCAACTTGAAATTTCAAACTAGATATATACATTTTTTTAAAGATAAAATAAAATAGAGAATGCAACACAACACAAATTAACTAAAAAGAACATAAAATCAACATTCACAAACTAAAATAAAAACAGAATTTTTTTTCCTTTTTTTTATAAAAATAAGAACTTAACTCAAACTAAAAGGAAGAGAAAAGATGAAAAAAATTATTAACACACAACATAAATTATATAACCGGCCCAAAGCCCAAAACGATCGAACCCAATACCCTACTACACAAATTTTCTTAAGATCCTGTTCGATACAAAATCAACACACTACAGAAATTGGAAGACACATACTGAATCAAGAAAAATCGCAGAACAAAATGGAAAATTAGATCATGAATTCAGAAAAATAATCAACGGTGGGAATCGGGTTTTGCGGTGCAGTTGTGGCTTTGTGGAATGGTCACAATTGTGATTGGGGGTTTTGGTTGCAATTTGTTGGAATTCGATTTGGGTGCTTTGGTGGTTCGAGAATGGTTTCTATCGTGGGAGAAGCGAGTTGCACAGTGAGGCTAGAGAGAAGGATGATTTCAGGTAGTGGGATGAGTTTGTAGGTGGAGTTAAGTAGAGGATGTTGTAGTGGTAGTGAGTGGATGGAAGTGGTTTTGGTGATGTAGTGGGTAATGGCAGTGGTCTTTAAGTTGGAAGCAGTGAATGGTGATGGTGATGGTGATGAGGAGATACTGTTGTTCTGGTCAAAGTGGAGTTAGGGGGGTTGTATTGATGTTTGAAGGCAGTGTGAAGGTATGGTTTTTGGTGATGTATGCGGTAAAAGCTTGGAAGTGGGTTGTTAGTTCAGGGTAGTGTGATTTTGTAGGATTTTGGATGTGGTATGTAGTTGTATGCAGTGTTGTTGAAGTATTATGGTATGTTGGTTGAAGTATTGTGGAAAGTTGGAAGTGTAACCAGTAGCAAGTTGATGGTTTAAGGTGAAGTGGATGTGTGGGGTTATGTTTGATAAGGCAGAGGGATGGTAGCAATGATTGGGTTAGAGATGAGTTAGGTAGTGGCAAGAGTTGATGTAATTGTGTCTGGTATGATCAGTTTGGTTTATGTGAGGCAAAGGGGATTATGGTGGCAGGAAGGTGGTTGTGCAGGTGATGTTACTGGTGCAGAAGTCTGAAGGGATGGTCAGAGATGAATGTTAGTGTGACAGAGTAAAGATGGTGGAGGAACAGTGGTAGCTGACAGTAGTTAATGTTGATGATGGTGTTGATGTTGTGAGGTGGTTGTTGAGGAGGAGTTGATGTACAGTAGTAATAGAAAACAGTGTTTTGTTGTAGCAGCAATACGTGCAGCAGGAAGTGACTGTGATGTATATGCAGTAGATGAACAGAAGTTGATGTTTAGGTGAAGTGATATGCATAGAGGAAGGTTTGATGGATATGTAGCGGAAGGTTTGATGGATATGGCAGGTTTGATGGTGAAGGTAGATGGTAGTTTGGTTGAGGTGAAGCAGAGTTTATGTATGTATGTGCACAACTAATGTGCACAGAAGTGATATGCACAGTGGTGATTTGAAGTTTGTATGTGATGAGATGTATGTATGTAGTTTGGAGATTGCTGTTGAAAGTTTTGAGTTGATGTGCAGTTTTGTGAGAAGTTAGGCTGTGATTATGGTGGTGGTTTGATGTTGAGGTGGTGGTGGACAGTTTTGAAGGATGATAGCATCAGTGAAGTTTTGTTGCTGTGAAGTATGTAGTAGATGGTGGTCAAGTTGTGAAGATAGTTGATAGTAGTGGCGGAAGGAGGATAGTAGTGGTAGAAGAAGGGTGAGCAGGCAGAGGATGTGCACAGTTTTTGATTTCTATGCAGGGCAGAGGCAGTTTAATTTGTAAATGAAACTGTAAATGTACTGTAAACAAAAATAAATTGTAAATGAAATAAAAAAAATTCGGTTTTGAAATGAAGTTGTGTATATTTATATATGTGTATATATATATATATATATGTGTGTGTGTGTGTATATATATATATATATATATATATATATATATATATATATATTTTAAATGCAAATACAAATAGAAAAACAATAAGCAGGCAAACAAAATGAAAGCAGAAATCACGTAACAAACACACAGCACAAAATATCTTTTGTTTTTAAAAAAAATGCAAATTAACACATAAAACAAATATAAACAACGAAAATAATTCAAAGAATAAAACTAAAATCAAATCAATTCCTTGGTAACGGTGCCAAAAACTCGTTTAAGCGACGAATTTTCTATCGGTTAGAAAATCGCCGAAAAAATGTAATAAAAATAACCACAAGCGCACGACGTACAGTTTTAGTACGTGGCGAGTACGGGTTGATCCGTAGAGAAATGAATTGATTTAAATTCTATTCAATCAAATTAAACCAAACTTGAGATTGTTTTAAGCTAAGAAAAATGTAAAACTAGCTAGAACAAAGTGAATGGAAATATGATAAGACAATTTAGAGGCAAATCCACTCTCATCCTCTCACATAAATCAACACAAATTTTATCTATGATCTCTCATTTTAATCTAAAAAGAATTAGTGATGTATTTATCATAAGTATGGTCTATTTATGTTATTGATTAACATAACTTAAACCATCAAACTTTAATACAACAATTAAAACCACTTGTTGAATGTCATGAAAATGAAACTAAAACAAAAGTCTATTTTAAGCATGATATATTTACTATTTTTTATTAGTAACATAGATCATCAAAATTTTCTTCTATTTTAATTTCATGATCATAATCACTTAGTTAGTTAATGATGTAAATTGTATTTATGTTTGAATAAGAATAGCTTATTTGAAATTCAAAGTCCTTTTCATGGCTGCAACTCGCATTCCCCCGTCCTTTTCCTTACCTCCTCTGCCTAAGCCATCTCTCGTCCTTCCTGCCATCACCATCCCTCTTCTTCATCCTTCTCCTCTACCTCCTGACCCCATTGACCCATCCACCACCTCCAACCTCCCTTCTCCTCCTCCGTCCTTGCTCTCTCCCCACCTTCCCATCTATTCCATTCCTCACAGTGAACCGGTATGGACTTCTCTATTCAAAAACAAGCCGCGCAACGCGGGGAAGTACATACCAGTTCACATCACTCCTTCATACTCAGATGATAATTTAGTTCCTCCTCAAGAAGTTGTCATGGCGGGAACAAAAGTGTGGGGTGAATATTTGGTTGGTTGGTTTCTTTCTCGACAAACCCCTTTCATACTCTGTTGTCATTCATTCTCTCAAATCTATCTGGAAGCTGAGGGTCTCTATATCCGTGAAGTCGGATGGTTTTGTTTTTATCTTTCTTTTCTCGTGTGATGAGGACAGATAGAAAATTCTTTAAGGTGATCCCAATGTAATTCGTAATAAACTTTTTATTATCAAACCATATGATCCTGCTATAGGCAATGTATGTGGTAGTATTCAATCTGTTCCAGTCCGGATACAGTTATCTAATATCCCTATATTTGCATGGTCACACCTTGGTATTAACTGGCTTACATGTCATATTGGGAAGCTAGTGTGTATGGATGAATCGACATAGAAGTTGGAGAGATTGTGTTTTGCTAAATGTGTAGTTGAAATTAAACCTGATCAAGGGCTTGATGATAAATTCTCAGTTCAATTGGTAGATGGTGGCACGTAAACAGTTTACATTAATTACCTTTGGAAGCCTGATATTTTTCACAAGTGCAAAAAATTTGGACACTACACTGTTGACTGTGACAAGGTAAATGAAAGTGTGGTAGAGATTATCAAGCAATCAAAAGACATAAATGGTACTTCTCAGCCAAGTAATAAGGTGATTGAGTCAAAAAAATTGTGAGAAGCAAGAGAATTCAAAAATGTCAAGTTGTAAGCGAAAGTAAAAGGAGAAGCTCTAATCTTCTAGCTAACAGTAATTCTTTAAAGGATAGAGTTAATAATGTAGTGTCATAAGCTAAATTAATAGAAGAAGGTGAGATTGTTATTGAAAACTGTGGTGATCAGCCAATGAAAGAACACAAGAGTGAGGATGTTACTGTTTTTGGGAAACGAAATAGCAAGAACATAGTGGATGAAATTATAAACAGTGAGATAAATGTTCGGGATAATACTCTGAGTAAATGCAATATTGATAACCAGGAAGTCAGTTTGTATAAAGAAAATAAAGTTGTCCCTGAAATAACCCTAAGAAATAGCTTCTCTATTCTGTGTAATGATGACGATGATATCAATATGCAGGATGGTGGTAATGTTTATGATACTATGATAGTTCCTGATAAAAATGAGCAAAACAATGAAAATGCTGAATCCTCTTCGGGCCTTAAGAATGTAGGAAGTCAGAAAGCAAGACAATCAAAACAAAGTAATATTTCTATTCTGCTGAAGTCACATAGCTCTTATGAAGGTATAAATGAATTAAATAAGCATGACCCTACCCATACAATGTATGTGCATAGCAATTCCAGTAATACCACAACAAAACCCCGCATCAATCACTCCCCTCCCTTAGTGTTTTCTTCTGAAAACAAAGCATCCACTTTGGGCCTTAAGAATGTAGGAAGTGATGCTTTGAAACAACATCATGTTGAAGTTAAAGAATGTGAAACGCAGCCCTCCATTACTCCATTAATACCTGATGTGATTTCTTGTGAACTGTTCCCAGTGCATGTTCAGCCTGTGCACATGCACAGCAGCATCACAACTCCCCAAACCAATACATCCCCTCTTTTAACATTTTCTCCCTCAATTCAGACCAAATCCCCTCCATTTATTCCCGGTGAGCCTTTGTCCAGTCCCATTGCCAACCCATCCTCTTCAGCCAAAGAATCAACCCATGTTTCATTTGAACACATTGTTCCTCCTCCTGCCTGGAAGGACCCCCCCCCCTCCTCATATTCCTTTTATCCCTCCCTCTATCCTAAATCCAACTATGTTAGAAAACAAGTGCACTGCTGGAAGCAATACTCTTTTGATGAAGAAACCTTTACATATAGATACTGATAACAAAGAATATTCCTCCTCCCCTCTCTCTGCATATGTTCCAGATTATATACATATCACAAAGCCTTTAACCAGAGCTATGAAATTGGAGCTGCTATCTAATATGGGGTTTAATAATGATGCATAAAATAGGAGCATGGAATATCAAGCGTGCTTACTGTGACATCAAGTTAAATCAATGCAAAACTTTAATACATGAACACAGTCGCGGTCTTCTTGCTGTGCGTGAAACTAAACTCAACCTCTCTCTCACTTTAAAAGCAGCAAAAATAATCAGGCATGATTGGAATCTTCTTTATAACCTCCTTGATGCCCCATATGGTAGAATTATGGTCTTGCATGACCCCAAAGTATTTACCTTATCTCATATCCTGTCGAATCAGCAAATTCTTCACTACCATGCAATTCACATTCCCTCCAATTCCCTCCTTCTACATTTCCTTTGTATATGCCACCAACAATCTCACTTCTAGATCCAACCTTTTTAACCTTTTCCCATCTCTTAGGCAGGAAAATCATCCTTGGATTGCCTGTGGTGACTTCAGTTGTTCTCTCAGAATTACTAACAGACATGGAGGCAATCCATTGTCTTTAAATGATATCAAACCCCTCAACATAGCCATTCATGAATCTGACTTATTTGAAATTAAAACAACTGGTGCACAATTCTCGTGGAACAATAGCAAGAGGCAAGGAACCACTTTCTCAAAAATTGATTATGCTTTCTGCAACCAGAAAGCATTATGCACATGGCCAGTTATATCAAACCACCTCCCTTCTCCCCTCCTCTCCGACCATTCCCCTTGGATCCTATCTATGGGTAACCAAGTCATGAAAGGCAAATCAAATTTTAAATTTTTTAATGCATGGGTTCATGAGCCTGATTTCTTTGAAATTGTGCAGAATGTTTAGGTTGCTCATAGTTATGGTAACCCAATGAATATCTTGTAGGTAAAATTAAAGAGAACTAAGGAAGCTTTGAGAACATGGGCCAGAGAGAAATATGGCAGTGGAAATAAGCTCTCTAATGATCTGAAGTCAAAACTTATAGAGGTACAAGAAGCCATGCAGTGTCATTTAAATAATGCCGACCTATCTATGCTTGAAACAGATTTATCCAAGAAGTATGTAGAAGCTTTGGAGAAGTAGGATACTATGATAAAGCAAAAAACAATAATAAGATGGTTCAAAGAAGGAGATAGATGCACTGCTTATTTTCACACCTCTTTAAGAGCAAAGCATGCAAGAGAAAACATCACTACTATTAATGATCAGCATGGCACCCTCCACTCCAACCAATCTGACATTAATGGGGCATTTCATACATACTTTAAACTTCTATTGGGAAATGCAAACAACTTATCTCCATCTCTTGATATTCTAGATTCCATCCCTCTTCCAAGGCTGAACAGTCAAGACATTAATATGCTTGGCATGGCTGTTTCCAATGAAGAGATTAAAGAAGCTGTTTTCTCCATGAATCAAAGCTCTTGTGGGGGGTGGATGGGTTCAATGCAGTTTTCCTCATTTCTTGTTGGAGTATAATACATAAAGACTTCTCTGCTGCCATCCAAAAAAATTTCCTCAAATCCAAAATTGTTGGCTCTATAAATGCTACTAATATAGCCCTTGTCCCAAAGAATAATAATGCTGACAATGTGCAATCATTCCGGCCTATTGCTTGCTGCAATATAGTGTATAAATGCATTACCAAGATCATTTCTTCTAGACTTAAGAAAGCTCTTCCTAACATAATATCTATGAACTAAGCTGCCTTCCTTCCCGGTAGAAGTATCTTGGATAATGTTTTACTGTCCCATGAACTGTTAAGAGGATACAATTCTTCTCAGACTTCCCCTAGGGTTATGATGAAATTTGATATTATGAAAGCCTTTGACACCCTTCAATGGGACTCTATAGTGAGAATCATGGCTTACATGAAATTCCTAAAACACTTTATTTCTTGGATATATACCTGCATTTTGACTGCCAGATTCTCAGTTATTGTGAATGGATCTCCAGTGGGCTATTTCCGTAGCAAACAAGGTATTCAACAGGGTGATCATATGTCTGCATACTTTTTTATTCTTATCATGGAAGTTTTAAATCAAATTCTTAATGGGTTAGTGACTAAAGGTCAATTCAAGCTTCACTCTAAGTGTAGACAACCTCAAATCACGTCACTCATATTCGCTGATGACCTGGTTATTTTTTCCAAGCCTAACCTGAACACAATTCAATCTATTTTGGGTGGCCTTGACTTATTTTACAAGCTAACTGGTCTCAAAGTTAACTTGGGTAAATCTGATATAATGATAGCTGGGGTTGATCAGACGCTTTACCAATCTATTTTGCATGCAACTTCCTAGCAACCTTCATCTAATATGTGTCTTACATGGGTATTCCCCTTGCTACCTCAAGAATAACCAAGTACCAATGCCTTCCTTTATATGACAAAATAATAGCTAGACTAGACAGTTGGACCAACAAATCTCTTAGTCAAGCGGGGAGACTCACATTAATCAAATCTGTCATGTTTTCCATGTCTGTGCATTGGGCTAGGACATTTATTTTGCCAAAAAAATTGATTAGCATGATTAGGAGTGCTATCATGAAGTTCTTTTGGAAGGGTAGTATTCATGCAAGTTACATGGCCTCATGTGCATTCAGCAAAATGGAACTTCCTAAGGATAAGGGGGGACTAGGCATTAACAACTTACTGCTATGGAACAAAGCAGCTTTTACTAGACATATCAATAATTTCCTTGACAAAGATAACAATATTTGGGTTGCATGGTCTCAAAAGTATGTGCTGCGTAACTCCAATTTTTGGCAAATGAAAATCCCTCAAAATGCTAGCTAGACGTGGAGAAGCATATTAAGAATGAGAAGCAGCATCTTACCTATGATAAGATACTCTGTTACTGCTACTGGTAGGGTGAGTTTCTAGGATGACCCTTGGATTAAACCAGGGTTTATATTGAGTGATCATTTGAACTTCAGCAAACTGGTATAAGAAGGAATGCTAGGGCATGTGAATTTATTGCAAATGGTCATGTTCAGGTGCCTGCTACCTCCAATCAGAACATCAATGAGATTTGGTCTTATATCCTTAATGATAATATCAGTTTGGAGACCAGTGAAAGGATATTATGGTCTGACAAGGGTAGAACTTTCAGTGTAGGAATGATATACAATTATTTACGCAAAGTTGATGAGCATGCTGACTTCATGTGGGATAAAATGATATGGCTAAATCATAGTAATGAAAGAGAGAACTTAATGCTTTGGAAAGTGATCGGAAATGCGCTGCATACGAAAGTTAAGCTTCAGAGTAGAGGAATCATGCTTGATACTAAATGTTTATTTTGCAACATAAAAGATGAGGATAGCATGCACCTGTTTTTTAACTGTGATAAAGTGAACAGTCTATGGTAGTATATTATGTTTTTCACAGGCAGAACCTAGGTATACAGTGATAGCAACAACGAATGGGAATTTATTTTTAAAGCAACTACAAAGAAGACGTACAAATCTTATGTGTTCAGCTTTGTCTTAAAGAAATTTATCATCTTAATTTGGAAGGAGAGGAATGAGATCTTATTTTGTGGGGTTCGGAAGATAGAGACGCAAATGAAAAAATTACTGAAGCATGACATCAGAGAAGGCATGGTTTTATCTACCTTTCCTTTTGAACCGGGCATTATTCATGCCTTTCAGTAATATTTTTGGTTTTTATGTTTTGTTTGGTTGTTGTGTTGGCTGTTGCTTTTGTTTTTTGTTTTTCCTTTGTTTTTGTTTCCTTGTGATTATCTTCACCTAGATTCCCCAGTATTCTGTATTTTTTTTCTCTAAGGTGTATCAATAAAATGGTAGGGGCCCATTTAACCCCGCCAGACTTACCAAAAACAGAATAGCCTATTTGTGGTAAACAACATAGACTATCAAATTCACTAATAAACTTACATTATAATATAACTTTTCATGAAGCATAAAAAGAGATCATAAATAAGCAAATATGTTGAATCTACATGAATTAGGGGGCTTCATTACCCCTAAATTGAAGGGGTTTAGCTACTCATTTTTGTTATCATTTCAACACATGTAGATTGCAACATTAAAAAAGCAAGAGAAGTAAGAGCAACTTAAAAGATAAGAGAACTAAATAATTACATAAAAATAAAACTAAACTAAGTGCATAAATGAAAATCTAAACTACTAACATAAAAGGAAAGAGAGCATGTATATAAAAATAAGCATAAAATAACATGAAAGCATGAAAGAGTAAAGAAGAAGAGGCTTAGGAAGCCATTTTATTTCTCTTTTGATTTGAGGCTACAACTTGCATAATATAATAAGTAGATAAAAACTCTTTTACATGAACATAAGATGGTTATTTATACATGCCTAAAACCCTAATCCATATTTTAGGGGACTACCCAAAATACTCCATAGGAAGTGTAACCTCCAAGTAATCATTAGCATGAGCTTAATCCTCCATTAAATGTGCATGTGACTTTAATCCCCACTAACTTGTGCATTAGCTCCTAATTGTAGATTATGGTAAGTGGGTAGGTTGGGTCCTCCATGATTTCATGAATTCCTTTATTTCTTCATCTTCATTTGCCTTCTAACCCTTGTGCATGCATATTTCCATCCAAATTTCTACAAATAAAACTAAAATGTGCAAATGAATACTCTCAAAATTAATATATGCACAAAATTATCATTGTGCCCCTAAATGAAGATGAATGAATGATGATTTGATAATATTTGGATTTTGGTAGAAACGTTTAAAAATACCCAATTATGACATTTATTTAAATAAAAGTAGATTAAAAACGGAAGTAAAAATATGCACTTTTACGTGCACATCACTAACCATTTATGTAAGCTCTGTGGGTGGGGCTCTTGAAAGTTTTGCAAACATTTGGCATCGATCGCACAACCCGGTATAATCAACAGTATCATAGTTTATTGTTGGTCAGAAGTATCCATAGCGAATTAACTTCTTCGCTAATATCTACCCCAAGTGTGATCACCATAGCTACCCTTATTGATTTCCATGAGGATTTTCCTAGCCTTATCCTTGGTTACACATCGAAGCAGAGTGTTAGAGAAACCACTCCTGTATAGGACTCCTTCTTGCATTATGAATCGTGACACCTTACGAAGGAGTTTCCGCCATTCGTTCCTTCCTTTTGAGAGAATTCCTTTAAGCAAATAGTCCTTGATTGGAGTCATCCATGAGTCCTTCTCCTCTCCGGCCTCCAAGATCCAGTCGACATCCATCTGGTCGATGTTTGGAGCCAATAAAACCTCCACTAGAACCAACCACGTCGACTGTGCATCTCCAGAGCTAGCCAGCTTGGCCAACAAATGGCCATTATATTCTCCTATTTAGGGACGTGCGTAATCATGTGATGCTCCATATTGTTCAATAGTTCCGGTGTTTAAATCAAGTAAGGGGAAAGTCTCGCACTCTTAGCCTGGAATTCCTTCTTTACCTGGCAGACCACCAATCAGGAGTTACTGTATATGTGCAGCATCTTACGCCCAGCCCTTTGCCATCCCAAGACCCACTGTCAATGCTTCATACTCAACCTCGTTGTTTGTCATGGGAAATTCTAGCTTCAATGTGTAGCAAATCGGTCGTCCTTCTAAGCTCACGAGTACAACTGTTGCCACAGAAAAACGTTCATTGGAAGCTCCATCTACGAATAATTTCCATTGAGAAAGTGTGACCATATCATCTTCCTTTTCTCCATCTCGGACGGTAAATTCAGGGATGAAATTTGCTAGCGCTTGTCCTCTTATCCACCTACTTGGATGGTAAGTGATGTCATGCTAGCTCAGTTCGATATTCCACTTCAAAAATCTTCTCGAAGTTTCAGGTTGGTGCAATACTTGCTTTAGGGGCTGATCCATCAGCACTTTTGTCGGGTGAGCCTAAAAGTATGGTTGCTACTTCCTTGATGCAATCAACAACCAATAGGCGATCTTTTCCAACTTTGGATACTTATTTTCATCTTCGATAAATCTCTTGCTAGTATAGGATTCTGGCCTTTGAATCCTTGCCTCCTCGTGTACCAACACTACACTTAGTGCATGAGCAGACACCACCAAATAGATAAATAAGTTCTCTCCATCCAAAGGCTTGGACAGGATGGGTTGTCTTTTCATATGTCTCAGTAATTTCTTGAAAGCATCCTAACATTCCTTTGTCCATACAAACTTTCCTTTCTCCATTTTAAGGGCACTGAAGAATGGTATACACTTATTGGTTGCCTTTAAGATGAACCTAATAAGTACGACAACCTTCCCGTTCAAACTCTAATCTCCCTCCTTATGGTTGGGGCAGTTACCTGCTTTGAGGCGTCAATCTGCTTCGGGTTTTGCTCGGTGTCCCTTAAATTCATGATAAATTCTAGGAACTTGCCCGTTGCAAATCCAAGGATCACTTCAATGGATTTAATTTCATCCCTTACCTCTGCAGCACATTAAGCATTTCTGAAAGAATGTCCATAAGGTTCACTGATAGCTATGACATCACAAGCATATCATCCACATAAACTTTCACCGTCCGTCCGATCTGGTCCTTGAACATGGAATTCACCAATCTCGGGTAAATAGCTCCAGCTTTCTTCAAACTGAATGGCATTACTCGGTAGTAGTATAATCCTAAATGTGTTATAAAACTTGCATACTCTTTATCTAGAACATTCATTAGTATCTGATTATAGTTGGAGTAACCGTCCATGAAAGAGAGTAACTTGTGTCTGATAGTCCCGTCTACTAACTAGTCGATTCTGGGCAACGGGAAGCTGTCCTTCGGGCATGCTTTATTCAAGTTCGAGTAATCAATGAATGTATGCTACTTTCCATTCGCTTTCTTAACCAACACGAGGTTTGATACCTATTCGGGGTACAAAGCATCATGGATAAAACCGTTTACCTTTAGCTTATCCACTTCCTCCTTAAAAACAATGGATCGTTCCGAACCCGGACTGCGTCTTTTCTGTTTTGTCGGTGGATATTTTGGGTCCATATTCAGTGCGTGGCATGTTATCTCCAGCGATATCATATGCATATTTGAATTTTTATAAGAACATACATCTAGGTTTTCTTGGAGAAAACTAACCTATTCCTTCCTCAATCCAATGCTATGCTGAGATCCGATCTTTAGGACCTGAGTAGGATCGTCCATATTGATCAGAACGTTGATCGTCAGCTTAGTTGGAGCTGGCAGCACTTCCTCTGACTACTTCTTGGGATCCATAAACTTAATGAATTTGCAATGGTTCCCTAGCCAATTCTTAGGCATTAATTGCCATGTGTCCGCACCCTTGATATTGAGAGCTTTCTCTACATATTTCCCCTTTTTCCATCGTTTTACTTCTCTAAGCTCAACAACGTAACATTCCCGTCCAGCTCTCCTCTCGCAGTCCAATATCGCTCCATAAGTGGATAGCCAATCCATCCCTAAAATCATCCCATATCCTGATAATCCCAGTACATAGGCGTCACAATCAAACTCTACGCCTAGTATAAAAAATTTCAAACCCTACAAATCATGGATAAATGTGCCAATCCTCCTATGGGGTTTGAAACAACTATAGGGTCTACTACTAAAGAAATATCTAAGTGCAAACAATCAACCAAGGAACTAGAAATGAAAGAATGCGATGCTCTAGAGTCAAAAAGAGTCCGAATAGGAAAATCCGAAATAGAGATCAAACTTTCTACAGAAACTTTCCTACCTCGATCCGATCACTACTAGAAGGTGCTGCATCCAAAGCATGTACCTGCACTGTAGGTGCGCCTGTTCTCTGCCCCGTCCTCTGAGGACAAGCTCTACTAACATGACCAGGCTATCCACAGTTGTAACACCTCCCCTTCATTGTGTCCTTCTTACAGTCTTTTGCGTAATGTCCAACCAATCCACAACTATTGCATTTCTCGCCTTTCTTGATCTGCTTTTGAGGGCCTCCTCCTTTCCTCTCATCTTTATCCTTCTTATTCTTCCACCATTGCTTCTTAGAATTCTCTGACATAGGAACCTCCTTAAGCTCTCCTTCCTTAATAGCATCACACATGAGCGCCATCTCTACAAGTGACTCATACGTCGCTCCTATCGGTACATGAGTCAATAACAACCCTTGGAGGGGCTGATTCAATCCCCTAGCAAACTTTATGGCCTTCTTGAGTGGTGTATTAACAAGCTCCATCCCAAACCGCGACAACTTATTAAACTGATTTATATACTCCTTTACTGAAAGACTCCCTTGCTTTAGATTAATAAACTTCTCCAATTGCATGCTTTCCTCAGCTTGTGACAAGAACTTTCTCTCAAACCTTTCCCTAAATCCAAACCAACCAATGTCTCTTCCTTCCATCTCTATGATCTCCCACAATTAAGAAGCTTCTCCTTTCAGCTGCCAAGATGCAAGCTGAACTCTCTGGCGGTCCTCCAATCCTGACAGCCCAAATATCCGCTTTGTATTCCTCAACCAAGCTCGTGCCTCCATGAAATCCTCCATGCCCGAAAATGTCTTGCCTCCTAGATTAGCAAAGTCCTTGCATAGCTTAGAAAAATTGGCTGCTGCAGGTGGGTTAATGGGATCTCCACCCGCTGGTTCTGGATTGGGCGCTTGCCCTTGCACCTCTAGTGTTGTAGCTTGGAGGTATCTACGAAACCAGCCAGGGACTTGGACACCCTCTAGAAGATTTGGGGCATCTTCCATTCTATATAAAGAAAAGAGAATTTAGGCTCGAAAGAATCGAAAGAAGGTTGAACTAGACTTTGATGGGATTTTTATAAAAACTCTCTTTTATACTTGAAAACTATTTCTATAATAAGAGTTTCTTTCTGAAAATTACTTTTAAAGATAGGTTATTTTTGAAAAATACTTTATTTTTAAAACAAGTTTTAGGAATCCTATAACCTTAGGCTCTGATACCAAGTGAAACACCCCACACCCCTTAGTATACCCAAAAAGGGCACACTAAAAGATATGGTGTGTTATAGGTATAGCTAAAGCATCACAGAGATTAAGATTCACAAGACAAATAAATATAAACAGTGGAAACATTTAAATGGTAACTCGTTATTCAAAATAAAACTTCATAAATAAGTCTGAAGAACATCACATGTCTCAAATACCAAATACACATGTCTTATGAAAAATACATCTCAGTCTCATAAAGTCAGAGTACAATGAAATAATCATCCCTCTCATAAGTACCAGTACATCCAAAGCCAAATGAAAATAAAACTGAAAAGAAGAAGAATACATGAAGAAAAACTCTACAACTGAATCTCCAAGAAATCTGAATCTACTGTCCTTGCCACTGCTGGCCTATGGAGACAAAATGGGAAATAGAGGAGTGGGTCAGGCTATAAGTCCGGTGAGTGAAAGTAACTACTAGTATATTTAAGCAAGATAAAGATAATAGACTTAGCAATAGTTCTAGTATAAAAGGAAATAAAGGAAAGATATAACTGGGATAAAATAATGTTTAACTGTTTGCACTTGTCTTAGATAGCTGCTTTGATTAGGCCGAAATCCTAACCCTATTTTTATTAGGCTGAAATCCTAATTCTGCCCGTTGATCGGCCTTCTATCTCTGTTGTGCCACTGTGAGCTAGTCCCATCCTGTGGTTCCCACAACAAAAAACACTTGTTTAGCGCTTGGAACATAGTAGCGATTTATCTACCCTAATCGATGTCGCGCGCTCGGTCACCACCGGTACACACTAACTGTCGCTCCCTATTTTGACCTCTTATCTACCCTAATCAGCATAAGCATGCCAAGCCTCACCTAATCTGTTGTGAGACCATCAGCCCTAGTCTGAAAGTGTCCTGCCCAGGCTCACCTAAGTGTTTTGTGAGACCATCAGTCCTAGTCTGAAAGGGAATGCTGCTGGTACGGGTCCTAACAAACAAAATCTAGTTGCGCCCCTTGCCCAAATCCCCCGATTTGAGCTTCTATCTATTGGCCACTTATTTACCCTGTGTCCCAGCCTTACCTAAATATTGTGAGACATCAGTCCTAGTCTGAAAGGGTCCTGCCCAGCCTCACCTAATCTGTTGTGAGACAATCAGTCCTAGTCTGAAAGGGAATGCCATTGGTATGGGCCTTGCTTCTATCTTTGCTTATTAACTTAGTACAAGTTTTTAAAATATGCATCTTCTGTTGTTTCTGCTCTGTTTGCTTATTAACTTAATCTAAGTTTTAAAATAAGCCTTTACTGTTCTTTCTGCTTAATTATAACCTATGTTATAATTGCTCTTCTATTCTGTCTTTTTTAGTTATAACTACTAGTTATAAACTTGCTTAAAAATGTCCCAAATTTGCCTATTTTAGTCTATCTTCTTTTTATTACAGTTCTTCTTATTTAACATCTAATTTCTATTAATTTAGTGTTTAGTTCTATTTAATCCATATTTGCGAATTATTCTCTTTTTAATGTTCTATTCGCGTAAAAAGGAACAAAATGAAAATAACATTTACAGGCTAAAATCTAATTTAAAACGGATGCAAATAAAATACAAATAACTGTAAATAACTAAATAAAATAGCTAAATAAAAATAGCTGAACAAAATAGACTGAGAAGAACTTTAAAAATTAACTGTAAATAACTTATATAAAAACTGTCTCAAAATTGCAGAAAAACTACAACTATTGAGAACCCTATTATTTCAAATTATTTAAAAATCTAAAATAATTACTAAACACTCACATGTGGTCCTTAGCTCTAGTCCTTGGTCTTCCTTGATCCACTTCTAGAACGTAGAATATTTTTATCAAAAAGATCTTCTCCTTAGAAAAATATTCTATATAGGGTCCAGCCTCAGGCAATGAACCCAAATAGGAAAAAAATCTGAATGAGAAAAATAGCTAGGCCTAGGGTCTTATTTATAGTGTGGTTTAGGGATCTCAGACCGTTGGATTTGAAGATTAAATCTGGTGCAACCATGTCATAGGCTCACTGGGAACCGTTGGATGGAAGCACGAACGCACAGGATTCAAAGAAAATTGGAAAACACGTCATTGTTCGAAGCTGGACGTTTTCATGCCCATATACATAGGCGGGTCGACATGCATGTCGACCTATCCCTTTAGGGGTCGACCTTAGGGTCGACCTGGCCTTGGTCGACCTGACGCATATATATCGTTTTCTTTTTAATTATTTTTTCCTTCATAACTTCTTCATATTAACTCGGATTTTGACAAACTATATATGGAAATTGACCAGAAAATTACCATGGATACAATGGTGCAACTCCCGTGGCTCAATTCTAATAATTTTACAACCTTATTTTATTATTTAATTAATTCTTTGATTAATTATTATAGCTTAAATTTCGGGTTGTTACAGTACTCTCCTCTTTTGTCGTCGGAAAATAATTTCGGTGATGACTGCAGCATCATCGACATTCATTTTCGAGTCTCAAAGTGGGGGGAACCACTTAGTAACTTTGCTACACTTTTATTTTGGAAATTGGATTTTGATTTGAATTTCTTAAGATTTGATATACAAAAAAAATTGCATATATTTATTTCAAAATGGTTTGAAGTGAAACCAGAAATTAAACTCTTAAGTTTATGTTAAGTAATTGTTTTCAATTATTGAAATGAAGTAAAATTTCTAAATAATTGGAGTGTCTAAAATGAGAAATGAAATTGAAATAACTTGAAACAGTTGAACTAGGATAAAATTAATTTGTATAATACTCAATTGCATTCTAAAACATATATAACTTACCTAAAACATATATAAATTACCTGAAATATCTAAAAAGTTAAAATGTTAACATGAATATTGTTAACCCGCCTTTTGGCAAGACCGTAGACAGGCGGATTTAACTGAATCGGTTGCTCGGTTGTCGAGACTGGAATACGATGGGTTTAGTCAATTGGATGGATAGACAATCAATCACGGATAGTAATCATGATTATGAAGCCAGGATTCAGCATATTCGATGGACAAAAGTCGCGGGATACTCGAAATGCGAGTTTTGAAAAAAGTTGAGTTGTCCCGGGTTGCCTGGAGTTTGCTTCGAGTCATATTTGGACTTGCTTCGGGTTTTCTTGATGGTTTCTCCGAGTCATCCAGGGTAATGCTTTGGGTCGACTAGAAGATGGGTCGGCATGTTGGAGTCTGAAGTGGGTCAGCATGTTGGAGTCTCGAGTGGGTGGGCATGTTGGAGTCTCGAGTGGGTGGGCATGTTGGAGTCTCGAGTGGGTCGGCATGTTGGAGTCTGGAGTGGGTCGGCATGTTGGAGTCTGGAGTGGGTCGGCATGTTGGAGTCTGGAGTGGACCGGCATTTTACATACTCCAGGAAAGCAGTGGTCGACTATACGGACTCGACTGTGGTCCTAAAGGGCCCGGATCACTCAGGAAGCCCAGTAACTCGGATTTTTCCTATAAATACAACAAGCGGGGCTTCAGAAAAGGGATCTTCATTCTGTTTCCCTTCTTCTTCCTCATTAAGGCTACTCTGCCATAATTGTTTTGAAAACTTCGGATTGTAACTGTAATTGATTCTCATATCAATAAAAAGGAAAATTTTGGAGTGGACGTAGGCCAGAGTCAGCCGAACCACTATAAATCCACTGTTTTTTCCGCTTTCTTTTTAATTTTTACTGCTCTTCATATTTATACTCTCTACATACACTCTATCTATTATATGTGACTGTTAGTTGGTGCTTTCATTTACGTTTGGGTGTTAGTGACCAATTTTGGTGCTTCCACTGAGAAGGCTAGCACTCAGGGATTCTAAAGCTTGGACTTTGGATCTAAAGGCTTAGGAACTCGAATTCTTGGGAAGCTATGGCAAAGCAATCAACAAGGAGACAAAGAGCGGAAAGAAGTCAGCATGAAGGAAGTCAGGAGGCTTCCTCAGGAGCTAATCAGACCTTAGTTTTCATCACCAGAGATGAGATGGAAATGATGATGGATGCTATGCAGGAAGAGATACTAAAAAGGCAGGAGGAAATGATACAAAACCTACTCCAACAGGTTGGACAAGTTGGAGCGCAAAACCAAAGGAATGGAGTAGCAGGTGATGTTGGAAATGAGGATCACGAAGCTAGAGCGACAGGAACGGAGGCAGTCCAGAATCAGGACCAAGGGCATGAAGCGATCGGAGTACAGGATAGATTTGGACCATCGGGAATGGCCCCTAAACTAGGGGTCATGCCCCCGAATCGCATAGGCTCCATTCCAGTAAGGATACCAGGCGATGCTGGGAAATTTGGCGTTAATAGGGAAGTGGATGCTCCTCTAGAAGGGCAGGTCCCAGGATTCCCTCGTGGACTCAGGGGGAAGGTTGGAGACAATGGACAGAGGCCGTTACTTGATGACAATGACAGGTTAGCGGACGTAATCAGATGGGCTATGAGGGGAGGATTGGTGAATAGAGATTTGGAGGATGTGAATAGGAGCCCCTTCACTCCTATGATCAAGCAGGCAAGGAATCCGGCGGATTTCAAACTACCATCGCTGGAAATGTATGATGGGAAAATAGATCCCACTATTCACCTAACAAGGTATATGAGGCACATGGAAGTACTGGGGGCATCGGAGGAAGTCATGGCACGGTGCTTCCCTTTGTATATGACGGATATAGTGGCACTATGGTTCAAAAAACTGGAAAGTGGCTCTATTGGCACATGGACGGAGCTGATTGATAGGTTTATGAGGCAATTTCGGGTCCACATCGTGAGACCTAGGAGTGTGATGACTTTGACATCGATGAAGCAATGGAAGGGAGAATCACTTAAGGATTTCTTAATCAGATTCAATGCGGCAGTGGCTTCGGTGGATTGACCTAATCCGTCGATGGTTTTGATGGCGGTAGTCTCAGGGATTGCGGATAATTCGGATTTCAAGATATCGTTGAAGCGGGATCCACCAATGGATCTTGGGGAATTTTACCATGAAGCGGAAAGGTTTCTAAGACAGGAAGATGCGAAGGCTGAAAGAGAAGGGAGAGAGGTAGAGGTTTATGCGGTAAAAGGTGGAGGTCCACCCAAGGAGGATTCAAACAAGGACGACAGAGGCAAAAGGAAAATGGATAGCGAAAACACATCGAAAAGGCAACGGAGGGAATCAAAATTATCATCTTATACGGATTCGAATGAGACTCTGGAAAGAATTTATTTAGATACTCGAGGACGCCTCCAGTATCGAAGGCCAGCAAAGAGGGAACCCTCCGAGCACGAATGGGCATCGGGAAAGCATTGCCTATTCCATGAGCTGGATGGGCATAACACAAATGACTGCAGGCATTTGAAGGATATCATTGAGGAACATATAAGGAATGGTTATTTACAATAGTACATAAGGAATCGAGCTGTGGTAGTGGAACAGGAGCAGCCACTACCCACATCAGACGAAGCTAGCACTGGATCTAGGCATCGTCGCCTTAATAACAGCTGAATGGATTTATGGCTTTGAATAATTAGTAAACCCCAAAGTAAGGCGGCTAAGTCACTTACACATTTACGGGATCGAGGATGGTCTCTAGGCATGCTCTGAGATGATGATATACCGTGATGCTCGGGTTTATGAAATTTTGTTTTTTCTATTTTCTGTGAACTCTAGTTTCTTTCTTGGTACTACGGACATTTGATTTTCTTTATTGTATGGACTTTTATTTTATCAATGGAACTCTGTGTTGATTGGATTTGGAATATTAATGTAATAAATAGTACAAGCCAAACGGTTACGGTCCTGATCAGAGAGACGGGGCAGAAATCGCACGTCACGAGTCCCTTCGTTGGAGAGCGATGGAATGGACTCGAGCGTGGAATGGACTCGAGAATATAAAAGTCCTCGACCGGAGAGTCGAGGCCGGAGAGTATAAAAGTCCTTGACCGGAGAGTCGAGGCCGGAGAATATAAAGTCCTCGACCGGAGAGTCGAGGCCGGAGAATATAAAAGTCCTCGACTGGAGAGTCGAGGCCGGAGAATATAAAGTCCACGACTGGGGATTGAGGCCGAAGAAGGATACCCCACGGATTAATTCCTTGACCGAAGAGTCGAGACCGGAGTAGGATAAATTAACCCGGATTTGAGTTATAGGACCCAGAGAGGTCCTAGATCTGGGTATGGACCCGGTGAGGTCCCGAATATGGATTATAGGACCCAGCGAGGTCCCGACTTTGGATATGGACCCGATAAGGTCCAGGATATGGATTATAGGACCCAGCGAGGTCCCGACTCTGGATATGGACCCAGCGAGGTCCCAGCTATAGATTATAGGACCCGGAGAGGCCCCGGGATTGGATAAAATGATCCGGAGAGATTGTGAATTCGGTTATGGATACAGAATGAATTAGGAATTGGATATTGACCCAGAACAGTCATGGATTTTGTTAATGATCCGGAGAGATCATGGATTCGATTAAAGGATCTAAGGCTATTCAAAACACACCTTCCGAAGCAAAGCATGTTTTGGGGGGCAAATGTTAACCCGCCTTTTGGCAAGGCCGTAGATAGGCGGATTTAACTAAATCGGTTGCTCGGTTGTCGAGACTGGAATACAATGGGTTTTAGTCAATTGGATGGATAGAAAATCAATCACGAATGGTAATCATGATTATGAAGCCAGGATTTAGCATATTCGATGGACAAAAGTCGCGGGATACTCGAAATACGAGTTTTGACAAAAGTTGAGTTGTCGCGGGTTGTCTGGAGTTTGCTTCGAGTCGTATTTGGACTTGCTTCGGGTTTTCTTGATGGTTTCTACGAGTCATCCAGGGTAATGCTTCGGGTCGACTAGAAGATGGGTCGGCATGTTGGAGTCTGGAGTGGGTGGGCATGTTGGAGTCTCGAGTGGGTAGGCATGTTGGAGTCTCAAGTGGGTCGGCATGTTGGAGTCTAGAGTGGGTCGGCATGTTGGAGTCTGGAGTGGGTCGACATGTTGGAGTCTGGAGTGGATCGGCATTTTACATACTCCAGGAAAGCAGTGTTCGTTTAGCGACATTTTTACTCTAACTTTAGCCATTTTGTTTGTACAGTTCAAAATCCTTTTAAACTCCTATTCTTTTCTAGAAATAAGTAAACTTATAGTACTTATTAGAACTTCAAAGTGATCCCTAAGGATATTTTTCAAATTAATTAAAAACTTCCCAAATACAGGACATTTCAAAGTGCTCATATAGCGACCTTCTTTTCGCTATAACATTTTGCAATTTTGTTTCACAAGTTAATGAATGATTTAAACTTCCATGTTTTTTTATTGATAAGTACACTTATATTAATTATTAAAAATGTAAAGAAGCCCCTAGGATGTCTCTCAGAGTTAACTTTGAAAATCGCCGAACACAAGGCATTTTCAAAGTGCATCCATAGCGACCTTTTTGCTTCTAACTTTTACAACTTTGGTTCACAATTTATATGTATTTCCAAACCATTTTTTACTGTCCCACACACCAAAATATGTGTAGATAATAAGTAAATCAAATTATCCCAAGTTAAGATCATAAATCTTCTCTTCACACAAGTTAATGTTAAGGATATCGAAGTGCTTTTATAGCGACTATTCTCGCTTCAAACACTTTCAAAAATACTTCAATTAAATACACAAGCCAAACTACCATGTAACATCAAGTCAAGGCCACGCTACATTTTTAAGAGGGTAATAGAAGTGATGTTATACTATATAAAGTTGTCATTTCCTTTCAAAAGAAAGAGGGGTCCAAAGTTTATAACTTTAATTAGTTAATATCACTTTAACTTTATATTTGCGCACACACGCGCGCACACACACACACAGATACACACACATACATAATATATTGAAACAAGATAATGAGATAACTCACTTAGATCCAAGCAAAACTCAAGCACAAACACTCACAAAGCGAAGAAAACTTCATACATCACCAAACTTCTAAAGATCCTACTTTTAGTACTCACAAGCCATGGCATGCCTCCCCATCCTCCATGTTGCTCATGGCCTACACATGAATCCCCCAATCTCTTCACTTTTCTTCAATTTTGACTATATATCTAAGCTTCCTAATGTGTTCTAAGGTATTGGCAAAAGTTTGGAGAAGAGTTGAACTAATTAGAGAAAGATTAGTGAAGATAGAAGCGGATTGGTACTAATTAGTTTCTACCATTTACTAATTTTGTAAAAAGTGATTATCCTAAGCATTAAGGGTGTATTTACATGTTTGAACAAGAGGTCATTACTACCTTCTACCTTCCATGAATGGTAATAAAGGATTCACCTCCTCACATGCCACATTTACACCTTATTTTCTAAGGAAAATATCTCTCTAGCAAATTATCCTTTTACCCTTACACATAAATATCTACCCGATGGCATCACCTATGACTAGATCAATTTTTATTTTCCATAAGTGAAAAAATATTTTTATTTCATATTAATGTTCTTTTAAGGAAATAAGTGTGTGTAAAAAATATGAACAACTTTTGACCAGTAAAAGCTGTTTATCGATAAAGCAAGATGAATTGTGATTTCCTCTTCTTTGGATATATAATTCCCTGCTTAGAATAGCTAGGTAAGGGACGAACGAAGAGGATGATTAACTTCCATTCACCTAAGCCTATCCAACCTAAAGGACAACCAGGTAGAAAGAGGGGGAAGCGGGACCCAAGCCAGACAAAGAACACTTTGAAAGAGCAGCTGTCGGATAACTCACTCGTTTTTTCTCTTTCTATTCAATCCTTCTAATCTAAAGAGGAGTTCATTTTGGTTTGAATGTATTCAAAAATCAAGTCTTAATTTTTTCACAAAAGAACATTCATTTGTCCTTTCGCTTGAAAATTTTGTTGACAATAAAAGGTGACTGGAGGTAGCATAGCTGTATACTTAGGGAGGTAAGGAAGCACTATATTGTTGCCTGTATAACTGCTCAAGTCTAGCCTCACTTCGCTTGCCTTGGTTACATAACTCAAATTGAATCATCTTAGAGAATACTGGTGAAGAATGGTAAGAAGAACCAAGAATTCCTGATTCTGTTTTTTTCTCTAGGTCTTCTTTCCATCTTACAACTTCCACTTCTTGAGTCCGCCTGGATATACTAGCTGCCACCTGCTTTTTCATAATACGATTTAAGGTCACACTTTCGATATTTCTTTAAAGTAACTAGTTTTGTATATATTTCTCCAAAACAAGTTTAACATCAATAGTTTTGATTAAAAAGGTGGTTAAAAAAGTTATTAAATCACTTTAATAACATTTAATCTAAGATTCAAATATTTAAATACGAAGTGTTTGAAATTCCGGGTCATTACATTATCCCTCACTTAGAATATTTCATCCTCGAAATTCCGATACGAGCAGCAAAAAGAAACAACTAGATTGCAATATTCAATAGTTTCCAATCACTAACAAACATTACTTTCAGATCGTCCAAATTCACAAACCACCTCATCGCATAAGGATGATAAACAACCTATTAAGCGTACCTCACGATCAACAGCCATATGTTACTACTTAGATGATTATTCATGCCATCTTATAGCAAATCAAAGAGTCATCACCTAAACTCTCCATAAGCTAACAAAACATAGCATACAAACATAATAAAGCCCGTACGATGCACTTGGACCATCCGTATGCAATATTCGATTTGTTCACTGGCCATATCACATAAATTTCACTTCCAAACTAGTATAGATCACCTGATCTCTCTAGTGCGGACTCCGATCAGGTTCCTTGATTAGAAACCTTCGTTCTCCTTACATAGCCATATACTATGATAGAAAATTTCGAAATCATATCAAGAATTCGTATCAAGTGTTCACCATAAAGAATCAAGTGAAAAATCCTTGTTCGAATAGGTGTAAACCGCCTCTAAAACATGTACTCGAATACTGGATCAATAACAGTCATACGAATAAAATGATCTACATACAACTTACGTACTTATCCTATTGGTTTCTTAACTATACTAATTTCTTTTTATATCACATTCATTTACACTAATATTATATCATACCCAAAACTAAAATCATTTATGAACCATTTAATAAAACACAACTTCCAGTCTATAATCATTTTATAATTTAAGTTCATACTCGTATAATACTCCATTTCATCCTAAGAATATATACAAAACATCAAATCCATTTTACTTAACAAGGATGTATAACCATTTAAACTTGCTTTCAACTTACTACCTTCTCAAATCAAGAGTTACAAAAACTCAACTTTTTATTCAAAAAAGCATTTAACTTCAAGTTCTATAACAATTTGGAAGTTTTCGACTGTCCAAAATCGTCGAAAATTCCATTTCATTTTAACAAATGAAATCTACCAAATAACATATCATGACATGATGCATATACCATACTGCTCTAATGCATAGGATACACGTATCCATAAAATAACTTAACAAAGTTTCACTTATTTATTAAACACACTTTACCCAAAAGTGAAAACATGAAAAAGTCCAACATTTTCTGGGCTATCCCACTACCACTCGAGCACCTTACATAGCATACATATAAAACTTTTCTACATAAAAAGTTAATATCAAAATTCTTTTTAAAGAAAACCTTTAGCACAAAACACCTAGTTTTATTTCAAATAAATTTGAAATAATAACATGTGCATATATATATTGTATATCAAATCATACTTTCATAATTAAATCAAAATCTATTTTACTAAAACAACTTTGTAGCAAACTACTATAATAGCTATTAGTGAGATTTTTCATCCTTTAATAGATTGATGTATTAAGTTTGCCTTTGGTAGTAACTATATTGTTGGATGCTTACATAATTATGTAGTTTCACGCTAACTGTTTTTTAGAATGTTCAATCCAATTCGCAATTTTATCATGGGTTATAATCAAATGCAAATATAAATAGGTACCGATGCATGAAAGTAAAGAAAAACGGAGAGTTTTATGTGGTAAGGATTCTTTTGAATCCTACATCCACGGGTTAAGTTCCTTTCTTATTTCTATTTCTTTTCTTCTGATACAACTATTTGATGAAAATTAGAGAGATACAATTTCTCTTATTTGAAAAAGAAGGAAAAGAAAAAAATCACCTTCATATTTATGATCATCTCATATTTATTGCGTCGAAGATGTATGCGGATTGTCATCACCCTTCCTTTGCCATTATATTTCCACCTTTCGATCATGTCATGTGTCTTTCATCCACATTTTTGGTTTGATACATTCGGACTGGTAACATTTCTTCGGTGGAAAGGCATAATTTAGGTAGTTGAATTCTGGTCTTTGGTGAGAAGTTTGAATTGGAGGCGGGAACTCCTGAAATTGAGGTGGGAATACCTAGAAGTAAGGTGGAAATACCTAGAATTGGAGTAGGAGACCTTAGCAAATTGTGCATTTCTGATCTGATGCGGTAAAGGATTAGCACGTTGCCTTAAGAGGATATTAAGAGTCACTCGTTGGTTTCTAGGGCACTTCTTGTATATTTGGGGCGAGGTTGTACTGGTTGATGTGTGATACTTACATGATGCTATTGTGCTTGCTGATACTCAGGTGTGATCGTCCTAAGCTGCTTTGGGCTGCAGGGTGCATGACTTTTTGTTTCTTGGTTGTTGGTTCAGTACATGTACGAACGCGACCTGAGCTAGCCACGGTTTGAGCCGACTATGTTCCGAGCTAATTGTGATCTAAGTCGCCCTCGTTACTAATATGCATGAGTTATTAATAAGGGTGACTCATATCTTTGCTATCTACCTGTAAATGTGGATCTGCATTGGAGGATTGCTTGAGTGGTCATGTGTGCAGCCCTTTGGAAGGCTTTTGACCCTATACGGTACTACTTAAGTAGACCTCAGTATGCACAATATAGATCCATCTTGAGGATGTTAACAAAGTATGAGTTCTGGGGATGCTGGCGGCATAGCTCAATCATTTATTTATTGTGACATGTATGCGCAGTATTTCATTGCCTGTTTCTTATGACTATGTCAGATTTTGATTTTAGCATCATAATGTAACATTGAAACTGAGGGACATGTGCAGATATGGTATCCTTGTAGCCTTCCTTATGGGCACAGTATTTCATTTTATTGTAATTTCCTACTTTTTGGCTCCAGCTATTTTTGTTGGATTGGATGTCGCGACCACAGGTCAATTTTTTTTGCAGTATTTGTTGGATTGCTTCAATCTCTTCTCTTTTTGTCTTAGCTTTTATTGAGAGGGTAGCTCTCTCGACTCTATGCCTTATTTAATTCCCATTTAACGTAGGTTGAGAAGCACGGGTGTAACATTTACCCCCAAGTCTGTGCTGATCGCATATCGGTGTAGACTTGTCATCATTCACTTTTACCATGCACATCCCATCGCTTCTTTCTAATCCATTTTTCTTTTCATTAGTGCGAAAAGTCTTATCAGTTGCTTTTGCATTTAATGCTCTTTTCCACATGTTATTCCCTCATTGGACCATTATCTGAATCGTTGTTAAATCAAACCTTTCGTTTTTCTAGGTAAATCTGTATCAATCTTTATATTCATTATTTTGGCAACTTAATTGATCGACGTCTCACAGATTCCTTCATTATTTCGATCGTGTGGCCACCATTCAAATTAAGGTATGTATATATTTCCTTTACCTTTGCTTTGTTCTTTTTTATGCTTTTGCTCAATAAAGAAAAAGAAGGAAAGAAAGTTTTGAAATTAATTTCATCTCTGCATTCTGGTTTTATTTTAGATCGAAGTAAGAAATTTGTTTTGTTTTGTTTTCTGTTAGATCACTTTAGGTTAGCATCTTTTCTTTTATTTAACCTTGAGATTTTTGAAATGGCTTCCTCTTCATCTTCCTCCTTACTTCGGCCATTAGAAATTATTCGATTAGAAGAAGCTAATGGTATCTTGAATCAATTCAGATTTTTGGGTTATAAAGCAAGGATTCCTAAACCCCATGAACTTATTAATACTCCTCTAGATAGGTTTACTCCCATTACCCCTGAGCATAACCGTTGTGGTCTCTACCTCCTTCTACATCCAATCCTTCATCAATGGCTTTCTTCCCTCGATCGTGTACCTGTTCAACTCGCCTCTCTTTCTTATTCCTTAGTAATCACCACTTTTATTCTTTATGCGGAAAATGGCTACACCCTTTCTTATGATGAGCTTAGGTTTTTATTTGACATAAACAAAAATCCAAAAAGGGGTGGTGCTGGTTTTTCTACGCCCAAGCCAAGAAAGCGGTCTTGATGGCCGTACTACAAAGACCTAAAAATGGGCTAGGCTGTATTTCTTTATTTCCAACTTCGATGATTTTGCTTTTTCTTTTCGATGGAATTTTGCTCAATTTGTTGTTCTGATAAAGACATTAAGGAGTATGAGAAGTGTAGGGATCATATTGAATAAATAAGTGGAGAGAAGAGGGAACTTGGGATATTCTTTACTTAAGAAATGCTGATAAAGCATGAATCCTTGCGTCCACATCACCACTATTCTTGTTCCATTTGTAAACCTTCCTCAATTTTGACTGATCTTAATGGTATAACCTACCAATGATAGATTTTAGACTTATTATTCTTATGCTTTTGTTCTCTATTAGAAGCTTCTCCTAATTCTGATATTCTATTTCTATATAGGTACAGTGGATGCTTCTATTATAGCTGCAATCCGCCAGTCGAGGAAAGCACTGCAAAAGGCTTCTAAGAAAAGAGACCATGAATCGGTCCATGATTCTGACCAGGGCCCCAAAAAGGCAGGTACTTCCTAATTTCCTCCTCCTATAGAGGTTCCTTCCCTTTCTAATTCAACAATGCTAACTATCCCTCCGTTGCAAAGTAGTCCTGTCCTCGGTACTCATTACTTGCCTTTGCTCGAAGGGGCTATATAGTAAAGAATGTGGGGAAGACTGTGGTGCATACATTGTCTCATATTGTCTTGTCTTCTCCATCCTCTCTCCTTCCCCTTCCTCTTCCTAAGCTCTCTTCCTCTGAATTAATGAATAAACTAGAAAAGTCCTGGTCTTATGTAAGCAGTATTCTTTTTCTGCTTCTCTTCTATAATTTTTTTGATCGTATTATCTTTATTTTTATAGCATGCTGCCTTGATAGTAGAAGCGCGAGAGAGGGAGGGTGAGCAAGTCGCCACTCTAGATCGGATGGCTAGAATTAAAGCGTGCCTTGCTTCAGCTAACGATGATAAAGTTAGCTTTACTTTCACGAAAGCCAAAGTCGAGGAAGATTTTAAAGCATTTTGGGAAAAGGTTGAAAAAGATTCCAAATCTACTACGGATGCCCTAGCCTTGAAATATCACTAGTTGAAGGATAAGGAGAAAGAACTGGTAGCGATGCAAGAAGAGTTGAAATGACGTGGGAGGAGTTGAAAACGATGTGGGAAGAGTTGAAAATAGCGTAGGAAGAGCTTAATGAAAGCACTTCTGCTATAACCTACAATCTATACGCTTCAGCTCGAAGCAAATTTAAGAAGGAGACTAATCTTGATTTTTTGGGGGACCAGTCTATGATTGATAAGGCTTACGCTTACTGTCAGACTCAATAAGATATGGAATTTACTATGAAAGATGCTGCGGAGAATGACACTCCTTTGCCTCTTTACAAGCGAATAAGGATGAGGAGGGAGAGACCAAAGAAGGTGAGGGGCCCAGGAACGTTGTCATAACAACGGAGACCGGGGTCATTTCAAATCCTAATGTAAATACTTAAAACCTTTTGTATCAACACTTAGACGTGTGACTATACGGGACTTGTTTCTTAACTTTGTTATGAATGGTTTGTGGTAGTTATATTACTTTGTTATTATTTAATAAATGATTGGGTCAGTTTTTATTTATTTTAGTCTCATGAAGAAGCTTTGTTTGCTAAGCTTCTGAAGGAAAGTGAGGATAGGCTCTAAACTTAAAATTTAAATCGTCTTGGCCTTAGTGTTGCGGCTAATAGTAAGCATGAGAGACTTATATGAGCCATATTTCAGATTTAGGGACAAAACCAAAGAGTTGCTTTTGAGGATTAATCAAGTAGTTAAAGAAAAAGAGGCGCTTAGTGATTTCTACCATGTCAATGGCAATATACCCTATAAAATAATTCCATTTCACCCGATAACCCTCATTTGGAATGGTTTAGGCTTAAATTTAGGAATCTGCATGAGGGCTGCATTATGTTTTGCTTTTGCTACTTCCCTGTATATGGTTCTGTTGAATTAATGTAGTTAATAAGAGAAGTTTACATTGGACCTTTGTTTGGTGTCTTATGATTTTCTTTGAGACTATATATTTTTCTTTTGTTACTAATTAGGCCAGCTCCTATGATACTATGCCTGAGCATCACAAAGTCTTCACACCTAACCCTCTTTTGGTGCCCTTCATTCCTCGATCGGATGAGATAGGCATGTCTGAATTTAGGGTTGAGCTGAAGGATCCTTCTACCGACATTGAAGTAAAGGTTAGCTACCTCCAAATTAAGAATGCTAGGCTTGAAAGGGAGTTAGAGCATGTCCATAAGGAGCTTTAAGAAGCCAAAGATGCGCTTAACCATCGGTATGAACAAAACATTAGGTTGCATACTGGGTTTAACGCTGCGGAATTAAAGTTAAGTGAGATGTAATAGTCAATAAAAGGTAAGGGGAACCTTTATGAGATTGTTCTTTAGAATGAGATTGAACATCATAAGAAAACCATTAAGGATATGTCTACGGAGATTGCTTGCCTAATTGGAGAGAAAGAGGTTGGTGAAAGTGAGAGGGTGGTTGAGGCACCTCACTCCGATACAATTCCTTCTCTTCCTGTAGGTTCTAGGTCTTCTCCAACGACTAACCAGACGATGGTAATAGAATCTGGAGGGCCTTCCCATTCTTGGACCGAGGGATGGAGAACTGACGACAATAGGTTTTTGGTGCTTTCTCGAGACGAACTAAGAAGACTAAGGACGAGCTAATCCATACTTTAGGGCAAATAAAGGAGATTAATATATTGAGGATTCATGATCTCGAGGATTCCTTGTATGATGCTCAAGGCAGGATTGCTTTCTACTCAAAGAAACTTAAGTGGTGGAAAATTAAAAGTAAGAGGGGGTAGATTTTCCTGCAGTGCGCTAGGGATGTTCTCGAATTTTTCTACCCTTTTCTTGAACGAAACATCGTGTTTAATATTGTGGGTTTCGAAGTAACTGTAGAAGGGCCAACTAAAAATTGGATTGGAGCTTGTTATGACCCCCGAAGGACCTTCTCCATTAGTTCTGCCTCGCCTTTAGCTTCCATGCCTTAGGTGTTTTAGGATAGTATTGTTTAGAGAATGGTTTTGTAACTTATATCATGTTCGAGGTTATATACATGTTATGTGAATTGATATTTCTTGGTGAAGTTTACGGGTTTTTTTACTTACTTTATTTATTTTTACTCTCTTTTGATTTTATTTCGTATAGGATTGTTTGATTTTTAGCCCGCTTCTTTTGATCAAGATTCTTAGCTTGCCATTCTTACAGAGAAGCTGATTCTGCCCTGGCCAGAGTTGTAGAACTGGAAGGTGTTATCCCGCCTTTTGGCAAGGCCGAGATATCAAGGAATTGGCTGAAGACCAAGGATCGTTCATCCCGAATGTTGAGTATGCGCAAGTTTTCTATGGATGTCGATGAATTTTGTTCGAGTCCAGATCAAGTTACAATTGATATGACACGACAAACAAAGCTATGGGTATCAACGTTCCAAATTTCAAATCAATCCGAGTTCGTATGCTCAAGTTATGATCGATGCAAATTGAAGGAAATAACCCCATTTCGTATCCATCATCGAGCCTCAGTTCATATCGATCGTATTTGCATCCATCGTCTCATGCTTGTTCGAATCCATCAGGAGAACTCTGTTCGTATCCATCGTCTCACGTTTGTTCGAATCCATCAGGAGAGCCTTGTTCGAATCCATCGTCTCACGCTTGTTCGAATCGATCAGCAACAAATGGAGTCTACTTCGTATCCATCCGGACCCTTCTGCTTCGTATCCATCAATCGCATAATTTGTATCCATTGGTGGTCTAGTTCGTATCCATCCTAGAAGGCCCCTTGTTCGTATCCTTCAAGTCCAGTTGCTTCGTATCCATCGAAAAGTCCCTGTTCGTATCGATTCATATCATGGTTATTCGTATCGATCGGGCTACCAATGTTCGAGTCCATCTGGCCACTTCAACTTCGTATCGATCGACTGGAGTCGTTTCCAATCGATACGAACAAGGCCACACAGTAACCATATTCCACATGTTTTCCATCGATACGAACATAATTTGTTGCATCAATGCGAACAGAGTCATCTTCCATCGATGTGAACTAAACAACGGCTATTGATACGAACAAGGCGAGAATCTTAGGATGACTCAATCAACTTGGCATAAAAAGTGGATCGATCCGAAGAGTGCGCGCCACGTCATCACCTGAACACATGCAACCATCGATTCGAACAGATCGATTCGAAATCATCGATTCGAACCAAACAGCCTGCCAAGAACACCAATTCGTATCGATCATATCTTGCGATCCACAAGTCCAAATGCTATGAAATTTTCACAGGAGCTTACGTACAAGCTAAAGAATGTTCACACCAAGTTTCGACTCCATTGGACGAAATCTTGATCGATACGAAATTTGTTCGTATCGATCATGGATCGAGCCAAAACTTTATGGGCTCGGTCGCGTAGGCCCACACACGTGCCAGAAAAAGTCTCCCGAGATCTGAGCGAAATATCAACCTCCTACGCCTATAAATAGAGCCCCAGGGCCTACAGAGAAGGGATCTTTTGACGCTCCAACGCCCAGACTCTGCCGGATTCAATCTTATACTCCATTACTGCTGTTGTACTCGAATTTCATAACTTTAATTCATTGTAATCCGTTACAATCAATTGTAATCATCAAAGAAACATCAATAAAGTGACCAATTTCATAGTGGACGTAGGCAATACGCCGAACCACTCTAAATTCCTGTGTATCTATGCATTTTTATCATTTATTTTGAAGTGTTTGTTAGATAATCCTATTTTTCCATTTAATTTCATTATTTTTATCTCTTCAAACTCTTCCGAAGAGTGTTGTGCCCAATTTTGGTATAAACACTTTAGTGCTTTCACTGAGGAACCCAGTTTTTCTCCTGCTCTTTGGATCTGCTATCGATACCGGATTGCATAAATCCAAGAAGAAGATCCAGATCTCAAGCCTAAAAGCCCTTCCATCCTATTCAGATTTGCATCAGATCTAGGAAAGGACTTCGTCAATTCATCATGGTGAGCACACGAACTACCTCTACAGCTGCTGATCAGGAAGGACGGGATAGACAGAATCCCATACAATTGCCTCCATCCAACCAAGATGCCGTCGGACCTTCAGATCCATCAGGCCTGGTCACCAGACAAGAGTTCTAGATGCTGCTTCAAGAGTTGACCCAGAGTCGGCAACAGCTTACTGAACAACTGCGCGCTAACGCCGAACTGACCAACCAGCTGCAGCGTCAATGGCGAAGGAGATCTAGGAGAGATCAAGCTTCCTACTCTTCCACCGAGAGTTCAGCCTCATCTGATGGTCATCACCGATCTACATGCCCACGGATGGACGTAAGCTACACCCAGGCCACGGGACACCAACCTTCCCTAAATCTTGAACAACCCAGAACTGGACCATCCACCAGTCATCAGACCGGACCCTCCTCCCAAGGGGGTGCCGCTCCTTACCATCTCATAGGCAACCTCGCTACCACCACCACTACCGAACAAGGAGTTGAAGCTAGAAATCAAGCTGATCCACATCGTTGCCGACGAGAGCACACTCCCGAACCTTATGTTCCTGAAAATCTCGAACCAAGGAGGCGAGACATGGACCGTCGACCGCGCCCGGTCCAGCCTCGTATTATGGAGCTCGACCACACCTTGGCACAGCATGCTCTCAATATCCAGATGCCGGATATACCGACGATGATTTGTCAGATGATCCGTGAAAGTCAGGGTCTCACTAATGACGACTGGGGTATTTCCCGGAGTCATACACCTTTCATTGATGACATATTATATGCTGAACCACCTCGGCGCTTCAGGATGCCAACTTTGCCAGTCTATGAAGGAAATTCTGATCCCAATCAACACATCCTGAAGTACGAATGGTTGATGAATGCTGCGAGAGCTGATGATGTAGTTAAATGCTGTAGTTTCCCCATTTCCTTAGGGGGCATTGCTACTATGTGGTTTACTCGTTTGCCGCCACGATCCATTTCTAATTTCGACCAGATGTCCACCAAGTTTGTCGAACAATTCCGTATGCACGTAGCGAGACCTAAAGATGTTAATACTTTGTCTAGTGTCACTCAAGCTCCCGGAGAGACACTCAGATGTTACTTGGAGCGATTTCATGCTGCATGTGCAGAAATAAGCAATCCCAATGACAACTCTATTCTGATGGCATTAACTAAGGGATTGATCATGATTCCGAGTTCAGAAATTGGTTAGCTGGGAAGCCACCTGCGTCATTGGACCGTTTCTATTCCAAGGCAGCCCAATTCTTGAGAAGGGAGGACGCGAAACAGTCTAGGAAGCAGGATGACGCAGGGCCTAACATGGAAGGAATTCAAAGTAACATCGCAGTTAAACAATCCGGGGAGAGTTCCGGAAAAGTTCAGTTGAATATACAAAACAAACAGAACCAGCAGAGGGACAGTGGAAATCAAGGTAAAAAACGAGTTCAAAATCATGGTCCACGGCGTAGAGCTCCTATGTTCGACAATTACACTCCATTGAATACGTCGCTGGAAAATGTGTATTTGCAGACCTGTAATACCATGCAATACAAGAAACCTGCCCCGAAGCCGTCAACGGAAAGACAAGTCCAAACAGGGAAGTTTTGCAGATTTCATGAAAGTTATGGCCATAATACAAATGAGTGTCGTCACTTACAGGATCTCATTGAAAAGCTGATACGTGAACGAAAGTTGGATCAGTTTGTGCGGGCGCCGCAGTCAGGAGGTGCGGGCCCATCGAATCAGAATCGTGCACCAAACTACGAAAGGCAGGAGGAACCTGCTCGTACTGGCGGGAGATTGGTTATTAATACAATAAGTGGTGGTCCCCATCCAACAGACCAAAGCTGGAAGGAAATGGAGTCGTATGCCAGCTCTATTAGGCATGCGGACTTCGAGTGTTGTAGTAATTTTGACGAAGGGGCTCCAGCCAAACAACATAAGACAATGACTGATGACATCGTATTCAGAAACAAAGATGCTGATAAAGTCGAAGCCCCCACTATCGATCCACTGGTCATCTCAGCTCAAGTAGGTCCAGCCTGGATGAAGAGGATTTTGGTTGACAGTGGAAGCTCAGTGAATATTCTATTTAAACGAGCTTATGATAAAGTCGAAGCCCCCACTATCGATCCACTGGTCATCTCAGCTCAAGTAGGTCCAGCCTGGATGAAGAGGATTTTGGTTGACAGTGGAAGCTCAGTGAATATTCTGTTTAAACGAGCTTATGATCAGATGAGGATGGAGGCTAAAGATTTAAAGCCTTGCCAATCTCGAATCCATGGTTTCAATGGGAGCGCTACTATACCCACTGGAGCAGTGGAGCTACCAGTGGAGTTGGGAGTTGGAGAACGCCGGAGAGTCCGGATGCTGCAATTTGTCGTGTTGGATATAGCCTCCCCTTATAATGCTTTCTTGGGTCGACCGGCCCACGTTGAATTCAGGGCAGCCATTGCCCCATGGTGCTTAACTCTGAAGTTTCCCACTGATCGTGGAGTGGGAGTCATTCAAGGAGATTAGGCTGCTGGGAGAGCCTGTTACGTTGCCGAGCTGCGGGAGGCGCATGGGAAGGAGAAAGGAAAGGGCGTAGAGGAATCTCTCTGCGTCCGTTTTGCGAATAATTTATAATTAGTGCCTGGGCCTAGGTCCGGGCACCCCATCCAATTCCAAAGGGATCTTGACCCAAGAGAAACCGAAGATGAAGGAGAATCTAAAGAAAGTCAAGCATCCCCGGCCGAACTGACGATCGATGTCCCAATTGACGATGATGATGATTCGAAGGTGATAAAAATTGGATCTCAGCTAAGCCAGCAAACTCAAGAGGAATTGGTTGAGTTTCTACGGGCGAATCTTGACTTATTCGCCTGGACGCATTCTGATATGTGTGGGATCTCGCCGGACATCGCGAGCCACACTTTGAATATTGACTCGCGGCATGTCCCGGTCAACTAGAAAAGGCGCGGTATGGATCCAGAGAGATCTGCCGCCCTTAAAGAAGAGGTAGAAAAGCTTAGAACGAATGGGTTCATTCGAGATGCGCTATATCCCGAATGGGTGTCGAATCCCGTGCTTGTCCGAAAGTCAAACGGAAAATGGAGAACATGTGTCGATTACTCCGATCTGAATAAAGCTTGTCCTAAAGACAGTTTCCCGCTTCCCAGAATTGATCAGCTCATGGACTCAACAGCCGGACATGAACTCTTATCCTTCATGGATGCGTATTCTGGCTACAATCAGATACCAATGCATTTACCTGATCAGGAACATACCAGCTTCATAACTAATCTGGGACTTTATTGTTACAAAGTTATGCCATTCGGACTCAAGAATGCCGGGGCTACTTATCAACGATTGGTCAATCATATGTTTGCCAATCAAATCGGGAAGACCATGGAAGTATATGTAGACGACATGCTTGTGAAGTCACAATTTTCCACTGACCATATTAAAGACCTGGAATCAATGTTCAACATACTTCGAGAATACAGAATGAAGCTCAACCCACTGAAATGTCATTTTGGAGTTGCGTCCGAAAAATTCCTTGGGTTTATAGTCAATGCTCGAGGAATCGAAGCTAATCCTAAGACGATCTGGGCAATCAAAAATCTTGAAACTCCAAAAACTATAAAACAAGTCCAAAGTCTCAACGGGAAAGTAGCGGCACTGAGCAGGTTCATTTCAAAGTCCATCGACAAATGCATTCCTTTCTTCGATCTGATCCGAAAGGGAAAACGAAACTTTGAATGGACCACGGAGTGTGAGGGCGCATTCCAAGCATTAATTCAGCATCTATCCACACCACCTATCCTGTCAAAACCTATTGATCATGAGAAGTTATACGTTTACTTGGCGATATCAGAAAATGTTATCAGCGCTGCCTTGATTCGGGAAGAAGACAGGATACAGAAGCCAGTATATTACGTCAGCAAACGATTGACTGGAGCTGAAAGGAATTATCCGAAACTAGAGAAGCTGGCTTATTGTCTTGTTATTGCATCAAGGAAGCTCCGTCCCTATTTCCAGGCCCATCCTATTATTGTTTACACCGACTAGCCGTTACGACAGGTCCTTACGTGGCCTGAGACGTCTGGTAGGTTACTCAAGTGGAACATCGAACTGAGCCAGTTTGATATTACTTATACTCCAAGGCGAGCCATTCAAGGACAAGTCCTAGCCGATTTCATAGCTGAATTTACCATTCCAGAGGACTTGTCCGAAACCAGTGAATCTCCCGAATACGTCTGGAAGCTGTACACTGATGGTGCATCAAACGACCGATGCTCGGGCACTGGGGTTGTACTTGAAACCCCTGAAGGCCGATCTATATGTTATGCTTTAAAGTTCGATTTTCATGCAACCAATAATGAAGCCAAATATGAAGCCCTCTTAGCTGGATTGAAACTTGCCAGAGATTTGAGAATTATCGCTGTGGAAATTTATTGTGACTCACAATTAGTTATGTGTCAAGTTCGGGGAGAATATCAAGCGAGAGATCGAAGGCTGGCCGCTTACTTAGCTCGGGTTCAGGAAATACCGAGTCAGTTTGATTATTATGCCATTTATTATATACCCCGAGAACGCAATCAGAAAGCCAATTCGTTGGCAAAGTTAGCCAGCATGGGTGAAGCGCAGCAAATGGGACTCGTTCCCATAGAGACGTTATTTTCCCCAAGTATTGACCAGGCAGAAGCAGATTGGACATGTGAAGTCGCTCCCGATAAAGAGTCGTGGATGACTCCATTCAGAGATTACCTTGAGCATGGAATCCTGCCGGAGCGCAGGAGTGAAAAAAGACAAGTCCTTCAGAAGGCTTCACGATTCGTCATCCAGAATGGAGTCATGTACAGAAGAGGGTACTCTGTTCCTTTACTCTGGTGCATCACTCACGATGAAATTAAACGAGTATTACACGATGTACACGAGGGAGAATGTGGTGATCACACCGGGGGGCAAGCACTTGCCAAGAAAGTACTTCGATACGGATATTTTTGGCCGACTGTAAATCGCGATGCATCGGATTATGCCAAGAGATGTGATAAATGTCAAAAGCACGCTCGAATTCCTAGAGCCCCACCTACCGAGATAACTCAAATGGTCAGCCCATGGCCGTTTGCAGTATGGGGCATCGACATCATTGGTACTCTACCTCTGGCAAAAGGTGGTGCGAAGTACGCCATCGTCGCAGTTGATTACTTTACAAAGTGGGCTAAAGCTGAACTTCTTGATACCATAACGACGAAAAAAGTGATCAACTTTGTAGTCCGCAACAGTATCTGTCGATTCGGTCTCCCACACACCATTATCACTGATAACGGAACCCAATTCGACAGTGTTGAACTTAAAGATTTCTGCAAATGGTTTCGCATTCAAAAGAAATTCTCTACAGTTGCACACCCTCAAGCAAACGGACAGGTCGAAGCAGTCAATAAGGTTATAAAGTCCATTCTAAAAAAACGACTGGAAAAGGTCGAGGGCAAATGGGTCGATGAACTTCCTATGGCTTTATGGGCTTACCGAAGAACCCACAAGTCTGCGACCGGTCACACTCCATTCTCTCTATCTTATGGTTCAGAAGCTGTTATTCCAATCGAGCTAGAAGTACCTTCTCATCGAGTGACATATTATGATCCGAAGACAAATGCTATATTACTTACTGAATCTCTCGATTTACTAGATGAGAAACATGAAGAGGCTGATTTGAGGGCAGCCACGTATCAAAGTCGAGTCGCTCGATTGTACAACGCCAAGGTCCGCCCGCGAACCTTTAAACTCGGCGATCTCATCTTGAAAAGAATCTATCTGGTTCCTTCGCATATGAAGCCAACATGGGAAGGGCCGTATGTTATTGAACGAAAGCTCGGAGATGGCACGTTCAAATTATCGACCGTTGACGGATTTACTCTACCAAGAGCCTGGAACAGCGAGAGTCTTCGTCGTTACTACACATAACAGGCTGTGTTTATTCATTTAGTTTATTTCCCATTTGCAATTTGTTTCCGCATTTCAAAATTATAATTTGTAATGAGGCAACTGACTTTTCCATATTTTCTTATTTCAGCAATAAAATGCAATCTCTTCGAGCCAGAGCTGTGATTTACTTGAAATGCTTCATACGATCATCACCATGCACGGAGAGCTAAGTTCCACCATACGGTGGGACTTATTCAAATAGGGAGTGACTGTGATGCAACCGGTCACTCGCTAAGTGAAACCCGAGCTCGGTGACAAGCCATCACACCAAAGTCAAAAAAGGATTGATACACGACAATCCTTCACTTAATTCCAGATTCCCAGAGTGCGAACTGGAGTATAAACTTACAAATACGAAGAGGGTGGATCCGTCCACCTAACGACTTTGTCCGTATCTGAACCAAGTTTGAGGAGGATGGACCCGTCCAACTAACGACCTCGCTTGTTAACTCGGGATGGATGTGATCCGACCATCCATGATCCTGATACACCTTTCGTTCCCAGAGTGCGAGCGAAATCAAAAAAACATGCGACGGATGTGACTGACTGTCTGTTTACCAACTCCGAATTCCCGAAGTGCGAAACGGAGTATAAACTTCAACTCCGAATTCCCAGAGTGCAAAACGGAGTATAAACTTCAACTCCAAATTCCCAGAGTGCGAATTGGAGTATAAACATCAACTCCGAATTCGCAGAGTGCGAAACAGAGTATAAACATCAACGAACTCCAAATTCCTAGAGTGCGAGTTGGAGTATAAATGTCGACTCCAAGTCCCCAGAGCGCGGGCAGATAATTAAAACTTAAAACGGTGTAACCAACTGCCAGTAAACGAATGAAAATCCCCAGAGTGCGGATATGATCATCGATAATCAAACAAGTGTGGTTGAATCACTCAATCTCCGCTTGTCTCAAACATTCATTCAGTGGCACTGAACTCAGCATGTTATAAGTGAGATGCAATCGCTGGCTGATGTTCTACAACTCATCCCGAAGACTGGGGGCAGAACTTAAGTGTCGACCATTGACTGAAGCAGTGCGACGTCAAAATTCAACTCACTTCCCGGTCATGAATCGTGTCCGCAACTTCCGGACCTGACGAATAAAAACAAATTTGACTCGGAAGCTGAAACTTCACAAGTGCACTTCAAATATTGAAACACTTAAGCAAATACACAATAAATGAGAAGAAGCCAAAAAAGAAGAGTTTCATTTCTACTGTTTGTGAAAGAAATTCATGTACAAGTTTATTCCAAAAATTTCCTACTAGCAGGGGCCGAACCCGCATCTATACACGGCCTACGAAAGGAAAACCAAAAATAAATCCCTATCTACTCATAGCAAACTAAAGAGGCCCATCTATTTCTTCTTCTCTCTCGGCTTCTTCCTCGGTGTAGACCCGTTGGAGCCGCCACTAACTTTCCTCTTCGAGCCTTTACCTTTCGATGGTCGGTCTCCAAGCAGGGGCATAATCTCACCATCTTCCTCCGAGCTCGAATGAATAGGGATACTCCCTGCGGGCGGAGTCGGAGGAACAAGATCAATTGTAGGAGGCTGAATGAACACACTAGTGTCAATGACTGTACCACCAGGTGATATCATTCTAAGCGGGGCTGGACCAGGTGCGGCCATCCCACCTCCAAAACTGCCACCACGAGCCGCTGCCTCCATCTCGGTGTCAATTTTGGCCAATATTTCCTCTTCATTAATCGTTTGGGCCCCGCTAGGAGCATCAATAGTTGGCATTGAAGAGCCTATAGCAAGGGCACTTCCGCCCATAACAAATGGCAGGTCCGCAAAAGGGTCGCTGTGATGACCGAGAAGTTCCTCCATCATCTGTTCGTAAAAAACTAGAGTGCACCCTTGCGTTCCGTCGGTCGAGGCCGTGGTCGTTGTGGTGGTGGCTTCAGTTATTATTGTCTCCTACATGTGATGTGACTCTTGAGTAACAGGAGGCACGACCGGTACAGCATCAATCACTGGACAAAAACAAGAGAACTGTTAGTACTTAATTCGAGTGACGATTCCGACTTAAGACAGACATGTAGGATGTTTAGAGTACCTTACTCAGTATGGCTTGTAGATGCCTGAACAGCTTCAGCAACTTTCTCTATAGCCGGAGATATCTGCGGCTGATCCGGATTGTAGGCAGGAACAGCTTGGGGATCAACTGTAGGTAAGGGTTCAGGCTGGGTTGACACAGGAATTTCAAGACTTGCGTCGTGGTGTTCAGCCCCCGAGCTTTCTCCTACTTCCAGGTGCTGGGTGCCAAGCCTCTCCTTTTCGTGCAAAATCATCGACTCATGAAGAATACTCTGTTCATCTTCATTCAGCAGACGATTCTCGAGCTCAAACTCGTCGACTGACTCACCCAGATGCACCGCCTTCTCCTCCTCAAACAATCGGCCCCAGGCATTGTGTAAATGTGTCGGGTAGTCATAAAGCCAGGCTAGACCTCTGTGCCTCAACACGTTAGCGTTGTAAACGATAAGAAGATCTTCAATATCGGCTTCTAGCCTGGACTCAGCCGATTTCACCTTCTCCTCAACCTTGGTCTCCGCCTCGCGGACCTTAGCCACGGCCGCATCCCGTTCACCCCAAAGCAAGACAGCCTGTTCGCACGCCTCCCGGGCTGCGTTGTTCACGTCGTCCCTTTCCTTGGCAATGTCAGAGAATTTGGCTTTAAGCTCATTGAGTTCCTTAATCGCCGCATCCCGTTCGGCCGTGACCGTAGTATTTCGGTGGCCCATCTCTTCCACCAAGGCAACATGTGTGTGCCTCAATCTCTCCATCGCCACATTTGCTTCATCAGCTTTTTTGGTGGCCTCAATTTCATATTTCCGAGAAGACTCGGCCTCGGTATTGAGCACTTGGATGATTCAGTCCCTTTAGGCAAGTTCAGACTCCATCTTCTCAATCGCTTTAGCCCGCTCAAAGGCCACCTTCGAAGCTTTTTCTGCGGGCTTAACCCACTCTCTATATTGTGCATAAATGTCATGAATGTAATCATGCATTGTATTTTCAGCTTCCGAAGGGATTCTCTTAAAGTGAGGGGGGAAGATGTAGCCGTCAAAGCAAATGTTCGGGAAATCTTTCTTAAGTTGGGCAATCTTTATTGCACCTTCCCCCGTGGGCTCGGTTATGACCTGCTCTGTAATTATGGGAACCATAGTTTTAGCTCTCTGGCGATGAGTTTCAGGCCTAGAAATTTGAGAAGACGGTCTGTGTTGCGGAGGCTCTAGTGGATGTGAAGCATGAACAGGAGGTGGTGATGGAACTCTAGGAGGTGGAGAACGGGACCTAGATCGGTATCTATAGTCTCTATCTCTATCCCGCTCGTACCTCTCTTGATTAGAGTACCCGCGATCGCGGTCCCTATCCGAATCTCTCCTACGGGACTCGTAATAAGTAGAAGACTTTCGAGCTGAACGAAGGCTCCCTAACATCGATCCTCTCCCGAACATCGTACCTGTAAGTGAGAAACAAAGGAAAAGTTAGCGATCTCTTGAATTGCACAATTTACGATTGTAAATCGTGTAGTGTCGTGAAGTGTATGTATGTGCAACCCCCCGACCAAGCAGAAATGTCGGCCGCACTTATAGCAAGCGACTCGCTCAGATCAAGAGCACTGTCAAGCTCCTCTAACCCGGTGTCATGTTGAAACGACACATAATATGGAATTGGAATATCAGCAAGCCCTTCGAAAAGATTCTCTACTTGCGGGGGAGGAGCCTCCGAAATTCTAATTCCTAGAACAGGCAAAGACACAACCACATATTTCAATCTCATGGATTTAGAACGCTTATGAGCAACTGCCTTGCCTTTTCTCCTTCCTCCTAAATCCTAAAAACTGCAAGAGGGCCCAGATTTAAGTTCGTTATCAGTGGGTGTTCTCTCCGGATCAACCCCTTCAGCTATCACGACACCAGGCGCTTTGCATTTCACCCGCTTCTTCGAGACTGCCCTCAGTGTCCCTTCAAGCCTTATGCTTTGATTCCGCTCAATCAGCCAGACGATTCTCAAATTTCTGTCGGTTAGAACCGAATCAATGTCCCTCACTTCGTTCGGAACTTCTTGAAGGACCTTGACTATCTCTTTGAAATACTCGCCATCATGTCGTGAAATCACGGCTGTAAAAAGAAAAGAAGATGTCAATTTATATCAACTACTATCATCTGGATAACTCTTGAAGAATACTGTAACACTTACGTCTGACTAGCCATCGACTGGCAAATCCTGGGGGCACCGGACATAGAACCATTCTGTTTTGAAGTAACTCAGCCTTCCCCAGGATCCGGTTACTACTTGGCAGTTCCTGACTGACTCCAGGAAAGTGAAAGACGGGCTATCTCCCTTACTCTTGAAGTTAAAAGGTATCTAATCTCAGTCGGCATTGGTGGTCAGAAGAGATGCTCCATGAATACGATAAATAGGCTATTCAGCAAAGCATATCCATTGGGATGAAGTTGTGATGGGGCAATTCCAAGAAAAGATAGCACTTCCCTAATGTATTGGTTAAATGGGGGAAGTGTTCCCGCTGCGCACGCATGTCTATTGAAAGCGGTAAAACCTTTTGGGGGAGCATGCAGTCTATCACTTGGTCTCGGTAATAAAACATCGTCCAATGACAAACCATGCCTCAGGCATATCCGCCCCAGCATGTCTTTAGAAACGTTAGAAGGCACAGAATTCTGTGGACTCATAATAAACCTGGCCCCAGGCAGCTCATCCGGAGCTGGGTCTATAACTTCGGCTGCGATAGCCGGAATCTCTAGGACGGAAGAAGAGGAATCCTGAACTTCCTGCTGTTGTGAGCTTGAAGGTTCCATAACTAACTAACTTATGAGAAATCATCGTTAGTTGAAAATAACACTCGTGCTTCCCCCAGTGTAAAGTGTGTGAATGTGTTGTGCAAGTGTAGTGCTTTATGCTACTTGAAAGGATTCAACAGAGTATGAATAAACATGCAAACGGCAAGACTTCGAAATTCAACTGGAGTGACCGTCATCGCTGACCGTCACAACCGTGCCATCCAGATGTTAGCGATCGATCCGAGTTAAAATTCGTTATCATTTTGTTAAGTTACAGTTCCATCGACGATCTTCGAAAGGCAGTCAAGTGTGCGGTTCAATAGTTAATTCCAGATATGCGAGAATGAAGCTCATCGGAGTCGTATGTTTGGTTGAAGTCCGTGTCCATCAAAATGCAAGTTTGGATCGATCACCCAAAGTCTCGTTCGTATTGATCACCTGAGGGAATGGTTTCGAATCGATCACCTTGATACCAGATTGTGGCAGTTCATGTCCCTCGTTTCGTATCGATCATCGCCCATGGTTTCGTATCGATCGGCATAGTCACTGTTTCGTATCGATCGAAACTCAGTAGTTTCGTATTGATCAGAAAACATTCACTTCGCATCGATCAGGTCGCTTCGATTTTGCATCCATCGGGTTACAACATAGTTCGTACCCATCACGAATATACTTTGTATCCATACCGATTCGAAGTGACAAATACAAAATCAAAAGATCAGCCATCGATGCGAAGTCACAGCAAGGGAATCGATACGAAACCCCACTTTTTCCTAACCCTCCATCGATACGAAATCCAGACCGAGCAATTCATTCATCTCTTTCCTCACTCCTTCTTCTCTAATCGACGCAAACACCATTACCCTCTCCTTTACCTCACTTCGACCCAACTCCGGCATCAACGGCGCCGGAATAGGCTGCAACTTTGATTGGTTTGATGTTGGAAATCGAGTCTTATCGTTTTAACATGAATTCGTCATCTAATTACCTAGATTAGAAGTATAGGTTCGAAGGATTAAGAAGGTATGTTAGTTTAGATGGAGACAGTTTCAGTTTCTCGGTTTCTCAATCGATACGAAGGTGAGCTATTCGAATCCATAGAGCTTTTATCAAGGCAAAATTGTTAACGGAGATTTCTCTGAGTCACCATGCTCTGTCGATACGAAACTGTTCTCTATGTTCGTTGTTCTCGACTCCATCCACGGTGCATCGATACGAACTTCACTGTTCGAACCCATCAAGTCACAGCCTCCAAAGGCCATATCTATCGATGCGAATTGGCAATTTGTATCCAATAACACAGGGTCCATCAACACTCAGCCCATAAAGGTTCATATTCATCGATACGAATTGACTGTTCGCATCCATCATCAGCCATCGATACGAACCACACATGAAGAACCTACTATTCTGTTCGTATCCTTCACAAGTTCATCGATACGAAATCGCAACTTAATACCCACGGCAGTGGATTCCACCGAATCTCGTATCCATCGATGCGAACGCTTATTTCGTATCCATCATTGTGAATCACATCGATGCGAAAACCACCTTTCAACCTTTTACATCGATCCAGGAGAGGATCGATACGAAGGGACATTCAAAAAACAACCATTAAGCGTTGTTGCAACTCGAATTTCACATCGGTTCAGGAGAGGATCGATATGGGATTCGATACGAGAGAACTGACAACGACTCGTGAACTTGCAACGTTAACGAGAGTCAGATTAACATATATGCATATATGTCGGACTAATATTCAATTTTCATTATCCACAGGAATTGGATACTCATCTAAAAACGATTACGACGACAAATAGCTAATCACTATCATATAGCAATCAGTTACAACAATACAAGGTACAATGGTTGACAATCAACAGTTCACATTACTGAGGAAATCAGTCAAAGATTGCAACTTTCAACGAAAAGATGATAACTGTTCAAAGTGAAGGTTACAACTTTTCAAAGCATGTCATGTTTCCATGAGACGTACTTTGGGGGGAAAATGTTATCCCGCCTTTTGGCAAGGCTGAGATATCAAGGAATTGACTGAAGACCAAGGATCGCTTATCCCGAATGTTGAGTATGCGCAAGTTTGCTATGGATGTCGATGAATTTTGTCCAAGTCCGGATCAAGTTACAATTGATATGACACGACAAGCAAAGCTATGGGAGCCAACGTTCCAAATTTCAAATCAATCCGAGTTCGTATGCTCAAGTTATGATCGATGCAAATTGAAGGAAATACCCCATTTCATATCCATCATCGAGCCCCAGTTCGTATCGATCGTATTCACATCCATCGTCTCATGCTTGTTCGAATCCATCAGGAGAACTCTGTTCGTATCCATCATCTCACGCTTGTTCGAATCCATCAGGAGATCCTTGTTTGAATCCATCGTCTCACGCTTGTTCGAATCGATCAGCAACAAATGGAGTCTACTTCGTATCCATCCGGACCCTTATGCTTCGTATCCATCAATCGCATAATTTGTATCCGTTGGTGGTCTAGTTCGTATCCATCCTAGAAGGCCCCTTGTTCTTATCCTTCAAGTCCAACTGCTTCGTATCCATCAAAAAGTCCCTGTTCGTATCGATTCATATCATGGTTATTCGTATTGATCGGGCTACCAATGTTCGAGTCCATCTGGCCACTTCAACTTCGTATCGATCGACTAGAGTCGTTTCCAATCGATACAAACAAGGCCACACAGTCAACATATTCCACGTGTTTTCCATCGATACGAACAGAGTTTGTTGCATCGATGCGAACAGAGTCATCTTCCATCGATGCGAACTAAACAACGGCTATCGATACGAACAAGGAGAGAATCTTGGGACGACTCAATCAACTCGGCATAAAAAGTGGATCGATCCGAAGAGTGCGTGCCACGTCATCACCTGAACACGTGCAACCATCGATTCGAACAGATCGATTCGAAATCATCGATTCGAACCAAACAGCCTGCCGAAGAACACCAATTCGTATCGATCATATCTCGCGATCCACAAGTCCAAATGCTATGAAATTTTCACAAGAGCTTACGTACAAGCTAAAGAATATTCACACCAAGTTTCGACTCCATTGGATGAAATCTTGATCGATACGAAATTCGTTCGTATCGATCACGGATCGAGCCGAAACTTTATGGGCTCGGTCGCGTAGGCCCACTCACGTGCCAGAAAAAGTCTCCCGAGATCTGAGCGAAATATCATCCTCATATGCCTATAAATAGAGCCCCAAGGCCTACAGAGAAGGGATCTTTTGACGCTCCAACGCCCAGACTCTGCCGGATTCAATCTTATACTCCATTACTGCTGTTGTACTCTAATTTCATAACTTTAATTCGCTGTAATCCGATGCAATCAATTGTAATCATCAAAGAAACATCAATAAAGTGACCAATTTCATAGTGGACGTAGGCAATACGCTGAACCACTCTAAATTCCTGTGTTTCTGTGCATTTTTATCATTTATTTTGAAGTGTTTGTTAGATAATCCTCTTTTTCCATTTAATTTCTTCATTTTTATCTCTTCAAACTCTTCCGAAGAGTGTTGTGCCCAATTTTGGTACAAACAGAAGGTTTATTGAAGGTTGTTGAAAGCATATACGAGGTCGTATATACGAATGAAAGTAAAACTTTGAAACATAAAGTTGAAGAATTAGATGGGTAGATAGCAGGGCGAATTAGTGCAGAAGACACTCCTTCTGTAACCTTGGCTAGTAGTTGTTCTGAACTAGGTGCTTCCTCCACGCCCCTCTCCGAGGCCAATTGGGATAAAGTTTTTAAGTGGAAGAATGATTTGAAAAATAATTGTGAAACAAGTTTAATGAGCTCGAGGACCATTATAAGAAGGAATTAGGTACGTCGGGCACTCACGTTTTGGCCATTTATTCTTACTGTAGAGGAACCCCTTGGTCCCTTCTCTAGAAATACTAAGAAGACAAGAGAGCACCATTTAGGTGAGATCGAAAGGATTATAAGGGTGGTCATGTAGCGTGTGAATGCCCTTGAAAATAAGATATTTAACTTAGAATGTGAAGCTCGCCTAGACTCCATTGTTGTTTCCTGAGGTGGGATGGACAGGACTTCCTTGTTGGAGCAACTTCATGATGAGAAGGTAAAGAAGGTTACAGTAGAAATTGGCAGGAGGCGTGCAATCGATGTTTTCAACTATTTCTTACCTGAGCTTAACTTGTCTTTTTCATACTATCGTGTTGATTACGAGCATGACCCACAGAATTACGAAGATACTTAAGTAGGCGCCAATTATGATCCACGTATAATCTACGGTAGTACCGCCTACGACCATACTGCTCCCATTCATTCATCAGTTGTTATCACCGAGTTGAATGATCTTCCTTTTGCTCTCCAATTGTCAAGCAGTTCCCTTTTGACATCGCATTTCGCAGATCATCCCGTCCCGGAACAATCGTGTCTAGCTCTTCTTCTAAGCCTAAGTTGGATTTTTAGTGTTGTTTGTGAATTTTAATGTATACTATTCTGTGATTATTCTTATCTATTTTTACTTCTGAAGTATGCATAGATGTATTGAATCTCATGCAAAGTTTTTTGGTAAGTATAAATATAACTAAGGGAACTTTAGTAAGTTTATTGCTTTTGGTGTTTACTTGGCAAGCTTTAGTTTATGGAATTGCACCCTATCTATGAGCAACGGTACATTCCATGTATCGCTTTTCCCAGCCTTTTTTGAATTGATTTCTCATGTAGTTCATGAGTGCTGAAGTGAGCTTATGATATGCATATTTTTCTACATGTAGAACGTGACATGCCCCCTTTTTAGAGATAGGTTCATGTTCGTATACTTGGCACGGTTGCTCCACTAGTCGGTGGTAGATGGACATTTGACTGCGAAGTCGGGTTGCATGTTTACAATCTTCGCATGTGCATGATTTTTTGTATTGGTTCTGGCTGTTTAGTATTCGTACGTCTAGTGTGCTATGTTAGTAGAACTAACATAGCGAGGTATTTATACTGGTTTGGGCTGTCCAATATCCCTACAACCAATTTGGCTGAGAAAGCCAAGTCGCACGTTGTGTAGCTTCGTTTTGATAACAGGTTCGAGCAGTCTAATATCCATATGTCCAGTTTGGCTGAGAAGCCGATCTGCGTTATGTAGTTTTTTTATAGCTAGTTCGGGCTGTCTAATATCCCTACATTGCTCGTGAGTTTTTAGCTATATTAAATGAATTAACAAAGAGGTATTTTTATACGGGTTCGGGCCATCTAATATCCCTACGACCAGTTCATTGTACTACTACTTTTCATAATAGTTACAATGCTTATCCATAAGTAGTGCAGATCGCTCAGAATGAGGTCTGAAATTTCCAACACAGTATTGAATACTTGTCTTTTGCAGTTATAGTTTATGCTTCAATTTTAGTTCTTCCATCATATTTTGAATCCATAATGCTTTCAATCTCGCCTATCTGTCCAATATAGGTATTCCCTCTAGGTAGGGAGAGAAGCATCAATGATCCCGATGATGATAGTTGGGTTTGGTTCCAGCAGGGGATGGTGGCTAATTTTTCAAATCGGTATGCATCTCAATCACTTCAGCTCGTCACTTGGCCCAAGTAAGGGCCGACATTGAAGGGCATCACGGTTGAATCTCCCAGTTTCTAAGTAGAAGGCCCAAATGTCCTTATCAACATGACCATTGTAGGGGGATCTTTTCTAAGTCATTGTAACACGGTACTATGGATTCTTAGATTCCGGCTCTCGGTTTCGTGCCATTATCGGAATCGCTATCTAAATTAACAAATACTGAAATGCTTTTACCCAACTTCTGGTCATTTATTGATAAAAGAGGAGGAGGATGGAGGATTATTTATCTTGAGGGCGGTATTTTAGGCTGTTATCCCCTTTAGCCCTTTCTTCTATTGGTTCCCTGATTTATTGATGGATTGGATCGTGGTAAGGTAATATCAATAAGGGTTTTGGGAACCATGGCTGACCGTTTTTGAGTGAAGGGAATGGATGGATCAAAAGGATTCATGACTTGTAGGGAACCATAGGTAGACTCGTCGAAAATAGAAAACCGGGAACGGAGCGGTAGATTTACTAGAGATTAGAAAAAGGGAATGGAGGTTCATTCCCTCCTTCTAGCGCCAAAAAATGTTGGTGAGGATTTTCGTCCCACAATACCTTGATTGATTAGGAAATGAATTGTTTAACGTTCCTTTGCAAATTTGAATCAACAAACTTCGATTGTATTAAGTTTGCGTTTAGGTAGTAAGTATGTTGTTGGATGCTTACATAATTATGTAATTGCACTCTAACTATTTGTTAGGATGTCCAATCTAGTTTGCATTATTATCATAGGTTATAATCCAATGAAAATATAAACAGGTAATGATGCACGAAAGTTAAGAAACACAGAGATTTTACGTGGTTCGGATTATTTTGAATCATACGTACATGGGTCAGGTTCCTTTCTTATTTCTATTTCTTTTCTTCTGATACAACTGTTTGATGAAAATTAGAAAGATACAATTTCTCTTATTCAAAAAAGAAGGAAAAGAAAAAATTCACCTCCATATTTTCGATCATCTCCTATTTATTGCATTGAGGATGTATGCAGATTGCCATCACCCTTCCTTCACCATTATGTTTCCACCTTTTGATCATGCCACATGTCTTTCATCCACATTTTTGGTTTATCATACACTCGGACTGTTGATATGTCTCTGGAGGGAAGGTATAATTTAGGCAGTTGAACTATGATCCTTAGCGGGAAATTTAAATTGGAGGCGGGAACTCTTGAAATTAAGGCGGGAATACTTGAAATCGAGGTGGGAATACTTGGAATTAGAGCGGGAGACCTTAGCAAGTCATGCATTTCTGATATAATGCAGTAAAGGATTAGCGGGCTGCCTTAAGAGGATATTAAGAGTCACTCGTTGGTTTCTGCGACACTACCAGTATATTTGGAGCGAGGTTGTACCGGTTAATGTGTGATACTTGCATGATGTTGCTGTACTTACTTGATACTCAAGTGTGATCGTCCTCAACTGCTTTGGGCTTCAGGGTGCATAACTTGTTGTTTCCTAGGAGTTGGTTCAGTACATGTACGAATGCAACCTATGTTGAACTGTGGTCTGAGCTGACTATGATCCGAGTCGCCCTTGTTGCTAATATGCATGAGTTACTGATAAGGGTGACTCATATCTTTGCTATCTACCTATACATGTGGATCTGCATTAGAGCGTTGCTTAAGTGGAATGTGTGTAGCCCTTTGGGATGCTTTTGAACCCATATGGTACTGCTTAGGTAGACCTCGGTATTCACAATACAGATCTATCATGAGAGTGTTAACAAATTATGAGTTATGGGGATGTTGGCAGCATAGCTCAATCATTTATTTATTGTGACCTATAGGCGTAGTATTTCATTGCCCGCTTCTTGTGACTATGTCAGATTTCGGTTTTAGCATCATAATGTAACATTGAAACTAAGGGCTAGGTGCAGATCTGATATCCTTGTGGCCTTCCTTATGGACGCAATATTTCATTCTGTTGCAACTTCCTTCTTTTTGGCTACCGCTATTTTTGTTGGATGGGGTCTCGCGACTGCAGTTTGATTTTTTGTGTAGTATTGGTTGGATTGCTTCAGCCTCTTCTCTTTTCATCTTAACATTTATTGTGAGGATAGCTCTCTCAGCTCCGTGCCTTATTCAATTCACCTTTAACGTAGCTTGAGAAGCATGGGAGTAACAGTAACATCCCTCAATTAGAAAACCAAAAATAAACACCGATGATGTTGCAGTCGTCACCAGAATTATTTTCAAGCGACAAGAGTGAGTTCAGTACATCCAAATCTTGCATTTTGGACTTAACCATAATCATTTTCAAAGCGGTATCAAATAATTCTTAACTGTTACTAAGTATCACGATCTTAATTTCATAAACTAATTTCCCAAATATACACTTTCAAATAATACTATTATTAGTTTCTCCAAAATCTTGAAAAACATTTTCAAAAAACACCGGAATTTAAGTTTTCAAAATCTTAGTTTAAATCCTTTTTGTTTAGAAATCATATTTATGTTAAATCACTTTCTTACATAAAATCTTTTCACAAGGTATTATATTTAAACTATGAAATTCAATTCATAGGGTGTATGTTTCAATGCATCTACAAATACTATTTACCCAACCTACACAACAGAAGGTAAAACTGCTCATAAACTGATCAAGAACAAATCAATAATCGACAAATGATAGTCAATGCTCATAAACTGGCCGAGCATAACTAAACTACTTTTTATCCCGCCTTTTGACTAAGTAATATACAGACAAATCCGACGAATTAAACTTCAAAATTATCAAGGCAAACTGCTCGGAGAGATGGCCATAAAGCCCAAAACTCAAGTGCATCTAAGATCACAAGTCACGTGCTAAAGCAACCCAAAACAAAATAAACCAAAACCTATGTAAGTTAGTGGTCGATACCGACCCTACCCTATGGGTCGGTACCGAACCCTAAATACTCCACCACAACCACCCATCTTTTGCCTACTAGCTCCACTTAATGTTATAAACCCATTTCCAGTGTCGTTTTGATTCAATGCAATTCTCTACCGATCTCCATGAACTCTTGAATAAGAAACTTTGTTCTTCTACAACTCCATCATTTGGACTCCAAAACAAGCTATTATTAATGCAAACAACTATGGAATCATGAAGCTATCCACGAGACAAGCCAAAGTGAAGAGTTGAAGAAAGCCAAATTGGCAAATCAAGGGGTTGGTACCGACCCTCACTTATGGAGTCGTACCGACCCATAGCTACTTGATGATGTGGCATCCTACTTCTAAGGAGAACTGGTCTGTAGCAAGGAAAATGGTCAGGAGATCGTTTTTGTGAGATATTAGGCTTTCTACCTTTATAAATAGATGGGTAGGGCTTATTTTTTAGGATCTTTTGGCTCTAACTCCACTCTATTCTATATTCTTGTAACTCTGAAAATCGAAATGTTGGAGTTGTACCGACCCCTAAATGGCTACACATCGACTAAAAGGACTGTTACTGCTGGAAATCAACAGGGGGGCGGCCAGGAGGCATTCTCAGGATCTCACCCCCATAAGTCTACATAATTGAGATGAGATGGAAACTATGATGAATGGACTACAGGAAAGGATGATGGCATGCTAGGAGGAGATGATGGAGAATTTCTTCAGAAGGATAGGAGCAACTGGAGTTGCAGAAAATCTGAATTAGAGACCAGAAGCCCGAGCGCAGGTAGCTGGAGTTGGAGTAGAACGACTCGGAGCAAACCCCAATCCAAACTTACAGGTCGGTACTGACCCATCTCTAGAGGTCGGAACCGGCCCCTAAGGGCTAAGGGGAATGGGTCATCCTGGCCTTGGAAGGAATGACGCACATATTGGAGCTGAAGTAGAGCATTTGGATGCAAATCGGAATGTAGAAGCGCAACCAGAGGAGTATGTACCAGAATTCCCTCGCACAGTCGAGGGCTGGCTGAGAATGCTAACCTTTGAATTCCATTAGATGATAGTGATAGATTTGCTGAGATGATAAGGCGAGTTATGAGAGGCAAATTGTCTAATCAAAGCTTACGAGACGTAAACATGAGTCTGTTTACTCCAAACATCCAATACGCTAGGAATCCTTCGGAATTCAAACTACCTACATTAGAGACGTACGATGGAAAGTTAGACCCAACGGTTCATTTGATGAGATACATCTGACACATGGAGGTTCTAGGGCATTTGAGGAAGTTATGGGACGGCGTTTCTCCCTGTATTTAACAGATTTGGCTATGCTATGGTTCAGGAGGCTGGAGAACAGTTCCATAAGCACGTGGAAAGAGTTAGTCGATAGATTTATGAGGCAGTTTCGGGTCCATTTCTCACGACCCAAGAATATGATAACTTTATCAGCAGTGAAAATAAGGCTGAAGAGTCCCTTGGAAATTTTCTGACATGTTTTAATTCGGCCGTTGCCTCAGTAGATAGGTCGTATCCGTCAGTGGTGGTAGTTTCTAAGGTGGCAGACCTGACGAATTTTAAATCTCTTTGGAACGAGATCCATCGATGGATCTCGTAGAATTTTATCATGAGGCTGAAAGGTTCTACGGCAGGAGGACACCGAAGCTGTTAAAGAAGAGGTTATTACTCTAGATGGTGGAGGACCACCCAAGGCAGATCCACTAAAAATAAAGGAATGCAAAAAATAGATGATGGCTATGATGGTTCAAAATGGCAAAGGATGGAACCAAAGTTTTCTACCTACACAAATTTGAAAGAAACCCTGGAACGGATTTACTTGGATACTAAAGGGAAACTCCCCTACCAAAAGCCAATAAGGCAAGAACCTAAAGAGCATGAAAGGACATTTGGAAAGTACTGCCTATTCCATAAGATGGATGGGCATAACACAAACGATTGCAGGCACCTACAGGATCTGATAGAGGAACCTGTCAGAGATAATCGGTTACAAAAGTACGTAATAAATTGAACTACGATGATGAAACGGGAGCAGCCGTCATCCACGGTGAATGGAAACGGCCTTGGATTACGGCCAAGGATGGTCATCTCTTGATCGAGATGAATGGAAACGGCCTTGGATTACGGCCAAGGATGGTCATCTCTTGATCGGGATGGTATAGAATCATGTGTGGTTCTCACGCTATATTTTCCCTTTATCAATAAACCATATAATAATACAGTCTAGACATTTACTCGTGTATGTGATCTCGAACGGTCCCTAGGCATGCTCTATGTTAAATGCTAGACTATAATGCCCAGCAAGGCAATTACCTGGATGTTAGATTTAGAATGTTTTTGATATTTGAATTTGATTATTGAAATCCACATTGAATGTGATGACTGATATTAATCGCTATAATGTCACATCCAAACGGATGGGACCAGAGTGCAAGAAGTAAGCCCCCTCACTAGAACATAGGTGGATGGGTTTACTTTTTGTCGAGTCCCTTCGTCGGAGAATGAGCGAATTAGGCTCGGCAATGGTCAAGAGAGAACATGGATTTAATCGCGTTATGTTTCGTTCGAAGAGACGAAACCAGATAGTAAGGACTAAGTCACCTCGCCAGAGAAAGAGTGGATGGGCATACTTGTCGTTATGTCCCCTTGCGAAGAGCAAGCGGATTGGGCTCAGAAAGGGTCCGTAGAGGCCATAGATCGGTCTCGGGAGACCACAAACTTGATCGTCGGTCTCGAACGACCAGGGATTTGATTATCGGTCCCGAACAACCATAAATTTGATTAGCAGCCTCGAACAACCATGAATTTGATTACCATCCTCGAACGACCATGAATTTGAGTACCAGCCTCAAACGGCAATGGATTTAACTATCGACCCTGAATAGTCACGAATTTGATTACCGATCCGAAGAGATCACGCATTAAACTAAATATAAAACAATTCGGAGAGATTGAACCTGAGAATGAAAACGGATTTGATTTTGATAAAAGGATTTGAATGCCTAGAAATTAAAACAAAATAGATAAATCCCAAATGAACACATGACGATTTTGATATGTAGTAATTCTGAATGAAATCATAATGATAATGATGTATTCCCGGATGAACACAGGATGGTTTTGATATGTGATGTAATGACTCCGAATGAAATCAGAATTGTGATGATGTATAGATAACACTTAGGCAGAGTTTAGAGTCTTAGGTTGTAAGGGTTTGAAAAAACCCGTGATTGACCAGAGAATCCAAAGGAACTTGACGATTCACAAGATTGAAGTAGTCGGAGAGCTCAACTGTCAAACATTGACATCACATTTGTCTTGAACAAAGCACACCTTCCATTCACAAGGCATGCTTTGAGGGCAAATGTTATCCCGTCTTTTGACCAGGCAGTATATAGACAAACCCGACGAGTCAAACTTCGAAGTTATCAAGGCAAGACACCCGGAGAGATCGCCACAAAGCCTAAAACTCAAGTGCATATAAAATCATAAGTCAAGTGCCAAAGCTACCTAAAACAAAAGAACCCAAAACCTACCTAAGTTAGGGGCCAGTACCGACACCACCCTATGAGTCCCGAACCCTAGATATTTCACCATGACCACCCATCGTTTGCCTACTAGCTCCACTTGATGTTATAAACCCATTTCTAGTGTTGTTTTTTTGATTCAATGCAATTATCTATCGATCTCCAGGAACTCTCAAATAAGCAACTTTGTTTTTCTACAACTCCATCATTTGGACTCCTAAACAAGCTATTATTAATGCAAACGGCTGTGGAATAACGAAGCTATCTACGAGACAAGCCGAAGCGAATAGTTGAAGACAGCCAAATTAGCAAATCTAGGGACCCCTACCTATGGAGTCGTATCGACCCTTAACTACTTGATGATGTGGCATCCTACTTCTAAGGAGAACTGGTCTATACCAAGGAAAATGGTCTGGAGATCTTATGTGCGAGATATTAGCTCTCTACCTCTATAAATAGATGGATATGGCTTATTTTTCAAGATCTTTTAGCTCTAACTCCACTCTACTCTATATTCTTGTAACTTTGAAAATCTAAGTGTCAGAATTGTACTGACCCCTAAGAACTTCTGCCCCCAAGTAAGAAGTTAAGCAATAAAATCATTAAGTGGACGTAGGCTGGAGTTTGCCGAACCACTATAAATCTCTGTGTGTTTATTTCTTACTTATTCTAATTTGTTTTCTTCACTTTTTATTCTCTTCTACTTTCTATTGGGTGTTTGTTCCATATTTGTTTCAAACAATACTAAATCTACAAATAATAATAATGCTTATAAAGTAGTCAATCATGTTAAATCATTCTACAAAGAATAGCAATGCTCATAAACTGGCTGAGCATGACCAAACTAATTAATGAGGGGTAATGGATGAACATCATTAATCCCTGCATTAATTAAACCATACTTTAATAATTCATACTTATATAAGTTGCCCTATATAAGATCTTTAATTTTCGTAGTTGAAATACCTTTAAGGCATATGTTTATAACAAATACAAATACGCTCTCATATTTATGATATACTCAACTCATGCTATGGAATTCCATTACCCCATCTCTTAATCAGTCATACCCAACCAAAGCCAAGGTTCTCGATTAACCGTTAGCTCAATACCAAACGCAACGACTTACCTTTTTGGCCCCCAAATGTCTACACTAATATATTCATGGTATTCGTGTGCCGAGCATCCAAGTGTCGTAAAGACAAATTGTTAGGTTAAAATAAAAAGAAAATGAAAACTGAACAAGAAAGAAGAGAACACAATATCAAAATTTCATAGTGGAACGATAACATATAATTTCAAAAGACAACACAAGTTGTCTCTCTAAGATACATAGCATTTCAGAGTTACAATTCTAAATACTATCATCAACATAGATAGTTATAACAACCTATCCTTACAAATTCTAATATGTAAAATATAGTAATGCAGTAGAAATAGGAATACCACAGTAAGTGAAACATCCATCTCGCCTCCTTGAGGTCCAATAAATATCCAACTAAAACGTGCCTTTCTCAGACTACTCAAAAGAGCACGCGAGGAATTTAGGGAAAACAAAAAATACGTGTCATACATAAGTCTGGTATAAGAAACTCAAAACTATGCGGCCAATATATAACGGTACTTTTGAGACTGCATGTAATGCCGTAACAGTTATCCCTTCAAAAGAACCACTCATCTAATAAGTACATAAGGTGATATAATAGATAATGTCTAGGGTGTAGAATATAAATCATATAAAATAGTCGTGATGCTTACATTGATCACACCACAACATTATTGAGAGTACAATTCAAAAACCGCTAAGATATGTTCGCATAATATATTTTCCGTGGATATGCCTCCTGTAAAGTGAAGCGGATCTCCATGCATAATGATCAAGAAACACCTTTCGAGCACCGTATATCTCTGGATACCAAAATGTAAATACAACTAGCCTATGCATGAACCTATAGAACCACGTGGAACCAAGTACCATTAACTCCCACACACAACATATCGATAATCATACTCTAGATATAGAGTTGATATACCTCGTTGCAGGTTAGCAAACCCCCAGTTTGTGCATCCTACTTTGTCTTTAGCCATTTCCGATGTCGAGGTCATGTGCGGCACTTCTCACATGAGTCTTCATCACTCGAAAAGAACTTGAATCTGCAATTGAATTCCCACATCTCAGATAGATCTCTAAACCACACATGGATTCCAGCGTCTCAATCTTGAAATGGTTTTCGATAAGTAAAACACTTACCAATCACAGTCTTTTCAAGAATGAATCGATGAATTTGGTCATATTTAATAATAGTGAGAACGATCGCATATGAAAACTAAGTCTCGTATACTTATCATGTTTTCGAACTTCTCCCCTCCACTTTTAGTGCTAATTACATGACTAAATACTTTCCATTAACAAGTAAACAAACAAAGCACGATCAAGTCATACAAAGCATGATTAAGTCACATAAACAACTTCTAATCCCTTTATATTTAATTAATACTTCTATTAATTAAGACATCTTTTATTAGCAAAACTTCTTTTATCTAATAAAACTTCATTTATCAATCACTATTATTCTTTTGTACTCTTTCAATACTTTAAAAAGTATTCATATATTTATCTCAAATGGTATAAGTATATTCATAAATTATTAACAAGATTTCTTAGTTTAAACCTTTACTTTCTCTATCTTTTCCCATAAAATTCCATACTTATAATTTCCATCAAAATATCCATTTTAAAGATCTGGGTACTGTAACGACCCGTAAATTTTAACTATTTTAATATCGTAATTAGTTGAAATTTTGTGAAATTTTAAACGATAAAATTTTGAAATATAAATTTGATATTTAGAATGCGTCTAGTTAAACATAGCAACTGGTAAATTTTCGTCCAAAAATATGAAAGTTTATTTCGCGCGTAAATTTACTTCAATTTAATCAGTTAAAAAGCGATGAAAACAAAATGTTTTCGGAACCTAAATATTTTTACATAGAAAAATTCTAAACCATCTTCTGAGCAAACATCATTTTTCGTTTTTCCAAATTCGGACTTCTTTGGCTCCATCGATCTTATTTTCTGCGTTTTTCTTGCATTTTCCGCTAGTAGAAAATTCGAATTTTATAATTCAATCGTACTACTGATATTTGTATACCGTTTTGATCGTCTCGTCGTGCTGATCTTCACAGTATATTCATTTCCGTATTTCGGTATCCGTTACGCGATGAAAACCGCGAAACGGATAGCCGTATTAGTTACTAAATTTCAACGTTTTGATTCCTGTGCCATTCACATTTTTCCTTTTTGCTTTCTGATCTTTCGTTGCCCACTATATAATACTAGCAGTCTTTGGCATCTATTTCCAATGTTCTATTTGCATGACTTTTGCAATTCCATCGGTTCAAAATATTGTTAGTCCTTATTCATTCTTCCTCTGTGATAATTCATTTTGTAAAACATAAATGGCTAGTAGCTTTGCACGTTCTTCATCCATTTCTTTTGAAACCCATCCTCTTCTCATGTTTGTAAAGAAAAAAAAAAGAAACACATCTACATCTACCTCCTCTCCTCGTTCATTTTCTCAAGCCGCCTCCAAACTACTTCCCCTCCCCATCAGTTGAACATAATAGATGAAGCGTGCAGCCACCACACACGCACAACCCACAGCCACTCGAGCAACCAAGCGAACCCATGCAGTGCCGGAGCCGACCCAGTGCCACCCCATTCGCAGGCCGAGAGCAGCCTGTCCCCGCCTCCACAGCCGAGTGCACCGATTCCATCACCTAACTGTTCGCCTACCCCTGTCATTCCTCTGCCTCTGCAACCACCTCGGCCGAAAGCTCCTCCATAAGAGCCATCTTCCACCTTGCAACCTCTCCTCCATGTTCGGCCGAGCCTCACCACCCTCCGCCTCTCTACCGATTAACCCAGCCCTTCCGCACCACCGCCTTTATCCCCATGGCCGAAGCCTTCGTGCCGCTACCCAGAACCGGTCCCTAGATCCACCTCCTTCGGCCACCTGTCTTGCGTGCCTCCTCAACCAGCCGCTCATCTTCATTACATAGGTATTTATATATATTTTAGTTATAAAGTGTTGTTTGGCTTTAGCCGATATATATTAGTTTTATATTATATAAGTTTAGAGGTATAGTTTACATATTCTTTGCTTTAATCGATCTATAGCTATATGTTAGATTTTATAAATTATATATATATTTTTATGTCAGTTATATGTTTTAAAATATATACATATGTTAGTTATCAAAGATTTATACATATATTCATTATTATATACATAGCGTGTTGTAATATACGTATTTGTAGTTTATATATGTATAATATTGTAGTTGTACATTTGTTATAGTATTTACATTCTATATCTAAAGTATTATATATATTGTTATAAGTCTGCCTGTTAGTCATGTTCTATGAGTTGTATAATTGGCAATTTTGATCTGTCAATATATGAATTAAAGTGTATTAGTATATATATATATATATATATTTGTTGGTTATCTTTAAAAGTTGTATGTTAGTTTATGTATATATAAGATCTTTGCATTCAGTATGGTTCGAATAATAGTCTATGTATTTCATACATAAGTATTGGCGTAAGTTTTGGGTATAAGCATTGATTTTAATTTTATTTTATACAGGGGTTTGAGGTTTGAAATGTATGTATATGTTTCGCATATATATATTTAAATATTAGGCATAGTAGTTTCGGTATTGAGTTTTCTTTATGCACGTAAGTCAGGCGCTAGTTTATATATATCAAGATATATTTTGTTCATGTACAACTGTGTTTGCATATTTTTGGTGTCTCTGTTTTAGTTTGGAAACATATCGATTTTGAAAATTTTGCATATATATATAAAAATATAGACTATATAAAGCGGGCAAGTGTATTTGTTTTATATCCGATCTTTTGGATTTTGTTTGTTTGTTATATTGGTAACGCAATCAACTATTTGTATATTATTGATTCCAAAGTATTTTACGTATCTAAGTTTATATATATAGATTTATATATCAGTTTTATATATAAGAAATGATATAGCTCAGTATATATAAGTAATTATTTCAACATATATTTTACTTTAATATATGAGTTTAATTTAAACAATGATTTTATATTATTTTAATGTTTGTCTTAAATTTAAATATTGAGAAAATTATATAATATAATGATAAAGGTATATATATTGTGGTTTATATCAAAACTGATTTGATTTGTTTTCATCAATCCATGTTGTCAGCTTCGTTCGTCGAATTTGTGCCAATCTAGTTTATTTCGGAAGTCGTGCTGGCAATTCGAAACTCAACTTCGTTGTCTATTCTCGCTCCCTAGCCTCAAAAGGTGAGTAATCACTCACGATTAATGTTCTTTAATTTATTAAATTTGATTTCAATTGAAACGACAATTGAAATATATTGTTGTTAGTTGTTTACACTGTTATATATGTTATTAACTGTATCAGTTCACCTGTGACATCTGACACCCTTATCTGTTACTTATATGATGATAATCAAGTTTGGTTGATAGATGATTGATTGTTTGATATTGATATTGGACGTTAAAATTGTTAATGTAGGAAGTGATAAAAATATGAAATTGAATTTGACATAGGATTGTTAGCGACTTGAAATTGATATATATGTTGAATTTAATTAGACAAATCTGTATAATATGACCCCTGTAAATGTTTAAATTAATTGACACGTAGAAAAATAGTTAATTACCCTTGAACCATTTGAATTTATGTTGTATTAATTGATGAAGTATGAAATCGAATAATTGATGTCAAGTTTAGAATTGCATAGAATAACTAGTGTAATAATCTTTAATCTACATGATATGATAGTGTAGATTCTAGAAATGATTATATTAATTTGCACAAACAACAATGTGAATTAATACGATTATTTCGGGATTATTTAAATTAATTATTGGATTGTTGTTATTGCTTGTTTATTTACTTTGACACCATCCCAGTTATCACACTGCAAGTTCCCTTTGCTATGCTTTGATTTTTGAATTGAATTGGAATCGGGTTGAAATGATAAATACCCAAAATTAAACTTTGACCTAGGATAGAAAATTAAATAAAAAACCGATTGGTCAAATAATTTAATTTAAAATAAAATAAAGATTTTATTCGAATAAAAAATAAGGTTTTGAAATGAAGTTGGAATTTGAACTTTATGGAAGGAAAATGTTAATATTTAAAATCTGAAACAAATTTTGACATAATAGTTGTTGAAAGATCGTTATTTTGAAATTAATTATTTGACAATTAAATTTGGAACTTTTCATTGAATTAAGTTTGAAATGATTTAATAATTAAGTTTGAAATTATAATTAAGTTTGAAATTATAATTAAGTTTGAAGTTATTAAGCTTTGAAATTATTTAATAATTAAGTTTTGAAATATTTAATAATTAAATAAGATTTGATTATTTGATAATTAAATAAAAATTTGAATTCTTTGATAAGAGAAATTGAACTTTTGAATAAGTGAATTTTTACTTCGTAAATAAGTAAAATTAAGTTTCTTTATTAATTAAGTTTTGGAAAATTATTTAAGTAAGTAAATACGTAAAATTGAATTTCTTTAACAAGAAATAAAATGTGATTTATTGAAATTAATGTAAGACTTGTAATTGAAAGAATTTGATTTGACGAATCTAATTTAATTAAACTTGTAAGTTGATATAATGGAGTTGAACTTAAGTAATTGATTTAATGAATTGGAAATTAAATGGAAATGGTTTTAAATGATAAATTTATTTAACGAATATTGAATGAAATCAATTAATGAATTTAAATTGATTTGAATGTTAAATTAAATTAAATGATTTCGGAATGAAATTTATATATGAACTTGAATCAAAATTTGAATTGTTTTAAATAAAAATTGAATTTGAATTATAAGATTTTGAAATTATGAATTTGGAAGTTTTGAAACGTAAATTTTGGAAATTGTTTTAGAAAGACGAATGAAATGTTGATTTACAAATTCTAACTGAAATTGTAATTGATTTGGTTTTGAAATATATTAACGACCAATCGATGAAATAATTTCGAAGGTTATTAAAGGGACCGGAATCAGTTAGGGACATACTCACTGTCTAAACCGAAAACCACTTTAATAACTATACGCGGAGTGTGATCCAGAATGAAGTGGTTGGAATAATGTACGTGATGACTGAAGAAAGAGAACGATAATGGATAGCCTTGACACTTGTGTCAAATTGGAAATGACTAAAACAGGAGCCGTGCCGGGCCAAATGGGGGCTAGCTACCTCGAGCGAACACACTTCTTCGAAAACTACTCATTACTTGTTGTCGATTGGTGCACCCTTGATTTGGGAGTGTTGTTTCGCGGTGTTTCGATCGCTGCGGCGATGCGTTCTCACCAGTCCGGATCAGGAAAACGGTAGTTTCACTACCTTGGGTATTGCCTCATGTGCCTTGTCATACTTGGATCTCTATATACGCGACCACTATGATTTGTTTTGTGTTATACCTATGGAGTACTCCCTGATAGCCCACTAGTTTACGGTGGAGTTTACAGTGCTGTATAGACTATAACGCTTATATAAAATGTGTTAAGGGGGATAATGGTAACGCCTTAACACTATTTTGATACTTTATATTACTGATAGGCATTATCTATTTACCGTACACTACTACATAGTAGATAGTTTAACGGATCCTTAAAGGATGGTTATTCCAAACATCCTTTGAGTTATTGTATTCCAGTTGCTATTTCACTTGAGTTGGATTTATTGATATAAGAATGTTAATCCTGACTCGAGTGTTTTGTGTTTTGCTTTACGCTCGGGTCAGACTGAGTGTACCAGTATTCGAGACTCGCCTTTGGAATTGGAGCTTCGCTTGGAGATCCAGCTATCTATCCAGCTTTCAGATATTCAGTTGATTCCAGTGATGTATTCTGATATTGTATTTGACTATTGTATTCGAGATTTCTGTTGTAACTTATTTAACTCTGTTATATATATAGTAGCTTCATGAACTACTATCTTCTGCTTCCGCTGCATATTATTACTCTGTGTCTGTGATTCCGTGATTATTTATTTACTGTATATCTCAGTTTTGCCAAATTTAAATTAACAATTCGGTATTTTGAATTATTCAAGTCCGACATGTGCGGATGCGAATAGTCCAAAATATCGGGTCGTTACAGGTACTTTCACAAATCCACTCAAAAGGTTTAAGACTAATGTTACTCAAACATTGTCACTACAATCCCAAAACTATTTCACTTGTGCTTATCTTTAAAACATTACTTTAAAGATCTATTTAAATTCATATATATAACCAAAAAGGGTTAAATATGAATGTTATTAACACATTGTCACAACTAAACCCAAACCATTTCACTTATGCTTATCTTTAAAACATTCCTTAAAAGATCAATCTACATTCATAAGTATAATAAAAAAGGGCTAAAAACGAATGCTAGTAACATATTGTCACAGCAAACTCAAAACCATTACATACTTATTATTTTCTATAAAAACATTCATTAAAGATCTAAGTAATATTTGATTAAGTTCAATAGTCGACTAATCAACTATTCGGTTAAAAACGATCACTTATGGAAATCAAGGTTCGTATACCTAACAACTTTCCGACATTCCAACTTATATTATCCCTCGTTCAAGAGTGAAGCCAGATAAGTTAAAGCACTAGTTGTATATCAAAGCCTTGCTTAGACATTTCATTCTTGAATCTCACAGATAGATAAGTCTGCCTCGTCGGCTTTTAGTGCCAAGTATAGTATTAATGCTTTCGTAAACGAGTAAGAAATCAACACGATTAGCACATTTTCGACATTCCCGATTTAACTATTCTTTGGTCGAGAGGGAAGCCGATAGATTAGAGCTCTATTGCTTCTATCCCTACTCGAACATCAATCTTAACTCTCATAAATAGATAAACCTACTTTGTCGGCTTATAGTGTTAAGCATAGTTAATTACCTTTTTCAAAACTCATATACATACATAAATACTTTAAAAATAATTGTAAATAGGTTTTATAAAATATTACTTGAAAATAGCTAATTTATAATTTGATGAAAATAAAATAAAAACATGTTTTATAATTTAAAACCCCTTTACTTTCAAAATTCATAAATAAATATTAAAAATATATTTAAACTTCAAACTAACTTTAAAATAATGAAAAATATGGTAGAAAAAAGATTAGGAAAAATGCAAAATTTAAATATCATTTTTAAACACTTAAAACCATAAGCAACTTACTACAGAATTTATAAATGCTGTTAAAAAAGTCTTGTTAAAAAATCAACATATAGAAGCACGATCTTTGTGACCAGTTTTAACCACATAAACAAATGATTTAAGACTTGAAATTATTCCAGTAAGTACTACCCTTAGGGTACTTAAAAACCATGGAAAGAAACCCCTAGGGATAATTTTCAGTTTATTTAGAAAAATTCTCGAAAATAAGGTATTTACTAATATGTTCGTAATCGACATTTTTACTATAACTTTAGTCATTTTGTTTGACTAGTTCCAAAATCTTTTAAACTCCAATTCTTCTCCAGTAATAAGTACACTTACAGCAATTATTAAAAACATAAAGAAACCCCTAAGGCTATCTTTCAAATTAATTGCAAAAATTCCCAAAAACAGGACATTTCAAAGTGGTCATATAGTGACCTTCTTCTCGCTATAACATTTTGCAACTTAGTTTCACAAGTTAATTAACGATTTAAACTCCCATATTTTTCAAGTAAGTACAATTATAGTACTTATTAATTATGCAAAGAAGCCCCTAGGATGTCTCTTAAAGTTAACTTTTAAAATCACTGGACACAAGGCATTTTTAAAGTGCATCCATAGTGACCTTTTCGCTTCTAACTTTCACAAATTTGGTTCACGATTTATATAACTTTTGAAACACTTTATTTACTGCCTTATACACCAAAATATGTGTAGAGAATAATCAAATTAAATTATCCCAAGTTAAGATCATAAATCTTCCATTAACACAAGTTAAAGTTAAAGGATATTGAAGTGCACTTATAGCGACTATTCTCACTTCAAACACTTCCAAACATACTTCAATTCAATACACAAGCCAAACTACCATTTAAACATCAAGTCAAGATCACTCCACGTGTTTAAAAGGGTAGTATAAGTGACGTTATGCAATATAAAATTGTCAATTGCTATCAAAAGTAAGAGGGGTCAAAGTTTATAACTTTAATTAGTTAATGCCGCTTTGACTATATATTTGCGCGCGCACATATATGCACGCACACATATATATGCACACAATATATACTAACAAGATAGTGAGATAACTCACTTAGATCCAAGCCAAACTCAAGCACAAACCCATTAAAAGCCAAAAACACTTCCAACCATCATCAAACTCTTAAAGAACCAATCTTTAGTACTCACAATCCAAGCCATGTCTCCTCCTCCTCCTCCATGTTGCTCATGGCCTACACATAAACCCCACATCCTCTTCGTTTTTCTTCAACTTTGACTTTAAAACTAAGCTTCCTAAGGTGTTCTAAGGTATTGGTGAAAGTTTGGTGGAGTTTGGAGATGATTTGAACTAATTAGAGAAAGACCAGTGAAGATGGAAGTGGATTAGTGCTAATTAGTTTCTACCTTTTATTAATTTTGTAAAAAGTGACAAGCCTAAACCTTAAGGGTTTATTTATAGGTTTGAACAAGAGGTCATAACCACCTTCTACCTTCAATGAAAGTTCATAAAGGAGCCTCCCCCTCACATGGCACCTTTACACCTCATTTCCTAAGGAAAATATCTCTTTAGCAAATTATCCTTTTACCATTACATATAAATATCTACCCGATGACATCATCAATGTTTTTATTTTCCATAAATGGAAAAATATTTTTATTTCATATTAATGTTTTCTTAAGCAAATAAGTGTATGTAAAAAATCTGAACAACTTCTAACGAGTACAAAGTTGTTTATCGATAAAACCGATTTTCAATCACATTATCAATATTTTTTCAAAGTAACTATTTTTGTAAATATTTTTTCAAAACAAGTTTATCATCATTAGTTATGATCTAAAAGGGGGTTAACAAGGTTATTAAATCACTTTAATTACCTTTAATCCAAGATTCAAGTATTTAAATAACTCAGATATTTAAATATGAAGTGTCCGAAATTCTGGTTTGTTACATATGCCTTGGGGTTCAGACCTTGAGCAAAGGTCAACAAATCATACTCCTGCATATGATATATAATTCCTTATCGGGTGTATCGTATACAACTCCTAAACTATTGGAAAATGCGGTGCCTATAACACAATGCGGAATGGATCTTAAGGCTATTTGAACACTAGAGGGGGTGAAGTGTATATTTTAATTATTTAAAACTAACTTATGACTTTAACACTATATCCAATCAAATTGCAAATAGAAAACCAATAATCATAGAATAAACAAATAGTTAAGTAAAATACAGTAAAGTAAATAACACCCAGATTTTTCTACTGGTTCAGACTAACAAATCCTACATCCAGTCATGCAGTGCACTGTACAGAATTTCGCTATAATCGCTTGTTTTCCACAGGTGGTAAGAACACCTTTACAATCTTGATTTCATGGGTTACAAGATACACCCTCTAGATTTATGGGCTACAAGATCACCCTCTTCTCTATACAAACAACAATAGAGAATGGCAAGTAATTGTATCTTAAATACGCATTTTTGCATATTCGGTACAATGGTCCAACATACCTCCAATGGTAATATATCTTTGAATTCTTTGAGTAATAACATAATATCAGAGAGAGAACGATGTGAATCCAAGTACAAACTCTCTGATATTGTGTGGTTTGCAAATCAATGAAGAATTAGAGTTAAAGAGTGTGGACTTGCAAAGAGAATGGAAGAGTATTCGATGGATTTCTCTCACAAATGTTTGGAGAAGAAAGAGTAAGAGAAAATGAGAATTATTGATTTGAAAATTCATTTTCTAGGGCCTTTATATAGTGGTTGAAGAGACATATCTTATGGTGAAGAGGTGGCGAGAATTTTAGTTTTAAAAAACAGACCAACGGGACATATGTCGACATACTAGATACCCATATGTCGACATATATGCATTTTTCAGAGAGAACAGCAACACCAGTAAGCGTTGTAAATTTTCAGATTTCAAAGTACCTTATATTTATGGAATTTTTGTGATTCGGTTGAGATCAATGGTTGATGATCCTCAAGTATAATTGTCATGGGGTCATTAACAAAGAATTCTAAGACTCAGCCAACTAATCATTACTTCAAACATCTTTGTCCTTTCAGCATTCTTCTTCAATCGGTTTTGTTCTTCCATTGCTCTGATTAACCTTCATATATAATCCATTTTCTTCCACTGAGTTCTTGTTTATCTCTGTAAATGTCTCAATAATGTAACTAAAATAACTGCACAACTCGAAAATATGTTAGTAGTAATATTTATATGGTTGTTTTCATCAAAATCAATACCTTGGGTATTAACAAAATCACTCTTTTTGATGATGACAACCATGTAAATATTTGAGAGATAAAATCTAATATTTTTATATTTGACTCCCCCTAACTCTATACACTCCCTTAATCATTTTGCCTAGTATATTTATACATTTTCTCCCCCTTTGTCATCAACAAAAAGGGTAAAAAGGAATTGCTTAAGCACAACTAGTAAATATGTATAGAGTTTGTATATAAAGATGAATGTATAGAACTCGCAAGGAAATCATATGAAGCATGAAGTAAAATATTGAAAAAAATAGAGTTATCGACTTTGTTGATGCCAATATCCTTTTGAATTATATCTAATTCACCATCTTTGTATATAATCTTGCTCGGTATCTATGGATTATATGCTTTGAACATCCGCTGTCTAGTATCCATTGTTTGGTACCTGAAAAGTATAAAATACATGCGCTGGTACCCTATTTTAATTTTGGGTCCATGGGGTTAAGTTTTGGAAAGCCAAACCCATAAAGAGTTTGAATGCCCTTACAAAATATAATCATCGGATAAATGAATATAATAAAATTATCAATATATATTTCTTTCTCATTATTATCTAACCTTCTAGAAAACCATGAATTAATGAACTTATTTGGTGATTTGAACTTTAATTTACTAGGTTTGGTTTGAACTCGGTAGCCTTAACAAATTTAGTACATTGAGTACTATTTTCCTTTGATTTGGTCTTAGGGGTGTATCCAAGTCCATGTTTATTATTAGTGGGTTTAGATGTAGATAATAAATTTTCTGGATTATCCTTCCCTTTGTTATTTTATCATTAAGATCGGTGATCTCTGACTTCATTGAAAGATTTTCTGATTTTGAGGATTCATTTTCACTTTTCATTTTTTTAAACTTTCAAGTGTTAACTCCTTTTTATCATTACATCCATTAAGTCTTTCGATTTCATCTTTTAGACATTTTTGTTCTTCAGTTAACATTTTATTAAACATTTTTAATCTATCTATCTCTGCTAAACTATTTTTGTACTCTTTCCTAAGAGTTTTATATACCTTGTACATATTATTTAAGACATTCATAATTTTTTTTAAATTCGATACCTGGCCATCCTTTGCCATAAAGCACATGTTGGCATTTTCTATTTCTGAATCACTATCACTTAATGATGTATCTGAATCATCCAATGTTGCGTTGATAGCTTGTTTCTTATTCTTATTGAAAGTGTTTGAAGAGTACTTTGATTTCTTACGGTTGGGACAGTCTCTTTTCAAATGACTGGGTTTATCACATTCGAAACATTTAACAACATTTCCATTTCTGGAATTATTGTTGTTAGTTTTACGAAGTATGTTTGTTTTCCAATATTTCAAGAATCACTTGAAATTCTTGGTCATACAATCGATATCATCATCATCAGCATCATCTGGTTCATCATTGTGTTGTTTGTAGCATTGAGTGCTAGTTATTTCTTCTCATTTATCTGATTCTCTTTTCTAACCTACAACTTTACTTTATAGGACATTAGATTACCAAGTAAATCTTCTATTTTCATAGTACTAATATCGTTGGCTTCTTCGATTGCCAAAGTCTTCTGATCCCATTCAGTAGAAAGTGAATTCAAGATCTCTCTGACTTGGTCATCTTTAGTAATTTTCTTTCCTAATGATAATAATGCATGTACTATATCCTGAAATCTAGAATACATATTAGAAATAGACTCATTTGGTTTCATTAGAAAAAGTTGAAACTAGTTAGTTAGCATAGATATCTTAGTTTGTTGTACTTTACTAGTGCCATCATGTGTGACTTGCAATGTTCTCCAAATTTATGCAGACATACAAATAGACACTCGATTAAATGCATTTCTATCTAAGGAGAAAAATAAAATGTTTATGGCCTTTGAGTTACTGAGTGCTTATGTCTTTTAATCTAGTGTCTATTGTGAATAGTTCAGTTCGGGTTCATTGTACTCTATTTGGCTAATGTTCCAAATATCTAAACCATTAGACTGCAAATAAAATTTCATCCTACAAGCCCAATATGCATAATTACTACCATCAAATAGAGGTGGTCTAATGGTAGATTGCCCTTCTACAAAAGTGTTAAAGAAAGTGCTACGAGTGTCATTAGCCATTTATACTTTTCAAAAACTAAGTTATGAATTTTTGAAAACTAATGCTCTGATACCAGATGTTGGAAAATGGGGTGTCTATATCACAATGCGGAATAGATTTTAAGGATATTTGAACACTAGAGGGGGGTGAAGTGTATATTCTAATTATTTAGAACTAACTTATGACTTTAACACTATGTCTAATCAAACTGCAAATAGAAAACCAATAATCATAGAATAAGTAAATAGTAAAGTAAAATGCAGTAAAGTAATTAACACCCGGATTTTTATACTAGTTCGGACTGACCAATCCTACATCCAGTCATACACTATGCAAAATCTCACTATAATCGCTTTCTTTCCACGGGTGGTAAGAACACCATTACAATCTTGATTTCATGGGCTATAAGATAAACCCTCTTAATTTACGGGCTACAAGATCACCCTCTTCTCTACACAAATAACAATAGAGAATGGCAAGTGGTTGTATCTTCAATACGGATTTTTGCAGATTCGGTACAATGATCCTATAAACCTCCAATGGTAATATATCTTTGAATTCTTTGAGAAATAGGATGAAATCATAAAGAGAATGATGTGAATTCAAGTACAAACTCCCTGATATTGTGTGGTTTGCAAATCAATGAAGAATTGGAGTTAAAGAGTGTGGATTTGCAAAGAGAATGGAAGAGTATTCGATGGATTTCACTCACAAAAGTTTGGAGAAGAAAGACTAAGAGAAAATGAGAATTATTGATTTGAAAATTCGTTTTCCAGGGCCTTTATATAGTGGTTGAAGAGACATGTCTTTTAGTGAAGAGGTGGTGGGAAAATCCCTTGATTTGAATTTTAAAAAACTGACCAACGGGACTTATGTCGACATACTTGATACCCATATACTGACATACAGGCATTTTTCAAAGAAAATAGCAACACCAATAAGCATTGCAAATTTTTAAATTTCAAAGTATCTTATATTTGTGGATTTTTTGTGATTCAGTTAAAGTCAATGGTTGATGATCTTCAAGTATGATTTCCATGGGGTCTTTAACAAGGAATTCTAAGACTCAACTAACTACTCATCAATTCAAACACCTCTGTCCTTTTAGCATTCTTCTTCAATCAGTTTTGTTCTTCCATTGCTCTGATTAACCTTCATATATAATCCATTTTCTTCCATTGAGTTCTTGTTTATCTCTGTACTTGTCTCAATAATATATCCAAAATAACTGCACAACTCGAAATACATCAATAGTAATATTTATATGGTTGTTGTCATCAATCAATACCTAGGGTATTAACATAACCTTGTGGTCTTTGTCCTAATCCCATCTTTACCTTGAGGAAAGCTCAACAAGTAAAGAGAGATTATTCACTCATACCCAACATTTCACGACGGCCTAAATATAATGCACATAGCTTAAGGAAAGCTTAACAAATATGTATGGTTATCTTACCTCGTCTATTTTATATATTAGTAGTACTACACATAACATACTTAACTTGAGGAAAGCTCAACAACCAAGGAGTATGCAAGTAATCTATTAACATATAAATAGTAGAGAACAACTTTATATTAAATATTCATAATCTTTAATATATTGAATTGAGTGATATCGACTTATGGAATAATGTATTTCTTATGTGATACCATCGTGACTCAAGTGTCAGACACATCAGAAATCATGGTATAAGTATTATACGTATGTATTTATTCTTTAAGTCAATTTAGGGTTTCCTTTTTTCCCATATTTAATTATACATTCATATTATATAAGTTTTAATTATTATATAACAATTATAATTTAATTTACTTATATAATAGTCGTATGTGTAACATTATATCAATTACATTTTATTCAATTAATTTAATTAATTAACATTTTAATTAATTTGATATTACTCAATTAAACATTTTATATTGAATATTTATACTGTAACATTTAGAGTTATACACTTATATCTTTATATGTATGTATTTTACTATTTATTAATTAACTTTTAATTAATATATTTAATTAAATAATTTTAATTATTTATTAATTTTGAAAAATTTCTTATATATACATATATACTTCTATCATCTAAAACAATTCAAGATATTGTAACATATATCATTATATTATATATACACACTTTAATTAATTAACTTTTTAATCAATTTATTTAATTTATTAATATTTTTATATTTTTAAAATTTTGAAATATATTTATTATATTTTCAAAACACTTTTGAAAATTATATTATAACATTTATAATATCTTTCTTGTTTTAATTTAACTTTTAAATTTAAAACTTTATTTTAATTTAAAAATAATTTCGAAAATCAGCCTAAGGCCCAATTAAAATTAAGCATTTTCTAGTAGGGGCAACCTTTGGGCTCACTTTACCTTTTGGGTCAGGCTGGTAGCTAGGTAGGGCAGGGTACTTGATTACCCAAAACTCAACATGGACATTACTTTTTTGGACACCGTACTAAATGAGTAAGCTTTATTGGTTAGCCCTAACATAACTAATTTAGACGGCATAGGCTATTAGGCTTCGATACCATTGTCGGATCTCGGCTAGCATGCAACAGGTTAAATGTGTATATTTCAAAAAATATATTTCATTTTGGATCTTATAGGGCTTATAAAGTCTAAACGGCAGGCAGTAAGGTATCGGCTTATGTCGAACCCCTAGTAGGTCGATTGGTTACGCATCTGGCGTATTATTACTGATTTCCTCAATAGGAAATGCGACAAAATCCAGATTTTGAGAGTTCATTTAGATCTGATCTAAATTAATTTTAAATAAAATCAACATTTTATTTAATTTGTAAATAAAGTTATATTTATATCATATAATATAACGTGCGATCGTATACACATGTATGTGTACATGCATGTGCACGTGCACGTGCAACATATACGGTGTACATGATTAAACATGCCCCTATATAAGTGCTGGGATTTACACCGCAATAGACATATTATTCACTCCATACACACACACACACACACACATATATACACACACACATATATAAACATATATACACACGTATATATACATAGATATATATATACATACATACATACATACACACACACACACATATATATATATATATACATACATAAATATATATATATACATATATATATATATATATATTTGTGTGTGTGAGTTTATATACATAGTTTAATATGATATAAAATTTGTGTATATATATAACTTTGCTTAATAATAATATTTGTAAATTCAAATGTAAGTAATTTCAAATTCAAATTTGATTTTAAATTTCAAATTTCAAATTTTCATGTCTACATCTAGATTTTAGATATCTTATGATTTCAAATTCTAAATATTTTATAATAAATTGTATTTGATATATATATATATATATATATATATTTATGACATGAAAATATTTATAATGTAAATAAAAAATGTATATATATATATATATATTTGTATATATGTACTAATATCACTATTAAAAAACAAATATAAAATTATATAGATTTAAATACATACATATGTATGTATGTATGTATGTATGTATGTATGTATAAATACTCATAGCAAAAGCAAAATTAACTTTTAAAAAAACATATGGTTTTAAGTTTATTTAATATAATTTTTTTATATATAAACAATTTTCATATGAAAATTGTTTAAAATATATATAATTTTTTTCAAAAACTTAATTTTCAACATTCGAAATTTTATACTTATTAAACATATTTTTTATATATTATAATATATATACACATATATTAAATTAAGTAATACATTATGTTTTAATATATTTATATATACGGTTTTTTACAAAAAATAATTTTTGTATTTCGAATAATATTATGTATGTATATTTAACAAAATCTTATATGTAATTTATATCTTTTTTTTACATTATAACAATTCTATTTAACAAATCTTTATAAATATTATTTAATTAGAATTTTTTTCATAGCCATGAGCTATATATGCATATGCATATACATATACATACATATACATATACATATATATACAAATATATAATTTTTTAGTATGTATATGTGTGTGTGTGTATTCATCCAATATTGATGGCACAAATATATGTGGATTCGTGATAATATACGTGGAATTTGAAGCACTAGAATGACATAATACACATACGCACATTAATATATATATATATAAACAAAGTTATTACCTTACTATGGCCTAGAGCTTTCACCTTAAATGTTGAATCGCTTAACACCGCTTAAATTTGAATTCAATTTCTTTCAAAGAGAGCTACCAGACTGAAAGCACTACACCGATGTCCTATTTCTATTAAATTTGTGTTTTAATTTCTTGAAACAATAGAGGAGGAGGGGAGTAGTGGCTTGCAATGGGAGTGGTAGGAGCAAGGACAATAGTTACAAAAGTTGGGGCTAAAGGTGTATAAATAGCGGAGGGATAGAGGAGCTAAAAGTGGATTTGGATCCACTATTTCCTCTTGCTATTTCAAATCTTTTTGAATCAATATTCACCTCTTATTCCACCATTTATGGTCGACCATGCTTGCCCATATTTGGGCCTCCAATGTGTTTCATACCTAATCAGATAAATACGCATTTAAATCTAATTTAAACGCACATCGATATCGTATATCTATAAATGTGTATACAACTTTTATATATGCACTATTTTTAATACTGATCAACAAAAATCAAATAAAAATTTATAATTAATACTTCATAAATACTAATTAATTTAATTGCTTATAATTTAATTAAATCAGGTGGTAGTCGGAGTATTCCACATTTCGGTTATGAGACTTTTAGTGTAAATTTGGCCCGCGATTAATATCGAATAATTCAAATATTAACATTCACACGTCACCTTAGTTAGTGGTGTGACATTATGGCCAAATTTTGGTGTACGTAGATTCAATAAAATCCAATTTTACTCATTTTAAGTATTACCAAGTGTGACAATTATTTACACCAATTCTCTTCATCAAAACTATATCACATTAGGACTTATGGAATTTGGTAATGGTCAAAATTCCAGTATCGTCCATATTCAACTTTATAGTCCAAATACATAGTCCTTGGTTCAGGAATAACAACTATTATTAGCTGAACTGCTCTGGCCAGAGACTTTGATTTTGAGTTAACTTCAGTTGACCATGATACCAACCTACCGAGAAGATGAATTCTCTATTGAATAATGTTTCACTTTCAATGTTTCCACTCGACCCAACTACAGTCATTCAAAGGATGCCGTGCCACAATTTAACTATAATCAAAGTAGGGTTTTCACATTGAAGCTCAACAGTATTCTCAAGTTGAGAGAATTGGTAATATCGTTACATCAATATTTTCCACTTGACCTTAGTTATAATAACCAACATAAAACTATTGAGTGAGTCGTTCCATAGTTATCCAATAACTATCAGTATGTAACATCTTGGTCCCCCTAGCAGCCATGAGCAATACACTTCCCAACATTTGGAGAGCGTTATGTACTATAGTCTCAATCGATGCATCAATATCTAATCTCGATACATCTTAACTAGGAATATTTAAAATGATGTGTTTATAATATTATGGTAAACTGCTCATGATTACAACACCTTGTAATTACTATCATAAAACACACAATTTATGGATTTTCTATTAAATATACTTAAATTAAATACAATTAATTATAACACATTATAACAAGTATGTAACAAAAAGAAAAAAATCTTTTATTTCGAACGAGATTTTATTACAGAGTTAATAATTTACAAAAAATTACAGAATTAGCCCTAGGGCATACCCTTAGACCTATCTCTAAGCAATATATTAATCGTATTACACGTAATAGCCAAAGCTTGAGTTTGCTCAACAACTAGTGCGTGTTCAAATAATCTATAAACATATAAATGGCTAAGGGCAACTTTGTATATTAAGTATTTGTAATCTTTAGTATATATACATTGAGTGATATCGATTTAAGTAATAATGTGTTTCTTATGAAACACCCTCATGATTCAAGTATTGGACACGTCTAAAATCATGGTTTACGTACTTTACATATGTACTTATTCCAAAAATCCGTTTTGGGTTTATTTCAGTTCCACTTACATTATTTTATACTTAGATGGTTATATAAGTTTAATTTGTTTATAACTATTATAATTTAATTAACTTATATAATGTTTATATGTATCATATTAATAAAATCATATTTAATTAATTTTAATTCCTTTTAATTAAATCATATTTAGTTAATTTTAATTCTGTTAATTAATTTATATTAAGTAATTTTTAAAATTTTGAAATTTTATATTATTCATCGTAAACTATTTAAGTTAAATAATTAACTATAAAATTTATACTTTATTTATGTATGCATATTAATATACGTATAAATTTTAATTAATTAATTCCACAAAATAAATTCATTTATTTAATTAAATATTTAAATTAATTTGAAAATTTAATATAATTCATCCAAAATGAATATAAGATAAATGTAACTATAATGATTATAGTTACATATATGTGTGTGCGCGCTAAATTAATCAACCTTTTAATTAATTATTTTATTTAGTTTTTTTTGGAAAGCCAATGGGTTTGAATGGTCCCCTACCATTTTATTCATAACATGCAAGAAAAACACTTACAATTGTAAATAGGAATACAAAGAGACAGAGAGAATAGGTGAAAAATAAAAAACAATAAAGACATATACAAAAATGCAAGCAGTCGGTTACATCTCCACATCTCCATATCATTGTGATTATAATTATATGGAGAGTGTCTCATAGCTTGGTAAATCCCACTACACATTTCCTTGTACATCTCCATCCTTTGCTTGCGCTTGTTATTGAAAATTCTCCCATTTCTTTCTTTCCATAGAACTGGAAAAAAACCTTCAGCATAGTGAGCAGTTGGAATGAGTATGGATCCTTCCACTTTGTAGCCCTATATATTTATCCATTCAACTTTACTATCCCATATAGGGTTAGTATATCCCCCATAGCTTTGACAGTTCTCATCCTTGCATTTGCAAAATACACACAGCATGTTAATGTTGATCCCCCTGTAAGCAAGATTGCTTAAGGTGCTAATGGCTTTCTTGATAATTTTCCATAACATGAAATTCAATTTGTCAGATGTATTTCTGTTCCACACTCTACTATACCAGAGAAACATAGGAAGATCATATTCTTCAGCTATATTTTTGTATGCATCAACTATAGAATGTTCTTTCATATCCTTTGACCACAGGTCTGTGCAGTTAATGCCCCGCTATTACCTCGCTATAACCCCGCTATATCTCATAGCGGGTTTCTGCCACTACGATTTTTCCATATAGCCCCACAATATAGCCTTTTCGCTTTAGTCCCCGCTATTTCCGCTATATCCCGTTATTTCCGCTATATTCCGCTATTCCCGCTATATCTTCTTTAATAAAATGAATTGAAAAATTCAATTTATACATTATAATAATTATGAAACTAATTTATTTGATTTAATTTTTAATATATTTTCAGAAATGAAAATACTCTAATATTCTACTAAATTCAATTATGTTATATAACAGTTTTACGTTTATTTAAAGTATATTCGCACATGTTTTTATTTAAAAAGTATTTATGTATTAGTTATAATTCAATTGAATGATAATTTTTCATTTAATTACCAATTATATATTCGTAAAAACATTAAGTACGAGTTTTAAATGCTATTTTAAAGCCATCCGCTATATCCCGCTATATCCTCGCTGTATCCCCGCTATGACTTTTTGCACCTCCACCGCTTTGAATCCGCCGAGCGCTTTAACTGCACAGCTGTAACAACCCGGGGTTTGCTGTTAATTTGTAATCGTCACTAAACGATTAATCTGTTGAGTTATCGTAGTTGGGAAATATTTAATCAAGCTGAAATTCTTTTGAGAATTCGTCAAAGAAGTTATGCGGGCTTTCGATTCAATCTTGGCCCCGGAAGCCTCACTCCTTTATTTTATCTTTGTGTGGCCGTTCCCTTCTTATTCAATTCGACCCGATCCCCTTTATGGATGGCTCGTTCTTTTTTTTTTAAACCCTAAACCTAAAAATCAAAGCACGAAGGAGATTAAAAATGGCTGCCTAGAATTTTCGTCCTCGTCCCCAAATTCATAAATAAGGGTTTTCGATATTGAAGATGTCGATTACAGATACTAGATTCAACCCGATTTCTTGCTTTGTGGTCGATCGACTTGCGAGATGCCTTTGGCAGCGACGTCGAATTCGTGCTCTCCAAAAAACAAAGGTGAGTGATTCTCTCACTCACATCTACATCTCAAACTCATGTATTCGAGTCCCGTTGTTTGATTTTTGTGGTCACTGCCTAGAAGTTTGGTGGTTTCGTATATATTGGGCTTCAGCCATTTGTTTTGTTTGAATGCCTGTGACGATTTTCGACTTTGTCCATTTCGTTTATCTTGTGATATTGATAAATTGCTTTGATTTAGTATCGATTCCCTTTTGACTTCGGTCACTTGGTTGTGTGAATGAAATTGCATAACTTTGATTTTTGGTTTGGAATTGCTGTGACGTTATCTGATTTTTGATTTGTTTCACGGCCTTGATTTCGTTGATGACGTGAGTTATTTTAACTCGATCATGGTTGAGCTCGCTATTGTTTCGAACTGCTGTTGACTTGTTCATCTTACCCTTGACCGGCTTTCACTTGTTAATTACTGCTTTGAGGCATGGTTACATTTGTTTGGTACAACTGCTGTTAATTGCAAAATTAATATGCAGATACACCTGAGCATTTTTGTAGTTTCACTGCAACTTTTGTTTGCATATTTTAAATGCAGATACACCTGAGCATTTTTGTAGTTTCACTGCAACTTTTGTTTGCATATTTTAAATACAGATATTTCATTTGATATTGACATGTATGTGTGTACATATATATATGCATACATGTACAATTGTAATGGCTCGGCTGTGGAATCATTTGAACTTGTTTGGCAGTAGTCTTTTGTCACTGCTGTTTACATGTTGACTTTGGTATCACCCTGTTTCACTGGAACATGTACCTTTGTGTCTGCACTTTTGTATAGCCTGCACATGTTACTTATATCACTAGTTCTGCCTTCACATATATGTTCCTTTGGTACATTTGTCCTTGTTAGAACCTTGGTCTTTGATGGTTCATCTTGTTGGTTGGTTTAGTGTCTTTCTTTCTGTTCACTGCTTCATGCAATTGGGTTACTTCTTTGATGTCGAGGCTGCTCCTTTGCTTCACTTGAATGTGGACTTGCTGTTTGGCCTCACATGCATATAGTCACTGCCTTGTTCATGATTTGGTTTCTATCGTATTGTTATTGCTTGGCAATTATTGTTCCTGTCCATTGCTTCACTTGAAATCTAATACTTCACCATTTGCTGTTTCCATGAGGTACCAGTTTTGGGTTGCATTCATTTTGGTTCCAAATGCATTGAGTTGTTGGTCTGGTGATCACTAGTAGTTTACATTGAATCTGATATCAATTCTTTGAGACAGTTGCATATTGTTCCACTTCGATATTAGTTCTGGCTTCTAGCTTGGGAATTTTGTCTTGTGATCTTTCATACCTGTAGCATGCTCGACTTTGGCATTGCTTCATATCTGAACTGTTGTTCGACCATGTACATTTGTGGTTGCACTTCATTCGTCTTGTTAGCAGTGCAGCACTTGCCTCTCTTGTTAATTCGTTTTACTGATTTGCCTTTGATCTTGGTTGTGGTTTAGTGATGCACCTGCTTGGCTATTTTGTACTTCTGACCTTTGTTGGGTTCTGGTCTTGCTTGTGTTATTGACTTTGTTGGTTCTTGATTATTTCATGTGGATTGACGAAATCACATTTGAGTTGAACCCGATTTTGGGGTTTGACCTGGTGATCATTTTTTTGACTTTCACTGAGCTTTTGTGTATCTCTTGCGATACTGGCGAGGCAGTACACGCGTGCGTGTACTGCAGCCCTATCAGATTTGACAGTTTTAAATTGATGTTTCGATTTGTTGAATTGTTTCGTTGGTAAATTTCAATGTTTTGGAGTCGTATTCTGATTTGGATTGTTGATTTGTTGTTTAACACTATTTAGTGTTATATCTGCCGTTATCCGATTCTTTTATCGAGGAGTTGGGTATACGAGATTTCTGTGACTGTCGTCTATTTGACTATTTGATTATTATTGCTTCTGTGCATTAATAACTGAGTTTGAATTAGACTGACCCGTGTATTATTTTCTTTTGAATGTAATACTCGGGTCAGACCTGAGTTATTTCAGGTTGTAGATTTTCTTCTTTGAGTTGCTGTTCAGGATTTGAAGACTTTTCACATCTTCTGAAGTTGTCAGTGTCATTTTGTAGTAGTCGTGTCAGTGTATAGAACGATATGTATTCATGTATATTAGTCGATAAGGTACTTGTATATATAACTTCTAGAGTCGACAGTTGTAGTTGTATCATATGTATCGTGTCAACTATATTGTAACTGATATCGGTTATATATATATGAGATTTTGTTAATCTGTGTTCCGCAATTATATTATCTGTGTTATTGTTATATTTAATGTCCTAAACTATTATGAACTATCGTAGTTTGTTTTATACTGATAATTGGATATGTCGATGGGAGTAAATAAATAATAGATGAAAAATAAAAAGCATATACCACTCCTATCGAGATACCAATATTAGTGTAAGGCCAACTACGGATGGTCGCTCCTATCCAGCCTTATTCTTCGTAATAATAGACAGTATTTCTTTTAATACTCTTTGTTATTATGAGCATAGAGGTGGGGCGTCACAGTTGGTATCAGAGCTTGGGGTTTATGGACATAATATAAAACATAACTTGGATAGAACATATGTTACAACTATTGGTCGATGTTTTATTTGTGATTTGAGTCAAAACTAAAGTTTTGAAATTTCGATGAAATTTTTATATATCTTTATTTAAAAATAAAAGGGGAATTGTGTTTTGTTGTTTGATGAAATTGTGTTCCGATGATTTGATTGATTTGTGTTTTATTTATCAGAGTGCGCAGCGGAAACAGTGAAACTGTCTTCGCTGAGTACAACTGATAATCTTTTTGATTTACAAATCGAAATATGAAATTGATATGAATTTCATTTGTTGTTTACATAGCTGTAGTTATTTTGTTTCTTTGAGAATTTCGAATCCGAATTGAGGATTCGAAGAAATTACAGTTATGTGATTTTTGTTGAAATTTCCGCTGGCTTTGTTTCGTACTAATCATCTATTGATTAGCTTGTGCTGTTTCGAGTTGTCTTCATTGAAGATACACTCTAATGATTTCCTTGTTTATATTGTAATGTGCGTGCAATTGAATTGCACGTTACTGCATTTATATTACGTTGAACCGATGCTAGGTTATGAAACGTATTTTGTTGCCGTTATTTTTATAATGGGATTTTTACACCAATGCTAAATTTTTTGAAGCACGATGTTTTGTGGCATTTTGATGTAAATTGTTTTGATGTGATTTTGACGTTTTAAAATTACTGTCGCTTTGGCTTCAGTAACCGTCAAATTTTAAAAGTGGATTTTCAAGCGGTTATTCCGCAATACTGATTTGTGACCGTTTTTACGGTATTTTGGGAAGTACAATTTTCTTATCGAAATTGTTACTGATTTGCTGTTTTAATCACGTGATTGGAAAATCGTTTTAAAATGAAAATTGTTTTATAAAATTTTAGCAGTTTGTGTTTTCAAAAGAATGAGAAAGCGACTTAAACGATTCAGGAAAATCGAGGATTATGACCCCTTTCTTTTACTGTTTCGCTTAACTCCGGACTTGTTCAGTTGAGAATGTGAATTGTTATTTTTACAAAATAAATAAAAATTGTTTTCAGAAATTTTACAGTTTACGATTTCAAAAGAATGAGAAAGAGATTTAAACGTTTCAGCAAAATCGAGGACTATGACCCCTTTCTTTTACTGATTCGCTTAATTCCGGACTTGTCCGTTTGAGAATGTAAAGTGTATTTTTACAAAATACACAATTTTGCACTTTCAAGGAAACGATGAAGTGATTTAAACGATTTAGCAAAAGTGCGGAGTATGAAACCACACTTTTACTATTTCGGTTAATTCCGGACTCGTTAATTGAAATATTTGATGCTTTCGTGTGCTTTCGAGCCACTATGTTGGACCTTCGGGTCATATGTTGGACCTTCGGATCAAATACCAGTACTAGACCTTCGGGTCATATGTTGGACCTTCGGGTCATTTGTTGGGCGCCAAAATTATGTTGAGTACTTGGTAGGCTTCGGCCATATGTTGTTGCACGTGCGGCGAATTAAAAACTCGCCATCTGATGGGATCGATCCAAGCTTTTATGTTGATTTTCTAGTCTTCTTAATTGATTTCTAGATATTTGTTGCTTCCAATTATCTGCAGGTAATTGGATATTTGTTGATATGAGTTCTGATTATCGTTTTTGATAATCGGATATTTGTTGTTTCTAATTATCGCTTGTGATAATTAGATATTTGTTGATATGAGTTCTGATTATCGTTTTCGATAATCGGATATTTGTTGCTTTTAATTATCGCTTGAGATAATTAAATATTTGTTGATTTTAGATTTAATTATCGCTTAAGATAATTAAATAATTGTTGATTTGAGATTTAATTATCGCTTGAGATAATTAAATAATTGTTGATTTTAGATTTAATTATCGCTTTTGATAATTAAATATTTGTTGATTTGAGATTTAATTATCGCTTTTGATAATTAAATATTTGTTGATTTGAGGGATTTAATTATCGCTTTTGATAATTAAATATTTGTTGATTTAAGGAACTTAATTATCGTCTTTGATAATTAAATATTTGCTGATTTGAGATTTAATTATCGCTTTTGATAATTAAATATTTGTTGATTTTAGATTTAATTATCGCTTTTGATAATTAAATATTCGTTGATTTAAGGAATTTAATTATCGTCTTTGATAATTAAATATTTGCTGATTTGAGATTTAATTATCGCTTTTGATAATTAAATATTTATTGATTTGAGATTTAATTATCGCTTTTGATAATTAAATATTTGCTGATTTGAGATATAATTATCGCTTTTGATAATTAAATAATTGTTGATTCAAGGAATTTAATTATCGTCTTTTATAATTAAATATTTGCTGATTTGAGATTTAATTATCGCTTTTGATAATTAAATATTTGTTGATTTGAGATTTAATTATCGCTTTTGATAATTAAATATTTGCTGATTTGAGATATAATTATTGCTTTTGATAATTAAATAATTGTTGATTCAAGGAATTTAATTATCGTCTTTGATAATTAAATATTTGCTGATTTGAGATTTAATTATCGCTTGAGATAATTAAATATTTGTTGATTTTAGATTTAATTATCGCTTTTGATAATTAAATATTTGTTGATTTGAGATTTAATTATCGCTTTTGATAATTAAATATTTGTTGATTTGAGGGATTTAATTATCGCTTTTGATAATTAAATATTTGTCGATTTAAGGAATTTAATTATCGTCTTTGATAATTAAATATTTGCTGATTTGAGATTTAATTATCGCTTTTTCTAATTGAATATTTGCTGAATTTAAAATTTGATTATCGTTTTTGATAATCGAATATTTGTTAAATTTGAAATTTGATTATCGTTTTTGATAATCGAATAGTTGTTAAATTTGAAATTTGATTATCGTTTTGATAATCGAATATTTGTTGAATTTGAAATTTGATTATCGTTTTTGATAATCGAATATTTGTTGAATTTAAAATTTGATTATCGTTTTGATAATCGAATATTTGTTGAATTTGAAATTTGATTATCGTTTTTGATAATCGAATATTTGTTGAATTTGAAATTTGATTATCGTTTTTGATAATTTGATATTTGTTGATTTGTTTTCTGAATATCGTTTGGATAATTGGATGGTTGCTGATTTTATGGATAAGAGATTTTTAATCTCTAATTGAGTTCAGGTTATGTCGATTATATTGAATTACTGTTTTCTACCAATCTTTGTTGATAGTTATAGTTTGTCAATTATGAAGTTCGTGTTTTCCAGTGATTTGTTGGGTAACTAGATAATTGCAGCCTGACGATTTGCGAATTTTGTTTTCTAATTATCCTTGTTGATAATTAAGTTTTGTTGTTTTCTAATTACCGTAGCGATAGTTAGATATTGTTGTTTCGTGATTTTTTTGAATTTCAATTATCTGGTTGATAATTAAATATTGCTGATGATTGCATTTATTCAGCTTTGTTGTTTTTTTATCATCTACTGGATAATTAGACTTTGTTGAGATTTTGTGAAATTCCTTTATGGAACTAAAAGATTTCTTTTGCGTTTGTAGTCCCGACTTTTATTTTCTAGCTTAACCAGTTTAGGTTAGAAAAACAATTGTTATAAACGACTTTAAGTATGAAAATTGCGGGGACGCAATTTTTATAAGGAGGGGAGTCTGTAACAACCCGGGGTTTGCTGTTAATTTGTAATCGTCACTAAACGATTAATCTGTTGAGTTATCGTAGTTGGGAAATATTTAATCAAGCTGAAATTCTTTTGAGAATTCGTCAAAGAAGTTATGCGGGCTTTCGATTCAATCTTGGCCCCGGAAGCCTCACTCCTTTATTTTATCTTTGTGTGGCCGTTCCCTTCTTATTCAATTCGACCCGATCCCCTTTATGGATGGCTCGTTCTTTTTTTTTAAACCCTAAACCTAAAAAATCAAAGCACGAAGGAGATTAAAAATGGCTGCCTAGAATTTTCGTCCTCGTCCCCAAATTCATAAATAAGGGTTTTCGATATTGAAGATGCCGATTACAGATACTAGATTCAACCCGATTTCTTGCTTTGTGGTCGATCGACTTGCGAGATGCCTTTGGCAGCGACGTCGAATTCGTGCTCTCCAAAAAACAAAGGTGAGTGATTCTCTCACTCACATCTACATCTCAAACTCATGTATTCGAGTCCCGTTGTTTGATTTTTGTGGTCACTGCCTAGAAGTTTGGTGGTTTCGTATATATTGGGCTTCAGCCATTTGTTTTGTTTGAATGCCTGTGACGATTTTCGACTTTGTCCATTTCGTTTATCTTGTGATATTGATAAATTGCTTTGATTTAGTATCGATTCCCTTTTGACTTCGGTCACTTGGTTGTGTGAATGAAATTGCATAACTTTGATTTTTGGTTTGGAATTGCTGTGACGTTATCTGATTTTTGATTTGTTTCACGGCCTTGATTTCGTTGATGACGTGGGTTATTTTAACTCGATCATGGTTGAGCTCGCTATTGTTTCGAACTGCTGTTGACTTGTTCATCTTACCCTTGACCGGCTTTCACTTGTTAATTACTGCTTTGAGGCATGGTTACATTTGTTTGGTACAACTGCTGTTAATTGCAAAATTAATATGCAGATACACCTGAGCATTTTTGTAGTTTCACTGCAACTTTTGTTTGCATATTTTAAATGCAGATACACCTGAGCATTTTTGTAGTTTCACTGCAACTTTTGTTTGCATATTTTAAATACAGATATTTCATTTGATATTGACATGTATGTGTGTACATATATATATGCATACATGTACAATTGTAATGGCTCGGCTGTGGAATCATTTGAACTTGTTTGGCAGTAGTCTTTTGTCACTGCTGTTTACATGTTGACTTTGGTATCACCCTGTTTCACTGGAACATGTACCTTTGTGTCTGCACTTTTGTATAGCCTGCACATGTTACTTATATCACTAGTTCTGCCTTCACATATATGTTCCTTTGGTACATTTGTCCTTGTTAGAACCTTGGTCTTTGATGGTTCATCTTGTTGGTTGGTTTAGTGTCTTTCTTTCTGTTCACTGCTTCATGCAATTGGGTTACTTCTTTGATGTCGAGGCTGCTCCTTTGCGTCACTTGAATGTGGACTTGTTGTTTGGCCTCACATGCATATAGTCACTGCCTTGTTCATGATTTGGTTTCTGTCGTATTGTTATTGCTTGGCAATTATTGTTCCTGTCCATTGCTTCACTTGAAATCTAATACTTCACCATTTGCTGTTTCCATGAGGTACCAGTTTTGGGTTGCATTCATTTTGGTTCCAAATGCATTGAGTTGTTGGTCTGGTGATCACTAGTAGTTTACATTGAATCTGATATCAATTCTTTGAGACAGTTGCATATTGTTCCACTTCGATATTAGTTCTGGCTTCTAGCTTGGGAATTTTGTCTTGTGATCTTTCATACCTGTAGCATGCTCGACTTTGGCATTGCTTCATATCTGAACTGTTGTTCGACCATGTACATTTGTGGTTGCACTTCATTCGTCTTGTTAGCAGTGCAGCACTTGCCTCTCTTGTTAATTCGTTTTACTGATTTGCCTTTGATCTTGGTTGTGGTTTAGTGATGCACCTGCTTGGCTATTTTGTACTTCTGACCTTTGTTGGGTTCTGGTCTTGCTTGTGTTATTGACTTTGTTGGTTCTTGATTATTTCATGTGGATTGACGAAATCACATTTGAGTTGAACCCGATTTTGGGGTTTGACCTGGTGATCATTTTTTTGACTTTCACTGAGCTTTTGTGTATCTCTTGCGATAGTGGCGAGGCAATACACGCGTGCGTGTACTGCAGCCCTATCAGATTTGACAGTTTTAAATTGATGTTTCGATTTGTTGAATTGTTTCGTTGGTAAATTTCAATGTTTTGGAGTCGTATTCTGATTTGGATTGTTGATTTGTTGTTTAACACTATTTAGTGTTATATCTGCCGTTATCCGATTCTTTTATCGAGGAATTGGGTATACGAGATTTCTGTGACTGACGTCTATTTGACTATTTGATTATTATTGCTTCTGTGCATTAATAACTGAGTTTGAATTAGACTGACCCGTGTATTATTTTCTTTTGAATGTAATACTCGGGTCAGACCCGAGTTATTTTAGGTTGTAGATTTTCTTCTTTGAGTTGCTGTTCAGGATTTGAAGACTTTTCACATCTTCTGAAGTTGTCAGTGTCATTTTGTAGTAGTCGTGTCAGTGTATAGAACGATATGTATTCATGTATATTAGTCGATAAGGTACTTGTATATATAACTTCTAGAGTCGACAGTTGTAGTTGTATCATATGTATCGTGTCAACTATATTGTAACTGATATCGGTTATATATATATGAGATTTTGTTAATCTGTGTTCCGCAATTATATTATCTGTGTTATTGTTATATTTAATGTCCTAAACTATTATGAACTATCGTAGTTTGTTTTATACTGATAATTGGATATGTCGATGGGAGTAAATAAATAATAGATGAAAAATAAAAAGCATATACCACTCCTATCGAGATAACCAATATTAGTGTAAGGCCAACTACGGATGGTCGTTCCTATCCAGCCTTATTCTTCGTAATAATAGACAGTATTTCTTTTAATACTCTTTGTTATTATGAGCATAGAGGTGGGGCGTCACAACAGCCACAGGTATATATCCACATCAGAAAATACATAAGCACGGTTTTTATATTTATTCCATGTCATTGAAACTCTCCTAATACTGGAAATAGGCAAGGAGATAGTCCCATTTCGAATATAGGAGATGGCTTTTGCATTTACAGGAATACCACTCTGTTGTATTTCTTCATGAGAGAGATAGTTCATCATAATAATGCCTTACCAATCTGAGACACACTTCAGAACTTTTCTTTACCATGAGGTTCCAGAGCAATTTTTAAACGTGGGAGAAAGATATCCCAAGCATTGAGGAGAAATTTCCAACTCCAACTCTGAGCTTGCTTTGCTTTTGTCATCCAAATATCTTCATTCTTTATATTGTAAGCAATGGTCCATTTAACCCATAGGTTATCATTCTTGTTTATCCAGCAATCAAACTGTTTAGAAAAGGCAGCGTAGTTCCTAGCTCTCAAATCCTTGATTCCAAGACCACCATTTCTCTTTGGCATTTCAGTTTTATAGGAACCAATAAGGGAAATTTCCTGTGAGTAATTGAACCAGTCGATTGAAACCTTATGATAACAGTCCTTATCATAGATATGAGTTTAGTAGGCAGTATAAAAGTTCTACACCAATATACTGCCATAGGCATGATCAAAGAATAAATTATCACCAGTCTTCTAGGTTGGGATAAGAATCTATTATGCCATCTGTTAATAACATTAGTTATTTTTTCATATTGGGGAATGTACTAATGTAATGAGATTCTCTTGGTAGCCAAAGGAACTCCCAAGTAAGACATATTGTTGTTTAGAAGAGGGAGCATCTAAGTTATATCTAAGCATTACCAAATTAAAGGCTCGGAGATCCTAGCATGTAAGATATGAGATTTTTGGGAGTTTATACTTAATCCAGAGAATCTAAAGAAGCTCTCTAAAGTTTCCACAATGGAAGATAGGGATTCAAAAGTTGGTCTGGTAAATATAATTAAATCGTCAACAAAAGCCAGAGAAGTGATCATCGGTGATTTGCATTTGGGATGGAGAAGAAATCTGTTCTCATGAACCTATTGTTGAAAAGCATGTGACAGAGTTTCCATTATCAATATAAAGAGATAGAAGGATATCGAATTCCCTTGTCTCAAACCTTGCTGACCTTTGAAGTATCCAACAGAATGAGCATGAAAAACCAAAGAGTACCTTACAGTAGAAATGCAATGATATATCCAATCGAAGAATTTAGATGGAAATCTCATTTTTTTTCCATAATATGCATTAGAGAGTCCCATTTTACAGAGTCAAATGCCTTTTTTATATCAATCTTAAGCATAGCTTTTGGTGACATATATTTAGATGAGTAGCCATTTAGTAACTCATGAGAGAGAAGGACATTATCGAGGATGTTCCTATATGGGATGAAAGTGGCTTGGTTTTGAGAGATCAGTGAGTTGATAACAAGCTTTAGCCTAGAAGCCAAAATTCTAGAGATACTTTTATATATAATGTTGCAACATGCCATAGGTCTGAATTGAGAAACATCATTTGGATTGTCTACCTTGGGGATTAAAGCAAGGTTAGTTGAGTTAATGGAGCTCAACAGTCTACTCGTGTTAAAGAAATTATGAATTGCTTTGAGAACAGAGGAAATAATCGGCCAGCAGTGAATATAGAAGACCACACTGAAACCATCTGGTCTTCCACAGGTCGATTTTTTTCGTTGTAAAAATTGATTCTTTTATCTCTTCATCAGTTATAGGGGAAGTTAGGAGATTTTTCTGATCATCATTCAGGGTCAAAAGTGGAAATGAGGAAGTGAAGGAATCATCAAAAGGAAAATTATCCGTAGAGCCAAGCAATGAACTGGAATAGTCAAGGAATGCTTTGTCAACATCAGTAGAAATGGAATGATTAACCCCATGCATATCAGATATAGTATGGATGAAAGCTTTAGTTTGCTTTATTTTATAGGAGGAATGATAGAACTTAGAATTTCTATCCCCAAAGAGGACCCATGATTCTTTGTTTTTCTGTTTTATCATATTAGCTTCATCTACTAATGCTTCTTCAAATCTCTTAGTTAGACTGGTTTCAAGCTCGGATATTGCAGGATCGAGGCAAGATTCATGATCTGTTATTGTGAATATTCCAGCTCATCATTTATAGAAGTTGAAAAGTTTCATACCAGTTCCATACTTGTCTTTAGCCCACTGTCCTAGTTGAATTTTGGTGTTCTTGAGCTTTTGTTGAAATTTGAGCATTAGGGATACCAGAAGAATGCATATCCCAAGCCTCCGTAAGAACCTGCAAAAAACTACTCTCATTTATCCATATATCAAAAAATTTAAAATTTACCTTTTTGTCAACTCCAAATTTTAGAATAAGGGGGCAATGGTCTGAAAGAATTGGCATAGGTATATGGATTTGGACAGAGGGACAATGAGTTAGATCTTGATTTTATTTAGTTAATCAAATTATATATATATATATATATATATATATATATGTATGTATGTATATATATATATATATATATATTGGAAACCAAAATTATAGATTTTATTTTCAAAATATTTTTGGAAAAATTATATTTATTTTATAACCTTTATAAATTTTCATTCTATATTTCAAATTCAACAATTAAATTTAAATTTTTTTTTTTTGAATTTTCAAATCATGATTTGAAAATTAGCCCAAGGCCCAAAAACCCTGGGTCTTGCATCTAGGCCAATCTTTTGGACTTACTCCACTCATTGGGCCAGTCCAGTAGCTAGGGATGAAGAATATTTGATTATTCAATCCTAAATTAGACGCTACTATTTTGGACACCCATCAAATAAGTATGTTTTATTAATTGGCCATAAATATTGACTAATTAGACCGCATAGATCATTTAGGCTTTGATACCATTATTGGAAATGGCCTAGTCTACAATAGGTTAAATGAGTGAATATCAAAAAAAAATTCCTAATTGAATCTTATTGGGCTTATGAAATCCAATATTTACTTTAGGTCTAGTCTAATTATTTTAAATGAAATCATATTTTATTTATTTTTATTTATTTAATTAATGTGTGTTAATTAATTTAATATGTATGTGATTTGAGTATGTTATTATACACTCATGTGTAAATATGGTGTGTAAAGTGCACCATAACAAGGTGTACATAGTTAATGTATACATATATAGATATTGGGATTTATATTTACTATGTATACATTCACCATTTATGTATGTATTAACTATCTTAAAATATTGTTTAATATTATAGATATATATATATATATATACTTTAATATTACTTATATAAAATAAAATTTAAAATTATCTAGTTTAATTTTTACTAAGTCGGTAAGTTTTAAATTCAAAATTTGAATTTAAATTATCTAATCTAGACTTGGTAAAACATTTTCAGATTCAAATCTAGATCTTAATATAAAATATCTTTAATTAATTTAAATATATATATTGATATATACATAATTTTGCAATCGAAAATGATTTATTATTAAACTTTTTAATTTAAAATACATAAAACTATTTAATATGTATAAATAGATTTGTATATGTATTTTATTATAAACTTAATATATATATATAATATTTTTGACCATTCAGAATTATTTTTTAATATAAATCTTTGAAAGGAATTTTATAATAAAGAATTATATATATAATTTCATTAAATATAAACATTGTTTTAAATAATGATTAATATGTATGTGTTTATATATATATATATATTAAAATATGCTTCGACCATAATTTTTTTACCGAGAGTAATTTTGAAATAATTTGTTTAATATATTTATATATATATTATTAATGAATTTTGGTTTTAAATTTAGTAAACAATTTTTTAAACTTATTAAAATTAAATATAATCTTTAGAAAATTAATATAAATATATAAGAGTATATATATGGTCGGACAGAATTATTTACATGTTTGATTTTAAACTTTGGATTATATAAAACTATATCATGTAAAATAATTGTTTAAAGGGCTCTATGACATTAATAATTATGATGAGACAATAATGCATAGGTAAAATCGTTATAAAGGTGATTTGATAGCATATAAATGTAAATAAGTTAGATTACCTTTGAAAACAAAGCCCTTGAACACAGCGTAATTAGAGTTTCTTCTAGACTCCTTGGAATTAACCACTTAATTATGCAACGAATGAGTGTAGCACGATTTATATTTTATCTGATACACTGGTGCAATGAAATGCTCATCCTAGGGAGGTAGGGAGGATGGGGGATTCGACTAGAATTGGAGAAGGATGAGAGAGAATAAAAGTGGGGCTTGGCTTTGTTTATATAGCGAAGGAAAGGGAGACATAAATCTCCACATTTTACTCCTCCTTTTACTAAGCAATTAGATATAGATTTAATTTCAAACCACCATCTCCCTTATCTATTGTTGACCTATATTGGACCCTATATGGGCAGTAAAAACTCCAAACCTATTTGTCACTAATTATATTTAAATCATATTTAAAGGTGTATTGATATTGTATATCGATACGCGCATATATATATATATATAAATTTTATATACACCCCCAATTAATTACTAATGGCTCCCAGAAAATTTCTAATAGCACCTATTATATCAAAAATATAAAACATTTCATAAATATTAATTAATTTATAGCACTTTGTAAACTAATTAAATCGTGTGGTATATTGGAAGATCCACTAATACGGTTGTGCGACTCGCATGTGTAAATTAGTCAGTGATTAATATCGAACTATTCAGATATTAATATTCACACATCACCTTAGCTAGTGTGTGATAGTTTATTTGAATTTATCGCTTATAGATCTTTATCGGTAAAATCCAATTTTATATTTTAAACATTACCTTTTAGTAACGAATATTTACACATGTTCTCTTCATTGAAACTCTATAACTTTAGGATACGAAGAATTTGGAATTAGTCAAAATTCTAGCATTATCCACATTCAGTTCGATTAGTCTATAAAGAAAGTCCTTGGTTGAATAACAACAATAATTATTAACAGTTCTACTCTAGTCAAAGATTTTGACTTTGAGTTAACTATAGTTGACCTTGATACAAAACTCATACAACTGAGGAGACGAATTCTCTATTGAATAGTGTTTCACCTCCTATGCTTCTACTCAAACCCAACTATAGTAATTGTAATGAAATGCCTTTTCGAACTTCGAATGTCGACACTAATACATTCATGGTATTCACGTGTCAAGCACCCAAGTGCCGGAATGATAGAACGTTAGGTTAAAACAAAATGAAGAAAATAAAAGGAACAAGAAAGAGAAGAAGAAAAACATCAGAATCTCATAGCGGAATGATAACATATAACATTAAAGGATAATACATAGAGATACTCAAATATACATAGTATTTCAGAGTTACTAATCGGAATACAATCATCAGCCTGGACATTTATAACAGTCTGCCCTTACAATTGCCGATATATATACATAAGTAATGTAGTGGAAATAAGAATACTATGGTAGGTAAACATTCAACTCCTCTCTAAAAGCCTAATGAACATCAACGAAAACTTGCCTTTCTCAGACTGCTCGAAAGAGCATACGAGAAATTTAGGGAAAACAAAAGCCGCATGTTAGATATAAATCTGGTGTGAGAAACTCAAAAAATATGTATACAGCATATAACAGCACCTTTTGAGACCATCGTAATGGTTATCCCCTCAAAAGAGCCAAACCATTCAATTAGTACGTATTGCGATATAATAATAGTCTAGAGTGAGGAATATAAATCAGAAAATAGCTGTGATGCTTACATTATCAAACCACAACAATATTCAATAGGTATACAAACAAAACCGCAATGCGCATTCGCATGTACATGAAGACCTCCCCAGTAAACTGTCGATCGATTTCCTATGAAAAAGATCAGAAATCACCTTCCGAGCTTCGTATATCTCTAGATAAAATATACAATAAGGAAAACACAATTGGCCCAACATCCGAACACTTCCATAAACAACATGAACCAAGTATCAACAACTTCCTGTGCGTAACATATCAATAAGCATACTCTAGATATGGAGTTGATATACCCCTTTGAATAGCTAAACCCGGGATCGTGCAACCTACTCTATCTTTAGTCACATATCGGTAACGAAGTCATGTTCAGCATCTCTACACATGAGCCATCACTCGAACAGATCACGAATCCCCAAATGGATTCCAACATCTCAAATAGATCCACCTCTAAGAGATAAAACACGTATCTTGGTCTTAAAGTGGTTTTCGATAAGTAAAACACTTATCGATTCCAGTCTCTTCAAGACAAAGTCAACGGATTTGGTCATATTCAACAAGAACGAGAATGATCGCATATGTAAACCAAGTATCGTATTCGTATCACATTTTCGAACTTCACAACTTACGTTATCCCTCGGTTAAGAGTGAAACCCGATAGGTTAGAGCATTATTGCTTCTACACCCTACTCGAATCATCGTTCTTAACTCTCACGGTTAGAAACAAGTCGATTTCGTCGACTTTCGTGCTAAGTACATGACTAAATACTTTCTATAAACAAGTAATACACAAGTACAATTAACACACACGCAAAGCACGATCAAGTCGCATAAACGACTTTTAATCCCCTTTTCGGTTAATTAATCTTTTATTAATTAAAACCTCCTTTATTAGTAAAACTCCTTTTTATCCGATAAAACTTCCTTTTATTAATTAATATTCCTTTATTAATTAAAACTTCCTTATTCAATTAAATACCTCATCCTTTAGTTAAAACTTCTTTTATTAGTAAAACTCCTTTTATATAAACTTCTTAATTTAATTAAATACTTCATCTTTTAATTAAAACTTCTTCTAATTAAACACCTTTATGAATTAAAACTTCACTTTTTTAATTAAACTTATTCTTAAACTTGTATATAGAATTAATTTCTCTTTATAAAAGATATACACTCACATTTTACTATTTACATATTCTACTATTTACGTATTTACTATTGACAACCTACTATTTACGTAGTTTACTATTTATGAATTCTCTTTTCAATACCATCAAAATGTATTCATATACTTATCCCAAATGGTATAAATATATTCACAAATCATTTAACAAAACTTACTTACTTTAAAATATAATCAAAGAGGTTAAAACGAATGTTACTTAAATATTATTACTATTAACCCCCTCTCGCTTTTATATTTTAAGCATCTACTTTTTCTATCTTTATTTCAAAAGATTTCATACTTGTTATTATCTTTAAAATTCCATTATTAAAGATCTAATCATATTTATAATATTTTCTACTTTAAAATATAATTCATGGGTTTAAAAACAAATGTTACTAAAACATTGTTTACTGCAAACCCAAATACTTCAGACTTAACCATTATCTTTAAAATCTTTTAAATGATTTAATTATACTTACAAGGGCCAAAGAAAAATGTTACTAAAACATTATCACAACAAACCCAAAACTATTCACTTATAATTTTCCTTAAAATATTTATTATCTAATATATAATTATATTCTTATTCATAATTAATAATTGCTAAAAACGAATGTTATTTAAACATTGTTACTATAACCCAAAATCATTTACTTATATTTATCTTTAAAATATTCATTACTAAATATCTAATTATATTCCTAAGTATACTTAATAAGGGTTAAAAACAACTTTTGCTAAAAACTATTTACTGCAACCCAAAATCATTTATATATTTATCATTAACTTTAATATATTCATTTTAAAGATCAAAGCATATCTACTTATTAACTAAGGTGACACTCTTTTAATTTAGCTTCCCAAAATAATTTATTTTTACCTAAGTTTTAAAATCCAAACTTCCTTTACTACATTTATAAATACTTAACTTACCGGTTAAAACTTATATATTTACTATAAACTTGTTTTAAATGATGACATTTATATGTATACCAATTTATTTATAAGCTAATATAATTAATAAAATTCTAAAATAATTTAAAAGGTAGTATACTACATAAGCTTCTATTTATTTTAATCGAACATTTAACTAATTTTCTACAAACTATATATATTTAAAAATACTTTTTAAACTACTTATATTATGGTTCAAAACATTTATTTTAAATATTGCTTAAAAATACTTATTTTGTAATTCATTTGAAAACCATAAAAATCACGTTTATGATTAAAATCCTTTACTTTAAAATTTTATACATAATTATCAAACATATATTTAAACCTTGATATTTTTCCAATAATAAATACCCTCATGGTACTTATTAAAAATACAAAGAAGTCCTATGATGTCTTTCAAAGCTAACTTTAAAAATCGCCGAATACAGCGATTGCAAAGTGCATCCACGGCGACCTCTTCGCTTGTAACTATTACAACTTCCACTCACAATTTCTATAACTTTCCAAACCAGTGCATTTATGTCAAACACACCAAACATGTGTAATGAGTAATCAAATATATATTTTCACAATATATTCACATTTTAACCAATTTAACATATGTCAAATACAAGGGATTTCAAAGTGAGTTTATAGCGCTTATTTTGCTTCAAACATTCACAACACACTATCAAACATGTAATCAATAAGTGTGGGCCACGTTACATGTTATAAAGGGTTATAAGAGAGATTATACTACATATAAAGTTGTCATTTGCTTTCAAAAGCAAGAAGGGGTCCAAGAGTTATAACTTACATTGTTATCTGTCTACTTTATATTTAACACAACAAACAATTATATACACAACATATACAAATTAAATGGTGAGTTTACTCACCCAAGTCCAAGTCTAACCAAGACATAGAAAATCTCGCTACGAGTGCAACGGTGAAGACGGCGTCTCGATTGGACCGTGTATGCCAAAGTTATGAATTCTATAAGATTTGAGATTAATTAAATTAATTTATTTACTAATTAACCAAATTAACTTTTAATTACCTTGTTAATACCTTTCTTCCCCGATTCTAAATAGAAGGCTGTGCACAAATACAGTGATACACACAAAGTCGCGTCTTTCCCTCCTTTTCTCACTCTCCAACCGACAATATCACGCACCATCGATTCCTACGCGTCACACGATGCATGCTCTTTGCACCAGTCATTCGTACTTGAAGCTCGACCCATCCAATCAGTTCGAGACTTTCTTGTACTCCCCTCGACTTCATGAAAATGTGTTTTGCCTCAGCCAACATGTGCTCCTCCGACCAAGCCAATCGACTCCACTAGCCACAACGAGTTCAACCATGCCTTTGATTCGACCTTCGGCCTCCCCATTCCAATTCCGACCTGCTCCTCTTGCCTTCGACTGCAAAAGTCGCGATCCACTACCTTCGATCGAAATTGTTGAAAGCTTGGGGAAAGGTACTCCTCAATCAAAGAAACTCAACGGTAACCTTTGATTTGCCTCTCGCCTCCTTCAGCACAACCAACAATAAAGCCTAGCTTCGGTTGTCACTGTTGCTCATCCTCTTTCATCGCCACACTTGCCAAAACGCATATGGATTTGAAGCCCTCATCACTATGAGTTCAACAAATCAAACCTCAACATTTATCGTCACCTGTAACTCCGGGAAGAATTATGGGAAGGAGGCGGCTACATTTTGTTTACTATAAAAAAATAAAGAGAGAGATGGAGGAGAAGTGATAAAGAAGATTGATGGGGTATGGTGATGTATATATAATAAAATTATATTATATTTTAAATTTTCTCTTTTTAATTGTTATGCGTTTCGAGCTTGTATGACCACACAGAACGTCGAATCGCTACGAAACTTATTGGCATACATCACCTCATTATTCTGGTTCCGATGACACTAGTTTCGTCACAATCTGAGACAGTGCCCCAAAATCACTACACCAGAATCCTCATTTCGCAACGGCTTTAAGCCGTTGCAAAACAATTTCGCAACGGATTTGAGCCGTTGCGAAATGAGCAGTGGTAAATATTTCGCAACGGTCCAAAGCCATTGCGAAATATATTTTGCAACGACTAAGGGTCGTTGCGTAATATGGTTTAGCAACGGCTTAGAGCCATTCCGGATTTTATTTCGCAACGGCTTATTGCCGTTTCGGATTTTATTTCACAACGACTTTTATCCGTTCCGGATTTTATTTCGCAACTGATGTTTTATATATTAGCAACGGCTTTAAGCCGTTCCTAATTACTATTTTTATTTTATTTTTAAAAATTCAAAATTTCTTCTCTACACCAGTGATAGTCATTTCATTATCATAATTAATACAAAAATTAGCAAATTTAACACTATCACAAAAGAAAGATTATTAAACCAAATATTTTTCATAGATTCAACACAAAAACCAAACATAACAAATGTTTGAATTATAATGTTCAACATCAACACATACCACACTATATAGTTCAACAAGTATACATAACATACATAGTACAACAGGGGCATCATTACATAATACTACATGCATATTACAATACATACGGTACATAACGTCTTCCTCCAATCGTCTAATGCTCCTGCCAGCATAAGTCTATTTTTCCCCATGCACCTGCAATTGCAATTAGTATCATCAAGTTAGCAGTCTTACAACAAAATATTTTAGTATGATTTATGTACCTATATGATAAAAATGCTATCTTGATATGGGTATATGGTTCGATGTTCTTTCTAGTTTTACATTGAACCATTTATTTTCTATTTTCTTCCTAGTTCTTTTCCCAGTCTATTAATCTTCCAGAAATGATGATAATAATACATTAACTATTTTGTGTTCGTCTTATATTGACAAAAATAGAGCATACAAATGGCATAATAGTAGTCCAACACCACCAAGATATAAATTAACTTCTGAACGCTCAAAAGATGCATGATAAAACCATTCATTTGGCATAAGATACAACTGCAAACAATTCAATAGGCTGAAACAATATATGGAAAACAGCATAACTTCAAGATACCAAACACAGTATACAGTGCAAATTTTGGATCAAGAATCCCTACACAATGCAAAACTTAATTATGTTTTAATTTGAAAGTACTGGGTACAAAACCACTGGTCATGATTATTATTTTTATTTTCTTTTTTCCTTCTAATAAACAGAAAACCAACTGAACCTCCCAGTAAAGCGGACAAATAAAAAGTTGACTAAAACCATCCAACAATATCAAACCCTAGAATACAAGATTCAGGAGATGGAGAATAGTATTCTGATTTATGAGTTCATGTCAGGGCGTAACATGGATGAACTTGATCTTCAAGTAATCAAGCGCTACTTAAAACCAACTTTATGTTTAATTTTTCATATTTTTTCTTGCTCAAACTAATAATGATGGAAAGCATACAACTAAATTTTTTTACAGGATGCTAGGAAAGCGTATTACATTGCAGGATCCAGGCTGAACTCTTTAACAGTTAAAGCCAGCATGTATAGAGTATTTCTCTTCTTTAGTTCCTGGAGTTAATTAAATATGAAAGTGAGGCTTCTTGGGTTTAAAGAGCAAGCTATTTAACCATATTATCTTTGCTCCAAATGAATCAACATATGCATGTCCATTTAATCAGGGACAAATGAGCTTGTACTGCATTAGCAAATTCCACAATCCTCAAGCTTTATATTTAATTCAGACTGGGAGATATTGGAAAAAATACTGTAAAATATAATTATGTTTGATTTAATTTTTTTAAGTGTAACCTTGACTAAGTTGACTTTGATTTTTATTTGTCATATACTGATGAATATTGAAAATATAATACAAGTTGATATGAAAATTTTATTGTCTTTTGATGCTGGTACCACTCAAATCCAATTGAACTCAACAATAAACTGACGAACATAGTTTCTCTCGTATTCATTCACAAATCATTATCACTTAGTCACCACAAGTGATTCAAAAGGAATTTAAATTAGGAGAAACATAGTTAATGAATGAAGAAACAACGCCTTTTAGGCAATAGCGTGTAGAACTCGACAGCAAATAATAGCAGCTACCTAAATTAGGCAAAACCGTAAAAATGAGAAAATAATAATATATACCTGCTCCTGCGTCTAAAGATATCGAATTGAACTCTTTGGATGACACACATAACCACCGATTCCAACATCATCAAAGGTCATAGCAAGAGGATGATTTTGTTTGGCTGTGGTCTCATCTGGTATTAGTATATTGTCCACAATCAACTTCTCATGTGTAGGAGGTACAGGTTTTCCATGTATGATGGATGCCGTCGAATCTCTGCATACAATACCTGTTGCAATGACTTCTAGATCAAGGTTCAACACTTCACATTTTTGATTTTCCTGAACATGCGAAATAAGCGGGTTAGCAGCATCGTCATTGTTCGACGTTCTTCCAACACTTTCATGATGTGTCCCACCACTTCCTCCTTTGTTGGAAGCAATGTCTGGCATCTGTTTCACATATCCTTTTAATATGTCGACCAATGTGTTCAATGTCCCCTTCATATTCTCCAATGAACCCTCCACCTTCTCCATCCTTGTTTCCAATCTATTTGAGTCTTTTTTACTCCTTCTGAGTTGTTTACGTGGAATAGTAGATGCTTTAACTTGTGTCTTTGGTATTATAGTTCCAACACTTCGAGTCCGGCCCTTTTTATCTTTGCTGAACGCTTGTGACAAGATGTCTTCATCCAATGGCATATCTTCTTCCTCGTCGTCATTGATTGTTTCCCTTGTTTTTGCAATTTTACCCTAAAATATGATAATACTTGAGATATTACGTGTAAGTTATAAGCCGATAAACCATGTAAACATATATGTCATAATAGTAAATCATTTTTAATTTATCATCTAAAATAATATATTGTTTAACTTACAAAGTACAAAGAATTTGAATCCGATATGGTGCCATCCTTTTTTGTATGAGTTTCTCCCACACTTCACGGCATATGATTTCTTTTCCTGGATTTTCAATTGCCTGCAACCAATGTTCCAACCAAGTAATTTTGATCAAATCTTAAATTCATAAACTCTTCTTAAACAAGAGATTGATAAGTTTTAAATTTATAACTTCATAAAGTATGTAAAGTACATAAACCCTACTCATACTTTGGTAGGTTGCACTGTACATAATGCGAGTTATTGTTGTGTACGTTACTTGCATTTCAAATAACGAAAATCAGCTTGAGGTGGTAATTTGCAAATTTTTTTACTTTTCATGTAATATCAGGTTTGGTTTAGGCTTTCTTTTTTGATGGCAGAAACTAAACTACAGTGCATCCTTTTACTTGGTGTGTTTGTAAGCGGCCATTTTTACGTCAAATCAATTTTAAAAAACTTATTGTATTCAAGAAAAATTGAATTCTATAAAGGTTTCGGGTTCTGTAGAAAAATGCCGACACTGCAATATAATATAAATAAAATGGTCCAAATAACAATCTAAAATTAATAAGAGCATGGGCTTGATGCATTGCACTAGAATTTCTTCTACCTACCTAACCAGTAACCACACATGCATGCATGTGCTTTAATTTATTTCACTGAAAATGCAAAAGGACATTCACTTCACTTTTCTTTTTCAAAACCACAACACACGTGCACTTTCATTTTAAAAGAAAGGAAGACAAGCACTTACACATTCATTCTACATTCTCCGTTTATAAAAATATTACCTATTTTCTTCTCTTGACAGCATGCATGAGGGTTAAGCGTATGTGTGCAGTGTTTTCATGTGTGTACAAGTGAGTATGTGGAAGATGCAACCTCGAAAACAGAAGTTTTAAACATGAGTAAAAAACCTGAATTTTTTACATGACTGAGTGTACTAGTAGGCTAAATACATGGATGAAATTTGGAAGCAAATTGATAAGGCCTACAGGATAATAGATAATAGTTATAAAAATGTACCATTTTATGTTTTACCACGGCGTGACTTGTACGACCACTGTGATGAGTATAATTGTATTGTGATCTATTTTTTTTGCCTAGCTCTCTTCTTTCGCGTGCGTCGGGTTTTGCTTCATTTTTCAAGAATCCGTCCCAATCTTCTACGCTAACTTTTGGCGGACAGTTTTTCCTTCTAGCTTCATCATTATCAAATTTGTCGTAGTACCCTGTCCTCAATTCACATTTGTATCTTCTAAATGATTCGCACATTTTTTTAAAATACAACTCTTTTGTATCCGACTCTAGCTCATAAAATGTCTGTATATATTGAAGATAAAAAATACGTTAAAAAGAAAATACATAAAAATTGCTACTACAAAGGAATACCCAACAAATGCTAATACGTTTGTATCTTCTAATTAAATATTGAAAGTTGAATTCAGTCTTTGAACAAACCTTTTTGTATGAGAAACCTTGATTAGTTTAATATTAACTGTGTCAAATTTTCGGGTTGTTACTACAAGGGAATAAAATATTTCCACTTAAAAATGTCAGATTCAAGACCCAAAATTAGAACTACTCGAATCATTAATAGCTAAGGAAAAGTCCCTGGCTCCACTGATCAACTTATTAGGGATGCAACAACTTTTTATTTTGATCTATTTAATGGTGAAACTACTAATTCACAGTTCCCTAATATTATTTGTAAAAAATAGATAGATAATGCTAAAGTAACTTTATAAAGTATTTCAAATGGAGGAACTAAAAACTGTAATGTTTCACATCGATGCATAAGGCAGTCCAGGACCAGATGCTTTCAATGCAAAAACTTTCCAACTTCATTAGGAACTCATTGAAGAATATATTTTGGCTGCAGTAACAGGTATACAACATCCAGGAAAAATAATAAACAAGTTGAATCGCAACTTTATTTGCCTACTCAGATAATGATCCAAAAATAATATCCTCTTACAGACCAATTCTCTTTGCAAAGTCATTTATAAAATTCTAGCCAACTTGTTATGTAATAGAATGAAGCATCTTCTGGATGAGATTACTTCAAAAAATCAAAATGCATTCATCCTAGGAAGAAACATCGTAGAAAATTCTCGATTGGCATATGAGACAGTTTGGGGGTTCAATAGGAAAAACTCAAATAACTTGTGTATTAAAATTGATTTGCTTCAAAGACTGAATTCAACTTTCAAAGGCTTACCCGCAATTCAGTCCAAACGTCATCTTTACATTTGTTGGGTACTTTATCCCAACTTTCATATGATATCGGCACATGAATTCGTACCAATTTACCAAGTCTACTGCCTATTTTCCCAACATTATCAGAAATTGGAACACCATATGCATTTGTCTCAACTTTCTCGGGTTGTGAAGATGACGAATGCACGACTGAATGGATCGACGTTTCTGCGGCTTCTGACATTGTTGCTGCAAGTATTCATAAAGAAACATATATGAGTTCACAGCATAATAGTTCACAGCATATGTTTGCTTTGACTGATTTCTATTTTGATATCATATTTGCCCCACAATTTTATGTTCATTTTGAATTTGATAAATTGAAAGCCAACTGTTTGGTTTTTTTCAAAAATAAGATTTCATACTGGAAAGAAATTACAAACTTTAGTTATATCTACCATAGAGAGTCATAACAGATAGCATGTTGTCTTCTGTGATTAAACAAATGGGTTGAATAAGTAGATGCAAGTAAAATTGTGATGAATACAGATTAAACATTGCCAGATTACAAACAAACAAAGCTTTACTGAAAAAAGATTAGAATTTAGGGTGTATGTTAACCAACAATATCACAACTAGGTATTAATGAACAAAAATAATATAAATGTTGGTACTGATACAACCTTTTGGTGCCTCCGTCTCAAAGTAACGATAGTTAAAAAGTAAAGTTGAGGCAAATGGATACTTTGGATGTAAAACCTACAAAATAGTGCAAATGGTTATCGAAGTGATACACAATGGAAATAGCGTATAGGTGACAACAATTAGATACCAGAAGCCAAAAATAGTTGCTCAATAGTGCGAACTGCACAATAAATATTTTTCCAGACTGTACAAGTTATAACCTGTAAGCTATCTGATGGTGCATAACTTCTAGGCGAGTGCTATAATTATAATATAATACATGAACATATTGGGAGTTGTGTATTTCACTACACATAGGCATTTTGGTCTTTGATTTATGTTTGTGAATTTGTACTGTGATAAGAGCACATGAATACGAAATTATAAAGCTGGTCAAAAAAAAACAAGTCCAACTTAAACAAACCATCCTGTTAAGAGTTTTCACAACAGATACGGTAAGTCAACAAAGTTCACTTTTTTCTCTTAATATTGTAAAAATGAATAAATGCTACAACATACAAACTTAAAACAGAACAAGTCGGTTCCGATCGACTCTGCTTGATAATATGGTAATTAAATGATGCTGAAATTTACATAAAATTCATAATACATTCTCTAATTATATGTGACATATATCGGACATAATACATGTACTGATTATGGCAGGTGACCATGAGACTATTAAGCTTAACACATTATAGTGGCCTAACTATATTATCAATTTGAAACACCTAACTCAAACTAACTGACAAGTGACAACATATTGCCTTGGAAATTTATACAAGCCTGAAGTGAAATCCGAGACATGTCTATGCATTCATTAAAAATCACACTCTCTCAAACTGTGTACTTTTGAAGTCCTCATATTGAAAATCACAATCAAGACCCATTCGTCAGTGCTTAATATAAGAAATGTATAAACCCATTTCTTATAATCATCTTCATGATTTATCATCTCAGGTTTTCAACTGTACATGTTTTGAATGCACACTCATAGAGTAACCTGGTAGGTTCAACTGTACATGTCTGAATGTGTTTTGAGAAGAATATATGATAGGAAATAGAAACATCATGCCTTCAGGAGAGTCATTTGAATCACAGAAACATTCAATGACATACAGTCATGTCGAAAGTTTTCTAAATTCTAAATTCATAATCAAAAAATTCTAAATTCAGCCACATTTGAAATTCAACTCAATTCAATTAACAAATACATCTTATATTAACATATGCATTTGGTAAGATCTTCTAATTTTTTGTTATCTTCAAAGGCTGATTGATAGACGGTAAGAAACTCAAGATCATCCACGATTGTAGTCAACCGCTTAGGTGTGTGTAAAACCACAAACCATCCGCTATTTTTTAAATCTTTTGAGTAAAACACTTGACTCGCTTCTGACGCAAGAATAAATGGCTCATCGTTGATCCTATCTTTGGTCTTCAATTTCCCTAAATTAACTGTAATCAAGTTTGAAACAGGATCAATCTTGCAACCATTGATCTTGTCTTCGACCTTTACCCAATCACAATAAAAAACCATTTGTTTGAAGTCTATATAATCCAACTCAATTATCTCCTGAATAACTCCATAATACATTGTTTCAGCTTCTTTATATTTTTTATCTTTCCCACTGGCTCTAAATTTTGTGATTGCTCTCATACATACACCGCTGTCTTGTGTTACCATCCGCTCTTCGTAATTTTTTAGGGAAAATGTAAACCCATTTACTTGGTACTTCATATAACTGCGCGCCTTGAACTTCGGCCCATTCACAAGGCGCCAAAGAGTTGAATCAACATCGTTTGTTTTCACCAACTAAAAAAATAAAATATGTGAAAAGTATGATTAATAAGGTGTATGATACCTTTAAGTACGCGTGAAATATTAAATAAGCTTCAATATATACCTCGCCACGTAACCATAGAGTAAAACTTTGACAATCTTCCACGGATGAAACCCCATTTCGAGATTGAGATTTAGTACTTTTCACATAGATGTTATACCTCCTGCAAAAAAACACATTTCAAAACATTTATATACTTACAATGGTAGAGATTCAGGAGTTATTTGTGAACTTACTTCTCCCATTCATCCAATCCATCATACTTATTGAGGACCCATCTACGAACTTGTTCAAACTGCACCAAGGTTAAGGTTATGTCTTTACCATTATCTAGAGGCATCTCACCAGCAAACTCATCATCCTCGTCTAAAAAAGCCTCACGAGTATGTTTATGTGTGCCATCGCCTTCTTTTGGCATATACTCCATGCAGTAAAGACTAGCTTCCTGTACGATATATCCTTCTGCAATACATCCTTTAATATATCTTTTGTTGCGGACGTATCCTTTATATGTTTTCATCAACTTATGAATGTAAATCGATTACAAATAACTAGTACCTATTTAAATCGAATGATGATGAACAAAACTAAGATTAGTAAATTACCGTTCAAAAGGATACATCCACCTATATCTAACAGGACCGCAGATCAATGCTTCATCGGCTAAATGAACCATAAGATGGATGCTGATGTCAAAGAATGCAAGTGGAAAATATTTTTCAAACATACAAATTGCTTCTACCAAACTAGTCTTTGCTTTTAAAAGATGTTCTCTGTTGATCACCTTTGAGCATAAAATGTTAAAAAATAGACTTATACGATGTACAGCATTACGTAGATCCTTATGTTGTGGATAAGAATGCTGAAGCAATACCAGAAGTAATTGCTGCATTATGACGTGGTAATCATGAGACTTCATATTTGTTAGTTCAGGAGGATTGATGTTCACATTGTTATTGAAGTTGGAAGAAAATTTGCTAGGCACATTTAGGCTTTTCAAAATGGTGCAAAATCGTAGCCTTTCGTCTTTGCTCAAGGTGAAAGTTCCATCTGGTATGATTACTTTATTTCTTTCAGGATCTTCACTCACCCATAATTTTTGTTTTATACCCATGTTTTTCAAATCCTTACGTGCATTGATGCCGTCTTTTGACTTGTCTTTATGACCCATAATTGTGCTAATGAGATGCTCAGTGACATTCTTCTCTGTATGCATAACATCAATATTATGTCGGACCAAATTTGCTTTCCAATATGGCAAATCAAAGAGGATGGACCTCCTATACCATGCAGGAACATTCTCAACTTCGTCTTCATCGGTTTTCTTTTTTCGTTTTCGACCGATTTCTAGTTTGCCTTTACCAACTTTCATCTTGATATTAGCTACCTTCTCTTCAACTTGATAACTAGTCAATGGCCGTGGAGGACGACGATATTCTTGTTTGTTATCAAAGTTTGTTTTTTCGTCTCGAAACTTATGTTTGGAAGGAAGAAATCTTCGATGTCCCATGTAACACATCTTCTTACTTGCACTAAGATAGTGAGAACAAGTGTCTTCCCCACATGTAGGACATGCAAAATAGCCATGAGTTGTGCATCCCGATAAAGTCCCAAGTGCAGGATGATCATGAATTGCCCACAACAACCTAGCTCTCATTGTAAACTCAGAATTATTAAATGAGTCAAATGCAGCGACTCCTTCCCATAACAGTTGTAACTCGTCTATCAACGGTTGCAAATAAACATCAATATCCTTTCCTGGTTGTTTTGGTCCAGAAATCAACAATGTCAACATTGAAAACTCTCTTTTCATGCACATGGATGGAGGAAGATTATATGGTACTATAACTACTGGCCAACAACTATAACGGTTACTTAGAGATGCATATGGATTGAAACCATCCGTTGCTAATCCAAGCGTGACATTTCGTGATTCAACGGCAAATGTTTTGTCAAAAGAATCTGCAACTCGCCATTGAGAAGTATCACATGGGTGACGCATTACGTCTGAATTAGACTTGGCACGACCATGCCAAGTCATAGCATCTGCTATCCAAAATATAGTATACAACCTCCTCAGCCTAGGAATTAGAGGGAAATGTCTCAACGTCTTTTGAGGTACTTTGGCAGCTCTTTACTCTTCGTTGAATGTTGTTTTATATCTTGGTTATTTGCAAACTGGACAAAAAACTCTATTCGCATCATCCTTCCAATACAAAATGCAGTCATTAATGCACGCATCATAAGTTTTGTAATCCATACCAACTTGCTTAATCATCTTCTTTATGTCGTTATACTTTGTTGGTAGTGTGTTACCTTCAGGAAGTAATTCCTTTATGAATTCTAGGAGTGCAGTCACACCATTGTCGGAAAAGCCATACTGGGTTTTCAAGTTATTCAGCTTGACGACGAAATACAATTTTGTTATCCCTTTTGGACATGAAGGATACAATGGCTCTTTTGCATTATCAAAAAGTGATTTATACTTCTTGCTTTGATTGGCCTGCCAATCAACATCAACCGTAGGCGAATCCTCAATATTATCTGGCAACAAACTTGTAGGTTGAAATTGATGAAATCTATCAGCATCATTGACCATATCTTCCATCCTAGGAAGTTCAGAGTCATCGGTACTTATGGCTTGACTAACAGGTTGTTTTTGGTTCTTTGCTGACTCTTCCCCATGAAAATGCCAAACGGTATATGATTGGATAATTCCCCATCTAAGCAGATGAAAATGAATTTCATCTAATTTAATTTTCATTTTCATATTTTTTCACTTTGTGCAAGGACAAGAATAGATTTCCTTATTGCCACCATTTTCTACAACAAAATCAATAAACTTCTGCACTCCTTCCATATATCGTGGGGTTCTTTGATCAGCTTCTTTCATCCACTCTTTATCTATACTTGAAGACATATTGATCTGCTAACTAAAATATATACAACATTTTATAAACTTGAAAGTACGAGCAACTTAAAGAATAATTATACCATAAAAGCATTCAACAGTATATTTAAAGCACATTTGGACTTATGCATAGTTTCCAGTATCTCATGCATTCGTTTGAAGCTCATCTAAAAAATATATGTTTGGAAAACTAATATGCATAGATGGTTGAAAAGAATTCAGAGCATAATTGTTAGTCATTCAAATTTGACGATTAATCTCTCTAAGTCTGCCATTATGGTAGAAACAAAAAACTCCAAAAAAATAACTTGTATTACAAAAATATAACCAGTAACTTAATCATATTCTAAATTAATTTGCATTATAATCAAAATTGATTTGCATTATAATCTAAGCTGACTTCATTGTACAATTTATTCGATTTCATTATGCTAAAATTTGACTTTAACTTAGGATCCATAATCTTTTAACTATCTATATCCATATATGCTCCTCGTATGTTGATGGTCCATAATAGTAAACAGATTGCATTATTAATTGGTTAATAATAGTGGACAACAGATACATTAATGTTGAGTTTTAAGATCTAACTCCTTAAATTTAATGCATTATAATATGCAACAAAATCCAGATATGATGCAGATCAATATCTCAAAGTTACAGACATATAGGTATTGAAATTGATCTGACCATCAAATTTGATTCATAGACTGACCTACTTATGTGTACTGCAGTTGCCATTATTTTAAGATCAGATCTCCATTATCGTTCTAAATAATCTTCAAACCTTTATTATCAACCGTATATAAACAATTTTTCAACAAAGTTTTAATGGTCCATAATACAAAATTATTTAACGTATCATCAAATTTGTCTTTAGTTACTGCACTAAACACTAGTTCTCCGAACGTTTTATCAAAAATGAACCAATGAAAGGACACTGGCATGCGGTCCAGGGCTCATAGGCCAAGTTTCACTCAGTGCGTTCTTGCAAGCAACTTTCTAAATGTAGTATCATGTAAGAGTTCTTCTTATTGCAAAATTTAACATGGATAGTAACAAAATATCAATCACAACTGAATGCAAAGATGGAAATTTTTTAAGGTTACTATGTTGCTGCTTTATGGCAGCAGTCATTAAATATGCAATTGAGCAATTTGTTAGTAAAAATATGTCATACACACTATTAGTTTTTATCTTTTTAACCTGGCTATTTTCATTTGCCGTACCTTTATCCTGATATGAATTGGATTATCAGTAGAATGTATGTGAAAGGGAATCCAAAGCAATACATGTTTGTTGTTCTTTCTTTTAAATATGCTGGGTACAGAGAAGGTTCACATCTAAATACACAAATCACACCTATTCATGATCACCTATGTTTAAGGAAATAAAAAAAACAAGCATTGCAAAGATGGAAAATTTTAACATGGCTAGAGAACACTAAAGCCAAGCTTAAGACTGGTATACTTGAACCACTTTCAAAATAATTAAAACTGATGTTAAGTATCACATGTTTAGTTTTACAAGTAGCAATGGGACAACTTCCACTACATTATACGTAATCCACATTCATTCATTTGAAAATCTTGGTCACAATTGTAACTACTATTTAGATTGTCGAATATAAATTACAATTATAACAACATTCAATTCAGATTGTGGAAACTGAATTGAAAATTATAAGAGTTTTTTTTCTAAGAATTTCTTGGTTCAAACTTAATCAAAAACAAATCTACATTCCGAAACCCAGAATTTAACTTAATTTTAAAATATACAATGCTATCGCACCACAAGTATTTAGTGATTTGTCTAGTCAGTTGGCTGCAATGTTGACTATCCATAATTTTTTATCAACATTGCCCCGCCATTATCTCAACTTCGCACTAATCCCATGGCTGCAATTATTGTTTGAAAAAAAAAATTTAAAAACAATATCTTCATTTTTCTAAATTAACATATTGCTTTATGAAACAATATAAACTCCAGGTAACAAATTTCTTATTACATTTCCAAAATATCGTGTCAATTCTGCCTCGATTTAAGCGTTTAGAAATCCCTATCGATACGTTAGCTATTTGTATTGACCAAAATCCATAAACCTCTCAACGGATCGGTTAACACAATTATACCAACAAAATTCTTTTCAACCATTTTAGAAAATAATATTCATATTTTCTCAAATCATTTTAAAACTAATTGATTGTTCTTAGTGCACCATTATATTTGAAGTGGAAGGCACCATTGCAAACCACTATTTCAAATATATTCACTTATACCAAACTTAATATATTCACTTCATGCAATGCATGTAATATATTCACTTCTCATACAGCCTAATCTAAAACCCTTATCTACTAAATTTTTCAAAAAAGTGCGAGAAATAACATCAATATAAATAGGTAAAAACTTAAGGCAGCCCCAGCAAATAACACACACACACATATATATATATATATATATATATATATATATGCCTGCAACTCTTACATGTTATGCTTTTAAAATCCATACATATGTTATATCAATCCACTTACAAATATTAATTCTAAATATTATATTTTATTAGGTTAAGTCTTTAGACAAGATAGCTACATTTTAAAAGTATGTTTACTATCATGAAGCATATATAAATTGGTGGCCAGATATATTAATCATGCTATTGCATTATAGGCTTTCAATTTAAACTTCTTACTAACCTTTTATTACAGGCAATTTTTGTTGCTTGTTTAATTTCAACAGTGGTGGTTGTAAATGAACAATGACAAGGAAATCATATTAGAAGTAACATTTACACAATTTGGGTGATACTTCCTATATTAAGACTGGTTATATGTTATATATACCTTTCATAATGACCAGAACACCTTTTATCTGAACTAGATCATTAAGGGATAAAGTTGGACATTTTGTTCAATATACACAATTTTTTTATAAATGATGTCAAGACTACCATTAAACATTGTTAACATAATCATCAGTGCAGAAAACCTGATTGATTATAATTTGGTGAATTGAGTTATACCCAGGAGAAAGAAATGCGCCTGAATAATATAGCACTTGTAGCTAAAAGAGTAGTATGTGTGTATGTGTGTGACTATATATGGGTGGGGGTGTGTCATACGCTATTGCAGAATTTAGTGAATTTGTGGGTCTACCTGATGTATATAATTTCCTCTCCAAGCAAAAAGTAATTGTCCTGGGAATAAGAAAAGTCAATCTATGTAGGTACAAACCTTTCCCTGCATATAAAACCAGGAGATTATTAGAATGTATATATATAAAGATAAAGCAGACTTATATGGTTACTGGCAGTTCATGCCTGCTTGTAAAAATATACAAGTGATAATAATCCAAAACAATCGGCGTGATTTAGTTTAGAGCTAAAACTTATAAACATTTGAAACTAGTGATTATATACAAGAGCTAAAACACGTTAGGTATTTATACACTCATTTGAAACTTCTTGAGAGGAATTTGTCATGTATTCAAAAATTATACATATATAAATCTGGAATTACATATTCCTTTCAAAGGTTCAAACATATGAAACTAGTGATTATATAAGAATCTTGAGCTCAGTGAAAACACAATGATCCAATTTTCTATTTCATTCATCGACGTTAATCGCGGATCTTTATTTTCACGCTGGATTTTGGACCACTGGGGTAATTCAGACAGCACTAATTTTGCTTCTCATACAGCCTAATCTAAAATTTTGCTTCAAATTTTGCTTACTGACAAGTTAAAAATTGATTGTTCTTAGTGCACCATTATATTTGAAGTGGAAGGCACCATTGCAAACCACTATTTCAAATATATTCACTTATACCAAACTTAATAATATTCACTTCATGCAATGCATGTAATATATTCACTTCTCATACAGCCTAATCTAAAACCATTATCTACTAAATTTTTCAAAAAAGAGCGAGAAATAACATCAATATAAATAGGTAAAGACTTAAGGTATATAAATGGGAATATAAATTACTTAAAAAATTGTTGTTCGGCCTTCAAATAAGGTATAAATTTGATCTTTACAATAGTTTTTTCCCTCCAAACAACTGAACAAGTAAACTATAATTTTAAGTATTAATTTTTTTTTATATACCTAAATAACATTTCATATTTCCTGCCCAATATTTCAATACGAACACCAATTAAAAATAGTTGACAAATTAAAAATACACGAACGTAAACTGACAAAAATTCATTTTTATTAATTTTAAAATACATCAAGCGCAATCTGTGTGCTTTCACGTTTATTGATTTTATTAAAAACCAACGAAAACAAAGTCGATAGGTAATCTTAAAGTTATCACTTAATTACCTAATAAACTTTCAAACCCCTAAACAGAATGACCTGAGCACGAAGGCGGACCTACAGGAGAGCGAAGAGCTTCCAAGTCGATTGAGAAGATGTGAGCACGAGGCGGTAGATTTGAACGAAGAAGCACGTAAATGATGGACGAAGTGGATCTGGATCTGGATCTATCGTTTTTTTTTATCGAAGTGGATAATGATAGAATAGGGCGTAGCTAGTTGGGAACGGGGGGTATGGAAGGCTGTACTAAAATGTAGTACGCGTAAGAGCCGTTCCAAAATTTAGAACGGCTATGAGCCGTATTATAAGGTTTTGCAGCGGACTTTAACCGTTGCTTAATAGCAACGGCTAAGAGCCGTTGCAAATTTTCCGCCTTCGGTGGTTGCGAAACGGCTGGTATGGTGTAGTGAATGATAATTTCATGCGTTTCGAGACCGTTTATCGATAAAACGATTTTTGGTCACATTATCGATATTTATTCGAACTATTTATTTATGTAAATAAATTTCAAAAAAAATGTCTTATCGTTAGTTATTATTTAAAAGGGTTTAACAAGGTTATTAAATTAATTTAATCACATTAAATTCAATATTCAAATAATTCAGATATATAAATACGAAGTGCCCTAAATTCCGGATCGTTATAGTCACTCGATGGTCGTCATGCCATGATTTAACTATAATTAAAGTGTCCATTTAGAAGTTTCACGGTATTCTCAAGTCGAGAGAACCATGTATCATTGTACATTGAGATTTTCTATTTGACCTAGTTGTTATTAATCAATAGGAAACTCTTGGGTGGTTCGTTCCATAATTATCCAATAACAACGAGTACGTAACCTCTTGGATCCTCCAACAACCATAAGAAATACATTACCCAATATTTAGAGAGTGCTACATACTCTGGTCTTAATAGATTTATAAAGTTAGATATATGTAACAAATTACATAATTGCCCCTAACCACTTGCTCTCTCAAAATTTTCTCCACCTCTTTCTACTTTCGTTTTCTTCTTCACGATCTCTTCTTTGTGGTACTCCTATAAATTCACTTCACACTCCCTCTAGTTACATCTGAATGTTCTTGCTGAATCGAGATCCGTATTTTAACCATTGGACACTGTTTTTTGACATGTCCAAAGCATACACAATTCTCACATCTCGGTGTCGATTTCCATATTCAACTTCTTGCCTATACACCTCTCCATCTTCACTTACTCCTTCTAGTACTTGGAAAATCATCATCTACACTCGGGTCAATAAGGACTCTAGCGAATGAAATTCTACTTTTTTGATTCGCCTCATCCATTTTAATTGGAGTTCCAATCATATTCTTCTTGCACTAATGGCTTCTGCCCCCTAAAGTCGAAAGCTGAGCCCTGACAATATCACTAGATTAGCATCATCGCTAGAAGATCTTTATACGTCTTTATATTCGGTTGAGTCTTTTCAGTATGATTAATTTTTATCTAAAAACCAATGACATTCACTAATTATCTTCTCACATTCTCTTTCATTTTTAAATCTCACTATAAAGAAACCATTATCCATGGACTATAGCATGAACTCCTTTGTTTTCCATACTCTTTTCGTATATGGTTCCAAGTTTTTATAATATAGCCTAGGCCATCCTATATACATGATTATACAATTCCACCACTCTTTTTTTTTGCTTTAGCAGTTGTCTTTGTAGACAATAATACCCTTTTCTTACATTAATCATTATTGATAGAACAAATTGTACCTTATCAAATCTGTTTACGCCGGCACCCTTTAGCACCTCTGAATATGACGCCTTATTTGCATCACTAGGTTTGGTGAATTTTTTCTGCTCTGCCCTTTGTTTCGATAGTCATGCTCGTGCCTAATTTTTCACCGCCTTACTTGCCATTTGTTCTTTTACCTTTCTGTTGTTTACTAGTTTTTCCCACCCATCACCATCTTCCTTCCCCAACCGACCTTCCATCGTTGCCCCCTTTGCTCAACTCCTCCAGTAAGCTGAGAGAGTTGTTGGTATCCATAGATTAATTAGAAACGAGATTAAGATAATAATGAAATAAAATTCAAATTGATTATGATTGAGATCGTATTAGATCTTGGAATTTTCACCCTAGATCTGGGATGTAGTCGCCATTAAAATAATTTTAATTATTAAAGATAAATAATTAATAATAACTAACAATAGTTAAGTAGTAATAATAAATTAGTAGCTAATTGATAGTAAATAACAACTACTAATTATAAATAATTAAATTAGCTTTACTATTGCTATAAATTATTAAGTAAATGAACTAGCACTAAATAAATAAAATTGATTGATAATTATTATTATTAAAAATGAATTTAAGATAATAAACCATTACAAATTTTAACTAATTAAATTAAATTTGTTAAGGGACACTGGCTCATGTGACAAGTGGTATGATGATGTAGACCGAAGTCTTAAATGTTATGGATTTGAATCTCCGAGACATCAAAATGAGTGTTCTGTTCGAATAAAGTACGACTTTTATCATCAAAACTAGTTATAAAATTGTACAATTAACTTACATTGAAACTAAACTGTCTTAAACTCTTGCCCGAGAACACTAATACAACGAACTCTAGCATTTACCCAAGGCCAAGGTTTCAAATCTCAAATTAAAGCTTGAGTTGATATCTCAACTGAAATAAAGGATATTTAAAACTTTGATAACTAAATAAACTGTTTGTAACAACCCGGAATTTTATTTCTTTGATTTGTGAATATTTAATTTATTTTAAATATTCGACTAATGGTTTTAATAATTAAAATAACCCTCTTTTAATTAATAACAAATATTCGACAATTCATTTTTGAATTCTGTTTACACAAATAGATAGTTCGACGGAAAGCTAGACATGTGATCAAAACACATTTTTCAGATTTTCAGCTTTTTACCGAACGACAAGTTATAGAAAAAAAATGTAATATACTTGTATATGCTTTAAAAACATTATTATTTTGAAAAATTAAGACAAAGATTTATAAATAATATTAATAAGAGTTGTAAATATAAATTATATTTAAATTTTAAAATAATGAAAAGATGTTAAGATTCCTTAAGTGTGACTTTTTGAAATGATGTAAGAGTTGAAAACTTGATTTAGAGACATTTTGGTCCTTAACCATCTCCATCTTATTTTATTTTTATTTATTTATTTAACATTATATATATACACATCTTTCATTTGTTATTTCATTTTTATACTTCATCATCTTAACTCTTCTTTTTCCATCTTCTCTTCCTTTTCAAAATTTGGAAAAATCTTATCTTTTTAAACTCAAAAGATCAAACTTTCAAGCATTTCAACAAAATGGAAAAGGTAAGTTATTCAGTCTATGCTAAGTATTTTTGATAAATAGAAATATGTGTATTTGTTAGTAATTGGATTTTTGATATGAAAATCACATTTAGGTAATTAGCTTAAAAACATATTTTTATTAATATTTGTTTAGAATGAAAGAATATACTTACTGCTAATACAAAACACACATATACAAGTACTCTTACACCTCTTTCCCTTCTCTGTTCTTTGGAAAAAAAATTATAAATCATCTTCATCTCTCTATTCAAAAATCACTAGCACTCAAACCAGTTAAAATTAGCAAATACAACCAACTGGAAAGTTTTTCATCATAGTGTCTAGTTTTTTTTTTAAATTAGTCTGTGGTTGTTTCTTCGAGTGGTGAGAGAGTTATGTATCGATAACAGTAAGTGGTCGTATAGAGTTGGCTTTTCATCGATCACGAATAGACAAATGGCCTATACAATCATGTTCGTTTTGGAAAATCATGATTTTTTGAGCCGTTCACATGATTTTAGATATCGGGATGGTGTTGGGGTAGCAAGTTGATCGGATTTGGTTCTAAAATCAAATTTTGATGACATGGTTTGTTTTGGGGTGAGTGCCCGCATTGTGAGGAGGGTCTAGGAAAAGCGAAGGCGTAGGTGCGGTCGGAGGTTGGTACTTTGGTTGGTGGCGGCTAGGGGAGCTCGAACTAGGGTTTGGTTGTAGCATTTCCTTGAGTTCGGATTTTACTGTCGTGGCGGTGATGGGTTGCTGCGGAGTGGCCGAGGTGGTGCTAGAAGGTGGGGCCGCGTATGGGGATTCGGAGGTTGCAGGTGGACGAAGCAGTGGGGCGAGTTTGAGATACAAACCTATCAGCATTTCTTGATTTCGATGATAGTGGATGGAAATTGAACGGGGGCGCTAGAGGCATGGGCAGTGATGCCCTTGTGATGAGGAGGCAAAGGCGGATCTGTGGGTGGCCTCGGGGCATTAAGCGATGGTAGGGATCGAGCATGCACGTGTGCACCTACGTACACGTCGAAATTTGGTTTAGGCATTTGAAATTTTGATTTGGGGATTTTGAGTTTTTGAGGAAGAAGGCATGCGGTTTGGGTAGATGTTGCAAGCGGGCCTTGGGCCATGGGTCTATGGTGAGAAACAAAATTATCTATTTGTTTTAAATTTATATAATATAAGTGTTAAGTTTAAATTGCCATATATCGTTCATTTTAAATCCGATTAAACCATGGATCTTTGCGTTCGGCTCGTGTCGACGAGTACAACGCTAAGGTGTAACTTGTTGACCGTTTGGATGAAGTAAAATTTTATGATATTATTATAGTGATTGAATTGAATTATGTTATTTAAAATAATAATGTAGTTAAATTAAGTATAACTTCATTGATGTTATCTATTTAACCAAATAAAACACCATTCTGCTATTATAAACTTAATAAATTATTTTGGACATCTATTAGCAGAATAAACCACCGTTCTTCTATAATTAAATTAAATATATTATTTTGGACACCTGTTTAGCAGAATAAATCTCCATTCTGTTATTTAATTAATTTGGACGTTTATTCATATGTCAGTTAATTAATATGTGGATTAATTAATATTAGGTAAGTAATAGACTAACCAATAATTGTGAACGGTTGATTTTATTTAAATATATGCCTGCTTATGTAAATACTAGTGATATGACTTGGAAAAGTCAAATTGAAATAAATGGTAACTTGATTAAGTACCATTTTGGTAGCTAAGCCTCTTTCCGGATTTGTAAAGTTATGGATTTAAACTAACTTTAATTTTATAACAAGTTGAGGTTAAGTGTTTATTTAATTAGAAATGATTTTTAATTATTTTAATAATGATGTTTAAGTTAATTAATCATTTTAATAATGATGTTTAAGTTTTTAATTATATTATTAATGTTATTTAAAGTTATTTAATTATATTACTGATGTTGGTTCAAGTTAACTAATTGATTTAATTATGTTTTAAGTTAATTAATTGATTTAATAAATGATGGGTTAAGTTTATTTAATTACTTATTTTATTAATAATGTTTTAAAATTATTTATTTATTTTATTAATGTTTTTTTGAATTTAATTGATTAATTATTTATTTATGATGTTTAAAAGTAATTAATTAATTGAATAAAGGTGTTTTAAAATGATAAATTGTTTTATAAAAAAGATGTACATAGAAGAGAAAAAATGATATTTTGTAAAGGAGATTTTAAATGATATTTTGGTAAAGGAGTTTTATAAGGGAGTTTATAAATCATTTTTAGAGATTTATAAAAGAAGTTTTATGAATTAATTTGGGGATTTATAAAAGTATTTGTAAATATGAATGGGCTTATAAAAAAAGAATGAGATTTATTTTGTCAAGTAATCCTTCTTAATTATGGTGGTATGGAAACATTCTTTCCATACTTAACACTGAAGGATAAGTGGTTTGGTTTATAGCACGAAATGTTTTTAAATGATATTTGATTTGGCCTATTTAAATATGGATTTGGAAAAGAGGAAAATCTTCCTTAGGTTTTATTAATATACTTATACGTTGAGATAAGTATATGGGTATTCTCTAAGTAGTGAAAATATAATGGTTTGTAATATACTTATACCGGTGAGATAAGTATATAAATATTTTCTAAGTATTGAAAAGAGCAAAGGGGTTTGTGAATATATCTTTTGTGAAGGTGTTTTAATCAAATAATTGAAAGTTTATTTATATCGGCTTAGTGGATCACATATAGAATTAAATCTATGATTGATTGCTTGCTATTTGATAGTTAAATAACCAACTATCAAATCTTGGTCAAAATCTAACTCTAGAAATATCCAGGAGAAACGCGGGGGTATATGATATAGTCATCTTCGTTGATGTTGTACTATGCGTATAAATCTCATTTTGTTCTCCTAAGACAAATAATAAAGAAATCGATACACTTAAACAGTTAGGAGGTAATCTCCGCTCTTATGTATTGTTTGATTATTTCCGAAAGAACCAGAGTTAAGTTTACCGAAAACTATCGAATGTTGGTTCGAAGAGATCGAGATCGGATAAGTATGAATTATCCGAAAACCACTTCGAACCAACTCAAACGTCGTATTGAAGACATCTTGAAGATGATGGAATCGAAAATGGAGCTCTTTAAAGTGCAAGGGCTACTTGCTACTAATTCTGAGGGTGATTCTCAAATGGATGTAGTAGAAGTAGTGTCTTTGGTTTATTCATATCTTAACAACTTGTATGGACGAACGCTGACGTTGCATTATGCCTGAAGGACAGTGTTAGTATTCCAAGTGGGATTTGCTAAGATGGGAAAAAGGTAATCGTGACCTCATAAGCCTCACAACCCAGTAATGACTAAAACAGGGGATATGCTTTAGAGGTATGTGGTTTGCTACCATTAGGAGCAGTCATTCCTCGATCTATAATCGATATTTATGGATTTGGTATGCACGTGGAAGTGGGGCCATGGCCGGTGCACATTGTTTTGGAGTCTTGGTCCTGAGAAATGATGTAATCCGGCCCGTCATGTTAAAGAGGCAGCCGATTTTGATTCGCAGGGGGTCCATGTGAAGCCCTTGGTACATTTTTCTAGAGATGCACTGTGGTAGATGATACCCCAGTAGCCTTGTCATTGATAGAAATCTAATCTCCAATGCGTGCCTTTACGGACTTAATTGTGCCCAACTATGTTGAAATATGAGATGCAAGCATCTCAACTATTTTATATATCTATTTTCCCCTCTAGACATTATTATAATATCACTGGATTTTATAATAAAGATGGTTTGGTTATCGTAAGGTAAAAATCCGTCTGTGTTTATGTGCGGCGTGGTCTTACGAGATACCTTTATTTTTGAAAGATTTTATAACTGTAAAAATTCATTTGATTGTGTTTCTCGCGCTGGTTTTACCATACTGATCCGGACCTTATTTTTCTTGTATTGCTCGGGTCGGCCCTAGCATATTTTTCAAATTTTTCTGGACACTTGGAGCTTCAGAAGACGAGCTGAATCCTCCAAGGCGTATTCTCATATTTTATCTTCTGCTGTTTATTTTTGTTATATTTATCAGAAATTGTAAGAACATGTTGTTATAACTGTCCAGGGTCTAATGATAAGATAATTGTGCTCTAATTGATGTATGCATCTAAAAGTTTTCTTATGATATATTATAGATTACCCGTCACGTTGTGAGATTTTGTTTTGTTTTTTTCTTTTCTTTCACTCCAACGATCTGTCTTTTCGACACTTAGATGTTCGACACGTAAATACCGTGGATGTATAAATGTAAACTTCTGAGGATCGAAAAGTTGAATTGTTACACTGTCAAATCTTGGATTTCGAAGAAAATCTCGGATTGATATCGAAGATTTAAAACCTTGTCCAAGGCACATTCTCTAAATTCCTCACATGTCTTCTTGTTAAACCATCTTCCTAGGTTCCTGATATGTTGTCCAAATCAACCAGTTAAGCAAAGCATGATCAATATTTCATGAACTAGGAAGCCTTAAAACCGCAGAATTCTTTAAAGGAAGTTCAAAATAATTTTCTAATAAAATCATTACACACACAACAGTTTTGTACGGCAAGCCATTCATTTAACACTTTATAAGATATCAATGATACAACATGGTATACAAATGCAAAAGCCAATGGGCAAAACAATAATAAAACCAGTACTTAACAAGGAAGGTCAGCAAACAAAGCTACACATCAAGAAAACCCTACAGTCACAAATATTTATCAAAATTTAGATAATCTTTTCCGCTTTTTAGTTTTTTTCTTAACACCACTTTTCTGCTTCCCATTCCTTTTCGGAAATGCAGGGAGAGCAAGTGGGCCCTCAGCAGGCCTACCCATGAAGTTTCTTTCCTTTCTATTACACCATTTCATCGGTAATTCATTCACAACATTTGCAATGTTATTATCTGCAGTCATCAGTTCGACTAGCTTTTGAACTTTATCCTCCACCTGTGCTGCCCATGCCATAGATATATCAAGTGTGAGCGAATCATCAATAGGCATCCTCGATATATTCTGCAGTATTTTTTCAAAAGACTGATACGATAAAGAAGGCATGCAACTGTTCTGATTCTGACACATCATGTTTACTTTTATGATATGTTTGCACATGTTTCCTTGCATTGACCAAGAACAGTCGCAAAAAGAAAACTCCGTTCCTGGATTCCACACCAAATGTGTGATTTCGGGGTCATTTTGGCTCACGACTTTTGCAAATAGATGCTCTGCATCATCGAACGTAACTGAATTATCTGGAATTTGCAAAGCTCTGTGCCATGAAGTGGATTGTACATACTCTTCTTTTACAGCTGGAAAGGATCCACTTTCATCTGCATATAGATCAAGCCAGTAGCTGGAATGAAGCTCTGTGGTCAACTTGTGTACTAACCAATCTACCCTCTGAAGCAAATCGAGCTGTGAATCATCGTATATTCTGAGTTTGAGCTTTATATGGTATGCTTCAATTGCTCCACATGTTTCTTGGCTTGCTAGTGGAAGACTTTTCATAGTTGTAAGCCACATGTCTGATTATTTATAAAAGTATAATGTCATTTTTAGTTCATCATCTCACCATCTACACCAACACATGATGCTATGGTGTATAAAAGCATTATGCAGTTTTTGGTTTCTAACTATACAATTTATTTGCAATACAATATTGACAAGCTAAAATGATAAGTATAAAAAATGATTTGTTACCTAACTTTGGCACCCAGCATCCCTTCATATACTGAATGAAAGCAGTTTGGTCTACAAAATCCTGCATAACAATTTCCAAGCCATCCATGGGATTGGTATCACTCCAAATGCTGTGCACTACTTCTCCTAGTTGTTTGAATACCTCCCGCTGGACTGCAATATTATTACATTTTTTGACAACATTTCTAAGCCATGATCTTCGGATTCGCCACAAGCAGAAGAGAATGGGGCAGCAAAATAGTTCCCTGTTAATTCAACCGATATAGTTTATTTGACTGCTATATATTTACTATTAAAAACTCACTTTTGGTCATAGACGGAGAACAACCGCATATAATCTAGCACTTTGCTACAACAAATTCAATGTTTTTTTCCCTCGTGAATACTCCTGTATGAATCTTCATTTATTGGTGGAGTTCCATAAAAAAATGGATAAGAAAATATTGGGATAGTTTCCAGTCAATTATTTATAAAACAGATGATACATACCTGATAGGATCAATCTCTAAAGCTGGATCATCGATGATGAAACCACTGATGCTAAAAGCTGGATCTGCAAAAATAACTTTATCTACAAGAGCTTTCATCCATTTTTGAACATCTTCCTTGGTATTGGTTCTAGTAATAACCCACGCAATAGGTATAGCATGCAGTCTTGAGTCAAATGCCAAAAGTGTGTACAATGGATACTGATGAAAGCAAAAAAAAGTCAAGCTTCAAAATGTAGAATCAATACCACATACGTAATAACCATTCATGACCTTAGAAACACTTAAAGAACATAATGGATAACATGACTATAGTAAGATTGCAGATCAAATATCTAAACAAGCTGATTAGATAATACTCGATATGATTTCATCATTGGCCAGCTATAAACCTAGCTCCATTTCCCAGACAACCTGACTCATGTCAGTGTCAAGTTGACCTTCCCTTTATTTGGGATTAAAATACAAGTGCTGTTCAGCATGACTCAAAGGCAAATTGTTAGACTATGCTGAAAATAGATGTTGTTAATAGCTAGATGGAATTGTGTTCAGCTGCAAAGCACAATTCATAAGTGAAAATTAACACTGCTGGGATTTCAAATAAGGTACATCTAGCTATATACTTAACGAAATACATATTTACATATGAACACTATTCAAAATGTAAAGCTAGTTGTAACATGAGGGTTATTACATGCATACCTTTAGTTTACTTAATCCAAATGAGGAGTCACATGCTAGCAGACCATGCCTACCAAACCGTATCAGCATTTGCAGCTGCCACTCTGTTTGAATTCCTAAAATAAATGGATCAGTATCCGAAGAATCCTGATAAAAGAAAACTGATTTCTTATTCTTCTCCACCCACAAACGAATGCTAGCTTGATCATCTAAATCCAATTCATGAGTAGATCTTTTGATAATTATACCAAGCTTTTGAACATATTGTGAAGCTAGAGTGTCAACTTGTGCATTAGAACCACAATAACGCTGAATTCCTTCTATGTGTGTTTGCAATACATTTTCTTCAGGCAATCCGAGGTACATAAGGGACATCGTTCTTTGTTGGATTTCACTGCACATATAAGGAATTTTTCTAGCACCCGGACCAATAGCGTCCCTATCAAGTGGGCCATGACATATGACTCCAGATTTATTCACATGTCTCCTTTCATGATAAACAATAAGTGCAACTGAAGGACGAGCATACAACCGCCTAACAGTAAAATTGCATGTGCAACCACGCATAGATTGTGGACGAGCAGCACGATTTCTTGTGTTGATCCTATATTTTCTGCTTTGCAACATATCCCCACCTTCTCCATAATTTTCCGGCCCAAATGAACACCAATAGCTATATAAAGAAAAAGTAATTGTTATCTGAAGGCAAAATGCAGAGGTGAAGCCTCCTTAAAACTAAGAAGAGGTCAGGTAAATTCCCATGAACGCTATGTGGACTAACTATTGAGTTCCAGTCAAACTAAGATGTAGATGTCTTGAATTAAAAGATTATCTTCAATGCCTAAGGGAATATTGAGCTTAGAGTGTGTTTAGTAATGGCTTAGTCGAAATAAATTATAAGTAGCTTACCAAAATTTCACATAAGGGACAACTAATTGGATTTTAAAATTACTAAATAAACAATTTAAAGTGAAGAAAAATAGGTTGTACCAAATATTTATTTGAAGTTGTTTAAAAGGCTACATAAGTAGTATCCAAACCTGCTCTTAAACTTTATCGTTTAAGCCAGCCTGGGCTTTGCCTGAAATCTTAAACACCCCTAGATGGTTCTAATAGCATTAACTTTATAGCTTACTTTCATGATTCCACCTAGTTAAAGAATAAAAAATGAGCAATACCAAAACAGAAGGAAACTGAATACCCACTGCTTATATGAGAGGTAATCATCATTTTTAAATTCCTTGAGGCTTCCCTTTTCCCTTTTTCGCTGTCTTTCAATATGAAATTGCGTAGGACATTCTGCATTCATACATTCGCCCATAATGAATGCTTCAACGCGATCATAAGGAAGAAGAGCTACGTCATCAACATGGTGCTCAGTAGCTCCATATTTGGTCCAAGTTAAGTCGGATGCAGAAAAATCCTCGACTGGAGGATCTTGAATTTCCAGGTCGTCAATTGAATTTTTTATCTCCATACTGCAACTAATATTCAGTAAATGAAGAAACTATGCATTAGACCTGCGGAGGATATATGAAATTCAGAAAAACGAAATGTAACAATTATCGCTTGCTACATCACTCGACAAAAGATCAAAGTAGAGAAAATTCTATATATAACAGTAATCATAAACTTCAAGTGGAGCAACGGGAATTTAATTGGAGAATTCAATACCTGTTGATTTAAGAAGAGTAGTGCGCGCCAGTGCTTAAAATCGAATGAAGTTTAGGATTTAGGGTTTTAGAAAGGGGAAGAGATAACTATTATGAAATAATAATAATAAATGAATCGAGTGTGTATTGCAGACTCAGCTTCTTCCATTTTATAGTTTACTCGAATTTTTTGTTTTCAATTCAATTCATGAGTATATCAATTCACGCACGAATGTGCGTCATCACCATGTGCAAAACACTAGTTGTAACGCTTGTATTTATATTTAAGATGGAAGGTATATTTATGTATTCTACCGATTTAAGTATAATATCGGCATCGAGTATGTATCGATCAAGTTACGACGTTAGATATTTTAAAATATCGTGATGATATCGATAAAATATCGGATATGTCTAGAATATGTTAGAAACAATATTTTACTATGTTATAATGTTATATTGATGTTAAGTATTCAAATATTTGGAACATATTTGGATAAACAATTCCAAATTGCTATCAAAGACTGATTGCATATAGTTTATGGATTATCATCCGTTTACTAAGGTATTATATTTATACAAATAATAATATAGAATTATAAAAACTGAGAAATTCATATAATGTATGTCTCTATTATTTTCTTCATTTTTATACTATATTCATTGTTTTTTCAGTCATCTAATTATCTATATTACTTTCCCAAATTTCCCACAGTTATAGTTCCTCATTTTCATTTTCACTTAGTTTATCGACATCAATGTTAATTTAATACAATTACTACCTTAGCTCGTTCCTTGTCGATATGTCAAATATACAACTTTTAGTTCTAGATGCATGATAATAACTAATAAAATGAATTTTCACAAACTAACTTACCAAATAGAAATGGTGAACAAAAAATAACTAAAAAAAGAAGTAGCGCTTTCATGATCTTATCTTTAGCGGTAAAGGCTTCAAGCAAAATAAAACATATATATATATATATATATATATATAAGTAGAGTTTTCTTTATTGAATGATTAATGAAGAAACCTAAAACTTTATGATTAAAACTAAAAAATTAGTGCATTGGGGTTTCCAATATGGTCTGCAAATTGTCCATCACCATATATAATAAACAAACATTAGGAATATGAAGATATTTATTTGTAAAGATATTTCCTCCAACACATACCATAATAAACGATATTCTTAAAAAATATCAGGCATTATATACTAAATATCGGAGCGATATATTGGCAAATATCGGACGAAATATTGATAACGATATTTTAAGTGATATTTTGAAATAATATCGGCTTAGGAGCAATACGAGATATATCGACGATATATCAATGATATTCTCTGATACTAAATACATAGCTACTAATACAACCGCACTATGATGGGGAAATAGGTCGTTCGATTGTGTAGCTTTGATGAAGTAAATATATTTGTTGTAGTTTTCTTTAATTTCAATTAGATGGATATTTGCACCAGTAAAGAGGAGGAATTAGTTAACTATAGAATGTTGAGGAAACATATGGACAATTAGCAAAATATGTTTGCGAAAGAGAAGAAAACTGTTACCCATTGCGCCAAGCGGTTACTTGATGAATCGAGGCTTCAAGATGATGAAGGAAAGGATCAAGGAGCTCAAAAGTTCTCGGGAATGATGAAAAAAAGAAGTACAAGAAGTCTGATGAGATTCTACATATATCAAATCATGTCGGTACTGACATGATGTGACGCCCCACCTCTATACTCACGCTAGCCAAGGACACTACTAGGTAATGCCGTCGACTAGCACGAAGAATAAGGCTGTTGAGGAGCGACCATCTGTGCAATTTCTTTGTGCGAGTACCGATATGTCAGATAATATGACTTACATTTCATTTCAAGAGGAAATCCGACATATCAAATACAAACTCAAAGCTATCACACAGTGCCTATGTGGCCTTCGAAAACAAATATAGAAATAAACATAACACAAATCAGTCACAGACATTCATATCACAAAGGCGGAATCAGATATGAATATATCACATAAAAGTGTACATCAAAATAGTGGTCATAGAAGATCCACTACATCACAAAAGAATAGATACAAGTGCTAGACAAAAGAATAATTATACATCAAGGAGTCCCTATCTCAAATGTATAATAACAAAAAACTACTAATCTAAAGTAGTTAGCCAAAAGTCAGGTGACGGACCCTGATAAGAAGTCAAGCAGAAGCACTTGAAATATCTCGATCTCACCCGAGTATTATTTAAGAAGAAAATAATAAACGGATCAGTCTAGCTATAAATATCAGATAAAATGAGATAGGATAAGAGATCTGACAAAAACGTATGATAACAAAAATGCCATACTGTGTCAAGTATACATCAAATAACAACAAAAATCATACAATATCTCAAATCATCTCAAAACACCAAAAAGAATCACATTCTTTAAATTATTCACCAAAACACAAATATTGATAAAACATATCAATGTCAATCCACGAAAATTGGTGAAACACAAATTCTAGAAATCATTAACCAGAAACCCTGAAATCACAAAAGGGGGAAGGCCTGTCACAAACGGGAGCATGAAAACTCACCAACACGTGCATCACAAACGGGTCGCTAACCCATGGTCGCTAACCATAGAGTCGGTGCCACGACGTAGTACAACGAACGCCCGAGGAACCTGAAACTCAAATAATCCAGAACATCGACGTAGTACGGCGTTACGCCCGATGAACCAAACTCAAATAATCAGGCACAACGACGTAGTACACCGAACGCCCGATGAACCTGAACACAAATAGTACGGAACAACGACGTAGTACAGCGAACGCCCGATGAACCAAACTCAAATAATACGGAACAACGACGTAGTACAGCGAACGCCCGATGAACCGAACTCCAAAAAGCCGGAACAACGACGTAATACAGCGTCACGCCCGATGAACCGAACTCCACAAAACCATAGGTCGCTAGCCTATAAAAATGAGACGAAGCTCCATAAATCGGGGTACAGTCCCCCACGTGGACAAAGAGACATCGCAAATCGCTAGTCTAAACCATAAAATGATCATCATTGATCATCAAGAAGTGTCGATTACACTAAGCTAGTAAATATGAGAGTTTAGCTTTATGTCCCATAACCACTAGCTTAACTTAAATATTTACGAACAAATTGTAGATTTCCACTCGAAAATTATCACAACAGTTTCAATCGAACAAGTCCAAGAATTAACCAATGAAGTAAACGCAAGCGTTTCATACCACTTGTTTTACTAAGCCGTTTAATTAGATTTCTCATACGAATGAGATAAAGGTTTGTATATACTAATAGATTGGAAAATAGTTTTGAAAACAAGCTTTATATTTAAAATAGTGTCGAAATCGTTTTGATGAAAGAGTTTAAGTATTTACTACTAGTATAGAAACCTTTGTATTTAGAAGTGACAAATCACAAAAATGATTGTAGAAACAATCAATCACCAAAGATTCACATACGAAGACGTGAATTAAATCCAAAGAAATCGATACCAAATCCATCAAAATGGATATTCCCAAAAATCCTGAAAAAGGAGTCATCAAAGTCGATAAAAGTGATAACAACTAATCGGATCGACAAAAATCGATAAACAATGGAAATTCACACAAAACAGCCTAAATAGGCAAAAATAAACGTTTACAGACGTCTGGTTTGGAATCCAGACGTCTGGATTTGTTTTCTGGAAATAGTTCAGAAAGCCACCCAAACGTTTGGAATATCGAATCAGACGTTTGAGACATGACCAGACGTCTGATTTAGAACCCAGACGTTTGGTTTTGTTCTCTGAAAATAATCCAGAGAACCCCCCAGACGTCTGAAACTTCAAGTTAGACGTCTGAGACTCATCCAGACGTCTGATCTTAGATTTCAGACGTCTGGAATTAGTTTCTGACTTTTTTTTAATATCTTGCGTGCTTATATTTTTCTCTCCAGGTGCAAACTAGACGTCTTCTAAACCAGACGTCTGGACTTGATCACCATACGTCTGGTCACCTGGTCTGGGCAACAATTTGCCTAGGCCAAAGTGGCCAAAACGTATCGAGAGCGATCGGACGAGCAACGACGACTAAGGATTTATGCCAAGCGACAACCCAGCTATAAAGGTTCTTTGATATACCCCGAATATCAATGTCCAAACATCCATAGAAGGATTTTCATAAAAATTGGACCAAAACACCAAAATTTGGAAAATTCACCAAATCAATTCAAATCAAAAGCAAATGAATATGCACAAATGTTAGGAATTCATACCTAACAACAATGATAGATATAGACGTAGATGTGAGTTAAAGAACTCACCATTAAACCCAAAAACACAAGAGAGAAGCTATAGAGCAAGACAAGAACAATCACTCTTCAATTTAACCCAAGAAGCTTCAATCTAAGCTCAAAAGAAAAACATTTCCTAAGTTAGGTTTAGGAAATTTCTGAAATTGAAGAGGAAATTAGACGGAGAAGATGAAAAGGATGCTTACCTAAGCTTCTCTTAGATTTTGGAGCTAGAACTTGAGTTTGCAAATGAATCTAGGGCTTTGGAATTTCTAATTCCTTTTCTCTTCCCCCATTTTTCTAAAGCTTGAAGTGTTAGGAAATGATAGTGTATGAAGAGGAGAGGGGGTGGAGTTAGGATATAAGATGAGTTGGGTTAATGGGCTGAAACCCAAACCCAAGCCCAAAGCTCTAAGTGAAAATGTCAAAATTCTACTCAACTCCAAACATATCGATGTTTATACTCAAAAAGGTCGCAAACGCCATTTTGGACTCAATGGAAGTGGCCTCGAGTCCCAATTCGACTATTTTCAAAAGGTGACATTTCGGACTTGAATCCGACTAACGAAGCTATATTTAAATAAAACATTTAAATATACAATCGAAAAATATGCGGGTTATTACAGACTCCCCTCCTTAAAGAAATTACGTCCTCGCAATACTTAAGAAGAAAATAAAGAGTAACAACCATAAAATCATATCAACACAAAAGAAAATTTGAAATAAGAAGTTCACCTTAAAGAGCGCGAAAGAGTAAGTTCGGATGTGTTTTCTCAATGAATTCTCAAAATTCCCAAGAGAAATCCTTAGGATTTGAGGACCATTGAACTTTCACGAGAAGAACATCTTTATTTCGAAGGCGTTTAACCATCGAAGTAATGATACGAATAGAATGTTGCCCATAAGTCAAATTTGGTGAAACTTCAATTTCTTCAGTTACACCGGGCTCAAGAATAGAATCAGAATCACGAAGGCATTTCCGTAGTTGAGAGACATGGAATACGTCATGAATAGCAGAAAAATTAAGCCGGTAACAAAAGGCGATAAGCCATGGAACCAATGTGTTCGGTGATGGGAAATGGACCAACATATCGAGGTGCTAACTTTCCCGATCAACTGAAACGCACAACACCCTTTATAGGTGAAACACAAATGAATACCAATAAAATCTGGACCTAAAACCAACTTCTCACCGGCTTCAAGCCAACACGAAGGAGATCGGCATGGCCTTCCGTAGAGTGCCTCGAAAGGTGCCATACTAATACTAGGTTGGAAGCTATTATTGGAAGAAAACTCAACAAGAGAAATAAAATCTTCCAAACTTCCACCAAAATCAAGAACACATGCACGAAGGAGATCTTCAAGAGTTTGATTCACAGGCTCTACTAGTCCATCGGACTGAGGATGATAAGCGGTGCTAAAATTAAGCTTTGTTCCCAAAGCTTTTGAAGACCTTACCAAAATCCACTAGTAAAATAATGGATCACGATCGCTAACAATAGAAGTAGGAACTCCATGCAATTTAATTTGACATGGAGTTTAGCCAAAAGAGGTACGGTCCAAAAGAGAAGGATGAGCCTCAAGGCTACACAAAACAAGAGATGAACATAAATCAGATTCGCGATCTCGAATCTCACAAGTGGACAAAGTCTCGAGATCACTCCATTCGGATATCATCATAGAAACAACTTCTTGTTGCTTACGACTAAGGGCATCGGCAAAAAGATTTCCCTTTCCGGGAGTATAAAGAATATCAAGATCATAAGATGCAAGGAACTCGAGCCAACATTGTTGACGCAAATTAAGTTCCTTTTGAGAAAATAAATACTTCAAAGATTTATGATCGTTGTAGAGAACAAATTTCTCTCCCAAAAGATAATGTCGCCAAATTCTAAGAGTGAAAACAATGGCCGTGAGCACTAGATCATGAATGGCATATCTAGTCTCAACAAGCTTAATCGACAAGAAGCATATGTAATAACACATTCCCTTTTGCATGAGAACGGCACCCAAACCAATACGACTAGTATCGGTACAAACAATAAAGTCTTGGTTCCCTTCGGGAATCGCAAGAATAAAAGTATCGAAAAAGATTTCTTTTTAATCGATTCTCTTTCCCGAAAAGCTAAGACATTCAAAATCATAATTAAGTTTATGTAATCATCTTTTTAGAAAAATTTACATTTTACAAGTCAATTTATTGTGTCTGACTGTCTCATCATAGCGTTTAGGAGATTCCTATCGATAACGTTGATCAAGCGCATCGACCAGAATTCTTAAAACACTCAATGGGCAAAACAACACAAAATCATTTTCTATATGATTACAAGTCTCTTAAAAAATTTACAAATATTCTTTGCTCGTTTTAAGAACAAAATCCAATCATACTTATAAATATCTTATGAAAAAGATTTGCAAATTTTATATTTTTGTTTTCATCCATAATCAATAAATACAAGAATAAACTCATCGAGATATTCGTAGAATACTCGATTCATAAGATGGATGAAATAAGGTAGAAGGTTCGTCAAACCGAATGACATAACGAACTACTCACAAGAATCAAAACGAGTGCGGAATGCGGTAAGTGGAATGCTATCCTCCACAACTCGTAGCTGATGAAAACCAGTGGCAAGGTCGAGCTGAAAAGACCTTAGCACCACACAATAGATTGCTTAGGTGATAATCCTAAGACAAATCTCAAAAATACTGGAAAATTCACAAACTACTTGAATGAGAGAAATAACACTTTCCTCATCAAGTGGGTTTAAAGAATAAAATGATGCCACCGAATTTGGAAATCAAAATCATTAAGAACAATAGAAATCTGCTTAACAGATTGAGAATGTCGAAGATATATAGTCCGCTCAGGACATAGGATGTGGGCTTAATAATGATCAAGCCAATCCTTTCCCAAAAAATCAATTTCGAAGCCTAAGTAACGCTTAACATGAAAATCGGCTCGAAAAGAATAATCACATAAAACAATCTCGACATTTTTCACAAAGCAAACTGAGTGTTGCGGATCCACCAACCGGATTCGCAATCCTCAGTGAAGTCATCAAGCCCATAATATTTAAAGAAAAAGAATCAACAAGTTCTTTTGATATAAAAGAGTGGGATGCACCCATATCAAAAAGAACTCAAATAAGATAATCACAAAACAAATATCGTCAAGGATAGAATGAGAAATACCTTGACCAAGAGAAGTGCTAGTAGAGGCTTGCACAACCTTTAGCTTTCCCTCTTTCTTGTTTGGAAGTTTGGGGCATGAAGATAAAAGATGACCCAAACCTTTGCAATAGCGACAAGTAAGAGGTTTTAGACACTTATTTGCATAGTGGTCCGTAGAACCACAATTGTAGCATCGTCCACGACTAGAGGTAGGATTCTTTGCTACCAAAATTGCATGCTTCCCTTTTTTGTTGGGATTAGGACTTTTGAACTTAATATGCCTCTTCTTGTTGATGTTGAAGTTTTGTTTGGCATCCACAACTTCAACACCACTTTCTTTATCGGCCTCTTCTAGTCGAAGAGTGATATCTACAAACTGGTCGAAAGGCACTTCTAATTTCAAAGGTAAAACCTTTTCAGGGTTCTTACTCAAAGCACAGATAAACCTTTGATTCTTTACAAGATCCAAAAGCTGTTGGGCAGACATGAATACGCCATCTAGAGAAGGACTACTGGATTGACCGGCGCTAGGACTGCTAGATCTAACCATTTCTCTTCTTTAAAAAAGAAAGAAAGAGGAAAAAGGTTGTTCACAAAATGAATATCAAACAAACTTGATTGATAAAACAAGGCATCATAAAAAGAAATAGGATAGAATGGTACGAAGACTCGAATTAAATCCTATGGCACGATTCCTAAGAAAGAATTAGGACAACGATCCTTGCTAGATTATTCTACATTGTTCCAAAGTTTGGCTCCGATACCATGTTGTGACGCCCCACCTCTATACTCATGCTAGCCAAGGACACTACTGGGTAATGCCGTCGATTAGCACGAAGAATAAGGCTGTTGAGGAGCGACCATCTGTGCAATTTCTTTGTGCGAGTACCGATATGTCAGATAATATGACTTACATTTCATTTCAAGAGGAAATCTGACATATCAAATACAAACTCAAAGCTATCATACAGTGCCTATGTGGCCTTCGGAAACAAATATAGAAATAAACATAACACAAATCAGTCACAGACATTCATATCACAAAGGCGGAATCAGATATGAATATATCACATAAAAGTGTACATCAAAATAGTGGTCATAGAAGATCCACTACATCACAAAAGAATAGATACAAGTGCTAGACAAAAGAATAATTATACATCAAGGAGTCTCCATCTCAAATGTATAATAACAAAAAACTACTAATCTAAAGTAGTTAGCCAAAAGTCAGGTGACGGACCCTGATAAGAAGTCAAGCAGAAGCACCTGAAATATCTCGGTCTGACCCAAGTATTATTTAAGAAGAAAATAATAAACGGATCAGTCTAGCTATAAATATCAGATAAAATGAGATAGGATAAGAGATATGACAAAAACGTATGATAACAAAAATGACATACTGTGTCAAGTATACATCAAATAACAACAAAAATCATACAATATCTCAAATCATCTCAAAACACCAAAAAGAATCACATTCTTTAAATTATTCACCAAAACAAAATATTGACAAAACATATCAATGTCAATCCACGAAAATTGGTGAAACACAAATTCTAGAAATCATTAACCAGAAACCCAGAAATCACAAAAAGGGGGAAGGCCTATCACAATCGGGAGCATGAAAACTCACCAACACGTGCATCACAAACGGGTCGCTAACCCATGGTCGCTAACCATAGAGCCGGTGCCACGACGTAGTACAGCGAATGCCCGAGGAACCTGAAACTCAAATAATCCAGAACATCGACGTAGTACAGCGTTACGCCCGATGAACCAAACTCAAATAATCAGGCACAACGACGTAGTAGAGCGAACGCCCGATGAACCTGAACACAAATAGTACGGAACAACGACGTAGTACAGCGAACGCCCGATGAACCAAACTCAAATAAAACGGAACAACGACGTAGTACAGCGAACGCCCGATGAACCAAACTCCAAAAAGCCGGAACAACGGCGTAATACAACGTTACGCCCGATGAACCGAACTCCATAAAACCATAGGTCGCTAGCCTATAAAAATGAGACGAAGCTCCATAAATCGGGGTACAGTCCCCCACGTGGACAAAGAGACATCGCAAATCACTAGTCTAAACCATAAAATGATCATCATTGATCATCAAGAAGTGTCGATTACACTAAGCTAGTAAATATGAGAGTTTAGCTTCATGTCCCATAACCACTAGCTTAACTTAAATATTTACGAACAAATTGTAGATTTCCACTCGAAAATTGTCACAAGAGTTTCAATTGAACAAGTCCAAGAATTAACCGATGAAGTAAACGCAAGCATTTCATACCACTTGTTTTACTAAGCCATTTAATTAGATTTCTCATACGAATGAGATAAAGGTTTGTATATACTAATAGATTGGAAAACGGTTTTGAAAACAAGCTTTATATTTAAAATAGTGTCGAAATCGTTTTGATGAAAGAGTTTAAGTATTTACTACTAGTATAGAAACCTTTGTATTTAGAAGTGACAAATCACAAAAATGATTGTAGAAACAATCAATCACCAAAGATTCACATACGAAGACGTGAATTAAATCCAAAGAAATCGATACCAAATCCATCAAAATGGATATTCCCAAAAATCCCGAAAAAGGAGTCATCAAAGTCGATAAAAGTAATAACAACTAATCGGATCGACAAAAATCGATAAACAATGGAAATTCACACAAACAGCCTAAATAGGCAAAAATAAACGTTTACAGACGTCTGGTTTGGAATCCAGACGTCTGGATTTGTTTTCTGGAAATAGTTCAGAAAGCCACTCAGACGTTTGGAATATCGAATCAGACGTCTGAGCCATGACCAGACGTCTGATTTAGAACCCAGACATCTGGTTTTGTTCTTTGGAAATAATCCAGAGAACCCCCCAGACGTCTGAAACTTCAAGTCAGACGTCTGATCTTAGATTTCAGACGTCTGGAATTAGTTTCTGACTTTTTTTTAATATCTTGCGTGCTTATATTTTTCTCTCCAGGTCCAAACCAGACGTCTGGACTTGGTAACCAGACGTCCGGTCACCTTTTCTGGGCAACAATTTGCCTAGGCCAAAGTGGCCAAAACGTATCGGGAGCGATCGGACGAGCAACGACGACTAAGGATTTATGCCAAGCGACAACCCAGCCTTAAAGGTTCTTCGATACACCCCGAATATCAATGTCCAAACATCCATAGAAGGATTTTCATAAAAATTGGACCAAAACACCAAAATTTGGAAAATTCACCAAATCAATTCAAATCAAAAGCAAATGAATATGCACAAATGTTAGGAATTCATAGCTAACAACAATGATAGCTATAGACGTAGATGTGAATTAAAGAACTCACCTTTAAACCCAAAAACACAAGAGAGAAGCTATAGAGCAGGGCAAGAACAATCACTCTTCAATTTTAACCCAAGAAGCTTCAATCTAAGCTCAAAAGAAAAACATTTCCTAAGTTAGGTTTAGGAAATTTCTGAAATTGAAGAGGAAATTAGACGGAGAAGATGAAGAGGATGCTTACCTAAGCTTCTCTTAGATTTTGGAGCTAGAACTTGAGTTTGCAAATGAATCTAGGGCTTTGGAATTTCTAATTCCTTTTCTCTTCCCCCATTTTTCTAAAGCTTGAAGTGTTAGGAAATGATAGTGTATGAAGAGGAGAGGGGGTGGAGTTAGGATATAAGATGAGTTGGGTTAATAGGCTGAAACCCAAACCCAAGCCCAAAGCTCTAAGTGAAAATGTCAAAATTCTACTCAACTCCAAACATATCGATGTTTATACTCAAAAAGGTCGCAAATGCTATTTTGGACTCAATGGAAGTGGACTCGAGTCCCAATTCCACTGTTTGCAAAAAGTGACATTTCAGACTTGAATCCGACTAACGATGCTAAATTTAAATAAAACATTTAAATATACAATCGTAAAATATGCGGGTTGTTACACATGATATTTGGTACGAGGGACCCACTTCTGAGCATTAGGTGAACTACTCTTGTACTTTGCAGAAAAGGACAAGACTCGCATCTTTCATAAAAGTTGTAATACCCTTAGCGTCACACTATTTGATATCAACTTGAACTACCAAAAACGTCCCTCTATAGATGTCATCAAATCTTAATATACCTAACAATTAAACTTCCTTTACAAATTCATATGCCCATCTACAAACCTTAATATCACTTAAAAATAGGATCTACCAAATAAACTTCTTTTACAAATTCATTTTTGATTAGGAATATAAATATAAATTCAAACTAATAAAAAAATTAGATATTGCAACTTAGAAATAAAAATACAAACTAACTATATATGATTTCACCGTAAAAATATGACTAGATATTTGTGCAAATCATTTTCTCTTAAATGTGTTAAACATATATATAATTTGTAAAAAAACAATTCAGTGCTTTGTGTGCGCCATCATCATGCGCAAAGCACATGCCATAATGCTAGTATTTATATTTAAGAAAGATGAAATGTATAATTATGTACTATACTAATGCAACTGCACTATGATGGGGAAACCGACTGTTTGAATGTATAACTTTGATGAAGTAAATAGATTTGTTGCAATTTTCTTTAATTTCAATTAGATAGATATTTGCACCATTAAAGAGGAGGAGTCAGTTAACTATAGAATGATGAACAAATATATGGACAATTAGTAGAATATGTTTGCAAAAGAGAAGAAAATTATTATCTAGCATTTGAACCGAGCGACTTCTTAATGAATCTGAGCTTTAAGATAATGAAGGAAAGGATCAAGGAGCTCAAGAGATGTCATGATTCATGATAAGAAAAAGCATAAGAAGTCCAATGATACTCTAGAAATGTCAAATCATGTCGGTTCCGATGCAACACCCCTAATTTTTGATAACATTATTCGTGAGATTTAATTAGATAAATTAAGAATAATGTAAAATTTAAGTGATAAGGGGGTTGAGATTTGAATAAATCTAATTAAGGTCGTGCTTAATAAAATAATTAAATGGGCCTAAGAATGAGTTATAAGCTAATTAATTTACGTAAGGGTATATTGGGTATTTAGCGCACATAACCCTTAACCCCTATATATTTTCGTTCCTACCATTTTATTTCCCATTCACGTCATTTTGATAACGCAAAACAAAAACTTAAAGAGGAGCCGACCATTAAGAGAAGAGAAATCAAAGTAAAGCTAGGGATTCAAGCTTAGGAGAAATTAATATCAATCCAATCTCCTTATCTTAATCAAGGTGAATAATAATTCCATCTCTATTTTGTTTTATAATCATATGTTTTCAGATTTAAGGGTAAATTCATTTTTATGATGATTTGGATGATGATATGCTTGAATAAAAATTTGTTTGATTTAAACAAGAATGTTTAAATAAGATTATGCACGGTTTTATGGAGAAACCGATTTATGTTGATGTTTAAATGCCATGGATAAATTTTATGTTATATAAAACATGATTTTGGAGTTGGGTTTTAATTTTGATACTTTTCCAAGCTATGAAAAGATTATTATAAATTTTCAAAGGAAAATATGGTTAATTGGGTTTATAAATTTATCTCAGAAAATATATTGAGAATTTGGGTCTGAAATTTTGATATGTTAGATAACATGATTAAAGTGAATTTTTGGAATTTTTAGGGATTTTTCCTAAGTTATTTGCTATGCAAATTAAATTATTTTAGAAGAGGGACTTCTTTGCAACATTGGTTTTGCTTAATGAAAAGGCTTATTTGTTAACTTTTCTATGGTTTAGATCTGAAATTAACGACAGTTATTTTAGTAAAGAATTTGAAAAGTTAAGGCAACCAATCTTGTGTTTACACGTGGTAGGTTAGCTAGAAAAGGGTTTGCTTTAATTAGTATTAAATCAGGTTTACTCAGAAATTGGTTCGCCTTCTTTAGAAGTACCTTTCAACTCAGAGCCTCCGCCTTCAACCAAGTCGAAACCCACTAAGCCGTAACCAATACACAAGATATCACTTAGATGGTACGTAGTGGATTGGAGAAAGGCGGAAGGTTAGGTGTTGAAAGCATGGCTTCCGATGGGGTCGATACCTTTGTTTGTTTTAAAAAAGAGAAGCGCCTGCCTTTGTTTTATTTAAGCCTTCAAAGGAGTCCAGGCATATGTTTTTGGAAGAGGTTTTAAAGGCTTTTAAAATGGTTGCAAACTTATGTTTTAAAGAGTAAGCTTTTGAAGGGGTTCCTTTACTTATAAATTGATGCTTTTGAAAGAAGGGGTTCCGAACTAGTCGAAGCCTTGTTGTCGTTCTTTATCCTTTCGAGGGTATTGAATCATCATTGCTTTCGAAAGGTAGTGTTTGTTTTTAAATATGTTTTAAGCTACTCCCTAAATTCTTTCGAAAGGGTCCAAGGGTTTCGAAGGCAATGGCTTCGAAAGGGGGTTTCGACGCTATCCTTCAGTGTTTTGTTTAAATGGCATTCGAAAGGGGTGGTGCCAATGCCATTAAGTTTTCTCCAATATTTTTATATGATAAAGGATGGTTTCGAAAGAGATACTTTCGTTTATATTCATTTTGACCCAAATGATATTTTAAGTATAAACCCAATGGTTTCAAAAGGGAGACTTTCTATGATTTCGGAAGGGATACTTCCAATGGTTTCGAAAGGGGTACTTTCAAGGGTTTCGAAGTTATGCTTCTAAGTGTTATTAAGTAATACTTTACTAATTCAAAAGGTTTCTAAAGAGATGTTTAAAGTGTTTCGAAAGGCAGGGGCCTAATGTTTTGAAAAGAGATTTATATATTTTCGAAGGAGGTTATCCAATGAAGTCGAAAGCAAGGTTTTGAAGGTTTCGACAACCTTAGCTTTCAAAGCAAATAATCCAATCTCATTTTTGAAAGAGAACCATGGCATAATTAAATAAAGTGTTTTGAAAAGGAGTTTTTGAAGAAGTTTTCTTTGATAAAAAGGTTAAAGGGATTAACCAAGTTATTATGTATGCTTCTTCTTATATGTATATATTCACATTGTAATGGACCCTAACTGAATTTTGGAGAAGGGCAAAATAACCAGCTAGGTTGATCCAGTAGTGAATAAAAATTAAGTTAACTCCTGATGAGTAGAATTACATCCAAGAGGTCAGGAAGACCAGAATATAGGATGCTAAAATATTAAAGAAAGCTATTGGCAGGGGCCAATAGGTTCTCAGTAAGCCTATGAAAACTGTGTATAGGAAAAGATATTAACAAGGGCCAATAGGTTCATAGTTAGCCTATTAAAACTATAATTTGATATTGGCAGGGGCCAATAGGTTTATAGTGAACCCATGAAAACTATATTCGAATTAAGATATAAACATATGTCAATAGGTTCCTAGTCAGCACATGAAAACTAGGATAAGAAGAGAAGATATTGGAGTCGCCAATAGGTTCCTATTCAACCCAGGAAAACTAGGATAAGAGTAAAGATATTGGAGTTACCAATAGGTTCATAGTGATCGCATGAAAACTATGTAATGGGACAGGGAATCTTTAAATATTTACCGGTTATTAGTCAGCCCATGAAAACTAATAGGTTAATAGTAATCCTAGACAAGGTTTTAAATCTCGCTCATCTCGGCCGAGATCTCGGCCGAGATCTCGTTTTCAAGCCTGGGCGATTCGAAACAACTAATTTCGTTTGAATCTCGTCTGATCCAAATCTCGGACGAGATTTCAATATCTCGTCCGGTATCTCGGACGAGATTTAATAGCGAGATATCGGCCGAATTTTTGAATTTTGGAAAAAATCAACTCTTTTTCCGTATTGAGCTAGCTCATCCTTTACCTTAATTTAAGCCTTCTTAATTGTACTTTTTTAACCCTTATTTATTATATAAATCTCATTTAATCTTCGTCTCTTATTTTACGGCAGTGACGAGTGTAAGAAGATGATAAAATCTACATCGATTATGGTAAGTATTTCACTTTATGATTTTCATTTAGGTTTCTGATCCAAATTAATTTACATCCGATTTCATTTTTCTTTTTTCGACACTTTCTTGAGTTTTTTTTCCTAACCCTATCTTTTTTGCGGCCATAAATTTTGGGCTTCACTTATTTAACTTTATGTTCTAAATGGATTCCCAATTTGATTTCATTTAGTCTTTGTTGCTATAATTTTTTTCCTCAAGGCTTATTTTTAAGCAATAAAGGAATTCTCTTTCATCTATTAATTTCATTTGATGATTACATGTTCATTCGTACATCACTTTTTTTGCTTTTCTTATAATATTACTAAATGTTTGAAATTGTTTGTACTATGTATGCTTTTTTCTACGTTTGTTTGAAATATCTATGCTATTAGTTTCTTAATGATATTTTGTTTGCTAATAATTAAATACTATAATCAGACATAGAATATCTTAATTCTACTTGTAGACTTTTGTATTTGAAGTTATAAAATTAAGATTTCCCTTGTAGCACTATAAATCATAAAAGGTAGAAATGAGACATTATATTGTGTAGGAAAGTTAAGTGAATGATCAAACAAAGTAAAGGTGCATATGTTATGGTTTGTTTCTTATCTACTTTATCTCATATGATATTATATTGAACATTATTCATTAAATCTAGTTATTTGTTTATTTTACATGATACAAGTGATATTTTTCCATACTAAATTACTAATTATAAGCGTGTGATATATTCAAGGTAAGTGCATAGTGTTTTCCTTCAGGTAGTGACTAGTATTATAAATTTAGGTGTATGAAAACTAATTTTCGACATGATATATACTCCGAGATAACTCCGAAATGAATTTTAGAAACCGAGATGTAAATCCGAGATGGACGACCGAGATGCACTCATCTCGTTCGAGATCTCACCCGATACGAGATAAGCTATCTAAATTCTTCGAGACGAGACGTGACCGAAATCCGAGATTTAAAACCTTGATCCTAGAAACTATAATTGAGATAGATAGTTAGAATGAATGGGGATGGGTAATCCAGAATTGATTCATTTGTTTTGCATATCATCGTATCATATTGTTTTGAATTGTTTTAACCATTGTGGATGCGGGAGCACGGTATATGGTTTTATAAAGGTTTTAGGATATTAGTGAGGGGAAAACCTGTTCTACTAAGCGGCGTGGTCTCACTAGATATCTAAATGATTTGAGATGGTAGATTATTATTCATACTAGGCTTTATGTCTGACTCGAAGTTTATGTTTTCTCCTTAAACTCTCGGGTACTCAATTGATTTTGAGTAATTTGAGAGTTGGGGTTTTCAGGTACTTCATTAGACAATAAAGCTTCTGAAGACGTGCAGGAGGCATGATATCTATATAGAGTTCTCTTTTATTTGATTCCGATGTGTTGTTGGTAATAGCAAAGTTGTTATATTGCCTGTATGTACTCTGATCATCCAAGGGGGCATCTTCATATGTCGCTCTTGGCGTATGTTGTAATATATTTTCTCTGAACGCGATTTATGATTGTGGGATTATGTAATGAATTGCAAATGTTTTGAAATGGAATGTGATCATGTTTGAAGTTTAAATTTCTTCCATATTCATGTGTTTCTGTGTATCAATGAGTCTAACACTGTCGTATTTGGTCGCCGAGAATTATTGACTATGGATGACTGCAGCCACCGTAGCCGTTAATTTTGGGCCTTCAAGTAGGGGGATGTTACAAGTTAGTATCAGAGCATAGGTTTATGAAACTTTAAAAGAAAAGTTAACCTAAAAGCTTTTTCAAACATAATTCAATGAATCAGAAATATGATCGGGGTTTGGGATAACGCTATGGTAACGTACTTGTATTTGATATACATATATATATATATATAAGTATGTACTCCCCTCTCACTTAGATCATTCTTCTGTATCTTACTAAGGCTCGTATGCAGATTTACGAGAAAGAAGATATGGAAGCAGGAAACGGAAGAGGAAATCTCGGTGGAGGAAGCACCACAACTAATGGAAATGCTTGACCTAATACCAGGAGGAACCAAGGTCGACAAGCTAATGCTAACAAAAATGCTGATGCCAATGTGGGTGCTGGGAATCCGCCAGTAGATATGGGGGCAATGTATTAGTTCTTCGTCAATGTGATGCAAGCAGGAGCTGCTACTAGAGTTGCTGGTAATGTTGGAGGAGCTAATTATGTGGCTTCAGTTGGGAATAACTATGCTAAGTTGGGGAGAGACTACACCAGTCTGGGTGGAAAGCCGTTTATGGAAACGGAGGATGCTAGAGAACTGGTTGTTGCATTGTAAGCGCATCTTTGCTGATCTGGGTTTAGATGATGAGCAGAAGAGAAGGTTGGCCTCTAAACAGTTGCATGTGTCAGCACTTCACTGGTGGAATAGTGTCACTGGCGGAGTTCCGGAAGAGAAGTTGACATGGGCTGAGTTCAGAAGGAGATTTGAATAGTGGTTTTCATCTGAGGTTGGTAAGTCAGCATTGATGAGAAAGTTTATGAATCTAGTTCAGGGAGAGATGTCGGTTATCGAGTATGCCACTAGGTTTGATGAGCTGTCTCAATATGGGTATTCTATTGTTGACACTGACATCAGAAGGAATGAGAGGTTCATTCGGGGATTGAGACATGAGCTTGCTAGAGCAACTATGACACATATCTGTGATCCTTCTAATGTAGTTGTGGAGATGGCAATTCGCCATGAGGAGATGCTTGTTGTTTGTGCTAGAGAGAAGCCAGTTGAAGCCCAGGGTTCTCAGGGAAAGAAAAAGAAGTTCTTTAAGAAGAAGGGAGCCCAAAAGGGAGATGCTGCCAAGAAGGCAAAGGCTGATTTAGTTTGTTATAAATGTGACAGGAAGGGTCATTATGCAAATGAGTACCGATCAGGAAAGAGAAAGAAGGCTGCAGACAAAAAGAATGTGAAGTGCTTTAACTGTGACCAAGTTGGGCATTATTAGAACCAGTGTCCAGAGCCAGTCACGCGGACAATGGGAAGGTTTTTACTATTAGATCATCTGCTAAGCTAACTGCAGCCGATAAACGAAAGACTGTGATGGAAGATACGTTTTTGATTCACAGTATACCAGTTAGGATACTATTTGATATCGGTGCATCACATTCATTTATATCTCAGTGTTTGGTTGATAGGTTATGCTTAGAACCTACACACCTTGTTACTTCCTTAAGGGTTGCAAATCCAATAGGAGGGTACGACACTCTGGGATGAGATGTGACCAGTAAGAACTTGATTTGTTTGGTTATAAGTTTGCATGTAGTCTGTATGTTTTCGATTTCATAGATTTTGGAATCATTTTGGGTATGGATTGGTTGAGAAGGTATGAGGCCAGAATATTTTGCCAGGATGGGATGGTATCATTGAGACACCCTGATAGTCATGACCGAATTATATTCTCAGTAGAGAATTCTGACCGGAGTAGTTGTGCTTTGTTAAGTGCAATGGAAGTGGGAGAAGTTCTAAGTCAGGTTCGAGTAGCAAGGGAGTTTGTAGATGTGTTTGAGCCAGTCATAGGACTACCACCGAAACGAGCTGTTGAGTTTCGGATAGATCTTGTGCTAGGAGCTGAACCTGTGAGTAGACCACCTAGCAGGAAGACACCTACCAAGATGAAGGAATTGAAGGTGCAACTAGTGGATCTAGAAGGAAAGAATTTTATTAGACCAAGCAGTTCGCTTTGGGAAGCGACCGCGGTATTCGTGAAGAAACCAGATGGGTCATTGAGAATGTGTATTTGACTGTAAGTTGAACAAGAGGACGATAAGAATAAGTATCCTTTGCCGAGAATTGATGATCTGTTTGATCAGTTGAGTGGAGCCAGAGTGTTTTCCCAGTTGGATTTGGCAACAGGCTTCCATCAGTTAAGAGTGGCAGAGGATAGCATTCCTTTGATAGCATTTCGGGCTAGGTATGGTTCGTACGAGTGGTTAGTAATGCCATTCGGGTTGACAAATGTTAGAAAATCAAATCCATGGTTTTAATGACAACAACTATACAATGGAAATAAAATGTACATATATATATTTATATATACAAGAACTTGCTAGAACAACATCACTAGAAAGACAAGAACGAGGCTCAAAAGACACTACAAGAGACTACAAGTTGACAGGTACAAAGAAGCAAAAGAAAAGATGCACAAAACAGACATGCACAAGTATCAGACGTCTGGGTGCACAAGCCAGACGTCTGGAAATGTCCTCTGGAATAACAAACAGGCTAAACCAGACGTCGGTAATAGCACTCAGACGTCTGAAAACCTACTATGTTCAACAAAAATATAGTATCAGACGTCTGATACAAATACCAGATGTCTGATTTCAAACTCGGATTTCAAATAAGAACTTCAACTACACATTCGAATGGACATCTCCGCTTCTCTTCGCTGCAACTCTTCATCATCAACAGAAGCAACTGTAGAGCACTTGTTAATGGACATAACTACTCAAGATACCTATCTACAACTATATATAGCATCAAGAATCAAGAGAAAGGACTCACCTTACATACTTACGCTTTCTAATTCTATACTATTTTCTTGATCTCTGCACTCCAGCAATCTTTACTTGTATTCACTCTTCCATATACTCAGTTCTTCATAGACAATATTCTTGAGAGATATATTGGAAGCAATTATACTAATTAGTCAACATCCGTGTTATACTAGAACACACATTTGGCAAGAACAACTCATTGTAACCAAGCCTATTCCTCCGGGAGAAGCAAGGGTTTTTGATAGTCGAATTCCGAAGGGGAGCTTCGGGACTGGATGTAGGACGGGAGGTCTGAACCAGTATAAAATCCTGGTGTGCTTATTCTATATTTACTTAGATTAATATTATTTTAGTTGCATCATATATTTTGTCACATATACTTGCATATACACTACACGATCCACCCCGTAGAACTTACGATTGGTATCAGAGCATGGTTTGATCAAAGTACAGTAACACGTATTTGAATCACTTAAATATGACAAGTATTTTTCAAGAAGGTCAATCTACAACACGTCCCCCACTGTTTAATGGTTCTAATTATGCATATTGGTCAACAAGTATAAGAATTTTTATGGAAGCTAATGGATTAGAAATTTGGTCAGCCACTCAAAATAAATATGAAGCACCTACTACTGCTATGAATACATGGAATGATACACAAAAAACCGCAGCTTCTAATAATGCCAAAGCTATGAATGTGTTATTTTGTTCATTAGACAAGAATGAATTTTCACGTGTCATGTTATGTAACACTGCAGATGATATTTGGCGTACCTTACAAGTTACACACGAAGCACGAATAAAGTTAAGCAAACTAAAATTTCAATTTTACAAAATCAATTTTCATCATTTAAAATGAAACAAAATGAATCTATAGTAGACATGTACTCTAGATTCCAAACTATTCAACACGATTTAATGGCACTAGGAGTTAAATTCAAAAATTTTGACTTAGTATCTAGAATACTCAATTCTTTAACTCCAGAGTGGGAAAGAAAAGTATTAGCTATCGAAGAAGCTAATGACCTCTCAACACTCTTAGTTGAAGAATTAATAGGAAATTTAATGTCCTATGAAGCTAATTTGCAGGCAAGAAAAGAACAAAATTCGGAGAAGAAAAATATAGCATTCCTAGCAAAAAATGAAGACTCCAACTTAGACGAAGAGGAAATCGTATTTATTGCCAAAAATTACAACAAATTCAAGAAGTTTAGAAAAATGACCAAATTTCAGAAAGGAGGAAAATCAAGCTCAACAAATCAAACGTCAATTAAATGCTATGAATGTGATCAATTTGGACATATGAAGAAAGATTATCCCAAGCTCAACAATGATAAAAAGAAGAACAAATTTGAAAAATTCAAAAAGAAGAAAGCTTTCAAAGTAACATGGGATGACTCAGACTCTTCATCATCATCAGAGAGTGACAGCAATAGTGACGGAGGACAAGCTAATGTATGTTTTATGGCACAAACTGATGAGGTATGTCCTGACCTTAGCTATGATGAATTATTAGAACTTAGCATGGAATTAGATGATAAATTTAGACAAATTAAAAAATTAAATAAGGATCACATAGCCAAAATAAATCGATTAGAACTAGAAATAGGAATGTTAAAAGATGAAAAAATTATTTTAGAGGAGGAACTAGAATTATCTCAAGAAAAAGTTAAAAGTAATTTGACTGAATTTGAGACTATATCTATCGATTTGGGAAAAGTTAAACTAGAAAAAGATATCTTGTTAAAAAGAAAATATCAATTTAAAAAGTAACATTGAAAATTGAAAATTTTGAATTAAAAGAATAATTAGATAAAATTACATATAATGTTTCAAAATTTAATAAAGAAAAACAAGATTTGGAAAATCTTATCAAAACTTCAAAACCTTTCGGAAATAGAAATGGAATAGGATTTAAAAAAAATCCTAAATAAAAAGGGAATAATATTAAGAAGTATAGTTTTATTTATCAAAAGACTAAAAGATCACCTAAGTCTAATACGAATACCAAAAACATAAAAATTTGGATTCCTAAGACAAATAATAATTTGATTAGACAAAAACATATTAATAATTTTCTAGATAATGTAGTCTACAATAAAAATTATGTTCATAAAGGTACCAAACCTTCTTGGGTGTGGTTACCTGCTCCTCCTAACATCTAGGACCCTAACAAAATGCATGGGTACCAATTAAATCATTTTTATCTTGCAGGTACCCAAAATAAAAAATAAGGAGAAATGGATACTTGATAGTGGATGCTCCAAGCATATGACCGGAAATGCAAAAATGTTATCAAATATAACATATATCGATGGTGGAACAGTAACTTTTGGAGATAACTCAAAAGGATACGTCGTTGGCATCGGAGAAGTCATCAACTCTGGTATTTCTAGCTCTCCTATTATCACAAATGTTTTGTTAGTAGAAAATTTAAAACACAATCTACTTAGCATTAGTCAATTATGTGATAAAGGTTTTCAAATCAATTTCGAAAAAGATAGATGCAATATTTTTTATAATAACAAACAACTTACCTTTGAAGGATTTAGAAACAAAAATATTTATGTTTTAAATATGAATATAAATCGAAATTCAAACTTATGTTTAACCGCCAAACATAACGATCCATGGTTATGGCATAAACGTTTCTGTCATTTTAATTTTAAATATATTAATAAATTAGCAAAATATGAGCTAGTTAGAGGTTTACCTAAAATAAACTATAAAGTAGAAAATTTATGTGATGCTTGTCAAATCGGTAAATTAAAGAAAAGCTCTTTTAAATCTAAAAATAATATTTCTACAAAACAACCATTAGAATTATTACATTTAGATTTATTTGGTCCAACTTAAGTACGATCCATAAATCACAACAAATATGTTTTCGTAATAGTTGATGATTTTTCAAGATATACGTGGACTTTATTTTTAAAACATAAAAGTGACACTTTTGGTATGTTAAAAATTTTCCTAAAATAATTAAAACTCAAATGAATTTAAAAATTAAGAATATTCGAAGTGATCACGGTGGAGAATTCGAAAATGATTTTTTTACTAATTTTTGTAATAAAAAGGGTATGAGTCATAATTTCTCTTTTCCCCGCACACCACAACAAAATGGTGTAGTAGAAAGGAAAAATCGTACGTTAGAAGAATGTGCTCGAACACTATTAAATAGTAGTGGTTTACCAAAACATTTTTGGGATGAAGCTATTGCTACGGCTTGTTATGTTTTGAATCGAGTAACCATACGACCTATGACTAAACATACTTGCTTTAAAATATTTTTTGGAAGAAAACCTAAAGTATCATACTTCTAAACTTTTGGGTCAAAATGTTTTATATTAAATACAAAAGACAATTTAGGAAAATTCGACCCGAAGGCCGATGAAGGAATCTTTGTTGGATATTCGGATCGTAGCAAGGCATATAGAATTTTTAATAAACGTACTAACACAATTGAAGAAAGTTTACATGTTTCATTTGATGAAAATTTCCTTAACAATCATACTAATGATGATGAAGAAATTATTTCTATAACAAATACAACAAACTCGTCTAATAATGAGACAAATTTACAAAATAATACTCTAGCATCATCTCCTAGAATTCTTAAAGATCATCCAAAAGATAATATCATTGGGGATCTTAATTCCAGAGTAACTAGAAATCAACTTAACCAAATAAGTCATATTGCATTTGTGTCAAATCTTGAACCAAAGAATTATAAAGAAGCTTCAAACGATGATTTTTGGATAATAGCCATGCAAGAAGAATTAAACCAATTTGAACGAAGTAATGTTTGGGAACTTGTACCAAGACCTGAAAACAAATCGGTTATTGGAACAAAATGGGTATTTAAAAACAAAGCAGATGAATACAGAAATATAGTTAGAAATAAAGCGCGTTTAGTTGCTCAAGGTTATAATCAAGAAGACGGAATCGACTATGACGAAACTTTTGCTCCAGTAGCAAGACTCGAAGCCATACGTACATTACTTACTTTTGCAAATCATCACAATTTTAAATTATTTCAAATGGATGTCAAAAGTGCTTTTGTAAATGGTTTTATTATGGAAAATGTATATGTTGAACAACCTCCATTATTTGTTCATGAAAAATATCCCAATCATGTCTTTAAATTACACAAAGCCCTATACGGTTTAAAGCAAGCCCCCATGCCTGGTACGAACGTCTTAAAAATCATTTGATTGCATCTGGTTTCCAAATAGGTAAAATTGACATGAATTTATTTATTAAACGGGAAAATAACGACATTTTAGTTGTACAAATTTACGTAGACGATATTATTTTTGGTTCAACTAACGAAAATCTTTGTACTCAATTTTCAAATATTATGAAAAACGAATTTGAAATGTCTCACATGGGAGAATTAAATTTCTTTTTAGGTTTACAAATAAAACAACTTGAAAATGGTATTTTTATTCATCAAGAAAAATATTGTAACGATCTATTACATCGTTTTGGAATGGATAAAACTTCAAGCAAACCAACACCAATGAGTACTAGTGTTCACTTGGAAAAAGATGATAACGAAAAAGATTTTGATGAAAAATTATATCGTAGTATGATTGGCTCCTTACTTTATTTGACGCTAGTCGACCCGACATTATGATGAGTGTATGTCTTTATGCCCGATTTCAAGCAAAACCAAAAGAATCTCACCAAAGAGCTGTTAAACGTATCTTACAATATCTATCCAGTACTAGAGATTACGGTTTGTTTTATCCTAAAGGATCAACGTTTGAACTAGTTTCATATAGTGACACAGATTTCGGTGGATGTAAAACAGATCATAAGAGTACTAGCGGAACGTGTCACTTTATCGGACAATCATTAGTTCCATGGTTTAGCAAAAAGCGGAATTATGTCTCCTTATCTACTTGCGAAGCCAAATATATTTCAACAGCTCTAGCATGTGCACAAGTGATATACATGCAACAAACACTTAAGGACTTCGGCAAAGTTATCGATAAATCACCAATATATTGCGATAATACAAGTGCAATAAATCTATCAAAAAATCCTGTAAATCACTCACGTACTAAACACATAGATATATGACATCATTTTTTACGTGACAATGTAGAAAAAGGAATTATTACATTAGAATACGTACATACTGAAAATCAAATAGCCGATATTTTCACAAAACCACTAAATGAACAAACATTTGTTAAATTGCGACGCGATTTAGGAATATGTTCTCTTAATGATCTTCTAAACTAATACTACACTTTCATCCATTCCATTTTTGGCCAAAAAAATTTATCCACAAATTAACATTGTTAACACTAACCAACAACTGATAGCTCAGCGGATACACCTCACCGCCTTCCTACTCCTACACCAGATCAGGAACCAACATATAAGTGGTCCTCCTATCACACGGGATTCACTCCCGATAACAAGAAGTCCAAACGATCTCTATTTGTCTCTCCTAACACCAAGGAGAAAATTGATGAGATACATCACTACCAAAAGCAGCAAATAGATTTACAACGAGAATTATACTTTGAACTAAAGTTCACTGCACGACGACTATGTTTTCTGGAGCAAGTGGCGATCAAATTTTGTAATTCACGTAAGAAGGATGTACATGAACCACTTCCAATTTCTTGCAATCCTTTGGATCCCTCTACTTCTTATCGTACACCTTTGAATCCTTCACCTAGGCGATTCTCTGGTTCCCCAAGAACAAATAAACGTGGAAATATATGGTCTCCACTCAAGCCATGGAGGGATTCTAGAGATCGTAACAACATCTTAGAATAAATAGCTATAAAGAGATCTAGTCAAGGCAATAGGAAGAGGAAGAACAATAAAGAAGAATCAAAGGAGAAAAAAAACAAATGCTTCATGGCTAAACTCGGATCACAATCGGTATGCTTAGATTCTTTATATAAAGATCTTCTGTTAGCACATGATGAATTATTAAAAGATTGTAAAACCTTGAATAAAGTTAATAGAATTTCTTTAGATAAGTTAAAAGATTGTGAGCAAGAAATTTCAATTTAAGAGAGGAAAATAAATTTTTGATAAAACAAACTAAATGTTTTGAAAATACCATAGAAGAACTTGTCTCACAAAAAGATTTCCTACAAAAAGAAAATGAGCAGTTAGAAGATAAAAACAATGATCTTTTGGAAGAAATCAATGTTTTGCAAAATAAAAATATTATGTTTGAAAAAGAAAAAGAAATTTTTTCAAAAGAAATTACGGATTTGAAAAGACAAAATGATTTATTACAATCATCTTTAGATAATTCAGAATCTCGAATTTTTCTTCACGAAAATGAGAACTGTACGATAAAAAGGGAGAATTCTGAATTAAACAAGCAAATTGATATTTTGAAAAACAGTAATATTTCTTTTGAAAATAATAATTTTGACTTCAAAGCTAAATTTGATAAACTTAACACTGAAGTCACAAAATTTAATAAAGGTTAAAACGATTTAAACATGATTTTATCTAGTTCTAGACCTTTACATGACAAAAGTGGTTTAGGTTATAATAAAACTAATAATAGAAATAGCACTAGATACGCTTTCATGTATAGTAAAAATGTTAGTGCTAGTACTAAATTTCGAGTAAAATCTAAATCCAATTTTTATAGAAATTCAAATACTGCTATGACCAATAATGTTTATAATTTCTCTAGAAGTACAAAATCATTGACCGGAAATATGAATAAAAATTATCTAAGTATTTGGGTTCCAGTTAATTGGAAAAATAGAGAAAAATACATTGATGATTATTTTGATATGGTAGTTAATAATGAAAATTATATTTATAAAAGTTTAACCACACCCAAATGGGTATGGTTTCCCAAGACCTAACCCCCTGGACCCTAACATAGTAAGTGGGTACCGAAAATGATTATTATTTATTGTAGGTACTCGGAGAAATAAAAGGAAAAGGATAGATTTTGGAATTTTAAAAAGGATTTTCCATACGTTTAATAGAATTACGTGCTTACAATGAAATATGGACTTCAGCAAATATGGTAAAATCTATTTTATTTTTCTCCACAATTAATATTGAGTTTATCCTACTATTTACAATATATTTTATAAAATTTATTATATTCCCTCATTCTTTTTTATAATGACAAAGGGGGAGAAACAATGGTAAGCACATATTCAGGGGGAGATTTATACAAATTATATATAAGTACATTGTATAGTTGTCATCATCAAAAAGGGGGAGATTGTTAGGAAATCAAATCCATGGTTTTAATGACAACAACTATACAATGAAAATCAAATGTACATATATATTTATATATACAGGAACTTGCTAGAACAACATCACTAGAAAGACAAGAACGAGGCTCAAAAGACACTATAAGAGACTACAAGTTGATAGGTACAAAGAAGCAAAAGAAAAGATGCACAAAACAGACATGCATAAGTATCAGACGTCTGGGTGCACAAGCCAGACGTTTGGAAATGTCCTCTGGAATAACAAACAGGCTAAACCAGACGTTTGGTAATAGCACTCAGACGTCTGAAAACCTACTATGTTCAAAAAAAATATAGTATCAGACGTCTGATACAAATACCAGACGTCTGATTTCAAACTCGGATTTCAAATAAGAACTTCAATTGTCACATTCGAATGGACATCTCTGCTTCTCATCGCTGCAACTCTTCATCATCAACAGAAGCAACTGTAGAGCACTTGTTAATGGACATAACTACTCAAGATACCTATCTACAACTATATATAGCATCAAGAATCAAGAGAAAGGACTCACCTTACATACTTACGCTTTCTAATTCTGTACTATTTTCTTGATCTCTGCACTCTAGCAATCTTTACTTGTATTCACTCTTCCATATACTCATTTCTTCATAGACAATATTCTTGAGAGATATATTGGAAGAAATTGTACTAATTAGTCAACATCCGTGTTATACTAGAACACACATTTGGCAAGAACAACTCATTGTAACCAAGCCTATTCCATCGGGCGAAGCGAGGGTTTTTGATAGTCGAATTCCAAAGGAGAGCTTCGGGACTGGACGTAGGATGGGAGATCCGAACCAGTATAAAATCCTGGTGTGCTTATTCTATATTTACTTAGATTAATATTATTTTAGTTGCATCATATATTTTGTCACATATACTTGCATATACACTACACGATCCACCCCGTAAAACTTACAACGAATGAACCTGCTTTCTTTGTGGATTTGATGAACCGAGTCTTCCGAGAGTATTTGGACAGATTCATGTTGGTGTTTATAGATGACATTTTGGTATACTCGAAGGATGAAAGAGAGCGTGAAGATCATCTTAGAGTTGTGCTTGAGACGCTGAGGCAAAATCAGCTAAAGGTGAAGTTTTCCAAGTGTCATTTTTGGAAGAAAGAGGTTAAGTTTCTTGGTCGCGTGGTTTCAGAGAAAGAGTTGTCAGTCGATCCCGATAAGATCGTAGCTGTTAACAATTGGAAGAGACCAGATAAGGTGACTGAGATTAGAAGTTTTCTTGGACTTGCTGGCTATTACCGGAGATTCATCAAGGATTTCTCGCGGATAGCAGCGCCTTTGACTAAGCTTACTAGGAAGGAGGTGAAGTTTGTTTGGTCCAACAAATGTGAGGAAGCATTCCTTAAGTTAAAGCATATGTTGACCAATGCACCAGTGTTGGTAGTTCCAGACGGAAACCAAGGGTTGGTGGTGTATACTGATTCATGTGGGACTAGATTGGGAGCTATGTTGATGCAGAAGGGTAAAAAGATTGCCTACGCTTCACGACAGCTTAGACCACATGAGGTGAGATATCCTACTCATGGTTTAGAGTTAGCTGCGGTGATCTTCTCATTGAAGATTTGGAGGCATTAACTCTTAGGGTAGAGATTTGAGCTATACACAGATCATAAGTCTTTAAGATACTTATTCTCTCAAAAGGAGTTAAATATGAGACAGCAAAGGTGGTTGGAGTTTTTGACTGCTTATGATTTTAGTATATAGTATACACCAGGGAAAGGTAATAAAGTAGCGGATGCTCTTAGAAGAAGACACCAGAATGTGGTGTTGGCTATGTTGGCAGAATGGAAGGATCTAGAAGCTTTGGCCAGTTGTGGTGTGTAGTTAACATCGACTGCTAGTTCTTGTCAGAGTACTGCCACGTTATCCTATTTACAAGTTCGACCAGTGTTGATCGAGAGAATTGCTTCTAAGCAGAAGGAGGATCCATTATTAGCCGAGAAGATTAGAAGGCTTGAGGTTGGAATTGAGATCGATGATTTGAAATATTTTTGTCTTGACCAGAGAGGATGGTTGAGAAAGAAGGGGCGATTATGTGTTCCAGATGTTGAGAACTTGAGGAAAGAAGTTCTTGGAGAATGTCATTGATCCAAGTTTATGATTCATCCTGGAGGGACCAAGATGTATCAAGATATGAGGAGGAGCTTCTATTGGGAAGGTATGAAGAGGGATGTTGGCTTGTGGGTTCGGTAGTGTGTAAACTATCAACAAGTGAAAGCCGAACATCAGAAGCCGAGTGGGTTGCTTCAGCCTCTAGAGATTCCAGTGTGGAAATGGGATTCAATATCCATGGATTTTATAGACGGGTTGCAAAGGTCAAGTAGAGGAAATGAGAGTATATGGGTCATTGTGGACAGGTTGACCAAGAGTGCCCATTTCATTCTAGTAAAGTCAACCAGGACAGCACCTGTTTTGGCTAAGTTGTTCGTGAAGAACATAGTAAGATTACATGGAGTTCCTAGTAGCGTTGTCGGTGACAGAGATGCTTTATTCACTAGCGAATTCTGGAAGAGTCTACAAGATTTTTTAGGCACTAAGCTCAAGATGAGTACTGCATATCACCCTCAAACGGATGGGCAGACAAAGAGAGTCAATAAGGTACTCGAGGATTTGTTGAGAGCTTGTGTGTTGGACTTTGGTGGATCTTGGGAAGATCACCTACATTTGGTTGAGTTTTCCTATAACAATAGTTACCAGACTAGTATAGGAATGGCGCCTTTTGAAGCTTTGTATGAGAGGCCATGCAAATCACCAGCATGTTGGTTGGAGACTGGAGACCAATTGGTCTTAGGTCCAGACATGGTTAGGGAGGCGTTAGAGAAGATTGAGTTGATCCGAGAAAGGATAAGAGAAGCTTAATCCAGATAGAAGAGTTGCGCAGATAAGAGGCGTAAAGACCTAGAGTTCTCAGTTGGTGACAGTGTTTTCATTAAGGTATCACCGATGAAAGGTGTGGTACGGTTCGGAAAGTCAGGGAAACTGGCACCAAGATATGTTGGTCCATTCCAGAATATAGAAAGGATTGGAAAGCTCGCATATAGATTAGAGTTGTCGAGCAGTATGGAAGGTGTCCATAATGTATGTCATATGTCTCATCTTCGCAAGTGTGTGCATGATTCAGAGACTACTATTCCTCCGACATGGTTGGAAGATCTAGTAGTAGAGCCTAATTTGACTTTTGTTAGACAACCAGTTCGGGTTGTGGCGAGAGATGAGGAAAAATTGAGGAACAAGACAGTCAAGTTGGTGAAAGTCCAGTAGAGCGACAACGAGAAGGACTGTACTTGAGAGACAGAGGACAAGATTCGAGATACTTATCCTGATCTGCTTTGAGGGAATGTCTATATTAGATTTATATAGATAATTTCTAGTCAGGTAGACTAGTATGGTTGTTAGGAGTCGTAACAGATGATTGCTATATTTAGTATTTAGTCCTTACTGAATTTCGAGGACGAAATTTTTTAAGGATGGGAGCATGTAACACCCCTAATTTTGATAACATTATTCAGAAGATTTAATTAGATAAATTAAATAGAATACTGTAAATGTTAAGTGATAAGGGGGTTGATATTTGAATAAATCTAATTTAGGTCGTGCTCAATAAAATAATTAAATGGACCTAAGAATGGTTATAAGCTAATTAATTTACATAAGGGTGGGTATTTACCGCACATAACCCTTAACCCCTATATATTTTCGTTCCTACCATTTTATTTCCCATTCATGTCATTTTGAAAACGCAAACCAAGGTGAATAATAACTAAGAGAAAAGAAATCAAAGTAAAGCCAGGGATTCAAGCTTGGGGAAATTAATCTCAATCCAATCTCCTTATCTTAATCAAGGTGAATAATAATTCCATCTCTATTTTTTTTATAATCATAAGTTTTAGGATTTAAGGGTAAATTCGTTTTTATGATGATTTGGATGATGATATGCTTGAATAAAAATTTGTTTGATTTAAACAAGGATGTTTAAATAAGATTATGCACGGTTTTAGAGAGAAACCGATTTATGTTGATGTTTAAATGCCATGGAAAAAATTTATATTATGTAAAACATGATTTTGGAGTTGGGTTTTAATTTTGATAATTTTCCAAGCTATGGAAAGGTTATTATGAATTTTCAAAGGAAAATATGGTTAGTTGGGTTAATAAATTTATTTCGAAAAATATATTGAGAATTTGGGTCTGAAATTTTGATATGTTAGATAACATGATTAAAGTGAGTTTATGAAATTTTTGGGGATTTTTCCTAAGTTATTTGCTATGCAAATTAAATTATTTTAGAAGAGGAACTTCTTTGCAACATTGGCTTTGCTTAATGGAAGGGCTTATTTGTTAACTTAACAATGGTTTAGATCTGAAATTAACGGCAGTTATTTTAGTAAAGAATTTAAAGTTAAGGCAACCAATCTTGTGTTTACAAGTGGCAGGTTAGTTAGAAAAGGGTTTGCTTTAATTAGTATTAACTAGGTTTACCTAGAAATTGGTTTCGCCTTCTTTAGAAGTACCTTTCGACTCAGAGCCTCCGCCTTCAACCAAGTCGAAACCCACTAAGCTATAATCAATACACAAGGTATCACTTAGATGGTACATAGTGGATTGGAGAAAGGCAAAAGGTTAGGTGTCGAAAGCATGGCTTCCGATAGGGTCGATACCTTTGTTGTTTTAAAAAAGAGAAGCGTCTGCCTTTGTTTTATTTAAGCCTTCGAAGTAGTCGAAGCATATGTTTTCGAAAGAGGTTTTAAAGGCTTTCGAAAGGGTTGCCAACTTATGCTTTAAAGAGTAAGCTTTTGAAGGGTTCCTTTACATATAAAATAATGCTTTTGAAAGAAGGGGTTCCGAACTAGTCGAAGCCTTGCTGCCATTCTTTAGCCTTTCGAGGGTATTGAAGTCGTCAATGCTTTCGAAAGGTAGTGTTTGTTTTAAAGATGTTTTAAGCTACTTCCTAAATGCTTTCGAAAGGGTCCAAGGGTTTTGAAGGCAATGGCTTCGAAAGGGGATTTCGACGCTATCCTTAAGTGTTTTGTTTAAATGTCTTTCAAAAGGGTGGTGCCGACGCCATCAAGTTTTCCCCAATATTTTTATATGATAAAGGATGGTTTCGAAAGAGATACTTTTGTTTATATTCATTTTGACCCAAATGATATTTTAAGTATAAGCCCAATGGTTTCGAAATGGGGACTTTCAATGATTTTGGAAGGGATACTTTCAATGGTTTCGAAAGGGGGATTTTCCATGATTTCGAAAGGGATACTTCTAATGGTTTCGAAAGGGGTACTTTCAAGGGTTTCGAAGCTATGCTTCTAAGTGTTATTAAGTAATACTTTACATTCAAAAGGTTTCGAAAGAGATGTTTTAAAGTGTTTCGAAAGGCAGGGGCCTAATGTTTTGAAAAGAGATTTATACGCTTTCGAAGAAGGTTATTCAATGAAGTCGAAAGCAAGGTTTTAAAGGCTTCGACAACCTTAGCTTTCAAAGCAAATAACCCATTCTCATTTTTGAAAGAGAACCATGACATAATTAAATAAAGTGTTTTGAAAAGGAGTTTTTGAAGAAGTTTTCTTTGATAAAAAGGTTAAAGGGAATAACCAAGTCATTGTGTATGCTTCTTCTTATATGTATATATTCACATTATAATGGACCCATAACTGAATTTTGGAGAAGGGCAGAATAACCAGCTAGGTTGACCCGATAGTGGATATAAATTAAGTTAACTCCTAAATGAGTAGAATTGCATCCAGGAGGTCAGGAAGACCAGAATATAGGATGCTAAAATATTAAAGAAAGATATTGGCAGGGGCCAATAGGTTCTCAGTAAGCCTATGAAAACTGTGTATAGTAAAAGATATTGGCAGGGGCCAATAGGTTCATAATTAGCCCATGAAAACTATAATTTGATATTGGCTGGGGCCAATAGGTTTATACTGAACCCATGAAAACTATATCCGGATTAAGATATTGACATATGCCAATAGGTTCCTAGCCAGCCCATGAAAACTAGGATAAGAAGAGAAAATATTGGAGTCACCAATAGGTACCTAGTCAAAACTACGAGTCCTTAAATATTTTACCGGTTATTAGTCAACCCATGAAAACTAATAGGTTAATAATAATCCTAGAAATTATAGTTGAGACAAATAGTCAGAATGAATGGGAATCCGGAATTGATTCATTTGTTTTGCATATCATCATATCATATTGTTTTGAATTATTTTAACCATTGTGGATGCAGGAGCACAGTATATGGTTTTATAAAGGTTTTAGGATACTAGTGAGGGGAAAACTAGTTCCGCTAAGTGGCGTGGTCTCACAAGATATCTAAGTGATTTGTGATGGTAGATTATTATTCATACCAGGCTTTATGTCTGACTCGAAGTTTATGTTTTCCCCTTAAACTCTCGGGTACTCAATTGATTTTGAGTAGTTTGAGAGTTGAGGTTTTCAGGTACCTCATTAGACAAATAAAGCTTCCGGAGACGTGAAGGAGGCATGATAGCTATATAGAGTTCTTTTTTATTTGATTCCGCTGTATTGTTTGTAATGGTAAAGTTGTTATATTGCCTGTATATACTCTGATCATCCAAGGGGGCATCTTCATATGTTGGTCTTGGTGTATGTTGTAATAAATATATTTTTTCTAAATGTGATTTATGATTGTGGGATTATGTAATGAATTGGAAATGTTTTGAAATGGAACGTGATCATGTTTGAAGTTTAAAATTCTTCCATATTCATGTGTTTCTGTGTATTAATGAATCTAACACCGCCTTATTCGATCGCCGAGAATATATGACTATGGATGACTGTAGCATCCGTAGCCGTTAGTTTTGGGCCTCCAAGTAGGGGGATGTTACAACCAACATGATCAATCATGTCGGTACCGACTGTTGAAACTTCGTGTTTACGGTATTTCGTAAATACGATATTTTGACTATGACAACTATACAATCATTTATATACTAACTTGTTTTTGCAGAGATTAATCTATGACAAGATTCGACTATGTATAATTTTATATATAAGGTTGTTTCGAGTCCTTGTCTAGAAGTTAAAATATGTTAAAATCTCTCCTATATGATATATACTGCATCTCATTATCGTTTCATATGCATATATTTGGTTTAAAGGAAAAATCTCATTTTTATGTTACATTCAAACGTCTGAATGATCCAATCCAGACGTCTAAATCTGAAAATATGAATATTGTAGAATACAATATTTAGACGTCTGAATTGGATAGTTCAGACGTTTGAATCTGGCAATTTTTTGCCTATTTACATTCTGGTTTGATTTCTTTGCATTTCAGAAGTCTGAATTTTTAATTTCAGAAGTCTGAATATTTACAACAGCTAGTTTTCTGAAAAGGCACTTCCATTCGTGAAGAGTTGCAATCTTTAATCCAACAGATATGATCATAACTCTTGATGATAACTCTTCACAAACAATTGCAACTATTTATTGTCTATATAAACACATTAGAATCAAGTTTTCCAACAACAATTCAATTGATTATTATTCTACTCTCAAAATTCTTGATTCTAATACACTTGTGCTTTCAACATCATTCAAATTCACTTTCTTACTTCCTTATTCTTCACGCATTCACATATATATCATAAAGGATAAGATTATAGGAAGGGTGTACTACAATTGACAAATTCGTGTTACTCAAGAACACATAGTGTCAAGAAATATTGTTTTGTAAAAGTCCCGTGCTGCTGCTCGGGCAAAGTGAAGTCCTCTTCTGCTGCTGAGGCATGAAATCCTGTTCGGTTGCTCAGGTGTTGTAAACCTATTCCTCCGGGTTAAGTGAGGGTTATAGTTAGTTGAAATTCCAGAAGGAGTGTAGGACTAGATGTAGAACGGGAAGTTCGAACCAGTATAAAAATCCTGGTGTGCTCGTTTATTATTTACTATTATCTGCTAATTGTTCTATTATTCCGCACTGCTTTTATACTATTCCATATTACACGATCCTATAGTCACTTTCACCGACAAGATTTTTGGTATGAGGGATCCACTTCCGAGCGTTAGGTGAACTACTCTTGTACTTTGCAAAAAAAAGATTCGCATATGACAAATCATGTCGGTATAGACATGATTTCGAGGAGCAATTTTTCAATGAAGCTTTGGAACTTGAAGACTTGAATAGAAATGAAGAAAAACTGAAGTAGCGACGAGCAACATCATGTCGGAACCAACATGATTTGGTCGCTATCAACTTGATTCGTGTTACAAGTTTTATTCGTTTTTCCTTCCTAATAGCATGGATAAGATCTCTTGCCTGGTCTTTCGCTAGCTGACGACTTTGGTTGAAGAATTTGCACATGAATATCCATGCTACAATAATGAAAAAGGATCCAATTTCTTGTTCTCATCTTTAGCTATATTTTGCCATGAAGTGTTATCAAACCCGAATTTAGTTTATTTTTTAGATTTGAGACATTGTAATTCAGCTATACTTGTGCAAAATTTTCTAAAATAAAATTAAAGAGGATAGTGATTTGAGGCTGAACCACAATAAAATTCCATACATTCAAGTTATTTATTTTCGATTTTATCTTACTTATTCTCATTTTTTTTATTGATTTGGGGTGTTGTATCATTTTTTGACCCGACATTTTTAGTGCTTTCACCGAGAAAAAATTCTCTGGCCCGAATCTGGTTTTAACTTTGAATTCGAGGTATCTAAAAGGTAGATCAAAGGATTGTTTGTTGTAGATCTGAAGTATTTAGATTTTGAAGAAGAGTCTACTATAGATCTGATAAGAAATGACCCTAACAGAAGTTGCTTCTAAGTTTGGAGTGCTATCGAAGGCGATGAAGAAGGCTTTCAGCATAATGAATAAACTATTCATCCTTTGAATGCTTTACTAGAATCTTCATCTCAACAAGAGATGATGAAAAAGACCGAGTTGGATATAATGATGGTTGAGATGAATAAGAAGATGCTAGAGAGCCAGAATATCATCATTAAAAAGATGGAGAAAAGCTTTACAATGATGTCCCAGCTACCTCAAAGGCGTAAAAGGAACCACGGGGATTCTTCTTCTTCAGATTCTGAGGAAGAAAGTTCATCTTCATCAAATAAAAATCGAAGAGATGACAAGCAGAAAATGAAAGGGAACGGTGCTACATCATCAAGGAAGCAAGCGCAAGAGATGGAGTATGTCAGGCAAATGCCGATCAAGTCGGTACCGACCACAATCATGTCGGTACCAAGTTGATCCGTAGTACTAGAGATAAATGATCGAGAGAGGCTTTGAATTTGTTTGACAGTGAAGAGGATCTGTAGGATACAGGAAATGACATAGGATAAGCTACTAGTGCTTGGACTTTAGTGTTCGAATGAATGCTACAGAGCTAGCAAGGCATAGATAAAGAGGGTCTAGACAAATGGCTTTCCCAGAGACAAGAGAGCCTAGACGTCATGTTATGAACCAAGAGCATTTATAGAGTCAAACACTCAAGGTTGTGCCTGACGCTCACTGTCCAGCCACCTAAAGTAGGTAGGAGTACATCACTGGTATGGTGAAGAGATTGCTAAATGAAAGGTAGCATAGAAACAATGATGAGTGGGGCTCGTCACCTCACTGAACCTCATTAACTGAAAATATTCTGATGGAAAGGTACTCGAAAAATTTCATGATGCTAACTATTTCATCTTATGATGGAACAACTGGTCCAAGGCAGCATTTGATAAAGTACGGATGACACATGGATAGTGCTCGTGCTATAGATGGTGTGAGATGTATGGCTTTCCTATATTCTTAGATGGAGTTGCGACGATGTGGATCACTTAGCTCGCACCGAGGTCCATATCATCTTTTGATCGATTGGCAAAGAAGTTTATGGAATAATTATGGTTCCATATTGCTTGATCGAAAGACGTGACTTCTTTGTTGAATGTTCATCAAAGTTCCAAAGAGACTCTGAAAGATTTCCTAAATTCAATGCTATAGTGACTGAAGTAAGCAATCCCAAAAAGGAAATTATCTTGCTGGCATTAGTTAATAGAGTTAACCCAAGGATTGATTTCGATAGGTGGTTGAAAAGAAGACAACCATCCACCATGGAGGAGTTTTATAGAAAGACATCCCAAATTTTGTGCTTGGAAGATGCAGATTTGGATGCTGACGGTCAAGAGGGACTAAGTGTTGTAGTATAAAGTAATGCCGATGTCAAACAAAGTGGTGATAGTGCAGGAAATGATGCCATGAATGTTGGAAACAATATAATACCAAATGAAAGTTGGAAACAATAATTATACCAAAAGAAAGAACCAAGGCACTGGTGGAAAGAAGCAAGACACCAAGAAGTGCACAAAATATACTAGGCCAGGAGATTACACTGTATTGAATGACTCTGTTGGAAATATCTACCTTACTACGTAAGGTACTGAAAATTATAAGAAACTGACCACGAGGAGGCTACTGAATAGAAAAGGCATTCTAGGGTGTACTATCGCTTCCATGAAACTCATGGGCACAATACTAATGAATGTTGGCACCTAAAAGATGTGATTGGGGATTTGATAAGAAAGAAGAAAATGCATTAATAAGTCAGGAATTCGAAAGCTAGCGGGCAAAAGACTAACAAACCCAAGGTCAGTCTACCTAAGGGAATCAGGCATTGTCTAATGGAGAGGGACCAAGACAACTGCAAAGAGGAATAGTGATTGATACAATTTTTAGAGGGCCTCATCCTGCAGAAAAAATATAGAATGAAATGGGGCGATATAGTAGCTCATTGAGGCATGTGCCTTAAGAAACATACTTTAGCATAGAAGATGGAACTCCAACTGAGCAGCAGAGACTAATGAATGATGACATCATGTTCAAAAATAGAGATGTTGATAGGGTACAGGCACTGATGCTTGATCCTATGGTGATTACAGTCGTGATTAGGCCGACAACATTTAAGTCCATATTGATTGTAGGATCTCGATTAATATTTTGTTTAAGAAGACGTTTGATTAGATGCGGCTTAGTGATAAGGATCTAAAGTCTTGTAAATCTCGTATCCAAGGGTTTATTGGAGAGGCCAAGGAACCTGTCGGTTGTATTGAATTACTCATTGAATTGGGTAAAGGAGACTGCAAGATAGTGAAGTTATAGATGTTTGTGTATATCGACGGATTCTCAACCTACAATGCTTTCTTGGGCCGGTGACCCTTGCTAGTTTCATAGTTGCCCTTGCTCTATGGTGTATGATGATAAAATTCCCCACCAAGAATATTCATCTCAACTAAAAATGACTAGAATATGTAATATGTAATATTCTTATATGATAGTATGTAATATCAATGCGATATGATAGTGAAGCAAGCGTAGTTTGTACCTAGTCACATGACTAGAATATTACACAATTTTAAAAGGAATTCAAAATAAAAATTGAAACTAAAAACAATAAAACCCTTAACTAAAAAATAGGCCCAAAATAAAATATAAAGAGACCGGCCCAATTGAAAATAAAAGAAGATGTCTTCCTTTTTCCTTTTTATTTTTATCTGCCGACCCCCTTTTGCTTGTGTTCAGTCCTTTGGCCGTTCGTTCCTCTTTCTCTTTTATTTGAAATTTAGGGTTTTTGAAATTGAGCTACCGCTTGTAAGAATTGAGGCTCGAAACATTTGCTGGTATGCTTTTAATTCACCTTGAGGCTTCCTTGATCAGTTGAATTGTTCTCGGCTGCTTCAAAATTGTCGAGCTCGAATGTTAAAATGGTATGCAATTTTTCCCTTTTTCGATATTCGATAATACTCGACTTTGATTCGAGTTATTGGCTTGTGATTTATTTCAATTCCTTGCTTTGGTAATTGCTTGAACTCGAATGAGATAATTGCCGATGATGACCTGGGTTTATATAGGGAACGAAGCCCTTAATTTTCGTTCGTATTTTCGATTTGAATTCTTCAACTAATTTTGTTTGGCCATTTGATTTTGCTTGAATACTTGTGATTGTACTGACTTGTTCAAGTCATACTCGGTTGGATTTGGTTCCGTTCTTTTCTGGCATTTGAATTTGTTTCTCGTTTATTTCTTCTATGACTTCGGCACTTTGAATTCTTGAGTTAATTCGATTTTCGATTTTCTTCTTTTATATGTTTTGACCGGTTCATTCGTGTGACCCTCTGTGACTTTAGTTGAACTGCTCCTTGTTTTGTTACTTCGACTGTATATATCTCGAATTTATTTCCCTGGTTGACAAGTTTAAAACCGCTACACATTGTTATTGTTCGAACTGCTGATGGGTTGTACTTATGTTAATTTGGGACTTCATGTATACATCATTATGTTGCAGTCTTCTCTGTTGTATATCTTAATGCTTTTTGAAACTGCTCTAACTTGTTCGAACTGCTACTATGTTGACACACTCTACTACAATCTGACCATAACTCTTTTTCACATGTTAGTGCTGCTGCATTGATCCATTTGAAGTCTTGTTACCCATACTGTCATGTGGTCTTGTATGTATGTGTGGTGTGGTTTTGTTTTGCAGTTGTTTGGTTGAGCTTCACTTGCATGCTCTACTGGTTTATTTAGTTGCTTCATGTACTACCTTGTATATATACATGAGTGATTGTTGTCTTGTTCCTTGTTCGAACTGCACCACTCTGAACTGATATATGTTTGTACTTATATGCATATGTGCATACATATGTCACTTTACAATGTCTGGATAGTTGCATTTGCAGTCTGAACTTGGACTGGTTTGTTGGGTCTGTTCTTCGTTTGCCTTGACCACCATATATACTTGAAGTCTTGTTGCATGTTAACTTCGACTAGTCTGCATTTCTTCGAGTCATGCATTATGTTGGTGGTGATGTCTGGTGTGTTGGTTGAGGCTTCATCTGCATGTATGATGGTCTACACCATGTATTAAATGATCTGGCTATGTTGTTGGCCTTGGTTCTGCTATTTACTTGTTGCTCCATTTGTTTGCTTGTACTGTTTTCAGACTACGAGTCCATCCTTTTTGAGTCTGCACTATTTTGGTTCCTACTGCTTTTAATTGTGTTGATAGTATCCATACATATATATATATATACATGTATGTATGTATATATGTGTGTGTGATTGCTTTGGTTGCTTTCTGATTCTCTGGCTTCGTGATATATTTGCATTTGAGGTTTGGTTACACATATTTGTACATCCCTTTGTAACTGGAATCTTTGGTTGCATTCCATGTCCAGTTCCTTGTATCCACTTGAGTCTGTCTGGTGTGGTGGATCTGGTTGTGTATATTTGAGTCCGACCATTGCATTGGACTTTTATTCATGTTGGCTAACCATTGACTCTCGTACTTGACCATCCTATTTTAGTTTTGTATTGCACCTGAGTTGGATCCACCATTTGGTTGGGTTTGACCTTGTGCTCACCTGTCCTTGCAATTTTATCAAGTGTATATCGGTGTGCACGGCCTTGTGGCATGTACAGTGATACACTGTGCATGTCACAAGTTGTTCGTCTATGATGGATTCAAACAAAAATGATGACGAACAACCCACATAACTGAGGCAAATAACATTTTCAAAAACACACACTTTAATTATACACCGCAAAAATATTTCTTTTTCAATTTTACTACGTCAGTGTTTATCTTGCAAATAATTCAGATGCTGGATACAAGCTGGAAACAAAGTTGAAGATCAAATACGAGTGAATGAGTGATATATAGTGAGGTCAACATTGTAAATTGAAATTTGTGATGTAATTGAAATTGTATTGAAATTGAAAATGTATAGATGTAGTGAGAGCTCAAATTTGTACAATTTGAATTTGTAATAAAATATTTGTTTGAATAAAATATTTGTTCTAATTTGAATTCTGTGTTATTTATTTTATCCAAGAAATATTTATATAATTATGTGAAAAATAAAATAGTACAATAAAAAATACATTTAAATGAATATATATATATATATATGTTTATTATCATCAAACAAAAATCCTATACTAGCATATTCTACAGTCATATGTGGATGGACCTTCCAATAAATATAGTTTTTAGGTAGGGGTTGTTTAGGTGACCCAAGAGGGGCGATGGATATATTATGCCTCAAAACTAGAGTTTCCAGCGATAAACAACGAAGTCGTGTACGAGGCATTGATTACGGGTCTCAAAATAGCAAAGGAATCGAGGGTCAGAAGATTACATATATTCAGCGACTCTCGGTTGGTGGTCTATTAGATGAAAAATAGTTTTAGGCTAAGGGAGTGAGACTTGCTCCTTACTTGACAAAGGTGTTGGAATTGCTGAACGATATCGAACATTACACAATAAAGAACATCCCTAGGGAGGAAAATATGAAGGCTGATTCGTTGGCCAAGCTTGCCAGCTCAGGGGATGTGCAACTTTTGGGTATCGTTCCAGTATAGACTTTGACGACTCTTAGCATAGATGAGACAGTTGTTTGTAATGACCCGTATTTTTAACGATTGGATATTTAAATATTGAATTGTTAATTAACTAACGGTCCTAAAAATGTGATTTTTCGCATACAATCAAATCAGTACTCGCGACCACTTCCCTTGAGTACATATCGACGTTGCCAATCAAAATTAGTATAAAGATCATTATATTTGGAGATCGAACGATACGATGGCCAAAACAGTCTCGAAAAGCATGAAATTATCATCCCGAAGCGCTATCTCGAATGGTGATGGAATTTATACCATCGGTGCCGGAACAATAAGATATTGTACGCAAACGAGTTTCGTGGTGATCGGACGCACCGCTTGATCGTGCGAGCTCGACTCGCACGACCGTTTATTTGAGAATATAAATAAATAAGAAATATAACGGTATTATATTATATTACTAAACCCTCCTCTCTCTCATCTTTGTTCTTGTTCCATTCATACCAGTAAATAAAGAATGGCTGCCTCCCCTCATTCATTTCAAAAATCCAAATTTCTCAATTTACTCCACGAAAAAAATCCAAAACCACCTTCGTTGAATTCGTATTGGAAAGATCTTCGAGCCCACATCAAATTTGAATGGTGCGATGATGATTTTGGTAATGGCTGTGACTTGATGGCTACTAGGGTTTCATTTTTCTATGGATTTAAGGCGAGATGGGCCATGACATTTATGGCATCGGACTTCTCTTCGCGACGACCACCTTTTCACCAAATCCTATTGAGAGCAGTGCACTAAGTCGAAATGCATTCATATGATGGGAAGTAGAATGACATCAGGTCACTTTCTAGTAGGTAGGGCAAGCTTGTTCATTTTGGTTTCGGAGCGGAGGGGGCGTGTATACGGACATTTTGGCGAAAACGACATGGAAAATCATTGAGCGGATTGGGAGAAATCAAAGGATGAAGTTTGAGGCAATGCGTTTGCATATGTATATATTATCCACATATAGGAATCTTTAATTTTGGGAAGAAGATAATTAATTAGGTAATTATGTTAGTTAATTGTTTAATTAATTTATTTAATTGTTTATCTAATCCATTTTCTTATAAACAAATTATTTTTTGCATACGACGTTCATTTTGGACACCGTTTCTTGCGTTACGCTCATAATGGAGAGCTCTATGAGTTGATGATGATTTGGATAGATTTGGCTGAGGTGAGTGATATTGTCTCTCACCATACCATGATTATTAGTACCGTATTAAAACGACGTTTTGAAATGTTTTCTAACTTTAAAATGTGATTTCTAAAAGAGTTAAACATATATCTTATTTTATAAAAGAATTAGAAATGTTTTTAAATTAAATACCATATTTTTCCCATTGATGCACTATTTTGACGAAATTTATAGATTTAGGCTATTTTGATATTAATCCCACATTGGTTGCTTTGGATGGATTTTATTATGTTATTATAATAATGTAGACTATTATAAACATTTCTATGCTTGTTGGTTGCATGTTTGCTTGTTTGTTAGTTAGTTGAAAACGCCATTCAAAGGCGATATAGGAAAATCTCATTAGGTAGAGTTTAGTGTATATCGATCGAATGCTCACATGATGGGGACCCAAAGGATGTGATAGAGTTTCGTGCATATCGATTGAGCGCAAAAACGGTGATAAACTCGAATGGATGGGATACATATGTGGAGGAGTATCGGTGTGTGACGACTGATCTGAAGATAAAGGATGACAAACTTGGATATATACTTCGGACTTCAGGAGAGATGCCAAACATTTTCATTTGGTTTGAACCTAGCCATTTGGCTAAGTACATGGCCAAAGTGGTCGTTGTCGACTACTCTAGAGTGGTCGATACCTACTACCATTGATGACGATCGATTTGGCCAATTAACATGGACGATGGAGAGGCTTCGAAGAGCATGATGTGATGGTTCGTTCGTTCGTTCATTCGACATTTGATTTCATGCTATGGCTCTTCGACTAGCAGTTTTGGCGCTGAAGTGAGGATGATGCTTTGACATGATGACTTCGTGATTCGACGATGATAATTCCATGATGGGAAGTGATGGCTTCGATGATGGATAGCTCTTCGAGAGGCGGAGTTGGCGACGATGAGTCAGATTGAGGAGACTGTTGGAGGCGGGTTACGGGATGCATAATGACACTCTGTGACTTATGATGGTTGTCTAGAGTCGTTCCCAACCGTTGCGACTTCAGACGGAAGTTATATGGACAGTTCTGAAATGGGCTCCGCTATGGACTACATGTGCACAGGGATCCTTGATACTCACAGGTTTCGCGGTGTACTTATAAAGCGGATGGTATGTGAGGATGCTCACATGGGCTGTCTATGGAGGTGCAGACCCATTTTACCCTGGGCTATCCATGGAGGTGTAGTCTAGTTCCTATCCTACCGAGTGACATGGAATTGAGTATAGAGGAATCGAGATGTTGAATAGTCTTTGGCTTTATGTGGGTAGCCATGTAAGTATCTTATATCCAACGCAATGAGTGAGTGAATGTGAGGATGGATGATAGATGCTATGTTTGTTTGATGTTTTTATCATCTTAGGGATGTCACATGACATAGATATTACCGATGCTAGTATCTAGACACCCTTAGTACTTTGGTGTATAATACACCCATGATGACTATCATAGCAGTATGTATCCTGTGTTATGTGCTAACTCTATGGATGTAGGGCCAAGTCAGGTATGGTTCTCTATACCTTCTGTTCCATAAACTATACCGACTTTTATAGTGTTTTGAGATTATTTATCGCTTATATCAGACCGTTATCCGACTCGAGTTTTATGCTTTGCTTATTATTATCTCGGGTACTCTTAAATAAATAGATTGGACAGTAGGTTTAAACAGCACTTGGAACTATGCAGATGGACTAGTATGAGGTAACGCTTTCTCATACTTATATTTTAGGACTTATTATTGTTTATTCCACTGCGTGACACTGTGGAGTATCGATAGTGTTTGACTTACTATTATTAGAGACAGTTTATCAGTTGAGTGTATTTATCAATTGTATAAACTTTATTATTTCTTTGTATAACTGTATGAGCCTGTATACTCTGATTATATGGTTTATATAGTTATTACTGTCTCGCTTGTTTTATATCTGGGATGACTATTATATTTTATCTGAAGCGTTGTGAAATATACAACATGTTATGTGATTGTGTGATGTTTTATTTCTTTCTTTTCTCTTCAATTCCCTTATATTCTTTTCTATCCCTCATCTTTACTTATTTTTCTTTCCCTTGATAATCGTCCTACATCGATCGGATGCTCCAGCAGCGCACTATTAGGTTATATGAGCATCGGTGGTGTAGGACGGTCGTCACATTTGGTATCGGAGCTTAGGTTACATGATTAACTTGAGTTGATACCGTGATCCAGTATAGATAGGGTAGGAGTTGTTGCCTTAGACTGGATCTAGAGTATACTTATATACGAGAGAGTGTGTATTTATTACTATTTTGGTTTTCAAAACTATATAGTAGTATATGTAGTATATAAGTTACATTGCATGCACGAGCACTATTAATGCAGTTTTCTCTATAAGAGACCGATCATTCTCATTATGTATTAAGAGTGATATGATATACAAGAAATGATGTTATAGACTCCATCTCTAGAGTAGAAGAGTGGGCAGCATCGAGGACCACTAACCTCGATTTATAGAATATGTTGTAGAGATGGTGCGAATAATTTTTTGGAATGCCTAAGTTGCTCTAAACAATTATGGTGCTCAAGTGCAAACACATAGAGTCGAATTTGTCGAGTTATATAAAACTACGTGAGTCTAAGAGGCAGACTGCTCCTTGGAGCAGAGTTGACTATTGAGGTGCAAGACGGGATGGATATTTGCGAAAGAATCTTCGATGAGTTAGATTATGCAATGAGGTAGAATTTAACCTCTAGATGACTCTAGGGACAAGCAATGAACTAGTAGAGTGCCCTTATAGCTTCAATTCCCGAGGATCATTTTACTTGGGATTAGTTCGTAGTTCGCTTCAAAGAAATTTATCTTGACTTTTCAAAAGTCGATGTCGTATAGGAAGTTCATCGGTTAAAAGTAAGGTGATATGTCTGTGCTAGAGTATGTGACTGAATTCGATGTTCTATCGAAGTGCGGTCTATCTCCCATTGATACTCCACACAGGAAGAGTGGAGAATTTATCATTGGGTTGAGCGATGATCTTAGGAAACGATTGATTGGTCGCATTGATGAGAGCTTCGAGAAGTTGATCGAAAAGGCTTTATAATGTGAGAGCCTAGACTCAGTGTGAAAGATTGTCCCGAACCAGTTAAGTAGGGGCAAATAATGGAAGCATATGCATTAAATGTCGTTTCGAATTCGTCGATTGCTCCAACGATGAAAGAGAAGGGAAAAGGCATCACTACCTAGGGTATGCTTTCCATTTATGGCGTTTCCATATGTGTTTTATTCAACATCGAGGTTTCATATTCCTTCACATTTAGTGATTTGTAGATATATTGGAATTGAGACCCAAAATTATTGGTTGACCTTTTAAAATTATAACAAACCTTATTGGGGGCTCAACTGGACTATACATGTGTAACATCTCATATTTTTTTACTGGAAATTAATACCATGAACGACTGCAGCATCCGTAACGCTTAGTTTCGGGCCTCAAAATGGAGGAGTGTTGTAACATGGTTAGTCGAGATTTCGCCTTATCGAGTCATGGATGTTTGTCTGTTTATTTGTTATTGATTTATTTTTGGTTTAATTACGTTTAGTATTAGAGTCTAGGAATTGACTCACTGAAGGGGTATGGAATAGTGGTGGATTGCGGAGGTCGTTGGTGAAGATAAGGACTGACGATGAGCGGAAGGTAGTATGTAGCTGCCCATCTAATGATGAGTTGGTTAACTTTCTATATTCGCTCGATATCCCACATGATGAGTTATCATTTGTGCCTGTAGCTAGAGGGCGTCCTGGCATATTCGATGAGGTGATCGGATTACCACCATATGGGGATTGAGTTTCGTATCGATCTAGTTAGACGCGCTTGACCAGTAGTTTGGCCTTTAAGGCAGATGATGTCCAAAGAGCATAGGAGACTAAAGGTGTGAGCGGTGACCTGTTGATGCGAGTGTTCATTCGTAGGAGCATATTCAAGGGGAGATGCACCTATAGTGTTCACCACTAGGGCATATATCTCTTTGGGTTTATATGTTCATTACCGTGAGCTGAGTGAGATAATGAACATGTATCCACTCCCACTTATTGATGGCTTGTTCAATCAGCTATGTAGCACGAAGGTGTTCTCTCAGTTGGACCTTGCGATGGAGTTTCATCCACTGAGAGTAACTAGAAAGAGTGTGTCGATCACAGCGTTTCGTGCACTACTTTGATTTTCGATTGGTTGGTTATGCCATTCAGGCTGACCAACGCATCGACATGCTTTGTTGATTTCTTGAATCGTGTTTCTAGGAATCACTTAAGTGAGTCCATACTTGTGTTCATTGATGATACTTCCATTTATTCATGGACGAAAGAGGAGCATGAGACACGATTGATGATTGTGTAATAGGTGTTGAGAAAACATCGACTGATGATGAGAAGTTTCCTTGGACCGATGAGATATTATATACGTTTTACCAAGGACTTCTTAAAGGTAGCAGCACCATTAACCGATTTGATGAGAAGAATCAGACTTTTTATTTGAGACATGAGGTGAAGACATGTGTTTGTGAGTCTAACAGAGAGGTTGACAGTGCACCGATGATACTCATTCCGAGGGGGAATGAGGAGTCGATAGTACACATGCTTGTGGTACTTAACTAAGTGCGGTATTGATGCTGAAAGGTAAGCTTGGCGCATATGTTAATCGACAACCAAAACCGCCCTAGAGGAAGTACCTGACTCATGATTGGAGTTGGCAACTATCGTATTTGCTTTGAGTGGAAGACATATCAGTTTGGGAGCAGTATTCCTAGAATGGGCATTGCTAGAGTTTATCACTGGTTATGACTTCAAAACTCAATGTGAACTAGTGCCAAAGATGATGGCTAGTTTGACTATCAGACCTACTTTGATTTAGCGAACCGGTACTAGTCATAGGCATAAAGCTAAACTAGCAGAGATCATGGCTAAGTTAGAGGAACGAGTAGTGTCTGTAGGGGTGATGCAGTGCAAACCCAACTGAGACTGTTGGTTCCATAGGGATGAGAGGTTGCTTGTTCTCGAGTATGGAAACCTATATTTATAGATTGCATCGATGGATTGCCAATGATTGAGGATGGTGTGATAGCATTTGAGTCACAGTCGATTAATTGATGAAAAATGTTAGATTTGTATTCCTTAAGTCCAATAGAATGGCATGCAAATTTGTTGAGTTATATGTAGAATGGATAATGTGATTCCATTGTATGCCAAGAGCATTGTAAGTGGCCGAAACCCGTTGTTCACTAGTGGGTTTTGGAAGGACTTACAAAAGGTGTTTGGAAATTTTGCACCAAATTAACTAAAGATGTCGAGACTGAGCCAACAACTTTGAGACCTCATAGGACTATTCGTACTGATAGACATGATCCGAAACAGGTTAGGAGGGAGACAGTGGAGTAGTAAAGGTTCGGTAGAGTGAAAGCGAAGGCGATTTTACATGAGAGATCAAGAAGAGCATGAGGACCGCTAATTCAGAGCTCTTCACTTGGTTAGATTTCATTTTTCGCCCGCTTTCATAATTGGATACCATGTCTGATGTCTTATGCTAGATCATTTAGTATCCTACATGCTAGAATAGACATGGATGTTGATGCTTGATCTTATATGTCTGTTTGATGTTTAATTTTTGGTATTTGATACGATTACTTATGCTTATATGGTTGTTAAGCATGTAGGATAGTTAGTGTTTAATATAGCATGTTTATTTAAGATGATTTCCATATATACGATTTAGTATGCTTATTTACATTATGATGTTACTATTGTGCTTAATCCTCTTTGTTGAGTACTTGATCGGGTACATGGAAGCAAGTGTTGGCTACTTGGATGCTTACTCGCTTATATTCACATCTAAATGGTATGCTCTTGTTATAAAAAAGTATGTAACATCCGTAGTGTAGATTTGGCTATATATGTTTGGTTGTCCTCGGAAATGAGATGCCTCGGATATGAGATGTGTGTCTATATATATATATATGTTGTATTGGGATTTTTCCCAGACCTAGCCACACAAAGGAGGTGCTGCCAAAATTTTCCGTGATATGAGCCAAAATTGAGAGAAAAGTCAATGTATATAATATTAGACATTGTTGATAGTTGAGAGAGTCAATAATGTATTATATTTAGTTGACTTGCCTTTTAATTAGTGAGTTAGTGCTTTTATTTTCCATTGTCTGTTTCTTTGGAAATAAGTACATAACTTAGACGTTTGGTTTAGCCGCATTGATTTCAGATTTGATAGTGATTGTACTTAGGGATGAGAATGATGGCTCCATGCTGATTTTGAGTCTATTCCCTCTATCATAATCGCTTTCAGTAATTGTTGTCGAGAGTTGATAAGTGAAGATCTTTCTTGTGTTATTGCTTATGTGAGGATATTGGGTTATGTTGCTTCGTCCTTGGGATTTTGAGGATGAAATCCTCTTAAGGAAGGGAGAATGTAACGACCCGTAATTTTAACGATTGGATATTTAAATAATTTATTTAAATATTGAATTTTTAATTAATTAACGGTCTACAAAAATATGATTTTTCACATACGATCGAATCAGGACTCGAGATCACTTCCGTTGAGTTCGTATCGACATTGCGAATCAAAATGAGTATATGGATCGCTATATTTAGAGATCGGACAATCCAATAGCCGAAATAGTCTCGAAAAGCACATAATCATCACCCCCGAGTGCGGTCTCGGTTAGCAATGAATTTTATACCATCGGGACTGAAAACTAAGGTGATGCATGCAGACGAGTTTCGTGGCGATCAGACGCATTGTTTGATTGTGCGAGCTCGAAATGCACGACCGTTTATTTGAGAATTTAAATAAACGAGAAATATAATAATATTATGTTATATTACTAAACCCTCCTCTCTCATCTTTGTTACTCTTCCATTTATATCAGTAAATTAACAAAGAATGGTCTCCTCCCTTCATTTATTTCAGAAATATAAATCTCTCGATTTACTCCACGAAAAAAATCAAAACCACCTTCCTTATTTTCGTATTGGAAAGATCTTCGAGCCCATATCAAATTTGAATGGTGCAATGATGATTTTGGTAATGGCCGTGACTTTAACGGGGACTAGGGTTTCATTTTTCTATGGATTTAAGGCGAAACGGGTCATAGCGTTTATGGCATCAGACTTCTCTCCACGACGAGCACCTTTTCACCAAATCTTATTGAGAGCGGTGCATCTAGTTGAAATGCGTCCATATGATGGGAAGTAGAATGACGTCAGGTCGCTTTTTAGTAGGTAGGGCCAAGCTCGTTCATTTTGGTTCCGGAGCGGAGAGGGCGTGTATACGGATGTTTTGGTGGAAACGACATAGGAAATCGTTGAGCGGATTGGGAGCAATCAAAAGATGAAGTTTGAGGCAATGGGTTTGGATACGTATATGACGTGCACATATAGGAATCTTTAATTTGGGGAAGAAGATAATTAATTTGGTAATTATGTTAATTAATTAATTAATTTAATTTAATTGTATATCTAATCCATTATCTTATAAACGCTATATCTTTTGCAAACGAGGCCCATTTTGGACGTTGTTTCTTGGGTTGCACTCTTGATCGAGAGCTCTACGACTTGATGATGGTTTGGATAGATTTGGTTGAGGTGAGTGATATTATCTCTCATCATACCATGATTGTTAATATAGTATTAAAACGATGTTTTGAGATGTTTTATAACCTTAAAATGTGATTTCTAAAATAGTTAAACCTATATCTTATTTTATAAAAGAATTAGAAATGTTTTTAAATTAAATATCATATTGCTCCCATTGATGCACTATTTGGACGAAATTGATAGATATAGGCTATTTTGATATTAATCCCACATTGGTTGCTTTGGATGGATTGTATTGTGTTATTATAGATATATGTAGGCTATTATAGACATTTCTATGCTTGTCGGTTGCATGTCTGCTTGTTTGTTAGTTGGTTGAAAAAGTCGTTCGAAGGCAATATAGGAAAATCATATTAGATAGAGTTTAGTGTATATCGATCGAATGCACACACGATGGGGAATCAAATGACGTGATAGAGTTTCGTGCAAATCGATTGAGTACACAAACAATAATAAACTCGAATGGATGAGATAAATATATGGAGGAGTATCGGTGCGTGCCGACTGATCTAAAAATGAAGGACGATGGACTTGGATATGTGCTTTGGACTTAATGAGAGATACCAGACATTTTCATTTGGTTTGTACCTAGCCATTTGGCTAAGTACATGACCAAAGTGGTCACTATCAACTACTCTGGAGTGGTCGATACCTACTACTTTTGACGATGGCCGATTTGGCCAATTTGACATGAAGAGGCTTCGAAGAGCATGATGTAATGGTTTGTTCGTTCGACATTTGATTTGATTCTACAGCTCTTCGACTAGCGGTTTTGGTACTAAAGCGAGGACGATACTTCGACGCGATAACTTCGTGATTCGACGATGATAATTCCATGATGTGAAGTGTAACATCCCTCATTTTGAGGTCTGAAACTAACTGCTACAGATGTTGCAGCCATTTATAGTATTAACTTCTGATGACAAAATGCGGTAATGTTAATGGTATCCATAATATCAGAAGCACAAGAATATGAAATATTTCAAACACAATTTCAAAACAACTTTTATCATTACATTTCAAATCAGCATTTCATATTCGGTACATAATCCCATAACGTTGCTTAGGTTCTGATAAAATATAATCATTACAAAATACGTGAAAAGCGACATACGACGATGCCCCGTTGGATGATCAGAGTTACTAAGTAGACAGTTATAACATCTGTCATTACATACAACAATCAAACATAGCATAATAGATAAATTGATAATCTCCCAAATAACTAATCTTTACCTCCTGCACGTCTTTGATAACTTTATTCACCAAAACCTTCTAAACCTGAAAACCTTAACTCTCAACCTACTCAAATTAAATTTCGAGCACCCGAGAGTTTAAGGGGAAAACATAAACTCCAAATAAAATAAAAGGCTTGTTGTGAATAATAATATGACATTTCGATTTATTGACATTAAGTGAGACCACGCCACCTAGTGAAATGGGTTTTCCCCTCACTGATACCTTTTAAAAGCATATCCTTTGCAAATCATATCCTGCAACCAAATTGGTTATAAATAACAATATAACAATTACATGTATGCATACAAAATAGGTAATCAGTGGACTATCATTCCTAACATCATAGTTTTATCAGGCTAACTATAAACCTATGGCTAGCCTGCCATACATAATAAATGTTCTAACTTACTGTTAGAGGAAAACCGGATAGTCCGTCCGTAACTTACTACTCCAAGGGTCAACTGATCCTAATGGTTTTGCAGGCTCACCAATAACCTATCTCTACTCTATTTATTCCTTTTTGTGTGTAACCTTCTTTTAGTCTTACACATGACAAAGCCCTACATACTGGAATTTTGAACTTATATTAGCTTCTACTAGCTAAAGTATAAGGCGCGACCCTAAACCAGTCTCATCCGGTTTTCTAATCTCCGAGTCATTCTTTTAGTAAAATTCTGGGTTAACTACCCTATCCATATTTCCTTGAAAACAAAATCTTTGCAAATGGTTTAAGCCTTGAAATCATACTTAAAACAAGGAAAACATTGGTCCTTTACTTTTACTCAAAATACATATGCCATGATATATGCTTTACAAAACATTATTGATGAAAAATCGAAATCATTAGGGTCTTCGACCCTCTCAAAACTTAGGCTACAAGGCCAAAACTATGTAATAACTTTATAATTATAAAACTTGGCAACGTCATCGCCATTAAAATCTTTGCCCACTTAAAAGCACATCGAAGTCTTTTAGTTGAAAATATATGAGGATGATATCGAAGTTACAACTTCATAAGTTATAGTGTTAAAACTATAAAATTTGAACTTCTGCAACACATAAAAACATTAGCATCAATGTCGCATCGAGGATATAAAATTTAGTAGATGTGACGTTGATATCTAGACATGCTCATGGTTAAAACATTATTGATTAAGCTCGATGACTATTTAAAAAGCAACATAGACTAGGCTTGATGACTAATTAAAGGCATTGACTAAGCTCGATAACAATGTTAAAAGCGACATAGGGTAAACTCGATGACAAGTTAAAAGCGGCAAGGGCTAGGCTCGACAACCATTGGGTCGACGAGGCCGAAACTCGAAGTTAGTTAATAAAACAATGCGACGTCGAGGTTATAAAGGTTGGCGAGTCTAAAGAACACATGCGGCTATATGCCTCTATAAATAAAATGCGGCATGCTTGAACATCGACATGGCCATGCCGAGGGCCATCCCTTTACCTTTTATTACTACCTCGACGAGCTCCAAACCAATCCGCTTCATGTTAAGCTCGTTGACATAATGCATATTGGTTTGTTCTGCATTGATGATAATGAAGTGTGGTAAGATGTGGCTCTACGTGGCCTATATCGTCATTGCAGGATGGTGATTAACTTAAAATTACTATAAAAAATTATTTTCTTTTCACCAAACCTCTATAATTTGTCAAGATCTCATTGGCTAGCAAAACTTTAACAATTTTCTTTACTGAAAATCTACCGCCTAACATAATTATCAGTACCAAACATTTTTTTACAAATTACCCCATATTATAAACATTTTAATTAAACAAATAAGCCCTTTTTGGCTTAAATAATTTATCTATCATTCTAAACTCTTAGGAAAAATCCCCAAAAATCAATATAAATTAAGTTAATCATAATCTTCGACATATAAAAATTTCAAGGCCAAAAACTTATTTAATTATTTTTAACAATTAAAACCCGAAATTCACCAATTTATTCACTTAGAAAATTCATATAAAACCCATACTTGCTTGGAAAATTAAGAAATTAAAAACCCACTTATAAATGATATTTCTAACATCATATCAAAATATCAAGTCATTTGGGTATCATGATAGGTTTTCTAACTCAAACGTATCACTAAATTTCATATTTATATTCTAGAAAATCACCAACAAGCATATAATCACTCAAACTATTAAAACATGGCAGAATACTTGCAAAAGAAATGGATTTACACTTAAAACCGAAACATAATGAAAAATGTGAGATGTATATTCATTATTTACCTTGATTTGGATGAAAAAGATGAAATTTGATGTAGACTTGATTTCTTTTAGCTTTGATTCTTTAATCTTTTAGTTTCCTTCTTGTTTTCCCTATGCTATGGCCGGCCTCTCTCTATGTCTAGTTTATATGTAAGTAAATTAATGAAGGAAATGAAGATATAAGGGTTTAAGGGGTAGGAATGAAGGCTATTCCCATTTAGCCCTTATCATTTTCCTCCTCCTTATCCTAACCTTTTTACTTCTCTAACTGGTTTATTAACTAAGGCACGACCTAAATTTAATTACCAAATCTCAATTTCCTTATCCTTTTACATTATTTTATTTAATTTATCTAATTAAATGTTCTAAATAATGTTAGTCAAAATTTGGAACATTACAGACTTCCATCCTTAAAGAATTTTGTCCTCGAATTTATAATAAGGTACACACATCAATCAAATATAAAGGTAAAACAAACCATAAAACAAGTAAGGATAAGTTTATCTAATCCTGCTCTTTGTTTCCCAAGTATGGTCTCTCTCATCATCACTCCACTGGACCTTTACTAATCTAACTGTCTTATTCCTTATATTCTTCTCATCCCTAGCCACTATACGAACTGGCTGTCTAACTATAGTCTTGTCTGGTTTCACTACTAAGTCTTCTAATGCAACCAGAGTGATAGTAGTTTCTGAATCTCGAACACACTTCCTTAGATGAGAAACATTGAAAACATTATGGACTCCTGCCAAACTATTTGGTAGCTCTATCATATAAGCGAATTTCTCGATTCTTTCTATGATAGGGAATGGTCCAACAAACCTTGGTGCTAATTTCTTGACTTCCCAAATCTTATTACACCCTTCATTGATGATACCTTGACGAAAACATGATCTCCGACTGAGGACTCTAAGTCTTTTGGTCCCTTATCTGCATAACTTTTTTGCCTAGATTGAGCTTCCTTCATTCTAATCCGAATTAACTCAATCTTTTCTGTGGCTTCTCTTACTGAATCTGGACCAAGAACTAATCTATCTCCATTCTCTAACCAACATATAGGAGATTTACATGGTCTTCCGTATAAAGCTTCAACCGGTGCCATCCCTATACTAGTCTAGTAACTGTTGTTATACGAACACTCGACTAAGTGTAGATGGTCTTCCCATGATCCTCCAAAATCTAGCACACAAGCTCTTAACAAATCCTCCAGAACTTTGTTAACTCTCTCTGTTTGCTCATCGGTCTGCGGGTGGTAAGCGGTACTCATCTTGAGCTTAGTACCTAAAATTCCTGTATACTCTTCCAGAATTCACTAGTGAACAAGGAATCTCTGTCACTTACTATACTATTAGGAATCCCATAATTCTAACTACATTCCTCATGGATAACTTAGCTAAGACTGGTGCCGTTCTAGTCGACTTAACAGGTATAAAGTATGCACTATTGGTCAGTCTGTCCACTATAACCCAAATACTCTCATTTTCTCTATTCAACCTTGGCAACCTGTATATGAAATCCATAGATATAGAATCCCACTTCCAAACTGGAATATCTAAAGGTTGAAGTAACCCACTCAGCTTCCAATGCTCGGCTTTTACTTGCCGACAGTTCAAACACTGCTTTACCTATAAGCCTACATCCTTCTTTATACTTTCCGAGAAGAAACTTCTTTTCATATCCTTATACATCTTAGTTCCTCCTGGATAAATGGTGTACTTTGATCGATGACACTCCTTAAGAACTTCCTTCCTTATGTTTCCAATATTCGAAACACATAACCTTCCTTTCTTCCTCAACCACCCATATTGGTCGAGATTGAAATCTTTTAAATCATCGATCTCAGTTCCACTCTTTAACCTTGTGACCGTTCAGCTAGGAATGGATCATCTTCTTACTTAGAAGCAATCCTTTCGGTCATCACCGGTCGAACTTCCAAATATGACAACATAGCGGTTTCTTGACTCGAACTTGTCGTAGATCTTAACTTCACACCACATGTAGTCAATGTTTCTATATCTTTCCACTTAGCTATCATTGCCAATACCGCATTATGATGTCTTCTACCAAGTGCGTATGCAACCTTGTTTCCTTTTCCCGGTGTGTACTCAATTCCAAAGTCATAGGCAGCTAAAACTCTAACCATCTCTATTGTCTCATATTCAGCTCCTTCTGAGGGAATAAATATCTTAGTGACTTATGATCCATAATTAACTCGAATCTCTCTCCCGGTAGATAATGTCTCCATACCTTTAATGTAAAAATCATCGCACCTAACTCAAATTCATTCATTGGATATCTAACCTCATGCGGTCTGAGCTGTCAAGAAGCATAAGCGATCAATTTCCCTCTCTACATTAACACGGCTTCTAGTCATGTTCCTCACGCATCTGTATACACTACTAAATTTTGATTCCCATTCAGAACAACCAACACTGGCGCATTGGTCAATAAGTGTTTCAGCTTCTGGAATGCCTCCTTACACTTATCGGTCCAAACATACTTTACTTATTTCCTTGTTAGCTTAGTTATCGGTGCTGCTATCCATGAAAAATCCTTAATAAATCTTCTGTAATAGCCAGCTATTCCAAGAAAACTCTTTATCTCTGTCACTGTCTCAGGTCTCTTCTAATTATTAACTATCTCAATCTTAGCTGGATCTATCCACAACCCTTTTTCTAAGATTACATGAACAAGAAACTTCACCTCCTTCTTTCAAAAATGACACTTTGAAAACTTTGCTTTTAACCAATGTTGTCGCAGTGTCTCAAGCACTATCCTTAGATAAACTTCATGGTCTCTTTCATCCTTGGAATATATCAAAATGTCGTCTATAAATACCAACATGAATATATTCAAATGCTCTCGAAAGATCCGATTCAATAAGTCTACAAAGAAGGCTGGCACATTAGTTAATCCGAACGACATTACTAACCATTCACACGATCCATATCTTGTCCTAAATGCCGTCAAAGGAATAATATCCTCCGCCACTCTTAGTTGATGGAACCCTATTGCCAAATCCAACTGAGAAAACACTTTGGCTCCACTCAACTGATCACAAAAGTCGTCTGTCCTTAGCAATGGATATCGATTCTTTATTTTCCTTTCATTTAACTTACGATAATCGTACACAGCCTTAACGATCCATCTGATTTCTTAAATAAACACTGCGGCTGCTCCCCAAGGGAAACTGCTTGGTCTAATAAAACTTTTCCCTTCTAAATTCACCAGTTGCACCTTTAACTCCTTCATCTCGGTAGGTGTTATCTTGCTTGGCGGTCTACTAACTGGTTCAGCTTCCAGTACAAGATCTATCCTAAATTCAATAGCTCGTTTCGGCGGTAGTCCTATCACTGACTCGAAGACATCAACAAATTCCCTAACCACGAAAACTCGATTAAACTCATCTTCCTCCTCCATTGCACCCAACAAAGTACAAACATCTAAACTCATGGTGTCTTAGTGATATTTTCCTATCGTGGTAAAATATCCTAGCATCATACTTAACCAATTAATACCCAAAATAATTCTGAAGCTTATGAAATCGAACACATGCAAACTACAAGCAAATATATGACCTAATAATTCAAACTCTAACTGGTCACAACTTATCCCAAGAGTTGCATACCCACCTATTGGATTCGCAACCCTTAAGGATATAACTATGTATGAGGGTTCAAGGTTAAGCTTATCTACCAAACAATGAGATATAAAAGAATATAATGCACCCGTATTAAATAGAAATATAATAGGTACACCATGAATCAAAAGCGTACCTCCCATCACATCTTTTCTCTTTTCCTCAACCATTGGTCTCGAGGTAGCCGGTTCCAATGCAAACATCTTACCCTTCTCAGCTTTAGCCGGTTCCTTGCATCGGTTCTTATAATGACCAATCTGATCATAGTTGAAGCATTTGATGTTCTTCCTTCCAATCACCTTTTTTCCATCTCCAGAACGACATTCATTTGTGAAATGCCCTTTCTTATCACACTTATAGCAGATAACCTCATATTTTCCTCTCTTGGCAGCTCCACCCTTCTGAGCTCCCTACTTGTGAAAGGTCTTCCTCTTCTGATTCTGCCTACCTTAAGCCTCCACTGCTTTGTTACTTCAAAGAAAGCAAGCATCTCTTCATTCTTTATAGCCATCTCTACCACTACATCACATAGATCCCTGAGATGTGGCAAAATTGCTCTAGTAACCTCATGTCTCAATCCACGAATGAACTACTCATTCCTCTTAATTACTGTATCCACAGTAGCATACCCATACCAGGACAACTCCTTAAATCTTGTAGCATACTCCAACACTGTCATGTCTCCCTGCACCAACTCAACAAACTTCTTTAATAGGGTAGACTAGCGATCTTCGACATAAATCTTTCCTCGAACCTTCTCCTGAATTCTGCCCAAGTCAATGTTTCCTCCGCTACTCCAATAGTTACATGGTTCCACTAGCACAACGTAGCTCCTTGCAGTTGTTTAGACGTTAACCTCCTCTTCTACTCATCATTTAGTCCAAGTTCAACGAAGATCCTCTTGCAATGAAGCAACCAGTTCTCTACTTCAATTGCATCGTCAGTTCCAATAAATGGTTTTCCTCCAAGCCCTGCATAGTCTCTGCTCTGCATAACATAGTTGTTGACGATTGGACCCTACTGAGTCACTCCTCCCAGCGGTGCATTATTCGGTTATACTAGCATTGGTGGTGTAGGGCGGTCATCACATTGTTGATCAGATCTTGGATGTCTAGGAAGAGAAGGAGTCATGGATGACTTCAATTAAAGAATATTCATAAAAAGGGATTCTCTTGAATGAAAGAAATAATTGATGAAAAATCCGACATAAAGTACCTCAATTCATCATGTAAGGAGTGTTGTATAAAAGAAAATTCTTGATGCCCTTGCTTAGGTGTGTCACCAAAGACAAAGCTAAGAAAATTCTTATAGATGTGCACAAATGAATATGTGGTGATCACATCAGGGGCAGACACTGGCAAAGAAGGTTCTTCGCTATGGATACTTCAGGAAAAAGTTAGTTGATGTGGCAGACTATTCTAGAAGATGTGATAAGTTCCAGATATTTGCAAAGATACCAAGATCCCCATCCACTGAGCTTATGCAAATAGTTAGCCCATGACCATTTGCGATGTGGGGAATTGATATTATTGATGTGTTGCTGATATCGAGAGGTGGAGTGAAATATGCTATAATGTTGTGGATTACTTTGCAAAGTGGGTTGAAGCGGAACCACTCATATTGATCACTTAATAAGGAGATCAACTTGTAGCAAAAAAAATTCTTTGTAGATACAGAGTTCCATAAAAGATCATCACTGGTAACGGAACTCAATTCGAGAGTGTCGAGTTCAAAGAATTCTGTGGTCAATACTGAACTAAGAAGAGTTTTCCGATGGTAGCACACCGGCAAGTGAATGGATGGGTAGAGGCAATGGACAAGATCATCAAATGCATCATCGAGAAGAGATTGAACAGATTCAAGGGAAATGGGATTTGTGAGCTATCACTTGCATTGTGGGCTTATGGGACGACCCATAAGTCCGCGATTGGCCATACTCCATTTGTTCTGGCCTATGGAGCCAAGCTCACGATCTTGATCAAATTTGAAGTCCTTTCTCATAAAGAATGCACTATAATCTTAAGTTATACGAGGAACTCTTGCTTGAGTCCCTCAACTTGATTGAAGAGAAACGAGAAGAGGCTAATTTGAGGGTAGCTACTCATCAAATAAGGATAGCGAAACAGTTCAACATAAGGTCAAAAATCGTATTTTTGAGATTGGCGACCTCGTTTTGAAAAGGGTCTTTCCTGGTATGGAGGAAGCTTACTCAAATTAGGAAGGTCCCTATATGGTTAAAGGGAAGCTTAGAGATGTAACTTTTAAGCCATCGACAGTAGAAAGGACCTCAATTACACGGGCATGGAATAGTGAGCATCTACGACGTTATTTTACTTAGACTTAATTTTTGCAAATAATATGTTCTATTGATTAGGACTTGATGTAATAAGGCAGAATCTACCATTCTTTCATTTTAAAATAAATTTGAATTTTAGAATCAAAGGAACTATATTCTTAAAAGTTTGACTTTGTGATGCGTGATTAGCAGCAAAATTAGACATTTTTTGTTTTGAAAAACTGAATGGCTAGGTACCCGAAATAGGTACCAACAGACTCCTTTGATTCATCATCTGGTCGCCGGAGTATAATCATATCGGGGTCGATTAGACGATTTCCCTTATACATCAAATCTTTTACCAGTGCCTAGAGATAGGCAAGATCAAGGATTAATGCTCGAAGGTAGACATCAAAGGCACCACATCTCAAAGATAGGAACTGGTGCAGAAGTATATCTGTTTATAGGTACGGTCTTGCTTATGGCTCAATGAGACAAGCCTAGCTAGTCATGAGCAAAGATGGTTGATAGAGCATCATTGACCAACGCCTAGAGATAGCAGGTTGAAGATGGATGTCCAGAGACAGACATCCGAAACACCAATTCTCGAAGATAGGAGTCAGTGTATAATTGAGTCTTTTGTAGGTATAACCTTATTTACACCCTTGCACAATATGTTCGGCTAATGGTAAATGAGACCGGTTGATGAAGTATCTTTAATCATCACCCAGAGATTGTTGAAATCAAAGGCAGATGCCCATAAATAAGCATTAGAGGTGCCAATTCCCAAAGATAGGTGTCAGTGTGAAATTAAGTCTTTCGTGAATGTGATCCTATTTACGGCTGAATGGAATACGTCTAGCCAAAGATAGACAAGGATGACCATGGAGTTGGTTGAAGAAATAGAGCTCTGTTTGCGGTTGAGCGAGGTATGTTCAGCCAAAGATAAATAGGGTTAGCCAAAAAAAATAGTTTGTTTAGTCAAATAAGAAATGCATTGGCTATGATAAACAAAACAAATTAGTGAGATGAGAATGAGAAACTATAGAAAATTATTTATAAGTGCAAAGTTACTGTATATAATGGCATTGCATAGATCATAGACACAAACATGAATAATATATAAGTAATTGAATTGCAGATGATTATATTATACATGCAGGCAAGTATATAGGCAAAATAAATAAAAATGCAGTAACATAAATAGGAAAAAGGTTGAACATAAATCAATCTTTTTATTTAGATACTTTTGTGCGAGGGCCGCTCCCACACAACATCGACTTATATACAAAGTAAAGCCAAAAGGAAGGAAAATACAAAAAGAGCTAAAGAACTATCCCTAAGGGTGCATCCCCCTCCTCGCCTTCTTCTTCTCCTTCCCATCCTTCTTATTGGAAGGAAGCTTTCTCTTTAGAGGGTCGACATCCTTCAGAGGTGCAAGACGACCCTCGGGGTCTTTATCTCAATCATAGTCTCTATCTAATCGATGTGAGATTTGAAAGTGTCGATTGATATGCTAGCCGCCTGAAGAGTGGAGCTAAAAAAAATGAAATCTTCCTTCTCCATGCTTGGTTCTTGTTTAATCTTGATCTTTGAGATGTCCATTTTAAGCCTCTCTGCTATAGTTGTAGTGTAAGGACCCTTTGCGTTGGTTATCGTCACCTCCTCATCAATAGATGGACAAATGTCCTCTAATCCCTCTAGTGCTCCTATTTTCTCCGAGTCAGTAATAGGTCAAAGCTAGAGGGAGGAACTAGGAGAGTAGTTATTGTAGTAACGGAGGTAGATGCAATCATGATAGTGCTTGAATCTGGGGTATGGCTGGCTAGTGGCGGAGGAGGCAATGACGGCTAACTTGTAAGTTTTACAAACAGAAAGGTAAAGATTAGAGATGTCCTCCAATGAGAATTAAAGTTTCTCAAAGACTGGGGAAACCAAAGATATACCTTAAACGGTTGGTGTGCCCTTCGAGGAAGATTTGGCAATTTCTCCGTCTTCTAGAGATTTATGAGTTAATGGCATAGTAGGAGGATTTGTTGGAAGAATGAGAACCGAGGTGTCAGGCTTGTATCCCCTAAAAGTACTTGTATTGGAAGCGGCAGATATGGGTGTTTGAATTACGACAACATCCAAAGTGGTTGTTGTCGACGTGACAATGTCTACTACAAACTCTTTTTGCACCATGAAGGAGTTATCCGCATGATATGGGAAGCTAGGATCAACGGGAGTCTCATTAGGTGCCCGTTTGTTGACTACAGCTTCAGCTGCCAAGATTTTTCTCCCCTTTTCAAGAGCCACCAAATCGTCTTCATTCAAAAAAAAATCTTCAAAAACTTATCATCGACGTTATACTAGTGCTCCTAGCCCTTTGCATGATTTCATCTCAGGCATCAGTAAGTGTTTTGGAATAGCCATCTCTTCTTAGCCACCTTAGATTCTTAGTTTCTATACTGTTGGCAAATTATTAGAGAAGAGTGACTTCTATTTCTTTCTTAGTTTTAATAGCATTATCCTTGAGGTCTTCATTTTCTTCCTCAACCCTGACCAACTTTACCTTCTAATTGGTAGACTCGTTGTTCCTTTGGTTCTTTTTTAGCTGTCAAATAGGTCTTAAGTTTCTCAACTTTAGCCTGAAGTGTTGCATACTCAGCTTCTTTTTCTTTGACTTTTTTCTCAAGTTCAGTGTTGGTAACATGAACATCCCACAGTTGTGAATTTATGATTAGGATCTCTACCGTGTGAACCTTGGACAACTCGGCTAATCTTTCTTGGGAATCTTTAGCCGATTTTTCTTTTTTGTCCCTTCTCTCTGGACTAAGGCAAACTCTCATTCATAGTCCTCACATATTCGATTGTGATCGGCCCTCTCCATGGAAAGAATGGATGATCAGTTGGTTAACACAGTTGACGTAAGAGAGGCATTTAGCAAGTTTCTTCCATTCATAAATTTGCTCCACAACCTCCTCATGTCTGAAAAGGCCTTCATTGGCTTAGCAACATGGGGAGTCCTTGATGTTGCAATTGAACATAATCCCTCAAGGAAGTAGCCAAAAGAGTTGCTTTCATATTAGCTGTTACAACGGTACGTTGGCTTTTAAGGGTGGAGGAGAAGCAGCGTGATGTGTAGAAGGTTCTTTGCCAACCCTATGAGATTACTGATATTGGGAAGGGCTGACAATTTTGGATTGAGGGAAAGCTAAGGTAGTAGTTGTAAACGATCAAGGTGGTGGAGGAAGGTCATGATAAGAAGACTGTTGGTGCTATGAAGGTTGAGTTTGCAAGAGCTGTTATCGGGGAGAATCGAAGTCGTGCCCAGAGTGGTCATGCGATTCTCTTCGCTCCTCATGACGGCAATGTCTTTCTTAATCATCACGTCGTTCTCATTCCTTCCTTCTTTGCCTTTCACTATCCAACTCTTGATATGAGCCATAGTGTTAATAATATGCTTCTTGAGTTGAGGAGCGGTGTTTCTCTATGCCCGCATGGAGCTTTCCTATTTGTATACTTTTCTCCATTGTAAGAAAGGAAGAAGAATCATGTCAAGACAGAAGTAATGGATTAAGAATGAGTACCAAGTGTTTGTGCTCTTAGCCTAGATGTGTATGAAGTGTTGACGTTCCTTAAGTAACCTAGGGATCACGTTCGAGGGGTTTCAAAGATGATGTCTCATCATCCCAGCGGTCTTGAGAATATCTCCTGATGGAAAGTCTAGGAGGTGAAGTAAATATGGTGCGTTAAGGGGATGCCCCCCAAATGATTTGTCTCCACCAACATTGTAGTCTTCATCTACATCATCCTCTCCCTCTTCCCCTCCTTCATCCATTTCTTCAACCTGGCTTCTTCTACATTTTCTTCTCTCCCAATCCCTTTCTCATCTAAGTTTTTGGCTCTTCTATCCTTTTCTCCTCCTCCAGTTTTGCCTCAACATCTTGGCCTTTTTTACTCCTCTATTCATTATCGTCAGAGTCCCCTATTGGAGCAGAAGGACCAACAGTGGCTTGAGCTGCTTTAGTGGGAACTAGGTTAGGGACAATGCTCCTTCTTCTGTAGCGGAAATGAAACTATCATAATCGAGAACTTGTGAAGATGTATGAAAATTTTCTCAAGTCTCGGCCGATTCCCTTCAGGTGTGCCAATGTGTTAATAGGTTCTTTAGCTGGGACTCGTTCTGGAAGACTTGATAGAAATAAGAGGTAGTGTTAGTCGCTTGGGTGAAGAAAGCCCAAGTGTGATAACAGTGCCGAAGGAAAGAACTTACGACCAGACAACTAGAAGCGATTGAAGCCTTCAGGGTGCCTGATGAAGAAACGTTCACTTTTGAAGTATCTTTGCTTGTTTTTATTAGGAAAATGATTTCAGTATTTTAATGATAATAATATTACAATAATGTTATTGATGATTTCATCAACTATCCAGGTGATTAAAGAAGCAAATACACGTACACAATTCAAAATGATAACATACATATGCATAAGTACATGATATGAAGGATACTAATCAATTATGGAGTGTTAAAGCATTCAAAGATCAATTATGATGTTTAAAAATCTATTTTGACTCAATGTCATAAGTTGATTTTTTATCGAGTCATTATAGTCTAAATTGCTAAAACCCTACAAATAATCTCCAAAACATTCCAAATTTTTATAAAACCTTTAAAATATGCTAAATTATATTTTAGATTTTTTATTAATTTTTAAATGCTAGAATAGTGATAAGAAATATAAAAAAATGCAAATATATACAACAACCTTTTCACAGCAGCAAAGCACCGAATTTTGGTCTAAAATGCTACCAAAGGATCCAATGGCGATAGAATTTTTGTTGCATTTTTAAAGCAAAATGCTGCTATACAGTGCTGTCTCAAATTCGTTGTTTAAATTTCTACAACGGCTATATTTTTGAAAAGTTGTTTTGTGTCTATTCAATATTTTTCTTCGCCAAAACAAATTTATGAAGGGTTGCACCTATTTAATGGCTTCCTTTGTTCTTATATAAGCCTCTCATCATCCCTAAAACAATCACTCAATCATATGCACTCAAACTCTCTTTCTCTTGACTGAAATTGATTTTTATTCTCAAATAAAAAACCCCAATCATTGTTTATTGCATTCATTTATAAATCGCTCAAAATTGCAAATTAAAACACTCTAGGCCTCACATTTGCAACCCACTTTACCCAACAAAGGCCATACCACATCCCATACACTTTGTTCATTCATCTCCATATTGTTTGTGATGGTTATAAGTGTTTATGAACTAAAGGGACAAATTTGTATATTAAGATACACTGTGTCGGAAAGTAACTTTTGTTACAAAGTTGAAGTCCCGTTCTGCTGCTCAAGCAAAAGTGCTGAAGTCCCATTCCGCTACTCCGGCAAAAGTATTGAAATCCTATTCTACAGCTCAGGTGCTTATCCCTCTGAGCAAAGTGAGGGTGTTAAGTAAAAAAACCAGAAAGGATTTCTGGGACTGGATGTAGGATTGGAGATTCAAACTAGTATAAATTCAGTTGTGTGATTTTTTTCAGTTACTATTATATTTATATTGTTTCTGTTGTAATTACAGCGCTTCAATTCTATATTTATACATTTGGCCATCATTGATCCTATACATAGTGACTTACAAGTAATATTGATCGATGCTACACGATTTAACAAGTGGTATCAGAGTCTGGAATTATACCGATCGTTACAACATCACAGAATAATAGCCAAAAAAGATCCGGTCGAAATATAGCAAGCAAAACCTCTGTACTATAAAGCCGCTGCTAATGAGGACTATAAAAAGGTACTTTCGGGTCTAAAAATTTCGATAGAAGATAACAATGAATTATTTAGTATATGCAATAAGGTCTCAAAGCTTAGTTTTGTTACTTAGAAAAGATGATGTGTATCAAACTTGACAACAAGAAATTAGATTTAGAAATTCAAATGGTGTTTTGAAAAATAATTTGTGGCACTTAAAGATTTTCTAAATGAACAAAATACTATGTCTGAAAAAGAGAAAGAAAATTTTTCAAAAGAAATTTTGGATTTGAAAAGACAAAGTGATTTTTAATAATTCTCCTTGGATAATTCAGAATCTCGAATTTTCTTTTCGAAAACGAGAATTATACGTTAAAAACGAGAACTCTAAATCAAATAAAGAGGCTGATATTTTGAAACATAGTAATATTCCTTTTGAAAATAATAATTGCGACTTTAAATCTATATTCGAAAAACTTAAAAATAAAGTCACAAAATTTAATAAAGGTCAAAATGATTTAAACATAATTTTATCTAGTTATAGACCTTTACTTGATAAAAGTGGAATAAGATATAATAAACAAATGGTAATAATAGTGCTAGATATGTTTTTAGGTATAAGAATTATGCTGGTACGGGATATCTATTCACTTTTCAAAGAAAAACAAGTACATGTTATATGTCATATCCTAGTTCTAGAAATATAAATAAACGAGAGATAGAAATTTCAAATATTCAAACATATGGGTTCCTTTAAAATGGACAAATAGAGATAAATATATTCATGCTTATTCCATTGCTGTAGTAAATAATGAAAATTATATTTTCAAAGGTTCTACCACACCCTCTTAGGTATGGTTACCTTTTGTCTAATCCCTGGACCCTAATGTAGGAAGTAGGTACCAACATATTTTCTATTTTTGTAGGTACGCCACATATTGAGGGGGAGACTGGTTATAAATTTACCGATGCATATGGAAATGATGCTACAAATAAAAAAAGCAGTGAAATTTGGGAAGAGCATCATACATAGCAAAGTTAAGGGAGAGCTACGATTTACCAATATATACTCTAATTTTTTTCTTTTTGATGATGCCAAAAGGAGAGAAATGTGTAGAAAACTTGAGCATAACTATAGGGGAGTGCATTGATATAGCTGGAGCGTATATCAAGGGGGGCATTATTATATAAATTTTATTTTATACAAGTTTTAAGGTTGTCATCATCAAAAAGAGGAGAATATTAGGAAAATGATTCGGTATTTTAATGATAACAATAATGCTATTGATGATTTTATCAATTATCCAAGTGATTAAAGAAGCATATACATGTGCACAATTCAACACGATAACATACATGTGCATAAGTACAAGATATGAAGGATACTAATCAATTATGGAGTGTGCGAGCACTCAAAGACCAATTTTGGTGTTTAAAAATCTATTTGAACTCAGATGCATCAAGATGACAAGCAGAAACAGACCTATGAGCTTTAAAAGAATGTATGTCATAAGTTGAGTCTTTATCGAGTCATTATAGTCTAGAATTGTTAAAACCCACAAACAATCTCCAAAACTATTCCAGATTTTTTTAAAACCTTTAAAATATGCTAGATTATGTTTGGGATTTTTTTAGATTTTTCTAGAATTTTTGTAATGGAGGAAAAGTGATAAAAAATGGTCAAAAATGCAAATAGATACAATAGTTTTTTCATAGCAGCAAAGGGTCGAATTTTGGCCAAAAGTGCTATCAGAGGCTCCAACGGCTACATTATGGATAGAAATGTGGTAGCATTTTTTGAAGTAAAATGATCTGTGTAGTGCTGTCTTAAATTCATTGTTAAAATTCCTACAATGGCTATATTTTTGTAAAGGTGTTTCATGTCTATTCAATATTTCTCTTCGCCAAACAAATTTATGAAGTGTTGCACTTATTTAATAACTTCCTTTTGCTCTTATGTAAGCCTCTAACATCCCTAAAACAACCACTCAATCATATGCACTCAAATTTTCTCGATTGAAATTGATTTTTATTCGCAAATCAAAAACCCCAATTGTTGTTTACTATGCATTCATTTCTAAATCGCTCAAAACGGAAAATTAAGACATTCTAGGCCTCACATTGTCACTCCACTTTACCCAACAAAGGCCATATCACTTCCTATACACCTTGTTTATTCATCTCCATATTATTTGTGGTGGTTATAGGAGTGTGGGCACTAAGAGAGACAAATTTATATACTAAGATACACTGTGTCAAAAAGTAACTTTTGTTCAATGTTAAAGTCCTATTCTCCTACTCAGGAAAAAGTGTTGAAATCCCATTCGACTGCTCGGGCAAGTGTATTGAAATCCTATTTGACTGCTCGGGTGCTTATTCCTTTGAACGAAATGAGGGTGTTAAGTAGAAAAACCAGAAAGGATTTCTAAGATTGATGTACGATTAGAGATCTGAACTAGTATGAAATTGACTGCATGATTTTATTTTTGCGACTATTATAGTTATATTTTTGATATTGTAATTACCTTGCTTCAATTCTATATTTATATTTTGGCCTTCATCAATCCTGTATATAACCACTTACAAGTAATATTGGTCGACGCTGTGCGATTTAATAGTTTTGGAGCCCCTTGACAACCATATAGTGGTTGCATGCTTTAATTATTAGCAGTGGTGCTGTCTCTTTTCTCTTCTTAAAGTTGGAAAGGTAAGTGAGCTCTTCACAGGAAAGGGAGCAACCCAAATGCATCATGAATATGATATAGAGAGAACTCGGCAAGGCATAGCCATTTGGATGAACTTTGTTGGAGCTAGCCTGATTTCTTGAAGACCGAATGTGAGGACTTCACTAAATGAGGGCATAACTCCCGAGGTGCATATATACCTATTGCAAGTAGTGTAGAAAACTAGTGGAAGATGAGCCCTTTGATGAGATTCGGGTAGGAGGAACTCATCCTTGGTGATCCTATGCTTGATATAGATAGACTTAAGCTTTTTAGCGGTCAATTTGGAAGGTGTTTGGTCTAGAGGATTATCCAATATCATACGAAAAGCTTGGTCCTCCATTAGAGAGGTAGGGCTATGAGGCTGAGCAGTTGAAATAGCTTGAATTTGAAGCTCTTTTTTGATCGAGCGTCTTTCTTCTGATAGAGTAGAAGTAGACGCTTAGGTAGTAGAAGGGCCTACTTTTGGAGGAGTGGAAGAGCTAGTGCCAATTCTAAGATGACGATATCGTCTAGTGTAAGTCATTTTAAACTGAAAAACTTAACGACAAACTGGTTAGGTATGTTTTATTTTAACGATGCACTTTAGTAGTCGATGTACAAAGTCCAGTGGATGTTGATACGTGTTGACCAATTAGATTCTACACATTTATTAAGGCGGTGCGATGCACCAATCTATGCAATGTGTGTCCTGAACCCAAAGCATGGTGTATGCAAACACTCTGTATAGATAGTTGCTTGTGTTGGCAAACGAGCTCTGTTACGCTATGAAATTGTGCATCAGATTTTACCTACTATTTTGAATATATGATAACCAAACCATTTTCCAGAGCAATACAGAGTTTTCTTTGCAAGAACGCAACATTGTGATGTTCGACTTGAAATGTCGACATGTCTTTTAGTTGAAACATCGAAGTGCGTTCGATGTACTCGATGTGACCATTTCTTGAAACCATCTTATCAAGAACGAATCATTAATCCACATTCGATTGAAGTTAGACAAGACTGATCATCTCCACTTTCGTATGTGAGTGCTTGTCACATATGAAGAACTTGGAACCAATCTTGATAAAAACTCAAAGGGGGAATTGTGAACTTGAGGTGAACGCTAAGCAAAGGTGTAAAGAAGAAATTTATGGTTAGATCCGAATTCACTTAGGGTCAACTTTGAGTAAATGGAATTACCCCTAAGCTATCATCTCAATTTGGCCATGGTGAAGTGAGGAGAATGAATTTCAAGTTGAACTTGAGTCGACGTAGATAACTGTAGCATAGCATCAATGACGATAATAATGAGATGGCGGAGGCATAAGCAGCGCCGAAACCAAGGCCAAGAACCCACTTAGTTTAAACTCAAAATCTGGTGGTGGAAACTATAACTTGGTCAGTGCCAATCCACTAGAAGAGCTTAGAATCTGGTGTGCTAAAATAGAGGTGGCAGTGATTGAGGCGAGGGTGGAAATATCAAAGATCACAAGGTCATGGCGGTTGGAAAAGCCGCACAAACAAAAAGATACTAGTGAATGAAGATGAGATGTGGAAATTTGCCTAAGTGTTAAGTATTTATTTTACACTTGGAAATCATGTCGATGCTGACGTGATTTGTTCCTCATATATAAAAAAGGGAAAATAAAAGAAGAGGATGCTCGCTTGATCGGGATATGATGTAGCCTCCAAAAAATCAAAGGCCCCAGTTTTACAATGGACGAGCGATGATTCGACACTATATGAAGCAATGAATGAGCTCCTTGGAACAGATGTGATGCTTTAAGATGATGTTAGTCGATTGATGACTCTTCAGTAATTAGTCTACACTTAGCACCTTATCGCTTGGTTTGATCCAAGCATGTTTTGTTTTCACAAAAGCATAGTTTGGAGGGCAAGTGTTATCTAGCAATTGAACCAAGCGACTTCTTTGTGAATCTGGGAAACAAGATGATGAAGGAATGGATTAAGGAGCTCAAGAGTGGCCACGAATGGTGAAAAGAAGAAGTACAAGAAGTCTGATAAGATTTTGCATATGTCAAATCATGTCAGTATTGGCATGATCAATCATGTTGGTACTAAGATGATTTTTGTTATGGTGGACCCACTTTTGAGCATTAGGTGAATTACTCATGCACTTTGTAGAAATAGACAACACTTGAATAGGCCAAATCATGTCAGTATCGATATGATTTGAAGGAGCAATTTTTCAATGAAGCTTTGGAACTTGAAAACTTGGATAGATATGAAGAAAAAGTGAAGTAGCAATGAGCAAAATCATGTCGGTGTTGACTTGATATGGTCGGCACCGACTTAGTTCATGTTATGAGTTCTATTTGTTTTCCTTCCTACTAGCATGATATGATCTCTTACTTGGTCTACCGTGAGCCAGCGACTTTGGTGGACGAATTCGCCTATAAATATCCATGCTAGAGCAACAAAAGAAGGATATAATCTCTTATTCTCTTCTCTAACAATATTCTACCATGAAGTGCTGTCAAACCCAAGTTAACTTTGTTTTCTAGATTTGAAACATTTTAATTTAGCTGTAATTGTGCAAAAAAAATTTAAATAAAATTAAAGTGGACGTGGGCAGTGATTTAAGGCCAAAACGCGATAAAATTCCATGTTTTCAAGCTATTTAATTTCGATTTTATCTTACTTATTCTCGCTTTTGATTGACTAAGGCCGTTATGTTATTATTTGACCCAACAAAAACATGAATTTTTTTATTAAGTGTACGAAGTGAGAAAAGACATATTATCTAAAGGAAATGGTAAAACATATTAGTAGTATGAGGGGAGACAAACACAAATTATTTTAACTTCATACTATTTAATTTTGCAAGCCTACTATAAAGTAAATCTTAGTAATTGTTAGTTTGATAATCTAAGTGTTGTTAATTTCCATTTTGTTTTGAAACATTTAAGTAATGTAAGCCAAGCTAGGATGAAAATAGATATAGTAAAAGAGTGAAAAAGGATATGATTTATTAGCACAACCCCAATGGGAGGTATAACCACCATGGATGCTAAGTAGGTGGAGTGGTTGAGAGGAGCAAGATGAACTCATGCTAGCCTTGCTTGGCTCGGTAGTTCAACCTTGCTTGGCTCGGTAGTTCAACCTTACTTGACCCGGTAGTTTAACCTTATCTTGCTTGGTCCAATGGTTCAACCAATCCTTGTTTAGTTTAGTAATCCAGCCAATCTATGCTTGGTCGGACGATGGAGATACGGACAAGAATTCTAATCCGGTAGTCTCATTACCGAATAGGAATTCATGTTTGGTAGAAAATAAACCGGACATGGATCTTTTTTCGGTGGAGAGGCCACTGGACAAGAATTCTTATTCGTTATACATGGGTAACTGAGTCCAGAATCATAACTAATCCACTACTGGACCACCTTTCTATGTTGATCAAAGCACCACCGAGCCACCCCTCTTAACACCGAGCCAAACCACTTATTTAAGGAATGAAATCTAAAATATAAGAAAATTCTGGATCGTATCTTCTATATATGGAAATAACCGTATCGAGCATGTTATATAGAGAAACTACTTGACTTACCAGGATGACCCCTTGCCTCTTAACTCCTATAAATATCCAACCTTCCAACAGCCACAACAACTACGTTTTGGTGCCAGAAAAGATAGCCGAATCAATACTACTGAACAGAGCATTGAAGCTACTATTCTAAATTGTTGTGCTTTGCATCCCATCATTGTAAAAGTTGTAATATTCAAGAAGAAATAAAAAATAAAGAGTGGACGTGGGCCTATTTGGGTCGAACCACTATAAATCTGTGTACTTTGCTTTTCTAGCATTTTTCTTAATTTCTCTACTGCTACAAAATCGAATGGAGGTGTTTGTCCACTTTTCATGCAAACATTTTTGGTGCTTTTACTAAGAGCTTGATTCTCAGCATGCCTCTGAAATCTAAGAGTGCTACTCGGGGGAATGATAATCAGACAACTGCCAATAAAGACAACCATTCATCCAATACTTTAGGGCCAGACATTATAAAGTTGTGGCGGATCTCGATACGCGTTTTGCTGCCCAGCAACTAGCAATTATGGACAGAATCATGACACGCTTGGGAAAGAAGCAACATGCTACACACAATACTGAAGTGAGAGGGCGGTCCCAGTCTAGGGGGTCCAGAAGGCGAAGGAGATCATATTCTAGTAGTGGATATGATTAAGAAAATTGAGGGGCAGAATGAGTATACATCGAGGAAATGGGTCGAGCAAGGATTCAGCCCAAAGTCATGTCCATGGATCGTTTCGACACCGAATTAGCTAGAGGAGGCATTGAACAAGGGTTGGCCATAGCTAAACCTTCTCGATCTAGGTGACGCTCCCCTGCCTTAGCAGAAATGGCAACTGACAGAAGGTGAACTTACCACCGCGAACGATTCCAAAACCGAGATCGGTGCCAGGATTTACAGGACAAGTCATTTAGAGGAAGCAAAAGAAGTCTTTTACCCTAGAAGGAGAGGTCAATCCAGCTCCGCTTATCGCTTGAACCAGAGGACGAGAAGGCACGGATTATAAGAGAATGTGTGCATTGTGAGCATGTAGAACGAGGAATTGGGGCGAGAGTTGGTATCCCATTCTTTGTGGAGATAGAAACTACTCAAAACTCGAGGAGCTTCCAAATGCCCACCATATATCCCTATCTTGGTCTGACTGATCCAATAGTACATTTGCAATGGTATACGCAACACATCCTAATGAGTGGAGCAATGGAGGAAGTCATGTGCAAATGTTTTCCCTTATTCCCGACAGACTTAGCGACGATGTGGTTTTTCCTACTTTCTTCTGGCTGAATCCACTCGTGGGAGATATTAAAGAAAAAGATCATTAGCCAGTTTTAGGTACACATGGAGCAACTTAAGGATCCATACTAACTATCAGACGTGAGACAAAGAGAAGATGAAACACTATGGCAGTACTTAACTAGCTTCAATGCTGCACCGACTCGCGTTCAGAATGTTTGTAAATGACTAACTCTTATGGCATTGTGTGGGGGCGTGCACCCAGGCACGAAGATGACTTGGATGTTAACTAAGGAGAAACCAGCCACTTTATTGTATTTCTTCTATGAGACAGTGAAGTATATTCGATTGGAGGAAGCCATGGTCGAACGCCAAACTAGAGTAGTTGTCAAGACATTAGAGGGATCTACTAGTGTGAATGTTATGGCTAAGGGCAATGGAGGGGTTTCATTGTGAAGAAGGATAACAACCAAAGTGGTTTTAGGGGAAAGATAGTGGAACGAAGGAGATTTAGACCTAGGCCATGGTCCGATGCTTATACAGACCTAACCGATACCATGGAAAACATCCACCTCGGGATGCAAGTGGTACCTAAATAAAATAGGCTTCCCTTAGGAAAGAAAACTGATGCTGACATAAATATGGGAAAATATTGCAGATTTCACAAATCTCATGGGCGAAACACTAATGACTGGCTTTATTTGCAAGACACTATAGAAGAACACATCAGAAAAAGAAGTTGGGGCGGTACATCAAGAATCCTAATGCTTCCCCTATTCCTACGCTGTAGGATCTAAGGCGACCCACACTTGGAAATGGAGGAGAAGGAACCGGTACTGATCGTGAGAAGGACAGGGGATAGGTGATTAAAACCATATTAGGAGGACCTCCTATAGCTAACAAAAGTTGGGCCATGAAAAGATATGTAAAGTCTTTGAAGAACAGGGAAGCTTTTGTGTACACCATAGACAAGTAGCGAAAAGCTAAGGCCCCTCGTCAGGAGCATGATGAGATAATCTTCAACGATAGTGAATTATAGGGTAAGAAGTACCTATATACGGACCCCATAGTGATTTCGGCAATTCTTGGCCCTATAGAAGTATATCATATTTTGGTGGATAGTAGGAGTTCGGTAACCATCCGTTCAAAGATGCATTTGATAGAATAGGATTGTCCATAAAGAATGTTACCACGTGTAACCAACAACCAGATTGCTTTATAGGAGAAGGTGAAATGCCCTTAGGAATGCTAGATTTGTTTATCGATCTAGGAACCTATCCCAGATCAGCCATATGAAAGCAAACTTTCATTTTGGTGAGTGGATTCTCTACGTACGACGCAATCTTGGGCGACTAGCCCTATCGGATTTCCATGCAGTAGCAGTCCAAAGGTATTTGACCATGAAATTTCCTATGGCTCATGGATGATACTAGCTGTAACGATTGGCCTTTTCGACCACCGAATGTCGACACTAATACTTGTCACTTGCTAAGCATCCAAGCGCTGGAAAGATAGAATGTTAAGGCTAAGAAAATAGAAGAAAAGAAAAGGAATAGGAAAGTGGAGAAAAAAAACATCAGAATCTCAAAGTAGAATGATAACATATAATATCAAAAGATAATACATAGAGCAACTATAATATACATAGCATTTTAGAGTTACTAATCAGAGTACCATCATCAGCCTGGACAGTTATAACGGCCTTTTCGTACAATTGCTGATATATATACATAAGGTAATGCAGGAGAAATAAGAATGCTACGTTAGATAAACATCCAGCTCCTCTCCAAGAGCTCGACGAACATCAACGAAAACCTTCTTTTCACAGACTACTTGAAAGAGCGCCCATGGAAATAAGGGAAAAATAAAACCATGGGTAAGACATAAGTCTGGCGTGAGAAATTCAAGAAATATGTAGCTAGCATACAACAATACTTTTGAGACCACATGGAATGCCATAACGGTAATATCCGCCAAAAAACCACCATCTAATAAGTATATAAGGTGATATAATAGCTCATGATTAGGGTATTTAATATAAATAAGAAAAATAGCTATGATGCTTACATTGGTCACACCACAACAATATTTAGGTATACAAATAAAACTGCTAAGGGGCGTTTGCATAATTATTTTTCAACGGAGACCTCCCCAGTAAAACTCGTAAATAAACTACGATCGATCTTCTATGACAAGGATCAAAAAATACCTTCCGAGCGTCGTATGTCTTTAGATAGAATATACCGTAAGGAAAACACAACTGGCCCAACATCCGAACACTTTCATGAACAATGTGAACCAAGTATCAACAACACCTTACACATAACATATCGATAAGCATACTCTAGATATGGAGTTGATATACCCCAATGGGTTAGCTAAACTCAGAATCATGCATCCTACTCTATCTTTAGTTATATACCGATGTTGAGGTTACGTTCGACATCTTTCACAAGAGTCTTCAACTCGAACATATCACGAATCACCAAATGGATTCCAACATCTTGAATAGATATTGAAACCAATAATGAATTCTAGCATCTCGAATAGATCCACTTCCAAGAGACAGAACACATATCTTAGTCTTGTAGTGGTTTTAGATAAGTAGAACACTTACCAATCTTGGTCTCCTCAAGACTGAATCGACGAATTTCCGGTAAATTCAATTTTTGATTCTTTAAAAAGTAAGTGAAAGCTAGAGATGTTTCATACGAATGCTCCTCCTCAGGGGTTCTTAAAGCGTATGAAGGCGTGAAGCTTTTTGTTACTTCTTAAGTTAATTTGGTCATATTAAACAACAATGAAACGATTGCATATGAAAACCAAATCTCGTATACTTATCAAATTTCCAGCCCTTTCAACTTCTACTATCCCTCGGCCAAGAAGGAAGTCGATAAGTTAGAGCATTATCACTCCATCCTTACTCGAACATTAATCTTGACTCTCACATATAGAATCAAGTCTACTTCGTCGACTTTTAGTGCTAAGAACACAGCTAAATGTTTTCCATACACAAGTAATCACATAATGCATAATTAACATACATAAAGCAAAATCAAGTCACATGAACAACTTTTAATCCCATTTTTATTTAATTAATCTTTCATTAATTACAATCTCATTTATTAGTAAAACTCCTTTTATCTAATAAAACTTATTTCATTTGATTTAATTTCATCACTTAATTAAAACTTCATTCTTTAATTAAAACTTCATTATTTAATTAAAACTTCTTTTTTTAATTAAACATATTTCTTTAATTAAAAGTTCTTTTAATTAAACATCTTTCTTTATTAAAAACCTTTTGTTAATTAAGACAACTTATTTAACTAAACTTCTATTAAATTAAAACTTAACTTATGTAATTAAACTTCTATTAGATTAAAACTTAACTTATTAAACTTCTTATAAAGATTTAATTTACCTTTACAAAAGATATATACTTGTATTCTACTATTCATGTATATACTATTCATTTATACCGCATTCTATACTTCAAAAGTATTCATATACTTATCCCAAATGGTATAAGTATATTCACAAATCATTAACAAGATTTTCTTATTTAAAATATAATTAAAGAAGTTAAAAACAAATATTAATCAAACATCATTACTATAAACCTCTTCTCTTTTATAAGTAAACATTTACTTTTCTATCTTTATATAAAAAGATCTCATACTTGTTATTATCTATAAAACTTCATTGCTAAAGATCTAATTATATTCTTAAGGGTTAAATACAATTTTTACTTAAACAATTTCACAACAAACCTAAACCCATTTCACACTTAACCATTTTCCTTAAAACTTGATTTTTAAAGATTTACTTACTTTTAAAGGTTTAAGACAATTTTTACTTAAACAGTGTCATTATTACTTTAAACATTATCTTTAAAATATTAATTATTAAATATCTATTTATATTCATAATTATAATCTTGATTATAATCTTAATTATAATTAATAAGGGTTAACAAATGTTATTTAAAATTGTTTACTACAACCCAAAACCATTTACTTATGTTATTAAGTCAAATTCTAAAGTCGATTTCTTATAGAAACCAAAGTTCATATACTTAACACGTTTTTAATATTTCAACTTAACTATTCCTCGGTCAAGAGAGAAGCCGGTAGATTGGAGAAATATTGCTCATTCCTACTTGAACATTAATCTTGACTCTCACAAATAGAAATGTCTACCTCGTTCGACTTTTAGTGTTAAGTATAGTAACAGTATTATTAACTTTAAAACATTCATTATTAAAATCTAATCATATATACACTTATTAATTAAAGTAATACACATTTATTTAACTTCACAAAACCATTTATTTAAGCTTAAGAGTTAAAGTCCAAATCGTCCTTTATACTTTTATAAAATTCTTAACCCACTTTTTAAAAACTTATATATATATATATAATTACATTTTAAATACTTATAATTATGTTAAAACACTTTTAAACTACTTAAAAAGATATTATAGTTATTTATATTGAATATCGTGTAAAAATAACAAACTTGAAATAAATAGAAAAACTAAAATAAACATGTTTTAAATTAAAAAGCCACTTACTTTAAAATTCATAATTAGTTATCAATAATATATTATAATACTCTTATATATGTTAGAAATACTTCTAAAAAGATTTTGTAAAAATACTTAATTTAAACATAATTATTCAACTTTTAAAGAAAATAAGTTATTTTAACGAACTGCTCATATATCGATCTTTTTACTTCAAACTTTCTTTACTTTGTTTTGGCTGGTTTTAGACCTTTCTAGAATTTGATATTTTTACATTGTTAAGCAATTATATATTACTTATTAAAACCACAAAAAACACCCAAGGATATCTTTCCAAATGTTGTTTAAAACTTCCAAAACAATATCTTTTACAAAGTGCTCATATAGCGACTATTTCGCTATAACTTTTGCCACTTTAATCTACAATTTCTATCACTTTCCAAACTAATTTTTCGCTATCCAAAATATTTATAAAATTCTAGAGAACAACCAAAACAAGTTATACAATGATATGTTCATAAATCACCAAATTACACAAATTAAAGTTAAGGCACTTCACAGTGCTTTCATAGCGACTTTCTCACTTCAAACATTTACAAACACACTTTGCATTACATACAACATATCTAAACATTTATACATCAAGTCATGGCCACATTACAAGTGTAGAGGGATTATAAAAGAAGTTATAATACATGCACGTTGTCTTTTTCTTTCAAAAGCTAGAGGGTTCCAAAAATGATAACTTGAATTGTTTTCATTTATCATTTATATTTTTATACAACAAACATTATAACACAATATACACTTGCAAGATGGTGAGATAACTCACCTTAAAACCAAGTTAACAAACATCACAATCCACTAGAATCAAGGTGACACTTCCTACCATACAACCTAAAACCAAAGCTACCTCCTTTGCACTAAAATCACCAAAGCCAAGCCTCCACCATGCACCAATTGCTCACGACTAGGGGTGTTTTCCCCAACTTTTCATCATTATTCGACTTCTAAGATGCTATATACGTTCTAATGATGTTATAAGACCTTTGAGAAAGTTTGGAGGAGAATAGAGTTGGTTTGACATGATTTTAAGAAAGTTAGAGAGGAATAAGAGACAAGAAAAAAGAGTAGAGTTTCTTTGAGAATTTTGAGTGACCAAATAAAAGGCCTAAGGGGTGTTTATATAGAGTAAAAAAAAGTGGTAAATGACCATCCATAGCCCTCTCTATCTTCTCTCCATGCACATGCACACCATGCCACTTACACACACCGTACTTCCCTTAAATCACTCCCTAAATCACTCCTTAAATCACTCGCTAAATCACTCCTTAAATCAAGGGTCAATGTCTCCTTTAATTAACACTTAGATTTAACTAATTTTGCTTATGAGAAGAGATGTGTTAGTACTTGTTAATGTGTTCATATGTTAGTATACAAGTTCCAAAGAGTTCGAACAGCTTTTTATTGAATAAAAGTTATTTATCGGTAAAACGATTTTCGATCACATTATCGATATTTCTGCGAACTATTTATTTTTGTAAAAAAATTACAAAAACGAGTTTTTTCTTCATTAATTATTAAATAAAAAGGGGGTTAACAAGATTATTAAATCAATTTAATCAAATTAAATCCAAGATACAAATATTTAAAAATTCAGATATTTAAATACGAAGTGTTCGAAATTCCAGGTCATACAGATTGGGAGCAGTAGAGGGAAACTAGGATGTTGCTAGAGAGTGCTATGTGGCGGAGCTTTAAGAAAATAAACAATTGAAGAAAGGGAAGGGCATAGAGGTTGCACTCTATGCCAAAAATACGATCACATAATAATTAAATGGGGGCCCCACTCGGGTTACAAGCGATCCTTATAATGAATTTGACCCAAGAGATGGAAGGGAGGGGGCCGTATTAGAACTCGGAGAGGCAATAGAGTTCGTAAAGGTAGATGGCAATGACCCAACAAAATCGATGAAGATCGGATCTAGGCTGGAGCGAGATCTAAAGATACAGCTGATAGGATTTTTATGGAATTATCAAGATGTGTTCGCTTGGTCCCATCCAGACATCTGTGGAATCTCTCCTTCAATCGCATGTCACGCCTTAAATATTGATCATAGAAAACCCCCGGTGAAGCAAAAGAAAAGAAATATGGGCCCCGAGCAGTCGACAACCCTTAATGAAGAAGTGAAAACTTTATTAGCAAACGGGTTCATCAGGGAGTCTTGATACCCGGAATGGATAGCAAACTCGATTTTAATGAGGAAACTGAATGGGAAATGGTGGACATATTGAATTTTCCAACCTGAATGACGTGTGTCCTAAGAATTGTTTCCCACTCCCGAGAATCAATCAGCTAGTAGATGAAACCGTGGTACATGCACTTTAACCTTTTATGGACACATACTCTATGTACAATCAGATTGCTATATATGTTCCAGACCACGAGTACACTAGTTTTATTATCAACTTGGGACTCTATTGTCACAAAATCTTGCCATTTGGGCTTAAGAACGCAGGAGCAACATGTCAATGCTTAGTCAATAAGAAGCTTGCTAGTCAAATTGGAAGAACTATGGAGGTGTGCGTCGATGACATGATAGCAAAATCAATAAGGGCTGAGGACCACATTTCTCACCTTGATGAAATGTTTCAATTCTATAGGAGTTTGGGATGAAGCTGAATCCATTAAAATGTTCTTTTAGGGTTTCTTATAGAAAGTTCTTGGGATTTATCATACACGCTGGGGGAATCGAAGCTAACCCTAAATAAGTTTAGGCTTTAAAAGACATTAAGATCCACAAAACTCGAAAGAGATGCAGAGCCGAAATGGCAAGGTGGTAGTATTAAGAAGGTTTATATCTAAAGCCATTGATAAGTGTGTTCCATTATTTTAAGCACTCAAGAAGGATAGGGGCAATTTTTCTTGGATGGATGAATGCTTGGCTGCATTCCTTAATTTACTAGAGCATTTGCTGAAGCCACTTATTCTTTCTACACTAGTAAAAGAGAAAGAATTTTACTTTTATTTAGTAGTTTCAACCCACACCCTTAGTGCGGCATGGGAAGAAGATCGGGCACATTGACCGATGTACTATGTGAGTAAGCGCATCAGGCCAGAATCAAGATATTCTAAATTGGAAATGTTGGCATAGTGTTTGCTAAAGCATCTCGAAAGCTAAGGTATTACTTCTAGTTCAATCCCATCCGAGTATTGATGGACTAACCATTAAGGTAGATCCTACACCGACTAGACATCTCAGGAAGATTGATGAAGTGGAGCATTGAATTGAGTGAATACGAGATTAGCTATCATCCTCGAATGGCTATCAAGGAACATACCCTAGCAGACTTTATTATCGAGTTTACTATTGGGGATGATGAAGTGGAATCCAGAGGGATGAAGCCCGATGTTCATGGATGGAGCTTCGGACAATCATGATTATGGTGTAGGAGTAGTATTGCTAGCACTTAGGGAAGAAGCTGAGCTATGTCGCGTGTTTGGGATTCAAGGCAATGAATAATGAAGCCGTATGAGGCACTGATAGCAGGATTGGAGATAGCTAAAGAAGTGGGTATAAGGTCATCGTGAGTGCACAGTGACTCTTTGTTAGTCGTAAATCAGCTGTTGAGGAGTTCCAAGCTAAAGGGAAACGTTTGGCAATCTATCTAAGAAAGGTGAAGACTTTGCTTAACGAGATAGAGAATTATGTGATCAAACATATTCCACAGGAAGAAAAGATGTGGATGAGTTGGCAAAATTGGCAAGCTTAAAAGCCGAACCTTTGTTAGCGTCAATACCGATTATGACCCTACTTAGCCCTATATTTGAGGAGATGAACGTGACTGCAGCTATCAATGGTGAGGAAACCTGAATGACGCCAATTATAAGGTACTTGAGCTAAGGGGTCTTACCAGATAATAAGAATGATGCCAAAAAGACCATGTGGAAGGCGCCCTGCTTTATTATTCAAGATGTTATGTTATATCGAAGGGGATTTTCTAACCCATTGCTAAGGTGCATACCTAGGTGAGAAGCCATGGAGGTGTTGGAGAGTATACATTAGGCTAGCTATGAAGGCCACACTGGGGGACAAACTCTGGGAAAGAAGGAGTTGTGGTATAGGTACTTTTGGCTGACATTAAGTCATGGTGCGATGAAATATGCGAAGAGGTGTGAAAAATGCCAGCGGTTTGCGAAGATCCCAAGATTCCCCCGACCGAGCAGGCACACATGGTTAGCTCTTGGCCCTTTATAGTCTGAGGAATACAAATCATTGGGGAACTTTACGTGGCAAGAGGTGGATCTAATTATGCTATAGTGGAAGTTGACTACTTTACTAAGTGGGTAAGCTGAACAAATGTACTAAGGTGTCGTCGGGTAAAGTTACCAATTTTTTGGTCGGGATGTAATATGTAGATACAAAATACCTCTTCAGATCATCTCGGACAATGCATTGTAGTTTAAGGGTGAGAAGTTCACTGACTTTTTCCAGTAGCATGGAATAAAGAAGTGTTTTTCTCTAGCAGCATACCTGTAGGCTAATAGATAAGTGGGACCAGTTAACAAGGTTCTGAAGACCTTCATAAATAAGTGGTTGGAAAAGGCAAAAGAAGCATGGGTGGACGAGCTTCCTTTAGCATTTTGGGCTCATCTCACATCTTTTAAGGCGACGGTGAGATATACTCCTTTCTCTCTAGCTTATAAGTTGGAGGTGATGTTACCGGTGGAGACAGTGGTATCATCAAATAGGAGGATTCATTATGACTCGAATGAGAAAGAAGAGTTGTTAAATATGTCATTGGATTTGATTAATGAAAGGCGTAAAGAAGCTGCTCTAAAGGTTAAGGCAAATAAGTGAAGGATAGACAAGCAGTACAAATCAAAGGTCAAACACCACCCTCTCAAAGAAGGGGGCTTGATGCTGAAATGGATATTCCCTAGATCGGGGGCACTCGACCCGATCTAGGAAGGACCGTATGTCATTTATAAAGACTTAAGAAATGGAGCTTTCATCCTCAGCATGGTAGATGGGATCGTGTTCATAAAAGCTTGGAACACGCTGAACCTTCGTCATTATTTCACTTAATCTCTTTTGTCTTTCTGATTATACTGCTATTGTGTAATTAAAACAATTGTGGAATGATTATTAATAAAATGTGCATTCCTTTAAATCTTGTTATGTCAGGTATCTCTTGATCATGCATGGATTATTATGGACACTTAAGCTAAGGAGTAGAACATAGTCGTTAGCTTCGATCGACCTAGTATTCATCTATGATAGACGGATATGAAGTTAAACAACCCAAGCACACCGAGGTAATGTAAACACTAGTCAAGCATCGTGAAGGCTCATTGAGATGAATTTGCTACTCAAGGGCAAATGATGTTACAATAACATAGGACTTATCTTTATAATTTTAGCCAACAATGGCGAACCGGATTTACCCGTGGTTAGGACATGATCGCCGATTGGGTAGTTCGCCATTGACGGTCGACCCCAACCTTTGGCCAGCAACAACAAACTAGATTTACTTACAATCAGGACATTACCGCCAACTGGGTAGTTCGCCATTGACGATCAACCCCAACCTTTGGCCGACAATGGTAAACCAGATTTACCCACAGTTAGGACATGCCCACCTATATGGTAGTTTGCCATTAGTGATCGGCCCAACCTTTGGTCGGCAATGGCAAATCAAACTTACCCATGGTCAGGACATGACCGCCGACTGGGTAGTTTGCCATTGATGATTAGTCCCAACCTTTGGCTGACAATGGTGAATTGGACTTACCTGCGGTCAGGACATAACCATCGATTGGGTAGTTCGCCATTAATGATCGACCCTAACCTTTGGTTGGCAATGACGAACCGGATTTACCAATAGTCGGGACATGACTGTAGACTGGGTTGTTTTCCATTGATGATCGGCCCCAACCTTTGGCCAGCGTGATGAACTAGACTTACCCACGGTCAGGACATGACCGCCGACTAAGTAGTTCACTACCGATGATCAACCCTGAACTTCAGATAGTAGTGAATTGTTAAGCTCATCTGTAGTCAAAACACGGCTGCCGATCAAACGATTCGACGTGAGCGACGAACCATGGAATCTCAGGGAATGACTACCAACCTATTGATGCTAGGAAAAACTTGTATAAAGTATGCATGGAATATGCATATAAAAAAATAAACTGGAATAATGGAAATATAGTAGAAAAACAAGTTATACAAAAGCAAGAACATACAGACGCCATCAAATATCCAAATATTTACAGTATAGAGCCACAACTATCACAAATAATACTTGCTCACCCTCACAAAAAATATCAAAATTAGGTATGCACGTTCCAAATGTTTACTATAACAAGGAACACAGGATAAACTATTCCAAAACTATATATATATAACCACTATTATCACTTGGACTTGGAGGAGTGGCTCTTCCTAGATAGCTTGGATCTCGCATGTCACTTTATCACTCTTGTCCATCTTTGACTTGGACACAACGGCCTCATCAAACTCAGTTTATTTCCTCTTCATAAGCTTCTGCTCCTCCATCACCTTCAGAAACCTTGGCAACTTCCCTTGGGAACTTAGCCATGGCATTCCAGCAAAAAATTTCCTCCCTATCAAAGTTCTCAGTGGACTCACTGAAGCCCACTATCTCGACATCGACATCGTCTTTAATGGGAGCAGTCATCTTGTCATGACTCTCCTCGCTGTGAAGTCTGAAGGACCTGGCGACATGATCCTTGGAAATAGATATTTAGAAGAAACCATAGTTCCAGAGGTCGTCATGGCCATATCACCTACATGGAAACGAGGAGGACTGTTAAGTATGGTCTTGCCCAAGAAGGCTTGAATGTACTGAACAGTGGCCCATGGGCTATATAAAAGAATCCTAACTTCTTTGGGAGAATCTGGATCATCACTCGAGTGTTGAGCATCATCTCGAGGCTGGGGAATGTTCTAAGGCTGGCTTTGGAATGGCGCTTCTGAAGAAACATGGAAAATGGTTAGAGGAATGCCATGCATGGGGGCATAAATAAGCGATTTCGAGGTCTGACCATGAGTTTTAGTCCTTGAAGTTTGACCGCTGTTCTTTTTCATTCACTCTTGTTCCTTTTAGGCTTTCTCATTAACAACCAGCTTTATATAACCCTGGGCGATAGCCTCTTCCTCCTCCACTGAGAAGCAAGCTTCGACGACCTCAAGGCTGAAAGGTGGCCCACACTGCTCACTAGCTGCCTTAGTGTCTTTGATTAGCCATCTACGGATGGAGGCTATGAATTCTTGATAATTGTCCATCTATGGTAAGCTCCCTTCAATGAACATTCAGAAGTAAATCTCATCTAGAAGCTCTTCCACCTGGTCTAGCTGACTATTCATCTCATCACATTCCGCCTGCAGCTTCTCGACCTTCTTAGTTTGAGTCGCCTTTTCAGTGGTTACAGCGTTGAGCCTAGACTGGAGAGAGGCCCTCTCAACCTTCCAATCCTTACCCATCTTCTTCAATTCTAAAAACCGGGCTCTACTCTGTTAACAATCGCTTGAATCTCATCCAGCTTCTTGGTGAACTTGGCCTTGACATTCTTTGTAGTTTTAAATGACCTCCCAACCTTGGGATTCTTGTCTTCTTTTGCGGCCTTGAGGGCATGAGTATGCTCCTTCTTCAACCTCGCCAACTCTTCAAAAAGAGCGGTCTTAAGCTTTTCAATTTCCTTTGCTTGGGACCTCTCTAACTCATCCATCATAATTTGGTGACCTTTGTCCTTCTCGTGCAACTGCTTCCTTAACTCAAAAACCTTCAAATTTTATTCGACATTCTTCTTGCCAATTTCCTTATTGGCTTTGACTACTTAGGAGTGAAATTCTGATAATGCCTTCATGCCTCTTAACCCATCTATGGAAAAGACGATTACATTGGAAAAAGTAAGAGTGGGGGCATCGGCTAATAATTGCGTGATGGGGTCCCTTGGTTGGTATGGCTGTTGGAACTCATCGAAATTTGGATCATTGGAGTCTGCAATGATAGCGATCCCTTTCTTTCGCTTCTCCTTCTCTTTTCCCTTGGAAGCAATGGCAATCTCACACATCCTATCTATCTTCTCTTGTTGCTTGGTAGTCTCTAAGTCCAAGAGGAGAAAGGCTGAAGCCTGGGAGATTTAGATGGATGGATGGGAGTTCTATATCTTGATTTGCTACTAGGAGAGCTGGACCCCTTTAAGAGGCATCATGAGGGTCCATGCCTCATTTTTCTTCAACAGGGCAGTAAGAAACCATCTCCCCGGTCTTAAGCTCCATGGCCAGCTACCGTATATTCTTGCTCAACCCAAATGACAAGGTAGCCAACTTATCATCTATTGAAGGTACGCCCGGCTTTAACAGCTTAAATTTGGATTGCAGCTTTCCTCTTTTTGAACACGTATTCCCCATAAAAGTGTAAAAGATAAAAAGAACCAAGCTACAACCAAGAATTAAGACAAGAAGTGCATCACTATAGCATGAAAAAGAGATATGTATGTAAAGAGTGCATGACATCTAAATGAAACCTTAGGGTCTTCGTGTGACTCTAACTATCGCTGAATTTCCTCTATCGAGGCGGAGTCACCATAGTCAATCCTTAACTTGAGATCCTGTAAATAATTGGAAACCATGATGTCCTTGGGAATAAACTCTTTTTGTTCCTCAAGCCTTAAAGTTTGGTTCAAAGCCTCCTCGACATCTAGGTTAGATAGAGACACTGATATGCCCAGAAGAATGAGTTTCGGTACGATCTGAAGTGTTGGATTCACTACCATGAGAATAAGAGCTTGCCCCTCAATTGTCTTAGTATGAATGTCGTCGTCATCCCATTCTCTTATTGATGTTAGCTGACCACCCATGCAGTGTTTGATCTTGAAGAAATCCAACTCTGAACTTGTGGCGTCTATGTGAACTTCTGAATCGGCTTCAAACGGGTCTAATGTCAAATCAGCACCAAAAGCAGAGGGTAGGGAAGATGGTTCTTCGCTTTTCTCAGCAACTTTCAAGGGTTTTCCTTACCCTTTCTTTACAGGATTTGCATGGAGGGAGCTCTGCCTTTCCCAATTAAATGCCCAGTAGCTAGCAACCTAAGCTATCTTAGATTGTCATCCGTCACCAGACGAGGAACCTTCCTTAGTTCTACGGAAATTTCTTCAAATTCCTCAACATCTCCTCCAAGTTGTTACCTGATGTAGCTCTGACTAAACCCAAGGAAGAAACCAGAATAAGGGGTAAATGGTTAAGACAAAGCCTTTTCTAGGACGAAACGAATTTGGACGAGCAGTCAAGATAACTTGCATCCTTAGAGCTATTGATTGAAGCACGAAGATGCATCTCGGATGAAGAAGTACTCTTTCTTAAACATACTATACTTGGAAGACAAGTCCTCTACAGGTTGACTTGCTCCTCACTTCAAGGTAGATAAAAGTGGAACCTTTCGCCTAACTTTTGATCACATACAGGAACCTGATCTGTCGATAGGTTGGAGGAACCTGAAACTCTCTCATGAAAATGGCATATAGGCTAGTTACAATGGCATACCCATTGGGATGCAAATGGAAAAGAACAACCTTCAAATATACGAGGGAAGCCATAATCCATTATGGAAGAGGTGGTGGGGCGGTATCTCGAGTAGGTCGTATATCCTTCCAAAGGAGCATGATAGGAGCATGAGCCCATTATTCAGGGGTATGTAATAGCATATCATCCATTAGAAGTCAATGGATAGCAACTATAATATCCAGCTACTTGGATAATAGAGTGCAAGCCATGGATTTAATAGGATCCACCAGCAACTGTGAAGGACCATACCTATGTATCAAAGAACGAGCATAGCCGGATGGCTAATCCAGAGCTCAGACGATGCGGGATCAGGAGAAGTAAAAGAGAAATGAGCCCGATCTCTAGTAGCACTCGATGAATGATTATTCTTACAGATCGACATACCTGTTTGATATAACAACCATCTAATGCATTATCATAGAGTGCGCATGTTTATGATTATGTGTGTGCATGTGCAATATAAAGTGCGATAAGTAATTAAGTAGCATCGACTTGTAGTTTGAAGTTAGTGTAATTTAATGACTGAATGGTGTAACATAGCCTACAACCCTACTAGTTTACACAAGTTCCTGGTTCAACGACCAACCATCCAATCACGGAACCAGTCCCCTCTTAGCTTCAAGCTAAACATGGAGAGCCAAAGTAATTGTAAATATGCATAACGTATGAGTACTTTATATTCGTTACTTAATCACTCCTACCCAGTCCTTACTAATTCAATAACCAGCAACGAATGAACCGCGTCCCTGCTGAACACAACCTAGAAACCCCAGTCTTTATTGATACAAGAGTGCATGGGATACAGGGTTTAGCATTATTAATTTAAAGATACTATGCCAATTGAGTTCTGTTTAGCTATTTCTATTTCATCTTTTCACAAATGCTGCCATTGAAATTGCTATATAGATTTATTACGCCCTTAGTTTATTTTATTATTTGTAAGACATTCGAATCATTTTAAAGTATGGTGAATTGGTTTTATTAATTTTTCTTAAAAAAACTCATTGTTTTTTCTAGGATTGTTATAGTAGCCTCGAATTTTTCAAAATCATTCTAATACCAGTCAATTGGTTACCACCAACGTAAGTCATTGTAAAAATTCAATTATTACTATTGCGGAGGTTAAAAAACTAGCATTTTTTTTCCAAAATGGATTATTACGGTAACGTATTGATCCATTTATGTCTTTTTTTGATAGAAGGATATGCAACCATAGTCGCACAGCCGTACGTGCATAAATAAAGTAGAAATACCCGACTAATAGGCCTAGTCGGTAACCGATAGGTTCACAAAGTCAGTAGGTGTATCACACCCAAATATACATACACAGCATCCCCTGGATGACAAAAATATAGCAAATACATATAAAGTGCAATATAATGTACATATACAGGAACCCACATTAAAAATGCCATGTAGAAGATAATCTTAGGCGTTCACATTATTGCTTCCCGCTAACTCCTGCACCTCCATCCCTGTTAGAAAGAACTGAAGAAGGCCTACTAGAGTTTTTGTCTAAAATGAATATAAATACATAGTTCTGTTAGCCATAGTAATAAAGTTATTGATTCTAGATTTGAAGCAGTGATCATTTCTTTCCACCATAATAGTCCAGACAAATACCAAGACCAGGAGAGATACAACGAAAGTTGGGTCGTAGGATTCCTAGAGCCTAAACCAGGTAGGCTTTGAGTTGTTGAAAAGAATGATTAAATTCGTGGCACAGAGTGACTAGACCTTAGAAGTGAAATCATAGAAGTAAAATATGTGTGTGCAGGAGTCAGTGTAAGCTAAACAAAGGAAGCAACATTTAGCAGAGCCAATCTGCTTCTAGGCAAGGTTGTCAGTTGTGTTGAGTTTGTTCAGCATTACTAGCCTGCCTTGAGCCGCCGTAAGTGAGTGAAATTAGGGAACATACCGGAGAAGTTATAGAAGCACTAACAAGAGTTGACCAAGTAGCAGCCCAATTTAATGCAACCCAATCTGAAAAAATCCTCATGTTGTTTGAGATGGACAGAGCTGGTAAGATGCGGTAGTGAGAGGAGCACAGGGATGTTAGCTTCCATGATAATGTCATTGAATTCAATATTGCACTCGCCATGTAGGAAGGCATCATGCATTGTGATGTCTTTCATGGATGCTAGGTTGAACAAATCCAGGAAGAGAGATTTGGAGGGCACACCATCAAACTATGGATCCATCCAAAAGGATGTGCGCCTACCAATTCCAAGCTCAAGGATCATGCTGATGTGTAGATCTCGGCAGCATGAGAGGATATCCCTCCAAAATATGAAGGCCATGGGTAGAGGACTACAAGAGCAGTCAAACAAGCCAAATACCCCATTATACTATCGATTTGTTATCCAAGTTGCCTAGGGCTTCGAGCAACCAGATATCACAGCCCATCCCCATTAGCCAAGAAGCGCCTTGTTGAAATAGAGAAGGTTGATGAAACCAAGCCCTCCATACTTCTTTGGCTTGTAGACTTTATTCCAGGCAACTAGACAACTGGCCGGGGAGACAGAGGTAGTGCCCTTCCAAAGGAAAGCTTGTTGCATTGTGTCAATTCTGTTGATCACCCAGGAAGGAACTTTGTAAAAGGAGAACCGAATAGGTAGGTATGTTGGAGAGTATGAATTTGACAAGTATGAGCATGCCTACACGAGAAAGTGAGGAACATTTCCACCCAGCCAACCTGGAAGATTATTACCCTAGGATAATTGACCAGGCTTCACGCTTAGGTTTAGATGGCCTCAGGTCTAAGCCGAGGTAAGGAATGGAGAAAGTATGAATGGGGAAGTTAAGTGTAGAGGCTATAGAGGGTCCAATAGGGTGGAAAGGATTAGTCATAAAAATTAGCACTCTTGGGAAAATTGATTTTCAGGCCAGATGCAAGTTCAAAGAAGTAGAGCAGGAGCTTTAGGGTGGTGATGAACAAAGGGATAGGCAGGGACAAAAGGATGATATCATCGACAAACTGATAAGAATTTAACCTAGAGTTGATGAAATCACTTCCAAGACATGCAAGAATACCTGAGCTATAAGCCATATCAATCATTCAGATGAAGGTGTCCATAGCAATATTAAAGAGAATGGGGGAGATAGGGTCACCTTGCCTAAGACCCTTAGAAGACGCAAAAATGTTTCCCTTCCTACTATTGACACAAACAGAGGAGGAGGAGGTGGATATAATTTGGTTAATCCAATTGGTGAATTTGGGAGGGAAGCATTGGAACTTTAGAACACTTAAAATGAAATGCTAGGAAATGGTGTCGAAAGCTTTAGAAAAGTCTAGTTTGATGAAAGCACAATTTATGTGGTTGGAATGGCAGTAGTTGGTCGCTTTCTGGATGATGGCGACATTGTCAGTTAGAGATCAGCCAAAGGTAAAAGCCGATTGCCTGGGGCTGATTGTTGAATCCAAAAAGGGTTTCAAACGGTTGGCAAGAACCTTTGTAATTAGCTTGAAAATTGTATTTTGTAGACATATATGCCGGAAGTCCTTTGTTTCACATGCACGGTCAATATTAGGAATCGGGATGATGTCGGCATGGTTTAGCATGGAAATTAAATTTGGATAAGAGTTGAATTCTTCGAAGATCTTGAAAATACGAAAATTAAGGAACACCCAGTGTCATTTAAAGGAGAGAGGAAAGCCATCAGGCCCAGGCACCTTATCGAGGCCATTTGGTTCAAAGCCTGCCAAATTTCATCAATATCAAAGTCTCTAGCAATTTGTTGAAGGTATAGAAAAGGGTCAGATAATAAAGAACTCCGGTCAAGGATGTCGAAAGTGGGCGGGTTTACTGAAGGATGGACCTGAGGTGGGTGGTGAAGGCGGTGATGATTTCCCCCTCATCCTCAATCTCAGTGCCATTTACCTTGATGCTGGGAATTAGGTCAGATATGCACTTGCCGTTTGCTATTCTATGGAAGTAGGATGTAACAACCCACCCCGAAAAGGTCTAAATCCCGAACTGAAAAAGCCCATCGAATTAGACCCATTTCAAAGCTGACTATTGTTGGTAAAAAGAACAATATAGAGCTAATTATCTATTCATTCAAAACTCACAGTGGAAAGATAAAATATAATAGCATAAATGGTACCCAGTTCATTTAAAATTCCAAATGTCACAAAACCATAACATAATGTCAACAATAATCGTTACATAATCATGTTCAAAAATATATTATTATCTTTAAATGGGTACATCAGAAAATAGCATAAATAGATAAATAGACTACTGCCACAAGCTCCTTTCATCATCATCTCCATCTGAATTATCGTCTCCTTTCCTAACCTATGTTGTAATGAGGAGGGAGTCAGAACAATAATATTTGGAATAGAAATCTCGAGCCTTTCTATATTAGTACTTAGACAGTATAATTTAAATAAGGATATGTCTTACGCATTTAAGCTATATTCAAAGTCTTTCCAATTATAAGCCCCAAAGCTTATCCAATTCCATAACCAATAACACGCAACTATCGTTATTAATGTCTACCAATGCGAGAGATAGTACCTATTATCCCGCCTTTTGGCAAGGCCGTGACACCAAAAAGTTGACTGGAAAACTAAAGACAGTTCGTCGTTAAAGTTCGTTGTACACAAGTTCACCATGGATATCGATGAATTTTGTCCGAGTCCGGATCGGGCTACAATTGATAAGACATGTCAAGCAAGGCCAGATAGAACAACATTCCAAATCTCGAGTCAATCCGAGTTCGTACGCCCAAGATATCATCGACGCAAGTGAAGGACATAGCCTTGAGTTCGTCTCCCAATGGTTCGAATCCCCTAGGGTCGAATCCATCAAACTAAATTCCAACGAAGTTCCCCTAATGACTTCGAATCCATGAAAGTGCTTTAACCTCCAACGTTCGAATCCATCAGCCACATAGTGATTCGAATCCATCCACGAAGCATAACCCTTCTTCGAATCCATCAGACGTGTACTACTTCGAATCCAGGAAACCCAACCTCGGTTCGAATCCATCAAGTCAAAGACCACTCGAATCCGGCACAAGACCTCTCTTCGAATCCCTCGAGGTAAGGCACTTCGAATCCATCCAGCTGGGAAGTCGTCGTATCGATCGACTGTGGACTGTCCTGATCGATACGAAGGAACATCCCTCCTATCGATTCGAAGGACCGCATCTTCGAATCCATTATCATGAGGATACCCAGTCAAAGCTGCAGAGGACATGGAGTCGACCCAGTCAATTCGGAGCGAAAAGTGGATCGATACGAGGGACGCGCGCCACATCATCGCCTTCACATGCAGGAGCATGGATTCGACCCTATGGATTCGAATGATATCGATTCGAACGAATCCATAGGACGAAGAACACGAAAATCTTCAACTTGAATCGATCATAATTCGAGTTCTACAAGTCCAAATGCAATGAAATTTTCACAGAAGCTTAAACACATGATGAAGAATGTTCACGCCAAATTTCAGCTCGATTGGATGATTTCTTGATCGATTCGAACCAAGGGTCGAATCGATCCCAAAGTGGGCCCCAGATCTCCAGATTTCGGCCATGTGGGCCCCCTGACGTATCAGAACTGGTCTCCCTTCATTTTAGGCAAAATATCTGCCTCCTACACCTATAAATAGAGCCCCTGGTCATTCAGAAAAGGGGTCAGACAATTTTGAGAGCTAAAGAGCACCCAGACTCTGCCAGATTTACTCAGAATCACCACCGCTACCTTAGATTGAGATTTAGCATATAATTTCAGTTGTACTACATTAGAAGAGATTGTAATCATTGAGTGAACATCAATAAAATCATCAACTTCAGAGTGGACGTAGGCAAGATCGCCGAACCACTATAAATCTCGTGTTTTCTGTTCATTATTTCTGAATTGTGATACTCTGTTTGCTTAGATTTGAGATTTGTGTGTGAATATTGTTGATTTATATTCATACACTGGTGCTTTCACAACATTCGGGGTTTGTGACCAATTTTGGCTCAAACACTTTGGTGCTTTCACTGAGAACGACTAGCACCCGCTACACAGAATTTGAAGTTCAGATCTGAAAGCTTGGAGATTTGAAAGACAATGACCCGACAAACGAGTAGAAGGCAAAGAGCTGAGAGAAGTCAGCACGAAGGAAGTCAAGAGGCTTCCTCGGGAGCAAACCAAGCGTCAGTCTTCATCACCAGGGATGAGATGGAGACAATGATGAAGAGACAGGAGGAAATGATCCAGAATTTGCTTCAACAGATTGGGCAACTTGGAGCGCAAAATCAAAGAACAACCAGGGCCCAGAACGAAGCAGGACCATCCAACGCAGCGCCGGAGCTGGGGGGCACACACTTAGGACATGTTGATCCGAACACGGGAAGAGAGACAAGGACATCCGAGCAACCTGACAGCGATAGAGGGATGAACGCTCAATCAGGGGGGCAAACACCTGAAAGCTCACACGGACTCGGGGGGCAGATCGAAGGTAGTGAACGAGGACTACAGCTTGGAGACAATGATAGATTGGCAGAGATGGTCAGGCGAGCCATGAGAGGTGGATTGGTAAATAGAGATCTTGAAGATGTGAACAGGAGTCCCTTTTCTCCTGCGATTAGGTTGGCTAGGAACCCATCAGAATTCAAACTGCCAACAGTAGAAGGGTATGATAGGACCCTGCGGTCCATCTAACGAGGTATATAAGGCACATGGAAGTGCTGGGGGCATCACAGGAAGTCATGGCCTGGTGCTTCCCATTGTATTTGACAGACATAGCAGCTTTATGGATTCAGACAGCTAGAGAGCGGCTCCATTGGGACATGGACCGATTTGATTGAGAAATTTATGAGGCAATTCAGGGTTCATATTTCAAGACCCAAGAATGTGATGAGTTTGGCAACGCTAAAACAGAAAGCTGGGGAGTCTTTGAGGAATTTCCTGACGCGGTTCAATGCGGCAGCAGCATCGGTGTATCGGCCAGATCCATCCATGGTTATGATGGCAGCTGTGTCCGGAATAGCTGACGGCACGGAATTCAAAAATTCATTAACTAAGGATCCACCTATGGATCTAGGAGAATTCTATCACGAGGCAGAAAAGTTTTTACGATTGGAAGAGGCTAATGCTGAAAGAGAAGAAGGAGAGGGAATAGAAGTTTATGCACTTAAAGACAAAAAACCTTTTGAAAAGGATTTAGACCAGGATAAAGGAAAACGAAAGGCTGAAGAAAATGATGACAGGTCAAAGCGGCAACGGAGGGAGCCGCGATTCACCACTTATTCAGAGCTGAATGAGAGTTTGGAGCGAATCTACCAAGATACACGAGAGCAAGTTCCCTACCGTAGGCCAATACGAAGGGATCCCACTGTTGACGAGAGGAAATCAGACAGATACTGCTTATTCCACGAACTGAATGGTCATAACACTAACGACTGTAGACATCTGAAGGATGAGGTGGAAGGGCACATCAGGAACGGTATGCTACTTCAGTATGTGAGGAGGCGAGCTCCAGCGGTGGAGCCAGAGCGACCACCGTCTACATCAGCCAGGGGTGCCCCCGAGCCAGGACATCGTATGATTATCAATTATTTGAAATAACGATGGACAAGTTGTAAACCTCTCACCAACACGGGTAAGTCATTTACACATGTGCGAGATCACGAACGGTCCATAGGCATGTTGTGAATGACTACTAACCCTATTGTTGTGGGAATTTACACTTTGACATCCTTGCTTTGCTTTTGTTTCGTCTTGATTTGAACATTTGAACTTAATTCTGTTTAACATTTCTGCTAAAGACTTATTTTCAATGAGAAAATGCTACTTGTAATTTCATAGCGGTTAAGCCACTTACACATGTACGGGATCGCGAACGGTCCCTAGGCATGCTCTGAGATGGCGATAAACCGTTGCAACAAACAATCCGAGAATTCACCCGAACGTGAAACCTGTTATCGATGACACTAAGTCCCTCCCCGGGCACACTCAAGTCGCCACGAACGGCACCCGACCACGAACGGTCACAACTCGCCACGAACGGCACCCGACCACGAACGGTCACAAATCACCATTTGCCTCGAACGGCACCCGACCACGAACGGTCACAATTCGCCTCGAACGGCATCCGACCGCGAACGGTCACAATTCGATCGCGAACGATCACACTTCGCCACGAACGGCACCCGACCTCGAACGGTCACCATTAGCCTCGAACGGCACCCGACCTCGAACGGTCATCATTAGCCTCGAACGGCACCCGACCTCGAACGGTCACCATTTGCCTCGAACGGCACCCGACCGCGAACAGTCACACTTCATCTAGTATAACATTCGATCACGAACGATCACACTCTGCCTCGTACGGCACTCGACCATGAACGGTCACAATTCACTTAATATGACATTCGATCGCGAACGATCACATTTTTGCCTCGTACGGCACACGATCGCGAACGGTCACGTTCCTCTTTCCACGTCACCCGAATGCGAACGGTCATAATTCGTCTAGAACGACACCCGATCACGAACGGTCGCAACTCGTCTAGAACGACATCCGACTTCGAACAGTCACAATCCGTCTAGAACGACCTCCGACCGCAAACGGTCCCACTTCTTTATTTGCCGCAAACGGCATCCGACCTCGAACGGTCCCATATTACCTCAAATGACATACGGTCGCGAACGATCGTCATTCATGGTCAGGAAAAACTATCAATTTCTTTGCAGGTCATCTACAGGATATGAACATCCAGCATATGGTATTACAAAACATGCCTTCCTATCGCAAGGCATATTTTGGGGGGCAAATGTTATCCCGCCTTTTGGCAAGGCCGTGACACCAAAAAGTTGACTGGAAAACTAAAGACAGTTCGTCGTTAAAGTTCGTTGTACACAAGTTCACCATGGATATCGATGAATTTTGTACGAGTCCGGATCGGGCTACAATTGATAAGACATGTCAAGCAAGGCCAGATAGAACAACATTCCAAATCTCGAGTCAATCCGAGTTTGTACGCCCAAGATATCATCGACGAAAGTGAAGGACATAGCCTTGAGTTCGTCTCCCAATGGTTCGAATCCCCTAGGGTCGAATCCATCAAACTAAATTCCAACGAAGTTCCCCTAATGACTTCGAATCCATGAAAGTGCTTTAACCTCCAACGTTCGAATCCATCAGCCACATAGTGATTCGAATCCATCCACGAAGCATAACCCTTCTTCGAATCCATCAGACATGTACTACTTCGAATCCAGGAAACCCAACCTCGGTTCGAATCCATCAAGTCAAAGACCACTCGAATCCGGCACAAGACCTCTCTTCGAATCCCTCGAGGTAAGGCACTTCGAATCCATCCAGCTGGGAAGTCTTCGTATCGATCGACTGTGGACTGTCCTGATCGATACTAAGGAACATCCCTCCTATCGATTCGAAGGACCGCATCTTCGAATCCATTATCACGAGGATACCCAGTCAAAGCTGCAGAGGACATGGAGTCGACCCAGTCAATTCAGAGCGAAAAGTGGATCGATACGAGGGATGCGTGCCACATCATCGCCTTCACATGTAGGAGCATGGATTCGACCCTATGGATTCAAACGAATCCATAGGACGAAGAACACGAAAATCTTCAACTTGAATCGATCATAACTCGAGTTCTACAAGTCCAAATGCAATGAAATTTTCACAGAAGCTTAAACACATGATGAAGAATGTTCACGCCAAATTTCAGCTCGATTGGATGATTTCTTGATCGATTCGAACCAAGGGTCGAATCGATCCCAAAGTGGGCCCCAGATCTCCAGATTTCAGCCATGTGGCCCCCCTGACGTATCAGAACTGGTCTTCCTTCATTTTAGGCAAAATATCTGCCTCCTACACCTATAAATAGAGCCCCTGGTCATTCAGAAAAGGGGTCAGACAATTTTGAGAGCTAAAGAGCACCCAGACTCTGCCAGATTTACTCAGAATCACCACCGCTACCTTAGATTGAGATTTAGCATATAATTTCAGTTGTACTACATTAGAAGAGATTGTAATCATTGAGTGAACATCAATAAAATCATCAACTTCAGAGTGGACGTAGGCAAGATCGCCGAACCACTATAAATCTCATGTTTTCTGTTCATTATTTCTGAATTGTGATACTCTGTTTGCTTAGATTTGAGATTTGTGTGTGAATATTGTTGATTTATATTCATACACTGGTGCTTTCACAACATTCGGGGTTTGTGACCAATTTTGGCTCAAACAGTACCCAAGCCACCTAATACCTTCTTAATGGAAAATAGGCAGACTATGACCATTTAAGACCTCGACTGAGGCAGGCCCCCATCATTTAATACCTACTCCCAAGCCAGACTCCTCACAGATGCCTATCTATCTGACATTGCATGAAAATCTCTTCGGACACTTAATACTTCCCATTAAAGTGGACCTTTATGAGATACCCACAACCGTGCCTAAACTCAATACCAACCATTTAACACTTCATACATGGGAAGGAGGGGGCCCTCATACAGCCACTTAATACCTTCAATCTCCGAAGCGGGTCCTTTGTATTATGACCCATACCCCACGGAGACGTCTCACATTAGTCCAACTATCCGTAGATACAGATAGCCAGATTAGCTAGGCAGTTTTATCCTATGAAATTGAGACTAACCTCATGTCATTCGTTGTTACTTATTATAGATAATGTCTCACATCAGCCCCAAAGTCACACTGTTGGTAGCTAGATTAATTGGGCAGACTTCTATGTGCTTTTACTGACCTCACATCCCTAATTTATAATACTCTCAAAATATATTATCACATATCTCACTGTATTCATTATTTAGGTTTTATAAAGAATTTCTTCTTATTTTGCCTCAACAATTAATTGCTTTCCTAAGGGGGATTTAATGATAATCATTACCCTAATTAACTTGTAATTAATACCTTATAATTGTACATTACTTATGCTAGTGTGTGTGTGTGTGTGTATATATATATATATATAACGCACTTATTAGTTTCTATGCACGTGGAGGTTACGCCATAAACTAACGTTCAAATGTCAAATCTTCCAAAATTATACAAGTCTCATTTCCACAATAACATTTATACCATAAATCCAATATTCCAAAATTAAATCAATAGACTTGTACTTAGAATCCAAATCCAACTTATTTTATATTAAAACAACGGAATAAATCAATAATAATGGAAACTTATAATTTAATAAATTTTATGCTCTATTCAACTTTTTTACATGAAGGTAGACAAGGGAAATTCTATTCAATTTGTAGAAAAAAGCGGTGCAAACTACGAATAAGAATATGTACCTTACACATCATTTTCTAATCAAATCTCTTAATCAGATTCAAAGAAAAAGAATAAGAAGTGAAATAGAAGGTAAAACACTTAAATTGCAAAATGCACACAAACTCTATTATTTCAATATAAAATAATTAAGATTCCAATCTAAGAATTGACATTTTGATTTAGGGGAATTTTGGGGGTTTTTAATGTGATGTTTCCGTAATCCAAAACTCCCCAAGGCATATATAAAATCCAAACTATGTCATTCAATTACTAAAATAGAAAAACTAAGATTTCCACTTACCATAGGTCCTTAGCTTTGCCTCCTTTTATATTTGACACGCCTTCAATAATCCCTTTCAGATCACTTCTTTCTGACATATACATAACCAAGGATTTGTATATATTTTAGATTCAGAAAATTAGAGGTTTAGTGGAGAATATGTTGAGAGAAAAAAAATAAACTTATAGGATTTCTTACCTGAAACCATAGAAAAGTTTTTCTGAATCTTAGAAGAGATGAACTGGCAGAGCTTCGCCAGGTTCCTAAAATAATTTGTGAATAAAAGTGAGTGGGATAGACTGCTATTTATAGTGGTTGAAATGCACTAGAACCGTCAAATTTAAGTCGGTTTAAAATTAAAAAAATCCAGACGTTAATTGTTGCACAAACCCTAACCGCCACGATCCTTCACCGATCGACCACTGCTACCCACCAGTTGACCACTAGCTGTCGATCGATTGTGCTGTAATGCCTCACCTATATATCCACACTAATAAAGGATATTACTAAGTAATATCGTCTGTAAATGCGGAGAACGAGGTTGGTTAGGAGAGACCATCCATACTATTGCTTTGAGCAAGTATTGACTCGTCGAATTGAGTGAGATATTTTTTTTAAAGTGGATCTGACATATCAATACTCGCTCAAAGCAATAGTTATGGATGGTCACTCCTAACTAACCTTATTCTCTGCATTAACAAATGATATTACTTAGTAATATCCTTTATTAGTGTGGTTATAGAGGTGGGCCGGGCGTTACAACTTGGTATCAGAGCAATGAATTCAACAAGCAACAACCATAACATTCACAATCCCATATACAAACATTCATTTCAACAAGCAATTTCATATCAAAACAGGATGCGAGTTACTGGTTGTAGGTCAGGGGTCGACGGGTCTCCTATTTTGGGAACGTTAATATTTTTGCCGTTGTTAAGTTATTTCTTTCCTTAATTTGTATTTAACATTTACATTAACTTTAAGGTTTACTTAACCCCAAGTATAATTACTGTTAAGTTTTTAATTTCAAATCATAGAATTAATTATTTATTTGAATTTGAATTCGATTTAAATTAATTTGAATCCGAAACTTTAAACATCCATAACTTTCTCGTTTAAGCTCCGTTTTCAACATATTGCATATGGAAATTGATTAGAAAATTACCACGAATGCAACGACATAACTTTCGTGTACAATTTCTAATTTTTACCAAATTTTCATTTTTAACCCTATCTTATTTAAATTAATTTGTCCGATTTATTTATTTATGATTGATTTTACGGGGTGTTACATTTTCCCCCTTAAAATAATTTCAACCCCGAAATCTTTCCAAGGGACGAACAACGTAATGTGCAATAAACATCCATGTTATACAACCAAATTATCTACACAACCATCTACTCAGCCAAAAGTGCAATGTGATTATGTACTGCAGACATACTATAAGTGAGCTCAATCCCAGCATGAGTATGTGATCGTGACATATAAGTATGTATGCAAACACCCTACCATGCGAAAAAATATCTACATGTGTCCAAAGTGATAGTGAAAAGTGTAGCAACCATCTCCTACCATCTAATCCAGCAACCATGATGCAATTGAAACCTAATTTTAAAGAGAAATAGTTTACCAAAGAAAAGCTTAGAATGAGAAGTCCTCATGCTTTCCGTGGGATTTTCTCTCATTGTACTCGAACCAACCTAATTTCTTTATTGCAGAGCTTCCTAGTTCTATGGTCCACAATGTGTGCAGTGGCACGGGATGCTATTGGCTCTGTCTCAATATCCCTCAATTGATTAGGCTCTACCATAATGGCTGTGTTATGAAGGTATATCCCCAAATACAAAACATGGAAAAATGTCATGGACTCATGCCAATTTATGTAGTAACTCCACGTGATACTCAAGTTTTCCTATTTTTCCCAAAATTGGGAAAGGCTTAGTAAATCTTAATGCCAACTTTCCCGTCTTTTCAAATCTTACGACCTTCACACGTTGCTTAACCAACTCTATCTTCCCGGAATCTCGTGAACTAAATCTGGTTCGAGTATGATTTTGTCAGTGGTTTCCCACCAACAATTTGGCGATTTGCATGGCCTATATAAAGCGCTTCAAAGGATTCCATACCAATCGTCGATCGGTGAATGCAAATTCTACTAAAGGTAAGTGGTGCTCCTATTGTCCTCCAAAATCCATGATGCAAGCTCTTAACAAATCCTCCAAGATCATATTCACTCCTTTAGTTTGTCCGTCGGTCTGTGGGTCGTAAGCAGTGCTAAGATTCAATGAAGTTCCAAAAACTGTTAATTCTTCCAAAATTTATCTAGTAAATAAGGGGTCTCTATCACTAACGATGCTAACTGGAATTCCATGAAGTGAACCACCTCCTTGATAAAAATCTGTGCTAGAGATGTTACGGTCCTATTGCTCCTAAAGGAAAATTTTGCTACCTTCTTTATCATCCTTATTCAATAGAAAATCCTCTTCAAAACCCTATACATTTTATTAAGCGGTGTCATTTTGCAAGCTAAAATTTATTTTTTCCAAAATCCAAAAGTTTTTAGAATTGGAGCATTCATTTACTTCTGGTTGCTAACTTAATTTTCTCATTAACTTCCAGTCTTACCTATGGTTTATCACTAGTTAAGTGTCCCTATAAGATTTCCTTATTTACGTTGCTTCTCAATATGTATATATTTATCAAGCGGTTTAATCTTCTTCATAAAATCAACACAGTGATAAATAATAGACATATCTTATACCATTACTTATGCTTTTCCAATAATTAAAAGATACAACTAGCAATCCAACCCAAAAATTCTAAAAGAAAATTTTTCTTGAAGCTGCCATTTATCATTAACTGGTGTAAATGGCGTTGAGATCCTAACACTCGTTACTAGATTAAGATGGGCATTCCCAATATTTCATTCCACTATCACCCATCTTCTTTAATTTTCTTTCTTGGTTTTTAAAAAATGTGGTCTATTTACTATTTTAGTTAATATACCCATAATAGTTGATCATTATTGTCAAAATTGGACCATCTCTAATCAACTCTCATCCAAGTCTCTTACATATTTTACAAATTCAAAAATCCATCTATTTCTCCAATTCAATTCATCCATAAATGCCATGTTAAATTTCCCTAATCTGTCCCATTTAGTTCCTCTTTACTCTCGTTAATTATTGCCTTTTAAATTTGTAATTAATGTCCATAAATCTTAATCTGTTAGTTACAAATTAATACATATATAGTCGTAAATTGTGTTTATTTATATATATTTTTATTTGTAGTCGTAAAGCGTGGTTATACATGTATACTAATCTCTAAACTAGAACACTTATTTCCACATTTTTAATTTATCAGAGCTAACCTTCTAAAAAGGATTACCATTATAATTTCCCATAAATTAACCACAAATAATTTTTTTGCTTTGTTTGAAATTACAAAGAATTATTTCTTTTCTTTTATTGAGATAGATAATATAAACTACGAATAAGGATATCTATATCTTACACATCTCTTGTCCATTTTGGCACATCCTTTGTTAATTCAAACAACGCACTTTTATACATATTTTGGAATATAACCATTTATGGAAATTACACGAAAACCACTCCAAATAAATTAAAACATAGAAATTTATATTTCAAGTCATCTAGGGCAACCTAATTTACAACCCAATAATAAATCTGGAATATCTTTATAACTTTACCAACTTTCAAATAAAGGTTTGTAACTGATTTCAAATTTCTAGACCAGGTTATACATACTATTCCTATTTTATTCATATCCTAAAATTTTTACCATGCCTTACCTAAGTAGCGATCCCTATATACTTTATAAAAATTTGGTTTTCACTATTCTTTATAACATACAAAATAATTTTCAATAAATTGTTTCCATGCAAATAAACTTATTACATTAAATTCAAAATCAGCATTTGTTACCCTATATCATGGCCTATATTTAAGAAAAGCACATTGAATACCATTTTAAGGACATAATATTATTATTATTACTTTTCCAAATTTAACTCTTTTAAATCCATTATAAAGTTTATAACTTCAGTATTATTCCAAAATAACAAAATTTCCTCTATAAGTCATTTATTATTTCAAAGATATTTCATATGCATGACAAATTTCTAATTTCAATTTGTTATATTATTCTAAAGATATACATCAATATCTATTATTTTATTACTCAGAATGTATTGTCACTTAACTAAATACATTTTATAACTTTATTTTAAAACACCTAATTCGTAATCCTTTTCTTATCAATCCCAATTTATTTTTCTTTTATTATCCTTTTAAATTCAATAATATTCATATTCAAACAAGTTCTAAATTCAAATAGAAAATTGTGTATATAAAATTCTCTTCTTTATATAAGTGCTTTTCCTTATATGCAAAATTATCTTAGCTCATTTATTAATTATCATTTAATTCCAATCAATTGTCAAAAACACCTTCTATAATTTTAAATGATGGAAAAATGGATTAGACAGGGATAACTTCTATATTATTAATTTCTTATCGTATTCCAATTACTTCTCTCCTATATTATTTATTACTGAATTGACATTCCCAATGCTATTACTATCTAAATTTTGGCTGTTCTTCTCCGCATTTCCTTGTACAGGGATGTTCCTCCTACCTACCTTATTGAACATCGGTACTCTTCTATTCACTTTTTCCTATTTCAATCAAGTGTCATTTCCATTTATACACCCTGCAAAAAGAATTTTAAGAAAAGAACTTCCAATTTTGTAAGGTAAGAAAAATCATTGAGTCCAACACACGCCCTATTTTACATTTATTTTAAAAAAACGAAGAACCCAAAAATTGGAAACTTTTTAACTCAACAAATTTTTAAATCAAGAATTTCAAAAATGAAAAATCTTTTTTACCAAAAGCTTCCGACTTAGCAAGTTTTCAAATTATGAATTTCCAAATCTCCTTGGTTTTTTTTTCAAAATAACAATTTACACATTCAAACATTTCAAGGAATTTTTGTAAAATCTTTTATCGAATTCTTTCACATAAGGTTAGGTCTAGAAATTCAATTTAATTATTCCTTCTTTTGAACTTCCCTACTCAACCTTTACAAATCTGGTTATCTCCTTATGGTGATTAATGTTTACTTTCTTATGGAAACTTGCTCCATTCATTCTTTATGTCTTACTTCCGGATGTTTACAAATATCTTGCCTTATAGTATTTAATTACCACCTAACATGTTTATGTGCACTCTATAAATGTCACCATGTCCATAATAAATGATTATTATCCAAACCGGACATTTCCTTAAGAAATTTATTTATTCATACTAATTTTTACCCATTATTCCTTCTTTATCCCTCCATAATTACCCAATTAACCTCTTTAATCAGTCTATTTATATCCTTATTGAATTTTTGTAACTTCCTATTTATTCCACATTTATTACCTTGGAGTTACAATCTTTTCCATCCATAATTTCTATCCCTTTTACTCATTATGCTTACAGAGTCCATAATTGTAAGAAAGTCTAGGTCCGACAAAGGAGTCAAGTACCATTTAGCTTCTTGGGTGCTTCTATATGTCGTGGTCGTGCTCTTCTTAATCCACTCCCTATGATACGACCTCTGCCCCATGGGTAATCGAGGTAGAAGTATAAATTTTAGCCTATTTATTTTTTTCAACTCAAAATCGCTTCGCCTATCCTTTCAGAATACGTTCACAACTATGTTTATAGTTGGAATTTATAGAGTAAGGCGTATGATCAAAATAAGTATATATTTACATATAGTATGTTTTTTTTGAAAAATAGTTTTAAAAATAACAAGTACGCCTCTCATACATATACATATCCCCGTTAATCGAGTAACCTAAGCTTTGATCCAAATATAACAACCCACCCCGAAATAAAGCTAAATCCCGACCCAGAAAAGGCCCATCGAAACTTAGGTCGGTTCCCAAGCTGGCTGTTGGTTAGTAAAAAGAACAATTCAGAGCTACCTATCTATTCATTCATAACTCACAGGGAAAGAATAAAATATACTAGCATACACAGTACCATTTCATTTAAAATTCCAAATATCACTAAACCATAAAATAATGTCAACAATAACCATTACAGAACATAACATGGAGAATGAATTTATCCAACGTGACTAGGAGGGTGCGCACGTTGCACCGAAAGTATACCTCTTAAGAAAATATACTTGAGAGCACATAGATCACTCTTGGGAACTTCCAAACTAGACCCTCGCTAAACATAGGAATCTGAATCTATCACATCATCGCATGCATACAATCAAAACCTCTCTAGATAGTTGTGAACATACCTAATGAGTGCAACCCCCATAATTTGGCTCACACTAGCTTTTTTTGGTTTTAGTTATCTCCGGTGTTGGATGCAAATGCTCAAAACGAGCTACAAATCATCTTAGATTGACAAGGCACGAAGAAGGATATCAAAATTGATAGTCGATGAATCAATTATTGGGAATAACATATATGACCGTATATGGAAATTAAAATCCCATATACTTATCACAACTCGTCGATCTTAAACTAACACTACCCTAGGGAAAGCAACAAAGTCGAACAAGTTAGGGAGTGTTGCTTCCTACCTTAACTCAATATACATTCTTAACTTTAAAAATAGTAAGAGTTTCCTCAACGAACAACAAATGGTCTTAGATTGACGATCACGAAGAAGATAGCAGGATCAATAGTAAATAAATCAACTATTGGGAATAACAAAATGATCGTATATGGAAATTACATATCATATCCTTATCATTACTCACCGATTTCAAACTTGAACTATCACTCGGGTAACAATGAAGTCGGATAAGTTGGGGCATTGTTGCCTCTTAGACCTTGCCTCGATGCACATTCTTATCTTTCGAGATAGAGACGAGTTTCCACACCTCAAAGTTTAGTGTTAAGTATATACCTAAATCTTTTCCATATAAATGGTATCACTTATAGAAATTAAATCTCTTACACTTGTCACCACTTATAGATCACAAACCAGTACAACACAAGGGAAAACAATGAACCAGACAAGTTAGGGCAATGTTGCTTTCTACCTTGACTCGACATACATTCTTAACTTTAAGAATAGCAAGAGTTACCTCAATATTTAGTGCTAAGTGTAAGACTAAATATTTTATACAAAGGAATCAAAATTTTAAAACATTTGACTTACACTTGTACTTGATTTTCATATCATAAATATTTGTAAAACACTTTTAAAAACACTCTTTAAAATATTCTTTCGAAGAGCTAATTATATTCCTAAGTATATTAAAAAGATGAGTAAAAAAATGTCATAAAAACATTGTTTAATATAAATCCAAAACCAATTACACTTAGCTCTATCTTGAAAACAATCATTTTAAAGACCTTTTCATTTATAAAATATCAATTATAAATCAACTTATTATTATCTTTAAAACAAAAACTCTTCAAAAGATTTAAGAATATCAACACTTATTAAGTCAAGTAATAAGTTTTCTTATTAACTTAACAAAATCATTTGTTATAACAAAAGTGTTATAATCCATTAAGTCCTTTCTACTTTTCGAAATCATTTATCATAACAAAACATTATAGTCCATGACTTCTTTCTCCATTTTTGGAAATCATTTAATACAACAATGGTGTTGTAATCCATGCTTCCTTTTCGCTTTTAATAAGCTCAAAAATACTTGAGATATAGTTTAAAACATTCATTTCAAATATTACTTAAAAAGAAAATCTCAAGTTTAATGTATATTGAAACCCAAAACCATTTTCTTTTCTTATTTTCAAAATGAAAACTTCTTCTTTTAAATATTTAAATAAATTTCAAACCACCTTTAAAATACTTAAATATATGTTAGAAAAGTTACTAAAAGGATTGAAGAAGAAAAATAAAGTTTAAAAACATTTTATAAAAGTTGAAAATAATGCCGCAAAACTGTCGCTAAAAGAGTATGGAAAATTCCTTTAAATCGGTTCTTTTCAAATTGAAATATTCTCCATATTTTTACAAAGTATGAATACTATAATTTATTTTCGCAACAATATACTATGAGTATAGTATGCATTCACAAAAATTTAGATGCTTTTGAAAGTAACAAAACTCAAATGAAAGTTGTTTTAAAACTTGACTTTTTAACTACAAAACTTCGACCAAAACTTTTCTAATTTTTAAACACTTTAGGGTTAGGTGTTATAATATTTTCCAAGCCATCGATACTTGGTTCAAACAACATTTTAAAAGCGCAAAAGCGCAACCAAATATCTAATGATGCAAAAACAAGCACAAGAGAAACGAACAAAGATTGAAAAATGGAGATTCCATAAGTGTCTATATAGCGATAGTCGCTATAACGACACTATTACAAACAACCTATAAATCACATGTACATTTCAATAAAACTTCAATATAAGCAACATTAGTAATAAGTAAATCAACAATGGCGAGAAACCCCTTAGGGTCTCTTTACAAAAGTCCCTTGCAAATCTCATATGTGTATGTTCTTCGAAGTATTCCGTATCGACCTATTCGCTACGAATACACTTCGAGTTCCTCTTGTTTTTGTCCCCTGAAAAACAATGGTTACTTATGCCTTCCATTTTCAAGCAGGAATCAAATCTAAACTAGCAATATATGCAATTTTAAATAATATAAGTAACAATTTATATTTTACACATTTTGTCTATTTTAAACTATTTTAAAGTGAGCTTAACTCGCTTTCTCCAAAGCTAAACTTCAAACAAAGACACAAGCTTCCATTATCAACCAATAAGTGACCAAAGCAATCTCCTTTCCTCATCGTAGCTCCACCCAAAGCCTGGGAATACTCCACTAATGTTGACGGCCTAAGCAAGAAATTTGAAAATGGCTCCAAAACTTGCAACTTTGAGAAGGTGATGATGTTTGAACTATTATTCTAGGTTTATTTAATATTTTGGAGGAGAAAAGAGTGTGTTTTTCCATGGTTTTTACTTCAGAAAATAATGAAGAGAAGAGAAAAGAAGAGAGCTCAAAGTAGAAAAGAAATGGAAAAGAATGTAATGTGAAAACAAAGAGGTATGGATGCGCTTTTATAGACTTTGTAAAATGGAAAATGACATCCACTACCCCTTAACCAAATTACCTTTCTAACCTTAAATATTTCCACCACCACATCATACACCCATGTGCTACCATGTGGCCTTAAGTATTTGTCATCAAATAAAAAGGAGCAAAAATTAACAAAAATCTTCTCTCTTTTAATTAGTTTCTAGAGATTCCTAATGATACTTAGGTTGATCAATTCATTTGCTATTTGAATTGATATTATATGTGTACATATGTGTACATAAGTGTACAAAAACGTTGTGAAAACTTTCGTTTGATAAAAAATAAAAAACCTGAAAAACAAATTTCGGACATATTTTCAAATTTTCACCGAACTATTTATTTATGTAAACGAATTTACAAAATGAGTTTATCATCATTATTTATCAATTAAAAGGAGTTTAATAATGTTATTAAATCCACTTATTTAATATTAAACGTCACGACCCACTTTTTCATACAGTTTAAACTGACATTTTTGCACACTTGTCCAGCCCAAATTGCACGGGAAGGTGGATAGTTAAGAAAAAGAAGGTAGAAAGAAGGTAAAAAGGAGATAGAAAGAAAACCAAACAACACAGAATCTCATAGCGAAAACGAATAATCTATAATATAGAAAAATCTTTACACAAAATCAAAACTGTAAGTAATATATATACAGACATCAATCAGAGTATACTAACCTATTCAGCATGGACAATTATAACAACCTGTCCTCACAACTACTGATAAACACAACTAAAATGCAACAGAAATATAATCATCTATGTGAATACGTCTTTGGGCCTCCAGCTCCTTTCTTGAAGCTTCAATTATCCATCTAAACATGGAAACATGCTCGGTCTGATCCGAGCATATAGGAAAAACCACGCCCGAGTCAGTCTGGTAAAACCAGTGTGAGAATTTAAATCACAAGGAATTTTATTCATTATAACTTTCAAAAATCCTTTAAAAATCAAGGTATCTCGTAAGACCACGCCACACATAAACACGATGAGTTTTTCCCTTACGATAACCAAAACCTTTATATAGAAAATCCAATGATATTATAATAGTGTCTAAGTACAAATACTTATTCAAATAGCCGAAATTGTTACATTAATTAAATTCCAGCATACTAGGTTCTACAACCAAAACCATAAAGGCTCGTATTGGAGAATGGATTTCCATACAATGACTAGGCACTGGGGTACCACTTATCACAGTACACCTGTAGAAAAATGTACCGAGGACCTCACCGGGATCCCCTACAACAAAAGACCGGCCTACCCTTAATCTGGATAGTACCGAATATGCTATCACCCCGGGTGTTCCCAACCTTATCGAGTATTGTCCATGCATCGTATTTATAATATCTGAGGGTATCTAGAAAGGTGATAAACATACCCTAATTGGGTGCGACCCACTTAGCTTTGCTGCATCTCCCCTAATTTTCAGTCATTCCGGTTGATGAGGCTTGAGGCTACGATTACCTTTTTAGGAATTTATACTTAGAATGCTTATTGTTCTCCAATGACAATGCGTTGAAAGCATTCATCCGTAAAAGTCCGTTTTGGGTTTGAACGAAGCCGAAGGCACTATTCCTATTACATCCATTTTGAAATCATCCTCAGGATTAGTAGCGATTAGCCCTTGCACTTCAATGCTCCGTCTTTGATTCCATGCTTTTGTCTTCACTACGAAACGAATTCGTTGGATCGAAGTGGTTTTCGGATAACTTATCCGATCTCGGTCTCTTAGAAACAACGTTTGATATTTCCGATAAACTCAACCCGGTTCTCTAGGAAATAAATAGACGAAAATAAGATCGGAGATCATCTCCTAACCATTAGCGGACGGATTTCCTTATAATCATCCTAGAAGAACGAAATGAGTTTATACGTACAGTATAGCACCTTCCGACAGTAACTGTACCATATAATTCCCCTGTTTCTCCTTGATATTTCCAAAGCTACGTTTTGGTCCAGATTTTGATAGTCGGTTATTTAACTATCAAATAAACAATCATTCAACCAAATATTTTATTTCCCACTGAAATCACTAAGCCTTATTTAATTTAATTTCAATAAATTAAATCTCTTTTAACAAAAAGGTATACACTTATCTCACCGGAATAAGTATATTCTAAAATCATCCCTCTAAAAAAAGTACTTGAAAACTTTTAAGAAATATATAGTTATAAGTATATTTGGAAAGTATTATTTGGTATCGACCATGGATCGCAGCTTGATGGTTGCGTTTCTGTCCCAGAAAAATCAAAATTAACTTAGGCAATCTCTGCTTCCCGATTTCCGCCATGGAATTTTACCATTACCTCTCGAAATCTTTTATTTCAATAATTATCTCAAAATAATACTTATAAAGTTTCTATAATAATTTCCCAGTTAATTTAGGAAATACTCTTTAATAAAAGCTTACTATATAAAATAATATTAATATGGAATAATTTATCTTTTGAAATAATAATACTGATTAATCCTTTATTAATAATTAATTTTAAGTCAATCATTATAAGATAACTTTAAATAAAAATAAAAATATACATTTAAACATTTTAAATAATTAAATAACTTTGAAAATAATGATTAAATACTTTCGAATAACTTTTAAGAATTATAAAGTAATTAACTTTAAATCATTATTAAATAATCAATAATTATCCTTTAAAAATATCAAATAAATAATAATCATCCTTAGAACCACTCTGGTTCAAGAATCAATTTCCAAATTTGGTAAGAGGCTTATTGATTCCAATGGTACTTAATCAAGTCACCATTAATTCCATTAACTATCTAGAATAACAAATTCAGATATTCATAGAATCAATCCATCACATTGCCCAATATAATCAACAGGATAATAATCAGGTGTCCATACAAAAATAATAGCAGAATAGGGTTTATTTCTGCTAAGTAAATGTCCAAATTTTAACTTATCAACAAATGATAGCAGAATGGTGATTTATTCTACTAAACAGGGAATCAATCAAATACAATTAGCCGAACAATGTTTTATTCTGCTAAACATATGTCTAATCATCTTATTTACTCTAAAATAATTCATTAATATTTTTCTCTGGCAATTTACGCCGATGAATAGAACATATAAATTCTAAACGACTTAATTTGATTAAATCACGTATTTAAAACTTGTCCATTTTAAAATACCATAAATTATCACTTAGTCAAATCTGACAACAAACTTCATGGCATCGATGTACTCGATGAAACGAACCCATCGCAACAATTTTCACGTTAATTGTGTTTCGTTTGAGCCAGTTATAGCATTTCAAATTTTTTAACAACATATATATATATATATATATATATATATATAATTTTATATTTTAAATCAATTACCTACCTTCAATCTCTTTGGGCCGAAGCCCAACCTGTTACTTCCATAAACCGTTCCCCTACCTCTTCTTTCACTTGGAAGCACCCACTTCCAACCGAAAACAAAAATCCAAACATGCCTCAATCTTCGATCGAACTTGCTACCTACCTTACTTACATCCGTATGCGACTTCGAGCCCAAATTCCAAAATCACGGCACCCTCCTCGTTTCCACCCATTCGTTCCAGGAAATGCTTCATTTCAGGCGACGCTACGACAACGTGCACACATAGGTGCACGCATTCACGTACACAAGCGGTGCCAACCTCGAACGACCCTCTCTCGCCCACGTTCACGTGTCTCTACCCAAGTTCGACCATTCCCAACCCAAAGTTCCACCGTCGATACTCTCTGACGAAGTTCGAACATATGAATCGTGACTAGTTTTACAACCTCGACCCAAAAATCGACCTTGTACCGCATCCTTTCACCTCGCCGACCCCAGTTACCTTCGCCGTTGGAAAGCACACCCATACCAGCTCCTTTGGTCGAAGACCGCACACCTCACGATGCTCCAACTCGCTGCAGTTCAACTACATTCAACACCCTTACCAAAACATTCCTTAAACCCTAAAATCACCTCGCCTCATTAAATTAAAGGCAATTTCGAAAATTGGCCACGGTGAACACCTCGGCCTCATCACCACACTGCTCTTTGACCAAACTGCATCACCTCTCGTCGACCATGTCGCCGGAATATAATTTTTAAGTGGTTTTGGTCATCTCAAGATTACTCACAATATAGGCCATTAAAAATGATGATACCTTCACTAAAAATCCTATTTTGTATGATGATCACGATTATACCCATGAATCATTGATTCGAGCATGTTGAAAATCATCAAAACTTGGGTTACTTACTGTTATTTGGCCATTTCACACAATATATAAAAGAAAAAAGATTCAAACTATTTTTAGTGCAATCTATACTTAAAAACAATCATTTTACTAGTTTACATCATTAGCAAAATCAAATCGAGGAGAGAGATAAAGATTTTTGAACTAGAGCATATACAGGATTTTATCTCTGTTAACATAACAGAGTGATGAAAAATAGTTCCAAGCATTCAAAATTTTAATTCTCACCTTCCATATTGTTGAGATCCTTACAAAGCTTCCACTTGACTTTAGTTTTATGATCTGAAAACTTGTTTACTTGCCTTCCCTTTTGAAATTTTGAAAGAACAAGATGTTATATTTTTTTTCTTTTCCTCGGTGTTTGGTTTTACAGGCTTTTGCTTACAGGCTTAAACATCTGAACTATCACACATATATGCCAACATATATATACATGTTTACCAGACATACTGATGCATATGCTTCATATTTTGGGGATCGCGAAAAATTACAGACTTGCTGTACAAGGTTTGTGATGTTATGATGGATTGAAAAGGATTTTTTTTGTTTGGTGGCTGAAGTGATTTGAACTTTGGTTGAGTTGAAATGAAGTTTGAAATGAGATGAATTTTCGGCCTACATTAATTCTTTGGCCAGGTAATGTATATGTTTGTATTTTCTTTCCTTCTTTGACCAGGGAACTTATATTTGTCTTGTAAAATTTGTTTTACTTTTTACTTCCATTTTTACTTGTTTGCCCTTGGTTATTTTCTCTTCCATTTGTGGAATATAATAGCGTATGATTTTTGTTTGATGATAACAAACATATATATGTTCATTTAAATGTATTTTTTATTGTACTATTTTATTTTTCCACATAATTAAATAAATATTTGTTGAATAAAATAAATAACACAGAATTCATATTTAAACAAATATTTTATTCAAACAAATATTTTATTACAAATTCAAATAGTAGAAATTTGAGCTCTCGCTACATTTATACATTTTTAATTACAATACAACTGCAATTACAACACTATTTTCAATATACAATTTTTCATACATATTTCACCTCACCACATAATTCACTCAACACTCATACACTTGATCTTGACTAGCTTCGGCTTGTGTCCAGCCATCTGTTATACCTGTTAAATAACTGACACAGTAAAATTGAAAAAGAAATACTTTTTGCAGTGCAAAATGAAGTGTGTGTTTGAAAATATTGTTTGCCTTAGTTATCTAGGTTGTTCGTCATTATTTTTGTTAATTCATCTTACACGAACAACTTGTGACAAGCACAGTGTATCACTGTACATGCCGCAAGGCCGTGCACACCGATATACACTTGCTTGTTAAAACTGCAGGGACGGGTGAGCACAAGATCAAACCCAAGTCGAGATTGGATTCAACACAGGTGCATGCAACATTTCAGATTCGACACAGCAAGTCCAGCATGCATGTGTAGACATGTTCAAATATGCAGTGACAATCAGACAATGGTGAACACAAGAGAGCAAGCAGTTCAACAAGAATTGATACAAGTGCACTCAACACAGCAATATGTTCATGCAACTAGTCAACACATGAAGATCAAAACAACCCACAATGCACTGATATATTTGCAACCAGACCACATGACAACATGAATGCAAATGGAAGCAGGTCATCAATGAACCCAGACCACAAAGTAAAGCACAAGGATATGTCTCAAACAGGCTTGACATCATATCAGTTAAATGAAGCGGATTAAAAGCAACTACATGAACATGAAAACAAGATCAAAGCAGGGTGCAAACACAACAAGGGCTGAAACCAGACCAAAACCACTTGAATAACAAGGCAACAAGACCACCAGACATGAAGACCAAAAGACTTCAACATGGAACCAGACATGCACAATGCAAGAACAGTTCACCAGACACATGCAACCCAGATCAATGAACACAAGCCAGTGGAACAACACCCCACAGACCAGACTCAATGAACACATGATAACAAACTCAACCAAAAAGGCCTCAACATAATGTACATGTGAAGATCAAAACAAAATGTTCAAGCAACTCAACATGGCATGTTCAGGCGCAAATGAAAACAACATGCTCAAATGTACACATGACTCAAGACATGCATTCAGACCAGTCAACTTGAATGTAATATACAAAGGAAAAATGAAGCACACACATATATACATACATATATGTATGTATATACATGGAGATGCCACATACATGAACAGACATGAACACACTAGACTTCAAGTCTAACAAGGACAGAGGCAATATAGTAGTGGTCAAAGCAGTGTAGATCAACCTAGGTCAAATGAATGCACATGAAAACAACATACAACCTAAACAAAACATGCTTAGTTTCCAGACATGCTTAGTTCAAATGGGATAGCATAACTACAAACCATAACACAGTAGTACAAAGCAAAATGTTCGAGCAAAATGGGATGCAAGCATTCAGTTTTTAACATGAAGGTGAACCAAATTAGACACCATGAAGTACACATGAAGACTCCAAGCAGAATCATAATGCAGACCAGTGTGGATATGCAAGCATTCAACTTAACCAAGAGGAACCAGTGTACATGCATACAACGGATCATAAGTATATACATGAAGTGACACACAAGAAAAGCACAAAGTATTTAAAGGAAGAAAATCGAATATGTCAGTAGCAGTTCGAAAGTTGCTAGCAAGTCAATGATGAACCAGTCAATCAAAATTAACCCAACATATTATCTCAATAAATTCAAATGCCATGATCGTAGGAGCAAAAAGAACGGGACTGATTCAAACACTTCAACCAAATTCGAGCATATCAGAGAAGGAACAAGTCAGCAAATAACAACAAGCATTCGATTAGAAATCAACGCAAGCACCAAAATCACTTGAAGAATTCAAACAAAAAATACGAATGAAAATATAGGGATTTTATCCCTATTTAACCCAATTACATCATTGGCAGAAAATCATGAGTTCAAGAACAATCAAGTGGAGCATAAACAAATATTGAAAAGGGGAAAATCTCTTACTAAATCGAAGTAGCATTCGAACTCGTCACTTAAGCAACCGCGAGTAAGTCAATTAACACAAATTGAAGAAGCATTCGAAGCAAATTGAAGAACAAAACCATATCAGCAATCAATTTTAACCTCAAATTCAAAGCGGCGGTTTCGATTCAAAACCCTAATTTTGAAAAGAGGAACAAAAGGAATCGGCTGAAGTGAATTAACGAATTGGAATAAAGGGAGACGTCTTTATTTTTAGTGGGCCGGTCTTATCTTTATATTGGGCTTTAAGATAATAGGGTTTTGTTTTTTTGTTGGTTTTAATTTTTTATTTGTAATTTCCTTTTAAACTTGTGTAATCATCTAGTTGTGTAACTAGGTACAAACTACGGGGCGTAGTTTGAGAATTCGCAACTCAGTGGCTGAGTTGTGACAATGTTTTGAGCTTAGAGTTAGGTTAGTCAAGTTAGCGGATGTCGCAAGTATACGTGTGTAAGCGTTCGACTACTTAATTTCTAGTAGAAACCTTGGAGGCAGCATGTAGGCAGGTTATTGCCGAAGCTAGGTAAATTTATGTGTGATCTCTACCACACTTGTTTCTATTTTAATTTCCGCATCAATTTTTATTATTATTAGTATCACCCTATTCATCCCTCCTCTAGGGTGAAAACGATCCTACAAGTGGTATCGGAGCAAGGTTAATAGCATAGATGTCTAACCCTAGTTGCAAATCTAGCGAGAGTTAGTGCAGTATTATTCCCCTTATTTTTGATGGAACGGATTTTTTAAATTGGAAACTAAAAATGGAATTTTATTTAAAATCTGTTAATTCTAAATGTTGGGATATTACTGAAAATGGGTGTGATATAGTAGACATGAAAAATACTTTGATTAATGCTCTTTCTATGCATATACTATATTCTCATATTAATCGAGATAATTTTAACCATATCTCTAATTGTGAAAGTGCACAGGAAATCTGGAATATTTTAGATGCAATATATGGTGCAAAAGTCAAAAACGGTGAGAAATCCTCCACAATCGACTCAGTTAAAAAAACATGCTTGACAGGATTTGCAAAAGACAGGAGTGATGAAGATTCAATACCGATGAGATAAGTGATTTTTCATTCAATGATTTAGTTCTCTTGTGCCGAAAATTAATTGAAAATAATGAAGCTCTTGAGATGAAAAATAATAAGTTGATAAGGGAACAACCTAAACCGTGTCAGAAAAATAATGATTTGGAAAATGAGCTTAAAAATATTAAGAAAAATAAAAATTATAATTGCAAAAGGCGTTTGGACTATGAAAATAAATTTGCCCATATTCATGAAAACTTTCAAAAGATAGAAAAAAAAAATTTTAATTCGGGAGAAGAACAAAACCGAGTTGATTTGCAAAATAATATTTTGCAAAAAGAGTTGGATAGTTTTTAGAGGTCGGAAAGTCCTAAATGTGCAATTTTTGAAAAGAAATTAACTGAGATCAACGAAAATTTCAAAATCCTTGAAAAAGAAAACGCGATTTTGAACAAATATGAAATTATTCAATTAAATCATGAGTTTGAAAAGGAGATTGAAAAAATCAATATTTTGAAAAAATCAAGGATTTTGAAAAAATTGAATTTAAAAAACTCCAACTCTTTGAAACTGAGATGCTAGAAATTAAGACTACAATTAGAGAGCTTGAAAATGAAAATATGGGCTTGAAAATGAATAATTTTGAAATGGGAGATAGTACCATTAGTTGTTGTTCGAAGCTAATAAATGAAAATAAACTTTTAAAATCCAAAGTTAATAAACTTGAGTTGATTACTCAGAAAATTTTCACTAGAGAAAAATCATTTATTATGCTCTTAGAAAGTCAACTCTTCGTGAATAAATGGAAAGGATTTGGATTTGCAAAAGTGTCAAAATATGAACACACGACTAATAACATTGTTAAGGGGAATAGTGTGATACCCAAATGCGTAAATATTGGACATGGGAAGAATAATTGTTGAAATATATACAAACACAAAACCGTTAAACAAATATGGATTCCAAAAAGTATGAATATAAATGGTTTGAAATTTTAACAAATTTGGATTCCCAAGGGTACAATCGTAGATGCTAACGTTTTGTTATATAGACAAATTTGGATACCAAAGATTTCAATAGATAATAATAGTGGTTATACATCCTTAGTTAGACCACTTGTCTTCTCCAAAATTTAGACACATAAGTGGGCTAAGGAACAAATTTGATGGAGATAGATTTCAAGTTGTTCTAGGTGATTGATAAACTAAAATTTAAATGTTCCTTAGCCTATAAAGATTAGAAGGAGATCATCGCATTTCGGATATCACGGCGTCGAAGGAAAGTGAGGAATGATCTCTTAACTCAATTTTGTTCACATATTGTTAATTATGTTTTCATTGACATTGTTGAAGTATTTCTGTCATATCTTGAACATCTCAACTTTGATTTTTGAAATTCCTGAAGTTCTGGAAAGCTAACCGATAATGCTACAACTTTTCTGTTTTTAGTTTTTATTGATTCACTTTGGAATGTCATGAAAAACTGCTTTGACAAATTTTTGAATGTGTGTTTTTGCTCAGTATAGATTACTTTACTTGTGCTTGATATCAATGGACGTGCTGAAAATTTCAAAAAAAAAAACAATTCAAGTGTTGAGGAGTACACATCTTTTTTGTATACCACTATATATCACTATGAATACCTCAAATACAAGTGGTATATGATATCGTCTCATTTTGAAATCATTTTGCAATTATTTAATTATTTATATTGATTTTCAACTAGAAGTCATTTTCACAAAACCCCCTTACAAAAAATTGATTTTCACTTATTTTAATTTTTGAAACTTGGGTTTTCATTGTGATAAAAATACTCTAGTTTATTTCGGTAAGAGACTTACTCTATAAAAAAGATAACCATTGACTAATTGAATCTTTTAGAACTTATCAAAATTATTATAGTGCTTGAAAAGTGATGGATAATGATTAAATTATATTTCATAACAGGAGGAAGTATAATTTTATAATTTCATGAAAATTAAACAAATTTTATAATATTTTTAGATTATTACTTATTCCATGATCATTTCTATCACTTTCACCTTTCTGTCAAACCATACATCATAATATAGTGTGTAGAATTTGGTATTTCAAAATAAGAAAATATTTTTTTTGTAAAATAATTATATTCTAAAGTATTCACTCTCATTTAAAAGTTCTCGCGGTTATGCATGGGTGAATTACTTGAATTTCAATATATGGGCTTCCATTCTCATTTAAAATTCCTCGTGGTTATGCATGATGGGACACATATAAGAAAGGGATAAATATCAAGTATATTCTAATCTCATTTAAAAGTCCTCACGGTTATGCATGGTTAGAAAATACTTGACATAATTTTTTTTAAAAAGGGGGTAACTACTAACCTCATTTAAAAGTCCTAACAGTTATGCATGGTTAGTAAGTGCTTCACATTTTTTTGTATAATATTTGAAAAGGGAAATGCATAAATTATTCCTTTATTGAAAATATCAAACTCTTGTCACTATATAAAATTTTCCATAATCCTACCATTTCTCTAAAGTGGAGTTTGTTTCTAATTAATAAAATATTAGGATTTTTGTTTGATTAATTGGAATTTGAAATTAATATTTCCCTCTTGATTTGATTTTATATTTTTAATCGAAATCGTAGCTATTTCAATTACTATTATTATTTTTGATGATAACAAAAGGGGGAGAGAGGTTAAGATTTTGATTTTTGAGCAACATCCTTAATAATATTTGAGAGTGTTTTTATTCAAAGTTATTTTTAATTAATTTTTCAGTTTTAACTACATGCATCTGTGTAGGGGGGTTTTCTTATAGGGGGAGCATTCAAATAGGGGCAGCTAATAGAATTCATCAAGGTCAAATACAGTTAATAGAGTCAAAATCTTAAAATATGTTTGTTATCATCAAAAGGTGGAGATTGTAGAATACACTAGCCTATGATTTTTGTTTGATGATAATAAACATATATATATATATATATTCATTTAAATGTATTTGTTATTGTACTATTTTATTTTTCCATATAATTAAATAAATATTTGTTGAATAACATAAATAACTCAGAATTCATATTTTAACGAATATTTTATTCAAACAAATATTTTATTACAAATTCACATAGTACAAATTTGAGCTCTCACTACATTTACACATTTTCAATTACAATACAACTTCAATTACAACACAATTTTCAATATACAATTTTTCATACATATTTCACCTCACTACATAATTCACTCAACACTCATACACTTGATCTTGACTAGCTTCAGCTTGTGTCCAGCCATCTGTTATACCTGTCAAATAACTGACATAGTAAAATTGAAAAAGTAATATTTTTGCAGTGCAAAATGAAGTGTGTGTTTGAAAATATTGTTTGCCTCATTTGTTTGGGTTGTTCGTCATTATTTTTGTTAATTCATCTTACATGAACAACTTGTGACATGCATAGTGTATCACTGTACATGCCACAAGTCCGTGCACACCGATATACACATGCTTGTTAAAATTGCAGGATAGGTGAGCATAAGCTCAAACCCAAGCCGAGACTGGATTCAACATAGGTGCATGCAACATTCTAGATTCGACATAACAAGTCCAACATGCATGTGTAGACATGTTCAAATATGCAGTGACAATCAGACATTGGTGAACACAAGAGAGCAAGCAGTTCAACAAGAATTGATACAAGTGCACTTAACACAGGAATACGTTCATGCAACTAGTCAACACATGAAGATCAAAACAACCCACAATGCATTGATATATATGCAACCAGACCACATGACAACATGAATGCAAATGGGAGCAGGTCATCAATGAACCCAGACCACAAAGTGAAGCACAAGGATATGTCTCAAACAGACATGACATCATATTAGTTAAATGAAGCAGATTCAAAGCAACTACATGAACATGAAAATAAGATCAAAGCAGGGTTCAAACACAACAAGGGCTGAAACCAGACCAAAACCACTTGAATAACAAGGCAACAAGACCACCAGACATGAAGACCAAAAGACTTCAACATGGAACCAGACATGCACAATGCAAGAACAGTTCACCAGACACATGCAACCCAGATCAATGAACACAAGCCAGTGGAACAACACCCCACAGACCAGACTCAATGAACACATGATAACAAACTCAACCAAAAAGGCCTCAACATAATGTACATGTAAAGATCGAAACAAAATGTTCAAGCAACTCAACATGGCACGGTCAGGTGCAAATGAAAACAACATGCTCAAATGTACACATGACTCAAGACATGCATTCAGACCAGTCAACTTGAATGTAATATACAAAGGCAAAATGAAGCACACACATATATACATACATATATGTATGTATATACATGGAGTTGCCACGTACATGAATAGACATGAACACATTAGACTTCAAGTCTTACAAGGACAATGGCAACACAGCAGTGGTAAAAGCAGTGCAGATCAACCTAGGTCAGATGAATGCACATGAAAACAACATACACCCAAACCAAACATGCTTAGTTTCCAAACATGCTTAGTTCAAATGGGCCAGCATGACTACAAACCATAACACAACAGTACAAAGCAAAATGTTCAAGTAAAATGGGATGCAAGCATTCAGTTTTTAACATGAAGGTGAACCAAATCAAACACCATGAAGTACAAATGAAGACTCCAAGCAAAATCATAATGCAGACCAGTGTGGATATGCAAGCATTCAACATAACCAAGAGGAACCAGTGTACATGCATACAACAGATCATAAGTATATACATGAAGTGGCACACAAGAAAAGCACAAAGCATTTAAAGGAAGAAAATCAAATATGGCAGTAGCAGTTCGAAAATTGCCAGCAAGTCAATGATGAACCAGTCAATCAAAATTAATCCAACATAGTATCTCAATAAATTCAAATGCCATGATCGTAGGAGCAAAAGAACGGGATTGATTCAAACACTTCAACCAAATTCAAGCATATCAAAGATGGAACAAGTCAGCAAATAACAACAACCATTCGATTAGAAATTAACGCAAGCACCAAAATAAATTGAAGAATTCAAATAAAAAATACGAACGAAATTATAGGGGTTTTATCCCTATTTAACCCAATTACATCATCGGTAGAAAATCACGAGTTCGAGAACAATCAAGTCGAGCATAAACAAATATTGAAAAGGGGCAAATCACTTATTAAATCAAAGTAGCATTCGAACTCGTCACTGAAGCAACCGCGAGCAAGTCAATTAACACAGATTGAAGAAGCATTCGAAGCAAATTGAAGAACGAAACCATATCAGCAATTAATTTTAACCTCAAACTCAAAGCGGCGACTTAGACTCAAAACCCTAATTTTGAAAAAGGAACAAAAGGAATCGGCAGAAGTGAAGTAACGAATTGGAATAAAGGGAGACGTCTTTATTTTTAGTGGGCCGGCCTTATCTTTATATTGGGCATTAAGATAATAGGGTTTTGTTTTTTTGTTGGTTTTAATTTTTTATTTGTAATTTCCTTTTAAATTTGTGTAATCATCTAGTTGTGTAACTAGGTACAAACTACAGGGCGTAGTTTGAGAATTCACAACTCAGTGGTTGAGTTGTGGCAGGGTTTTGAGCTTAGAGTTAGGTTAATCAAGTTAGCGGATGTCGCAAGATTACGTGTGTAAGCGTCTGACTAATTTTCTGGTAGAAACCTTGGGGGCAGCATGTAGGTAGGGTATTGCCGAAGCTGGGTAAATTTTTGTGTGATCTCTACTATAATTATTTCTGTTTTAATTTTCGCATTAATTTTTATTATTATTAGTATCACCTTATTCACCCCCCTATAGGGTGAAAACGATCCTACAAGTGGTATCAGAGCAAGGTTAATAGCATAGATGTCTAACCCTAGTTGCAAATCTAGCGATAGTCAGTCCAGTATTGTTCCCCCTATTTTTGATGGAACAGATTTTTTAAATTGGAAACTAAAAATGGAATTTTATTTAAAATCTGTTAATTCTAAATGTTAGGATATTACTAAAAATGGGTGTGATATAGTAGACATGAAAAATACTTCGATTAATGCTCTTTCCATGCATATAATATATTCTCATATTAATCGAGATAATTTTAACCATATCTCTCATTATGAAAGTGCACAGGAAATCTGGAATATTTTAGATGCAATATATGGTGCAAAAGTCAACAACGGTGAGAAATCCTCCACAACCGACTCAGTTAAAAAAACGTGCTTAACAGGATTTGCAAAAGACAGTAGTGATGAAGATTCAATAGCCGATGAGATAAGTGATTTTTCATTCAATGATTTAGTTCTCTTGTGCCGAAAATTAATTGAAAATAATGAAGCTCTTGAGATGAAAAATAATAAGTTGATAAGGGAACAACCAAAACCGTGTCAGAAAAATAATGATTTGGAAAATGAGCTTAAAAATATTAAGAAAAATAAAAATTTTAATTGCAAAAGATGGTTGGACTATGAAAAAGAATTTTCTCGTTTTCATGAAAACTTTCAAAAGTTAGAAAACAAAATTTTAATTTGGGAGAAGAACAAAACTGGGTTGATTTGTAAATAAATATTTTGCAAAAAGAGTTGGATAGTTTTAAGAGGTCGGAAAGTTCTAAATGTGCGATTTTTGAAAAGAAATTAAATGAGATCAACAAAAATTTCAAAACCCTTGAAAAATAAAACGTGATTTTGAGCAAATCTGAAATTATTCAATTAAATCACGAGTTTGAAAAGGAGATTGAAAAAATCAAGGATTTTAAAAAAATTGAATTTAAAAAACTCCAACTCTTTGAAGCTGAGATGCTAGAAATTAAGACTAAAATTAGAGAGCTTGAAAATGAAAATATGGGCTTGAAAATGGATAATTTTGAAAAGAGAGATAGTACCATTAGTTGTTGTTTGAAGCTAATAAATGAAAATAAACTTTTAAAATCCAAAGTTAATAAACTTGAGTTGATTACTCAAAAAAATTTCACCAGAGAAAAATCATTTAATATGCTATTAGAAAATCAACTCTTCGTGAATAAAAGGAAAGGATTTGGATTTGCGAAAGTGTCAAAATATGAACAAACGACTAATAACATTGTTAAGGGGAAAAGTGTGATATCCAAATGCGTAAATATTGGACATGGCAAGAATAATTGTCGAAATATATACAAACACAAAACCATTAAACAAATATGGATTCCAAAAAGTACGAATATAAATGGTTTGAAATTTAAACAAATTTGGATTCCCAAGGGTACAATCGTAGATGCTAACGGTTTGTTATATAGACAAATTTGGGTACCAAAGATTTCAGTAGATAATAATAGTGGTTCTGCATCCTTAGTTAGACCACTTGTCTTCTCCAAAATTTAGACACATAAGTGGGCTAAGGAACAAATTTGATGGAGATAGATTTCGAGTTGTTCTAGGTGATTGATAAACTAAAATTTAAATGTTCCTTAGCCTATAAACATTAGAAGGAGAACATCGTATTTCGGATATCACGGCATCGAAGGAAAGTGAGGTATGATCTCTTAATTCAATTTGGTTCACATATTGTTAATTATGTTTTCATCGACATTGTTGAAGTATTTCTGTCATATCTTGAACATCTCAACTTTGATTTTTGAAATTCCTGAAGTTCTGGAAAGCTAACCGATAATGCTACAACTTTTCTGTTTTTAGTTTTTATTGATTCACTTTGGAATGTCATGAAAAACTGCTTTGATGAATTTTTTGAATGTGTGTTTTTGCTCAATATAGATTAATTTACTTGTGCTTGATACAAATGGAAGTGTTGAAAATTTCAAAAAAAAAACAATTCAAGTGTTGAGGAGTACACGTCTTTCTTATATACCACTATATATTACTATGAATACCTCAAATACAAGTGGTATCTGATATCATCTCACGTTGAAATCATTTTTGCAATTATTTAATTATTTATATTGATTTTCAACTAGAAGTCATTTTCACAAAACCCCCTTACAAAAAATTGATTTTCACTTATTTTAATTTTTGAAACTTGGGTTTTCATCATGATAAAAACACTCTAGTTTATTCCGGTAAGTGATTTACTCTAAAAAAAGATAACCATTGACTAATTGAATCTTTTGGAACTTATCAAAATTATTATAGTGCTTGAAAAGTGATGGATAATGATTAAATTATATTTCATAACAGGATGAAGTATAATTTTATAATTTCATGAAAATTAAACAAATTTTATAATATTTTTTGATTAGTACTTATTCCATGATCATTTGTATCACTTTCACCTTTCTGTCAATCCATACATCATAATATAGTGTGCAGAATTTGGTATTTCAAAATAAGAAAATAATTATATTCGAAAGTATTCACTCTCATTTAAAAGTTCTCGCAGTTATGCATGGGTGAATTACTTGAATTTCTATATATGGGCTTCCATTCTCATTTAAAATTCCTTGTGGTTATGCATGATGGGACACATATAAGAAAAGGATAAATATCAAGTATATTCTAATTTCATTTAAAAGTCCTCACGGTTATACATGGTTAGAAAATACTTGACATATTTTTTTTAAGAAAAAAAGGGTTAACTACTAAACTCATTTAAAAGTCCTAACAGCCATGCATGGTTAGTAAGTGCTTTACATTTTTTTGTATAATATTTAGAAAGGGATATGCATAAATTATTCCTTTATTGAAAATATCAAACTCTTGTCACTATATAAAATTTTCCATAATCCTACCATTTCTCTAAAGTGGAGTTTGTTTCTAATTAATAAAGTATTATGATTTTTGTTTGATTAATTGGAATTTGAAATTAATACTTCCCTTTTGATTTGATTTTATATTTTTAATCAAAATCGTAGCTATTTCAATTACTATTAGTATTTTTGATGATAACAAAAGGGGAAGAGAGGTTATGATTTTGATTTTTGAGCAATATCCTTACTAATATTTTAGAGTGTTTTTATTCAAAGTTATTTTTAATTAATTTTTTAGTTTTAACTACATGCATCTGTGTAGGGGGAGTTTTGTTGTAGGGGGAGCATTCAAATAGGGGGAGCTAATAGAATTCATCAATGTCAAATACAGTTAATAGAGTCAAAATCTTAATATATGTTTGTTATCATCAAAAAGGGGAGATTGTAGAATACACTAGCCTATGATTTTTGTTTGAAGATAATAAACATATATATATATATATATATTCATCTAAATGTATTTGTTATTGTACTATTTTATTTTTCCATATAATTAAATAAATATTTGTTGAATAATATAAATAACTCAGAATTCATATTTAAACAAGTATTTTATTCAAACAAATATTTTATTACAAATTCAAATAGTACAAATTTGAGCACTCACTACATTTACACATTTTCGATTACAATACAACTTCAATTACAACAAAATTTTCAATATACATTTTTTCATACATATTTCACCTCACTACATAATTCACTCAACACTCATACACTTGATCTTGACTAGCTTCAGCTTGTGCCCAGCCATCTGTTATACCTGTTAAATAACTGACACAGTAAAATTAAAAAAGAAATATTTTTGCAGTGCAAAATGAAGTGTGTGTTTGAAAATATTGTTTTCCTCGGTTATTTGGGTTGTTCGTCATTATTTTTGTTAATTCATCTTACACAAACAACTTGTGACATGCACAGTGTATCACTGAACATGCCACAAGTCTGTGCACACCGATATACACATGCTTGTTAAAACTGCAGGACATGTGAGCACAAGGTCAAACCCAAGCCGAGACTGGATTCAACACAGGTGCATGCAACATTTTAGATTCGACACAGCAAGTCCATCATGCATGTGTAGACATGTTCAAATATGCTGTGACAATCAGACAGTGGCGAACACAAGAGAGCAAGAAGTTCAACAAGAATTGATAAAAGTGCACTCAACACAGCAATATGTTCATGCAACTAGTCAACACACGAAGATCAAAACAACCCACAATGCACTGATATATATGCAACCAGACCACATGACAACATGAATGCAAATGGGAGCTGGTCATCAATGAACCCAAACTACAAAGTGAAGCACAAGGATATGTCTCAAACAGACTTGACATCATATTAGTTAAATGAAGCAGATTCAAAGCAACTACATGAATATGAAAACAAGATCAAAGCAGGGTGCAAACACAATAAGGGTTGAAACCAGACCAAAACCACTTGAATAACAAGGCAACACGACCACCAGACATGAAGACCAAAAAACTTCAACATGGAACCTCAAACTCAAAGCGGCGGCTTCGATTCAAAACCCTAATTTTGAAAAGAGGAAAAAAAATGAATCGACTGAAGTGAAGTAACGAATTGTAATAAAGGGAGACGTCTTTATTTTTAGTGTGCCGGTCTTATCTTTATATTGGGCTTTAAGATAATAGGGTTTTGTTTTTTTATTGGTTTTAATTTTTTATTTGTAATTTCCTTTTAAACTTGTGTAATCTTCTAGTTGTGTAACTAGGTACAAACTACGGGGCGTAGTTTGAGAATTCGCAACTCAGTGGCTGAGTTGTGGTAGAGTTTTGAGCTTAGAGTTAGGTTAGTCAAGTTAGCGGATGTCGCAAGTTTACGTGTGTAAGCGTTTGACTGCTTAATTTCTAGTAGAAACCTTGGGGGCAGCACGTAGGCAGGTTATTGTCGAAGTTGGGTAAATTTGTGTGTGGTCTCTACTGCACTTGTTTCTGTTTTAATTTCTGCCTTAATTTTTATTATTATTAGTTTCCCCTATTCACCCCCCTCTAGGGTGAAAACGATTCTACACTATTTATTTAGTTAAGTTTCTTTTGATTTAAAACATGCTTCCATTATATTTTTAAAACAAATGTTAAGTGGTATTGAATAAAACAAAAAATTTAATCTTCATATTCATATTTATTCCTATTTAAAATATATAACTCAAGCAATAAAAGTTTTGCTATTCCATTTCTATAAAAATAACATTTTTGTTAACACTTCTTTTAAAAGATTTCTTATTGAAAATGGTTTAAATGATTTTATTAAATCTTCTCATTACTATAATATAATATTCTCATATATATTTCTTCTTTTCACTTACCATTTATATATTGTTTTTAACATACTATATTTATTTAGTTTGTAAGTATTTCATATTTCTTTTTGAATATATATATATATATACACACACACACACATAAGAAACAACTCAACCCGGTTCTCAAGGAAATAAACAGATGAAAATAAGATCGGAGATCATCTCCTAACCGTTAGTGGATGGATTTCCTTATAATCGTCCTAGAAGAACGAAATGAGTTTATACGTATAGTATAGCACCTTCCAACGGTAACTGTACCATATAATTCCCGTGTTTCTCCTAGATATTTCCAAAGTTACGTTTTGGTCCAGATTTTGATAGTCGGTAATTTGACTATCAAATAAACAATCATTCAACTAAAATTTCATTTCCCATTGAAATCACTAAGCCTTATTTAATTTAATTTCAATAAATTAAATCTCTTTTTATCAAAAAGGTATATACTTATCTCACCGAAATAAGTATATTCTCAAATCATCCCTTTAAAAAAATACTTGAAAACTTTTAAGAAATATATAGATATAAGTATATTTGGAAAGTATTATTTGGTATCGACCACGAATCGCAGCTCGATGGTTGCGTTTCTGTCCCAGAAAAATCAAACTTAACTTAGGCAATCTCTGCCTCCCGATTTCCGCCATGGAATTTTACCATTACCTCCCAAAATCTTTTATTTCAATAATTATCTCAAAATAATATTTATAAAGTTTCTATAATAATTTCCAAGTTAATTTAGGAAATACTCTTTAATAAAAGCTTACTATATAAAATAATATTAATATGGAATAATTTATCTTTTGAATAATAACACTGATTAATCCTTAATTAATAATTAACTTTAAGTCAATCATTATAAGATAACTTTAATTAAAAATAAAAGTATACTTTTAAACATTTTAAATAATTAAATAACTTTGAAAATAATGATTAAATACTTTCGAATAACTTTTAAGAATTATAAAGTAATAAACTTTAAATCATTATTAAATAATCAATAATTATCCTTTAAAAATATCAAATAAATAATAATCATACTTAGAACCACTCTAGTTCAAGAATCAATTTCCAAATTTGGTAAGAGACTTATTAATTCCAATGGTACTTAATCAAGTCACCATTAATTCCATTAACTATCTAGAATAGCAAATTCAGATATTCATAGAATCAATCCATCACATTGCCCAATATAATCAACAGGATAATAATCAGGTGTCCATACAAAAATAATAGCAGAACAGGGTTTATTTCTGCTAAGTAAATTTCCAAATTTTAACTTATTAATAAATGATAGTAGAATGGTGATTTATTCTACTAAACAGGGAATCAATCAAATACAATTAGCCGAACGATGTTTTATTCCGCTAAACATTTGTCCAATCATCTTATTTACTCTGAAATAATTCATTAATATTTTTCTCTAGCAATTTACGTCGATGAATAGAACGTATAAATTCTAAACGACTTAATTTGATTAAATCACATATTTAAAATCTGTCTGTTTTAAAATATCATAAATTATTGCTTAGTCAAATCTGACAACAAACTTCATGGCATCGAAGTACTTGACGATACGAACCCATCGCAACAATTTTCACATTAATTAGGTTTCGTATGAGCTAGTTATAGCATTTCAAAAATTTTAACAACATATATATAAAAAAATTATATTTTAAATCAACTACCTACCTTCAATCTCTTTGGGCCGAAGCCCAACCCGTTACTTCCATAAACCGTTCCCCTGCTTCTTCCTTTACCTCTTCTTTCACTTGGAAGCACCCACTTCCAACCGAAAACAAAAATCCTATTTTCGTATGACGATCACGATTATACCCATGAATCATTGATTCGAGCATGTTGAAAATCATCAAAACTTGGGTTACGTACTGTTATTTGGCCATTTAACACAATATATAAAAGAAACAAGCTTCAAACTATTTTTTGTGCAATCTATACTTAAAAACAATCATTTTACTATTTTACATCATCAGCAAAATCAAATCGAGGAGAGAGAGATAAAGATTTTTGAATTAGAGCATATATAGGATTTTATCTCTGTTAACATAACAGAGTGATGAAAAACAGTTCCAGGCATTCATAATTTTAATTCTCACCTTCCACATTGTTGAGATCCTTACAAAGCTTCCACTTGACTTTATTTTTATGATCTGAAAACTTGATTACTTGCCTTCCCTTTTGAAATTTTGAAAGAACGGGATGTTATATATATATATATATATATATATATATATATATATTCTTTTCCTCAGTGTTTTGTTTTACAGGCTTATGCTTACAGGCTTAAACATCTGAACTATCACACATATATGCCTATATATATACATGTTTACCAGACATACTGATGCATATGTTCCATATTTTGGGGCTCACGAAAATTACAGACTTGTTGTACAAGGTTTGTGATGTTGTGATGGATTGAAAAGATTTTTTTTTACTTGGTAGCTGAAGTGATTTGAACTTTGGTTGAGTTGAAATGAAGTTTGAAATGAGATGAATTTTCAACGTACATTAATATTTTGGCCAGGCAATGTATATGTTTGTATTTTCTTTCCTTTTTGACCAGGCAACTTATTTTGTCTTGTAAATTTTTTTTTACTTTTTACTTCCATTTTTACTTGTTTACTCTTGGTTATTTTCTCTTATATTTACTTAGTTGAGTTTCTTTTGATTTAAAACATGCTTCCGTTATATTTTTAAAACAATTGTTAAGTGGTATTGAATAATACAAATTTCTTCATATTCATATTTATCCTATTTAAAATATATACTCAAAGCAATAAAAGTTTTGCTATTCCATTTCTATAAAAATAACATTTTTGTTAACACTTCTTTTAAAAGATTTCTTATTAAAAATGGTTTAAATGATTTTATTAAATCTTCTCATTACTACAATATAATATTCTCATATATATTTCCTCTTTTCACTTACCATTTATATATTGTTTTTAACATACTATTTTTATTTAGTTTGTAAGTATTTCATATTTTTTTTGAACATATATATATATACACACATAAGAAAAACCCAATTTAAAACTCTTTTCTATTTATACTACATTATATTTTCATATGCCATATTCATTTCTATTCTTCATGGATTATTTTTATTCATTTTATATTAATTTGAATTTGTTTACTTTTTATATATGAATTCTATTGTTGTTATAATATATATAAATTCTATTGTTATAATATATAAGAAATTCCATTTTAATCGATTTTCTCTTTTGTAAATAAAATATGGAAAAATTCAAATTATTATCTTGGTTTAAAACTATATTACTATTACCAATTGTTATTTAACGGGGATTTTTATTTTGATTAAAAGACCTTATTATTGAATGTTTAAAATAAATATTCATACTCAAGATGATAAAATCCCGGGTCGTTACATTAAATTCACTATTCAATTATTTAAATAATTTTTGTATTTGAATATAAAGTGTTCACATTTTTTCGGGATGTTACATTTTCCTCACTTAAAAAAATTTCATCCCCGAAATTTATCATGGAGCGGAAAGTGCAATATCCCTACTTTAAAATCAATTACTTACTTGGATTTCAGTAATCTGATTCATTATATTTTTCATTATAGAAAATCCATATTAAAAGCTGCAACATAAGCACAGAGAATACTTTGAAATAAAACACTATGCATCCAATCTTTTTAACGGATAAATTTAGAACTAAATGTCCGGATTTTTATATTCAAAATATATTTTCAAAGTCCTCTAAAGAGAAACATATTAAAACCAAAATCAATTATGACAAGGAGGGAGCTTCCCCTACCGAGGCATGGTATAACTCTTGAACCAAAATACCTCGAAGCGTCTAGTGGTATTCTGGTTCCTTCTAAAATAATAGCTAGAGTAAACAAATATACCTGGTAAGTCTTCCAAATCGGAAAACCCCTAATCGTCCTACTATAGTCATAGCCAGAAATATTTTAAAAATCACTTCACAAATACTTTTTCAAATGTCTTGAAATAATAATATTGCGCCAAAGTTTTAAAATAATACAATTATTATTTCTTTCACAAATTATTTCGAAATAACTTTTCAAAAGCATCAGGATTTAAGTCCTATTAGATAACAACTTTAAAATCCTTTGCTTATAAAGTAATACTTTATAAACCATAGTATATAAAATTGCAATATCAATCAAATTAAATTCCATAAAGGAATAAACTAACACTTAACGTCATTTAAAACGTTAAATGAGTAACAAACAAGATTTATAAATTTTCTTAGGTTCACAACTTTCACGATCATCCAAGGATATAATTTCCTAAACATACCATTACACACATCAGCCTTTGGTTATTGCTTAAAAGGTTATCTAAGCTACCTTAGAACAAAACTGAAAGTCACTCCTAAACTTCCCTAAGCCACAAAACATAGTATATAAATATACTTTGGCCCGTATGATGTACATGAAACATCCGTACGCAATATCTGATCCCGCCACTTGTTCGAATATATAAACTTTACTTCTGAACTAGTATTGCTCACTTGACCTCCCTAGTGCGGACGCCGATTAGATTCCTTGATTAGAAACCTCTGTTCTCCTTACATAGCCATATACTATGATAGAAAACCTCAATATCATATCAAGAATCTGAATCAAGTGAGTAATCCTTTTTTGGATCGGTGTGAATCACCCCAAAGTTGTGTACTTGAATTCTAGATCAAGAGCCGTGCGAATAAAATGATCTAAATAGCACTTATGTACATAATCTTATTAGTTTCATAACTACACCAATCTTTTTCTAAATCAATTTCATTTTCATTTATAGTATTTCATTGTATACTAAAATTATTTATGAATTACTTGATAAATTTTCACTTAAGTTTATAAATATTTATAAAGACACAACTTTATAAAAGATTAAATTAAAAACTTTCTATACTTTTATTTACTTGTATAATACGCTTCTAAATCCTATACAAAATGTTAATTTTAGTTTATTTTTCAAAATTCAATTGGTAAAATTTGGGTCTTAACATTGAGTTGACAATTTCGACCTCTTTACCTATTTGGTCCGGTATGTAGCTAAGAAGAGTAGGATGCTGGTATCCAAACTCAGCCCTAGAGTCTACTTTCCTAATACATCCGTAAGGTAAAGATGTTTATTAGTCGACCCAATAACATCAAATAGTTTATATGACTCAGATGTTTAAACAAAGATACGATTTTTAATAAAACATTGTTTATTAAAACATCCTTATCCAATTTAATCCATTTAAAAACTTGAGTTAAATTATCTCTTTTCTATCTAAGAGTAAAAATTTCATTTATCAAGACATTCTTTCAGCAAAATACCTTTTATTTTAAATCAATTTCCTTTAAGAAAACATAAGAATTAAATAGCCGGTTTTTATTTTAAAACCCCCTTTTGAAATCAAACTACATATGTTTATATATATATATATAAAATAACTTTAAGAGTTTATTCACTAACACTTGCCATGAGTTCATTTGGATTCGAACTCATTTTGGTCATACAATGATAAAGAGAATAATTTACTAAGTGCGCAATAATATTTGCCTAAGCAAACATTCGATCATTACTTAGATGATTATTCAGATTACCACAAAACAAATCGAGATGTTTTCCCCAAACTATCCAGAGAAAATGTATCATTCTTAAAAATTCTCTTTGAAATACTTATAAATACTTCCAAGTAATACCATTATTACTTTTCTCAAAATATTTTTTGAAATCATTTTAAGCAATACCGGGATTTAAATTCTTAAAACCCTTTTTATTTATAAAACATCCTTTATAAATCATATAAATCAGTTTATATATCATACTTATATAAAATGTACATTTAAAATCATCTTGTATTATTATAATAAACTTTTCATAAATATTATCCTCTAAATGTGTTATCTTCTTATTTACATTATATTAAACTTTATTAAGATGACATTTAACTTAACGTTTTCACTGAACACCTTATAGTCAAACTGTGAAACTTAATTCACAAGGGGTTCATTTTAATATACTTATAATTATCAAAACAATAAATGCTCATAAGCTGGTCGAGCATAAATCAACAATCAACAAATAATAGTCAATGCTTCTAAACTATCCAAGCATGAAAAATCAAAAAATAATGATAATACAAAAATATTATCATTAACAAACAAACACGCCATAAATAACTACATAAATTATAACATTATTTCTTATATATATATATATATAATATATAATCCTAGGTAAAATATTTCATTTACCAATTTTCAAACAATTAATATCATGTCTGTTTGCCTTGTTCGAGTGTTTAAAAATCTATATCGACACCGTGGCGTTCCACATCTCGACCAGAATTCATAAACAACTCAACAGTTAATTAACATAATACGTTTTTATAGCAATAGAAAATACGCTCTCGTATATATAATACTCTCAACTCATTCTATGGTGTCACTTACCTTATTTCTAATAAGTCGTACTCTACCAAAGCTAAGGTTCTCGCTTATCCTACCTTTTTGACGATCAAAAGTCAACACTTAATACATCCATGGTATTAGAATGCCGAGCATCCAAGTATCAGAAAGACAGATTGTTATGGTAAAATAAAAGAAAAAAGAACAATGGAAAAACACAATCCTATAGTGGAACGATCACATGTAATATAACAAAGATAATAAAAGTTGTCACTCTAAGATACAAGGTATATCAGATTAAAAACAAGCCTCATCAGCTTGGACAGTTATAACTTCCCGACCTAACAATTGCTGATGGGTGTACATAATGATATAGCGAAAAAAAATTACTATGGCAGGTGAACATCCAGCTCTATTCCATGAGCTTCGTGTCCCACCAACAACAACCAGGAAAAGCTAGGTCTGACTCTAACATTATAACAAAACAACACCCGGATTAGTTTGAAAAACCAGTATGAGAAAATTCAAGAAATATAGTGAATATATAATAATATGTGAGACCATGTCGCTGAGCATGGAACAGGTTTTACCTTATAAGAATAACTTTCATACATAAAAGAATGGGAAATAAATCAAAACAACAATCCAAACTAGAAAGGATGAACACATACAAGATCAAAATCCAAATTTAAAGAATAGATACAAATAATTAAACATAGAGAAGAGCATAAGGTACTTCTCGATGCAATTGGAAAAGGATTAAATCCAACGTTCAAATCAGAACAAGAAGAAAGAATTCATCCAACGTGACTAGAAGGATGCGCCCCTACGCCGAAAGTATACCTCTAGAAAAAATATAATTGAGAGCACACGCATCACTCTTGGGAACTTCCAAGCTAAACCCTCGCCAAACATGGGAATCCCAATATTTCACATTACCGCATGCATGTAATCGAAACTTCTCTAGATAAATGTGAACATACCAAATGGGTGTGACCCACATAGCTTGGCTCCCACTCGCTCTTTGGTTTTAGTTATCTCAGGTGTTGAATGTAAGTGGTTAAAACGAGCTATAAATCGTCTTAGACTGACCAGGTACAAAGAAGGATATCAAAATCAATAGTCAATGAATCAACTTTCGGGAATAAAAAAATGATCATATATGAAAATTAAAATCTCATATACTCATCACAGCTCATCGATCTCAAACTAACACCACCCAAAAAAACAACAAAGTTGGACAAGATAAGGCAGTGTTGCTTCCTACATTGACTCGACATACATTCTTAACTTTAAGAATAGCAAGAGTTTCCTCAACGAATAAAAAATTAACTTTGATTGATGATCACAGAGAAGATAGCAGGATCGATAGTAAATAAATCAAATATCGAGAATAACAAAATGATCATATGTGGAAATTACATCTCATACCCTTATCACTACTTGTCGATTTCAAACTTGTACTATCCTTAGATTAACAATGAAGCCGGACAATTTGGGAATTGTTGCCTCTCGGACCTTTTTCTCGACGTACATCTTATCTTTCAAGATTGAGACGAGTTTCCATACCTCGACGTTTAGTGTTAAGTATATGCCTAAATCCTTTCCATATAAGTGATATCACTTATAGAAATTAAATCTCTTACATTTATCACCACTTGTTGATCTCAGACTAGTACTACCCGGGGAAAACAATGAAGCCGGACAAGTTAGGGTAGTGTTGCTTCCTACCTTGACTCAACATACATCCTTAACTTTAAGAATTGCAAGAGTTACCTCAATGTTTAATGCTAAGTGTAAGACTAATTTTTTTTATAAACGAATCAAATTTTTTAAACATTTGACTCACACTTATGCTTGATTTTCGCATCATAAATATTTATAAAATACTTTTAAAAACACTCTTTAAAATATTCTTTCAAAGAACTAATTATATTACTAAGTGTATTGAAAAGAAGGGTCAAAAACAAATGTCATTAAAACATTATTTACTATAAATCCAAAATCAATTACACTTAGCTCTATCTTGAAAACAATCTTTTTAAAGAACTTTTCATTTATAAAATATCATTTATAAAATAACTTATTATTATCTTTAAAACAAAACTCCTCAAAAGATAATACTTTATTTTCTTTAAAGTGGTATGATCACTATAAAACCAGCTTGCCCGTGCAAAATAATAATAGTTTATTTTTCCTGTAAAAAAACTCCTCAAAAGATTTAAGAATATCAACACTTATTAAGTCAAGTGACAAGTTTGCTTAATAACTTAATGAAATCATTTATTATAACAAAAGTGTTATGTTCCATGAAGACCTTTCTACTTTTCAAAATCATTTATCATAATAAAACATTATAATCCATGACTTCTTTCTCCATTTTCGGAAAACTTTTTCCACAACGACTTTGTTGTAATTCATGCTTCCTTTTCGCTTTCAATAAACTCAAAAATACTTGAGATATAGTTTGAAACATCCATTTCAAATATTACTTAAAAAGGAAATCTCAAGTTTAATGTATATTAAAACTCAAAACCATTTCCTTTTTTATTTTCAAAATAAAATCGCCTTCTTTTAAATATTTAAATAAATTCCAAAATGCTTTTAAAACACTTAAATATATGTTAGAAATGTTCACTAAAATGATTGAAGAAGAAAAATCAAGTTTAAAACCATTTTATAAAAGTTGGAAATAATGCCCTAAAACTGCCGCTAAAAGAGTGAAAAATTCCTTTAAATTGGTTTTTTCCAAATTGGAATTTTCTCCACAATTTTACAGAGTATGAATACTACACTTTATTTTTAGAACAGCATACTATGAGCCTAGTATGCACTCACAAAAATTTAGAGACTTTTGAGGTCAACAAAACTCAATAGAAAGTTGTTTAAAAACTTGACTTTCGAACTGCAAAACCGTGACCAAAACTTTTCTAATTTTTAAACACTTTGGAGTTAGGTGTTATAACTTTTTCCAAGCCATCAAAACTTAGTTCAAACAACATTTAAAAGCGCAAAAGCACGACCAAATATTTAATATGCAAACACAAGCACAAGAGAAACAAACAAAGATTGAAAAAGGGAGATTCATAAGTGTCGGTATAACAATAGTCACTATATCGACACTTTCACAAACAACTAACAAATCACACATATATTTCAATCAAATTTCAATATAAGCAACATAAATAATAAGTAAATCAACAATGGCAAGAAACCTCTTAGGGTCTCTCTACAAAAGTTCCTAGTAAATATCATATGTGTATGTTCTTTGAAGTGTACCGTAGCGATCTATTCGCTACGAACACATTTTGAGTTCCTCTTGCTTTTGTTACTTGCAAAAAAATGGTTACTTATGCCTTCCATTTTCAAGTAGGAATCAAATCCGAACAAGCAATGTACACAAGTTTAAAAATTATAAGCAACAATTTATATTTTACACATTTTGTCAATTTTTAAACCATTTTAAAGTGAGTTTAACCCACTTTCTCCAAAGCTAAATTTTAAATTAAGACACAAGCTTCCCTCCCCAACCAAGAAATGACCAAAGCAACCTTCTTTCCTCGCCGTAGCTCTACCCAAAGCCCGAGAGTATTCCCCTAATGCTCACGACCCAAGCACGAAATGGAAAATGGCTCTGAAACTTGCAATTTTAAGAAGGTGATGATGTTTGCAATATTATTCTAGGTTTATTTAACATTTTGGAGGAGAAAAGAATAAGTTGTGACATGGTTTTTACTTTATAAAACAATGAAGAGAAGAGAGAGGAAGAGAGCTCAAAATAGAAAAGAAATGGAAAGGAATGTAAGGTGAAAACAAAGAGGTATGGATACTCATTTATAGACTTTGTAAAATGGCAAATGACATCCTATACCCCTTAGCCAAATTACCCTTCAAACCTTAGATATTTACACCACCGCATCATACACCCATGTGCTACCATGTGACCTTAAATACTTGCCATCAAATCATATAAAAGGAGCAAAAATTAACAAAAGTCTTCTCTCTTTTAATTACTTTCTAGAAGTTCCTAATGATACTTAGGTTAATTAATTCATTTGGTACTATTTGAATTGATATTATATGTGTACATATGTGTACATAAGTGTGCAAAAACGTTGCGACAACTTTCGTTCAATAAACAGTTGAAAATTCGAAAAATGAATTTCAGTCACATTTTCAATTTTTCACCAAACTATTTATTTATGTAAACGAATTTAAAATGAGTTTACCATCATTATTTATGAATTAAAAGAAGTTTAATAATGTTATTAAATCTATTTATTTAATATTAAATTCACTATTCAATTATTTAAGTAATCTCTATATCTGAAAATAAAGTGTTCACATTTTTTCGAGATGTTACATTCTCCATCTGAATCATTGTCTCCTTCCCTAACCTGTGTTGTAATGAGGAGGGAGTCAAACAATAATGTCTAGTGAATATAAATCTCGAGCATTCTATATTAGTACTTGGGTAGTATAATTTAAATAAGGATGTGTCTTACACATTTAAGCTATATTTGAAGTCTTTCTAATTATAAGCCCAAGGCTTATCCAATTCCATAACCAGTAACACATAACCATCGTCATTAGGTTCAACCAATGCAAGAGCTAGTACCCAAGCCATTTAATACCTTCTTAACAAAAAATAGGCACACTCTGACAATTTAAGACCTCAATTGAGGTAGACCCCTATCATTTTATACCTGCTCCCAAGGTAGACTCCTCACAGGTGCATATCTAGCTGACACTGCAAAAAAATATCTTCGGACACTTGCTACTTTCCATCGAAGTGGATCTTTCGGAGATATCCTCAACCGTTCCTAAACTCAATCCTGACCATTTAATACCTCATACATGGGAAAGAGGCGGGCCTTCAAACAACCACTTAATACCTTCAATACCCGAAGCATGTCCATCATATTACGACACGTACCCCACAAAGATGTCTCACTTTAGTCCGACTATTCGTATCTACTGGTAGCCAGATTATCTAGACATATTTACCCTATATAATTGGAACTAACCTAATGTCATTCGTAGTTACTTAGTATAAGCGATGTCTCATATCAGCCCCAAAGTCACACTGCTGGTAGCAAGATTATCTAAGCAGAATTTTGTGTGCTTTTAACTAACTTTGCATCCCTGTAACTTAGTCATAATTTATCACACTCTTAAAATATATTATCACACATCTCACTGTATTCATTATTTAGGCCTTATAAGACTTTCTTTTTATTTTGCCTTAACAATTAATTACTTTCCTAAGGAGGATTTAATGATAATTATTACCCAATTAAATACGCAATTAATACATTATAATTGTACGTTATTTACTCTAGTTTTATATATATATATATGTATGTATGTATGTATGTGTATGTATATGTATATATAATACGCACTTATTAATTTATTTGCATACAGAGATTACGCCATAAACTAACGTTCAAATGTCAAATCTTTCAAAATTATACAACTCTCATTTCCATAATATTATTTATACCATAAATCCATTATTCCAAAACCAAATCAATAGACTTGTACTTAGAATCCAAATCCAACTTATTTTACATTAAAATAATGGAATAAATCAATAATAATGGAAACTTATAGTTTAATCAATTTTACGCTCTATTCCACTTCTTTTACATGAAGGTAGACAAGTTAAATTCTAATCAATTTGTAGAAATAAACGGTGCAAACTACGAATAAGAATTCGTACCTTACACACCATTTCCTAATCAAATCACTTGATTAGATCTAAAGAAAAAGAATAAGAAGTGGAATAGAGAGTAAAACACTTAAATTGCAAAATCCACACAAACTCCATTATTTCAGTACAAAACAATTAAGTTCCAACCTAAGAATTGATAATTCGCTTTGGGGGAATTTCGGGGATTTTTAATGTGATGTTTTCGTAATCCAAAACTTCCCAAGGCATATACCAAATCGAAATTATACCATTCAATTACTAAAACATAAAAACTAAGATTTCCACTCACCGTAGATCCTTAGCTTTGCCCACTTTTGGCTTTGACATGCCTTCAATAATTCCTTTCAGATCTTTTCTTTTTCATATATACAACAAGGAATTTATATATATATATATATATTTGATTCAGAAAATTAGAGGTTTGGAGGAGAATAGGTTGAGAAAATAAATAGCAAAAATAAATATATAGGATTTCTTACCTAAAACCTTAAAAAAGTTTTTCTGAATCTTATAAGAGATGAGCTGACGGAGGTTCGCTAGTTTTCCAAAATAATTTGTGAATAATAATGAGGGGGCTGGACTCCTATTTATAGTGATTGAAATGCATCAGAATCATTGGATTTTAGTCGGTTTAAAATAATAAAAATCCAAACGTTAACTGTTGCACAAACCCTAGCCGCCACAATCCTTCACCGGTCGACCGACACTACCCACCGGTCCCTTATTTTGGGGACGTTAATATTTTTGCCATCGTTAATTTATTTCCTTCCTTAATTAGTATTTAATGTTTATGTTAACTTTAACGTTTACTTAACCCCCAAGTATAATTACTGTTAACTTTTGAATTTAAAATCTTAGAATTAATTATTTATTTGAATTTGAATTTTATTTAAATTAATTTGAATACAAAACTTCAAACATTCATAACTTTCTCATTTGAGCTCCACTTTCAACAAATAATATATGGAAATTGATTAAAAAATCTCCACGAGCACAACGGCATAAATTTCTTAGTCAAATTCTGACTTTTACAAAATTCATTTTAACTCTGTCTTATTTAAATTAATTTATCTAATTTATTTATTTATGGTTGATTTTACGGGTTGTTACATAGGCAGTGTTCAGATATCCCTCTTTCAACAACTGATCTTGTATCTTTGCTTCCAGGACATCTCCTCCTGCCCCATGTCTCGCTCTAATTCCCATTCAAGGTTTGCAAGACAGCTCTTTTCCCAAGTCGTCAAGAGGGAGGATTCTTAATGTCTTTTTATTTCATTTTCTCAAAATGATAATAAGACATTTTAAAACATATTTTGTTCATTGTTCATTGGATATTATCTTTAGTTTCTAGGTTTTCATTTATCTTCATTCCTATTAGTCATATCTTAAATTTTCATACTTCTATCTACTCCTCTTCATCTTCTCATACTTATTATATTAATTAAGAAAAAGATAAAAATATATGAAAGAAAGTGATTAAGGAAAGTGATCCATTATAATTAATGTTCATCGGTTCAATTAAGGGACTTTGGACGATAGGACATTTTTATTTTTGTTAGTTATAATGGAAAATAATCTTCCTCTATAATCATCTATAAATCAAGTTCCTTTTGTTATTTTCTTTCATCTCTCTTATTATTACATTTTCTCTACCAATAACCATGTTATCCATATCTTAATTTGCAGAGATATGAAGTGTTAAGTATATTTAAAGATACAAAGGAAGTAAGTGATGATTTCTAGTAGTTGAAACACTTCAAGCCTTGTACGTAAGATTTCTTCATATCAGGACCCATTATTGTTAATTTTTTGCATTAGAATTGTGGTACTTTCATTTATCTTGTTTGTAATGTTAGTTCATAATAGTAGTATTGAGTTTTTAAAAATTAGTTATGATTCATTATGGATAAGAATTTTATTCAACATTGTTACGTAACATTATACAACAAGGGGCATCAATTAGTAAATCGCACTAGATATTATAAACCTCAAAACCAGTTCTTAGCATCGACATTTGACAGTGGGGCTCATCATTTAGTTGTTAGTATTGCGTCCCTCGAGGGAAGTAGTTGGACTATTTTTTCTATGGCTTCAATGAAAACTTCACAATGAAAGTATCCAAAAAATGACCAAAAAGTATGTGTCAATGAACTTGATTCTAAAGTTCTTTAATTCTACATGTTCAATAATGCAATATAGAGCGAAAGCATGTTGTTATCCCACCTTTTACCAGGTAGTATACAGACAAACTTGACGAGTCAAACTTCGAAGTTATCAAGGCAAGATGTCCGAAGAGATAGCCCAAGAATCTAAAAACTAAACACGAAACCAACCCAAGCCAAAAAGTACATGGATCCACCTAAGTGGCGGGTCGGCAACGGTCCAACTCCCTGGAGTTGTACCGATCCAACTTTCCTCCACTATTGGGTACCATCTTCTACCTACGCACTCTACTCAATGCTAGAAGCCTACTCCAAGTGTTGTTTGTTGATCCAATGTAATTCTCTATCGATCTCCACGAACTCTTGAATCAATAACTCTGTTCATTTGGACTCCAAAACAAGCTAACATTGGCGCAAACAACTACAGAATCACAAAGCTAACTACAAGATGAGCCAAAGTGAAGAGTTAAAGATGACCAGATTGTGAGTCAGCGGAATAGGGATCTTAAGGCTAAATTAACACTAGAGGGAGGTACATAGTGTTAAATTGATTATATGAATATTTTTCGAATTCTTTAAGATTCTACTAGGAATGATGTAATTAACAATCACAGAAACAATCGCAGAATCAAAGTACAGATAAAAGTAAATGTAGTAAAAGTAAAAAGAAAAGAACACACCAGGATTTTATACTGGTACGGAGTTACCCGACATCTAGTCCCACACAATTCCTTGTATGGATTTCTTTTCAACTAGTAAATGCAAATACAATCTGGATTTCAAGACTATGAGACATATCCTCCAGAATTCCGACATCTGGGTAGAGTCACTTGATTTTCGGGCTATAAGCAACCCACTAAATTTATGGGCTACTAAGCACACCCAATTGATTTTACAGGCTACAATCACACTCAATAGATTTGACGGGGTACAATCACACCCACAACTATAGTAGTATGTTTTGATAGAGTTTTACAGACTCATACCTTAGATCTTGATTACAATTGATCCTATAACTCTTGAATGACACTTTGATCTTGGTTTGAGTGAGAGAGAGATGAGAGAAAGCAGAGAGTAGATGAAGGAGAATCAAACTAGTGATGATTGAATTTGATTCTGGTTGAATTTCGGTAGAGTTTGGGTAAAAATTGATTTAGAAATCAAGAAGTGAAAAGAGGACAGAAGAATAAGAAAGTAGTTATTGAAAATTCGTTTGGAAGTCTGCTATATACAGGGAAACAACGGTCATGTCCATTCACGAAGAGATACGACGAAAAGACACTCCCATTCAAATTTGAATTTGAAAAGTATGACTGCTATGTCGACATACATGGATAGGATATGTCAATATATCCCTTTGTATTTTGAAAAACAACAACAACAAAGCCATTATTCCCAAACAAGTTGGGGTCAACTAGAGATGGAACCCAAAACTAAATGACAAAGCTAATTTAAAGGTTATAACAATAGCAATAGCAATAATAAAATAAAGTCAAATAAGTAAATTAATAATAATAGTAACTAAGTAAAGTAAAAATAAAGATAAAAATACATATATATGTAAAAAAAAACCAAATGATGATAATAGTATAAATAGTAATGATGGTGCTCGTACGTGAATTTCTAACTTCCACGCGCTATGTCTTAGGCTCCTTTTCCCTAGTCCTATAATCTAAAACTTATAAAACTCATAGCTCGTAGTTCTGGTACGTTGATCGCTAACTTCCACGCGCTCCTATCCGTTACTAGCTCTTCGGATATATTCCAATCCTTCAAGTCCCTTTTTACTACTTCCTCCCATGTCAACCTTGGTCGACCTCTACCTCTCTTTGTGCATATGACGTGGCCTACCATTCCAGCGTGCACAGGTGCCTCGAGCGGCCTTCGTTGGAGATGTTCAAACCATCTTGAGTGATGTTGAATTAGCTTCTCCTCAATTGGTGCTACTCCAAGTTTTTCACGTATATCATCATTTCTAATTCGGTCTCTTCTTGTATGGTCGCAACTCCATCGTAGCATACGCATCTCTGTTGCGCTTATCTTCTGGACGTGGTGGCTTTTAGTAGGTCAACATTTTGCACCATACAACATCACATGCCTGATTTTCGTTCTGTAGAACTTTCCTTTAAGCTTCTGTGAGACTTTCCTGTCACAGAGAATGCCAGACGCTTGTCACCATTTCATCTATCCCGCTCGAATTCTAAAACTAACATCTTCATCAATCTCACCATTAGACTGCAACATTGATCCTAAATATCGAAAGGATTCCTTCTTAGGAACTATTTGTCCAGCTAGAGTGAAATCTCCATCCTTTGACCTGACACCACTAAACTCGCACTTCAGATACTCTGTTTTAGTTCTGCTAAGCCTAAATCCCATTGATTCTAAAGTCTGTCTCCACAGCTCAAGTTGTTTATCAACCCCAATCATACTTTCATCAATTAGCACAACATCATCAGCAAATAACATGCACCAAGGAATTTCCTCTTGTATACCCTTCGTAACCTCATCCATCACTAGGGCAAAAATGTAGGGGCTCAAAGCTGACCCTTGATGTAATCCTTTGTTAATGGGAAAGTCACTGGTTACACTATCGCATGCTCTGACACTATTCACAACATCATCGTACATATCCTTGATAAGGGTAATGTACTTTGTTAGGACTCTCTTCTTTTGCAGAGCCCACCACATCACCTTTCGTGGTACTTTGTCACAAGCTTTCTCCAAATCGATAAATACTATGTGAAGACCCTTCTTTTGCTCCTTAAACCTCTCCATAAGTTGTCTTATCAAGAAAATCGCCTTTGTGGTCGACCTTCCAAGCATGAAGCCAAATTGGTTTTTTGAAACGCTTGTCATTCTTCTTAATCGATGTTCAATGACTCTCTCCCAAAGCTTCATCGTATGACTCATAAGCTCAATTCCTCTATAGTTTGTGAAACTTTGGATATCTCCTTTATTCTTAAAAATTGGAACTAATATGCTTCTCCTCCACTCATCTAGAATCTTGTTTGATTTGAAAATATTATTGAACAACTTAGTTAGCCAGGCTATCTCTGCATCTCCAAGACATCTCCACACCTCAATGGGGATGCCATCAGGCCCTAATGCCTTGCCTGCTTTCATCCGTTTTAGCGCCTCCTTTACCTCGGATTCTTGAATTCTCAGAACAAAATGCCTACTGGTATCATCAAAAGAGTCGTCTATCTCGATCATAGTGCTATCACCTTCTTCATTAAATAGCTTGTCGAAGTAATCTCTTCATCTATTTTTTATCTCATCTTCCTTCACCAAAAGTCTATTATTGTCATCTTTGATGCATTTAACTTGGTTGAAGTCTCTTGTCTTCCTCTCATGGAGCTTAGCTATCCTATAGACGTCCTTTTCACCCTCCTTCATACATAGCTTATGATACAGGTCTTCATACGCCCGACCCCTCGCTTCACTCACCGCTCTCTTTGCGTTCTTCTTTACCACTCTGTACTTTTGCATGTTGTCCTCGCTCCTGTGATGATGCAAGTACTTATAGTATTCCTTCTTCTCTTTGATAGCCTTTTGCACATCACTGTTCCACCACCACGAATCTTTAGGTTCACGATTATTTCCTTTCGTTACCCCAAACACCTCAGTAGCCACTTTCCGAATGCGCGTTGCCATCTCATCCCACATGTGATGTGCTCTTCCTTCCAAATTCTATGCCCCTTCTCTCATCACCCTATCCTTAAACACCTGTGAAGCGTCTCCTTTGAGCTTCCACCATTTCGTCCGACTAATCTTGGCTCCTTTATCCTGTCGAGCACGTATTCGAAGACGAAATCAGATATCAGAAGCTGATGTTGTGAGACGACGCATTCTCCAGGTATGACTTTGCAATCTACACAAGCTCGTTTGTCATCTCTTCTAGTAAGGACAAAGTCAATCTGGCTAAAGTGTTGACCACTACTAAAAGTAACTAAGTGTGACTGTCTCTTTCTAAAGAAGGTATTAGCTTTCATGAGGTTATAAGCAATAGCGAAATTCAGTATTTCTTCTCCTTCTTGGTTCCTATCGCCATATCCAAAACCACCATGCACTCTCTCAAACCCACCACTAGTTGAACCAACATGCCCTTTAAAATCTCCTCATATGAAAAGTTTTTCGCTACTAGGCACATCTCTAACCATAATATCTAGCTCTTCCCAGAAATTCCTCTTGACGGCTTCACTTAGACCTACTTGTGGGGCATAGGCACTAATGACGTTCAGAATCATATCGCCCACTACCATCTTGACTAGGATGATCCTGTCCCCTTGTCTCCTAACATCAACAACTCCGTTTCTAAGGTTCTTGTCAATTAAGATGCCTACCCCGTTCTTGTTACGTTCTTTTCCTGTGTACCACAACTTGAAGCCTGTGTTCTCCACCTCCTTCGCCTTCTGTCCCGTCCATTTGGTCTCCTGAACGCATAAGATATTTACACGTCTCCTAGTCATAGTATCAACTATCTCTCTTAGCTTTCCTGTTAATGATCCTACATTCCAACTACCTAACAGAATCCTACTTTCATCGACTAGCTTCCTTACCCCTCGCACCCGCCGAGTAAAGTGCGAAGACCCTTGCTCATTTATCACTACATCGGGGCGTCGATGCAGCGCGCCACTAAGGGAGTGACGACCCAGCCCTTGCATATTTATCACCATACCCAAGCCTCGATATGGCGCACGACTAAGGGAGTGGCGACCCAGCCCTTGCTCACTTTTCACCATACCCGAGCCTCGATATGGCGCGTCGCTAAGAGGGTTACGCCCCAACGAAATATAATTAGGTTTCATTTCCATAAGAGAGGTTGTGGTTTTTATGTTGGCTCGCCAAGCCTATCACAACCCTCCTTCTTTATCCTGGCTTGGGACAGGCTGCATAGAAAACTACACAGGCGGAATTCTAAGTTTATATAGTTTATGCATATTTTGAAAATCCGTTGCTTTGTAAAATAATTTGATACTTTGTAGAGTCATTTAAATATATTTTATGCATATTTTAATCAAAATATAACTTAATATAACTTTAAAAAATAATTTTGAAAGATTTAATAGGATTATTCGATAATATATGTATATATATAATCAATATAATTATAACTTATTAAAGTATAGAAAAAAAACTCAATATATATATATATATAAACTTAGAAACACTAAAATAATATCATTATAAGTATAAGAGATTGAAAATCATTTTAGGAAGTATTTTGAAAAGATTATTTTAAAACCTAGATATTTGAAAAATAATTTAAAATAAAATTAGAGAAGGTGAGAGAGATCAGGAAAGTGCCATCAAGGTTTTAACATACATTCTATGACTTTATAACTTATCTGAAATATCTTGAAAACTTGAACTCTTCAATACTCATGAGTCTTCAATCATCATCATTTTGGATCTACTCTTGATACTGTATAGTCTTCTTAATCAATACCTGTCTAATATCCTGCACTATATACTATATATATCTTGATAAAACATTAGTATTTATGTTTTATATAATGTCCTATAGTTGATCAAAACCAATACCTAAGGTACTAACAATCTTCCCCTTTTTGATGATGACAACTCCGTATATAAAATATAATATAACTCCCCCTGGATTACAAAACTCCCCCATAACTATGCAACTCCCCCTTAATCTATGCCTAGATTATATATATTTCTCCCTCCCTTTGTCATAAAAAAAATAACCAACTAAAATTATAACTCTAACTCTTACTCTAATTCTAGCTCTAACCCCTCTAAATAAAATACTAATTGATATATGTATAAGAATTATATATAATGATGATGAGAAAGATTGTATCAAAACAATAAGTGATATGTAAAATTAGATAATCATGAAATAATCATAATCAATCCAAATATTCATCCAATCCAACAAAGTTAATGTCATACACCATCCAAACAAATCCACACAAATCAAACCAATCAAATCCAAACTAAATCAAATATAATTATTTATATACAATCAAACCTATTTAAACTAGACATTTCGAGGAACTTCAACCCATCCACCAGTGCCAAAGATTGGATCCGCTTTGATAGCATCCCAATCTTCATCATCTTTGTTGATGGTACACTCTGTATTGGTGGTTGGTTCTTCTTTGTTCAAGGCAGAAATCATCCACCGAATTGCGTCGAAATGCCTTTCTTGCTCCTTGATCATTTACATTTGACTCAATTCTAAGTGCCTCTGGTTTCTTAGGATGAAAGAAATAATGTTCTTGAATGATTCAAGAGTTTGTTCGAGGTTTTTGTTTAGTTTGTGGATAGGAGAAGCCATTGATTTTTATTAGAGTTTAGGACTGAAAAGGAAGAAGGAAGAGACTTGAAACAAATGATTCTCTGGTCTTAATAGTTATTTAAATGGGTGAAATTTCATTGGAAATGAATAGACACTTGCTGTCTATTTAATTTTCAAAATTAAAAAATTTGAAAAACTACCATTGTATGTCGACATACATACCCAAAGTATGTCGACATATATAAAGAAATTTTCAAAACAATTTTGTTTTGATATTTTAATGTATTTAGCTTATACGTTTATATGTTTTTCAGAGATGATAAACAATGTATAACGGCAAGAAATAGAATTTTCATTGATAATAAGGACGAGTATAAGAAATAAAAGAAAGATACATGAGATTCAACATAAACTAAAACTAGAAATTCCAAATACAAAAATAGCTTAGACAAACAACTAGAAAGTGGTGGATGAAGATGAAGAAGAACCGCCAAGCTTGCGGAAGATGTTACTAGAGAATTTATCCATTTTGTTGGAAATTGAGGTAAATCTCTTTGAAAATGATTTCTTAAGCTTCCTTTGGTTGTGAATGATCTTCTTTTGATTTTTGAGAAGATCTTTATTGGTTGGACTAGGTGGCATATTGATACTTTCCAAGGAAGTATCATCCTTCGCTTCTTGTTCTTCCTCATCGACTTCCATTTCCTCCCCTTCCTCTTTCTCTTGTTCTCTCATTCCTTACTCCTTTTCCCAAGCCAACCTTTGTTCCTTTTCTGCAAGCATTTCATAAGGCTCGAAAAATGGTGAAATATGCATAAGAAATGTTAGCCTTGTCAAATATTTTTCGAGGAATTGTTTCCTTTCCTTTAAAGTCAACACCAAAATAATTGAAAATACGAGTAAGATACACACCATGAAATAGTGTGTTTTCATGTTCTAAAAGATTTTTAGGAAAAAGTTCATCCAAAATGACTTGAGATCAATTTATGTCGTATTGACCATAAATGGTGAAAAGAGCTTTGAAAACTTTTTATGTCGGGTTATTATAATTACCCGTTCTAGGAGTGATACTTTCTTGTAAAAAAAGGCTTAAAATTCTTGCTTTTGGACATAGGTTTTTGTTTTTAAATTCAAAATCATTATCACTTTCGAAAATGTCATGAATTACTTCATGATTTTGAAAATCAATTTGAAAGTTTTTTTTTAGGCAAAGCCGACAGGGTTGAATGGTCCCATACCATTTTATTGATCCACCATGGGAAACGAAACATACAAACAAAGTTGCAATAAACAAAAAGAAAGGAGAGATGGTAGACCAAAAACATAGGAAGGCACAAAAGGGAAAAAGGAGAAGATAAAGGAACATATTCGAAACTGACAACCAGACATAGTTACTGATCATCATCCCCAGGATCATAGGGAATATTAGCTTCATGGATTCCCCTACGTATCTCAGTAATAATATAGCACAATAACTGTCTTCGATTTTTGCTCATATCTTCTTTGAATATCCTGGTGTTTCTTTCTAACCAAATCAGTCTCACAAAGTATTTGAAAATGAAGATATACTTTGTAGACAAATCATCTTTCCTGGCCGACACATACAACAATTTCTTCCATTCATCCAAATTGTTCAAACCCACATGTTTGATATGAGTAGCTATTTGAACTTTGTTCCAGAGCCAATATATCACTGGGCAATCAAAATACAAGTGTTTAATAGTCTCTGGGAGATCCCTACAGTATATACAACTGATGTTCAAATTCATACCTCTGCTTAATAATTTAACTCTCGTAAACAGAGCGTTATTGATAACTTTCCAAAGTAGGAGATTATCTTTCGCATGGCTTTCCTTCCTCCAAATTATCGAGCGTCATTTGCAATTAGCATGATTATGAGCTCCAAGTAAATAACCGTATACCAACTTAGAATTGAATTTAGACTTTGTTTGACCCCAAACAAGAACTTCATTTCCCGGTGGATCAATGTTCATCGCTTGAATAGAGTTCCATAAAAAGGAAATGTTCTGGTTCGAGTTCGTAGGAAGAGTGAAACAACCATTCTGAATGAAGGAGTTAACACAAGTGTTTACTCCAATACCAGATTGCAGAATATGATTGTGAGGAATTATTCTACTGAGGATACAACCATGCTGAAACCAAGGATCATTCCAGAAACTTATTTTGTTTTGAGGAGCAATATTATACTTAATAAGAGGTAAAACATGTTCCTTAATCTTGAATATACTACGCCATGTCCAACTGATGCTCTGAGGAGGTTGCATAGACCAAACACTCCTGCCTTGACACTACTCTAAACTTCTCCTTCTCTTCCATAATAAAATTTTCCTTTTAAATTTGCATAAAACATCTTCACCAATTTTAGAGAACAAACAAAATCATTTTGAGAAGCATCGATTAAACAAAGAATTTTATTTTATGAACAAAGATTGAAAAAAAATAAGTAGGAAAATCTTCAAAACTAGCAAATCTTCCGAGAAAGATTTTTTCGAAAGATAAATACTCAATATAGACTTGCATGGCTTCTTGATCATTAAAAGGATATTCTTTTATTTTCTTAGAAATCCTCATGGTTGCCTTGGTATTGCTTGAGGATGCCATTGAAGAGTAATTTGAAGAGGAGAGATTATGATTTTTTAATTTGAAAATAGTGAAAATGAAAGGATGGAGATAGAGTAAGTAAATAGAGAATCAAAGGACATGTTCTCTGGTCAAGAGACAACTTTTCATAACAAAAGAGTTGGTGAAAAGGTGGAGGAAAATTCAAATTTTGAATTTGAATTCAAAATTTGTCTACATATGTCGACATATGTATGTGGGGTATGTCTATAGGTCGAAATTTTAAAAAAATTATTTTTGTTTAACTATATCTTATTCTATTATATATATCTATTTATAGTTATTCTATTTTTAGAAAAATAATTTTAAATATATTTATATTATTATAATATTATTAAAATATATAAAAATTTAATTTTAGAATATAACCAAACAATATTCAACCAATATTATTATTAATCTATAGGATATTCCTAACAACCAATAAAGCAACCAAAACAACAACAAATATTCATTCAAGAAATTAAAACTTTTGATATATTGAAAGCGTACCTTTTTCTGATCCATTTCACCATTTTTTTCTGAATTATGTATTGATGTGAAGCACATGTTAGCAATTTCTGTATCTGATTCATTATCATTTGAGGATATGTCTAAATCGTCTACTATTGTAGTATAGGCTCTTCTCCATTTTCTGGAGGAATCAGTGTTTGGTGTAGCTTTTAGTTTATCAGGATGTGGACAGTCTCGTTTTTAATGGCCAAGGTCATCGCAGTTATAACATCTAATGTCATTTCCATTTTCACTTCCGCTTCCTGGATTTTTACTGTCAATTCTTTTGAAATTGTTCATCTTCCTATATTTCAATATTTTTTGAAATTCTTTGTCATGAAAGCAATTTTTTCATCATCATCGTTGTTTGAATCCAGATTATCCATCATTGCATTAAAAGTTATAGATTTCTTCTCAATTGCTTTACTTTCTCTACTATCTAGGATTTGTGCTTAAAAAGACATTAAATTGCTAGTTAACTCTTCAATTTATAGAGTGCTAATGTCATTAGCCTCTTCGATTGCAAGCGTCTTTTAATCCCATTCAGGAGCAAGTGAATTGAGGATTTTTCTAACTTGATCCCCCTCAGAAAAACTTTTATCCAGTGCAATAAGTGAGTGTACTATATCTTGGAATCTACTAGACATACCAGATATGGAATCACCTGGATTCATTTTGAATAATTGAAACTGGTTTGTTAACATGGAAATTTAGGTCTGTTTTACTTTACTTGTGCCTTCATGTGTAACTTGCAAAGTTTTCCAAATTTCAAATGTAGACACATATAGATACTCTATTAAATTCAATTCTATCCAATGAACAAAATAATATATTCATAGCCTTAGAGTTACTTTGTGCAACTTCTTTTTGGTCAGCAGTCCACTGTGCAAAATTAGTCTCGGGTTTAGTGTACTCAGTTTGTGTGATACTCCAAGTGTCTAAACCAATTGACTGTAAATAAATTTTCATTCTACATGACCAATATTTGTAATTACTGTTATTAAAAAGTGGAGGTCTAGCAGTAGATTGTCTTTCAAAAAATGGAACAAGTGTATTAACAGTGTTACTAACAGTACTATTACCGGTGTTGGTAGCCATTTAAACTTTTTCGAAAATAGATGATGAACACTTTAAAAACCAATGTTCTAATACCAAATGTGAGTCAGCGGAATAGGGATCTTAAGGCTAAATTAACACCAGAGGGGGTGTGAATAGTGTTTAATTGATTATATGAATATTTTTCAAATTCATTAAGATTCTACTTGGAATGATGTAATTAATAATCGCAGAAACAGTCACAGAATCAAAGTGTATAAAAGTAAATGCAGTAAAAGTAAAAGGGAAAGAACACACCAGGATTTTATACTAGTTCGGAGTTACCCTACATTCAGTCCCGCACAGTTTCTTGTACGGATTTCTTTTCAACTGGTAAATGCAAATATAATCTCGATTTCAAGGCTACGAGACACACCCTCCAGAATTCCGACCTCTGGGTAGAGCCGCTTGATTTTCAAGCTACTAAGCACACCCAATTGACTAACGGGCTACAATCACACCCAACTGATTTAATGGGCTACAATCACACCCACAAGTATAGTAGTATGATTTGATAGAGTTTTACGGACTCATACCTTCGATCTTGATTATAATTGATCCCATAACTCTTGAATAACACTTTAATCTTGGCTTGAGTGAGAGAGAGATGAGAGAAATCAGAGAGTAGATGAAGGAGAATCAAACTAGTGATGATTGAACTTAATTCTGGTTGAATTTCAGCAGAGTTTGGGTAAAAATTGATTTAGAAATCAAGAGAGTGAAAAAAGGAGAGAAGAATAAGAAAGTAGTTATTGAAAATTTGTTTGGAAGCCTGGTATATATAGGGAAACGACGGTCATGTCCATTTGCGAAGAGATACGACAAAAAGACACTTCCATTCAAATTTGAATTTTGAAAAGTACGGCCGCTATGTCAACATACATGGATAGGATATGTCAACATATCCCTTTGCATTTTGAAAAACACTTTAAAAATATTATTTTGAAAATCCATTGCTTTGTAAAATAATTTGATTCTTTGTGGAATCGTTTAAATATAGTTTATACATATTTTAATCAAAATATAACTTAATAAAACTTTATAAGATAATTTTAAAAGATTTAATAAGGGTATTCAATAATATATATATAAAAATCAATATAATTATAACTTATTAAAGTATAGATAGAAATTCAATATATATATATATAAACATAGAAACACTAAAATAATATCTTTATAAGTATAAAAGATTGAAAATCGTTTTGGAAAATATTTTGAAAAGATTATTTTAAAACCAGGATATTTGAAAAAAAAATTAAAATAAAATTAGAGAAGGCGAGAGAGATCAGGAAAGTGCTATCAAGGTTTTAACATAAATTCTATGACTCTATAACTTATTTGGAATATCTTGAAATCTTGAACTCTTCAATACTCATAAATCTTCAATTATCATCATCTTGAATCTACTCTTGATATTGTACAGTCTTCATAATCAATACATGTCTAATATCCTACGTTATACATATCTTGATAAAACATTAGTATCTATATTTTATATAATATCCTATAGTTGTTATCATCAAAACCAATACCTAATGCACTAATGCAGATTGGCAATACAGAGTCGTACCGACCCAAGCCCTTGAAGTTGTATCGATCCATATAAGTTGATGAAGTGGCCATCCTATTTTCATGGAGAAACAGTCTAAGGCATGGAAAATGAGGTGGAGATCTTCTGGGCAAGATTTTAGGCTCATTACCTCTATAAACAGAGGGTAGTGCTCATTTTTAGGATCTTTTGGCTCTTACTCTCATTTTCCTAATTTCTTGTAATCTCTGTCAGAGTTGTACCGACTGGTAAGAACTTCCGCCTCCAAGTCAAAATATAAGTAATAAAAACTATTAAGTGGACGTAGGCCAAGATTACCCGAACCACTATAAACTCTATGTATACTTTCTTACTCGTTTTTCATTTATTTTCTTCACTTTTTATTCTCCACTCAATCTATTGGGTGTTTGTGCCATTTTTGGTTCAAACATTTTGGTGATTTCATTGAGAAATCACTAGAATTCATTGATTTGGGATTTGAAAAAAGATCCAGAATGACTAGACAATCAACTAGAAGGACTGCTGTTGGAGGAAATCAACAAGGGGGCAGCTAAGAGGCATTCTTCGGAGCTAACCCCCCATCAATATACATAACCAAGGATGAGATAGAAACCATGATTTACGGATTGTAGGAAAGGATGATTGCTCACCAGGAAGGGATGATGGAGAACTTTTTCAGGCGAATGGGACATGTGGGAACAACCAGAGTTGCTGCAAATCGGAATCAAAGACCAGAAGCTGAAGCATAGGTAATATGAAGCAGAGTAGAACGACCCGGGTCAAACCCCGAACCAAACATACGGGTCGATACCGACCCACAAAGGCTTGGGGGGCATGGGTCAATCTGGCTTAGGAAGGAATGATATGCATCTTGGAGATGATGCAGAGCGTATGAATGCGGATCAGAATGCAAAAGAACGACCGGAGGAGTATGTGCCAAAATTTCCCTGTATGAACGGGGGGCAGGATGAAGTTATGAATCAGAGACTTCAATTGGATGATAACTCCAAATTCGGGATGGCTTAGGGTCAGGTTTGAATCCTTTATCTCGCCTTTTATTCTCAATGAATGCTACAATATCACCTCAGGTCACTTACACGTGTACGACATCCCAAACGGTCCCTAGGCACTCTTCGAATTGGATACCTGAGATGGCTATTTAGGATGTTTGCACAATATTAAACTTAGACCGATGACACGAGTATGGGATCCTGATTGGTCACTAGGCACGCTCTGAGTTGGAAATCTGAAGGTGACCTTGATAGGATTAGATGCCCTGACTTAGACTCCATAAGTGATGACCAAAACTGATTAGGAAAGACCACCGGAGATTGATGGCCCCCAGAGTTAATTAAGATTTTACAAATCACTTGAACGTGATGACTTATATTGATTGCTTTAAGTCCCATCCAGAGAGACGGGACCAGAGTGCAAGGTGCAAGTCCCCTCATCGAAGAGCGAGCGGATGAACTTGTCGATATTAACCGCTATAAAGTCCCCACCGGAGGGATGGGACTAGAGTGCAAGGTGCAAGTCCCCTCGTCGGAGCCCGAGCGGATGGACTTATACGACATTGATCGCTTTAAGTCCTGTACGGAAAGGCGGGACCGGAGTGCAAGAAGTAAATCACCTCACAGTTGTGCGGTTAAAGCGCTCGGCAGATTCAATGCGGTGGAGGTGCAAAAAGTTATAGCGGGGATATAGCGAGGATATAGCGGATGACTCTAAAATAGCATATAAATCTCGTACTTAATGTTTTTACAAATATATAAATGGTAATTAAATGAAAAATTAACATTCAATTGAATTATAATTAATACATAAATAATTTTAAATAAAAACATGTGCGAATATACTGTAAATAAACGTAAAACTGTTATTTAACATAATTGAGTTTGATAGAATATTAGAGTATTTTTATTTCTGAAAGTATATTAAAATTTCAATTAAATAAATTAATTTCATAATTTTTATAATGTATAAATGTCATTTTTCAATTTATTCCTTTTAAAGAAGATATAGCAGAAATATCGAAATATAGCGAGAATAACGGGATATAGCGGAAATTGCGGGGCTTAAAGCGGAAAGGTTATATTTAAGGCTATATGGAAAATCGTAGCGGTAGAAATCCGCTCTGAGATATAGCAAGATTATAGCGGAGTAATAGCGGGGCATTACCTGCACAGCCTCATAAGAGCGTGAGCGGATGGGCTTACTTGTCGTTGAGTCCCCTCGTCGGAGAGCGAGGGAATTGGGCTCAGCAAGGGTCCGGAGAGACCATTGATCTAATCGCTATATGTCCCAACCGGCGAGGATTATGGGGGCAGGTCCCCTTGCCGGTGAGCAAGTGGATGGGCTTACTTGTCGCTAAGTCCACTCGTTGGAGAGCGAGCAGATTGGGCTTAGCAAGGGTTCGAAGAGACCATGAATTTGCTTATCGACCCCAAACGGCCATGGATTTGATTAAACGATCTGAAGAGATCGCGGATTTGATTATCGGCCCCGATCGACCGTGTATTTGACTAACGGTCCAGAGAGACCACATATTTGACTATCGGTTCTAAACGGCCACGAATTTGATTAACGATTTGGAGAGATCGCGTATTTAACTATCGGTTTTGAACAGCCACAAATTTGATTATCGATCTAGAGAGATCATGCATTAAACTGAATATAAAACAATCCAGAAAAATCGAACCTAAGAACAAAAACTGATTTGATAAATGGATTTGAATGCCTTGTAATTAGAACAGAATTCACAAATCCTGGATGAACACGAAACGATTTTGATATGTGCTGCAATAACTCCGAATGAAATTGGAATTGTGATGATGTATAGACAACACTTAGGCAAAGTCTAGGGTCTTAGGTTATGACGGGTCTGGAACGACCCGTGTTCACAAGAGAATCCAAAGGAACTGGACGATTCATTAAAATTGAAGTAGCCAAAGGGCTCAGCTATTGAAGAGCGACTTCAATATTTGTTCTTGAGCAAACCACACATTCCATTCGCATGGCGTGCTTTGGGGGGCAGTATACGGACAAACTTGACGAGTCAAATTTCGAAGTTATCAAGGCAAGACCCCAGAGAGATAGCCCAATAATCCAGAAACCAAACACGTAACCAACCCTTGGAGTTTGAGTTGTATCGATCCAACTCCCTGGAGTTGTACAACTCCAACTCCCTGGAATTGTACCAATCCAACATTCCTCCACTAATGGGTTCCATCTTCTGCATATGCACTCTACTTGATGCTAGAAGATTACTCCAAGTGTTATTTTGTTGATCCAATGCAATTCTACATCGATCTCCACGAACTCTTGAATCGACAACTATGTTCTTCCACGGCTGCCATTTAGACTACAAAACAAGCTAACATTGGTGCAAACAACTGTGGAATCACGAAGCTAAACACAAGACGAGCCAAAGCGAAGGGTTCAAGATGACAAGATTAGTAATCTTACGGAGTCGTACCGACTCGTATAAGTTGATGAGGTGGCATCCTACTTTGGTGGGGAAACAATCTAAGGTGTGAAAAACGAGGTGGAGATCTTCTGGACGAGATTTTAGACTCCCTACCTTTATAATAGAGGGGTATGACTCATTTTTAAGAATCTTTTGACTCTTACTCTTCTTTCTCTAATTTCTAGTATTCTTTATCGGAGTTGTACCGACCCGTAAGAATTTCCATCTCCAAGTCAGAATATAAGCAATAAAAATCATAAAGTTGACGTAGGTCAAGATTAGCCGAACCACTATAAACTCTGCGTGTACTTTCTATTCTCTATTGGCCGTTTGTGCCATTTTTGGTTCAAATACATGTGAATCGACTTAGTGTGCAAGCCAACTCCGGAACGTAACTATGTTTGTGGAACTAAATGATAAATACGGAATATCAGTATGTATGAAAAAAAGAAAGTTCAACCTAGTTCGACAATGATCCTATGTCCGCGATGCAAATTATATTGCTTCAAATAATATCAACAAGTCATTAGTACAGTATACAAAGTTATTTTTAGATGAGTTAAATCGAGTGAAATAAGGGATATTTTCAAGGAAGCAACCACGCCTTTGAGTTAGATGTTCCTGGTGATACCTATTGATCCTTGCAATGCTCGATCTAGTAAAGAGCAATTCTTCCTTGCAAGCAGTTTCTTGGAGGATCTCTGACCAGACTCCATCGGATGACTTCTTGTTATTTGCTTTAAATTATCGAAGCAGCGTAATGCGATATATTTCAACTGGACTTTTCTAAGTAGCAGCGATTTTGAACTGAATTTTTTACTAGCCAAACAACTAGGAAAGACAATGACCATGGTATGTACTTCATATGAGCATCATAAGTGTCAGCAACATTATAACATCAAATGAATAATTGCTACTACAAACCGATTTCTTGCTGTTCTAAGGGCAGAGTATAATCTTCCTCTTCAACAAATGGTGCTTGGGTCCTTGTCATCGAAAAGTATCGATAACACTTATGCTAAACTGTTAACCTTTAGATATTTATTGCTAAATGTAGCAAGAAAATAAATCGCTTACAAATTCTGACAACCCATAAAAACTTGAACAAAACTAGGAATGTGCATAAAATTAAAACCATTTGAACAACCAATCAAAAGCATAAAAAGTAGAGACTGGAGCAAGTTAAAGCAGATATGTCCTTTACTTCTATAAAGTATCATCTAACCTTTATAACCAGTAATATATGAAGTTAAAGCATTTTGCACAAACCCAAATGGACCGTCTATTTTCGAGTAAAAAATAGATACATTTTCAAACCTTGTCTCCTAATTTCTCTAAATTGGTAGAATTCTTTGATTGAATTAGTGTTTAACTAGAGAATGCAGTTGACCTTTATGTAAAACTGGGTAACAACAAAGAAGTGGCACCAATGTGGCCAAGCATAGAATCAGTTAATAAACGTGTAGCAGCACCCCGAGAAAATTTTCTAGCAAATAAATAGCAAGGTGCAGTGGTAGAGTTTACCAGGCACCATTCGGTCCTCAACTCGGTCTCATAGTTCACATGACTAATTTCCTGCATTAATAATGTCATACTATATGAACAAGTGATCATTCAATCTTTTCTTGAATGTATGATTGAGGATGAAAGTAATGTACCTTTATTTCCTTAATACGATTGGGGTTGGCATCATCATACATAAAAGTACTAGGATGCCAACTCTCTTTTCCTTTACTAGTCTTAGTATGGTTCCAGAAAGCGTATGTTAACGTTCTTCGTTCAACTTCATCTTCAAGCCCATTCATCTAGCCATCAATATGCAAATCATTACTGATACCTTTACTCAAGAGTTTTAATCATGTAGAATGTAATACATGTGATGAGTGAGCACTCTAGAAAGCTTACAGAAAATAATGTCTGCACATAATGTTCGTCTGGAATACAGTTGTGCTGCTTTCTAGCCACTGCCCTCTGCAATGAAATTGAGTTATAATCTCACAGAAGTAGAAAGATTGTGAGTGAATTTTAGCCATATCAAGACGAAAAGAAACTGTCCAGCATATCAAATACCTTGCAATGCTTCTTGAAGATTGGAAAAACTACATTATCTTCGACAATAAACCTTGCATGCCTTCTAACCAATGTTATCCACTTTAGAATAAAGTAAGGCAATTTGATATAAGATCCAAAATATAGAAAGTAAGTAAATCAGGAATAAATTTTCTTATTAAATAAGAATCTATGGAACCTGAGATCCTTTCCTCCATTTATCCTTGGGGATTGTAGGTGACATTTTTGGGTTGTAGCGACATTCCCTTTTGTCTTTTTTATCCATAAAACTGAAAAATCAAAATTCAAATTAAGCATTATCAAGCGAGTAACCAAGCAAGCTATTGTTGGTAAAGTAAAATAAGGATATATCTAAAATTCTTTACTGGACTTGTGATTGCTTACCTATCCACAAAACTTTTGGAAGAAGACATTAGATAGTTATATGTGTAGCTGAAGTTGTAAAGTGGAACACAACTGTAATAATTAGACATTTATTCTGTTAAATCAAGAAAATTAAAAAATAGTTAAATTTATTTATCTAACTTGACACAGTATCAGTGATCACGCTTAGTAGAGATGATACAATTGCTTCTGCAAACATAAGTTTTGCGTGTTATTCTCCCACTGCTAAGTAAAAAATATAATATCTTGATACATTGACAAACTGACATAATTTTCACACCATTAGCTGTAATGATGAGATAATGACGATATCCTTTAAAACAAAGGTAACATCACAAACCCCATAAAGACAATCGATAATATCCCACATATCAAATCAGATCCCAAAATTTGAGTTCGATGGCAAATGAAGTGCTGTTGATCGAAACATGGGTGAGCACATTTTCCCAAAGAGATAAAATAGCTTTGGGAGAGAAAGGAATCAAATACAAACAAAAGAATAGAATTTGCAAGAAAAAAGCAAGTTGTTTCATAAATCGAATCCAGTTTATAAAAAGATCCCAAACAACGGAAATCCTGTTTGTGAATCTACTTTGATCTTTGAGTGTATTGATGATGTATGAAATGATATTGCTCCTTTTTCCCAAAGGATTCATATGAGAAGTACCAAGTTAAATTTTGTGCTTATTACGTTGATTCTAAGGTATGGAATGCTGGTGTCAATATATGGAAGCTGAGTGGAGAAGCCGAACAAGAAGCAAAGAGGACACTCATCAACATCATTAAATTATTAGAAGGAGAGCTTGGAGACAAGAAGTATTTTGGAGGAGAGATGTACAACTATGTTATGTATTACTTGCACCATTCAACAACTGGGTTGTACACTTGCGACCAACATGCCAACTTTAGTTTTGAAGAGAAAATTCCCAAGTATGTGGCTTATACCAAGCAGTGCTTGGAGAGGCCAAGTGCTGCTAAAGCACTTCCCAATAATGGTTACAAGTACATTTTTAACTTGAAGAAGAGGGTAGGAGTCGAGTAATTTGTTGACATCATTATGAAGATATTATGGTGTTTACTGAGTTTGTTAACTTTTTAGTTTTTTTTTTTAAAAAAAAAAAAATCATAAAAACAAATGCTGAAGTTCAACTGATTTTAATAAATGCACATCTACATCCTACTGCTAATCGGTTGCTCCATATGAAATTCTAAGAGATAACATATTGGTCCAAACAGCATAAAAAATAGACTAAAAGCAAATATCTTCATCAACATAAAAGTTCACCAAATTTGTACACTCCATGCCTTTCGGATAACAAAAGAAAACGCTGATTCGCAGGATCCTGAAGCGCTTTCTGCAACAATGTAACAATGACAGCATGTTGAAATTGATAGCAGGTGGCAGAGAACTGTTAGACTCATTTTCTGGCGAAGTTCATCGGAGAAATGGCCGCCGATCATTCCAGGTAGAGATTGCAGAAGGCAGTTACAAGACAAAGTCCAAAGAGATTGAAGAATGAGCTTGGGGTGTAGTTATGTTGACTCGTTCATGTGTGCATGTTTGTGCATATCTGTGCATGCATCTGCTGATACACAGTTTTTGTGTGAATTCTTGTAATTAAACCAAGTCTAGTGTTATCTGTTTTAGTAATGGGCTGTGAACTGTAAGATGGCTAATATAGCCGTTACAAAATAACTATATAAAAGGAGTAGCAGTCATGTACATGAAAGTATGAAATAAAGATTATCATTATTCTTCTTTTACATTTTTACATTCTTTACAATTCACTGTTTTCACCATTCCTCTCTCTGATCATCTTCTTCACCTGACCTTCTCTTTCTCTGATCTTCCCATCACCTCTAAATCTTGCCTGTAACCCCATTCATTATCAGTCTCCACCATTATTTCCTCCTTGCAGCTTTCCAACATACATCAAACTTCACATTTATTCCCCTGTGTTAATCATCAACCCCTTAATCCCTTCTTTCTAGCCATGTCCCAATCATTAGAGCACCCAGATCATAACAAAATGGTATCAGAGCAACCATCTGGGCATGATTCAGACCCCCAGATCATCTCTCACACTAATTCAAGCCACGTTGCAACGAATCAAGATCAAGAAGAAGCATGGAAAAGACAAGAAGAGATTAACGAAAGAATTATTGTTCTTTGAGAAATTTAGAGCATGCAACACAAGATCTTAGCACCAGATTTGAAGGCATGCATAATGTTCTAACAGCCCTTGCTCAAGATATGCAACAAATAAAGATTCAAACTGCAACCACCATCTCCCCAACCAATACAGCCAACATTCAAGGTATACTAGCTCCAAATCCTCATGTTGCTTCCTCATCAACCATTCAACCACCAGTGCCTCCTCCTAATCTAAGAAACCCTATGACTAATCCAAGAAACAATCATGTGAACCCCCCAACCATAAACACTCAGTTCCAGAACCAAGAACATCTTCAAGCAAACAGACACTCACCTTTTCCATCTCTCAAACATGACTTCCCAATCTTCAAAGGAGATGACATGGTACATGAATGGATAATTCAGGTAGAACAATTTTTTAAATTTCACCAAACAGAAGAACAGTATTGGGTGGAAGTAGCTTCTTTCTATCTCAAGAAAGATGCCTTGAAATGGTTCAACTGGTATACCCGTAATGTGCAAAACAATGAATCTTGGCAGACCTTTAAAGAGGAAATCATGGTCAGATTTAACCCAAAAGACATGGAGAAGCCTTATGAAACTCTAGCTAAACTTAAACAACAAACCACTGTCTCTTCCTACCTGTCCAAGTTTGAAGGACTCCAAGGTACCATAGAAACTTTACCACCAAAGTTTTTATTGGATCGATTTGTTGGAGGTCTTAAAGAGGAAATCAGATATGATGCGTTGACTTCTAGGCCTGCAGATTTCAGAGAGGCAGTATCCCTAGCCAAGATGTATGAAAGTGTATGGAATCAAGCCAAGAAAGGAAATAAAGCAACTCGTACCTTCCCTTCATCTAAAAATAACTCCATTCTGGCTGTTCCTTACTCAAGAAATCCAAACACTAATCCAAGACCAAAAGATTGGAACACCACTAATCTTGAGAACTTAGCCAAAAGTAAGGGCTTAATACCTAACCAGTTGATCGATATGAGGAGACAAAATTTATGTTATGGTTGTAAGGAAAAATGGCATAAAGATCATAAGTGTAAGGCTCCTCAAGTTTATATTATTGAAGGTGTCATGGATCTGACAGAATGGGAAGACGAGGACACTCTTTTGGGAGATAACAGTGATGAAAGCAAGCAAGAAACAGAGGAGGAGACCCCTGCAATAACGTTACAGGCTATGTGTGGCATTCCCGCTCTGTCTACTATTAAAGTCCAAGGCAATATTAAGGGAAAAACAGTACAAGTCTTGATCGATTCAGGTTCAACCCACAGTTTTATTGATGAACAACTGGCACAAAAACTCAAACTCAAGGTGAATGATTCCAAGACTTATGAAGTTGTGGTGGCTAATGGTGAAAAGCTTCAAGGATCGGGAATATGCAAGGATGTGATCTTGAAATGTCAGGGCTGTAGCATGCCAGTTGATCTATTAATTCTGCCTCTTGAAGGTTGCCAAATAGTTTTAGGGGCTCAATGGATGAAAAAATTAGGAGAAGTTACTCTTAATCTTGAAAAACTGCAGGTTAAGTTTGAATATGGCAAGAAAACTCACATATGGCAAGGAATTAAGCAAGAGGCCATTAAAGTGGTGGATAAAAAAACAATGGATAAGGAAAATATCCAGGGACAACTTACAATGATGTTATATGCTCAAGAAAAGGTGCAATTAATTGATAGGCCAGAAATCACTTCTCACATTCCCTCTGAAATTAATGAACTCCTTCAGCTATTTCCAGAAATCACTACCACAAAGAAGTCACCACCTCCAAAAAGAATGCAAGACCATAAAATACCATTGATACCAGAAGCCAAACCCGTCTGCTTGAAGCCATATAGACATTCCCACCACATAAAAAATGAATTGGAGAAAATTATCAAGGAACTGTTAGATTCTGGAGTCATCAGGCATAGCACCAGCTCATATTCTTCTCCTGTAGTAATGGTGAGAAAGAGGGATGGCACATGGAGACTTTGTATAGATTATAGAAGCTTGAATTCTCTGACCATCAAAGATAAGTACCCTATTCCATTAATTGATGATCTTTTTGATGAGTTACATGGATCCAGATTTTTTTCTAAACTAGACTTGAAGTCGGGATATCATCAAATAAGGATGTATGAACCTGACATCCATAAAACAGCCTTCAAAACCCATGATGGACACTATGAATTCATTGTTATGCCATTTGGGTTAGTCAATGCCCCATCAACTTTTCAATCTCTCATGAACAATATTTTTAGACCATATTTGAGACAATTTATATTAGTATTCTTTGATGACATACTCATTTACAGCCAGACATGGTCTGAGCATATAGAGCATCTTAAGATTGCTTTTCAGGTACTACAGCAGAATCACTTGGTTATCAATCTTACCAAATGCAGTTTTGCTAAAGAGACTATTGAGTACCTTGGTCACATTATCTCAGCTCAGGGAATTGCAGTAGATCCCAGCAAGGTACAGGCAATCAAAGAATGGCCATTACCTGAAAATTTAAAATCATTAAGGGGATTTTTGGGTTTATCTGGTTACTATAGGAAGTTTATAAGAAGCTATGGACTCATTGCTAAGCCACTCACTGAAATGTTGAAAAGGAATTCTTTTGTATGGACTGAAGAAGCAAAACAATCTTTTGCACAACTCAAACAGTGCTTAACTCAGTCCCCAGTACTCGCCATGCCAGATTTCTCTCAACCCTTCATACTTGAATGTGATGCAAGTGGTCAAGGAATAGGTGCAGTCTTGTTACAAAATGGAAAACCTATAGCCTATCTCAGCAAAGCACTGCATGGGAGGAATTTAGCCCTCTCCACATACGAAAAAGAATTAATGGCTATTATTGTGGCAACCAGAAAATGGACTCAGTATCTGCTTGGGAGGCAATTTGTGATTAGAACTGACCATCAAAGCCTCAAATATCTTCTATCACAAAAGTTGCACACTGGCATTCAAAATAAATGGTTGGCTAAACTACATGGTTTCGATTATTTGGTGGAGTATAAAAGTGGGAAGGAGAATATTGTGGCAGATGCATTATCAAGAAGGCCAGAAAGTTACGGTGAAGAAATACAAGTTCAAGCTATATCTATGGTTCAAACTCCTTGGGTTCAAGAATTAAAGGACACTCTATTAGCTTCTCAGTGGTACCAACAACATCTTAAAAAAATAATTAATAAAGAATTAGCTGAGAGCAAATACAAGGTGGTGGACAAATTGATATTCTATAAAGGGAAAATTCTTGTTGATCATCATTTAAGTACCCTGCTACAATCCATCATTAAAGAACATCATTCCACACCACTGGGAGGTCATGCTAGGATTAAAGGCACCATGAAAAAGTTAAAACAAGTTTTTTATTGGAAGCACATGAAGAGAACAGTGGAGCATTATGTCAAGTGTTGTGATGTTTGCCAAAGAAATAAAAGTGAAAACGTGCCAATGCCGGGTTTGTTAAGCCCTCTGCCAATTCCTAACAAGATATGGGAAGATATATCTATGGATTTTATCACCTGTCTACCCCGAAGCCATAAGTATACTGTGATTTATGTTGTAGTGGACAGACTTAGCAAGTATGCGCATTTCTTCCCTCTCAGTCACCCTTACACAGCCAAGGAGGTAGCAAAAGTGTTTCTTAATGGGGTTTTCAAACTACATGGCATGCCTAAATCTATAGTCAGTGACAGGGACACATTATTCACAAGTAACTTCTGGCAAGAATTGTTCAAATTACAAGGCAGCCACTTAAAGCTAAGCTCAGCTTATCACCCCCAAAGTGATGGACAATCCGAGATAGTTAACAAGATTTTGGAGGGATATTTAAGATGTTTTGTAAATCATAGACCGCATGAATGGGTTGACTGGCTTCCTCTGGTAGAATATTGGTATAATACGTCATGGAAAACAACAACTAATACTACTCCATATAAGGCAGTATATGGCATAGACCCTCCAAACTTACTTTCTTATGTGCCAAATACAGCTAAAGTCGAGGAAGTGGAGGAGCTGTTATTCAGTAGGGATGTGACACTCGAATTTTTGAAGGATAGTTTGAAATTGGCTCAAGGAAGGATGAAAAGGTATGCTGATTTGAAGAGGTCTCATAGGGAGTTTCAGGTGGGTGACTGGGTTTTCTTAAAGCTTCAGCCCTATCGACAAATTACTGCAAGAAATCATAGAACACAGAAACTATCTCCTAAGTATTATGGTCCCTATCAAGTGGAAGCTAGAATTGGAACAGTTGCCTACAGATTACAACTACCAGATCATGTTAAAATACACCCGGTTTTTCATGTGTCTCAGTTAAAAAAGAAAGCAGGGGATAATGTGGTGATACAGAATGATATTCCTAGCTATGAAGTTGAAGTGGTGGAGCAACCAGAGAAGATCTTGGACAGGAGAATGGTACCAAGAAATGGAAAGGCTGTAATACAAATTTTAGTCAAATGGAAAGGCAAGAGTGAAGATGAAGCGACATGGGAGGATTATTGGCCTACAATTAGGAGATTCCCGACTCTAGACCTTGGGACAAGGTCTATTTTTGAAGAGGAAGGGAAATGTAACAATGACAGCATGTTGAAATTGATAGCAGGTGGCAGAGAACTGTTAGACTCATTTTCTGGCGAAGTTCATCGGAGAAATGGCCGCCGATCATTCCAGGTAGAGATTGCAGAAGGCAGTTACAAGACAAAGTCCAAAGAGATTGAAGAATGAGCTTGGGGTGTAGTTATGTTGACTCGTTCATGTGTGCATGTTTGTGCATATCTGTGCATGCATCTGCTGATACACAGTTTTTGTGTGAATTCTTGTAATTAAACCAAGTCTAGTGTTATCTGTTTTAGTAATGGGCTGCGAACTGTAAGATGGCTAATATAGCCGTTACAAAATAACTATATAAAAGGAGTAGCAGCCATGTACATGAAAGTATGAAATAAAGATTATCATTATTCTTCTTTTACATTTTTACATTCTTTACAATTCACTGTTTTCACCATTCCTCTCTCTGATCATCTTCTTCACCTGGCCTTCTCTTTCTCTGATCTTCCCATCACCTCTAAATCTTGCCTGTAACCCCATTCATTACCAGTCTCCACCATTATTTCCTCCCTGCAGCTTTTCAACATACATCAAACTTCACATTTATTCCCCTGTGTTAATCATCAACCCCTTAATCCCTTCTTTCTAGCCATGTCCCAGTCATTAGAGCACCCAGATCATAACAAACAACAATATCTCCGCTTCAATCATGCTTGCTTCACCCCATCTCACCTACAAGCATTTTATTCAAATCAGCTAAAAAAATACCTCTAAAAAGAATCCCTAACAATAAAAAATGTAAGAAAGCCTCGATACTACGATCAAGCTGCCTGCCGAAAAAGAAATGTGATCGCGTGCTGCTCGCATCAAACACAAACCCAGGTTTAGAATGTACATAAATCGAAAACATATCTGCTTCCGCACCCGCAAAAAACACGTGCCATATGAAATCTAGTGGCAATCCCGCACGTGCGAGAAACATAAATGCTATCTTTGTCTTCCCCATGAAGACGTCTTCTTCAAAAATCGTAACAGACGAAGGTTTCGAACTTGCGTCCGATTGGAATTTGAAAAGGGGTAATGTGTAAATGAGTAGGGAGAGCGAAACTATGAATTGAAATAGGATAGAAATATGGTTTCTGATCACCTTCTTTTTTGACATTTTGGTAGGGCTTGAACTTGAAGTGCATTGTCGACTTAATCAACAGGTGAGAGATTTTAATACGAGGAGAGATTTGTAAGGTTTTTTTTTTTGAAAACCCAGTAGAACCCGGCGGTCCGGTAAACTCCTTAGAAGGGTATAATAAAGCCGTCCGCTGGTCCAAGCCTCCATACCCCGGGTAAACTTATATATGATAGAGAAGCGCATGGTAGGAATCGAACCTGGGTCTTTTTACCAGAACCCGAGCCTCATTTCCACTGCGCCGCGCCCGCGGACGATTTGTAAGTTCATTATACGTTATGATACGTTTTAGAGATCATTTAAGAAGTATTTATTTACGTGTGATATTGGCATGAATTTGGCATGCGCGTCCATTCGGTCTTGGTGAACTTGTGACATACATTTTGTTGTCGATCCAATGATTACAATATTGTTGAGGAATTTAACGAATTTCGCGACAAAGAAATAATAATGTGGGGGAGACTATTATTTTATCAAATTGATGAATTTGTCAGAATTGGGCATACGAAAACACGGTCGATTAGCATTTTTTTATTTGTGTAGATGATAACGGTGTTTGTTTATTGATACCATATTTCTAGAGTTGAAGAGGAAAACGAAATCAGATGCAGAGAAGCGAAGGAGAAGACGGAGAAGCGAAGGAGAAGACGGAGATGACGAAGACTCGAGAGGATTGCTGCTTTCAGAGTCGACTAAAACTATTTTCAATCGACTGAACAATGGACTGGTCAATTGAAAAGAGTGTTTACTCGACTGAAACAGCGATTTCTGAAGTGGTTTGAGTTCAAATTTTCAAGGGTAATTTCATCAGTTTTCGGTCAAGTTAGAATTTCCACCATAGATTCAACATATTTTCTGCATATATTTTAAACCGACTACAGAGAGCATCTAGAGACCATTATAAATAGGCCTAGAGTTTATTGTTGTATATATGCAATTGAAAAGGAAGATTTTATCAATTCTTTTTCTAGGTTTAATCTCCAAATTAAAATCAATAACTTGTAATTCTTTTCTCTCGTGAAGTAATAATGATCTTATCTTCCTAAAGTGGACGTACACTATCTTGCGACAGTGAAATAACTATAAATCTCATTTGTGATTTATTTTTGTTACATCTACAATCTATTTGCTATTTGCATCTGATATTAATTTCTTGTTGGTTCTACCTCACCATCAATACGATCTTACCTTATTTTAGCAACATTTAGGTGAAAAATTGGATTTTTATCCTACCGTCTGGCATTAGAGTCGTCAGGTTAGTTGAAGTGAGGTGTTAGGTAGTCTGGCAGAAAATTAAGATATCCTGGTTGAAGCAATACCCTATGCCAAGGGAACTTATGTTGCATTGAAATCTCAATTGGTAGTGGAGAAGTGGAACGAAGATGATGGCTTCGAGAAATGGCAATGGAGGATGAATGTTGTTCTAAGGAGGAATAGAATTCATCGGGTAGTGTTTGACAGTGAGAAGTAGTCAGCTGATGTCTCAACCACGGAGAAGGAGGAGATGGAAGAATAGGCTTTCATAATTCTATAGTTGGCCATGGGAGAGAATATATCTCAGAGATTAGCAGTGAAACCACTGCTAATTTGAACCGAGCTAAGAATCTTTACATGAAGAAATCACTCACTAATCTTTTGATTTTGCTGAAGATATTTTTCACAATGAAGATGAGAGAGAGTACTTCAGTGGATGTGCATCTTAGTTTCTTCGTTGATCTTTTGATGAAGATGAAAACTATGGATTTGAAGGTGGATGAAGAGTAGAAGGTGATGGTGCTTTTGTGTTTCCTTCCAGAGCATTATATGGGTTTCGTTAACAGTCTAATATATAGGTGTGACAACCCGCACCTTCTAACATACAGATCCAAAGCCTAGGGTGACTCTTGGACTTGCGTTGGTGCCAAGAAGTGCGAGTCATCAGGTATTTAAACATTACAGAGACTAAGAATATGCAGATAAAATTTAAGACATTCTACATTTTCAGATCTCATAGCGGAAGACAATAAAATATACATACAGAAGATAACCATCTTAGAAAATATCTAAGAAAACACAATCTTAAAACAATACGTAGTCATAATCCATAGTATGCAGAAATACCACATATAGTCTGATAAGTACTAAATATGATAAATAGTTACATAGAGAGTAATGGAAAGTAAATGGCCACTCCAAGTGCCAAGCTCGCCTCTCCACATACAAATCTGTAGGCCTATCACCTACTGCTCTGTCCTCCTGTAAAGGGGTAAAAAGAAAGAAAAGAAGTGGGTCAAACACAAGTCTGATGAATGAGTTACATTATTAATATATGATGATCACCTACAATTGACTTCATTAATATTCTATATGACCTAGGGTCCCTACTTGTGTCTGTAAATTACTAATTTCATTTATCTAAGGAGTATAGTTATTAACACGCATTGACATCTTGTAAAGGCTTATACTTAGGGTCGAATAACTAATCGAACCCCCAAACAACTATGGATCGGTTATAAGATACTGGAACTATTTCAACATAGGGTTACCTACAACTTCAACCTTAGGACTACATTTCTCAAATTACGACTACATGTATCATATTTACGCATTGAGGGAGAGCCCGCAATGCCGACTCACGCCAAAGACGTCTCAAGGTCATTGCATCCGTGTTCACCTCTTAGTGGTAACGTATTGCCACTTATCGCACCACACCGGGATCCATCAATAACACAGTATCACATCCACGCCTTTGTGCATATCAAGGAACTCCCGTTAGTGTCGGACCACACACTTCTCCAAGCATCATCGTTGGTGTTGCGGGTATACTGTAGAACCTCATGTGAGTGCAATTTATGATAGAATCGCTCCAGTTGAATATCAACCCTAGTGAATAAATAGTATTTAGGCCTCGTCGTCCACGTACACATTTATCCAATCCCGTAACGTCTTAGCGTTGAAAACCTAGGGAGCTAATTCCCATGCTTCTACTAACATATATATATATATATATTATATACAATTTAACTTATAATTTGGGCCTTAGGCTAAGGTTCAAAGCCACATCCAGAATTCGATAACCGATGAACCGTTGGTCATTGGAGCAGTCGACCGCTTGCTGTCGACTGTCGGGGTGTTTACTGTATATTTTAATTGTTGTTATTTGTTAATCGTCATTGTTCTCAAATCCATTAAAGTAAATGTCGATTACTAATTGCATATTACATTTAAACAGTGAAACCCTATTTTGTCTCCCTGCAATCTTCAAAGTTTTCAATTACAATATCTAACAATTTCATAAGCATGTTTGTTTGTCAAAACGAATTGAACTAGGTTTAGAATTAACATACATCAGTCTATATTTTTTCAACAAATAGAGTATCCAACCTAAACCAATTTTTATACAATAGGTTGCTTTATCCAGATCTAGATTAGATAAGAACCATATTCAAATAGGTTAAATTCTTATTCAAATTCAAATCTATGACGATTATCCGATAAACAATATTTTTGATTTAAACTAAACAATTCTAGATCAAATAGGGTATAAATAAAGTAAATTACATATAAATCATCTTATTAATCATGAACTCACCCACCTCTAAAAAGAAAGCTATCCCTTCAATAACATGCTTGGGATCGCCTCTGCCTGGTGTAGATCTCCTCTTGATTTGATTTAATCCCTTCTTCTTCAGTCTCAATTTTATTTTTAGTTTGGCTTGAAGAAATTTAATTTGGGGAGAAACAGATTTTGATAGAGTTTGAACTTACTGTTAATGAATTATGGTTCTGACAATTAGCCAAGGATTCTATTTATAAGGGTAGAAACTAATCTAAGCCGCTGGATCTAATATTATAAAATCTGGGTCGTTCGGCCATTCAAAACCCTAGCCCAATAACGTCGATTGGTCGACCACTTGCCTTAAGGCAGTTGGCCGCTAGGGGTCAACCGGTCAGGCCAATAGTGTCGATCGGTAGACCTTTATTTATTTAATTATTTATTTTTCTTAAATAAGTTTAATTATTTTCGATTTTAGATTTTCAACGTTAATAACTTTGTCATACTAGCTCCGATTTTAAAACATTATGTACGAAAATTGTCCAAAAAATCACTACGAATGTAACGGTGCAAGTTTCGTAGCTAATTTCAGACATTTGTGAAAATTCTAATTTCACCCTTGTTATATTTAATTTAATTCTTTTATTTTAAATTCCGGTTATATTTTCAATGGAAAAATGCAATTCGTATGTATAGAAATTAATAACTACAACCATCTACTCATTCATCAACCACTGGCAATCATTGTCCTTAGTTCAAACTCTAATGTAATATGTACATATAGGTATGAAGTGCATATGAACCTATACTGATGCAAAAATTAGGTTGTCTCCTGATCTAGTCGACCTCCTTATATGCACATGCTTATGCCATGTATCCAAAATGAATGCAACATCCTATAAAAATATATTGGCAATTCTATATGTATGCGCAACCATTCAATCCATATGCAACAACCGAATGCATATAACTCAATACAATAGAACAAGTGATGGTGTGAGTGTATGATAACTCGAGAATATATTTGCCTACGTGTGTAAAGATCAAATTAAGTAATACATCCATTAGCATTCATCATCCAAAACATGTCCTAATAGTACATTCGCAACCATTCCTACCATCCAATTATCCTTATCCATGGGGTATACTAAGCTAGAACTTAAACACGTAAGTAGTGAATACTTATTTAACTAAAATGGAAACGTATCAAAAAAGAGTTCTAGATAGGTAGCTTGGATCTTCTCCTCGGGCTCCTATGTACTCTCCGCTAGATCATCTCCCCACCGGACCTTAATATTGCAGAGTCATTTTGTACCATGCTCAAGAATATGAGTAGGTGCATGGAGAATAGGTGACTCCCTCTCAACTTCCACCTCCTCTGGCTGACTCAGCTCGACTACAACTACTGTATCGTGTAGTCACTTTCGCAAGTGTGACACATGGAAAATGTCGTGCACTCCCACTAACTTCTCAGGAAGCTTCACTCTATAAGCTAACTTCCCTACTCCACCAGTTATCGAAAAAGGCCCTACAAACCTTGGTGCTAACTTTCTCGAACTACCAAATATCATGACATGCCTAAGCGATGAGAACTTCACAAAAACAATATCGCCCACTGCAAACTCCAACTCTGTGCGTTTCCTATCAGCGTAAGGCTTCTACTTATCCTATGCGGTTTTCATCCTCTTACGGATCAATCTACCTTATCTAATGTCTCCTTCACCATATCTGGTCTAAGAATAATCCTATCCATAGTGTCCCACCAATAGGACAGTGATCTACAAGGTCTCCCATACAATGTCTCAAATGGTGTCATCCCAATACTCACATGATAACTGTTATTATAGTTAAACTCCACTAACGACAAGTAATCCTCCCAAGAGCCTTTAAAATCTAAGATACACATCGAAAGTAAGTCCTCTAACACATGGTTCATCCTCTCCATCTATCAATCTGTCTGCGGGTGATAAGTGATACTCAAACTCAACTCAGTGTCTAACACCTCCTAAAGAGTCCCCCAAAACTCGCTGGTGAAAAGTGGATCTCAGTCGCTCACGATGCTAGAAGGAACTCCATGTAACCTAACTATCTCCCTCACATAAAGTGTCGCCAAAGACGTAGCGGTCCTCGTACTCCTAACCAAAAAAAAATGAGCGCATTTGGCCTTTCGGTTGACTATGACCCAAATACTCTCATTCCCCCTCCTACTCCTAGGTAATCCATCAATGAAATCCATAGAAATATTCTCCCACTTCAACTACGGAATATCCAATGGCTGCAACAATCATTCCAGCTTCTTCTGCTCCATCTTTACTCTTTGGCAAGTCATACATCTGGTCACATACTCTATCACATGCCTCTTTATACCAGGCCAATAAAAGACTCTCTTCATGTCATGGTACATTTTTCCTCATCCGAGATGAATGGCCATCCTAGTATGATGAGACTCGGCTAGTACCATGTGTATCAAATCCATAATGAGAGGAACACATAATGTACCATCTCTTTGTAACCACCCCTTTGAGTCAATGGCATAGTGCCTCAAATGACTCGACTGCTCTCCTCTACTAAGTCTCTAGAAAATATCTAATAGGTCCTTATCGTGCTTCTGACTTGACCTAATACAATCCATAAGTGTAGGTTTCACATCCAAAGCTGCTAACAATCCCAGCGTGATGTCTGATGATGGTTGAAATTTAAACGTAAAAGCAAACTCCAAGTGCTTCCACTCTAAGAACATAGGACTCAGCATCTCATGCTTTCTACTCAAGGCATCGATTACAACATTGCCCTTGCCTGGACTATAGGAGATATCGAAATCATACGGTGCCAAAAACTCCATCCATTTTGCTGCCTTAAATTCAAATCCTTCTGGAAGAATAAATACCTCAAAGACTTATATTTGTGTGCAGCTCAAACCACTCTCCTAATAGATACTGTCTCCATGACTTGAGTGCAAAGACAATGGATGCCAACTCAAGATCATGGGTAGGATAGTTTCACTTATGGACTTTCAACTTTCGACTAGCATAGCTCACTACTCTCCCCTTCTGCATCAACACTGCGCCCAATCGCATACCACAAGCATTGGTATACACCATGAATGCCTTAGTACCATCGGGTAGTATGAGAATAGGTGCACTAGTCAACGACTCCTTCTGCTTGATAAAAGCATCCTCACACTTTGAGTCTCGTAAGAAAACCAAATTCTTCTTGGTGAGGTGAGTTAGAAGGGCATAAATTTTAGCGAAATCCTTAATGAACTTTTTATAGTAGCCCGCCAAACCAAGAAAACTCCTCACTTCTGTGGCACTCTTCAACACATACTAACTCTATACTGTAATGACTTTAGGATCGATTGCTAGCTCATGCTCAGAGACAGCATGTCCTAAAAAGCGTATAACTTGTGCCAAAAGTGGCATTTGGAAAACTTCGCCTTCAACTGATGTCCATTGAGTATATTAAGCACTTCTTCTGGATGCATCATGTGCTCCATCTCTCTTCTCAAACAAATTAAAATGTCATCCACAAATACAAACATGAACTTATTAAGAAACCCTCTAAAAACTCAAATCAACAAAGCAGGAGGGTGCATTGGTCAGTCCAAAGGGTATGACAAACCACTCATAAAGTCCATCGATGTACGAAAAGCGGTCTTCTGAATACTGTCCTTGGCTACATGCAATTGATAGAATTTGGTAGCCAAGTTGAGAGAACACCTTCGCTCCAACCAACTGATCAAATAGATTGTCTATGCAGGGCAATAGATGATGATTATTTTTTGTCAGCTTATTCAGCTCATGATAGTCGATGCAAAGCCTTAGGGAACCATTTGCCTTAGTGGCAAAGACAACTAGTGCTCCCCACTCTAAAATGCTCCTCCTAATGAAGCCCTTCTCCAACAGCTCACTCACTTACTTATTCAGCTCATGTTTTTCTTTAGGAGCCATGTACCTCAAGGGTAAGGCAATAAGTCTACCATTCTCCTCTAGGTAAATTCGAAACTCGATCTCTCTTTAGGGTGGAAGACCAGTAACCTCGAAAGACATTTGTATAGTCTCTAACTTTAGGCACCGAATCTAACTCATCATATGATAGGTCTAATGAATATAGGTAACTCAACATAACTGAACCTCTGGGATCGCAATAAACCTATAGACTGTGTCCACTATAAGTACCCAACCTAACAACCTTCCTATCATAATCTAGGATCGCCCTATACATTGTCATCCAGTCCATTCCAAAAATCAAACCAAACCAAGAAAATCTTAAGAAAAAATCATCGCAATCGAACTCGGCCCCCAAAATAAACAATTTCAAAACCCTATATATCATAGATAAATAAGCTAATCCTCCTACAGGGTTTGATACAACTACTGGGCCTATAACTATGTTGGTATCTAAGTGTAGCTCATCTACAATCTACTCGAAATAAAAGAGTGGCATGCCCCAGTGTCAAAAAAAGTATGAATGGATAAACCAGATAGAATTAACACACATTCAATCATGATCTTCTTCCCCTAGTCCACTACTAGAGGCACACTGTGTTGATTCATGAGTTTTGATTCATGACACAAGCTTCAGAGATCATACGACGAATTACAAAGAGAATACTATACGAAAGCGACAAAAAGAGAATAAACGTATATTGTGCACTACAAAGGAGACAAGACTACAATCCAGATATTAGTATTAATATTTTAGTGTATTGAGTCTTAGAATATTGTTAAAATCATTCCTCAAGTAGTCACACACACACAAATTGATTTATATTGAATTATACATAAATAAGTGTGCACTGTGCAAATGACAACAGGTCGGCTGACCGACCAGGATCCTTGGTCGACCGACTCTGTGTCAAGTGCACAGATATGCACTGTTTTATACACGTCTGTAAACTCAGCTGACCGGCCAGTTTTCTCGGTCAACCGACCTGAACATAACGGCTAGTTTTCTGAAGAGTTGCGATCGTTCATGAAGAGGAATGTCCTTCAATCCAAGAGATACAGACACAACTTTTGATTGAAACTCTTCATGAAAGATTGTAACTATTCTACAACTATATAAACATGTTCAATTCACTTCTACAATTACCGATCCTTGTTTATAATTCTGAAATCTATTCTCTATTTTTTTCTGCAAATAAAAGCATTCATTCTTATTCAATATCACTAGAATCCTTGAATTAATTCATATACTTCGATTCTACGTGACTATCTTCCTTCTAAATCTTCACACACATATATACTCTTGAGGATTTGATTATAGGAAAGCTGTACTATCAAGAGACAATCCGTGTTATTCAGAACACATTCGTTAACAAGTTATTTGTATTAAGTTGAAGTCCTCTTCGGCTGTTGAGGCGGAAAAATTCCTGTTCGGCTGCTCAGGTGTCGTATACCTATTCCTCCGGGTTAAGTGAGGGGTTTAGTTTAAATCTAGAGGGTATTCTGGCTGGACGTAGAACGGGAAGTTCGAACCAGTATAAATTTTTTTGGTGTGTTTACTTTAATTTTTATTTTACTGCTATTATCAGTTTCCGCATTTATATACCATATTACACGATCCTTAGTACTACACGTACACTTTCATTTGGTATCAGAGCAAGGTTATCCTATAACCGTCACAAAGTTATTTGATATTTATTTCTAAGTAATATGGCAACCACACAAACTAACGATGTTAGCACTAATACTAATTCTAGTTTCACAGAAGGTCAATCGACTTCACGACCTCCACTTTTTAATGGTATAAATTATAATTATTGGTCAACTAGAATGAGAATCTATATGCAATCTAGTGGATTCGATATCTGGAATATTATACAAAGAGAGTACACAACTCCTACTGAATAATACTCAACTTGGAGTAACACACAAAAACTAAATGCTACATCAAATGCAAAAGCTATGAATATTTTATTTTGTGCATTAGATAGAAATGAGTTCAATAGAGTTAGCATGTGCACTTCCGATTATGAAATTTGGAGAACTCTTAAGGTATCGCATGAAGGAACGAACAAAGTTAAATTAAGCAAAATCTCTATGTTGAAAAATCAATTTGAAAATTTCAAAATGAGGCCAAATGAATCTATAAATGACATGTACTCTAGATTTCAGGATATTTATCATGCTTTATTATCATTAGAACAAAAGTTTACTGATTTTGATATTGTTACAAAAATCTTAAATTCTTTAACGGACGAATGGGAACGAAAAGTCCTAGCTATTGACGAAGCAACTGATTTATCAACATTAAAACTAGAAGAATTGATAGGTAATTTAATGTCCTACGAAGTAAATTTGCAGGCAAAAAGAAATGGAGCACAAGAAAAGAAAAATGTAGCATTCCAAGCAGAAAAAGATGATTCCGACTCAGATAATGAAGATATGGCAATGATCGCTAAAAATTTCAAAAAGTTTTTGAAATTCAACAGAAACAAATTCAAGGGAAACAAAAATATTTCCAACAACAATTTCAATAGCAGCAAACCATCATCTTCAGCAATGGAATGTTATGAGTGTCATAAGAAAGGACACATGAAGAAGGATTGTCCAGAGCGTAAAAAGAATAATTTCAAGAAGGACAAAACCAAACGAAAAGTTTTTTCTGTCACTTGGGACGACACTGACTCATCATCCTCATCAGAGAGTGAAAGTGATAATGAACAAGAAAATGTGTGCTTCATGGCTTCGTCAGACGATGTAAGTGATTTTACTTTTGAAGATTTAATTGAAATTAATTCTGAATTAGTAGATTTAGCAAAGCAACTTAAAAAGAAAAATAAGGAGTTGCAAAGAAAGTTAGATAGGACAGTCTTAGAAGTAGATATGCTGAAAGATGAGAAGAAAATATTAGAAGAAGAACTTGAAAATTCTCAACAATCAAATTCTAACTTATCTTTTCAAATTTCGTCAATATCTGAAGAACTAGAAATTCAGAAAAATAAAAATGATGTTCTACTTTTCGAAAATAATAGTTTAAACTCTAAAATTAAGGATTTAAAGTTAGAAAAATCTAGTCTTAAAATAAAATTTGATGATATTTCTAAAATGTATCTAATTTCAATAAAGGAATAGAGAATCTTTCTAGAATACTTGAAAATTCTCAATCCTCTAACAATAAATCTGGACTAGGATTTAAGAAACAAAATAATTTTGCTAAAAGTAGGATTAATAATAATATTAAGAAGGATATTAAGAAAACAGTTTACCCAAACACTAAAACCATCAAGATATGGATTCCAAAAACAAATAATGTTTTGATAAGGAATAAACATATCAAAATGTTTATGGAAACTGTTCATAATAACAAGAATTATGTTTATAAAGGGAATTCGGAACCCGTATGGGTTTGGCTTCCTAAGATCTAACTCTTAGGACCCTAAAAAGATTGGGTACCAACTTTTTATAAACTTTTTGCAGGTACCACATAAGAAGAGAGGAAAATGGATTTTAGATAGCGGTTGCTCAAAACACATGACTGGAAACAAAGAAATGTTGTCAAACATTATATACTCAAATGGAGGAGTAGTTACCTTTGGAGATAACTCAAAAGGATATATCATCGGCAAAGGCGATCTCAGTAGCAACGGTACCTCTAATTTACCTCTCATTACTGATGTTTTATTAGTTAAAAATTTAAAACACAATTTATTAAGTATTAGTCAGCTATACGATAAAGGTTTTAATATAACTTTTTCAAAAAATAAATGTAATATTTTCGATAAAAATCATAACACTATTTTCGAAGGAAAAAGAGATAAAAACATTTATATCTTAAATATGAATGTTAATAATGATTCAAATTTGTGTTTAGTAGCTAAAGAAAATGATTCTTGTCTTTGGCACAAAAGATTTTGTCACATCAATTTTAATACAATCAACAAACTAACTAAAACCAAAGATTTCGGGCTATTTTATCCGAAAGAATGTCCTTTCGAATTAGTCTCCTATAGCGATGCTGATTTTGGAGGAAGTCGGACGGATCGAAAAAGTACGAGCGAAACGAGTCATTTCATTGGACATTCCTTAGTCTCTTGGTTTAGTAAGAAACAAAACTGTGTTTCTTTATCAACGTGTGAAGCAGAATATATATCTGCTGCTTTGGCATGTGCACAAGTCTTATACATGCAACAAACACTACAAGATTTTAATTGTCATCTTGAAAAATCTATAATTTATTGTGATAATACTAGTGCAATAAATCTTTCTAAAAATCCGGTCAATCACTCACGAACAAAACACATCGATATTCGTCATCACTTTCTTCGTGATTGTTTGGAAAAAGGATTAATAAATTTAGAATTTATTAATACTGAAAATCAAATTGCTGACATTTTTACTAAACCGCTAAATGAAAATATTTTTATAAAACTTAGACATGACTTAGGAATAATGTCTTTAAAATATTTATAAATAAAAATATGCAAAAATATTGAAAAACAAAAATTGTTTTATTTCTGACCAAAGCGGAACTCGAACTCATGACCTCTGACTTGCTTGTTAGATGTTGTGTTATAGCTACTTGAGCTATGGGTGTTTCTTGTCTCAGTTTTCTTTAAAGTTTGTTTTATTTGTTTTGTTTTCAGAAAAACTATTTTTAGTTCTAAACTTATTAATCATACATTTACAAACAGCTTTATTGTTAAACTTCTGTGATTATATTTAAAACTAGTTCCTATCCACTAATTTTTCAGCAAACAGGTGTTTATATATATTATGCTTATCTTTCAAAACGTATACTAAGAAAGTTTTAAAAACAAAACTTGAAAAATGTCTTCAAACAATGACTACTATAATTCCGAAAACTCCCATCTATCATACACATCTCCTGACGGTGATGGTTCCGACCGCATTCCTGAAAATGGCCCCTATCCTACCTTTCCTATGCCTAAACGTATCATTGACTTCTCTTCTCCGGATAAAGACCCCCGACATGGATGGAAACCATGGGAAGACTCCCATACAGGCTATACACCGGAAAAGAAAAAAGGGAAGAATGCAATGGTAATATCTCCATCAACCAAACAAAAAATTGATGAAATACATCACTACCAACAACAACAAATGGATATGCAGCGGGAACTCTACTATGAACAAAAAGTCATGGCAAGACGTTTAAGTTTTCTAGAAAAGATTGCCATGAAAGTTTGTTCATCAAAGAAGGATGATGTTGCTGAACCTACTTATAGACCTTCATCCTCTTCAAACCCCGTTCAAACTCCAATAGCTCCAAGATGGTCACCTATAGAAGATGTTCCGTCTCCAAACTCATAGGAACGTAGATTTTAATGAATGGTGGCTAAACATTATATATATATATATATATGTTGTTGTTTTCAATAAGATGTATAAATATAGTGCAATGATAATAAAGTTTATATTTCTATAATTTTTTTTTGAAAAACAGCAAAAATGTGCATTTCTAACAGGGTCGGTCGACCAGGAGACCTGAGTCGGTCAGCCAAACCCATCCCGAAAGTTTCAACTGCACATTCCTAACAGGGTCGGTTGACCGGAAAACCCGAGTCGGTCAGCCGAACCCTTCCCGAAAGTTTCAGCTAGTCTCAGATACCCCAGTCGGTCAGCCGACCCAGATTTTCGGTCGACCGAACGTGTAATCTGCTGTTTTTTACCTCATATTAGTAACCCATTCTTTCACCTTTTTCAACTTACCTCTTCACTTTTACTTTCCCAATTTCAGTTTTTACCCTAGCCCCCATTAAAATTTTCCCAAATTTTTATCTTTTCTTCAAAAACAATGGCTCCCAAGAAGAAATCAAAGACTACCAATGCTTCATCTTCATCTACTCCAGTAGATACTCAAATCGCTTCATGGCTTGTCAATGATGTAGCTCTTCAAAGATGGATTCAACTCCAAGACGCCAAAATCTTTGAAGAATCATTTGTAAGTTATCCTGATTTCGCTCCCTACGGTATTGAAAATGTCGCTATTGAGAGTGGACTTGATACATTCCTTGACCATAGGAAAAATAACTTGAAAATCAATCATATTATGGTCAAGTTATTTCTAGCAAACCTTAATCTTGTCAATCCGCCAAGAAACACTGACAATTGTGTTTGGACATCGGTTTGTGGCACTTCAATTTTCCTTTCCATTGATAGAATTAACCACATTTTACATGCTCGACCGGGTGGAATTTCGTTACACGATGTAGATTGTAATATATCAACTCGTGACCGGATAAGCCATCTATTTTTTGAAGATGACGCTACTGATTTAAGACAAACTCCATTCCTTCGACCTAAAGCCCGACTCTTTCATCGATTCATGATGAAATCTATAGTTCCTAGAGGCGGTTCATATCACTTAGTATATCCCATAAACTTCAAAGCACTGTATGCTATTTGCGGGAATGTACTAGTAAATTGGGCACAACTTCTTATGGATGAATTTCTCTCTTTCAACCAAGGAAAGATGCTCCATATTTATTATGGAGAATACATAATGAGGTTGATCAATAGCTTCGTCACCCATGCTCCAGAGTCCGAAACATCCAAAGTTCGTTCTTTTGATTCAAGAACCATAAAACTAATGAAGTTGCCCGATGCACCTCCTAGATTTATAACATTTAACCAATGGCGTACTACTCCTCGAGAACAACTACGCCGTAGCTTCTCCACACCGCAACCATCAACTCATGCTACGGAATGTATCACTCGCCAACATTCAATTCAAAGACCAACTCCCGGAATTAGTACGGAGGCGGCCATTGATATTTTGGCTTAAAATCAACTAGCCCTGGATGCCCGGCTACGAAAAAATGATGGTCATTTCAAGAAAATCAAGGGCTTCTTCGTGAATTTATGGGATGCCTTATCATGTACTTCTGAAGCCGGTGCCTCTTATGTTGCTCCCGAAAAAAGACCAGCGCCAAACTTCTCTTGGTCTACTTCAGATAACACAAGTTCCGGTACATCGGCAACTCACATTTCTCACACTCAAAGACGTGGTAAGGAACCAGCTCCTCCGGAAGAAAATATTCGTCTAGAATTTTGGGATTCCGATGATGATGAGGAGTGATCATATTATTTTACAATTTAATTTCAAGTATTTCTTTATGAACAATATGTCTATTGTTAGATGTTGTGTAGTAGTAAACATCATTAATATTCCTATTTTGTTTGAGTATGTAATATTTAAAACTCGATGCTTTCTTACTTGTGTTACATGTTTCATATTTCTTTTAAATATTACATCTAAGTAAGTATTCCTTTTTTTCGATGACAAAGGGGGAGAAATATATGAAAGCTAACAATTTTTTTGCAGAAAAGTCGCCATATATTCAGGGGGAGAATTATAATATATATATATACTACTTCGTCGCATAAGTATTGTCATCAATCAAAAAGGGGGAGAATGTTGATTCATGAGTTTTGATTCATGACACAAGCTTCAGAGATCATACGACGAATTACAAAGAGAATACTATACGAAAGCGACAAAAAGAGAATAAACGTATATTGTGCACTACAAAGGAGACAAGACTACAATCCAGAGATTAGTATGAATATTTTAGTGTATTGAGTCTTAGAATATTGTTAAAATCATTCTTCAAGTAGTCACACACACACACAAATTGATTTATATTGAATTATACATAAATAAGTATGCACTGTGCAAATGACAACAGGTCGGCTGACCGACCAGGATCCTCGGTCGACCGACTCTGTGTCAAGTGCACAGATATGCACTGTTTTATACACGTCTGTAAACTCAGCTGACCGACCTGTTTTCTCGGTCAACCGACCTGAACATAACGGCTAGTTTTCTGAAGAGTTGCGATCGTTCATGAAGAGGAATGTCCTTCAATCCAAGAGATACGGACACAACTTTTGATTGAAACTCTTCATGAAAGATTGTAACTATTCTACAACTATATAAACATGTTCAATTCACTTCTACAATTACCGATTCTTGTTTATAATTCTGAAATCTATTCTCTATTTTTTCTGCAAATAAAAGCATTCATTCTTATTCAATATCACTAGAATCCTTGAATTAATTCATATACTTCGATTCTACGTGATTGTCTTCCTTCTAAATCTTCACACACATATATACTCTTGAGGATTTGATTATAGGAAAGCTGTACTATCAAGAGACAATCCGTGTTATTCAGAACACATTTGTCAACAAGTTATTTGTATTAAGTTGAAGTCCTCTTCTGCTGTTGAGGCGGAAAAATTCCTGTTCGGCTGCTCAAGTGTCGTATACATATTCCTCCGGGTTAAGTGAGGGGTTTAGTTTAAATCCAGAGGGTATTCTGGGACTGGACGTAGAACGGGAAGTTCGAACCAGTATAAAAATTCCTAGTGTGCTTACTTTAATTTTTATTTTACTGCTATTATATGTTTCCGCATTTATATACCATATTACACGATCCTTAGTACTACACATACACTTTCACACTGGAACTGGGAATGGCGTCCAGTGCATAAGCTGAAACTACTTGGATATAGGTCTTTTTGGTGTTGAACACTCTCGCCTCATATGCCCGAATTGATTGCAGTTATAACACTTGATCTTTGAGATGTCCATCTTACCCTCCTTAGCAAAATGTACCTTCTTACCACATCTCCTATACTGCATCTCCTGCTTCTTAATTTTCCTTTTGGGTCCCGTTCCACCCTTACGTTGATTTTGTTATGGTGTCTTCCCTTTTGACTTCTTGGGCTCACTCTTCACTTCCTCCTTGGAGATGGTATTCGGTAAGGCCATCTTCACCAAACAAGCATAAGTCGCACTTATGAGAATATGACTAAGGGAAAAATCCTAAAGAGGTTGATTCAACCCCTTCGTGAACTTTAGAGCTTTCCTATGAGGGGTATTTACAGCTCTATCCCAAACCCAGCCAACTCATTGAACTAATTCACATACTCCTTTACCAACATCTCTCCTTGCTGCAAATGTATGAACTTCTCCAACTGTACTTCCTGCTCAACCATGGAAAGGAACTTCGTCTTAAAACATCTTCTAAACTATCCCGTAGTCATCTCTCACCAATTCAATTTCTGTAAATGCCAAGTAGCAAGTTGTCTCCTAACATCATCTCCAAGACCCATCAATCCAAAAATCCTCTTACAGGTGTGGATCTATGCCTTCGAGTCCACATACGACTAGGTTCCCACTTACATGTTCCCTCCTAGACTCGTGAAGTCCTTACATAGCTTGGCAAAATTGACGTTAGGTGGATAGGTAGGAACAACACCTGGCGCACGCTCTATGGGTCTCCTTTTAGGGTTAAGCTCGGCTTGTCCTCTCGCTTACAGATACCAATGGAACCAAATTGGGACGTTCATGCCTAGAATCTTGGCTGCATCACCTAACCCACAACTAGCAGGATCGCTCATCCTCTCTATATATGATTTAGGAATTTATTAGCAACTTTTACACGGATAATATTAACAAGAATAAATGATAGCATTTTTTCATATTACACTTATATATAAAATCTTTGGGAAACTTATATATATCTGTGTGTGCGCGCGTGCGCGTGCGTGCGCGTACGCATGTCTGAGTGCTTTTCAAGACCCATTTTTTAAATTTTTTTAAAACCATTTTGGAAAACTTTTTTCTCAAAACTTTTAAAGTACGTTCTTTCAATACATACCTAACTCCTAAGGAATTTTGAACCTATGCTTAGATACCAAGTGTCACAACCTATACCTCTCGACACACCGATCCAAAGCCTAGGGTGACTCTCGGACTCATGTCGGTGCTAAAAAGTTTGAGCTATCGGGTTTTTAAACATTACAGAGACTAAGAATATGCAGATAAAATCTAAGGCATTCTACACTTTCAGATCTCATAGCGAAAGACAACAAAATATAAATGCAGAAGATACCATCTTAGAAAATATCTCAAAGAAAACACAGTCTCAAAACAATACGTAGTCATAATACAAAGTATACAGCATATAGTCTGATAATTACAAAAATATGTCAAATAGTTACGTGGAGAGTAATGGAAAGTAAATAGCAACTCCAAATGCCAAACTCCCCTCTCCACGTACTAATCTCTAGGCATATCATCCACTACCAGATCTTCCTGTGGTGGGAGAAAAAGAAAGGAAAGGAGTGGATCAGACAAAAGTCCAACGAATGATTTAGATCACTAATATATAGTGATCACATGCAATTAACTTCATTAATACTCTATGTGACGTAGGGTCCCTACTGATGTTTGTGAATTACTAATTTCAGTTTATTTAAGGGGTATAGTTTTAAACACCTACAATGACATCTTGTGAAGGCTCATACTTAGGGTTGAACAACTAATCGAACCTCAAAAGAACTATGGATCGACTACAAGCTACTAGAACTATTCCAACAAAGGGTTACCTACAACTTCAACCTTATGACTACATGTCCCAAATTACGACTATACATATCTTATTTAAACATTGAGAGGGTTCCCGAAATGCCGAATCATGCCAAAGACATCTCAAGGTCACTGCATCCATGTCCACCTATCAATGGTAATGTATCACCTCTTATCGTACTGCATTAGGATCCATCAACAACGCAGTATCACGTCCATGCCTCCGTGCATACCAAGGAACTCCTGTTAGTACCGAGCAACACACTTCTCCAGGTATCATTGTTAGTGTTGCGGGTACATCTAGAACTCATGTGAGTGCAATTTGCGATAGAATCACCCTAGTCAAATATCGATCTTGTTGAATAAATAGTATTTAGGCCTCGTTGCCCTAATATACATCTATCCAGTCCCATAACGTCTTAGCATCGCAAACCTAAGGAGCTAATTCCCTAACTTCTACTAACATTCATATATATACACACACATATTATATACAATTTAACTTATAACTTCGGTCTTAGGTCAAGGTTCAGGCCGCGCGCCTAGAATTCGATAACCGGTCAACCATTGGTCATTGGAGCAGTCGACCGCTTGCTGTCGACCGACTCTAGTGAGCCTGTTGACCGGTCGGGGTGTTTATTGTATATTTTAGTTATCGTTGTTTATTAATCATCATCGTTCTCAAATCCATTATAGTAAACGTTAATTACCAATTGCATATTACAGTTTAATAGTGAAACCCTATTTGTCCCTCTACAATCTTCAAAGTTTTCAATTACAATCTCAACAATTTCATAAGCATGTTTGTTTATCAAATCAAATTGAATCAGGTTTAGAATTAACATGCATCAGTCTATATCTTATTCAACAAATAGAGCATTCAACCTAAACCAATTTTTATATAGTAGGTTTACTTTATCTATATCTAGATTATACAAGAATCATATTCAAATATGTTAAATTCTTATTCAAATTCGAATCTATGACAATTAACCGATAAGCGATATTTTTGATTTATACTAAACAATTCCAAATCAAATAGGCTATAAATAAAGTTAATTACATGTAAATAATCTTATTAATCATAAACCCACCCACTTCTAAAACGAAAGCTATCCCTTCCCTAACGCGCTTGGAATCGCCTCTGCTTGGTGGAGATCTCCTCTTGATTTGATTTAATCCCTTCTTCTTCAATCTTTATAATTTTATTTTGTTTGGTGTGAAGTAATTTAATTCGAGGAGAAAGAAATTTTGACAAAGTTTGGACGTACTGTTAATGAACTAGGGTTTTGATAATTAGCCTAGGGTTCTATTTATAAAGGTAGAAACTAATCTCAGCTGTTGGATCCAATATTATATAATCTAGGTCGTTCGGCTGTTCAAAACCTTAGCCCGATAACGTCGATCGGTTGACCGTTGGGGTGGAGCGGTCGACCGTTAGGGGTCAACCGGTTAGGCCAATAGTGTCGACTAGTGGAGCTTTCTTTATTTAATTATTTATTTCCTTAAATAATTGTTTAACTATTTTTGATTTAGAATTTTCAACGTTAATAACTTTTTCATACTAGCTCCGATTTCAAAACATTATATATGAAAATTGTCTAGAAAATCGCTACGAACGCAACGACGCAAGTTTCATAGCCAGATTTTGATTTTTGTGAAAATTCCAATTTTACCCTTGTTATATTTTATTTAATTCGCTTATTTTAAATTTTGAGTTAAATTTTCATGGGGTTACAACAGGAGGAAGATTCTGACAGTATAAGACATGGAGTTGGGTCTTCTATCTGAAGACTTGAGGGATCATATGAAGTAGATGAGTGAAGGTAGAGGTAGGAGTAGCCAGGGTCCATTCATTGAGAGAGGAAGAGAAGAGAAGAAGAGATAGGATTCTAGAGGGAGTTCCAAATCTATAGAGCTCGAAATGTTTGGAGAGGAAAGCCGAGAGACAGGAAGTTCTACCATTGTAAGAAACCGGGCCATTGGAAGAGAGATTGTTTATACTTAAAGAGGAAGACTGAGGATGGATCTTTATTGATTGTTGTGGAGAAGACTGTATCTAACGATGTGTTGATTGCAGTAGTATTGGATCTATCAGACCATTAAGTACTTGATTCAGAGGCATCGTTCCGTATGACACCAAATAGGGATTACTTCAGCTCTTTTGTTGGAAATGAGGCAAGTTCAATTCTTATGAGAAATGATGCTAGTTGTAGAGCTATAGGAAAGGGTATAGTAAGGATACAGGTGTTTGCCGAAGTGATACAAACTTCGACATGTGTTTGTTATGTTCTAGGTCTTTGGAAGTCGTCGATATCTTTGGGCCAGAAGACATCTGTGGGAATCAAAATGACTATGAAGAAGGACGGTTTGAAGGTTTCTAGGGGTGCGCTAGTTTCATTGAAGGGAGATGTGTTCTTGAATATATTTGGTGAAGGGAATCACAGTGCTTAGGGAGTCTTGTGTTGGAATTGACAATTCTCATGCTTAGGATGTAGCTAGACTTTGGCATCTCAAATTGGGTCATATTTTAGAAAAAGGCATAGAATTTCTTTGCATATGAAAAATGATCAAAGGAAAAAGTTTTGACAAGTTGAATTTCTGCCAAGAGTGTATGTTGGGAAAGTAGACAAAGATTTCTTTTGGTTGGACTTCATAGATCTAAGAGAGCGCTTGATTATGTCCATACAAGTGTTTGGGGACAATAACTACCACTTCCATTAGGGGATCGAAGTATTTTTATTTCCTTTATTGATGAATTTTCTTGGAAAGTTTGGGTGTATGTGTTGAAGGCCAAATCAGTGAGTTTTGAATGTTTATAGCGCTAATTGAGAACCAATCCGTTGTAAGTTGAATGTGCTTAGGTCTGAGAATGGTGAAAATTTTATCTCTATAGAGTTCCTTGATTTTTGTAAGCAACATGGAATTCAAAGACATTTCACTACACCTGAAGATCCACAATCTGGTGGAGTTGCTGAGAGAATGAATCAACTCCACTTAAGAAGACGAGCTGTTTGAGATTGATGGGGAACTTATCTAGAGGCTTTTGGGCTGAAGCTCCACACAAGTGTTTGGGGACAGTAACTACCACTTCCATTAGGGGATCAAAGTATTTTTATTTCCTTCATTGATGAATTCTCTTGGAAAGTTTGGGTGTATGTGCTGAAGGCCAAGTCGGTGAGTTTTGAATGTTTACAGCGCTAGTTGAGAACCAATCCGTTGTAAGTTGAATGTGCTTAGGTTTGAGAATGGGGGAAAATTTTTCTCTATAGAGTTCCTCGATTTTTGTAAGCAACATGAAATTCAAAGACATTTCACTACACCTAAAGATCCACAATCTAATGGAGTTGCTGAGAGAATACTCTACTTAAGAAGATGAGCTGCTTGAGATTTACAGGGAGCATATCTAGAGGATTTTGGGCTGAAGCTTTGTCGACTGCAGCGCATGTTATTAATAGAATTCCATGCTCAGCCATAGATGGGAAGATTCCAAAAAAGAAGTGAAAAGGTAAAGCAGTGTATCTTGGTTATTTTTGTATTTTTGGTTGTTCTATGCATGTACACCATACAGGTGATGATACATTGGAGGCCAGAGCATACTAAGGCATATTTATGAGATACATATATGGAATTAAAGGATATTGTGTTTGGAACCGTGTTGATATGAAGATTGTGCATTCCAGACATGTTACATTTGATGAGTTTGTAATGTTCAATTCCATGAATTAGTTACCCACTACATCAGTTGATTTTGGTAAGCCTAAGGAGATGGAAGGGATTCCTTATTTCAGAATAGTAGCATAGTTGCAACTATTGTTGGTAGAGGTGAAGGTGTAAGTGGTGAGACATCACAGAGTATTCCATATGTGCCTTCTAGTAGTGTTGGTGATGTGCATGAAGCTAGAGGAAGTTCCGGTCCAGGTGGAGCGAAAAAGAATTCAGGCGATATTGTGCCTACTTGAGTCGGTCGTAGAACTATTAGGCCACCTGTAGGACTGTCAATGCGTATCCAAAAAATCCAAAATTCATTCATATCTGCATTTAAAATATGAAAAAATATCTAGCATTCAAAAAATGGATATAGGTGCTGATATGGCCACATCCGCATCATATAATTATTCATTCAGTTTTTATTGGGATTATAGTAACATTTTGTGTATTTTAGTGTATAAAACAATTGTAATTTACTATCTAGGTAAAAAAAATTAATGTGTATATAAAAATCATTATTTGCTGCATAAAATTATTTTCTTAGCATAATTGTTATTTTTTATATTTTTAGTACTGAAATTTTTGTACCGAAATAGATTTATAATGAATCGAATTTTTCTATTTATTTATTTAGATTTATTACTTACGAGCCGGTTGAAGAATATCAGATAAGTATATGGTATCCTTCCGCATTCGCGGATACGAATATCCAAAATTAATTTTGGATACGGGTATGGCACTATCTGAGTACACATTCGACCGTTAATAGGCCTAGCCGTTTAAGAGATATGATTATTGACAGAATGCAAACCTTAGCCTTGATGATTAGTTTTACTATGCCCTACATGTGGTTTATGATGAGCCATTTGACCTTGATGAAGCCATGAAAGTGATAGCTCGAAGTGGATATGCGCTACGGAAGAGGAGTTAGAGTCTTTGAGGAAAAACAAGACTTGGGATTTGGTACCACATCCATAAGGAAGCAAAGCCATAGGTTGTAAGTAGATGTTTAAGATGAAGGATGATGAGAGATACAAGGCCAGATTAGTTGCTAAAGGGTTTTAACAGAGGAAGGGAATTATATTATATTTTTGCTCTGTAATATCTCTCTTTCAAAAACATGCTTCATAGGATTCTTCCCATAGAAATTAAATATCAATTGGCACATTATATATACTTCTAGCATCATAAATGAAAGGGTAAATCTATATGCCTATGATTAAATATTAATTCAAAGGAATGGTCACCTAATTGATTGAAAGTCAAAGGATTAGGCCTTTGAAGAGGTTTTGGCTGAAATCTAACCTCTAGACGGCTTTGAAGCCAAAGGGTATGTACCAAGCAACGGGAGCCAGTGGCCTAGATGGCCAAGAATATAGGTAACACGCATGGATTGCCACGTCTCTATGCTACATATAAAGGGCAAGGTCAGCGACTCAACGATCCACATCAACCAACAAACAACACAAATGCGGATACGTGCTTAAATCTCAGCCCTAAAAGCGAGCAACATCGGCGATCTAAAAGGAGAACTTTCCACCAATTGCAATGCAACTAGATGCCTATAAATAGATGCTGAACCCAACGCATGTGGGATCTTTTTGGCGCATGCGTAATTGAAACACAAAGAAAATTGTACTTCCCTACGTTATAGCTCTTAGCAAAACTCATCAATGGCGGACTCAGCCAATCATTCTTGTAATAACCTATCAGATATATAGTATAACTTTAAATAAGAAAAGGATAATGGACATAGGTATTTTTGTAACAACTATACTCTCTACGCCATATTAATTAATATATTTAGTTAAATAGAAGTATTCAAATTCTATTTTTGATAATTATTATTTTTAAAATAACTTCTTATTTATTTGAAGTCTATTTAATAATAATTTTTTTTTAACAAATTGAATTAAACTAATGAATTCTTTCCGGGTAATATATTGAAATTGAATAAGATATTTTTATCAAATATAAAATATTTTAATACGGTAAATAATTTTTACATTATTGAAATAGTGGGAAATAAATTTATGTGTTAATATATTAAATAATTAAGTAAAGATAAGCCAGTATCGAATTGAAGGAAATTGTGCAATTTGGAAATATTTTTTATCGAATGAAGGGTAGACCAATTTAAATTATATCAAAATATATTTATAAATATATGAAAAGGATTTATATTTAAATTTAAATACAAAGGAATATTATTAAAAACTAAACTAAATTTAACCCTGGCCTATTTAACCATAACCAAGCCCGCTCATTTATTCCCAAACCCATTTTCCCTTTAGCATACCCGTAACCTTATCCTTCCACCCCGACCCTAATCCCCAAAATTCAAAAATAAATTTTCATGGAAAAAAAAAATAAAAATACCATTCTCGTGCGCATGTAGAGCTAGCAATGCCAACGATGGTGGCACCCACATCAGGATGGCGACGATTGTAGTGGAAGGCCGCATGGTTGAGGCAGAGGCTAGGAGCGGCTGGCGATTGGAGGAGCATTCAACTTCGGGGTGATGAGATGCGGTGGTTTTCAAGTGACATTGAAGCATAGCTAGGTGGTTTTAGGTGACACAGTGACTGCGACTACGGCTGAGGGTTGAAGCAAACGCGTCATATTGGAGTTGATGTTCAAGTTGAAGGCAATTTAAGGGGTTGGGCGCTGCAAGTGGAAGTTAGGGCAAATAAATGGTTAAGGTGAGTTATTAAACTCACACATCTATCTTTACAATATTGCATGCTCTTCGTCGTTTTGTATTTCGATGAATATTGATTGTTAATGGATGAATTGATTGAAATATGGTTGCATGCTGTGATTTATCTTATTCATCGAATGATATAGATTAGATTGGATTATTTGGAGATATATTGAATTGTTATGTGATTTGGAATAGGTCAATTTGCAAATGGAACTTTGTCTGATTGTAAATTAAATCTTATATACTTGTATATATCATGCACGTATATTGTGTCTGATCAGAGTTCACCGAAAAGCAACTCGGATCGCTAGAAAATTCCATACCATTGAATGATATTTTATGAAGCAATTTTTGCTTTAAGAATTTTCATTATTAATTGTTCTCCTATTTGATTTGATTTAAATCTTTTTAAAGATTTTTGAATTGAGTTTTTATCTATTTTGATCCTTATTGGAATTTAGTTTATATAATATAGTTAAATTATATTATATTCTTAACTTATTTCTTATTTCAAAATTTCTATTCAAAGCTTTTAAAGGTGAGTATAGTTATTCATAAAACCATTTTAAATTTAATATTATAAGTATATTATAATTTGGGAAATGTTTTAGAGGCAAAAGATAAGATATGGTATTATTTTATAAAAGCTATTATGAAAGTAATAATTTCAATTTCAAGAGTTTTAGTTATAAAAGTTGTTTAAATGATTTTGAAAGAGTTCAAAAGCCTTTGAATATAGAACTCTTTCAAGAAATAATTACAAGGTTTGAAATTGGTTTGTGAAAAATTTATTTGTAAGGAATATTGTTTAAATTAAATTTAAATATATATGCTTTCAAGCCTTGTACAAGAAATATTGATTTAGCCGTTGGAAATTTCATACTTATATTTTAAAATAAATTACTCATTTCTAGTAAAAATTATAAGATTTTAATTATTTTGAAACTCTCTTATTTTATTATGGATTTGGGATTTTACTGAGATTTCGTAAATGATCGAATCGTACAGATAGGTATGGGGCATTTTGTACAATTCTTTTGCTTATTTTTATAACTTGTTGAATAGAGTATATTGAGTGGAATTTACAAGCTTTTAGTACGTACTTGAATATCACTAGATGGTATAGGACATTTAGTGAAATTCTAGTAATTACTAAAGTGACAGTGATTAACACTTTAGAGTTGTATTATCTTGGGATGTTTGGCTATATGGGCAGATAGATCCCTAAGAAAACTATAATTATTGATTTTTGACGATCATGATGATCATCTGATTTTGACAACCCGGTTGATCATTCGTGATCCTGGTAATTTACTAGATGGTTCCGGGATGTTATCTTCTTCTGTAGATCAATAGATGGTCTCTGTAGGCTTTATAAGTGACTGGTTATCACCATATGCATTTAGTAGCTTACTAGTGGTTACATCATGATTTCCTGCTTATGCATTTAATAGCTTACTGGTGGCTTCATTCGTGATTTTGTGTTGCCTAAGAAGAGATAGTAACTATTAGTAGCTTTCTAGTAGCTGCATTGTGTTTCTGCGATTTGTCCAAGAGGAGACCGTACCTCTATGTTTGTCCAGAAAGGGACCATACCTCTATGATTTGTCCAGTAGTGGACCATATCTTTAATTTTTGATATCCTTATGTGGATTTATTTTAGTTCCACTGATTAAAAGGACATATGTGAATACCAGATTTGCATACGATAGTTTATGATAGACATGAATGTTTTATGAAATGGTGATTATTTTATCATATATCTTTTTGGATTGATTTGGATTGGCATATTCTTTACGACTCTGTAACCGTGTGCAGTCATATATTATTTTGATATATTTTTCTCACACCTTTAAATTAGAGATAGTCTGACCCGTTTATTTTCATAATACTCGAGTCAGGCCAAGATTCTATAGGTATAAGGACTCGCTGACCTTGGACATATATGCTAGCATGTGGACAAACTATTTTTGACAGTTTGAGTTTACCTCATGTATATGTAGGTATACTTTGTATAGGATGCTATGTGTATTACTTTAGATAGTAGCCTTGTACTTGTTTTAGATATGATATTGTATATATTAGATATGTGGGTCTAACATTATCAATTTGTAGACACGTACTTTTGTAGTTGTATATGATGTATATTATTCCGCTGTGGTATGTGATTTTGTGACTGATATTGTATATTGTTCTGGTTTAATTTAACCTATGTGTTTATTGCTTTATGTCGAGACTGTACACGTCAATTATTCAGTTCAGATCCTCAAATTTTGGTAAGAATGAGGTGTCAGTGTTAGCCCAAGGTAATATTCACATCAGGTCGCTCTTAACAAAGCTCATTCTCTGTGTTACTAGACGGTATTACTTAGTAATACTCTTTAGTAGTATAAGTATAGAGGTGGTGCATTACAGCTTGGTATCAGAGCAGGTCAGAACAATATAGAATATAAGAGACACGAATCTTGACCTTGATAGACTTAGAGTCTTAGGTTCCCTCTTTGCATATGTGGTAGTCACCCTATATATAAAAAGAAATATTAGGAGTATACGATGATTATTGGGGTAATCATCCGAGGATGTATTTATTATTTTCGTATTATCTATTATCCTTATCCCTACATCTTCTGTGTATTTGTCCCTATGTAGAATGTAAGTTGTGATGAAGCAAGTTTGAATGAAAGGATCCAGTGTTGATCAAAGTGCACAGCGGAAGATGGAAGTTAACTTTTCGCTGAAGATGATTATTTGTTTGGTTGACTGAAATGCATGTTGTTTGTATAAATGTGTATTTTTATTTATGTTTAGTTTAAAATGTGGAAATTTAGTAAGAAGTTATCACTCAAAGAATTTATAAACCCATTTGAGTCTGGACGAATCCAATTATTAATAAAAGCCAGTGGTTTCTCCAAAATAGAACTGCTGGGAATAATAAAAATGTTTAAGCGATTAATAGTAAGAGTATATGTAGAATGATAAATTATATGTTCTAATTAAGCTTGGAATTGAAAAATATACTTAATAAATATAATATAATATAATAAAAATTGAATGGTTGCTTGCTGTTGTGAATAATTGAATTCAGTTTGATTATTCTGATTGCAGATGGTTGATAAATGGATGTGTATACCGGTAACATCATAAGTTATTTTTTTTATGTAAGTGAGCAAATGATTTTGAGAAAGTATGAATATTATCTTCTAAAGTGGTTGAAAAGAATTTTAATGGTATATTTTGTGTTGATTTGTCCGTTGAGAGGTTTATGAATTTTGGTCAATACAAGTAGCTAACGCATCGATAGGAATTTCTAAACACTTGAACGAGACAAGAATTGGCACAATATTTTGAAAATATAACGAGAAATGTTTTACTTAGAGTTTATATTGTTTTATGAAATAATATCTAATCTAGGAAAAGAAAACATTATTTTCTAAATTTAAATATTTTTAAACAACATATACAACTACATGATTAGCGTGAAGTTGAGATAATGGCGAGGCATTGTTGATTTAAAATTCTAGACAGAGATGAATCTCTAAAAACTTGTGGCATAATGAAGTTGTATATTTATTTATAAATTAAGCTTGAAAATTATATATATATATATATATATATATATATTAATATACTTGTTAAAGTTGGATTCAAAAGCATTTTCTAATGATATATCTACAAATATAATAGATTGTTTGAATTTAGAAAATGAAATAAAAGTGAAATTTTCTAGTAGGGAAAAAGTGTATATTTATAGTAGAAAATGCTTTAAAGTGTATTTAAAAGAAATAGATATATTGGAAAATAATAATTATAGGTAATCCATAGGCTTTTTGAAAAAAAGGTTTCAAAGAAGAATCAATGAAATGGATATAGATGATTAAGTCTGTATATAATAGGATCGAAGCTTTCGAAATTACCTGGACAACCGTATATAATATTTTTTGAGAAAGGGTGTAAATGTCATTTTATTAGGGCATTTACTAGGAAAGTACCCATGTTTTACTTGATTTTAGCAGTGTTACTTCATTATTCTCCTAACCCATAAAACGCAAATTACTCAAAATCAATGGAATGATTTTCACCATCGGTGGCGATTTAGACCTAAATCGGATGGAAAACAATCTCTATAGGTCAATTTGGTTGGATTTTTCCCTGTACAATTTTTTTTTCTTTTTTCAAAATTTAGTTATAGTTGATTCAGTTGGATTAGGTATCTAAAAAAGAGACGAGTAGCAAAAGAGAGGTATAAATGTAGATGACCCAGATTTTGAGTTCTATCCAACCATTTAAAAGTTTTCATATTTTTACTTTTTATTTTCCATTTAAGAAATCTTATCTCAAATTTACTCTTTCTTTTGCATCTTTTTAGCAGAATATGTAGTTCAGGTTAGTAGAGTTAGTACCATCGATTATGTATTGATTGTATTGAACTACGTTTGGTTGTTGAATATTTAGTCCTTTGGTTTTATTTATTTGTAGAAATATTATTTTTTAGATAGTTTGATATATTTATAACAACTATAATAATTATGATGATCGCATGGTGTTTGCTAATAATATGTAAACAATGTTGACATAATAACCACAGTATTTAGCTAGATCTGAAATAAATGGGACAAGAGATAGGATGTTATTGCCATATATCTTGAATGTCGGTATTATAGTGAATAGAATGGAGTTAGTGTCTCTTAGCTGTTATAAAAGGTATAAAATAGAGTACTTTAGAAACTTTACTGGAAAGACAAATGTTGACTCTGGAAAAGTTTAATTATGTTTCGAACAACGAGTTTGAACTTGAAAGTATGTGTCATTATCCTAATTGAACTTATGAATAAATGTGCATTTTAATCTTCTTTCCTCCAACATTATTTTTGGTTTTTTTAGTTTTCTCATCCTAAACGAGTAAATAAATGGATTCATTTTTCCTATTTGGTCCTTCTTCAATATTTATAGTTGTTGTTAGTTTAAGTGAGTGTAGACACTTAATTTATAAGTATACATAAAGAATTACCTTTGTCCATGCCTTTGGAATATGATATATTGTTTTTAATGATATGATGATACTACTTTAGCAGGAGTCTTTATATGGAACAAAGTTTATACTACTCCAGTTTGTGATGTTAAATTTTATTTTATCTACTGCAGTTAATTTTATGCCAATATTACTCGATAAATTATAGTCAAAGTTAACAAAAATTTAGAAAGAATGAGTTATAAAAAAGGGAAATGACACATACTATTCTCAAAATCAAATTAGAAAATGATACATTCATATACCGTTATCTATAAATATAGAAATGATACAATATGTATTTGTTTCCATAAATGAAACTCAAAAATGAATTTAACTTACATATTTTGCACAAGTCCATTCGGATGTACCTTAGTATCGGTGTTATTAAAGAAACATGAGTTGAAAGGAGAAATTTCAAAATTTTATACTTCGAAAGTGCTTAACAAATATGTACATAACTTTTAATTTAGCTATCCGATTTTGATCATTCCCTTTTCAATTGAAAATTGATACTTTGAAAGTGCTTAACAAATATGGACATAATAAATATGGAACAACTTTCATGTTTGTTGTTTTTGAAAATTTTGAAATTTATTGGTGTTAAAATCACTTTGAATTCAAATCAAAAATTTGGCCAGAATTGTTAATTTAAAATTTCAAAGCCATGACTTTTGAATGATTTATTCGATTTTGATGATCTTGCACTTTCCGAAAAGCTAAGAATATAAGCAACAACTTTCATCGTAAGAGCTCTGTAGAATTTTGATGTCTTCTATGCTAAAAACGTCTTTTTCTAAAGAGGGCATGCATTTTTTTCAATTAATTTCTGAATCTATACCTTTAGAAAAATGTTATAACTTATGTCATAATCTACATATTGATGATCCAAAAGTAGATTTTGAAACCTTATAGATTTTATGATTTTAGTCTTGGAAATCCTTATCAAAGAGTGGCTTAATTAGAAATACATATTGCTTATATATATATATATATATATTAAAGTTATGTACATATCAAAGTAGCAAACAAAAAGGACTACACAAAAAGCTATATCAAAAAGAGCTAGCAAAATATTTTTTTGACTCGCTTGTATATTGTGGTCGCTATACCACTTGACATGTATCCTTTTGTATACTCTGTGATGTATCTGTATATGTATATGTATATATATGACGATCTACTGTTTTGTGATGTGTTTGCATTTGAGTTGTTGTATTTTATTCTGATAGATCCTATAGCCACATATGACTCTGTATTAAGTATTTATTGGATATGTCGATCCACTTGAGATAGGAAAAAAATGTTTTAAAAATACAAATTAATCTTTTTAAAATGAGAAAATGGATCGTATTGTCGATGCTCGGCGGCGTGATCCCGATCTTGTGCACCTTATTCATATTTGTGAGTCTGAATCCCGTAATGAGGAGTTGTTGGATTTCAGTATTGATTCTCGGGGTGGGGCATCACAGCTTGCTATGCATGCTTATTATATCTTCTTATATGTGACTAATGTAGAAATTGAGTTAAGTATAGGTACTTTAGAAGGCCTAGTGCGACTATATGGCGGCTTTAGCTTGTTTTTGCTTACAAAATAGTAAGTAACTTGCTTCAAAATGCTAAAATAAAGGTAGAATTTATGCTATATCGATAAATATGAATTATTATGTATTTTTTACCCATTTTCGGGATTCCCCGTTGATTGGATGTATATTTATTATGATTTTTCAGAATATTCCCCGTTCAAAGGAGACTTTGCCGAAATTTTGTAGAAAATCCAACACTTGGAAAATTTTCACTAAATTATTCGTATATGAAAAATAGAAAGTAGATAAACAAGTCTATTTAAATTTATAACATAACCACTTAGAGGATTGAGTGAGTTTCAACTTAATTGAGGATTGTAGAATACGAAGAAAGCTTAAGGTATGAGTTGTGTATGATGTTTCCCCATAAGAAATTATTAGGACTTAATTTTCTTTAGGGAGGAAGTCTTTAGCAACCCTACTTTGTATGCTGTATTAATAAATATATTTAATTAAATAGAAGTATTCAAATTCGATTTTGGATAATTATTATTTTGAAAATAACTTCTTATTTATTTGAAGTTTATTGAATAATAGATTTCATTTTAACAAATTGATTTAAATTAATAAATTCTTTTCGGGTATTATATTGAAATCGAACAAAATATTTTTATCAAATATAAAATATTTTAATACTGTAAATAATTTTTATATTATTGAAATAGTGGGAAATAAATTTATGTGTTAATATATTACATAATTAAGTAAAGATAAGTGGGTATCAAATTGAAGAAAACTGTGCAATGTGGAAATATATTTTGTCGAATGAAGTGTAGACCAATTTAAATTAGATCGAAATATGTTTATAAATATTTGACTAGGATTAACATTTAAATTTAAATAAAAATGAATATTATTAAGACTAAACTGAATTCAAACACTAGCCCATTTAACCAAACCCAAGCCAACTCACTTATTCCCAAACCCCGTTTTCCTCTTAGCATACCTATAGCCATATCCTTCTACCCCAACCCTGATCCCAAAAATTTAAAATTTGATTTTTCATAGAAAAAGAAAAGAAAAGGAAAAAATATCACGCTCGTGTTTATGTAAGGCTGGCGATGATAGCGATGGTGGTGCCCACGTAAGGATGGCAATGCTTATAGGGGAGGCCGCGTGGTTGAGGCGGAGGCTAGTAGTGGTTGGCGATTGGAGAAGCATGCAACTTAGAGGAGATGAGGCACAATGGTTTTTAGGTGACGTCAAAGCATAGCTAGGTGGTTTCAGGCGACACGGTGGCTGCGACTTTGGCTGAGGGTCGAAGACAACACATCATATTGGAGCTGCCGTTCAAGTTGAAGGAAATCTGGGGTGTTGGGCATTGCAAGTGGAAGTTGGGGCAAACAAATGGTTAAGGCGAGTTATCAAACTCACACATCTATCTTTACACTGTAATTTCCCCATTGCATGCTCTTCGTCGTTTTGGATATCGATGAATATTGATTGTGAATGGATGAAATGATTGAAATATGGTTGCATGCTATAATTTATCTTATTCATCGAATGACATAGATTAGATTAGATTGTTTGGAGATATATTGAATTGTTATGTGATTTGAAAGAGGTAAATTTGCAAACGGAACTTTGTTCGAATGTAAATTGAATCTAATATACTTCCATACATCATGCACGTACATTGTGTGTGTGATCGGGGTTCGCCGGATCGCTACATAATTCCATATCGTTGAATGATATTTTATAAAGTAGTTTTTTCTTTTAAAATTTGCATTATTGATTGTCTCCTGTTTGATTTGCTTTAAATCATTTTAAAGATTTTTGAATTAAGTATTTATCTTTTTTGATCCTTATTAGAATTTAGCTTATAAAATACAGTTAAATTATATTATATTCTTAACTTATTTCTTATTTCAAAATTTCTATTCAAAGCTTTTAAAGATGAGTAATATTTATTCATAAAACCTTTTTATTTGTAATATTATAAGTACATTATAGTTTTGGAAATTTTTTAGAGGCAAAAAATAAGATATGGTATTATTTTATAAAAGCTGTTATGAAGTAATAATTTCAATTTCAAGTGATTTTAGTTATAAAAGCTATTTAAATGACTTTGAAAGAGTTCAAAAGCCTCTGAATATAGAACTCTTTCAAGAAATAATTACAAGGTTTGAAAATAATTTGTGGAAAATTTATTTATAACGAATATTGTTCAAAATTATATTTAGTTATATATGCTTTCAAGCCTTGTACAAGAAGTATATTGGAAGAAATATTGATATGGCCTTTGGAAATTTCATACTTTATATTTAAAAATAAATTACTCGTTTTCAAAAAAAATTATAAGGTTTTAATTATTTTAAAAATCTTTTATTTTATTATGGATTTGGGATTTTATTGAGGTTTCGTGCTTTTCTATGAAATGACGAGTTTTAATAAATGGACGAATCGTATAGATTGGTGTAGTCCTTTTTGCATAATTCTTTCGCTTATTTTTATAACTTGTTAAATATAGTATATTGAGTAGAATGTACTAGCTTTTAGTAAGTACTTGAATATCACTAGGAAGTATGGGACGTTTAGTGAAATTTTACTAATTACTAAAGCAACAGTGATTAACGCTTTGGAGTTGTAGTATCTTGGGGTGTTTGGCTATGTGGGTTGATAGATCCCTATAAAAAATATAAATCCTGAGTTTTGACGATAATGATAATCGTCTGATTTTGACGATTCGGTTGATCGTTTATGATCCTGGTAACTTACTGGACATTTTCGGGATGCCATCTTCTTCAGGAGATCAATTGATGGTCTCTATAGGCTTTTGCGGGTGATTGGCTATCACCATATGCATTTAGTAGCTTACTAGTGGCTACATAATGATTTCATGCTTATGCATTTAGTAGCTTACTGGTGGCTATGCCTAAGAAGAGATAGCAACTATTAGTGGCTTTTAAGTAGCTACATCGTGTTTCTGTGATTTGTCCAGGAGGAGACCATACCTCTATTTTTTATCCAGAAGGGGACCGTACCTCTGTGATTTGTCAAGAAAGGGACCTTACCTTAATTTAGTGATATCCAATGGATTTTTCACAAAAGATTAAATGAAGATTAAAAAGCAGAAAAAGTAAAGTATACCAGATTTATATTGGTACAGCTTTAAATAGCCTACGTCCACTGTTCATTTTTATTTCTTCTCTTCTATATCAGTCCTTTACAAGAAATTGATGGCAAATACAAAAATTTCTTATATAAAAAGATGACCTGGATGCTCTGATAAATTAAAGATGTTGCACCTTTAAAAAGTCGTTCTTTTAAATGACAAATTCTTGGATATTAATAAGGGTGGATTTGAGGTGTGTTTAATGCGGCAAATTATGACATTTCCATGTATATCTTCCCCAAAAGGAATATTCTCGGGAATATGGAATATGCTTGATATTCTTCCAAATATATGTTGATTTTCTTCCATATTTGTGTTGTTGGGCCCAACTGAGAAGTCGATCCGAAGGAGTTGGTTCGGCTAGGGTGAATGTGGATGAGTTGCTGGCCAAGCTTGTATACTCCATTGTTTGGCTCGGCATGCTCGGTTCGGTAGATGCCCACTTCCTTGGCTTGGTAAGCACCCTCCTTCCTGGTTCAATGAGGGGCCAGAATATCTCGGTTCAGTGGGTCTCCACCCAAAGAACCGAAGATCTTGTTCGATGGATCTCCACCTAGCGGACCAAAGTTCTTGTTCGGTGGGACTCTACCCACCGAACCGAAGATCATGTTCATTGGATGCCTAATCATTGAACATAAGCTTCTGTTCGGTGGGCATTCATCCACTGGACAGAAAATCTACCCCAGCACCTGAGGGCACCGTGTAGGGTCGACCGTGGACTTTGTTTCTCTAGAGTTATCTTCCTTGCCTTGGTCTTTGCTTTGCCCGGCCTCGGTTCGGAGGGTCTCCACCCACCGAATCGAAGATCTTATTCGATGGGTCTCTACTGACCGAACCAAAGATCTTGTTCAATGGGTTTCTACCTACCGAACCGAAGATCTTGTTCGGTGGGTTTCTAAACCCACCAAACCGAAGATCTTGTTCGGTGGGACTCTACCTACCGAATCAAAGTTACTATTCGGTAGGTGCCCAACCACCAAACAAAAGCTTCTATTCAGTGGGTGTTCACCTACCAGTAGAAAATCCGAGTCGGCACTTGAGGCCACCATACAGGGGTCAGTCGTGGACTTTGTTTCTCTCGAGTACTTTTCTTTTCCTTAGTCTCTGTTTTATCGTGCCTTCAACCAAACTCCAAACCTATGGGTGAAACTGCCCACAATAATTGCTCTTGGACATATACATATATTTTTTATATAATTTTTATTTCGATTTGCATTTTAAATCATTCAAAATTTAAAATTTGTATAAAATAAAAAAAATATAATATTATTTTTGAAACTGTTACGTATAATATATATTATGTAATATTTTTATACAAAATTTTATTATTTGTAATAATATATATATATATACAAGTATTTAAATTACATAAACAATTTTAGGTTAAATAAATATTTAATAATGTATATGAAATAAAATAACTTTTTTAATTTGCTGTCAAATGCATATTATGCATGAACAAAATTTTCAAATTTTTAAACATATCGTATATATAATGTTAATCTTTTAAACATGGATTTTAATTAATTAAACCATTTAATAAAATTATTTTTATATATAAATTTTTTATTTGCAGGTTGTGAGCATCTAATAAGTGAGCATACAAAAAATAATTTTTTTATATAGATATAATAATATGCACAACCAGTCAATTTGTGACATCATTTTGATATACAAGATTCGTAATATAATCTAACATTCTATTTTATAAATAATATATATAAATATGTTATAACCAAATAAAACAAAGAATTACCTTTAATTAAAGCCCTTGCGTATACGTTGAAATATTGAATTGATTTCCTTGAATTCTTTCACAAATCAAAAGTTGCTAGCTCCCGAACTGCCTTACGACCAACGATCGAATCGAAGTGTTTTAATGTAAATTTGTACTTGGATTTTTGGGACTTAGAGAAGGGGTTTGCTGGCCAAAAATTTCAGGGATGAAGGAGAGCAAAAGTCTTAAAGAAATGATGTAAAGAGGTGATATATAAATAGGAAATCAAGAGAGTGAAAATGGACCTTATCCTCATTTCTCTCTCTTACTATTTCCACTCTTTTAATCATTCAAAATCCTCTCTACTTTTCACCATATGGCCGCCCAAATCAAGCCTACTATAGCCAAAAATATCATGCCTATATGGGCTCCAAATCTGGTCCAAGTCCGAATATTATTCAATATAATTTTAAATCTTATTTAAACGCATACCTATATCATATATCGATCGGTATATTTATAACAATTATAGCCATACTGTTTAATATTATTCAATATACATAAAATAAAATTTTATAATCAATATTTTAGAAATATAAATTAATTCAATTATTTTATAACAATTATAAATTAATTAAATCTGATTGCAAAAGGAGTATTCAACGTTTCGATTATGTGACTCTTAGGTGTCAAGTTTATTAGCGATTAGTATTGACCAATTTGAATATTAACGTTCACACGTCACTTAGCAGGTGGTGTGACATTTTGGCCTAATTTATCACTTACTTGGTTTTGATATAATTCAATTTTACTTTGTTAAGCATTATCCGATAGTGACAATTATTTACACCAATTCTCTTGACCCTGATACTAATCTCATATAACTAAGGAGACAAATCCTTTCTTGAATAATGTTTTACTTCCAATGCTTCCACTCAACCCCACTGTAGTCGTTTGATGGACGTCGTGCCACAATTTAACCATAATCAAATTAGAGCTTTCACATTGAAGATCAACGGTATTCTCAAATTAAGAGAACTTTGTAATATTCACATCGATATTTCTGTTTGACCTTTGTTATTTTAACCAACAGAAGACTATCAAGTGATAATTCCATGGTTATCCAATAACTATCGGTATGTAACCTTTTGGTGCCCCTAACAGCCATGAGTAAAACACTACCCAACATTTGGAGAGTGTTACATAATCTAGTTTCAATAGATGTATTGATATCCAGTTTCAATACATCTTAACTAGGAATATATAAAATGGTATGTTTATTTTATTTGATAAATCACTTATGATTACAACACATTGTAACTACTATCACAAAACACACCATTTATGGATTTTCTATTAAATACACTTTTAATTAAATTAATTAATTGATATAACACATTATATCAAGTATATAATAGAAAGAAAATACCTTTTATTTCGAATAAGATTAATTATCAACTTAGACGTATGTAGCAATTACGTAACTGCCCCTAGCGCTTACCCCTAACTCTATTAATCTCCCACTTGCACTTAGGACCAATTATGGAATCTCTATCCTATCCCTTCGATCAATTTGATAAGAACCGATTGAGTTAGACCATATGTGAATGGATCTGCTGTGTTGTTTTAATTATCTACTCTATCAATCAACTCTCTTTGATGCTGATAAACTACTTTTATTATATGGAACTAGTCGGAGTATGTTTCTTGACTTCTAGTGAGCTCTTATCATTACATTGTTATTATATAACAATAATTTAGTATTCTACTTGGAATCACCCAAGCTCGGTTATAATTTATGAATTTATATTTATACATTGCTTTTATTGCGACGTTATTCAAGGTGATGTACTTAGCCTTTTCGTTGAATCAGCCACAGCCACTTGTTTGGAACATTTCCAACTTAAAGCTTATCAATTAAGGTTTGAACATGAATTTAATATTGACATACTATACTCGATAGCACTTATAAAGTTTGAGTCTGAACACTCCTTCATAAGGAGTTTGTTGTTTCTGTAAATAATTCTCAAGTACTTTGTAAATACTCGAGAACACTTTATACTACCATTTAATGATCTTAATTTTGATTTGATATTTGCTTCATGATTCAAACACATAAGCAAAATACGATATTATAGAAAATATAACATGTATGAAAATTACTATTTTCAATACATAAGGAATCCATCTTACATGTTCCATATTAAACATTTTAATAAGGCATCTTTACATATCGTCTAGGACATTCCCAACATCCTTTATACTTATTATAAAAGATATAATTTACAAGTCCAATATCGAGTATTAAACAACAAACTATTACTGATTTTATCATAAGTACATCGTTAATAATCAGTAATGTGTTGTTTATTTATATTTTAGAAATATTTATGTATCTTTTAATGGTTATTTCTTATGGACACCCGATTCCTCTACATTTTGACTGAAAATTAAACTATTTGATATTTCTATCAAAATACTTACCTTTTTGCTGTTCTGGATGTTGTTTTTTCCAATATTGGAAAGTCCTAAAAAACTTCATCTCGATCTTGAATGGCAAATCTAAGACCGATCAGTCAGATTTAAAATGCGACTAGTTAACCTAAAACCCTTATGTCTAAGGGACTCGATGAGTTTGGCACATGATTTATTATGAGAATCTTTGACATCCTCAAAGAGATAAGGCAGATTGATATTTCACAACCAACTCGTATGAAGGTGATTTCTAAGGGTGTTGATTGTTTCTAACAATTGATAATTCTTGGTCATACTTTGGCTCCATAAAACTTTGTAATGCGAAATAGAAGCCGAAATCATGTTCGACAATTCAATCTAAATAAAAACGAGGCATTCAAGATGACCAAAAAAACACCAAGTATTACTAGTGAAACAAATACCTAAACCATCCATGCAACCAAAAAATAACAGCATCACAATACATAAAAGAATAAATACGGTGCATGAATTTAAGATTGCTTATTGTCAGTTACGTTTGGCTAGAGAAGAAGAGTTGATCTACCATAGGAGGAACAACAGTGGCAGCAGGAGCAGTTTCATCTTATTTAGCCTTGGCTTCCTCATAATGAAGATTGAAAGCCATTGAAATTGTTAAAGAATTCTCTCCTAGGAAGTCAAACGAAAAGGGGACGTCCTTGTCTCGACATTCAGCGTAATAATCATAGAGCACCTTGAAGGCCTTCTCACCGGCCATCTCCTCAGCCTTTTATGAGGTCAAAAGACTTTTGGTCTCCTTTTAGGACATAGATAACTCTGCATCCCTCTTAGCCAATATATCTTTCAATTATTTCAAATCAGCTCCAATCTTAGCCACCTCACCTGTGAGTTGGGCCTCCTTGGCTTTTGCATTTTAAACTGCTTTCTCGACTTTCTCAGCTCTCTTTTCCAACTCCTCAAGTTATTGCTAAAGCATGGTAACATCTTCTTTAGTACTTGTGGCATCTTCCAAAGTCTCCTTGAACTCCATAAATTTGTGATAAAGAGTGGATAATTGAGTAACAACCTGCAAAATCAAGATATGAGTAAATTCATGGGCATGATAAGCAAAATCTGTAAAATAAGGTATTCCATGCCTTAACACTTTCCTTAAAACCATACTCAAGAATTATCTTGAAGTCTTGAGGAGTATCAAGAATTTCAACTTTAGCAGTGGAGGTGGCAGCATTGACAAAAGAATTAAAAGAAAGTTTAGCAACTTTGGCAACTCGATGACTCTTTGATGTAAGAGGAAGTTCCAGGGTTAGAGGGACATGCTATTTCGATTAAGTAGAGCCTCTATTAAGGGATTCCAAAGGTTTTCTTTTGGTACCCTTCCTTAGGAGCTTCCTACTGGTATCCATAGAGCCCTTGGGAGCGATCTTTAGGTCCGAAGACTTCACAGCCTTATATTTCTTCTTACAAAGCATAAAAAGACCTAGCTTCAATTTGTTCAAGGTAGCCATATCTACAATATAACAAATAAAATAAAATAAAAAAACTAAAAATCAGTAACCCAGAAATCTAAAGAAGGTACAAAAACATGTCTATTGATATGCAAAACTCTAAAGATAAGGGGTCAGGCCTAAGGACTAGGTGTTAGATTAAAAAACTATAACATTATCAGAGGTACATGAGCTCTCTCTCTCTCTATTGAGCCCTCAACTATCACCACCTTCGGGGAGACCTTCTATGCTCTTGGTTAGGAGTACCCTTTGAATATAACATTCAGGGGAAGTAAGCCGCATGCCTTTAGGTTACCTTCCGTCAGCATTCGCTGACGCTGCTTTTCATTTTCCAAAAGACTCAGAACATTTTTGAAGTGTTATGAAGTGATCAACTTCAGATACTCTCTTGGGTTTTCCTTAAAAAATAGAAATGTCAAAAGTCAAAACTAAGATCATAATCAACAAATATCGAATGTGAAATTAACTTGCTAGCTTTTGGAAAAGTAATAACGGTCCAAGGGTTATTGGCCTTGACGAAAAAATATTTCTTTATCGCAATCTTACTAATAGGATTAGCCAAAGGCTGGTTCTTTCTAATTTGCAAAAAATATGTAGGCATGGGGGTAGGAGATCTCGTGTCTTTTAATTTAAACAAGAAGTTTATTTCCGACGGTGATATGTCAGTGTAACCTCTTCGGAAGTACATTACTTTTAAAGATGAGAGGATATTATATGATATATGAGGCACTTGAAACTGATTGAGGTTGTAGAACTCAAGTAGATTAGTAAGGAAAGGGGCAACAGGAAGAGAGATGGCATTGGACAAGTACTCCATTGCCTATGGAAAGTATCCCTCTAGGGGACATTCCAAACATCATTTGGGCCAGGAGCTATCGCCTCCACGTTAGATAAGCCAAATTCACTAAGAATAGTGTCAATGTCCTATTGAGAGTCTACATGAGATCTCATTTTTCGGTCTAGAAGGACCATGTGCATCAATAATTTAATTCAAGTCAAACAAATACAAAATCATAACTTAAGACTTTACAATGAAGAATAAAACTACGTAAACTTAGTTGTAAACCCCAAATAAAAATACCTTAACGATTACAAGGTCTAAATCATATAGAAAATTCAAAATCTGGTTTTCATGATTGATAAGATAATATGATAAAAAAACCCATGACCCCATTATGGGTTCTAAGAGTATCTGTTAATCAATTTAATGTCTAAGGAGAAAATGATAACTAATTAATTCCTTAACTATCATTGTTAATTAACTATCACAACAGAAAAAGCCAAAGGCCATCAAAACAAAAGATCCGACATTAATAAATGAACTTATCAGTTATTTTATAGCAATAATGCCCTAAAAATAGTAAGAAATGATTATGAAAAATCATAGTAGCGATTAAACACAATTATGAGATGATTGTACCTAGTTAAAGTGCAAGTGAAAAATCAAATAACTTGCCGATTTGAAGAGAAGGCAAGAAACTTGCGAGATTTCTAAAAACTTTAATGGAAGGCAACAATAAAGTTCAAGCAAGGTAAATAAAGAAGGAAGAAAGAAAAAGTATTACATACTTTACTATCTAACCCATAAAATAACGGTTAAGAAAATCTTAGTAGCACGATTCAAATAATAATTTAATAATAATAACCCCCAAACTTACAATGAAAGAAGCCAAATCGTCCCTACACAGTAAAAAAGAACACACTTTTTAGAAGTCCCAATCAAACATTGTCACGTGGTTGCTGTAGTAAATATGTAGCAGACCCTTTAATTCACCCTTGGGCATTTGATTTTGGGGTACAGTCTACTTGGAAATTACATCACTCAATCAAACATAGACATACGATGGTCAAGTATGCCTTTAGCTTATAAATTGCGAAACCCAAATGGTATTCAATTGAGTATACATTCAACTTATAAATTACAAACCTAAACGGTATTCAACCAAGTATGCATTCAGCTTATAAACTACAAAACCTAAATGATATTCAACCAGGTACGCATTCGGCTTATAAACTACGAAACCTAAGTGGTATTCAACCACCCCTTCAGCTTATAAATTATGAAACCAAAATGATATTTAATCAAGTACGTCTTCATTTTATAAATTATGAAACCTAGATGGTATTGAATCAAGTATTCCTTTGGCTTATAAATTACGAAACATAAACGTTATTCAATAAAGTATGCCTTCGGCATATAAATTATGAAACCTAAATGATATTCAATCAAGTATGACTTCGGCTTATATATTAAGAAACCTAAATGATATTCAATCGAGTATGCCTTCGACCTATATATTATGAAACCTAAATGGTATTCAATCGAATATGCCTTTGGCTTATAAATTATGAAACCTAAATGGTATTTGATCAAGTATGCCTTCGACTTATAAACTATGAAATCTAAACGGTATTCAATCTAGTAAGCCTTTGGCTTATATATTATGAAACCTAAACAGTATTCAATCAAGTACGTCTTCGGCTTATAAATTATAAACCAAAATGGCATTCAATCAAGTACACCTTCAGCTTACAAATTATGAAGCTAAATGGTATTCCATTAAGTCTGCCTTCAGCTTATAAATTTGTTATCCCGCCTTTTGGCAAAGCCATGATATCATTGACTTGGCTAGGAACGGATGGTTATCGACCTTAGGAGTCGATTATATACAATACTATGGACGATGGTCGGGCAGATTTGGACCAGGTCCCAATCAAGGTGAGATCAGCATAGAGTGACTGGTATAGCCCCGTGAAGTTATATTTCGAATTTGGAGTCGATCGGAGTTCATATGCTCGAGTTACGGATGAAGTAAGGATTCATATGGATCGATCGGGAATGATCCATAAAACAGCTCAAATCAATGGAGATCGATCGATATCTCAAAATCCACAATGCCAATTCACTTGAAACTTGCAGAGCATCAATATATTGAAGAGTGGAGCCCAAAAAACAATCGCACATCAAGATCTTGAGATATGAAGATGGCCGATCGTTTTAGGCCGACCGTTGTTTGCCGATCCTTCATAACGATCGGTAAACGTTCCAAGTGTAGAAAAGGTTAATCCATATCTCGTAATCTACAACTCAGATTGACTTCATATTTTAGAGACAAGTTCAAGAGGCATATGGGACCCTTCAAAACCGATCGCACATGAATTGGAAGCAAGAATATCGATTGGTGAAACTTTGGCCGATCATTCCAAATTGTTGAGTTAAGGCCATCAATCGTTATGGTGGGCCCCTATGGACCTAGAAAGCCTTTTGCCAAAATCTTAGCGAAATATCTCATCATCTCTCCCTATAAATACATGCCTCTTGGTTCATTTTCAGGATCTTTACGCTGCTGGTTGCTCTAGTCTCCATTGTAATCAAGCGTATGCTATTTTCTACTGTTGTGAGCAGATTTATAAGTGATTATTAAAGGATAACCTTCAAAGTGGACGTAGGCATACAATGTCGAACAACTATAAATCTTTGTGTCTCTGATTACTTCTTATTCTCTATTACTTGTCGATTTATCTACTCGGTTTAATTTTGTTTTTCTTCACTTACTTCTTTACAAAAATCTATTCTTGGTGTTTGTGACCAATTTTTGGTGCAAAATTTTTGGTGCTTTCACTGAGAACCTTGAATCTCAGCTTGCTAAGATCCCTTTGCCGCTACTGGATTGGATGAATCCCCTAAAATAGATCTGCAGTTATCTTCAAGAAGTTGCTAATACTACTCAGATTTGTAGAAATCTAAGAAAGGCTAATAATAATGTGAGACATACTAGATCTACTTCTCAGAACATGAAAGGAAAAGAGAATACTAGCATTCGACAAGGAGACCTAAGCAACCAACCAACAAATGTGAATGATGATCCGGTTGAAGTTCAGAATCCCATTGATTCTATTACAAGAGCTGAATTTCATAATTTAATAGGAGAGCTGATGGAGAGCCATCGACAACAAAATCAGCAAATTCAGACCAATATCAACTTGATGAACTAAATCAATCAGCAGCAGCGGGGGAAAGCTAGGAGGGATCTCACCCCTTACTCGGCATCGGAGAGCTCTAGTTCGCCGGATGGATATCATAGACATAGGTGTCGCAGAACTGAGGATATCATGTAGAAACTTCTGGGCGTCAATAGGCAGTCCATCGTGGTCTGCCCGAAACGATCAGTGCTGACCCCCCCACTAGAGAAGGAAACTTACCTGTGCATGCTGGGATTCAAACTGGAGCAGCTACGGTTGGTTTGGATGATGGATTTCATTTGAATGCTGACCAGGTACTTCCCTAGAATGATGATGAAATGAATGTACAAGATGTGCATCGGGAAGATGGTGAACCAAGAAGGCGTGAAACGTCCTGCAGACATCGGTCAGACCATTTACGTGAGATGGAGCACAACCACCACTTGGCACCAACCATCCAAATGTCGGACTTGTCGGTAATGGTCAGACAGTTGGTGAGAGAGAGTCAGGGCTTGACTAACGATGACTCGGGAATCTCGAGAAGCCATTCCCCTTTACTGATAATGTTCTACATGCAGAATATTCGAGGAGGTTCAACATGCCATTAATGCCTGCCTATGAGGGAAAAACCGACCCCATGTAGCATATCATGAGATACGAATGGCTGATGGATTTTGCGCGAGCGGATGATGCAACTAAATGTAGATGCTTTCCCACAACTCTCTCTAGAATAGTGATGATGTGGTTTATGAGACTACCCCCACGATCAATTTCTAGATTCGATGATTTGGCAAACAAGTTTGTCAAGTAGTTCCGGATGCACGCAATTCGTCCCAAAGATGTGATGTCCCTCTCCAGCGTGATTCAGGCTCCAAGAGAGTCATTGAAAGATTATTTGAAGAGATTTCATACAGCTATTATGGAGGTTAGTAATCCAAAAGACCATGCGATACTCATGGCCGTGACGAGACGGATTGATCTAGAGTCTGATTTTGGCGATTGGTTAGCTAGAAAGCTGCACGTAACGTTGGAGCGCTTTTAAGCAAAGACGGCTCAGCATTTGATAAAGGAGGAAGCCAGGTCCTCTAGAAAAAAGAATGTTGCGAGACCAAGCGGAGAGGGAGTGCAGAGTAACACCGTAATAAAACAGTCTGATGAAAGTTCTAGAAAAGTCCAATTGAATGTCCAAAATAAACCAAATCAGCAAAAGAGAGGCGGAGATAGGAACCGAGAACGAAAGAGGGATTCTGAAAGAGGGAAGCCTAGGATTCCGATGTATAATACTTACATGTCGCTCAATATGTCCTTGGAGAATATATATCTGTCCACTTGCTATACCATGCAGTATAGGAAGCCGCCTTCGAAAGATTCAACAGAGAAGCAGAAACAGACCGGGAAATATTGTCGGTTTCACGAGTGTTATGGGGATAATACAAATAGATGCAGGCATCTCCAGGATGCTATACAAAAATTGATTCGAGAAAGGAAATTACAACAGTTTGTGAAAGCCCCGTAGGATGCCGGGCAGAGGACATCTGACCCCAATCGAGGACAAGTGCCGCGTAGGGCTGAGGAGCCTGCGCGGGCTGGTGGAAGACTGGTGATAAATACGATAGTTGGAGGACTGCCCCCAGCAGATAAGAGTTGGGAAGAGATGGAGCGCTATGCTAGCATGATTAGGCATGTGGATTTTGAATGCTATTCGAATACGGAAGATGGAGCTCTGGAAAAACAGCAATGTACGATGGCGGATGATATTGTGTTCAGAATCAGGGATGCAGATAAGGTAGAGGCTCCGACGATTAACCCACTGGTCATTTCGACCATGATTGGCCCTGCTCTGGTGAGAAAGATATTGATCGATTGTGGAAGTTCAGTAAATATAATTTTCAAAAAAGCTTATGATCAGATGAGGATGGAAGCCAAAAATTTAAAACCGTCTAAAGCTCGTATACACTATTTTAACGGTGTTGCAACTGAAGATGTTGGTTATGTGGAATTACCTGTAGAGTTGGGAAAAGGTGAACGAAGGAGAGTGCGGATCTTCCCTTTTGTTGTTTTAGATGTTGACTCTCCATACAACGTTTTTCTAGGTTCACCGGCCCTAGCCGAATTCTGGGCAGCTCTTGCCCCATGGTGTTTGACTTTGAAGTTTCCGACAGATAATGGTGTTGGAGTTGTTCATGGCGATCACGCGATGTGACATGCCTGTTATGTAGCTGAGTTGAGGGATGCTCAATGCAAAGAAAAAGGTAAGGGTGTGGACAAGACTATCTGCATCCAAGCTACCGAAGATTGACAACTAATGCCTGAGCCTTGGCTTGGGCGCCACAGTTAGTTTTGTAGAGATATTGATCCGAGAGATGATGAAGAGGAGCCCAAAGAGACCAAGGCTGCACCGATTGAGCTGACAATTGATATCACAGTCAGCCACGATGACCCATCACGAGTCTTAAAGATCGGATCACAGCTTAGCCCTCCAATGAAGAAAGAAGTCGCCGGATTTCTCCGAGTGAATCTTGATGCATTCGCTTAGACTCACTCTGACATGTGTGGAATCTTGCCTACCATTTTAAGTCATGCATTGAATATCGACTCAAGGCATGTCCCGGTGAAACAGAAAAGACGCGTCATGGATCTGGAGAGATCTGCCACTCTTAAAGAGGAGGTGGAAAAACTCAAAGACAGCGGGTTTATCCGCGACGCCCTCTACCCTGAATGGGTATCTAATCCCATACTTGTCAGAAAAGCAAATGGGAAATGGAGAACATGCATTGACTACTCAGATTTGAACAAGGCGTGTCCAAAAGACAGTTTTCCCCTTCCGAGGATCGACCAGCTGGTGGATTCAACTGCGGGACACGAATTGCTATCTTTCATGGATGCATACTCAGGATATAACCAAATCTCGATGCATATTCCTGATCAGAAGCACATCAGTTTCATTACTGATGTTGGATTGTACTGCTAGTAATGCTGTTTAGATTAAAGAATGCAAGAGCTACTTATCAGCGCTTAGTCAACATGATGTTTAAAGATCAAATTGGAAAAAAGATGGAAGTGTATATGGATGATATGCTCGTGAAGTCACGACGGTCATGCGACCATATTAAAGACTTGGCAGAAATGTTCGACATCCTTCGACATTATAAGATGAAAATCAATCCCTTGAGGTGTTCTTTTGGTGTTGCATCAGGGAAATCCTTGAGCTTCATTATTAACGCCCGTGGAATAGAAGCTAATTCCGAGAAGATCCAGGCTATCCGCGATATCCAAGAGCTAAGGACTATTAAACAAGTACAGAGTCTGAATGGGAAAGTTGCTGCCTTAAGCCGATTTATTTCCAAAGCTACCGACAAATGCATTCCTTTCTTTGATTTGATCAGGAAAGGGAAAAGAAACTTCGAATGGACATAGGATTGCAAAGACGCATTTCAAGCTTTGGTGAATCATTTAAAGAGACCCCCCATCTTGTCAAAGTTGGTTGATCATAAAGATTTGTACATTTATTTAGCCATATCGACACATGCTATAAGTGCCGCATTGCTTCGCGAGGAGGATCGGATCCAGATGCCGGTGTATTACGTCAGCAAACGATTAACGGGAGCTGAAAGAAACTATCCGAAGATAGAGAAAGTAACATGTTGCTTGCTGATTGCATCGTGAAAGCTTCGTCCATACTTCCAGGCACACCTGATCAATGTTTACACCAACCAGCTGTTATGAAAGGTCCTGCAGCGACCTGTGATGTCTGGAAGGTTACACAATTGGAATATTGAGCTCATCCAATTCAATATTACTTATTTCCCTCGGAGGGCTATCTAGGGTCAGGCACTAGTAGACTTTATAGCATAGTTCACTGTGCGGGATGCTTCTTCGGAAGGCAGCGAAATCCCTACCATACAGTGGAAATTGTATACAGATGGAGCATCCAATGATCGTTGTTCTGGAGCTGGAATTGTGCTTGTAACTCCCGAAGATCGGCCAATCTGTTATGCTTTAAAGCTTGATTTACCAGCGACAAACAACAAAGCTGAGTACGAAGCTTTGATTGTTGGACTCAAACTCGCCAGAGAATTGGGAATAAAGTCCCTTGAAATCTTTTGCGATTTGCAGTTGGTAGTTTACCAAGTCAGGGGATATTATCAACCTAAAGAACAACGACTTGCTCCATACCTTACCTAAGCTCAAGAGTTATTGGCAGAATTTGAGTACTATGATATTTCACATATTCCGCGGGATCGAAACAGAAAGGCCGATTCATTGGCAAAGTTTGCTAGCACCGGTGACGCACATCAGATGGGCTTGGTTTCGGTCAAAGTATTAAATGCCCCAAGTATAAACATGATAGAAATCGATCCGACACTGAAGCGGGGCCTGAGAGGGAATCGTGGATGACTCCGATCAAAGACTATTTGCTACAGGGAGTTCTTCCCGAACGAAGGAGTGAAAAGCGACAAATCCTTCGCAAAGCTTCATGGTATATCATGCAAGATGGAATTATGTATAGGAAAGGTTTCTCCATTCCCCTACTCCAATGTGTCGCTCGTGATGAGATAAAACGTGTCCTGGAAGAAGTTCATGAAGGGGAATGCAGTGATCACACTGGAGGGCCAACTCTGGCAAAGAAAATACTCCGCTACAGGTATTATTGGCCAACCGTAAATCGAGATGCCGCTGACTATGTGAGACGATGTGATAAGTGCCAGATATATGAAAAAGTTCCAAGAGCTCCGCTGACGGAAAACATGCAAATGGTCATCCCATGGCCGTTTTCCATATGGGGTATAGACATTATCGATTCCTTACCAATCTCTAAAGGTGGCGCAAAGTATGTTGTCGTTGTAGTTGATTACTTCACCAAATGGGTCGAAGCAGAACCTTTAGCCACGATCACAACCAAGAAAGTAATCAACTTTATTGTCTGAAACATCATATGCCATTTTGGTCTACCACGAACTATTGTAATAGATAATGGAACTCAATTCGACAGTGTCGAATTCAAAGACTTCTGTCAGAAATATCATATTGAAAAGAGGTTTGCACCGGTCGCTCACCCTCAAGCGAATGGACAGGTTAAAGCTGTAAACAAAATCATAAAGTCCATTCTGAAGAAGCGACTGGGAAAAGGCTAGAGGCAGGTAGGTGGATGAACTTCCTACAACATTGTGGGCTTACAGGACCACCCACCAGTCCGTGACTAACCATACTCCATTCGCCCTTGCTTACGGTTCTGAAGCCGTCATTCTTGTTGAGCTCAAAGTTCCTTCCATCGAGTGACTTACTACGATTCCAAAGTGAATAAAGATATCCTTTTGGAATCCCCCGATTTTATAGATAAGAAGCGCGGGGAAACCGATCCGAGGGCAGCTGCACATCGACATCGAGTCGCCCAATATTATAATATTAAAGTCCAACCTAGAACCTTTGAAGTCGGCGATCCTGTCCTAAAATGGGTTTTTCCTTCCCCGTCGAACATGAATCCAATCTGGGAAGGACCATATATCATTAAACAAAGGCTTGGAGAGGGAACCTTCAAGCTAGCGACTGTTGATGGCGTCACACTCCCAAGGGTGTGGAATAGCGAGCATTTACGATGCTATTTCACTTAGTGATTTCTTTTTCAATCGATTGTATTTGCTTTCAGAATTTGCTTTAGCATTTGATTTTCCAGATATGTAATAAGATAGATTCCGTCATTCTTTTCCATTTAGCAAATAAAATTCTGGACTCCCTTTGTATTTATGTTTTCCGTAGCATTGTGTATCAGTTACACGACAAAAATGAAATAAAATAAGAGCGGTCATGACACGACAGATCTCTCGCTAAATTAAACCCCTAACTCCCAGGGGCAAATCAATCAATTATAGACAATACGATCCAATTGCTCTCTGAAATAACTCTAAGTCCTTAGAGTGCGGATTGGAGTATAAACATAAATCGGGTGTGATTTGACCACCCGTGAAATAACTCCGAGTCCCTAGAGTGCGGATTGGGGTATAAACATTAAATTGAGTGTGAATCGACTACTTATTAACTAACTCTTAACCCCGGAGTGCAGATATGAGTATAAACATAAATTGGGTGCGATTCGACCATCCATCAACTAACTCTTATACCCGAAGTGCGGATATGAGTATAAAAAATAGATAGTGCGGTTCGATCGCTCACTATTCTATAAACTCTAGACTGAAAACGACAAGAGGAGTGTAAACTCGCTAAGGATGGAGTTCGACCATCCCCCACCTAACTCAGCTGATCTGAGACTGGGGGCAAGAGTACATTTACTCAAATAGTTGAGTTCGACAAGCGTAACGTTAAGACTCAAGCCTAGTGTTTGATACAACTCGAGGCCACAACCTCAGGGAGGCCTTGGGATGGATAAACCAGATCGACATCCGGTCTGACGAGCAACGAATCACAAATACATAAAATGAAAAAAGTGATAGCTCGAAAATTTAAACAAGTGTATACAAGAACCATACACAAAATAAAAGAATTCTTTTTTACACTAAACTTGTTATACACAATACAAGTTTATCCAAAATGAAAAATAAAATTGGGGGTCATACCCAAACAAACATGACCGATGAAAAGAAAACGTAGTCATCCAAGCTATTTACATATCACTCCAACCTAAAGATTATTTTTCTTCTTTGGAGTGGCTCCTTCCAAACTGTCGCTCGAACCTCTCTTCGACCCTTTTCCACCTCGGCTTCTCTTCGAAGAAGCATCTTCAGTTGTATGGATCGAGGCGGTATCATCTTGAGAAACAGAAGGGAGCGAGGTACTCTCAGCACCTAAAGCGGGAGGGGGGGAGGATATCATCTCGATGAATTGTCCCGCCATGAGGGATCATCTGGAGCGGAATAGGAATCGGTTCATTGAAGACCAAATCAACAGGCTTAGTTTTTGCTTTCTTTTTCAACAATTCTTCCCTCTCAACACGCTCTTTCATGCCGAGCTCATCAGTGGGGTTTGAAGAGACCGTAATCACAACATCCTCATCAAAGTGAATTTCATGGTGAGGGTCACTCCCTTCCTTGAATAATGCCTCCATGAATTGATCATCAATAATGAAAGCTTCTTCTTGAGTACCCTAAGCAGCGGCCAAAGTTGTAACTTTGATGGATTCTATCGCGGCCGCTTGCGATTCCAATTGAGGCTCTCGCGAGGGAAGAGGAATGACACCTAATAGATTCAAAGCTGAGAAAAAATAGGCGAAAAGATTAGAAATATCAACTGATAACACCCCAACTTTTTGAAAGATGTGAAATGTCGACGGAATACCTTCCTCGGTGTGGCTCCCAGGTTGGACCGAAACCTTCTCAGAACTGCATTCGGGAATTGGAGAAAGTTGTGGCGTGTTTGGATCATACCCCAGGATGGTTGAAGAGCCTGCTATGGAGCTAGAAATGACCTGGGGTGTCGGGGGCAATTCAGTTGTAATATCGGGTTGTAATGACCCGGATCCTTTACCCACTTCATGTGAAGAAGCAACCGCAGATTCTTTCTAGAGTGTAAGCTAGATATCGTGCAATGTTTTGGGTTCATCACCCAATAGAATTTCACTTTCAGGCCTAGACAGGTCGATATCCTCTGAATTAAGAAGTTTCTTTTGCAACAAGAAATTCCTACGTGCTCCAGAGCTGGTAGGGATAATCGTCACCAAGCCATGTCAAATTTCTATGCTTGAGAACGTTGGCATTGTAAAGAATGGGAAGTGGGTCAAGCTCATTCATTATCTCCTCCCTAAGCTTGTCCTTGGTAGCTTCTGCTTCACGCTGAATAAGTGCATCGACATTTTTGGCCCTTTCAACAGCCGTGTCTCTCTTAAGTCTAACATTTATCAGCTCGTCACAAGCATCTTGAGCGATTTTTTGAGCATCATCTTTCTCCTTATTTGCATACTCGAGCTTAGCCTTGAGATCCGCTATCTTCTTCAAGGATGTGGATTCATTACTTCGAGCTGTATCCCCCCTCTAGCGCTATCTATGGATTTCGATGATGCAACACTTAAACCATATCAAGATAGCTGGATTTCATCTCCTCCATGGATTTCATAACAGCACTAGCTTTTCCTTCGACTTCTGCTAGGGAGATCCTAGAAGACTCTAGCTTGTTTGTCAAAGTGTCAATAATTCTTTTATCTTAAGCTTCCTGACGCGCTCAAAGGAGACTTTTGACATTTTCTCTGCTGCCTTCATCCATTCGCGGTACTGCATGTGGATGTCAATGACACAGTAAATAGTCATTTTCTAAACATGGTCTGGGACCCTCTTCAGGTTGGGAGGAAAATAGAATCCTTCAGAACATAAGTTTGAAAACTCTTCATGAAGTTGTGCCATACGAGCAGTTGGATTGACCGTAGGATCTTCAGTAGAAGCTTCAACTTCAATCTTTCCTTGCCGGGCCTCTGGGCAACAACATGTTCACTATGGCGACGACGATCGCTCGGCCGTTGAGAATGAGAAGAAACCAAAGGCTGTGAGGGCACTGAAGCAGAAAGAGGACCACGAAAGGGATCGATAGGTAGATCCCTGCGATCAACTGGCTTCTCGGGACCCTTTGAAGGGGGAATCTCAATCTTGATTGATGTTTGTCTTAGGGTGGCTTATCCCTATCACCTCTGCCTTGATGACCCCGGTCCCGACCGAGGTGATAACTGGAATCATAATACTCTTGACTACCACGATAAGAGCCAAAGCATGAACCAGAGGATCGGTGGTGTATATCCCGGAGGGAATCAAACATGTTCCTCTCCTTCACCATCGTTTCTAAAAGGGAAAACAGAAATCAATCAACTTCAAGAACTAAAAAGTTCAAGTCAAGCATAATTCAATGTTGAGGGGTGCAAGTGTGTGCAAGTGTCCTTGTGTAACCTCCCGACAAACCAGGTGCAGGAGCTTTTCTCATTGGTGTAACTTCTCCTCTAGAAGTGGGAATCTCGATGCCAATTCTGGTCGGAGATTCCGACCCCTCGATGCTCACATCAGTAAAATGAAAAGTGTCAAGGTCATGCAAAATTGGTAGACCAGACAAAGAATCAAGTGGTAACCTTGAACGCTCTGATGGCTGAGAAGAAGATTCAACTTGAACAATCTTAGGACCCATCGACGACTTTGATTGATCAGGGAGACGACTTTTTGGAAATTATGAAGAAATGTTTTCTTCTTTCTCCTATCAGGAACTGAGGGTTGTGAGTGTTTGCGCCAAAAACGGTCACAAACACCCAGTTGTATGTGAAAGCACCAATTTTCAAAAGCAATATCCAAATAGAAAGATAAGAACGTAGATCACAGAATAAATAGCAGAAAAAGTAAAGGAACATACGAGTTTTATAGTAGTTCGGCAAACTCCGGCCTACGTCCACTCCAATAATCTTTTATTTATATTGTAAGATTACAAGTACAGTCATTTTTGCCTTAGAAAATTAATGGAGGAAGAGGTAAGAAGCGATGAAGGAGAGCCAGCCGAAAAAGGTCTCTTGCAATGAGCCAAGTTCGTTGTATTTATAGGTGAAGACGTGCAAGAATCGGGCTGAAATTTCGGCAGAAGAACCTCCAGGCCCATATGACCCGACCCACAAAATATTGAATCGATCAGACGCCAAAAAATAATTTAGCTGGTCATTCTATACTAACTCCAATAAGGATGCAATCATTTTTTTGGGGTTCCCCATGCCTCTAGTCCATGCTTCCAAAGTTTCATGCCATTTCGACTTACCGTTTGTGAGATATCGATCGATCTTCGCTGTTTTGAATAGAAATTGGATCATAGGAGATCATTCCATGCTTCATCCTTTTGAGCTGCGATCAATCATGTGGGTTCCCCATGATATTAGCTACTTTATCTCCAAATTTCGTGCAATTCCGACGTACCGTTTGTGAGATATCGCGTTTTCCGTAAAACTATGGATCGTTATGCTGATTTGTATGATCGTTCCAATAATGATTGGCCTAATTTCCAATATTTCATCCTTTTGAGCTACGATTGATCACGGGGATGCTCCATGATGTAAGAAACTTGTCCTTCATATTTCGTGCAATTCCGACGTACCGTTCGTGAGGTATCGCTTTTTCCGTAAAACTATGGATCGTTATGCCGATTAGTACGATCATTCCAATAATGATCGGCCTAATTTCCAAGATTTTATCATTTTGAGCTATGATCGATCATGGGGGTGCTTCATGATGTTAGCACTCCAAATTTCATGCAATTCCAATGCACCGTTTGTGAGATATCGCGTTTTCCGTAAAACAATGGATCGTTTTGCTGATTTGTACGATCGTTCCATTAACGATCGGCCTAATTTCCTAGATTTCATCTTTTTGAACTGCGATCGATCATGGGGGTGCTTCATGATGTAAGAGACTTTCCCTCCAAATTTCATGCAATTTCGAAGTATCGTTTGTGAGATATCGCGTTTTTGGTAAAACTATGGTTTGTTATGGCTGATTTGTACGATCGTTCCAATAAAGATAGACCTCTTTTCCAAGATTTGGGAGTTTTGTCATGCGATCATTTTTATGGGCTCCACTCTTTAATATAAAGGTGCTTTGAAAGTTTAGTGTATTAACTTTGTAGATTTTGATATATTGATCGATCTTCGTCGATTTACGCTATTTTATGGATCATTCTCGATCGATCCATATAAATTCTTCCTTTGCCCATTACTCTAGCATACGTACTCCGATTGACTTAAAATTTGAAATGTGGCATTCCTTGTCACTTCATATTGATTTCACCTTGATTGGGACCTGGTCCGAATCCGCCCAACTATTGCCCATAGTTCCTAATATAATCGATTTTCGAGCCTGATAACCGTCTCTCCGGGCTTCCTGCCTTTATGATCACAGAAGCCATTTAGCCTACTTTTATGATATATTGCCTGGTCAAAAGGCAGGGCGTGGAATAGCGAACGTGGGAGTTCGTATGATCGAGTTATGGGCAAAGGAAGAATTTATACGGATCGATTAGGAACGGTCCATAAAACAGCATAAATCGACGAAGATCGATCAATGTCTCAAAATCTACAAAGTTAATGCACTTGAAATTTCAAAACCTCATTATATTGAAGAGTGGAACCCACAAAAACGATCGCATGAAAAAACTGCCAAATCTTGGAAAAGAGGTCGATCGTACAAATCAGCCACAAAAAACCATAGTTTTATCGAAAATGCGATATCTCACAAACGGTACGTCGGAATTGCACAAAATTTGGAGGGCAAGTCTCTTACATCATGGAGCACCCCCATGATTGATCATAGCTCAAAAAAATGAAATCTTGGAAATTAGGTTGATCGTTATTGGAACGATTGTACAAATCACCATAACGATCCATAGTTTTACGGAAAACACGATATCCCACAAACGGTACGTCGGAATTGCACGAAATTTGGAGGGCAAGACTCTTACATCATGAAGCACCCTCACGATCGATCGTAACTCAAAAGGATGAAATCTTGGAAATTAGGCCGATCGTTATTAGAACGATCATATAAATCAGCATAACGATCCATAGTTTTACGGAAAAGCGATATCTGACAAACGGTACGTCGAAATTGTACGAAATTTGGAGGGAAAGTCTCTTACATCATGGAGCACCCCCATGTTTGTTCGCAACTCAAAAGGATGAAGTCTCGGAAATTAGGCCGATCGTTATTGGAACGATCGTACAAATCAGCACAATGATCCATAGTTTTACAAGAAATGCGATATCTCACAAACGGTATGTCAGAATTGCACAAAATTTGGAGGGCCAGTCTCTTAAATCATGGAGAACCCACATGATCGATCGCAGCTCAAATGGATGAAATCTTGGAAATTAGGCCGATCGTTATTGGAACGATCGTACAAATCAGCATAACGATCCATAGATTTACGGAAAACGCAATATCTCATAAACAATACGTCGGAATTGCACGAAATTTGGAGAGCAAGTAGCTAATATCATGGGGAACCCACATAATTGGTCGAAGCTCAAAAGGATGAAGCATGGAATGATCTCCTATGATCAAATATCTAGTCAAAACATCAAAGATTGATCGATATCTCACAAATGGTAAGTCGAAATGGCGCGAAACTTTGGAAGCATGGACTAAAGGCATGTGGGACCCCATAAAAATGATCGCAGCCCCATTGGGGTTGGTATGGAACGATCGGCTAAATTATTTTTTGGTGTTCGATCGATCCTTAATTTTGTGGGTCGGGTCATATGGGCCTGGAGGTTCTTCTGCCAAAATTTCAGCCCGATCCATGCATGTCTTCACCTATAAATACAGCAGACTTGGCTCATTGCAAGGGACTTTTTTCAGCAGGCTCTCCTTTATCACTTCTTACCTCTTCCTCCACTAATTTTCTAAGACAAAAACAACTATACTTGTAATCTTACAATATAAATATAAAATTATTGGAGTGGACATAGGCTGAAGTTTGCCGAACCATTATAAAACTTGTGTGTTCCTTTACTTTTTCTGCTATTTATTCTGTGATCTACGTGCTTATCTTTCTATTTGGATATTGTTTTGAAAATTTATGCTTTCACATACAACTGGGTGTTTGTGACCATTTTTGGCACAAACATTTTGGTGTTTTCACTGAGAGGGACTTGCACCTGCGGATTTGGAAGCTAGGATCTTGGATTTGGAAGCTTGGATATTTGGATCTAGGAAGCAATGGTAGGCAATCGACAAGGAGTCTGTTAGCGGATAAGAGCCATTATGGGGGGAGTCAGGAGGCTTGTTCTGGAGCTGGAGGAAATCAGACATCCATCTACATCATCAGAGATGAAATGGGAACAATGATGGATGCTATGTAGGGGAGGATGCTGAAGAGATAGGAGGAGATGATGTAGGATTTACTCCGACAAAATGGACAAGCTGGAGCGCAAAACCAAGAAAATGGAGCAGCAGGAAACGCTGTAAATATGGATCATGGAGTTGGAGCAGCAGGAGCTGAGGAAAACCAGAATCAGGACCAAGGAAACGAAGCTATCAGGATGCAGTATGGAGTGGAATAGCCGAGAGCGGCCCCTGACCAACCAAGAACGATCGGGGCCAATCGTTCTAGAACGATCAACGTCGTTTGATCCATACTTGGGGGCATGCCCCCGAGTCATGTTGGATCGATCCTAGGCAGGATACCAGGCGATGCTGAGCAGTTTGTTGTCAATCGGAACTTGGATGCACTTCTAGAAGAGGATAATCTAGGATTCCCTCACAGACTCGGGGGGCGGTATGGAAATGATGATCGGAGACCACTTATGGATGCCGGAACAGCTAGAAATTGGAATCCAGGACTTGAAGCGGAAACAAGCAGACTTGGATATAGATTGGAGCAACCGGGGGCAAACCCCGGCCAAAGAGAATGGATCAGCACTACTTCCCGTGGAACTGGAGGCACATATTTGGATGGCTTTGTAAGCAAAATGGATAACGGTGAAGGAATAGGAGCAGCCATCATTCACCACAAATTGGAGCGAGCCCGGCTTAAGGGCACAAGACATCATCTCTTGATAGAGATGGCAAGAAGTAAAAGAAACTCCACATTAAAATGGTTAAGTCACTTACACATGTACGGGATCGAGGTCGGTCCCTATGCATGCTCTGAGATGGTGATAAACGACCATAATAAATGATTCCAAAACTCACTCGAACGTGAAATCTGACATTAATAATTTTTAGTCCCATCCGTACAATCACATTTCGCCTCGAACGGCACTTGATCTTGAATAATCACATTTCGCCTCGAACGACACTCGATCTCGAACGACCACATTTCGCCTCGAACAGGCACTCGATCTCGAACGATCACATTACGTCTCGAACAGGCACTCGATCTCGAATGATCAAATTCGCCTCGAACAGGCACTCGATTTCGAACGATCACATTACAATCTCGAACAGGCACTTGATCTCGAACGATCAAATTATCCTCGAACAGGCACTCGATCTCGAACGATCACATTACGCCTCGAATAGGCACTCGATCTCGAATGATCACATTTCGCCTCAAACAAGCACTCGATCTCGAATGATTACATTACGCCTCGAACAGGAACTCGATCTCGAATGATCGCATTTCGCCTCAAACAGGCATTTGATCTCGAGTGATCGCATTTCGCCTTGATTAGACACTTGATCCCATGTGATCATCATCAGCCTGGGAAGGCTACGAATTTGATTAATGGTTCCGAACGACCGTTACTAACAATCAGGCAAGATCACAGATTTGTTCAAAGGTCATCAACGGGTTTCGAACATTGGACTGAAGGCAATTCAAAACACGCCTTCCTACCGCAAGGCATGTTTTGGAGGGCAGATGTTATACTATCTTTTAACCAGGCAGTATATCATAAAAGTTGGCTAAATGGCTTCTGTGATCATAAAGGCAGGAAGCACGGAGAGATAGTTATCTGGCTCGGAAATCGATTATATTAGGAACTATGGGCAATAGTTGGGCGGATTCGGACCGGGTCCCAATCAAGGTGTAATCAATATGAAGTGACAAAGAAGGCCCCGTGTGGCCATATTTCAAATTTCAAGTCAATAGGAGCTCGTATGCTCGAGTTATGGGCAAAGAAAGAATTTATATGGATCGATCGGGAACGATCCATAAAACAGCGTAAATCGACGAAGATCGATCGATATCTCAAAATATACAAAGTTAATGCACTTGAAACTTTTGAAGCATCATTATATTGAAGAGTGGAGCCCGCAAAAAAAATCGCATGACAAAACTCCCAAACCTTGGAAAAGAGGCCGATCGTTATTGGAACGATCGTACAAATCAGCCATAACAAACCATAGTTTTACCGAAAATGCGATATCTCACAAACGGTACGTCAGAATTGAACGAAATTAGGAAGGCAAGTCTCTTACATCATGGAGCACCTGCATGATCGATCGCAGTTCAAAAAGATGAAACCTTGGAAATTAGGCCAACCGTTATTGGAACGATTGTACAAATCAACATAACGATCCATAGTTTTACGGAAAATGCGATATCTCACAAAACGGTATGTCGGAATTGCACGAAATTTGGAGGGCACGTCTTTTACATCATGAAGCACTCCCATGATAGATCGAAGCTCAAAAAGATGAAATCTTGGAAATTAGGCTGATCGTTATTGGAACGATCGTACAAATCAGCATAAAGATCCATAGTTTTACGGAAAACGCGATATCTCACAAACGGTACGTCAGAATTGCACAAAATTTAGAGGGAATGTCTCTTACATCATGGAGAACCCCCATGATCGTTTGAAACTAAAAAGGATGAAATCTTGGAAATTAGGTCGATCATTATTGGAACGATCGTACAAATCAGCACAACGATCCATAGTTTTACGAAAAATGCGATATCTCACAAACGGTAAGTCGGAATTGCATGAAATTTGGAGGGCAAGTCTCTTACATCATGGAGCACTCCCATGATCGATCGTAGCTAAAAAGGATGAAAACTTGGAAATTAGGTTGATCATTATTGGAACGATCGTACAAATTAGCATAACGATCCATAGCTTAATGGAAAACGCGATATCTCACAAACGGTACGTCGAAATTGAACGAAATTTGGAGAGCAAGTAGCTAATATCATAGGAAACCCACATAATCGATCTCAGCTCAGAAGGATGAAGCATGGAATGATCTCCTATGATCCATTTCTAGTTAAAACAATGAAGATCGATTGATATTTCACAAACGGTAAGTCAGAATGACACGAAACTTTGGACCATCGACTAGAGGCATGGGGGACCCCATAAAAACGATCGCAGCCCCATTGGAGTTAGTATGGAATGATCGGCTAAATTATTTTTTGGTGCCCGATCGATCCTAAAATTTGTGGGTCGGGTCATATAGACCTAGAGGTTCTTCTGCCAAAATTTCAGCCCGATCCATGCACGTCTTCACCTATAAATACAGCAGACTTGGCTCGTTGCAAGGGATTTTTTTCGGCTGGCTCTCCTCATCACTTCTTACCTCTTCCTCCACTAATTTTCTAAGGCAAAAAAAACTGTACTTGTTATCTTACAATATAAATAAAAAATTATTAGAGTGGATGTAGGCCGGAGTTTGCCTAACCACTATAAAACTCGTGTGTTCCTTTACCTTTTCTGTTATTTATTCTATGATCTACGTGCTTATCTTTCTATTTGGGTATTGTTTTTGAAAATTGGTGCTTTCACATACAACTGGGTGTTTTTGACCATTTTTAGTGCAAACGGTGAGGTCTGCGAGGATCCGACATCAGCCCCAAGACCGGATTTGTCACCGTTGTGACCGGGAACATCGCCTTTATATCCTTCGGCATCAATACCACTGAATTCCTAAGCACTCATGACTGGGGGCACCACAGGATAGGCTCGATTGTCCCTTTGACTGACTGCAGCCCATGGTCTTATCCCTGCAGTTTGGGCAACTTTGGTTAGCCCTACGCCGAAGCCCTCTTCTATCAAACAAAAAGTAACAAGACGTTTGTCCATAAGCAGATATTCAATGTTAATGTCCTCTGGTGGTGAATTTTTCAGAGTTGGACCACCTCTTCATAAATATTGCCGCTAAGCCGGGTAATGATACCTGTAAAAGAGTAACGTAGTCAGGGATACGACTTGAATATCGTTTTTCCATGCTAATGTAAAAATAGTGGATAACACTTACTTCTTTCCAGCCATTGTCAAGCGAAACCGAGCGGACAACGAATTAAGAACCACTCGCTTTTAAAGGCGCTTAACTTGTTCCATGCGCCAATTAGGATTTGGCACTTCTTTTCCAACTCAAGGAATGTAAACGAAAGACTCCCTGTCCATCGCTTGAAAGTGAATATAAATCGAATGTCGTCGATGGTTGGAGGATGGTGCAAGAACCCATAAATACCATATAAGTACAGTTGAGAAGAGCGTAGCCATTTGGATGAAGCTGCGCTGGAGCTATCCTTAAATAATGAAGAATTTCCCGAATGTATGAATTAAATAGCAGGATGCATCCGGCCTAGCACATGAACTTGTTGCACGCTGTATACCCTTCTAGTGGTCTATGAGCCCTGTCATACCACGACGGAACCAACACATCATCAAAAGGAATTCTGTGCCTTATGCAAATTAGGCAAAGAGCATCTTCCTTAATTTTAGTGGCTACCGAATCAGCAAGGTTCTCCAGAATAACTGCGTCCTCTGGAGTGTCGGAAGCAGGATCGACAATTCCGGTGGAAGGATGGTAACTACATCAGAAAGATCAAATTGAGGGCCCGGACTTTCCGGTTGTTCCGAAGAATGACTAGAGGATGGACTATCATATTCTGTTGTAGAACTTGATTCCATGTCGAGGTTAACCTATTGAGAAGATGATCCTACCGGCATAGCTACAAGACGCCCAGAACGTCTAGAACCCATTGCTATTAAACTCGGTAAAAATCATGGTTAGATAAAGTAACTTGTACCCTCAGTGCATAGTGAGTGCTAGTGTGGTGTGGTGAAGTGCTATACAATATAGTAATAAGGTGTAAGAAACCGAAGAAAAAAATAACGAGACTTCAAAGTTTGACCGTAGTGACCGTCATCGATGACCGTCTTAATCGGTTCGCTGCATCATTAGAGAATGATTTAGCCTGAGTTTTAGGATCGATTGTCAGTTTGAGATCCATTTTTATGTTCAAGTCAAAGGTGAGCTTCAAGAGAATTGTTTAAGGCATTGGTTCACGTCATAGTTCAAAATGTCATGAATTTCCGAATTTACAATTTGAGTCATATGGAAGTTCAAATATCCGTTCAAGTATGCAAGGTCGAAGCTCATCATTGGGTTTAAGTTCCATTTTAAAAAATTAGTTGCTGACAGTCAATCCATCCACTAAGACATGGCCAATCATTCTAGGACGATCGTTTGTACACGATCGTACTATAATGATCGTCAATAGCCGAGCCAAAATCTAATCTCCAACCGATCATTCATCTCCAATCTCCAACTGATCGTTCATTTCAACCATCCTATACGATCGTTCTTTCCACTTCACCCCCTTTTTTGTCGATCGTTCACTCCAACACTTCATCTGATCGTTCGAGAAGGATCGTTCCACATCTGGACAACTACTCCATCTTCTCCAGAAACTATCGGCAGACGTTCCCATCTCCTTCAACTACTACTCACTCCAAGGATCGAATTGAACATTACGAAATTGACGAGACCCAAAGTCTCATGCTTAACTCATAAAGCAAATTCAAATCAAATTACCTAGGTCAGAATATGGAAAGGGAAATGGGATTGAATTCGAAGCAAGGTAAGATCTTGAGGAGCGCTTGAATGATGATTAACTTGAAGAGATGCGGTTTGGTTTAGGGAAAGTTGGATTGTTTCTTTGATCGATAAAGGGAGGAAGTGGAACGTTTCATTCTTTTCTTCTCAACTGGAAATGATACGAAATGAAGGATGAAGGAAAAATGGCTAAGTGAAGATGCTTATATAGGTAGGGACTATGTCGATCGTTCGTGGTCCTGAAGTTATGTCGATCGTTTCGAGGTAACGATCTTGTGTCGATCGTTCTATAAGCAGGCTAAATGCCGATCGTTTTATAGCAAGGGCTTTGGACCGATCGTTCCATAATTAGAAACGATCCAAAGTTTATTTCTGAGAAGTAAAAGATCGGTAAAAATAATAATAATAAATAATAAATAAATAATAAAGAGGGAGAATAGGAATGAGAATATAACGATTGGAAGTGAACATTTTTAAAGATATATATGTAAATAAGAATAACGATCGATAGAGACTGGTTAGAAAATTTTCAAAACTAGACAACGACCCATGAATGTGAAACCGTGATCGGGAGTCAGGTACAAACACATATACATGCTAGTATACATTTCAAAATCTAATTTTTTGAAATCAACAAAGATTGAATGGTCACTTGGAGTCGACCAAAGAAAAATTAAAACCAAGTTACTAAAGCTTGGAAATTGCCAGAAACAAAGCAAGATGATCGCTAACAAGTTGTGATCTCGTATTTATACCGTTGGAAACCAATCAATCATCACGACGAATAAGGAAAATACGACCCTCGATAAGAAAATAACTCAATGGAAGGATAACGACTATTCGATGAACCGGATGGATTTTTTTTCTGACGATTCAAAGCACGTCAGTTCGAAACAAGATGTACTTTGGGGGGCAAATGTTATCCCACCTTTGGGCAAAGCCGTGATATCATCGACTTGGCTAGGAACGGATGGTTATCAACCATAGGAATCGATTATATACAATACTATGGACGATGGTTGGGCAGATTTGGACCGGGTCCCAATCGAGGTGCGATCAGCATGGAGTGACTGGTATAGCCCCGTGAAGTTATACTTCAAATTTGGAGTCGATCAGAGTTCGTATGCTCGAGTTACAGATGAAGCAAGGATGCATATGGATCGATCGGGAACGATCCACAAAACAGCTCAAATCAGCGGAGATCGATCGATATCTCAAAATCCACAATGCCAATTCACTTGAAACTTTCAGAGCATCAATATATTGAAGAGTTGGAGCCCACAAAAAGGATCGCACATTAAGATCTTGAGATATGAAGATGGTCGATCATTTTAGGCCGATCGTTATTTGCGAATATTTCATATCGATCTGTGAACGTTCCAAGTGTAGTGAAGTTGATCCATATCTCGTAATTTACAACTCAGATTGACTTCATATTTTAGGGACAAGTTCAAGAGGCATGTGGGACCCCTCCAAAATGACCGCATATGAATTGGAAGCAAGAATATCGATCGGTGAAACTTTATCTGATCGTTCCAAATTATCAAGTTAAGGCCACTGATCGTTATGGTGGACCCCTATGGACCTAGAAAGCCTTTTGCCGAAATCTTAGCAAAATATCTCATCATCTCTCCCTATACATACAGGCCTCTTAGTTCATTTTCAAGATCTTTACGGTGCTGGTTACTCTAGTCTCCATTGCAATTAAGTGTATGCTATTTTCTACTATTGTAATCAGATTTATAACTGATTAATAAAGGATAAACTTCAAAGTGGACGTAGGCATACAACGCCGAACCACTATACATCTTTGTGTCTCTGATTACTGCTTATTCTTTGTTACTTGTCGATTTGTCTACTCAGTTTAATTTTGTTTTTCTTCACTTACTTATCTACAAAAATGTATTCTTGGGTATTTGTGACCAATTTTGGGTGCAAACAAAATTATGAACCTAAATGGTATTCCATCAAGTATGCCTTTGGCATGCAGAATTATAAAGCCTCCACAACACATAATCAAATAAGTTATCTATTGCTAAACTTTTGTTAATGACAAGATTAGGTATTACAAATCCTTACTATTCAATAAGGATAAGCTTTCAATACCCAAGGTTCAGACCTTTGAAATCCCCAAAATAAGATGGGGATAAACTTTCAAACTTTGAGGTTCAAACCTTCACTTCCTCACTAAAGGATGAGGATAAATCTGTCAAATCCTCAACATGAGACGGGGATAAGCTTGCAAACTCATTTTTGGGAAAACCTCATTACGAGGTTAAACTTCACACAATTACTTTTTCCTCTATGGCATACTAATATACAGAATCTTCAGCACTCAAATACTTTAGCTTTTCAGCTACTACTATACACGGGTTTCGACATCCAAATACTTTAGCTTTTCAGCTATTACTATACATAGCCATCAACATAGTGATATTTTTGCCCTCATGGAAGTTCACTATACATAGGCTTGACATTCAAATACTTCGGCTTTTCATCTACTACTACATATAGCCTTCGATATTCAAATACATTAGCTTTTCAGCTACTACTATACATAGCCTTTGGCGTTCAAATACTTTAGCTTTTCAGCTACTACTATACATATCCATTGACATATAGTTACTTTTGCTCTTGTGGTACTTAATTATACATAGCCTTTGGCCTTCAAATACTTTAGCTTTTCAACTACTAATAACCTTCAGCATACAACTAGCTTCGCGTACATTACCTACTTGACCTAGTTTTCGGCCTTCAGATCCTCTCTCCATATTAATATCAATATGTACTAACCAAGTTTAAAGTTTATGAGAAATTAGTGCAGACCGAGGAAAGAGTGAGGTAACAAAGTACAAGTATGGTCTATCCCTTCTTATAGAAACCAAAGTCCCCTTTGTATCCCTCGTATGAAGTGAATTCCGAGGGCGCATGTGTATACCATAATTTTAACTCGGTAATATCACTCTATTAGAAACATACAAACTATGCTCCATCTAATTCTTCGTATATAAATTAATCATCAATTGTTACATTGTATATACCTCTGACATCAGAAACCAAGGAGTAAATCTATATGCCTAAGTGTAGACAATGATCCAAAGGAATGGTAATTGATCAAAAGCCAATGGATAAGGCTTTCGGAGAGCTATCGACCGAAATATAACCTCCAAACAAAGCTCTGAAGCCAAAGAATCTATACCAAGCAACTAGAATCAATGACAAAAATGGCCAAGAATGTAGGTAATGCATGTCAATTGCCACATCCCCAAGATATATATATATATATATATATATATATATATATATATATATGAAATGCAAGTTCAGAAATCCACATCAACTAATAAACAACCCAAAAAACAACACATGCTTAAATCACAATCCTATAAGCAAGCCATATCAGTGATCTAAAAGAAGAACGCTCCAACTAATAGCAATGCAATCAGATGCCTATAAATAGATGTTGATCCCAATTCATCAAGGATCTTTTTGGCACCTACATAATTCAGACACCAAGAAACTTGTACTATCCTACATTAGAGCTTATAGCAAAACTCATTAATGGCTGACTTAGCAAATCATTCTTGTAACAGCCTATCACCTATATAATAGAACTATAAATAAGGAAAGGACAGTTAATGTAGGGATTTTAGCCTGAACCACTATAACTCTCGATGTATTTACTTTCAATACCTTTTTTAGACTTTATTTATTACCTTCTCATTATGATCCATTCCAATAGTTATAACTCTCGTATCAACACATAGAAGTTCATCTTAACCCTCAATTATTGCATATAACCCTCGATAACCAACTTTCTATAATATTCATAAATCGAGTTCATTGAAATCTACATCTTGGTTTTTAGGATGTTGGTGTGTGACGAAAAATTCCACCAACAGAGGGAATGGAGTCTGATGAGATATTTACTCTTGTAGTGAGACATACCTCCATCTAGATTTTTCTTATTATAGCTGCTACTCATGACTTGGAGTTGGAGCAACTTAATGTGAAAACTGTTTTCTTACATGCTAATTTAAAGTAAATCATTTACATGAAGCAGTTGGAAGGATTTGTTGTAAGTGGAAAAGAAGATTGTGTTTGCAAGTTAAAGAAGTCACTTTATGGACTAAAGCAGTTGCCTAGGCTATGGTACAAGATATTTAACTCTTTTATGCTTTCACTTGGTTTTGATCATAGTATCAAAGAAACTCGTGTCTATTTCATGCATCTAAAGAGCAATAGTTAGGTGCATTTTCTCTTGTATGTGGATGATATGTTGATTGCTTTCAAGCTAAAGGCAGAATTTGAGATGAAAGACTGTATAGAAGCAAAGAAGATTTTACATATGGAAATCCAAAGGGATAAAAATATAGGATTGTTGAAGCTTACTCAGAAAGAACATATTCGGAAGGTGCTTGCTCAGTTTAGCATGGAGTGAGAAAAGGCAATCGGTACACCTATGTCTTCGCACATTGTTTGCACCAAAAATTGGCACAAACACCCAATATAGTTTTTATAGAGAAATAAATAAAGAATATTAAATGTAAATAGAAGAAGCAAGCAATTGAATAACAGAAAGTAAGAAATAACAAGAACGCAACGATTTATAGTGATTCGGCATTGAAAGCCTATGTCCACTTTGGAGAAAATATCATTATTAAATACTTGAATTACTGAATACAGGAGGATGGATCAGAGTAAAACCCTTAGTTACAAAGAAGTGCAAAGCAACAAGCTGCGTAAAGATACCCCAAATGAATAATCCAGTCTATATTTATAGGGGAAGGCTGTGAAATATCTTCCTGAAATTTCGGCAGTAGAGTCTCCAGATCCAGAAGAAGTCATGTTATCGATCGCGGGTCCCACTTCTTCAACAATAACAATCGGTATCGATCATTCTATGGGCCTATTTTGGCGTGTGATCGTTACGGTGGGCTCTACTCTTCAATATATTAATGTTCCTAAAATTTCATCTATATTTGACTTGTAGATATTGAGATACCGATCATTTATCATTAAGTTGAACTGTAATATGATATGGTACGATCCATAATCAATGAATATGGATCATGCCCGATTCATTTATAGTAGATGGTATATTTTCAAACTTCTATCGTTATATTGAATACGTCTTTTACTTTCACTTCGTCCTTGCTCCATATTATCATCTGTGCCTGATCTTCGGACTTCGTGATTGTTAATCTGACTTGTCGATCCCTATGACAGTCGAGGCTAACTTGTCTAATCAGTTTGAATATAGCCAGGCCAAAAGAATGGATAACACTTGTCCCCCAAAGTACGTCTTGTTTCAACATGACGTGCGTTGAATCGATGCAAGTTTGAGTTGTCAAAAAGGAATTCATTCAGCTTTCTGAATAGTTATCAACCCTTTGATAAATTGCTTTCCTTGAAGAGTCATACCTCTTTCTGCTTGACATAGCGATAAATAAATTTCCGATAGCATAAATTCTAAATTGTTATTTACCAGTTAATAGCTTGACCCATTTCTAGGATAGAATGGATTGGCATGAATCCATTAGATAAATGGATCATACTTGACCCATTTCTAGGATGGATCGGTATGAATCCATCACAGAACGATCTCGCTCGATCATTCCATGGTTCGACCATTTGAATGGAATGTAGGTTTTGAAGAATGGATTGGCTTAAGGCTATCATAAAACGATCGTATCTGATCGTTTATCGGCTGGGCCTCCATTGGACTATAAATTTCGATGGTTCGTATCGCACCCTTCATATATATACCCGTGTACTTTGATTATTTCCTTTACCTTGTTTCATTTTTCATCACTGCTACCCGAACCAAAAAAGAAAAGAAAAAACCCATTTTCATCTTCCCCTTCACCATCGATCCACCGAGCCTTTCGATCCAACCCCACACTTATCTCGCAACCATCTCCATAGATCGGTCAAACTCCTTGCTACACCAAACATCACCGCTAATTTCTCCAAAAGATCTTGCTCCATACTCTAATTCATGCCACCTCCGCTTCCCAACTTTATGAGGTAGGTTAAATTTTCCTCTTACTTGCTAGGATCTAGTGACGAGATAATAGGATCTCGTTCTAGCTTGCATAATCCAAATGATGGCGATTCAATTAGTTGGAGTGAGGGGGAGATTTTTTTTAGCTGATTGTTTCTAACGAGGTGGATGTGGCAAAGTTTCTGGCATAGGGAATGAAGCGAAGTTCGACCGATCATTGTGATGGATTAGTATTTGAAAATATGAAGAGGATTTGGACCAATCGTTATTTGTTAGGCTTGTTGGCCGATCGATTTTGGATTGGTGCTTCGAGTTTCGAATTGGAGTGAAGTGTGGACCGGAGCTGAAGGTTGAGAAATGATCAGTTGTAGAATGATCAATCATGAAACGGTTGCACAGAAATGATCGGTCGTAGGCATTGGGACCGATCGGTCTAACATTATTTTTGATTTGGTTGTCGGTTTATCTTAGGTAAACATACTTAAAACCCTCAAATTTCAATCTAAACTTCTTGCTGAGCTTCGGCCTTGAATACTTGAATGGTTATACATGACCTGCATATGAAAATGAACTGCATATTAGATGTATATGACAATCGAACCATGGAACGAACTTAACTAATTCTTTGCATATTTACGTTTGTTACCAATGCCTCAGATAAATTTCTGAAGCTCATCCACTTTTAAACGTACAACTCTAACTTCAACATGCCAATAACTGATCCTAATGACTAGACCGAACCTCTTGCCATTGACATGGAAAATCGGTTGAAACGGTCGGCAATGATGGTCACTCCATGCAACACCCTTAATTTTATTGACATTATTTAGGAGATTTAATTAGAATAAATTAAATAGAATAATGTAGATAAGGAGATTGAGGTTGATTAATAAGTTAGGTGGCCGTGCTTATTTAAAATCTAATGAACTTGTATAAATGGTTGGGAAATTAAACATAAGGGCATTAGGGTAAATAACCATACTTCCCACCCTTATACTATTCTCATTAGGTCATACACATTCATTTTTCTTAAAACAAAATTTTATAACCGTGAGAAGCAAGGCCGTCCATTAGGAAGAAGAGAAGAGAAAACCAAATTAAATCTTAGGATTCAAGTTAGAAGGAATCAATCTCAACCAAACTTCAATTTCCTTATCCAATCTAAGGTGAATAATAATTTCTACATCTCAACCAAACTTTATACCCGTTAAGTCGACCAAGACAGCACCAGATTTAGCTAAGTTATTAATGAGGAATATAGTTAGACTGCATGAAATTCCTAGTAGTATAGTAATTGATAGAGATTCCTTATTCACTAGTGAGTTCTGGAAGAGTCTACATGAGACTTTAGGTACCAAGCTCAAGATCAGTACCGCTTACCATCCGCAGACAGATAGGCAAACAGAAAGAGTTAACAAAGTCTTAGAGGATTTGTTAAGAGCTTGTGTGCTAGATTTCGAAGAATCATGGAAGACCGTCTACACTTAGTCGAGTTTTTGTATAACAACAGTTATCAGACTAGTATAGGGATGACACCGTTTGAAGCTTTGTATGGAAGGTCATGCAAATCTCTCGTTTTTTGGTTAGAGACCGAGGATAGACTAATTCTTGGACCGGATTTGGTTAAAGAAGCTGTAGAAAAGATTGAGTTAATTCGAGTTAGGATGAAGGAAGCTCAGTCTAGGCAGAAGAGTTATGCTGATAAAAGACGGAAAGACTTAGAGTTCTCGGTTGGAGATCATGTTTTCGTCAAGGTGTCACTAATGAAAGGTGTAATCAGATTTGGAAAATTAGGGAAATTGGAATCAAGATTCATTGGACCATTTACTATTATAGAAAGGATCGTGAAACTCGCGTATAGAGTAGAGTTACGGAATAGTTTGGCAGGATTCCACAATGTTTTTCATATTTCTCATTTAAGGTAGTGTATTCGAGATCCAGAAACTAATATTACACCGACTGTGTTAGAGGATTTAGTAGTAGAACCGAATATGACTATAGTTAGAAAATCAGTTCGTATAGTTGCGAGAGACGAGAAGAGACTAAGGAACAAGACAGTCAGAATAGTCAAAGTCCAATGGAGTGACGACGTGAGAGACTGTACTTAGGAAACCGAGAGCAGGATTATAGATACTTATCCTGACTTGTTTGAAGGTATGTTTTACCTTTATGTTTGATTGTTGTGAGTACTTTATCGTAATTTCGAAGACGAAATTCTTTAAGGAGAGGAGTTTGTAAGGACCCTAATTTTGACAAACATTATTTAGACTATTTAATTAGATAAATAAAATAATATAAATAGTTAAGAGATTTAGATTTGTTAACTAAGAAGGAGTCGTGCCTTAATGAATGTGTTAGTAAAAGAAAATTAAAAACAAGTAAGTAGGAGGAATATGGTAAGGTAAAATGGGAATAGCCCTTGTTCCTATACCCTAAACCCTTCTATCCTTCATTCCCTATTCATTTTAACTTTCACAAACAAAATTAAAACCCTATTGAGCTCGGCTAGCCACCAATAAAGGGATTCAAGGAGAAGAAAAGCTATGATTCAAGTAGAAAGCTTAATAAAATCAATCTAAGGGCAAATCTCAACATTCTTAACACAAGGTTAAGGTGAATAATTAACTTACATCTCACTTTTGATATTGATTTCAGTTTCAAGTTAGATCCGAATTATTTTTGCAAGTTATATGCCATGTTGTGTTTGTTTAAATGGATATATATGCTTGTTGATGATTTATATGATTTCATATAGATTTTATGATATGTGTAGATTAGAAAACCTATTAAATGACATCCAAATGATTTGTGTTTTTGATATATGGTCAAAAATATTATTTTAGAAGTGGGTTTCAAGTTTCATAATTTTCCAAATAATTATGGATTTTTTAAGAGAGAAAATAGATAATTTCAGATTTAAATTATTTAAGGCAATTAAATAATGTTTTTGAGTTTGAAATTTATATATGTTAGAAAACATATTCAAAGTGAACTATTGTGATTATTGGGGATTTTTCTTAAGTATTTTACTATGATTAATAAATTATTTAAGTTAGAAGACTTAAATGTTTTATTTGTTTTGTTAAGGGGAAGGGCTTATTTGTTAAAATAATTTCAATTGTTAACTGTTGAATTCACCAGCCTTTTTGGAAAAGAATTTTGATAAAGAATTGGAAACCAATCATATTTTGACAAATTAGGCAAGTTAGGTGAAAACGAATTACTTTGAAAGGCATAAAACCGGTTTTGTTTCGAACTACAACTTCGCCACTTCTATTTCTTGCTTTCGTCACCATACCCAGAAGGCCTTTTGCACCTATTCTAAACCAATGCACATGGTATCAAGCAATTGAGACATAGTGTATTAGAGAAAGGCGGAGGGGACTGTGTCAAAAGGCATGCTTTCGAAGGGGTTGAAGCCAATTTTATTAGCTTTTGAATCAATCAACTTGCCTTTGTTTTTAAAAAGAAGCTTACAAAAGAGTTGCCACTTTTGATCCATTTGAAACCTAGCTGCTGCATTCATACCTTTCGGATTGGTTTAAAGCCGCTTTTCTTATAACCTTGAAATAATGTATTCGAAAGGTTTCGAAAGGTTTCGAAAGGGATGGTTTCGAAGCTATCCTCTTCTCCAATTCATTTTCTTAAGATTAATGCTTTCAAAAACAAAGCTTTCACTTCTATTCTCTTTGACCCTATAGCTATACAAAATGTTAAACCCAATGGTTTTGAAAGGTATACTTTTAATTGGTCTCGAAGCTATGTTTCCACAAATTCTTACTTGAACCCGATACCTTCGAAAGGTACGTTTTTAAGTGTTTCGAAAGGAATGTTTCCAATGTTTTCGAAAGGTGTGTTTTTAATGTTTTCGAAAGAGGATGTCTAAGATTTTAAATAGTGGTTTTGAAAGGGTTGTTTTTAGTGATTTAGAAAGGGATTGTTGAGGTCTTAAGCAATGGTTTCGAAAGGAAGATTTTGGCTTTATAGCCTATTGTTTTCAAAGTTGAAAAGGGCTTTAACTTATTTTAAAGGGATAGATAACCCTATGGATTTAGATTTTCATCAACATTGTTTTGTGTAGAGCATATATCATGGCATAAGTATTTTGAGTAAGCAAAGGGTATATTTTCGTGTTTTAAAAAGATATGATTTCAAGGGTAAATCATTTGTAAAAATTGTTTTCAAAGAAATGAAATTTGAATAGGGTGGTCAGCTCAGGTATTTGCTAAAAGAATGACTTAAATATTAGAATACCAAATGGGACTGGTATGGGGTTGTGCCCTATACTTTAGCTAATATAAGTCCAAAATTCCAGTGTGTAGGGCTTTTTCACAGGTGAGACTAAAATCATGTTACACATAGAAAGGAATTCACAGAGTAGAGATAGGTTATTGATGAGCCCACAAAACATTAGGACCAGTTGACCCTAGGGAAAGTAAGTTAAGGACAAACCGTCCAGTATTGTATCTAACAGAAGTTAGAATATTTATTATATATGGTAGGCCCGAATGAGCCATTGGTTAATAGTCAGCCATGTAAAACTATAATGTTTGGACACATAGTCCATTGATTACCTAGTTTATATGTATATATGTTATTGCTATTGTTGTTATAATCAGTTTGATTGTAGGATTTTAATTTGCAAAATATATGATTATACAAGGATATTAGTGAGGGAAAATCCGTTCCGCTAAGAGGCGTGGTCTCACTTAATATCGGTAAACCGAGAGGTAATAGAATTATTCAAACGAGACCTTATGTCTGAGTTGAAGTTTATGTTTTCCCCTTAAACTCTTGAGTGCTCAAATTTTAGTAGATTGAGAGTTAAGCACTTTTAGGTTTAGTAGGTTGGACGAATAAGCTTCCGAAGACGTGCAGGAGGCAAATCTAGCCATGTAGGAGCTATTTAGTATTATTTCTGTTATGATTTATTTATGCCTGATATGTCTATCTAGTACTCTGATCATCCAAGGAGGCATCTTCATATGCCTCTCTTGGCGTAATTTGTATTAATTATATTTGATCAAAACCTAGGAATCGTTTTGGGATTATGTAATTGAATATGAAACTTTGATTTGAAATGTAAACAGAAAAGTTGTTTTTGAAATCTGTGTTAATTTTATTTCATATTCATGTGCTTTTGATATTATGGATACCATTAACATTACCATATTTTATCACCGGAAGTTAATACTATAGATAACTGCAGTATCTGTAGCGCTTAGCTTCGGGCCTCAAAGTAGGGGATGTTACACAGCCACTTGAGCATTTTGCAGCATGTTCCTCATCATAGTGTTAAACGTCGTTTGCAATTCAGGATTAGCATCTCCCGATTTAACTCCTTCTACAACTCCAGAGGTAGAGTTTGTAGCAGCATTTCTTATTTGCTGGCTCATTCTTAATCTGTAATAAGAATGATCAGCCACTCAAAAAGAAAAGACTGCATTAAAGATACTTTTGTGTGCAATGCGACTTTTATACTACATATACCACTATATAGCTTTGAAAATCAAAATATATAACATGTACACTCTCTACTCTCGATCCATTCTAGAGTGATAACTCATACTTTATCCCTAATGATTTACCTTAGAATTAAGAAAGTTAACCTAAGTCGAATTGCTTAACCTATGCACCGATACCAAATGTGATGACCGACCTACATCTCCAATACCCAATGTAACTTGTAGAGTGCGCCGTTATGGTGCCCAGTCGATATAGAATGATTGTCAAGTGGTAAATTTATAAAGTTTCCAAATCAAAACATGTCATATATCTCACAATGCATCAAATAAAATATAATATCACATACAGAAATAGAATAAGCGAGACGGTAAATACAACTAGATGAACAAAAACCATATCAGAGTGCAGAGATCCGTCAAAGTTATATAATATAAGTGATAGAGCTATATACCAAATAATAACTCAAAGGAAACCATCGCTTAATAAATAAAAGCACCGGTAAGCTCCATGGTGCCGACAATAGAATAATAGGTAGTAATAAGCCCAAATAAAGTATATGGAAAGCATAGCTTCCTGCTCATCACTTGTACAGCTCCATGTGCTCACTGGACCTGCTATCCCCGGTCCACTCATTTAAAGGTACCCAAATTGATAAAAAGTAAAGCATAAAATCCCGAGTCAGACAACAGCCTGGTGTGAGCGGTGAGGTACTATAAAAGTTAATATAGTAGGACAAAGGGTATGGAGAGTCACATTTGACATGTCCACTTTACAAGTTCAAATCCTAGAATTTGTCCTTATAGACCACCATGCAACTTTCATCATTGTTAGCCTAGAAAAACCTTCAACATCGATCATTAGTCATAGAGTATCATTATGTTTTCCCAAAGCATTCTAAAAAAATTCCTAGGTCCGACTCGAAGTAATATCCCAATTTTCCTAGGTCCGACTCCAAGTAATCTCAAGGGAATTCCATATACCATCGATCTTCTATCTACCATATCTCAAGATATAACCATTGGATTGCTACCAAATTTCATATATAACTACCAGACATCACCTTCTACCATCCCTACAAATTTGAAGCCAATATGAAAAAGTCAAAATTGATGGTATGAATCGCATCTGGGTAAGAATCGGTATCGACTTGAAGTTTCTCCCATCTGGCCCAAAGCAAACACCAAGCCGATATGTTATAGATAGTAACTACAATGTGTTGCAATCATGAGAAATTTATCATTGTAAAAATAACATATTATATTAAATATTCCTAGTCAAGATGCTTCGAGATAAGATATTGATACATCCACTGAGACTATAGTAGATAACGCTCTTTAAATGTTGAATAATATAATACTTGTGATTGCTAAGGGCACTAAAGGATTACGTGCTGATGGTTTTTGAGTAACTATGGAATGACTAACTCGATAGTTTCATATTGGTTAATATAACTAAGGTTAAACAGAGAATCACGAAGTGACGATATTACACTTCTCTCGACTTGAGAATACCGTTGAACTTTAATGTAGACACTCCACTTTGATTATTGTTAAATCATGGAAAGACGTCCTTCAAACGACTATATTGGGTCTAAGTTGAAGCAATGAAAGTGAAACACTGTTTAAGAGAATTCATTTCCTTGGTTATATAAGGTTAGTATCATGGTTAACTATAGTCAACTCAAAGTCAAAGTCTTTCGACAAAGCAGTATGGTTAATGGTAATTGTTATTATCGAACCAAGGACTTTGTATTTAGATTAAACAAGTTGAATATGGATGATATTGGAATTTTGACCAATACCAAATTCCATAGGTCCTAAAGTGATACAGTTTTGATAAAGAGAATTGGTGTAAATAATCGTTACTACCAGGTAATGCTTAAAATAGTAAAATAGGATTTTACCGAAAAATGTGTAAGTGATAAATTTGACCAAACTTCACACCATTAGCTAAGGTAATGTATGAATGTTAATATTCGAATTGTTTGATATTAATCCTCTAAGATACGGCTTAGTCTATAATCCTAAAAAATAATTGTTAAAATTTTAGATACTTATGTATTTTGTACTAATGCAACAAATACCGTTATTCTAGATTTATTTTACAATAAACATCCATAGTATTCATAACAAAATAAAACTATATATATTTTCTCTTAGTCAATAGCGAAAGCATTTATTATTTCGTAAATAATATTTGATATATAAATGAAAACCATCTCTCGTACCTCGAGACATCCATTTATAAGTGTTATATAGTATGATCCCACTATTTCTACCATTACTATAATAGCACATAAAATATGGAGCTTCATTCGACTACTGATTATGGGCAATTTATTTCTTTTTTATAACTAGTTTACAATCGAGAGTTATCGATCAAATATCTTAAACTCATATAAATAAATTTTATAAAAAATAATTTTCTATAATATAATACATTTGGAATAGAAATCACATTTCTTATTCCATATTAAATGTCTTACTAAATTTTATACAATTCTCATTTCTAATGTCCTTTATGAAGGAGAAATGACCATTCACTCTCTTCATCACAACTGTGCCAATTGTACATCTACTCTCGAACATTCGCTTTCTTTTTAACTGGTCGAACCATTCAAAAGGTAACTATACTACAAGACTACACCAAATTGTTTAAAAAAGTGAATTCAAATATTCTTAACATTTTAAGAATATCGAACGGGTTGCACATAAGTAAACTAATCGAAATGACATTTCAATGATAAAATACTAGGTCAGTATTTAGTCCTTGGTCTTTTATTGTTTTATATATAATAAAATTCTTGTCATATTCAATCATATTAAACACATGATTTTGCACTATTGTTATGAGCACGACCGTTCACCATACGACTTTTGTATATGATCTAAAATGAATCAAATATCAGTATCATGGTTTTGCTTTAGAGTTTAAAACTCATAAAAGACAATACACAGTTTTGAGCAAATAAATAGTAAAATGACAAAGATACGAAGCATTAAGTAGTTGCATAATTTTTTGCACTTGCATGGGTCTTAAAATGACAACATTCTAAAAGTTATTTGTAAGTATATTATGTATTTTTTGCCAATCTTAATCGGTTCATTTGTATATTCTTATTAATAAACAATTTTATCAATTTAGTTGCATAAATTGATCGATGTAGATAAATTTAATTTGTATAGTATGCGTTCTTACAATATTAGAAATGTTAAACTTTGACATTTCATTTTTCTAACAAGGCTCCCACTAGATTTTTACATTTCTTAAAACCTTAAGTGAAACATAAAAATCTTTTGATTCCTTTAGTGGGTGTTAGGACTTGCTTGCCTTAGGACTATGACCTTGAGTCCGCTCAACAAATCATATGCCTACTGATAGAGTTAGGGGTATGCCCTAGGGGCAATTATGTCATTTGTTACAAATATCTAACTCGTTGACCAATCTTATTCGAAATAAAGGTGTTTTCTTTCTATTATATACTTGATATAATGTGGTTATATTAATTAATTAATTTAATTAAAAGTATATTTAATAGAAAATTCATAATTGGTATGTTTTGTGATAGTAGTTACAATGTGTTGTAACCGTGAGTAATTTATCACAATGAAATAAATATACCATTTTAAATATTCCTAGTCAAGATGCATCGAGATTGGATATCGATGTATCCATTGAGACTTGAGTACGTAACGCTCTCCAAATGTTGGGCAGTGTATTACTCATGACTGCTGGGGGCACCTGGGGGTTACGTATTGATAATTATTAGATAACTATAGAACGACTCACTCAATAGTTTTCTGCTGGTTAATATAACCAAGGTCGAGCAGAAAATATCGATGTGACTAATTTACACAGTTCTCTTGACTTGAAAATTGTTTGCACCAAAAATGGTCACAAACCCCGTTGAGCGTGATTGTAGAGAAATGAACGAAGAAAGTAAAATTAAAATGAGGATAATATAGCAATCACACTTAGCAAATATATGGACAATAAGAAACACAAAATTTATAGTGGTACGGCGCTGTTTTGCCTACGTCCACTTTGAAGATCAATCTTTTATTGCTTTTTTACTCTAGTAAAATGCTTGTAATAGCTAATGATTGACTACAATTAAATCAGAAATAAAAGTAGCACCATGCAGAGTCCCCAGCCAAAAGTCCTTTTTATTTGCAATGGAGGTGCTATTTATAGGTATGGAGCTCGAAATATCCGCCTTGGGTCTCGGAATACTCTTTCTCAAGCCCAGGTGGGTCCGCATGATCGATCTGGGGTCGTTTGGGATCGGTCCTTGATCGATCCGTAGCATTTCATATCAATCAAGACATGCTCCAATCAAGCCATAATCGATCATGGAAGCTTCCGAAGTGTTATGTAACTTGTTTTGAAAATCTCATTGCATTTGGAGTTGTGGTTGTGGAGTTATTGATCTACCAAGATTGCAATTATAGGGTAGCTGAGGCCCTCGTATTGATCCATATCAATTCTGTATCGATAGGAGCACTTGTCATGTGATGATTAAACTTGCTAGAGTGGGTCCGTAGAGGCTTAGAAGCATTGTGTGAAAGTTTGAGATCAATCCCGTGAGTTTAGCTATCGATCCTCAACGAGATGGGCGTTTTTCGTATCCATATAATATATTCGAAAATGATCGATATAGAAAATATATTTCAGTTGAACTTTGGCTTGAGATTGATTGTGCAAGATTCTTAGAGTATTCTAAGCATGTCCTCAAAGTTTGGAGTCGTTTGGATCCGAAATGAGTGAGATATACCCTGTTTCATGTCAAAAAGCGACATTTTGGTATCCATCAAATCGATACGAAAATGATGGATACGAAAGATTTTCAACTTTGTTGTTTTGACTTGTAATTTTGTGGGTGGGCTTCCTACACTATTTTATTGACTTTCTAAAAGTTTCAAGTTGATTGGCTTTGTAGATTTTGAGATATTGATCGATCCTTGCTAATTTGAACAGTTTCTAGTATCGATCCTAGATGGAGTACATAAGTGCTTGTTTTTCTTATAACTTGAGCATACAAACTCCGATTGACTTGAAATTTGAAATATGACTTCCTGGAGCTCTGTAAATCATTCCATACTAATTGCACTTGGGTCGGGGCCGGGGTCCCGGCTGGCCGTATTTCATTCATAACCCAGAGTATACCTGTTTTCTGAAACAAGTAAACAACTATAATCGGTCAAATTTCTTGATATCACGGCTTTGCCAAAAGGCGGGATAACAAGAATACTATTGATCTTCAATGTGGAAGCTCCTCTTTGATTATAGTTAAATCATGTCATTACGTCCATCAAACGACTATAGTTGGGTCGAGTGAAAGCATTGGAAGTGAAACACTATTCAAGAGAGGATTCGTCTCCTCGGTTATACGAGGTTAGTATCATGGTCAACTGATGTCAATTCAAAGTCAAAGTCCATGGCCAGAGCAGTTTGGTTAATAATAATTTTTTTTACTGAACCAAGGACTTTGTGTTTGGACTATAGAGTTGAATGTGGATGATATTGGAATTTTGACCATTACCAAATTCCATAAGTCCTAACGTGATATAGTTTTGACGAAGAGAACTGGTGTAAATAATTGTCACTATTGGGTACCACTTATAATAATAAAATTGGATTTTTACCAAAAGACGTGTAAGCGACAAATTCAGCCAAAATGTCACACCACTTGCTAAGTGACGTGTGAACATTAATATTCGAATAGTTCGATATTAATCGCTGACTGAATTTACACCTTTGAGTCGCACGACCGTAATGATGCATTCTTTGAAAAACCACATGATTTAATTAATTTATAAAATATTGTAAATTGATTAAATTAATTAATATTTAAGAAATATTAATTATTTTTTATTTGATGTTTGGAAGTTGTTTGTAATTATTTTAACGCATTTATAAACTTCATATTTGTGCGCATTAATATACGATATCGATGTAATTTAAAGATAATTGCATGAAATGATTTATGGAAATTTTATGTCATTTGATGACATGATTTGTGGAGATTTTATGTTATTTTATGACATATCATGTGAAAAGTAAGGATGGGAGAGAAAGGAACAATCAAGGTAATTAATTTGGGAAGTTTTAATTAAAGAATGAGAAATATTTCATTCTTTCAATTAAAACTTATTTTCTAATTCATTCTGTATGTACAATTCATTTTCCTTCTTATTCATTCATTCTCTTTCTCTCCTCCTAACTGTTCATGGCAGAAACAAAAAAAAGAAAACGAATTTCCAAAAAAATTCAACTCCAAATTAAAGGATCAAATAAAATAAAACAAAAATGGTTCATCCATCTTTTGCAAGGATAGGATGTGAATCTTGAAGATCTGAGGAGATATCATCATTCAAGGTGTGATTTCTAGGCAACATCCTAAGGTGATTCAATCAGATCTAGAAGCGTTCTTCATTCAAGGTGCAAATCAAAGGAAACATCAACAAGGTGTATTTTAAGGATTGAGTAGCAAGGTATGTCATTTTCTATATATAGATAGTGATTTTGCAATGTTTGATCGAAATTTAATTTGACTTTCATAATTTGTATGATGTATCACTGCCTTGCTTAATTAAAAAATTGTTTATGAAGATTGAATTATTTGTTGAATTATATGATTGAGTTTTCATTTGATAGATCAAAATTAAATTTGTTTATGTTTTAAAAACAATATTTAAGTGTAGATCTATGTTTCTAAACATTCTAATTAAAGTGTAATTTTTCAGATCTGAATGTTTACATGTTCGAATTGATTAGTTGCTTTTCTACACTTTGTTAAATTGAAACTAAATCTATATATTTTAAAATACAATGTTTTATTTTAGTTCTATGTTTTAACATTTAATTTAAGTTCCATTTCTTTAAATATGAAAATTTACGTTTTTATGTTGATTGATTGAATTATATTTAAAGTTAAAAATGAAACTTATATGAAATCAATACAATGTTTCAATTGTAGATCTATGTTTTAATCTTTCATAGCAAAGTGTAATTTTAGTTTTGAATGTTAATATATGTATGTATGCATGTATTACTTGCACTTTTTATTGCATTAGATATTTACATATGAATAAAAGGAATTTTAACAACAAATCAAAGTTTTGAAATTGACTGTAATAACCATCTAATTTATATTATTAGAAAGCTTTGATTGAATTCCATATATACATATTTGGATCTATTTGTATGTGTTCATATACAATTTATTTTTCTTTACATATATTGTCATAGTATGAAATCATTTCTCTTTTTTAATTAAGACAATAATGTATACATATAATTCATTGTTTGCCTTCTATATTCTTACATTATGGTACCTACTGATTGGCATTAATATGTTGCATTAATTAAGTTTACTAAAAGGAAAATTGTACCAATCACCCTTGTCATCCTTATTTATTTCCATTTCAATTCCTGTGTGATAACCATTCAAATTGTTCTTGTTTATTTTATATATACATATCAATTACCACTGACTATGCACATTCCCTATATGGTGCACTTGCATAATATTTACTGTGAATATATTTACAATTTATGTAATATTTAGGTTAGTCGTTAATGTTATTTTATTAATCAATTATATAGTTTAATTAGGAGAAGGAAATGAAAAGTTTCCTTCTCTAAACTTATGATCCCTCATTAGTTGAATAATTTAAGAGAAAGGAAATAAAAAGTTTCTTTCTCTAAATAAATTTATGTCCCCTTCATTAATTGAATAAGTTAAGAGAAAGGAAATGAAATATTTCCTTCTCTAAATAAATTTGAAAAGTAAACGTTACACACAGGTTCGTATATAATAGTATATTTGATATACTCTAACTTACATATTAAATAAAAGTGAAACTTTATTTATGAAGTTAAATAAAATATTGATTTTATTTAAAAGAAACATAGAAAAGTTCTAAGTATATTTAGACTTCATAGGTCCACTAAAGATCCAAAATTGCTAATTTTTTGAAATTCACCTATTTTTTCCGCTATGGGCTAGCCCAGTTCCAACACCCGGAAGCAATGGATAACCCTTTATCAGTTATATCATATACAATTCCTAACCGTGGTCTTTGTCCAACTCTCAATCTCGACCTTGAGTTTTCTCAACAAATCGAAAGAGATTATTTACTTGCACCCATCATTTTGCGATGGCATCAGTATAATCCACATACCATGAGTTTGCTGGACAAATACATGCATGTATCTCACCTTGTAATATATTGTTAGTACTGTAGAATATACTAGTATATGATTTTTGTTTGATGATAATAAACATATATATATTCGTTTAAATGTATTTGTTGTTGTACTATTTTATTTTTCACACAATCAAATAAATATTTGTTGAATAAAATAAACAACTCAGAATTCATATTCAAACAAATATTTTATTCAAACAAATATTTTAATACAAATTCGAATAGTACAAATTTTATGCTCTCACTATACATATACACAATTTTAATTACAATTCAATTACAAAAAAATATTCATTTTACACCTCTCTACATAATTCACTCAACACCCGTATTTGATCTTCAACTCTAATCCAGCTTGCATCTCGTATCTAAATTATCTACAAAATAAACACTAATGCAGTAAAATTTAAAAAGAAATATTTTGCAGTTCAAAATGAAGTGAGTGTTTTTGAAAATATTGTTTGCCTTAGTTATTTTGGTTATCCGTCATCATTTTCTTTTGAGTTCATCATACACGAACAACTTGTGACATGCACAGTGTATCACTGTACATGCCACAAGGTCGTGAACACCGATATACACTTGCTTGTTAAAACTACAGGGATAGGTGAGCACGAGGTCAAACCCGAGCCAAAGCTAGATTCAACTCAAGTGCATACTCGAGTGAACCAGAGACCATCAAAACCAAAGGCAACAACAAATCAGTCCAGTTGGAACAAGACTCAATGCAATGGTCAGGTGCAATATGAAAACCACCATACATATATATACATATGTATACACACATGTATACATATATATGCAGTGACACAACTGAACAGTAAGGCACACATGTACAAATGGAAATGCACATGAAAGAGAATAAAGCAACTGGACATGTATGCAACCAGCATGAGCACTTAAAGTTCAAAGCCACAAACCAGCTCACATGAAAACCAAACACAACAGTGGTGACAACAAGACCCCAATCACAAATGCCTCAACATACATATATACATGCGTGTATACATGTATATACACAGTGAACGATGAAATGCGACATCAAATTCATATGCAACCATGTATAAAGCAACCAGACTGGAAATGTGCAACAACAAAGTCAACATGCATTCAGACATCAAAACCAAACATACAACAGAAGTGAACCAAGACTGCAACAACACAGACATGTTCACATATAGACTACAATGAAACAGAGACTGGAGTGCACAAGTATTCAAATGGAGTCAAAAGTGCAGACCACAATTCAACTCAAAGTTTCAACATACAATGCAACAAGCTCCAGACCAGACTCAAGTGGAACCACCAGTGAAACAAAAGCTCCAAACAAATGAACACAATAACAAGACTACTAACACTGCAACCAGACTCACTTGAATATCAATGTAACTCAAGCAAACAGGTGCAGGCATACAACAACCAAGTGAAGAATCCAAGAGGAACAAGTGCAGGCATACAACAATCAAATATGAAGACATGAACTCACACACATATGCAACTAGACTCAACAAATGTATATGCATACAAACCAAAACATGGAACCAGTCTACAGCATAGTAGTAAGATCAAACCACACAAGCATTCAAACAAAGACCAGAGCAATACAGACATAACACATATATACATACATACATACATATGTATGTATACATATGGTGACACATTTCAAGTGGAACAAGTATATACATATGCAACATGAAGACATTCAAAATAAAGCAGTAGTTGGAACAAGTCGAAAGTTAGCAGTCTATATGAAGTAGTGGATTCAAAATGAAATAAACAAACAGGGGTAAGTCACAGTTGATAAACAAGTCATAGCAAAAAGGAGTTTGAACAAGTCAGAGGTGTTTCAAATATCATTGAACTCAAATGCCAAGTCAAACTTCACGAAGTCAGTAAATTCAAAATAACAAAGTCGTAGGAGAAAAGGCCGGAGCAAATTCAAACCTATACAGTAACACGTATAAGATGAAAAATTCAGAACGATCAACCATCATTCGATTATAAATCATGGCCAAGCAGATAAATTGAAGAATTCAAATAGAAATTATACGAACGAAAATTAAGGGTTTCGTTCCCTATAAAATCCCAACATCATCATCGGTAAAATTGTATTCGAGTTCAAGCAAAATCACTGAGCCAAGATTCAAATTAAAATCCCAAATCAATAACTCGAATCAAATTCGAACCCAAGCAAAACAACAGAGAAATTAAACGGCAAACGTCACATACCATATTTATAGCCTTCGAACTCAATTCTGAAGCGACCGCAAGCGTAATCAAAGAAGCAGGAATGACCAGCAATTAGTAGCGACGCTTCAATCAAAAAGCCCTAATTTTTGAAGAGGAATGAAGCAACCATTGGACTCACGAAGCAAATAACAAAGTCGGCCGAAGCCATTTTTCATAGAGAAAAAGAGGCGGCCACGAGCAAAAATAGAAAAGAAGATGTCTTTATATTTTAGTGGGTCAGCTCTATTTTATTTTAATTTGGGCTTAATTGATATATAGGGTTTTGTTTAGTTGTTTTATTTTCAGTTGTAACTTTCTTTTTTAAACTGTGTAACTTTCTAGTCGTGTGACTAGGTTACGAACTACGGTGGTGTAATTCGAGAATTCGCAACTCAGTGGCTGAGTTGTGGCAGGGTTTTCAGCATAGAGTTAGGTTAGTCATTAGCGGGTGTCGCAAGTTTATGTGTGTAAGCGTCTGACTACTTAATATCTGGTAGAAATCTTGGGGGCAGCACGTAGGCAGGGTTTTGCCGAAGTTGGGTAAATTTGTGTGTGATCTCTACTGCTTTATTCTCTGCTGTTGTTTTTAATTCCACATTAATTTTTATTATTATTAGTATCACCCTATTCACCCCCTCCCCTCCCCAGGGTGAAAACGATCCTACAAGTACTATACATAACATCCGAGCTTAAGTTTGTTCAACAACTAAAGTGTATGCAAGTAGTCTATTAATATATAATTGGTAGAGGATAGCTCTATATTATAGATTCATGATCTTTAATATATTTTGAGTGATATCAACTTAAGAAATAACGTATTTCTTATAAAATACCATCGTGATTTAAGTGTTGGACACATCTAAAATCATGATATATGTACCATATGTATGTATTTAGTCAAAAAATCTATTTACACATACATATGTGTGTGTGTGTAGTTATATAAGTTTAATTTATTTATAACTGTTATAATTCAATTAACTTATGTAATATATACATGTACCTTTATTAATTAAATCATATTTAATTAATTTTTCAATTTTATTTAATTAACCAATTTAATTAAAATTTCAAATTTTTTATACTATTCATCTTACACTATTTAAGATAAATAACCCGATATAACATTTATAGTTATTTAATATACATATCAATATATGCATATATATATATCAATCAATTGACTTTTAATTAATTAATTAATTAATTAATTTAATGAATTTTTTATTTAATTAAACAATCTAAGTAAAATTTAATTTAAATCGAAAACTTAATATTATTTATGTTAAACAATTTAAGATAGATATATGGCTATAATAGTTATAGTTACATACATATATACATACATATATATATATCACTATATATGTATATGTTTATATTAATTAACATTTGATTATTTATTTATCAATCAAATTATCATTTAATTAAAACATTTCTAATTAAATATTTTTAGTAAATTCAAAAATTTTATTTATAATTTACCTTAATCAATTTAAGAGAAATATATACATATATCATTATACATATTTATTTTAATTAATTAACTATTAACTAACCTAATTAATTAAATATTAAATAATTTACCAAAATTTTAAATTTATTTTCAAAATTGTTTTGAAAATTATTTTATAACTTTTATAAAATTTCATCTTATATTTTAAACTTAAATTTAAAATTTCAAATATATTCTAAAATTCCAAATTACAATTTAAAAGTTGACCCAAGGCTTAAATAATGTAGGGCCTTACATCAGAGCTAACCTTCTGGACTTACTCCGTCCATGGGGCTAAACAGGTAGCCAAGAAGGGGAGAATACTTGATTATTCAACTCCACGCACAGACACTGCTTTTTGGGCATCCATCGAATAGATTAGCTTAATTGGTTGGCCATAAGTATTAACTAATTAGACTGCATAGACCATTTGGGCTCCAATGCCATTAAAGGAATCCAACTAGTTTTGTAGTAGGTGAAATACGTAGATTTCAAAAAATTTCCCTATCTAGATCATAGTGGGCCTATGATGTTTAAAGGGTTTCACTAAATCCAATCTAGTTTTATTAATAAAATTACATTTTATTAATATTGTTTTATTCTTAATTAACTAAATCTACGTTAATTAAGTATGAAATTTGAAAAGGTATGAATATATCAGATATATTCATATTCTAAAGGTATGACAAACCTGTGAAACATACAGTGAGTGTAAATATTTAGTATTTAAGGATGAGAACAAACAAGAAATAAGATATAGATACGATCACATCAGGATCTAAAAGGAAAAAAGAGGAAGGTGGCACTATTAATTGATTGCACATTTCTTCTTTTGTAAACATTTAATTGAAACTACATCTAATCAACATACAGGAGAAGATGTGTTACAACAATATGTTTAAAATGACAAAAGTTACAAATAATAATATGGTCAATATATACATGTGTACATATTGGGATTTATATCTACCGTGTATATATTCTCTATTTATATATATATATATATTATTGCCTCAATTTTAAATTGTTTAATGAAAAACAAATTTACAGAAATTTCTAAAATAGATTATATGTGTGTGTGTGTGTACACATATATATACAATGATTAAGATAAAATAATTTCCAATTGATTCAAAATAAACATCTAAACTACATTAAACCTTTTTAATATATTTGCAAATACACACACATAAATACGTTTATATATATATATATATTAAGTAATATTTTAGCTCAAACAACAGAAATTTGTTTTTTAAAACAATCAAAATATTACAAAACCAAAATTTCAAACATCAAATTAAACATGATATCAACAATCTCTTTATTTTAGGATTGATTAAAAATTCAAATAGAAATATTTAAATCATTAAATTGTATAATATATTTAGAATATTATTATACGAAACATTAAAATATAAATTCATAACCTAAAACATAGTTATATAAATATATAAATTTTGGTTTTAATTTATCAAGTTAAAACAGATCATATCATTTAATGGGTTGTTTAAATTGTATTACAAATTCTAAATTGAGGTGAGGCAATGGTATGCATATATAAAATTATGCTAAGTGTATTAGATCTAAGAAAACAAATCAAATTTAGATCATACCTTTCATATTTGGCCAATTAGTGACACTTTATTGGAATCCCTCCTTAGATTTTTAAATCAGCGCCCACTTTTAAAATGAAGGATGAACCACTTTATTAGATTTTATTTGACATAATCTTAGGTAAATGGAAGAGAAATTTTCGGCCATGAAAGAGATGGAGGAGGTATCCATGGACAAGGGAAGAAGGAGGAAAAGAAAATCGAATGGGGAAACGAATGAGAGGAATTTGTTTTTTGGAAAGAATAGAAGCCTTTCTATTCTTTCTTTAAAACCTTCCTCCTTTAATTTCTAATTAATTTTCAATCAAGCTAATCCTTCCCGGTTCCTTCGCACGGCCGGCCAAGCATGTCCCCTTGCATGGAATTTTTTTCCAAAAAGTCCGCTAAGTAATTAACCGCATTTAAGTCCGTTTAAATGCATACCAATATCGTATATCGATACGTGCATATATAACTTTTATATATGCATTCAACTAATTACTAACAATACCAAAAAAATTAATAATAATTAATATATCTTAAATATTAGTTAATTTAATCAATTTATAACATTTTATAAATAAATTAAATTATGTATTTTTTAAAAGAATTCACAAATACGGTTGTAAGACTCAGAGTTGTGAATTCAGTCAATTATAATTTTGAACAATTCAAATATTAACGTTCACACATCATCTTAGTTAGTGGTATGATAATTTGGTAGAATTCATCACTTACATATATTTTCGATAAAATCCAGTTTCATATTTTCTTAAGCGGTACCTTTAGTAATGATTATTTACACACGTTCTCTTCGTCAAAACTATATCACTTTAGGATATATGTAATTTGGTTTTGGTCAAAATTCCAATATCGTCCACATTCAACTCGATTAATCCAAAAAACAAAGTCCTTGGTTCAATAATAATATTTATTATTAACCACACTACTTTGGCTAGAGATTTTACTTTTAATTGACTATAATTGATTGTGATGCTAACCTCATACAATTAAGGAGATGAATTTTCAATTGAATAATGTTTTACTCTCAATGCCTTAACTCAGACCCAACTATAGTAATTCGATGGATCATTGTGCCATAATTTAGTTATAATCAAAATGGAGTATTTACATTAAAGTTTCATAGTATTCTCAAGTCAAGGGAACTGTGTAACGACGTCACATTGAGATTCCCTATTTGACCTTGTTATTATCAATTAATAGGAAAGTCATGGATAAGTCAATCCATAGTTATTCAATAACTACAAGTACATAACCGCTTAGTGTCTCCAATGGCCATGAATAATACACTTCCCACCGTTTGATAGCGTTATACATTTAGGACTTGGCAGATGAATCGATATCCTTTTCTTAAAACATCTTGATCATGAATACTTAAACAACGTGTCATTTTATTTTCTGATTCATTACTCACAATTGCATTGGTAACTACAATCACATAATATTTTTTGGCAAGTACATAACCTCTTTATGCCCACAACGGTTACGAGTATATCACCATCTATTGTATGGAGAACATTATGTGTACTAGTCAAACAGATGTATTGATATCCTTTTCTCGATACTTCTCAACTATGAACATTAACGGAATTGTATTTTTCTTTGTATCGATTCATTGGTCATGGTTATGAACATGTCATAATTACAATCGATAAAACACTACTCATAAGGTTTTCTACATATATATGCTTATTGTTTATTTATTTATTATTTATATTACCATATAACAAACACATACAATAGAAAACAAATCCAAAAACAAATTTTACTTCGAACAAGACAATTTATAGAATTAGGATTATATAAAAAAATTACGTAACTGCCTTTTGGGCATACCCCTAATTCTATATGTTTCAATGCCTTTCAAAATATTTTTTTGGCATTTATCCAATTTGTATCCAAAATGACATAGTGGAGAGTATAACTGTTTTAATTAGCTCTATTTTTAAACTAACAGTTAAAAGTTTTCAACACCATCCACTTAGCTTTTGCTCGATTTTGTCATTTGATTTGCTAAAATCATTTATTCTCAAAGATGAACTACTAAGGGGTTTCTAAGATAAATAACAGGTATGTTTATTGTTTGTGTGTTGCTAAAAGCACACATAAACCTTCTTTCTAATACCAACACTAAAAAATACCACAACTTAACATCTATTTCACTTCTTAATACCACGCTCCCCTCTATAGGCTACCGTTATTGCATCTCATTCATTTTAGTGCTTTACTTCAATTTTAAAATCCAATTCCTCAAAGAACACTTAGTCCTAAATCAAGAGATGAGAAATTCATTTGAACTCAACCAAAAGAGCACCGACGTCGTTGTGTAGTAAGACACGTTGCTACCACTTACATCGCCAACAGCTCTCCTTCATGTAGTATTTCTGGATAAAATTATTCATATTTTAAATTTTTATTTTGAATTCTATGTTAATTAGTTAATATGGATGTTGAGATAAATTTTAATTAGTATTTAATTATAATTAGGTTTTGATTAGAATTCGAGTTAATTTTTTTTGAACTTGGTTTAGTTTAGGTATGAAATACTGGTGGACAATGATAATTTATGAAGATGGGTTTAGGAATGAAGTTGAATGGATTTCATAATATGGAGATCAGTGGAAAATCAATTTGGTATTAGGAAGTAGGTAGTTTTATTATTTACGGTATTAGGAAAAGGATTTATGGGTGCTTTTAGCAACACACTATTGTTTTAATTCATAACACGTTTTTAGGTAACTACTTCATTTTCACCCCTTTACTAAGAAACAATTTTGATTTAGCTCATTCATTGCAAGACCAGTGAGCTCTTTTAATTTCTGCATGATTTCTTTAATGGTTGCTACATTAATTATATTTGCTTTAGCAAATGCCAAGATGTCATCTACATGCAGTAGATGATTTATGAATGGTGTACATTTGTATATTGGTATCAGATTGCCTTTATTGTTCCCTAAGTCAAACAAGAAGTCAAATGCTCCATTGCAATTGCATAAAATAGAGCAATAGATGGTCTCCTTGCTTGAATCCTCTATTACTCTTAATAAAACCACTTGGAGAGCCATCAATCATTATTTAAAAAGTGGGGATTTAAATATATTTGCATATTAAAGGGATTATTTTGTGTGGAAAACCCATATACAAAAGCATGACAAATAAATTCTCCGTTGATCTTTTCATATGCATTCAGCAAATCAACTTTAAAGCACAAATTATTAAAACCCTTCCTATTAAAAGTTCTGACCATTTTATAAGCTAGAAGGGAATTTTCACTAATAAATCTGCCTGGTATATAAGCAATCTCGTTAGAATGATCAATTCATTTATATACTCTTTTATTCTGTTGCATAAAATATTTACTGTGATTTTATATGACATTGCAACAGGAGACTGGACAGTGGTCAGATATGGATTGTGGATTGTCTTTTTGGGGAAGGGTAATAAAAGTGTGGTTTATTCCATTGATCAATTGTTAGTATTAAAAATACCTTGAATGGTTGTAATTGGGCTATCTTTGATTAACCCCCAATAATGCTTGAAATTTTTACTCCAAACCCATATGGACTAGTACTACTATCGTCATCTATTTGAAAAGTAGCTTGCTTAACCTCATATGCAGTGATTTTAACTTCCTTTTTTGCTCTTTCTTGATCCGTTAAACTTTCTTACAAATAATATCAGGGAAGCTAGCAATAATAAGATCAAAGTTATATCAACTGGAAAGTTAAGAGATAGTTGTATTTTGAAGATCTATAATATTTGTGGTACAGTTACCCCTTGAATCGAGCAGCTGCTTTATGTGATTTATGTTCCTATTTATTGACATTTGAGCATAAAAAATTTACACATAGGTCACCATCATAAAGCCATTTTTTTTCTAATTTTCTATTGCATGAGAGTGCATGATTCTTTTTAATGTGAATAAGTCATCTTTATAGTCTTGTACTACTTGTGAATCAGATTAGTTTTGAAGGGAATCTTGTTGTAAAGATAGTTTTTTCCTTACTCAGTCTTTCAAGCATATTTCTCAAGCATTCATTGTTCATGTTCCATTCTTTTAAGGCTTTCTTTATATTCTTTATTTTTTGTAACAGTCTACATAGAGGATTGTCATACTTTGATGTTTGCCATACACTATTGTTACATTATTGTAACCATTATAGTTGACCCAACCATAACTAAACCTAAAAGTGGTTTTCTTCTTTTGCTTATTATCACATGCTAATTTTATGTGAATCGGAGAATGGTCGGTTGCAGAATGGTTAACACATGTGCATATGCATTAGGAAAGATATATTGCAACTCAGTGTTACTCTCTACCAATTTTCATATGAATTAGATGATATTTTTCGCTTTCCAAGTAAATTAGCTACCCAATATTGAATTTCATGCAGTCCAGTCATAAGCAATGTGCTATAGAATTCTTGATTTGCATTTCTATTGCTATTATTTGGACTAGTTCTGTCATTGTCATAAAGTACACTATTGAAATCATCGGTTATCAATCATGGAATAGTTATATTACTTACTACATTCATGATGTTATCCCTCATTTCTTGCCCTTGATTTGAGTGCGTAGGACAAAAACAACACTAATACACATGTTGAACAAGTAATGCAATGTTGATTAGAAGAAACTACGTTGTTGTTAACCCGCCTTTTGGCAAGGCCGTAGACATGCGGATTTAACTAAATCGACTTCTCGTTTGTCGAAGCTGGTTTATGACGAATTTAATCAACTGGATCAATGGATGATCAATCATGAATAATAAACACGATTAAATAGCCAGGATTCAGCATGGTCGATGGACGAAGGCTATTGAATACTTGAAGCTTTGGTTTCGACGAGTCTCGAATCACCCTGGACTCGCTCCAAGTCTTTTAGAGGAATACTTTGAGTTGAGGTCGTTCGATAGGCATGGAAGGTGGTTCGGCATAAGTGGCTCGGCTTAGCTAAATGGTGGTTCGGCCTGGGTTGTCGCTCGGCAACTTCGAGTCCTGAGGCATGTGACTTCGGGTCATCACTCGGGTAGCTCGGTGGAGTATCAGGTGGATCGGCATGGTTGCTCGGGGTATCGCTCCGTGTCCTCTAGCTCCTTGTTTCGAGTCTTTGTGGTTCGGTGTGGTGTTCTGGGTCGGTCGTGGAAAAGTGGATCGGCATCAAGGTGGTTCGGTCAATGTGGATCGACGTAGGTTGTTCGGCATGGTTGAGTGGATCGGACAAAGGAAGGAAACTAATGTCGTTCGATCGGAGGTGGTTCGGCACGTATGGTTCGACATTTGAGTGGTTCAGCCGTAGTGGGTAGGTCGGCATAGCAGGAGGTCGGTGTTTTAAGGAAGGAGGTTCGGCACTTGGTTGCTTCGAGTCGCAGGCAAGTTTACTCCGAGTCTTGGATAGGACTGCTTTGAGTCATGCCCGGGGGTGTGGATCGGCTTGGCTGGGTCGGTCGTAGTGTTGAGTATGGTTCAGCTATGGCCTTGATAAGCCCGGATTACTCAGGAAGCCCAATAACTCAGGTTTTGCCTATAAATACAGCATGTGGGGTTCCAAAAAAGGGACCTCTCTCCATTCTGTCTCCCTTCACCTTTTATACTAAGGCTGCTCTGTCATTGTGGTTCTAAAAACTCTGGATTGTAACTATAATTGATTCTTATATCAATAAAAAAGGAAATTTCTGGAGTGGACGTAGGCCGGAGTCATCCGAACCACTATAAATCCTCTGTTTTTACTGCTTTCTTTTTGATTTTTAGTGTTCTTCACATTATTACTCTCTACATACATTCTATCTGTGATCTGTGGTCGTTGGTTGGTGCTTTCATCTAGATTTGGGTGTTAGTGACCAATTTTGGCGCTAACAATTGTTATTCCAAACATTAAGATCCATAGAAGCATAATTCTACCCTTTAGTTGTTTGTCTCTTTTTTTTAACAATATTCAGTCTGATCTAAAACTCTTCTTAAATGCAATAATAGCATCAATTAAGTTTGTGTCCTAAAATGCCAACAAAAGAAGGTTGTAGCCTATTAATATGCTCAATAAAATCACATTTTCTAATGGGGGAGTTTATCCATTTGACATTTCAAATTAGAAATTTCATCTAATTAGTTGAAGTGTTCTCCCCATATTTCTAGAGACGATGGGATGCACTCGTTTTAGTTCTTTTTATTACTCTTCCTCACTTTAGATTTTACTTGAGATATTGAGTTAGATAAGGTTGGATTGCTTATAACATCACTATTTTCCATTTCTTTGAATTCAAATGGTTCATCTTCATTTTTTTTTATCTTAGCAGGTTTAGGTAGTGATGTTGTGGTTCCATTTCCAAAACTACTACTTGATGCGCTATTTGTTTTACTTCTATTAACTTTCTTTTTTTGCATTTCATTCAGTGCATTATGCTTGCTGCTTGTGTTAGGGGGTTATCCCATCTAAGGATTACCCGACGAGAGTGTTTAGGGTTAAGCTTGCAGTTTGAACACCTTCCATTATCTGATAGAGTATGATTTTTGCCTTCTGGATTACGAGCTTATGTTTGTGTGCCTTTTGGATTGAGAGAATGAGTGTTTTGCATTTCATTAGTCTTTGTAGAATTATTTGTATTTTGTTTCTCATTTATAATTTATTGTGAGGGGGACAGTTAGTCTTATGTATTAACTCATATTGTACTGCTTGGACATTATTACGTTCTGTTGTGCTTTGATTTTGGTCTGCATTTAAGATGTTTATATCAACAGAGCCATTATTTTGTGTATTATTCTCATAAATTTGCATGGAATCATTTGCCTCGTTGTTTTTTTGTTTTGGCACCCATGCCTTTCAAAATGTGCAATGCCTTTCTAAATGACCAAGGTAGTCATAGTTTTTGCACTTAGTGGATCGTCACTCATATTGCATGTCCTACGATATTAGATTATCATTTTCATCTAATATAGGCACTTTTTTGGGAAGTTAAGTGCGGTATTTTTTCTATGAGAACTCTATCAAAAACTATTCTAATCATTCCCTTTTTAACTTGGTCAATCTTTACGAATTGGCCAATTAATGATGCTATCATTCCAATTCCTTTCTCATTCTAAAGTCTATATCTAATCTTGCAAAACGAACCCAAATAGGTATAGATTGTAAGAACCCTTTTGTAAGCTTCATTCTCAATGACCACGTTTTCATTATCATGAGTTTTTTATCATAAAAATATGGACCATTGGAAAGCAATTTTCTTTCTTTTCAAATTTGGCTACATAAAATCCATTATCTTTAGAAAAAATGTGAAATTCACCAGTCGATTTCCAACCCTAGTTATGTACACTTCAGAAAAGTAATAGTAGGGTTTGAGATCCATAACACAAAGAACAGTGAAAGTATTCCAATTTTTCCTTGAATTAGTCATTTTAGCATAATGTAAATTGTCTTTAACATAAGGCAGATAAAAGGATATATAAGCACATATCAAAGTCCCATTCTCTACAACGATCTCACTCCATGCCCTTGGAGTCTTTGTGTTGTGAGTGCTTTAATTTTCCTGGTTTGAAGTCAAATTAGGTTTGCTACACCTGAATATGGAAATTGAAACTGTCTCTAACATTAAATCTGTTGTCGTACTTAGAGAAGAGCCACGTTCGACATTGTTCTCCGTTTGTTGGATTAAGGTTTCTTTTCTTTGATGTCTCTTTAGCTTTAGATATCATGAAGGGTAAAACCATCATTGTTTGGAGCATCAGCCAGCCGCTAAGTTGAAGCGCTCTCTCCTGGTGGCCGATCAGGTGGCTTTTTGGAAGAGGAATGTTCAAATTTCTACTTCAAATTCAACTATAGATTCGAACACTTGCTATGAATTCAAATAGAAATTCAAATACATAATGCATACATATGCATTTACTTTAACTTCAACAACGCTCTCACAATACCATCAATTCCATTTCGGCCCACTCGTGTGCTGCATCATCAAAGTTCAGCGTTTTCAAACCTCTTTGAAAATTCATATTGAGAGATAACTTTGTAATCTCATTAATGCTATATTGGCTCAACTTCATGCACCATTCGCGGTATGCCAGAGCATCGACCAAAATACGATTTCCTCATTGAGGAACTTCACAGCCTTCAAAAGAACTTAGTGACCTGAAGCGTGTATTTCCACCATTTTGTAAACATCTTCGTAAAACATATGATGCATGCATTTTCGTTTGGAAGGAGAACAAGTAATGATATAATGATGGACCGAAGGACTACGTACATCAATATCAACCTCGGTGTTAATGTCATTTGAGCAAAGCTATTTGGTTTAGAGAATTGAAAGGGTTGGAAGGGTTGGGATCTCAAATGATCATTTCGTTCTTGAGGTAGGGGATCTTCCCAAATGACATCCAGAATAGGATTTAATGCAGTGGTTCGAAACTCATTTTAGACATTATCCTCAGTTTCAGTAGTAGGCAAATCAACTTAAGTGGAGAGAATGGCATGTTTTCGAATGATGAATATTTGCTTCAAATATCCCAGATCGGGTATAGGTGCATATCTTCATTTGAGTGCTATATTACGATGTTTTCAAAAAATTTAAAAAAATCTTAAACAAAATGCCGGGAAAGATTATAATCAGCTAGGTTTAAAAAAAAAAGAGGAATACCTTGGTTCGTTTAGCCTATCATGTAGGATTGTTTTCACCCCGAGGAGGGGTGAATATGGTGATACTAATAATAATAAAAATTAATGTGGAAATATATATAATAATTGTAGCACAGATAATAGCAGAATAATAAAAGCAGAAATAGAACAACACAGATTTACCCAGCTTCGGTAATAACCTGCCTACGTGCTGCGCCCATGGTTCTACTAGAAATTAAGTAGTCAGACGCTTACACACATAAACTTGCGACACCCGCTAATGACTAACCTAACTCTACGCTCAAAACCCTGCCACAACTCAGCCTCTAAGTTGCGAATTCTCGAACTACACCACCGTAGTTCGTAACCTAGTCACACGACTAGAGAGTTAATTTTTAGAAAGGAAAATTACAAAATAAATAAAACAAATACAAAACCCTAGTTTATAAAATTAAAGCCCAAATAACAAATAAATGACCGGCCCAACTTATAAATAAAAGAAAAGCGTTCCCCTTTATTTTTTTTCTTCTGTGCAAAACTTCGGCCGTTCTTCTTTGTTCCTCTTTCACGGTTAGGGTTTTGTAATTTAAGCCGCCTCTTGTGATATCGACCGACTGAGATGATGATTCTTAGTTGAATTGCTTTGTCAATCGCTCCTGGCTTTGATTTGCTCTCGGTGGCTTCAATTGGATCGAGTTCGAATTATACTGGTATGTGATTTTTACTTTGATTTCTCTGTTTGATGATGCTTGAACTCGACTACCATTTTATGCCGATGATGTAACTTGGTTTTGTAGGGATTAAAGCCCTAAATTTTAGTTCGTATATTTTTCATTTGAATGTTTCACGTTTCTGTGCTTCGGCGTTGATTTTGGATTTAATGACTGAGATGAATTCTGAATTGATCATAATATTATCAGTTGAATACTTTTGTAGTCGGTTCCTTCTTTTGCTCCATTGATTTTGGCATTTGAATTTGCCGACTTTGAGATGAAAATTGACTTCGACTTGTTCAATTCGAACTTGTTACCCTTGTTCCATTCTTGCTGGCTTTGACCTGTTCTATTTTGATACATATGATTCTTCTGATGTATTCATATATTCGAATTTCTGCATATATATATTTCTCTTTGAACTGTGACTTGATTTTCTCTGCGACTATATTCACATTGCTAGTGTTAATAACTCTTCACGTATAAACATGTATATACATACATATATGTATGTATATATATGTATAATTGTTGTGCCTATCCATGTGAGCTTGTTGCTGTGTGGTTCCTCTTGAGTCTGGTCTTATTTAAGTCTGATGGCATTGTTTGCTTCAAGTACTTGATCATTGATTTTGATCTGTCATTGGTACGAATCATTTCATGTTGTTTGTTGTGTGTACTCATATCAATTCATGTTGTATTCACCTTTGGTTCACTTTGTTGTTGTAGTCAAGTCATGTATACATTTGTTTGCATGTAAAGTGTAGCCTTATTTATTTGAGTCTGCACTGGTTCTAAAACTTTTGAGCATGTTGTTGTTCTGATTTGATGCACTTGGTTCTGGTCTCCTCTGCAATGCATTTGTGGTTAGGGTCTGATTCTCTTGTTCATGTAAGCATGTTTGTCCGGTGTGTTCGAGTGATAGCTGCAGTTTCTTCGAGTCACCTGTGCATGCATGGGTTTATGTCTTCACACTTTTATTCTCTGGTCACTTGTGTTATTCTGGTTGTACTGGTCTCATTGCTCTGAGTTATAGTGTCTTGGCTCCATTGACTTGTTTTCATGAGCTTACTTGTAGTCTGGTTGAGCTACACATCCATCATGTTGCTTTATGTTAAATTGTGGTGTGCACTTTTGAACATGACTTGTAGTCATCCCTGAAATGCCTTGTATTCATGTTCATGTTGAAATTTGAATGTCTGGATGTAGACTGGTCTGGTTCAATTTTGAATTTCAGTTTACATCCAGTTGCTTTGTACATGGTATTGAACTTGTTTATCACCATATATGTACATACATATGTATGTGTGTTGTTGCAGTCCTTGTGTTTGCCTTTGAATTATGCAGAGTAGTCATGGTTCTTGAATGATCTGGTTCATCCCTGAATGTTAGTATTTGTGTACACTTCTCTCTTGTGCCTGAATGCATGTTGTATTGTGACTGGAAGGTCTGATTTGGTTGAGTCATTTCATGTGTACATGTGTGGGTTGTTGCGACCACTTGAATCTGGTTTCATTGGAGATCATGTTTATTGAACCATTGAACTTGAGTATGGTTATGTTGATTTGATAAAGACTCATATGCACTTGAGTTGAATCCAGCCTCGACTCGGGTTTGACATTGTGCTCACCTGTCCCTGCGATTTTAACAAGCAAGTGTATATCGGTGTGCACGACCTTGTGGAATGTACAGTGCTACACCGTGCATGTCACAAGTTGTTCGTGTATGATGAATTCAAACGAAGATGATGACGAACAACCCAAATAACTGAGGCAAATGATATTTTCAAACACACTTTTATTGTACACTGCAAAATATTTCTTTTTCAATTTTACTGCGTCAGTGTTATTTTGCAGATAATTCAGATGCTGGAACAAAGTTGAAGATAAAATATGAGTGTGAGTGATTATATGTAGTGAGGTCAAAATTGTAAATTGAAATTTGTGATGTAATCAAAATTGTAATTTAATTGAAAAACGTATATATGTAGTGAGAGCTCAAATTTGCACTATTTGAATTTGTAATAAAATATTTGTTTGAATAAAATATTTGTTTGAATATGAATTCTGAGTTATTTATTTTATTCAACAAATATTTATTTAATTATGTGAAAAATAAAATAATACAATATCAAATACATTTAAACGAATATATATATGTTTATTATCGTCAAACAAAAATCATAGGCTATTGTATTCTACACATCAATCGTCATCGCTGATAATAGTATTCGTCTGACCATCACAGTGTGCTCTAGTTTTGTTTCTTAACTTCTCAACTTGATGAAGTCTTTTCGGTTACTAATCTATTTATTTTTTGTAGATGCTACATCTAGCGCTTGGGAACTATTTTTGCACGAGCTAAATCTATCAGCAATTTTTCGATAATCTCCGGTTTTAGCCCTCTTATGAGTTGTTGCATATTCCTCTGAATAGATATTGACAAATAAAGTGGAAAGTTCAGCATTCCGGTTGGTAGGACTAGCTGCAGTGGATCTCATAGATAGATTGTAATGTTCCTTTTAAAAAGTTGAAAAAAAGATTTTTTTTTTTTAATATAGTGGTTAGTGCAAGTAGTTGCTTTTCGGGACGACAGAGATTCTAATCGTCACATAAATTTTGAAAGAAGAGAAGAGTAGAACGACGAGTGTGGAAAAAAAAGACGTTAGAGGGTCGATTTGTAAGGATGTGGGAGAAAATCTTTACGTCGGACTAGTTGCTAACCGTTTTTCAAATAAACGCTGATGTAATTAATGCGTCCCTGACGTACTCTCCGCTTTCTGCTTTTCCCATATTGTTTTGTGTGTCCTTAAACACTTATGCAACGTGTGGGATGGACCATACGGACTTCAACGAAGAATGTTATTTGAACGTAAAATTAAGTACCTATCAAGTAACTTTTAATACTTGTTGCGAAGAAACAACAGAAGTTGGTGGAACTTGCACCTCCCTTCAACGAGTTAAAATAATTTGCTTATTTGCTAATTGCTATAATCTCTAAGGAAATATCAACCTCCTTTGGCATGTGGTTAAAAATTGAATAAAACATGTATCTGTTAATAAATACTTTCGAATGCGAATAATGTCATATCCATATCCGCATTCGAAATCATTTTCAGATATCGGATATCCGCATTCACAGATATAGATGGATATCAGATAATTATCCTATCCGCTAACGACCGATATACAAGAAACATAAATGAAAATTTTTAGTCTAACATAAACTTTGTTCAATCTCATTGATTATTAAAGTGTTAAAATTTTGACTTAATAAAACAATAAATAAATATATTTCATTATACTAAAATACACATAATTTAAACAATATCTTAAAAAAACTAGACAGATAATTTTCGGATGCAGATGTTTTCGTATCCGCATCCACATCCGTTTTTCCGAATATCGGGTATTCATCTGTTTTTCATATATGGATGCAGATGGATTTCAGATTTTTTAGGTATGCATTGACAGTCATACTTAACAGATTTGATGTTCTTGCTAATATAAAAAAAAAGTAAACTTTAGACTGCTATTAGAACTTCCACTACTACAAACATTCGCTATAAAGGTGAAGGACTGCTAACAAACCACGTGGAAGTAGATGGGAACGACTAGTGCCGTGTGAAACAAGCGCTCTTTAATTTTCACTTTAACACAACTTAGATAAATAATGTTGCACTCAAGTAATAATAACCATTCCCACTCATTAATTTTCAGTTTCCTTCGTTCTCTCTCCCATCTCCATCTAATATTTAGTAAATTATCAGAAAAAATAGGAAATGCCCTCCCTTTTTGGGGTTCGTCGCCGTGACGCAGGTCGCCAACCTGAGAACGCCACGTGGATTTCAGGCGTGGCCGCTGGCGCTGGAAAACTTATTTCCTTCGTATTCAATTCCAATGATAGATCTACGACTTCCTCCTTATCTTATTCCAGCGAGGATACTGATTCATCTAATAGTGAGTTCCATAATTTTTTAATCTAGGTCTTATCTTGCATAGGTGCACTGTTTTAATTCCACATGATATGCGTAAAATACGAGAATGCAATTTAGGCATTTGGAAGCGTATGTGATGCTAAATTATTGCATATCAAGCGACTGTGATAGTGTCACAGAGTATTGGTATAAATTTGTGTAACTAATTGTTGAAATGGGGGTCTTGGTGTGAAATGATTGTTCTTTGCGATATTCAAGGTTTGTAGAGGCTGAGCTTTAGGTTTAAGTGCTTGTATGATAGATATGTAGGATTTTGGTAACGAAGTAACTATGGGAAACAATAAAATTCTTCATTTTGCTAGGAGTAAGAGTGAATGCACTTAGGCAGCATGTAGGATCACAAGGCCACATGTGGCTAAGTATGTGGATTGCTATACCGTTGTAGCTAAAGAACTTGAATCTATCACTACAAATTATAGTTTTGAATCCATATTACGAGCTCTGCTACATGGTTTTGCTTTATATGAATTCAACGGACATAGTCTAACTACCATGTAACGTTTCATGCCTGACTAACAAACGTGTTAAGTCTTATGTGGCTATTGTTCTTTTAACTGCACCTGAGGATGCATCAATGCATTGGCAGCAGAACCTTCTCTACTTTTATGATCCAATAATGGAGCAACAAGATCAAGTTATAGAAGGTTCTGGAACTTTTTCTTAGAATCAGGCAAACCCAAAATTCATGAACTTTCACCTAGAATACCCCTCCGGATGATCTTACTTTTATAACAGAATTGCTTATGCAGTAGTCTTGTTAAAAACTCAAGCTTTTAGTTTTAGATTTCTGACTATTGTTTTTGTTCATGGCAATTATTAGACTCAATTTGCATGAGCAAAGGTTTATTGTCCCTAGTTCAGTATTCCTGGACTTATCCACTAACTGCAAATTGTATTATTACCATACGTAGTCATTTAAGTTGGATAGCTGGTAAACTATAACAGCTTATCGTTTTTTGTTCATTTGAGTTGGACAACATGATGAACTGCTTTAGCTTATAGCAGCAGAATGTTACCATCGAACTGTTTGCAAATTGCTTAGCCTAATCTCCGAGCATGCAATGGAAAATAATTTGTACGACACGCGTTTCGCATGCGTAAACTGATTAGCGCAAATGGCATATACTCTAAGTACATAGCAAATAAATACAAATGGTGTGTGCTCAATGCACGTAAAGCAAAATAATTAGTAGAAATGGCACACTCCATGCATGCAAAAAGATTTTTTTTTACAAATGGCATGTGCTACTCGTGTGAAATGCGGAATATATAGCATAAATGCAGACAAATAATTAGTTCAAATCCACTCGTGCTCCATGCGTGAAATGTAAGAAAATATAATTTGAATTTCAATTGTTCGAATGCAATTGCTGACATCATGACATTTGCTCAGTAACCATAGTTATTAATGACGCATGGTGTGGAAAATAGCTTGCGCCTTTTTAATTTACTGTGCATGTTTAGAAATTTTTTATAAGTTGAATATATATAACAATTAATTTGAAAAGTTTAACATAATTTATATTTAACAATGTAATAAAGATTTTTTCGACATTTCGCAAAATGCATCATCAAATATAATATTATAAGCACAAAATTTCAAGCATAATAGCCTTTAAAAGCTAAAACTAGATATAATAGTATATATTACCGATGAACTAAAAATCTGAATTTGATTCAGCGATCATATTTTCTAAATCAATATCCGCATAATCAAATTTATAAGATTCAGCATTTTTCTCGTCTGTCTTATATCAATTTCGCAATTTATTCGGTGCGACCGTAACAGGACACAGTTCGAAGTTCGTTGGAGATTAGAAAAACATATGTTCGAGACTATTTGTTCGGTGCACCAGTAATTAAAACAAATAGTTCGAAGCTCGTTCGAGATCAATTTGAAGAATGCAACGAGATTAGTTGTTCAATGCAAAGGTGGTAATTAGACCCGTTGGATCGGATTTGGATCCAATCCAATAGGTCTCGATTCTAGTCGAATTGGGTTTTGTTGAGTCTAGCTTGTATATTTTAAAGCCTTGACATGACCCGAGATTGGATTTGAATCGGGTCGGTTTGGATCTAATTGAATAACACTAAAAATATGTGTATTTTCTCGCTTTTTTCTCTAATCTTTCGGGTTGGATCGGTTCTTTATGTTATTCTTAATCAGCTAGACCCGAACCCCATCGAGTTCAATTCAGGTTTGGAATAGTTTGGTTCGAAATTGCGGATCTCAGGTCTAATTGTCCATCGTAGTTTGGTGCGGCAATGATTAATATAAATAAATAGTTAAAAATCTGTTGGAGAATAATTCGAAGTGTAATCATATCATTGTATAAAAAATATAATATATTCAACAATTGTTGGAGATTAGTTTGGATTGTGAAAATTGAAAAATAAATAAAAAGGAGTAGAAAACAATAAACAAAAAGGCACATCATTTTTGCGCCGTGAGCCATTTGCGCCATTCACCGTGTCTTTTCATGTGCACACGGCATATGAAAGAAAGGCGCAAACGCCACGCCGCGCCTTGCACCATGGCGTGCGCCGTAGCGCGTCTTTCATAACTATTTCAATAACTACTTGAAACGTACAATACATGCGTGTTACGGTTTCTTTCTTTCTTTATTTTTTTTTTGGAGTTAAGCATATCAAAATGGTTAGCACTTGAGTTAGCATGTAGTATTGACCGTGTTTAATTTGACGAACTATCATTACATAAGCAATATGTATAGTTAACAAATTTTGAAAATATTGTATTTCAAATTAAAACTTTGTTTTTTGTTTTTTTTAAAAGAACAAAATTATGTTTCTCATATGAAGTTTCAATTTTTATTTATACAGATCATTACAAAATATTTATGAATATAAAGAACGAACTAAACAGATAAAAATCAACATAAAGAGCATTTGTTAAATTCGAAAAAAAGATTGAAATGTTGTAAATATATTTGTTGAGCTAGGTAAACAAAAGCACTTTTTGCATTAGTCAATATTGATTTTTATTTTTATTTTGTATAGTAATAATATATGAATATATAGTTTAAAGCAAGGTTCGGGGTATCGGTTTCGATTTCGGTCTTTTGTAATTCTAAGAATTTCGATCTATTTCGAAAATTTCGATTTCAATTTCGGAATGCTACACATATATTTGTTTAATTTATTATAACAAAATGTACAATTTATCTTTAATCGAAAAATAATGTATAAAAAAGAATACCGATTAATCACGAATATTTATAACAGTAAAAAAATGTTTAATTACTTCGTCTAATTTTTTTATATTTACATTTATATATATATATTTTATAGTTTTATATTTTTCATAAGTTAAAATTTCAAATTTTGAATGTTTGTAATTTGAAATTCAAATTAATTCCTCTTTGAGTTTCTTTTGTAAAATTTGAATATCAATATTTTTTTATTGAACCGGAGTTTCAGTTTGGTTTAGTTTCGACCCTACTGAAACGGAACGATCAGAATTTCGGTATTTTGGTCGAGAACTCAAACTTTGGTTTGAAGCAAGGTTTGAGGTTTCGGTCGGAATATCAAAATTCCGGTCCTCTCAGATCAGTTTCGGTGGTTGACGGTCCGAGATTGGCATAAAAATTCGGTTTCATTTAGCAAATGCAGGAAAAAGGAAGTTTAGGTAAAAACGTGAACAAGAAAACGTTGAAGAAGATGAAACGAGTCAGTGGCCAATAATTTGCTGTTGTAGAGAAACGAGAAGAAGGAAAGAAGATAAAAAAAGGAGAGAAAACAAGAAAAAATAAAAGAGGAAAGAAGAAGAAAGGAAAACGTAGAGTCAAAGAAGCAAAAGAACAAAACATGACCGCTAGCAATCTCACACGTGATTTGGGTCTCGTATTTTATTTTTTCTTCCCTCATTGGTACTTATTCATCATATAGAAAAAGGACAAACGTTCAAAATCAAAAAAAATTTCTTGTTTTAATGTTGTTTTTGCAATTTGAAGAATTATGACCCATTGTTAGACGTAAAATGAATGAATATTAATATCATTGTCAAACATATTAAGAAAAAACTATAATTAATTACAATTTATTTACTAAAACATGTTTATTACTCTATTTCCATCGAACCGAAACTTTCGAAATTAACAAAGAGAAACGAAATTTTCAAAAATTTAAAAGACCGAAACCGATATCGAGTTCTCAAACCTTGGTTTGAAGTAACATTGAAATATTCAAGTTCAATGTTCTAAAATTTGTCCCAGAGCCCACAATCGTGCGGGAGCATCGTACATTGGGTTTTTAATGTTTTAAAATTTGTACAGTTAGAATTAGAAATTAAAAAAAAACTCAAGATTAGAAAGGAAATATTAAAATTTTATTAATAGTTATAACTTCCTATTTTTCAAACTAAAAATATTGCTCATTATATTGAATTCTAAAGTTTTATTTTCAAAACTGAAATATGGGAATAGTCTTCCATAAAAGAAATATTGTCCAAGACGATAGATGGTGAAATAAGTAAAATATTAAACAGTGTTATCGAAGCGCTCACCTAGGCGCCGCCCTAGGGCTTTTCTCTGTTTCCAGGCGCCGGTGATGCTCAGGGCGCCAATAAAGCGCTCCAGGCGACAAAGCAACGAAAAAACAAAGCCCCAATTTAAGCGTGCGTTAGTTAATTGAGGAATGATTTAGGGCTTCGGCCCAAAACCCTAAAAAACGAACCCGATTGTGGCTAATTGAGCTGCTGTTCGTTTAGGGCATCGTCATTCTCTCTCAATCTCAAGTCTCGACATTTAAAAAAAAACCCTAATCTCGAGCTGCTGCTTCAAGTCCACCGCCGTTGACCGAAGTCCCTCACCGCCGCCGACCGAAGTCCCCCACTGCCGCCGACCGATCTCGAATTCGTGAACCATTGTCATCGAGGTATATTTTTTAATTTAGTTGAAGTTTTAAACTTATTTCTGCGCTGATTTATAGTTTTTTTAAGTTTTGTTTAAAAAACCATAAACTTAGTTTAAGATTTTAAGTTATAAAGTTTTGTTTAAATATAAAGTTAAAAACTGATTTAAATTTAAGTTATAACGTTATACATTTAGTTTAAATTATAAAGTTTAGTTTAAATAAATGTTTTGATTTTAAAAATTGATTTTAAGTTTAAGTTTAAATATAAATTTAGTTTAAATTATAAAGTTAAAAACTGATTTTAAATGTTATTAAGTTTAAATTAAATTATAAAGTTCTGTTTAAATTAAGTTTAAGCTATAATGTTTTGGTTTTAAATTAAGTTTTAAGTTATAAATGTTTTGATTTTAAAAACTGATTTTAAGTTTAAGTGTTGTTTTATTCTCAATATTGCATTTATATATAATTTTTTTAAGCAAAAAAAGTCCTAGGCGTCAAAAAGCGCTAGGTGAGGGCCTGGGGCCTTTTCGCCTTGACTACGATGATATTAAATATACGTTAATACCACAGAACCATGAAGAATAAATATTTTAGAAAATTGTATTAACATTAAGATTATAAAAAATAAACAGAATACATATTACAAAAAAATATAATTTTTGTCCGAGCTTGTTATTCAAATCTAGAACCTTATAATCAATAAACTGGCATGTTAAGATTGATATTCAAACTTGTGGGTTTATAGAAAACAAAAGGATAATTTTGTTAAGAATTGGATTGGAATTCATGGTTGCATGCATATAAAACAAAAGGATATGCGGTAAAGTTTTTGTTTATGCCAAAAAAGTGTGATACTAAAGATATTACAGCTAAAAGTATTACAAATGTTCTTAAAGATTTTTTGAGGTAATACTATAAAAAGAAAAGAAAAAAAATTTGGTTTTGTTAGCTATCTTCTACTTTATATGATACTTTGGTGTAGAAATTACATTTAGAGTATACTTCGGCTATAGGGTTAAACCAAGATTAGAGATTTCAGTTTCAGTCTTGTAATTTTAGAAATTTCGACCTAATTCGTAAATTTCGAAAATTTCGATTCCAGTTTCGGTTTCGGATCTTGTTATTTATTTTTTATATAATTATACATATATTTGTTTAACTTATTGAAACAAAACGTATAATTTAAACTTAATTGAAAAATAAGATATACACAAACAATGCCGGTTAATTATAAATATCTAAAACACTAAAAAATATTCATTCAGTACTTCATTTTCAACTTTTTTAGTTACATCATATATATATTTTGTGAATTTGTATGTTTTCTAAGTTAAAATTTCATATTTTGAATATTCCAATATTTGAAAATTCAAATTAATTCCATTTTTGAGTTTTTTTGTATAATTTGAAGTTCAATAGGTTTTTTTGTTGAACGGGAATTTCGGTTCAGTTTCGTTTCAGCTTCTACTGAAACCTAAACGGAACGACCGGAATCTCGGTGTTTCGGTCGAAACCTCAAACCATGGGTTAAACATATCTTGATATTGGATGGGACACACCAAAAATACAGGAACAAGGAAAGAAAGATACGAGAAATACAAATACGGGACTTGGGCCAACTTACCTTAAGAAGGAAACATTTTGAAAGACCCGTTCTAACATTAAATTTATTTGCATTTTTTTGTCTTTTTAATGGCAATGTGCTACTAAGCATTGCTCAAGCTTACTTATGGGTGGAACCATTTCATAACCACAAGCATAAACTATGAATTGTTTTACCATCTCATTATTTATTTGTTATGTCCTTTGTCATAATTATATTATTTTGCTCACTAAATTTTTTTATGGTTGCATGATATCATTTTTTTTATTTGTGCATAATGAATTGTTTTCATTTTCTTCATTTGAAGCAAACTTGATCTGCATTTTATTTTGAAATATACTGAACTTTATCTTTCTCATGTTCTTAATATTCTATGGATAATCTCTTAGATCAGTTTATAAGCTATAAGATTAAGTCTGTCAATGGATATCCGAAAAATTCAAAATCTGTCCGCATCGGTATTCGAAAAGCTTACCCGAAAAATGGGTAATTATCCGATATCCGAGAAAACGGATACATGTACGAAGGCGTTCACATTCAAAAATTATTCGTTCAGGTTTTAATCAAGATTATAGCTTATATTATGTGTATTTTAGTACAATGAAAAATATGTATTCATTGTTTTATTAAATTAATAGTTTATATTATATGCATTTAATGCAGATTAATTGCTCAAAACTATTTATCGTCGTCATATTTGTTGATTTTGCGCGCTTTATAATCAGTGGGATTGAAAAAAAGTTATGTTAAGCCAAAATTTTCCATTTATATTTTGATTTATTGATCGTAAGCAAATAGAATAATTATCTGATATCTGTTTGTATCCGCGGATGCAGATATCCGAAGTCCGACAATGATTTCGGATGCGGATATCCGATACATCTTTTGTGTGTTGCAATTTTTTTTCTTGCCACTAACGTTTTGAGTGTGGGCTTCACTTATTCAACCATGTGATAAAACTTTTTCATTCTTTAATGCAGGTGATGAGTACATGGCTGTCTCTTCCAAAGAACCCGATGCACCAAAGCAGGTATTGCAACGATTTATTCCGAGTTACTCGTTCACATACCCTAGGCACCCACAACGATCATAAAGTTTTGAGTAAATCTCATCTTTGATTTTATCAGTATATGAATTGAATATTGATTCACTGTATCATGTAGGATAAAGTTTTATTTCAGCTTCCTTTTTTGATTTCATGTGTATGTTTTGGTTGATAGCATTGTTCATCATTTGAAAAAAAAAAAAAAACTTGCGGTGGCCAATGCTTCGACGATTTCTTGTTAGTTATAGATTTTCTCAGTTAAGTGGTATATTAACTTGAAGTAATTCTTTTTACCAGGTTGAAAGAAAGTTAGAGCCAGTCAAGGATTTCAATGAAACATCCACGGCGATTATCTCAGAAATCAATTCCAAACATGCTATAGAGCAAATGATCATGCAAGAAACATTCACTAGGTCCTCATCTATTCTTACATTATATATGCATTCACTTTCACTCAATGCTGCACCTTGAATTACATATTCCAAGCATATGTCCTGATTGTACAATATCACGACAGTGATTACTTGCCAAGTATTGATTAGCACATGAAATGTATGCAGAACATGGACTTTACTTTAAAGAGTCCCATGTAATGTATTAAGTCTTTTATTGTGGTTTACATTATTTGATAGACACTATAATATCATAATTTATCAGAGATGAAGGACACAATCTAATTAAGCTGATCGAGTCAAGAGTGGTTGATGCCGGGAACAGTGTTGATACGTACAAAAAATTACCAGAAGAAATCACATATCCTTCTGGTGGATCTCCTTTTCGAGAGATTACTCCTGACCTTCGTAGTTCAGCGGTTGTTGAGGCAAAAAAATGGTTGGAGGAAAAAAGGCTTGCTATGAGCTCAAATGTCAATTCTGAAAGTAGACCTTCCAATACACTTCCTCATGTGAGTATGTTTACTTCAAATATTTATGTCTTTTATGCCTCGATGTTTTGGTAAAATATCAAATTAAATTGCAGTTTCATGATGATAGCTTTGGTGGTTTAGTCAGTGTAATTGTATGTTTATATTACAAAGTCTTGCATTGATAGATATCCACGTATCCGATTGTATCTTACTTGTTTCTGCTACAAGCATTTTTTTTTTGTAAATTGTTATCTGGATTAATGGTGCTGCAGGATTCTGGTGGCGATGATCAATTACCAACTGATGTTGCTAAGTCATTCATGCAATCGCTGCCCCCTTCCAGTTCTCCATCATTGGTTACCACCCCTTCTTGCTCTGAATATACAGCAAAGGTACCAGCAGTGTTTTTTTTTTCTTATGAAAATGACATGAAAAAGAACATAATACATTTTCAAACACTCCATCATTTGGTTACTACTACCCCTACTTTTCTGAATATAAATCAAAGGTAAAAGCGTTTTTTCCCCTCTTTCTTGAAATGGAAATGAAAACAAACAATGTAATTCTGAAAATACATTTCAGACAGTTGACCACCTTGCATTGCATTGCAACTTTCTAAAATGTAAATCAATTGTTCAGTCATATAGAACCTTTTCATTTACTAACATGTTACTTTAATCTTAAAACAGGGATTGAAGAGGAACTATCACACTATTGAATCAGACAGTAAAATTGATGAAATTCGAAAAGTTAGGCTGAATTCTACGGATTCAGCATGCAAAATGTCTGCAGATAACGAAGTCATTCAGCGCAGTCCATGTAGTTTATCAGATAAAGCCATTTTAGATTCTGGAGTTGATAATGCCGCACAATTGACTCAGGAAACATCATCACCAGTTACACTGCCTTTGGCTCTTAATTCTTCTGCAGAAGCTGGTTCACTTAATCATGATACTGCAATGCAAGGTTATTTTTCTACTCATGATGTATCAAGTCAGTGTTAGTTGATGTATTATGGACTATCTTCATTATGTATTGTGTTTTTCCATTCAGGTAATAATTCAGAAACTCCGCTGACTGTAGATGTTCAAGATTTACCACCAACAGACATCACATTATCCCAGTTAGTTTTCTCATTTTCACTTATGTTATTACCTAATTATAACTTCTCCATATTTTTATTATTTGTAAACAATTAGCCTAGGCATTGACCTGTGTTCTTTTGCTGCTTCTAATTCAGAGATGATAAAACAGTGGCTGAAATACATGACCAACGCCATTCTACTATCGGTGATGACTCCTCGCGTCCAATACGGAGATCAAGTGCAAGAAAAAAGCAATCTGTTCCAGGTATATACATACATACATATATACATATACATATATATATATATATATACATATATACATATACATATATATATATATACACACACACACACACACACACACATACATATATATATTCAAATGCCATGCTTATAAAATATACATATAAGTCTGCATTTTATGAAATGTTGTCTAGTTTTTCCCTATACACCCTCAAAGAAATATACCTCACTGAGGTTACTGGTAGACACGTTTGTTAGACAACATTGAGCTTGATGATATAACTCTTTATATTACAATTAGCATCTTTGTTTTTTCTGAAAAAGAGCGTATCCACCAAAAACTGATTCATTGAGTTTCTTAATTCATTGAGGTTTTTCTTCTTCTAATATCATTGAGGTTTTTCTAGTTTCAACCTTATTAAATGAAAGCGAACAAGACCCCATTGGTTTATGATATGTGCAATCGTTTGACCCTTCTCCAGATTGTCTCTAGAGGAGGTGGTCTAAGTTTCCTCTTTAAGATATTTACTCTAGTTTTTGTTAAAAGCAACACTCGTGACATATAGCTTCATTTTTTTTATATGAAATAACCGATTACAGTTCTGTTCTACAGTTGAAATATTATGCCTCACATTAGGAGTATTGATATTTGTAATTTTGTCCTGTAGAATCTTCCCAGCAAGATCGGAACATTCTGGCGCAAAGCAGAGAAAATGAACTGAAAAACATCACTGATGGGTAAAATACCAGCCTAGCTAGTGATACATTCCATTCGGCTTCATGGATTTGAATAATGTCTAAAAATACAACTATTTAACTATTTTACAGTTCATCAGCAAAATTGGTTGTGGATCATAATGTTGATGGTACTGAAACAAGCAATAGCACTATAGGTGGACCACTAACTCGAAGCGGCCTTAGAAAATCAAAAGCAAATAAGGATCCTTTGTACAAACCACCTCAACCAAGCACAGCAAGTAGAGGACAGGGCCATAAATCTGTGCCAAAAACAAGGAGAAGCAAGGCAAAGTAAACTGCATGATCTGATAGCGGTTAACAGCTACGTTCTCACAGTAAAGTTTAACACATCTAGGCAGATTTTTACTGTATAAATATTTATACTGTATCAGAATATGTGAACCATATTTAGTTTGTACATGAATATCATAAATCAGGGTTGTAATATTAGGTAGAATACGTAGCTTTGTTTGCCTGTATTTACTGTGTAACTCAATAATTTGCTTGCATTGGTTTGAAAGCAATAACCGTTAATATACTATTTATGTAAAAGAAAATGCGCTACTACAATGTAATAAATTTGACTGCAACCATATTGGCATATTGCTACCATTTTCAACTATGTAATATATTATGCACTATGCTCTGTTATATTTATCAATGTTGCCTAAACATTCTTTTACCTTAAGCTTGTAATTTTCTGACATGCGTATGGTCTTATTAGTCGATATTTGCTGTAAACTAAGGTTCAGAAAGGAATTAGTACTCTACGTAAATAAAGTTTGGTTTACAAGAATTTGAAGATACACTTCAACATGTAAAGATGCAGATGTACACTGGATCTGATCATTGAAAAATGTCTTATATGTACAATATTGGTATGCTGCTTTAATTATATTCATCTTTAATTTTCCGATTTTAAAATAAACACTTCAAGCAAACGGAATTTGAAGTACAGGATTGCTTTAAGACAAAAGTCTGAATGCGATCGTTTGAAAACTGACATTTTCCTACAATAATCCAAAACAAGTGAAGACATATCGGTTTATAAAACCAATAGCATTTGAAATCTGCAGATGAATCAAAGTTTTAAAGCCTAAAAACTATCGAGTTCGCTACCTTCAACAGAGAACATACGACCAGCCTACACATGGGATAATAGGTTCAGGTTGACTTTGTGTATCAGTAACAATGCATGGAACACACTTCTGCCGTATGTTATGGTGTTGAACAATAAAAATTGGACTAGATGCATCACTTGGAGTCAGTTCTGCAAAAAAATCATTGAAGTTACTACGCATCCAAGTAAAATGAAGCTTTTCACCTTAAGAATCCTCCTTAAAATAATAATCTCTTGTGGCTGCTAATACGTTGACCTATGGGAAAATCAGAAGAGGAGTTGACAAAATCTTTCATCCTTTTCAAGTTGCTTCAGCAAATATTTTACTTTGATTTTAAGGCTTGTATTCCCTCTATATAAACACACATATTTTAGAAATCATGCATTTCTCAACAACACAACTACAACCATATTTTCTTCTAGTTGAAGATGACGACGAAAGCAGTACTGTCCATCATCATTGCACTGGCCATTTGCATTTGGATCAACACAACACTGGTAGTAGCAGCAACAATAACAAAGTCATATAGCAAGAATGCTCGACCCGGCCCAATGACATGTGATGTCTATCCACGTATATGCAGGGTTCCAGGCAGCCCTGGCAAAGACTGCTGCAGAAGAAAATGCGTGAATGTAGCAAAAGATGGAGTTAACTGTGGGCAGTGTGGAAAAAGATGCAGGTATGGACAGCTTTGCTGCAGAGGGAGTTGTGTTAATGTCATGAATGATGCTAACAACTGCGGAGGATGCAAAAACAAGTGCAGGAGAGGTGGGTATTGCCGACATGGATTGTGTAACTATGCTTAATATTATTTATAATTTCTTTACTTTACTGAGTGATGAAATTTATTATACTACTTTTACTGGTGACATGCAACTGTGATATATTGAGCTTCGTGGAATAATAATGATGGATGTTAAAGTTTTCTGAATCTAGTGATTTTGAAATAACAGAGCGTGTGTGTTAATCTGCAAACATGCAAACACTTAATAAACACGTGTGCTGCATTATACTTTGTGTGAATTTTCTGTACTTTTCTTCATTCATAATTACATTACCTTTGTATGCTTTGTCCTACAATTTGCATATCTTAATTCACCACCACACCTATCATGTAAAATTCTAAGTCATCAACTTCAAATTGAGTGCTTGTCGAGTTGCTTCAATAAAAGCCACCAACTCCGCTTTGGGAGTATGAAACACAACTACAATTTGCAATCTCGCTCTTCAACTAATAAAAGCATCATCAAAAGTAAATTTATATTCAAAGGTTGACTTACTTTGATTTCTATCTACCACATAATGTGAATTTTACCCAAGCAAATTGAAATGTTTTCCATCATTAAAATCAAATCTAAAATTTCATGCCATTTTAAGATACAATAATATTGGCATCTTCCAAATGAGATTTAATGAGATTTCCCTGAATTAATCATATAGTGAGTAGTGACTAACCATTTCAACAATATGGACATTAACAGGCCTACTACCAACATAACATACATCAAACTTTCAACTACTACCTTATGGTACGTTTTCCATGTATATCTTATCTTTATCAGAGATCAAAGACCTCTTTTCAAAAACCTTTACATGCAAAGGTGTTGGTGTACCTTGTATTTGCTTGCTCCATCCTAAATCGAACAAGTACCTTATTGATATATTCTTTCTGTGTCAATCACAACTTTCAAATTTTCCATACATGTAAATCTCTATGTCTAAAATCTTTTTTACTTCACCAAGATCTTTCACATCTACTTCCGTTTTCAAACGCAAGTTTAATTGGTTGGTTTCATCACTATCTTTAGAAGTAATAAACATGTCATCACATGAAAAAGTAAATATACCTAATTGCGCTATCCAAATTCTTGTAATATACACAAGCATCTTTTATACTCTTTTATCGAAATCAATATTAAGTATAAAAGAACCTTTCTGTTATTGCCTATACGACTGCTTCAAGCCATATAATGAATTCTTCGATTTGCAAACACAATTAGACTTTTCATCTACAATAAACTCATCCGGTTGCTTCATATAAACAACCTTCTAAGTCTCAATGCAGAAAATCCGTCTACACATTGAGTTTCTCTGATTTCATGTCATGAATAGCAACAATAGCCATAAAATATGAATAAAGACAATGCCAGACTACGTGGACAATGAACTCATGCACTCTTTCCCTTTTCTTTATGTAAACCCTTTAATTATCAATCTAGTCATATGTCTTCCATCGTCCTTCACCTTGAAAACTCACATACATCATATGACTTGATTTTACTGAGTTAATGGAATTAATTCCTATGTCGTTTTCTTATGGAAAAACTACATCTCGTCTTGCATAGTGCAAATCCACTTTGAACTCTCACTTGACTTCAAAGCATCATCAAAGTTTAAAGGCTCATCTTGGACCACATACAATGCATAATCAATCTGGTCTCTAATGCTAAGATTTACATAACACCACGCTCTATATACTATCCAGTGCTTTCCTAGTATGTCGATTAGCGTGAATGGTTTGAACATCGCCTAACTCACCATCAACTTCACCTTGAATCCCCCTATAATATCATGATCATCAATTTCACTACTAGAAGAGCTACTTAGAATATCATGTGATGTCTCATCAACTGGATTCTCCTTATCAACAATAGTAACAACTCCACTCTTAAGCAGGAAAGTTGGAATAATCTCAATCTTTTCAAACTTCTCTCCAAATAAGACTGGATTATCATATAAGTCTTCCAAATGCTTGAAAATCCCTAATTCATTAAAGGTAACATGCCTTGACTTGATAATTTTCTCGAATTAACAATTCATCAAAGGTAACATATCTAATTCAGATAATGGAAAAAAAAATGAAAGAGTGTGTTGGGACCAGGATTGTCTATAGCGGGTGAATTAGGTATATTTCAATAAAAATTAATTTTTGGATCATGATGGGCCTACGAAGTCTAATGACTTATACTAGATCCAATTTAGATTATTTAAATAAAATTCAATTTTATTTAATTTTCGAACTTATTTAATTAATGAATTTAATTAATCAAATTATATAGCTTATGAGTATATCATTTTATACTCATATGTGTCTTGTAACGACCCAGATTTTTGAACGGTTTATAATTCAATATTGGAATTATTTAAATATTTAAATCTTGGATTTAATACGAATAAAAATGATTTTGAAAGCTTATTTAAAATTTGTTTAAACAAGGAAGATAATGGAAAACTTTTCATTTAGAATTAAAGGTGATTGAAAATTGTTTTAATAATATTTCTTTTAATTAACGGTTGAAATTATCATTCTAGAACACTATCTCGAATTTTGACGAAACTAGTACCATTGGATCCGAAATAATGAATTGTTATATGCTGTCGAGTTTCGTGGTGATCGGACGTACTATGTGGTCGTGCAAGCTCGAAACGCATAGCAATTGATTTCAGAAATTAAATATAATATAATTTGATTTTAAAAGCTAACTTCTATATATAATGGAATTGGGTCCTGTTACTAGTTCCATTGTGTTTGAAATGATGGTAATTAGGTAGGAACGCCAATGAGCACGCCTCGTTTGGAGTTTGAGATTTTTGGGGATGAATAGTGTCGGAAAATTTTCTATATAAGGACCTCACTTTTCTTTTATTTCTAAAAAAATTAAAACCCTAACCCTAGTTGTCCTAAATCCAACGGCCCACATCATCCATGATGATCATGGCCGATTCAGACGAGAGTGTCAACATCAAAGTGGAGCGGCGTGGCGTGGGGAGTTCATTGGTGGTGGTGGATCATCGAACGGAGGAGCGTGGCCGCGTGGATCTTGAGATGAAGGCGGCGGCAATTTCGAGCTCGACGACAAGCTATGAGTGATGAGGGAGGCGATATTAGTGGCGATGGGTTGCTGGTGGTCGGGGTTACCTGAGGTGAAGGTGCGGCGGCTAGAGGGGCGACGTGGCAGTGGCGCTTGATTCACGAAGTTGGCGGCCTGGGTCGATGTATCGCATTAGGGTTAAACGAGGAAGGTAATTAGGGTTTAATTACTTAATGAATTTGTTAATTAATCTTTAATATTCTAACGATCGTATCTTGTTCATAAAAGGTCTGATTGAGGCGTCGTTTTCGCCGTTGTGTTCGTATCGGAATTATCTATGCAATGGAGTTGAATTCGTTGAATTTGGAGCTAGCGAGAATTTTAGTCGATTTTGGACTATTCGAAAGCGAAAAGCGTTAACTAGAGTTTGGCCGAGTTTTACTTACTAGCTGATTGTACAATTATTGTATATATAATTGTTGTTGTATTAAAAATATAAACTGTTTAACAGACTGCAAGTTATTACTTTTGGACCCTGCCTTGTTTTGTAAAACAAGTGAAACATTAAATTATAGTATAACCTCCCATTTGATTCTATAAACATGTATCGTGGCCCAAACTCACTATTTACATGTTTGATATTGCTTTGTGAAAAGTGATAGTGCATTATATATGTTTGAAGCGATATAGTCGTATTAAACGTGTTTTGAAATCCCTGATATTTGACATATGTTAAATTGGATAAATTATGGTAAAATTTGAAAATATATATGTCATATATATTGGGTTGTTTTATACACATTTTGGTGTGTTAGGCATAAATGGAATTGGTTTGGACATTTGGGGAATTTGAAAATGGAAGTTATAAATATTAGAAACAAAAATGTCGCGATGAATGCACTTTGAAATCGCTGTGATATGCGATTGTAAAGTTAACTTTGAAAGACATCCTAGGACTTCTTCGTATTGATTAATAAGTACTATTAGCGTACTTATTATGGGAAAACATCAAGGTTTAAATATATTTCTGAAAATCATTTATGGAGTTATAAAGAGATGGTTTTAGATTGCAAGGCATGTTTAATGATGTTTTAAATAAATGGTTTAAAATATAGTATAAGTATTTTAAAAGTATATTTTTAGTATATATATATATGGTTTTAGAAATTGTTAAAGGTTTGATTTAAAAAATAAAAGGATTTTATATTATAATATTTTACAAATGGTTTATAGTATTTTATTAAATATCTTTGTTTTATAGATAAATTAGTATATGTAAATATCTATCCTTTTAAAAGTATTTTAGTATATTTAGAAGTTTTAAAAAGGAAGTTCGGTATTTGTAAAAGAATAAAAAGGAGTTTTGAGATTATAACACTTATGTTATAATGGACTATTTTGTAAAATTGATTAAAAAGGCACATAACCTTGTTTAATAAAATGGAGAAGTACTTAGAACCTTAAAATGGATGTTTCAAAGTAAATGGCAAGTATAAAAGTGATTTTGAATTTATAGTATTGATGTTTGTGCAACATTTGTTTTAACCCATTTAACTATACTTTTGAAAAGTGATTAGATCTTTAAAATGGAGTTTTAAAGATAATGGAATAGTGAATTGATTTTGGGTTTGTCGTAAACAATGTTTTAGTAACATTATTTTTTAAACCCTTGGATAATATTTTAAAGAGATAAAATATTATTAAATGAGTTTTGAAAAATACTTAGATCTTTAATAATGGAATTTTAAAGATGATAACAAGTATGGATTGGTTTTGGGTTTGCTGTGGCAATGTGTTAATAACATTCACCTTTAAGCCTTTTTTATTATACTTGGGAATGTAAATAGATCTTTAAAAGAATGAGTTAAAGATAAGCAAAAGCGAAATGGCTTTGGGTTGTAGTGACAATGTTTTAAGTGACATCAGTCTTAAACCTTTTGAATGAATTTGTGAAAGTACTTAGATCCTTAAAATGGATATTTTAGAGGAAATTATAAGTAAGGAATATTTTGGAAAAAGATAGGAAAAACAAAGGTTTAAAGTAATAAATCTTATTAATGGTTTGTGAATATACTTATATCATTGAGATAAGTATATGAACATTTTTTAAAGTATCAAAATATGTGGAAATGAATAGTAATGTTTTAATTAAAATAGTGAAGTTTAATTAAAAATGGAGTTTCATTTATAGGAGTTTATTGAGTAAAAATGAGTATTACTAATAAAAAAGTATTTTAATTGATAAAGGAAGATTAGTTAAAAAGGGGATTAGAAGTTGTTGATATGACTTGATCGCACTTATGTATTTTGATCGTGCTTTGCGTGTTACTTATGAATAGTATATTAGACTTAATTCCCGTATGCGATTGTTCTCATTTTTTTTGAATGACCAAATTCGTCGGTTCAGCCTTGGAGAGACCGTAATCAGTAAGTATTCCACTTATCAAAAACCACTTCGAGGCCGAGATATGTGTTTTGTCTCTTGAAAGTGGGTATGTTCAAGATGCTGGAATCTATGTGGAGATTCAAGATCTGTTTTAAGATGCTCGAACACATGTAGTTGTTCATGATCTCTTCAGAATGTGGGAATCCATGTGTGATTCCGAGACTTGTTGAGGTATGAAAATCCATGTACGATTTCGAGATCTGTTGAGATACGGGAATCCATGTGTGATTTCGAGTTCTGTTCGAGTGATGAAGACTCATGTGAAAGATGTCGAACGTGACCTCGACATCGGAAATGGCTAAAGATAGAGTAGGATGCGTAGCCTGAGGTTTTGCAGTCCCATGACGAGGTATTGTCAACTCCATTATCTAGAGTATGCTTATCGTTGTTACACGCGGGAGTTGATGGTACTTGGTTCCAGTTGTGTGGGTTTGCTCATTTGGATATGGGCCAACTATGTTTACCTTATGGTATATTTTATCTAGAAATATACGACGCTCGGAAGGTGTTTTTTGATCCTTGTGCATGGAGTTCGGATTCGGCTTCCTCGAAGAGATCTCTAAGGAAATCCATTATGCGAACGTTCCTTATCGATTTTGATTGTACTCCTATTATGCTGGAATGTAATCAATGTAACCATTTCGGCTATGATTAAATATTTATATTTCACACCTTATACATTATTATATTATTACTGGATTTTACAATAGAAATGGTTTGGTTATTGTAAGATAAAAATCCATCGTGTTTATTGGTGGCGTGCTCTTATGAGATACCCTTATTTTGAAGGGTTTTAAGATGTAGTAAATCTATATGATTTGAGTTTCTCACGCTAGTTTACCAGACTGATCCGGGTGTTATTTTCTTTATGCTCGGGTCAGCTCGAGTATGTTTTCAGATTTAGCTGTGGTTCATTGGTGCTCTCGGAGAGGAGTTGGATGATTTCCTACCGCATTTTATTTCTGCTACATTACTTGACTTGTTTCTATCAGCATTTGTAAGGACAGACAATTATAACTTTCTAGGCTGATGATATGTTAGTTTTCTCCGGTTGATGTATGTGTATCATAGTTTTATTTTTGGTAAAGACCTCTTGAGATGTTATATATTATCGTTCCGCATGTGGGATTCTGATATTGTGTTCTTTTATTTCTTATTCTATTTCTTTTTCTTTGTTTTTTACCCAAATAATTTGTCTTTCCGACACTTGGGTGCTCGACACATGAATACTATTAATATATTAGTGTCTACATTTGAGGGTCAAAAAGGCGGATCATTGCATGTCTAATGTGCATGAGCAACATAATAAAAGTGTACATGGTCAAGTTTATACATAAGTAGATTTTGAGATTTATGTCTACTATGTATATAGTAATCTCTTACATATATGTCTAGTGCATGTATTAAATTGTTTTGCAATAAGAATAAAATATTCAAAAAGTTTAATTAATATATGTGTGTGTGTGTTATTTTAGAAAAATTACATAAAAGTTTGACTAAGTCTCTATTTCAAATTTGAAATTTAAAATATATAATTTGACTTAGCAAACAAGATTAAAATTCCAAATAGTGTCTGAGATCTAAATTCAAATATTAAAATCATATATATATATTGTTAAAAAGATTATATCAGAAAGTAAAATTATAGTTTAATATATATATATATATATATATATATCATCTTAGCAAGGAGAATTTATCATCTTAGCACCATGGCGACTGCTGTTCGAAGTTCTAACCCTAATGGCGAATCTTTTCCCATTGAAACTGATGCATAACATGAAGACACAGGTTGTGTCAAGACCCAAAAATCGACCTTCGAAAATCGGCACCCGTACTTCCCTTGTACTCAAAATGCCATAGATTCAAATGCCGAATCTGGTTCTCGGGAGCTTATAACACAGTTAAGTAAATAACACAGCGGAATAAAAAGAATATAGATATACAACATCTGATACAATATCCAGATACAATGATGATACAATGAATATCTATATACATCAGAGATATGATACAACAAATAGCAGCGGAAAGAAAAATAGATAACAACAGCAGCGGATAATCTCCATCTTCAAAGCACTAATCCAGAAATAGCTTGAATTCCCAATAACGATACACCAGGATAAGCAAGTGCAGTCCGATCCAAAGACTGAACTAACTCCAGAAAATCTACTAGACCTGACTATCTGAAAAACCAAACTCTAGACTGCTCGTGTAGAAAATTATGAGCACCCAGAGTTTAGGAAATGAACAATAAACTCTGGATCAGTCATGGGACTGGTGTGAGCAACAAAAACAGTTTATCTTTAAAACAAATAGCAAGAGAATTTAAAGTCAATTCGAAATGCTTTTAGAAAATGAAACTACCATAAGACCTCCCACCACACACACAATGCAAACGCAGACTTGGAGGAGATTTCTTCTTATGATAGTCAAAGATGCTTACTACGCCAAAATCAAATTCTTTTTGATATTATTATTAGTGCATAGTGTAGAAAACATTTCGAAAGTAGAATATTAATCTTAGCCGACATAGGTACCATTATAGTATGCCTACTATAGCTACCATATTAAATGGCAGGTTCTACAACTAATACCGTACAAGTCACGTATTGTTTCTTTGGATTTCCAACAAATGATCAGGCTAAGGAACTTCCTATCCACGATGGGTACGTCCCTGGAATAGACGACCCGAGAACCTAACCGGATCTCTGCCAACACAAGGCCGGGTTACCTCTGCAAAAATAGGTAACTACTGACACGCGTATGCCATCCCCCGATCATCACCGATCTTCCCGAGGATCCCCGATTTCCAACAAACCACAAAGTAATAAATTTGCAGCAACCACAGAGGTTAAGTATCTGGGCTCCATACCATGATACCACCTTTATCCAGAAGGAATGACATACACTAAGGGGCGCTACTCCCTAGAACCTTGCTGCATCCTTCCTGTTTCGACCATTTCCGGGGTGTGAGGCTCGACGAAGTCTCGTCCACAAAGCTACGCTTTCTACAAAGCCATGCTTCGGGTCAAACAAATGATCAACCTATGATCACAAAGATATAAGATCAAACAAATGATCATATCACAAATGATCAAACACTGATCATCACACAGCAACACTCAGCATGCCACATTACCAAATTGGGATATATCGCTGATAAATTTCAACTACATAACCTCTGAGCTCGTACGTCTCAGAGAAGGGTGTTAAGCTAAGAGAATAAATTCTCCGCCACCAACAGAAATGTATTTGAAAGAAGTCGGCTTTATATCTCAAAGTGTAATGTCAGACATGTATCCATACAAGTCTGTTCCGGGTTCGAACAGAACCGAAGGCACTTCTCACGAAGCCCTTGCAATTCCGGATAACTTTCAATCACGTCCGGACTTCCCGTCACAAAAGAGTGATATCAATCTCTATACCGGCGCGACTCAGTGCAGAGACATTCGACAGGTTGTCCTTTCATTTTCGAAAAATATCCGGTCTTCAACACCGGTCTTCAAATGCTATCCATATACGACGTATCACTATTCGGAATGGGTTATATGACACAGATGTCTTTTCCCGGCTAACCCGAATAGTGAGCGCAATATTCAAAAACAAATGGATAATGGGATTTCAATTAAGTCACAATTTAAACCCAAACTTTCTTTTCAAATGGTTTAACAAATTACCATTTTAATCTTTTTAAATAAAAAGATTCAATTCACCAAGTTCACTCAGTTTTCACAAGGATTCATTCACAGATTTTCCAAATCGATTTCCATTTCAGTTTAATTTACTCGTTAAATCTTTAAATCAAAGATTTAACTAATAGCTTTCAAACAATTCCGTTTCGAATGGGTTAAATAAAACATCAATTTAAATCTGTTAAAAATAACAGATTTGATTCATAGCTTTCAAAACAATTCATTCATAACTTGGAAAATCCATTTTTCAATTCAATCTTGAAATTCCTTTAACTAAATTGGAATTTCTTTTCTTATCTAAAAGCTTTTATCATTTGAAAACAACAGTTTTCATTTTGGAAATCTGATTCATTCATACGAGTTGAAATCCTTGGTTTAAATTCAAATTCCCAAATTAATACTTTTTAAAATGGTTTAACTTCATATAAACACATTTATATCATCTTTTAATCCCTAATTTCAAATCATAGAATTCAATTTCAACTTGAATTCAAATTTAAATCAAATTATTTACATTTTTAAAACTCGATTAAGTTATTCAAAATAACTTTTATCTTTGAAATTCCATTTCAAAAGCTTTTAACTTTAAACCCCAAATTTCTAATTTCAAAATCAATTGAAATTAAAATTTCAATTTTAAAAACATCCAATTTTAAATTATCTGTGACTTAACCGATTTCCACGTGAAATCCATATTTGTGTGTGTAAAAGTGTGGTCCAGGGGTTTCACACAATAGTGCAACATCAATCATCACATATTAAAATACAGGATATAGTTGATAAGCGATATAAACTATAACGCTTATCTTTCACATACAGATCACAGATGTATAAATATCACAGATAAAGAAATTACAGATCACAACATAAATCAGGGTATATCACAAAGCATCATATATCAAGGATATCAAACAATTCAATCATTCAATCAATCTAATTATCCATAAGTAAAATCAGTTAATTTGTCTGATTAATTCAATTCAACTAAATTTCTTATGAATTTCAAATCCTGGTTAATTAATTACAACCCATTTTAATTAATTATCCTTTATTATCTATTAATTAACCTTTAATCATTAAATAATTTTCCTTTAATTGTTGAATTATCTTTTAATTCATTAATTGATTTACCCTTAATTTATTAACGTTTGATTTATTATCCTTTCTTATAAATTTATTTGCTTTAAATTTATAATTGATTGATCTTTAGTTAATTATAAATCATTAATCAATATAAATTTACTTAACTTTTAAGTTAACAAATTAAAACATTAAATCAACTTCTTAATTACTTAATGGTTTTACTTAAAATAAACCCCTTTCAAATATAAGATTAAAACATTTAAATTAAACTTAATTACTAAGAAATAATTTTATTTCAAAACCTTTAATTTAAACCTTCTAAAACTTGATCTATTCACAAGCTAAGTTTTCAGACGAACTTGAATTTATTAATTAAACTTTGATTTTGAATTGGGAACAAACAGTTTTCCAAAGAAAACTGTAACAACTTAAATACCCGAGCCCATCTTCTATTTGCTTCGAGCAAAAATTCGAAACACACGAGAATTTCCCGAGTCATTTCCCAGCTCCTCTCTTCCCTTATTTCTCTGTCTTTATTTAGTTAAGTGTTTTAAATCTGTTAATTTATACCCTCTGCGAACTCGAGAAGAACCCGGGGAAAAACTTTCACTTGCTCGAGTTCTAACTCGAGCCACTCCCACGTTAACCACCTGACCCCAACAACCACGCCGTGCACGTGCACACGAGCTCGCCTACGTTCTGGCCATCGCCACCATCTTCCACACGTCAGCGACAACCTGTCCTAACCTCCAGACCATCCAGGAACCCAAAACAACGACGAACTTGCAAAAGAGAAATCTGACCCATCCTGGAACAAACACGATCGTCAACAAATGCCTCGTACTATCGCCTCAGTCCACCAGAGAATTCGCGATTCCGGCCATAGCACGTCAACACCCCAAGCCATCATCCCCCAAATTCTCGTGAAGCTCGATCGACTATAAAGGTTACACTAGCCTTGATTACTAACAGGTCCTGAAAACTTAAACTAACCCTAGATTTAATTCGACTTGTCAATTTACACCATAGAAAATTTCTTTGACAATTTTCCCGAAGTCCTGGATCAACACGCTAGCTTTATACAAGTTTTCATCAATTATCATTCGATCGATCATCGGAAATTTGAAAAAGAACGAAATTGGGTCCAACGTGAACCGCTCTTGAACCACTTAAATAAAAATCATCATTTTTAGTTTAAAAATCCTATTTTTGCATACTTATTCGAATTATATAATCAAATCAACGATATAACATACTTGAATTTATCATTGATTTTGTTTTACTGTAAGGTTTGAGGTTGCACAGATAAATCCCTCATGACAAAGCTTAATTGAAACTTTTAATGGTGATTCAAGTTGAAACAAACTTGTTTTGTTTCAAATCCTAAGCTAAAAGAATTGTGCGAAGTTTATTTAAACTTCTTCTTAAATTTGCTCTGTCCTGAAAACTAAATATTAAGAAACAACTGTAACAATACTTCCAGTGATGCTCAACATACAAACAGTATTTTCTTTCCAATACATAATCAAGAATGCAAGATTCATGAAATAATATTTAGATTTCAATTTAAGGAAAACCAGTTTACTCACTTTACTATAATACCAATCACAACATCCAGTCATATAAACAAATTCAAGGTTAAAATAAAAAGTTGCTCACCTTGATGGGAAGAAGCAGAGGGCAAAGCCTGTCATGATGAACAGCGAACAACTTTTGTTGAAAAGGTGCAGTTTGATCTTCTTGTTAATCACTTTTCTTGTTTTGTTTTTGCTTTTGCTCTGGTCTAATTTTCCAAGCTGAAATTTCTTTGTGGGTTTGTTTGGAAAAACTTCACTTCGATTTAAATTTGTTTTGTTGTAAATCATTGAAGTTTGTTTTAGTTTGAGATGATATTCTTTTAGACTTTGCTCAGTTGAAATGATCGAACTGAGATAAATGAAAGTGGGTTTAGTGGTGATAGAACTTGTACAGGTATGGCTGTAGATGTTTTTAGCTATGGCTAGAGATACTTGCATTAATGAGAAGTTGATATAAATGTGTACCATTTATTATCTTGTACAAATTCTTTTTTTCTTTGCTTTCGGCTGTGCAAGTATGGAGATAGTGTGGTGGCTTCATTTATTAGCTTTGTACTTGTTTTCATGTTATTCTTTTATTCATAGATGTATATTTAGTTTTATTTGTTTGTACATTGCTTATTTGTTTCTTTTGCCTTGTTTATTTTTTTCCAGGTTGTATACTTTATGTTTGCCTTATCTCATTTGTTATAAGATGAGTAAACTTCTATATTTAACATGTTGTTGGCTTTTATTCATAGATTTGTTTATAGGCTGAGGTGATCTTCTTTTATACATTTGTTTTGTTTATTTGTTATGTATTTTACTTTGTTTTGTTTATTAGTTTGCACTATCACATTTTGTCTACTTGTTTGAATATACTTTGTCTTGTAGTTCATTTTACATACATATTTATTGTCTCATATTTAATTTATAAACTCAAACCATCTTTAACCATCACTTCAAATATATATATTAAATTTGCTCGTATATACCTAAATATATACATACATTCAATATACACACATATACTCACATATACACTATTTACCATATTTTAATCTCAAATGATTTATACAGAATATACTTGGCTATCGGGGAAACTCGCTCCATTTAATCAATTTAATTTACAAATTTTTATCTAAAATTTATTTAATTACCAATTTAATTCATAAATTCAATAAATTATTAATTTAAATAAATTTAAATTTCAGGGTCGTGACAAATTTCCCCCCTTAAAAGAATTTCGTCCTCGAAATTCGCAGGCACGAAAACAACACAGAGATAGATAGATCCGATCTCCTACAATTCCTTAAACACAAGATACGGATTCCGAATTCAAGTCGGAATATCTCAAAATATATACCAATTTGTCCCTCTTCGGACTTTGGTATTCTCAGAAATTTCAATAGAATTTCAAAATTTGGTTTTCAAACGAAATCGTTTTATTGATTAAATTCAAATTTTAGCTTCATATCCTATTAATCAATTTAACTTAATTTAAAATTTTCAATTTCAAATTCATTAAGATATAAATCAAAAAGCTGATAAGAAGTTGATGAAATACGAAGTAAGAATTTTCTACAACGATTCGTAGGGCCATCACCGTACCGAAACTTCTTTTTGGAGCTGATATGAAGAAATCAAAAGAATTTGGAAACGAATCAAAGAAGATTGATAAGAAAGATTGTTTCCACTATCGCAGGGTATTGACCATTTATAGTCGTATTCCCCTGTCCCCTATCTCGTCCTCTTCTTGCACTCATACTCACTATCAGTGGATAGTAAGAGAATTTACTGAGACGTTCAGACGGATATCTGAGAATACTCATTCTAGAGTTTACTTCACTCTATCTCTAATGAGCTACTTAACGTGTTATACTCCTGAGCTAAAGTTCAACCTTAGCTCTGATACCACTTGTCAAGACCCAAAAATCGACCTTCGAAAATCGGCACCCGTACTTCCCTTGTACTCAAAATGCCATAGATTCAAATGCCGAATCTGGTTCTCGGGAGCTTATAACACAGTTAAGTAAATAACACAGCGGAATAAAAAGAATATAGATATACAACATCTGATACAATATCCAGATACAATGATGATACAATGAATATCTATATACATCAGAGATATGATACAACAAATAGCAGCGGAAAGAAAAATAGATAACAACAGCAGCGGATAATCTCCATCTTCAAAGCACTAATCCAGAAATAGCTTGAATTCCCAATAACGATACACCAGGATAAGCAAGTGCAGTCCGATCCAAAGACTGAACTAACTCCAGAAAATCTACTAGACCTGACTATCTGAAAAACCAAACTCTAGACTGCTCGTGTAGAAAATTATGAGCACCCAGAGTTTAGGAAATGAACAATAAACTCTGGATCAGTCATGGGACTGGTGTGAGCAACAAAAACAGTTTATCTTTAAAACAAATAGCAAGAGAATTTAAAGTCAATTCGAAATGCTTTTAGAAAATGAAACTACCATAAGACCTCCCACCACACACACAATGCAAACGCAGACTTGGAGGAGATTTCTTCTTATGATAGTCAAAGATGCTTACTACGCCAAAATCAAATTCTTTTTTATATTATTATTAGTGCATAGTGTAGAAAACATTTCGAAAGTAGAATATTAATCTTAGCCGACATAGGTACCATTATAGTATGCCTACTATAGCTACCATATTAAATGGCAGGTTCTACAACTAATACCGTACAAGTCACGTATTGTTTCTTTGGATTTCCAACAAATGATCAGGCTAAGGAACTTCCTATCCACGATGGGTACGTCCCTGGAATAGACGACCCGAGAACCTAACCGGATCTCTGCCAACACAAGGCCGGGTTACCTCTGCAAAAATAGGTAACTACTGACACGCGTATGCCATCCCCCGATCGTCACCGATCTTCCCGAGGATCCCCGATTTCCAACAAACCACAAAGTAATAAATTTGCAGCAACCACAGAGGTTAAGTATCTGGGCTCCATACCATGATACCACCTTTATCCAGAAGGAATGACATACACTAAGGGGCGCTACTCCCTAGAACCTTGCTGCATCCTTCCTGTTTCGACCATTTCCGGGGTGTGAGGCTCGACGAAGTCTCGTCCACAAAGCTACGCTTTCTACAAAGCCATGCTTCGGGTCAAACAAATGATCAACCTATGATCACAAAGATATAAGATCAAACAAATGATCATATCACAAATGATCAAACACTGATCATCACACAGCAACACTCAGCATGCCACATTACCAAATTGGGATATATCGCTGATAAATTTCAACTACATAACCTCTGAGCTCGTACGTCTCAGAGAAGGGTGTTAAGCTAAGAGAATAAATTCTCCGCCACCAACAGAAATGTATTTGAAAGAAGTCGGCTTTATATCTCAAAGTGTAATGTCAGACATGTATCCATACAAGTCTGTTCCGGGTTCGAACAGAACCGAAGGCACTTCTCACGAAGCCCTTGCAATTCCGGATAACTTTCAATCACGTCCGGACTTCCCGTCACAAAAGAGTGATATCAATCTCTATACCGGCGCGACTCAGTGCAGAGACATTCGACAGGTTGTCCTTTCATTTTCGAAAAATATCCGGTCTTCAACACCGGTCTTCAAATGCTATCCATATACGACGTATCACTATTCGGAATGGGTTATATGACACAGATGTCTTTTCCCGGCTAACCCGAATAGTGAGCGCAATATTCAAAAACAAATGGATAATGGGATTTCAATTAAGTCACAATTTAAACCCAAACTTTCTTTTCAAATGGTTTAACAAATTACCATTTTAATCTTTTTAAATAAAAAGATTCAATTCACCAAGTTCACTCAGTTTTCACAAGGATTCATTCACAGATTTTCCAAATCGATTTCCATTTCAGTTTAATTTACTCGTTAAATCTTTAAATCAAAGATTTAACTAATAGCTTTCAAACAATTCCGTTTCGAATGGGTTAAATAAAACATCAATTTAAATCTGTTAAAAATAACAGATTTGATTCATAGCTTTCAAAACAATTCATTCATAACTTGGAAAATCCATTTTTCAATTCAATCTTGAAATTCCTTTAACTAAATTGGAATTTCTTTTCTTATCTAAAAGCTTTTATCATTTGAAAACAACAGTTTTCATTTTGGAAATCTGATTCATTCATACGAGTTGAAATCCTTGGTTTAAATTCAAATTCCCAAATTAATACTTTTTAAAATGGTTTAACTTCATATAAACACATTTATATCATTTTTTAATCCCTAATTTCAAATCATAGAATTCAATTTCAACTTGAATTCAAATTTAAATCAAATTATTTACATTTTTAAAACTCGATTAAGTTATTCAAAATAACTTTTATCTTTGAAATTCCATTTCAAAAGCTTTTAACTTTAAACCCCAAATTTCTAATTTCAAAATCAATTGAAATTAAAATTTCAATTTTAAAAACATCCAATTTTAAATTATCTGTGACTTAACCGATTTCCACGTGAAATCCATATTTGTGTGTGTAAAAGTGTGGTCCAGGGGTTTCACACAATAGTGCAACATCAATCATCACATATTAAAATACAGGATATAGTTGATAAGCGATATAAACTATAACGCTTATCTTTCACATACAGATCACAGATGTATAAATATCACAGATAAAGAAATTACAGATCACAACATAAATCAGGGTATATCACAAAGCATCATATATCAAGGATATCAAACAATTCAATCATTCAATCAATCTAATTATCCATAAGTAAAATCAGTTAATTTGTCTGATTAATTCAATTCAACTAAATTTCTTATGAATTTCAAATCCTGGTTAATTAATTACAACCCATTTTAATTAATTATCCTTTATTATCTATTAATTAACCTTTAATCATTAAATAATTTTCCTTTAATTGTTGAATTATCTTTTAATTCATTAATTGATTTACCCTTAATTTATTAACGTTTGATTTATTATCCTTTCTTATAAATTTATTTGCTTTAAATTTATAATTGATTGATCTTTAGTTAATTATAAATCATTAATCAATATAAATTTACTTAACTTTTAAGTTAACAAATTAAAACATTAAATCAACTTCTTAATTACTTAATGGTTTTACTTAAAATAAACCCCTTTCAAATATAAGATTAAAACATTTAAATTAAACTTAATTACTAAGAAATAATTTTATTTCAAAACCTTTAATTTAAACCTTCTAAAACTTGATCTATTCACAAGCTAAGTTTTCAGACGAACTTGAATTTATTAATTAAACTTTGATTTTGAATTGGGAACAAACAGTTTTCCAAAGAAAACTGTAACAACTTAAATACCCGAGCCCATCTTCTATTTGCTTCGAGCAAAAATTCGAAACACACGAGAATTTCCCGAGTCATTTCCCAGCTCCTCTCTTCCCTTATTTCTCTGTCTTTATTTAGTTAAGTGTTTTAAATCTGTTAATTTATACCCTCTGCGAACTCGAGAAGAACCCGGGGAAAAACTTTCACTTGCTCGAGTTCTAACTCGAGCCACTCCCACGTTAACCACCTGACCCCAACAACCACGCCGTGCACGTGCACACGAGCTCGCCTACGTTCTGGCCATCGCCACCATCTTCCACACGTCAGCGACAACCTGTCCTAACCTCCAGACCATCCAGGAACCCAAAACAACGACGAACTTGCAAAAGAGAAATCTGACCCATCCTGGAACAAACACGATCGTCAACAAATGCCTCGTACTATCGCCTCAGTCCACCAGAGAATTCGCGATTCCGGCCATAGCACGTCAACACCCCAAGCCATCATCCCCCAAATTCTCGTGAAGCTCGATCGACTATAAAGGTTACACTAGCCTTGATTACTAACAGGTCCTGAAAACTTAAACTAACCCTAGATTTAATTCGACTTGTCAATTTACACCATAGAAAATTTCTTTGACAATTTTCCCGAAGTCCTGGATCAACACGCTAGCTTTATACAAGTTTTCATCAATTATCATTCGATCGATCATCGGAAATTTGAAAAAGAACGAAATTGGGTCCAACGTGAACCGCTCTTGAACCACTTAAATAAAAATCATCATTTTTAGTTTAAAAATCCTATTTTTGCATACTTATTCGAATTATATAATCAAATCAACGATATAACATACTTGAATTTATCATTGATTTTGTTTTACTGTAAGGTTTGAGGTTGCACAGATAAATCCCTCATGACAAAGCTTAATTGAAACTTTTAATGGTGATTCAAGTTGAAACAAACTTGTTTTGTTTCAAATCCTAAGCTAAAAGAATTGTGCGAAGTTTATTTAAACTTCTTCTTAAATTTGCTCTGTCCTGAAAACTAAATATTAAGAAACAACTGTAACAATACTTCCAGTGATGCTCAACATACAAACAGTATTTTCTTTCCAATACATAATCAAGAATGCAAGATTCATGAAATAATATTTAGATTTCAATTTAAGGAAAACCAGTTTACTCACTTTACTATAATACCAATCACAACATCCAGTCATATAAACAAATTCAAGGTTAAAATAAAAAGTTGCTCACCTTGATGGGAAGAAGCAGAGGGCAAAGCCTGTCATGATGAACAGCGAACAACTTTTGTTGAAAAGGTGCAGTTTGATCTTCTTGTTAATCACTTTTCTTGTTTTGTTTTTGCTTTTGCTCTGGTCTAATTTTCCAAGCTGAAATTTCTTTGTGGGTTTGTTTGGAAAAACTTCACTTCGATTTAAATTTGTTTTGTTGTAAATCATTGAAGTTTGTTTTAGTTTGAGATGATATTCTTTTAGACTTTGCTCAGTTGAAATGATCGAACTGAGATAAATGAAAGTGGGTTTAGTGGTGATAGAACTTGTACAGGTATGGCTGTAGATGTTTTTAGCTATGGCTAGAGATACTTGCATTAATGAGAAGTTGATATAAATGTGTACCATTTATTATCTTGTACAAATTCTTTTTTTCTTTGCTTTCGGCTGTGCAAGTATGGAGATAGTGTGGTGGCTTCATTTATTAGCTTTGTACTTGTTTTCATGTTATTCTTTTATTCATAGATGTATATTTAGTTTTATTTGTTTGTACATTGCTTATTTGTTTCTTTTGCCTTGTTTATTTTTTTCCAGGTTGTATACTTTATGTTTGCCTTATCTCATTTGTTATAAGATGAGTAAACTTCTATATTTAACATGTTGTTGGCTTTTATTCATAGATTTGTTTATAGGCTGAGGTGATCTTCTTTTATACATTTGTTTTGTTTATTTGTTATGTATTTTACTTTGTTTTGTTTATTAGTTTGCACTATCACATTTTGTCTACTTGTTTGAATATACTTTGTCTTGTAGTTCATTTTACATACATATTTATTGTCTCATATTTAATTTATAAACTCAAACCATCTTTAACCATCACTTCAAATATATATATTAAATTTGCTCGTATATACCTAAATATATACATACATTCAATATACACACATATACTCACATATACACTATTTACCATATTTTAATCTCAAATGATTTATACAGAATATACTTGGCTATCGGGGAAACTCGCTCCATTTAATCAATTTAATTTACAAATTTTTATCTAAAATTTATTTAATTACCAATTTAATTCATAAATTCAATAAATTATTAATTTAAATAAATTTAAATTTCAGGGTCGTGACAAATTTCCCCCCTTAAAAGAATTTCGTCCTCGAAATTCGCAGGCACGAAAACAACACAGAGATAGATAGATCCGATCTCCTACAATTCCTTAAACACAAGATACGGATTCCGAATTCAAGTCGGAATATCTCAAAATATATACCAATTTGTCCCTCTTCGGACTTTGGTATTCTCAGAAATTTCAATAGAATTTCAAAATTTGGTTTTCAAACGAAATCGTTTTATTGATTAAATTCAAATTTTAGCTTCATATCCTATTAATCAATTTAACTTAATTTAAAATTTTCAATTTCAAATTCATTAAGATATAAATCAAAAAGCTGATAAGAAGTTGATGAAATACGAAGTAAGAATTTTCTACAACGATTCGTAGGGCCATCACCGTACCGAAACTTCTTTTTGGAGCTGATATGAAGAAATCAAAAGAATTTGGAAACGAATCAAAGAAGATTGATAAGAAAGATTGTTTCCACTATCGCAGGGTATTGACCATTTATAGTCGTATTCCCCTGTCCCCTATCTCGTCCTCTTCTTGCACTCATACTCACTATCAGTGGATAGTAAGAGAATTTACTGAGACGTTCAGACGGATATCTGAGAATACTCATTCTAGAGTTTACTTCACTCTATCTCTAATGAGCTACTTAACGTGTTATACTCCTGAGCTAAAGTTCAACCTTAGCTCTGATACCACTTGTCAAGACCCAAAAATCGACCTTCGAAAATCGGCACCCGTACTTCCCTTGTACTCAAAATGCCATAGATTCAAATGCCGAATCTGGTTCTCGGGAGCTTATAACACAGTTAAGTAAATAACACAGCGGAATAAAAAGAATATAGATATACAACATCTGATACAATATCCAGATACAATGATGATACAATGAATATCTATATACATCAGAGATATGATACAACAAATAGCAGCGGAAAGAAAAATAGATAACAACAGCAGCGGATAATCTCCATCTTCAAAGCACTAATCCAGAAATAGCTTGAATTCCCAATAACGATACACCAGGATAAGCAAGTGCAGTCCGATCCAAAGACTGAACTAACTCCAGAAAATCTACTAGACCTGACTATCTGAAAAACCAAACTCTAGACTGCTCGTGTAGAAAATTATGAGCACCCAGAGTTTAGGAAATGAACAATAAACTCTGGATCAGTCATGGGACTGGTGTGAGCAACAAAAACAGTTTATCTTTAAAACAAATAGCAAGAGAATTTAAAGTCAATTCGAAATGCTTTTAGAAAATGAAACTACCATAAGACCTCCCACCACACACACAATGCAAACGCAGACTTGGAGGAGATTTCTTCTTATGATAGTCAAAGATGCTTACTACGCCAAAATCAAATTCTTTTTGATATTATTATTAGTGCATAGTGTAGAAAACATTTCGAAAGTAGAATATTAATCTTAGCCGACATAGGTACCATTATAGTATGCCTACTATAGCTACCATATTAAATGGCAGGTTCTACAACTAATACCGTACAAGTCACGTATTGTTTCTTTGGATTTCCAACAAATGATCAGGCTAAGGAACTTCCTATCCACGATGGGTACGTCCCTGGAATAGACGACCCGAGAACCTAACCGGATCTCTGCCAACACAAGGCCGGGTTACCTCTGCAAAAATAGGTAACTACTGACACGCGTATGCCATCCCCCGATCGTCACCGATCTTCCCGAGGATCCCCGATTTCCAACAAACCACAAAGTAATAAATTTGCAGCAACCACAGAGGTTAAGTATCTGGGCTCCATACCATGATACCACCTTTATCCAGAAGGAATGACATACACTAAGGGGCGCTACTCCCTAGAACCTTGCTGCATCCTTCCTGTTTCGACCATTTCCGGGGTGTGAGGCTCGACGAAGTCTCGTCCACAAAGCTACGCTTTCTACAAAGCCATGCTTCGGGTCAAACAAATGATCAACCTATGATCACAAAGATATAAGATCAAACAAATGATCATATCACAAATGATCAAACACTGATCATCACACAGCAACACTCAGCATGCCACATTACCAAATTGGGATATATCGCTGATAAATTTCAACTACATAACCTCTGAGCTCGTACGTCTCAGAGAAGGGTGTTAAGCTAAGAGAATAAATTCTCCGCCACCAACAGAAATGTATTTGAAAGAAGTCGGCTTTATATCTCAAAGTGTAATGTCAGACATGTATCCATACAAGTCTGTTCCGGGTTCGAACAGAACCGAAGGCACTTCTCACGAAGCCCTTGCAATTCCGGATAACTTTCAATCACGTCCGGACTTCCCGTCACAAAAGAGTGATATCAATCTCTATACCGGCGCGACTCAGTGCAGAGACATTCGACAGGTTGTCCTTTCATTTTCGAAAAATATCCGGTCTTCAACACCGGTCTTCAAATGCTATCCATATACGACGTATCACTATTCGGAATGGGTTATATGACACAGATGTCTTTTCCCGGCTAACCCGAATAGTGAGCGCAATATTCAAAAACAAATGGATAATGGGATTTCAATTAAGTCACAATTTAAACCCAAACTTTCTTTTCAAATGGTTTAACAAATTACCATTTTAATCTTTTTAAATAAAAAGATTCAATTCACCAAGTTCACTCAGTTTTCACAAGGATTCATTCACAGATTTTCCAAATCGATTTCCATTTCAGTTTAATTTACTCGTTAAATCTTTAAATCAAAGATTTAACTAATAGCTTTCAAACAATTCCGTTTCGAATGGGTTAAATAAAACATCAATTTAAATCTGTTAAAAATAACAGATTTGATTCATAGCTTTCAAAACAATTCATTCATAACTTGGAAAATCCATTTTTCAATTCAATCTTGAAATTCCTTTAACTAAATTGGAATTTCTTTTCTTATCTAAAAGCTTTTATCATTTGAAAACAACAGTTTTCATTTTGGAAATCTGATTCATTCATACGAGTTGAAATCCTTGGTTTAAATTCAAATTCCCAAATTAATACTTTTTAAAATGGTTTAACTTCATATAAACACATTTATATCATCTTTTAATCCCTAATTTCAAATCATAGAATTCAATTTCAACTTGAATTCAAATTTAAATCAAATTATTTACATTTTTAAAACTCGATTAAGTTATTCAAAATAACTTTTATCTTTGAAATTCCATTTCAAAAGCTTTTAACTTTAAACCCCAAATTTCTAATTTCAAAATCAATTGAAATTAAAATTTCAATTTTAAAAACATCCAATTTTAAATTATCTGTGACTTAACCGATTTCCACGTGAAATCCATATTTGTGTGTGTAAAAGTGTGGTCCAGGGGTTTCACACAATAGTGCAACATCAATCATCACATATTAAAATACAGGATATAGTTGATAAGCGATATAAACTATAACGCTTATCTTTCACATACAGATCACAGATGTATAAATATCACAGATAAAGAAATTACAGATCACAACATAAATCAGGGTATATCACAAAGCATCATATATCAAGGATATCAAACAATTCAATCATTCAATCAATCTAATTATCCATAAGTAAAATCAGTTAATTTGTCTGATTAATTCAATTCAACTAAATTTCTTATGAATTTCAAATCCTGGTTAATTAATTACAACCCATTTTAATTAATTATCCTTTATTATCTATTAATTAACCTTTAATCATTAAATAATTTTCCTTTAATTGTTGAATTATCTTTTAATTCATTAATTGATTTACCCTTAATTTATTAACGTTTGATTTATTATCCTTTCTTATAAATTTATTTGCTTTAAATTTATAATTGATTGATCTTTAGTTAATTATAAATCATTAATCAATATAAATTTACTTAACTTTTAAGTTAACAAATTAAAACATTAAATCAACTTCTTAATTACTTAATGGTTTTACTTAAAATAAACCCCTTTCAAATATAAGATTAAAACATTTAAATTAAACTTAATTACTAAGAAATAATTTTATTTCAAAACCTTTAATTTAAACCTTCTAAAACTTGATCTATTCACAAGCTAAGTTTTCAGACGAACTTGAATTTATTAATTAAACTTTGATTTTGAATTGGGAACAAACAGTTTTCCAAAGAAAACTGTAACAACTTAAATACCCGAGCCCATCTTCTATTTGCTTCGAGCAAAAATTCGAAACACACGAGAATTTCCCGAGTCATTTCCCAGCTCCTCTCTTCCCTTATTTCTCTGTCTTTATTTAGTTAAGTGTTTTAAATCTGTTAATTTATACCCTCTGCGAACTCGAGAAGAACCCGGGGAAAAACTTTCACTTGCTCGAGTTCTAACTCGAGCCACTCCCACGTTAACCACCTGACCCCAACAACCACGCCGTGCACGTGCACACGAGCTCGCCTACGTTCTGGCCATCGCCACCATCTTCCACACGTCAGCGACAACCTGTCCTAACCTCCAGACCATCCAGGAACCCAAAACAACGACGAACTTGCAAAAGAGAAATCTGACCCATCCTGGAACAAACACGATCGTCAACAAATGCCTCGTACTATCGCCTCAGTCCACCAGAGAATTCGCGATTCCGGCCATAGCACGTCAACACCCCAAGCCATCATCCCCCAAATTCTCGTGAAGCTCGATCGACTATAAAGGTTACACTAGCCTTGATTACTAACAGGTCCTGAAAACTTAAACTAACCCTAGATTTAATTCGACTTGTCAATTTACACCATAGAAAATTTCTTTGACAATTTTCCCGAAGTCCTGGATCAACACGCTAGCTTTATACAAGTTTTCATCAATTATCATTCGATCGATCATCGGAAATTTGAAAAAGAACGAAATTGGGTCCAACGTGAACCGCTCTTGAACCACTTAAATAAAAATCATCATTTTTAGTTTAAAAATCCTATTTTTGCATACTTATTCGAATTATATAATCAAATCAACGATATAACATACTTGAATTTATCATTGATTTTGTTTTACTGTAAGGTTTGAGGTTGCACAGATAAATCCCTCATGACAAAGCTTAATTGAAACTTTTAATGGTGATTCAAGTTGAAACAAACTTGTTTTGTTTCAAATCCTAAGCTAAAAGAATTGTGCGAAGTTTATTTAAACTTCTTCTTAAATTTGCTCTGTCCTGAAAACTAAATATTAAGAAACAACTGTAACAATACTTCCAGTGATGCTCAACATACAAACAGTATTTTCTTTCCAATACATAATCAAGAATGCAAGATTCATGAAATAATATTTAGATTTCAATTTAAGGAAAACCAGTTTACTCACTTTACTATAATACCAATCACAACATCCAGTCATATAAACAAATTCAAGGTTAAAATAAAAAGTTGCTCACCTTGATGGGAAGAAGCAGAGGGCAAAGCCTGTCATGATGAACAGCGAACAACTTTTGTTGAAAAGGTGCAGTTTGATCTTCTTGTTAATCACTTTTCTTGTTTTGTTTTTGCTTTTGCTCTGGTCTAATTTTCCAAGCTGAAATTTCTTTGTGGGTTTGTTTGGAAAAACTTCACTTCGATTTAAATTTGTTTTGTTGTAAATCATTGAAGTTTGTTTTAGTTTGAGATGATATTCTTTTAGACTTTGCTCAGTTGAAATGATCGAACTGAGATAAATGAAAGTGGGTTTAGTGGTGATAGAACTTGTACAGGTATGGCTGTAGATGTTTTTAGCTATGGCTAGAGATACTTGCATTAATGAGAAGTTGATATAAATGTGTACCATTTATTATCTTGTACAAATTCTTTTTTTCTTTGCTTTCGGCTGTGCAAGTATGGAGATAGTGTGGTGGCTTCATTTATTAGCTTTGTACTTGTTTTCATGTTATTCTTTTATTCATAGATGTATATTTAGTTTTATTTGTTTGTACATTGCTTATTTGTTTCTTTTGCCTTGTTTATTTTTTTCCAGGTTGTATACTTTATGTTTGCCTTATCTCATTTGTTATAAGATGAGTAAACTTCTATATTTAACATGTTGTTGGCTTTTATTCATAGATTTGTTTATAGGCTGAGGTGATCTTCTTTTATACATTTGTTTTGTTTATTTGTTATGTATTTTACTTTGTTTTGTTTATTAGTTTGCACTATCACATTTTGTCTACTTGTTTGAATATACTTTGTCTTGTAGTTCATTTTACATACATATTTATTGTCTCATATTTAATTTATAAACTCAAACCATCTTTAACCATCACTTCAAATATATATATTAAATTTGCTCGTATATACCTAAATATATACATACATTCAATATACACACATATACTCACATATACACTATTTACCATATTTTAATCTCAAATGATTTATACAGAATATACTTGGCTATCGGGGAAACTCGCTCCATTTAATCAATTTAATTTACAAATTTTTATCTAAAATTTATTTAATTACCAATTTAATTCATAAATTCAATAAATTATTAATTTAAATAAATTTAAATTTCAGGGTCGTGACAGGTTGGTAGGAGGTTCGATACAAAAACAAAGGAAAGAATCAAATCAGAGCTTCTCTGCAGCAACAACCTAGGGCCCCAACGAATCAAAATCGAACCATTCCAGTGGGTCCTAACCCTAAGAAACCATAATTTAAGGCGGGAATCAGATCCTAGGTGGACGCTATTGCTGGGAACATGTGCATCAATGGTGGGGTCAAAAAATTTGACAGTCTAGAAGATGCAGAAGGTGTCTTTGCAGACCTAGATGATGAGGTTTTCAGTACTGCTAAAATCATGTGGGGTACTTCTATAAATATTTATGTTGCTGGAAAAAGACCTTAATATATACATTTAAATGCTTATATTAAGAGCGAATGGAAACCCACTGGAAAATGGGATGTTTTTCCTAGGGAAAACAGATTTTATCTTATTAAATTTAGTGATGAATCAGACTGTAATAAGGTCTTGGATGGGGGTCCTTGGTTTATTGATAGTAAACTTATTTTTACCAAAAGATGGGAAACAAACCTAAGACTTGAGAGATATATGCTTGAATCCCACCCTGTTTGGGTTAGACCGATGAATTTGGACCTATCTTTATGGAATGCTCGTGGTATAAGTAAACTTGCTAGTCTTATTGGTACCCCTCTCGCCATGGATGATTACACCAGACATGTGAAGAGGCTAAAATATGCAAGAGTTCTCATTGAGATCAAAGCTAGTGATACTATTAAAAAACAAGTGTGTGCTAAGGACAGAAACGATAATATTTACATACAAGAGGTAGAATATGAGCATGTACCACCTGTTTGTGACAACTGCAAGTGCTTTGGTCACTCCGTGGACCAATGCAAGATGGTGTCCCCCTCATCAAACAAGTATGGAGGCAAAAGCCTACCGCTGAACCCGGTCAGACTGTCCCACTACATAATTTACAACAAAATGAGGTGCAGTCTGAACCTAGCACTGTAGAGATTAATATAAACACATATCATTTAACTACAGAGACTAATAACCAAAAGGATGGCCATTCTGTCTTGGTGGCCGAAGACTCGGTAGCAGCTTATTCATTGGGTAAGCAGCCTACTGGGGTTGTTGAACCTGACTATAATTCTGCTGAGCTTTCATCAGGGCGAGCATCTGTTACACAGGAAGAAGCTAGAGAAATTAATAATGTAGTTTTGGATCATTTTGATTCAGACACTGATAGAGAAGATAACAGCTTACACAAGTTCACAAATCCCAACCAGGAATACGTAAATCAATTCAAGCTACCAGAAGCTAAAGGAAAGGCAAACATAAATCGCGAGGTGTATCCTATGAAACTGAGGAGTCGTCCTCCACCTTCTAAATGTCTAGGATTAGTTGGAATGTAAAAGGTCTAAACAATGATACTAGACGTTTAGATCTCTGAAATCTTAGGAGAATTTATTCTCCTTTCATTTTGAGTATCCTTGAAAATAAATTCACTAATGAGAACTTATGTTTCTTTACTGAGTCGCTAGGAGATGAGTGGGAGTATCTTCACAATAATGATGTTGGAGGAAAAGGTCGTATATTACTCCTATGGAATAAAAAAATCTAGTCTTTCAACCCTTTGGTTAAAGATGATCAACAAATAACTGTTAGTGCTACTAATGTGGGAGGGCTCAAATTAACCTTAAGTTATGTTTATGCCAGTAACTTGGCTTCTCACCGAACTAACCTTTGGCAAGCTATCAAAAGAATTGGCAAAACTGTTAATGATTCATGGATTGTAATGGGTGATTTTAATTCTGTTCTTAGGGCAGAGGAGAAAAAGGGAGGTCTTACCATGAGAGTTTCCCAGCTTGAAGAATTCAATAACTACATCATCGAAGCTGGATTACTTGAACCCATCCACCGTGGCCTGAAATTTACATGGAGAATTGGAGAGTGTAAGAAAATCTCTTTTAAACTGGATAGAGCTCTTGTTAATGTGAATTGCATTAATCTATTCTCTAATATTAGAGTCAATATCCTTCCTTCCACAAGTGATGATTGCCCTATCCTTGTAAACTTAATTGAAAAATGTACAAATGATAATGGTAAACCATTCAGATATGCTAATTACTAGCATGAATTAGATGGATACGCTGAGGCTTTACAAATAACTGACATATCTCTGGAGGAGGGGACCCAGTGTTATAAATTAGTCCAACTTCTCAAGGCTACTAAGACTAAGCTAAAGAATGGAACAAATGCAGACTAAAAGGCAATAATCAAATTTCTATAATACAGCAACAATGTGAGGATCTTCTGCTAACGATAGATAATGGGACTGCTAATGATGACACATGGAGAGAATATTCAAGCACAAGGAAGACTAAAGGAGGCTCTCAAGCTAAATGCAACTGATCTCAAACAAAAAGCTAAAGAAAAATGGATCACTGATGGGGATGAGTGCACTAATTTTTTTTATACTAAAATGGCAATCTGTAATAACACTAATAACAATTTTCATCTTCTTGACCAGGATGGTAATGCGATAACTAACACAGCTGATACTGAGGGACAAGCTATCAAGTACTACACTGATATGTTTAATGGTAAAGTCAGCACTAACTTACTAGCTATTCAATGCAGAAGGCAGGTTAACTCCAGAGGCAGAAGATTGCTGTCCAGACAAATTACTGAAGTGGAGGTGTGGGAAGCCTTGCACTCCATCCATATTGACTCGAGCCCAGGGCCCGATGACCTCAGCTCCAAGTTCTTCCTCATCCACTTGATTGACCTGAAAGACATTATCATATCAGCCATGCAAGACACCTTTCAATGTGGTAAATTTGTTAAAGAAATCAATCACAACTTCATTTGCCTTATTCCTAAAAAGGACAATTCATCAAAAATTGAAGATTACCGTCCTATTGCATGCTGCAATGTGATATATAAAATTCTAAGTAAGATTTTATGCAATAGAATAAAACTCATTTTACCTGATCTCATCTATGAGTGTCAAAGTGCATTCATCAAGGGCAGAAGTATTTCTGAAAATTCACTCATGGCACATGAATTGGTTAGGAATTTCAATAAACCAGGTGCTGACAAACTCTGTCTAAAGGTTGACCTTCACAAAGCATATGATAAAATTAACAGGCATTTTATTATTCACATGCTTACTTCTATGGGGTTCCCAACAAAGTTTGTGACCTTATTAGAGAATGTATCTCTACTCCTACCTTCTCTATCCTTATTAATGGCATACCCAAAGGTTTTATAGGCTCCAATAGAGGTATCAGGCAGGGTGACCCTCTCTCCCCCTACTTGTTGCTAAGGAGTATTTTTCGCTACAAATGGAGATGGCTATTCACCACAAGCTTATTCAGCCTATTTTTAATCTCCAACCTATTGTGAACCATCTACTTTATGCATATGACTTGCTCATCTGTATAAAATCCAGTCAACTACAGCAGTTAAAGATATTTTTCTTAAGCTGGAAGGATATGCTGGTCTAAAAGTGAATGAACATAAAACTAAATGTTATTTTAACAAATCCTGTAATAGAAAAGCTGAAGTTTTGGACACCTTAAATGTGAAAGAAGGTACACTCCCTGTTAAATATTTAGGTGTTCCTCTTTCTTCTAATAAGATCACTGATATAGAGTGTGCATTTTTGATATCTACAATTAGAGATAGATTACATGGTTGGAGCTCCAAAATTTTATCTCTTGCTGGTCGAATTGAATTGGTACAAACTGTCATTCATTCTAAAGTTAATTTCTGGCTGCAAACTTTTCAACTCCTTGATGCATCCATACACAAAATTGAGAAAGTTTGTGTAGACTTCATATGGAAGGGTGGTCTCCATAAGATTAAATTTGACAATTTATGCAGACCCAAAGATGAAGGAGGCGTGGGTCTTAGAAGACTCAAAGACATGAGACTGGTTTATACCCTGAAACAAGCATGGAGAATTATCAATGGCAAGGGTTTATGGGGGCAGATGGATGAGATAAAGGTATATTAAAGGCAACTTTTGGCAAATTGCTATAGATAATAATGCATCAGCTAACTAGAAAGCAATTTTGAGAGCAAGAAACATTTTAGCTTCATGTTGCACTCATGAAATTGCTACAGGGAGGGACACTGACTTGTGGAGAGACCCTTGGATTCAAGGTGAATCCCTTATTGATATTCTTGGTCTTAATACATTCTCTGATTTTGGCTGCCCAGATAAAAGTGTTCAAGATGTGATTAATAACAATTCTTGGAATTGCTCTTCCTTACCAGTTAATCAAACTAAAAAACAACAAATTCAATTCATGCCAATTTTCAGTGGGAGAGAGAATGATATATGGGTATGGAAACCTACCGGAAATGATTTCTCTACAAAATCTGCATGGAGTGAGCTAAGGCACAAAGACAACAAGGTTTTGTGGAGCAAAATTATATGGGACCATGTTAACAACCCGAAAATGGCATTCACATCTTATAAAGCAATGTAGAGAAGACTCCCTACAAGAGACAGACTGTCAAATTGGGGAGTGATAAATGACACTGTTTGTGTTTTAAGTAATCAAGCTGCCGAATCACATGAACATCTGTTTTTTGAGTGTAATTACTCAAAATTGGTGCGGAATTTGTGTAAAAATATGATTAATTCCCCCATTCAGTCAAGTGAATTGGAGGAAGTTGTTAATTACCTGATCCAACGAGGACACAGCAAAGATCTGGAAACTAAGCTGAGTAAAATCGCTATTACTGTAGCTGTTTGGAGTATTTGGAAGGAGAGGAACCGCCGTGTGTTTTAGAACAAACAGAGAAGGCCATCTGAAGTCGGTAAAATTGCATATGGAGACATGCAACTAGTAGAAAGGAGAATAAAAAATTACTCTCTTACCATGCTAGGACAAGACGTAGTTCGAACTGTAGTAGCGGATTCGTGCTCTCCATCAGCAGGAAACCCAAGCATAGGTTATCTGTTTTAGCCGCCCACCGAAAGCTCGTGGAATGAAGTCAAGTAACTTTTGGAATGTTTTAGTTTAATCTGCACTGTCAGTGTAAAGTTAATTTTGTTTGTTCACTATACAGGGCCGCATATTATGGGCTGACGTTTCTGGGTTCTCATGCCTAATAAAATTCTTACCCATTTCCAATATATATATATATGTAAATGTACATAATTATAAATATATATATATATATATATATATATATATATAAAACTTATTTCGAAAAAATTAATTTTTTTAATATAGGCTGAGAGCTCTATTTTTAGAATAAAAGTAATAATCAAAATATATACACGCATATGTGTATATTTATTATTATAAAACAAAATATGATATATAGTTTTTATTTGGTCGTGAGAATTGTTTTTCGAAAATAATTTTAACAACAAATAAAACTTACATATATATTATTTAAATTGAATTTTGATTATGCATAAAGTTTTAATCAGTAAACAATTTTTAAATAGTTACTTTAACATCTACGCACTACAAGAAAATCTAGTTTCAGTTGCATATATTAGTAGCGTTTCCTTCAAAAGTGCAACTAATATAACCTCAGTTAATAAAAAAGTTCCTCTAACGCAACTAAAACGTTTCCCGCCCAACCCGCCAATAATTTGGGCCAAAAAATGTGTGTTACACAAAAAGTTCATTACTCCTCTTCATTTCCTCTTCGTACTATTCGATTTACTTCGAAATCTCCACAAATCCTTTTACAAGCTTTCTTCTATTTTAATCTTGTTCTCCTGCAATAAAAAGAAATTCGCAATCTCCACAAATCTCAAAATCGCGCTGTCTAAAAAGGTTTCAGCCTGAAAACTTACGCCCTGTGCTTCTCCATGCTGCCATTGGATGGAGTATAGACTGTCAAAGAAGTCGTCGTGCCCCTTGCTCTTCGTCTTGAATCGTTGGATTTGGAGTCTGTGAACCTTAAAGCTATTGCCGATTAGAAATTGCTTCACCAGAGATGTTGTCGTGGTTAGACGATTACTCAAGATTCCTTGCTGTTTTGTTTGGCACCGATGGTGCCATGTTACAGGTATTAGTTCTGATTTTTATTTTTATATTAAACTTAAGATTGGAATAGCTTGATTTTTTATTGATATTATAGATCTATTTTATTATTTCGTTGGTTAGTTCAAATGGAAAGTCATGAAATTTCAAATTATTGCATTGGTACTCTTCATTTGATTTAGATAGGGATGACAATTAAAGGTTCAAAATTGCATCATGAGATGATTGATTAGAGATAAAAGGTTAGCTACATGAAATTTGATTGATTAGTGATGTTATTTGTGTATAAATTTGATTGATTAGTGATGTTAACTTCATCCAAAGCTTCAATCCTCTCTGCACGTACATTTTCACCTTGGTTTGCTCCATGAGTTTTCTCTAAATTCTCTACATTGATCCCTTTCAAACCAAGTAATGCCTTAAGCTTCTTTTCATACATTTCATCCTTCACGAGATCTGTCTATGCTGCAGTAGTTACTAGACCCACTAAAGCTTCAATGCTTCCTTCATCTTTGACAAGTTGTTCATAAAGTTGAGATGCTTCTTGTTCATAATAATAGTAGTAGTAATAATAATAATAACAATAAACTGAGTTTGATAAAAAAAACCGAGTTTATAATAATAACAACAATAATAATAAACTATATTTTGATAAAAATTAACTAAGTTGTAATAATAATAATAAATTAACTAAGTCAACTAAGTTTTATAATTAATAACAATGATACCAAAAACTAAGTTCATAAAAATCAACCAAGTTAACTATAAAAAACAATACAACTATCAGAACTATGATTATAAGTAGTTGGTAATTTTAGTAATGTGAAGAACATAATGAAAATATTGATGATCAGTAAAATACTTGGAAATTTGGAAGTTGATGATAGATTTGTGAGATTTTAAAAATTTCAAACGACTTGAATATTAATGTTAACAGAGCAATTTGAATAAGGATTCCAAACTAGGAGAGACTTAGATATTAGATGATGATAGAGGATTAAGAAGAGTAGAGTATCTGGAATATTGAGAGATGTTACTTTTTCTGATTTGTGTAACCTGGTTTTGAGCCGGGCTGCATTTTAGTTATTCCAAGTTGGGCTTGGTTGTTTTTATAGCATTTTTATTTCTTGTTCTAGGCTCCTAAAGTCTAACGAACTCGCTTTATTATGATAAATGAAGATCAATCAACTTTTCTCCTAAATAGCGACAGATAAAAATGCAGTTAAATAACTTTTTTGGTGAAACTGATACTCGGACCTCTAACTATGTATAGAAAAATGTAAAAAATTATTGAATAGAAGAATAATAAATGCCAGATCATTAAGGGAATGATTGAACTATTGTTATTATATATAATAGACTCTGAGGCCGCTTGCATTTCATTTAGATTTAAGTGTTTACATAGTATCTGATATTATCAAAATGATGTGAGTACCATGCATTGTCATCGCCCTAGATGTAAATGTTCTTACTCTATTACAGGAAGAAGAGCTAGCAAAAGAGAAAATACAAGGTTATAAACTGGACAAGTCACATATATTTGCTGTAAACCTGTTTGATGACTTCGATAGGTACATGAGCGTCCCGGATGAGTGGGTGCCAGCTGAAATTAAGCCTTACACTCTTGGAGTTAGTCTCCACACACTCTACTACTACAATTAAGTTTTGGTCATAAAACTGGGTCACTATATCATGATTTTCTATTATTATAGGAAAACCTGCAATAATGGTTGGCCGATGACAAAGCCAGAGACCAATTTGTTATTCGTGCTGGTATATGGACTGAGATTCTTTGGAATGACCCTAGGCAGATGGTGCGTGAGCTTGTATATCGACGTCAGGTATCAAAGACTGTTCTCACGTACATAGAACGAAGATTAAATGGTTCCTATCAGAATTACACCTTGCATTTCAATTTTATGTTATCTAAGTAAACCGATTTATTGAACCAATTAATGCAGGTGTCAAATTGGTACTACTTTTACTTGATTATTATTGGAAGAAAGAATGATCCTATTAGTTTACTTGATAATCATGTGCTGTTGTTTTGCAGTATTGGACCGAGAGTTTTGTCCAGTGGTCACCACTGGGAACATATTTGGCTAAAGTTCACAAGCAAGGTGCTGTTATGTTGGGAGGTGCTTCAACTTTCAATCGTTTGATGTGATATGCACATCCACAGGTTGATTTTTCTCATGGATTATTTCTGTTTGTTCGTATGTCTGATTCACATTTAACACTGAACATATTTTTTCCTTAAAACAGGTGAAACTGATAGATTTCTCTCCAGGAGAAAATTACCTTGTTACTTACAGCAGCCATGAACCTAGTAATCCTCGGGACACCCATGCAAGTCATTTCAATGAATATGTAGTTAGAATATGTCATTTATTTTTCCAAATACACAGCATTAATGGGTGTTTATTGCAGAGGTTGTGTTGAATATCTTTGTTGTTGCACAAAAATGTAACATACGATCAAGTTCTAACCTCCAAAATGATTTGTTATTTTTCAACATTGTGTCCTTTTTGATATAGAAGTAACAATAACCCCAATATCATTTGTTACTAATGTCCTGTCCCCTTATGCTCATGCTAATGTGAGAAAACATTTAGTAGCCACGTCTGATAGCAAGGAAAGCAAAGAAGATATTAAGCTATTACGTGCCCAGGTATGTACATACAACTTTCATTTGTTCGACATGTTCTTCTACTGAATGGCATAACTAACTGTTTGTGTCCTTTGAGTTATGCTTTTTAATGGATAATATTTGTATATTAAAGTACGTGAGCAATCATGTAGTCCACGACAACTAGTCTAGTGGTAGAGCTTCGGACCATGGATGTAGATATTTTGAGTTTGATACTCCTTAACATTGATTACCAATTTTCAGAAAGCAGAAATAAAATGGCCACATTAGAATTTCGTGAGAAGTTTAAAACTCATGTTGTGATGGGTGATGCCCCTGGTGAAGAGATATTAAAAATGGCTGCAAGGACCACACCGAGAATAAAGTTATTTTCTATTGCTTTCTCAAAACCACAATTTTATTTTATTTTATTTTATTATATCTGACTTTTTATTATTATGTACTTTGTGTTCTCTTATAGTTGTATGAGGTTGACCGGTTGATGGACATTATTGTCAATTCCGTAAATATATAAAAATCATGAAATACATAAAGATTCTTGTTAGTGATAACTTATTCTGTTGCCGGCGATAATTTTATTTTATTTAATTTTTTGCAGTTTGCCCAATATATGGTATTTTCACCTCATTTGGTGTTCACTTAATATGATGCTTATTTATGCCTTTTTATACTTCATTCATGGACAGGTACTTTACATCTGAAAGCCTGATGAACCTATTGATTTGTTTATGGTGGAGATAATGCACATGCGTCATAAATTTGATGTTGATACTAGATTAGTATGTCTGGTCCTTATGAGGATACACTTTTTTATGTTGCCTAAATTTATATATGGACCAACTATACGATCTTTCCAGATTTGTTCAATAAGCATATCTCAGTAATCCAAATTAAACTGAAGTTTTAAGCATACAACCTTTGTTGAAGGACTTTTAAGCAAATATATTTTAGTGGTAGCAGTGAAGCACAGAGGCTCATTTTTGGAAATATAGAACATGGAGATTTGAGAAAGTCTCGTATTGTTTTTTGGACACCACTGTTGGGTAAGTTTACTGTACGGATTGCTCCCATGGATGAAATTTTCTCTACCTCTATATTTTATTTTCGGTAAAATGGATCTAAATCTTATGGTTGGTAAAATTAAACTTTTATAGTTACCTTTGCCCTTTCAAATCGAATGGAAATACTGATACAATATTGGAATATTTCTAGATACGGGATCCTTATCCAACTACTTTCCATTTTCATCACCTCATTTTAATTAGCATACACATGGCATCAGATTGATATACATATCGTACTGGATTAATATTTTTGACAGTTTCTATGCGTTTCATTAAATTATTAAGCCACTCAGACCTTTAGAGTTTATTAAAGTTATATTTAATGAAATGAGACCATTAGATGCATTAATCTTTTTTCCTATGAATGGCATGACAGCTATCCTAAAGATGGATTGAACTTTATTTTCATTGATTATCATTATTATCGCATGCTTGCTTGAACTTTTAGATTTGACATTTATGAAGTTTATCATTGGTTAACTAAGTTTATAATAGTAATAATACTACTACCAATAATAAATTATAAAATATTAACCAAGTTAATTAAGTTTTATAAAAATTAAATAAATTTATGTAATAATAATTAAAATAAATTATCTTAGATTATTAAAATTAACTTCGTTAACTAAAAATTAAATAAGTCTATAAAAATTAACTAAGTTTATAATAATCATACAAATTATAATAATACCAACAACAATCATAATAGCAATAATAATAATAAATAAACCAAGTTTATAAAAATTGACCAGATCAAAATCACTAACAGATATGCTAGAAAGCAGGAAGTAAAGTGCTAAAAAAATAAACAACACGTATAATTTTATAGTGCCTCGGTAATCTCTAGCCTACTTTCACTTTAAATCTGTTATTATGATTCTATAATTTACAGTTGCTATAACGCTTGCTAGACCTCTCTAGATCCGTTAGAACAATTACAAACGGTCAATTCATTAAGTTGGTCCCTAGATCTTGAAAGAAACTAATCCAATATCCATTGGTTGTTGTTGGAAGGTGGATCTGATCAGTTTAGATATATAGTGGTGATTCTGGATAGTCCCATGCTGTCTGGTAGTAGTCTAAGTGCTCTTAGGATCTAACCAGTAAGGTATATAGGCTTCTAGAAAATTCTCACCCTATACAAGTAATGCTAGGTTATTTATAGGTGTAAGATATTACGTTCAGCATATTCTCTTCAGCATATTCAGTCCGACTAATTTTGTTTGGCATTTTCTTCTAAGTGAACTTATAGATATTCGGCTAAGTTTGTTCGACTAATTTCATTCAGGTCTGAAAAGATTAATGCTTACTAGACCATTTTCATAGATCATCATATTATGATCGAATATTTCTATTCGGTTATCTTTATTTGGTAAAATTTTGTTCGATACCTAATAAAATCACCACATTTGAACCGGTTTTCTTTATGCCTAACTTCTTGATTTTAAGTCGAGATTAACTGAAACTTGGGTCTATAGCTTTGTGCTGTTAAATAGAATGCTCTAATTCCTCAGATGTTTTGGATGACATAGCCAGTAGCTGTCCAAGGTGGGCCTAAATCGGTTAGAAGGAAGACTAATTTTGAGATGACAGTATCTTTCAATCCGTAGCTCAGATTAAGACGTGGTTTCAGTCAACGTGCATTTTCTAAGCTTAAGCATATTATCCAACTGGTTTTAGTGTATTCCAGGACTAGTCCAAATATAGCCCTAACACTTTGTCCTCTAAAGTATGCTTCATGGATACGAAATGTGATTTATTCAATATTCAACCGTAATAGGGAATGGCTTAATTAAGGTAGATTTCCATAGTGTTTAGGTGCAAACATTAGTCTAACCTATAAACCAAGAAATTTATCTGATCCATAGTGATCAAGAACATCCATTCTTGCTCATTCATAAGTCATTTCCCCTTAACTAAGGATTGCACATATTCGAGTGGTAAGCTGTCATTGTGCCCCGGCATTTTTTTCAAATATGAATCAGAATTTATTCATATTACATGTTCATATAAAGTTGACCCTACCTTTGGGGAATTCTAGAAAAATTACACTTCATTGTCTCTGGAGGAGTTAGGCTAGTGTATACACCACTGCTCTGGCAGAGTTGAATGAGTTTATACTCCATTGTCTTTTCTGGAAGAGTTGAATGTGTTTAAACTCACTATCTCTGGTGGAGTTGCATAAGTTTATACTCCACTCTCTTTAGGAGAATTGAATGAATTTATACTCCACTCTCAATAGCAGAGTTGAGTGAGCTTATACTTAGATGGCTCCAGCAAAGTTGAAGAATAGCTGGTAGGTCATTTCAAGCACTTGGTAGTAAAAGGGGATCACAACTTCTAGGTCAGATAACATCCAACAAGTCCAGCCATTCATTATCAATAGAAAGAACTTACGTCTTTAGGACCTAGAAACATTCGATGACCCCATACAGTGAGTCATCAACCAAAAAGGACTTGCAGCTACTCCCAGTTTCAAATTTAGCAAGGACACTTATCTTTAAATGTCGAGGAGGAGATTGTAATACCTTGAAAATTCACGTGATATTTTAATTAAATAATAATAATATGATAGTATGAGAATAAATGGAACTAATGGTAAACAAAATATAAGGAGGGGCAAAATGGTCATTTTTAAGACTTTGGAATTTGATGAAAAAACCATCGCCATTGTGACCATCGTTTTTCTAATAAGATCAGTTTATTTGTTTGTGTCGTTTGGAGTTCATATAAAGAAGATATGGCCAGAAACACCATCAAGTCGAACGGACGCTATGCGGTTCGAATTTGAGTTTGAATTTTGGTGCATATACAGTCATTTCTTTCCTCTGACTCAAAACTGAAGTAAATACCCTATCTTTCTCATTTTAGAAACTACTCCGTAAACTTCTTCCTTCTTCCTTATTCAGTTAAACCACTTCACTAAAATCCATATATCTCACTCATTTCTTAATCAAATTCACAAAACCAAAGGCGATTCATGACAATTTGGAGTTGGAAACTAGAAGATAGGAGGTGTGGAAACTTCGAACATCAAGATGTTGGACTGAATTTGGCTATTTGGTGAGTGATTTGTACTTTACTCCTCTTATAATGCAATCTTTACAATATAACTGATTTATAGGCTATATTAGAGTAATAATTCACATTTATACTCATTAATTTTTAATTTAACATGGTTTGGGAGAGATCTGGTTGATATAAATTTTAGAAACTAGGTTTATGTAATTTCTAGAAATCTCAAAGTATAACACTTAAATCCATGAAATAAATTATATAAATGGACTTAGGTATCCAAAGCTAGGGTCTAGGAACGTTCTTTAATAATCTGAAATGAAGCCGTGGTGGTCAGAGGCAAGAATGACGTCGAAAAACATGAAAACCTATAACCAAAAAACCTGAATAAATATGTACACCAGTGGACCGGTGGCCTAGACCAATGCACGGGTGCATGTCTGTTTTGCCTATATGAACCTCGGCCAAATGGCCTAAAATAAATATATAGTATATTATTCATGCTTTCTCTTATATTCTGGAAGGTGATCTGAGACGTGATGAGGCGACTAACGGTGCTATGGAATGAAGGGATGTATGGAGTGTGATGTTGATATGAAACGAATATATGTATAGAATGCGATGATGTTATGAAATGAATGAATATTTAATGATTTTCTTGTTTAAAGAGAATATAAATATGCATATATATGTGTTGTGATACGAGAGTGAGATGCGATGGTGAACGTGGATGGAAATGAGTCTGGGACGTAGGATAGACAACCCAAAGTGTGTGCGAATACGAATGCGGAGTTATGACACATTTGGGGGATCCAGACATGACGATTCCTCCCCTGTAGTTCTTCGGTGGACCAGGTGGAGGAGTGGATGTTAAGCGACCCTATAGGGCATAAGGCTAATCCATGGCATGGGCATGAGGCTAGTTTAGGGCATGAGTCCTAAACGTGATTGATGTGATGGTGGACAATAAGCGACCCTGTAGCGCGCGAGGTGATTCTAGGGAAGTGAGTTTACATAGACGTGATGCAATATGACTAGATGTATGGGATAGTTAGGTGTGGAATGGCGACAGAACGTATGGTGGTCGAACTATGGACTCATACCATGTTATAGTATTATTTTTGTAGTATATATATAGTAGAGTATAGCTCACTCACCAGACTTATGTCTGACCTACTCCAACATCCATTTTTATATATATATCCAGGTTGATGGAGTTCGGAGATGAGACGATATTAGAGATGGAGGTCTAATTATGTAGTGTAGATATGTATATATCAGTGTTATACCTGGATTTGATTCTGTGTGTATAGGATTAGATTGTACATGTATTTATTCAGACTTATGTATTTAACATTTGACATGTTATGGTGATGTGACTGTGATATCGACTATGTTTTATATTTTATTTCCCTTCATTGTGAGAATCCGAAAGTAGATAGTGTTAGTTAGAATTATATTTAGTATCTTATATCCATCTGCATCTATCTTAGTTGTTTATATTATATCTTTCTTCAATGTTTTCGGTTCTTGGGTATTGGTGTCGGTTCAGACGTCAGACCCTGGGTCGAAAAAGTGGGTTGTTACATTTAGTATTAAAGCATAGTTAGGAATTAAGATAAGAATTGGGAACTTATTAAGAGAGTGTATTTATATTATTTCTATTAGATATGTATATATACTATATATATGGATTTAAAGTACATAAGTACACACTCATTTATTGTTTCGATTTTGTTTACTATCTATTAGGAAGTTGCTAATAAAAACCATTTTTACAGATAGCTGAAATGAGTAATTTAGTTGAAACTAGAACAAAGAACAACGCAGCCAATGCTGGTGGGATGGAAACTAGGGCAGGGACTAGCATCCATGTAGATATTCTCGAAGTTGATATTCCAATATGGTTTTGATGCTAACTTAGGTAACGAGCCAAGCCAAGGTAGTTCCATCCCCATCGAACCCGCCGCCACCAATACCACTGCTAATCAAGGTATGATTATAGTCCCAGCATCACCAACTGTAGAATTTTCTAAGCCGTGTAAGGATTTCTCCAGCCTTGGTAGGAAGCATTTTCTTAGGACGGAACCATACTCTGTGACTTGGGCCTGACTTCATGATTGTGAAAAGATTTTCAACCTATTGGGATTTGGTGATGCGACGAAAAGGAAGTTAGCTACTTGGCATTTGAAAGGTGAAGCAGCTTATTGGTGGGAAGTAGTAAGATAGAGGTGGATAAGAATGCTATTTCATAGAGGATGTTTAAATCTAGATTCGAGAGAAAGTTTCTCTTTAGTGCCAAGAAGTATTTATTGTTGGAAAATTTATTTATTTGAAGCAGGGAGAAATGATAGTTGGAGAGTATGTCAGTCAATTTAATGAGTTGGTCTGATTTGGAATCGAATTAGTGGATACTTCGGCAAAGAAGGCGTTAAAATTTGCAAAGGGTTTGAGTTCACCTTTAAGGTAGTTGGGATTGAAGATACCCTATGGAGCGGCATTCGAGGGTTTGGTTGAAGTAGGGTTATCGAATTCTCTGAATGGAAATATGGTTAAAGAATAAGGAAGTGAAGGGACAGCAGCATGGAAAATACAAGGGAAATGGACCACAAGGAGGACGAAGTAAGAAGTAGGTGATTATTGTAACCAATGTCATAAGGTAGGGTACATTGCAAAGAATTATAAGATGAACCTCTTGAAGGGTAAATGTTATAACTGCAACCAGGTGGGATATATAGCTAAGGATTGTAAGGCAGCCCCATCTCAGAAGAAGTTCAAGTATTATAATGGTGATCAGGTCAGATATATGAAGAAAGATTGCCCAACTTTGAAGGGTGAAGATTAGATCGTGAAGGCACATGCTTTGGATGTCGTTCCAACTTCTAATAAGGCACCACCGATGATTTAGGAGAAAGGAAAGGAATTTGTTGTGGAAGTCTGTTGATTTTAGCTGATTCTCCTATTCGTACTTTGTTTGATACTAGTGCATTCCATTCATTCACATCAAGTATATTAGTTGACAGTTTATCTCTTAAACCTAACATCACATGCAAATCCATTATGGTGTCGAATCCTGTTGGAAAATCGACCAATTTATTGATGATATGTCATAATCTAAAGTTGGTCATCTTTGGTGCGGAGTTCCTTTGTGATGGATATTTACTATACTTTTTGGGGTATGGATTGATTTTGGGAATGGATTAGATGTCTCACTATGAGGTGGTATTAGATTGTGACAGGAGGTTAGTTATGTTGAGGAAGGGCGATGGACTAGATTTGATTTTATAGTGTGAGCCAGATACTTCTATTTTGGAGACATATTTGCATTCACTCAGCCTGTCTTAGGAAGAGCTATCATGCATACCCATAGTGAAGGACTATCCTGATGTATTCAAAGAAGTTTCCGGTCCTCCTCCCTGAAGAGAAATCAAACTTCATATTGATCTTGAGAAAGATGCTAGACCAGTTGTGATTCCTCTTATGCATATGGCTCTGAAGGATAGGCAGGAATTGGAAAAGGGGGTGCTAGAATTATTGCAAAAATTATTGCAGAAAGGTTTTATTCGAAGGAACATTTTGAAATGGGGAGAGCCCGTTGTTTTTTCTACTAAGGCAGACGGTTCCCTCGGGTTATGCGTCGACTATCAAGAACTGAATAAGCTAATGAAGAAAAGACGCTTCCTCTGCCTCGCATTAATGACCTTTTTGACCAGTTAGTCAGGGCTAAGGTTTTCTCACAGCTTGATTTGACGACTGGATTTCACCAGTTGCGAGTGGCTAAAGATAACATCCAGAAGACCGCTTTCCATACACCTGATGGATTATTTCAGTGGCTGGTAATGCCTTTCGGGTTGACGAATGCTCCAACCTATTTTGTGGATTTGATGAGTAGAGTATTCTAGGAGCAGTTGAACAAGTTTATAGTGGTCTCGTGGATGATATTCTTATGTATTCCAGGAGTGAGGCAAAGCACGAAGTTCATATGAGTGTAGTAATGGATGTTTTGAAAAGGAATCAGTTGAAGGCTAAATTTTCAAGTTTCACTTATGGAGAGATGAAGTTCATTTCCTTGGGCATGTAGTGTAAGTGGAAGGATTGGCTGTAGATCTAGGGAAAGTAGCCGCATTTAGAGATTGGAAAATGCTAAAGAATGAATCAGAGGTCCGTAGCTTTCTTGATTTGACTGGATTTTATCATAAGTTCTTCAAAGATTTTACAAAGATATTGTTACCTCTGATTCGTTTAACCAAAAAGAATCTAATTTATTCTTGGAGTTCGAAGTGTGAAGCATCATTTGTTAGATTGAAGGAGTTATTGACTGGTGCTTCGATTTTGGTTATTCCAAATGATACTAAACCATTTACCATATATACTGATGCATGCGATATTAGTCTTGGTGTTCTTATGCAAGTAGGAAGGGTAGTAGCGTATACGAGCCGATAATTAAAGAACCATGAGAAAAACTCTCCGATGCACGATTTGGAGTTAGTTGGTATTGTATTTGCATTGAAGTCGTGGATGCATTATTTGTCGGGTGAGAGATTTGAGCTATTATGGATCATAAATCTCTCAAATACTTGTTTTTGCAGAAAGATCTGAATCTAAGGCAACAATGGTGGATAAAATTCTTATCATCCTATGATTTTTGTTATTTCTTATACTCTAGGAAAAGGAAATGTAGTTGAAGATGCTTTGAGCAGGAAGCACGCAGAGAGAAATGCTATGTTGATAGAGTGGAGAAGTTTAGAGTTTATATTTGAGTTTGACTTCTGACCATGAACGAAATACGCATCTGTACTGTTAGTAGCAATGGAAGTTAGACCAGCACCTATGGATTGTATTGGTGGAAGTCAAGTACAAGATAGTCGTTGGCTGATATTATAGAGCAGTTAAGATGGGGTGAACGATCAAGTCATTTGGATTGTTACTCCATAGATCATAAAGGATACCTGAGGCATGCCACAGATGAAGGAGTTGGTAGAGGAGGTCCTGGGTGAATGTCATCGTTCCAGAATGACTATTCATCCAAAAGGAGATAAGATGTACAAGGATGTAAAGAGTGTATTCTATTGGCCTGGAATGAACAGGTAGGTAGATGAGTATGTGTCAAAATGCATGACATGTCAAAGAGTGAAGGCGGAGTAGAAAAAGCCGAGTGGGCTATTACCTCCACAGTGGAAGTAGGAGTGTATATCCATGGACTTTGCAGGCGGACTACCCTGGAGTAGGAGAAGTAATGAAAGTATATGGATGATAGTTGATCATATTATGAAAAGTACTCATTTTATTCTAGTAAGGAGTATGAGAACTACAATGTCTTCGGCAATGTAGTATATTAAAGAAGTGGCTAGGCTACATGGAGTACCAACCAGTATTGTAAGTGATAGAGATCCACTTTTTACGAGTGAGTTTTAAAGGAGTCTACAAGAGGCTTTAGGAACAGAGTTGAATATGAGTACTGCATACCACCAACAGACCGATGGACGAACGAAGAAAGTAAACGGGGTGTTGAAGGATTTGTTGAGGGCTTGTATACTGAATTTAGAAGGATCTTGGGAAGACCATTTACCTTTCGTGAAGTTTACGAATAATAATAGATACCAGGCTAGTATAGGCATAGCACTGTTTGAAGCTTTATACGGAAGGCCATGTAAGTCACCTTGGTGCTGGTGGGAGTGTACAGACAAATTTATTTTGGGTCCAGAAATGGTAAGAGATGCAGCGGAGAAAGTCGAACTCATAAGGAAAAGGATAAAGGCTGCACAGGACAGACAGAAACCGTATGCGAATAAAAGGATGAAGGTCTGGAGTTTGAAGTGGGAGATTTAGTTTTTGTCAAGGTTTCTCTATAGAAGAGGGTAGTAAGATTTGGAAATTCGGAAAAGCTAGCACCCAGATTGTCATTTATATTGCATTCATATAGGATGCATTAACTACATTTATGCATTTTAGGAATAGAAACTACAAGTTCATGACATGCCTACATATATACTGCTTATGTAATTATGCATTGTCTATATAACTTGGATGCTATACTTAGTGGATATATATTGACGAATAAGCGCTATATTATATTCTTCGTTCCTTAGGAATTTCGAGGACAAAATTCTTTTAAGAGGGAAGAATGTAATACCTAGAAAATTTGAGTAATATTTTAGTTAAATAATAATAACATGATAATATGAAAATAAATGGAATTAATGGATTAAGTAAATAAATAAAATATAAGGAGGGCTAAAATGTTCATTTTTAAGACTTTGGACTTACACGACGAAACCAGAGCTATTGCGACCGTCTCGTTTTCTAATTCGCTTGGTATATTTGTTTATATTTAGAGATCTTATAAAGAAGATATAGCCAGAAACGTCGTCATGTCGAACGGGAAGAATTCGAATTTTGATGGATATACGGTTATTTCCCTCTTTTGACTCAACACTGAAGTTTGTGCCTTATCTTTATCATTTCAGAAACTACTCCATAAACTTCTTCTTCCTTCTTCGTTCTCCAGTAAAACTACTTCATTAAAATCCACATAACTCGCTAGCTTTTTAATCAAATTCAACGAAACCAAATGCGATTCGAATCTAGCATACGGGGCTACGACCGAACGATAATTTGGAGGCGGAAACTCAAAGATAGGAGGTGCAGTAACTCTAGATAGTGAGATGTTGGACTGGATTTAGCTATTTGGTGAGTGATTTGCATGTTACTCCTCCTATGATGCAATCTTAACAATATAAACTGATCTATAGGCTATATTAGAAAAGTAATTCATAACTATACACATTAATTTCTAATTTAACACGGTTTGGGAGGGATTCAGTTGATATAAAGGATTAAAAACTAGGTTTATGTAATTTATGAAAATCTGGAAGTACAATACTTAAATCATCGAAATAAAATGATATAAATTACTTAGGTATCTAAAGCTGGGGTCTAGGAACTTTTCTTGATAACCTAAGATGAAGAGGTGGTAGCCGGAGGTGAGAACGACGTCGAAAAACATGAAGACCAAAAACCATAAAACTTGAATAAATACGTACACCAGTGGACCGGTGGCATAGACCGGTGCATGGACAAACCTCTTCTTTTGCTTATATAAACCTTAGCCAAATGGCCCAAAACAAATGTATAGTATATAATTCAATTCGTGTTCTCTTTTATATTCTAGAAGGTGTTTCAAGACATGACAAGGCAAGTGACGGTGCTACAGAATCTATCGTATTTCTCACAGCGCATGGACAAAATACAATAGAACATATGTATAGAGAAGCTTTACAGAACAAAATGACATCATATAAAACTCCATAATAGTTGAATACAAGCATCCACATAGTCAATACATCAAGCCTCACTACATATCTCTCAGAGAATACAAAACAGCGGAATATCCAGTACATATAATAAGAAGATAATATGCAACCCTCAAGCTCGTCTTCGATATCAGCATCGTGAGAAGAGAACAGCACCTGTCACCTGCTACCTAGTCTGCCCGTCCCAAAATGGACGAACAGCCCAAGGCAATAAGAATTAAAACATAAAGCCTTGAGTCAGACAACAGTCTTAGTGAGCAGTAAATTAACTAACAACATACCAAAAGAGCATAAAGGAAAAGGAATAGGAATACAACCCTCCCACTCCAACCTCATTCTACAATGATAGCCCCTAGACACACACTAAGCAGAAGCAAACATAGCAGAGCATACAATTTAAAGTAAAGCTACTATCACTCGAGTCAAGGGCGATGTTTTCCAAGTACCAAGGCCTAAATCAGATAAGCACCCAGAAAATACCGCTCTTGAGTCCGAATGACGATACAACCAAACATCCATGACTCTGGCTATCACTGTTATCATTGCTTCGATATCACCGTTAATTGAATGACCGGCACATTCTTTCAGCCGTCCGTCAAGGGCTAATGGAAACCCCGGTTCTAGACATAACTCCCGCACGTCGTCGCAACCCGTGCCTAGGACTATCGAATCTGCCCAGAGTACTCGACCATCAACAGTTAGTCGTTGGGACTATCGAATCTGCCCAAAACGTACTCTTGCTTAGAGCATGCTAGAACCTTCAACAACGATGCTATCCAAACCTCCTAGTCATCCTCCTCGACGACTATTCTTATATCCATTCATTATCCTCAACTCGAATCATATCACCGAGTTATCAACATGCTTGGAATGATCCCGTCTGGATTAGACCAAGTCTTCATCACATGATGCCTCGCTTCATTACATCCTCGCAAAGCCTCATCTCATCATCACATCATCAAATCTATGCATAAGAGCTTCATCATCCCGCTACATATGCCACGAGCAGCTTTCCCAATTCAAGAGCCTTTCCCTTAGCTTTTGAATCACCTTCGATCTAAATCTAATCATCAATCATCTAGTTCATAACAATCAATCAAATCAAACATCAATCCAAACAATCAAGCATTCAAAAATGGTCTAAGTAGACAATTATAACAATAATGACATTTTCGTAATTAAAGAGTTGAAAGTCCAATAAGCATGAAAACATGGATTATATCTCTACAAACTTGATGAATGAACTTGCATAGGTTAACATATGATAAAATGGATGTAACATCATCATGAACAATGGATCTATATGGATCTACACTTTGGATGAAGAAAATGCATGGAAATCTCTATTTTAACACCAAATCGAGCCAACAATCCGATATACTCCTTTGGATCCGTGTGAGAGATAATCACCACTCACCAAATCACCTAAACAACCTCTAATCAACACGCTTCAGATCTGGACAGCAAGGGATCAAGCTTGATCTATCACGAATCCGCTTCAACCGAAGAAATCTCTCTTGAAAAGATGAAGATCTCCAATCTAAGCTCTTGAATCTTCAATCTTGATCTTCGATTTGGATGGATGGAAGCACTAGATTAGAGTGGAGAAAAGAAGTGAAGAAGTGTAGAAGTCGAGCTCTCAAAATGGCAGCACTTCGTCGCTTCAAAATCTGGATCCCAAAAATGAAGAGAAACTCTCCTATTTATAGCTGAAATCCCTGTCTCGTCTGTCTCCATGAGTCGTTTTCGACTTACGACTCAAAGCCCTACGACTCAACGGCTTCTGGCTTCTACGACCTAATCAGACTACCCTTAGCGACTTAACACACATCTGCCTACGACTCATGACAAAACAGCTATCTCCTATGTCGGTTACGACTCATAGCGTGTGCCTACGACTCAACAAAAACCCAGATCCCTTACGACTTAACAGTTAACTCGGCTACGACTTATCAACCTCACGACTTAGCTAGGCTACTGGGATACTCGTCTACGACTTAACTGGATATACGACTCAACTACTAAGTCGTCTACGACTTATCAAATCCCACTATCCTACGACTTATAACCTAGCAGCCAACTACTGAGTCGGTCACGACTTAACAAATAGCTGAGGTTACGACTCAACTGGTCAGACGACTCATCAGATAACTAGGATACGACTCATCAGATAACTTGGGTATGACTCATCAGATGACTTGGGTACGACTCATCAAATGACTTGGGTACGACTCATCAGATGACTTGGGTACGACTCATCACCTTAACTCGGTCACGACTTAACTGCTACAACTTAAGCCTTATCTCGCCCAGTCCTTAAGTCACGCCTACCCCTTAAGTCGTTCAAACGACTTATCCTTACACCCTTAACTAGCCAAATCCCTGAGTCGCTCCTATCCCCTAAGTCGTATACGACTCACGACTCACACTAAGTCGTTCATGACTCAGGACTTAGCCATTTTCGCCTAAAATCTGAAATGGCTCAAAAACTCTAAAATTCCAGATTCTGACGAACTTGTCGATCCGTTAAAAATACGGGTCGTTACATTCTCTCCCCCTTAGGAATTTCGCCCTCGATATTCCAAACAAACAAAGCAATCGAAGACTATTCTGTACGCCTACCAACCATAACAATCAGCAAACCATGGATCCAATTCTAGCTTAGCGTACAGAATTCTAAGACTTAGAACAAGTTACAATGTTGTTAGATGATACGACACCTTAGGGCCATACCTTGAAGAGTTCAGGATGAGCTGCCTTCATCCTCTCTTCCACCTCCCACGTACAGTCGTTATCATCGTCACTCCATTGTATCTTGAGCAACTTAACTACCTTCCTCCTAAGCTGTTTTGTGTCGGTTTCAACAACACGAAGCGGCTTACGAGGTCTTCTATCGACTGAATCAACTTCGAAGTCTTCACAGCTATCAGCAGAAACCACTGTATTTGAGTCGTGCACATACTTCCGTAGATATGATACATGAAAAACATTGTGCACACCCGACATCTTCTCCGGTAACTCCAATCTATAAGCGAGCTTTCCAATTCGCTCGATTATCAGAAATGGTCCAACAAATCTCGGAGTCAATTTTCCTTTCTCCCCAAATCGAATAACATTCTTTAGTGGAGAAATCTTCACAAAAACCATATCTCCTACGTCGAATTCCAAATCTTTTCGACGCTTATCGGCATAACTCTTTTGACGGTCTTGGGCTGCCTTCATTCGTTGCCGAATGATCTCTATACAATCCGAAGTCTGCCGAATCATCTCTGGTCCAAGTATCAGCTTTTCCCCAGTTTCCAACCAACATGTCGGAGAGTTACACGGTCTTCCATACAATGCCTCATACGGTGCCATACTAATGCTTGACTGGTAACTGTTGTTGTACGCAAACTCCACCAAATGAAGGTGATCTTCCCATGATCCTCCGAAATCCAAAACACATGCTCTGAGGAGATCTTCCAAAACTCGGTTGACTCTCTCGGTCTGACCATCTGTTTGAGGGTGATAAGCTGTACTCAAACACAACTCGATTCCCAAAACTTCCTGGAAGCTCTTCCAAAATCCACTAGTGAACAATGGGTCTCGATCGCTCACTATACTCTTCGGAATACCATGGAAACGAACTATCCACTTAACATACAACTCAGCCAACTTTGATGCAGTCCTAGTCGATCGAACAGGAATGAATCGTGCACTCTTAGTCAGACGATCCACAATGACCCAAATCCCTTCATTTCCCGTTCTGGTTCTAGGCAATCCATCGATAAAATCCATCGACACTTGTTCCCACTTCCATGTAGGAACTTCTAATGGTTGAAGCAATCCGCTTGGCTTCTTCTGTTCGGCCTTCACCAATTGGCAGTTCATACATTTGGAAATAAAATTTCCAACATCCTTCTTCATACCTTCCCAGTAGTAGGTTCTCTTCATATCCCGATACATCTTATTTCCACCTGGATGAATTGTCAGCTTCGAGTGATGACTTTCCTTCAGAACTTCACTCCTCAATTCATCTATATCGGGAACAACTAGTCGTCCTTGCTTCCGAAGCCAACCCTCTCGATCGACCTCGAATCCTTTATCCTTTTCTGGATCCAATCCAGATTCCAATTCACGGATAATCTTGACAAGCTTATCATCTCGCTTTTGGCTCTCACCAATCCTTTCCACAAGAGTGGGTCTTATTGATAAGTTTGCCAACATCTCAGGTTCCAATTCGCATCTAGGCCTGAAGTCAAATCCAGCTAAATACTCGAGATTCTTCCATTCAGAAAACATGGCTCCCAATCCTGCATGTCTTCGACTTAACGCATCTACCACTGCGTTACCTTTTCCCGGAGTATAAGCTATACCAAAATCATATGATGCCAAAAACTCTAGCCAACGTTGCTGCCGAAGATTCAAATCCTTTTGGGAGAAAAGATACTTCAACGACTTGTGATCCGTAAACAACTCGAATCGAACTCCCAACAGATAATGCCTCCACATCTTCAGAGCAAATACAATCGCCGCTAACTCCAAATCATGAGTTGGGTAATTCCTTTCATGCGGCTTCAGTTGTCGACTAGCATATGCAACAACTTTATCCCTCTGCATCAGCACTGCTCCAAGTCCAGTACCACATGCGTCGGTGTAAACCACCATCTCATCATTCCCACTTGGAATAGTCAAAACAGGAGCACTCGTCAATCTCTCTTTCAGGATTCCGAAAGCTTGCTCACACTTAGCATCCCAACTGAACACTTGGTTCTTCTTCGTCAATCTTGTTAATGGTGCAGCTATCTTGGAGAAGTCTTTGATAAACCGTCGATAATATCCTGCTAATCCAAGAAAACTTCTCACATCAGATGCATTCTTAGGTCTAACCCAATCCTGGATTGCTGCCACCTTAGCGGGATCAACCGCTATTCCACTTCCAGAAATCACATGGCCTAAGAACCTCACTTCACTCTTCCAGAAGTGACACTTCGAAAACTTAGCCTTCAACTGATGTTTCCGCAAGATTTCCAAAACCATACGCAAGTGCGTCTTGTGCTCTTCTTCCGTTCTAGAATAAATCAGAATATCATCCACGAACACAAGTACAAACTTGTTCAACTGATCTCTGAACACTCTATTCATGAGATCCACAAAATATGCTGGCGCGTTAGTCAATCCAAACGGCATTACCAGCCACTCAAAGAAACCGGATGGTGTCCTAAAAGCAGTCTTCGGCACACTATCCTTATCCACTCTCAACTGGTGAAATCCCGTTGCCAAATCCATCTGAGAAAACACCTTAGCTTCGTGAAGCTGATCAAACAAGTCATCTATCCTCGGCAATGGATACTTGTTCTTCTTAGTCACCTTATTCAGCTCACGATAATCCACACACAATCTCAACGACCCATCTGCCTTGGTTGCGAACACAACTGGTGCACCCCACTCGGACACACTACGCCGAATGAATCCTTTCTGTAAAAGGTCATCAACTTGCACCCTCAACTCCTGCTGTTCCCTAGGCGCCATCCGCCTAAGAGGCATCACAACAGGTCTGCTCCTTCAACTAGATCTATACGAAACTCGATCTCTCTATGCGGCGGCAACCCTTTGACTTCGTCAAAGACATCCTCGAATCCATTTGCGATTGGCACTAAAGACAGTCCATCCCGTGGAACAACTAGCGAATACATGAAGCTCATGAAGACGCCTTCCTCATGCTTACATCGTATCACAATCTTTCGCCCTTCCACATTCTCGACTGTCACCTCCAGCCTCTCACAATCAACCTTAGCCGCATACTTCCTAAGCCAGTCCATACCCAAAATAATTCCGAACCCCGCAAAGTTCAGAACAAAACAATCACAAACAAAAGAGCAACCATGACTCGATACAACTAGACCACGACATAACATACACAAACAAGACGAACCCCCCACTGGATTAGTCACAACCAATGGTCTATCAACAATATCCGGTTCCAAACCCAACTGGCTTACGAGTTCACTACAAACAAATGAATGCGACGCTCCAGTATCAAACAGAACTCTAACTGGAACACCACATAGGAAAAGAGTACCTTGAACAACCACACTCTTCCCCTTCTCTTCAGCAGTAGGAGCTTTTGAAGACGACGGAACAGCTCCCAAAGCATAAGCTTGCACAATCTGCTTGTCCTTCCTCGGTTCTGGACAATTCTTCCTGATGTGCCCTGGCTTGTCACAGTTGTGACACTTCATTGGCACCTTCGGATTCTTACAATCCTTAGAGAAATGGCCCTTCTGCTGACAATTGTAGCAAGTCACCTCGCCTTTCGGCTTCTTCTGGCCATCCTTACCCTTCTGCTGCTGCTGCTTCCTCTTCTTGTTTCCACCCTGCTGGGGTTTAGACTCTTCCCTGGTCACAGCAACAACAGATCCTTCCTTAGGAAACAGACTCTCATGCCTAAGAGCTTTCTCCACAAGCTTCTCAAATGAATCGTCCAAATGATCCACCAACTGTCTCCCAAGATAACTATCCAAGCCGGTCACAAACTTCTCGTTCTTCTGATAAGCAGATTCAATATATGACCGAGCATACTTGGACAAAGCTTCAAACTCAGAAACATACTCAAGAACAGATCTTCCACCCTGCTTGAGCTCCACGAACTTCTTGAACAGAACAGACTTCTGAGCTGTAGAAATGAACTTAGCTTCAAATCTAGCTTGGAATTGCTCCCAAGTAATCTCTTCCTCCGTAGTATTGATGGTAATAGAGTTCCACCAATCAGAGGCTCTCCCTTGAAGCTGCCTTGATGCCAACTTCCTCTTAGTTGCATCATCAATTCCCAAATCACCAAAGATCCTTCTACAAGCATCTATCCACCTCTGGACCTCAATAGTTGATTCTGTTCCCAAGAAAACCTTTCCTCCAAGAGCAGTATAATCCTTGCACAACTTAGCAAAATCCACTGGTTTCGGAGTTTGGACTTGAACTCCAACATCAACTGCCGCCCCCGGAACTGGTATCCTCCTCATGATCGAAGTCATCATAGCTTCGAACATGGCTGCATAATCAGCAGTCTCTTCAGTAGCACGGCCTTCCCTAGCAGCTGGTCTCCCTCTTCGACTCATTCTCAATATCCATAAAAAGGAATGATTAGAACATCTAGAGAAACAACTGCATAAAGGATTCAAACTCTACTAAGCTACTATATTATATATAGTAGTCATCCATCAAAATTACAATTACGTCTCTCATACGTAGTTATGACAGTGAGCGTTGGGTAAAATCGATTAACCAATGCTCTGATACCAAATGTGACGACCGCCCATGACCCCTGCACCGAATCCAGAGATAGTGCGCTGTAAAGTGTGCCAGGCGACCATGGACGATTGTTAGGGTAGATCAAAAACAACAGAATCTATCGTATTTCTCACAGCGCATGGACAAAATACAATAGAACATATGTATAGAGAAGCTTTACAGAACAAAATGACATCATATAAAACTCCATAATAGTTGAATACAAGCATCCACATAGTCAATACATCAAGCCTCACTACATATCTCTCAGAGAATACAAAACAACGGAATATCCAGTACATATAATAAGAAGATAATATGCAACCCTCAAGCTCATCTTCGATATCAGCATCGTGAGAAGAGAACAGCACCTGTCACCTGCTACCTAGTCTGCCCGTCCCAAAATGGACGAACAGCCCAAGGCAATAAGAATTAAAACATAAAGCCTTGAGTCAGACAACAGTCTTAGTGAGCAGTAAATTAACTAACAACATACCAAAAGAGCATAAAGGAAAAGGAATAGGAATACAACCCTCCCACTCCAACCTCATTCTACAATGATAGCCCCTAGACACACACTAAGCAGAAGCAAACATAGCAGAGCATACAATTTAAAGTAAAGCTACTATCACTCGAGTCAAGGGCGATGTTTTCCAAGTACCAAGGCCTAAATCAGATAAGCACCCAGAAAATACCGCTCTTGAGTCCGAATGACGATACAACCAAACATCCATGACTCTGGCTATCACTGTTATCATTGCTTCGATATCACCGTTAATTGAATGACCGGCACATTCTTTCAGCCGTCCGTCAAGGGCTAATGGAAACCCCGGTTCTAGACATAACTCCCGCACGTCGTCGCAACCCGTGCCTAGGACTATCGAATCTGCCCAGAGTACTCGACCATCAACAGTTAGTCGTTGGGACTATCGAATCTGCCCAAAACGTACTCTTGCTTAGAGCATGCTAGAACCTTCAACAACGATGCTATCCAAACCTCCTAGTCATCCTCCTCGACGACTATTCTTATATCCATTCATTATCCTCAACTCGAATCATATCACCGAGTTATCAACATGCTTGGAATGATCCCGTCTGGATTAGACCAAGTCTTCATCACATGATGCCTCGCTTCATTACATCCTCGCAAAGCCTCATCTCATCATCACATCATCAAATCTATGCATAAGAGCTTCATCATCCCGCTACATATGCCACGAGCAGCTTTCCCAATTCAAGAGCCTTTTCCTTAGCTTTTGAATCACCTTCGATCTAAATCTAATCATCAATCATCTAGTTCATAACAATCAATCAAATCAAACATCAATCCAAGCAATCAAGCATTCAAAAATGATCTAAGTAGACAATTATAACAATAATGGCATTTTCGTAATTAAAGAGTTGAAAGTCCAATAAGCATGAAAACATGGATTATATCTCTACAAACTTGATGAATGAACTTGCATAGGTTAACATATGATAAAATGGATGTAACATCATCATGAACAATGGATCTATATGGATCTACACTTTGGATGAAGAAAATGCATGGAAATCTCTATTTTAACACCAAATCGAGCCAACAATCCGATATACTCCTTTGGATCCGTGTGAGAGATAATCACCACTCACCAAATCACCTAAACAACCTCTAATCAACACGCTTCAGATCTGGACAGCAAGGGATCAAGCTTGATCTATCACGAATCCGCTTCAACCGAAGAAATCTCTCTTGAAAAGATGAAGATCTCCAATCTAAGCTCTTGAATCTTCAATCTTGATCTTCGATTTGGATGGATGGAAGCACTAGATTAGAGTGGAGAAAAGAAGTGAAGAAGTGTAGAAGTCGAGCTCTCAAAATGGCAGCACTTCGTCGCTTCAAAATCCGGATCCCAAAAATGAAGAGAAACTCTCCTATTTATAGCTGAAATCCCTGTCTCGTCTGTCTCCATGAGTCGTTTTCGACTTACGACTCAAAGCCCTACGACTCAACGACTTCTGGCTTCTACGACCTAACCAGACTACCCTTAGCGACTTAACACACATCTGCCTACGACTCATGACAAAACAGCTATCTCCTATGTCGGTTACGACTCATAGCGTGTGCCTACGACTCAACAAAAACCCAGATCCCTTACGACTTAACAGTTAACTCGGCTACGACTTATCAACCTCACGACTTAGCTAGGCTACTGGGATACTCGTCTACGACTTAACTGGATATACGACTCAACTACTAAGTCGTCTACGACTTATCAAATCCCACTATCCTACGACTTATAACCTAGCAGCCAACTACTGAGTCGGTCACGACTTAACAAATAGCTGAGGTTACGACTCAACTGGTCAGACGACTCATCAGATAACTAGGATACGACTCATCAGATAACTTGGGTACGACTCATCAGATGACTTGGGTACGACTCATCAGATGACTTGGGTACGACTCATCAGATGACTTGGGTACGACTCATCAGATGACTTGGGTACGACTCATCACCTTAACTCGGTCACGACTTAACTGCTACAACTTAAGCCTTATCTCGCCCAGTCCTTAAGTCGCGCCTACCCCTTAAGTCGTTCAAACGACTTATCCTTACACCCTTAACTAGCCAAATCCCTGAGTCGCTCCTATCCCTTAAGTCGTATACGACTCACGACTCACACTAAGTCGTTCATGACTCAGGACTTAGCCATTTTCGCCTAAAATCTGAAATGGCTCAAAAACTCTAAAATTCCAGATTCTGACGAACTTGTCGATCCGTTAAAAATACGGGTCGTTACAGTATATAATTCAATTCGTGTTCTCTTTTATATTCTAGAAGGTGTTTCAAGACATGACAAGGCAAGTGACGGTGCTACAGAATGAAGGGATGTATGGAGCATGATGTTGACATGAAATGAATAGATGTATGGAATGCGATGATGTTATGAAATGAATGAATATTGAATGGTTTGTTTGTTTTGTAAAGAGAATATAAATAGGCACACACATATATATATATATATATGTGTGTGTGTGTGTGTTGTGATATGAGAGTGATATGCAATGGTGAATGTGGATGGAAATGAGTCTGTGACGCAGGATATACGACCTAGTGTGTATAATGTAGATATGAATGCAGATCCATGACATATTTGGGTGATCCAGGCATGACGATTGCTCTCCATTAGTGCTTCGACGGACCAGGTGGAGGGGTGGATGTTAAGCAACCTTATAGGGCACGAGGGTAGTCCCGAGCATGAATCCAATTAAGTAGTACAAGGACAATAGGTGACCCTATAGGGCATGAGGCTAGTCCAGGGCCTGAGTTGTCAAGACCCGCAAATCCGTACCCTGGATTAAACACTAAATTCCATTGATTAACTCAAGATGCACGGAAATACGAACCCTGAGGGGTTTTAAGAAAAAGAAATAGTAGAAAAGATAGAAGAAAAAGAGAAGAAGAAGAAAGCAGAAGAAGAAAGAAGAACAACAGAACAACATCAGAACAGAAACAATATCAGAATCTCACATATCGCAGCGGAACAATATATAATAGATAAACACTAGTCTTTTAAAACAAAGAACTATATCAGTTTATACATACATCAATCAGAGTCAATATACAACAATGGACAGTTATATAAACTTGTCCTCATACAGAATACACAGCGGAATAAATACTATCAGATACAAATACTACGTCTCGTCATCCAGCTTGCTTCCAAAGCTCCAGAATATCCAGAATATACTGATAACATAACTCTAGGCTGCCCGTGTGAAAAATTTGTGGGCACCCAGAGTTTAGAAAGGAAAAATAAACTCCGAGTCAGTCATGGTGACTGGTGTGAGATCGTAAAATAGTTATTTTTCACAAAGAAAATAAAACAAATTCGCAATGCTTTTGGAAAATGAAACTACCATAAGACCTCCCGCCACACACACAATGCAAACGCAGAATTGGAGGAGATTTCTTCTTATGATAGTCAAAAATGCTTACTACGCAAAATCAAATTCTTTTTGATATTATTATTAGTGCATAGTGTAGGAAACATTTCGAAAGTATAATATAAATCTTAGCCAGCATACGACCAGTATCGTATGCCTACTATAGCTACCATCTAAACAGTGGTGACCACCGTACGTAAATGGCAGGTTCTACAACTAATACCGTACAAAGTTCATATTGGAGTTTGGATTTCCAACAAATGGTCAGGCTAAGGAACTTCCTATCCACGATGGGTACGTCCCTGGAATAGACGACCCGAGAAATAACCTAACATTACGGTTAGATCTCTGCCAACACAAGGCCGGGTTACCTCTGCAAAAATAGGTAACTACTGACACGCGTATGTCATCCCCCGATCGTAACCGATCTTCCCGAGGATCCCCGATTTCCAACAACCACATAAATAATGATGCAGCAACCACATAGGTTAAGTATCTGGGCTCCATACCATGATACCACCTCTATCCAGAAGGAATGACATACACTAAGGGGCTCTACTCCCTAGAACCTTGCCGCATCCTTCCTGTTTTGACCATTTCCGGGGTGTGAGGCTCGACGAAGTCTCGTCCACAAAGCTACGCTTTCTACAAAGCCATGCTTCGGGTCAAACAAATGATCAACCTATGATCACAAAGATATAAGATCAAACAAATGATCATATCATAAATGATCAAACACTGATCATTTCACAGCAACACTCAGTATGCCACGTTACCAAATTGGGAGTATATCGCTGATAAATTTCAACTACATAACCTCTGAGCTCGTACGTCTCAGAGAAGGGTGTTAAGCTAAGAGAATAAATTCTCCGCCACCAACAGAAATGTATTTGAAAGAAATCAGCTTTATATCTTAATTTGTAACGTCAGACACACAATCCATACAAGTCTGTTCCGGGATCGAACAGAACCGAAGGCACTTCTCACGAAGCCCTTGCATATCCGGATAATTTTCTAATCACGTCCGGACTTTCCGTCACTAAGGGTGATAAAACCTCTAAACCGGAGATCAGTCGATGTAGAGTAACTCGACGGTAATCCTTCCGTTTTCAAAAATATCCGGTCTTCAACACCGGTCTTCAAATGTGATTCATAACGACGTATCACATATTCGGAATGGGTTATACGACCCCATGGTCCTTTCCCGGCTAACCCGAATAGTGAGCGCTTATTCAAAAATAAGTGTGGCATTCAAATTCATCCAATTCACAACAAATACCTATCTAAAGGTAATTATTGATAGTCGGTTATTTAACTATCAATAAAGATGCGCAACATCATCAGATTCCAAATAATTTTCCAAAATTATTTTATCTTCCAAAATATCTTTTACTAGATATAAAATTTCCACACTTAACCATTTGGAAACAATTTCAAATCAATTTCCACATTTCATTTTATCTTTGAAGATAAAATCTCAAAACAGTTCATTTCATATTGGAAAAGCATTTCCATACTTATTTAAAAATAAGTATTTCACAAATCTTTTATTTTCAACATTTGAAAATATTCGATATACTTAAATCAATATTAAGTATATATTCATTCTTTAAGGAAATCATTAATTTTAACATCTATTTGAGTCGAAACGAATGTTGCGTAAAACATCGTTACGACGACTCGAAACCACTAGTATAGGGATTCGGATTTTAAGATAGGTATATTAATCCCAATACTAGATAAAACATTTCCTTTCGAAAATCATTTACTATAACAACAGTGTTATAGTCCATCATTTCCTTATTCCTCGAAAACGTCTATTTCAACAATAAAAATGTTGAAATCTATGTATTCGATATTTAACACATTTTAAAACATCTTTTAAAATAATTAACTTCATTTTTAATGTCACTTTCCCAAAACAATATCTATTTTACTTAACAATATATTCACTGTCCAAAATCGTGAATATACTTCACTAACCACATTTCCATATTTCTACACATTTATATTTCAATAAAAATTCGCTATCCAAATCGCGAATATATCTTCTTTAATAACTTCCTATATTTGATTTATCAAATTTAATTGATTTCGAATTTATAAAACAACGTTTATAAATTCTATTTCTATTTTCTAACAACTTCAATTTAATAAATCTCCTTTATTAACAATTCGATCAATATTCCATTTAAAGGCAAAATCCAATTTATAAGTTAATTTCTTATAAATCTCCTATTCGACAGTTTCATCCATTTTATAACTTCACAATTTATAAATCAATAAATTTCATTTACTTATGAATTCCATAAATATTTCATTTTTAACACTTATAAAAACTCGTTTTATAATTCCAATATTTGATTTATAAATATAAATTTTTATAAATCTTTTTATACAAATCGTTTATAGTTATTCAAAAATCCCCACTTAAACCATTTTATAAATAAATCGACTTTTATTTCAAAAACGACACTTTGGTTATATTTCACTAAAAATTATAACTTTTATAACTTTAAAATTTTAACGTTTATAAATCAATTCAAAAATTCCATAAAACGTATATTTTCAAAAATCACTTTAAAAACCCTTTTAAAATAAAAGTCGTTATTTTTACATTTCAAACTGAATCCGATGATGCAACAGCACCAACTAGTCAATCACAACAACAAACATCATATATCAATATGATAACAGAATATACATCAATATCTGTAAATAAATAAATACTGGTGAGGAATCCAGTTGGATCCCTCCAACCTGTTTCCCTGCATCCACAGACGTTAGCACAATACCAATTCCACTTCGAGGTGGAATATCGCAGTATATGGGTTTTATAAAAATATCCGCTTACTAACGGCGCAATAGGGTCTCATCCGCTATACGAGGCGGGAAATCAATCAATCCAATATATACATATACCAATATGTATATATTGCTATATATATATAGATATATCCTACTATATCTAATATCACATCCAATAGCAATCAATCAATAACTGCAATCCAAATATATTTTTGAGTGAGAAGATCTCACCTTTGCTTTTTAATTTGCAATCCCATTTTCTTTTTCGGCTCGATTTTTCTTGATTTATACCTTGTATAAATAATTATACAAATTCATTAATATTTGAATCAGACGAACAATTTTTTTTTTTCCATTTTAAACAGATTGAGTTAACTAATTATTAAATTATTTCATTAATTAACAATTTTACTTTAAACTCAAAATTTTCCAAAAAAAATCTTTTTAATAACTAGAATAAATTAGATAAGTCCACTAACCATTTATTCACCCTAACCCATTTTTTTAAAATTCTCATTTCAAAATCTGATCTATACATATTTAAATTAAAACAGAAAATGGTTTTCCCTCCAGACTTTGTTTAAGAATTTAAAAATTATCTATATATAAAATTTCCAATTTATATATATATATATATATATATGTAAAATAAAACATGACTTTACTGTAATTTTCCCTTTTCTTTTCCTATCTGTTTTAATATATCTGTAACATTTAAAAATCTAATTTTTTTTAACATTGCTTTCTCTGTTAAAACCTTTCTTTCTTCTATAGATTTGCAAACATACATACGTTTACCAAATGAACTCATATTGAAGATATATACTGTATATATATATATATACCTCGCTACACGAGATGCCAAAGCTCCGATTGATTTCTCTGGTCATCCGACTCCACTCGAACACGGCTCGAGTTCACCCTACTGCTCGCGAAACTGCTCGCCGCTGCCTCGAGTTGCCTCGCGAGATCTAACCACTGTCGTGCGAGAGCAAAGCAGGCGCTGCCATTCCCATTGTTGCCGCCTTCGTCGCCTCCAGCTTGAACCCCGTACTTGAGTCGCGACCTCAGATCGAGATGCCCTAGCGTGCGTACGAAACCCCCAAATCCACGTACGCGCATCACTACGCCGCTCCGCTCGAACGTCAGCACTACCACGCGATTCCCGAACTCGCGAGCCTGGTCGCCACTGCTGCTCCTTTGCATGCGCGAGCACTACCGGTTCGAACCCTAGAACGCCTCGCTGAAACCTCCCCTTCGTTCGCGAACATGATTTGAAATCGACCATTCGTGAGAGGCTACTGCCATTGGAAACGAGAAGGGGATTTCGAATTATTTTTTTATTTTTTTGTGGATTGAATGGTGAAAGGCGCCATCTTCTTAGCTTCGTTCGAATGAACTGTTGAAGGGAAATAGGTATTCGAACTTTTATTTAATGCCGAGAATTTGAACTGAAGGAGAATAGCACGCGACCATTAATTTTCTTTTCAACGAAATGATGAAGTGTTCTGCTGTGAACGAAATAAAAGGGACAAGATGCGTACGTGCTTGGAAAAGGCAGGAGACAAAGTAAGCAGTAGGGTGGCTGAGTTGACCAATAATTCAAATTAAAAATGAATTTGAATTTGATTTTATCCTGATGCATTTGCATATCGTACGGTCACGTAACAACTCCGAATAATACGAAATTTGAAATCCGATAATAATACAATATTACAGACCCAATGGAACTGGTTTCGTTGAATTCCGAGACTGTGCCTCGGACGGCTATTTTTAAATGTTGATTCAAACGATATAATTTCAAACTGAACAATTCACTTCCAAATTCGATTCTGAAGTTTTAATTATCTTCAGTATTGTCAATACGAATTCTAAAAGCTTTTGAAATATTTTTCTTCAGCTTAAAATTGAAGATTCAAATTTTTGTTCAACATTCAATAGATTAAATTTTATAATTTAATCGCCAAATTCAAAGTTATATCGGGGATTCAAATTAAATTACCGTTCAAATATTTAAAATTAATTAAATATTCTCAATTTAATTTGTTCAAAATTCTGGGTCGTTACATGAGTCTTATATGTGATTGATGTGACGATGGACAATAGGCAACCTTGTAGCACGAGGCAAGTCCAGGGAAGTGAGTTCACATAAATGTGATGCAATATGACTAGATGTATGTGACAGTTAGGTATGGAATGGCGATGGAACGTATGATGGTCGAACGATGGACTCATATCATATTATAGCGTTATTTTTATAGTATATATTGAGTAGATTATGGATCCTCACCAGACTTATGTCTGATCCATTCCTACTTTCATTTTTATACATATATCTAAGTTGATGGAGTTCAGGGATGAGACGATATCAAAGATGGAGATTTATTTATATAGTGTAGATATGGTGTATATCAGTGTTTTACCTGGATTTGATTATGCATGTATGGGATTGGAGTGTACCTGTATTTATTCAGACTTGTATTTGACATTTCAGACATGTTATGGTGATGTGACTACGAAATTGACTATGAATTATATTTTATTTCCCTTCAATGTGAGAATCTAAAAGTAGGTAGTGTCAGAATTATATTTAGTATCTGATATCCATCTATATTTGTCTTTGTTGTTTATATTATATCTTTCCCCCAACGACTCGTCTGTTCAGTTCTTAGGCATTGGCATCGGTTTGGGTGTTGGACCCAAGATCGAAAATGCATGTTGTTACAGAGATGGACATACTTTGATGTCCGTGGGTGGGGGATCTAGCATAATCCCCTCAAGCATGTTTTATACTCTTCCTCTATGGGTTTCAGTTCCATCGAGGACCCGCAGACTGGAGTTTATGGCACTATCACTGAAGTTACTGAATGCTTGGAGTGAATGGACTCTTGTTCATCTCGTCAACATCTGGTCTAATGTTCTACTCTCGTAATACTAGCATATTATCTTAAGGACTCTTACTTCCAGCGTTGGAGTGCCTTCCTTCGGGTGCTTGGTAGGCAATGTCGTTCCACCTATGCAATGGATAAACCACCTGTAGACCAGTATGTCCAAACTCAAGCAGTCCCATTTCATTAGCCAAGCTGTAGCTCCAACGTCAATGTCGAATTATTGAGGAAATGCCTCCCTCAGTCTAGTAGGTGCTAAACCATTCAGTTCGGTACCAAACTTATCGATATAGAATAAAACTGGTTTTGATCCCGGTCGGCTCATCTATGTGGAAGTCTATATCTCCTTGGCTACTTCCTACCTTACCACTTGCTCCATCCATCTAAGGAACATGTCCATCATCTCCTATTGCTTAGCTAAGAAAGAAGCTTCCACATTAGCCATCATCATTTGCACCTGACTGCTTCCATGAGATGACTGCTCTCCTTCAAACAATGTCTTCTTGGATACCTACTTTCTAGTCGGTGGCTTCATAATTTGAATTGTGCTTTCAATAAAAGGATCAAAATGTCTATGCCAAAAATGACCATACACCCCAGAAAAGAGATCTTGTAAAGCCTAGGAACCTAAATATGATCCTAGTGATTGTTTCCAAGAGGTGAGGTCTCTATTTGTCAAATAAGTTAAGATCTTACTCTATTTCAGATCATAAATTACATACCGATATACTAAAAATTTGGAGTAAAGTGCAGAAAAAGTAAACGACACACAAAATTTATAGTGATTCATCAATCTTTGGCCTACATCCACTTTAAATCTTTTATTACGATTCTCCAATTTACAATTACCACAATGCTTGCTTGATTTCTTCGAATTAGTTACAACAGTTGTAAACAATCAATTTAGTAGGTTAGTGTAACGCCTCGAAAATTTTAATCACAAAATAAAATAACAATAAGGGAAAAAATATAATTTACATAAATGGGCAAAATAATAAATTTTCACAAATGTTGGAATTAGGCTTCGGGACCTATTCCATTGCATCTAGAATGTCATTTACATCTAGGAAACATAAATAACTAATTAAATTTGATAAAATGGGTCGAAAATAGCGGAAAATATAGCCATTGGCATTTTCGTAAATATGGATTTTGGGCCTAAGTCAGAAAACCTTAGTTTTCAGCTATAAATTAGACTCTAGCCTACACCATTTCTTATTCCAAACCCATGTTTTTGCTTGTACATACATTTCATCTTTCTCTCTCTCTCTCTCTTTCTTGGAAATTCCTCAATCTAAACAAACTTTTCTATCTCTTCAAAAATTTATAAATCAAAAACAAAAGAAAAATAAAGAATAAAATCAAATTAAAGAAAGAGAGAAGCTACAAATCTAGGGACAAATCAACAAGGGATAGAAGCATGGATTTTAATCAAACTAGAAGAAGAATTCCTTCAAGATGAGTGAATTGATTATAACGATTATGTTGACCATAAGTAATTGGGTTCCTTTATAATTTTATATGATTAGAAAAAATAATTGTTGAATTTGAATAATAATTCCAACTTAGATTTAATTTGAATTTCAATTTAGACTTTGAATTAAAATGAATGATGATGATGGAAAACCCTAGTTGTTAATTTAATAGAATGATTGTTGAAAAAGGGAAAAGACCAGATCAATGAAATTTATATCAAATTCTATGATGTTAGATATTTATTAATAATGTTTAGGTTGGTTTGGATACGTGAAGAAATATATCCTTTATCTTACCTTGAATTGATTTTGTAATTTGAAATATATGTAGAATTTTTTTTTGGAAGCACATAGGTAGTTTTAGATAATGATGTAAATATACATATATAATCATGAAATTAACAAGTTAAATTCATGTAAACAAAGGAATGAACTATATACAAAAATCTGGTTGAAAACTGGTCCTTAAATCTATATTTAAAACCATGAAGAAGATGAATGAAACCAACCAAAATAAACAAAATCTTAAAATCCAAAAAACATCAACTAACGTTTGAAAATTCTACCAAATGTATGAAAAATATAACCAGATCTCTGAATGATGGATTAGACATCGGGATTTCAATAAACCTCAACTCGAGAGCAACAAGTTCGAAATCGACTCGATTCAGACATCTGAATGCTTTTTCAGACGTTTGGAATCAAAGTTAGACATTTGAATGATTGAAGAACTATTTTTTAAGAGAAGGTCAAATGTCTAAAATAGTTAATCAGACGTCTGAATTGTTTCAGCAAGCCCAGGTTGAACCTAGACTTGGTGCAGGCCAAGTAGGGTGAATAGGGGAACTTGTTCCCACTTTCTCGACTGTTAGGAGTTTGCATAGCTTCATGGAGCACATGCAATGAGTAGTATCACTTTATGGCAGAGGTAATGTGGAACTCGACAGGGCTACTTTAGCATTGTAATTAAAATCTCTTATGGTTACTGGAGTACGCATGGTCATACGTTAAACATGTAGGATCTTGAGAAGGGAGATGGAGGCATCCACATAGTAAGGCTACAACGCTGGGTTGTGGCTGGACCTAATCACTATATTGATTTTTTCAATGCTTCGGGTAGAATGATAAAGGACATAGGACGTGTTTACCATTGAGAAGTTGACACAAATGCTTAGGTAGGCCATAAATCATCGAGGTGGTATACTAAACACGAGCCCAGGTATTGTGATGTTCAATCTATTTATAACACTCCATAAATTGAATGATAATTAATTAAATAGAACTAATAAATAATTATTAAATCTTAACAAATAGAATTATTTAAAACGTTAGAATTTGGCTATGAAACTTGCATCATTATATTCGTGGCAATTTTATGATCGATTTTCATATATAAAGTTTTACGATCGGAGTTCAAACAAAATAGTTATTAACGTTTGAAGTTTTTGGATTGGAAATGATTTAGAAGCAATTAAGGAAATAAATTGTAATAACATAGCGCTAAAAAGGGACGTTAAATATAAATGTTGACTAAGGGCGCTCAATCAAATTAAGTCTAATTAAGTAAGTGTGTAAAAAATAAATTGAGCATAGAAGTAAATAAGTATCAATAACTTACGTTAATGTAAAAATTAGATGTAAATCTTATCATTTAAGTAATTGGTTATGTTAAATTTAATCAAATCAGATATTAAAAGGAAGTAATCAAAGGAGATCAGCATTAGATCAAATTAAATGAAATTAGATCGGTTGCAGAAGGAAATAAACCAACATAAATAATTTAATTATATAAACAGCGACCAATTGATAGGCTTATTGTGCCTGGTGGACCTCAAACAGTTGACCGGTCGTCGACTGGCAGTTGCGCATTGAACCTAGGTTGAATTGCACCTATAAATACACATATAAATACAAGCCTAACCAATTAATCTAATGGATGGACTTGATTCATGCACCTATAAATACAGGCCCAACCTATTAATCTAATGGATAGACTTGATTCATGCACCTATAAATACAGACCTAACCTTTATTTTTCTTCTCATATTTCTAAATCAAAGAGCGAAACATTTCTATTTTCTTTTCTCCACAAATTCTATAAAATACAGAAATTATAAAATAGTATATTATATATGTATATATGGAGAATAGTGGAAAATAAAAGAGAAAAAGAATAAGGGGTGAATCAATTTCGTGAAAAAGAGGTAAATTTTAGATCTAAAATTTTGCAAATACATTAATTCAAATCTCTTCTTAGATCTATAATTCTAATAAATATGTATACGCTTTACTACATATTTTGGTAGAAGGAAAGGGAGTCAAATAAGAAGAATGTATTTAGATCTATACATTTGGAAGCTTAAAGGTGAGTGAGAAATTATATATTTTATATAATATTGGATATATATCATCGTAAATATATTCCTTATATGCCTGAATAAAATTTTGGAGTCTTAGGCTTAAATATATATATGTAATGAATTTGAGAACCATGCCTACATATTCTGTGAATTGTTGCCTTTGATTTAATGTTGCATATAATTGAATCTGGAAAGTAAGGGTGAAAGCAGTCCCTAAATTTATAATATTGTATAATAATTCTACGTTTGTTGGTTGAATAATATATGTTAGTAAATATAAATTGAAAGTTATCATAATTTGGATTGGAATTTAAGTAATTCATTGGAATAAAGTGTGTTGCAACGTGAATTTCTATAAATTATTTAGTTTTATAAATATAAATAAAAGTGTATCATTTGAAATAACAAGGAACATGCCTAAAAAGAAAAAGATGCATAAAATAGGGATGCTTACTGTATTTTGTACCGTCTATTTTAACAAACACGGAAAGATAATTTCCTTGTAATTCCAAATGTAACACAAATCCTCTTTTAGATGATTTATGGAAAACTACATTATAAACGTTTTCTTTTGGAAAAATGTAATTCCAATGTATTAAAATGCAGAAATCCCTAAGAATAAACTAAAGTATTATAAGTAGAAAAAATAACAATAATTCAATTATAAATCAAGTATATGCGATAAGTTAGAAAATAACAATAAGTGATGAAATGTATGTAAAGCAACTAAATGAGTAACTAAAAGAGTTATAGCAATCAAAGAAAGACAGTAATAGTTGAAAAGGAACAGTATCAAATGAAAGTCAAGCAAAAAAAGGTATATAATCTATTAAATTAAAAGTAAGTGGTAAATGATATTAAATTGGTGTAAATGAAATAAGAAGAAAGTTGGGAAAAATAACTAAATACCAACAATTGAACATATAAGGCGCAATAACTAATAAATTTATTCAGCCTCAATTATGTGTTTATGATGGTGTGAATTATTGAATTCAGTCAATAACCTAACTAAATATGACATGGTCATTAATATGGGTTGGAATGCGAGGTCGATAGTGTTACACAACAGAAGTTAGTCTACTGCAAGGGGCCACCGGTAGTTGTGTATACATTACACTGATGTAGGACATATCCAACTTTAGGATCCTTGAGATTATACATTCACATATAGTTGAAGGGAATATATCAAAGTAGGATAGTTCACATCGGTCGAAGTGTCAAAGAGCTAAATAGAGTCTGCTTCAACCTTTTAGGGGGTACACATTAAGTAACAAAATGGGAATATCCTAGATTGCATTAGGCAACCTAAATGGGATGACGAGTGTAGGCTCAACACTATAACGTTGAGGTGTGTACCATATATGTGAGGAGTAGGAGTTGTTTACATAGGTCGAGATCGTCATCGGTCCTGACCGTTCACTAAAAAGACAAGGGTTAAGCCTAAACGAGCTACACCTCCTGCTAGTGTGGATCACGTTTAGGACATGCACCACCTCACAGTTGTTTGTTAGCTTGTATATTGTTAGGTGGAAAAGCTAGATAACCCTTAGGGTCAACCAAACGAATAGAATAGTCCATGGAGCTGAGTCCATGATATAAAGCAAGACGATATAGAATACGACTAAATTGATGTAATGCCGTTATTAGGCACTACAGAAGTTTCTTGGTATGCACGATGGCGATGACGTGATACTACATTAACGATGGATCTTGACGAGGTGTTGAGTTATGGATACTAGTGGGGAAAGTAGCCTGGTTTAAAGGGGGACCGTGGTACTTATATAAACACACACACATATGTAATTATTATATACCTTAAGTAAGTGGGGCGTATCATACATGTACATGAAGTCAAGACGGCTAGATAAAACAATAGATATAAGATGTAATGGAAGGCAATCGGCATAAACTAGTGTTATGTATAAAGTGTTCAATTTACCAGTCATTGGAATGTTGTTAGACCCTCTCCTCATTACAACCCATATGATAGCCTTAGAGGAATAGGTATTGGTACAAGGTGGGAATGGTGGAAGGACATGCATGCTCGACACGAACAAGTGCATTAAATATAAGAAGTATTAGCCTTGGTCAGTAATTATATGTTTATTAGACTTTAATATTCCGCTGTGAGTTTATATCAATAGTGCTCTGATATGCTTTTTCTATTTACAGGATACCAACACCAACGATTTGTACCCTGGTGGACTAGAGTTTTCGATTTAGCAAAAATCCAGGCCAACTGAGGTGCGGGTTGTTACATCTGGTATCAGAGTGTAGGTTAGCTGATCTTAAGAATTAGGATATGTTGAGTGAATGTATTTGTATTTTTACCTATAATTATACATATATTATACGCCAAACTATACAAATTTTGACTATAGAATTAGTGGCAACAATATTCTGAAAAGATGGACAATGCGACTATGAGTTGTAATAATAGATAAAGTTGTAAATATACACCTATCCTGATTACCCCATGGGAAGTAGGTCGTATTGGAAGGCGTTGACTTAAGAAGTGCATGAATGTGATATATGAAAGAGTCCCTAAATCAGGATAGTACTTGACTCCCTCGTAGAGCACAAATTGTCCTATGGTTGTAGATCCTCGCCGAATTGCCGATTGATGATGTATTCTAGATCTAGATAAGGGGAAAGTAAGATTCTATATGTTGCATATATCCGGAAGTAAAAATTAAATAAGTTCCCAAAAGAAAGTGTGTAGTAATCACTCCAAGATGATAGCCGGATTTTATAATTCTAAAAGAAGATAATTCAGAAGTAAGTGGAAAAGAAGAAAAGTCCAAAAGTAGGGGCAGACAAAACCCACTTTGAGTTCGACCCTATATGAAAGAGTTTAATAAATGGTTTGGAAAAAATTATTTGAAATGATTTTCAAAAGATTTATTTAAAAGTAGAAAACTCTATTTTTTTGAAAACAAGTAAATATAAAAGGTTGTTTAGAAAAAAATTTCAAAAAAAAAGTTTCAAGAAAGATAATTCCTTTGAAATAAATAGAAAATAGAGCATATGCGTAGCTTAGTGATTTTCAGGATTTTGTAAGTTTGAAGATTTAAAATATTTTAAAGCGGGGCAATAGGAAGTGGTATTAGTTTTAAATGGGATAAAGGAAAGGAAGGGTAAGAACACCCAATAATAAAGATAAGAAGAATATTTTCGTATAAGGAAAATATGGAGAGAGGAAACATCTGAAATCAGTTTAGACATAAAAAAGAGCTACATAAGGATAAGCCATTCGAATAAGAGCAATTTAGGTAAGAGAAATTTAAATAGTAGCAACGTTAGAAAATTTAAATAGAAGCAGTGTTAGAAGTTTATATTAAAATAATGCTAGTAATCGAATTATAAGCAACATAGAAAATTAAAGAAAAAACAAAGGAAAATAGGTATTTTCCATAGTTTTTCTTAGTTGTGCATATTGATTGCAAGTATCTTTTAAAAGTCCACCTCACTTGCTATTAGAGCCTCCGCTAAGGTTGAAAGTGCAGATAGCATGAGTAATAGGATGGAAGTGTCCTTGTCTACTCCATTTTTTATTGTTTAAAATTATGAAAGATGTTTTAGAAACACTGTGTAACGACCCGCTATTTTGGACCATTCGCATCCGCACATGTCGAACTTGAATGATTCAAAATACCGAATTGTTAATTTAAATTTGGCAAAACTGAGCATATACAGTAAATAAATAGAACACAAATCACAAACACAGAGTAATAAATGCAGCGGAAACAAAAGATAGTAGTTCATGAAGCTACTATATACATATCAGAGTTAAATAAGGTACAACAGAAGTCTCGAATACAATAATCAAATACAATATCGGAATACATCACTAGAATCAACTGGATATCTGAAACTGGATAGATAGCTGGATCTCCAAGCGAAGCTCCAACTCCAAAGGTGAGTCTCGAATACTGGTACACTCAGTCTGACCCGAGCGTAAAGCAAAACACAAAACACTCGAGTCAGGATTAACATTCTTATATCAATAAATCCAACTCAAGTGAAATAGCAACTGAAATACAAGTAACTCAAAGGATGTTTGGAATAACCATCCTTTAAGGATCCGTTAAACTATCTACTATGTAGTAGTGTACGATAAGTAAATAATGCCTATCAGTAATATAAAATATCAAAATAGTGTTAAGGCGTTACCATTATCCCCCTTAACACATTTTATATAAGCGTTATAGTCTATACAGCACTGTAAACTCCACCATAAACTAGTGGGATATCAGGGAGTACTCCATAGGTATAACACAAAACAAATCGTAGTGGTCGCGTATATAGGGATACAAGTATGACAAGGCACATGAGGCAATACCCAAGGTAGTGAAACTACCGTTTGCCTGATCCGGACTGGTGAGAACGCATCGCCGCAGCGATCGCAACACCGCGAAACAACACTCCCAAATCAAGGGTGCACCAATCGATAACAAGTAATGAGTAGTTTCGAAGAAGTGTGTTCGCTCGAGGTGGCTAACCCCATTTGGCCCGACACGGCTCCTGTTTTAGTCATTTCCAATTTGACACAAGTGTCAAGGCTATCCATTATCGTTCTCTTTCTTCAGTCATCACATACATCATTCCAACCACTTCATTCTGGATCACACTCCACGTATAGTTATTAAAGTGGTTTCGGTTTAGACAGTGAGAATGTCCCTAACCGATTCCGATCTCTTTAATAACTTTCGTAATTGTTATACCGATTGGTCGTTAAATATATTTCAAAAGCAAATCAAATTCAATTTCAATTAAAATTTGTAAATCAACATTTCATTTGTCTTTCTAAACCAATTTCCAAAAATTTACGTTTCATAACTTCCAAATTTACCATTTCAAAACTCTATAATTCAATTTCAATTTTTGATTTAAAACAATTCCAATATTCATTTAAATTCATATATAAATTTCATTTCGAAATCATTTAAATTAATTTAATTTAACATTCAAATCAATCTAAATTCACTGATCGATTTCATTCAATGTTCGTTAAGTAAATTTATCCTTCAAAACAATTTCCATTTAACTTCCAATTTATTAAATCAATTATTTAGGTTCAACTCCATTATATCAAAAACTTACAAATTGCATTAAATTAAATTCATCAGATTCAATTCTTTACATTTCAAGTCTTACATTAATTTCAATAAACACATTTTTATTTCTTGTTAGAGAAATTCAATTTTACTTATTCATTTACTTAGTTACAAATTTCAAAACTCAATTAATAAAGAAACTAAATTTCACTAATTCAAGAAGTTCAATTTCACTTATTAAAGCATTCAATTTTATTTAATTATTAAATAATTCAATCTTATTTAATTATTAAATAATTTCAAAACTTAATTATTAAATAATCTCAAACTTAGTTATTGATAATTTCAACTTAATTATTAATAATTCCGAATTTTAAAACAACGTTCTTTCATCAACTACTATGTTAATATTTTGATTCAGATTATTAATTATTAACATTTCCTTTCATTAAATTTCAAATTCCAACTTCGTTTCAAAACCATATTATTTATTTAAATAAAATCTTCATTTTATTTTTAAATCAAATTTATTGACCAATCGGTTTTTATTTAATTCTCTATCCTATGTCCAAGTTTTTATTCTGGGTATTTATCATTTCAACCCGATTCCCTTTCAATTCAAAAATCAAAGCATAGCAAAGGGAACTTGCAGTGTGATAGCTGGGATGGTGTCAAAGTAAATAAACAAGCAATAACAACAATCAATAACAATCCAATAATTAATTCAAATAATCCCGAAATAATCGTATTAATTCACATTGTTATTTGTGTAAATTAATATAATTATTTCTAGAATCTACACTATCATTTCATGTAGATTAAAGATTATTACACTAATATTTATACGGTTCTTCACTTGATATTCATTATTAAATTTCATAATGCATCAATCTATACAAAATACATTTAAATGGTTCAAGGTGTGATTAACCATATTTCTACGTGTCAATTTATTTAAACATTTAAAGAGGTCATATTATGCAAATGTCATCAAATCAAATTTATCACATATATCACATCTAACTATCCTACGTCAATTTCAAATTATTTATCACTTGCAACATTTACAATTTAACATCCAATGTCAACATCAACCGTCAATCATTTATCAAGCAAACTGGATTATCATCGTATAAATAATAGATAATGGTGTCAGATGTCACAAGTGAACTGATACAGGTAATAGCATATATAACAGTGTAATTAACTAACAGTAGCATATTTCAAATGTCGTTTCAATTGAAATCAAATTTAATAAATAAAGAACATTAATCGTGAGTGATTGCTCACCTTTCGAGGCTAGAGATATGAGCGAAAATGGAAGTGAATTATGGATCCAAACATGAATTCCAAAACATCGTTAGACGGACACGATTCAGTGTAGCAAATAGGCACGACGGACAACGCTGATAATGGGAAATCGAAGAGAACGGGTCAGATCAACAAACAAACAAAAAAAACAGATATATATACTCTATTAAAAAAAATCAGTTAATTATAGAAGATCAATTTAACCATATATATATATAAACCCAAGATTATATTGTAAGCTTCCAAACTGAAACGTATATCTTCATTTAAAATATTACATATGACAGGACTTTAAAAATCAGAACTTTAAATCAATATACTTTTAAACCTACCAAAATTCTACAGGATATACTAACTAATATATATATATATATAAAAACTGGAGCCAATGTATACTCAAATAAACATGATATAACCTACATAAAACTTCATAGATATGTGACAGATTTTAACCTATATAACAACATACGCGTACGAACACTATGCAAAATAATAATAATAATAATTTTGAAACATATATATACACACAAAAACCAACGCGAACATATATATATATATATATAAATATACAAAAATTGACGCAAATCTATAGATGAGGACATAACATATTAAACATACCTATAATATATAATCCATATATATAAGTACAACAATATGCACGTACAACAATATATATATATATATACATGCGGCAAAACAGACTAGATTTATAAACGACGTATGCAGACACAATTTTCACGGAATACAACAAAATATACAGCTAGAGTAAATAATATATATACCATATATATGTAAGATAGATATGTATGCAGACCAGTCTATAATATTACTTATAAAATATATATCAACATGCATATAAACCCATATAGAACAGGTATACTCAGACATATATATATAAGACACAACTAACAGACAACAAGCATACCAATTAAAACTTGTATATACTATATAATAGAGAATATATAATCATGCGTATAAATAATACCAACAGGCTTGTATATAAAACCGAAATATAACCTTCATATATTATAACAAAAATAAAATTGTACTATACATATAATGAAATATACAAAACGGTAACTCCTGTATATATATATAATATATGTAAACTTTTTCTTTTGAACATACGTATAAATTTTTCGAAACAAGAATAAACTAATCATTATTACTTAACATATAATGTATATCGAATACCAAATCCCATATAAATCTGCAATGATACTTTTATCTTCCTCAAATATAACAAAGCACAAATCTGGAGACATATATGTACACGGCTGTATACATGAGCAGGCAAAGCTTTAATATTTACACAACATAAAAATATATCATTAACCATATTATATAAAGTAGTAAAGTAGGTTCCAGGCAAACAACATGTGTGCACGTATATATATACCCATATTATAAATAATAGTAGAACAAAGAGCAGTGTGAATGTTCTAAAACGTATATACTTTAAACCATTAAAATACAATACTTAAAAAATACCCAGCATATATATATATGCATAACGAGTCAGAGCATACAAAATACATATAATTGCAATCATACATAACTTGCCTACTCAAGACACTGGCAACATGAACCAACCCAAACAACTATATATTTAAGCTAACCTTTAATATATATACTTACGTATAATATTAGAAGGAGATGAGGAGGAAGGCCATGCGGCCGCTAGGTGGCTGAAGCTGTGGAAGGCGGAAAGTAGGGTGGCCTTCGGTGTCAGGTAGAGGTGGCCGAAGTGAGGTGCTTGCATGGGGTTTGTCATGGGGAAGAGAAGCTGGGCAGTGTTCGGTGATGGGAGGGAAAGAAAGGAGGCGGTTGCATCGACGATGCTCAGGCGCGGGCTAGGTGAAGTGGAGGCGAGCAGGCCGAGGCAGTTGTATTGGGGATCTTAGTAGGCGTGGTGGAGAATCAAGTTGAAAGGTAGAGGGGAAGAAAAGAACTCAGTGGCGAAGAGAATAGGAAAATGAAGATGAAGCAGATCTATTTTTAATTACAAATGTTTATTATTGTTCTGAAGTGTGAACAGAAGAAAAGAAAATAGATGGAGAAAACGTGCACCATTATCAATAAAAGCAATGGGAATCGTGAAAGTCTAGCACGGGAATTCAGGAATTATAAAAGCCAACTGGCTATTGATTTCGATAGGTAGATAGATGAAAGGTCACAGGTAGACAACAGGCTCAAAACGGTTAGCGATGCGGAAATCATTTTACTGATATCGCCGCGTATCGGACGTTGAACTGCACGAATGAATATACTGAGGAGATCAGCACGACGATACGATCAAAACGATATATAGATATCAGTGGTATGTTTGAATTATAAAAATTCGAATTTTCTACTAGCGGAAAATGCAGCAAAAACGCAGAAAAATAAGATTGACGGAGCTAAAGAAGTCCGAATTTGGGAAAACGAAAAATGACGTCTTGCTCAGAAGATGGTTTACAATTTTTCTATGTAAAAATATTTAGGTTCCGAAAACATTTTATTTTCATCAATTTCTAACTGATTAAATTGAAATAAAATTACACACGAAATAAACTTTCTTATTTTCGGATGAAAATTTACCACTTGCTATGTTTAACTAGACGCATTCCAAATATCAAAATTTTATTTTGAAATTTTATCGTTTAAAATTTCACAAAATTTCAACTAATTACGTTATTAAAACAGTTAAAATTTACGGGTCGTTACACTCTCCCCCACTCAAAACTTTTCGTCCCCGAAAAGGAACGAGGTAGGAGAATAGAAACAACCAGAAAGAAAAACAGATTTGAAATACAAAATAACAATTAATTTAAACCATATAAATTCAAATTTAAATTAATTGATATTCAATAATTGATTTAATCCATTTGATTTCACTAAAATCAATCGCAACTATTTCTAAATTCATTATCTTATTATCCAATTATCTTTAATTTACAATTTCTAAAACCATAAATTTGAATAGTCTTTTATTATAATCATATTTTTTTTCAACAATTTAATTTCTTCTTTATTCCAAATTATTGTTAAATTTATTCTACTTAATATATCTTATCACATATATTTAACCCATATAAATTAATTTAAACCATAAAAGTTTCGATTTAAATTAATTTATATTCACTAATTGCTTTTAAATTCAAGGTATTTTCATAAGTTGATCAAATTTTAATTTATTAATTCTTTCAAAACAAATTTATTTGTCTCATCTATTATTCAATTACTTATTATCCTATCTAACTTTATTAACATCTTTATAATCGAAATTTAGTGTATAACATTTATTATAAACACTCAAATTTTATTTATAAAGACATTTTTTTTACATTATCCAATTACATTTTAACTTCTGAATAATTTAGGTAAGTTATATTGAAATGAAATTGAGTATTATACAAATAAAATTTTTACAATCCAGTTATTTCAAGTTAAATATTTATCCAAGAATTTTGTATTCAGTTTATAATTCAAATCATCTTTATCCTAAAATTTAAGAATTTAAATCTCCGATTTACTTCAAATAATTTAGAGATATATCTATATATTTATAACAAATCAAATTAAAATTTTAAAATAAGATACCTATATATATATAAATCAAATTATACTGAAGAAATTCAAATAAAAAAAATATTTTTTTTTCAAAACAAAACCGTAGCAAAGCTACAGAATAGTCTCTCCACTTTGAAACTCAAAAATGAATGTCGATGATGCGGCCGCCATCACCGAAATTATTTTCCAGCGACAAAGAGAAGAGCACTGGTTTCAACATTTTAAAATTCTTTGAAAACGATTTATATTCGAAAATATTTAAATACTATACACTTTAAAACTTTCAAATCAAAGTTTGAAATCACTAGAAATTAAATTCTCAAATTCTTTATTTAAATTCCTTTCAAATTCCAAATCAAATTATAACCAAGTTTCATAAATTCATTTATTTATATTATGCAATAATCAATGGTTTACAAAACAATAAGTAAAAATCAAATATTATCATATTGTAAACCAATTCACTTAACAATTATCTTTAGAAAAATTACTTATATATAATCACACAAAATTTTATTTCAATTTCAAAATTTGAAAACAATATTGTGTCAGTTTGCTCTGTTCAAGTGTTTTGGAAATCCTATCGATAGCGTTGATCAAACGAATCGATCGAAAACCCAAATCAATATCAACAACTCAAACAACACAATATATAAAACATTTTTATATTAATAACAAATGCACTTCCTCGCTCGACGATACAAGGATGGATTTCAAAATAAGTATAGAGATTCAAATTTGATGGACTCAAATCAAAGAGAATTTTGGTTCGAAGATAAGTTCAAAACAAAGATATGATGATTAAATAACAAAGTAGGAAGATTGATAAGTTTATATAAATCGCGGACAACCTTAACCGGGTCAACCATGACTTCAAGAATAAGATCAATGCAGAATTCCGAGGCAAATCGACATTTGATCTCAAGAAATAGAATTCAGGCATAGCAGGAGATAGATAGCATCGTAAACCGAGGATACAGAAATCTCCGGTAAATCAATGCCTATTGTAAAGGAGTTTCACCCCTTTACAAATCATTCGAAGTTTGGCGAGACTGCCGATTCATTATAAAGATTATTCGAAGTGGAGTTATGGGATACTCCAGAATTAAAAGAAGACGAATAGCGAGGGAATCGAATGAATTTCGAAACCGAGGGACGTTCCAAAATTCAAAGGAATCGAGACAAAAAGGATGAGGTTCAAACTTGGATGAAAGTGATTCTGTAAATATATTTACCATATATACTAAGTTTTGCCTAGAGCTACCAAAGCTCTGATACCAACTGTAATGACCCGCTATTTTGGACAATTCGCATCCGCACATGTCGAACTTGAATGATTCAAAATACCGAATTGTTAATTTAAATTTGGCAAAACTGAGCATATACAGTAAATAAATAGAACACATATCACAGACACAGAGTAATAAATGCAGTGGAAACAAAAGATAGTAGTTCATGAAGCTACTATATACATATCAGAGTTAAATAAGGTACAACAGAAGTCTCGAATACAATAATCAAATACAATATCGGAATACATCACTAGAATCAACTGGATATCTGAAACTAGATAGATAGCTGGATCTCCAAGCGAAGCTCCAACTCCAAAGGTGAGTCTCGAATACTGGTACACTCATTCTGACCCGAGCGTAAAGCAAAACACAAAACACTCGAGTCAGGATTAACATTCTTATATCAATAAATCCAACTCAAGTGAAATAGCAACTGAAATACAAGTAACTCAAAGGATGTTTGGAATAACCATCCTTTAAGGATCCGTTAAACTATCTACTATGTAGTAGTGTACGATAAGTAGATAATGCCTATCAGTAATATAAAATATCAAAATAGTGTTAAGGCGTTACCATTATCCCCCTTAACACATTTTATATAAGCGTTATAGTCTATACAGCACTGTAAACTCCACCGTAAACTAGTGGGATATCGGGGAGTACTCCATAGGTATAACACAAAACAAATCGTAGTGGTCGCGTATATAGGGATACAAGTATGACAAGGCACATGAGGCAATACCCAAGGTAGTGAAACTACCATTTGCCTGATCCGGACTGGTGAGAACGCATCGCCGTAGCGATCGCAACACCGCGAAACAACACTCCCAAATCAAGGGTGCACTAATCGATAACAAGTAATGAGTAGTTTCGAAGAAGTGTGTTCGCTCGAGGTGGCTAACCCCATTTGGCCCGGCACGGCTCCTGTTTTAGTCATTTCCAATTTGACACAAGTGTCAAGGCTATCCATTATCGTTCTCTTTCTTCAGTCGTCACGTACATCATTCCAACCACTTCATTCTGGATCACACTCCACGTATAGTTATTAAAGTGGTTTCGGTTTAGACAGTGAGAATGTCCCTAACCGATTCCGGTCTCTTTAATAACTTTCGTAATTGTTATACCGATTGGTCGTTAAATATATTTCAAAAGCAAATCAAATTCAATTTCAATTAAAATTTGTAAATCAACATTTCATTTGTCTTTCTAAACCAATTTCCAAAATTTACGTTTCATAACTTCTAAATTTACCATTTCAAAACTCTATAATTCAATTTCAATTTTTGATTTAAAACAATTGCAATATTCATTTAAATTCATATATAAGTTTCATTTCGAAATTATTTAAATTAATTTAATTTAACATTCAAATCAATCTAAATTCATTGATCGATTTCATTCAATGTTCGTTAAGTAAATTTATCCTTCAAAAAAATTTCCATTTAACTTCCAATTTATTAAATCAATTATTTAGGTTCAACTCCATTATATCAAAAACTTACAAATTGCATTAAATTAAATTCATCAGATTCAATTCTTTACATTTCAAGTCTTACATTAATTTCAATAAACACATTTTTATTTCTTGTTAGAGAAATTCAATTTTACTTATTCATTTACTTAGTTACAAATTTCAAAACTCAATTAATAAAGAAACTAAATTTCACTTATTCAAGAAGTTCAATTTCACTTATTAAAACATTCAATTTTATTTAATTATTAAATAATTCAATCTTATTTAATTATTAAATAATTTCAAAACTTAATTATTAAATAATCTCAAACTTAGTTATTGATAATTTCAAAACTTAATTATTAAATAATTTCAACTTAATTATTAATAATTCCGAATTTTAAAACAACGTTCTTTCATCAACTACTATGTTAATATTTTGATTCAGATTATTAATTATTAACATTTCCTTTCATTAAATTTCAAATTCCAACTTCGTTTCAAAACCATATTATTTATTCAAATAAAATCTTTATTTTATTTTTAAATCAAATTTATTGACCAATCGGTTTTTATTTAATTCTCTATCCTAGGTCGAAGTTTTTATTCTGGGTATTTATCATTTCAACCCGATTCCCTTTCAATTCAAAAATCAAAGCATAGCAAAGGGAACTTGCAGTGTGATAGCTGGGATGGTGTCAAAGTAAATAAACAAGAAATAACAACAATCAATAACAATCCAATAATTAATTCAAATAATCCCGAAATAATCGTATTAATTCACATTGTTATTTGTGTAAATTAATATAATTATTTCTAGAATCTACACTATCATTTCATGTAGATTAAAGATTATTACACTAATATTTATACGGTTCTTCATTTGATATTCATTATTAAATTTCATAATGCATCAATATATACAACATACATTTAAATGGTTCAAGGTGTGATTAACCATATTTCGACGTGTCAATTTATTTAAACATTTAAAGAGGTCATATTATGCAAATGTCATCAAATCAAATTTATCACATATATCACATCTAACTATCCTACGTCAATTTCAAATTATTTATCACTTGCAACATTTACAATTTAACGTCCAATGTCAACATCAACCGTTAATCATTTATCAAGCAAACTGGATTATCATCGTATAAATAATAGATAATGGTGTCAGATGTCACAAGTGAACTGATACAGGTAATAGCATATATAACAGTGTAATTAACTAACAGTAGCATATTTCAATTTTCGTTTCAATTGAAATCAAATTTAATAAATAAAGAACATTAATCGTGAGTGATTGCTCACCTTTCGATGCTAGAGATATGAGCGGAAATGGAAGCGAATTTTGGATCCAAACATGAATTCCAAAACATCGTTAGACGGACACGATTCAGTGTAGCAAACAGGCACGACGGACAACGTTGATAATGGGAAATCGAAGAGAACGGGTCAGATCAACAAAAAAAACAAATATATATACTATATTAAAAAAAATCAATTAATTATAGAAGATCAATATAACCATATATATATATATATCCCAAGATTATATTGTAAGCTTCCAAACCGAAACGTATATCTTCAATTAAAATATTACATATGACAGGATTTTAAAAATCAGAACTTTAAATCAATATACTTTTAAACTTACCAAAATTCTACAGGATATACTAACTAATATATATATATATATATATATATAAAAACCGGAGCCAATGTATACTCAAATAAACATGATATAACCTACATAAAACTTCATAGATAGGTGACAGATTTTAACCTATATAACAACATACGCGTACGAACACTATGTAAAAAAAAAAATTGAAACATATATATACACACAAAAACCAACGCGAACATATATATATATAAATATACAAAAATTGACGCAAATCTATAGATGAGGACATAACATATTATACATACCTATAATATATAATCCATATATATATATATACGTACAACAATATGCACGTACGACAAAATATATATATACATGCGGCAAAACCGACTAGATTTATAAACGACGTATGCAGACACAATTTTCACGGAATACAACAAAATATACAGCTAAAGTAAATTATATATATATTTATATACCATATATATGTAAGATAGATATGTATGCAGACCAGTCTATAATATTACTTATAAAATATATATCAACATGCATATAAACCCATATAGAACAGGTATACTCGGACATATATATAAAAGACACAACTAACAGACAACAAGCATACCAATTAAAACTTGTATATACTATATAATAGAGAATATATAATCATGCGTATAAATAATACCAACATGCTTGTATATAAAACCGAAATATAACCTTCATATATTATAACAAAAATAAAATTGTACTATACATATAATGAAATATACAAAACGGTAACTCCTGTATATATATATAATATATGTAAACTTTTTCTTTTGAACATACGTATAAATTTTTCGAAACAAGAATAAACTAATCATTATTACTTAACATATAATGTATATCGAATACCAAATCCCATATAAATCTGCAATGATACTTTTATCTTCCTCAAATATAACAAAGCACAAATCTGGAGACATATATGTACACGGCTGTATACATGAGCAGTCAAAGCTTTAATATTTACACAACATAAAAATATATCATTAACCATATTATATAAAGTAGTAAAGTAGGTTCCAGGCAAACAACATGTGTGCACGTATATATATACCCATACTATAAATAATAGTAGAACAAAGAGCAGTGTGAATGTTCTAAAACGTATATACTTTAAACCATTAAAATACAATACTTAAAAAAACCCAGCATATATATATATATATGCATAACGAGTCAGAGCATACAAAATACATATAATTGCAATCATACATAACTTACCTACTCAAGACACTGGCAACATGAACCAACCCAAACAACTATATATTTAAGCTAACCTTTAATATATATACTTACATATAATATTAGAAGGAGATGAAGAGGAAGGCCATGCGGCCGCTAGGTGGCTGAAGCTGTGGAAGGCGGAAAGTAGGGTGGCCTTCGGTGTCAGGTAGAGGTGGCCGAAGTGAGGTGCTTGCGTGGGGTTTGTCATGGGGAAGAGAAGCTGGGCAGTGTTCAGTGATGGGAGGGAAAGAAAGGAGGCGGTTGCATCGACGATGCTCAGGCGCGGGCTAGGTGAAGTGGAGGCGAGCAGGCCGAGGCAGTTGTATTGGGGATCTTAGTAGGCGCGGTGGAGAATCAAGTTGAAAGGCAGAGGGGAAGAAAAGAACTCAGTGGCGAAGAGAATATGAAAATGAAGATGAAGCAGATCTATTTTTAATTATAAATGTTTATTATTGTTCTGAAGTGTGAACAGAAGAAAAGAAAATAGATGGAGAAAACGTGCACCATTATCAATAAAAGCAATGGGAATCGTGAAAGTCTAGCATGGAAATTTAGGAGTTATAAAAGCCAACTGGCTATTGATTTCGATAGGTAGATAGATGAAAGGTCATAGGTAGACAACAGGCTCAAAAAGGTTAGCGATGTAGAAATCATTTTACTGATATCGCCGCGTATCGGACATTGAACTGCACGAATGAATATACTAAGGAGATCAGCACGACGATATGATCAAAACGATATATAGATATCAGTGGTATGTTTGAATTATAAAAATTCGAATTTTCTACTAGCGGAAAATGCAGCAAAAACGCAGAAAAATAAGATCGACGGAGCTAAAGAAGTCCGAATTTGGGAAAACAAAAAATGACGTCTTGCTTAGAAGATGATTTACAATTTTTCTATGTAAAAATATTTAGGTTCCGAAAACATTTTACTTTCATCAATTTCTAACTGATTAAATTGAAATAAAATTACACACGAAATAAACTTTCTTATTTTCGGATGAAAATTTACCACTTGCTATGTTTAACTAGACGCATTCCAAATATCAAATTTTTATTTCGAAATTTTATCGTTTAAAATTTCACAAAATTTCAACTAATTACGTTATTAAAACAGTTACAATTACGGGTCGTTACACACTGTAAAGTGCATTTTTGAAAAAATGGTTTGGTGTAACAACTGAGTATTTAAAGGAAAAACTTAATAAATGGTTTGAGTTTAAAATCTCACTTTTAAGAGGAAATTTTTTTATTATTAGAAAGGCTTTAAAGGAAAGTTGATTTGAATGACCATTCATGTAATAAAATTGACCCTTATTTGAAAAGAAAGAAATGATCTTTTAAATATTTAATTACTAACATTTCCTTTTGGACTTGATAAATAAACTTAATTCAAAAATCCTAAATTATAGTTTTAAAAATTAAGATACCAAGTTATTGTTGAATTTAATAAAAAGTATCTAAGTTTGTATTTTTAAAGATAAAAGTTGTAGGTTAAGAACTTCGTGATTGTGAATTTTAATAATTTTTTAAAGGTGAAAACCAAACCAATTTTTTGACATGGAGCAGATAGGGATGACTTCCTAGGTAACGGGCTAAAGTTAGTGTTATGAGTAAAATAGTGATGAATGCTTGTAGAATAGCAATAGTGAAACCCCCGTTGGAGATAAGGAATGTTAGTTTGAGCCTACAAATGTTTCATTAAACATGGGTGAATACCATAAAGAAGAACCCATAAGGAAATGGGAAATGGTGTCAGAGTACATTTCTGCGAGTCCTAGAGTATACCCGCATAAAAGAAAAAATAAAGAAAAAATATACTAAGATTTGATAATACTATCAAGAGATTTGGATTAAAACAATATAATAAAGTAATTGGTTGTGATAATGGAAGTAATGGATGAAAATTATTTATTAGAAGCCAAACAGGAAAGTTAAGATATGTGGGTTACAGTAGAATGACATGTTAGTAAGGTCCATTTAATTTAAGTAAGTAGTGATAGGGCAATTGATGTTGAAGGTAGCTTCCATCAATTATTTCTTTTAGGTTTGTTCGGTTATAAGCAATAGTTGTCTCTAGTTGTACAAAACTGCATACGATATTTTGTGAGAAAAAATCTTTTTTATATCGGTGTTAATTTTCTGGATGGACCGCTATATATATTGGAAAGCGGAATAAATATGGAAATCTCATGTAGATACTTAACTAATGCAAATTAAGACTGGAACTTTATAAAATAAATTAGGAAATTTATTGGCTACTAAAAGTAAAATAATGTAAAGTCCCAAAAGCTTTAAAATTTTAGGAAGGTAAATTTTAGCAAGCGAAGGACGGGGAAGATTGTTGCGAAATAATGGGTCACTGTCCCTATAGCTTAAGAGCTGAAATTTATAAACATACTTGTGTGATGTTTGTTGTTCTAAAATAAGAGAAGAATTTTTATAATTAATATTAATTGCCTAATAGGTAAGGATTACTCATAGGCATTAGCCTATTAACTAAACCCCGATGGCATGATTTGTTTTGAAGAAAAAAACAAATATTTTGTTCAGAAATCTTTGATTTTTAAATATAAAATATTTTTGTAAGAGCTCTGAAAAGTTAGTTTTTTTTTAAAAAAAATCAATTATTTTAAAATTTTAACTGAAAACGGTTTTGAACGAAAAAGGGAAATTTCTTATTTTTGAAATGCCACATGCTCAGCATATGAAAAGTTGATGGGTTAGCAAATATGAATTTTACTGTGCAGTAGAAGTGACAGTACGTAAAACATAGAGGGCAACAAGGGAAAAGCTGTTTTAGCCTTGTAATTTGTATTTCCATACCTTGTGATAGTAGAATTTTTTTTTGAATAATTTTGTTTTAAAATTTAAAAATAAATTTCCTTATGTGGATTGTACTTGGAAAAGTTGAAAAAGATGCGAGGGCATAAGAGAAGGCTCCAAAATACAATGGAAAATGTACACAAGAGAATGATAGAAATATGGAATTCTCCATCTAAACCCTTTTTCCGACATAAGAATATAGGTTTAGAAAACTAAAATTTTAAATTTTTGGACGTTAGAAAATTTTGTGCTATGTATTGGATGATAGGGATTGGATGCAAAATTGGTTGAACCATACTTCTATTAATAGAGGTGTGGGAAAATTTTGGATGCAAAAACAAGATTTTGATTTTCAAAACTCGCATAAGTGTAGAACTACCAGTATATGTATAGGTTGTTTGCACCATATTTTCAAAATTGTTTTAAATAATGCATTCATATAGGATGCTCCGATTTAATATTATTCAGCATACATATCGTAAATATTGTGACATACCGTGCACTTGTACATGATTGACTGTAAAATTGGTTATACACTAAATGAATGGATAGCTTAGAATGGCTGCGCGCTATGTTTCAATCCTTGAGGAATTTTGGAGACGAAATTCTTTTAAGGAGAGGAGAGTGTAACACCCATAAATTTAATGATAATAAATTAAAGAGAATTAATAAATAATTATTAAAGCCCAGAAAATAAAATTTCTAAAAACATTAGAATTTGGCTACGAAACTTGCATCATTGTGTTCGTGGCGATTTTTTGATCGATTTTCATATATCAAGTTTTAGGATCGAAGTTCAAACGAAAAAATTATTAACGTTTGAAGTTTTCTGATTAGAAATAACTCAGACGCAATTAAGGAAATAAATGTTAATAACTTAGCATTAAAAAGAGACATTAAATATGAATGTTGACTAAGGGCGCTCAATCAAATTATATCTAATTAAGAAAGCATGTAAATAAATAAATTAAGCATAGAAGTGAATAATATCAATAACTTACGTTAATGTAAACGTTAGATGTAAATCTTATCATTTAAGTAATTGGCTATGTTAAATCTAATCAAATCACAGATTAAAAGAAATTAATCAAAGAAGATCGGCATTAAATCAAATTAAATCGGTTGTAGATGGAAATAAACCAACGTAAATAATTTAATTATATAAACAACGACTGGTTGACACTACAACAAAAATACCCTATTACAACGTCTTTTTTACAACGGGCATTGGTTGCCCGTTGTAATAGAAGGCTATTACAACGGTCCATTTATGCCCGTTGTAAAAGATGCCATATACAACTCCCTTTTTACAACGGGCATTGGTTGCCCGTTGTAATAGAAGGCTATTACAACGGTCCATTCAGGACCGTTGTAATAGATGCCAACTTTATAGCGGTCCCATGCCCGTTGTAATAAAATTTTAGCCGACATCAAATAAATAAACAATGTCCGCTTTTCTTTTATTTCTTGGCCGCATTTTGCTTGTGAAAAATGGCGTTCCTCCTCTTTGCCAAAACTAGGGTTTTCTGGGAATTGAGTTGCCGCTTGAATTTGTTGCTGATGCTTCCACACCCGAATGAAATCATTTCTTCTCCTCGTTATTCAGGTACGAATCTACTTTTTTTATAACCTTGCTTTCAAATAATTTTAATTTGTGTGTTTTCTTCTTCCTTTTTAACTTTTCGCAGGTTGGAGGTTGCAGGTTGGATCGATTGTCGCTGCGTCGAAGTCTTTGGTGGCGAAAGTTTGGATTGGGAGATTCAGGTATTCGATTTTAGGAATTCGCGATTGGTGAAGGCAGTGTAGTAGGGTTAAATTGTCAACTTTATTATTTAGCTGTTTTTAGCATGAAAATCACAGGCTCCCAAACCAAACTCCATTGCTTCCATTTTTTTCCATTTTCTGTACAGCTTTATCGATCAAATATTATATGTGTGATAGTAAATTTACAAACATCTCAAAAACTGAAATCTGATACCGGTTTTTATCCTACTTTAAGCGTTACCTAGTTCCTGAATAGTTCATTATTTCACTCAAGTGCTTAAGATATGTTAGCAGCTTAATAACTCATCGGAGTGGTTCTAAGTCATTCGGACGTTACCGTGAAGAGCTGGTAAATTTACTAATTTTGATTAATAAACAATTATTACATTGTCTAATTAATTACTGGTTATAATTATCGCTGTAGAAGCTTGGTTATTCGTAGCACTGTACCTTCTTCTTGGATTTTAGTTCACACTCTGTTCTCGATTTAAAGATTCTAACTGGAAATCTTCGGTGTATTTAATTCAATCATCGTTCATTTAACGTTCACGAATCAATTTGTTGTGTACATACATACAAAAGAGAACAGCTACAAATGAGCCTGCAATTTTGTCTTGTTCATCGTCCTTTACACTACTTAATAAACCTTCTTCCACCCGCACAACCCTATTTCCAAACCAACCATGACGGCCACCGATAGCCTGACCGAAATCGAAGAATGTCGTGGTGTTCTAGATGGGAGGGTATGAAGAAAGCTAAAAGTAGCTTGCTTAGTTTGTGTGATGAACTCATGAAAGAGCAAAATTCTTGCAAGAACAGTTTCATGTTGATGTTAATCGTGTTCATACACTTGCAATTTTGATTTCAACTTTCAATTATTTGGAGCAACCTACTGCCATGGATTATGTACGGTTTCCGTTTTTAAACTTCTCATGCCTGTGATTTTAGGAATTCGCGATTGGTGAAGGCATTGTAGCAAATGGTTCATACCTTTTCTATCATCTTTTTGTTTCTAGTGACAATAACTGATACATAAATAAATGACAAATAACAAATAAACAAACTATACTGTTGATTTACAGGATATCTGCAAGAACTTGTATACAAGCTAAGTAAAGTTGGAGAAGCAATTGAGAAGAACGATTTGTCTTCTGCAGGTTCTGTTCTTGCACAAAATGACTGGTTAAAAAATGTCAACCTAGCTTTTACCAAGGTTAAACCTTTAACTTTTACGATAGCTTTTGTTATATTATACTATCACATTCGACGATTTCAAATTAAATCTCCGACATTGCCTGTAATTAGTTAAGCTCCAGTCCTGAAGAGCAGGCAGAGGTCGATGCCTTCAATTCTTCTTTTTCATCTTTAATTTCATCAGGTACGTGTAGACATTGTATGGTTATTTATGCATGTTTATCTTATGTATGCGTGACTTTATGCTCGTTTGGTTTACGAATATCAGTTGACAAGCAAGAAATCGATCCGTATATATTCATAATTTGGTACAATATCATATATGAAGCAATCTGACAATTTATATAGAGTGCAAACGTACTGTGGATCTAAACGACGGGGTCAACTAAATAAAGAAGGAAGAAGAAAGTGAGATATATAGTGGTTGTCGTCTGGTTGAATTATAAGACGAGGTTAGTTGAAGACCATCCTTACAACTTACATATTCAATATTCCATGCGTTTAATTAATTATATTCTTTAAGTATATCCCCATTTGGTACGTATATTATTTGTCATTTGAAGTTGGTGGTTGCTTTATTTGGGTTCCACTAAATTTAATTTGCGTTGTACTTGCTACGTTAGGAATGGAAAGAAGAACTAAATGAGGTCATGCTAGCATGATTTGAAAATTTGATTTCCAAGTTGGACTGCGATTACAGACTTGTCCCTGTCAAATGTTCAAAACACTAAGATGCCAAATATATGAGATTTGACTAACAAATATCTGTTAGTGACTCATTTCAAATTTACAATTAAATTTTGTCACGGCTTCAGCTTATCTATCCAAACACTTTTACCTTTTACTATTCAGTCAAAACTACTTAAAAAATTAATATTGACAATATATCTTATATCTGGTTATTCATAATAATGTCTGGATGATATATTTGTTCATTATCTTGATTTGTGTAGATTGAAAATGAATATGGAACATACTACGACGACCCAGCTGGAAAAACATATGTACAATGGGCAGCGAAAATTGCAGTAGGACTCAATACTGGAGTGCCATGGATTATGTGCAAACAAGATGATGCTCCTGATACAATTGTATGTTTACTTGTCAACTCAGTATTCCTTAAACCATACATTGACAATGCAACAACATAACTATTGTTTACGGTATCATTGTATAGCTGTCATTTAAGTTCTTTTACAACCCTTTTAGGACATATTTAGCAGCTTTGATTATGACTTATTGCTTCTTTTATTGAATGAATATCCTTGTCACACCAAACAAAATTGAGATTTTGATTGCCTTTTACTGTTGTTTACAGGTTAACTCATGCAATGGTTTTTACTGCGATAACTTCTGGCCGATTAAAAATTACAGGCCTAAGGTGTGGACTGAAGCTTGGATAGGGTGGTAAGTGTTATAACTTATATTTATTGTGCACATAACTATATTTCAATGCTCACTTATTCTCTAACTCGTATATTTTTGGATATAATTTCAGGTTTACTAGATTTGGTGAAGCGATCCATTACAGACCTGCTGAAGACATGGCCTTTGCTGCTGCCAGGTTTATACAGAAGAGCGGTTCTTTCATAAATAACTACATGGTAAAGAAAAAGAGCTAAATATATTAAATATACATGGGGTTCACAGAAATAGTAACATTTACCAACAAAAAATTTACGTTTGCCGTCAGTATCGCGGTCATTTTTTTAGATGTTTGTTTATTTTATTGCTATACTATTGTTTCCTTTCGCATACTTTACCAGCCTTAGTTATGGCATAGATCTTTCAACTATTTAACATAACTTAATCCATCAAAATAGTTTGACAGCAAATTTATGAAATATGTTTTCCAGTGCTTAGTTTGACAGCAAAATAGTTTGATTTTATTAGTTTTCTTTCTTTTAGGCTTAGTTTGTAGGAGTCACATTACTATATAATTTAGTATAAGAACTAACGAATATTATTAACTATATTTATATTATTAGTTTAGATTTAAGATTGCCTAATTAACTTGGATATATGGACTAAAACGTAGAACATTAGGAGAAAATCGAGATGGATATGGGACAAAATTGAAGTTGAGAGACCGGAATCGGCATCAAGACAAGAAAATCGATTCGATGTAGAAATAGTAGAATCAGAGTTTACTGTTTCCTTTTCTTTACCTTTCCTACATCATAAGCCTTACTGATAGTAGTAGTCAAATGTTCATTTGTAACTTAGATTTGCCTATGTAATTTTAGAACTATCAACAGTTAAATATGTTAGTTAACTAAAAAGTTATTGTGGATGGTTTGATGAAAAAAAGTGCAGGCTATTGAGTTGGGAGAAGAATGTAGTTGCAGAGGGGACAATAGCAAGCACTGATTCTGATGCGTCGGTACATTTTGTAAAGCTTGGAGCAGAAGCTTGGAAAGTATGGGTGGATGTAGCGGTGGAACCAGAAGCTTTTTTATTTAGGCCAAATTCAGATATGTCCACTATTAAAGAGGCCGTTGGATCAACTGTCGCGTGACACAAAGATTTTATATCCTTAGTCTAGTATGATTGTACTTAGAACTTGATATTTATAGCCGACTGTTATGTATTAATGCTTTATGAATTTGGGAGGTAAACTTATCTGACTTTTTGGAGTGTTGGAATTTTATGACTATCTTTTAGTCTTTTCGCATGTGATTTTGGTTGTTTGTGCGTAAAATTTATTACTGTTAAATTATTCATTATTTGTATGGATGTGCAATCTATACGTTGCTGTAATATTTTTTAATTTGCATTTTTTCTGCAACGGTCAAAGCGCGTTGTATTATACTCTATTACAACGGTCAATAACCGTTGTCAAAATGTTTTTTACAACGGTCGAAAACTGTTGTCAAAATGTTTTTTACAACGGTCAGGGAATGTTGTAAAACATGCTATCCATCTTGTATGATAGTATTTTGCAACGGGCAAAGAAGCTTGTATTACAGTCTATTACAACGGTCGGCGACCGTTGTAAAAAAGTTTACTACAACGGTCTTTACAACATTATCTGCCCGTTGTAAAATATGGGTGATCTATTACAACATCGCTTATTACAACGGTCCGTTGCCCGTTGTGGAACACATATTACAACGGGCATTGCCCATTGTAAAAAGCCTGTTTTGTTGTAGTGTGACAGGCTTATTGCGCTTGGTCGACCTCAAGTGGTCAACCGCCTATACATGAGCGGTCGACTGGTCGTCGACTAGCATTGCGTATTGAACCTAGGCAAAATGGCCCGGATTTAATAAATTAAAATCTAAGGGATGGAATTTATTCGTGCGTCTATAAATATAGGCTTAACCCCCACTTTTCTTCTCATATTTTCTGAATCAAAGAGTGAAGTACTGCTATTTTCTTTTCTCCACAAATTCTAGGGCATATAGAAATTATAAAATAGTATATTATATATGTATATATGGAGAATAGTGGAAAATAAAAGAGAAGAAGAATAAGGGGTTAATTAATTCTGCGAAGAAGAGGTAGATTCTAAATCTAAAACTTTGCAACTACATTAATTCAAATCTCTTTTCAGATCTATAATTCTAGTAAATATGTATATGCTTTACTACATATTTTGGTAAAAGGAAAGGGAGTCAAATAAGAAGAATGTATTTAGATCTGGAGATTTGGAAGCTTAGAGGTGAGTGAGAAATTATATATTTTTTATATAATATTGGGTTTATATTGTTGTAAATCTATTCCTTGTATGCCTAAATATAATTTTGGAGTTGTAGACTTAAATATATGCATTTGACGAATTTGAAAACCAAGCCTACATATTCTGTGAATTGTTAAGTTTGAATTAATATTGCATATAATTGGATCTGGAAAGTAAGAGTGAAAGTAGTCCCTAAATTTATAATATTTTATAATAGTTCTAGGTTTGTTGGTTAAATGATATATGTTAGTAAATATAAATTGGAAGTTATTATAATTTGGATTGGGATTTAAGTAGTATTTTAATTCATTGGAATAAAATGTGTTGCAATTTTAATTTCTATAAATTATCCAGTTTTATAAATATGAATAAAAGTGTGTCGTTTGAAATAATAAGGAATATGCCTAACAAGAAAGAGATGTATAAATTAGGGATATTACCGTATTTTGTACCGTCAATTTCAACAAAAACAGAAAATATGATTTGGTTGTAATTCAAAATGTAACATAAGTCCTCTTTTAGATAATTTATGGAAAACTTTTAGTGTTAACGTTTTCTTTTGGAAAAATGTAATTCCAATGTACTAAAATGCAGAAATCCCTAAGTATAAACCATAGTATTGTAAGTAGAGATAATAACAATAATTCAATTATAAATCTAGTATATGCGATAAGTTAGATAATAAAAATACATGATGAAATGTATGTAAAGCAATGAAATGAGTAATTAAGGGAGTTATATTAATCAAAGAAAGACAGTAATAGTCGAAAAGGAACGGTAGGATATACCAAATAGTATCAAATGAAAGTCAAACAGAAAAATGTATTTAATCTATTAAATTAAAAGTAAGCGATAAACGACCTTAAATTGGCGTAAATGAAACGAGAAACAAGCTGATTAAAATAACTAAATACCTACAGTTGAACATTGAAGGCATAGTAACTAAATAAATTTATGTAGCCTCAAGTATGCATTTATGATGGATGTGAATTATTGAATTTAGTCAATAATCTAAAGTAATTAAATATGACATAGTCATTAATATAGGTTAGAATGAGAGGTCAGTAGTGTTGCACAACAGAAGTCCACCCTCCACGAGGGGCCACCAATAGCTGTGTATACATTATGCTGATGTGGAACATATCCAACTGTAGGATCCATGGAATTGTACGTTTGCGTATAAGTGAAGGGAATATACCAAAGTAGAATGGTTCACCTTAGTCGAAGTGTCAAAGGGCCAAGTAGAGTCTGCTTCAATCTTTTAGGGTGTACGTGTTAGATAACCAAATAGGCATTTCCTAAATTGCATTATGCAATCTGAATGGGATGGTGAGCATAGGCTCAGAGTTATGACAGTGAGGTTTGTACCATATATGTGAGGAGTTGGTGCTATTTACATAGGTTGAGATCGTCATCGGTCCTGAGCGGTCGACGGAAAGGTAAGGGCTACGCCTAAATAAGCTACACCTCCTACTAGTGTAGATCACGTTTAGGACATGCATCGCCTCACAGTTGGTTGTTAGTTAGTTTGTTATTAGGAGGCAAGGCTAGATAACCCTTAGTGGAGGTCTTTTAAACGGATAGAATAGTCCGTGGAGCTGAGTCCATGATATAAAGCAAGACGAGATAGAATATGGCTAAATAGATGTAATGTCGTTATTAGGCTTTACGGAAGTTCCTTGGTATGCACGGCGGTGAGGATGTGATACAACGTTGATAATGGATCCTGATGAGGTGCTAAGTTATGGATACTAGCGGGGAAAGTATTTTAGTCCAAAGGTGGACCTGGTACTTATACACACACGTATGCAGTTATTGTATACCTCGAGTAGGTGGGGCATATTGTATGCATACATGAAGTCAAGATGACTAAGTAAAACTATAGACATAACATGTAATGGAAGGCAATCGGCATAAACTAGTGTTATGTATAAAGTGTGTAATTTATCGGTTACCAAAATGTTGTTCTGACCCCCTCCTTATTACATCCCATAGGATAGCCTTAGAGGAATAGGTGCTGGTACAAGGAAGGAATGGTGGAAGGACATGCATGCTCGACACTGACAAGTGCACTAGATATTAGAGGTATTAGCCTTGGTCGGTAATTATTTGTTTATTATACTTTACTATTCCGCTATAAGTTTATATTAATAGTGCTCTGATATGCTTTTCTTATTTATAGGATAACTACACCAACGATATGTACCTTAGTGGACTTCGGTTTTCAATTTAGTGAAAATTCCAGCCCATTAAGGTGTGGGTTGTTACACTTTGTGTAAGTGCAATATACATAGTTTGTATTTGAGAATGTTACTCATGTTGATTAGCAAATCATTTTATTAGGATAATATACTAAAAATTGACCTAGAGTTGATAGATGTTAGTTGTTCAACTCTCGGTTGGAAACCTCTGTAAGTTGTTTATGGGTATAAATGTAACTAGAATTATATGCTTGATTTGTAAAGTAACCGGTCATTTAAAGGTAATGCTTGAAAAAATTGTATACCCTTGGTCATGTAGATTATAAATGAAATTAGTTGGTTGCGAACACTATACACTAATAATACAATTCATTCACTAAACTTAATCGATCCACCCCCTTTTCTTTCCTTTTATACCCACTATAAGAGGATATGCCAGCAGATGATTTGGTCAAGACATAGTGTGTGGAGGAGGATATTAGATACCCGGATTTATATTATTTACAGTTACTTTCTATTTACTATTCATTATATATATATATATATTATCAGTCGAACATCATGTTGTTATTTGAGAATTTTATTATGTCAACTATTGTATGGACTACATTATGTGGAAACTATTATCTGATTTTCATTATTTAAGTTTTATTTCCTTCCGTTATGAGATCTGAAAGTGTACAATCCTTTATTTTTTTAAGTCGTATATGGAACCGCGTCCATTCGGTTATTCAATCATGTGTTAATGTAATATGGTTGGCTTGACTTTATGCATAAGTTAATCATCGACCATTATAACTGCATTGGACTAAAACATTTTTTCATGAGTTAGCATTATTTGTTGTATTGTTTGGCTAACTTATTTGGTGCAGGTGAAACAGGACTAAGGTATGATGTTTACTATAGCTATCTTAGAATTATTTAAGAACGATTAGAGTATGTAGTGAAGTAGACATACATCACTCACTAGACTGTAGTCTACTCCTCTTTATATTTTTTCATTTTTGTTTCTTTACTAGGTTGATGGAATTCAGTTTGCTTTATCAAGAAACATTTGAAGGATGGCGATGGCGTTACTTATGTATATAGCCCTATAGTCATCTGACATTGACTTTGGTTTGTATGTATGTGTGTTTGCATTGGACTGGAATTGTATTTGACCTACATATAGTTAGATCTATTGGTTTGGAATATAATGATACTTGATTATATTATATATTGTTACCTTCCGTTGTGAGTTCAGAAAGAAATAAATAGAATATGTTCTTTGTTTTGTTTTGTCTCTTGTTTTTTTAACCTAATGGCATATCATTTTTGGCTTTTGAGATTTACACATTGTGAGTTGTGTTAAATCAAAGGGTCGAAAATAGTGGGTTGTTACATTTGGTATCAGAGAAAATTTTTCTCTAAATTAAGGATTAGGAACATATTAAGAGAGGTATTTGTATTTTCCTTTATATGTGTGTGTGTGTGTGTATTTGTTGAGTACATCTATACACACCATTTAACATTTTGGTTTTATTCACTGTCTAGTGGAAAGTTTCTAATGAATCCCAATTTTCTTTTCAAATAGTTAAAAATAAGAACTCCACAAAAATTAGAATGATGAGCAATTCTACCAACCATTAGAAACCAAGGTTGGTACTAGCACTAGGGTTGATGCCATGGATACCCCTCGGGTGAACATTCCTTTATGGTTCCAAAGGTACTTGCAAGTAACTGGTCAAGAAAATGCCACTAACCCTACTGAGCTCCCATTCCTAATGCTACTGCCACTCCGGAGATTACACCCATCCGAAAAGCACCATCTATGGATTTCTCGAAGTTGTGTAAGGATTTCTTAAGTTTGGATGGAGAACCTTATGTAGATACTGAACCCTATTCGATAACCAATGCATGGTTGAATTTTTATTAGAAGATCTTCAGCTTGTTGGGTCTAAGCGGTATCACTAGAAGGCAGTTGGCTGAATGGCATCTAAAGGGAGAAGTAAATGATTGGTGGGAAGTAATTACTTTGGAAGTGGAATCTACCACCTGGGCAGACTTCAAGAGGAGGTTCGAAGTTAAATTTTTCTCCAGTGCGAAGAAATGGTTGCTACGGAAAATGTTTATCCATTTGAAATAGGGAGAGTCAACTGTAGGTAAGTACGTCAATTAGTTTAATGAGTTGGCAAAGTTTGTATCCGATTTGATTAACACCCCTAGGAAAAAGGCAGTGAATTGTAACGACCCAGAATTTTGAACATTTCGTATTTAAATATCTGAATTATATAAATATTTGAATCTTGGTTAAATGTGATCAAATTGATTTAACAATCTTGTTAAACCCCTTTAATTAAGTAATGGTGATGGTAAACTTGTTATTGAAATGTGTTTACAAAAATAAATAGTTTGAAGAAATATTGATAATGTGATCGAAAAGCGTTTTATCAACAAACAACTTTATACTCGGTGAAAGTTGTCCGAACTTGTTATGCTTGCCTAATATATTAATGCATAATTATTAGAAACTAAAAATATTTTCTATGTTATGGCTAACTAAATATGAATAGTAAAAAGATTAGTGGAGTGATTAGGAGAAGATTTTTTGGAGGTAAGAAGGATTTTTGGTCAAAGGTGAGGTGTAAAGGTTGTACAAAGGAAAGGCATGGGGCCTTCTTTTGGCCGGCTATAAGAGGTGGGAAGGGGGGTCGGTAACCTCTTGTTAAAGTATTTAAGTACCATTCATGTGTTCATAAGTTCATTTGCCAAAATAACACAAAAGGCTTAAGTCTTCATACTCCTTCCTCACTTTAAATTCTAGAAAACATATCAAATAAACTCCAATCCCTCTCAAACTATGACAAAGGCCTTAGAACGGTATATAAACATGAAAAGGTAACTCAAAGTTAAAGGAAGTTGGAAAAAAGTGGCACCTTGTTTTCGGCCGTGAGCAATATTGGAGGAGGGGAGGCGGCCAAGAGCTATTTTGGTGCTAAATGTTGGATCTTTAGTTGTTTGGTGATGGTAAGAAGTGTTCTTGTGATTCTTGGTGGCTTGTGTTTGTGTTAGCTTGGTTATAGGGTGAGCTTACTCACCAATTGATTGTATATATTATGTTACGTATGTTGTGTATAAATATAAAGTTAAATATGTAACTAATGAAGTTATAACTTTGGACCGTATTATCTTTTGAAAGCAAATGACAATTATATATTGTATATTTTCATGTTATTACCCTATATAACATGTAATGTGGCCTTGACTTTGTGTTTACATGTCTGGTTTGGTTGTATGTGGCATTGGAGTGTGTTTGAAGCGAGAAAGATTACTATAAGTGCACTTTGAATCCCTTGTGTTTTAACTTATGTTAAATGATTATTTGTGAATATATTGTGAAAGAATATATCTTGATTGTTCTCTACACTTATAATAGTGTATGGGATAGCAAGGAAATGGTTTGGAAAATTATAGAAACGATAGGATAAAGTTGTAAAAGTTGGAAGCAAAATAGTCGCTACAGATGCACTTTTTAAATGCCTTGTGTTCGGCAATTTTTATTATTATTTTAAAACATATCCTTAGAGGTTTCTTTGCATAGTTATTAAGTAATATAAGCAAATTACTTACTGTAAAAAAGTTGGACTTTAGATCAATAAATAGCTAGTTGAAAATTGGTCAAACATTTAGGGCTTTAAAGCTGGTTTTGTGGCAAGAAAAGGACTTTATTTCTTACTGTTTGGAACTTCAAAATGGTTAAAAATGTAATTTAAATAAATTATTTTTTCAAGATCCTTTTAGGGGTGTTTAGTAACATTAGTTAGAGTGTTTTAAAAGGTTTTTAATTTAAATGTATTTTTAATAATTTTATGAATTTTGAAAGTAAAGGGTTTTAAATATAAAACAATTTTTTTTCATGATTTTGCTAAATTTTAAATTAGTTATCTCATGTAATATTTTATATAGATATTTAAAACCTATTTATAAGTATTTTTAAAGTATTATATATAAGTTTGGAAAAGTAAGTTAAGTATATTTGAAAAGGATAAAATGTTTTTGTTATAACATTAAGTTAAAATGAGTGGTTTTGAGAAGTTATTAAAAAGTATATTACTTTGTTTTTTTGGAAACTTGGTTAAATTTTATTGCAATCTCAAATGGGCTAAAGCCCAATTACATACAACCACAAGTCCAACCGCATAAGATACAAATACAACCTTTGTACGGCAACTTTACTTTAACTGAACATTCCTCTTTTAGGGCAGAGGCTTCATGGCGGCTCCCAAGACATTGATCGATTTGCTGCGTGCTCAACCGTCAAGTTCATCCTCTCTAATGCTAGTTTTTCTTGTGCTGTTAAGTTGGTGAGTTTCCTTTTTGCAATTCATTCCACAATTATACTTGCATCTCTGTTAATTTGGCTATTTAGTGACAAGATCTCTTTTTTTATTGTTGAAAGCCCAGTTGTTTCTCTCACGCCAAAGATGCCAAATGGAAGTTATGAGGCAAATTTTGAGCAGCTCCTGCACCAAGTTCGACATGTTACCCCACTGGTTCAGGTAATCTATTTCTTCCTTCAGTGATTTTACTTCATCCGTTAGCACACATTTAAGCTTTTGGAGGCTCCAAATTCTTTTACTGTAAGAACATTCGAAAAAGAGATGGCCATGACTTTCATTTTCAGTGTTACATAGATTACATGTAGTTTCTTCCAGAATCCCCCAATTGTGAAGTCTATCCTTTGTAGGAAGTTTGCCTAGCAAGGCTTTGTATAGGGTGTGAGCCATCTTCGGGTTGTTAAATCTACTCCACACAGTGTTATGAGCTACTGTGGGGTATTTACCTCTTATATCATCCCATACATTTCGCATTATAAATTGACCTTTAGGAGAATTCTTCATATTCCAAGTGTCCTCTTCTCTTTCACTGTATATAGGGATATTATGTATTTCATCTTTGAAATTCCTTGTAATTAGTAGATTATCACATTTCCAGTTTGCATCTTCAATTATGCTACAGACATAACATATAGAATTTCCATAGGCCGGGTAACCTTCCCATCCCACCCTATCTATAAGACTTTTGTTATTGAGCTAGGGTTCTCTCCATAAATCATTTTTTGAGCCATTAGCAATTTGCCTTTCAACAAGGGGTTTCAAATCATTTCTGATTTTCAAAATATGTTTCCTAGTAACCGATGCATTATTGTCAATTTTTGTTATCCAGAAATTATCCTTTAAATATCTTTCACTCATCCACCTAGGCCATAGATTGCCTGACACTAAAATTTTCCAGGCCATCTTCGTACCATAGACTTTTTTCAACTCAAATAAATTTTTTAGCCCAACATTACCTTCCTTTTTGGGTTTACAAAGATATACTTAGATCTTTAAAAAGAATAGTTTAAAGATACTAACAAGCATAAAATGGTTTTGGTTTATAGTAATAATGTTTTGGTAACATTTGTTTTTAACCCATTTGAATATACTTCTGAAAATGTGAGATCTTGTTAAAATATTTGTGAATATTCGTATACCTTTAATATTAGAATACGAATACATTTTTAAGTATTAAAAAGAGTAGAAATGAATAGTGAAATGGTTGTATACATGTATATATATTTTTGTAAAGGTATTTTAAATATATATATACAAGTGTTTGTGAAAAAGTATTATTTGATAAAAGAAGTTTTAATTAATATAAGAATTAATTAAATAAAAGGGGATAAGAAGTCATTTGTGTGACTTAATCGTGCTTTATGTATTAACTTATTTATGGAAAGTATCTAATCCTATACTTGGCACTAAAAGCCAACAGAGTAGGCTTGTTCTATCTGTGAGAGTTAAGAATGATGTTCGAGTATGGATTGGAAGCAAATAGTGATCTAACCTACCGACTTCACTCTTGACTAAGGGATAGTGTAAATTGAGAAGGTCGGAAATGTGATAGGTATATAAGACTTGGTTTCCATATGCGATTATTTTCATTTCGTACTAAGTAGTCGATTATCGATTATTGAATTTGATCAATTAACTTAGGAAGTATATAAAAACTTCACAGCTTCATACGGTTTGAGATCCCCCGACTCATTAGTATGAACCATTTCTAACTTTAAAAATGTTTGTATACGAGATCCCTCGAGGAGGACTTCTTTATATCCTTTGATTACTTCTAAATGAATCAGAATTGAGTTAACCGAAAATTCACCTATTTAGTTATGAAGAGTTCGGGATATGATAAGTATACTTATGTATTACTTACTAAAATCCATTTAAAATTGATATATGAGTTCTATGTTTTGGAAGCAGTTGTGTCATGAAATGTTATAGAGTTAAACTGTCTATTCTAAGGTTAAGTCAAAGGGAGAGGCCAGCGTTAACATTACAAACGATGCTAGCAAGAGTACTGTCTATCTTGAGGTTGATTCCAAGAGAGAGGGCAGAGCTAACATTCATCGGATGACTTATGTTAGAATCCATGGAGAGATTCGAGATATGTTCGAGTGACGAGACTCGTATGCTGAGATGTTCAACTTGACTTCACCATCAGGAATGACAGAAAATAAAGTAGAAGCATAGCCAAAGGGATTAGCTAACCCAAGAGTACATCAACTCCAAATATCTAGAGACACTTTCGAATGAGGTGCATGGGAGTTGATGGTATTCAATATCACATGTTCGGGCGTTGACTGGATATGTTTACCATATATTTTATCTAGAGATATATGTGGTTTCAGAAGGTAGATTCTGACATTTGTCAAGAGGCCGGCCCCGACTTACCGAGGAGACCTTCAAATGAAATCCATATGCAAAAGTACCTTAGCAGTTTTAGTTGTACTTCTAATATTGTTGTTTTGTGAGATGCAAGCACCACGACTATTTTTTTATTTATATTCTACACCCTAGACACTATCTATTATATTTCCATATGTACTTATTAGATGGGTTTGGTTCATCTGAGGGTAAAACTATGCCAGTGATTCGTTAGTCTCAAAAGATACCTTTATATGCTGATCACATATTTCTTGAGTTTATCGTACCAGACTTATGCCTGACTCATGGTTTTATCTTTCCCTTAATTCCTTGAGTGTTCTTTTGAGTAGTTTGAGAAAGGTAGGTTTTAGTTGGATATTCTTTGGAGCTCAAGGAATCGAGCTGGATGTTTTCACTTACCACTAGTATTCTTATTTCCGCTGCACTACTAATATATCTCAACATTTGTAAGTTTAGGCTGTTATAACTATCCAGACTGATGATAGTACATAGGATTGTGACTCTGAAATGCTATGTATCTTAGAGTAGCACTGTGTACTATCTTTTGATATTATATATTATCGATATGTTGTGAGATTCTAATGTTTTGTTCTCTTCTTTCTTGTTTTTTTCTTTTTTCCTTTTCTTTTTACCCTAACAATCTGCCTTTTCGACACTTGGGTGCTAGGCACGTGAATACTATGGATTTACCAGTGTCGACATTTGTGGATCGAAAAGGTAGGTCGTTATAGCATGGCATCAGAGCTGAAGGTTAAGTGAGAACCTTGGCTTTGGTTGGGTATAACTCATTAGAGATAGGGTAAGTGATGCCCTAGAATGAGTTGAGTGTATTATATATAGGAGTGTATTTGTATTTGTTATAAACATATGCCTTAAAGGTAATTCCAACTGCAAAAATTAAAAGTTCTTATATATTAATATAAGTATGATTTGTAAGTGTAGACTAGCACCACTATCACAGTGGTTAGGACTCGGACTTTGACGCGAGAGGACATAGGTTTGAAACTTGCATAGCATGATTCAAACTGTTGGACTTATATTGATGTGTAGTATGTTGTATACTACCTAAGACTTGTAGTACTAATATGTACCACAATCTAAATACCCAATTTAAAAAGATGATTTGTAAGTGTAGTTTAATTAATTTTGGGAATAATGATGTTCATTTATTGTTACTCATTGATTGGATTAGTCACACTAAGCCATTTTATGAGCATTATCATTTATAGATTGATTAATCATGCTCGACCAGTTTATGAGCATTTATTATCGTCTATTGATTGTTGATTTGTGCTTGACCATTTTATAAGTAATTCGCTTTTTTACTACATGGGTTGGGTAAACTGTGTTTATGGGTGCATTGTAACAAACACTCTATATGGGGTTATAAGTTTATTCTAATAAAAAGAAGTTTAGTATAAATTTTCTAACTATGGTTTATAAAATATAGTTCATAAATCAAGAGGATTTAAACTGATATTTTAAGAAATTAAATCCCGGTGTCTTTGAATATTGTTAAGTATTGATTATGCTTGTTCCTTTTTCTATTTGGTCCTATTGGAATTTTAAGGATGAAATGTTTTAAGTGGGGGATAATGTAACGATTCGGAATTTCAAATACTTCGTATTTATATATCTAGATTATTTAAATATTGAGTCTTGGTTAAATATGATTAAATTGATTTGATAACCTTGTTAAATCCCTTTTAATTAAGTAAATGATGATGGTATATTTGTTTTTGAATTATGTTCACAAAAATAAATAGTTTAAAGAAATATCGATAATATGATCAAAAATCGTTTTATCGATAAACAACATTTTTGCTTAGTAAAAGTTGTTCGAACTTGTAGTACTTGCCTAATATATTAATGTGTAATTAGTTAGAAACTAAAAATAGTTCTATGTTATGGCTAACTAAGTATGAATAGTAAAAAGATTAGTGGAGTGATTAGGAGAAGATATTTTGGAGGTGAGAAGGATTTTTGGTCAAAGGTGAGGTATAAAGTTTGCACATGGAAAAGGCATGAGGGGCTTCTTTTGGCCGACTATAGGAGGTGGGAAGTGAGGTTGGTAACCTCTTGTTAAATTCTTCAAGTAACCTTCATGTGTTCACAAGTTCATTTGCCAAAAATAACACAAAAAGCTTAAGTCTTCATACTCCTTCATCTCTCTTTAAATTCTAGAAAACATATCAAATAAACTCCGATCCCTTTCAAACTTTGGCAAAGGACTTAGAACATCGTAGCAACATGGAAAAATAACTCAAAGTTAAAGGAAGTTTGCACCTTGTTTTGGGTCGTGAGCAATATTGGAGGAGGGGAGGTGGCCGAGAGCTATTTTGGTGCTAAAGTTGGATCTTTAGTTATTTGGTAATGGTAGGAAGTGTTCTTGTGATTCTTGGTAGCTTGTGCTTGTGCTAGCTTGGTTATGGGGTGAGTTTACTCACCATTTGATTATATATTTTATGTTATATGTGTTGTGTATGAATATAAAGTTAAGTATTTAACTAATGAATTTATAACTGTGGACCATATTTGCTTTTGAAACCAAATGACAATTTTATTTTATATATTGTCACTTTTATTGCCATCTACAACATTAAATGTAGCCTTGACTTTGTGTTTACATGTTCTATTTGGTTGTGTGTGGCATTGGAGTGTGTTTGAAAGTGTTTGAAACGAGAAAGGTCGCTATAAGTGCATTTTGAATCTCTTGTGTTTTAACTTGTGTTATATGGTTATATGTGAATATATTATAAAAGAATAAATCTTAGTTGTTCTCTACACTTATAATAGTGTATGGGACAATAAGGAAATGGTTTGGAATATTAAAGAAATGATAAGATAAAGTTGTAAAAGTTAGAAGCAAAATAGTCGCTATGGATGTACTTAGTAAATTCCTTGTGTTCGACGATTTTTAATATTATTTTGGAAAATATCCTTAGGGGTTTCTTTGCATAGTTATTAAGTAATATAAGTAAAGCACTTACTATAAGAAAATTAAACTTTAAACCAATTAATAGCTAGGTGAAAACTGGTTAAACATTTTAAGTTTTAAAACTGGTTTTGTGGCAAAAACATGAAACTGCAACACTTTCTGGGTGTTTCTGAACTTATGATAGCACTTATGTTAAAAATGGTTAAAAGTGTAGTTTAAATGAAGTATTTTTCCTAGATCTTTTTAGGAATGTTTAGTAACATTAATTAGAGTATTTTAAAAGAGGTTTGAAGTTTAAATATATTTTTAATAATTATTTATGAATTTTTAAAGTAAAGGGTTTTAAATATAAAACATGTTTTTTTATGATTTTGTTAAATTTTAAATTAGTTATTTTAAATTAATCTTTTATATCGATATCCAAAACCTATTTTTAAGTATTTTTAAAGTATTATATATATATATATATATATATTAGTTTGGAAAAGTAAGTTGAGTGTTTAAAAAAATGGTAAAGGGTTTTGTTGTATATTAAGTTAAAATGAATGGTTTTGAGAAGTTATTAAAAAAATATTACTTTGTTAAATAAGTGTAGATATACTTAGATCTTTAAAAATAATAGTTTAAAGATAACGATAAGTATAAAATGGTTTTGGGTTTATAGTAATAATGTTTTTAGTAGCAGTTGTTTTTAACCCATTTCAATATACTTTTGAAAATTTGAAATCTTGTTAAAAGATTTATGAATATTCGTATACTTTTTGGATAAGAATATGAATAAATTTCTAAATACTGAAAAGAGTCTAAATGAATATAGAAATAGTAGTATACATGTGTGTGTGTATTTTGTAAAAGCATTTTAAATATATATACAAGTATTTGCAAAGAAGTATTATTTGATAAAAGAAGTTTTAATTGATAAAAGAATTAGTTAAATAAAAAAGGGGATTCGAAGTCGCTTGTGTGACTTAATAGTGCTTTGTATTTTTACTTGTTTATGGAAAGTATTTAATAATATACTTGGGACTAAAAGCTGACAAAGTAGGTTGTTCTATCTGTGAGAGTTAAGAATGATGTTCGAGTAGGGCTTGTAAGCAAATAGTGCTTTAACCTACTGACTTCACTCTTGACTGAGGGATAGTGTAAGTTGAGAAGGTCGGAAATGTGATAAGTATATGAGTCTTGGTTTCCATATGTGATCACTTTCATTTCGTACTAGGTAGTCTATTAGTCGACTATCGAATTTGACCAATTAACTTAGGAAGTATATAAAAGCTTCACGACTTCATATGGTTTGAGATCTCCTTGGAAGGACTCATTAGTATGAAACGTTTCTCGCTTTAAGAATGTGTATATATATTATATATATGATTTCCCCCAAGGAAGACTCATTTATATCATTCGCTTAATTCTATAAGAACCAAAATTGAGTTAACCGTAAATTCAGCGACTTAGTTTAAAAGAGTCCGGGATCAGATAAGTACACTAACGTATTACCAAAAACCACTTCAAACTGATATACAAGTTCTATGTTTTGGAAGCGGTTGTAGAGTGAAATGTTATAGAGTTGAACTATCTATCCCTAAGGTTAAGTCTAAAGGAGAGGTCAGCATTAACATTTCAAATGATGCTAGCGAGTGTACTGTCTATCTTGAGGTCGATTCCATTAGAGAGGACAGAGTCATTCGTCGGACGACTTATGGCAGAATCTATGGAGAGATTCAAGATCTATTCGAGCAATGAAGACTCATTTGATAAGATGTTTAACATTACTTCACTATCGGTAATGATAGAAAATAGAGTAGGAGCATATCCAAGGGGTATAGCTAACCCAATGGTACATCAACTCCAAATATCTACAGATGCTTTCGATTGAGGTGCACTGGAGTTGATGGTATTCGGTATCACGTGTTCGAGCATGGACTTGCCATGTTTACCTTTGTGATATATTTGATCTAGAGATATACGTGGTTTTAGAAGGTAGATTCTGACCCTTATCAGGAGGTTGGGCTTGATATACTGAGGAGATCTCCAATGGAAATCCATATGCGAACGTAACTTAGCGGTTTTAGTTGTACTTTTAATATTGTTGTGTTGTGAGATGCAAGCAGCACAACTATTTTCTGATTTATATTCTACACCCTAAACACTATCTATTATAACGCTATATGTACTTTAAATGTGTTTGGTTCTTTTGATGCGAAAACCATGCCGATGATTCGGTTGGTCTCAAAAAATACTGTTATATGTTGATTACATATTTCTTGAGTTTCTCATAGTAGACTTCATGTCCGACTCGTGGTTTTATCTTCGCCTTGATTCCTCGAGTGCTCTTTCAAGCAGTTTGAGAATGTAGGTTTTAGTTGGATATTCTTTGGAGCCCAAGGAGTAGAGCTGGATGTTTTCACCTACTGTAGTTTTATTATTTTTGCTGCACTACTATTATATATATCGGTATTTGTGAGGACAGGCTGTTATAAATGTCTAGGATGATGATAGTACTTAGGATTGTAACTCTAAAATGCTATGTTTCTTAGAGTAGCACTGTGTACCATCTTTTGATATTATATTATCGTTCTGTTGTGAGATTTTGATGTTTTATTCTCTTCTTTCTTGGTCTTTTCCCTTTCAGCCTTTTCTTTTTACCCTAATAATATGTCTTTCTAGCACTTAGGTGCTCGGCATGTGAATACCATGAATGTATTAATGTTGACATTTGGGGGTCGAAAAGGCGGGCCATTACAAATTTGCAAAGGGTCTTAATTCTCCATTAAAAGAGTTGACACCAAATCAAATACTATATAGAGCCACATTTGAAGGATCCATTGAAGCGGCATTGTTGAACTCAATTTATGGGAAACTAGTTATTGTGGCTAAAGAAGATGAACCAGAGAAGAGAGTGAACCAGAATTAGAATAAGTGCAAAGATTGACCTCAAGGAGGATAACGAAAGAAGAATGTCATCGTTTACAAGAGGTGTCACAAGAAAGGTCATATAATGAAGCAGTGTAAGATGGATATTTCTAAGATTAAGCGCTGTAGATGTTAATTGTTTGGACACTTCAAAAATAACTGCCCGACCCAGTAGAAGGAGAAATGGCAAGTTGTAAAGGCTTATGTGTTAGAGGCGATTCCGACTATTAGTATTGTATCATCTGCCGATGAGAAAGGAAAGAAGATTGTTATGGAAGGTATTTTATCTTTATCTGAATTTCCTAACTTTATCTGATATTTGTGCATCACATTCATTGATTAGTTGTGCATTAATAGACAAGTTAAGTCCTAGACGCCAAACTATTTATGATTCTATTTCGACGTCGAATCATGTTGGGGGATCGGTTCATCCATCTTTAGTTATCCAAAACCTAAAGTTAGTCATACATGGTGTAGTGTTCCTTTGTAACATGTATGTTCTTAGCTTCTTTTTGTATGGATTTATTTTAGGAATGGACTAGATGACCTGCTACAGGGTAGTTTTCGATTGTGATAGAAGAGTTGCACGATTAAGAAATAGTGGAGGAAAGGACCTTATTTGTTTGTTGTAGGCCCAATGATATCATAATAACTAGTTACTTGTGTTCTCTCAATATGTCATAGGACGATTTACCTTTGATCCATATAGTGCAAGATTTTATAGATGTCTTCACTGATGTTTCCAGTCTTCCACCCTAAAAGAAGATCAAGTTTAGAAACGATCTTGTAATTGATGCTAGGCCTATAGTGATGCCACTTAGGCTATGGCTCCAAACGAAAGCAGGGAATTGGATAAGCAGGACTTAGATTTATTAGAGAAAGGCTTTTTACGGAGAAGTATTTCAAAGTGGGGAGCACCTATCATCTTTGCCACTAAACGCGATGGTTCTATTAGACTATGCATCGATTATAGAGAGTAGAACAAAATAACGAGAAAGAACCGATATCCCTTGCCTCGCATTAAGGAACTCTTTGATTAATTAGTTAAGGCTAAAGTTTTCTTTTAGCTTGATTTGGCTACTGGATTCCATCAGTTTAGGGTAGCAGAGGATTGTATAGAGCATTTGAAACTCTTGATGGACTATTTTAATGGGTAGTCATGCCATTTGGCTCGAATAATGCTCCTACATATTTTGTGGATTTGATGAGTGAGTTTTTCGGGAGAAACTAGATAAATTTGTTGTGATGTTTATGGATGATATCTTGGTGTTTTCCAGAAGCGAAGAAGAGCACACATCATTTGAAGGAGGTATTGGAAGGATTTAAAAGGAACCAGTTGAGGGAGAAGTTCTCAAAATGCCACTTTTGGAGGAAAGAAATACGATTCCTCAGGCATAATGTATCAAAAGAAGAATTGGCTGTAGACCTAGGGAAAGTGGAAGGGGTGAAGGATTGGAAGACACCGAAGAATGCTTTGGAGGTTTATAGCTTCTTAGAATTTTCTGGATTCTACAAGAAATTCATCAAAGACCTAGAAAAGATCTTTGCACCCCTAAGTAAGCTTACTAAGAAGAATCTGGTGTTTTCCTGGAATTTAAATTGTGAGAAGGTGTTTTTTGGGTTGAAGGAGTTACTGATGAGTGCAGTTGTTTGACCTTCCCTGATTGAACCAAGCCATTTACCATCTACATTGATTCTTGCCAAACTAGTCTTGGTAGTGTCTTGACAAGAAGGAAATGTGGTAGCATATGCTATTGACAACTCAAGGTACATGACGAGAATTACCTGACACACAACCTTGAGTTAGCTGTCATCATATTTGCACTTAAACCTAGAGGCACTATTTATTGGAAGAAAGATTTGTGTTGTCCACAGATCACAAGTCCCTCAAGTACCTATTCTCACAAAAGGACTTGAATCTAAGGCAACAAAGGTAGATGGAGTTTCTTTTGTCATATGGCTTTGGGATTACTTATATTCTCAAAAAAGGGAACGTGGTTGCTAATGCATTAAGTAGAAAGCACACCACGATGAATTTTATATTGTTGGAATGGAAGAGTTTGAAGTTTAACTCTAATTTTGACTTCCAACCTTCGTCAGAATATAAACCAAGTTCATTAGCTACAATGAAGGTCAGACCTGCATTAATGAATATGATTTGCCAGAGAAAAGGTATGGTGTTAGTTAGGATTTTGGATCAGCTGGAATGGGGTTAATGGCTGAGCGATTTAGGCTGTTACTCCAAAGACTATAAAGGAAACCCAAGGCATGATGGTAGTCTATGTGTACCACAGATCAAGGAGTTGATAGATGAAGTCTTAAGAGAGTGTCACCATTTTAGGATGACTATTCATCCTGGTGGAGACAAAACGTATCGGAGCATGAAGAAAGCCATGCAGATTATTACTTCCATTAGAGGTTCCTCAGTGGAAATGGAAGAATATATGTATGGACTTTATCGATAGATTGCCTCGAAGTAGAATAGGTAATGAGAGCATTTGGGTAGTAGGGGACCGACTAACCAAGAGTACACGTTTCATCCTGGTGAAGAGCACAAGGGCTGTGGTGAAATTGGCAACATTATGTATGAAGGAAATATTTTGGCTACCTGGAGTTCCTGTTAGTATAGTAAGTAATTGGGAACCACTCTTCATAAATGAGTTCGAGAGAGTTTACAAGATACTTTAGGAACAGAACCGAACCTTAGTACAACATATCAACCTCAAACAGATTGATAGACAAAAAAGTGAATAAGGCATTGGAGGATCTACTCATAGTGTGTATACTTGATTTCGAAGGAGCTTGGGAGGACCATCTACAATTGGTTGAATTTGCATATAATAACAGTTGCTAGGCTAGTATAGAGTTGTCACCATATGAAGCGTTACATGGGAGGCTATGTAAGTCAAACTCATATTGGTGGAAATGACAAAATAGTGATTCTTAGAGAAGAGGTCATACAAAATACTTTAGAGAAGGTGGATTTAATAAGGAAGAGAATAAAGGCTGCTTAGGATTGACGAAATCATATGCCTATAACAGGAGGACTGAGTTGGAGTTTGCGGTTAAAGATTTGATATTCGTGAAAGTTTTACCATTAAATAGAGTAATGAGGTTTGGGAATCCGGGAAAGCTAGCACCACGATTTATAGGATCCTTCTTGATATTGGAGTGAACCGGAAGTCTTTCCTACATAGTGGAACTCCTAGAGAAGATGGCAGGAGTCCATAATGTATTCCATGTATCAGATTTGCAAAAATATGCACATGACTCAGCCACTGTTATCGAGCTAAGTCAGTTAAGGGATATGGAATTGGAACTTGAGCCTAGTTCATTCTGTGGTCCAGCCTATATCATCGATTACGAAATGAAGAGGCTTAGGAATAAGGTAGCGAAGTTGGTGAGAGTGCACTAGGGGAAAGACCTGGTGAAGGGCACATGGGAGCCTGAGGAGTAAATGAGGGCTTCTTATCCTAATTTCTTTACTGGTATGTTCCTTAAGCCTGTTTTATTACCTTAGAATTTAGGTTTGGATGTTAGATTTTGGATGCTTAGGATTGATTGCTTCATGATTGACTTATATTAGTATAGGCTTTATGATGGTTGAGCCTTTAACACATAATATGATGTTGATGTTGATTTGCATATAGATTTCATCTATGCTAATATGTAAGGATTGCATTGCATCATGCCTTTATGTTACCTATATTGAATACATTCAGGAGGCTGACTCTGGATTGCATTCCTGCATTAGTTAAGTTATATATGACATGACCATGCATGCTTATTTGTTCATTTATATGCTATATGTGCATTAATACGATTGTTATTATATGGTTGATGTGAATTATTTGACTTGGAGCTATGTTTGAAATTTCGAAGGCGAAATTCCTTTTAAGGGAGGAAAGAGTAATAACCCATATTTTCGATAATCAAAAATTATTAAATTCAATAAATTTTGACTTCAGGGGCAAAATCAGCATTTATCAAACATTTGAATTTGGGAATGAAAAGGGCGCCATTGTGGTCGCCTCGTTTTTTTTATGAGCGTCGTATATTTGTTTGTCTGAATCAGATTTGTTGTTTTGTATTTTGGAGATTTGAATTTTAAATGGGCTAAGCCGAACTCAAATTGAACGATCACTTTACATAAGCTATAAACATCAGGTCGTTCATTCTTGTGGCAGAATTTAAATTCATTTCTCCAGAACATACTCTTCTTGTTCCTTTTCTCTAAGAAACCCTCCTCTAGTCAAACCCAATATTCTCTCTCAATTGTTCACAAAATTCAATGAATCAAGCACCAAATCGAAGAGTAATTCAAGGCCTACACTCTAATACTAATTAGGGTCATGGATATGCAAATTTGAAGGTTAATCAATTTCTGGACAACGAGCAATTCGGAGAAATTCATATCTAAGCGAGTGGTTTTCACCTAAGTTACTATATAACTAGTTAATCTCTCTTTTTTATAAGATAATATATGGTTATGGTTTGAATTTGGGTTAATTAACGATAGTTACTGTATTAGGCAGTAAATATTGTAAAATCGGAGAATAAAAGATAATCCAAATATTATAATTTATGGAAAATGACCCATGGTTGTTATGAGATTGAATAATTGGATATTGAAAGTGAAATATGAATAACATGAGACTTGAATCTACATTAATATGTAAATAAATGAAAACTAAAATGAGGAATGATAACCCATCATTCTTAAGAGATAATTTTGAATTATATATGTGCATGTGTGTGTAATCCATATATAATAATACAATTGAATGAAATGATTAAAAATTGATATTTGAGACACATATATGTATAACAAATGGGAAAAACCATGTTAAATCAAATAAAAATCTTAAAAATTAATTTCATAGGTTTTTCTTATACATTTCTAAAATGTATATGAATAAAAATAGATATAAAATGGTTTATTATGTGATATTTGAAAATATATTGGAAAACAATGTTCTTAGGCAAGAAAAGGGAATTATATGGAAAATATACATTATAAATGTATATAAACATATATAAAAATTTAAAATGTCTCTTATGGTATTTTAGGCGATAATATAAATTTATTTCAAACTTAATATGATTTTTTATGGTATTTTGAAGTGTATACGGAAAAATTGAATGTATCGATTTTTTTGAAAACTAGTTTTGTAAAGGCTGATTCTTGAACAATTTTGGTATGGTTGCAATACCACCTTTTAATGAGACTGAAGTAGGAAGATGGTAGAGAAACATATCTAAATATGAAAGAAAAGAGATCGAGAATCAAATATAAAACAAGTGAGAAAAGAGGAAAATAAAGTTCTAAAAAAATATAAGTGAAGGAAAACATAGAAGTAATGCTCCTGTTCACGTCTTGACACGCACCATCGGTGTACCGGTAGTGCTCTTTAGGTCTAGTAAACCTAGACGTAACAAGGCTAGGTTTTAAAGGGAAGCAGGGATAATTTTAGGGATTTTCTGAGGTTTTCTAGGTGACATTTAAACAATGTTTTGATGCAATTGCTCAGCTTGGTTGAAGTGGATTACTGGATGTATATATGGTGATACACACATGTATGAATAGTTGATTGCTATTGCTACTGATTTTTGGGTATTGATTTTTGTGACATCTATTGGTTATCATAGTAACAGGATAGCTCAGTTATCCGAGGATTTTCTGAGGTGCGGGTTGTTGTACGATTTTCTGAGGTGCGGGTTGTTGTACGAAAATGGGTTAGTAAGTCGTATATGGAACCGCGTCCATTCAGTTATTCGGCCATGTGTTAATGCAATAGGGTAGGCTTGACTTTGTATATGATTTAAACTATATCATCGACCATTGTAAATGTATTGGACTAAGACTTTTTTTCACGGGTTAACCATTATTTGTTGCATTGTTTGACTAACTTGTTTTATACAGGTGAAATAGGACCGTATCACAGATTAACCAATGCAATAGGGTAGACGTTTGCCATAGTTATCTTGGTATTATTTACGAATTATTAGAGTATGTAGTAAAGTAAACGTACATCACTCACTAGACTGTAGTGTGACCCATCTATATCTTTCCCTTTTTATTTCATCATTGGGTCGATGAAATTTAGTATGTTGTATCAAGTAACGTTAAAAGGTGCATATGACGTTGGTGTTTCTTATCTATATAACCTTGTATACAAATAATCATATGATATTGGCATTGGTTATATGTATGTGTTTTTATTGTATTGGATATGTATTTGACCTATGTATATAGTTGGATCTATTGATTTAAAATAAATTAATATTTAATTACATTATATATTGTTATCTTCTGTTGTGAGTTCAGAAAGAGATAAATAGAATATATTCGTTGTTTCGTCTCTTGTCATCTTAACCAAATGACACGTCATTTTTGGCATTCGGGGGACTACACATCGCGAGTTATGGTAAATTTGATGGTCGAAAATGGCGGGTGGTTACACCTCTTGATCACACAATCTGTCATCACCTATACCTAAGATATATAGGGGTTGTTTCATCAACTCTTATCTTGTATAATTTTGTAGACTTTGTTTTAGAAGAAATTAAATTTAACCTTATGTACTTACTCTTAAGTATATGTCCTTACAGAAAGAAGTCAACTCAACTTGACTCATCATCAATCGTACTATGTTCAACAAAGGTTGGTTACTCCTTATCGATATATCATTAAGTATCATAGGGAGGGGTGACTTTTAAGATTGAATCTTATTCATTTTAACTAGTTTTAAAACTCTTTCGAATATACTTACCTATTTGATCAAATAATATTATTTTATTTTCTTTGCACGTTATGTTTTCTACTTTTCTTTTGTATATTATGAACTTATCATACATAAACTAATTGTATATTGAATACAAATGTTCATGTCTGTAATAATTCATGGTGAATTTAATGAAGTAAGTGGATTTGTTTTGGTATCAATAGACCTTGGACTGCATATATATATATATATATATATATATATATCAATTCAAAGAGTTCATTTACTATTTTTTCACTCCCAATTAAGTAAGTGCTTTGCCCTCAATCTTTTAAGATACAATTCACGAGTACCATATGATTCATAATATATGATTAAAGAATTATTTCTCAAAAATATATCTTAGTCCATAATTCCAAAATAGTTGTAGAAAATTTTAGATACCTCTATATTTTCTGTAGCTAATGCATGACCTTTGTTATGGAAATAAGATCGGTTATTTTAGTATATTTATTTTATAGTGATTATTTATAATATCATATTAAACTAAAACTATATCTATTTTTAGTTAGTAGTGAAGCTAATATTATTTCAGATAATATTTGGTGTATATACGAAAGCAACATTTTGTAACTTGATGTATCCATTAATAAGTGTCATATGGTATGCTTCCACTATTTCCACCATTACTATAATGGTGCATGAAATGCGAAGCTCCATTCAATCACTTATTATGGGTCACTTATTTCATTCATTGTAACTAGTTCACAATTTAGAGTTTCCGATTAAAAAATCTTAAACTCAAAAAAATAACCCTTACATAAAATAATTTTCTATAATATAATTACATTTGGAAGATAAATCACATTTATCATTCCATATTAAGTATCTACTAAGTATTTTATATAATTCTTGTTTCCAATGTCTCTTCTTGAAGCTAAAGATAACATTCACTCCATTATCCCAACTGAGCCCATTTTACATCCATTATTAAAAATTTGCTTTCCTTTCTTAATGGTTGAACCATTCAAAAAGAATTTTGCTACAATATTGCACTGAATTCTTTAGAAAAGCGCGTTTAGACATCCATGAGTATCATATGGGTTTCACTTAGGTAACTGGTTAAGACTGATGATAAACATAGAAATGCGTTTATTTCTACGCTTATATTTCATCTATTGTGTATAAATAAGTATTGCATTGGGGATTATTTTTTCATTTTACAAATAAGTTGACCAAGCCTCATGCACTCCTAAAAGTGAATAACATGCAAAAATAGAGATCAGCTTGCCATATGTATGAAGATTTGCAGATGAAGAAAGGAGATTACACATAAATCTACCTTTGAAGTCTGATTTTTGTTCATATTGGTGAAGAGGATTTTAGCCTAAAAGAATTAGGAGAAGAATCCATATGCAATCTCATCTCAATATTATTTCCATAAAGCACATTCAATAAAAGGCATGAGATGAGAGGGAATAATTTTTTTATGAGAGGTTCAGATATTCATAGATTTGAATAGGGTTTTTTTTGGTTGGGAACTCTATTGTATAAATACCCATGTATTTCATTGTAATGAAGGATCCCGTTGGAGAATAGTCTTCTTCTTATTTATTGTTTTTGCTTTTTCTTCTCTTGTAATAGTAGCTAGTTAACAATGGCTATCAATTGGTTTGTTAGCCTTTTTAACTACTACTAAGTTTATCTTTTCAGCCATTATTATTTTCTTTTATGCAATTTTAATAAAGCTCTGTTTTTTGTCTTCTCTTAATTTATTTCGCATTTTTCTTACAGTTAGTTGTGTTATCTAGTCAATTAGGTTTTCTAGAACACAATCATTATTTTATCTGCTTTTTCTTTGCTTTATGTTCAATTCCTTTTTGCTGTTCTTAGCTAATTATTGTATTTGATACAGATCCGATTAGGTTTGAATCTGTTTGAAATACAATAGTAGTTTTTATTTGTTTGTTCAAAAATCACCTCTCAACCTCGTTTAACACGCCCAAGGTTTTTCTTAAAAAAACAATGAATTTTTAATAACTCCATGTGTTCGACCTGCATACTACACACTTGTGCGCTTGCAGAATATTTCATAATTCGATGTTTCTAATTCAGTAGAAATAGTCGATGAAGTTTTTGGCACCGTTGCCCGGGAGTAATTTGATTTTTTTTGTTTTTTTTGTTAAACAAGATTTGTGTTAATTTGTTTCTGTTTTTTGTTGTTCTTGTTTTTCATTTTAATAAAAAAAAGAGTTTTTTTGACTTTGGTATATTATCTCTTTACATTGGTAAGAGATACAATATATTCTAAAAGTATATAAAAAAGGAGGTTCTGCACCTTTATTTCTTTTTTATTTATTTATTTAAAAGTATATCAAAAAAAGTATACCTTGTCATTCCTTTTTCTTTAAAACAAAAGCCAAAAAAACATCAAGGGTCAAAAAGAAAAGAATTCAAGAAAAGAAACAAGAATCTAAGGGTCGAGCAATTACAAACTGTTGGGGTTTGAATTGCTAGCGCTACTCAGTTACTCTGGAAGGACCGCCATACCACATTGTAAGTTGCTCTATCTCTACAGATGCCCACTCTGACGTACAAAATTGCTTGTAAAGAAATTGCAGGTGCAGCGGCTTTGCTTGTAAATTTTAATTTCTGCAATTATTGTCTGGCTGTTATATTGGTTGCATTTCTGAATCAATTTAGTTAGGAGCAAAATCCCATAACGAACATAAGGTGGAGGAAGTCATTACCCTTTCCTTAGCTCCAAAATAATTAAATTCATCACTCTCATTGTCTTTTAACTTTAAAAGACATTAGACGTTGGCCCTAGGACAAACACGAGCTCATAGGAGAAAATAGTTATAATTAAAAAGAGGTGTTTTTTGAAATTGATTGTCTCGAATAATTAGATCGTGGATATATATATTAGTTCAATTTATTGAACTAATAGCGAAAGAGGTTATACTACCCGTAAAACATTGGTCGTATCCCTTAGTATTTTATACTATACGTGAACGGCTATAAGACCCTCTTCCCCCTTCTGATTGAGTCAGCCAACTAATAGAGTACAACTTAGTATTTTATACTATTTTGAAGTAAGAGCCATTTCTGTTAGAAATTTTCAGAACTTTCCAAAAAAATGAGTGAAAGCCACCAAAATTCACCAAGGGAATCTCATATAAATCAAAACTTTTCAAATGAGATTGATCAACAGAATTTAATGAATCAGAACTTTCCAAATCTCAACGTTAGAGTGGATAGACCCTTATCTCTTAGGGAGCTATGCTATCCAACAAGGACTGTCTAACCTTCGGCCATTCTCTTTCCACCGGTCGAAGGAAATAATTTTGAATTGTAAAGTTCTTTCATCCAGGGGGTTCCAAAATTCACGGGTTCGGAAAATGCATACGAATTTCTTCAAGATTTCCAATTCTACACTTCCACACTGAAAATGCAATAATTGTCGGACGAGTCCATTAAGCTTCGATTGATTCCATTTGTGCTACAAGCTAGCGTAAAAAGATCGCTAAATTCTCTACTACCACACTCTATTCATAGTTGGAACTAGTTCAACAATATTTTTGTGAAGAAGTTTTTTCCTTTTCATAAAACTCTTAAAATTAGAAATTAGATCAATCAGTTCATGCAAAATGAAGGAGAGACTTTTTCATAATATTTTAAACGATTTAAAGAACTCTTATATAGCTGCCCTTATCATGGAATATCCAAAACCATTCTATGCCAAGTTGCATATGAAGGGCTCAACTATCCAACTCTAATCCAACTTGAAACCATGTGTCAAAATGATTTTATGAGCAAATCAACCGATGAGGCTTGGGCCTTCCTCGAAGATTATGCTGAAAAGGACCAACAATGAAAATCGATTCATGTTCCATCCCATGTACAACCGAGAGGAGTACACGCAATAGACCCCTCATTGTTCCCCGTTGAGGACTCCCAAGTCGAAGGAGGAATAACCCAAGTGTACCCTTCGAAACAGGCCAATGCCCTAGCCCACAATAATGCCTACACTTCTCACTACCACCCTAAATGGCGAAACCATCAAAATATGTAGTGATCAAACCCTAATAATTTTTTGAACCCTTCGCACTTTTATCCCATGAACCAAAATGCTCAAACTTCTCAAACCGCTCCTCGATCTAAACCTTCGAATCAACTATATAGGCATCCTAACTCATCATCTCAACCTTTTCAATCTCCTCCTCTATAATCGCAAGACATCGTTCGTCTAGAAAAACAAATGGTAGAAAATAACGATAGGTTGGAGCAAATCATAAATGAAAAAATGGAGAAAATGATGAATTTGCTTTTGAGCAATTTAAACAACGAAAAGGGAAAATTGCCTAGTCAACCCGAAGTGAACCCAAAGTATAATTCTCGAGTACATTTTTGCGAGGACGAAAATGTAAATCCGGTTAATGATGTCACCATATTGAGGTATGGAAAGAAGGTAGACAACCAAGTCGGCAACCATGACATTCTTCCAAAGTCTACCCATGTTCCAAATCCTGAAACTCATTCGATTCCCACTCCTGTTGATCCAATCGACTCTCATTCTTCATCCAAGGTCGGCACTCCCGACCACTCTTCATCTTTTGATGTTGGCAACCCCAACATTCCAGCTTCTATAGCTTCATCGCCTTCACCTCCTAATGCAACATCCACTTCTTCAAACGAAAAAACTGACAAAAAAGTCTATAGACCCAAAACTCCTTTTCCTCATAGACTCAATAAAAAGAAGAAGTCTGCCAATTTCGATAAAATTCTTGAAATTTTCAAATAATTTCGAGTCAATATACCACTCCTCGATACCATTAAGCAATTCCCCAATACGCAAAATGTCTCAAAGGGCTTTGTACTCAAAAACTTGCGACTAACGTCCCAGAAACCGCATTTCTGACTGCGAATACTAGCTCTGTCCTTGCGAATTGTGCCCCAATCAAATATAAGGACCCTGGCTGTCCCACAATCGGCTGTCGAATAGGCAAAACTCACATCATTCATGCCTTACTTGATCTCGAAGCAAGTGTTAATCTTTTGCCTTATACTGTGTATTGTCAACTAGGACTAGGGGAATTGAAACCCACAAACATCATGATTCAACTAGCTGATCGATCTGTCAAAAAGCCCTTGGGCATAGTTGAGGATGTGCCGATCCAAATTGAGCAATTTTATTTCCCCGTGGATTTCATAATCCAAGAAACCGAACCTGTTTGAAATCCTAACGGTCAAATCCCTTTGATATTAGGTCGTCCCTTCTTAGCAACTTCAAACGCTATCATAAACTGTAGGAATGGTCAACTCAGACTTTCCTTTGGACACCTAACCATCGAAATAAACATTTTCAATCTTAATAAACAACCAAGGGATTTCAAAATAGATGAAGTTGACATGATCAAAATGCTTGTAGATGGAAATCTTAGCGACACGTCAGACTCTCTGATGATGTGTCTCAATCACTTTAATTCCGATTTCAATATAGTTGAATACACCAATGAATTAAATGATTTGCTAGACCTCTCTAACAATTCACAAAAATTTGATCAACTAATGTCAACTGAAGTCGCAATAGAAGAACCTCCTAAGTTGGACCTCAAACCTCTTCCAAACGATCTTAAGTATGCATTCTTAGATTCATCTGAAAGTCTCCCTGTAATTTTGGCCTCCAATCTCAACAAGGACCAAGAAAACCAACTTTTGAAAATCCTAAGGGAAAATAAAGAGGCATTGGAATGGGTTATCACGAACATCAAAGGAATAAGTCCCTCAATCGTTGAACACCGTATTCATTTAATTAATGAGGCCAAGCCCATTCACCAAGCTCAAGGGCGTCTAAACCCCAACTTAAGAGAAGTGGTGAAGGAAGAAATCATTAAATGTTTGGACAATAACATCATCTACCCAATATCTGATAGTATATGGTTCAGTCCAGTACAAGTTGTACCAAAGAAATCGGAGATAACTATGATTGCGAACGTTAATAACGAACTTGTTCCCACAAAAATCAAAACCAAATGGCAAGTTTGTATCGATTGTCGCAAAACTTGATTCAACCACCAGAAAAGATCACTTTCCCCTTCCTTTCATCGATCAAATACTTGAATACTTGGCCGACCATGAATATTACTATTTCCTTGACGGTCACTCTGGCTATAACCAAATTCCTGTTGCGTTAGAATACCAACACAAAACTACTTTCACCTGTCCTTTAGGAACTTTCGCTTATCGTCGCATGCCCTTCGGTCTTTGTAATGCTCCTGCCACTTTTCAAAGATGTATGATGGGCATATTCTCTGATATGGTGGAGGATTTTCTTGAAATATCCATGGATGATTTTTCCATCTATGGGTCATCCTTCGATCAATGCCTCCATCGTTTATAACGTGTCTTAAAACGATGTAAGGAAAAGTCTCCTGTGCTTAACTGGGAAAAATGTCATTTCATGGTGAGGAGAGGAATAGTCTTAGGCCATGTTGTTTCAAAGATGGTCTTGAGGTTGATAAATCCAAAGTCGACTTAATTGCTAACTTACCTCCGCCTAAGTCGGTTAAGGACATTCGCTATTTCTTGGTCATGCTGGATTTTATAGGAGGTTCATCAAAGATTTTCAAAATTTTCAAAACCACTTTCAAATCTGCTTACCAAAGACGTTAAATTTGACTTTTCCAATGAATGCGAAACGTCTTTTGAAACCTTGAAATTGATCTTGACCTCAACACCAATAATCCAACCCCCGGATTGGACTCTGCCTTTCGAACTAATGTGTGACTCCTCTGACTTTGCCGTTGGAGCCATCTTAGGCCAACGAGTCAATAAAATCCCTTGTGTCATCTATTATGCTAGAAAAACTCTAAACGATGCTCGATTAAATTACTCAACCACCGAAAAAGAATTTTTAGCAGTTGTCTTCGCTCTCGAGAAGTTTAGATTGTATCTCGTAGGTTCTAAGGTCATAGTTTACACTGATCATGCCGCATTGTGCTATCTTCTTTCGAAGAAAGATGCCAAGTCCCGCTTAATCCGTTGGGTACTGCTTCTTCAAGAATTTGACCTATAAATATGAGATAAAAAAGGTTTTGAAAATGTCATAGCCGATCATCTCTCTCGTATTATGCATGAGAATGCCAATGGCACTCAGATCAACGATCACTTTCCTGATAAACAGATACTTTTCATATCTAGTACACCATGGTACGTCGACATCGTAAATTATCTTGTCACAAATGAAATACCTTCCCATTGGTCAAAACAAGACAAACAAAAATTTCTCTCCAATGTTCGAAACTTTTATTGGGACGATTCTTATCTCTTTAAATATTGTCCTGATCAAATCATTCGTAGATGTGTCCCCGATCACGAATATCATAGCATTCTCTCTTTTTCACATGATCAAGCATGTGGAGGACACTTTGAAGCAAAGAAAACCGCTGCAAAGGTTTTGCAGTGTGGATTCTATTGGCCTACTCTTTTTCATGATGCGCACGAATTTTGTGCTAAGTGTGCTTGATGCCAACAAATGAGCTGAATCTCCAAGCAAAACATGATGCCTCTAAACCCAATCCTAGTCATCGAAATTTTTGACGTTTGGGGCATCGATTTTATGGGCCCATTTCTTAATTCCTTTGGAAACCTTTACATCTTACTTGCCGAAGACTATGTCTCTAAATGGGTTGAGGCCATCCCTACGAGAACGATGACAATAAAGTTGTTGTCAATTCCTGAAAGAGAACATATTTTCTTATTTTGGCACGCCTCGAGGTATTATAAGTGACAACGGTACTCATTTATGTAATCATGCCTTCGAATCTCTTCTTAAAAATACTCGATCACTCATAAACTGTCTACTCCATATCATCCACAAACTAGCAGTCAAGTCGAAATTTCCAACAGGTAAATCAAACAGATTATTGAAAAGACTGTCAATTCCAACAGAAAAGATTGTCATCTAAATTGATAGATGCCCTTTGGGCATTTCGCACAGCTTATAAAACCAACCTTGGAATGTCACCATATCGCTTGATCTTTGGAAAAGCATGTTGCCTCACTGCCGAACTGGAACATCAAGCACTTTAGGTAATCAAATACCTTAATTTCGATTTTGAAAAAGCAGGATCACACCGAAAGCTACAACTGTCAGAAGTTGAAGAGCTAAGAAATGAAGCCTACGAAAATGCAAAGATTTATAAAGAGAGAATGAAAATGTATCATGATAAATCCATACTTCGAAAGACATTTGAAGTAGGCCAAAAGGTTCTCTTATATAATTTTAGGCTTTATTTATTTTTGGGCAAACTAAGATCTCGATGGACTGGACCATATGTTGTAAAGATAGTGTACCCTTATGGCACGATCAAAATCAAAAATCCAATGGATGGATCTATTTCAAAGGTAAATGGGCAACAATTGAAGCCATTCCTAGAGTTTGAGCAATACGAGGACGATGAATTCGTTGATCTCCACGAACCCAGTTATGCTTTATGAGACACCTCGATCATGTTAGGTTGTAAATATTCTGTTTTCATTTTTTTAGCATTTGCATGATTTAGACAGTAGAGACACTGCCTCATTCAAGTATGGGGGGTATCATTCATATTTTAGTTGCGCATCATTCAAATTTCAGTTTTTTTATCTGATTCTTTTTAAAAAAAAAACACGACTTGTTTTAGACTGGTACAACAAAGTTAGTTAACGGTTTTAGTAATTTTATGGAATTTTTTTATGAATCGCTAATATCAAATGGAAAATATAATGAAAAGTTGAATTACGAGCGATAATAGTGTAACTAGTACATAGGGAGATTCATAGGTGATGGTTATGAAGTCTTTTCTAAATTGTAGTCTTTGTTTAATAAGTGGTTGATTTAAAGTACATGCGTTGATTTTTTTTAAAGCTTTAAACCTAAGTGGTGCTAAGATGATTTTGCATAACTCTCTCTCCTCTTAAAAAAAGGAAAACAAATACCCAAAAAAAGCTTGAAAAAACATAATAATAAAAATCCAAGGGTATCCAACGCTGCTAGTACATCTAGCGTTGGTGTGCAAACCTACCAAGCTCTTTCCCAACTCTCACGTAAGCCCGCGAGGTAGTGCATGGGTGGTATACCTTGGCCTCATTTTATGATTTGGACACCTAAGGATTACCGACATTTTGTTGACATGGTGTAACACCCCATGAATTTTAATAATGAATTAAAATGTTAAAAATGTAAATTTACATAAAAGGACGAAATAGTAAATTTTCATAAATAAATGAATTTGGGAATTTTGACTTTTCCATTGTATTAAGTAGATTTTTCTATCCCAAATCATATATATAAATTGCCAAAAATGGATACCGTATAAAGAAGATACGAAGCATTTACTATAGCTCGCATTTTGCATTTTGCGTCTATTTTGAAAATAAGGGATTAATGCTAGAATAAAGAAAAACTTATTTGTTAAGAAATAAGTTTAAATGTGTATGAATTACACTAACAAAGGAAAATGAAGAAAAAGGGGTACGATGAGGTATGTGCATTTAAAAGAGAAGAATAAAAAGATATTCTTATGCACAAATGTAAGAGTTTATTTTGAAAAGGGAGCATTTCATAAAAGTTACACAATTGTAAGTTTGAAAAATAAATGTATAAGAAAGTAGCAATTATCTTAAAAGAAGTATGTAAACATGGATACTAAATAATAGGGACATTTATTACCAAACATAGAAAGTTCAGGTTTGAATGGAGATATGTCAATATGTTTAAATAAGGGTGCATGCCACGTTATAAGAAGGAACGCAATAAATTAAGGTAGTGAAATGTTAATCAAAGAAATGGAAGATATTAATATATGTTTGAAATGAATAACAGTTTATGCAAGAGAAAAAGGTTTATTTTTAAAATCCGGCATTTAATAAAAGTTAAATTTTTTGAAAGATATGTTTAAAAATTATACGTTTAGATAATAAATCGTTTTAAGGGAAATATAAAGAAAAGACGTTATTTAACAAAATATGGAATGAAAATTAAGAGTATTAATTAAGATTGGAATCCTAATTGACCGACCTAAGTGGTAAATTTGTTGCACTGATTTGGGCAATATAATTGTTGGAAAAGGGAAAGGGTTTATTTATACAAATAAAGGGACACGAATAAAGAAATGATTTTTGGTATAAATAAATCTTCACTGGAGTTCTTCAATAAGTAAATAGAAAACAAACATGTGTGTGTGTATGTGTGTGTGTATGAATATACTTCTGAATTAGATACATGGTACTTTCCCATATTTAATTTTAGTAATAAAGTGTAAAATGTGAATAAGTATTATGGACTAAATTGGTATAAATGAATTAATTAGCGTAACATAAATGATGGTAATGGGAAGATTTTATTTAGAAAGGAAAGTAAATAAAAATTGATTTATGGATTGATTGGTGTTACAGTCATGTACACATATTCTTAACCTTAGAAGAATATTTGACATATTATTTAAAAACATGTCTAGGTTCATTGGATTAAATCTAATGGTCTAGGTTTAATAAGATAGGATTACTTGGAAATAAAGCAATCATCAATGGTTAGGATTAGTATAGATCTCCTATAAATTAAACCACTAACCTAACCTAACTCTTGACTCTTCTCTCTAATCCTAGTTGTTGTCATCTGCTTACCTCTCCTCCATTATTATTTATATTTACATATAAATAAACAAAAATCAAATCAAAATCAAAGAACGAGATTAAATAAGATCTAGCGATTTGAGAGAAGACTAAGCGGATCTAGGAAGGAAAATAGTAGGATTGGGACTAGATCCAAGGGAAATACAATATCTAAAGATTGAAATTAAAGCTAAGGATTTAAGAAAGGAGAATTAATCTCAATCAAATCTCAAAGTAGTTATCCTAATCAAGGTGAATAATAATTTAAATCATCTCTATTTTGTTTTATGATCATTTGTTTTTGGGTTTAAGATTATATCCAATATTAAGATGATTTTTGATTGATGATATGCTTGGATTTTGGTATGTTTGATTTAAGCAAAATATTAGATAATCACTTTACATGATTTTAAGGGTAAAACCGATTATAATTGATTTTGAATGCCATGAGAAAATTTTATGTCATGTAAAATATGATTTTGGAGATGGGTTTCAATTTTTGTAATTTTCCAAGCTATGAAAATTTTAATATGAATTTTCAAAGGAAAATTTGAATGAATTGGGTTTAAAAATTTATTTCGGTTATTTTATAAAGAAATTGGGTCTGGAAATTTTGTATGTTAGACAACATATTGAAAGTGAATTTCAATAATTTTTGGGAATTTTTCCTAAGTGATTTACTATGGAAATTAAATTATTTTAGAAGGAGGACTTTATTGCTTTATTGGTTTTGCTTAATGGAAGGGCTTATTTGTTAAATTAATCTTTGATTTAGATCTGAAATTATGCGGCAATTATTTGGGAAAGAATTTGAAAAGTTTATGGCAACCAATTAAATGTTTACAAATAGACAGATTAGTTATAAAGTAAATGCTTCAAATAGTATTAAATCAGATTTTATTCGGAAAAACTGGTTCCGCCTCTTTGATCAGAAGCCCCTTCCGACCCATTACTTCCGCTGTGACTTAGTCAAAACCAACTGTGTCGAAACAAACAAAGCTGAAACCAATACACAAGGTATCACAAGGATGGTACGTAGTGGATTGGAGAAGGGCGGAAGACATGGTGTCGAAATGTGACGCCCCACCTCTATACTCACACTAGCCAAGGACACTACGGGGTAATGTCATCGACTAGCACGAAGAATAAAGCTGTTGAGGAGCAACCATCTGTGTAATTGCTTTGTGCGAGTACCGATATGTCAGATAGTATAACTTACATTTCATTTCAAGAGGAAATCTGACATATCAAATACAAACTCAAAGCTACCACACAGTGGCTATGAGGCCTTCGGAAACAAATATAGAAATACGCATAACACAAATTAGTCACAGATATTCATATCACAAAAGCGGAAACAAATATGAATATAACACATAGAAGTGTACATCAAAGTAGTGGTCATACAAGATCCACTACATAACAAAAGAATAGGTACAAGTGCTAGCAAAAGAATATTTATACATCAAGGAGTCTCTAACTCGAATGTATAAAAGAAAAACTACTAATCTAAAGTAGTTAGCCAAAAATCAGATTATGGTCCCAGATAAGAAGTCAAGTAGAAGCACCTGGAATACCTCAATCTGACCCGAGTATTATTTAAGAAGAAAATAATAAACGGATCAGTCTAGCTATAAATATCAGATAAAATGAGATAGGATAAGAGATATCACAAAAACGTATGATAACAATAATGCCATACTGTGACAAGTATACATCAGATAACAACAAAAATCATACAATATCTCAAATATTCTCAAACACTAAAAAGAATGTCATATTCTTTAAATTATTCACCAAAACACAAATATTGACAAAACATATCAATGCCAATCGCATAAAAATCGGTGAAACACAAATTCTAGAAATCACAAATGGATCGCTATCCCATAAAATGAGCCGAAGCTCCTCCAAACAGGGTATAGTCCCTCCTTGCGGACTATGAGCCAAAGCTCCTCCTATGAGCCGAAGCTCCTCCAAACAGGGTATAGTCCCCCCTTGCGGACTATGAGCCGAAAATCCTCCAAACATGGTATAGTCCCCCTTTGCGGACTATGAGCCAAAGCTCCTCCTATGAGCCGAAGCTCCTCCAAACAGGATATAGTTCCCCCTTGCGGACTATGAGCCGAAACTCCTCCAAATAGGGTATAGTCCCCCTTTGCGGACTATGAGACGAAACTCCTCCAAACGAGGTATAGTCCCCCTTTGCGGACTATGAGCTGAAACTCCTCCAAACGGGGTACAGTCCCTCACGCAGACAAAGAGACATCGCACATCGCTAGTCTAAATCACCAACCGATCATCATTGATCGATAAGTGTAAATTACACTGAGCTAGTAAATAAATGAGTTTAGCTTCATGTCCCATAATCACTAGCTTAACTTAAATATTTACGAATAAATTGTAGATTTCCACTCGAAAATTGTCACGAGAGTTCAATCGAACAAGTCCAAGAATTAACCGACGAAGTAAACGCAAACATTTCATACCACTTGTTTTGCTAAGCTGTTTAATTAGATTTCTCATACGAATGAGGTAAAGGTTTGTATATACTAATAGATTGGAAAACGGTTTTAAAAACAAGCTTTGTATTAAAAATAGTGTCGAAATCATTTTTGTGAAAGAGTTTTAGTATTTACTACTAGTATAGAAACCTTTGTATTTTAAAGTGACAAATCACAGAAATGATTGTAGAAACAATCAATCACCAAAAATTCACATTCGAAGACGTGAATCAATACCATAGAAATCGATACCAAACCCATCAAATGGATATTCCCAAAAATCCAAAGAAAGAAGTCATCAAAGTCGATAATAAGTGATAACAACTAACCGGATCAACAAAATCGATTAAACTTGGAAATCCACTCAAAAAAATAGGCAATTAGGCAAAATGCACAGTTTCAGATGTCTGGTTTAGAATCCAGACGTTTGGATTTAGGTTCTGGAAATAATCCAGAAAACCCCCAGACGTCTGAAATTTCAAGGCAGACGTCTGAGACCTAACCAGACGTCTGGACCTATAAATCAGACGTCTGGAATTGGGTTCTGCCATTTTCTTTTCTGCGTGCTTATATTTTTTTTCCAGAGATCATAACCAGACGTCTGGACTTGACAACCAGACGTCTGGTCACCTGGTCTGGGCAATAATTTGCCTAGGCCATGATGGCCAAAACGATTCGGGAACGATCGGACGAGCAACGACGACTAGGGATTTATGCCAAGCGACAACCCAGCCTTATAGGCTCTTCGATACACCCCAAATATCACGTCCAAACATCCATAGTAAGATTTTCATAAAATTGGACCAAAACACCAAAATTTGGAAAATTCACCAAATCAATTCAAATCAAAAGCAAATGAACATGCACAAATGTTAGGAATTCATACCTAACAACAATGAAAGTTATAGACGTAGATGTGAGTTAAAGAACTCACCGTTAAACCCAAAACAACAAGTGAGAAGCTTTAAAACAAAGGAAAGATCAATAACACTTCAACTTCAACTCTAGAAGCTCCAATCTAAGATCATAAGCAAATATTTCCTAAGTTAGGTTATAGGAAATTTCTGAAATTGGAGAGAGATTGAGATGGAGAAGATGAAGAGGATGTTTACCTTAGCTTCTCTTTGATCTTAGAGCAAGAACTTGAATTTCCTAATCAAACTAGGGTTTAGGAATTTCTATTTCCCATTCTTTCCCCCATTTTTACTTTAGCTTGAGTGTTAGGAAATAGAATGAGTGAATGGATGAAGAGTAGATGAGTTAGGGTATTATGATGGGTTAGTGGGCTGAAACCCAAATCCAAAGCCCAAAATAGAAAATATCAAAATTCTACTCAACTCCAAACATATCGATGTTTATACTTAAAAAAGTTGTAAACGCCATTTTGGACTCAATGGAAGTGGTCTCGAGTCCCAATTCAACTATTTACAAAAAGTAACATTTCGGACTTTAATCCGATTAACGATGCTATATTTAAATAAAACATTTAAATATATAATCGTGAAATATGCGGGTTATTACATGAAACATAGCTTTTGATGGGGTCGAAACCTTTATTTACTTTCCAAAGATATGCGCTTGCCTTGTTTTCAAAAGAATGCTTTCGACCAAGTCAAAACCTTTTTAATCTTTCGAAGATGTTGCTTTCGAATCTGTTGCCGCCTCTTTGTTCAAATGAATCTTTCGAATGAGTTCCTCTGTTTATAAATCAATGCTTTCGAAAAGGGTGGTTTCGACTTAGTCGAAACCTTGCTACCAATCTTATGCCTTTTGAAGGTATTGAAGTCATCAATGCTTTCGAAAGGTAGCTTTTGTTTTAAAATTGTACTAAGCCACTTCCTAAAAGCTTTCGAAAGAGTTCAAGGGTTTCAAAGGCAATGGCTTCGAAAAGGGGTTTCGATGCTATCCTTTCATATTTTACTTAAATGATTTAAGCTTTCAAAAGGATGGTTCCGAAGCCATCAAATTTTTCCCCAAACAATTTTATATGAAGATTAATGGTTTCGAAAGGGTTACTTTTTTTTATATTCACTTTGATCCAAAAGATATTTTTAAAGATAAACCCAATGGTTTTGATAGGGGTACTTTCAATGGTTTCAAAGCTATGCTTCTAAGAGTTTATAAGTAATGCTTTAATACTTTCGAAAGGTATGGTTTGATGGTATCGAAGGAGATGTTTTAAAGTGTTTCGAAAGGTACATGTTAGTGTTTTGAAAAGAAGATTTACATGCTTTCGAAGGAGGTTATCCGAGGATTTCGAAAGTAAAGTTTTAAGGTTTTGAAAGACTTATTTTTTTAAAACAAAGAACCCTATCTCATTTTTAAAAGAAAACCATGGCATAATAAAGGAGTTTTAAAAAATGGCTTTAAGTATGAAGTTATTGAAGAAGCTTTCCTTAATAAATAATAGGTTAAAGGGGTTAACCATATTTTATATGAAAATGATTTCAAGGATATTAAACCACAAATGTTGATATTATTATGTTATTATGTTTGATTCTTCTAATATATATATTCACATTATAATGGACCCATAACTGTATTTTGGGAAAAGGGCAGAATAACCAGCTAGGTTGACCCAATAGTGAATATAAATTGAATTAACTCCTATATAAGTAGAATTGCATCTAGGAGGTCAGATAGACCAGAATGTAGGATGCCTAAATATTGATTAAAGAAGTTGTCGGGTAGATAGGTTCATAGTAAACCCATGAAAACTATGTTTAGGAAAAGATATTGGTAAGGGTCAATAGGTTCATAGTAAGCCCATGAAAACTATGATTAGAAAAGATATTGGCAGGGGCCAATAGGTTCATAGTAAGCCCATGAAAACTATAATAAGAAAAACATATTGGCAGGGGCCAATAGGTTTGTAGTGAACCCATGAAAACTAGATCCGGATTAAAATATTGACAGAAGTCAATAGGTTCCTAGTCAACCCATGAAAAATAGGATAAGAGGAAAGTTACTGGAATTACCAATAGGTTCTTAGTGATTCCATGAAAACTATGAAACCAGACAGGGAGTTCGTAAACTTTAACAGGTTATTAGTCAGCCCATGAAAACTAATAGGTTAATAGTGACCCTAGAAAATATAACTAAGACAGATAGTCAGAATGAATGGGGATGGGAAATACAGAATTGATTAACTTGTTTGCATATCATCATATTATTTTGAATTGTTTTAACCATCGTGGATGCAGGAGCACAATATATGGTTTCATAAAGTTTTTAGGATACCAGTGAGGGCAAACCCGTTCTGCTAAGCTGCGTGGTTTCACTACACTAGATATCTAAATGGTTTGAGATGGTAGATTATTATTCATACCAGACATTATGTCTGACTCGAAGTTTATGTTTTCCCCCTTAAATTCTCGGGTGCTCAATTGATTTTGAGTAGTTTGAGAGTTGAGGATTTCAGGTTCTTCTTAGACGAATAAGCTTCTGAAGACGTGCAGGAGGCAATCTAGTAAGTAGGAGTTCCTTTCTATTCTTGATTCCGTTGTGTTTTTGGTTGTGAAGGCAAATTTGTTTTAGTGCCTAGCTATATACTCTGATCATCCAAGAGGGCACCTTCATATGTCGCTCTTGGCATATGTTGTAATAATTATATTTTATCTGAACGCGGTTCTCGTGTTGAGATTATGTAATGAACTTGAAATGTTTTGAAATGGAATATGAAAATTATTTGATGATTTCAATTTTTTTACATATCCATATGTTTATGTATATCAATGTATATAACATTATCGTATATGGTCGTCGGGGATTAATAATTATGGATGATTGCAGCATCCGTAGCCTTTAGTTTTGAGCCTCCAAGTGGGGGATGTTACACATGGTCAGCGTCGGTCTGCACAATCCACCAAGCTCTGTCCTAACCCTTACGTAAGTCCGTGAGACGGTGCATGAGTGGTATACCTTGGTCTTTTAAGTTAGGTGTGTACATATAATAAATAAAAATATGAGAGAGTAAGCAGTTGAAACCCAAGCACCTTCTTGACTTTACTGATTTGACTAGTTATACAAAAGGAAATAAAAATACCACTTGCAAACTGTGACAAGCAAATAAAGAATTTATTTCATTGTTGCACTATGTTATCAACCGAATAACTAGCCAAACTAGAGTTTAACGTATGAAAACTTGAGTTATGTTGGAAATTTGTGACTAGTTGAGGAACCAAAAATTTCTAGAGATTGACTTAGACTGCATACATTACTATGTTGCAACTATTCTGAAATGAATCAAGTTTTCATTTGCATATAAAATTTGCATTCATATAAGTACATTAGGAGCATCACACATTGCATGTGGATTTTGTAGGTAGTATCCGCTGAAAACCCTCACGAGACACTACTCGTCCTGCTAGGGACACCAAGAGGTTTAATGGCTTGTTGCATACGCTCAATGCAATCGTGATTTCTTCGAAAGTGTGACCTACCTAGTTTGAATTTATTAGTTTTTCATTTTTTTGTTTTACTCGAGGATGAGTAAAAGATAAGTATAGAGGTATTTGATAAACATAGAAATGTGTTTATTTCTGCGCTTATATTTCATCTTTATTGTGTATAAATAAGTATTACACTGGGTATTATTTTGTCATTCTACAGATAAGTTGACCAAGCCTTATGCACTCCTAAAAGTGAATAACATGCAAAAATAGAGATCAGCTTGCCATATGTATGAAGATTTGCAAATGGAGAAAGGAGATTACACATAAAGCTGCCTTTGAAGTCTAATTTTTGTTCATATTAGTGAAGAGGATTTTAACCTAAAAGAATTAGGAGAAGAATCCATATGCAATCTCATCTCAAGATTATTTCCATAAAGCACATTCAATAAAAGGCATGAGATGAGAGGGAATAATTCTTTTGTGAGAGGCCCAGGTATTCATAGATTTGATTAGGGTTTTTTTTGGTTGGCAACTCTACGCTATAAATACCCATGTATTTCATTGTAATGAAGGGTCCCATTGGAGAATAGTCTTCTTCTTGTTTTTTTTGTTTTTTTATCTCTTGTAATAGTAGCTAGTTAACAATGGCTGTCAATTAGGTTTGTCAACATTTTTAACTACTACCAAGTTTTTTTATTTCAGCCATTGTTATTTTCTTTTATGCGATTTTAATAAATCTCTATTTTTTGTCTTCTCTCATTTAAGTTCGCATTTTTATTATAGTAAATTGTGTTATCTAGTCAATTAGGTTTGTTAGAACACAATCATTGTTTTATCTGCTTTTTCTCTGTCTTATGTTCAATTCCTTTTTGCTATTCTTAGCTAATTATGGTATTTGATATAGATCTGATTAGGTTCGAATCTGTTTCAAATACAATAGTAGTTTTTGTTTGTTTATTCAAAAATCACCTCTCAATCTCGTTTAGCACACCCAAGGTTTTTCTTAAAAAAACAATGAATTTTAATAACTCCCTGTGTTCAAACTGCATACTACGCACCTGTACGCTTGTAGAATATTTCATAATTCGTTGTTTCTAATTCAATAGAAAAGGTCAATCAACTGACATTTCAGTGATCAAATTCCTAGGTTGATCTTCTAGCCTTTATTCTATTGTTGTTTTCAATGCAACAAGATTCTCAATGTATTCAATCGTATTGGACACATAGTCTTGCATTATAGTTTACTTGCTAATTTCATTTGAACATATTTCATCGAGATTTTATATATTATGAAGCAATTGTGTACCATAAAACTTTTGTATGTGATCTAATATGGATCAAATATTTATATTCTTGTATTACTTTAGAAATCAAAGTTTGGAAGACAATATACAGTCTCGAGCAAATAAACACTTAAGTGAACAAAATACAAATGTATTTAGTTATTGCATAATTTGACTCTTGCATGAGTCTTACAACGACAACATGCTAAAAAATTTATCGGTATGTTTTATATTTCTTTTTTAATCCATATTCAATTCATTGGTATATTTCAATTGGTAAACAATTTTATCTATTAGATTAGTTGCACAAATCTATTGTAATATACCATTGTAATTTGTATAACATATGTTCTTACAATATTAGAAAGGTTAAATGTATTCATTTTATTTTTCTAATAAGGCACCCATAAATATTTTTTATATTTCTCAAAACCCTAAAAGAAATATAGAAATCTTTCGATTTCTCTGTTGGGTGTTAGGACTCGCTTGCCTTGGGAGTCCAACCTTGAGTTTTCTCAAAAAATAATGTCTGTAAACAATAGATAACTGTTTATTGGTTGTATCATATACAATTCCTAACCATGGTCTTTGTTCTAATCTTAATTTCAACCTTGAGTTTGCTCAACAAATCAAAAGATATTATTCACTCGTACTCATCATTTCGCGATGGCCTAAGTGCAATGCATGTACTTTGAGTTTTCTCAACGAATACATGCATGTATCTTACCTCATCCAACAATATATTAGTGGTACTACATATAACATTCCTAGTTTGAGTTTGCTCAACAACCAGTGAGTATGCATGTAATCTATCAATATATAAATGGTAGAGGACAACTTTATTTGAGATTCAAATCTTTAATACATGCATTAGAATGATATTGATTTAAGGAATAATATACTTCTTATGGAATATCCTCGTGATTCAGGTGTCAAACATATTTGAAATCATGGTATTCATAGCATGCGTATGTATTTATTCCAAAAATCTATTTGGGTTATTCTAGTTCCACTTATATCATATTAATACATATACAATTATATAAGTTTAATTTGTTTATAACTATTATAATTTAATAAACTTATATAAAATTTAAATGTATCTTATTAATTATATCATATTTAATTAATTTTAGTTATTTAATTTAACCAACTAATTTAAATTAAATAAATTAGATTTTAAATTTTAAATTTTCTGTTCCATTCATCTTAACTATTTAAGAAGAATATTTAACTATAACTTTTACGGTTTTATTTATATATATTAATATATATTTTTAATTAATTAAAATTTAATTAGTTATTTATTAGATAAATTATTTTTTAATTAAACATGCTTATTAAACGTTCTAATAAAATTTAAAATTTATTTAGTTTACCTTAAACAATTTTAAGATAAACATTCAACTATAACCTTTATAGTTTTACATATATAATTTTTTTTAAAGTGGGTTAATGACTTTATTGAATTAGGCTTTGCAGCACAAGCTATACAACAGAACTGAAAAAGGATAAGGGAAAGGACCAATATTCTTTAACTCCACACATACCAACATAATTCACTTTACAATCATTCTTTCTTTTCCCAGTTTTACTAAATTTTCATGGCGGCTCCTCAACAAATTGAACTTCCATGCTTGGTAGTTTTAGGTCCAACCTCGGCACTGCCTCCCATTCTACTAGCTTTGCTTCAGTAAGTATCTTCTTTCTGATTCGCTTCATAGCTATTTACATGTCACTTGTGATAAAATTGCTAACAAGATCTCAACATTTCGTCATTTTCTGGAAACATCTGTTATTGTGTTCTTTCCACACATACCAAACGGCAGTTGTAATAGTTATGTTAGAGACTTTGGACATCAGATTTGCCTTGTACTAGTTGTAATAGGTATAAAATCTCTAAGCTCAAATCACTTAGCATTATGTCTCCTACTAGTTTGAATTTTAGATTTGCCCAATAATGCAACTGAATTTGCATACAAAAAAGAGATGTTTATGACTTTCTTCATTATTTAAGCCCAGAATACATCTGTTTTTAGAGAGAACCCCCTATTTTACTAGTTTTTCCTTTGTAGCAAGCCTTCCCATGATAGCTTTTTTGGTGGTAAAGGACATTTTAGGAATGCATGCTTTATCCCATACACATTTGCCCATTCTAGAACAGGATTATTTGTTATGACCTCTTCCTAAGATAATTTGGTAGTAAAGTCTTTGCCTGTAGGTTTTCATGCCTAAATGTCTTGCTGTTTGCCAGAATAGATAGGAATATATTGAATTTGGTTTGTCAAATTGCATGATGATAGAGATATTGTTAGTTTTCCATCGACTGTTTTCAATAATATTGCTAACTGGTATGTTTGTTGCTCTAAATGCCGAGTAAGAGTCCCATCTTAGCCTTTGAACAAGACTTTTATTTTCTAAGCAGGGGTCAAACCATAGGCTAGTCTCATGCCCAGCAGCAAATTGTCTTTCTACCATGGTAGCTAGTTCATCTCTGCATTTAAGTATAGTCATCCAAGTCACTGATGCATTGTTGTCTAAATTCATATGCCAAAAGTTGCTTTTCATATATTTCTGCCTCATCAATTTAGCCCAGAGGTTATTCGAAGTAATAACCCTCCATGCAAGTTTTAAAGCAGCATTTTTCTTCAAATCAAAGAGATTTTCCAAGCCAACTCCCCCTTCACTCTTGGGTCTGCCTAATAGTTAATAGCTCACCTTATGCATACCACCCTTAAACAACTTAACTCTTTATCCCTGTAATTTGCTCCTCATTTTTTTATAAGTACACCACATTTCCTATTAGTAGTCATATTGGATGATAATGGGACCCTTAAGTACTTTACTGGTAGAGCATCTTCCTTCACATTGAGGGTTTGTAAAATAGCTTCTCTACCTTGTGTATACTTGCTGAAGTAGCATTTAGTCTTCATTTCATTAACCTTAAGACTTGCTGACACTTCCAAATTGTGGAAAATTTCTTTCAAACATTGGGTTACTTTTTGGTTGGCTTTGACACATATAAGCAAGTCTTTTTCATACAAAAGTGATTGAGATTAGGCTGAATTTTGTAAATTTGATCAATCTCCTTGTTATAGCATGCTAGTTCCATTTGTAGGGTGAAAAATTCCAATGCCATTGCAAACAAATAGGATGCTAGCGGGTCATCCTGTCTTAACCCTCTATTGCTGGTGATGAAACCTTTAGGAACTTAATTACTTAAAATATAGTATGTGGGGGTGCTAATACATTCCTTTATCAAGTTCAAAAACTTATCAGGGAATCTCATTTGTCTGAGCATGTAGATGAAACATTTTCTGTTCACCTTGTCATATGCTTTACGAAGATTTACTTTTAAACACATTTAATCACTTCCTTTTTTTAAAATTTCTCACCAATTCATGAGTAACTAAAGAATTCTCTGCTATGCTGTTACCTTTTATAAATGCACTTTAACATTTTGCTATTATATCTGGTAGAATTTTTAACATTTTGTTGCATAACACTTTGCTAAGTATCTTATAAATAACATTGCAGCATGCTATACGTCTGTACTCTTCAAACTTTGTGGGTTTGTTAACTTTTGGAATGAGACATAGGAAAGTGTGATTAATATCCTTAAGAATTTTTCTTTTGTCCATGGCTTTTTGAATAGCATTGACCATTTTCTCTTTCAAGCTCTCCGAATGAAATTTGTAGAACTTGGAGTTTATCCCATCTGGACCTGGGCACGAGTCCACATGAGTGGAATTCAAAGCAACTTCAACTTCACTACCTTGGATTCTACTATTCAGGAGTTCCATTCCAGCCTCATTCACCACAGCCCTGCAATGAATTTTTGGTAAGTTAGATGTATATTCTCCGCTAAATAATTTTGTGTAATATTTGATGGCTTTTTCTTCCAGTTCTTTTAAGTTACAAGTTGGATGTCCTTCTTCATTAATGTTGTTTGTTAAGTTGTTGTGATTCTTCCTGATTGACATCTTAGTGTAACAGAATTTAATGCTAGCATCACCCTCTACCAATCACTTTTCTTTTGCTTTCTACTTCACCTCTTTGGCATATATTTGCATCATGTCCTGCAGTTCACCTTGCAAATGGCAGTAATGTGAACATAGTTGTTCATTGGTAGGATTTGAGTCTAATAGAATTTGAGCCTCTTCACATTTCTTTTGCACTACATTTAATTTGCCTTGCTCCTTATCTCTGGTTCTATTCCATTCCTTTAGTCTGTTTTTGATCATTTTGATTGTCATCACCGATTTATACATATTTTTGCCTTCCACTTCATTCACATTATCAAATCAATAGATTTATGGTAATCTTTACAATCACACCAATGGTTAGCATATCTAAAGGGCATGCCATTAGATTCATTACACAATTCATTAAGTTCAATCAACAAAGGGCAGTTATCACTAATATAACTAGGTAATGCTGTTACTTTTAGGTTGGGAAACATGTTTATGCAATCTGCATTAACTAGTAATCTTTCTAATTTACTAGAAATTTGTTTTACCTAACCTAATCGCCATATATATTTCAGCCCTATTTGGATTGCTTCTACCAGGCCAACACATACTACACAGTTGTTGAATTCAGCCATTTGGGAGACTTTAAGGGTAAGCCCGCATCTTTTTTCTAAACTTTTTAGCACTGCATTAAAGTCACCAAACACTAACCACTGTTGTTATATGATTTTTGAAAGCTCCATAATCTGTTTCCATAGCTCTTTTCATCTTGACGCTAAGTTGCTCGCATAAACATATGTTATATAAATTTTTAGGCCACCTATGTTACTGGCTTCCACCATCATTTGTTGTTCTTCTATTTCAATAACTTTTAAGATCCATTTATTTTTATCACATACTACCATGATTCCGCCTTTAGTATTACACTCATTATTGTGAATCAAGTCCTATTCACTTCCTAGTTGACGTGAATAAGTCCACACCGTCGCTAATCATTTTATTCTCAAGAACACCAATCAATGTAGGTTTGTGTTTCTTCTTGAAATTAAGGTCTAATTGTCTATTGTCATTGTTTAGCCCCCTAACATTCCAGCTAACGATTGTCATTTGGAAGTTGAAGTTTTCTTCCCCTTTCTCAAGTTCCTAGGAGCAGGCTACTCTGTTTGCACTTCCTTGTCCTCTTTTTGATGCTAACGAATTGATCTGTGCATGCTTGATTTGGTTTAGTATACGTTCCTTTGTCTACCACACTTGGGTTATCTTGTTCTTCATCAGTAGAATCAATTTGGATGTCTAACTGTTGAATTGCATCTATTGTTGCAGGTGCCTTCTCTTCATCGATAATGTCGTGTTTGCATCCAATGCAGGCACAAGTAGGTCCTCATGCTTCTTTGCTTTTTGATGCTCTACTGAATAAACTTTCTTTGGATGGTCCTCCTGCAAGGATTTCTTATGTACCACCTCCTCTTCCATAGTAGAATCCAAAGTTATACATTTTGGGGGTTCAGTTGATTTTGTAAATTTTTGAGTTGAACTCTTACTAGTCGACTGCTCCTGTAAATTTATGTTCACTATGCCTAAACACTCAGGGTCCACAGTTATTTTTGACACGCACTCTATGGTGATTGTGTTGTTTTTAGCTTGACTCTTCACACCTGTTGGATCTCTTTACTTGACACATTACAGTCGTTATGCCCAAAACATTACATTCTAAGCATCTAGGGGTTTGAATTCATACTTAACTGGTTGCATATGTAGGTTACGCTCACAGTCCTTTATCCAAATGTTTTCTGGGAATTTTGAGTCTGCATTGATCTCAATCAAAACTCACGCAAACTTAAGCCTTGTAATATTTCTAGTGTGTTCATCCAGTCTTAAAGGCTTTCCAATCATACTAGCTACTTTGCTAATACCATTTGCATTCCATAATGATAAATCTAGGTTGTTAAATCAGACCCAGATAGGTACCTCCAGCATATATCTCTCCGGTCTAAAGTTCGGTTCCCAATACTTGAAAAATAGCAGCTTGTTGTCCATGAACCAAGGATCTTGATTTAGGACCATTAGACAATCCTCTTCCTTCTTAAACTTCACCAAACAAAATCCATTTTCTCTTGAGAAAATGTTGCACTTCCCTTTTGGTTTCCATTCTCTTTTGATATAGGCATTAAAGTGAACATAATAGGGGAGTCTTCCTACCAAACAGATGTACACAGAATTTTTTCACATACCTTTAGCTTCGTCATAATCCTTGTTGTCCAGTTCAACGTACTCTCCTTCATCTCGCACCAGTTCTACAAAGGAAATGTCTTCATCGATTTGAAGTTTCTTCCCCCCAATCGCTTCGACCCAAGACTTAGTGATATGTGCCTTAGCCCTATAAGATTGAGCAGATTCCCTTTGGTCTGAAATTGACCACTTTCCCTTCCTTCTAACCTCCTACCACCCTCTATCTTCATCTTTCTCTCTGTCCATGTTACCTATGGCCGCCACCTAAACTCCAGGGTTAGGTGTTGCCATTTTTTTCTTGTGTATTTACTATACACACACATACACGCACGCACGCGCGCGCGTGCGCCCGCATACACGCACACACATTTATATCAACACATACTTATATATTAACTAATTAACTTTTAGTTAATTATTTAATTAATCATATTAATAAGATATTTATAAAAATTTCATCAATTATTAATTTCATAAAACAATTTTGAAAAAATTTAAATTTATTTTATAACATTTATTATAAAATTTACTTTTATATTTTAAGCTTAACATTTAAACTTAAAATATTTTTAAATTTTTAAATCTTAATTTGAAAATTAGCCCAAGTAACTCCGAGTCTTACATTTGAACCAACTTTTTAGACTTACTCCATCCATCGGGCCATGCCAATAGCCAAAGAGGGGAGAATACTTGATTATTCAACCCTGAGCCTAGACACTACTTTTCTAGACATCCATTGGATATGTGAGTTTAATTAGTTGGCCCTAAATGTTGACTAATTAGACCATATACACCATTTGGGCTCTGATACCATTGATGGAACCCAATCCATTTAGTAGCCGGTGAAATGGGTAAATTTCGAGAGAAAAAAATCCCTAGTTGGATCTTAGTGGGCCTTTAAAGTCTAATATTTAACACTAGCTCCAATCTAGTTATTTTTATAAAATCTTATTTTATTTTGAATATTTTTCTTTATTTAACTAATCCAATTAATTAAATATATTTAATGTGGATATACAATCAAGAAAGGTAGAGGAGGGAGTGGTCAACCATAGATGGAAGAATAAATTAAATCAAATTCATTCAACAAAGGAAGATTTTGTTTAATTTAGAGATGGAAATCTTTTCATATCTCTCTTTTAAAACTTTCCTTTAACATTAGATTGAACAATAGACCATATCCTTCCATATATGACTAACCAATTAATGGTTGATATATGGACTATCACATATAATATGTATACATAGAATTATTAGTAACACATACAGGGAATAACATGATGATTTGACAAACAATGATAAAGTCAATATATACATGTGTAGATATTGGTATGTATATCTACCATGTATAATTCGCCATTTATATATATATGTATTGATTTCCTAAATTTAATTATTTAGTGAAGAAGCATACATGCATACATACATACATATATATATATATAAATTCAAGTCTTAATAATATAAAGGTTGAGTTGACAATATCTAATATATATTGATTGAATCAAAGTTTCGGATTCAAAATTATAGATTAAAAGATCTACGGTTGACTTGTATAATTTATTTAAATTCAAATCTAGATTAAGTGAACTAATATAAAATATTTTCAGATGACTTTGTATTCATATTATAATACATGCACGCACACATGCACATATGTAATAATAAAATTGAAACAATTTTCAGTTATTCAATAAACACATACATGTTATGTTAAATTGTTCTAATCCATTTATAGCCATATACATACATATATATACACACACATATACATATACATATATATAAGAAATTATATAAGTAAATCTTTTGCAAAATGCCCCCCTTCAACCAAAAGCTTGAAGTCAAAATACATATGTTAACTTGAATATGAGATCAATGAATTTTATGTTTCTAATTGATCAAAATTCAAAACTAAATAATTGAATTACATAAATTGTATAATATGTTTAGGTAGTCATTACAAGTTTATTAAATACATATTCATGACTAAACGTAAATTCAAATATATATGTATTTTGATTTTAATTTATTAGATTGAAAATCAAATCAATTTAGTTGTTTAGAATGTGACATTAAATCCAAATCAAGATGAGGAAACAATACATATATAAAATTTTGGTTAGAATGATACAACTAAAATATACAAATGTAAATAGAAATTGTACCTTATAGATCTAGCCAATTAGTGACAACATGATCTGCAAATTCTCCTTCGATCCCTATGATCAACATCCAAACTTTGCTAGAATTGGATTAGCTGCTTTATTTTATTTGATATAATGTAGGGTAAATACGACTAATTTTTTTGGGCTATGAAAGCGATGGGGAGGTAGCCATGTATGAAGGAAGAATGAGGAAAAGAAAATTAAATGCAGAAATGAATTAGAGGAATTTGTTTTAAGGAAAGAATAGAAAAATTCTTGCTCTTTCTTTAAAAAAAATCGTTTTAATTTCTAATTAATTTTTAACCGATCCAATCATTTTCCCCTCCTTTGCAAGGTCGGCCAAGTATTTCTCCTTGCATGGACTAATTTTCCAAAAAGCCCACTAAGTAATTAATTGTATTTAAAGCCTATTTAGATACATATTGATATCCTATATTGATACGTGCATATATAACTTTTATATAACATTCAAATTATTACTAAAGACAACCAAAACATCAAATAATTAATAACTCTTAAATATTAATTAATTTATAACATTTTATAAACTAATTAAATCGTGTGGTTTTTTATATTAATCACAAGTGCGATTGTGAGACTTAGAGGTGCGAATCCAGTCAACGATTAATATTGAACAATTCAAATATTAATGTTCACACTTCGCCTTAGCTAGTGGTTTGATATTTTAATCGAATTCATCGCTTATAGATAGATCTTTTTAGTAAAATTCGATTCACATTTTCTTAAGCCGTACCTTTTAGTAACGATAATTTACACACGTTCTCTTCGTCAAAACTATACTACTTTATGATATATGGAATTTAGTATTGGTTAAAATTCCAATATTATCCACATTCAACTCAATTTGCCCAAAAACAAAGCCCTTGGTTTAATAATAACTTTTATTATTAACCATACTACTTCAGCCAAATATTTTGATTTTGAGTTGACTGTGGTACTAACCTCATACAACTAAGGAGATGGATTCTCTATTAAATAGTATTTCACTCCCAATGCTTCACCTCTAACCCAACTACAGGTGCTCGATGGATCGCCATACCATGATTTAACTATTATCAAAATGGAATATGCACATTGAAGTTTTAAAGTATTCTCAAGTCGAGGGAAATGTGTGTAACATCGTTACCTTGAGATTTTCTATTTGACTTAATTGTTACTAATGAATAGGAAACTCTTGGATGAATCATTCCACGGTTATTCAATAACTATGGGTACGTAACCCCTTAATGCCCCCAACAACCATAATTAATACATCGCCCAATATTCGAAGAGCATAACATACTCCGGTCTCAAAGGATGTATCGATATCCTTTATCAAAACATCTTAACCAGGAATATTTAAAACAAAATGTTATTTGTTTAATTACTCACGATTACAACTATTTTCAATTACAATTGCATAACATTCTATTTAAGAATTTTCTTAATTATATATGTTAAATTAATTACTTAATTATTCATATCACAATATAACAAAGTATATAAAAGAGAAAAAACACATTTATTACGAACATGATTGATCACATAGTTAGATATATATAACGATTACATAGTTTCTCTAATGCATACCACTAAACTTTTGAGCTTGACTTCTTTCAATCTCTATCTCCTGCATAATCAACACCACAATAACCAACCAAATTGCAAATCTTTCCATCACCGAAACCAAGTCCAAAATCTCAAGTCACTTTAAGATATTTAAAAATAACTTTGAAATCTTTCGAATGATATTTCCCAAGAATAAACATATAGCGACCGACCAATTAACAATATGTGCAATATTAGGCCTATTACCGTAACACCACCACCTCTAAACCTATACCATGCAAGAGTACTACTAAGTAATACCGTCGGATAATACGAAGAATGAGGCTATATAGGGGTACACATGTGAATTTTCCCTTGGGCTAACACTGGTACATATTTAAACATCGAATAAATAACTCACCTATATGTACATAGTATCAGCACAAAGCAATAAACACGTGTGCCTCTAGGATAGAACAATATACAAACAACAAATAATAGAGAACACAGAGTCAGAATCGCAACGATAATATATAAAACTAAATATACGAGGTATGTCCAATATACAACATAAGGATATATGTACATGAAACTATATAATACTCAAATGATATACAATAATACCATATACTAGTCCCCTTTATGCCCAAAATAACACAAGCTGGTCAATTGTCCCTATACGTGAAAAGTTTTGGACTGACCCGAGTATTACGTAAATAACACACAAGTTAGACTATATTTAAATTGAGGGTTAATTTACATATGTAACTCAATATATAATAATATGATAATACCCATAGTGTCAATAAATATGTGGTAATGTATGCATGGTATATAATTAAAATATCATAGACAATCGCAAATGCATTACATACCATCAAATATCACAAAACCATGCATAAAGATGTCATCACCCATATAGAAGCACATCAAATCAGAAATCATGGAATCAACCTCAAATGGGTTAATCACCATAACTAGAAATCATCATCAAAACCCACAAATCATCTATAAGTGAGATATCACCAAGTACAATAAGGCTAGCATACAACAATGCCCAAATATATCTCTCAATCTTAAGTAATCAGGCTTCACCTCACGTGAGTATAATTTCATAATACAATCCTCGTCACGTGAGTTCCATCTACCTATAATGAATGATCGAATAAATATTACAACAACATCCCATACGACTATGGGATACTCAATTGTTTATTCACTACTCATAAATTATACTCAATCTCCATAATATTCTATATAACGAGTTCAAAAAATAACCAGAGAAATATTACCAAAAGTCTCATACCAAATGGTATTATAACTTCGTTTATTCAAATTTGTCGTTACACAGAATGAAAACATTCAAATATTAATAAGGAAAGCGTTTATATTTATAGAAATGTAATAAAAAGCCTTAAATCAATTTTTGTTATATTCTGAAAACAATAAGAACGTTTAATACATATATTATATATTGACTAATACATTCACTTTATTTATATAATCCCAAAAAAAAGATTTAAATGCAAAATTTTACTTCTAAATCTTTACTTGTATATTTTAAAACATTCAAGATCACTTTACAAATCAAATATCCTTTATAGAAATCTTTCCACGATTTTCTATAATTTGTTACTATTTTTAAATAAATATATAAACTTCAAAATAAATTATATTTATTTCAAATCATAGAAGATAACTCAAAATCTTCACTTTATACTCAAACTAATTAGAAATAAAACATTTTTCATTTATAATATATCATATTTGAAATTCTCATATTATAGATTTTTAGTTATTAAAACATACCCAAAACTATATAATTATTTTCCAAGAAGGGTGCTATATTTTCTCAAGGCTTGAAAACTCTTTCTAAAGTATTTAAATAACCTTTATAATAAAAATCTCTTTAAAGTAATAATATTATCATTTTCATAATATATTTTATAAAATACCAATATATTTTATTTTTCCTTTTAAAACAATTCCAAACTTATAATATATTATAATATTGATTTTAAATGGGTTTTATAACCAAAAGAAAACTATATTTATATTTATAATTAAAAATATATTTTTAAATATGAAAATAGCTAAATTGAATAAAATTTTAGTAAATTATTTGTAAAATACTTTTAATAAAAATTTTAAACCCTTAAATAATTTTTCAAAACTTTTCAAACATCCTTTTAAAACAAGAAAGAAATTAAATATAAAATTTAAAATTTATGGAGTAAAATTACTCCACGAATATATCAACCAAACATCATTGTAAATATATATCGTGTGACTTGAGTCGAGTTCCGTTGAACTCCGATCTACCATAAAATACACACATCTACATACTAATTTATATACATAGTTCAATTCACAATCAGACAAAGTTCCGTTTGCAAATTCATACTTCCAATCAACACAACCAATCAACATTCCAAACATCAATTAATCTCAACCAATCTAATTCAACTATGCAATTCAAACAATAAATAGGGTGAATATATAATATGCATTGATTTCTAGACATAAATGCGAGTTAAGAAAAGTCACTAGAATTCCAAGCGAAGCCTTACTGCCTTCAACGCTAACCACGACCTCCACCTTGCGTCATAAGCTAACCATCACGCTCCACCTTCGCCAATCATTGTCGCTCCAACAACCATCATCGCTACAGTAACCACCACGCCCGAGCCACCTTCAATCGCCACTAATCACCACCTTCGAGCCCAGTTTGACGCCAACCACCACTTCATGTACATGCCTCTAAGTCGAGGCTTTCCCTAGGTCGCAGCGTCACAAGCTGCAGTCGCTTCATTATGGCTTCTTCCCCTTCCACGACACCATCGATGTGTCCGTCTCCTCGTTAAATCGTCACCTGGTCGCACACGATTTTTTTCCCGTATGAATCGGTTCGGGGAATTCCTCCAATGGGGATTAGGGAAACGGGTTTTGAAAATAAAAGGAGTGGGCTTGGGCTTAAATGAAGGATAATGGGGAGTTTTCTAGAATTATGGAGAATTCTTTTCTTTTGTTTTAAAATATTTTATATTTATTTATAACTAGATTTCAATTTAATTTAAATTAACTCACACTTCATTTTATGCAATATATTTCGATAACCATACAATTCCTTTTAATTCAATACTTGCTTGTTTTATTTAATTATTTGTTGTATTAATCGTAGATTAAATTTATTTATTTTTGAAATATTTTAGTGGTATAAAAATTATTTACACTTTGGAAATATTTTGTTTGTCAAAATAGTTTATTCGAGTTTAAAATATTATTCAAAAAGAATTTATAACTTAATTTCAATTTATTAAAACAAAATCTTTTATTAAATAGACTCGAATTAGGTAAAAATTCATTTTCAAAAATAATTATTGAAAATCAAATTCAAACATTTTTATTTTAATTCAATTCATTTATTTTACGGTGTAGAAAGTAGAGTTGTTACAAGAACATACCTAAAACTTCCAACCACACTAACATACGGTACCATTTCCATATAGATCTTGTCTTTATTAGGGACGGGAGAGACATTTTTAAATTCCTTTATATGCAAATGTAGTGGTGTATCGGGACAAATGTATCAGGACAGAGTATATGGCTATGTGTTTAACATGCCAAAGGGTTAAAGCTGAACAAAAAAAGCTGTGCAGACTATTACTTTCATTAGAGATTCTGTAGTGGAAATGAGAGAATATATCTATGGACTTTATCGATAGATTGCCTCGACGTAAAATATGTAATGAAAGCATTTGGGTAGTAGTGGACCGACTAACCAAGTGTGCACGTTTCATCTTGGTGAAGAGCACACGGACTGTGGCAGAATTGGCGATGTTGTATATTAAGGAAATAATTCGGCTACATGGAGTTTCATTAGTATAGTAAGTAATCGGGAACCACTCTTCATGAGTGAGTTTGGGAGGAGTTTACAAGATACTTTGGTAACATAACCAAACCCAACTACAACATATAAAGTGGTGTATCGGGACCTAAAAATTTGGAAAGTAGATATTTGGAAAGGTTGTGTTCATATTTGATCTTGGTGGTCATACAGTTGATGTGAAAGATGTGTGACGCCCCACCTCTATGCTCATAATAACAAAGAGTATTAAAGGAAATACTGTCTATTATTACGAAGAATAAGGCCGGATAGGAGCGACCATCCGTAATTGGCCTTACACTAATATTGGTTATCTCGATAGGAACGGTACATACTTTTTATTTTTCATCAAATTATTTATTTACTCCCATCGACACACCCAATACCAGTATAAAACGAACTACGATGGTTCATAATAGTTTAGGACATTAGATATAACAATAACACAGATAATATAAATGCGGAACACAGATAAAAACAAAAGTCTCATATATATATATATATATAACTGATGTCAGTTAATACATAGTTGACACAATACATATGATACAACTACAACTGTCGACTCTAGAAGTTATATATACAAGTACATTATCGACTAATATACATGAATACATATCGTTCTATACAATGACACGACCACTATAAAATGACACTGACAACTTCAGAAGATGTGAAGAGTCTTCATATCCTGAACAGCAACTCAAAGAAGAAAATCTACAACCTGAAATAACTCGGGTCTGACCCAAGTATTACATTCAAAAGAAAATAATACCCAGGTCAGTCTAATTCAAACCAGTTTATTAGTGCATATAGGCAGTAATAATTTAAATAGACGACAGTCACAATAATTCCCGTCTATCCGATTCTTTAAACAAAGAAACCGGATAACGGTCAATATAACACTTAACAGTGTTTAACAAAAATCAGCAGATTTAAATCATCAACAGAGATAAATAAACAATTTATCAAATCGACTAAATCAATTTAAAACTGTCCAATCTGATAGGGCTGCAGTACACGCACGCGTGTACTGCCTCGCCACTATCGTAGGAGATACACAAAAGCTCAGTGAAAGTCACAAATGATCACAAGGTCAAACCCCAAAGTTCCGGATTCAACTCAAGGTTAATGATCAAGACTGGAAATTCAAGAAGGCACCAACAATCAACTGAGTGCAACAAATCAAGGCATCACAAAAACAATGATGCAGGCTGAAGACTGGAAAACAATGAGGCAACACAGTGATGTATCATGAACACTAGGAACAGAACTAAAGCCATACATGAAGTAGTGCAATGCAGTCATGAAACCACAATGTGAAGATCAGTGATGCAACTAAATGCATGAATCCGTGACTCAAACTAAATGCACAAATTACTTACAACATGAGTGACCAGTCTCAACCAAGTAAATACCCACCATGTTTACAGTGACTATACTGAACAAAAGGTCAAAGTCCAGTTGATGCTCAAGTAAAGTCAAGGTCAGACCAACTACAACTAAATGACGACAAGTGATCGAACCAAGCTAAACAATAACAGTGAGAATATGTAATATGAACCAGGTACCTATATGAACCAAAATGAACAAAGAATGTGGCAACATGATTATCAAGGTAAATTCAGCTCAAAGTTACAAACTGGCCAGTACAACTTAAAACATGAATGATGCAATGCACTTATATATCAATTGAAACCATGAACCAGACTACACAATTAAAATCAGTGCAAACCGAAGTCACAAAATGCTACAGATATCAATACCCAGACTCGACATCTACATGAAGGGCAACAACAATGATGATGAACCAAGCCAAAGACATGCACAACAGGTACCAATGAATATCATAGAGGTGAACAGAAGTGCCAATTTCACAATTGGCAATAGTCAAAAATGTCAAGTTTAGGTGCAAATAATTAGTGCAGTGATACAGTTGAAGTGGTATGTAATGGTGAACAGCACTTTGAATCAAGCAGGACAAGTGCAAGTACCAACACACGATATACGATACAAGATGCATACAAAAATGTAGGCATTAAATTCAAGCTGCAGAGCAAGGGTATAATGGCCGAAGTCATGAAGTAGAAATTAAAAATCAAACGGATACTGAAGTACTACCAGAGACAGTAAACCATATAACCCCAAGTCGAACACAATAACATTGCCATCTCACATTCGAAAATCATCAAAGCCATAATTTCATAATCACAATCGATGTCCATCGAAAATGCAACAAAACCCAAAAATTCCCATAGCAAAATCAGAGTGACCGAAGTCAAATGCACGGCAATGCCAAAGTCCACAGAGAAATTCACAATTTTCCAAACCGTGAAACCCACGTCACAAAAACATATGAATTCTAACAAAGTCTAAGGAAACAAAATTTGAACAAGTGATTTCAACTTCAAACCAAAATCGAAGCAATGATAACCACGGAACGAACAGTCCAAAATCAACACCAATGAAATCAACAATCGAAGCACACAGTTGAATTAGATGTGAGGGCTACTCACCATTTTTCGAAGCGAAGACGAGCTCGATCGAGGGAAGGAGTTGCGAACGGTCGACGAAGAAAGGTTGAAAGCCTCCTTCGATTGAACTTTTGAGAGCGGCGCTATCTATTTCCCCCAGAACCCAAATTCTCGAGCACGCATTGAAGACGATTGAGCCAGATTCGCCAGAAAATTATAACATCGCCGAAGCCTTAATTTTTCGAACGAACGAACAAGAATTTTTTTTGTGGCCGCCATTATCACTTTTTCGATTAGGTTTTTGAACGCCAGAGAAAATGAAATGAGGGCGGGTCGAATTGGGAATAAGAAGGACACGGTCAAAATAAAAGGAGAAAGATGTATTTGGGCCCTGATTTTTACTTAAAGCCCTCAATCTCTCAATGAATTTTCAAAAGAATTTAAATTGGATTCAATGACGAAAGTAAAATGATTGCAAAAACCCTGGGTTGTTACAGACTCCCCTCCTTATACAAATTGCGTCCCCGCAATTTCCATAACGAAGGTCGTCAACACTATTATTCTTCTAACATAAACTGGTTAAGCTAGAAGAATAAAAGTCGCGAATTCAAATGCCGCAGAGATCTTTTATCTTCATAAAAGAGATTCACAAATTTTCAACAAAATTTAACTATCAATAGATAGTCAGAAAACAACAAAATGGAATAAATGCAATCATCAGCGATATTCAATTATCAACAAGATAATTAAAATACAGAGAATCATAAAGCAACAATGTCTAATCATCGATACGATAATTAGAAAAACAACAAAAGCTAATTATCAACATAGATGATTAGAAAGCACACATCACAATTCGCGAAACTGCAAATATCTAGTTGTCTAACGGATAAATAGAAAACACGAACTTCATAATCAGCAAATACTAACTATCAACAGTGATAGATAGAAAATGGCAATTCAATAAAATCAACCTATTCTAGAATCAATTGGAGACTAGAAAATTTCATATCAATAAAATCAGCAAACATCAATTATCTAATTATCTCAAACGATAATCAGAAGACAAATCAGCACATATCTACTTACCACAACCGGTAATTTAAAATTTCAAATCAACAATTATTCAATTATCAAAAACGATAATTAAATTTCTTAAATCAACAAATATTCGATTATCAAAAACGATAATCAAATTTCAAATTCAACAAATATTCGATTATCACAAGCGATAATCAAATTTCAAATTCAACAAATATTCGATTATCAAAAACGATAATCAAATTTCAAATTCAACAAATATTCGATTATCAAAAACGATAATCAAATTTCAAATTCAACACATATTCGATTATCAAAAACGATAATCAAATTTCAAATTCAACAAATATTCGATTATCAAAAACGATAATCAAATTTCAAATTGGTAATCATTTAATTATCTAAAGCGATAATGAAATTTCAAATCAACAAATATTTAATTATCTCAAGCGATAATCAAATCTAAAATCAACAAATATTTAATTATCAAAAGCGATAATTAAATCTCAAATCAACAAATATTTAATTATCTAAAGCGATAATTAAATCTAAAATCAACAAATATTTAATTATCTAAAGCGATAATTAAATCTCAAACCAACAAATATTTAATTATCTAAAGCGATAATTAAATCTCAAATCAACAAATATTTAATTATCTAAAGCGATAATTAAATCTAAAATCAACAAATATTTAATTATCTCAAGCGATAATTAAATCTCAGATCAGCAAATATTTAATTATCTAAAGCGATAACTAAATCTCAAATCAGCAAATATTTAATTATCTAAAGCGATAATTAAATCTCAAATCAGCAAATATTTAATTATCTAAAGCGATAATTAAATCTCAAATCAGCAAATATTTAATTATCTAAAGCGATAATTAATTCTAAAATCAACAAATATTTAATTATCTCAAGCGATAATTAAATCTCGGATCAGCAAATATTTAATTATCTAAAGCGATAACTAAATCTCAAATCAGCAAATATTTAATTATCTAAAGCGATAATTAAATCTCAAATCAACAAATATTTAATTATCTCAAGCGATAATTAAATCTCGGATCAGCAAATATTTAATTATCTAAAGCGATAATTAAATCTCAAATCAGCAAATATTTAATTATCTAAAGCGATAATTAAATCTCAAATCAGCAAATATTTAATTATCTAAAGCGATAATTAGAAACAACAAATATCTGATTATCAAAAACGATAATCAGAACTCATATCAACAAATATCTAATTATCACAAGCGATAATTAGAAATAACAAATATCTGATTATCAAAAACGATAATCAGAACTCATATCAACAAATATCTAATTATCACAAGCGATAATTAGAAACAACAAATATCTGATTATCAAAAACGATAATCAGAACTCATATCAACAAATATCTAATTATCACAAGTGATAATTAGAAACAACAAATATCTGATTATCAAAAACGATAATCAGAACTCATATCAACAAATATCTAATTATCACAAGCGATAATTAGAAACAACAAATATCTGATTATCAAAAACGATAATCAGAACTCATATCAACAAATATCTAATTATCACAAGCGATAATTAGAAACAACAAATATCTGATTATCAAAAACGATAATCAGAACTCATATCAACAAATATCTAATTATCACAAGCGATAATTAGAAACAACAAATATCTGATTATCAAAAACGATAATCAGAACTCATATCAACAAATATCTAATTATCACAAGCGATAATTAGAAACAACAAATATCTGATTATCAAAAACGATAATCAGAACTCATATCAACAAATATCTAATTATCACAAGCGATAATTAGAAACAACAAATATCTGATTATCAAAAACGATAATCAGAACTCATATCAACAAATATCCAATTACCTGCAGATAATTGGAAGCAACAAATATCTAGAAATCAATTAAGAAGACTAGAAAATCAACATAAAAGCTTGGATCGATCCCATCAGATGGCGAGTTTTTAATTTGCCGCACGTGCAACAACATATGGCCGAAGCCTACCAAGTACTCAACATAATTTTGGCGCCCATCAGATTGACCCGGAGGTCCGCAGAGTGACCCGAAGGTCTAGTACTGGTATTTGACCCGAAGGTCCGCAGAGTGGCCCGAAAGCCCAACAAATGACCCAAAGGTCCTCATAGTGGCTCGAAAGCACACGAAAGCATCAAAATGTTTCAATTAACGAGTCCGGAATTAACCGAAATAGCAAACGCACATGTCCCATACCACGTGTTTTACTAAATCGTTTGATTCTCTTCATCGTTTCCTTGAAAGTGCAAAATTGTGTATTTTGTAAAAATACATTTCACATTCTCAAACGGACAAGTCCGGAATTAAGCGAATCAGTAAAAGAAAGGGGTCATAGTCCTCGATTTTGCTGAAACGTTTAAATCGCTTCCTCATTCTTTTGAAAGCGTAAACTGTTAAATTTCTGAAAACAATTTTTTTATTTATTTTGTAAAAATAACAATTCACCTTCTCAACTGGACAAGTCCGGAGTTAAGCGAAACAGTAAAAGAAAGGGGTCATAATCCTCGATTTTGCTGAATCGTTTAAGTCGCTTTCTCATCCTTTTGAAAACGCAAACCGTTAAAAATTTATAAAACAATTTTCATTTTTAAAACGAGTTTCCAATCACGTGATTAAAGCAGCAATATTAGTAACAATTTCGATAAGGAAATTGTACTTCTCAAAATACCGTAAAAACGGTCACAAATCAATATTGCGGAATAACCGCTTGAAAATCCACTTTTAAAATTTGACGGTTACTGAAGCCAAAGCGACAGTAATTTTAAAACGTCAAAATCACATCAAACAATTTACATCAAAATGTAATATCAGAGAATTTTCATTCATCAAAATGCCATAAAACACCGTGCTTCAAGAATTTAGCATTGGTGTAAAAATCCCGTTACAAAAATAACGGCAACAAAATACGTTTCATAACCTAGCATCGGTTCAACGTAAAATAAATGCAGTAACGTGCAATTCAAATTTTTTTACACGTACTACAAAATAAACAAAGAATCATTCAAATGTATCTTCAATGAAGATAATTTAAAACAGCAAAAATCTAATCAATAGATGATTAGTACAAAAGAAAGCCAGCGGAAATTTCAACAAAAATCACATATCTGCAATTTCTTCGAATCCTCAGTTCGGATTCGAAGTTCTCAAAGAAACAAAATAGTTACAGCTATGTAAACAACAATTGGAATTCATATCAATTTCGTATTTTGATTCTTAAATCAAAAAGATTATCAGTTGTACTCAGCGAAGACAGTTTCACTGTTTCCGCTGCGCACTCTGATAAATAGAACACAAATCAATCAAATCATCAGAACACAATTTCATCCAAATTTCAAAACTTTAGTTTTGATTCAAATCACAGATAAAACGTCGACTAATAGTTGTAACATATGTTCCATCCAAGTTATGTTTTATATTATGTCCATAAACCCCAAGCTCTGATACCAACTGTGACGCCCCACCTCTATGCTCATAATAACAAAGAGTATTAAAGGAAATACTGTCTATTATTACGAAGAATAAGGCCGGATAGGAGCGACCATCCGTAATTGGCCTTACACTAATATTGGTTATCTCGATAGGAACGGTACATACTTTTTATTTTTCATCAAATTATTTATTTACTCCCATCGACACACCCAATACCAGTATAAAACGAACTACGACGGTTCATAATAGTTTAGGACATTAGATATAACAATAACACAGATAATATAAATGCGGAACACAGATAAAAACAAAAGTCTCATATATATATATATATAACTGATGTCAGTTAATACATAGTTGACACAATACATATGATACAACTACAACTGTCGACTCTAGAAGTTATATATACAAGTACATTATCGACTAATATACATGAATACATATCGTTCTATACAATGACACGACCACTATAAAATGACACTGACAACTTCAAAAGATGTGAAGAGTCTTCATATCCTGAACAGCAACTCAAAGAAGAAAATCTACAACCTGAAATAACTCGGGTCTGACCCGAGTATTACATTCAAAAGAAAATAATACCCAGATCAGTCTAATTCAAACCAGTTTATTAGTGCATATAGGCAGTAATAATTTAAATAGACGACAGTCACAATAATTCCCGTCTATCCGATTCTTTAAACAAAGAAACCGGATAACGGTCAATATAACACTTAACAGTGTTTAACAAAAATCAGCAGATTTAAATCATCAACAGAGATAAATAAACAATTTATCAAATCGACTAAATCAATTTAAAACTGTCCAATCTGATAGGGCTGCAGTACACGCACGCGTGTACTGCCTCGCCACTATCGTAGGAGATACACAAAAGCTCAGTGAAAGTCACAAATGATCACAAGGTCAAACCCCGAAGTGCCGTATTCAACTCAAGGTTAATGATCAAGACTGGAAATTCAAGAAGGCACCAACAATCAACTGAGTGCAACAAATCAAGGCATCACGAAAACAATGATGCAGGCTGAAGACTGGAAAACAATGAGGCAACACAGTGATGTATCATGAACACTAGGAACAGAACTAAAGCCATACATGAAGTAGTGCAATGCAGTCATGAAACCACAATGCGAAGATCAGTGATGCAACTAAATACATGAATCCGTGACTCAAACTAAATGCACAAATTACTTACAACATGAGTGACCAGTCTCAACCAAGTAAATACCCACCATGTTTACAGTGACTATACTGAACAAAAGGTCAAAGTCCAGTTGATGCTCAAGTAAAGTCAAGGTCAGACCAACTACAACTAAATGCCGACAAGTGATCGAACCAAGCTAAACAATAACAGTGAGAATATGTAATATGAACTAGGTACCTATATGAACCAAAATGAACAAAGAATGTGGCAACATGATTATCAAGGTAAATTCAGCTCAAAGTTACAAACTGGCCAGTACAACTTAAAACATGAATGATGCAATGCACTTATATATCAATTGAAACCATGAACCAGACTACACAATTAAAATCAGTGCAAACCGAAGTCACAAAATGCTACAGATATCAATACCCAGACTCGACATCTACATGAAGGGCAACAACAATGATGATGAACCAAGCCAAAGACATGCACAACAGGTACCAATGAATATCATAGAGGTGAACAGAAGTGCCAATTTCACAATTGGCAATAGTCAAAAATGTCAAGTTTAGGTGCAAATAATTAGTGCAGTGATACAGTTGAAGTGGTATGCAATGGTGAACATCACTTTGAATCAAGCAGGACAAGTGCAAGTACCAACACACGATATACGATACAGGATGCATACAAAAATGTAGGCATTAAATTCAAGCTGCAGAGCAAGGGTATAATGGCCGAAGTCATGAAGTAGAAATTAAAAATCAAACGGATACTGAAGTACTACCAGAGACAGTAAACCATATAACCCCAAGTCGAACACAATAACATTGCCATCTCACATTCGAAAATCATCAAAGCCATAATTTCATAATCACAATCGATGTCCATCGAAAATGCAACAAAACCCAAAAATTCCCATAGCAAAATCAGAGTGACCGAAGTCAAATGCACGGCAATGCCAAAGTCCACAGAGAAATTCACAATTTTCCAAACCGTGAAACCCACGTCACAAAAACATATGAATTCTAACAAAGTCTAAGGAAACAAAATTTGAACAAGTGATTTCAACTTCAAACCAAAATCGAAGCAATGATAACCACGGAACGAACAGTCCAAAATCAACACCAATGAAATCAACAATCGAAGCACACAGTTGAATTAGATGTGAGGGCTACTCACCATTTTTCGAAGCGAAGACGAGCTCGATCGAGGGAAGGAGTTGCGAACGGTCGACGAAGAAAGGTTGAAAGCCTCCTTCGATTGAACTTTTGAGAGCGGCGCTATCTATTTCCCCCAGAACCCAAATTCTCGAGCACGCATTGAAGACGATTGAGCCAGATTCGCCAGAAAATTATAACATCGCCGAAGCCTTAATTTTTCGAACGAACGAACAAGAATTTTTTTTGTGGCCGCCATTATCACTTTTTCGATTAGGTTTTTGAACGCCAGAGAAAATGAAATGAGGGCGGGTCGAATTGGGAATAAGAAGGACACGGTCAAAATAAAAGGAGAAAGATGTATTTGGGCCCTGATTTTTACTTAAAGCCCTCAATCTCTCAATGAATTTTCAAAAGAATTTAAATTGGATTCAATGACGAAAGTAAAATGATTGCAAAAACCCTGGGTTGTTACAAGATGTTTTTGAGATATGACCTAAATATGATAATAACTATAACAATCATATGTTGGAATGCACAAAAAGATCGAATGGACAAAAAAAGAGTGATTTTGGGAGTAAAGTGTTTAAGAGTATATGCTACAACTACTTTGATTGCTTAGAGTACAGTGATTCATGGTTTAAGTGAGTCATGTGTAACATTATTCAAGGAATTCAAAGATCCTTAATTCTTTAGACGACCATGATCACGAAGAAATAATTTTTTATATACTTGACCTTGAGGACTAGATCATTTTTTGAGGGGATGGTATTGGTAGGCTAATGATGACAGTAGAAGCATATCATAAAGTGTTAGCACCATTATGAAGTAAGGAGTAAAATATAGACCAGTTACCTTTTCTTTATATTAAATAAATGATTGTTACAATAGTGCTATACAAATTAGTTGCTTCTAGAATGCCAAGTTGCCCTATTATATTGCAACATGTTTGTATTTAAAGAGTATCACTACTACAAAATAGGTCATTTGCTTTGATTGTTTATCCATGTTGCTTCGGTTCAACAACTGAAGCAAATGAAGACAAAACAATAGGCCAAAACCTGTTGCTTCGGTTGTTGAACCGAAGTAACAGGGGTCATTTGCTTCGGTTCTTTAAACAACCGAGGCAATTGATTAAGGTTTTTGCTTCAGTTGTCATGTGACAACCGAAGCAAAAGAGGGTCATTTGCTTCGGTTGTAACAAAACAACCGAAGCTAATGTAACGAAACAACTGAAGCTAATGTCAGTTTAAGCAAAAAAAATAATACTACAAATTTCAAAACAAAATCAAATATACATGTATATACTTCAAACCAATTCTACAAAGTTCATTGTATGACAACTTCAACATACATAAACTTCAAACTATACTACTACAAAATGTCATAAACATTTTCATAACAAACTTAATCTCTCAATTTTGACCCTGATTTATTTCTTGCTCCAACAAGGTCTTGTATTTTATTTGTACCCATTTCTAATAAATCCTTGATATCACCATTATTCCTTCATCCCAATCAGACGGTATGACTATGAATCAGTTGTATAATAATGCAACTACAAACTTACATTGCCCAACTGAAACAGTACAATTTAACAATAATCATACCTTAAAACATGCAATGCTTAATTACATACTCAATCCTTACACAACAACCAATAAGAAACTTAAACATAATTAACGCATTACAAAACACGCAAACCACTTTATTTAAAATCTTACAAATAAGCATGTAAAAATACTATACCTCCAATGGTAAAGCCATTACTACATATTGACCGGCAATGGAACAAAATTATTAGGACATAAGCACAAATCATGCTTCCTTCAAGCTCTCATTCCACCAATTTCACCCATATCCAAATCAGCAACCCCCTCTGGCAAACTCCAGTCAAAATAATATAGTAAATTAGCAAGTGCAATCTCCATTCCAGCCAGTCTAAACATTATACCTGACATAGTCTTGTTCTTGCCCCAAACGGAATAAACTCATAATCAGTTCCTTTAAAATCCACAGAGTTCTTTTCAAACCCTCATGTTTAAACACCTTGGTTTCCTCCTAATAGTCCAGGTCCCTTTCTGTTGCATAAGCATTAAACACACCTGTGTTTTTAAAGGAACATCGTACCCTTATTGCTGCTTCAAACTATTCTACTACATTTGGAGCAAGAAATAAATAATACTACTCGTTTTCCCTTAGTTGTTGCTCTTAAGTCTTAAATATATGTGCATTCCAGCCTAGAACAACATAGTACATCAGTAATATGAGCTGACTAGTAGATTTGGAAAATAATTCTATGACATTTAAAAGTATTAACCCTCCATGGTGAATTGTGTGATGTTAGTCAATTATTGCCTTATGTCGATAAGTTGATATATTTTCATTGTTTACAACCAAAAGTGGCCTCTATTTTTCACTCATAATATTTGAGCAGTTCACATTTCACTAACATATTATCATTATTTCCTCCATATATAAGAGGGGTGCAAATAAGAAGTAACCGTCATCGGTTATTTCAAGTGAAATAAATAGTATTATACATAGTAACAAAGTACATGCTATAGACGTGTGTTCAACTTACTGGATTTGAACCAACAAATGATGTAGCTTTGATGTCCTCCTGATCACATATATTATTAACAGTGTCCTGCACATACACAAATAATTTTAGTGCAATACTATGAGTTGGAAACAAAATATACATATTCGTTATTCATATAAAGATAAAGATTTGATGCATAAATACCGAAAATAACATTGATTCTCAATTATATTATATTGTACGCATGCTGGATATGATGATTCAACTCGATGATGAAAAAGTTTAGGGTGATAGTCTTGTTATCGTTAGTTCTGTTTAAACTGGATGTTCAGACTAATTTAGTTTAATACCTAATCTTATACGATTTTGATATACTACTTGATCATTTTCATTATTATCTTTTAAGACATAATACAAATTTACACTACCTATTCAAATTTTGATCCAACAACTGATTGCGGTAAGAAGATGATCAACAGCTACTAAACACAATTCAGGAATACAACTCTATTTAATTCTAAAATAATAATTGTTTTGTAAGATATACAGTAGTACTAGTATAACCTACTATATATATATATCCAAAATGTGCACATATTTTTGTCAATTGTGCTTAGGAGATCATAAAATTTATGATATTACTATTATGCAAAAGTAAATAAATAAAATTATAGGTTTAATATCCAAGCTATAAATTACCACCATATGAAGAAGCATAATTAGAGTATTTAGATGGAACATACCTTAGTTATTCAAGCATGAAATGCAAAAAGGTATAACAGTGCTACAAATATAGCAGTGAAGGTAGAGCATGTTCCTGTAGCATGAACCTTTTTATGTAGTTTAAAGCCATCAAGTTTTAACATCTCAAATATGCAGTTAATAATCACATAATATTAGAGAGAATTCAACATCTTCTACAAAATAAAGATAACGTGGAATCTGTACTGTAAACAGCACTCTTTTCAATGTTGCGCATTGGTTGTCCAATCCTCAAGTGATCATGGACATGTTTAGAACAATGCATGTTACTTCAGAATAAAACCTATTATAGTCATGTTATATACATATTGACATGTAGGTCATTATGTACAACTAATATTTTTATTAATGTGCATGTTACAAACTCTATGCACAAAATTATGATGTATTATGCAATATATAATTCAAACCAACACAGGTTTGAATAATATAAGTGGATAATACACATTTGCATTTACCTTACAGTTACCACACTATACTTGAAATGGTTTTCTTGATCGTTCTGACCGAAACTAAGAAAAGTTTTCAGTTATTAACTTCTTCAATTTAAACATGCTTGGTTATCATTTTGTAAGCTGTACGAAAGAGAAAATAAAATTGAACTACAAATTTACGCTTGTGTGTATATGACTATACACTAAAATACAAATAATAACAAGTAAACTATGCTAATTAGGATGTCAGGACATATATCAGATGCCTTCAAACACAAATAGAAAAATAACACAAACATGTAGAAAAAGTTTTGCTTACCAAGATACTAGATGAGATTGCTACCAAACATGTAAGGTATTATTTACAACTAAAGGAGAGACTAAACACGCTGGAAAAACTCAATGAATATGAACAAAAACCTTAGTCTAGAAAAGTAAATTCAATGATTGAATAACATGTAGTCCTCTACTCCATATTTGACATAATGCTATTATTCTGATAATTTAACTCAAGTATAAGCAAAAACAACTTAGTTGCCAAAGAAAAATCCGAAAACGTCAGGTTAAAAATTAACAAGCTAATGGTTCATGAAAACCATATTTAAAATTTTTAAACATGCTATTCCAAATTATAACTAGTTGTAATATTGAAGTGCTTTATTAAAGCTTTAGTTGTTAACATGTTCTATAATTAATATACATTATAAGATTGAACTTTCTTATAAAATATACTAACAAGATTAATTAACCATTGATTTAATCAATTAAAAGAAAAGTTTATACATGAGATGTAGGATGTAAAACTAAGAACTACCTAAAACTAGTTAACCTAAGGATATAAAATATACTTACAAATAAGAAAATTGGATTTTAGAAGTAATTGATTAAGATTTCTTGAGTGGATGCCAAATTTGAGTTGATTTAGGTCTCGCATTCTTCTTTCTTCTTTGAACAGATCCATGGTGAATTTAGGGTTTGAGTAAATGGAAAATTGGAGCGGGTTTAGGGATTATAGAGATTAGTAGAGGGATTTAAACTAATTAAGATTTTGATCGATATTTATAGAGTTTAGCTTCGATTTAGGGTTTTTGTTTTTACTTAAGAGGGAGACGAGAGGAAAAATAAGCGGCAGTTTTGAAGCCGTAGTGAAAATCATTGGTGAAATGCAGGAGAAAAAAGAGCAAGTGTCAGATGCTTCGGTCCTTGAAGGAACCGAAGCAAATAATCATATTTGATTCTATGCATTTATTTTGGTTGTTTGCAACAACCGAAGCAAATTATATTTTTATATTTTCTATTGCTTTGCATGTACCAATTGCTTCGGTTGTTACGGGAGAATTGAAGCAAATGATACTATTTGCTTCGGTTATTAACACAACCGAAGCAAATAAAGTGAGACAACAGACATATTGTATACTAGCGTATGAAATGAATGAAATGGTAGGTTGGATGAAAATATCTTTCTTCTACTTGCTCATTCTTCTTCATTTGTTCTTATCTTCTTCTCTTCTCTCCTCAAAAACATTCTTTTGTTGCCCAAATCACAAATACATAGTTAAGATCGTATAAAGTTGTCTATGCAATAAGGGGGTTGTCGGTATCCTTGTCGTTTGAATAAGAATTTGCCTTTTTGTCTAAGATTGGAGTTACCAACATTTTAAAATTTCAAAAGGATGGATTCTCCAGGTCCAAGAAATTTAAAATTTACAAAAATTAAATTATGTGGTAAACACATGTGCGTAGCATGAATCTACACTAATATTAATTAGATAGAGAATCCTTAGAACTAGTGTATAATAAACACCGGAGGGAATTGGTTCAAAGTAAAAATCTGAGATCGATTTAAGTATAAAGGACACAAGTTTTTAAATTTAATCTGAAGGACAATGAATGTTATATTAATATAGTATCAGATAAAATAAAATGCTATATTAAACTAGCATGAGATAAACAGAATGCCAAATTAAACTAGCTGTAAGGAATGCGGAATATGAATCTTAAGGCTAGAATGAACACTAGAGGGGGGTGAATAGTGTTTATTAGAAATTACTAAATCTTTTTGAGTTATTGTTGATTTGTACACAAATGTATGCAATATTCAGACACAGATATAATCACATAATCAAACACAGATGCAGAAATAAAGTAAATGCAGTAAAGGAAAGAACACACCGGATTTTATACTGGTTCGGAGTTACCCTACATCCAGTCCCGCACAACTAAGTACGGATTTCCTTTCAAAAGCAATTCAACAATTACAACTCTCGATTTCAAGGCCACGAGGTACACCCTCCAGAATCACAATCCTCTGGGTAGAGATACTTGATTTCCGGGCAACAAGTTCACCCAATTTATTTCTCAAGGCTACAATCACACCTTTTCTCACTTGATTGATTTCCAAGGCTACAATCACACCTTTTACTCTATTGATTACAAAGAAAGCCTATAACTCTGAATAACACTGAGGATCTTGATGAGATAGTGATAGAGAATCAAACCAAAGATGATCTAGTTAGATTCAATGTTGATTTCGGCAGAGTGATGATAGGATTTTGAATAAGAAAATGTGGAAGAAGAAGAAAAGTGAAAAACCAGAAAATCTGATATAAAATTCGTTGAAACTAACCCCTATTTATAGAAGAACAACAACCATGTCTATTCATGAAAGGTTATGGCGAATAGACACTTCTTTTGAAATTCAAATTTTTGGTCCTAACTGACACTATGTCGACATGGCGTACTAGGGCATGTCGACATCCCAAAGCATTTTTTGAAGATTTGATTTTCTCTGAAAATAACCTTTATCTTATATTAAGAACTATTTAAACTTTATAAATATACTTGACTATAGATAAAATACATAGATAAATATAGAGAATAATATATATAAAATTTTACTATAATTTTATATTTAAATCTAAGTATAAATATATTATAATTAAAAGATAGTTTAAAACAAACGAAGTTTAAAACAAGAGTTTATTAAAAACAAAAACAAAGAATATTTTAAGGCTAAAACATCTTTTTAAAAATCATTTGAAAAGATAATTTTTAAGGCTAAAACATTTTGAAAAGCAGTTTTGAAAATCATTCTGAAGTAGTTTTGAAGTAGTTTTGCAAGCTTCTTCCTGCAGAATATCTCATCACATCAGGACTCGAGAACTTCTACAAAACCAGGATGTTCGTGGGTTTGTAAGCCACTTGTCGTAGGTTTGTAAGCTACTTGTTGTGGGTTTGTAAGCCACTAAAAAGGTAGAAATGGGTTCCATCCCAAAAGAAAAATGGAGTGAAGATTTCAGTGCTATTATGAAGTTTTAACATAATTCTAGACTCAATACTTATCTTGAAATCTTGAACTCTTGATAATCTTGATATTATTGATACTCATGAGTCTTCAATCTTGATATCTTGAATCTCTATACTGTACAGTCTTCATTCTTGGTACCTGCATGGTTAAATCCTGCATATACATATATATCTAAACTATAATGTTAGTATTTATATTTTATAATCTTATTCTAAGGTTGTTGTCATCAAAACCATCAACTCATGGACTAACAATCTCCCCCTTTTTGACGATGACAACCTTTGTTTATAAAATATTACTTCTATCCTAATAACTCCCCCTTAATCTATGTCTAACTCTTCTATTTTATATTTCTCCCCCTTTGTCATCAACAAAAACATACTAACTCCAAACTATATAACTCTTAGTCTAATATCCTATATGATTATAATGATAGTGTTATCATACATAATCAATACTTACTTGTAAACCTAACACTTAGTCCTAAACTACTAACATTCCTAACCAAGTACCTATATAATACTTATATATAATATATATATATATATATGTTTATATTTATATTTTCGTACAATGTGACAAATATACACATAACGAAGAAAAACGAAAAAGAAGAAACTACTGAGTATCTTTGACAATTGGAGATCTATGGATCGAACAATTTGGATAATGGAAACATAAATTTCCATGTTGTTCAACCAAGTTTTCGTCCTTGTCAAAACATACTTCGCCAACGCAAATGACTTTGTCGTTGTCTTCCGCATGCTCTTCTTCCATTGGTTCTTCTTCTTCTTCTTCTTCACTTTCCTCTTGTTCATGATCTCCTGAAGAGTCCTCGTCAATCAAGATTGGATTAGTATGATTGTCCATTAGAAATTTTTGCAAATTTCTAAGGATTTTCCCTTGCCTTTCCTGTTCTTTTGCCATTCGTAGTTGCACTATTTGAATTTCAGTCATTAACTGAATTGCATCCTTCAGAGAATCCTCCATTTTTGTCACTCGGGCGAGCGTAGTACGTTGGAACAAACCAGAGGTAGGAGAAGGGAACGAAAAGGTTGATTTTATGTTTGATTTGGAAGAGGAGGCCATTGATAAATTGATTTCAAAAGATAGAACAGAAAGAGAACGGAGAGAATGAAGAAAATTTCAAAAATAAGAAGAATATATAACCAATTATTTGAATTTTGGTGGGAAAAATTTTAAATTTTTAAAAAAAATGTTATATGTCGACATGGGTATAGGAGGGATGTCGACATGGTTCTCAATATTTTTACTATTTGATTTATTTTGATTTAATTTTTAATTATACTTTTTTATTTATATTTTATATTTCAGTTAATGAACAAATACCTAATTCTCTTCTTAATTTAGTAAATGTAGATTCATTTAAGGGTTTTGTTAAGATATCAGCAATTTGATTTTCAAAATTGATATAGTCAAGAGTAATTACTTCTCTACTTATATTATCTCTGAGAAAATGGTGTCTGATATCAATATGTTTAGTTCGAGCATGTTGAGTAGTATTTTTGGATAAATTTATTGCACTAGTATTATCATAATAAATTGGTGATTTTGAGATATTTAAACCAAAATCTTTTAAAGTTTGTTGCATATATATTACTTGAGAACAAGCCAAAGCAGCAGAAATATACTCTGCTTCAGTTGTTGATAGAGAAACTGTGTTTTGCTTTTTACTAAACCAGGAAATCAGAGAATGCCCTAAAAAGTGACAAGTTCCACTTGTACTTTTTCGGTCTGATTTACAACCGGCATAATCAGCATCACAGTAAGATATTAAGTCAAACGAATCATTTTTAGGATAAAATAAGCCATAATCAAAGGTGTGTTTAACATATCTTATAATACGTTTTACAGCTTTTAAGTGAGTTTCTTTAGGTTGGGATTGATACCTTGCACAGAGACAGACACTATGCATGATATCAGGTCTACTCGCAGTGATATAGAGTAGTGATCCAATCATTCCTCTATATAATTTTTGATCTACATCTTTCGAGAGATCTTCTTTACTAAGGTACCCATTGGTTGCCATGGGAGTGGGTTTTCCACTCACAGTAGTCAAACCAAATTTACTAACTAGGTCTTTAGCATATTTTTCTTGACCAATAAAGATACCATTATCTAATTGTTTTATTTGTAATCCTAAAAAGAAATTTAATTCACCCATATGACTCATCTCAAATAGTTTTGTCATTATTTCAGAAAATTCTTTATTCATTTCAAAATTAGTTGATCCAAAAATGATATCATCTACGTAGACTTGTACTAGTTGAATATCATTTTTATTTCTTTTAATAAAAAGAGTATTATCTACTTTACCTATTTCAAAATTTGATTGTAATAAGTAAGGTCTTAGTCTATCATACCAGGCTCTAGGAGCTTTCTTTAGACCATATAGAGCTTTCTTAAGTTTGTAAACATGATTTGGAAATTTATCATTTTCAAAAAGTGGTGGTTGTTCAACAAATACTTCTTCTTTTACAAAACCATTTAAAAATGCACTTTTAACATCCATTTGAAATAATTTGAAATTATTATGATTTGTGAAAGCAAGTAGAATCCTAATGGCTTCTAATCTTGCTACGGGGGCAAAGGTTTCATCAAAATCTATTCCTTCTTCTTGACAATAACCTTGAGCGACTAACCGGGCTTTATTTCTAACAACCTTTCCTTGTTCATTCATTTTATTTTTATAAACCCATTTAGTTCCAATTATTGTTTTATTTTCAGGTCTAAGAACAAGTTCCCAAACATCATTTCTAGTGAATTGATTTAATTCTTCTTGCATAGCCAAAATCCATGAATCATCAGTTGATGCTTCTTCTGGATTTTTGGGTTCAATAGTTGATATAAAAGCTACATTACTCATTTGACTTAGTTGGTTTCTAGTTTTAACAACAGATTGCATATCTCCAAGTATATTTTCTATAGGATGATCTTTTAAAAGTTTAATCCTTTTATTAGGATGATTTAATTCATTATTAGTTTCAGTTGACTCTTGGTTTTGAGTGATTAAATCATCTTCATCATTTATTTCTTCCAAATTTTTAAAATTTTCATCAAATGAAACATGCATTATTTCTTCTATGGTATTAGTTCTTAAATTAAATACTCTGTATGCTTTACTTCTATTAGAGTATCCGATAAAGATACCTTTGTCGGATTTAGGATTAAATTTATCTAAGTTATCTTTTGTATTTAAAATAAAACATTTACTTCCAAAAATTCTAAAATAAGACACTTTAGGTTTCTTTGAGTAAATAAGTTCATAAGATGTCTTATCAGTTAAAGGTCTAATTAAAATTCTATTTAAAATATAACAGGCGGTAGCAACTGCTTCTGCCCAAAAGTACTTTGGTAAATTACTATCAGCAAGCATAGTTCTCGCACACTCTTGAATCGTCCTATTTTTACGTTCTACTACTCCGTTTTGTTGTGGAGTTCTTGGAAATGAAAAATTGTAAATTATTCCCTTTTTATTGCAGAATTCTTCAAACTTTTCATTTTCAAATTCACCACCGTAATCACTACGGATGGTTATAATTTTTTGAGAAAGTTGATTTTGAACCCTTTTTGAAAAATTCTTAAAATATTCAAAAGTATCACTTTTATGTTTTAAAAATATTGTCCATGTAAATCTAGAATAATCATCTACAATTACAAAAACATATTTACTATTATTTATTGATAGAATTTGAGATGGACCAAATAGATCAATATGAAGTAATTCAAGAGGTTTCGTAGTAGAAATCATATCTTTTAATTTAAAAGAGCTTTTTCTAATTTTTCCTAGTTGACATGCATCACATAGACTATCTACTTTAAAATTCATTTTAGGGAGGCCTCTTACTAGATCATGTTTTGACAGTCTAGATAAGAGTTTGAAATTCAAATGCCCAAATCTCTTATGCCAAATCCAAGGGTCACTTGCATTTGCCAAAAGACACAAGTTATCATTTTTCATACTAAGAATATAAATATTCTTTTTCCTAATTCCCTCAAATATTATGGTTAAATTATTATCTTCAATGTGACACTTATCTTTTTCAAATTTAATTTTATATCCTTTATCGCATAGTTGACTTATACTTAGCAGATTGTGTTTCAGATTCTTAACTAGCAAAACATTAGTAATAATAGGAGTTTCAGAGTTACCGACTTTGCCGATGCCGATCATATAACCTTTTGAATTGTCTCCAAAGTTAACCAGTCCTCCGTCTTTGTATATTATATCATTCAGCATATATGGATTCCCAGTCATGTGTCTAGAACATCCATTATCAAGTATCCATTTGTTCTTTTTGATCTGCACAATTTGTTTGTTCTGGATTAATTCCTCAACTCCCATAAAGCATGATTCCTATACATCAAACAATCTTAGTAGACAACTTGTATTTGAATATTGATTATATGCAGACTCAAGAGACAATGATGATCTGAATATTTCTAAACATGCATTAACAAATTTCTTAAATATAGCCATTTTTTTTAAAATACTTTTTCAAAAATTAGATTATGAAATTTTTGAAAACCTTGCTCTGATACCAAATGTGAGGAATGCGGAGTATGGATCTTAAGGCTAAAATGAACACTAGAGGGGGGGGGGGGTGAATAGTGTTTATTAGAAATTACTAAATCTTTTTGAGTTATTGTTGATTTGTACACAAATGTATGCAATATTCAGGCACAGATATAATCACAGAATCAAACACAGATGCAGAAATAAAGTAAATGCAGTAAAGGAAAGAACACACCGGATTTTATACTGGTTCGGAGTTACCCTACATCCAGTCCCGCACAACTAAGTACGGATTTCCTTTCAAAAGCAATTCAACAATTACAACTCTCGATTTCAAGGCCACGAGGTACACTCTCCAGAATCACAATCCTCTGGGTAGAGATACTTGATTTCCGGGCAACAAGTTCACCCAATTGATTTCTTAAGGCTACAATCACACCTTTTCTCACTTGATTGATTTCCAAGGTGATGCAGCTCAGGACATAAGTAAAGGTCTAAGTCGCACACGACTTAAGGATTTAAGTCGCATACGACTTAACGAAGAAGTTATAGGTTGTCCTCGACCTAAGGAGTCACGAGAGGGGGAGCTGCGACTTAACTGGAAATCAGGGGAAGAAGTTGTCTCGAGTTTGCGACCTAAGGAAGTGATAGGTCGCGAACGACCTAACTTGGCAGTGCAACATGGAGACAGTTTAAGTCGCAAACGACCTAACTTGTTTTTAGGTCGCATACGACCTAACGAGCTAAGGCATAGGTCGTGGGAACGACCTAACAAATCACCAGGAAAAGAGCTACGACCTAACGGGTTTGAGAATGGCGAGCTAAAGCAAAGAGATAGGTCGCTGGAACGACCTAACATGTTTTTAGGTCGTGTACGACCTAACGAGATAAGAAAGAGGTTGCTGGAACGAGCTAACGGGATGCTACGACCTAACAAGTCACGACCTATGTTAGGTCGCAAGAAACAGTCACGACCTATGATAGGTCGCAGGAAACAGGAACGACTTAAGATAGGTCGCTGGGTGATCTGGGAAGATAAGTCACGAAGTCTTAAGTCGCAAGACTTAGGTCGCGCAGTTCTATGAAGTGCCCTTTTAAGTCACTGAAGCTTGATGCCGTTGATTCTTATGCCGCGTTAATCTCTGCCATTGATTCTTTAAGTCGCTGATGGATAGACCGTTCAACTGATGATAAGTCGCATGAAGTGTTAGGTCGTTAACGACCTATACTAAGTCGCTAAAGGAAGTTGTTGTATTGAAATTAGGTCGCGTGAGTTGTATTTTAGGTCGTGACCGATATATGTGTTGTAAAGAGTTGTGTTGTACTTATGTTGTATTGTTTTTAAGTCGTGATGATTTAGGTCGCGGCCGACCTATGGTAAGTCGTCTGTGTTTTTAGGTCGTGTTGTTTTTTAGGTCGTAGCCGACCTAGGTGTTGTGTAATTTTCTGTGGCATGTGTTGTAGCCTATAAATAGGCAAGTTGTGTCATTTTGTAAAGTTAAGTTGATTGGAAATAAAACTCTGGTTTTGTTAGCTTTGTGCTTTCACCCAATTGGTAGTCGAGTGTAATCTCCTATCTCCACTCTCGGATAATCGAGTGCGCTCGATTCAACGACAGCTGAAGCCGATTCACGGAATCTAGTGCGCTAGATCAACGTGTGAAGAATCGCAGATCTTTGAACCCGGTATCGTGCGCGATCAATGAGTTCGGGATAGCTAGAATTCGATATCTTCAGATCAACGAATTCGGGCATTTCAGTATTCATCAATCCATCGATTGCTACTTTCATCGATCTACATTGTTTTGATTAATCCGCTGCGTCACAAGGCTACAATCACACCTTTTACTCTATTGATTACAAAGAAAGCCTATAACTCTGAATAACACTGAGGATGTTGATGAGATAGTGACAGAGAATCAAACCAAAGATGATCTAGTTAGATTCAATGTTGATTTCAGCAGAGTGATGATAGAATTTTGAATAAGAAAATGTGGAAGAAGAAGAGAAGTGAAAAACTAGAAATTTTGATATAAAATTCGTTGAAACTAACCCCTATTTATAGAAGAACAACAACCACGTCTATTCATGAAAGGTTATGGCGAATAGACACTTCTTTTGAAATTCAAATTTTTGGTCCTAACTGACACTATGTCGACATGGGGTACTAGGGCATGTCGACATCCAAAGCATTTTTTGAAGATTTGATTTTCTTTGAAAATAACCTTTATCTTATATTAAGAACTATTTAAACTTTATAAATATACTTGACTATAGATAAAATACATAGATAAATATAGAAAATAATATATATAAAATTTTACTATAATTTTATATTTAAATCTAAGTATAAATATATTATAATTAAAAGATAGTTTAAAACGAACGAAGTTTAAAACAAGAGTTTATTAAAAACAAAAACAAAGAATATTTTAAGGCTAAAACATCTTTTTGAAAATCATTTGAAAAGATAATTTTTAAGGCTAAAACATTTTGAAAAGCAGTTTTAAAAATCATTCTGAAGTAGTTTTGAAAATCATTCTGAAGTAGTTTTGAAGTAGTTTTGCAAGCTTCTTCCTGCAGAATATCTCATCACATCAGGACTCGAGAACTTGTACAAAACTAGGATGTTCGTGGGTTTGTAAGCCACTTGTCGTAGGTTTGTAAGCTACTTGTCGTGGGTTTGTAAGCCACTAAAAAGGTAGAAATGAGTTCCATCCCAAAAGAAAACTGGAGTGAAGATTTCAGTGCTATTATGAAGTTTTAACATAATTCTAGACTCAATACTTATCTTGAAATCTTGAACTCTTGATAATCTTGATATTCTTGATACTCATGAGTCTTCAATCTTGATATCTTGAATCTCTATATTGTACAGTCTTCATTCTTGGTACCTGCATGGTTAAATCCTGCATATACATATATATCTAAACTATAATGTTAGTATTTATATTTTATAATCTTATTTTAAGGTTGTTGTCATCAAAACCATCAACTCATGGACTAACACTAGCATCACATGAACTACACTAGATGAACTAAAATAACATTCATTTTCATAGTTAAATATGCTAAATTAATATATCATCAAACATATATAATGCTAAATTCATATAGCATTCGTTTTCAATAGTTTATATAATGGAAAATATTATTATGTGACCCAAAGGCATATGTTAATATTGGTTAAATTGCCTAAATAATTCTTTTAAATTTCATTTATTTTTATGTTATATAAGGATAAAATAGGTATTTGAAATTAATATTTTTATCTTTTAGCATATAAGTGTCGCTCTTAACATGTGTCCGGACCCGTTGGACAAGGGTTTGGGTTGATATGTTATAATAACACGGTAAACTAACCAAAACAAGATCAGTCGGTGGTCAAGAAATCCCTCAGTCGGTGGTCAAGAAATCCCTCGATAATATCAGAGTGAACGCCTTGAACTAATCTTCCGAAACTAACGCAAATGGCAAGCGCTTGATAAAATAAATGGAAAACCCTAGAAATTGGATAGATATAGACGAAACAGCCCAAAATTTCCTAACTAGAGTTTCAATTGAGCGTCCGTCCCTTAATATCCCGCCACTTCATCGTGTTCCTCTTCATGTTGGCAATGTAGTTGAAATCGTAGGCACTTCGCCTTCATGCAAATCCGAAATCTTATTGCAGGTTAGTATCTCTTTCTCTTGATATCACTTTTGTGCCATCTGGTCGTATAAGTTTATGTTGTGGATCTGCGTTGTAGGCTGCGGTTAATTGTATACTTCCTAAAGAATGGGGAGGAGTGCGGTTTGGTGGGTTGGAAAGGCTTGTGTTTTATCTTGATTTGGATTGTCGGTTTGATGTGGTTAGGCTTTCAAGTGTGCTGATGTGGAGGATCAAGGGAGCATATGGTTAACTTCTTCTCTGATTTGGTTATATTATATATTGTGTGGGGCCAAGGGCACCATGAGATGTGCTTACAAATAATAGAAAAAAACACAATAAAATTTACATGCTTCTTAATACCAAAATCATTTCAGACGGCAATCAACCACCACGCAAAGTCGATTTGCACGGCGAACAACCGCCGACCACCGAACTACTACTGGTTGACGGTTGATCGCCGTGGAAAACGGAGCTGGTCGATGGTTGATCACCGTACAAAAATGAGTCAAAATTGATTTTTTTTGGTAGCCCCTTATAAAATCTGGTGTCATGAAGACTGAACTAAAATTGTATGGTATTTTTTAGCAATGATATTTGTAAGCACTTTTTGAGGTGCCTTTAGCAATCACACTACATCTTTAATAATAGTTGTAATAGCTTTGGTGTCACACTTTTTTGGTATCAACGTGAACTACCAAAAACGCCCCTTATATATTATCAAATCTTAATCAATTGAAAATATGATTTAATATTAAATTATTTTACAACTTCAAACGCTCCTAAAAGTATGATCTAACAATTAAATATGCTTTACAAATTCAAAACGTTTCTAAAAATATGATCTAAAATTAAACTTTCTTTACAAATTCAAAATACTTCTTTACAAATTCAAAATACTTCTTTACAAATATACAAATCTTAATATCACTTGAAAATAAAAAATTATTTTTTTGACTGATTTAAACATATACAATTTATAAGAAAAATAATTCACGCGCGAAGCGCGTGCCGTAACACTCATATTAATAGTTGGTTTGGAAGCGCAAACTTTTGGTCCGACTATGAACTTCCCAAAATACCCCTGTTGGTCCGACCATGAACTTCCCCAAATACCCTTTACTTATATATAATTTAATTGTTATCTATTATTCCATGTACAAGTAACTAAAAAAACGGTAAAATGCTAATCAAATGCAGATGTTATTCGTATTATTTTTACCCTATTATTTCTAGGCTAGACTGGATCTATTCAAGCTAAGTTAAAACAGTTAATTTTTTTATAACAAACTATCCCTATATGCTTAAGAATGAGATCTAACAAATATATATCATTTAAACAAATAAACATCATTTAAAATTCGTTGTTTATTAATTAATAATATAAATAAAATTCAAACTAACAAAAAATTAAATGTTACAACTTAGAAATAAAAATTTAAATTAACTACACATGATTTCAACATAAAAACATGACTAAATATTTTTGCAAATCATTTTCTCTTGAATGTGTTAATCATATATAAATTCACGTGCAAAACATGTCATCATCACGCGCGAAGCGCGTGCTGTAACGTTCGTATTTGAGAAATGAGATATCGTAAGGGTGATACTGTTTACATTTATTTATCCTCTCATCCAATCAATTTCTTCATTATCCACTCACATCCATCTTTTCATAAACTTTTTATTTTCTCAAAAACATAACTCAATTTCTTCTTTCCATCTTTTTTCAAACAATATAAGTTAAAATTTATTCATACAATTCCTCCATAGTCCTTTTTTTTTAATTTAATGCTTTATCAGTAATACAAATCCAACTAATTTTGTTACAACTAAGTTGCTATCGACTTTAATTGTAAATAAAATTTTCATTTTTTGGTAAACTATGTGACTCTACCAAAGATTAACATAGTAAAGGATAATTTGCAGCTCAAATTATGTGTTATGGTATAACATACTAAAGAACATTCATTACCACATCGATCAAATATATTCAATCATTATTGCTATTGTTGTTATTTTAACAAAAAACAGGAAAAACGATGAAATCAATTGTAGTAGAAAGCAGCATGATCAAATATAAATAATTATGATTATCCATTCCCTAGAAAATGAATGGGTTTACAAAAAATATTGATTTACATACATATTCTAAATAGAATTAAATATCTTAACTAATCAATTTCTAATGTGAAATTAATAAAAGAAATTTATTTACGTTGTTCATCTCATTTTCTTTTGTCGTTAATGATTGAGCTTATTGAAAATAATTATGTTTAGGAATTTGATTTCATTATTTCTATGCTGTTCGATTATGAAAAATCGTTAGCGTTTATTTCCATATCATTCTTTAAACTTAAGGTGGGTTTTAGAAGTAGATTTCATGATTTAATTTAATTAATTCTTAAGTGCTGTTAGTAAGTGTTTATGTGGGTGTATATAGTAACACTTTATTTTAATATACCATGCAATATCATGTAAATGTATACATATCACTTGAGAGCTATGCAGAAATCCTGCATTTTACACTAAACCTGCAATGTTTGATTTATAAATAAAAATTAATGTTCAATGTTAACTCCAAAATAGGAAATCAAATACAGCCCTGTGCAGTTATTAGCAATTAATTGTATATTAACATCATCTGTAAATTACAATATATTTAGCCGTTGAGTTTTAAAAATGAACTCTGAGTGAATACATACATCATGTCACCTTATGTGTGTATATGTATCATATATGCAACAAGTCTGCATTGCTTAGAGTTTGTATATTCATGTAAGTAAGAAGAAAAGAAGTTGGAAGTGTTTGTGCCGTCTATCTCCTATGTACATCTGATGTAAAAAGTGAATTTCCGTCTGCCCATGTCATGCTGCTACAATTTGTATTCTGTTTATGTAAGTATAAAAACTGAATTGCCATGTCACGCTTTACCTGCTGTTGTACACTCGCCACCTAAACTTATGAAACAGACACCCTACTGAGTGTGACATAGCTTCACTTACCTTGTACTTCTTAATTTATACCAAGTTTCTCAAAACTTCCTCACCTCTTCAAAAGCTACAATGTACAACTAAGCAATATATGGAAAGCGGCTGTTCTAAAACTTTAAGTGTATATGAAAAACATATAAGTATTTGGTTTGCACCACATCAGATGACTACACCAAGTTAACTGGCAAAAAATTTAAGCACTTTACTGCATAATATTATATTAAATGCAACAATTTTGGAGTGTTGATGATAATTTTATTGCTTTCCAACTATTTAATGACAAGTTGATCTATGAATAGCTCGATCTTCTGTTTCATATATAAGCAAATATCATAGTTTGTTATCTACATGTTAAACTCAAATTTATGTACATAATGCACAGGCTTCAAGAGGTTGGATTCCAGTAATGCTCAAACCAATACACCCCTCGATGAAGAATTATTTATTTCTTGCATGAAACGTTTCATATACATCCGTTGCTACAGTACCATTGAATTTTTATCAGTTCTCAAGGCAAGCATTATTTCCCTCAATGCCACGTTGGTCCATCATTTTTTAAAATTGCCAATCTCTCAATTAGAAGTAATACATTGGTGTCAGTGTGTCACTGACCTCTATCTTGCCTTTGGTAGTTATGTGATGTCTTACACTTTCTAATTTAGTGTTTTGTTTGCAGCCACAGCTCATCATTGTTGTTGAGTGATGTGTACTAACATATCCAGCATCAATCAACTTCACTACATTCTCCCATCTCGCCCCTCCCATCAACTAAAGACACAAATACAAACATTTTATTTTGGAATTCCATCACTAACTACAACAGATCAACATCATTCTAAAAATGTAAACTCATAATTCCTGATTATCCATTATATTATAGTTGCTAGTCTAACTCTTTTGAATTTTTTCAAACTCGCCCGCTACCTCTTTCTCCCACTCACTATTAGATATATCTATATTTATATTTTAACATGATTAGCTTAGACAGCTGATGGTTTTGTGTTGTCACTGGATTCGATTTGAGAAGTAATTGACAAATCTTATCCAATTTATGTTATTTTATCTTTAATCACTGTCTACATGTCTTATGTCCTAAACCCTTTGACGGATTTCAACGGACTTACCGTAAACTTCATTTTTTGTCATCGTCAAAGACTTAATCTCACTTTGATATCAACTAACCCGACAAAAAGTATGAGAGAACAGTTATTTGATATTATGAATTTTATATCGAAATAAATAATTTATTCTAACATAATGACATCTCTTATATCGAAGAACCACGATTTTAAAAATAAGACTGCGAATTGCTAACCATAGTAAAAAATTGTCATGATAATATGCTATGGTACCATGAAATGATGATGATATATCATATTTTACTTTGTTAGAAAGTTACTAGTGAGTCCATTGTGACTGTGCACATTTCGACGCCTAATCAAATCCAAATAGCAGATAATACTCTTGCCAATAAATCGTGACTTCTTAAATAGTTCGTTGCTAATCAAATAAGCTTGGACCCAAGTTTGGGGGGTTTGAGCTACATTGTCAGCACTAGTAGAAATAGTTTCTGAAATAATATCACGTTTCAATTAAACTCAGGGCAGTCCAACAGATCTAGCTACCTCTGTTGCATTATGCATTTTATGTGTAAAGTACCAGTAGAAGTGCAAAATATATAATGCTATACCTTTAATCATCCTATAGTAACTAATAAAAACTAGTGGGTAGAGAAATAGTGGCTTTAGGCAGTGGACCTAACAGATATTTCTTTGAAGTTTAGAATAAGGTCAATAGGTTTTCTATGGCAAAGTTTGGTCACAATAGAATTCTATAATACAAACAAAGGTGTAGGGAGTTTATGCTAGTTAATTTTTTTGCCACATGCTGCTCACCATTTACATTATTAGGAAAGAGAATAAAGAAAGTGGATACTATATAGCAAGGTTCGACATCTCGGTTTCGGTCTCGATTTCGGTCTTTTGTAATTTCGAGAATATCGACCTAATTCGTAAATTTCGGTTTCAATTTCGATTTTATAATACTACACATATCTTTATTTAATTTATTGAAACAAAATGTATAATTTATCTTTAATTGAAAAATAAGGTATACATGAATAATACTAAATAATCATGAATATTTATAACATTAAAAAAATGTTTATTCATTACTTCGTTTCTAGCTTGTTTTAGTTACACTATTTATATATTTTGTAGTTTTGTATGTTTTCTAAGTTAGAATTTCAAATTTTGAATATTTATGTATTTGAAATTCAAGTTAATTCTTTTTTGAGTTTCTTTTGTAAAATTTGAAGATCAATATTTTTTTTTGTTGAACCAGATTTTCGGTTTGGTTTCGTTTCGGCCCCTACTAAAACCGAACGGAATGACTTTAATCTTGATGTTTCAATCGAAACCTCGGAAACCTTGCCATACAGGCAGAAGCAAATAGTAAACTTTAAAATAATAGTATATGTTGAAATGCTTTGTTATCTAAAACCCAAAGCTTTCATAATTGATCCTAAATTACAATTAGCTGGGGTGATTTTTTTTTTTTTGGCATCTATTACTAGTTGAAGCGTGTTTTATGGCTTTAAGCAGATATGTTACTTGTAAACTTTTAATTGACCATTCAACCACCTGGACCCTTTTTTTATTGTAGCTTCTCCGTGTTTTATTCTTCTAAATTTTATCCATTCGCATTTCTACATGAAATGAAGTCAAAACAATGCTGAATAACTTGCTCTGTCCACCAATGCGTCATTCACAGACAATGCATGTTCAAATCAAGAAGGAATGCGAAGCTCACGGTATTTGTATGCACTCCCTTATGATTGATAAGTATGTATTCATGGCACATACTTTGTTTGTTGATATGATAATTTGTTTTTTCATAGCTAATGTAGCACAAAAACTCCTCAAAGCTGTTTAAACAGCTGCTTGATTCTATGACATGACATGAACACCGAACTGCTATCCAAGCAGATTTTCGTACCTTTCCCTAGGCCAAATTTGATGAAATTTTCTAACTGAACATGCAACTTTCATATTTTACACATGCTGCATCCTAAATATTAATCATGTTTAGCCAATGGTTTGCTGTATAAGAGACAAAGAACTACTAAAACTTTACAGTGATAATCACAATATTACAAAGGAACCATGCTAAGCCAAGAATATTCTGCATCAAAGTGAATTCATCAAGTTTACTAGTATGATGTGGGTCAGTATTGGACAAGTCAACAGTATTTTGAACAGCAGTAGATAGTAGGAATGCTGGCGTTAGTTTAAGCTACCGACAACTCTTTGCTTGTTACCTACAGTTCAGATCTTCGCAGCTGTAATTCCTTAGATTCTTGATTTTAACAGCATTCTGATGTCCACATATTCAATGAATTATGGTCTGATAAAAGCCATACATATCATTGAGAAATATGATGGTTCATAATATTTTATAAATATATATAACAAAACAGTTGCATAACTTCCAGTAAATTAAGCTTATCAATATAGTTAGAGCATCCCCAATGGCATAGCAGATAAGGTACTCACTTGCTATCCCAAAAAAAGGTAGCTTTCAAGTATTTTACTCGTTTACTTTGCTACCAAGGTTCAAAATGTTGCTATTCAGTACCATGACTTACCCGATGTTCAAAACATCGAACATACTAAGTATATTTGATGTAATGGCCGCTTGTAGACAAATAGTATGCTGTCATGTGTAAGTGTTTGTGGTTCCTCTGGATAATGGTCCATTTTGCTATCATACTTGCCACTAGTGTTGGGGTAGCATGAAAAATCATTGTTGTCACCTTATCACTTATGCTAAAGTTGCTACATGATTGTTTGGGTTGCTTTGAATGCTTCAATTACGATTACAAAAACGATATCAATATTCATTGTTGCATGTCGCTTCGTTTATCATCTGCAAAATCTAACCCTTTCTGGATTTATTTAATTAGTTATTATTATTTTGCAGCATTGGTGCATTTCATTGGATAGATCGTGTATGCCATCCCTTGACTCACTCCGACAATAGAAGGTAATTAATGAACTTCATATGATGCCTACTACCATTGTTTTTTTAATGGTCCTGCAGCAATTTTTTCTCACTTCATTTCGTCTTCTCTTTTGATTCTCATTATAGATGCTTTAGCGTCAAACTAATCCTCAAATGACTTGATAGCTTTAGTTTAATAGGCATAATACCTGTCTCTATTCAGTTTGAGCATGTTAGTTTTCTTTATTTAACGGCTTAGGTGTATTTGAAAATTTCGGTTTATCGTACTGGTTTTCTTAAAAAAAAGTTATAGATATTTATTCTTTCTCAAAAGACCCCAGGGAAATGAGGGTTGCTTTTGAACCTCGGGCAGTTTGGAGTGAATGCCTCCCCCTTGACTAACACTTCGGTGTCTCATGTAAATTAAGCCAGCTGTGTTCAATTATACTTACGTGCTTATTTTTTTACATCTTTAGACTACTTTTAATTGAATAATCTTTGAACCTTCATGCTTTGTACATGCACTGATGTATGCATTATTAATTTTCATCAAAAATACTGATCTGCAGAACAATTTAACGCGCTGAAAGAAGAATCCATGTTTTTCAGTCAACATATGACTCTTACAAGTGAATTATCTCAAATGATAATTCATTTAGAGTTGGATATTTTGTCTCATTTGAAGCACTGAATTTCTAGCATTGCCATCGTATATTAATCTTGTTAGAAATACTTCAAAGTAAAACAAACAAATCTCATTTTGCTACAATTAACAAAATGTCTAAACTTTAGAGTTCAATAAAGTACTCTGGATTAAGAAAATTTGTTATTGCCTATAAATTCCCTATTTTACCTATTATGGTTGTATTAAGTTCAAACTAACATTTAATATGGAGCTATTAAATAAATAGCATTTTTATTATTAACCTATTAACCAGACACTTGGATCCCCTCCATCCCTACCAAGTACGACCACCACCACCCAATCTTTACATCCCTATGAACACTACTTTTGCCTCCTCTTATCCCATTTACCTTTTTATATAAACGGAATCATACCAATCAAATATTGACAACGAATGGTAATGGGAATGGCTTTGATGCTAGGTTCATTTACCCGAGATTAATATTTTATTTATTTATTTGTTACAATATTAGTTTCGTTGAACTAAGTGCATCTGAAAGTAATTATTAAAATTAATGAATCACTAATTATAATATTCCATCGACTTAGTGCTTTTATGATTTGTTAAAGTTGGAGGCACCATTTTAGAATCTTGTAGCCATACCTAAGTCCCAGCGATACTCTGTTGCCTTGTTATCTCATTTGCCGTTCTTCTAGAGGCCTTACAATTGTTAATACATCTCTTGTTGCATATGTGGAATTTTGTGCACCAGCATGGACAATGTTATCAGATATCCATGGTTTAACTTAGCATATCGTAATTATATATTATATGCTTATGGATAGTTTTCATTGTAGGAAAACTTTATCGCTTCAATCTTGCACTGAAACCATTGTTCAAGAAATCCGCAACCTCCTAGAACTGCAACCATTTCTTGTTTTAGCTACTAAAGCAAATATTTTTTCAGCTGGAACCTCAACATATGATGCAGCAAGGTTATTCCTATACATTTTACATTCCAGTAGTTGTTCATATTTATCTCTTCTTTATCTAGTGGTGTATGTTGCCATATATTATGTTTCACTTGGATATATATGATAATCTATTGTAACTTCCACACGTTTCTATTGATTAACTCCATAGTGGCTGTTAGCCAGCCTCACCATGTTTTTCCTACATAATTTATCCTTTTGAAGAAAGGTGTAATATATGATGCTAGTAAATGTAATCACTGGATGTCTCTACTCTTTATAATTAGTTTCATAGCTTTGTCTAATACCTGAAAATTCCAAGGATGATAATTCAAAGATAGTTTCTCAGCCACGATATGCAATTAATTACAAACCACACCCCCCCCCCCCTGCACGGAGCATGCATTTCATTAAGAAGTACAGCGCTAGAGATACAAGGAATCTGGAAATTTTTATTGCTTATAGAATCCAGCATATAATAGTCATATTGGTCATATATAAGTGAACAATAGTCAAAAGTTAAATACATCATATGACATAAAAGCACTTAGCATACATGAAAGCGGTTTATTGGATGACTTTTTGATTCTTTAAAATGCATTTCTCGGATTGGGAACTAGCGCATGCTGTAATTTGTCCCGTTGACCTTTCAGCATATTGACTGCAATTAAAAGAATATGTTTTGCAACCAATTAAGCATGTTATTCTCAAATATGGATTAAATACCAAGTAACGGGTCGGACAAGTAATTATGTTCATTTGATTTGGTTACTGATATTGTTCCCACTTGTATGCACTAATCTCTTTTTATAAATGATTATCAATGTTGCATGGCTTGAAAATGATGTCCTGATACATGTCTAGGGCTGCTGGAAAGCGGTCTTCTGAGAACTTGGAACATTCTGGAGCTGCGAGGAAGGAAGGGGAGAAGCTTCTGTATCGTGATTACATGCCTTCAGTATGGCAGGTACTGTAGTTCTTAGTGTCCTTGAATTACTGCTCATCAAAATTTGAAGATCCCATATTTATTTGTCCATCAACTCTACTGGCATTTGGCATTGTGAACTTGACTGTCATTTACTGAAATTTGTAATTTCCAGTGACAAAATTGTTGTTTTTTTGCAGTCACTTGTGACACACAAGATACACCTGGGAGTTTCAGGTTATATAATTTACTATGCCTACTGACTGGTGATCGGTTTTTCAAAGTTTTATTAACAATGTATAACAACTTGTGCCCTCATACGTAAGATGTTTACAGATGACACTGAAGGAAGTTATACAGCTAAATGGATTCAGCCTGCACTCAATATCGTAGACAAGTTTGCTGTTAATGATGTAAGGTTGCTTAGTATTATTACCTGCAAATAACATGATAGTTATACATTACCTGATTGATTTAATTATCATCTCAGAGTGGTATCTTTATGATATCGTAAAACCATCCGAAGAATTGCAACAGTGTTATGCTTTTGCTGCATTCGCCCGAGTGATGGTCAGATTCATTGTGAAATTTGTGTTATTGGAATTCAGGCCCACCGGTTTCAGCAGTAAACATGCACACACTATAAGTACATGTTTGGGAAGATATCCTTCAGTCCCAAGGTATTATGTTACATCTATTATTCTGAAGGTTCTTCATCACTATTAACTGTTTTGAAATGTATTTTGTATGTACATGATCAACTGTTTATTGAGGTTGGTCATTTGTATAACTTGATCAATTAACTGTTTATTCAAGTTGGTCTTGACCCTCAACCATTTTTATGTAATCAAAGTTAGATCACTGTTATCTTAGACTAATTATTTCGTGAGAATGTTCTTTTTCTTTGTTGATAATTAAAGAGAACCGTTGTCAACAGTAGTGCAAAACCAAATTGGTGGAGCACCTGTTGACATCTTAAAATATGGTCAATTCTGAAAAGCGCATCAAAATGCAAAATTTGAGTCTTGAGGCTAATTTTATCTTGCTTACCCAGTCTCATGCTTTTTGTCTTGATTTTGTATGATTATTTCTCCACAATTTCAGTACTTCAGATGCAAAATTATGCTATGATAAATTAATAGTTAATATCGTTTTGAATAAAAGTAGAGTTCGCCGTTTTGAATAAAAGTGTAGTTTAGAATTCTGTTATCGTAGATTAATAATTTTATATAGAAGTGTAGATTAAAAATAAATGTTAATCGGAAATAATTGGAATGCATCAAAGCTTCAATTTATTTTAGATTTAGACTGAAATTTTAAATTTTACAATATTTGAAAGTAAGAAGAAGCATGTTTCTTGCTTGCGATATTCATGTATAGTGTCCAATGCACTTTCGGATTTGTGGATCATTCTCAAGGTCACAAAGACAACTAGGAGCAAGTAATTAGAATGGTGAGGAGTTATATATGATACATGGCGAGGAGTTATATATGATATATCTATTATGGATCCTAACGCTCATTAGAGAATTTTTTAGAAAATTTTCTTGTCTGTTTTAGGGTTTAAGAGGTACATAGATTTAGTGGGGGCTTTATTAGAAAAACATAATAACCATTTTACTAAGTGTAAAAACGTATGTAATATAATCTAATCTGCATAAGGAATTTATATAGATAAAATGACAATTGAAATATTGCTCCTAGACAAAAATATATTGAACGAACGCAAACTATAAAGTTGATTACGTAATGTAAAATAGTCCTCTCCTAAGAAAAACACTAGCATGTTGCTGACGCTAAACCCATTGAAAAACTGGTTGAAGCTTTGATCGATAATAAGCAAAAGGTCTATGAAACTAGGTTGCTAAAATGTACTTTTGCTCAGTATTATGCACTCCAAAGATACCATGAACATACGGTTGCTCACTCCATATTGAGCACCAGTAAAAGTTTTATAATGAGCATTCTTGTTCTGCAAGGTTCGAGGTTTCGAGGAAAACGTTTCACTCGAAAATGAGCAAATGTATAGTTATTTAAGATTATGTGCTCAAAATAATGGGACTCATTTAGAAGCTAGCGGCGTTGGGAATAACTCTTGACTAGGAACTGCAAGTCGATTTGATTCTTGGATTGCTGACTTCTTAGTTTGACTCGTTCGTACTGAACTGCAATATGAACTCATCTAGTGTGATGTGGTTGAGCTCCTCAATATGTCATATTGAGGATGTTGAAAGCACTTTTGCAAAGGATTTGTATTGATGCTTGTAGTATCGATCACCTCTTCTAAAGGTAAGACTTCAATGAAGAGAAAAGGGAAGTCAAAGGAAGGAAAAGGCAATGGCATGGAGGAGAAAGGGGAGAAGGGACACATTGTAAGGGAAATTGTTCTTATTATTTGATTATTTGAAGATGCCGAAGGATAAAAAACGAATCTTATTTCACTTTTAAAGGTATTTTTGTTATATAAAATTGCATTTTTATAAACACTTCTTCTTAGGTTTTAGATATTGAATCTGGAATTCATACGTGTAGTAATTCATAGAAACTTAGAAGTAGGAAGTATGTAAGCTAAAGGACCCATGAACATTGCGTTGATGGCTCTACTGTAGAAGCTGTAGCGGGGGAAATCACCATAAGACTCCTAGTGGACGTATTTTAGATTTGAATAATTGAAATTATGCACCTAATTTCATTTATGGAATCCTTTCTATCTTTTTTTTCTCATAGGAGATTATTGTAGTTTTATTTCAACCGGCAATGTTATAGGAGATGATTATAGTTTTATTTCAACCGACGATGTTATAAATTCTCATAGGAAATGATTATAGTTTTATTTCGACCGACAATGTTATGAATTTTTGTTGTGAAATTAAAATCGTTGGTTTTGGTATTCTTAATGATGACCTATGTAGTTAAAACACCATTAAAGGCTCGCTAATGCTTGGCTAAAGCGTTTAGCATACTTCGAACGTTACGCTTTTTCAATTTAACGCTATTAAATAGTAGGTTCGCTTAAAACCTCGTTATTTTCTACAACGTTCGCTAAATCAAAAGTTTTTAGCATCTGCTTTGGTAACTTCAATATAAAAAAGTTAATTTGACAAGTTCTCTTATAAATCAAACCAACAAATTTAGAGTATGGGGGTAAGTCCAAGTCTTAAGTGCTCAATATAAATTAGAATTTTATTTTATTCATAAAGTCTGAATTACATGGATCATGATATTCTTCGATTTTGTTATATAAGATGAAAAATGTTTTTTTTTCCTACACAAATGATATGAAATGAGAATAAATTAAATTTGGAGATCTAATTTATCTTCAATAAATATTTTTACATCTCTGCTATTTTTTGATACATCCATGTTTCATCCTTAGTATAACTTTTTACACCTCTACTACTAAACGCTTTAACTGCGCAAATGATGACATATATGTTCTTGACTATAATAACATGTTGGGTAACTGTAACAACCCGAAACTTATAATTAATTCATTAATTATTGAAATAAGAAATTAACTGGGTAAAGTTATATGTAATAAATAAGAAGTATGGTGAGTACTTGATTTAACGTAAAAGGTCAGCCATGTATGAAAAACTAAATAAAAGAAAGAGCAACGAACCAATGGGAAAAGTTACGAGGGCAATGCCAAATTATTGTGGGACAATGTAACATACTATATTCTCATTTCTTTATTTCATTCCACATGAAAAAGCTTGAAAACACGTTAATGGTGACGACTTAAGAAAGCAAACAAGGAGATGAAGAAGAAAACACTAACTAAAGGAGATTAAGTAGATTAAAACAAAATTATTCAAAGATCTAAGTGAGTAATACTAAACCCTTTTTACCGTATTCATTATATTTGATTTCGGTTTTGATTTAAATGATGGAGTTCATATGAGTTAGCATTTAAATACGACAAATGAGGTTATAATGAATATCTTGGGGAAAATAGATAAATATGGTATGTTTATATGTGTTTTCGTACTCTAATGATTTTGAAATACCATGAAAATTTAATATGGTGGATAAAACATGATTTTGTAAGTGGGTTTTGTTTTGAAGGATTTCTCGACGTTGTAACATTTAGCTTTGAATTTTTAAAAGAAACCCGAGTATTAATAAATAAGAGAAAATGGCTTAAATAGGGAAATGTGGGTAAAATGTGTTAAAATAATTATTCATGAATTTTTGGGAATTCATGAGTATTTTTCTAAGTAGGAACAATCAAAACTAAATTAAATGCAATCGGTACCTAAATAATGCATGAGATTAATGCGATTTAATGGTAAAGGGAAAAGATCCTATAATATTGTTGTAAAATTAAATAAAGGAGACAACCACTAACAAAAAATGAAGTTTGAACGTATTAGACGGCGACATGTGGAAAATGTGGTAACAGACGTATCAGAGTTTGTATGATATAGAGCTGAAGTGGCAACCAAACACTAAGAAAATAAACTGAGTATCTTGGGCCGAAGGTAGTGAATTGCCATAGGTGTTCTTTACTTTTGGGGAAAATTTGTAACATCCCCCACTTCGAGACTAATAAAACACCAATGATGCTGCGGTCATCACTAGAATTAATTTCAAACGACAAAATGCGATTATTATAAACTTTTCACAACATTAAGTAAATAGAGTAGCTAAATAAATCTATTACATCAAAATGATTTGCAAAAGTCGTTCCATCATTATTAACCTATCTTGTTCCCATGGAGGGGTAAATATATAATAAAGTATAAATAGAGTGTCATGCCCAACATATAAGGATGCCAACATAGACACTTAACCGGTTATAAATTCTGGTTTTACATAGCGGAATTTCAAAATAAGCCTCCTACTTCGATTTCAGAGTCTTTATTCATCTTTTTCAAAAGCTACATGTCTATACCATTAGCTCAGCCTACTCGATTTGGTACCCATGGGTTTATGAGAAATAATAAAAACACAGGTTAGACATAAATCATGATATGAGTAATACTTTAACCTAAATAAAAAATTATATAGTGAGATCATGCATCTAAAGCGCGGAACGGGTTTCCCCCCACTATTACAATCAACTGTCAAATGTAGAATACTATGTAAATAATATTCAAGTATGATCAAACACAAATCATCAATTTCTTCATAGGTGTGAGATATTCCTTCACAACATTTCAGACTAGTTTCTATAGTTAGTTCATTTTAAATTGCCACTAGGCCTCACTCTTACCGGTTAAGTAACGGTACTAGACACTTAAGGTTATCACTTAGGTGCTTTATCTTACTCTCCCAATTTTATCATGAACAAATAACTAAGTTGCCATCAAGGTCTCATACTCTCATATGTTATCGTGAATAGACATCTAGATGCTACAAATGTCTTATACTCGTTCATGAATGCTGTCGTGAATAGACAAGGGTTCACCACTAAGGTTTTCCACCGACGTTGCCAAATTTAATATTGTGATCTGACATTTTGGTAGCCATAATGGCCTTTCATCAATGTTACAAAATATAATGTTGTGTTCCGACACTTGGTAGCCTCAAAGGCCTTCCATCGAGATTATCGAAAATAATGTCGTGTTTAGACATGTTATTGCTGTAAGGCCTCATATTACATTTTCGTTGTTTCTAATTATTCAACTTATCATCACATGGCTTACTTAAGCTCAGTCTCAGTTTTCATTCTTTAAATAACTTATTCCTCTTTAACTTATTGTTCTCTATGTCCAATTCATCTCTATGAAATTCTTAACCATCACTAGAGAGGATGGCTTCCGAAGTGCTAAAAAAATTCATTTATTTACTTAGAATTTCTTAGCATCATTAGTTATCGCAGGTTGTCAATACAAAGTCATCTCAGGTTGATGGCTAACACAAGTTGATAAGTTTCATAGCTATCTCTAGTTGATATTCAGGAGCTATAACAAGTTGATAAGTTATATAGCTATCTTAAGTTGACATTAAACTATAGCAAGTTGATAAGGTTTATAACTATCTTAAGTTGACATTGAGCTATAGCTTGATATCTCTAGTTAATATTGAGTTATCTCTAATTGATATCACTAGTTGACATTAGCTATCGCAGGTTGATATTACCTATCTCCAGTTGATATATGTAATTGACATTAAGCTATCGCAAGTTGATATCTCTAATTGACATTAACTATCTCCAGTTGATATCCCTGGTTAAGCTATTGCAAGTTGCTATCTCTAGTTGACATTAGCTATCTTCAGTTGATATCTCTAGTTGATATTAAGCTGTCACAAGTTGATATCTCTAGTTGATATCAGTTATGTTAATATTTCTAGTTGATTTAAAGCTATCGCAAGTTGATATCTCTAGTTGATATCGGGTATCGCAAGTTAATATCTCCAGTTGACATTAGCTATGTTTAGTTGTTATCTCTAGTTGATATTAAGCTATCTTCAGTTGATATCTCTAGTTGATATTAAGCTATCGCAAGTTGATATCTCTAGTTGACATAAGTTACCGCAAGTTGATATCTCTACTTGATATAAGCTATCTTCAGTTGGTATCTCTAGTTGACATTAAACTCTAGTTGACATTAAGCTATCCCAAGATGATATCTTTAGTTGATATCAACCATCGTAAGTTATATCAAGCCATCGCAAGTTGATATCTCTATTTAATATCAAGACATTTCTAGTTGATATCAGCTATCTCAGTTGATATCTCCAATTGATATTAATTATCGCAAGTTGATATCTTTAGTTAATATCAACTATCGCAAGTTGATATCTCTAGTTATCATTAAGATATCGCAAGTTGATATCTCTAATTGACATCGGCCATCTCCATTTAATAACTCTAGTTTATATCAGCCATCTCTAGTTGATGTTGATGTGGCTATTTGATAATTAACTTGAAAACTATTTTATTTCAATTATAAGGTGTAACTTTTCACCTAACCCAATTATATGTTGAATTATCATTAGCTTACAAGAGCTTTATGCAGTTTTATTTTGAAAAATTATCAATTACTTTCTTAATTAATTAATTAATTAATTACGCTTTTGCAATTAACTCTTCTTTTTGCCAAATAATTCATATTAAATTCGAAAAGCATGGAAAAATCCAAAAAGTTCAACAGAAATCCAAATCATCATATTTTGCCTTAAATAAAATTTTCAAGCCATACTAATTATTTTTAATATTTTAATTAATTTTCGAAATTAGGCATTTTCTCGACTTAGAAAATTCATATAAATTCCAAATAATTTTAGAAAATTATGAAATTAAAACCCATCTTCAAATTATTATACATATCATATAAAAATTTCAAGCGATTTAGAGAAAGTTTGATTCACGTTTTTCCTTGAACACGTCAAAAATCATCGTCTTTGCATTCCCTTCCTAAACTTGTTTATTAGCATTCAAAACATCCCAAATACATACAATCCTAACCCATACTGCTGTGGAAGTTTTTAGAAAAAGAATTACTCACCTAAGTTAGGTTTAAACTTGGTTAAAAAGACTTCTCTTCTTCTTAGTGATGAAAGCTCTTTCTTTTGCTTGATTTTTCTTCTTCTTCCTCTTGAAGTTATGGTCGGCCTTTATTTTCTTTTTTGCTTTGTTTTTTTGAGCAAGCGGAGAATTAATGAAGAGTGGGAGGATTACGGGGTTAGTAATTTGGGCTTTGGGCTAAAACCTCATTTAGCTTTTTCTTATTAATCCCCCAACCGTTTATTCTAAATTCATTATCTTTTAAATAATGTCTTTATTTTATCTCATAGATTAATTTGATTAATCAATTATTTAATTAATTCCCTATATTGTGGTACTTCAAAATATGAGGTATTACAGTCTACCCTTTTTATAAGAATTTCGTCCTTAAAATCCATGCACGTAGGTTAAAGACCGCAGTCATCAAAACAATGTACACAGTACAATAATTACACTATTTCCCACTAATATAAATCATCAATCACACCGTATTAATGTCACTTCTAAAACATAATCATAACACAAAATCATACTAGTGTCACTACTAGTTTATACATCAAAACATACATGTCAAAACAAATCGGATAGATATTCCTAATCCCGTCCTCTACCTCTCAGGTATAGTCATCAACATTGTCACTTGACTGGACGCGAACAAGTTTGATAACCTTGTTCCTTAACTCTTTCACATCACGACCTGCTAGTCTCTTCGATTGTCTAACATACTCCAAATCTGTCTTTACATATAAGATCTCAACTGCCCTCGGTTCCACTACCGAATCTGGGTCTTGCACACATATCCTCAAATGTGATATGTGAAAAACATTATGAACACCTATTAAACTACTTGGTAACTCGACTTGATAAGCGAGTATACAAATCCTCTCAATTACTGGAAACTATCCTACATACCTAGGTGCCAATGTTCCCGCGTTCCCAAAATGCATAACCCCTTGCGTTGGAGAAACCTTCACAAACACATAGTCGCTTACCATGAACTCAAGCTCATTTCTCCTCTTATCGGCATTACTCTTCTGCCTTGATTGCACTGCCTTCATTCTAACGTGAATCAATTCTACCTTTATAGTAGCATCTCTTACCAAATCGGATCCCAACACGAACTTATCCCTTGTGTTCAACCAACAAATATGTGACTTACATGCTCTACCATAAAGTGCCCTAAACGGGACCATTTCAATACTTGACTAGTTACTGTTATTATATACGAACTCTACTAGATGTAAATGATCTTTCTAAGATCCTTCGAAATTTGAAACACATGCACTTAGCAAATCATCAAGCATGTCGTTCAGCCTTTCTGTTTGACCATTAGTCTGCGGGTGTTAAGCCATACTCATGCTCAACTATGCACCAATGCACTCTGCAAATTTCTTTAGAACTCACTGGTGAACAAAGAGTCTCAACCACTTTGAAACCGCTCAGAATCCCATGCAGTCTCATTATATTATTCATGCATAGTCGTTCCAAATTGTTGTCGTTCTTGTCAACCTCATCGGAATAAAGTTGATACTCTTGGTCAGTTTATCAACTATCACTCAAATGCTTTCGTTTTCCATTCTCGACGTAGGCAATTATTAATAAAATTCATGGATAATGAATCCAACTTTCAAGTCGGTACTTCCAAAGGTTGAAGTAATCTACTCGGATTTTGATGTTCAGCCTTTACCTGCTGACAGGTGAAAGATCTCTTCACACATTCATTAACATCCCTCTTCATCCTCTCCCAAAAGAATACTCTCTTCATGTCACGATACTTTCTTTCAAGACCTCCTTTCAAAAAAATTCTACATTTGGAACACATAATCTTCCTTTCTTTCTAAGTCATCATTTCAAGTCTATCTTGAATCCTTTCATATCCTCAACATCTGCACCCATGCCCAATCACCTAATTCTTTTGGCTAACATCGGATCTTCTCTTTGCCTTGCAGCAATTATGCCTACAGGGGTCTGGTGTACTTCCAAACTTGCTACTATACTTGAACCTCGACTTGATCCTGTGTTTGTTCTAAAATGCCATATATTCAACTCTTTCTAAGAGAATAACTACTTAAGGGACTTGTGGTCCATATACAACTCGAATCGCTCTCTCAAAAGATAATGTCTTCAAATTTTCAGCGTAAAAATTACCGCTATTAACTCTAAGTCGTGAGTTGGATATCTAACTTCATGCAGTCTCAGCTACCTTGATGCATAAGCTATCACTCGCCCTTTTTGCATCAGCACCACTTCTAAACTTGTTCCAAACACATCAATATACACTACCAAATCCTAATTCCCTTTAGGTATGATTATAATAGGAGCATTTGTCAATAACTACTTCAACTTCTCAAATGACCCTTCACATCTATTAGTCCACACGAACTTCTCGTTCTTTCTGGTCGACCTATTCAAGGGTGGGGATATACGCAAGAAATCCTTAATGAATATACAGTAATAGCAAGCTAAACCCAAGAAACTTCTCGTCTCTGTGATCGTCTCCGGTCTCTTCCAAGCATTAATGGTTTCTATTTTCAATGGATCCACTGCCAATCCATTCTCTGATATCACATGACCAAGGAACTTTACTTCCCCTTTCCAAAGTGACACTTGAAAAACTTCACCTTCAATTTGTACTATCTCAACATCTTCAATACCAATCTAAGATGAGCTTCATGGTCTTTCTCACGCTTACAATGCATAAAAATGTCATCAATGAAGACCAGCACAAATCTATCCGACTGATTATGGAAAATTTGGTTTATAAGATCTATGAAGAATGCAGGGGTGTTGGTTAGTCCAAACAACATCACTAACCACTCATATGAATTATATCTTGTTCTGAATGTGGTGAATGAAATACCATCCTCTACTACCCTCAGTTAGTGGAATCCCATTGTCAAATCTAGCTGCAAAAAAATTCTAGCTCCACTCAACTGATCAAGCAATATCCTAGACAAGGGATAATGATTCTTCATAGTGAACTCATTCAACATTCGGTAATCAATACATATCCATAAAGTTTCATCCGACTTTTTTACAAATATCGTGGATGCTCCCCAAGGCAAATTACTTGGCCTAATGAAACTTTTATGCTCAAGTTCCACCAACCGCCTCTTCAATTTTTCCATCTCCTTAGACGACATTCTACTAGATAGTCTACTAGTAGGTTGTGCCTCTGACAAGTTTATATGGAACTCAATCGCCCTTCTTGGTGGCAATCTTGTACTGGTTTGAAAACATATGTAAATTTCTGAACTACCATGACTCTACCAATCTCATCCTCTCATTCCTCCATTGCACACAATGTTAACCCTAACATCTCATCCATTACATCTAACGCCACCATGCTCTTTTCCCATCCCTTGGATTTCTCAAAGTGACGCCTCTATCAGCACAAAAGATCCTGGCGTCATTGCGCATTAACCAGTCCATACCCAAAATTACCTCGTACCCTACGAAATCAAACACATATGGGTTGTAAATAAACAAATGACCACACAAATCAAACACAAGGTCAGTGCATCTTAATCTGAGAGTAGCATAACCACCAATCAGATTAACCACAGATAAAGACGTGACTAAATAAGTAGTATCCAACTCCAACCTACTCGCTACATCTTTCGAAATGAAAGAATTGGTAGCACCGATATCAAGAAGAACTTTAACTGAAGTAGTATAGATCGAGATCATACCTCCTAACACAACTTTATTACTCTTCTCTTCAGCCAGTGGTCCAGTTGACGGTCCTTCCAAAGCGAAAACCTTTGGCCGCTTTAACTTAGGACAGTCATTCTTCTTGTACCCAAGTTTATCATAGATAAAGCATTTGACCTTCACCACCCCAACCATCTCCGGATAATTATTTGCATGGTGCTCATTTTGCCTATAATTATAGCATGTCAAATCAGCAACACCCTTCCGCTCTCCTCCATCCTCAGCCTTTCCTTTCACTTGTTGGCCCTTTTTGCCTTTTTGATAAGGAGTAAACTTCTTCTTATCAGTTTGAGCCTATTGCCTCACACATCGCCTTTCAGAAAACATCAACTCATACCTCCTCGCCGTATCTACCACTTCATTGAATAGAAATGCTAGATGAGCCATCCTTTTGTCATTCAATCCCAGCCTCAATTCCAGGATAAATTTCTCCACCTTCTTTCTCGAAGTCCTAATCAAATCAGCTCCATACTTGACTAATGCATTAAGCTACTACTTATATTCCAACATAGTCAAACTCCCTTGTTTCAACTCCATTTACTCCCGGAACATCGTTGACAACTCTGATCTAGGAATATATTGTTCTTCAAACATCTCCCTAAACCGCTTTTAAATGATTTCTTGCTTGGGAATCTCAGCTCCCACCATTCTCCACTAGACACTCGTCGGTCCCTTGAACTGTCCAGATATAAGCTTCATCTTCTGAGCATCTGTCAGCTCCAAGTCCTTACAAATTCTCTCATACATCACTATCCAATCACTTGCCTCCAATGCCAGTTTCTTCCCATCGAACATTTTGTTAGTACCTTAGGCATTGATTTTGATGACAAAAACCATATGACAATATATAAAATATAGATACTAATGTTTTTATCAAGCTATACATAGTATATAGTGTAGAATATTAGATAGGTGCTGATTTATAAGACTGTACAATATCAAGAGAAGATTCAAGAAGCTGATATAGAGATTCAAGAATCGGAGATTGAAGACTCATGAGTTTTGAAGATTCAAGATATCAAGATAAGTTATAGTCATAAATTAGTTTGTTAAAACCCTAGTAGCACTTCTTTTTATCTTTCTTTCACTTTCAAAAAGATTTTTCAATCTATTCCAATTTTAAATGATTTTCAAATATCCTGCTTTTCAAAAATGATATTTAAATTATTCCTATTTTCAAAATGATTTTTCAATCATCTTCTCAAAATTGTTTTCAAATTATTTTTAAGCCTATTTTTGTTAACAAGTTTATTTTTTGAGTAGTTAAGTTTTTAAGCATTTTATATTTTAATATACTTTTAATCTATTATATTTTGATATAGTTTTAATTTTATGCTTTATAAATGTTTATAGTATCTAAAAGTATATTTTGACATTTATTAATACTTTAATTTAAAATATATATTCACTTATACTTATATATATACTTTTAAAAGAAATTCATATTTAAATACTTTATATATTAAAATATTTCAAAATAATTTTATAAAGTTTTCTTATGATTAAAATGTGTATAAACTATGTTTAAACGATTTTACAAAGTATCATAATATTTTACAAAACTTAACATTTTCAAAACAATTTTTATTTAATGGTTTTTCAAAACTACAAAGGATATGTCGACATATCCCCATCATGTATGTTGACATACAGGCCAGGAATTTCAAAATTCAAATTTGAATGGAAGTGTCTTTTCGTCGTATATCTTCACGGTGAGCATGACTGTTGTTTCTCTATAAATGAGGTTTTTCCAAACGAATTTTTGTTAACTACTTTCTTATATTTTCTTTTCTCTTTTACTCTCTTGAATTCTAAAATAAAATCTACTCAAAATCTTCTCAAATTCAACCAGAATTAAATTCAAACTCTATTGATTTGATTCTCTATTGTTTACTCTCTGATCTCTCTCATCTCACTTACTCAAACCAAGATCAAAATGCTACTCAAGAGGCTATAGGATCATTTGTACTCAAGGTCAAGAAATTGAGTCTGTAAACTATATCAAATCATACTCTTATACCCTTGGGTGTGCTTGGTGTCCCTAAAATCCAAATGGGTGTGCTTGTGTCTTGTTTAAATCAAGTGGGTGTGCTTGGTGTCCCGTTTGAATCTAAGTGGGTGTGCTGGTGTTTCGTCCGAATTCAATGAGTGTACCTAGAGCTCGGAAATCTGAAGGGTGTGTCTCGTAGCCTTGAAATCAAGATTATATTGACTTTGATATTTGAAAAGAAATCTGTACAAAAAATTGTACAGAATTGGATGTTGGGTACTCCGAACCAGTATATAAATTCCTGGTGTGATCTCTTCAACTCTTTACCTTTTACATTTACTGCATTTATATATGTCCGTGTTTGCATCTGTGGTTATTAATTTTGCATTGTTAAATTATAATCTTACAAGAATTTAAAAGGATTCACAAAAATCAGTAAACACTATTCACCCCTCCTCTTGTGTTAAACTAGCCTTAAGATCCATTTTTCGCAAATTAACATTTGGCATCAGAGCATTAGTTTTCAAAATTTCACAATTTGATTTTTGAAAAGTTTTAATGGAAAAAGTTATTGATAGTATTTTTAACACTATTTTTGAAAAGAAATTTTGCAAAATTAACATGACATTGTTTCATAAATTTGCATCCATTCATTATGAAAAGCCACTTGATCTTTTGAAAACGTATAAATTGCAGGAACAGATGTGTTACATGGCTTTTGATGAACAAACACCTGATGATCAAACTTTACAAATCAAAAAGGATAAATCGATACTGGATGCTCAAGGCACATGACTAAAAATCCATAGATCTTGAAGGATATCATTTACAAAGATGGTGGATCAGTCAACTTTGGAGATAACTCTAAGGGATATGTGATTGGCATCTCCAATGTCGGTAATTATAACTTCTATTATTTCTAATATTTTGTTAGTTAGGAATTTAAAACATAACCTGTTAAGTATTAGTCAACTATGTGATAAGGGCTTTAAAATTAAATTTGAAAATTTTAAATGTCATATTGAAAATAATGAGTCAAACATTATCTTTGAAGACATTAGGAAAAGAAATACCTATATATTAAGTATGAAAGTGTCAAATGATAATTTATGTCTTTTGGCTGAATCAAGTGATCCTTGGATTTAGCACAGAAGATTTGGTCATTTGAATTTCATACTCCTATCTAAAATTACCAAATATGATCTAGTTAGGGATCTTCCATGAGTTTTGACGTTAACAATCTATGTGATGCGTGTCAATTAGGAAACTTAGAAAATGTTCCTTTAAGTCAAAAGATATAATTTCTACCTCTCAATCCCTTGATCATTTAGATCTTTTTGGTCCTTCGCAAATACCATTTATAAATCATAATCAATATGTCTTGGTAATCGTAGATGATTTTTCTAAGTTTACGTGGATGATTTTCCTAAAACTTAGAAGTGATGCTTTTGAAATGCTTAAAATCTTTGTTAAAATAATTCAAAATAAAATGTCTATTAAAATTAAAACAATTCGAAGTGATCACGGTGGAGAATTCAAAAATGAAAATTTTGAAATTTTTTAGAATGAGAAATGTATCACCCATAATTTTTCATTTCCAAGAGTACCTCAACAAAATGGAGTAGTAGAACGTAAAAATAGAACGATTCAAAAGTGCGCTAGAATTATGTTAAATGATAGCAACTTACCTAAAAACGTTTGGGCTAAAGCAGTTGCTACAACATATTATATATTAAATAGAATTTCAATAAGACCTTTGACTAAGAAAACACCATACGAATTATTTTATAATAAAAAGTCTAAAGTATCGTATTTTAAAGTTTTTGGCAGTAAATGATTTATATTGAATTCTAAAGAAAACTTAGATAAATTTGATGCTAAAGCAAATAAAGGTATTTTTATTAGATATTCAAACAGAAGTAAAGCTTATAGAGTTTTTAATACTAGAATTAGTGCTATTGAAGAGACGTTATATGTTTCATTCGATGAAAATATTAAAATCAATAATAACAATTGCGAAGAAGAAGAAAATGATAATAATGAAATCCCAAATAATGAGACTAATAATGATAATAATAATACTGAAAATATATATCTAAATAAGAGAGCCAAAATATTAAAAGATCATCCTAAAGAAAATATCTTGGGAAGTATGGAATCAGTGGTCAAAACAAGAAATCAATTAAATAAAATGAATAATGTAGCATTTATTTCAACTAATAAACCTAAAAATCCAAAAGAAGCATCATTAGAAGATTCATGGATTCTTGTTATGCAAAAAGAACTGAATCAATTCACTAGAAGTGATGTAGCGACCCAAAATTTTGGTTATTTGGAATTGGAGTATTTAGTTGATTTTAAATATTTAAAAGTTAATTTTTAACTTGAATTTCAAATATAACGATTTATTGGATAATTTAATAATTGGAATTTACTTAAATAATTGAATTTTGGGTTTTTAGCTCGATAAAAATAGCCTTTCGAGGCACAGTCTCGGATTTTGACAAAACCAGTTCCATTGGATCCGTAATAGTATATTATTATCGGATTTCAAATTTCGTAGCATTTAGAGTTATCGTTTGGTCGTGCGGGATAGAAACGCGTTGAATTTAATATCGAAAATTCAATATAATAATTGGGGTCCAAAAAGCTATCTTCTCCATACGATCGAATTAGGACTTGAAACCTTTTCCATTGCATTCAGAATAGGGGTATAACATTACGAACACCTAGAAGCATGCCTCGATAGAGGTTCAAAATTTTCAATTACGTAAATCGAGGTATTTTGAGATTAAATTAATATATTGACTAGTCAACCCCTCACATCAGTTTCTTTTCTCTCATTTTCAAGCCACTGTTGACAGCACCCTACATGAAAACATCTCGTCCTCCCCTCTCTATTTAAAACGCAAGCAGATAGTAAAACAAAGAGAGAAAAAATGGAAGCTTCAAAAAAATCAATTCTCACAATATACTCAACTAAAAATCTTGAAACCACTTCCTAAAATCTAGTTTTGGCATGATCTTTGATCTGGTATGCTTCTTGGATGGTGCAGCCTTGATTGCGGTTGGTCGTCAGTGAGAGTCGAACGATAGTGTGGACTAGGGTTTGCGTTTTCTCAAGTATTGGTCTTCGATTCGAGCAACGGAGCTTGGTTGTGGGTTCGGCATGGTGAGGCGCACCGGGAGAAGGAGGTGGCATGTGACTCTAAACTGGGAATCACGGTTTCTTTTGGGTCGACATCGCCTGGGTGAAGTTGCGTTTCGTTTGGGTGTGTTGGAGGATGGGACGGTGGTGCCAGACGATCGAGAACGGCGAGGTGGATGTGTGGGTGAACTCGGATTGATCGGAGGTGGTGAGGGAGGCTAGTGCACGTGCACATTAATGGCCGTGCATTTCTTTTGTTCTAGAAGAAGAAGAGGAAAAGGGGAGAGAGGGTACTATAGGAGGCAGGTCGTACTGTTTAGTTTGGGCCGAGCTTGGTATAAATTTAATTAAGTTATTTATATATAAGTTGTTAATTTAAATCTTCGATTCTTATAAAATGCATATCTCGTTCGTTTTAGGTCGAAATCCAACGCGGTCAGTCGCGTTCGGTTCGTATTAACGAGATCTTGGCTGTGGAATCAGTTTGATTGAATTTAGAGCTTCTGCAAATTTTAGCTAAATTCGAACGCTTTCGAATTTAGCGGAACTAGAACACGAAAACGACAGAAAATCAAAGTGAGTAAATCTCACTCATTTGGATTACTGCGATTAATTTTAAACGATTAAAATTAATTTTGGATGATTGGTTGAATTTATAAATTAATATCAGTTGGATGCTATCTTATTTATATTGGTATATAGATTAGTAGTTGGATATATTTCCCGCATATTGGAGCGGATGAGACCCTGTGCACCCGCATAATAGCGGATGACCCTATATTACCGCGATATCCCGCCTCGAAGCGAGATTGGTATTTTATGTTATCTAACATCTGTGGTTGCAGGAAAACATGTTGGAGGGATCCAACTGGATTCCTCAAAAATGTTGAATTTAGTTTCATATATAGTGATATATGACATGTTTGAATAATCTGTGATAGATTATAGTGTGATTTGAATTTATTTGATGCTATGGTAGCACTGGCCTAGATTTTGGTATTTTAAAAATACCATAAATATATGTTTTAAATTTGAAAGGAAATTTAAAAGGGATTTTGGAATTAAATATTTATATAGAGTTTTGGATTAGTTAAAAGAAATTGATTGGGTAAAATAAATGGTTTGACTTTAAATTTGTACTTAACTATTTCATGATATTATAAATAGTGATTTTGGGATAATGTATATAAAGGATTTTAATTAAGTGATACTTGTTTAAATATAAAAGGTTTTAAAATTCGAGATTTTTAATAGTTTGAGACAATAGAAGAGAATTTGGAAATAATTATAAAATTGGTTATACTGGATCTTAGATAAGATTTCTAAATTATGGAATAGAAAAAAATCGAGATTTGATTGGTTTTGGAATATAGTTTTGGTTATTTAAGGAATTGATTTATAAATGGAATTTAATTTAGAAATCGATTTAAAATGGATTTAGGTGTTGTGAAACCGTTGTAAACTAGAAATGAGACTATGGAATTTATAAGCAACGTTTATAAATAAAGTGAAATGATTATCATTTGATAAATTGAAGATATAAGTTCACGGTAAGAATTTATAATGAAATGGATAAATCGGTTTGAAAAGAAATGATAGATTTTACTTTTGGAAATGTGAAAAAGGGATTTATGAAATTGAGGACATAAATCGATTGGTGATAAATGGAGAGAGATTTATAAATATTAGATTGGTTATACTGGGATTGAAAAATATATTTTTATCGAGAAGTTGAGTTTGTTTTAAAAAGAGGATTTTTAATTATTTGACTAGGTAATTTAAAAATGTTTTAGCATAGAAATACTTCAGAAAGTTAGTTACTTAAATATTTTTAAATTGTCAAAATGAATTATAAGTTTTATAAACAAGTCTTGTAAATCGATTTGAATATTATTAATAAATCAAAATTAATTATTGTTTCAAAGTTATGTAATTATTTTAATTGTTTAAAAGTATATTTAAATTATTATATAAAGTTTTCGTAAAGTAATGGTATACTTTCATGGCGGAAATCAGAGGCAGAGATTGCCTGCAGTTAAGTTTGGATTTCTTTGGGATAGAGACGTAATCATTGAGCTGCGAATCCATAGTTGATACCGCATGGTGCTTTCCATATTTATTTTAAAAAGTTTTTCAAATATCTTTGAAGGGAATGGTTTGTTAATATACTTATTCCGGTGAGATAAGTATATACCTTTTGATAAAGAGATTTAATTTATTGAAATTTAAATTAAATAAGGCTTAGTGATTTCAGTGCGAAATGAAATCTTTGGTTGAATGATTGTTTATTTGATAGTTAAATAACCGACTATCAAATCTGGACCAAAAACATAACTTTGGTAATATCTAGGAGAAACACGGGGATTATATGGTACAGTTACCGTCGAAGGTGCTATATTGATCGTATAAACTCGTTTCGTTCTTCTAGGACGATGATAAAGAAATCCATCCACTAACGGTTAGGAGGTGATCTCCGATCTTATTTTCATCTGTTTATTTCCTAAAGAACCGGGATTGAGTTTACCGGAAATATGGAATGTTGTTAAGAAGAGATCGGAATCGGATAGGTTATCCGAAAACCACTTCGATCCAATGAATACGCTTTCGAAGTGAAGACAAGAACATGGAATCAAAGTTGGAGCATTGAAGTGCAAGGGCTAATCGCTACTAATCCCGAGGATGATTCCAAAATGGATGTACTAGGAATAGTGCATTTAGTTTCATTCAGACCCAAAACGGACTTGTATAGATGAATGTTATCAGTACATTGGGGGAGAATGAGCATTCCAAGTATAAATTCCTTAAAAAGGTAATCGTAGCCTCAAGCCTCATCAACTGAAATGACTGAAAATCAGGGGAGATGTAGCAAGGCTAAGTGGGTTGCACACAATTAGGGTATATTATCACCTTTCTAGATACCCTCGGATATATTATAAATTATGGATACGGTGGTGCATGGAAAAAGAGCTTTCGATAAGCGTAGGAACACCTGGGCTGGTAACATATTGGTTCTATCTAGGTTAGGGGTAGGGCCGGTCTTGTGTTGTAGGGGATCCCGGCAAGGTCCTCGGTACATTTTTCTAGAAGTGTACTGTGATAGGTGGTACCCTAGTGCCTAGTCATTGTATGGAATCCATTCTCCAATACGTGCTTTTACGGTTTTGGTTGTAGAGCCTAGTATGCTGGAATTTAATTAATGTAATAATTTCGGCTATTTGAATAAGTATTTGTACTTACGCTATTATAATATCAAATGATTTTGATATAAAATGTTTTGGTTATCGTAAGGTAAAAACCCTTCGTGTTTATGTGTGACGTGGTCTTACGAGATACCTTTGTTTTTCAAAGAATTTTGATAACAATAATAATTCAAATTGAGTGTGTTTTCTCACGCTGGTTTTCCAGACCGACTCGGGTGTTATTTTATGATAATGCTCGGGTCAGACCGAGTATTACAGATTCAGATTTAGGATGCTATGGAGCTCAGGAGACGAGCTGGATGGCAGAGACGTATCCCACGTACTTGGTTATATTCCGCTGTGTGTGTTAGGCTGTATAGTCGGCACTAGTGATGACAAGTTATTATAACTGTCCAGTATTGAGTTGTTGATTTGTTGTACTCTGATGATGGTCTGTATAAATAACAGTTATAGCTCTTTTTGTATAAAGACATGTTATTATCTATTATATATTGTTCTGCTGCGTTTGTGAGATTCTGTGTTGTTGTTCTATTTTCTTCTACCTCTTCCTTTTCTTTTCCCCTAAGAGCATCTCCAACAGAGCGAGAATTCTCAAATCCGCACCCAAAATCGTCCCCAACAAAGTGCGAGAATGTGTGATAGTGCAGATCTGGGGGCCTTCGGGCTGAGAATCCCCAATGCACTGAGGCGCTTGTTGAACAGGCGCCTGTTGCCAGGCGCCTGTTGAACAGGCGCCTGAACATCAAGCGCCTGTTCAACAGGCGCCTGGCAACAGGCGCCTGTTGCTAGTAGGCGCCTGTTTAACAGGCGCCTACTATCTTCAACGGTCGTTTTTCCCAACGGTCGTTTTTCCTCTTTAAATAACACTCCCTCCCTCTTCGTTCATTTCAAACCAATTTTCATTTTTGCAATTTTTTTCTGCCACCGATCTCAACTGAAAATGTACTCCGATTTCGACGATGTAGCTGCAAGGGCCAGTTTTGACGAATACGACTTGCAAGACGCTACGATTCCTGTTGGGGGGGAAGTAACTAATGCAAGTTGGAGCGCTGCGGAAGACTACGATCTTTGCTACATTTACTGTGCACTATCAGTCGATCCTATTCGAGGGACCGATCAAAGTGGTGAATCTTTTTGGGGCAAAATTACTAATTGCTACAATCGGAAGAACATTAATCGAAAAAGAACGCTATCTTCGGTCAAAGGTCATTATGGAAAAATAAATCGTCAAACGCAAACGTTCGATTCTCAAATGTTCAAATTGAAGCAAACGAATCCTAGTGGCTTTGGGAATGAAACACATTTAGTAAGCTTCAATGTAATTTCATTGTATTTTTTTTATCTTAGTTCCTTAAGTTTACCAGTTTTTTTTTGAACAGAGAATGGCCGCAAACAAGTTGTTCAAACAAATCTATAAACCTGATAGTAAACAAGCACCACATTTTTATCAGTTCATGCACGTGTATGACATGTTGGTCGAGCATGTTAAATGGAAATCATCGCTTCAGAAGACCGTTCAACAAGTTCAATCAAACAGCTGTAGGGGTAAAACGCCTAGAGTTGGAGAAACCTCCAGTCCTATGGAATCCCAAGGAAGCTTCGGTTTAGGATCAGAAGAAGGCCCATCCCCAAATGAAGATCATTTTGTTAGGCCACAGGGAGCAAAAGCGGCCAAAAAGAAGCAGACTGCGGCAGCGGATCAAGATGAAATTAAAAAACTCATGCTTGAATCTGAGGAAAGATTTAACCGGGCAATGGACACTCGAGCACTGCAACACCAAGAAAAGTTATCAAGAATGGATCAACTTATTGCTGGAAACCGCCAAAGAGATGAAGATGCAATCATGTTTATGGATACGTCACATATGTCTGCAGAACAGTTGCAGTATACGGAGCAAAGAAGGAGAGAAATTATGAGGCGTAGACTTGAAGAGGATCAGTAAATGAATTACCGTTTCTACAACCATTGTATCTTTAAGTACCGTTATTTGTATTGTGTTCTTAATGCAAGCAATTAGTAATATAAGTTTTTCATTCAAATTGCATTACACTAAAAAATGATTTTAACAACCTTAGCTTAATTATACAGAAACAGATTACAATAACCTTAATACGAAACAACATAAACAGTAGTAGAAAACGTAAGAATACAAATAGAGTTTCACTGATTTCCAGAAAACCCCCAAAGATGATCTATGAGATCATTTTGTAGTCTTCGATGAAGTTGAGCACTACGGTATGACATTTGACTTTGTACATGAAACTCGAGTTCAAGTGCGCTTCCAATCATATCGTTGCGCCAAACAGGCGGTGGTGTAGGAGCACCCTCGTACACGTAATCTTCTTCCATGTCTTTTTCATCCTCTATAATCATATTATGTAAAATAATACAAGTGTATATTATTTTTGTCATTTTAACTGGTGACCAAAGTCTGCATGGATTACTGACTATGGCAAATCTAGACTGAAGAACCCCAAATGCTCTTTCAACATCCTTCCTCTGGCCTTCTTGCATCGCTGTAAACTTTGCTTGTTTATTGTTTTGTGGGTTAGAAATTGTCTTGACAATGGTACTCCATTTCGGATATATACCATCACCTAGATAATATCCATGATCGTACGTGTTACCTCCCAAAGTAAATGTACAAGGAGTAGATCTTCCGTTTGCTAAATCATTGAACAACGTAGATCGTTCGACTACGTTAAGATCATTGTTCGAACCTGGCATTCCAAAAAATGCATGCCATATCCATAAGTCATAAGACGCTACAGCTTCAAGAATAATAGAGGACCTATGAGATTTACCCTGATAAGCTCCAGCATACGCCTTTGGACAATTCTTCCACTCCCAATGCATGCAGTCTATACTGCCTAACATTCCGGGCCAACCTCTACTACCATGCATATTTAATAAGTTAATTATATCGGCCTCGTTCGGTCGGCGTAAGTATTGATCACCGTAAATGTCCACGATAGCTTGACAGAAATGTTCCAAACACTCTAATACCGTGCTTTCCGCCACTTTCAAATTTTCGTCAAGTGCGTCCGCCGGTCCTGCATATGCAAGCATTCTGAGTGCAGCTGTCATTTTTTGAATTCCTGTCAAACCCATTGTACGAGATGCATTGGGTTTGAAGATAAAGTATTTGTCATGCTGCTTGATACATTGGAGGATTCTAAGAAATAGAGGACGCCGCATGCGGAATCTTCTTCTAAAATCGGCATCTGTGTAAGTAGGATTCGGAACAAAGTAGTCTTCCATCAGTCTGTCATTGTGCCATGAATGTCTTCGATTTTTATACCGACGACCAACAACTGATCCACCGTGTTGCCTGCTCGATTGACCAACCTGTAGCGCAGCCATACTTAGTAGTTCCTTTTCGCGGCGAAAATGATCTTCCATCATTTCATCAAATTCGTCGTCGCTATCATCAAAAAATATATAATCTTCGGCCGCCATTTGTTATATTTGAAATTGTATGAAATAAGACCGAGCAATAATACTTCTCAACATCTAGCAAGCCTTTTATAGCTTAATTCCCGGTACTGTTCCCATCCCATCATACTACTGTAGCCATCCCAGCATACAACTGTAGCCATCCCATCAAACAACTGTAGCCATCCCATGTTTAAGCAACTACTGTATGTAGGAACAGTGTTGAATGGTTCTTATCGTACAACTGTAGCAATATTACTTTATCTTATCATACAACTGTAGCCATCCCATCAAACAACTGTATCATCACATCATTCAACTGTAGCCATTTTCTTAACGCAATAATACAGAAAGAAACAAGCCAATGTTACTGAAATAGCCAACAGTAATACAACCAACCAAAAAAAACCACTACAACCAACAAGTAACAAACTCAACGAGAATACACTCAACTTAAGGATATCCAAATCGTTCTAGCCAATTTTGACGTACGATATAAGCCTCATGTCCAGTGAACGTGCTGTGATATTTGAGAAAGTAACGACCTTCAAAGGTGGAACGGGTTGGTTCGAATACATTTTCAAATATAACTTCATTGATAACTGTACTGTACCGCTTACAGGCGATGCAGAAGTTCCCATACGTAGTCCTCAACTCTACCTTCGTACGTCTGGTTCTACACTCAACATTGTTATTGTATAGTTCAGCAATGGTGTCCCAAAACTGAGTTGCCATTATCTCTTCATCGTCACACATCTGATCAGTTTGTATAAAAACATTTACTAAATGTTTCAATTCAGTAGCCGAAAATATTATGTTACTCATTGATTGAATTTACCGAACTTTTAAATGCTGTGATATATGAGTACAAAACTTTCTCTTAAATAAACAAGTCGTGATCCGCGTACAATAAAATGAAGCATGAGATTAAAGACCACGTGTCAAACATCCATAAACTGATTGCCAAACAAACACAAATGTGTTTGTTACATCAACATCTTCACAATTCTAGTACATATAAGCTTAATAATAACCAAGCATAAATTAGCATCATCACCACCATATATACAGTCACATAATAACACAGTCTAAAACATCTAAATGGAGCACATCAGTCTATGTGATCAGAACCGCTATCAATCTCCTCATCGTCGTCACTATCGTCGTTGACGTCATCAAAGTCTTGCGGCTGAGGTCCCGCATGGAGCTGCTCCTGAAGCTGCTGAATCTGGGTCTGTAATCCCTGTTTCTGCGCATCATATTGAGTCTGCTGTTGTTGGACCGCGGTCTGGTAACTCTGATACATCATCCCTGTATAATCGAGCGTCATACGCTCAAATGCAGCAATCATCCGTCTATCATAATCCATGTACTGAGAAAACTGATATGCACACAAGAAAAATTATACACAAGTGGATAATATAATGACAAGTAATATAATGACAAGTAAATTAAGGAAAATTAAAAACTAATACAGACCTGATGAGGCTGGTACAATCCGGCGGATGGTATACCCGTAATAGCGTCGTCTGTAGGATACTGTAAGGGATACTCCACAACCTGACCGTGTACATCATACGCTCTAAACGAATGGGGTGGTGGGTCGAAAGTAGGAGGCTGTGTGTACTGAGATGATGTAGGCTCAAAGGTGGCAGGCGGTAGTGGAACTCTACCAGAAGAGGTACGCGGCCCAATATGATCGGAGTTCAAACCCCGAATATAATCAGGTAAAGCATAAGCACGTGGGGCTACTCGAGCCCAATATGAATCAAAGTCTCCCAAAACTGTAAATGGCTCACCATCCACCCAACCCGCACCCCTCATTGCATGAATATAAGCTGGTCCAACCCGAATATCACCATACATATCATCCCATGGTAGCGGATCTGATGGAATGCGAACTATACCATACAACTGTAGCCAACACCGATCCCCTAAATACCATATGAAAGGACATGTAGCAACCTGAAAGCAGATCCTACGTCGCGACATGGATACATGAAAAGTGAGTGGATGGTCAGGACCGGGCTCTAGGAACTGTAAGTACTGATCCCATGGACGAATGATAATGTTACCACGCCGCCTCATATCCATCTGCTGTCTAGCCTCCATCAACTCATTGTGCACCCCTTGTGCAACACGGGACAAATGCATAGGAGGACCCCAACGACGCAATCTGGGAAAGTAAATATAAGGTGTGGCATTCGCCTCTACAATAAGTCGGGGGTGCATATTGGCAGTATACTCGTAGTACCAAAATGGAAGAATGTACCAAAAGCCATACATCTGTCTGGACTGCTGAAGCGCATAAGTATCTAATGCTACGTACAAATAACCAATAATAGCAGTACCATAATCATATATATGGAGTCCATCCACATCTACTAACCCAGCCAGAAAACCAAGTCTAATAGTACCCTTATTGTTACTAAAAAATGTAGACCCAAAAAGGTATAGTATGAATGCACGGATAACGGGAGTGTGCATATCCTCAACGGCCATGTACTCTACTATATACCGCTGCAAACAAGGTAGAGTAACAGCTCCTCCTCTAACCTCCTCATCGGCCATAGTCGGTAAATAAGCTGAATATGACTCGAACTCCTCGAATGAACTATCAAATGGAACAGGGAGACGGTCAGGTCGACCAACCTCTATGCCAGTGAGCATATAAAAATCTAGGGGAGTCAGTCCTAACTCAAAATCAGGAAAATGAAATGTGTGAGTGGTCGGCCACCATCTCTCGGTAAGGGCCTCTACTAGAAAACGATCTACATGTGCAAATCTAGGTAAAGCAAGAAATTCACCAAAAGGTGATGCATGTAGCCTATCCAAAATCGGCTCCGGTAACTGATCAAAATATTCAGACATACACCTATACCAACTACCTCGCATCGCTACGTGACGAACCTAAATATATGATTATTTAATGTTAAGGTAAATAAGGAATTATTATACATTTATATTTACATGGTCGTTTATTAAGCAATAAATAAATAACGTATACCTGTGGCGTCGCTATAGCTGCAGTAAGTCGATGCGAAACAGTAGGAGGCAAGTCGTGCAAAGATCGAAGATCGGCTGGAGTCACGGTAGCATCGGGAGGGATATGAGCAGGTCCGATATTGGCATCAGTCGTATATCGAACGGTGCGTCTACCGGTTTTGACCGGACGGGGCGGCATTTGGACGTGAAGTTGGTTTGAAAATGGGGGTTGAGAAGAGGGAGGAATGAGGGGAAATGGGGGAAAATGCGCCTGATATAGGCGCATTAACCAGGCGCCTGTTGAACAGGCGCTTGGTCATCAGGCGCCTGTTCAACAGGCGCCCGCCCTCATTTCTGTTGTAGAAATGAGGGCGCCAACATTTTGGAGTGCGAAAATTCTCAAATCCGCACTCCAAACTGTTGGAGATGCTCTAACTATCGGGTTTTCCGGCATTCGATTGCTCGGCATGTAATACAGTGGACGTATTAGTGTCGATTTCGACGGTCGAAAATCTCGGCCGTTACAAGTGATGTTTGGGAACTTGTTCCTAGACCAGATGACAAATCTATAATTGGAACGAAATGGATATATAAAAATTAATTAAATGAACAAAGTGAGGTTGTTAGAAATAAAGCTTGCTTAGTAGTGCAGGGATATAGTAAAAATGGGATAGATTTTGATGAAACTTTTGCACCCGTAGCCAGATTAGAAGCAATAAGAATCTTACTTGCCTTTGCAAATTATAACAATTTAAATTATTTCAAATGGATGTTAAAGTGCTTTTCTAAATGGTTTTGTTAAAAAAGACTTTATGTAGAACAACCCCCTCTATTTGAAGATGAAATTTTTTCAAATCATGTTTATAGATTAAAGAAAGCTCTATATGGTTTAAAACAAGCTCCTAGAGTATAGTATGATAGACTTAAATTATATTTATTACAATCTAATTTTGAAATTGGAAAAGTAGACAGTACACTATTTATTAAAAGAAATAACAATGATATTCAACTAATATAAATATATGTAGACGATATCATTTTTGGATCAACAAATGAACAACTAAACAAAGAATTTTCTAATATCATGAGAAACAAATTTGAGATGAGTCATATTGGAGAACTAATGTTCTTTCTAGGATTACAAATAAAACAATTAAATAATGGAATTTTTATAATTCAAGAAAAATATGTAAAAGAATTATTTAATAAATACAGTATGTCTAATACCAAAGGAAAACCAACTCCTATGACAACCAATGAAAAATAAATAAAGAAGATAACTCAAAAGATGTAGATCAAAAACTTTATAGAGGTATGATAGGATCTTTACTCTATATCACTGCAAATAGACCTGATGGAATGCATAATGTTTGTCTATGTGCAAGATATTAATCTCAACCTAAAGAAACTCATTTAAAATCCGTAAAACAAATATTAAGATATGTAAATAACACACTAGACTATGGACTTTTCTACCTAAAAGAGGATCCCTTTGATTTAATTTCATATAGTGATGCTAATTATGTTGATTGCAAATCAGATCGAAAAAGTACAAGTGGAACTTGTCACTTTTTAGGACACTTCTAGTTTCCTGGTTTAGCAAAAAGCAAAATTCTGTATCTCTGTTCACAACAGAAGTATATTTTAGCAGCATTAGCCTGTTCTCAGGTTATTTATACGCAACAAATATTAAAAGATTTTGGTTTAAATTTTACAAAATCACCAATATACTACGACAATACTAGTGCAATTAATTTATCTAAAAATCCAACTCATTATGCTAGAATTAAATATATAGATATACGACATCACTTTCTAAGAGATAACGTAAATAAAGGAATAATCTTACTCAAATTTATAAATACTGAAAACCAAATAGCTGATATATTAACAAAACCATTAAATCAAACATCATTTATTAAGCTAAGAAGAGAGTTAGGAATTTGTTCTTTTCAGAAATATAAATATAATAACATAAAAATTAAAAAGAAAAACAAATCACAAAAAATACACAAGATATATCGACATATATACTTCCTATATGTTGACATATACAGTTATTTTCAGCATTCAAATTTCCCTCCTTAGTTCAAAACCTGAAACAGCTATATATAACGAAAAAAACCCATTTTACAGTCTTCTTCTTTCTGGAAATCATAAATAAAATAAAATTAATGGATCCTACTAATTCCAAACATCCAAGGCACGAATCCACATCGTTTTCCATTCGATCCTCCCATTTCGAGCCCTCTCCAAACCTCTGCATTGGCCAAAGTGACCAAGATTGAGATTGATTTGAAGCATACTCTTAATATGCTTTTTGAAATGGAAGCCATTCAATTGAGAATGATGAAGGAACAAGAGAAGCAAGGCCGAATTCTACGAAATCTTTAGAAATATCTATTGGATAATCCAACAAATCCAATAATGATTGAAGAGGATGAACCTAATCCTACAAATGAAGATAAGGAAGAAAAGGAAGAAAAAGTGGACGATGATGTAGTTAGATGCGTCGGCGAAGTATGCTTTGATCGAGATAGAAATCTCATCGAACAAAAAGGGAATTTATTTCTTCACTACCCTTTCTATCCCATCCACAGGTCCCCCATTATCAAGAGAAAACCATAGGACCTAGAATTAGTACGCTATGGTTTGATTTGTTAGGATTTGGATTTGGTTTCGTGTGTATGTTTGGTTTTTTTTGTGTGTTTGGTTTGAATTGAATTTGAATGTATGGATTGGATTTATTAATAAAATTAGTTCTCTTATTCATTAACATTTCATTTTTATATATCATATAGAACCTTAGTTAGGGGGAGTTTTGGTTATATTTTTGTTGATGACAAAGGGAGAGAAATATATAAAATATCTAGGCATATATTAAGATAGATTAAGGGGGAGATTTTGTAACTCAGGGGGAGTTATATCATATTTTATAAACTTAGTTGTCATCATCAAAAATAGGGAGATTGTTAGTACCTTAGGCATTGGTTTTGATGACAACAACCATATGACATTATATAACATATAAATATTAATGTTTTAGTCAATTTATATATAGTATGTACTGCAGTATATTAGACATGTGTTGATTTAGAAGACTATACAGTATTAAGATAAGATTCAAGATGCTGATATCAAGATTTAAGAGTCAGAGATTGAAGACTTATGAGTTTTGAAGATTTAAGATATCAAGATAAGTTATAGAGTCGCAGATAATTTTGTTAAAAAACCTTATAGCACTTTATTGATCTCACTTCCATTTTTCAAAAAGGTTTTTAAATATATTCTCTGATTTTAAATGATTTTCAAATATCCTCGTTTTCATGAATGATTTTTTTAAAGAATCCATGTTTTCAAAATGAAATTTCAAACATTTTTTCAAAATTGTTTTCAAATGATTTTTAAACTTATTTTTGTTAACAAGTTTATTTTTGAGTAATTAAGTTTTTAAGCATTTTATATTTTAACATACTTTTAATCTATTATATTTTGATATAGTTTTAATTTTATGCTTTATAAATGTTTATAGTATTTAAAAGTATATTTTTACATTTATTAATACTTTAATTTTAAATATGTGTTCACTTGTACTTTTTTATATATATACTTTCAAAAGAAATTCATATAAATATTTTATATATTAAAATATTTCAAATAATTTCATAGAGTTTTCTTATGATTAAAATGTGTATAAACTATGTTTAAATGATTTTAGAAAGTATCAAAATATTTTAAAAAAATTAGCATTTTCAAAACAAATTTTATTTAATGGTTTTTCCAAATTACAAAGGATATGTCAACATATCCCCATCATGTAGGTCAACATATAGGCCGGTAATTTCAAAATTCAAATTTGAATGAAAGTGTCTTTTCGTCGTATTTTTTCTCGAATAGACACGACTGTTGTTTCACTATAAATATGGGTTTTCCAAACGAATTTTTGTTAACTACTTTCTCATATTTTCCCTCCTCTTTTACTTTCTTGAATTCTAAAAGAAAATCGACTCAAAATCTTCTCAAATTCAACCAAAATCAAATTCAAACTATTGATTTGATTCTATACTATTTACTCTCTGATCTCTCTCACTCAAATCAAGATCAAAGTGGTATTGAAGAGGTTATAGGATCATTTGTACTCAAGATCAAGAAATTGTGTAAACTATATCAAATCATACTCTTATACTCTTAGGTGTGCTTGGTGTCCCTGAAATCCAAGTGAGTGTGCTTGTGTCCCGTCTGAATCAAGTGGGTGTGCTTGGTGTCCCGTTTGAATCCAAGTTGGTGTGCTGTTGTCCCGTCCGAATCCAGTGAGTGTACCCAGAGCTCGGAAAATCTAGAGGGTGTGTCTCGTAGCCTTGAAATGGATATTGTATTGACTTTAATATTTGAAAAGAAATCTATACAGGACTGGATGTAGGGTAACTATGAACCAGTATAAAAATTCCTATTGTGATCTCTCTAACTCTTTACTTTTACTGCATTTATATTTATCTGTGTTTGCATCTGTGATTGTTAATTCTGCATTATTTAATTATAACCTTAAAAGAATTTAAAAAGATTCACAAAAATCAGTAAACACTATTCACCCCCCTTTAGTGTTAAATTAGCCTTAAGATTCATCTTACGTAAACTAACACATTTCTCCTTCCAGAATTCGACAATCTTTAATTCATTTTAGCAAAATCCTCTCTGACCAGCAACACTGGGCCCTATGGTACATTCTAGGCATGTGGTGGTGCTTGTTGTTGCACCAAGTTTGCTAAGAACCGTTGGAAAAGTGCACTCATATTAAAATTCCCTACAGCCAAGGCAGGCATTTCAGCACCGGCTTACGCATGAATTTCCAGGCCTGCCTCCCCTCCTTGGTCGTTAGTTAAGTACCAGCAGTTCCTCTATTAGAATTCACTCTTCCTCCTAATAAAGTCAAACGTTCATTTTGCAAATCCATTTTGACTTTCTGTGTAAGCAAGCATTCGTAAAAAACGAAAGTAATTAAGAGCGAGAACAATAGTAGAGGGATATAAATATCCACCTTTATATCTGTGTTAAAATACAAGTACATTATATATATATATATATATATAAATATAATATATAGCATATACCCTCCCCAAAGCATCAATCACTTAGTTTTCTACTTAGCTTTGTTTTACTTAATTGTGCCCTAACCTAAGCTCGGATACCAAGTTGTAACGTCCCCCACTTCGAGGTCCGAAAACGAATGCCGATGATATTTCAGTCATCACTAGAATTATTTTCAAACGACAAAGTGAGATCCATATAAATTTTTCATAATATTAAGTAAATAGGGCAGCTAAATAATTTCATTACATCAGATTGTTTTACAAAAGTCGTTACATCATCATTAACCCATTTCGTTCTCATGTAGGGGTAAATATAAAATAAAATTTAAGTAAACTGTCATGCCCGACATATGAGGATGCCGATATAGACACTTGACTGGTTTTAAATTCTGGTTTTACACGACGGAATCTTAAAATAGCTTTCATTTGCAAAATAAGCCTATTGCTTTGTCTTCAGAGTCTTTATTATTCTTTTTCAAAAGTTACATGTCTATACCATAAACTCAACCTACTCGAATTCTATCTACAAAGTCATCGTAGGTTAATGGCTAATGTAAGTTGATAAGTTTTATAGCTATCTCTAGTTGGCATTGAGGAGTTATAGCAAGTTGATAAGTTTTATAGCTATCTCAGGTTAACATTAAACTATAACAAGTTGATAAGTTTTATAGCCATCTCAAGTTGACATTAAACTATAGCAAGTTGATATCTCTAGTTGACGTTAAGCTATCTCTAGTTGATATACCTAGTTGACATTAGCTATCACAAGTTGATATCTCCAGTTGATATCTCCAGTTGACATTAAGCTATCACAAGTTGATATCTCTAGTTAACATTAGCTATCTCTAATTGATATCCCTAGTTAAGCTATCGCAAGTTAACATCTTTTGTAACAACCCGCATATCTATCGATTTTATATTTAAATATTTTATTTGAATATTTTATCGTTAGTCGGATGTTAGTCCGAAAAGCTACTTTTTGCATACGGTCAAATTAGGACTCGAGACCACCCCCATTTAGTTCAAAATGACGTTTGCAATTTTTTTGAGTATAAACTTCGATATGTTTGGAGTTAGTGAAATTTTCGATACTTTTTCCCGCTTGTGACTTTGGTTTGGACTGCACCTCCTTTAGTTCAGCCCAACCCTCTTCCTCACTTCATTCACCATTTGTTTAACATTCAAGCTTTATCAAAAATGGTGGAGGGAATGGGAAATTAAAATTCCAAGCTCAAGATCTTTAGTAAATTCAACATCTAACTCCAAATTCAAGTAGAAGATATTGGATTCAAGCTTTGGATTGCTTCTCCTTGCTTTCAAGCTCCATCTTCATCCATTTTAGTGAAAAGGTGAGATTTTTATCTCACATCTTGCCTATAATTGTCATTGGACTGTTGGGAATGATTCCCCATCACTTTAGCATGTATGTTTGCATTGGATTTGGATTGAATGGGTGAAAACCCCAAATTTTCGTGTGTGTTTGCAATTCTGGGCGTTAGGTCACTCTGTCTCGAAGAAGAAAGACTGCAGATTTTCGTTTTGGGCTTAGGTCGCATGGAAATAGGTCGCTAGGTCGTAGGTCGTGGGTCGCCTAGGTCCTAGGTCGCTCGTTCTTGCTTCAGTTACTAGGTCGCGGCTACATTAGGTCGTAGGTCGCTCGGCTTCGATAACTCCTTAGGCCGCTCGCGTGTTAAAGCTCTAGGTCGCTCGACTCTGCTAGGTCGTAGGTCGCGCATCACTGATAGTTCGTTGGCCTTAGGTCGCTTCCCTTATAGGTCGCTTTCCTCAGTTATGTTGTTCAAGGCCTTAAGTCGTTCACTCTTTAAGTCGTTTGACTTGTTTTCATTTTTGGTCGCTAGGTCGCGAGTCTTTAGGTCGCGCACCCCTCTGCCTTTATATCGCTAGGCCACGAGTCTTAGGTCACGCGCCTCTTTGTTTTATATTGTTAGGCCGCGAACACATATGTCGCTCGCCACTTGACTTCCATAAGTCGCTCGCCATTTGACCCTGTTAGGTCGCTTGCCACCATACTTCGATAGGTCGCTAGACCTCAACCACATTAGGTCGCATGGCCTTGAATTCTTTAGGTCGCTCGGCTCAGGTTACCACTAGGTCGCTCAACACTTGATACCACTAGGTCGTTTGACCTGTTCTTCTGCTAGGTTGCACGGCAGTCTACCCTTAGGTCGTTCGACCTATTTGACTTAAAGTCTTTGCACTTTAATTCGACCTCGTTAGGTCGCAAGTATATTCCTACTTTGATGGTTTTGGGATTGATTTCTTTGGACTTTACTCACGTCTTCGAACGTGAATTTATATGATTCGATTTGTTTCAACAATCGTTTTGTGACTTGTCACTCTAAAGATATGAAGGTTTCAATACTAGTAGTAAATATCAAAACTCTTTCATCAAAACGTTTTCAACACTATTTTAAATATAAAACACGTTCTCTCAAACTGTTTTTCAATCTACTAGTATATACAAGCCTTTGCTTCACTCGGATGAGAAATCGAATTAAACGACTTAGTAAAACGAGTGGTATGAAACGCTTGCGTTCACTTCGTCGGTTAGCTCTTGGACTTGTTCGATTGAACCCTTTTGTGACAATTTCCTAGTGAAGATCTACAGTTTGTTCGTAAATATTTAAGTTAAGCTAGTGGTTATGGGACATGAAGCTAAACTCATATATTTACTGGCTTAGTGTAATTGACACTTCCTTATGATCATGACGATCATTTTTGTGATTTAGACTAGCGATTGAGCGATGTCTCTTTGTCTGCGAGGGAGACTAGACCCCGTTTTTGTGATGTTTCGCCATCGCATATATGGGGTAGCACCCCATGGTCTTCGGGCCATTCCTGTGTGAAAATTTAATGGATAGCTTCCATGAGATAGCTTCTCGTTCATGTGTTATACGCGTTGGTGGGTTTTCATGCTCCCGTTCATGTGTTAGGCCTTCCCCCCCTTATTATGTGTTTTTCTGGATTTCTTGCGATGATTTCTGGAATTTGTGCTTCACCAATTTTCATGATTTTCATTGATATGATATCAGTTTTTGTGCATTGGTGAATTTATGTGTTATTGACTTGTTATGAATACAAGTTTAGGGTATGATACCCTATTTTATCTTTGAGAAGATTCTTGTGATATTGATTGATCTTTTGTTGATTATCATTTACATACTTATAGTAGTATGCCGTTATGGTTGTTACATGTTCATGCCATATTATTTATCCTATACCTTATCATCTGATATTTATAGCTAGACTAATCTATTTATTATTTTCTTATAAATAATACTCGGATCAGACCGAGATGTTACAGGTGCTTCTGCTTGACTTCTCTTCAGGATTATTCTGACTTTTGGCTAACTACATAGATTTGTAGTTTTTGGATGTACACATTTGAGATATAGAATCTATGTTGTGTACTTACTCTTTTGTATAGCACGTGATGCTATTCTTTTGTATTACCGTGGATCTTTCTGACCACTACTCTGATGTACACTTTCATGTGTTATATATTTATTCATATCTTCTTCCGCCTTTGTGATATGGATGTTTGTGACTGATTTATGTTATGATTATTTCTATGTTTGTTTCCGAAGATTATATATAGCCACCGTGTGATAGCTTTGTGTTTGTATCGGTATGTCGGATTTCCTCCTTTAAAGATATGCATTCTATTCTATCTGACATATCGGTGCTCGCACAAAGAAGTTACATGGATGGTCGCTCCTCCACAGCCTTATTCTCCGTGCTAATTGACAGCACTACATCGTAGTGTTCTTGGTTAGCGTGGGTATAGAGGTGGGGCGTCACATCTTGGTATCGGAGCCAAACTTCGGAACAATGTAGAATAACTTAACAAGGATCATCGTCCTAAGTCCACCTTAGGAGTTGTGTTTCAGGATTTAGCTCGAGTCTTCGAACCGATTCATCCTATTTTCTTTATGATTCCTTGTTTCCTCTATCAAGATTGCTTGATATTCATTTGGTGAATAACCTTTTTCTTCTTCTCTCTTTCTTAAAGAAGAGAATGTCTAGACCAGGTCGTCCCAGAGCTGGACCATCTACTGTCACTCCCCAGGATGGAGTTTTTATAACCGCTCAACAGCTTCTTGATTTAGTAAAGAATGCTCAAGCAGCTGGTCCTAATCAGGAACCTACTCATCCTAAGTCTGGATTTGCACGTTTGTGCAACGATTATACCAACTTGGGTGGGAAACCATTCAAGGGTTCCGAAACTATTATCGAGGTCCAAGCTTGGTTAAGAACATGCGATAGAATCTTTTCTCGCATGAATCTTGTCGATCTTCACCATGTTCAGGTGGCCTCCAGTATGCTCCAAGAGAGAGCATTGGATTGGTACGAACTTCTTATTTCTGAGATTAATGAAGCGGATCTCACCTGGGAGCAATTCCGGGAACGCTTCGAATTAAAATTCGTACCAGAAGCAGAGAAAGTGACATTGGCTCGTCGTTTCATAGACCTTGTTCAAGGTGCATCCTCTGTGACAGATTATGTCGCATCCTTCGAGTCACTGTCTAAATATGGGGTTGAATACATCAACACCCCATTGAAGAAGAACCAAAGATTCGTCTATGGCTTAAACAAGAATCTCAAGAAGCCATTACTTCTTAAATTAGAAGTTTCTTTCGATCAACTGATTGATATAGCTCTTCGTCTTGAAGAGGCTGACAAGGACAGTGATGTTGAAGTGGTGGCTGCCAAACCAAACTTCAACAACAAGAAAAGAACTAACAAGTTCAAAGGTCCTTATCCCAACAAAAAGGATAAACAAGCAACTCCTGCTGCAAAGACATTTTCCCCCAGTGATAAGAAATGCTTCAACTGTGGTGCTAAGGGCCATTTTTCGAACAAGTGTTTCAAGCCCCGCTCTTGCCGCTATTGTAAAAGTCCAGATCATTTTATGCACCAATGCCCTAAGCTTCAAGAGAAGGAGGGAAAGTTAAATGTTGCTCAAGCCCCTGGCAATACATCTTGCGGTCAAGGTATGTCTCATTCTATCCTTGATGGCATTATTTTATTTCATGATCAACCTATTAGAGTTCTCTTTGATACGGGTGCATCCCATTCTTTTATATCAAAGGAACTTGTCGATACTTTTTCTTTAAGTGTTGTTGCTTTAATGACTTCTTTAAGAATTGCGAATCCGGTTGGTGGATCCGCAACTCTTAGTTTACTTTGTAAAGACGTGGAGATTATTTTATGTGATTTTTCTTTCCTAGCCGATTTGCATGTCATGCGTTACTTAGGCTTTGGAATGATTTTGGGTATGGATTGGCTTACTCATTAAGAAGCTCATATCCTATGTCCTGAGCGGACTATTTATCTCCGTCATCCGCAATCTGTTAATCAGATTTCTATTGTTCTTAAAGATTCGGATTCCGCTTTGGTTGCATCTTTATATTCTTTAAATCCTCGTGATGATGATAATGATGACGAGGAGGATGTCATTTCTCTTATTCGCGTCGTTCATGAATTTTCCGACATCTTTGAGCCCGTTTTAGGACTACCACCTAAGCGAGCAATTGAGTTCAAAATTAATCTTATACCTGGAGCTCAACCTATTACTCGTCCTCCTTATTGCATGTCTAATAAGGAGAATGAAGAGATGCGCAAACAATTATCCGAGTTAGAGACGAAGCAACTAATTCGCTCTAGTTCCTCACCTTGGGGAGCTTCAGCTATTTTTGTAAGTAAGTCCGATGGTACACTTAGGCTTTGCGTCGACTACCGCAGGCTTAATGATCTTACTATTAAGAATAAATATCCATTGCCTCGGATTGATGATCTGTTTGATCAACTTAGTGGTGCTAGAGTCTTTTCACAATTGGACTTGGCTACCGGTTTTCATCAGCTTCGTATTGCAGAGGATAGCATTCCTTTGACTTCGTTCCGTACTCGTTATGGATCTTATGAATGGCTAGTTATGCCATTCGGTTTAACGAATGCTCCGGCTTATTTCGTTGACCTCATGAATAGAGTTTTCAAAGATTTTCTCGATCGGTTTGTTCTCATCTTTATTGATGATATTCTTGTGTATTCCAAAACCGAGGAGGAACATGAAAAGCATCTTCGGATTGTATTGGAAACTCTTAGGAGCAATCAATTAAAAGCGAAATTTTCTAAATGCCACTTTTGGCAATCTAGTGTGAAGTTTCTCGGTCATATTATTTCCGAATCCGGAATATCAGTGGATCCTTCAAAGATTGAAGCGATTCAAAATTGGAAGAGACCGGAGAGCGTGACAGAAATCCGTAGTTTTCTCGGATTGGCAGGTTATTACCGCCGCTTTATAAAAGACTTTTCTAAGATTGCCGTGCCTCTTACTGGCTAAACAAAGAAAGGTGTTAAATACATTTGGTCAGACAAATGTGAAACTTCTTTTCACAAATTAAAAGAACTCCTTTCTGATGCTCCTGTTCTTGTTATTCCCAAAGGGAATCAAGATTTTGTCGTTTATACCGATGCTAGTCGCGTTGGTTTGGGAGCCGTTCTTATGCAAAAAGAACGTGTTATTGCTTATGCTTCTAGGCAATTGAAGCCGACTGAGACTAGATATGCCACACATGATTTAGAACTCGCGGCAATCGTTTTCGCCCTTCGAATTTGGCGACATTATCTTTTGGGAGAAAAGTTTATACTTTATACTGATCATAAGTCTTTGAAATATTTATTTTCTCAAAAAGAACTTAATTTGCGTCAACAGCGTTGGCTCAAGTTCCTTGCCTCTTATGACCTCGATATTCTTTATACTCCCGGAAAGGGAGATCGAGTTGCCGATGCACTCAGTCGCAAGCAACAAGCGGTTGTTTCCATGATGATATCTGAATGGAACGATCTCGAACTTTTATCCACTTGTGAAATTCGAGATCGTGTTTCCGATTTATGTTCATCTCTTGTTTTATGTAGCCTTGAGGCTCATCCTTCTATTTTAGACCGCATTCTTGAAGCTCAAATGCTAGATTCTGAATTGGCTTTTCTTAGCCAAAACCTTAAGGATAAAACCGATATTGAAGTCTTGAAAGACTTCGATATTGATTCCCGTGGCGGCATTCAAAAATTTGGTAGACTTATCGTACCAAGTATTAGTGATCTTCGTAAAGATATACTAGAAGATTCGCATCGTTCCAAGTATTCCATTCATCCCGGTAGTAGTAAAATGTACGCTGATATGAAGCGACTTTATTATTGGGAGGGAATGAAATCGGATATCGCTAACTTTGTTAAGTGTTGCATGACTTGCCAACTTGTTAAGGCTGAACATCAAAGGCCTAGTGGGTTATTGCAACCATTGGAAATTCCAGTTTGGAAGTGGGATCAAATTTCCATGGATTTTATTGATGGACTTCCCCGTTCTCGTTCGGGTCATAATAGTTTATGGGTGATCGTTGACAGACTTACTAAATCTGCCCATTTTATTCCCGTTCGGTCGAACCGAACCGTTCCTCTTCTGGCCAAACTCTTTATTAAAGAAATTGTTAAATTTCATGGAGTTCCTACTTCTATAGTTAGTGATCGTGATCCATTATTTACTAGTGGATTTTGGAAGAGTCTTCAAAAAGCTTTGGGAACGAAGCTTAATTTTAGCACCGCTTATCACCCCCAGTCCGATGGACAAACTGAACGTGTGAATCAAACACTTGAAGATCTTCTTCGTGCTTGTGTTCTTGACTTTGGAGGGAGTTAGGAAGATCATATTTCACTTGTTGAATTTTCCTATAATAACAGCTTCCAATCTAGTATTGGTATGGCTCCTTTCGAGGCACTCTATGGAAGGCCATGCCGATCTCCTTCTTGTTGGCTTGAGGCCGGTGAGAAGCTGGTCTTAGGTCCAGATTTTATTCGGGATTCCACAGAAAAGATTGAACTTATTCGACATAGGATGAAAGAAGCCCAGAGTAGACAAAAATCCTATGCCGATAATCGAAGAAGGAAATTATAATTTTCTGTTGGTGATCTTGTATTTATTCGTGTTTCACCTATGAAGGGTGTGGTACGTTTCAGTCGATCGGGAAAGTTAGCGCCTCGATATATTGGGCCATTTCCTATCACTGAACGTATTGGTTCCATGGCTTATCGCCTTTTATTACCGACTCAGTTTTCTACCATGCATGACGTGTTTCACGTTTCTCAATTACGGAAGTGCCTTCGGGATTCCGATTCTATTCTTGAGCCCGGTGATGTGGAAGAGATTGAAGTTTCACCTGATTTAACTTATGAGCAGCATCCTATTCAAATTATTGCTTCGGAGGTCAAACGACTTCGAAATAAAGATGTTCCGCTTGTTAAAGTTCAATGGTCCTCAAATCCTAAGGATTGCTCTTGGGAAACTAGAGAATTCATCGAGCGTACACATCCGGAATTACTTTCTCATGCTCTTTGAGGTAAACTTCTTAATTCCAATTTCTTTTGTGTTAATATGCTTTTATGGTTGTTACTTTTTATTTCCACCGTATATATTGCGAGGACGCAATTTCTTTAAGGAGGGGAGTCTGTAACAACCCGCATATCTATCGATTTTATATTTAAATATTTTATTTGAATATTTTATCGTTAGTCGGATGTTAGTCCAAAAAGCTACTTTTTGCATACGGTCAAATTAGGACTCGAGACCACCCCCATTTAGTTCAAAATGACGTTTGCAATCTTTTTGAGTATAAACTTCGATATGTTTGGAATTAGTGAAATTTTCGACACTTTTTTCCGCTTGTGACTTTGGTTTGGACTGCACCTCCTTTAGTTCAGCACAACCCTCTTCCTCACTTCATTCACCATTTGTTTAACATTCAAGCTTTATCAAAAATGGTGGAGGGAATGGGAAATTAAAATTCCAAGCTCAAGATCTTTAGTAAATTCAACATCTAACTCCAAATTCAAGTAGAAGATATTGGATTCAAGCTTTGGATTGCTTCTCCTAGCTTTCAAGCTCCATCTTCATCCATTTTAGTGAAAAGGTGAGATTTTTATCTCACATCTTGCCTATAATTGTCATTGGACTGTTGGGAATGATTCCCCATCACTTTAGCATATATGTTTGCATTGGATTTGGATTGAATGGGTGAAAACCCCAAATTTTCGTGTGTGTTTGCAATTCTGGGCGTTAGGTCGCTCTGTCTCGAAGAAGAAAGACTGCAGATTTTCGTTCTGGGCTCAGGTCGCATGGAAATAGGTCGCTAGGTCGTAGGTCGTGGGTCGCCTAGGTCCTAGGTCGCTCGTTCCTGCTTCAGTTACTAGGTCGCGGCTACGTTAGGTCGTAGGTCGCTCGGCTTTGATAACTCCTTAGGCCGCTCGTGTGTTAAAGCTCTAGGTCGCTCGACTCTGCTAGGTCGTAGGTCGCGCATCACTGATAGGTCGCTGGCCTTAGGTCGCTTCCCTTATAGGTCGCTTCCCTTATAGGTCGCTTTCCTCAGTTAGGTCGTTCAAGGCCTTAAGTCGTTCACTCTTTAAGTCGTTTGACTTGTTTTCATTTTTGGTCGCTAGGTCGCGAGTCTTTAGGTCGCGCACCCCTCTGCCTTTATATCGCTAGGTCGCGAGTCTTAGGTCGCGCGCCTCTTTATTTTATATTGTTTGGCCGCGAACACATAGGTCCCTCGCCACTTGACTTCCATAAGTCGCTCGCCATATGACCCTGTTAGGTCGCTTGCCACCGTACTTCGATAGGTCGCTAGACCTCAACCACATTAGGTCGCATGGCCTTGAATTCTTTAGGTCGCTCGGCTCAGGTTTCCACTAGGTCGCTCGACACTTGATACCACTAGGTCGTTTGACCTGTTCTTCTGCTAGGTCGCACGGCAGTCTACCCTTAGGTCGTTCGACCTATTTGACTTAAAGTCTTTGCACTTTAATTCGACCTCGTTAGGTCGCAAGTATATTTCTACTTTGATGGTTTTGGGATTGTTTTCTTTGGACTTTACTCACGTCTTCGAACGTGAATTTATGTGATTCGATTTGTTTCAACAATCGTTTTGTGACTTGTCACTCTAAAGATATGAAGGTTTCAATACTAGTAGTAAATATCAAAACTCTTTCATCAAAACGTTTTCAACACTATTTTAAATATAAAACACGTTCTCTCAAACTGTTTTTCAATCTACTAGTATATACAAGCCTTTGCTTCACTCGGATGAGAAATCGAATTAAACGACTTAGTAAAACGAGTGGTATGAAACACTTGCGTTCACTTCGTCGGTTAGCTCTTGGACTTGTTCGATTGAACCCTTTTGTGACAATTTCCTAGTGAAGATCTACAGTTTGTTCGTAAATATTTAAGTTAAGCTAGTGGTTATGGGACATGAAGCTAAACTCATATATTTACTGGCTTAGTGTAATTGACACTTCCTTATGATCATGACGATCATTTTTGTGATTTAGACTAGTGATTGAGGATGTCTCTTTGTCTGCGAGGGAGACTAGACCCCACTTTTGTGATGTTTCGCCATCACATATATGGGGTAGCACCCCATGGTCTTCGGGCCATTCCTGTGTGAAAATTTAATGGATAGCTTCCATGAGATAGCTTCTCGTTCATGTGTTATACGCGTTGGTGAGTTTTCATGCTCCCGTTCATGTGTTAGGCCTTCCCCCCCTTATTATGTGTTTTTCTGGATTTCTTGCGATGATTTCTGGAATTTGTGCTTCACCAATTTTCATGATTTTCATTGATATGATATCAGTTTTTGTGCATTGGTGAATTTATGTGTTATTGACTTGTTATGAATACAAGTTTAGGGATTTGGATTTGTCGTCTGTAAATTCATAGGTAATATTCCCCTCCTCATCCGTACGCTCGACGACATGCTTGTGAGTAAAGACCTCGGCCAGTGTAGGCTCACGGTTATATTACTAAAACTAAAGTTATATATACGATGAATAATGTTACCAATATGACTAAATTATTTTACAACTATTTAGAAACACATTTTATAACTTTACCAATTCCCTTCGATGCTGTTGGAAGGACTTCGACCCACCGCGGTGCAGAGTAGGATTTTTAGCCCTGTTTGCACGGTCCGTGCCGATAATTCCTATAAATTTAAACGCACAACTAACTAAATTAATGCACCTAATATAAGAATTTTAACAAAATGTAATAACAAAATGAAATGATATTTATTACTTACCTTCGACCTTGGAGTTTCCCACAGATGCAGAAATCGAGCCCATACATCAGCACCAATCCAAGATGGCTTCTTTCCCGCTCTCTTGGCTTTGGATATGGTGTCTCCGTAATTTTTTCGCATTCTATGATTCCAATGATTGACAAAAACATCCATATCTTGCGGGTCCACACATCCACACAACCCCGGTCCGCTACTAACTACTGTCGATTGGCCAGACAAACCCCCCACGACCTCCGTAACCTACCCCACCATCTGGAACCTTCGGCAAAGGCCTCGTTCAAAATTCGAGCATTTCCACCCAAAAACTGAAACAACCCAAACCCATCGCGACCCTCATCTCGTCCACTGCCACCACCGATCACCCCCAAACATCACCGAGAGACGCGCCACCTCATCCTCTACCATTACCCCCTGGACCGCACCCCAAACACCTCCTCCTCTCCTGGCCATCTCCGTGCAACTGAACCCTACAGCGACACCCACTTTAACCCTAAAATGACCCCAACCTCTCGCCACATTACACTAGAAACATCCACAGCATTTTTCCTACGTGCGCCTTCCCCCACCACTCCTCCACGACCAACCATTTATCCTGAAAACACTTGAGCCACCAGAAATCGCCCAAAACCCCAAATCCGTTCATCTGTCGATTTCTACCCCTACACGACCTTAAAAATCATCAAACAGAGCCTAAAAATCATATTTCCCAATGTCAATTACAACTGCATGATCAAAACAATTAACTATGGCATTTGAAATTTGACTATATTTGTGTTACTCACTGTAAAATGGGTTGTTTTCCTTCCACGTTTAATGATACTTAAAGAAATAAATCTCAAGGTATCCTACACTCAAAAATAAACAGGGTTTATTTTGTAATCGAGGTCTAAAATTTATTTAATAAGAGAGTATTGATTTTTGAGGTGAATGTTTTACTGTTTGATCAAATAAAAACATTAACAGAGGAAAGGAAGAAGATGTGCTCTGGTTTCTGGAAGGCCTGACTATGTTAACCCATAAGAACATGCTCATTCTCACCGAACATTCCACATACGCTTGTTGCATTTCATTGTTTCAATCAGAATCAATCACTGGTATGACTCTTATAATATCCAGTAATCAAGTTTACTCACCTTACTTCCTTTGAACAGAGCAGCGATTATATTTTTTTGAAAAGAACTGCTGGCTTTTGATTTGATCTTCTGAACTTTGAGTTGCTCCTGCTTCCTCTAAAATTGTAATGGCTGTTTGTTGTTTTTTTTCTTTAGTTTGGTTCGAATCAGTATGTGAAACAAGGTAGATGTATAAATATAAAGAGAAGAGGAGGTGAAGTGTACAGTGCAAGCTTGCACTTGTACATGCTGAGAGGTTTTTTTTTCATTTTATTTTATTTTCATTTGAACAATGTTTGACCTGACTTGATTTCATATAAAAGTTTTGATGTTGCCTTGATTTGATTTCCTATTTCCATATGACTTGATTTTGTAGGTGACTTTAATTTGAAATGCATTTATGGTATTGTCTCCCCTTATGTCTATAATATTTCATGTGAATTAATATATTTATATAGTTATGTATTATTATTTTTCTCTTCTTACCTATTTTACTTGCATTTGTACCATGCACATCTATGTTTACACTTATACATATTTCATTACTTAGATATGGTTATACATATATGTTTACACTTATATATAGACTTTCATGTACACTAGTTCATATGGTAAATATATATATTACTTATATACTTGTCCAATATTTATCATAAGCTTGTACATTCTTAATTATTATATATATTTACCCATTATACATATATATTTTGGCATACACTCATATACTTGTATATGTATATTCTTATATATTTTCAACATCATAAAGTTTGTGTATATTTAGTGATATCTTGTATTAAATTTTGAATGGTGGAGCTTATATACATTTTCTATGAGATTCATCATATCCAGAGATTCATAATTCAATATTTAATATAGTTTTTAATCTGCTTATATATATATAACCAGATAATTTAAATATTAGAAACTCATCTATTCGACTTATAAAAATCAATATTCCAAAAAATGAAATCAATAAACCTCCTCAATATTCGGTGGCTAAAAATACGGGTCGTCACAAAGTGTTGCACGGGTTTGTTGTGGAGGAGAGAAGATGGCGGAGAGGAGGCTATGTGGTCGGAGGCTTGATGTACGTGCTCAGAGAGGTGTCAGGGTGGCCGGTTGGAGGTTGATGGGTGAGCTGCAGTGAGGTACGGCGGAACGCGGAGGGGTGTCGAGTGGATGATGGGTGGACGCGGAGCATGGGTGATGGTGTCAAAGGAAGGAAGGCGCGGGTTGATAAGTACAAGCGGATGGACAAGGCTTTGGAAAAAGAAAATGATGAATAGGTTGGCTTTGAACAAAATATACAAAGTTATAGATATTATATTATATCTATTTTGATGCACGACAGACCAAAAGGAAACGGGTTTGAGAGGAGCTGTGCGGAAAAAATGAATACTAGCAGATAGCTTAATAATTATAATATAAAATTTTCCTCTGTAAAGCAAAAATAAAAGGAAGAGAAAGCAGAGAGAGGAAGACAAAATGAGAGGCAGAGAACAAACCACCAATATATTGCAACAATTGGGAATAGTGAAGGTCACAAGTTGAATTTATGGAGGTAATAAAAGCAAACAACTGTTAAGTTTATACGGTGGAAAATGAAAGGGTATGGGAAGCTAAAAGGCCCAGTACGGTTACCGATACGGTCAACCGTTTCACGGGTTTCGTCGAGTATCGGACGTCAAAACACACAAATGAATATACCGCGGAGATCAGCATGATAAGACGAATAGAACGGTACACATATATCAATGATACGACCATCCTATCAAAAGTCGATATTTGGTACCGAAAATGCTGATAAAATGCCGAAAATAAGATAAACGGAGCAATAGCAGTCTAAATTTGACGAAACAAAATATGACGTCTCACTCAGAAGATGATAAACATTTTTATTATATAAAATATTTTGATTTCAATAATATTTTATTTACATCAATTTTTAACTGATTTAAATTTGAAATTGAAATTACACAACAGAACTAACATTCATATTTACCAGTGAAAATTTTTCGGTTGCTATGTTAAAATAGACGTATTCCAAATATCAAATTTTCATTGCCAAATTTTATTGTTTAATTTCAAGCAAAATTTTAGTTAATTACGTTATTTAAACCATTAAAATTTCGGGTCGTTACACTCTCCCCCACTCAAAACTTTTCATCCCCGAAAAGGAAAGAGATAGGAGAATAGAAACAACCAAAAAGAAAAATAGATTTGAAATACACAGATTAGATATAACAGTTAATTTTAAAGCCATATAAATTTTGTTTATTTCAAAATTGATTAATATTCAACAAATTTTTTTTCAATCCACTTTACTCATTCAATAAATAGTCATTATATTCACCTTTGATTTATTTCAGTTCAATATATTTTCATTTAGTTGATTTAGCTTCAATTTATTAACATTTGTTACAAAAATTTCTTTCAAAACAAAATTTATTTGGTTTAACTCATTTATTAAATCTATTTATCTTTAGTTGAGTTGATTCCACTAAAATTCAATTTCAACTATTCTTAAGCCATATTTACTTACTTTTAATTTATTTTATTATTCAATTTATTTCACTTATTCAGTGTATAAACATTTATTATAACCATCCTCCTTTTATTATAAATTTCATTAACAAAATTTCATTTCTAGACATCCTATTTCATACATTTATATTGTATACTTATTCAATTACATTCAAACCCCTTCCAGGTAAGTTTTATTAATGTTTCGAATGTAATTAAACACTATACAAATTTTCTCTTTTATTTACACCATTTCTATTAAGCAAGATTTTAGTTTGAACAATTTTATTGCCTTAAGTTTTCTCTTGTATAACCTTCAATTACATATTCACCCTAACATTTTAACTTTTTGAATAATCAGGTAACTTATATATATATATATATATATGTTTTTAGAATACAATTGAGTGTTATACAAATAAGTTTTATCCTAGCTCAACTGTTTCAAGGTGTTTTAAATTCCAATTTCAATTTTAAGCACTTAAATTATTTCAAATTTTGTTGATTCATTTCAATAATTGAAAACCCTAACCTCAACACAGAATTTAAGAATTAAATTTCCAGTTTCACTTTAACAATTTTGAAATAAATATATACATATATATTGTATAAATCAAATCATATTCCAGAAATTCAAATCAAATCCATTTTCCAAAACAAAAGCGTAGCAAAGCTACTAAGTGGTCTCTCCACTTTGAGACTCGAAAATGAATGTCAATGATACTACAGTCATCACCGAAATTATTTTCCAGCGAAAATTGAGGAGAGTACAGACTTACTTCTAAAAAGAAAAACTTTAAAAACAAATTTTTATTCGAAAACATTTTCAAATAACAATATAATTTTTTCAAAATTTTGAAAATCAAATTCTGAAAAGCACCGAAAATTAAACTCTTAAATTCTTAATTTAAATTCATTTCATTTCCAAATCAATTTATAAACCATGTTTTATAATTTCATTTCTTTATAACATACAACAAAGTTAACAGTTTAAGAGAGTTGCCAAAACAAATAATGATAATCTAGTATTATCATTTCTAACAACCAATTCATTTAACTATTTAATTTCAAATTTTTTACCTTTATATATCTATAAAATATAATCATACATAAAATTATTTCATTTACAAAATTTGAAAACATGATCGTGTCAGTTTGCTCTGTTCAAGTGTTTTGGAATTCTCATCAATAGCGTTGGCCAGACGAATCGATCGAACCCTAAATCAAACTAAACAAATCAAACAACACAATATTAAACATTTTATATTAATTACAAATACATTCCCTCACACGATGATTCAAGGATGGATCATAGAACAAGGATAGAGATTCAAATTTAGAAGAATCTTAGTCAAAGAAAATTCTAACTACGAAGATAGACTCGAAAAGAAGATAAAGTAATTAAATTATAAAAGAAGAAATGGATAGACTTATTTTTATCGCGGCGACCTTAACCGGGTCAACCGAGATTCCAGGAATAAAATCGATGCGGAAATTCAATTTCCCGCTTGAAGGGAGAAGAAGTGACTTCATCCAATATCAGGATAATCTCTGATTATCGGAGTGGAGTCAAGGTTACAAGGGAATTACCCTGATTGTCTACTAGAGATGGTTCGGGCTTTGCAAAAAATAATAGCATCTAAACCGAGGATGTAGAAATCTCCGATGGATCGACGCTTGTTTTAAAGGAGTTTCACCCCTTTACAAATCCTCCTTAACACATTTTATATAATGTCGTAGTCTATACAGATATTGTAAACTCCACTCGCAAGTGGGCTATCAGGGATCACTCCATAGGTACGAAACAAAACAAACTCGTAGAAGGCGCGATAGGGAATGTGACAAGGCACGCGAGGCAATGCCATGGTAGATATACCGTTTGCGTATCCGGACTGGTGGTAACGTATAGCAGCTACTACCGCCCACCTCGAGACACACTCCCAAATCAAAGTCGCACCCGATCAAATCACAAAGTAATAGAATGGTATCGAAGAAATGTGCCCGATCGGAGGAATGACCTCACTTGGCCCGGCATGCCTCCTGTTTTAGCCACATCAAGCTGACTCACGGGAGTTAGGGCTGCGCTAATACCTCATATAGAATTGTCGCCAAACCATCCTACTTCGTTCTGGAATCTCCACCACGTGCACAATTGTTAAAGTGGTTTTCGGTATTGGCATAGGGTATGACAATATCTGATCCTGGTCTCTTTAACAACCAAACGCTTATTTCACACCGTGGTCATTTTATAATTCAAATAGTTTATACTTCATATCAAAATATCATATTCATTTCAAAAACCATATCAATTCGATATCATTATTCACTTAAAAAACTATTCATTTCCAGAATTGTAACACTTTCAAAATTTTAACACTTTCGAAATCATAGCGCTTTTGAAATCATAACACTTTTGAGATCATAACACTTTTGAAATCATAACACTTTTAAAATTATAACACTTCCAACTTAAACCGTTTAGATATTGAAAATAGTATATATATTAAAATAGTTTATATATTAAAATACTATATATAATAAAAATAGTTCCTCTAATTTCACAAATCGATTCAAATCAGCTTAAATTCCAAAATTCAATTTAGATAAATCCATGTTCAACACTTTCAATTTAAAGGGTTCAAGATTCAATTCAAATTCTTAATAAACCATTTCAATCTTTATCAATTTAAAAATCCGGGTTTGAACCATCTCTTCAATTCCAATAAGATTCAAAATTTAGATATTCAAACAATTTCAATATAAGTTTTATTTATATTTCAACATTTAATTTTAATTTTATTCAAATTGGAAAATATTCACTTAATCATTTTAATAACAATTAAATAAAATCTCAATTTATAAATTTAAGTCAATATTAAATATTCAGTCTTAATTTATTAAAAGTTGAGAATATTCATTTATCACTTTTTATCAAATCAAGTTATAAATCATATCTTCAATATCTCAAAATCAATAATTTCATATCAAATTTTATTTAAATTCAATTATTAACTAATTTAAATTCCCAGTCAAGATTAATTTATCTTCCCAACCTCTATTATTAAAGTTATTAAAATCTATTTTTAAAATATAATTTTAAATAAATACCTAAACATATTGTATACTACTTAAATTAATTTTTTTAAATTAAATCTTATTATTAAATTTATTTTATATTAAATCTATCTTTATATATTTTAAAATAGTAAAATTATAAGTAAAATCTTAAAATTTTTGTTTTCAAAACTAACTTATAAATTTAAAATTTCCAAAACATATAATTTTAAAAATCTAAAAATTTGACATATATAAAAATAACATATATATATATATTATATTTTAAAAAAATCAATATTTATTAAAACCATATATTTCCTTTCAAACTTGGAAATCATTTTCAAAATATAGACCAACGGTGTCCGTATATAATTTTCTATCCTATGGTCAAGTGATACAGATATTTATCATTTCAATCCACAATTTAAATATCTACGGGTATATATCATTTCAACCCGCAATCCCAAAAATTCAAAATCAATGAAAATCGCTTGGGTTTATCATTTCAACCCATAACGATTTTCCCCTATCGTATGAATATCGTTCGGGTGTGTATCATTTCAACCCATAGGGAATTCTAAATTAACAGGGAACTTGCAGTGTGAGAACAAATATGATAATAATATAACATATCAACAACATGCATATATCATCAAGGACAAATTTAAATATAATATATATAACAGGTTATGGTGTCATATGTCATAGGTAAAATGGCAGATAATAGCATATCATATTTAACAATTAAATAACTTAACAATTCAATTTTAACAGCATATTTCAATTATCGTTTCAAGTGAAATCAAATTTACTAAATATAAGGATGTCAATCGTGAGTGATTGCTCACCTTTCGAGACTAGAGAATTGAACGAGAATGAGAGCGAATGGGCATGGACAAGCACATGGATCGAATAAGCGAAACAGTGATAATTGTTAGAACTGCTGTTGTAAATCTGGGCGACGATGAAACAAAGCAAATTGAACATAGATTCGATGGAACAAAATATATAGATATGATATATATCACATTTTTTTTCTCAAAATTCTTCAAATAAATATTTAAACGTATGATATATATATTTAAAAATCTATTTAAAATATTAACGTAAATTTAACTAAACCTTAGACATATTATATATACAACTTTTTTTCCCATTTTTGAAACAAGACAACCCACTTTATTATATAAAAATTACTTTATTGTAACATAAATATAAGTCAACAGATCATATATATAACTAATATATTATAAAACTAACATATAAATATATAAAGCTCTGAATATAACATATTCAATAAAACAAATATACCTTACCTTACTTACCTTTGAAACCACAAAGTAAATCACATAATCAGTATTATTATGAATATATGTATAAACTTATATGTGAACCAAGTGACCAATTCTGGACATCAGCTATGATTTACTAGATCATTGTGTATATATAAATCTTATATAAACTTATATCTAAAAAAGTAGGTTATATATATAAGCTAATATATAAATATTATACATATCTGTTAAAACCCAGGTATATATACAGTACAGCTTACATATTATATATATATATAAATGAAAACAGCATTTGAAAAAAAATCAAGCATATATATACAGTACAACTTATATACACATATATACACGTGTTAGATGAAAACATAGTTAAGCTTATATAACTCACGCATATCTGTATATAACATATTTAAAATCAATATTTTATAAAACAAATATATTACCATTTAAAACTTCACATGTATATGTACGTACGTAACTTTATATATATAGATCTTATGGTTTATACTTCATATAACAATATACATTGTAAAACAAGATATCAACTATATAAGCTAATAAAACATTATATATAAAAGCACGGAACACAAATAACAAAAGTTGCAACATATACTGTTAATATATAAAACGTGTAATATATATGATATATATCAATATATATGTATAACTTCCAACTAGATTGTATATAACAAATATATAAGATATGGAAAAAGGCTGTCGAGGAAGGGACCTGCGGCTGTCATGTTTGCATGGGTCAAAGCACGTTGCATGGTGGGGTGGTGTGGAGTTAGGGAGGAAGGAAAATGGATGGAAGGTGGCTAGGGTGAGTTGAAGGCTGCTGGTGGGTAAGATAAAACGTGGCTTAGGGGTTTCGGGTTAGGGGTGCAAGGCGTGTAGGCTGCGGCTATAGGTGAAGAGAATGGGGAGGCCGAGAGAGAGGCATAAGCGGTGGAGAGGAGGGTGACTAGGTGGAGGAGTTGGTCGGGTCGGAGGCGATGAAGTGTTGCACGGGTTTGTTGTGGAGGAGAGAAGACGGCGGAGAGGAGGTTGTGTGGTCGGAGGCTTGATGTACGGGCTCGGAGAGGTGTCAGGGTGGCCAGTTGGAGGTTGATGGGTGAGCTGCAGTGAGGTACGGCGAAACGCGGAGGGGTGTCAAGTGGATGATGGGTGGACGCAGAGCATGGGTGATGGCGTCGAAGGAAGGAAGGCACGGGTTGATAAGTACAAGTGGATGGACAAGGCTTTGGAAAAAGAAAATGATGAACACTATTTTGATGCATGGCAAACCAAAAGGAAACGGGTTTGAGAGGAGCTGTGCGGCAAAAATGAATACTAGCAGATAGCTTAACAATTATAATATAAAATTTTCCTCTATAAAGCAAAAATAAAAAGAAGAGAAAGCAGAGAGAGGAAGACAAAATGAGAGGCAGAGAACGAACCACCAATATATTGCAACAATTGGGAATAGTGAAGGTCACAGGTTGAATTTATGGAGGTAATAAAAGCAAACAACTTTTAAGTTTATATGGTGGAAAATGAAAGGGTATGGGAAGCTAAAAGGCTCAGTACGGTTACCGATACGGTCAACCGTTTCACGGGTTTCGCCGCGTATCGGACATCGAAACACACAAATGAACATACCACAGAGATCAGCACGATAAGACGAACAAAACGGTACATAGATATCAATGATACGACCTTCCTATCAAAAGTCGATATTTGGTAACGAAAATGCTGCTAAAACGTCGAAAATAAGATAAATGGAGCAATAGCAGTCCAAATTTGGCGAAACGAAATATGACGTCTCACTAAGAAGATGATAAACATTTTTATTATATAAAATATTCAGATTTCAATAATATTTTATTTACATCAATTTTTAACTGATTTAAATTTGAAATTGAAATTACACAACAGAACTAACATTCATATTTACCAGTGAAAATTTTCCAGTTGCTATGTTAAAATAGACGTATTTCAAATATCAAATTTTCATTGCCAAATTTTATTGTTTAATTTCAGGCAAAATTTTAGTTAATTACATTATTTAAACCGTTAAAATTTCGGGTCGTTACAAATGTACATTATTTTATATTAATTAGAAACGATAAACCAAGTTAAGAAATAAAGGTTATATTCCTTCATACGATTTAGAATCATGTGCTAATTGTGAATTGTGCCTTGAAGGTAAAATGCCTAATCACCCATTTGGCGACAGCTACAAAAGAGTTGTTGATGTCTTAGGAACTATATACTGATGTATGTTATTTTATGTCTATAGAAACTAAAGGCGAGTCCACATACTTCATGCTTTTGCTGATTACTTGTTTAACTATGGATATGTATATCTAATGAAACACAAATAAGGGGTATTTGATAAGTTTAAGGAATATAAGAACAAAGTTGAAGATCAAACATGTAAGTAAATGAAGAAACTTTGATTCAAAATTGTATTGGATATGATTCTAAAAGCACCTAAAAAAGAATGAGATTCTCAACTCACTTCCCTACATACTCTACAACATAATGTGTTTTAGACCGAAGAAATCAAACTTTATTAGATATGGTTTAATCTATGATGGCTAAAGCTAGGTTACCTCTTTATTTTTAGGGATACGCATTAGAAAGCGCTATACTGGTCCTATCTAAATCTACATCTTCTACTTCATATGAAATATGTACTAGGAAGAAACCTTATCTTAAGTATCTAAAGATTTGGGTCGTCTAGCCTCATTAAGGATGTAAGCCTAGTAAGCTCGAAACAAGATCTATTTTATGTAAGTATAAAGGTTATCCTAAGAATTCATGTAACATCCCCCATTCTGAAATCCGAAGATGGAAACCCCAATGTTCCTCAGTCACCTTGGAATTATCTTTCAGTAACAGAATAAGATCAGTATATTTTTTTCATTAGCTTTAAGTAAATAGAGCAACTAAAACATTCCACATTAAATGTCAAAATTCATTACATAATACCAGTCAGTCTTTCAACATAGGGGTAAAATAATAATCATTACATAGTAGCATCAAAGATCCAACATGTCAGGATGTCGAACCATTGTAGTCTTCTGGACTTGATGAGTATTTATAATACACAGCATAATTAAAGCTCATATGGTAGATAATTATAATAAGGCTCCTACTCTGTCTTCGATATTCGTTATTTGCCCTCTGAATGCAACCTATTTAAACCTATAAACTCAACGTGCTTAAACGAGTGCCAATAAGTTTATGGGTAAAATAATAATAAAGACCGAAGTCGGATATAAAGCCTGATATGGGTAATACGTACCCTAAACACAATATACAGTAAGATCATACTACTAAAGCATAAAATGAGTTTCCTCCTTACTATATAACTACATCAATCCATTAGCTTGAATCATAAATACAAAATATTATTCATTCGTAAGTGTGTCTTACACATACCATTTTTCTGTGACCAAGTTTTATAGTCAATTGATTTAGTTTGCCACTTAGGCCTAGGCCTTATTCTCTTTTCTTTTCAAAATTGAAGTTGGTAAAGTTAAGGTATGCCCAAGGAGTAATTCCGTAATTTATTATAAATTATTAACTCTATATTAAAATCTCATTCGAAATAAAAGGTGTCTTTCTTTCTATTATATACTTGTCATACTGTGTTTGGTTACCTAGTTATTTAATTTAAGTACATTTAATAGAATATGCCTAAATGATATGTTATGTGATATTAATTACAATGTGTTGTAATCATGAGAAATTTATCACATTAAAAATAACATATTGTTTTAAATATTCCTAGTCAAGATGTATCGAGACAAGGTATTGATTTATCCGTTAAGACTAGAGTACGTAACACTCTTCAAATATTGGGAAATCTATTACTCATGGCCGCTGGGGGCACAAAATGGTTATGTATTGATAGTTATTGGATAACTATAAAGTGATTCACTCGAGAGTTTCTATTAGTTAGTATAACTAATGTCAAATAGGGAATCTCAAAATGATGATATCACACAGTTCTATCGACTTGAGAATAATGTTGAACTTCAATGTGGACACTCCACTTTGATATAGTTAAATCATGGTATGATGTCCACCGAATGACTATAGTTGGGTATGATTTGAAGCATTGAAAGTGAAACACTATTGAATAGAGAATTTGTCTCCTTAGTTATAGGAGGTTAGTATCAAGGTCAACTGTAGTCAACTCAAAGTCAAAGTCTCTGACCAGAGTGTTTTAGTTAATTGTTATTATCGAACCAAGGACTTTGAGTTTGGATTATACAAGTTGAATGTGGATAATATTGAAATTTTGACCAAAGTCAAATTCCATAAGTCCTAATGTGATATAGTTTTGACGAAAAGAATTAGTGTAAATAATCATTACTAACAGAGCCACTTAAAATAATGAAATTGGATTTTACCGAAAAATGTAAGCGATAAATTTGGGCAAACTGTCACAACACCAGCTAAGGTGATGTATGAACGTTAATACTCGAATTGTTCGATATAAATCATTTGCTGAATTTACACCGTTGAGTCACACGTAATGTTGAATGCTTTAAAATATTACACAATCTAATTAATTTGTAGCTATTGTAGATTACTTAAATTAATTGGTATTTATGAAATACCAATTATTAAATTTTCATTTCATTTTTAGTGCCATTGGTAATTAATTGGGTGCGTATATAAAAGTTATATATATGTTCATGTCGATACATGATATCGAAGAAATTTAAATTTATTTAAATCAATTATTTATTAGATAGGCTTTAGGACTTTTGAAGGCTTATCTGACTTTATGCATGGCCGGACAAGGGTTGTGTAGGTAAGGGGTTTAAGGGCTCAAATTGGATTTGAATTGGCAATAAAAGAATTAGTAAAAGGAGGGATAAAATATCTCCTCGTTTACCTCTTTTTAAGTCCATATAAACATTTGCTGTATGGTCAAACTTTGCTCCATCTCTTCACCTAATTCTAGCTAGGAGTTATAGGGCGCTTGGCCAAATATTTGAGTAGCTCAGATCCAAATAAAATCAATTAAAGCAAAAGCGGAATCGTGTTCTAGTTAAGTTCACTTTCTGGAGGAGTATAAATTGGATTTTGAAGGATTTCTATTCAATATTCAAGGGGATAATCCTAGGCTTCATATAATGTTAAATTCTGAACTCTTTTCACTTATACATATTTTCATCTACATTAACATAGAAGTGTAGGTTAGATCCGTGTAATTAACACAAATTTATATAAATATTTGCTGTCTGATTTTACCTACATATATACATACATTTAATTGATTAATTTTTTTTATATATACATATAAAATATTTTGGCAATTTTATATAAAAATATATATTAATTTTTCCAAAATAAAAAAATGATTTTAAACAACTATTAAATTTAAAATTTTCATTTGTAACTAGCATACACGCATATATTTAATACATACACACATATAGATTAATTTGTTAATTTATGTTCATATAATATATATTACTTTCGACTTTTGATATGAATGGTGTTCGGTCAGTTTTGAATGGCTGTGATAATGCTCCTATGTTACAGACAGAAAATGCTCCTATGCAATTACCTGAAGCTTGTAATGTTCCTGTTAGTAATGAGTCTACTGGTAAGGAGCACGGATTAATCAGCAATTGTGGTGTGACTGTATCTGCAGTTGATATAAACAATTTTATTTCTGATGGTCTTAGCCATGATGCTATTAATCCCCCTGCTGTTAACAAGCCTGTTTAGTCATCACTATTTAAAGCTTTGCCACAGAATGCGGGTGCATACTCCCCGCAGTCATTCGGTACATAAGTCATTGATGGTTCTAACGTGATTCCTCCAACTGTGATTCGGGAGGCAGAGAGCCATTGGTTAGATCACCTTGTTGGTTTTTTCCTAGATGCTTCATCTCCATATTCAGTTGTTCGTGACCACTGTAGGCATGCATGGAAACTAAAAGGTTCACTACATGTTCAATTTTTAAATTCCTTTTTCTTCTTTGAATTTGAAAATAAGGAAGATAGACTTATAGCGCTTGATACTAGCCCTCTCATTATAGAGGGGAAACCTTTTATTGTGACACCTTGGAGCGTTAGTATAGATAGTGCTAGAGATCAGATTCTATCCATTCCTATTTGGGCAACTTTCTCCGATATTCCATCTGTCCTTCAACCACTGATTGACCTGAACTGGATTGCAAGCCTTATTGGGGATTTCAAATGTTTTGATGCAAATACCGTTGCGCGCAAGAACTTATATATGCTAGGGCATTGATTGAAATTGCACCAATGAAACCGTTACCGTTAGTATTGAAAGTAAGAATCATGAAAGGTCATGAAGTGGAAATAAAAGTAAATTACAGCTGGAAGCCCGAAATATGTACTAATTGTCAGTCATTTGGTCATTCTATGGAGAAATGTTCCAGGCTTGCTCCTCTTCCACCTGCCGACAGAGTCCCTCTCCCTAGGTCGGAAATGAAATGGGTCCCCAAAGTTAGAACATCATCTGTTTCTGATCCTACAGTTACTCCCACTGTGGAGACAGTGTTGGAATCACTTGTTGACTCTGACACTGAATCCGTTGATGACATTATTTACTGGGAACTAGATGAGAAATCATGGGTACATGGGGAGTCTGAAATGAGGTATGACCCGCAGAAGGATAGTTATCACATGTTCTTAGGTGGCGAAGATGAGTCTGGGAGGCTAGTGTATCATGTTGAGGGTGAGGGACTATCTCTGACGACCACTGGTATTGATGGAGCATATAATTGGTGGCATTTCTTAGATGCTACATGGGACCGTATTTATCTCTACTCTGCTCTTTCGAGGTCATATGATCTGTATTTGGCTACGTACTTTTCTGATGTTCGGCATGTTATAGGTCCAGGGACTAATGTTGATATCAGTAATGACAGGGGGGATTTATGTCCTTTTGAGCCGACTAGACTTTGTGTGTAGCTCCTATTTTTCATTTGTTTATGTATTCAGTGGCCTGACCACTATAAAATCAGATTTAGCTGTTCTGTGCATGTACAGAACACCTGTTTCTTATTATATTCATAGTGGCACGGCCCACTATAAAGCCGGCTTAGCTTTGCTAATATATATATATATATATATATATAATTTTTAACATATGTTATTTATATTTACTAACTAATAGTTTATAAATAAGTATTATGATACCAAGTATGCAATATTTTAAATGTTTATTTTAAAAAATTTAAAGATATATATATTTACAATTTGAATTCAAATTTAAAATAATTTTTTTCTCTTAGATCTTGATCTGATTTTTAAATTTAAAACTATATTAAGATATTTTAGATATTTATTTAAATCCTTTTGAATCTGTCAACAATTTTAAATTAAACAAAGTCAATATATACATGTTATATATATACATATAAATATGGATAGACATGTATATAGTTAAATATATATATGTATATATTTAAATGTATATAAATAATAAATTATTTATGGATAACATAGACACATGGATATATATACACACACATATGTATATATATGTATGTATGTATAAATATATGTATGTATATGTGCATGTGTGTGTATATACATACTGTTGCATGTGTAAAAGGACAAATGTATCTGTTGCGGTATAAATCCCAACACTTATATACAGGCACATTAAACCATGTACACTTTTACATGTTGCATGTGCACTATACACGTATATGTATATTTGATATCCATATACATTATATATATATTATATAAATCAAATCAAATCTTTTATATGAATAAATTATATAAAATAAGATTTTATTTAAAATTATTTAAATTGGGTCTAAAATAATTCAGACTTCATAGGCCCAAAAAGATCTAAAAATGATAATTTTCTTTTAGAAATTCACCCATTTATTCTGCTGCGACCCCGTTTAGTTCCTTCAATGGAATTAGATCCCAATAGCGTATGCTGTCTAAATTAGCAATATTGGGGTTAACTTTTTAAAACCTATCCATTTAGTAAGGTATTTGGAAAGGTAGTGTCTAAGGTTGGGTTTGGGTACTCTGCTCTACATGGCTACTGGCATGGCCCGAAGGATGAAGTAAGCCTGAAGGTTATCCCGAATACAAAGACCCGAATCGATTTTAGGCCTTGGGCTATTTTCACAATCTGTTTTGAAATTTTAAATAATATGTTAATTTTAAAAGTTAAGTTTAAAATATGAAAGAATTTTATAAATGTTGCAAAATATTTTTCAAAAATGTTTTGAATATTGATTAATTAATTAAATATTCTATTATAATTAATTAGATAAATAATTGGATAAAGGTTAATTAATTAAATTAAAAACGCAATATGGATATATTTAAATTTATCTTAAAATGTTTAAGGTAAATAATAAAGTTTCAAATTAATTATATTTATTTATAAATTATATTTATTAATTAATTTAAATAATGGTTAATTAATGAATAATATACATGTACAATGATATATGTATATAAAATTAATAGAATTGTTATAGTTAATATTCATTTTTTCAATGTTTAAAATGAATAAAATTAAATTAATTAAAGTGTTAATAAATAAATAATTAAATTAACTAAATATGATTTAGTTAATAAAATTAGAAACAAAATTAAATTAAGCATGAATAATTAGATAAAGTGGAAAGATAAGAAACCCAAATTAAATTTAAGGATTATATACATAAGTATAGTACGTATACAGTGATTTTAGATGTCTCTGACACTTGAATCATGAGAGTATTTCTTAAGAAATATATTATCATAATTTGATATCACTTAAATAAATATATATTAAAGATTATGAATCTTTAATATAAATTTTGTCCTCTAGCATTTATATATTAACTTATTATTTACATACTCTTTAGTTGTCGAGTAAATTTTGGCTAGGGATGTTATGTGTAGTATGACAATATATTGACAAGACGAGGTAAGATAACTATATGCATTTATTAAGCAAACTCAAGGTACATACACTATACTTAGACAGTCGCGAAATGGTTGGTACGAGTGAATAATCTCTTTTGATTTATTGAGCAAACTCAAGGTCGAACTGAGATTAGGACAAAAACCATAGGTTAAGAGTTGTATATGAAGAAACCGATAAGGTGTTATCTATCGCTTGTAGGCCTATGATTTGTTGGGCAAACTCAAGCTCGGAATCCCTGAGTCCTAACACCATTAGAGAGTCAAAAAAATTCTATGTTTTTTTGGGATTTGAGGAATATAATGATCTAGTGGGAGCCTTATTAGAAAATGAAATGAATACATTCAAACTTTCTACTATTGTACGAATATATGCTGTAAAGGTTAAAATAATATGCTTAATAAATTTGTGCAATTAATAAAATATTTGTCAATTAAAAATATATACAAGTGAATTAAATTAAAATTGACATAGAAATATAAAGTATACTTACCAACAAATATTTTTTGCATGTCGTCATTTCAAGAACCATGCAAGTGCCTAATTAAATAACTACTAAATACATTAGTTACTTGGTCACTTACATGTTTATTTGCCTGAGACTGTGTATGCCCTCTATGAGTTTCTATCTCTAAAAGAAATATAAGAATATGGATATTTGATCCATATTCGATTATATACAAATGTAATATGGTGAACGGTTATGATTCATAATGTATTAAACCTAGATGAAATTGGTTCATTCGAAAAAAGCAAGTAAATATTGATAGAGTTAGGGGTATGCCCTAAGGACAATTGTGTGATTTGTTACATATATCTAACTTGTTGACCAATCTTGTTCGAAAAAAAGGTGTTTTCTTTCTATTATATACTTGATATAATGTGGTTATATTAATTAATTAATTTAATTAAAAGTATATTTAATAGAAAATCCATAAATGGTATGTTTTGTGATAGTAGTTATAAAGTGTTTTAACCGGGTGTAATCTATCACAATAAAATTAAACACACCATTTTAAATGTTCCTAGTCAAGATGCATCGAGACAGGATATCGATGTATCCATTGAGGCCAGAGTACGTAATGCTCTCCAAATGCTGGGCAATGTATTACTCATGACTACTGAGGGCACCTAGGGATTTCGTGCTAATAGTTATTGGATAACTATGGAATGACTCGTTTGATTATTTTCTATTGGTTAATACAACTAAGGTCAAATAGAAAATATCGATATGAATAATTTACATAGTTCTTTCAACTTGAGAATACTGTGAATCTTCAATATGAAAGCTCCGGTTCGATTATAGTCAAATCATAGCAAAGCGTCCATAGAGTGACTATAGTTGGGTCGAGTGGAAGTACTAGAAGTGAAACACTATTCAAGAGAGGATTCGTCTCCGCAGTTATATGGGGTTAGTATCATGGTCAACTCAAGTCAACCCAAAGTCAAAATCTCTGGCCAGAGTAGTTCGATTAATAATAATTTTTACCACTGAACCAAAAAATTTATGTTTGGACTATAGAGTTGAATGTGGATGATGTTGGAAGTTTGACCATTACCAAATTCAATAAGTCCAAAGTGATATAGTTTTGACGAAGAGAATTAGTGTAAATAACTGTCACAACTTGGTAACGCTTATTAAATTAAAAAGAAATTTTTCCAAAGATGAGTAAGCGATAAATTTGGCCATATTATCACACCTCCTGCTAAGTGAAGCATGAATGTTAACGTTCGAATACTCCGACGTTAATCGCTGACCGAATCTACACCTAAGAGTCACACAACCGAAACGATGAATTCTCTTTAGACCAAACGATTTAAATAGTTTATAATTTTTAAAAATAAATTAAATAAATTAATATTTATGAAATATTAATTATTAAATTTGAATGTGATTTGAGAAATAAAATTGTCGCATATATTTATAAAAGTTATGAATTTATTGATCGATATGAGATATCGATAACAAAATAGGTTAAATATGATTGTACATATTTAATTTGGGTTAAATGGGCTCACAAACCATGAGATATGGAGAGAATAGGCATTGATTTGAGAGTGGTTGGAGGCGCCTATAACATAGGATTAGGGTTTGGAGATATGTGGCTAAGTTCTAGTGAGAATCTTACATAGTTTCCTCTCTTAACCTACGCATATAAATACTAATCTCAAAATCCCAGTCTCATGCTAATTTCAATTTTTTGAGCCGCCACTTTCTTCTTCTTCTTCCTCATTTTAATGGCAGCAACTATCCTCTAAAAAAGTCCTAAAAAATTATCAAATTCGATTCAAATTAAAAAAAATACTAATTTGTAGTAGAAGGTTTCCAATCTCGGATTAGCAAATTAACGGATTGAGAATTATTCTAAGAAGAGAAATCATTTTTCAATGTGGACTCAAAGGCTTCACTAAGAGATGAACTTTCATTTATTATTATTGTTTTGATATCAAGTTTATAATAGAAAATTTGATTTACATGCAAATCATCCATTTGTATTTAGATTTGTTTATTGTTTAGATTAGGTGAGAATTTTGTAGGTACATGTGTTTGTTACAATTGGATTGGTTATGTGCTTGTTGTAATATTTTTTATATTGATTTAATGTTGAATTAACTTTCTAAAGAAAAAAAACGGAATTTTTAATTTTTATTTATATTAACACAAACACACACACACAAATTTGGACTAAATGTGTAGAGATCTTCAAATTGTCAATATATATAATTGTATATATGATTATATATCGTATATATTGGATCTTAAAATTCTCTTATGATGATTCTACTTATTATGAATCATAAAATATAAAATTATTTTATTAAATATGTATATACATATTTTATTATTATTTAATGATTTTGTGTGTTGTTTATTACGTATAAAATAATTAATGATTCAAAAATTCAGTTTTATATTTTTTAAATTTCTTCACCATACAAGAAGCTTGCTGTAAAAAATTTAGATTTTTAAAACTTAATTTAATATTTTTTTAAAATTAATTTACTTTCGGCCTGCAATCAATTATTTAATTAAAAATATAATTTCAATTGAGAAAATTCTAGAAATTTTTCTTAAGCAAAAAATGTGTCTCAGTACCTTTTATTTTTTTTCAGGTATTTATAGTTTAGTTTAATAGTTTTTATAATTAATTTATTTTTGGCGTGCAATAAATTATTAAATTAAAAATATAGTTCAATTGAGAAAAATGCAGAAATTTTTCCTAAGCTTAAAATATGTCTTAGGTACCTTCACAAAAAGTTTTGGAATTTTTCAAATTGATTTCTTATTTTTAAGAATTAATTTGATTTTGGGTTGTTATCAATTATTTAATGATAAATATTATTTTAAGTGAGAAATTTTCATAAATTATTTTTAAGCCCAAAATGTGTTTCTAGATTTTCTAAAATTATAAAACTTGTAATTTTTCATATAATTATTTTAAAGTAATTTATTATGGAAGAAAATATTTTATGCAATAATATATATATATATATATATAATGTATACGTATATATGTATATTCATTTACATATATTAATATCTTGTTTTGCCATATTGTACAAGCACATATTTGGACAAATTACCGTACACACAAAATGAGCTGATGTGTTCGTTGCAATGTAAATCCCAGCATCTATATATGGACACATTACAACCTTCACAGAATGTCATGTTACACACTCACACACACTCACAAATGTGTTTATGTGTGTGTATATGTATGTATGTACCTATTTGACACACACACACACGTAAATTAAATCCAATCAATTCAAATTAAAGAGAGAAATGAAAGGTTCATCTCTTCTTTTAATGCAATTAATGCTCTTAATTAATTACTTATTTTAGGGAAAGAAATGAAAGGTTTCATTCCCTGTATATACATTAAATCTTATTAATGCTCTTAATTAATTACTTGTTTTAGGGAAAGAAATGAAAGGTTTCCTTCCCTATATATATTAACTCTTATTAATAAATGTTATGTGTATTTGATACACAATACATTTAAATTTATTTAAACCTCCCTTAACTAATTTAAATAAAATTAACGATTTTATTTAAAACAAATTTAGAAATGTTCTAATTAAATTAGCCTTCATAGGCTCAACTAAGATCCAATAGGGTAATTTTTTTTGAAATTCACTCATTTCTTCCACTGCGGGCTGGCCCGGTTCCTTCAATGGTATCAAAGCCCAATAGGGCGGTCTAAATTAATCATATTAGGGCTAACTAATTAAGCTTTCCCATTTAGTACGGTGTCTAAAAAGGTAATATCTAGGATTAGAATTTGGTAATCAAGTCCCTGTCCTACAAGGTTACCAACCTGGCCTGAAAGGTGATATGAGCCCAAAAGTTGCCACTAATTGAAAAGGCCCAAGTTGTATTGGCCTTGGGCTAATTTTTAAAATCGTTTTGAAAATTAAAGTTAAAGATTTTAAATTTAATAGTTAAATTTAAAATAAAATATGTTTATTATAAAAGTTATAATATAACATAATTTTTCAAAATGTTTGAAAAAGAATACACATTAATTTCAAATTTCAAATTTATTAATAAGATTAATAAAAGTAAATTAATTAAATAAGTTAATTAATTAATAAACAAGTGCATGTATTATATCTAGAGATATATGTTATGTTGTTTTAAATTGTTTAAAATAACATAAGTATACATGTATGTTTATAAATTGAAGTTTGAAATTAATATAACTTAGTTAAAATAGTTTAATTAAATAAATTAATTAAAAGGTTAATTAATTAAATAATGTACACATGTATATGATATACGTGTTATACTATAAATGTTATAGTATATAATAAATACTAAATATAAATGTTATATTGATATAAAATTAATTAAAATATTAATTAATTAATTAATATTAATTGAATAATATTTAATTAATAAAATGTTATACATAAGACTAAGTAATATAATACATAATAATAAAACTTACATAATATGAATGTATAAACTGAATCTGGACATTAAAGAAACCCTAAACAGACTTAAGGAATAAATACATATGTATTGTACGTATGCTATGATTTCAGATGTGCTTGACACTTGAATCACAAGGGTATTTCATAAGTAAGACATTATTCCATAAGTCGATATCACTCAATATAATATATTGAAGATTATGAATCTTCAATGTTATGGTTTAATCTACCATATATGTATGTATGTATGTATGTATGTATGTATTAATAAATTACTTGCATACTCCTTAGTTGTTGAGCAAACTCAAGCTATGGATATTATGTGTAGTATTATTGATATATTGAATAGACGAGGTAAGATAACTATATGTATTTATTGAGCAAACTCAAGGTACATATACTATACTTAGGCTGTCGCGATATGGTAGGTATGGGTGGATAATCTCTTTCGATTTGTTAAGCAAACTCAAGGTCGAAATGAGATTAGGAAAAGGATCCATGGGTTAGGAGTTGTATGGGATACAACCAGTAAGGAGTTATCCATGTCCATGGATTTATGAATTATTAAGCAAACTCAAGGTCAAAATTCCAAGACGAACGAGTCCTAACACCCACTAGTGAAGTTGAAAGCTTATATGTTTCGCTTAGGGTTTGGTGAAACATCAAAGGTTAGTGGGAGCCTTATCAGAAAAATAAAATGATAACATTTAACCTTTCTAATATTGTAAGAACATATGCTATATAATGTTATAATAATCTACATTGATAAATTTGTGCATTTAATAAGATTGATAAAATGTTTATCAATTAAGATATACAAATGAATTGAAAATTGACAAATAGAAATATAACATATACCTACCAATAAAAGGTTATTGTATGTTAAAGTTTCAACACCCATGCAAGTGTTTGATATTACAACTACTAATACATTCGTATTTTGGTCACTTATGCATTTATTTGTTCGAGACCATGTATTACATTATATGAGTTTCGAACTCTAAAAGCAATACAAGATTATGAATATTTGATCCATATACAATCACATATAAATGTTATATGGTGAACAGTCAAAGTTTGTAATGTACAATATTTCAATGAAATATTCATCTAAAAAACCAAATAAACCTTAGTGCAAGATCAAGTATTCGATTTGATTGATTACAAAAGAATTGTATTGTGTTAACTGTAACACTAGCCAAAACTACGAGATAGATCTAAGAACTCGATCGCTGAAATGTCAGTTTGATTAGTTTACGCAAAGGGCAATATATTTGACGTCCTTAAATGTTAAGGATGATCGAGCGTGCCTTTGTAAAGAGTTCATTATGATATTGTAGTAAGAGTTTTCTTTTGAATGGTTTGACCATTTAGAAAGTATGACGAATGTACAAGAGTAGATGTAACTTAAGATACAGTTGAGATGAAGAGAGTGAATAGTCATTTCTGCTCCATAAAGAAACAACGGAAACAAGAATTGTAATAATAGTGATTGATACTTAAAATTGAAATAAGAAATATGGTTTCTATTCCGAAATGTATTTTCATATAGAAAATTGTTCTCTACGATATTTATTTCTCTTGAATTCAAGATATTTGATCGAAGAACTCTCCATGGTAAACTAGTTACAATATGTGAAATAAATCTATATTAAGTGAATGATGGACCTTCAAATTTAGTACGCTATTATAGTAATGGCGAAAATAGTTGGAGCATTCCATATAGCACTTATTGATTGCATCATATTACTGAAATTGTCTTCGTAAAATGTACCAAACATTATTTATGAAATAATGACTTTTTTCGGTATTGACTGAGAAATAGACATAGTCGATTCGAGTGCTGGTTCAGATCTAGGAGTTGGATCGGGCTTGAGATGATGGTTTGGGTTCAACTGTGGCAAGGCAAGTGGCTGTTGAGTCTGAGGTCTAGGCGATCTGCGATGGCAAGAAACTAGCGATGACAGCAATGTTTAAGGGAAAGAAGATTTCAATGGCGGCACAAAGCTTGGGTTCATGAACGATGTAAAGTGAAGTGACAAAGGAGCGGATCATGTTATATAACCCTGAACTAAGAATATAGGCAAATATCTCGCCTACTTACAAGTGTTGGATCGGTACCGATCCATCCCTATGGATCGATACTGAACCATTAAAAAAAATGTGTGCGTGCATAAATGTGTACATGTGAATGAGACCTCACTAGAATGTGCACGCGCATTTAGTTAAAGCATGCCAAATAATCTAAGCGCATGTGCACATGCAAACTCGTCTCCAAGCTAACAGTTATAACTAGAAGTAATGGATTCAATACCTATAGAGTCCTGAAGTGGAATCTACTAAAAACTACTAAATCTGGAATGATGGATTAATAAACCACGCTCTAGCTTTATAGTATCAGATACTAACGAAGCATCACAACGAACGACCAAAGGTATTACATTTCACCAAAATGGTCCAAATGAAGTATGACGACTATTCGAAACATGGATTGGAATCCATCCTAACAATCCCGACTTGTCTCGATTCAAAGTATATCGTGTTGGAAATAAGATGTACTTTGGAGGACAAGTGTTATCCAGCCTTTTGGCTAGAAGACATTGGGACAACTTTGGCAAGTGGAATTTGGATGTTACCGAGGCAAGAGGCCTAGCAAGATAGCCAACAAGCCCGGGAACCAAGTACAACCATGGCCGTAAAGCTAGAAAAAAGCAGCCATAGAAGTCAAGCAAATTAGATCCATCAAAGTGATGGATCAGTACCGATCCAACCCCATAGATCGGTACCGATCCATAGAAATTTACCCCAATTATCTCCAATCTCCTATACTCCCAAGCTTTGATAGTAGCAACCTATTTCAAGCCTCCGTGGATCGATCGCATGTGCTTTGCCTGCAAACATCTCAAATACTCGAAATCAGGAACTTCATTCCACCACCGATCCAACTTGTTGACCCAGAATCAAGCTTCTAACAGCGCAATCAAGGTTAAAAACATGAAGCTAACAACAAGTCGCATCAAAACAAGGAAATCGAGGAGGTCCATATGGTGATCTGACCGATCCATACCCATGGATCGGTACCGGTCCATCACGATTGCTGACATGGCCATGTTTTCTAGAGATCATGGAGGAGCAAGTTTTTCCAACCTACAGCTAAAAATAGGAGGCTAAGGTTCATTTTAAAGGATCTTTTTTGCTTCTTTACAAATTTTCCATAATTCTTTTGTAACCCCAAGGATCCATATTGATCCGTAAGAACACTTTGTAAACAACAGTACAATCAATAGAAACACCAAGTGAACGTATGCCTCAATTGGCCGAACCACTATAAACTTTGTGTGTCTCGTTTTTACTTCATTTTTCATTTATATTTCTTCATTTTATTTTCTACTTTATTCTCTTGGGTGTTTGTGCCACATTTTGGTATAAACACCTATGTCATTATTATATGATAACACTGTCATGATACAGATGAAGAAAGAACCTAGAACTCATTAGAAGTCAAGAAGCATACTCTAAATAGTTTCACGTGTAAAGACAATTTATAAGCATAAGAGAGAGTTAATTGATAGAGTAGATAAGTAAAAAAGCATAGGAAGTCCATTCAAGAAAGGACTAATTTAGCCGGTTAGCAACCTGATCAGAGGGATGGAACTGAGGTTCCATGATTGGTCCCAAGAGCAAGTGGGAGATTAATAGAGTTAGAGATATGCCCTAGAGGAAATTCCGTAACCCACTGTAAATCACTAACTCTATAATAAAATTTCATTTGAAATAAAATATGTTTTTCTTGAAAGTGTACATGTAGTACTAAAGATCGTGCAATATGTTATATAAATGCGGAAGCTAATAATAATAGTAAAATAAAAATTAAAGTAAGCACACCAGGAATTTTTATACTGGTTCGAACTTCCCGTTCTACGTCCAGTCCCAGAATACCCTCTGGATTTAAACTAAACCCCTCACTTAACCCGGAGGAATAGGTATACGACACCTGAGCAGCCGAACAGGAATTTTTCCGCCTCAACAACCGAAGAGGACTTCAACTTAATACAAATAGTTTGTTGACGAATGTGTTCTGAATAACACTGATTGTCTTTTGATAGTACAACTTTCCTATAATCAAATCCTCAAGAGTATATATGTGTGTGAAGATTTAGAAGGAATATAATCACGTAGAATCGAAGTATATGAAATAATTCAAGGATTATAGTGATATTGAATGAGAATGAATGCTTTTATTTGCAGAAATAAATAGAGATTAGATTTCAGAAATATAAACAAGAATTGGTGATTGTAGAAATGAATTGAATGTGTTTATATAATTGTAGAAGAGTTATAATCTTTCATGAAGAGTTTCAGTCAATAGTTGTGTCCATATCTCTTGAAACAGAGGACATTCCTCTTCATGAAATGATCGCAGCTCTTCAGAAAACTAGCCGTTATTCTCTGGTCGGTCGACCGGAAAACCTGGCCGGTCAGCTGAGTTTGAAATCGTATACAAAACATAAAGTCATTGTGCACATAACACAGGGTCGGTCGACCGAGGATCCTGGTCGGTCGGTCGACCTGGTGTTACTTGCACAGTGTACACAGTTTTAATATAAATTGTTTTGTGTGTGTGTGTGTGACTATTTGAGGAATGATTTTAACAATATTCTAAGACTCAATAAAATAAAATATTCATTACTAATCTCTGGATTGTAGTCTTGTCTCCTTTGTAGTACACACTATGCACTTATTCTCTTTTTGTCGCTTTCGTATAGTATTCTCGTCGTATGATCTCTGAAGCTTGTGTCATGAATCAAAACTCATGAATCAACATTCTCCCCCTTTTTGATTGATGACAATACTTATGTGACGAAGTAAAACTTATCTATATTATAATTCTCCCCCTGAATATATGGCGACTTTTCTGCAAAAAATATGTTAGCTTTCATACATTTTTCTCCCCCTTTGTCATCGACAAAAAGGAATACTTACCAGAAGTAATATGTTAAAGTAATGCGAATCATTGAAATTTAAATATTAAATATTCAAACCAAAATAGGAATATCAATGATGTTTACTTACTAGACATAAATTATATTCTACATAAGTGTTAACATAGAATAATATAAAACAAAGTAATTACTACTTATAATGTAAGGTATCAAAAAATATTTAACATTTAAAGCATGCGATACCCAAGGTTCTTTTAATTTCCTAATTTTTAGGAAACCATACCCATTTGGGTGTGGTTGAACCTTCAAAAATATAATTTTCATTATTAACTACCATATCAAAATAATCATCAATGTATTTTTCTCTATTTTTCCAATTAACAGGAACCCAAATACTTAGATAATTTTTATTCATATTTTCCGTCAATGATTTTATACTTCTAGAGAAATTATAAACATTATTGGTCATAGCAGTATTTGAGTTTCTATTATAATTGGATTTAGACTTTACTCGAAATTTAGTACTAGCACTAATATTTTTACTATACTTGAAAGCATATCTACTGCTATTTCTACGATCAGTTATATTATATCCTATACCACTTTTATAATTGTGAGCTTTTGAATTCTTAACATAACCTAATCCCTTCTTATTTGAAGAAGGTTGAGAATTTTCAATAATCCTAGATAAATTTTCTCTCCCTTTATTAAAATTGGAAATATTTTTAGTAATGTCATCAAGTTTAATTTTGAGACTAGTGTTATCTAACTCAACAATTTTAATTTTTGTTTTTAACTCATGATTCTCAGAAGCTAGAGCATTATTCTTTTCTTTTTGAGCTTCTATTTCTTGACTTAATAAAGTGAGTTGAGAATTGTCTGAATCTTGAATTTTCTCAAGTTCTTCTTCTAAAATTTTCTTCTCGTCTTTAAGCATATCTCTTTCGAATTCTGCTTTCTTCTGATTTTCTAGAGCTTCCTTATATTTTCTTTTAAGACTTTTTAAAGTGTCTAGAAGTTCTGAATTTATTTCTATCATATCATCAAAAGTTAGATCACTAACCTCATTATCTTTTGCCATGAAGCATCTGTTTGTTTGCTCCTTTGATTCTTCTTTATTGTTCTTCCTCTTCCTATTGCCTTGACTAGATCTCTTTATAGCCATTTATTCTAGGATGTTGTTACGATCTCTAGAATCCCAGGCTCTGATACCAAATGAAAGTGTACGTGTAGTACTAAGGATCGTGCAATATGTTATATAAATGCGGAAGCTAATAATAATAGTAAAATAAAAATTAAAGTAAGCACACTAGGAATTTTTATACTGGTTCGAACTTCCCGTTCTACGTCTAGTCCCAGAATACCCTCTGGATTTAAACTAAACCCCTCACTTAACCCGGAGGAATAGGTATACGACACCTGAGCAGCCGAACAGGAATTTTTCCGCCTCAACAACCGAAGAGGACTTCAACTTAATACAAATAGTTTGTTGACGAATGTGTTCTGAATAACACTGATTGTCTTTTGATAGTACAACTTTCCTATAATTAAATCCTCAAGAGTATATATATGTGTGAAGATTTAGAAGGAATATAATCACGTAGAATCGAAGTATATGAAATATTTCAAGGATTCTAGTGATATTGAATGAGAATGAATGCTTTTATTTGCAGAAATGAATAGAGATTAGATTTCAGAAATATAAACAAGAATTGGTGATTGTAGAAATGAATTGAATGTGTTTATATAATTGTAGAAGAGTTATAATCTTTCATGAAGAGTTTCAGTCAATAGTTGTGTCTATATCTCTTGAAACAGAGGACATTCCTCTTCATGAAATGATCGCATCTCTTCAGAAAACTAGCCGTTATTCTCTGGTCGGTCGACCGGAAAACCTGGCCGGTCAGCTGAGTTTGAAATCGTATACAAAACAGAAAGTCACTGTGCACATAACACAGGGTCGGTCGACCGAGGATCCTGGTCGGTCGGCCGACCTGGTGTTACTTGCACAGTGTACACAGTTTTAATATAAATTGTTTTGTGTGTGTGTGTGACTATTTGAGGAATGATTTTAACAATATTCTAAGACTCAATAAAATAAAATATTCATTACTAATCTCTGGATTGTAGTCTTGTCTCCTTTGTAGTACACAATATGCACTTATTCTCTTTTTGTCGCTTTCGTATAGTATTCTCGTCGTATGATCTCTGAAGCTTGTGTCATGAATCAAAACTCATGAATCAACATTTCTTTCTATTATATACTTGTCATACTATGTTATGTTAAATAATTATTTGATTTAAGTATATTTAATAGAAATTCATTAAATGATATGTTATGTGATAATAATTACAATGTGTTGTAATCATGAGAAATTTATCATATTAAAAACAACATGCTGTTTTAAATATTCCTAGTCAACATGTATCGAGAGATGATATTTATTCATCCATTGAGACTAGAGTACGTAACGCTCTCCAAATGTTGGGTAGCGTATTACTTATGGCTGTTAGGAGCACCAATGGGTTATGTGCTGATAGTTATTAAATAATTATGAAATGACTCACTCGGTAGTTTTCTATTCGTAAATATAAATAAGGTCAGATAGAGAATCTCAAAGCGACGATATTACATATTTCTCTCGACTTGGGAATACTGTTGAACTTTAGTGTGGGCACTCCACTTTGATTATAGTTAAATCATGATACGACGTCCATTGAATGACTATAGTTGGGTCGAGTTTAAACATTGAAAAGTGAACACTATTCAATATATATATATATAAGTACCACGGTCCCCCTTTGGACCTAGTTACTTTCTTCAGTGGTATCCATAACCTAACACCTTGTCAGGATCCGTCGTCAACGCAGTATCATGTCTTTGCCACCGTACATACCAAGGAACTCCCGTAGTTCATAATAACGATATTACAACTATGTAGTCGTATTCTATCTCGTTTTTGAAAGATTCCAATAAAGGTTATCTAGCATTGCTTCCTAACAAAAAACAAACTAACAAACAACTATGAGGCGGTGCATGTCCAAAATGTGATCTAGATTAGTAGGAGGTGTAGTCCATTTAGACGTAACCATTGTCTTTTGTTTGACGGCTAAGGACCGATGACAATCTCGACCTACGTAAACAGCTCCTACTCCTTGTATATATGGTACCAATCTCACTATCATAGCCCCAAGCCTAGCTCACCATCCCATTTAGACTGCCTAATGCAATCAAGAAAATGCCTGTTTGGTTACTTAAAACGTACCCCTCTAAAAGGTTGAAGCGGGCTCTACTTGTCCTTTGACACTACGACCGGGGCGAACCCTCCTACTTTTGTATATTCCCTTCACATATATGCTAATGTATAATCTCATAGGTTCTACAGTTGGTGATGTCTCACATCAGTAGAATGTATACACAACCGTTGGTAGCCTCTTTCGATGGGAAGACTTCTGTTGTCTAACATTACTATCCTCACATTCCAATCCATACTAATGACAATTTCATTTCTAATTAATCTAAGCTATTGTCTAGATTCAATAATTTACACCCATCATAAACGCATACTTGAGGTTATATAAACTTATTTAATTACTACGCCTCTTATGTTCAACTGTGACGTTCGGTCATTTTTACATAATTTACTTCTTGTTTCCTTTGTACCATTCTAATATCATTTGCCGCCGACTTCTAATTAATAGATTAAATCACCTTTTTCTCCTTAACTTCTACTTGGTACTATTAAGTATATTCTACTATTCCCTTTTTAACTGTTACTATCTTCCTTTGATTACTATAATCTTCTTACTTGCTCATTTTGTTGTTTTACCTATATCTTCATCGCTTATTGTTTATTCCTAATTTATCGCATATATTAGATTTTATAATTTAATTATTATTATTATCTCTACTTACAATACTTTGTATATACTTAGGGATTACTGTATTTTAATGCATTGGAATTGCTTCCTCCAAAAGAAAATGTTAACACTATAAATTTTCATAACTTACCTAAAAGAGGACTTGTGTTATATTTGAAATTACGAGGAATTATCTTTTCTGTTATAATTGAAACAGACGGTACAAAATACGGTAACATCCCTATTTTATACATCTCTTTCTTTTAGGCATATTCCTTGTTATTTCAAAGTTACACTTTTATTCATATTTATAAAACTGAATAATTTATAGAAATTTACATTGCAGCACCATTCATTCCAATGAAGTAAAATACAACTTAAATCCCAATCCAATTTATAATAACTTCCAATTCACATTTACTCACATATATTGTCTAACCAACAAATCAGGAATTACTACACAATTTCATTATTTTAGGGACTACTTTTACCCTTACTTTCCAGGTTCAAATATATGCAATATTAAATTAAGGTTAATCACTCAAAAAATATGTAGGCATGATTTACGAAATTCATTACGTGTATATGTTAGGCCTACAACTCCAAAATAATTATATTCAGGCATACAAGGAATGAATTTACAATGATATAAATCTAATATTATGTAAAAATATATAATTTCTCACTCACCTTTAAGCTTCCAAATTTTGCAGATCTAAATCCATTCTTCTTATTTGACTCCTTTTTCTTCTACCATAATATGTATTAAAACGTATACATATTTATTACAATTATAGTCCGAGAAGAGATTTGAATTAAATGTAGTTGTAAAGTTTTAGAATTTACCTCTTCTTCACAGAATTGATCCACCCCTTATTCTTCTTCTCTTTTATTCCATTATTATTCACGCGCGCATGAACACACACACACATATATAATATATTATTTTATAATTTTTATATTTCCTAGAATTTGTGGAGAAAAGGAAATGGCAGAGCTTCGCTCTTTGATTCTGAAAATATAAGAAGAAAAGTGACGAGTTAGTCCTGTATTTATAGGCATAAGAATCATTTCCATCTGTTAGATTTTAATTTATTAAATCTAAGCCATTGGCCTAGATTCAATCTCTCCCAAACCTAACTGATCGGTCGACCGCCCATTCTCTATTGATCGATCGCTAGGTGTCGATAGGTGGACCCTAGGGTGTTGACCAGCTTGCTTTATTATTTCTTGCTCGATTCTTTCATTTATTGATGCTTTAATATATTAATATTAATGTTAATTTTAACGTTACTTAGAGTTTCTTTCATTTATTGTAACCTTAACTTTAATTTTAACATTACATAGGGATGAAATATTAGTTTACCGTTAATTATATTATTTATTTTCTTTTGTGTTCAATTTACTTATTTTCTTCCACGCTTGCTTAATTAGATTTGCTATATCCATTTCCTTTAATGTTAAAATTTATATTTAATGCCTATTTTAATGTTAAGTTGTTAGCATTTACTTCTTTAATCGGTTCTAAATTGTTTCCGATCCGAAAACTTCAAATGTTATTAACTTTTTCTTTTGAGCCCTGATCATAAAAATTTATATATGAAAATTAATCAGAAAATTGCCATGAACACAACGGTGCAAGTTTCATAGCCAAAATCTACGTTTACAAAAATTCTATTTTTGGGCTTTAATAAATTATTATTAATTAATTTCATTTTTATTTTACGGTGTGTTACATTCTGCCTCCTTAAAAAAGTTTTGTCCCCGAAACCCTCAAGGACTGAATCATGTAACATAACGTTCAGCCATTCTAAGCTATCCATCCAATTAGTGTACAACCAATTTTACAACCAGTAGTGTATAAATGCATAGTTTATCACAACATATATGATATATATGTAGAATATTCCAAATTGGCGGCTCTTACATGAATGCATTCTTTAAAACAATTTTGAAAATATGGTGCAAACAGCCTATATATACTACAGTTCTATATGTATGCAAATTTTGAAAATCAAAATCTTCGTTTTTGCATTCCACACTTCTACGAATAGAATAATAGTTCAACAAATTTTGCATCCAATCCCTACCATCCAATACCTAGCACATAATTTCCTAACATCCAATTGAAAATTTATTTTTCTAAACATATATTCTTATGTCAAAAAAGGGTTTAGGTGGAGAATTCCATATTTTCATTCTTCTTTTGTGCACTCATTTCACTGTACCTTGGAACCTTCTCTTTTGCCCCAATTCTTTTCCAACTTTTCCAAGTAAAGTCCACAAAAGAAAATTTACTTCAAAATTTTTAAAATTTAAAAATAGAGTTATTTTGAGACAAGTTTTGTTCACCTAACGACAAGGTATGAAAAAAGAAATCTCAAAGGTAAAACAACTTTTTCCCTCGTCACTAACTACCTTTTATTTTACTGTTACTTCTACTGCACAGTAAAATTAACTTGCTAACCCGCCGAATTTTTCTCTATACTAAGCATGTGGCATTTCAAAAATTAGAAATGAGCTCTTTTTTCATTCAATAATCAGTTTCAGTTAAATTTTAGAAATGGTTGGAAAATTTTAAAATTAAAGCTCAATTTTCAAAACATTTCATAAAAGTATTTCATTTTTAAAATCAAGAATTTTGAACAAAAATTTTCACAAGTATTTGTCTTTATCTTTCCAAAACAAATTTAGCCACATCCTACGTAGTCGGAATTTAGTTAATGAGTTAGCATCCTTGATTGCCTCTTTTCTCCTACACGGTTAATTTTAAATTCTCAAAAACCTTTTCTTTTATTTTAAAACAACAATCAGCAACAATCTTTCCTTGTCATTCATTTGTTAAAATTTATCTTTTCAAAATTTTAAGACTTTTAGGACTAAACATTATTTTATTTTTAGTAGTTAATAAATTTTCTAATTTATTTTATAAACTTTCAGCCTGTTTCAATTTTCTTTTCTTTTGCATTAGTTAAGTGCCTTTTATTTTTTTACGATATTCCAATAAATACCGCGGTCGACAAAAAAAAAGAAGGAACATTTCTTATTAACATTGTACGCGTTTTCATACAACAGAAACAACTACTGTTTACAATCCAATCCTAAAAGAGAAAAATGCTGGAAGGAAATAATTACTGCTGCTACAAATACCACCACCACCAAGGGCTAGGGCATAGTCCTGCTCTCCAGCGAGAGATCGAGCCATGACCATAATCGAATGATCAAAGCATGACAGCTATGCACCCAAGCTTGCAACCCTGGCGTTGCTGCTTTACCCGTATCTCCTGCTGCTGCGCCCGCATCTATCGTAGATCGACCTCGATCCAGATCTGGGAATCTCAGATCGCTCCATACTCGGGGTCCTGCGGCTGCCTGATCTGACCATAGGGCCCGATCCACATGCACATGCCCTGCCTCCTGCTATGCTCCAAAATTCATAGGCGCCTTCTTTATCCTTGTCCTCCTAAGGGAGGACCTATCCAATAGCGCAGATGCCTTCTTCTGTAGCTGCTCCTTATGCGAGCTAACCCAAAACTACCGAAAGATGGGAGTGAAAAGATGACAGTATGGCAGATAGCTCCTACTAATACCAACTTATGGGCCCACATAATGATACATGTTGTCCTTGGCCCACTTCATCTGGATTCCAACTAGAAGGCGTAGGTGGCCTTCTGAACTAGGGGGTAGATCTGGTCGAAGCTTCCCATCCTAAGGATGATGTTATGCCGAATAACGTGGACGACTAGATGCGCTTAGTCCCTCATGTTGCCTGTCTTCCAAACACCTACACCTCTATGAAAGATCTATTGAAGAATAGCTGGATCGGAGGTCTCGATAGCCTTCATATCCTTTCCTGCTGCGCAGATGTGCAGGATCCCACTAAATTGCTCGTCTATCATTCGAATCTCTACTCCCTTTACTTCAGATGTGAAGTAGGTGATGTCTTCATTGAACAAATATTCCAAATTAGCGTCAAACAGATGCATGCCTCTCGGGTAGCACTCCTGCTCGAAGGTATCATGGCTAAGGATCGATAGTAATCTTAAAGCCCAAATAGACCCTCCAAATCATAAGTGGTAAGGTCCTTAAACGTAACCGTTCATCCCTAAAGAATGAAAAGTTCACTGATTCTTCGTAGCTTTTCACGATTTCTCCATCACTTTGGAGCCACACAATCTCCTGTGGTTGAATCTGGGTGGTGAGAGGAGATGCTGCAGCATGGAGGTGCCATGGTTTGGGTTTGAGATCTTGATCTAAGGCTGAGAAAAGTGGAGCATCGGTTGATTTCTGAGGTCGTGGAGCTGCTGCACGATCGCCTAGAGATGCTGGAAAAGGTCATTAACGTTTGATGGGTTGGAAGGCTGGGGTCCGCTCAAATATTTGAAGGAAGGAGGGTAGTCGGCTGTTGAAAGAAAGGCAAGGCGATAGAGTGAGGTGGCTCAAACCCTGGATGTGACTTTTATGTCGCGTTCGAGGTTCGGATTGCATTTGAACCCACAAACGGTCGACCGCTATTACTTAAGGTGGTCGACCGGTCGTTCCTAAATGTCAATCGATCTTGGCCTATTCAGGCCAGGTTGAACCTGGACCTTTTCAGGCCGGGTCGAATCGTAATTACTAATAGAAACTATTAATTTTAACTAATGTAGTTTTGTTCCGCCTCCATCATCTTCATCTCCATTCTGTCTGTTTTCAAAAATCTCTATCTATCGAAATTCCTATCTACCCATAGAAATGCATCCGCCTACCATTTTGTTTTTTTGTTTTAATCTTCTTTCTCATTATATTTATCCCATTTAAAACTAGTACCACTTCCTATTGTCCACCCCTAATTCACAACTTAAAATTTTTCATCTCAGAAAAATCAACGAGCTATACACGCTCTACTTTATATTTTTTTCAAAGAAATAACTCTTTAAGAAAACTCATTTGCTCAAACTTTTGACTTAAACTTTTTTAAATTCTACTAGAACTTTTTGTTTAAATGAAATATAAACATTTTATTTTTTTTCTAAAAATTCAATATTTACTTACTTTTCAAAAATAGGGTTTCTTCACTCAGCTTATCCTAATTTTTAAGATTGACTAACCTAAGCTCTGATACCAAATGTAATAACCCGCAACTTAGTGGGTTAGAATTTTCACTAAATCGAAAACCTAAGTCCACTGAAGTACAGATCGTTAATATTTAATATCCCGCAAATAACAAAAACATATCAGAGCACTATCGATATAAACTCACAGCAAAATAGCAAAGTATAATAAAACATATAATTACCTGAAATGACCCTCCTATTTCCACCCTAATTTCATAAGGATTTTTTTTTAAGAGATGATATATAGATATATCATTCATTACAAATATATTTCCCAGGGTCATTTTCTTTCTCCAATAAACAAAATATATCCAGGATCTTTCACAATATAAAAATATTGTTTTTAAATCTAAAATCATTCCTAACATACATATATGAAGATATCTATGTTATATTCTACTAAAATCAGAGCATGATAATATGTAAGTAGAAATCCTTTTAAATCTATTAAAATGTGATAATTCCCTTTTAAAAGATTAATTATTGTATCCTGATTTTTGACCATAGAATCCACTGGAAACATGCACTTTAGTCTGTTATTATAATTAAGAAATGATCAAGTAATAATCAGTGGAAAGCAAGCTTATAATATGGATGATTGTGTTAAAGTCTGGATAGTATCAAACTCAGGCTAAAAGAAAGTGGATCATAAGTGAACACAAGCAACATCTAGGCGTAATGGAAACACGCCTAACTTATACATGAGAGGTCACGAGTTCGAGTGTTATGCTGGTCGGTTCAAACACAATTTTTGTTTTTTTTTCTCTCCTGTATGGTTTGAAATCTGATATCTACCTATCTCTGCACATATATACTTAATTTCACCCTATAATCTAACATACAAAACAAAATTTCTTGCTTTATTATTTTTAAAACCCTTTCCTACAATTGTTCTAGGAATTTATGTTTATATTTTGCCCAAATATCAACATGTACACAGATATACATGTACATGTCAATATCTTTGCTCATTTTCCAGAAAACTGGGTTCAAATGGTTCCTTGCTTCATTGATTTGAAGTGAACAATTTGCCTGACCTATGGTCTAACCATGTGGTTAATCTGACCATTCTTTTATTTGCATTTTACAAACCAGAATCTACCTAAACTTCAGAGTATATGATGTGTTGCCAGGTTTTGTTTGTTCAAACCAGTTTACATTGCTTATCTGTCTTAAACTTTTAAAGATGATTGTGGTGAAACAATTGCAAAATGTACTAAGCTTTTGAAAAGCATTTTTATTTTCAAAATACAATCTATCATGATCAACCAATACATCATTTATTTGAAGCTGGTTAACTCATGTATCCTGTATCTGCTACACACTAGTTCAAAGCAATGGAGATACCATTCATTGCATTCTGTCTGAAGCCTTTAAAAACATTTTACTTTTCTCAATACGATTCAGAAATGAATTCAAACTTATTTACAAAGCATTTCAGTAAAAAGAAACTATAATCCTTATAAGTTTACTTCTAGCTAAATCCAGATTTTATTCTAAAACTCAGTGCTCTGTTATGTCTCAAGATTAACTAATACATAATATAAATTATGCAAAATAGTAGCTCACCTACATATGCATATTTCTTTTCCAAGCATCCATATCAATACTTAAAATCATTTCCTTGTTCCCCCACTCAGATATTTCTTTTAGATTTTAATTCTTAGTGCATAACAATATATTTAACATGATACAACTAGTCCATCTAACCATAATAGAATTCATTACATGACTGGAAATCTTAGAAACATAAAATTTTTCCTGAATACATGCAGATATAATCAATTTAAGCTCTTACTGAAACTAGCTAGCATGTTCATTCACTCCTCCATAATAGCCATAACTTCATTTTTACTTAGTGCCTGGGTTACCTGAAAGAGCATGAGTGGCTGCCTCATTTTAAAATGAGACACCACATATGCCATGAGCAAACAAGGGTCAGATCTATGATCTGGTATGAGTAACATCAATACATTCATGATATTAAGCAATAGAGAATATAAGAGCACCAATTAGTTATTTAAGCAAATTCCTGCAATCAATTACTTTAACATAGTATAATTAAGTTGATTCAGGTATGATATATTCATTTATCATTCTTACACTTGCATACATAATCATACAAACATAATTATCTATTTGCAACAATTGCAGTCACTGGAACCATCTTGGTTCCATACCATTCAACCTAAGAAATATCCATATTCCTATTTCTTCATTTACAGGTTGTATAATTCAATTTAAATCCCTGCCTCATCTGCTAATAAGGAATCACAGGGACAAATTGCAATGAACTAATTCACATCATTGCACAAAGATCTCAGGGCTTAAACAAACCATGTGCCAACTTGCATACTTCAAATATGACAAGCATTCCAGCAGCCTTCTTGGCCTTCCCTTCCCTAGTTTATTTACTAGTGTATTGTCTTAAATCCTATCATCAAATATGCTAAGTGAACATGTCACTGCAAACATGGAAACATCCATAATCTTTCCTAGCATAATTCTCCTCAGAAATAAGAAGACAGTTATTTCCTAAATGGGGTCAATATGTCTTGATCTCAGTAAGATATAAGAATATTTTCAACTGTAAAAGAGGCATGGCATGTTCTTATTATATTGATCTGCAAGCCTTTATGATTGATTCAGATTCAGGATCTGGTTCAATCATAATTTTTGCTTGTGAGTTTTTTTTTTGATTAAGGGTTCAGCACTTAGAAAATTTCTATTGCACCCTTAACATTTTTCTTCTCAAGCCTCAGCACTTATACCAAGTATAATGCAGCTCCCAACATTTTTTTTTGTAAAGTTTCCATGCCATAGATCTATAACAGTTGAGAGTATTCTCTGTATAAATTTTAAGATCCTAGACTTTAACATTTATGAGTATAAATAAAACAGTATGATACACATCCAAAGACAAATGTCTCAACCAATCAAAGATCATCAAAATCATCCATATTAAACCATATCAGATTTAAAATAAGACATCCAAAAAGCATTGATGAAATCATATACATCAAAACCCGAAATATATAAATGGCAATATAAAAAGTGGCTGCCTCATCTCAGGTCTTAATGCCATGAACTCAGTGAGGTTACTCACCTAAATATTTCCTCTTATTAATCCAGAAAATCCTTGTATGAGTGTTTTCTCCTTCCTTCCAATATTTTTCTTCCTTTCTTATTTTTGTGCAGCTCGGGGTAAAGATAATTCTACTGGCTAAAACTGCCTATTTATATGCATTTTTTCCACTAGGGTTTTGTTAAAACAGAATTCCATTTCTGTCCTGGCTAGCATCATGCATTTTTCATTCATAATACCCCGGCCATATTAACCAATTTAAAGGCTGCATTTTCTTTCTTTTACTTTTCAGAAAATGGCCACTCACCCAGTCATGTTAAAAGTGTGACTATCCTATTTTATATTTTAATTATTCCTGAGAATTCCCTTTGCTATTTTTGCCTACACAAGCATATTGACTTGTATCACATTTCATGTCATTTTAATGTTATAGTTTCACTTGCTTATATATATATATATACTTTTCAGTACTTAAAAATGTATATTTGTATACATATCTTACCTAGGCTTATTTAATTCCTCTTTAATTTCAGAAACATATGCACCTATATGTATACAGGTTTACAAATCCTTATAACATATATATGTATAATTTTCTTTTCTGGGTTTTAAATAAAATCTGTTTACTGATTTAAAGTAAAACTTACTTTTCTTATTTTCTAAGATGATCCATATAATTCCAGAAATAAAATATCCATGTTGCAAAATCATGTTTGTATTGCTTTTCAATTCTTGTTTTAAATCCAAGAAATCTGGAGTTCTTCCTTGTGCCATTTCAGTGTGCACGTGCACACATATACTTGCACACTATTTATTCCAGAAATTTCACCATATTTAAATCTAAATATTTCAAAAATTAAATCATTTTACAAAAATGATTTTTCACAAAATTTTGGGGTATTACATTCACCCCTCCTTTTAGGAATTGTGTCCTCACAATTTTTCTAACATTTATATCAAGCATCATTTTCTTTTCTAAAAACTTATCAAACATATGCATAAGCAAACAAATTCAACCATATCAACCATGCATAACAAATTTTTCCAGAAAAAAAAAATTACCTTTTAATTTGCAAAAAGCTTAGGATAATCCATTTTAATCTTATCCTCTAACTCCCATGTGCAGTCATTAGGATCACTACTCCACTGGATCTTAACTAGTTTCAAGGTTTTGCTCCTTAATTTCTTTTCTTCCTTGGCTATAATCCCCACTGGTTCTTTTTCATAAACCAAGTCAGGATTTATTTGAATTTTGGTAGGCTCTTCCAAAATGTCTTCTTTATCATGTACCCATCTTCTAAGTTGGGACACATGAAAAACATTATGCATTGCTTTCATTTCCTCTGGTAGTTCTAATTTGTAAGCCAATGAACCAATTCTTTCCAGAATTTTATAGGGTCCAACATACCTTGGTGTGAGCTTACCTTGCTTGCCAAATCTCAAGACTTTCTTCATAGGTGAAATCTTGATGAAAACAAAGTCTCCCACTTCATATTCCACTTGCTTTCTCTTCCTATCTGCAAATTTCTTTTGCCTATCTTGAGCTGCTGCTATTCTTTTTCTTATTAACCCAATTTTCTCTGTAGTTTCTTTAACATATTCAGGTCCAAGAACAGCCCTTTCTCCAGTCTCTACCCAACATATAGGTGATAAACATGGCTTGCCATATAAGGCTTCAAATGGTGCCATCCCTATGGTGCTTTGGTAACTGTTATTGTATGTGAATTCAGCTAGATGGAGGTGGTCTTCCCAGTTGCCTCCAAAGTCCAGTGTACATGCTCTCAACAAATCCTCTAAGACTTTGTTCACCACCTCAGTTTGACCATCTGATTGTGGATGGTAGGCAGTGCTTAAGCACAATTCACTCCCCATGGCCTCTTGAAAACTTTTCCAAAATCTTGAGGTGAAGATGGTATCCCTATCACTCACAATGGTTTTGGGTATGCCATGCAACCTTACTACCTCTTTCATGAATATTTGAGCCAATTTTGGAGCATTTCTGTCTGTTCTAACTGGGATAAAATGTGCTACCTTAGTTAGCCTATCCACTATTACCCATATACTTGTGTTTCCCTTCTTAGATCTAGGCAGACCATCTATGAAATCCATAGATATATCCTCCCACTTCCACTGTGGTATACTAAGGGGTTGCAACAGTCCTGATGGCCTTTGTGTCTCTGCCTTGACTTGTTGGCAAGTCATGCACCTTGCAACATATCTGGCCACATCTGACTTCATCCCCTTCCACCAAAGATTTCTTTTCAAATTTTGATACATCTTGGTGCTACCTGGGTGTATGGAGTACTTACTCCTATGGTATTCATTTAATATTTCCTCCTTCAATTCTATATTTTCTGGAACACATATCCTATTTTTATTCCTTAAATAACCATTTTTATCAACTTGATAATTTATTACTTCCTCCCCTTTTGATATGAGCATTTTCTTTTCCACCATGTTTAGGTCTTGTTCCTGCATTTTCCCAATCTTAAGAAGTAAATCTGATTGCAGAGATATCATACTTAATTTCCCTTTACCTTCACCTTCTTCAATAGACATCATTTGTACCCCACTGTTTTCCTCAATTTCCAAATCAGTAAGTATAGACAAATCCTTAAATTCTTCCATCATCAACATGGCTACTTTGGCATGTTGTCTACTCAAGGCATCTGCAACTTTATTTGCCTTGCCTGGTGTATACAGTATATCTAGATCATAGGCAGCTAGGAACTCTACCCATCTATGTTGCCTCATGTTCAAATCTTTTTGTGAGAATAAATATTTCAGTGCCTTATGATCAGTGTACAAAATGAATTTGGCACCTAACAAATAATGTCTCCAAAGTTTCAAAGCATACACAACTGCTGCTAGTTCAAGATCATGGGTTGCATATCTGGTTTCATGTGGCTTTAATTGCCTAGATGCATAGGCTACCACCTGGTCTTGCTGCATCAACACAGCCCCTAACCCAGAGCCACTTGCATCAGTGTACACAACCAAATTTTCATTTCCTTCTGGCACTCTCAATACTGGTGCATTAATCAGAGCTTCCTTTATTTTGATAAAAGCTTGCTCACATTTTTCTGTCCATACAAAGGCTTGGTTCTTTCTAGTTAAATTGGTAAGTGGTGATGATATTTTTGAGAAATCTTTTATAAATCTCCTATAATATCCTGCCATCCCCATAAATGATCTAATCTCACTGATGGTGCTAGGCCTTTTCCATGCTTGGATTGCCACTACCTTATTAGGGTTTACTGATATTCCTTTGGCAGAGATAACATGCCCAAGAAAATGCACTTCTTCTTTCCAAAATGCACATTTTGAAAATTTTGCCTTTAAATCATTTTCCCTTAGTCTTGACAAAACTAAATGCAAATGATTTTTATGCTCTTCCACTGTCTTAGAATAAATCAAAATGTCATCAATAAAAATCAGTACAAACTTGTCTAAATAATCTCTAAATATTCTATTCATTAAATCAACAAAATATGAAGGAGCATTTGTCAAACCAAATGGCATAACCAAAAATTCATATAAGCCATATCTTGTGTTAAATGCAGTATACTTAACACTTGAGTCTTCAACCTTCATTTGATGGAATCCTGATGCTAAGTCTAGCCTAGAAAATATTTTAGCTTCACTGAGTTGGTCAAAGAGATCATCTATTCTAGGCAATGGGTATTTATTCTTGATGGTTACTTTATTTAGTTCCCTGTAATCTATGCACATTCTCAAGGTACCATCATGTTTTCTTACAAACACTACTGGAGAACCCCAGCAGGAATTGCTTGGCCTTATAAATCCCTTGCCCTCTAATTCTTCCAACTGATTTTTCAATTCTTTCAGTTCACTTGGCCCCATTCTATAAGGTTTCTTGATTATTGGACTTGCTCCTGGAATGAGATTAATTTGGAACTCAACTGGTCTGTGGTGTGGAACACCCTTAACTTCCCCAAACACATCCAAGTATTCATTAACTATGGGAATTTCTTCAATGGTTAGTTCACTCAGATCTTTTTCTAAGTCAACTAAATGATACAATTTCCCTTCCTTAGCTACTTCACATAGAACTGTGATCCTCTGGCCTCTAGAATTTTGCAATGATATGGTGGATGAGTCTAAATTAATTATGGCTTTAAATTGCCTTAACCAATCTACCCCCAATATAACTCCTATATTTGGGTAATTTAAAACATATAAATTGGAAATAAAAATATTTCCTCCTATGTTTAACTCCACATCCACACAATTCATGTTCAAAACACTAGAACTCCCTAGGGGACTTTGTACAAGCAATGGGGTTTCAACCAATATGCAGTTTAATTTTAATACTTTAACTACTTCATAGGAAATCAAAGAGTGTGTTGCTCCAGTATCATATACTACTGGTATGGGTATGGCACAAATGAGTAATGTACCTTCCACTTGGCCATGATTTTCAGCATCAATTTTCACTGCAGATTTGCCTTTACCTTCCAAAGTTGCCAATTTCCCTTGCTGTTTATTCTCAGGACAGTTCCTCTTCATATGCCCCTCTTTCCCACATAGGTAGCATTTGAAGGCTCCTCCTTTTAACTCTGGGCACCTTGGTTTGATGTGTCCTTCTTTTCCACAATGATGGCAAACCAATTTCTTCTTAGTATCATTGGCTTTTGTGTCTTTACTCTTCCTGTTGTCTTCCTCCTCCTTCTTTTTATCATAAGGGTGATATCTTCCCTTATCCTTCTTGTTGTTGCTCTTAAAATTCCTATATTTCTCTCTTTCTTTGTCATGTTGTTCCAGTTTCAAGGCCAGATCAATTACTTGATCAAATGTTCTATCTGCATATGGTAGCATAGCTCTGCTAAGTCCTGGGTTCAGTCCTTTTATATACCTATCATTTTTGGATGCTTCATCTGCCACTAGCATTGCTCCATAATTGGATAGCCCCTCAAACTTTTGAGTGTATTCAGTGACATTCAAAGTTCCCTGCCTAAGTTTGATAAATTCTTCAAGCAAAGTGGTCTTGGCTGATGCTGGTACAAATCTTGCCTCCAACATCTCCTTGAACTGATTCCAAGTGATTTCATTTTCATTTCTTCCAGCTATGATCACCTCCCACCAGCTTAAAGCTACCCCTTTCAGTTGTCTAGAAGCTACTTGCCTCTTCCTTTGGTCATCCAACTGCATGTCATTGAAAATCCTATCAAGTGTTCTCAACCATGCTTGAATTTCCATCACACTCTCAGTTCCTTCAAAACTCTTGCCTCCCAAATTGGAATAAGTCTTCAGTAGTTTTGAAAGCTCTTCATGTGGGTTCTCAGGCCTATGCCCAATTCCATCTCTTAAAACCCTCACAAATTCTTGCATATCAAGCATTTGAGGTGCACTGGGTCCTGCATTGTGATGAGATCCTCTTCCTACCATGGTCTGCTAACTAAATTCTGGGCAAATGGTATTAGTATATTATGAGTACTTCTATAATTTCTATTTTCTTATCTAAATTATTTCATCCAAAACAAACAGACATAATACATTTCTATAATACTTAACAATCAATGCAACCAAGTGCTCTGATACCAACTGAAATGACCCTCCTATTTCCACCCTAATTTCATAAGGATTTTTTTTAAGAGATGATATATAGATATATCATTCATTACAAATATATTTCCCAGGGTCATTTTCTTTCTCCAATAAACAAAATATATCCAGGATCTTTCACAATATAAAAATATTGTTTTTAAATCTAAAATCATTCCTAACATACATATATGAAGATATCTATGTTATATTCTACTAAAATCAGAGCATGATAATATGTAAGTAGAAATCCTTTTAAATCTATTAAAATGTGATAATTCCCTTTTAAAAGATTAATTATTGTATCCTGATTTTTGACCATAGAATCCACTGGAAACATGCACTTTAGTCTGTTATTATAATTAAGAAATGATCAAGTAATAATCAGTGGAAAGCAAGCTTATAATATGGATGATTGTGTTAAAGTCTGGATAGTATCAAACTCAGGCTAAAAGAAAGTGGATCATAAGTGAACACAAGCAACATCTAGGCGTAATGGAAACGCGCCTAACTTATACATGAGAGGTCACGAGTTCGAGTGCTATGCTGGTCGGTTCAAACACAATTTTTTTTCTCTCTCCTGTATGGTTTGAAATCTGATATCTACCTATCTCTGCACATATATACTTAATTTCACCCTATAATCTAACATACAAAACAAAATTTCTTGCTTTATTATTTTTAAAACTCTTTCCTACAATTGTTCTAGGAATTTATGTTTATATTTTGCCCAAATATCAACATGTACACAGATATACATGTACATGTCAATATCTTTGCTCATTTTCCAGAAAACTGGGTTCAAATGGTTCCTTGCTTCATTGATTTGAAGTGAACAATTTGCCTGACCTATGGTCTAACCATGTGGTTAATCTGACCATTCTTTTATTTGCATTTTACAAACCAGAATCTACCTAAACTTCAGAGTATATGATGTGTTGCCAGGTTTTGTTTGTTCAAACCAGTTTACATTGCTTATCTGTCTTAAACTTTTAAAGATGATTGTGGTGAAACAATTGCTAAATGTACTAAGCTTTTGAAAAGCATTTTTATTTTCAAAATACAATCTATCATGATCAACCAATACATCATTTATTTGAAGCTGGTTAACTCATGTATCCTGTATCTGCTACACACTAGTTCAAAGCAATAGAGATACCATTCATTGCATTCTGTCTGAAGCCTTTAAAAACATTTTACTTTTCTCAATACGATTCAGAAATGAATTCAAACTTATTTACAAAGCATTTCAGTAAAAAGAAACTATAATCCTTATAAGTTTACTTCTAGCTAAATCCAGATTTTATTCTAAAACTCAGTGCTCTGTTATGTCTCAAGATTAACTAATACATAATATAAATTATGCAAAATAGTAGCTCACCTACATATGCATATTTCTTTTCCAAGCATCCATATCAATACTTAAAATCATTTCCTTGTTCCCCCACTCAGATATTTCTTTTAGATTTTAATTCTTAGTGCATAACAATATATTTAACATGATACAACTAGTCCATCTAACCATAATAGAATTCATTACATGACTGGAAATCTTAGAAACATAAAATTTTTCCTGAATACATGCAGATATAATCAATTTAAGCTCTTACTGAAACTAGCTAGCATGTTCATTCACTCCTCCATAATAGCCATAACTTCATTTTTACTTAGTGCCTGGGTTACCTGAAAGAGCATGAGTGGCTGCCTCATTTTAAAATGAGACACCCCATATGCCATGAGCAAACAAGGGTCAGATCTATGATCTGGTATGAGTAACATCAATACATTCATGATATTAAGCAATAGAGAATATAAGAGCACCAATTAGTTATTTAAGCAAATTCCTGCAATCAATTACTTTAACATAGTATAATTAAGTTGATTCAGGTATGATATATTCATTTATCATTCTTACACTTGCATACATAATCATACAAACATAATTATCTATTTGCAACAATTGCATTCACTGGAACCATCTTGGTTCCATACCATTCAACCTAAGAAATATCCATATTCCTATTTCTTCATTTACAGGTTGTATAATTCAATTTAAATCCCTGCCTCATCTGCTAATAAGGAATCACAGGGACACATTGCAATGAACTAATTCACATCATTGCACAAAGATCTCAGGGCTTAAACAAACCATGTGCCAACTTGCATACTTCAAATATGACAAGCATTCCAGCAGCCTTCTTGGCCTTCCCTTCCCTAGTTTATTTACTAGTGTATTGTCTTAAATCCTATCATCAAATATGCTAAGTGAACATGTCACTGCAAACATGGAAACATCCATAATCTTTCCTAGCATAATTCTCCTCAGAAATAAGAAGACAGTTATTTCCTAAATGGGGTCAATATGTCTTGATCTCAGTAAGATATAAGAATATTTTCAACTGTAAAAGAGGCATGGCATGTTCTTATTATATTGATCTGCAAGCCTTTATGATTGATTCAGATTCAGGATCTGGTTCAATCATAATTTTTGCTTGTGAGTTTTTTTTTTTGATTAAGGGTTCAGCACTTAGAAAATTTCTATTGCACCCTTAACATTTTTCTTCTCAAGCCTCAGCACTTATACCAAGTATAATGCAGCTCCCAACATTTTTTTTGTAAAGTTTCCATGCCATAGATCTATAACAGTTGAGAGTATTCTCTATATAAATTTTAAGATCCTAGACTTTAACATTTATGAGTATAAATAAAACAGTATGATACACATCCAAAGACAAATGTCTCAACCAATCAAAGATCATCAAAATCATCCATATTAAACCATATCAGATTTAAAATAAGACATCCAAAAAGCATTGATGAAATCATATACATCAAAACCCGAAATATATAAATGGCAATATAAAAAGTGGCTGCCTCATCTCAGGTCTTAATGCCATGAACTCAGTGAGGTTACTCACCTAAATATTTCCTCTTATTAATCCAGAAAATCCTTGTATGAGTGTTTTCTCCTTCCTTCCAATATTTTTCTTCCTTTCTTATTTTTGTGCAGCTCGGGGTAAAGATAATTCTACTGGCTAAAACTGCCTATTTATATGCATTTTTTCCACTAGGGTTTTGTTAAAACAGAATTCCATTTCTGTCCTGGCTAGCATCATGCATTTTTCATTCATAATACCCCGGCCATATTAACCAATTTAAAGGCTGCATTTTCTTTCTTTTACTTTTCAGAAAATGGCCACTCACCTAGTCATGTTAAAAGTGTGACTATCCTATTTTATATTTTAATTATTCCTGAGAATTCCCTTTGCTATTTTTGCCTACACAAGCATATTGACTTGTATCACATTTCATGTCATTTTAATGTTATAGTTTCACTTGCATATATATATATATACTTTTCAGTACTTAAAAATGTATATTTGTATACATATCTTACCTAGGCTTATTTAATTCCTCTTTAATTTCAGAAACATATGCACCTATATGTATACAGGTTTACAAATCCTTATAACATATATATGTATAATTTTCTTTTCTGGGTTTTAAATAAAATCTGTTTACTGATTTAAAGTAAAACTTACTTTTCTTATTTTCTAAGATGATCCATATAATTCCAGAAATAAAATATCCATGTTGCAAAATCATGTTTGTATTGCTTTTCAATTCTTGTTTTAAATCCAAGAAATCTGGAGTTCTTCCTTGTGCCATTTCAGTGTGCACGTGCACACATATACTTGCACACTATTTATTCCAGAAATTTCACCATATTTAAATCTAAATATTTCAAAAATTAAATCATTTTACAAAAATGATTTTTCACAAAATTTTGGGGTATTACATTACCGACCAAGACTAACACCTCTAATCTTTAGTGACCCGGTCAATGTCGAGCTTGCATAAGGAAATCTGTCCTTCCACCATTTCCAACTTATGCCAGTAAATGTCCCTCTGAAGTTATTTTATGGGTTGTAATTAGGAGGGGGACATAACAACTTTCTAGTGATTGGTAAATTACACATTTTATACATAACACTAGTTTATGTTGATTGCCTTACATTACGTGTTATGTCTATTGTTTTACTTAGTCGTCTTGAATTCACGTACGTGTACGATAGACCCCATCTACTTAAAGTAGACGATAAATACATACGTACACACACACATATGTATGTACCATAGTCCCCCTTTGGACCAAGATACTTTCCCCGCTAGTATTAGTAATCCAGCAGCACATCGGGACCCGTCGTCAACACAGTATCACATCTTCGCTGTCATGCATACCAAGAAACTCCCATATTGCTTAATAAGGACATTACAACTATTTAGTCACTATCTCATTTTTGAAGGACCTCATTAAAGGCTATCTAGCCTTGCCTCCTAACAATAAACAAACTAACAAACAACTGTGAGGTGATACATGTCCTAAATATGATCTACACTAGTAGAAGGTGTAGTCCGTTTAGGTGTAAACCTTGTCTTTCCACTGACTGCTTAGTACCAATAACAATCTCGATCTATGTAAACAACTCCTACTCCTTGTATATATAGTACCAATCGCACTGTCATAGCGTCAAGCCCAGCTCACCATCCCATTTAGATTGCCAAATGCAATCAAGGAAATGTCCATTTAGTAATTAAAACATACCTCTTGAAAGGTTGAAGTGGACTCTACTTGTCCTTTGACACTTTGATCGGGGCGAACCCTCCTACTTTGGTATATTCCCTTCACATATACATGAACGTATAATCCCATGGTCCTACAGTCGATAATGTCTCACATTAGTAAAATGTATACACAACCACTGATAGCCCCTTTCATGAGCAGACTTTTGTTATGTAACGTTACTGACCTCGCATCCCAACTAATACTAATGACAATGTCATTTCTAATTAATCTAAGCTATTGTCTAGATTCAATAATTCACATCCATCATAAATGCATACTGAAATTATATAAAGTTATTTAATTACTATACCTCTTATGTTTGACTGTTGCATTTAGATTTTTACATAATTTACTTCTTGTTTCCTTTATACCATTTTATTATCATTTACTGCTTACTTCTTATTAAATAGATTAAATTACCATTCTCCCCTTAACTTTCACTTGGCACTTAAGTATGTTCTATTATTCCCCTTTTAACTATTACTATCTTCCTTTGATTACTATAATCTTCTTACTTTCTCATGTCGTTGTTTTACCTATATCTTCATCCCTTACTACTTATTTCCTAATTTATTGCATATGTTAGATTTTATAGTTTAATTATTGTTATTATCTCTACTTATAATATTTTGTTTATACTTAAGGATTACTGCATTTTAATGCATTGGGATTACATCATCCAATATGAAATGTTAACACTATAAATTTCCATAACTTACCTAAAAGAGGACTTATGTTATGTTTGAAATTACGAGGAATTATCTTTGCTGTTCTAATTGAAACAGACAGTGCAAAATAATGTAAACATCCCTATTTTGTACATCCTTTTCTTTTAGGCATATTACTTTTTATTTCAAATGTTATACTTCTAATCATATTTATAAAACCATATAATTTATAGAAATTTACAATGCAACAACCTTCATTCCAATGAATTAAAATACACTTAAATCCAATCCAATTTATAATAATTGTAACGACCCGGTAATTTTAACGGTTTTTATAACGTAATTAACTGGATTTTTGTGAAATTTTAAATGATTGAATTTGGAAATAAAAATTTGATATTTGGTATGCATCTATTTAAACATAGCAAATGATAAATGTTTATTGGAAAATATGAAAGTAAATTATGTTGTGTAATTTTCAATTTAAAATCAGTTGAAATTTGATGTAAATAAAATATCTTCGAAATCTGAATATTTTTATATAATAAAAATGTAAATCATTTTCTGAGTGAGACGTCATAATTCGTTTTATCAAATATGGACTTCTTCAGCCCCGTTTATCTTATTTTCGACGAATTTGCAGCCGTTTGGCAGCGAATATCGATTTTTGATAGAATGACCGTATCGCTGATATTTGTGTACCATTTTGATCATCTCGTCGTGCTGATCTCCACAGTATATTCAATTGTATATTTCGGGCTCGGTACATCACGAATCAGTAAAATGATTTCCTTATCGGTAACCGTTTTCGAACCTTTTGACTTTCATGGCCCTTCATTTGTCTACAAGCTAAAATTTAATAGCCATTGGATTTTAAAATTCCCAGAATTTACCTTGTGACTTTTGCTTTCCAACGTTAACTTATGGTATTTAATATAAATTTTGTCTGTTCATTTCTTTGAAACGAAAAGAAAACCAATATATATTTTTTCGTCTCTTCCATATTGCCCTAAAACCGAAGCCATTATAATATAATATATGTATATAAGATGTGTCATATTTAAGCTGCTATCTTCTTTTGCATTTTTTGTCGAGACTCGAGATCCTCCTTGCCGCTGCAGTGACAGCATCACCCTCCTCCACCTTCTTGACTCGACAACACGCTGAAGCGCTCCCCTCACCATGCATCAACCTCCACCCGAGCGAGATAACAGCCGTGTCCCTCCTTGTCAGCCTCAGCGCCTCAACCGTGATCCTCCTTCCACCTCCGCCGCCTAACAGTGCCGCCATCCCTTCATTTTCCCCCGAGCCTTCCACCATGGCCTCCGCCAACACCATGCTCCACCCTTAACAAACGGCACGCCCCACTTGCCCAAAAACTCAACCTGCCACCACTTGTTGGCAGCCTCCGACAACAGCCCGCCTCAACCACATCCGCCCATTGCACTCACCCACCTCCCTCGCCCACAACATCGGCCACCGCTCCACAACATCGCTACCCTAATAACCGCAAGCAGCCCATCGCCTACAGGCCTCAATCCACCATCAACGCACCTGACAACCAAGAGCACGCAGCTGGTCCCATACCCCACCACCACTTTTCAAACTCCACGGCCGCAGCCTTGAACCCGTACACTGCTCGTTCTTCCTCGACCAGATCCAAATGCCTTGCAACTCGATCTCCCCTCCAAACTCCCATCATCGCATCTCCACGAAACAAGCTTCTATTAGCGCATATATATGTGTAAGTTTTATATGTATTAGTATTTATATAGTTAAGTGTTATAATATATATAAGATATATATATTAGTTATATAGGTATACAGGAGAATTTACTTTAAGAAATGATTTGCGTGTTTTGCCGAAGGTACTCCTTGCAGCCTTCATTTGTTAGGTATATCTAATAGAGTTATATATTCGTTTGTATATTTTGCTTATATGCTACAGCATCATCTGTATACAGTAGCTTTAAAGATTATTATATTATATATATATAAAATATTGTATACATATATACGTTAGTACATATGTTAGTCTATATAAATTTACAATATGTTAGTTTATATAAGTTTATAACCTGGCAGTATATTATGTTAGTTTATATAAATTTTAAAATATGTTAGTTATATAAGTATAATATGACAGTTTATATATGTCAGTATATTTATAGTTTAAGACAGTAGCCTGTAGTCAATTTATGTAATATGCTTAAGTGTTATATTATATAAGTTTATATTGATTCTACAAAAATAATTGATTTTAAAATGATATGTATGTAAGTTATATATTAGTCTATATATTAGATTATATATATAAGTATACATGAATTCGGTTCTCAAATGTATGTACATATAGAGATTTTATTTTATAAGTGTATAAATTTAAAATTGATGCGTATATATATAGATATATATTTTATTTTTAAATATATGTTTAAAAATTATTTTAGAAAAAATATATATATATAGCATATATTTTGTTCGGTTATCTCAAGTTGATTTTGATTTTTCCATTGATTCCAATTTATCAGCTTTGTTCGTCGAATTCGTGTCCATCTTACTTTGCTTTGGAAATTCGTGCTTGGATTCGTAACCCATTTCATTGTCAAATCTCTCTAGCCTCGAAAGGTGAGCAATCACTCACGATTAACATTCTTATAGTTAGTAAATTTGATTTCACTTGAGACGACAATTGAAATATGCGGTTAAATTTAAATTGCTGGTTATTTAATTGTTAAATATGATATGCCATTATCTGCAATTGTTCACCTGTGATATATGACACCATATCCTGCTGTATATATTTTATTTAATTTATCACTGATGATATATGCCTGTTATTGATATGTATATTTTATCATAATTGTTCTCACTCTGCAAGTTCCCTGTTAATTTAGAATTCCATATGGGTTGAAATGATAAATACCCGAACGATTTTGTAGAATAGGGGAAAATCGTTATGGGTTGAAATGATAAACCCAAGCGATTTTCATTGATTTTAAATTTTTAGGATTGTGGGTTGAAATGATATATACCTGTAGATATTTAAATTGCGGATTGAAATGATAAATATCTGTATCACTTGACCATAGGATAGATAATTATATACAGACACTGTTGGTCTATATTGTGAAAATGATTTCCAAAGTTTTGAAAGGAAATATTTGGGTCTTAATTAATATTGATTTTTTTAAATATAATATATAGATGTTATTTTTATTATGTCTAAATTTTAGATTTTTAAATTTATATGTTTTGGAAATTCAAAATTTATAAGTTAGTTTTGGAAAAATAAATTTTAAGATTTTTCTTATAATGTTATTATTTTAAAAATATATATAATAAGATTTAATGCAAAAATACATTTAATAATAAGATTTATTTTAATAAAATTTAATTTAATTAGTTATAATATGTTTAAGTATTTATTTAAATTTATATTAATATTTTAAAGATAATTTTTTATAACTTTAATAATAAAAGGTAAAGAAGATAAATTAATGTTGACTTGGAATTTAAATTGGTTAAAAATTGAATTTAAATAAGAATTGAATTGAACTTATTAGTTTTGAGACTTTGAAAGATATGATTTATAACTTGATTTGATAAAAAGTGATTAAATGAATATTCTCAACTTTAAATAAAATTGACACTGAATATTTAATATTGATTTAAATATATAAATTGGGATTTAAATAAATTGTTATCAAAATGGTTAAGTGAATATTTTCCAATTTGAATAAAAATTAATGTTAAATGTTAAAATATAAATGAAATTTATATATTTTAAATGTTTGAATATTTAAACCTGAATCTTTGAACTTTAAATTGAAATGGTTAAACTGGAATTGATTCAAATTGAATTTTTAGAACTTAAGATGATTTGAATCGATTTGCGAAATTGGAGAAAACTATTTTATTATATAAAGTATTTTTAATATATAAACTATTTTAATATAAATTATTTTAATATATAAACTATTTTAATTTATACTATTTATTATATATACTATTTTAAATATCTAAACTGTTTAAGTCGGAAGTGTTATGATTTCCGAAGTGTTATGTTTTCAAAAGTGTTATGATTTCAAAGTGCTATGATTTCAAAGTGTTATGCTTTCAAAGGTGTTATGATCAAAAGTGCTATGATTTCAAAGTGTTATGATTTCAAAAGTGTTATGATTTCAAAAGTATTATGATTTTGAAAGGGTTATAAAGTTGAAAGTGTTACGATTTTGGAAAAGAATATTATTTAAGGTAAATAATGATATCGAATTGATATGGGTTTGAAATGAATATGATATTTTGTTATGAAGTATGAACTATTTGAAATTTAATGACCACAGTGTGAAATAAGCGTTTGGTTGTTAAAGAGACCGGGATCACATATTGTCATACTCTCTGCCAATACCGAAAACCAATTTAACAACTATATACGTGGTGGAGATTCTAGAATGAAGTAGGATGGTTTGGTGACGATTCTATATGGTATTTACATAGCCTTGACTCCCGCGAGTCAGCTTGATGTGGCTAAACAGGAGCCATGCCGGGCCAAGTGAGGTCATTCCTCCGATCGGACACATTTCTTCGATACCATTCTATTGCTTTTGTGATTTGATTGGGTGCACCCTTTGATTTGGGAGTGTGTCACGAGGTGGGCGGTAGTAGCTGCTATGCGTTACCATCAGTCCGGATCCGCAAACGGTATATCTACTCTGGCATTGCCTCACGTGCCTTGTCACATGCCCTATCGCGCCTTCTATGAGTTTGTTTTGTACCGTACCTATATGGTGTCCTTTGTGTAAACCACCGGTTTGGTGGAGCGTACGACATTGTATAGACTACGGGAATATATATAAAATATGTTAAGGGGGATATGGATAATGCCTTAACGCTATTTTAATACTTTTACTTTACTATAGACATATTATAATAGCGTATATTACTACATAGTAGATGGTTCCACGGATCCTTAGAGGTTGGAAATCCCAACTATCCTTTAAGTTACTTGTATTTCAGTTGACATTTCACTTGAGTTAAATTTATTAATATAAGAATGTTAATCCAGACTCGAGTGTTTTGTGTTTTCCTTTATACTCTGTCAGATGGAGTGTCACAGCATTTGAGACTCACCTTTGGAGTTTGGAGCTTCGCTTGGAGATCCATCTATATCTAGTCAGCTTTCAGTTATTCCAGCTATTTCTATTCAGTCTTGTAGTTACTTTTGTATTTGAGACTACTCTGTATTTGAGATTTCTGTTGTATTTTGTTTTAGACTCTGATGTTTATAAGGTAGCTTCGTGAACAATGCTTTATCTGTTCTGCTGCTTATTGTTGTGTTACTCTGTTTCTGTGATTGATTTATTTACTGTATATGTTGAGTTTTGCCAAATATAAATTAACAATCTGATATTTTGAGCAATTCAAGTCTGACATGTGCGGATGCGAACGGTTCAAAATAGCGGGTCGTTACAATAACCTCCAATTCTCATTTACTCACATATATCGTCTAACCACAAATCTAGAACTACTACATAATTTAATTAATTTAGGGACTACTTTTACCCTTACTTTCTAGATTCAAATATTTTAAATATTAAATTATAGTTAATCATTCAAAGAATATGTAGGCATGATTTATCAAATTCATTACACGTATATCTTAGGCCTACAACTCCAAAATAATTATATTCAGGCATATAAGGAACATATTTACAACGATATAAATCTAACATTTATAAAAATATATAATTTCCCATCCACTTTTAAGCTTCCAAATCTCCAGATCTAAAACCATTCTTCTTATTTGACTCCCTTTTCTTTTACAAAAATATGTATTAAAATGTATACATATTTATTAGAACTATAGATCTAATAAGAGATTTGAATTAAACGTAGTTGTAAAGTTTTAGGTTTATAATTTATCTCTTCTTCAGCGAATTGATTCACCCCGTATTCATCTTCTATCTTATTTTCCTCTTTTCTCCATATATATATAATATACCATTTTATAATTTCATATTTTGTAGAATTGGTGGAGAAAAGAAAATGACAGAGCTTCGCTCTTTGATTTAGAAAATAAGAGAAGAAAATTGAAGGTTTAGGCTTGTATTTATAGGCCAACGAATCTATTTCATCCGTTAGATTTTGATTTATTAAATCCAGACTATTGGGCTAGATTAATTCTTGCCCAAACCAAGTTGATCGGTCGATCGCCCCATCTTCATCGATCGATCGCTAGGTGTTGACCGATGAGCTCTAGCGTGTCGACCGGTTTGCTTTATAAATTTTTGCCCCATTTTTTTCATTTATTGCTGCTTTTAATATATTAATGTTAATTTTAACATTACTTAGGGTATTTTCATTTATTGTAACGTTAACATTAATTTTAACGTTACTTAGGGATGAAGTATTAACTTACCGTGAATTACAATATTTACTTCCTTTTGGGTTCAATTTACCTATTTTCTTCCACACTTGCTTAGTTAGATTTATCATACCCATTTCATTTAATGTTAAAATTTATATTTAATTCCCATTTTAATATTAAGTTATTAACATTTACTCCTTAATTAGTTTTGAATTGTTTTCGGTCTGTAAACATCAAACGTTAATAACTTTTTCGTTTGAACTCTAATCATAAATTTTTTATATGAAAATTGATCGGAAAATTGCCATGAATCCAATGGAAGTTTCATGGCCAAATTATGACATTTAAAAAAATTCTATTTTTGGGCTTTAATAATTACTTATCAATTAATTCCTTTCTATTTTACAAGGTGTTACAAAACACTGACTATATAAACAAACTTTGCTCCATCTCTTCACCTTATTCTAGTTATGGGTTATAGGGTGCTTGGTTGAAAATTTGAGGAGCTCAAATCAAAATAAAATAAATTAAAACAAGACAGGTATTATTTTCCAATCAACTGCACTTTTTGGAGGAGTACACATTGGATCCAGAAGGAGTTCTATTTTATATTTAAGGTGATAATCCTAGGCTTCATATGTTAGTGAATTCTAATCACTTTGACTTATATATATGTTCATATACATCAATATGAAAGTATAGATTAGATCTTTGTTATTACTTTGAATTTATATGAATATTTGATGTTAGATTTTACCTACATGTATATACATTGTATTGATTAAAAAATCCCTTTATATATACATATATAATAGTTCAACCATTAAAAAATCCCTTTATATATACACACATATCCTTTCGAAATACAAATAATAATTTAGAAATATTTTTAACCCTTTTTAAAATATTATGTATGTTTTAAAGTAATAAAAAACTTCTGATATAAATCTGCATGGATTTACATCATAAAAAATTATTTTTATACAAAGTCCCTACGGATTTGTATAATTAAAAAATACTTATAAAAATCTTATGGATGTGTATAATAAAAAGTTAATTTTCATAAAAAAAATGTTTCGACCGAAATAATATATATATATGTTGTGTGTTTGTGTAATATAATTTTTAACATATGTAACCTATATTTACTAATTAATAGTTTATAAATAAATATTATAAAACCAAGTATGAAATATTTTAAATGTTTATTTTAAAAACCAAACACACACACACACACACACACACATATATATATATATATATAGTTAATAATATCAATATTTCAAAATTTGAAATTAAATTTAAAATTGATTATTTCCCCTTATATAAAGAATTAAGTTTGGTAAAGCTATAACGAATTAAGTTTGGTATAGCTATAAAGAATTCAATATTTTTAATCTAATTATATTTTGAGTAATTAATATTGAATTTGGTAATGCTATAAAAAATTTAGTTTTGGAAGTTGATTATTCTTTAGTAAGGATATCTATAGGTATTATTGAAAGAAAAATGGTTTGGAAATCGAAATTATATAAATTGTTTTATAAGGGGAGTTACAAAAGGATATAAATTAATTAAATTGAAATAAATTTGGGTTATGATTTTCTATGGAATGATTCAACATGGAACTTATAAGTAAATCTTTTTGTAAGTTTGTTTAAGTAGAATTTAGTTTGGAAAAAAAACGATGAAGTTAGAACTTAATCATTTTTGATTAAAATTAAATGAAATTATCATTGTGATTTTCACTTAAACTCAAAATTTTGGATTGGAGATAGAAAAGAATTACATAGCCTATATAATGCTTGAATTAATTATGGAAGTGGGTAGAATAGGCAATATACCAGTGTACCAAGGACTTGCTAGTATTAAACATTTTGGATTTGGGAAGTGTTAGAAGATTTGGGCAAAGGAAAATTTAAAATAGAGATTTGGTGGCCTTTTCAATCGATATTCGTGTTGGAAGGGAATAATACCAAATTGAATTTTTTCCATAATAATAAGGGGTAAATACCATTTGTGGCATTTTACCCAAATATGATTTTTAAGTTATCAGAGCTTAGCAAAAGATGACTTGAGAGATGAGATTTGGCTAAAAATTATTAAATTTTAAAATAAGACAAGAGCAAACCAAACCACCATAAAGCCATAGAGAAGCGATGTTAAGCCAAACGACAATATGTTTATGTTAGGGGCTAGGATACACTCACATAAGGCATCATGGAGCATGAAGGTGCAGTTTAGCGTGAAGTTTTCCTAAAAGGTCAAATAATAGAAGATGATTGCATGAGACGTTCGATGATAGAGGATGGTTATATTTCTTTATAGAGAGTCTCATTATACAGACATGTTGATTAGTGTTATGACACATGTGTTTCTCTTGGTTTGTGGTGCACCCATGTATTTGTTGCTATTTCGCAGTGGATGCTGTTGGGTTATGGTTGTGCTATACTATATTCGAGTATATTTATATAGAGTACCCAAAGAGGGATAACTACATCTGTTTGGGTCATGGTTTATCATTTGGGTGTGTACCATTAGGGTGTGATCTTGATATAACATATGAGTAGTTGAATGTGACAAGTGCTCAACGTCATGTTCACTATGTTAGGACATCAATCCATTTTCCGATGTTTCTATATGAAGTTATTGGAGTTTATGAAGGCTAGGCTATTTGGTGACCAAGCATTATATTTTTAAGTTAGTACGACGAGGCATTATTCGACATTGGGTTGCATTGCTTCTTATAGTTTGGAAGTGATTCAATGAGAGCTCTATGTTAAAGAAGATACAACTATGAAATTATATGTAACATGTTTTTAGAGTATGGTGGTGTACATAAAGGTACTCTAGACATATGTTAGTCTACAGGACTTCACAAGCATGTGGAGTTAATACTATTTTTGAGGTATCATGTGTGGTATGATTTCAAGACATGAAGTAAATAGCTTGACTTGCATGACCTAAGGTACGAAGGTGATTTTAAGGGAGGCGAGATATGTTGATTTGGAATAAAAATTGCCAAATTGGTGGGATTAGTTCTTTTTTAGTCATCACTTGAATTGATAAAACTATCTTGTCAAGTCAATTTTCTGAAATAACGACTTTATGTGCATAACCTATTTCCAATACTCGATGCACGTGAAAAATAAGTGAAGAATGCATAACTTAGTCCATGAGTTAGTGTTATAGTAATTACTAGATTGAATTTTAGGATAGTATACAATGACACCTTAAATTCTTTTATTTAGGACGTAATTAGGTTCGTTATTGGTTATGTTTAATTTTTTTATTTATCTTTTTATTTGAAGTAATATTGTGGTCACCAAAGTTAAGGCATCGTCCTTCTATGATATCCTTAATTAAATGGTGATGGTGCATTGGTTCACCTAAGAAGCCTAAATGTTAGTCCATTTTGAGGGAGGACACCGTTTGTTATCGTGTTGTTGTACCCATGGACTTAAAGAAGGAGTTTAGTGAGATATGTCAAATGATATGAAGAGGGTTTTCCATCGGCCGAGAATGAAGAAGCAAGTGACAGAATATGTTGCAAGGTGTTTGACGATGGAGATGTGCTAGTTGTTAACCCATTTTTTAATCAAGCAGATTTCAATAAGAACTAGAAGGCCAAAATGAAGGCAAGACAATTCACGAACTTGGAAACACACTTAGAAGGAGTGGAATGGCATACTTAAGAAAAACCATGACTTCTGGAGCTAAGGAAATTAGTTGGTGCCGAGAGATTTCCTCTCGGTACTAAGTGGTTTTTCCTTCTACTTTGGCACTATAAACCCCATACACTTCATACTCTACTCCAACCTCTAATGTTTAAGTGCTTTTCCAAGAGTTTAGATGAGAAATTCTTAAGATTGATGAGAAGAAAAGAAAGCAAAGAAAGCAGGATAGTTCAAGTGTTATTAGGAGAATCGTTGGAATCAACTTAAAAGTCTATGGAAAAGAGATCAGAAAGTATCGAATTGAAGATAAGAGAGCGAGGCAGTGGAAAGTTTGGGATTTGCAACTAAGTAAACCTCTTGGCACTGAGAGGTTTTCATGGCCAATTGGGCCGGTGTGCTCAGTGGTGACTTCTTAGATCGGTCTCTGGACTTTAATGCAAGTGGGCTCCTGAACCTACATAGCCGTTTCTATACAAATACTAGCCCTACTGCAAATAAAGAAGGATCTTCACTCTGATCTAGGATTCACACTCTGGATCTTCTTCACTCTTATCTCCTCGCCATATATACACTAGAAACTCCGTTATAAATTTGAGATCCACTAGATTGTGGTTAGATCTAATAAAACTAGTTGTATTCCAGAGAGAAAACAACTAATAACAAAGATTAAAGTAGACATAGAACAGAGAATTTGCCGAACCACTATAACAATTCTTGTGTCTCCTTTTACTTTCCTATTATTTTAGCTTGTTTTATTTGGATCTCTACATTTTGGTACTTTCTTTTGATATTTGGGTGTTGGTGTTGTTTTTGGCACCAACATTTTAGTGCTTTCACTGAGAAAGAGCGAGATTTCACAACCTAAAGCTTAGATCCGAAGCTTATAGAAGACGAAGGGGCCTAACACTAGATCTAAGATTGGAGGAAGTTAACCAGAGCATTGGGGTAGCCAGGTGGTGTCCTCAAAATCTAATCATTTCATTTACGTGACCAAAGAGGAGATGAAGCGGATGATGAAAGAAATGCAAGATGGAATAGTGGCTCGACAATAGGAACTGCTAGATGGATTTTTCCAAAGGATGGGACAACAAGGAATAACTAAAGCTGCTGGAATTCAGAGCTAAGTACTAGGAACAAACGCAGGAACATTTGAAGTTGGAGTGCAGTAAACTAGAACAATGCCCCCAAAACTAAGACCACTCGGTGCCGAACCAAGTGCCGACCCCAACCCTCTTGGCACTGAGAGGAATATACTCGGGTGCAATGTTGAATTGAGCTTCGATCAAGATGGGATGCCAAGAAATGGAAGATACTGGAGCCAAAAACGCAAGATAGAATGCAAGTTCACAATAACCAAAGGAATATGTGTTGGAACTTCCCCATAGGAATGGAGGACATAATGGAGCTAGAGGTTTGAATCAAAATGAAGACCTAAAGCCATAGGAGTATGTGCCAGAATATGTGTCAGAGTTCCCCCACAAGAGCAGGGGCAGAATGAAGCTAGTGGTCAAAGACTTTCGTTAGACAACAATAACCGGATGGCTGAAATGATCAAAAAGATAGTTAGAGGTGGACCCCTGGAGCATATTTTGAGGACGTAAGCGGAAATCATTTACCCCTAACATTCGAAATGCGAGGAATCCCTTCGATTTCAAGCTTTCAACATTGGAAGTGTATGACGGAAAGATAGATCCAATGGTTCATTTAATGAGGTACATCAGAAATATGGCAGTGTTAGGTGCTTTATAGGAGGTGATGGGATGGTGATTCCCAATGTCTGACTGATTTAATAGCAATATGGTTCAGACAGCCCGAGAATGAGTCCATAAGCACGTGGACCGACCTAGTGAATAGCTTCATAAGACAATTCAGAGTTTATATCTCCCAACTAAAAAATGTGATGACACTATCGAGCATGAAGCAAAGGTTCAGAGACACCTTGAGGAGTTACTTGACTAGGTTTAACGCGGCTACCACTGTGGTTCATAGGCCATGTCCATCGGTGATTCTGATGACTGCAGTTTCGGGAGTTGCAAGTAAGATTGCTTTGGAAAGGGACCCACCAATGGACCTTACGGAGTTCTATCATGAAGCTGAGAGATAATTGCATCAAGAGGACGCTAAAGCTAAAGATGCTGAGCTTAATGTTGTGGATGATGGAGGATTGTCCGAAGTAGGACATGGTAAGGATAAGGGAAAGTGAGGGGCTGTTGAAAACTCTGGGGAACTAAAACAGCAAAGGAGGGAGTGAAAATTCTCTTCCTACACTTATTTAACTGAAATCTCGAAGAGGATATACCTATATACTAGGAGGCAGATCTCCTATCAGAGATCGGCTAAGAGAGAACCCACATATAAGGAGAGAAGATATGGAAAGTTTTGCATCTTCCATAAGCTGGAAGGACATGAAATGAATGAGTGCTGATACCTTTGTGATTTGATAGAAGAACCGGTTTGGAGCAACCAGCTGCAATAGTATGTAAGAAACCAAACTGCGATGTGCAGCCAGAGCGGCCACCATCTATAGTGAATGCATCGAGACATGACCATGGATTTGAGTCGAGGTTGGTAATCCCATGATCGGGACGGGCATGAGTCAAGTTTGATTTCCATGCTTTGCTTTCGTTTTGAATAAAAAGACAATAATAATCTCGGACCGCTTACACGTGTATGAGATCTTGATTGGTCTCTAGGCACACTCTAAGTTGGATGTCCATAATGAATAGATAAGATAATAATAACCTCAGACTGCTTACAAATGTACGAGATCTTGATCGGTCTCTAAGCACGCTCCGAGTTGGATGTCTGAGATGAATAATTAGGACTTTTGTTTGTTTGTTTGCTTTGATTTAAATATTTGATTGTCTGAAAGGTCCAATTGAATGTGATGACTGATACTGACCATAGTTGTCTCGTCTGGAGAGACAGGCCAGTGACCGCAAGGTGCAAGTTACCTCGTCGAAGAGCGAGAGGATGGACTTGTACAAAAAGTAAGTCCCTTTACCAAAGAGTGAGTGGATCGGTTTGCTTGGTCGTTGAGCTTCCTCCCCGAAGAGCGAGTAGATAGGAATCAACAAGGATCTGGATAGATCGAATCCTAGATTGGATTTAAAAAAATCCGAAGAGATCAAATCCTAGATTGGATGTTAAATGATCTAGAGGAATCAAATTCTAGACTAGATGCTAAATGATCAGAGAGATCGAATCCTAGATTGGATGATAAATGATCCGGAGAGATCGAATCCTAGATAAGATGACAAACGATCCGAAGAGATCGAATCCTAGATTGATGATAAAAGATCCGGAGAGATAGAATCCTAGATTGGAAGCTAAACGATCCAGAGATTTTGATATATGATATGATAACTTCGGGTGAAAATGAATTGATTATGATTTGTGACTAACACTTAACAAGGATTGGAGTCCAAAGCTATATACGGTCTAGAATTACCTTTAGCATGTTGAGGAATTCAAAGGAACTGGACGATACACTAAGATCGAGATCGATGGATGGCCAGAAGGCGCAAATACTGAAAATTGATTACTGCCAAAACTTGTTTTTGAGCAAAACACACCTTACGTTCAAAAGGCATACTTTGGGTGGGAGGCAAGTGTTAACCCCCTTTTTAACCAAGCAGATTTCAACAAGAATTAGAAGGCCAAAATTAAGGTGAGACAATTCACAAACTTGGAAACACACTTTGAAGGAGTGGAATGGCATACTCAAGAAAAATCATGACTTCTGAAGCTGAGGAAACCAGTCGGTACCAAGAGGTTTCCTCTCGGTACCAAGAGATTTTTCCTCCTACTTGGGCACTATAAACCCCATACACTTCATACTCTACTCCAACCTCTCGTGTTTAAGTGCTTTTTCGAGAGTTTAGATGAGTAATTCTCAAGATTGATGAGAAGAAAAAAAAGCAAAGAAAGCGGGATAGTTCAAGTGTTATCAAGAGAATCATCAGAACAACTTAAAAGTCCATGGAAAAGAGCTTGGAAAGTATCGAATTGAAGATAAGAGAGCGAGGCAGTGGAAAGTTGAGGATTTGCAACTAAGTAAACCTCTCAGCACCGAGACTAATCTCTTGGTACTGAGAGGTTTTTATGGTCGATTGGGCTAATGTGCACAGTGGTGACTTCTTGGCCCTGTTTTTGGACTTTAATGCAAGTGGGCTCCTGAACCTGCACAGCTGTTTCTCTATATATATCAGCCCTACTTCAACTAAAGAAGGATCTTCACTCTAATCTACGATTCACACTTTGCATCTTTTTTACTCTTATCTTCTCCCTCAAATATATTCTAAAAACTTCATTGTAGATTTGAGATCCACTAGATTTTGGTCAGATCCGATAAAACTAGTTGTAATCCGGAGAGAAAACAACGAATAACAAAGATTAAAGGAACGTAGGCAGGAGAATTTGCCGAATCACTATAAAAATTCTTGTGCCTCCTTTTACTTTCCTGTTGTTTTTGCTTGTTTCATTTGGATCTCTACCTTTTGGTGCTTTATCCGATATTTAGGCGTTGATGCCATTTTTGGTGCCAACACTAGTAGTGAAGTATATTTAAATTTAAGTCATACTTGGGTAGGCATGACACTCCATTGGAAGTTGAAGCGATACAAAAAGGAATGGAAACCACATAATATAGAATTGTATAGAAAGTTCACAGTGGGTGGCATGGTATAGGTGAAGGACTTGCTATTTAGATATGTTGTGGAAGAGCTAGCGTCACCAGTTGTTGGGACTTTCCTAATTGTATAGAGAGTAGGGGAACCAGAAAGTTTGAGTGGGCTTCTTGAAAAGTTAGCGAGTGTTCACATGCATTCTGTTTATCCCATCAACGAACATACATTGATGATTTAGCAATTATGTAGGGCCTAGGCAGCTTGATGAGGTGAATATAGAGGCAAAGTCTAGAATACTCTATAAGCATATTCGCATCTTAGAGATTGATGTGATATGATAAAAATGGAGAATGAAATTGGTCCAAGTAGCAGCGAAAAGTTTTGATGGGAGTAAGTGGGAACTCGAAGAGAAAATTTGTATTTCCCATCACGAGCTCACTTCCAATAAGTTCACCTTTTAGTTAATTGATAGGTTTGTATGCTTGTTAGGTTGTTTGTATGTTTGCATGGTTGCTCTAAATAGCTAGTTGACATAGGTATGGATGTATGAATGCTAGGATTGGTTGTATGGACGTCCTTAAGATGATTTTGGTTGCTATGGTTGCTCTGTTTGAGTTATGCCGGTTAAATTTTTTTCCTTTGTTAGATACTTATACTCATGTGTAATCTAAATTAGGTAGATGATATATATATATATATATATATATATATATTTATCTATGTGTATATATATTTATCTGTGTGTATAATTTATTGTTTCTTTATTTTGCATTTACTTATTGCTTATTTATAGACATGGTTTTTTTACTTGCTCTTTGATATGGATGTTGTGTAGCTATGGATGTATGGATGCACACAAATATATATATATATATAGAAATATATATTTTTTTGCATATATTAGTATGTTTGCATACATATTTGGTTGTCACTACATACGCATTCATATTAGAGGCTGGTTAAGTTGCATTCACACATGTCTCACATTATATCGTTCTATTTTTAACTATCATATGTACTATATAATATTGATTGTATTTTTGTTTGTATTGTATGATGGATACTATATGGATGTAGCTATGTTTGTACACTATAAAACTAATTGCATTGTCTATCTTGTGGAATTTTGGAATGTAATTCTTTTAAGGAAGAGAATGTAACACATAGCGATTTTACGAAATTAAATAATTACATTAAAAGGGTAAATTAGTAATTTTACATAAAAGGCAAATTAGTAATTTTTATAGAAGTTTAAATTAGGCTTTAAGACCAATTCCATTGTGTTAAGAATGTTGTTTCCAGTTAAAAAATATTTATAACTTGCTAAATTTGATTGAACGGCTAGAAATTAGAAGAAATCAAACCCAGTGGTATTTTCGTAATATATTGATTCCAGGAATTTAGGCTAAATATACATTATTTATATCCTATAAATAGAAGTGCAAACCCTATTTTATAATCCTGTTTTACCCTAAACACCTTTCCACTAATCTTCACCATCTTCTTTACCAATCCTCCAAATCGAATCAGAATTAAACAAATTAGTATACGAAATTGGACATTACAAAGGGAGCTGCGCAAATAAATCAATTATATCAATAAATTTTGAGTTTGTACAAATTTCTGAATAGCGAAGAAAATAGTGGACTCACATTGGATCAAAGAGGATACACTGCTAATCGTGAGTCAAAACACTTCTTATTTAGGTATATATTGATAAGACGTAGTAACTCGTCATTATGGTCTTAAATCAAATTATAAACGATGAATTGATAAAAAATGATTATATATATACATGATCAAGGGGTATACATGATTATATATACATATATACATTATATATAATATATATACATATAATTTGTAACAACCCGAATTCCAGTGGGTCTGGATTTTTTGCAAAAATGCTAAAACCCAAGCCCACTGAAGCTCGAGTTGGGTATCTGGTATCCTGCAAATAGGCAAAGACAAATATATCAGAGTTCAAATAAATATCTCACAGCGGAACTGACTAAAATATAATAATAAGTGAATATTCACCAAGATAATAACACTTTCTAAACAAGTGTCTCAAAGCTGGAAAGTCTCTGCCATCTACCTAACATGTGGGATGTTATGAGGAGAGGGTTAGAACTAAAGTTCTGGTAAATAGATAAATTATACACTTCTAAGCTTAATTCTACATATACCGTTTTATTTCCATTTTCTGTTATATTAGGTTTATTGGGTTTATAATACTCTCGCCTCTATGCGTGAATTGTACCCATCTACTCCCTAGTAGATTAAAACATAATAACTAATATATATATATATATGTGTGTAGCTATATGCCCAATGACCGTATCGGTCCTTGGTACTACCCATGGTACCTTTCATATCCTCCTCGAAAATGACTCCATCGTCTTGCCCCTAGAGCATTCTGTAACTACATCTATAAAGGACAGCTTCGTGAGGCCTACAATACAAATGTTCCGTCGTCTACTATAAAAATGTAAAACTACGTCTGCATTAGCCTATACTAGTGCTCGGACATCCACAATGTACCACCCAGTGCGTACCTTGAGGACTATACGTAATCATTCTGTTTACTCCCTGATACTGCCAATAAGATCTACCTTGTACAGAACTCAGTCAGGGGTTTTCTATATCTGTAAAGGACAGCTTCGTTAGGCCTACAAAATAGATATTCTACTTGGTCTGTCTCTTTTCTCATCGTGGCTATGGCCCCACGCAGCCACCTCTCAACTAATCGAAAGACCTCTAAAGAACTAAATGGTCGTGCCCTACTGCAAACAATCTAAACACCCAATTGGCTGCGCCCTTCATCCAATGTCTCGATAGTGAACCATTGGCCTGTTGGTTTAACTCTAGTCTTTCCCAAACTCGCTATTGGTTGATAATGGCTTGATCTCCGCATGCGACTATCCTTTTGGGTCCTGCCCACTAAAACCTACTCGCAAGTCAGAGTACGGTGTCATATGAACATCCTACTCCATTCATCAACCTTTTGACAGCCTACAAAGGTCCGCTTCGTTAGGCCTGCAATGCAAGAGCAGTCAAGGCATACTCTCTTGATGGAACACCTACAGACCTGCCTCCGGGGGTGCAGCTTCGTTAGGCCTACCCTAGAGGGCCATCCTAGAGTACCCTCACGTCCCGCTAAAGTCTCATACTTCCTTCTAACCCAAATTAACTAAGTTAAATGTGCTATTTCTGTGCTAAAAATCTACGATGAACTGCTTTGTTAGGCTCTTCATCCTTTGAGCTGCTCCAAACGCATCTTACCATTTTATTAGACCCTACGTTTAATCTTTTATTATGCGTTTAGTTTACTTTTCTAATTCTGTTGGCTACCTATTTACCCTAATCAGCATAAGCGTGTCCCAGCCTCACCTAACTATTGTGAGACCATCAGTTCCTGACTAAAAGGGAATGCTGTTGGTATGAGCCTTTCTTCTATGTTTGCTTATTAACTTAGTGTAAGTTTTAAAATAAGCCATTTCTGTTATCTCTAATTATAACCTATGTTTAATTATACTTGCAATTGTTACTTCTATATTCTTTTATAATCTACATGTTATAAATATAATTGCAAGTGTCTATTTTCTATTCTAGCCTGTCTTCTTTTATTATGATATTGAATTCTCTTTAGTTCTCTTATATTATATGACAATCTTGACTTGGGACTACGTCCGACTGTCACAATTACTTATCACAATAACTGCTTTGCTTTTATTCTACCATCTGTGTAGTAAATGCATATCTAGGCACATTTCTGTTTATTGTTTCTAGTCTTGTCAAATAATTAACTTGATTTCTTCTTTAATTTCTTTAACTCTTCACATTCTTCTCTTTTATTCTAGGAAGTAGTTCTATTCTATTTGGTTGGTTACAAAAACTGTGCTGAAAATCCATTTCCATATTTTAATACTAAATAATGCTATAAACAATAACTCAAAATTGCAAGATATTTCTTTTATTGTTTCTTTAACTATTGGGTAATGCAAAATACAGAAATGTCTCTATTTTACACTAATTCCCCTTTTCTTTCTTTTATTCTTTCAATTACGTTTATCGTTATTTTTGCAATATTTGTAACGACCCGCTATTTTGAACTATTCGCATCCGCACATGTCGGACTTGAATAATTCAAAATACCAAATTGTTAATTTAAAATTTGGCAAAACTGAACATATACAGTAAATAAATAATCACAGATCACAGACACAGAGTAATAAATGCAGCGGAAACAAAAGATAGTAGTTCATGAAGCTACTATATACATATCAGAGTTAAATAAGGTACAGCAGAAGTCTCGAATACAATAATCAAATACAATATCAGAATACATCACTAGAATCAACTGGATATCTGAAACTGGATAGATAGCTGGATCTCCAAGCGAAGCTCCAACTCCAAAGGTGAGTCTCGAATACTGGTACACTCAGTCTGACCCGAGCGTAAAGCAAAACACAAAACACTCGAGTCGGGATTAACATTCTTATATCAATAAATCCAACTCAAGTGAAATAACAACCGAAATACAAGTAACTCAAAGGATGTTTGGAATAACCATCCTTTAAGGATCCGTTAAACTATCTACTATGTAGTAGTGTACGGTAAATAGATAATGCCTATCAGTAATATAAAGTATCAAAATAGTGTTAAAGCGTTACCATTATTCCCCTTAACACATTTTATATAAGCGTTATAGTCTATACAGCACTGTAAACTCCACCGTAAACTAGTGGGATATCAGGGAGTACTCCATAGGTATAACACAAAACAAATCATAGTGGTCGCGTATATAGGGATACAAGTATGACAAGGCACATGAGGCAATACCCAAGGTAGTGAAACTACCGTTTGCCTGATCCGGACTGGTGAGAACGCATCGCCACAACGATCGCAACACCGTGAAACAACGCTCCCAAAATTTCGAGGGTGCACCAATCGATAACAAGTAATGAGTAGTTTACGAAGAAGTGTGTTCACTCGAGGTAGCTAACCCCATTTGGCCTGGCACGGCTCCTGTTTTAGTCATTTCCAATTTGACACAAGTGTCAAGGCTATCCATTATCGTTCTCTTTCTTCAGTCATCACGTACATCATTCCAACCACTTCATTCTGGATCACACTCCGCGTGTAGTTATTAAAGTGGTTTTCGGTTTAGACAGTGAGTATGTCCCTAACCGATTCCGGTCTCTTTAATAACTTTCGTGATTATTACACCGATTGGTCGTTTATATATTTCAAAAACCAAATCAATTACAATTTCAATTAGAATTTTTAAACCAACATTTCATTTCTCTTTCTAAATCAATTTCCATAATTTACGTTTCAAAACTTCCAAATTCATAATTTCAAAATCTTATAATTCAATTTCAATTTCTTTTTTTTAAAACAATTCAAATATTGATTCAAGTTCGTATAATAAGTTTCATTCCGAAATCATTTAAATTAATTTAATTTAACATTCAAATCAATTTAACTTCATTGATCGATTTCATTAAATTTTCGTTAAGTAAATTTATCCTTCAAAACAATTTCCATTTAACTTTCAATTTATTAAATCATTTATTTAAGTTCAACTCCATTATATCAAAAACTTACAAATTGCATTAAATTAAATTCATCAAATCCAATTCTTTACATTTCAAGTCTTACATTAATTTCAATAAAACATATTTTTATTTCTTGTTAGAGAAATTCAATTTCACTTATTTATTTACTTAGTTACAATTTCAAAACTCAATTGATAAAGAAACTTAATTTCACTTATTCAAGAAGTTCAATTTCACTTAATAAAGAATTCAATTTATTTAATTATTAAATAATTCAATCTTATTTAATTATAAAATAATTTCAAAACTTAATTTATTAAATAATTTCAGACTTAATTATTAATAATTTCAAAACTTAATTATTAAATAATTTCAAACTTAATTATTAATAATTCCAAATTTTAAAACAACGTTCTTTCATCAACTACTATGTTAATATTTTGATTCAGATTATTAAATATTAACATTTCCTTTCATTAAAATTCAAATTCCAACTTCGTTTCAAAACCATATTATTTATTCAAATAAAATCTTCATTTTATTGACCAATCGGTTTTTATTTAATTCTCTATCCTAGGTCAAGTTTAATTTGGGTATTTATCATTTCAACCCGATTCCATTTCAATTCACAAATCAAAGCATAGCAAAGGGAAATTGCAGTGTGATAACTGGGATGGTGTCAAAGTAAATAGACAAGCAATAACAACAATTTATAACAATCCAATAATTAATTCAAATAATCCCGAAATAATTGTATTAATTCACATTGTTGTTTGTGCAAATTAATATAATTATTCCTAGAATCTACACTATCATTTCATGTAGATTAAAGATTATTACACTAATATTAATACGGTTCTTCAATTTATATCAATTATTCAATTTCCTACTACGTCGATTTAAACAACATACATTTAAATGGTTCAAGGTGTAATTTACCATATTTCTACATGTCAATTTATTTAAACATTTACAAAGGTCATATTATGCAAATGTCATCAAATCAAATTTATCACATATATCAAATCTAACTATCCTACGTCAATTTCAATTTCAAATTATTTATCACTTACCATTTACAATTTAACGTCCAATGTCATCATCAAACAATCAATCATTTAACAACCGAACTGGATCATCATCGTATAAATAACAGATAATGGTGTCGGATGTCACAAGTGAATTGATGCAGGTAATAACATATATACTGTGTAAATAACTAACAGTAGCATATTTCAATTGTCGTTTCAATTGAAATCAAATTTAATAAATAAAAGAACATTAATCGTGAGTGATTGCTCACCTTTCGAGGCTAGAGATGGACGAGAGTGAGATGAGTACGAATCCAAGTACGAGTTCCAAAGTAAAGCTAGATGGCCCGATTTCGATGGAAAAGCTGATAGATAGAAATTAATGAGAACAGATCAAATTAGCTTGATAAAACTTGAACGAAGATTTTATTACTTCCTTTCAAAATGAATGTTTAAGTCAAAACACGTATTTAAAATGAAATATATATGTATACATACACATGAAACAATATAACTTTAAAAACGCATACATTTAAACATATATTATAGCTTATATCAAACAACAAATGTCGTTATGCAAAACGGCTATACCCATAAACAACTATATATTCATCAAGCTATGAACCATTTATAACTCACGCATAACAATTTATACCAATGCTTAATAAAACAAATATATAATTAATTATTCTATCAAATATATATGGTATTTTCATAATAAATAAACATACTGAAAGTCCACGTACAGTGAACGTATAACTATAATATAATGTCCACTATATAAAACCGCAACAAAAAAAACTTTTTAACCTCACAGAAAATATCCCTATCCTTATTATATGCGTATAATTTTTTCTTTTCTTTTTCAAAACCTCAACACTTATTATCATATTATTATACAGATATAAACAGTAAGTTGTATATAACTTATATTTCAATACAACAATGGACAACAGGTTGTAATTCTTAATAAAATAAAATGTAATATAGTATAATATAATACAATATAATATAAAAAAATGCTTGCATACTGACAAAACAACCATTCATATAAACCTTTATACTGTAACGACAACAATACATATACAATTAAGATAGTAATATATAACTGGTATAACATAATATACCCTTACCTTGAATAAGGAAAATTGCATGGGTTCAAAAGTGAGCAAGGTTGAAAGTCACGTTCAACAAGCAGGAGAGAATGCATGCAACCTATGGGTTATTTCATGCGAACACGTGGGTTGACGCAGCGGTCTGGTGCTTCTCATGGTGGAGGAGGCCGGAGTTAAGTCGATCGGTGGAAGCGAGCTCGAGTGGCTGGAGAGGCCAAGGCCGTGCTCAGCTAAACTGGCAGGTAGTGGTGCTATGCACGTTGCGTCCTCGGTGTGGTGGGGTGACAGAGATCATGGCGGAGTATACTGCTGTAAGGCGCACCCATGGGCGAAGGCTCGTCTACCCGAGCGGCCCGGAAGTGATGGGTAAGCGGCTTTCGGCGAATGAGCTCGAGTCGTCCGGAGGAGCTTCGGCGGTGGAGGAAGTGGCGAGTTTGCCGTGTTCGGCCATAGGTGGAGCATGGAGACGAAGTCAGAGAGGTGATAGGCGGACGAAGGGAAGGAAGCCGAGCAGGCGGCGATTTGAGGTCGGCAAGTGGAAGCTCTGTCGTGGTATAGCCGGCGTGGACGGTGGAGGAGCAAGGTGGGGTCGGGTTTGCATATGCAGGTGGTTGCGTGGCTATGGAAGAGAGAGGTGGAAAAATGATAAAGAAATGAAAAGGGGAGGAAGTGAATCCTACAGAAATTTATTTGTAAAAGAAAATGAGAAGAGGAGTGAAGTTAAAGCAAAGCAAAAGGGGAAGAAGTGAATCCTATAAAAAAAATTCTTCTCCTTATTCAATTGGTATTTACATAAACGAATATAAAGTATGACACTAACAGTTGAGAAAGAAAAAGGCAAACGAATTGAACAGGTTGGGAAATGCAATGGTCAGGAAGGAGAAAAGAGGGGACAGTTTCATCGTAAACTGATGCAGTGTATTATTATTATAAAGTTTCCAAAACTAAATATAATAAATGAATGTGCCAGCTATTAAAAATTTTGAAGTGACGAAACGTAATTGGAACCCGTGTGGAAACCGAAAGTTAAACTGAATATAAAAAAAAGGTCAGTGACCGTTTGAAATTTGAATAGCCACTAACTAATAAAAGCTCAAAATAGATGTCGATATGGTTAACCGTTTTCACGGATTCCATTACAAACCGGACTTCAAAACACAGGATTGAATATACCGTAGAGATCAGCACGACGGAACGATCAAAACGGCATATAGATATTAACGGTATGATCGAATTATAAAAAAATCCGAATTTTCTACTAGCGGAAAATGCAGCAAAAACGCAGAAAAATAAGATCGACGGAGCTAAAGAAGTCCGAATTTTGAAAAACGAAAAATGACGTCTTGCTCAGAAGATGGTTTACAATTTTCTATATAAAAATATTCAGGTTTCGAAAATAATTCATTTTCATTAATTACTAACTGATTAAATTGAAATAAAATTACACACGAAAATAAACTTTCATATTATCGGATGAAAATTTACCAATTCCTATGTTTAACTAGACGCATTTCAAATATTAAATTTTTATTTCAAAATTTTATCGTTTACAATCTCTCAAAATTTCAATTAAATATATAAATAAAATAAATGAAAATTGTCGAAATTTTACGGGTCGTTACAATATTAAACTATGGAAATGTATTCTATTTTCTAAGCCAACCAACTAATCTATCACTAACTTACAAATCAAGTTATTAGATATTCCCCTTTTTAATTTTTTTCTCTCGTTTTAGCATAATTTACTGTAAATTTCTTGCTTTTAGGCTTATGCCTTTCTCTATAACTGTTAAGCCCAATATTATTCATATTTAATTGGATTCCTATCTTTATTTTCCATATAAATAATAATTAAACATAAGCACTCTTATAGAATTTACAGTTTCAACATAACTAATCAGTAGAACTAATTACTGAAATAAATGCTGAATTAAAATATTTAACGGGAATCTAACGATAATATATCATAAACGTAAAGATATATAATTTAAATCCACTCACGTGTCGTCCTTAGCTTTGCTTCATGGTCTTAGCTCTGCTCCATGGCCTTCCTGGATCCCCTTCTAAGGTGTCTAATATTTTTATTAAGAAGATCTTCTCCTTAGAAATATTTTCTATTTAGGGTCCAACCTCAGGCAATGAACCCAACTGGGAGAAAATTTGATTGGGAGAAAATAGCTAGGCCTAGGGTATTATTTATAGTGGAGTTTGGAGATCACAGACCGTCGGATTTTTGGATTGAATCTGGTGTAACCTTGTGGCAGGCTCGCTGCGAATCGTTGGATCTAGAAGACTACGTTTCGGATTGTGCAAAAATCAAATTTGAAGAGTTCGGCATTTACCTGGACGAATTATCGTCCAGGATATAACGCGGGTTGACCTACAAGTCGACCTGTGTGCTTTGAAGGTCGACCCTACGGCCGAACTGTGTGCCTTGGGGTCGACCTATGAGTCGACCCATGCTATTTTATTATTATTATTTTTCCCGATTTTTGTTTCTCTTGTGACTTCTTCGTATTAACTCAGATTTAGAAAAATTATATATGAAAATTGATCAGAAAATCACCACAAACACAATGGTATAAGTTTTGGGGCCATATTTTGATAATTTCAAAAATGTTTATTTTCACTATTTCTCGTTATTTGATTATTTAATTGTCTAAAAATGCAGGGTGTTACATAATTAGAAAATGGTGGAATATGGAATGGCAATTACACATGATGGAATTCCCCCCAAATCACCAGATCCCACCAGAAAAACCCAGGCAGTGATGGGAGGGGAAAGCGGATCAACATGGCACCACCTAGACCAACGATCAGATCTACCAAAGTCCACTTCGATTCTTAGCAGTACATAGCGAACTTGGTCCAAAACCAAGGCAGGTATGATAAATGAATATGCGCTAGAAAGGTGGGAAGAACAGACCGATCTCAAGTTTTATGCACCTATTTCAAATTCTGAAAACGTAAGAGGACAATTTCCCTAATCCATTATTTTGAAATCAGTAGACAAATGGAGAAACACACTGGTTGTTTATATGTTGGGAAGAAGAACTCTGTATATTAATTTTAAAGGATTTGTTAACAATATACGGCAACCTAGTGGGGACTATGATTTGTACTATAAGAGGAATAGGTTTATACAGATAAATTTTATAATGCTGATGACTGTATAAAGATTATAAAATCTAAGCCAATACACTTCGAATACAAGAATTTTAATAATAAAAAAATTGACAACAGGTATGAATTTGACTAAAGATACCTTCTCAAGCATTCCAAAATGGGTACAGACTGAAAGATCTAAAGTTAGAATATTGGAATAATGAAGGAATAAGTAGGATTGCTAGTGTAATGGGTAATCTTATTAAAATTTGACTACTGCAAAAGAAATCCGATTAAATTACACCTATGTGCTAATTGAAGTGGATGTTAGTTTTTGTTATCCTTCTGAAGATGATGGAACTGTACACAGGCAAAATAGAAAAAACACCTATAGAGTATGAGCAAAAGATAAAACCATGTTCATTGTGCAATGTATTTGATCATACGGAAAATTTCTGTAATGTAGTAATCACATAGACGTGGCAACTAAAGCATACAAATACAACACAAAAGAATAATAATATTTTAGATACACTAATATCTTGTGAGGAGGCCACAACTCCTATCAAACATGTGAACTTGAATCATTCCGAACAAGGAAATAATGCACATTGTTTTTCAACTATTATTATACCTTCAATAGGAAAACGTAGCCACATTCTAGAAGTTTCTTTACATAACACTTTTTCTGCTCTAATACTGTAGCATCAACTTCATCTTCTATTTCTTACAGAGCTAGAAATAAAAAGCAAACGAATGGTGTTAGTGACCTACAAAGGTGTATTGTTCCTAATGAAAGCGGTGATAGCTCATATGCAATGCAAGTAGATAAACAGACAGAACATGAAGCACATCAAGAACCAAATATCTATATCTCTGTTATTGTTAAAAATGTAGATACAAGTTCAAAAGACGAGGAATTAACATCAGGAAATTTTGAATCTCAAAGACAGAAGTTCATTCATCATGTTGCCACTCATGTTTAGGAACTTGGAAAACAATCTATAATTAATAAAAATGTCTCCCCCATGTTATTAGCGAACCCCAAAAACATACAGAAGCATTGGATAATGAATAAGCCCAAATATTATGACAACACTCCTCCTAAAAGATCTACAAGGAGCACTGCAACGGTTAAATGAATGCTATTACTTGGAACGTTAATTAGAGGTATGAATGCAGATGACGAGATCAGTTATGCATTCATGCTTCTCCAGTCCTACAAGCTTACTGTACTTAGTTTATTGGAGAATAAATTAATTACAGAAAATATTAGAAAATGAAAGCCAAGATTATAATCAAATTGGACCTTCTAGCATAACAATGAAACTGGTTGCAAAGGCAGAATTTTTGTTATCATTGATACAACCATATGGACATTCACTATACTCAGCATGACTACAAAATTTATTACTTTTCTACTTACCAACACTGGTGGACTACAGTGTACTTGTTCTTTTGTCTACGCTATAATTCATTACCAAATGACAAAAGCTATGGGAAAATTTATGTCTCGATACTTCAACAATTAGGATGCCGTGGATTACAATGTGAGATTTTAATAATGCTCTCAGTCCAAAAGATAAAAGTGAGGTTTGCCTATCTTTTTTACCTACTTAAATAGCTTCAAAAACTACCTTTTAAATTGTGGCTTGGTTGAATCTTATATGCAGGGTTGTAAATATACTTGGCAATGAAGGGGCATTGCAATAAACATAGATAAGGTTTTGGTGAACTACAATTCTTATCTATGTTCAGTTTGCCACAATTTATATTCCTTCGCCACTTAGCAGCCACACTCCTATTCTTATATGCTTTGACAAATAGAAGCAATTAGAGAAGGGTGTGACATTTAAGTATGCAAAATATGGCATCAGATGCAAGGGTACTATCATTGTGTGACAGAGGGTCTTGCTACACAAACATGGGGCTCGACAACATATGACTTTATATATAAGTTAAAGGCAGTTAAACAGAAATTGAAGGCATGGAATAGAATAAAAGCAAAAGAAAGTCCACTTCTTAAATTACAAGACGAATTCAATATAGCATTTACTCAAAGTGATACAGATCTGGAGAATGGTGAATTATTTGACTACATGTATCACATAAATGTGCAACTTAATGAACATACAAAGAGGCATCATGAGTTATCAAAATAACAAAGTAAAATTGTATGGATGGAGCAAGGAGATACGAATTCTAAATTTTTCTATGCAAAAATGTTTATGCGGAGGTACAAAAATAAAACCCATGCTTTACTAGATGCACAGGAGAATATATTTATGATGGTGACAAAATCAAAGATGAAGCAATCTCCTTTCTCCCTTTTTAACGAAGACCAAAATTATTATTTTTCCACTGTCTATACATGACTTATAATTAACGAGTATATATGCACGCTCAGATGAGCCTGCATTTACAATGTTAACTCCTTTAATATTCCTTAGTGATTAATAAGGGATTTAAATAGTATTAGAAAAGTAATGAAAAAACTGAGGGTAATACCCTACATCCTTTAAATGTTCTAGAACTGAATAAAATCAATTTTAACACTGATCTCATTGAATTCAATCACTGGTCATAATCATTCATGGAGGTTAGGCCTAGAAAAAAACATAGCCACTAAAATTGATATAGATTTTACAAAATATGTTGTGGTTACAAAATTTTTTTGCAGCTTAAGCAATATATCCTCTCTCAGAAACTAATGATCACAACCCATTAATCTATTCATGGTTAATTCAATCAATAAAACATATCCCAGACCATTTAAATAAAGAAACCATTAGATTTTAACATAGAATACACAGACATTATTGTGCCTCATCCCAGTTTGCCACAAAATCAGTTCAGTTTGTTTAGTGTTTTGAACGTGCAAAAGAATCTAAAGAACATTATAAAGAGTTCGAAATCATATGAATGTATAATAAGATGTCAGTTTTTACAAAGTAAACATGATTCTGATTAGAGCCAAAGTAGCGTCAAGAAATATTTCAATCCCAAAAAAGAATTGGAAAACTTGCTGAAAATGCAAGCAACTGACATTTAGCCAAAAACCAAGTGCAACTGGATGGAGCATGGAGATGAAAACAATATGTAGCTATTAAAATACAATGACAATAAAAGTTTAATACTGAAATTCTTTCAGAAATGAGTTTAATATTGAGATGCGAGAAGGAAGAAAAAACAAAAACAAAAAAAACAAACAAAAAAAAGGACAAACAAACAGGCCGCGGAGGATAAGCAGCGAAAAATCATAGAGGATGCTTCTCAGATCTTTCCCTTAGAGCATTCCTAGCCTCTTTATGAAATTTCTTTCTGAATATCCTCTAATGGATTTATTTCTTTTGAATAGCTGCTGAAGTAGTTCCTCACAGAACAAAAACCACTTCTTTCTACCTCAAAATATCCTCTTTCACCTTCATCCCCAACAGTTGCTTACTTCATTGGTATCGACAACATGCATTCCATTTCTTCCACGTATTCATACATATTGCAGTTCTTTATTCATAATAATAAAAAATAAATAGCTCTGACAGACACTTCAGTTTTTAGTGGTACGAAATATAAATAAAATGATACATTACCATTGAAAATACATGTCATATTGTTGCCCAAAAACAAAATGAAAATGAGAAACAAAACTTGACAACCAAATAATTACCTTAAATCATTTAAGCCATTATCAAAAGCAGGTTAAAAAAAAGTTGCAGCATCTTACATAAGTTCAACAAATTAGCATCTACTCTATAAAGAAGGAAGAGAAAGAAGCAATGTCACCACCAATACACAAAGACCTCTGAACCAGTAAATGACAATTTGTGCAAGCAACAGATTAAAAAGAAGCCAAATTTAACCAAAAGAATTTCAAACATAAATCCCTATAACAATATAGACAGAGCCCTATATTAGTTCCAGGTAACAACACTAAACTATATCATACACCTAACCCATCATCACTCATTCATCCCCCTTGCTATCTCCCATTCAAATCAACTCCATTATACAATTTCGCCAGCTTAAGCGCCGCTATTGGGTCTGATATCCCAGACCCACTAACAAAATTCATAGGGGATCTTGGCTGAAAACCTAAAACTTGCTGAGAATGTGAAGCCGCCGCTGCTATTTATTATAACCTATGAAAGATTGAAAGAGAAGATGTCAGTGCTACAAATTATGAAGAATAAATATTAAACAATAAGTTAGTGCCTAAAAAGTGCAGATCCCTCTGGCCAAACATGATGAATAATAATTTATTATTTTAATTTAATTTATGATTATACAGAAAATTGATATATTGAATAGTATCATCAAAATACATAATCCTATTTTAGGAATCATTCATCCTGAAATGTTTAAAATTTTCTTTTGGACCAATATAACAACAATTTAAACCCAGATGCTCACGGTCCTAATATAAGTACTAACAACAATATAAATGTTAAAAAAATTAATATTGATTTGAGCAATGACTAACAACAAAAGCTAACCAATAAAACATTCATAATTTTCCTATACTGTATCCCAGTATAATAATAACTATGGTGTAATGTGTGTATACTATATAGTATATCACATACTGTTGATTAACTTCAAAACTTGAAAAATCCATTTGAATGTTAAAACTATGGTTAAATTCATAGTTTTGATTATACCACAAATTCATAATTTGGAAATTCCGCTCAATGAAGAAACTTAAGCCTATGATGTGGTTAACATTAATTTATAATATATTATATTCTATAGTTTATTTTATAAACAAAATAAAGAAAACAAACCATGTAAGTGGATCCTACTACATTCCCAAGGTCCTTGGCCTTGGATTCATGCTCTGTGGTCATTGCTTTAGATTTCCATTGACCATGGGCATAGAGAAACAATCTAGTGTATAAATCATCTAACATCATTGTCATGTACATATGGTTGTCTCACTTCAGCATAACACACAATCAAATATGGAATAAAAATCCAAGTGCTACCATTCTACAATCTAGTACACTATGATAACATGTGAATCATTCAAACACTGAAGAGCATTACCTAAATAGGTAAAAAAAAAGAGTATTGTCACATATGTATACATTTTATTTCATTAAAAATATATGGTATAAGTTGATGAACAGAATCAATTCAGTTATATATGTACATATGTTGTATAAGCTGATGAACAGACCATGTTTGATTGTAAGATAATATAACCGAAGCTATCCATCAAGATAAATTCAAATAAAATAAAAAGATTCCTAATCAATCAATATAACAGACTAACAACTAACCCATAGTTTAACTATCACACATGAATCGTTAAGGAACTCAATAATACTCAAAAAAAGAAGTAATTAAAGAATATCGATGAATAGTTATCTAAGATTCAAGTCTAATAGATATCAGAACTATAATGATTGAGGCAAACTGTTTATCTTCGTTGAACCAGCAGATTCAAGTTAATTCGTGCTTAGCCGATAATCGATGTTGCAAATATTATTCAAAATCCAAAGTAATTAATGAATAATTACCGAGACTGAAGCATAATGGATGTCGATAATCGATAATCATCATTGGAGGTGAGAGTGCCGATCTAGATTTTTATTCCAGCAGTTAGCGAGAAAGGAGAAAACGGAGGAATTAAAAATTACACGGTTGAATCTCTGTAGAATGAATTTTCATTATTATTAATAGTAGAGAAGTAGAGATAAACAATATATTTTATTATGATTTTTATGATATTTTTTAGTATAAAAGTGGTACTTCAGTCATTGACATAATATGTTATATTTTTATTTTTCATTTCATAATCGTTCACAAACTTTTAAACAATTTAATAAATAACCACAAAAAAATTAAGTTTGTCTGGTATTATTACTTGGGTTTGAAATTGGGTATATCATTGAAAAAAATAAACAACGGTAATTTGTAATCTGAGTTTTTTTTATTTTTAATGGGTGTAGGAGAAGTACTTTTTGGATGTTACGTTGTGTTGACATGCAAGTATTTAGCAATGGCTGGCGATCTGTTCCTTTTTATCTAATTGTAAATTTAGAAATATTTTGGTATATCTTAAAACAGCCAAATGTCAATATATCACAGAATTCTTACCTGAGCGCATGAAAAAGTAATCATTTCTTCTCTAAGCTTTGTTATCATCGACCATCGGAATAATCTGCATTGAGATTAACCCACGCAAACTTGAGCAAAAATACAATGAGGCATAAATTTTTATTCAAGATAGTTGAAGATATGTATTAGACCTGGCTTCTGAAAATTAGTGATAATACAATTATACAAAGCATGAAGCATATGATGAAATATGAGATAACCGCAAAACATCGTGCAATGAAGTTTAAAAATTACAAATGAAGCAGGATGCCTAGTTCACGAAAAGGAATATCAAAGTTTGTAAATTAGAAATGCTACCCGATGAATGTTATTCGGCTTCTAATTGAATCGTCCACTTAAATGATCTAATGCCGTAGACGATGGGATGAATAAGCACAGGGCCGGCCCCAGGGTAAGGCGAGCAAGACGGCCGCTTAGGGCAACCGATCCGGCAGGGGCAACAATTCCAGTGGTGGCTTGGTTATGTATTATGATTACTAAAATATGTTTGTATGTAAACTTTTACAATTCAAGCTGTAGCCTAGTGGTTGTGTCTTGTTTCCTTGTCTGGGCAACCTAGGTTCGATCCTAACAAGATGCCTTCAATTTTTGTCTGGGGCAACAGTTGTGTTTGGGCCGGCACTGAATAAGCATGGTGATGATTTCTTGTAAGGGCTCAAAGGAGTGTTAAGGTTGAATGGACAAAGTGACAGAAGAGACTTACGGTTGAATGCATAGTTTCATATGATTCTAAACAACATTGGCCATGTGATCTCACTTAGGAATTATGATGAACTTTGTGTTATAAAATATATGAAATTTTTAGCAAAAGAACTATGTTGACAGCAATATGTATTTAGATTAATATGTATAATACTTGGTTAAAAGCAGTAGCTAAAGTGGGATATATTGTGTATCCAATTACCGTAGTTGTAATATGATATACAATTCTCATAAATATGATATCAAAATCGTGGAGATACATAACTCATAATAAAATATTAGGCTCCATATAACACAGAAACATTATGCCCTAAAATATTTAAGAACAGTCTGTTACCTTGATTGGGCTCAAAAATGTAATTCAAGCTTCTCATTATACAGTAACGTAACTCAGCCAAATGAATGTAAACGTCTGATTCCGAAGCATATCAAGCAAGCTTGCATAAAAACACCTATACAACACAAGAGAAAAAATGCATCATTTTTTGCAGACTATTAAAGATTTTCTATAAACAAAAAAATATTGTGAATTAATAAGGAAACATAAAACACACATGTAGAATGTGTAAAACTGCAAGTGAGATTTGCTGTCAAGTACGAACCCGTGCTACGTACTCGGTTGTATATCAACATATGTTTACATTAAAAAAAGGTATAAAATAAAATTCATCGTGTGTACTGAGGCATAATTTGAAAGATATATCGGGTTGGTAGTTGGAATACTACTGTGCATGCTCGGTAGCATAGATAAAGTCTGAATATCTAATGATATAAAAGTTTGAATATAATTGTATATCATTGCTAAGTTATAGTCACAATCCTTTTGGAAACAATGCCCATCTCAGTGTAGCTTTGCAATGTTTCTACATAACAGCTAAATGTCAGAAGGTAACGCGTTAACCAATACATTTTGAATCGTTGTATATGCATTAATCTTTGTCAAAGCATAGGAATATGTGTTCTTATTTCAGCATCATTTAATCTAGTCATATAACTCTAACAGAATAGGTTGGAAAAAATTGAATTATAGTTGATTTAATGTTGTATGTCAAAGAGAGCACTAACCCATATTGATTTTTGATGGTACGATATAAATAAACATGGAACCTGCCATTTAGACATTGAGAAATCAGTTAATAGCAAGCATTGTGCAGACTTGTCTGTTTGCTTTTGTCAGCGTACCGTAGCCACCCAGCTAACCCAAATTGACTGAAAGTTTACCTATTTAAGAATGGATGAAAAAGCTTGTTTTCGTAATCAGATACAAATTATTTGCATTACCTTTTCTGAGTATAACAAATTGTTTGTTGCATTATAAGTTAAAAGATGCTTTAGCTATCAAAATATCAAATAGCGATTGGATAATTAAAAATATGTTATATCGTTTCTGGCATTTATACATAGCTGTAAAAAACTAAGAAAGTGAAAAACAAATTTGAATTCCTGTCATTGTGCAAACTAAAATCAAAAGTCATAAAATTTCAATCTTAAACTTCTACATAATAAACTTCACTAATTCCTTCATAATCATTATTACTGTATTATATATTACATTAAGTATAATGGTAAGGCATAATATGCAGTGTGTATGATAAATATTGTGAGAAAACAAAATATATGAGAAAATTTTCATAAATCTGAAGATGGTCTCGCTGTATTTTTATAAATTTCTTCTGCATCAAAGTTTAAAGCTAAACAGCTAACAATCCGAGATATGTCTAAGTATGAAAGAGAGCTTAATTAATTCAAAATTCGATATATACTTTTATGGGGTTTGATACATAAAAAATAGTTAAAATTCAAGACTGTTAAATGAAACATTAGTTTCTTATCAAAAAGGAGTGGAGATTTCAAATTTGACCATTGTTAGAATCCCAAAAAGAAAAACGTGAATTAAAATCAAACACTTTTGTAGAGGGGGAAATCAAACCCTCTCAGCGGAAAAATAGGATCTTGCAATTTGGCATGATAGAACAAACAGGTAATTATAGATCACAGAAAAAAAAATAGAGACAAGAGAGAACACACAGATTTATAGTGGTTCCACTATCGCGAGATAGTGTACGTCCACTTTAATGGGGAAGAGCTTTATTACTATTTGAAGAGGTTACAGAGTTTTTTACAGAAGAGAAAAAGAAATGAAGAAAAATAAACAAGAGATTGTTCTCTTACATCTTCTATCTTAACCTTCTCTATTCCTCTCTTTATATATAGAGAAAAGTTACTTAGGGATGAAGCAATTGATTTATATAAATAAATCAATTCATGGAATAATAATATTCCCATTAATTGCTTTGCCATGTAATTGATTGATAATATTCCATCCATCAATCAATTATTTCCCTATTTGATTCCTTTTGTTTCTCCTTTTATAAAATATGGCAATCAAATATATATGGCAAATATCTCCAAATCCCTATCTCGTTAATTTCTCTTTCCATTTCCTTCATGCACAAAACGGGTAACTAAATACTGAGAATATCTCCAAAATCTATTAATTTTGGAAATATTGTATCACCAAAAATCCTAATAATCTCCACCTTGATACAATATCTCTTCCAAACCAAGATACTACAAAATGAATGCTTCCCAATGAGTTCCTGGAAAAGCCACCCCTCATTGCACTTTTTTAATGAACTCCGGCAAGGCCACCGCCCATCAACAAAGTGTTGGAAACAATCAAAAAAATAAATAAGGCAGACGTTGTGCAACCAAAAGAAAATAACTCATATCTCTTCATACAAGAAGAATGCCACATCTTCTCTTAACTTCAACCAAGTTGCTCTCTTCCCCATAGTGCCACCATGTGGCACCTAGCACTTCATCAAGTGAATCAAGTTCGAGCAATGCTCGAAATTAGTAGCAGGTAAGGCCTTCGTAAACATATCTGCTGCATTGTCATTTGTATGAACCTTCTGAAGGTGAACTAACTTCTCTTCATTCATGGAGATAAGGAAAGACTCTCTTACCTCTATATGCTTTGTTCTAGAGCTGAAAGCCAGATTTTCAGCTAAATGAATTGCACTCTGACTATCACAATTCACCAAACAATTATCTTGTACAAAGCCCAAATCACACAACAACTTCTTCAAATAAAGTGCCTCCTTAGCTGCCTCAACTGCAGCTATCAACTCTGCCTCTGTAGTAGACAAAGCAACTATAGTCTGCAACCTCGCTCTCCAACTAATAGCCGTTCCTCCAAGAGTGAACACATAGCCTGAGGTTGACTTCCTTCTATCTCTATCTCCGGCATAGTCTGAATCACAAAATCCAATCAAGTTGAAATTTTTATTTCTGCCGCCAAAGACAAGACCATAATCTGATGTTCCTCTAAGATATCTAAAAATATACTTCACTGCCTCCCAATGCGATTTTCCCGGATTTGTTGTATATCTACTAACCAATCCAACAGGCTGAGCAATGTCAGGTCTAGTGCACACCATAACATACATCAAGCTACCTACCGCACTCGCATAAGGCACCTTTTTCATGTAGGCCTTGTCCTTTTCTGAGATCGGAGAGCCTTTGTTAGAAAGCTGTATATGCAAAGGCATGGGTGTACTGATAGCCTTTGCTCCATCCATGCTAAACCGAGCAAGCACCTTTTTAATATATTCCTTTTGAGTAAGTCTCAAAAGTCCAAGCTTTCTATCTCTTTGGATTTCCATCCTCAAAATTTTCTTTGCTTCTCCAAGGTATTTCATTTCGAATTCCGCTTTTAATTTCAACTTCAACTTCAACTCATCAACTTCAGCTTTATCCTTAAAAGCAATCAACATATCATCCACATACAAAAGCAAATACACCCAATTACTATTCTTTAAATGCTTGAAATAAACACATACATCTTTAGTACTACGATTAAAACCATGTGAAAGCATAAAAGAATCAAACCTTTTGTACCATTGTCTAGGCGACTGTTTTAGACCATAAAGAGATTTCTTCAACCTGCATACCCAATCTGGTTTTCCATCTACAATAAATCCTTCCGGCTGCTTCATGTAAATGGTTTCTTCCAAATCACCATGCAAGAAAGCAGTCTTCACATCAAGTTGTTCTAACTCCAAATCGTGAGCAGCAACTATCGCAAGTAGGATTCAAATCAAAGTTTGTCTAACAACTGGAGCAAATATTTCATCATACTCCAACCCTTTTTTTGTGAAAACCCTTTGGTTACCAATCTTGCCTTGTATCTACCATCGTCTTTCAGCTTGAACACCCACTTGCAACCTATGGCTCGGCTTCCTTGAGGTAGTGGTACCAAATCCCAAGTCTTGTTCCTCTGCAAAGATTGTATCTCCTCTTCCATAGCGCAATTCCACTTCGAATTATTATCTGACTTCATGGCTTCTTCAAGGCTTAATGGTTCATCATGAACAACATGTAAAGCATACTCAAACTGATCATCAAGGCTCAAATTTGCATAATCCCAATCTCCATATCTAATTGGAGCTCTTTTTGGTCTCTGACTAGCCCGAATGACTACGTCGCCTGACTCTCCTTCAGCTCCACCTTGAGCTCCATCTTGAGCTCCACCTTGAGCTGAATCCTCTCTAGCTTCATGACCATCTCCATCACTACTAGAGGAAATCTGTGGATTATCATGTGATGTATCATCAACTGTTCTATCACTATTGCCAATAGTAATAGCTGTACTTTGGGTTTGAAAATTAGGAATCTCGGTCTTTTCGGCCTTCTCATCAACTGAATCTGAACCGTCTGATAAACCTTCCAAAGGTTTAAACATTGCTGACTCGTCAAAAGTCACATGTCTGGAGTGTATAACTTTCTTCGTAACTGGATTCCAAATTCTGTATCCTTTTATTCCATCTGTATAACCAAGAAAAACACACTTGGAGGCCCTAGGCTCCAACTTATCTTGTCATGTATTGTGAACATAAACTGGACATCCAAATATACGAAAATAACTTAATAAAGTGCTTTTACCTCTCCATAACTCCTCTGGAATCTTCCCACCAATGGCTGAGCACGGAATCCGATTAATAATATGTGCTGCAGTCGAAACAGCTTCAGCCCAAAAACCCTTAGACATACCCGCAGTCAATATCAAGCAACGGGCCTTCTCAAGTAGAGTCCTATTCATCCTCTCAGCAACCCCATTGGATTGCGGATCACCAGGTGTAGTAAAATGTCTTCTAATACCGCGTTGTCTGCAGTAGTCGAGGAACTCTTTGGAGACATATTCGCCACCATTATCGGATCTAAGAATTTTCAATTTCTTTCCTGTTTGGTTTTCAACAAGAGCTAACCAAACCTTAAAATTCTGAAATACTTCCGACTTAGCTTTCATTACATACCCCCAAACCTTGCGCGAGTAGTCATCAATGAATGAAACAAAATAATAAGCTCCACCAATGGAAGCAGTAGGGTATGGCCCCCAAACATCTGAATGCACATAATCAAGTACCCTCTTAGAAGTATGCATACCGTCACTAAAAGAAATTCTGGTTTGCTTTGCCAATACACACTCCTTGCAAAAGTTCAACTTGTTGAAGATTTCTCCCTTGATCTTTTTCTTCTTATGAAGAAACTCTAAGTTCTTCTTCGAAGTATGACCTAGTCTCAATTGCCAAAGTTTGGTAGCATCCAAACTTTTAGAACTATCAACTCCAACACATAATTCTCCATGAACAGTGGTACCCATCAGCAAATACAGATTTCTTACCATAACACCCTTCATCAATACAAGTGCCTCTCTAGAAACTCTCAAACCATCTTTGACAATGGTTATCTTGCATCCCAATGATGCCAATTGGCCTAATGATATCAATGACTTCCGAATACCAGGAACATAGCGAACATCTGAAAGTGTGCGAACAATCCCATCATACATGCGAATGCGAACTGAACCAACTCCCATAGACTTACATGTAGCATCGTTCCCCATAAGGATGGAACTTCCTTCTTTAGCATCAAAGGAAGAAAAATAATCCTTATTAGGAGTCATGTGAAATGATGCTCCAGAATCTAATACCCAGTGGTCTGCAACATCTGATACAACCGCTGTCAATAAATCGCTATCATCTTTCTCCATCGCAATAGATGAAGAACCTTCAGTCTTCTTCTCCAGATCTAGGCAGTCTCTTTTCCAATGGCCTGATTTCTTACAATGATGACACCTTCCATCTTTTGACTTACTCCGCTAATGAGGCTTCCTAGAATTGGAACGCCCTCTATAATTCTTCACTTTCTTCTCTGCTCTACCTCTCTCAACAAATAAACCTGAACTACTATTACTTCCTCCACTACTATCACCAACACCAAACTCTTTCATCTGATCTCTCAACTTCTCACTGAGAAAACATGTCTTCACATCATCTAATGTCAATGTATCTCTACCATAGATAAGGCTGTTAGCGAAACCAGTATACTGTTCTGGAAGCGAACACAACAGAATCATTGCTTTCTGTTCTTCATCAACTTTCAACTCAACAGACTTCATCTTCATCAACAGGTCATCAAACACACTTAGGTGTGTTTTAATTGAAGAACCTTCCTTCATTTTATAAGTGAAAAAAGTCTTCAATAGGATCAGACGGTTAGTTAGGGATTTCTTCATGTAGAGGTCCTCCAACTTCTTCCAAATGCCTTTGGCTGTGGTTTCCTGACTGATTTCAGAAATTACATTCTTTCCCATAGCAAGCTGGAGGGTAGTAAATGCCCATTCTTCCATCTCTTCTAATTCCACTGATGAAATATCAGCAGGCAGTGTCTCTGTATCAAATACTACCCGATGAACGCGATTTCTCCTCAAAACTACTTTCATCATCCATTGCCATTTTTCAAAATCTCCTTCACCATTCCACTTCTCTATCGTCAACTGTGATCCTGAAACCACATAGGAGCCTCTGACGTATAGAACAACTACTGGCGCTAAAGTACTATTTGTACTATTTTCATCTCCTCCTGCCATTCTACCAAAACACCTTCTTTGCGAATCTAGCTCTGATACCAGTTGTAGAGGGGGAAATCAAACCCTCTCAGCGGAAAAATAGGATCTTGCAATTTGGCGTGATAGAACAAACAGGTAATTATAGATCATAGAAGAAAAAAAATATAGAGACAAGAGAGAACACACAGATTTATAGTGGTTCCACTATCGCGAGATAGTGTACGTCCACTTTAATGGGGAAGAGCTTTATTACTATTTGAAGAGGTTACAGAGTTTTTTACAGAAGAGAAAAAGAAATGAAGAAAAATAAACAAGAGATTATTCTCTTACATCTTCTATCTTAACCTTCTCTATGCCTCTCTTTATATATAGAGAAAAGTTACTTAGGGATGAAGCAATTGATTTATATAAATAAATCAATTCATGGAATAATAATATTCCTATTAATTGCTTTACCATGTAATTGATTGATAATATTCCATCCATCAATCAATTATTTCCCTATTTGATTCCTTTTGTTTCTCCTTTTATAAAATATGGCAATCAAATATATATGGCAAATATCTTCAAATCCCTATCTCGTTAATTTCTCTTTCCATTTCCTTCATGCACAAAACGAGTAACTAAATACTGAGAATATCTCCAAAATCTATTAATTTTGGAAATATTGTATCACCAAAAATCCTAATACACTTTAATGATTTCGTTTAAAATGAGTCAACTTATCATGAAGCGCAATTTTTTAGAAGGGAACAAAAACAACAACCAACAAATCAAATTCATGTAAAATAAAGATCTAAAATGAAGCTGCACATACAAATAAGATCAGTGAAAGAGCAGTAAAAGTAGTCAAGGAAAAAATCTACCAATAAAAAGTAAATTATAACGACATTGATGTAACTATGTTACAACCATGAAGACAGGGTGTATCTAAAAGTAAAAGCCTTTGCGCGAGGGTTCTTCTTGTGCATTATTTATAAATAACCATTATCTTTTGTGTACCTCTTATGAAATATTAGTTCAATAAATTAATCCAAACATCGATTTAGAGTTATAAATCGGAGAATATAAATTTACTTTGGGTGTTTTTTGGTTGAATTTGGCTGACATAGACGGAAGAAGACAGAGAGACAAATTCCTTATATAAATATAAAAATATACGCATAAATATTTTGTTAAAAGACCAGAGGAAATAGACATGAACAAATATTACTGGAAAACATGGGGGCTCATTATACAAAATAAAAGGGAAACATAGAAAATGTAGTATCTTTCTTATCAAAGCAGAGTGGAGATTTCAGATTTCATCAATGTTAGAATTCAATAAAGAAAACTGCAAAAATAAACACTATCCTCCAAAATTAGTGACTATAAATAAAAATCAATTACCCATACGTATAAATAATCAACTATTGCTTTGAAAAATGTTTAAAGCATCCTACTTGATTTTTTTCGTAAAGAATCAACCACCTATAACTAATTTTTTTGCTGGTGATAGAAAATCAAACTAAAATAGATCAACATAAACTGTTAAAACCCTTTTGCATGTTGACAGCTACAAATATGATATTCAATCACCTTTTCGTGTTGTCATTCACCTATACTAGAAATCCATTGAACGCAACACTTAAATTAAATTCAAGAATCAATAGTTAAATTGAAAGCACAGATACTAAAACAAAAATAGAATACTACCTGAAATCTCTTCAAGTCGAAATTCCTGTGCTGAGAAAACTGCTAACTATAAAAAAAAATGTCATCTTTCTCAAAATCGAAGCCGTGATGCTCCAAATCTGGATCTGATTTGCTCAACGTTGTCAGGGAATTTTTAATTTGTGGTGATTCTTGCTTGTTTTAGAAATCAGTCCTTAGTATTAGAAAATACCTAAATCATGGTCGAACTTTGATCCTGAAGCAACGGCTGCCTAATCAATTAGCGGTTAGTGAAGCGTTTGTAAATGATCGGCATCGATAGTGGATTATTGACGATGATGATAGTGACGTTTAATTGGGGGTGATTAGGGTTATTTACTGGGCTGAAATGAAATGAGAAAGTATATGAGGGTAGTTTAGGAATTCCCAAAAGACACGGTTGAAAATAGTTCAAGCAATTCTTATTATTAATAGTAGAGATGATAGTAGAAAGAGATAATTATCTTCAGCAATATCTTTAGAAGAAATTAAAGAGGCCTTATTTTCCATTGATGATTCTAAAAGACCAGGTCCGGATGGCTTCTCCTCTAAGATTTTCAAAGTCCATTGGTATTTGCCACAAAATGAATTAATGGAAGTTATATCAGAAATTTTCCAAACAAAGCAGCTAGCGAAGGGTCTAAATCATAATTTCATAACCTTAATCCCTAAAGAAGTTAAGCCGCAATCAATTTTCGATTATAGACCTTTATCTTGTGCAAATGTATTATATAAAATTGTTGCTAAAATCCTATGTAATCGAATTAATTTTTTTTGCCTTTTCTAATTGTAGAAAACCAATCCTCTTTTATCCCTACAAGGAATATTGGCAAAAACATATGGATAACTCATAAACAAGTACGAGACTTTGCAAAGAAGTGCAACTGGAAAATGTGCGTTAAGATAGACCTACAAAAAGCATACGATATGGTGAATCAAGAATTTGCATGTCACATGTTGAATAGCATGGGCTTTCCTGAATCTATCATTGACATAATCTATGAATATGTATATCAATACCTACCTTTTCTATAATTGTGTATGTAGGACCACTGTAACGACCCACAAAATTTATCACTTTGATAAATTATATTTATTTTTAAAATATTCAAATATAATCTTTTTAAAATAGATTATGTTGTCTTGAATAATAAATAAAGATGGTAATCTTATTTTGAATAAGTATTTACAAAAATATATACTTTGGAAAAATATCGATAAAATGACTGAAAACCATTTTATCAATAAAAAGCTCTATAATTATCAGAAGTCGCGCACGGAGCTGGATACATACACTTACTTATCCATATAAACAAGAATATGAAATGAAATTATTTATTTTATTTTTGGAAATAAAATGTATTTATGACATCATCAAATAATGACATCGTATTTAATAATTGATTTATGAATTTAAATTGAGATTTAATGATTTAACAATTATTATAATTATTTAAATAATTATTTTAAAATGATAATAATTCATTTTAATTAGGTATGAAGTGATAATAAATTATTTATGATAGTTTTATAAAGAGATATACTTGATTTGAAAATATAAGAAAATTTGTATCGCTTTATCAAAATAACAGCACTTTTTGTAAACAATTATCTAATATTAATTTATATGGTTTTATAATTCAAAAAAGATCATTTTAATTAGTTAAAATTATAAGAAATTAGTTTTCAAATTTTGTTCACATTTATATGCAAATTAATTTATAAGTGAAAATGTGACCGGGAATCGGCTTCCCGATTTTCAACGGTTTAACGAACGGAAGTTGTTCAAAATTATTGCAACATTGTTTATATCACATGAATACATATCTAACATACACATTCACACCCTAACACATACATGAACACATATATACATACAAATATACTTACCATTTACATTAGAATTTACATATAGTAAAAAGTATAAATATCTAAGATATTTTCTACCCTAAAAGGAAAACATCAACTCACTTACACACCATCATCATCACACACATGGAAGACAAGGGGGGTGGACTTGTCGTGCGCCTTGAGGGGATGGAGAAGGTGTGGGCAAGGGGCAAAAGAGTAATTATACATTTAGATATTTCTTTTCAAAGTTTTCTTATAAATATCCACCATTCTCTCCATATTTTTACACACTATTCTACTTCATCTACTTCCTCATTCTCAAGCTTTTCCATGGCTTCCTACCTTAAGGAAATTATGAAGAAATATTGCAAAAAGAAATTTAAATTTATATAAGTATATATACATAAGCAATCCACTTCAAAACCAAAGCAAATAACCTTCTTTTTCTCCCTCATAATCCACGGCCACCACCTTCTACAACCAAGGCCGAGCACTCAACCTCCTTTCAAGTTAGGCCGAGCCTATTCCAAGGTCCAAGGCTCGATTCCTTAGGCTCTAATTCGATCATAGCGAAGCTATAGCGAATTTTCATGAAGTTAGAAACTAATGAAGGTGAGAAACACTATATATATATATATATGATGTGATATGATTGCTATGGATGTTTACTATGCTTTAACCTCAAGTTTGGTTGTTTTAATATAGTTGTTTAATCATGTAAGAAAGTCTCGTTAAATACACATTGATATTTCACAAGGAAATCACTTTCTGAAAAGTAATAAAAGAGATATGGAATCATTAAACCCCTTTGAAATGATTTAAAATGGTTTATAAATGTTTTATAGACACTAAAACCTAATTTGATGAAGTTTTGACAAGTTATGAGAATTGAGTCAAAAATAGGCGCATCACGCAACGGAAGTTCGCGATTTCACGCCATAGAAAGTTTAATCCATTTATACGATGAGCTCGGAGTCGGAATTCTTTGTAATAAGAATTTTCCAAAATCTTATAATCATAGTTTTCAAAAAAAAAAAAGATCGAGATTTCTCTTAGTAGATTTTGAAACATGAGCAAAACAAGTTTTCAAAATAGTCGTGCTTTAGTAGTTCGGAAACCACAACGATAAAATCTATAAAAGAGATATTTCTAATTCTTTAAAAAATGGAATAAATTCTATAAATCTTTTAAAATGTTTAAAAGAGATTTGGGTTATAAAAATGGATTTCTAAATGATAGAAAAGTTGTTTTGATCAAATAAGCTTAAAACACTATCCGTAGCACTATTCGTACCACTTTTGCATCACCTTTAATAACTTTTGAAATATGGCTTTAAACTTAAATATTTCTTCCAAAATATTTTATAAATGTTTTCAAATAAATAATTAAGTATTTTAAAGATGATTTAAAGGTTTCATAATTTATTTTAAAAAAGTTTAAATAAATGATTTAAAGAAAAGCTGTTATAGTCAAATGATTTAATCTTGGCTCTAAAAGCCAATGAGTGAACTGGATTTTTCTATTCGTAAGATTCGAATGTGAGGTGCTTAAACTAAGGAGATGTTAAGGAGCAACCAGTATCCTGGCTCACCTGGTCTTTTTCCTAGACGAGGAATAGATAAGGTCGAAATATTGGAAACGAGGCAAGTATAAAATATTTAATTTTTCAAATTCAATACAACTTGGATCGTAAAGAAATAATCTTTTTATACTTGGTATTAAATTCCGAGAAGAGAACCCATATTATCCGTGTGAATTTAAAAGGTGATTTCACCGCTATTCGACGGATAGTAAAGGTTGAATACGGAAATTGATATCGAGTAGAATTAGTATAATTCCTATCGACCCTTTTTAACTCAATAATGTTTTCAAATATGAATTATGAAAATGATTTGATATTTCCAAAGTTAAAGAGATTTTTAATGATTCCGTATATACTAGAAAGAAAGGTTTTAAATATATATATCTCTAGAAGATATTTTTGATAAAGAGAAAGTAATTAATCAAATGATAAGCACCTATTTACTTAACATCTTTTTATCGATGATTGATTCGAAGGATCCAGGGTCAGATTTGGGTAATTCCTATTTGAAAACCATTTTGAACCAATTTACGAGTTCAAAAGGAAGACAAGTTAAAGACAATGAAGTTGAAGGTCGGGACCTTCATAATGGAAGGACTGCTTGTTGATAATTTCAGAGTAGCTCCCGAGATAAATAAAAAGCAGTGGTCCCTTCATTCTGGGATCTTCGTATGCAAGGACTACTCGCTACAAATCCTAGAAGTAATTCTCGATAGGATGTGGTAGGAGAATGCCTCAGGTATGTCATGTTCCTGGACAGCTTGTATGAATGAATGTCTGACAATGCATTTCTAAGGTCACAGTTCATTGACCTCTACAAACGTACATCTGTTTAGTGGTGCAGGAGGTAACCCCTCTTATACTTAACACCCTTCTTTGAGACGTACGAGCTCAGAGGTTGTAGTTTGTTGAAATAAATAGTGTGTTGTTGGAAAGGACAATGTGGCATTTTAAGTGAAAATGTTCTAAGAAAGGTAAACGTTACCTCGAGCCTTACACCCGGGGAATTGTGAAACATGGGTTACTGAAGGCTAAGTGGATCGCAACCATTATGGTATGATATCACCTTTCTAGATTTATTTTGCACCCGCTATGACGTCGGGTAAAAAACATGTGGTGTATTGTATGAGAGATCTCGGATAGGTCGGGAACAACCGGGGTGATATCATATTCGGTTCTATCCGCCACCAGATAGGTCTGCAAGTAAGCCGGTCTTAATTCGCAGAGATTTCGAAGATGTCGATCCTCGGAACATTCCTTTAGAAATGTAATTTACGGGAGGTAGTCCCTTACCTCACTATTAATTGGAAATCCATTCTCCAATAAGTGCCTCTGGACTTAGTTGTAAACCTATTATGCCGTTAAATTTTACCAATGTAACAATTTCGGCTATTTGAATATGTTTATTTGAAAGGTTTTCGAAAAATTTCATTAAAAATAATATCATCGAACTTTACGTAGAATGATTTGGTTATCACAAGGTAAAAACTCGTTCCGTGTTTATGTGCAGTGTGATCTTATGAGATACCATTTATTTTCTAAATACTCGTATTTTGAGTTTCTCACACTAGTCCCATGACTGATCCGGAGTTTATTTTCTTTCCCTTAAACTCTGGGTGCTCCATTTTTCCAAACAACCTATTAATCAGGTTTCATTTGGAGCATTTTGGAAGAGCTTGGAGCACGGAGTTAGAAGATTCTGCTAAAGATTGTTATCCATTTCCACCGCACTCATGTACTATTATATCTGCATTTGTAAGGATAGATATTTATAACTATCCCTGTTAATGTTAAGTTAAAATCTGATAAACGTATTTAAAAAAATTTGCTGTAAAGATTATATGTTGAAATAATATATGTTGTTCCATTCGTGTAAGATTTTGTTCTATCTTTATTTTTTTCTACCTTTAACGATCGGGTTTTCGGCATTTTAATTTGCGGCACGTTAATACCGAGGATGTATTGGTGTCGATTTCCGAGAGTCGAAAATCTCATTCGTCACATTTGGTATCAGAGATTAGGTTGAGCGAATACCTGAGCCTGATAGGGGTAAAGCCTTGTTAGAGATAGGGTTAGTAATACCTTAGGATGAGTAACTCATTAGAGATAGGGTTAGTAAACCCTAGAAAGAGTTGAGGGTATATTATATAAGAGCGCGTATTTGTTAACAATATAAAAATGATTTTTGTTTTGGAAAATATGGTAAATGAAATAATTTTATCTAGGATTATATTTTGAATATAAATAATTTATTTTGAAAAAATATAGTTAGATATGTTATAACTTGAATGATAGTTCGAAATCAAGATTAGTAAAATCTAAGTAAAACATCTTGTGATTAGAATTTCAGTGTTTGACTATAAGATGTTTAATAATAACATTGAGAAGATTAAGAGTAATACTTTGGAAAAGGATTTGGATAATGAGAACTTTTATCTAAAAAGGGTTTTTGGGAAGAGAATTTTCAAAGGATTTTATTTGAAATATTCTAAGTATTGGTTTAGGAGAAACAATATCATGTGCTTTGCAAACATTACCTTAAAAAGTGTAATAGTTAAAATGGATTTATGTTGAGATCAACTTAGATTTATAACCTAACATTAAATTTAGTTAGGATAATTAAAAAGCTTAGAATCTAAGTGTTTGTTGTTGATAATTATAGAAACCCTCAAGCTAAGAGAGAAAGTATTCAAAAGGGGAGACCTCAAGAGCAAACTAGGGTGAGAAGAATGATCTAATCATTCTTTCGAGTGATGAGGAGGAACCCGAAAAATTTCCTGTTAGCAATTTTAAGCCCATTATTAAAGGAGAATCAGATCCATACACCCGACTAGATAAAGACGGTTACCCTATGGCCGAAATGCGTATATCTTCCCCAACTCTAGAACTTATTATTGTGTCTAGTGACGAAGAAACCCCGGCCTCAGAAAGAATGTGGATCACTGATCCAGTAGGTTCAGAATTTGAACCGAAAGAAGAAATTATCGAGGAGGAGCCGATGGAAGAAGAATTTGAACCTAAAGAAGACCCAAATATTATGATATCCCATGAGTCAAACAACAACAATAGAGATAGTAACATCATATGGACGATGGACGGTGACCATATTACTTGGCACGAGGAGTCGTCGGATTCCCCCATTCATTGGGATAACATGGAGGACGAAGAGGAAAAATTTGTAGATCCCGAGGAAGAAGTGCAAGGTTTTGAAAGAACTAGAAGAAGGAGAAATTATACAAGAAATGCCAGCCGGAATGGGGCATGTGCCATGGATCCAGCCCTAGTTGCCATATGAAGTGGATGTGATACCATAGATTGAAGATGGAAACAAAGCCGATAACCAACAAGATGAAAGTGATGATGATGGAGAAGTCTTATTTGATTTTGCATACGGAAGTGGACCGTCAGCATCGGACTTAAAGGAGTGATTATGATGTGAGATTGGAAGATTTGGAAGTACATATTTAAATTATGTAGTAGCATATATATTATGGCTTGTAAGGTAGTGATGTTTGTATCGGTATTATGAAACCCAAGTAGGTTTAGAAGGACTTAAGAATGGTTAAATTTGTAAGAAGAAAGGATGTGTGTAAGACAAGGATGAATGAAAAATATAAACATGTATAATATAATTATGTCCTTTGTTTATGACTTTGTTCAAATGTAAATACACCAACCACTTAAGAAAATTTCATAAGAATAAAACTATATCTATATGAAATTTTTGAAAACTTAAACCAAGATTTTCTAAATATATTGGAAAAGGTAAAAAAAATATGCATTTTACACGAATTATTTTGTAACACAAATTTGGCCTAAAGACTTTAATATAGGATTTTGTTATCCGAAAAGGATTTCTCACTCGATGCTTTAGGGAAGACATTGATGAGTATTTGTACTTGGATCCTAACATTTTTTATCATAGTTAAGAGCTATGTAAGGAAAATAGAAGTTTCTGAGCCTGATCAAAGTCTGCACTAGAGAATCGAAGGATCAATACTAGTTCGGAAGTAAAGTTGTATATTCGAATAGTAGATCGAATCAGATATTGTATGTATAATCTGCATACATTATACAAGTGTAAGTTTTAAAAAATAAATATTTTGGGCAAACACCTTTGGGTTTTGCGTTGTAATTTTGAGGACGAAATTCTTTTAAGGAGGAGAGTCTGTAACGACCCGCTAAATTTATCACTTTGATAAATTGTATTTATTTTTAAAATATTCAGATACAAGCTTTTTAACATAGATTATGTTGTCTTAAATAATAGATGATGATGGTCATTTTATTTTGAGTAAGTATTTACAAAAATATATACTTTGGAAAAATATCGATAAAATGACCGAAAACTGTTTTATCAATAAACAGCTCTATGAATATCAGAAGTCACGCACGGAGCTAGATACACACTTATTTATCCATACAAACAAGGATATGAAATAAAATTATTTATTTCATTTTTAAGAATAAAATGTATTTATGACATCATCAATAATGGCATCGTATTTAATAATTGATATATGAATTTAAACTGAGATTTAAGGATTTAATATTTATTATAATTATTCGAATAATTGTTTTAAAATGATAATGATTCATTTTAATTAGTTATGAAGTGATAATAAATCATTTATAATAGTGTTATAAAGAGATATACTTGATTTGAAAATATAAGAAAATTCGTAAAGCTTTATCGATATAACAGCACTTTGTGTAAACAATTATTTAACATTAATTTATATGATTTTATAATTCAAAAGATATCATTTTAATTAGTTAAGATGATAAGAAATTATTTTTCAAATTTTGTTTACATTTATATGTAAATTAATTTATAAGTGAAAATGTGATCGGGAATCGGCTTCTCGATTTTCAACGGTTTAACAAACGGAAGTTGTTCAAAGTTGTTGCAACCTTGTTTATATCACTTGAACACATATCTAACATACACGCACACCCTAACATATACATGAACACATATAGACGTACAAATATACTTACCATTTACATTAGAATTTACATATAATAAAAAGTATAAATATCTAAGATATTTTCTACCCTAAAGGGAAAACATCAACTCACTTACACACCATCATCATTACACACATGGAAGCACAAGGAGGGGTGGCATTGCCGTGCATCTTGAGGGATGGGGGGTGTGGGCAAGGGGAAAAAGCAAAATTATTCATTTAGATATATATTTCAAAAGTTTTCTTATAAATACCCACCATTCTCTTCATAATTTTACACACTATTCTACTTCATCTTCTTCTTCATTCTCAAGCTTTTCCATGGCTTCATACCTTAAGGAAATTATGAAGAAAATTATTCGAAAAAGAAATTTATATAAGTATATATACATAAGCAATCCACTTCAAAACCAAGGAAAATCACCTCCTATTTCTCCCTCATAACCTATGGCCACCACCTTCTACAACCAAGGCCGAGCACTCGACCTCCTTCTAAGTTAGGCCAAGCCTATTCCAAGGTCTAAAGCTCGATTCTATAGGCTCTGATTCGATCATAGCGAAGCTATAGCGAATTTTCATGAAGTTAGAAGCCAATGAAGATGAGAAACTCTATATTAACATATATATATACGATGATGTGATATGATTGCTATGGATGTTTACTATGCTTTGGTCATCAAGTTTGGTTGTTTTAATATAGTTGTTTAATTGTGTAAACAAGTCACGTTAAATACATGTCGATATTTCATAAAAAAAGCACTTTCGAATCAAGTTATAAAAGTGATATGGAATCATTAAACCCCTTTGAAATGATTTAAAATGGTTTGTAGACATTAAAAACCAGTTTGGTGAAGTTTTGACAAGTTATGAGAATTGAGTCAAAAATATGAGGGTCACATAATGGCAGTTCGCGATTTCGCACCGTAGAAAGTTAAATCCATTTATACGATGGATTCGGAGTCGGAATTCTTTGTCATAAGAATTTTTCGAACTCTTATAATCGTAGTTTTCAAAAAAAGAAAAATATTGAGATTTCTTTTAGCAAATTTTGAAATATGAGCAAAACAAGTTTTCAAAATAGTCGCGCTTTGGTAGTTCGGAAACCAAAGCGATAAAATCTTTAAAAGTGATATTTTAATTCTTTAAAAATATGGAACAAATTCTATAAATCTTTTAAAATGTTTTAAAAGAGATTTGAGTTATAAAAATGGATTTCTAAATGATAGAAAAGTTGTTTTGATTAAATAAGCTTAAAAGCACTATCCGCATCACTATTCACAGCACTTTTTGCAGTACATTTAATAACATTTGAAATACAACTTTAAATTTAAGTATCCTTTCCCAAATCTTTTATAAATGTTTTCAAATAAATAAATAAATATTTTAAAGATGATTTAAAGGTTTTGTAATTTATTTTAAAAAAGTTTAACTAAATGATTTAAAGAAAAGCTGTTAAAATCGAGTGATTTAATCTTGGCACTAAAAGCCGATGAGTAGACTGGATTTTTCTATTCGTGGGATCCAGATGTAAGGTTCTTAAACTAAGAAGATGTTCAAGAGCAACCGGTACCTTGGCTCAGCTGGCCATTTTCCTAAGCGAGGAATATATAAGATCGAAATGTCGAAAACAATGTAAGTATAAAAGATTTAATTTTTCCAAATTTAATACAACTTGGATCATATAGAAATAATCTTCTTATACTTGGTATTAAATTACAAGGAGGGAACCCATACTATCCGTGTGAATTTAAAAGGTGATTTCACCGCTATTCGACGAATAGTAAAGGTTGAATACAGAAATTGATGTTGAGTAGAATTAGTATAATTCCTATCGACCCTTTTTAACTCAATAATGTTTTCAAATATGAATTATAAAGATGATTTGATATTTCCAAAGTTAAAGAGAGGTTTAAGGATTCCGTATATATTAGAAAGAATGGTTTTAAAGATATCTCTATAAGATATTTTTGATAAAGAGAAAGTAATTAATCAAATGATAAGCACCTATTTACTTAACATCTTTTTATCAATGATTGGTTCGAAGGATCCGGGATTGGATTTTGGTAATTCCTATTCAAAAACCACTTTGAACCAATTTATGAGTTTAAAAGGAAGACACGTTAAAGACAATGAAGTTGAAGGCCGGGATCTTCATAACGGAAGCACTACTTATTGATAATTTCAGAGTCGCTCCAAGATAAATAAATAGCAGTGGTCCCTTCGTTCTGGTATCTTTGTATGCTAGGACTACTCACTACTAATCCTATGAGTAATTTTCGATAGGATGTGGTAGGAGAATGCCTTCGGTTTGTCCTGTTCTTGGAAAACTTGTATGGATGAATTTCTGACATTGCATTTCTCAAGTCACAGTGCATTGACCACTACAAACATACATCTGTTTGGTGGTGTAGGAGGTATTCCCTCTTATACTTAACACCCTTCTCTGAGACGTGTAAGCTCAAAGGTTGTACTTTTGCTGAAATAAATAGTGTGTTGTTGGAAAGGGCAATGTGGCATTTTAAGTGAAAATGTTCTAAGAAAGGTAAACATTACCTCAAGCCTTACACTTGGGGAATTGTGAAATAAGGATTGCCTTAAGGCTAAGCGGATCACAACTATTACGGTATGATATCACCTTTCTAGATTTATTTTGTGCCCGCGATGACGTCGGGTAAAAAACATATGTGGTGTATGGTATGAGAGCTCTCGGATAGGTCGGGAACAGTCGGGTGATATCATATTCGGTTCTATCCGCCACCAGATGGATCTACGGGTAGGCCGGTCTTAATTCGCAGAGATTTCGAAGATGTCGATCCTCGTTACATTCCTCTAGAAATGTACTTTACGGGAGGTAATCCCTTATATCACTATTCATTGGAAATCCATTCTCCAATAAGTGCCTTCGGACTTAATTGTAAACCTATTATGCCGTCAAATTTAATAAATGTAACTATTTCGGCTATTTGAATATGTTTATTTGAAAGGTTTTTGAAGAATGTCATTAAAAATAATATCACTGAATTATACGTAGAATGATTTGGTTACCATAAGGTAAAAACTCGTTCATTGTTTATATGCGGTATGATTTTATGAGACACCCTTTATTTTCCAAATACTCGTATTTTGAGTTTCTCACACAAGTCTCATGACTGACCCAGAGTTTATTTTCCTTCCCTTAAACTCTAGATGCTCTATTTTTCCAAATAGCCTATTAGTCAGGTTTTGTTTGGAGAATTTCAACAGAGCTTGGAGAATGAAGTTAGAAGATTCTTCTGAAGATTGTTATCCATTTCCACCACACTCATGTACTATTATATTTCACATTTGTAAGGATAGATATTTATAACTGTCCATGTTAATGTTAAGTTAAACTCTGATAAATGTATTTAAAAAAATTTGCTGTAAAGATTATATGTTGAAATATTATATGTTATTTCATCCGTGTAAGATTCTGTTCTGTCTTTTTTTTTCTACCTTTAACGATTGGTTTTTCCTGCACTTGAATTTGCGGCACATTAATACTGAGGATGTATTGGTGTCAATTTTCGAGGATCGAAAATCTCATTCGCCGCATCATTATGGCTTTATCGACCTAAACAGAGGCTTGCGGCAATGAGATCCTCCATCCCCTTATCTATTTTGTATAGAATTGGAATACTTCTAATGGAAGAGGACGTTGAAGAAGGCAAGTTAAACCTATCAATAACCTACGACCTTCCATAACGCATCTCCTATGTGCAAATGATGTAATGATATCTTTAGCAACTACGGTGGATGCACAACATATGAATGAAATTTTCACCAAATTAGAAGATGTAGTGGGATAAAAAATCAACCAAGTAAATTCAAAGATATTTTACAGTAGCGATGCGTCTCAGGGAATTGAAATTTTAAGTATCCTACAAATTACGGTAGAGGAATTGCCTGTCAGGTATCTTGGTGTCCCCTTTACTTTAGACTATTTACATGCAACCAATTGTACACCCATGCTAAATAGAATCAGCAATAAATTAGAAGGGTAGGAAAACAATTTGCTATCTATAATGGGAAGAGCAGAGCTCGTCCAAAGTACAAACTAATCATTACGTACTAGCTTCTAATATATATATATTCCAACAACAATATAAAAGAAAGTAGATAAAATGTGCATATATTTTTTGTGGTAAACTTCATAAAATTTTATGGGATATATTGTGTAAACCGAAATCGGAAAGTGGAGTGGGTCTATGGAAATTTTCAGATCTTAACACCATTGCCAAACTCAAATTGTTTTGGAATTTGATCACCAAAGACTGTTTGTGGTCAAGATAGATGAATGTAAAGTATATATTAAGAATAAAATTTTAGGCTGTGCCAATAGAAAATAATTTTTCTGGTACTATGAAGCATATTTTACGGCAAGGGGATACTACATGTAAATTAATGAATAGACTTGTGGTTAATGGTGAACGGGCCTCCTTGTGGTTTGATCCTTGGATCAACCACAAGTCTCTAGTAGAATTGGTTGGTTGGAGTAGCGTACATCTCTATAATGGTTCACTGCATACAGTTAATAAAAATCATTTATAATAGGCAGCTGCATCAAGAAATAATTTCAAAAACAAGAGAGATATCTACAACAATACGCTAAGTTAAATTAGCTACAGATAGTACATGTGGTTACTGGCAGATTATGAATAACAAAAAATTCATCTTTTTGAGCGTTTGGAATGGGATTAGGCATCATACAGATACTATCAATTATCACAGATTAATATGACACAAGACTACTACAAAGAAGATTTCTTTCTTCGCATACAAAGCATGTTTAAAGCAGTTGTTGACCATCGATCGAGCGACGACTTGGGGGCTAACTGACAACACTAATTGCGAATTATGCAGCATTCATATTGAAAATCATGAGCATTTATTTAATGGCTGTAGGTATAGCACTTATCTTTAGGATGTAATGTTGATGAGATTGGATCTTCCATCAATTGCCAACTTGACTATGCTATAAAAAGTTGCTGCAATCACTGATACTTTCAGCTCAAAATAGGTAACTGTAAGATCCTGCCTATACCGCAACTTCAAGATTAATTCACCAGATCTAGATGAAGCGGAATCGAAGGAAGTTTGAACAAAACCATACTCGTTGTCACAACAGCTCATTCTAATCGAGTTAGATGTCAGGATTCAAATTCAAAGATAGGGTCGATGTAATTGTAATTTAGAAAGAGAATGGGAATTGATATGAAGGTAGGGAGTGGAGCTTAAATATAGTGGATGAGTGCGACGCTAAGATAATAATAGGGTTATGGGTTTCTAGGTCGGGTAAGTAGATGATAAAAGTGGTGGTGTGTATAGTGGGCTATCATAGGCTGGATTGTTTTTATTTATGTTGATTTTTCATTGCATTTGTGATGTATGATACATTGTTACTAAATAGGGAATGTTATTCTCCTTTTCCTTACTACACTGGTAAGGTTTTATTAACAAGGCGAATTATCTATTGGTTCTTTCGCGTCATTAATAAAGAATCCATTTTCAAAAATAAGGTGTAGTATGTTATGTCTAGATGGTAAAAAATGTTATTTTCTTTGTAATTAGTCAAAGTTTGATCTTCCCCCAATTAAAAAGTTCAAAATATAAAAGCATTCCAAATTACACATATTATATATCAAAATTGTAGTTCTTGACGACGCGAATCCACTAGTGGCGTTCGTCCTTCAATTGGATGTACTGGTTGACCAGAAAAAGCGTTAGAATTTCAAATAATGTAGGCTGTCCATTTTCGATCCAACGGTGAAACGGCGACTATAGGATGATCGGGGACCAGAGATGTGAAGAGGGGGTCGAATAAATGGCTAAACTGGTGTCCGATCAATCATTCATGACTGAAGCTTGCCAGAATCAAACAGAAAGGATGTCGCGGCGACGGTATGAATGGGCAAGGCGGAGGTCGTTGGAGTTAACTCATAGGGTGGTGCAGCAACGAGGGATTCAAGCATGGTGTCCGATCAACGAACAGAGTCCTGTAGAGGTGGCGGTAGGCAGGCGAAGATGGTGAAAATTTTGGTTCAAGCAACGGTCGAGATAGATCAGTTATTGTAGCCGTGTTGATTAAATTATTAATTAATTAAATATATATAATCGTGTACAGATTAATTAAATAATCCCACGTTCTATCTCTTATAACTCTCGCATGCGACCTTTGTTTCATGAGCAGTTCATGGCATAGGGATCGTGGCGAGATGAGGAATGCTTTGGTATGTTATTTGCTATGTTTTGGGATCCTTCTGAAAGGTGTCTTGTTTTATAGATTCATTATATGAGCATTCTACCAGGTCGTTTCGATACAAGTATGGATTTGGCGACGATGGGTTGGAGCTTGATCTAGTAGCTTCATAAACGATGGGATGATGATGGCTTTTAGGCTTGATCCTAATAATGCCGCAGACCTTTAGGCGAATTACTAGCATGGACTTGACCTCAGTTTCCATTTATGTTAATTGTATCACATTTTCTTTTGGCATACAAGCTGAGACTTTCGGCTCGGTCGTGTGCATATGTTTTTAGCAATAACGAGTTGGAATTTTAGGCTTAATTATATCACAGTCGCTTTTGGCATACGAGCTAAGACTTTGTGCTTGGTAGTGTGCATATGTTTTCGGCTACATCAAGTTTGACTTTGGGCCCAATCTTATCGCTGTCATGTTCGACATACAAGCTGAGACTTAAGGCTCGGTTGTGTGCATATCTTTGCGGTGATGGACAGTTAGGACTTTAGGCTCAATTATATCGCAGTTAGTTTCAGCACGTGAGTGAGAACTTTAGGTTCAATCGTGTGCATACATTAGGCGACTGTGAATTGACAATTTGGACCCAATCATGTCATATTTGTTTCGTCATATGAGTTAAGACCTTAAGCTTAATAGTATGCATATGATTTGACCTAGTATTGACTTTAATAAGACCTTACCATATGATGTCACTATAGTATCGTATCATGTTTAACTGACTTATTGGGTGCAAGTGAAACAGGTTAAAGTATGATTTTCGAGCATAAGCTTTGTTTTACTAGGTTATTAATTTTATATGCTTATATGATGAGTTTCACTCACCAGACATATGTCTGACCCCACTATCATTTTCTACTTTTTGGTTATACTCTATATGTTAATAGAGAGGACTGGTGGTGGCTTGGAGGCGTGCTGGTGTGATGAAGATGCACATTTATTTATCTTTTAGCTATCTACTATTTATTTGATATTTTCTCAAATACTCTGACTCTTTTTTATTTTTAATGTATAGAGGTATTTTGTAATTGAAAGACTATTAGTTACAGCTTATTTTATTCATCTAGGATTATGGTATTTTTTGGTATTATATTTTATTCCTTTCGTTGTGAAATTTAGGAAGTTTAGAATATTATAGATAACTATGTGATCTGTTTTATATTTTAGTTCAAAATTATATGTCGTCTATAGAATCCGCAATGTTAGTGCCACTTTTAGACATGGACCGGGACGATTTGGATGGCAGGTTGTTTCATATTAGTTGTATGAAACTCATGGACACAAGACAAATAATTGAGTCATTTGACGGACATTTGCCAAAGAGATGATAAAAAGAACCAATTGTTGCTATATGTAAAAAATATGTAGGAAGGCGGATAGAGAAATAATCAACCCTGAGGCAGTTGCCTCGAGGAGATAATATAACAACCCAGAATTTTGAACACTTCATACTTAAATATCTGAATTATTTAAATATTTAAATCTTGGTTAAATGTGTTTAAATTTATTTAATAACCTTTTTAAACCTCTTTTAGTTAATAAATGATGGTGGTTAACTTGTTTTTGAAAAGTGTTTACAAAAATAATACTTTGAAGAAATATCGATAATGTGATCGAAAATCATTTTGCAGATAAGCGACTTTTTATTCGATATAGATTGTTCGAACTTGTTGTACTGCTTAGAGCATTAATGTACAATCAATTAGTAACTAATACATTTCTCTTACTAATGATGATTAGTAGGGTTGGATGATGTCATGAATGATGTCATAGGGTAGAAGATATTTTGTGGAAGATATTTCCTAAGGGGGTGAGGTGTTAAGTTGGCATGTGAGAGTGAGAGTGCTTTGTGACCTTCCATGGAATGAAAGATATGGTAGTAACCGCTTGTTAAATCCTACATAAACACTTTATATGCTACATTTAATTGGTTTGTAAAATTGTAAACATAGAAAGCATATATTGTTATCGCCTCTTCTCTCCAATTTAGTGTTCTAAATCAATCAAATGAACTCCAGACTTCACTAAACTTTGGATTTAAGGGCCTAGCACAAAATAGGGACAAGAATTTCAGGTCAGAAGTTGAAGAAAGGAGGCAAAAATTGGGGGAGCATGAGGGGCTCTGGGAAAAAAGATGAAGAGGAGGGGTGGCCGAGAGCAAACGTAAGGAAAAGGTTGGATTTTTGGGTTGTGAGTGAGGGTAGGAAGTGTTCATGTGTTTTAGTGGTTTGTGCTTAGTTGTAGGCTTGGTATTGGGGTAAGGTAACTCAGCATTGAAAAGTTAATAATGTGTATATACATGTTGTACACAAATATAAAGTTCATTAACTAAGTAATGTTATAACTTTGGACCCCTCTTGCTTTTGAAAGAAAATGACAACTCTATATTGTATATCATCGCTTCTATTACCCTCTACAACTTGCAATATGGCATTGACTTTGTGTTTACATGTTTGGTTTGGTTGTGTGTGGCATTGAAGTGTGTTTGAAAATGTTTTAAGCGAGAAAGGACACTATAAGTGCATTTCATAAATTCCTTGTGTTTAACTTTTTCAAAAAGGTTATTGTGAATATATTGTGAAAGTATATATATTTTTATTCTCTACATTTATAATAGTGTATAGAATAGTAAAGAATTGGTTTATAAAGTTATAAAAATGATAGAACAAAGTTGTAAAAGTTAGAAGTGAAATAGTTTCTATAGATGCACTTTAAAAATAGCTTGTTTTTAGGGATTTATAATATAATTTTGAAAGATATCCTTAGTGGTTTCTTTGTATGGTTTATAAGTACTCTAAGTAAAATACTTACTGTAAAACTATTAGATCTAAAATCATTTGTTTGGATGGAAAAAAAGGTCAATCATCTAGGAAATTTTCTAGTGTCCCCTGTCTAGTGTCTTTTACAACACTTACAACCGCTGTCTTTGAGCTACAACTGCACTTTTGGCTTTCTATTGGTGTAATGTTGTTTTAAGCTACTTTTGTGATTTCAACGAATTTAAAATGATATTTATGGGGATGTTTAATAATGTATATTAGAGCATTTTAAAATTAGTTTCAAGTTTAAATATATTTTTAATAATTGTTTATGAATTTTTGAAGTAAAGGATTATATATATATAACATGTTTTTTTTTATGATTTTGGTTAAATTCTAAATTAGTTATTTTTAAGTAATATTTTATATGGATATTTAAATTGTATTTATAAGTATTTTAAAAAAGAGTGTGTGTGTGTGTGTGTAAAGTTTTAGAAAAGTGAGTAAAGTATTTTATAAAAGAATAAAGGATAAGCGGGTTTTGGTCACATTAAGTTATAATGAATGGTTTTGGAAAGTTAGTTAAAAGTATATTATCTTGTTAAATAAGTATGCTTAGGTCTTTAAAAAGAATGTTTTAAAGATAATGGGAAGAAAGTGTTTTGAATTTATAATAAACAATGTTTAATTAACATTTTTTGACCCTTTTGAATGTAATTAGATCTTTGAAGATAGTGTTTTTAAGATAATGAAAAGTATAAAAGGTTTTGGGTTTATAGTAAACAATGTCTTAGTAACATTTGTTTTTAACCCCTTTGATTATATTTTAAATCTAGTTAAATGATTTATGAATATTCTTATACCTTGGAGATAAGAATATGAATACATTTTAAAGAATAAAAAGAGTAGAAATGAATAGAAAAGTAGTAGAATACATGTATATATATATTTTATAAAGGTATTTTAAATATATTTACATGTATTGACAAATAAGTATTATTTAAATACAGAGATTACAAGTCGCTTGTGTGACTTATGAAAGTCTATATTATGGTGGATCGATTATACAAATGACAAGTATATGACTAATTTAAACTATAGTGTAACAATAGTAGAGTATGTAAATAAGAATAATCACACCAGGGATTTTATACTTGTTTGGACCTCCCGTCCTACGTCTAGTCTCGAAGCTCCTCTTCGGAATTTCCTTTCACCAAATAACCCTCACTTCACCTGGAGGAATAGGTTTACAATAGCAGAGTTTTCTTTTTCAAGAATGTGTACTCTATTACACGGATTTTGACTATATAGTACAATTGAACTTCCTATATCTCTTGAATGATTGAATACAATATTGTTCGAGAGAGTATGGAAGTGTATGATCTCAGATTTGCAGATTTGATAGCAAGTAGATGGTTAGAACAAGAGATGATCAAGATAGAGAGTCGAGTAAATTAGTTAAGTGCTTTGATCCTTCTTGATTCTCGTTTATATAGTTGTAGAAGGCTGCTTCTAGTAGTTACACCTCTTCTCTTTCAGTCTAGAGTCGTCACTGTTCACTGGTGAAGAGTTGTGGAGGAGAGATGGAGTTGTGTCTCTTCGGAGATGACAGTTGTAATTTGAATTATCTGCCCCGAGCCCAGTTTCAGACGTCTGAATGGTGTTTTCAAACGTCTGAGAACCTATTATTATTTTTGTTCATCTTCTACGTTCAGACGTCTGAAGTTCTGCATTTAGACGTCTGAACCTGTTAAGTGATGTTCTCCTGGGTTTATTCTTGAGTGTATCTCTTTTCGATCTTCGTGCAACTTTGTAGATGAATCTCTTTAGTGCTTTAGTCATCGTCTTGTCACAGTAGTGGTTTGTCTTGCTTTGTATTCGTATCTGTATAGTTGTATGATATATATATGATTTCCATTATATAGTTGTCATTGTCGAAACCGTAAACTAAGGGTTCTAACATTCTCCCCCTTTTTGATGATGACAACTATATAATGTACTTAGATAATAATTACAGAAAGGTTCTCCCCCTATAGATGTGCATATTTATTTTTCTCCCCCTTTGTCATTATCAAAAATAATCGAAGAATCATAAAAATAATGCAGAACCAAGTACGATGTACATACATAATTATATTACTAACAAAAAAGTTATGATTACATCAATAAGCACATTAAAAAAGAGGAATATTGATAGTGTCTTACCAGAACTTTGATAAGGGAGTTAATTACAACAAAATATTTACCTTATGAAGTCAAGGTAGTTCATCATGAGAGGAGTCTAATTTCCCTTTCTCCTTATCGTCGGTTTTTGGCAATGTTTGAGGAGATTGAGAAGGTGTAGACCAGTCAGAAGAAGGCTGACGGACTTGTTGAAGTGCATAATTAAGTTTGGATACCACTGAAACGAGAGAGTCTTCAACTTTAAAAAGCCTTGTGGACAACGTGAGATCAAGCTTTGCTATTTGTTTACCAAGGATAATTTGATTTCTTAATAGGAGCACTTGGTTTTGTAAGGTTAAGTGAGCAATATTCTCATTAGCATGAGGCTGAGTTCGTGCTTCCAATATCTCCATATCGGAGTGATATTCAAATGAGGAAGGAGGAGGTGGAGATGGTTGCCATGGTAGTTCAACATCACCTTCTTGTTGTTGTTGTTGTTGAGGAGGAGGAGGTTGATCTTGTGCATTTTTCCATTCCAGAAAAGTTATATAAGATGGTGGTTCCTCCGGCAAATGCATAAGATTGAAAAATTTTGTTCCACTATATTTGATAGGTAACTCCTCAAAAGCAGAAATGTACGATGGGATGTTTAGTGCTATGAGAATTCGCATAATATAAGCCGGGTAAATGATTGTATGGCGAGATCTATTCCAAAAACCTTTTAGTTCATCGAAAATGAACTGAGCCCAATTGATCTTAGTTCGACCAAATAGTGCATATAATTCTTTGTGTTCAAGATCAGTAATTTGTTCATGGCTACCTAATCGAGGGATAATGGTATTTATAAGCATTCGGGTAAGGAACCTAGCACGTGGCCTAAGGAATTTGGATGAAAATTGAGGCATTCGATTTTCCCATAATTGATGAGTGATAGTATTACGAGGTTTGAATCGCATGTCCTCCATTTCAGATAAATTTTGACCCGTATAAGAGCACTCTAAGAATCGTCCAATTATACCGGGGGTTAACTTGATTGTTGTCCCATAGACACTCGTCCATAACCAATCTTCATCATTCTCAGTAGTCCATACCGATGGACTATCCAGATTAGGGTAAAAAAGATACATAGCTAGTTGATCGATAGAAACATCGTTGGCATTAAAAGAGATAAGGGTTTTCAATTCACCTTGCTCACATATGTCGTCCATATCATATGAAGGAAACTTGATTAGGCTATAGAAAGGTCCTAGATGCATCTTCTTAATCTTCAAGTCGTTAAACCGTCGTATATTTGTTGGATTCTGAAATAACCAATTGTTGATTTGGGTATCAGTCACCATCAATGGTTGAGAGGAAGATCCTTCTCAATGCTTCCTTTACTTAATTCCCATCGTTTTAGTTCGTGGTGGCATTGATTTGAAGAAAAATTCTATTTTAGAGACTTTGAGAGAAATAATTTTTAATTTGGAAATGAATTGAAGTGGGGAAATAGTGGTTGATCGATCAGGTATAAGGTTTGAAAAACTGTCGTTTCCCATTCCAGACGTCAGAAAAAGTAGATCGGACGTTTGGAGATGTCTAAATTAGAAACAGAAAGTAAAGTCAGATGGCTGGAATCAAAGCTCATATGTCTGGAAAGTTTTGATGTGAGACAGAGAGTGATTTCAGACGTCTGGACTTGAGTTCAGACGTCTGGGAACATATAATTTGTTCCAAATTCTTAGTTCAGACGTCTGCAGTATATTTCAGACGTCTGAAAACTCCAGATTAGCTTTTTCTTGAGAGTTTTGTGAAGAGAAAAACTTTATTTATTGAATAGAATACAATATAATACAAACAAATATATATGTATATAATCGTCTTCGAACGTCATAGTTTATTTTTCTTGGTTCCATTCCTGACGATCCCATGAATTTAGTTTTGCCTGGGTATTTTCTTTCGATGCTCGTATTGGTGACCAAGAAGGAGGTATTGGAATGAATTGTCCTTCAGATGTTCCTTCTCCCCATAATCTTCGTGGAGTTATGTGACGAGCACGCAAAGGAGTTTCTGTGAGACGAGGAGAGCGTGCATGAACACAATCCTTAGTAGGAGAATGTCCACAGATGGCAAGAATGCATTTTTCCAGAAAGTTTAAATGTGCTCCGTGGCGTCGTTATTCGTAATACATTTCTCGTTGTACATCCATCATTTCTTTTTGATAATGATTGATTTCATCTGCTTTTTTCGAAAGAGAGGATGAGGGAAGATTCATATTATGTTTGGCTTTCTTCCCTTTTGGAGAAAAGCCTGTATGATATGATGGTGAGGGCATAATGTGGATAGATGGAGATGATTTTGGAGTTGTTTTGGTGGGAGATGTGTATGTACTCCCAGATGAGGGGGATGAAAAATCGATGGTAGAGTAAGTAGAATTGTGATCAGATGACATGTTTTAGTACTTAGGATTTTGATTAATATATTGCAGAAGAAGTTTGTACTGTGATTTTGTTTGAAAATTATATGTATATATATGAGTAGGAATTTGCTATTTTAATCATTCCATTTGTTTTAGTTTGTTAAATTTCTAGTGGTGTTTAGAGAAAGTGTCCGATCCATAGATTATGAGAGGTATAAAATAAATATTATTATTATTATTATTTTATAATTTTATTCATGTTTCTAAACAGTTAGTTCATGGATTAAAACTGGTTAACCAATGAAATGAAAATTTTAGTATTAGTTGTTAAGATCATTAAGAAAACATATTCCTAAATCGCGTCGTAGTTTAACAAACGTATGTTCATTTAGTGGTTTTGTGAATATATCTGCTATTTGATTCTCAGTATTTACTTATTCTAATGTAATAATTCCTTTTTCTACATTGTCTCGTAAAAAATGATGTCATATATCTATGTGTTTAGTATGTGAGTGATTTACAGGGTTTTTTGATAAATTTATTGCACTTGTATTATCATAATAAATCAGGGATTTTTCAATTATTTTTCCAAAATCTTTTAAGCTTTGTTGCATGTAAATTACTTGTGCACATGCTAATGCCGCTGAAATATATTCGGCTTCACAAGTGGATAGAGAAACACAATTTTGTATTTTACTAAACCATGAGACGAGAGATTGTCCGATGAAATGACACGTTCCACTAGTACTTTTTCTATCCGTTTTGCATCCTCCAAAATCTGCATTGCTATATGATACAAGTGCGAAGGAAGATCCTTTTGGATAGAATAGTCCATAGTTTTTCGTGTTAGATAAATATCTCAAAATACGTTTAACGGCTCTTTGATGAGAATCTTTTGGTTTTGCTTGAAAAGGTGTGCAAAGACAAACACTCATCATTATATCGGGTCGACTTGCGGTTAAATATAATAACGAACCAATCATACTCCTCTATATATTTTCTTCAAAATTTTCTCCGTTTTCATTTTTATCAAGATGAACCGTAGTACTCATAGGAGTAGGTTTACTAGATGTTTTATCCATACCGAAACGTTTTAATAGTTCATTGCAATACTTTTCTTGATGTATAAAGATACCATTTTCTAGTTGCTTTATTTGTAATCCTAAAAAGAAATTTAATTCTCCCATGTGTGACATTTCAAATTCATTTTTCATTATATTAGAAAATTTTACACATAAATTTTCATTAGTTGATCCAAATATGATTTCATCGACATAAATTTGAATAACTAAAATATCATTATTTTCTCTTTTAATAAATAAAGTCGTGTCAATTTTACCAATTTGAAATCCTGATGAGATTAAATGAGTTTTAAGCCTATCGTACCATGCTCTAGGGGCTTGTTTTAACCCATATAATGCTTTATTTAATTTAAAAACATGATTTGGAAAATTTTCATGTTCAAATAATGATGGTTGTTCAACATAAACATTTTCTTTGATAAAACCATTTAAAAATGCACTTTTGACATCTATTTGATATAATTTAAAATTGTTATGACAAGCAAAAGCGAGTAGAGTTCGTATAGCTTCTAATCTAGCTACAGTTGCAAAAGTTTCATCGTAATCGATTCCTTCTTCTTGATTATATCCCTGTGCAACTAAACGTGCTTTATTTCGAACTATATTTCCGGTTTCATCGGCTTTATTTTTAAATACCCATTTAGTTCCAATGTCGGATTGATCTTCCGGTCTTGGAACGAGTTCCCAAACATTATTTCGTTCGAATTGATTTAATTCTTCTTGCATAGCTAAAATCCAAAAATCGTCTTTAGAAGCTTCTTTATAGTTCTTTGGTTCAAAATTTGAAACGAATGCAACATGACTTATTTGATTAAGTTGATTTCGAGTTACCCTAGAATTTAAATCTCCAATAATGTTATCTACAGGATGATTCTTTAAAATCCTAGGAGGTGAAGCTAGAGTATTATTTTGATCAATAGCTTCATTATTATTGTAAGGTGTGTTAGAAGAATCATTTGGATGTATTTCTTCTTCGTCATTAATTTGTGTAGTTACAAAATTTTCATCAAAAGAAATATGTAAACTTTCTTCTATAATATTTGTCCATTTGTTATAAATTCTATAAGCTTTGCTACGATCCGAATAGCCAACAAATATTCCTTCATCGGCCTTAGGATCAATCTTTCCTAGATTGTCTTTAGTATTTAATATGAAACATTTTGATCCAAATGTTCTAAAATATGATACTTTAGGTTTCTTACCAAAAAAATATTTCATAACAAGTGTTTTTGTCATTGGTCGTAGTGTCACTCTATTCAAAACATAACAAGCCGTGGCAATAGCTTCAGCCCTAAAATGTTTTGGAAGATTACTACTGTTTAATATTGTTCTTGCACATTCTTGTAATGTTCGATTTTTCCATTCAACTACACTGTTTTGTTGTGGTGTACGTGGAATTGAAAAATAATGATTAATTCCCTTTTTATTGCAAAAATTTGTAAAAGGTTCATTTTCGAATTCTCCTCCGTGATCACTGCGAATATTTTTAATTTTCAAATTCATTTGATTTTTAATTCTTTTTGCAAAAAATTTAAACATACCAAAAGTGTCACTTTTATATTTTAAAAACAAAGTCCATGTATATCTTGAAAAATCATCAACAATTACAAAAACATACTTGTTATGATTTATTGATCTTACTTGAGTAGGACCAAATAAATCTAAATGCAACAATTCTAATGGTTGTTTTGTTGAAATATTATTTTTAGATTTAAAAAAACTCCTTTTTAATTTTCCAATTTGACATGCATCACATAATTTGTCTATTTTATAATTTATTATTGGTAAACCTCTAACTAGTTCATGTTTTGATAATTTATTTATAAATTTGAAATTCATGTGACAAAATCGTTTATGCCATAGCCATGGATCATCAAGTTTAGCAGTCAAGCATAAATCAGAATTTTGTTTTATATTCATATTCAAAATATAAATATTTTTATTTCAAAATCCTTTAAATAATAAATTTTTATTATATCAAATATATTGCATCGATTTTTCTCGAAATTTATTTGAAAACCTTTATCACATAATTGACTAATGCTAAGTAAATTATGTTTTAAATTTTCTACTAATAAAACATTAGAAATAATAGGAGAGTTAGAAATACCGATGTTTATGACTTCTCCAATTCCGATGACATATCCTTTTGAGTTGTCTCCAAAGGTTACGGTGCCTCCATCGATATATTTTATATTTGAGAGCATCTTAGCATTCCCGGTCATATGTTTTGAGCAGCCACTATCGAGTATCCATTTCACCTTGCTTTTATTTTTGGGTACCTACAAAACAAAAATTATTCAATTGGTACCCACTTCTTTTATTAGGGTCCTAAAAGTTAGGAGGGGAGGGTAGCCATACCCAAGTGGGTTTGGGTCCTTTAAAAACATAATTATTATTAAATACTACACTTGATAAAAAACTATCAATATGTTTTTGTCTAATTAACTTATTATTAGACTTTGGTATCCAAATTTTTATATTTTTAGATTTTACATCTTTACTTAACTTTGGTGTCTTTTTGAAACTTTGATACAAGATTCTTTGCTTTATAGTATTACCTTTTTTCTTTTGTGAATTCTTTTCAAATCCCAATCCATTTCGATTACTAGAAGGTTTCGAAATTTTAATTAAATTATCAAGATCTTGTTTTCCTTTGTTAAACTTTGAAACATTGTTAGTAATTTTTTCTAGTTTATCCTTTAATTCACAAATTTCAGTTTTTGTAATTTCTATACTACTTTTTAGTTCAATATTTTCCTTAATCAAATTATTATTCTCAAGTTTTAACCTATCTATTTCACTAAGTTGTGTATCATATTCGATAGACTTTTTACACTTTTCTTGTGAAATCTCCAATTCTTCTTCTAAAATAACTTTTTCATCCTTTAACAATCCAATTTCTAGTTCCAATCGATTTATTTTGGCTAGGTGTTCTTTATTCAATTTTTTGATTTGCCTAAACTTATCATCAAGTTCCATACTTAATTCTAATAGTTCATTATAGCTAAGTTCAGGACATACCTCATCAGTGTTAGCCATAAAACATACATTAGCTTTTTCTCCATCGCTATCACTATCACTATCACTATCAGAAGATGATGATGAATCGGAATCGTCCCAAGTGACTTTAAAAGCTCTTTTCTTCTTAAATTTCTCAAATTTGTTCTTTTTCTCATTGTTGCGTTTAGGACAATCATTCTTCATGTGTCCGTATTGATCACATTCATAGCACTTGATTTGAGATAGATTTGTTGTATTGGACTTCCCTTCTTTTTGGAATTTGGACATCTTTCTAAATTTCTTGAATTTGTTGTAATTCTTGGCAATGAAAACTATCTCTTCTTCATCCAAATCTGAGTCATCATTCTTTGCTTGAAATGCTATGTTCTTCTTTTCAACATTTTGTTTTTTTCTTGCCTGTAAGTTAGCTTCATAGGACATTAAATTTCCTATCAACTCTTCAACCTTGAGAGTAGAAAGATCATTAGCTTCTTTAATAGCTAATACCTTCCTTTCCCAATTCGATGTTAAAGAGTTGAGTATTCGAGAAACTAAATCAAAATTAGTAAATTTAACTCCTAATGCCATAAGATCATGTTGAATAGTTTGAAATCTAGAATACATGTCAACAATAGTTTCATTTTGCTTCATTTTGAATGAGGAGAATTGGTTTTGCAAAATTAAAATCTTAGTTTGTTTGACCTTTGTTGTACCTTCGTGTGTAATTTGTAAGGTACGCCAAATGTCAAACGCAGTGGTACATAACATGACACGTGAAAATTCATTTTTATCTAGAGAGCAAAATAAAACATTCATAGCTTTAGCATTGTTTGAGCCTAAGATCTTTTGTGCATCAATCCATGTGCTCATAGCAGTGTCAGGTGCTTCATATTTATTTTGTGTAGCAGACCATATTTCTAGACCATTGGCTTCCATAAAAATACGCATACTGGTTGACCAATATGCATAGTTGGAGCCATTAAATAGTGGAGGACGTGCGGTAGATTGACCTTCTTGAAAGATACTTGCCATATTAGTGATTCAAAAACTTGTTACAGTACTTTTGATCAAACCAGGCTCTGATACCAATTGAAAGTCTATATTATGGTGGATTGATTATACAATTGACAAGTATATGACTAATTTAAACTATAGTGTAACAATAGTAAAGTATGTAAATAAGAATAATCACACCAGGGATTTTATACTGGTTCGGACCTCCCGTCCTACGTCCAGTCCCGAGCTCCTCTTCGGAATTTCCTTTCACCAAATAACCCTCACTTCACCCAAAGGAATAGGTTTACAATAGCAGAGTTTTCTTTTTCAAGAATGTGTACTCTATTACACGGATTTTGACTATATAGTACAATTGAACTTCCTATATCTCTTGAATGATTGAATACAATATTGTTCGAGAGATTATGGAAGTGTATGATCTCAGATTTGCAGATTTGATAGCAAGAAGATGGTTAGAACAAGAGATGATCAAGATAGAGAGTCGAGTAAATTAGTTAAGTTCTTTGATCCTTCTTGATTCTCGTTTATATAGTTGTAGAAGGCTACTTTTAGTAGTTACACCTCTTCTCTTTCAGTCTAGAGTCGTCACTGTTCACTGGTGAAGAGTTGTGGAGAAGAGATGGAGTTGTGTCTCTTCGGAGATGACAGTTGTAATTTGAATTATCTGCCCCGAGCCCAGTTTTAGACGTCTGAGAACCTATTATTATTTTTGTTCATCTTCTACGTTCAAACGTTTGAAGTTCTACATTCAGACGTCTGAACCTGTTAAGTGATGTTCTCCTGGGTTTATTCTTGAGTGTATCTCTCTTCGATCTTCGTGCAACTTTATAGATGAATCTCTTCAGTGCTTTAGTCATCGTCTTGTCACAATAGTGGTTTGTCTTGCTTTGTATTCGTCTCCGTATAGTTGTATGATATATATATGATTTCCATTGTACAGTTGTCATCGTCAAAACCGTAAACTAAAAGTTCTAACAACTTAATCATGCCTTGTGTGTTTACTCATTTATGGAAAGTAATTAATCCTATACTTAGAACTAAAAGCCAATAATGTAGACTTGTGGTATCTATGAGAGTTAAGAGTAAGTGTCAAGGCATGGTTTTGAAGCAACCAGTGCTCCAGCCTACCTCGATTCACTCTTGACCGAGGGATAACATAAGTTGAAAAGGTTGGAAACTGTGATAAGTATATAAGACTTGATTTCTGTATGCGATCGTTTTATTGCTATGAACTTGATTGGATTAACTTAGAAAGTTTATAAAAGCTTCACGACTTCATACGATTTGAGATCCCCTAGGGAGGACTCACTAGTATAAAACGTCTCTGGCTTTAAAACGTATATATATGAGATCCTCCGAGGAGGACTCCTTTATATCGTTCGCCTACTTCTAAAAGAACCGGAATTGAGTTAACTAAGAATTCAATGATTTATTTTTGAAGAGTCCGGGTCAGATAAGTGTACTTATGCATTACTTACCGAAAAATACTTCAAAACTCATATACGAGTTCTATGTTTTGGAAGTGGTTGTGAAATGGAATATTATAGAGTTAAACTATCTATCCTAAGGTTAAGTTTGAGGGAGAGGTCGGCTTTAACATTTTGGACAATGCTATAGAATTAAACTGTCTATACTAAGGGTAACTCCAAGAGAGAGGTCAACATTTGCATTCGTCGGACGATCTATGCTGGAATCCATGGAGGAGTTCATGAACTGTTCGAGTTATGGTGGCTTTGTGTTGAGATGTTGGAATCCATGTACAGATTCATGATTTGTTTGAGTGATGAAGACTCGTATTAGAGATGTTAAACGTGAATTCACCATCGAAAATGACAGAAAATGGAGTAGGACGCATAGCCAATGGGTTTAGCTAATCCAAGGGTAAATCAACTTCAAATATCTAGGGATGCTTTCGATTATGGCGTGTTAGAGTTGATGTATTCGGTGTCATGTGTTCAGGCGTGGACCGCTATGTTTTAGCTAGAGGTATATTTTATCTAGTGATTCAGAAGGTACTTTCTGACCCTTGTTAGGAGTCCCACCTTGATATACTAAGGGCACCTCGAATGGAAATCTATATGCGAATGCCCCTTATCAGTTTTAGTTGTACTTCTATTATTGTTGTGTTATGAGATGCAAGCAACACAACTATTTTCTGATTTATATTCTACACCCTAGACATTATCTATTTTATAGCCTTATTTACTTATTAAATGGTTTTGGTTTCTTTAATAAGAAAACCGTTATGGCGATTTGAACGGTCTTAAAGGATACTATTATATCTATAGATGTTTCTTGAGTTTCTCACACCAGACTTATATCTGGCTCATTGTTTTATTTTCCCTTGGGTTCCTTCGAGTAGTCTAAGAAATGTAGGTTTTCTTTGATATTCTCTGAAGCTTTAGGAGACAAGATGGATGCTTCCATTCACCTATCTATTTATTTTATTTCCGCTGCGCTACTAGTATGTATATATCAGCAATTGTGAGGACATGCTGTTATAACTGTCCAGACCGATGTTAGTACTTAGTTAGTAACTCCGAAATTTCATTATATCTTGGAGTAACCCTTTGCACTATTTTGGTATTATATATTATCATACAATAGTGAGATTCAGATGTTTTGTTCTTCCTTCCTTATTCTTTTTCTTTTTCTTTTATCTTAACAATTTGTTTTTTCAGCACTTGAGCGCTCGACACATGAATGCCATGATTTATTAGTGTCGATATTTAGGGGTCAAAATGGCAGACCAATACAAATAAGGAGGAAAGAAAAGAATAAGTCCCTTCTCACTAGGAGATTATTTTGGTAATTAAAACTATATCAAAAATCCTGCATCTTGTGAACAAATTCTAGAATACCATGGAAAAGTATGTAAGCTCACTAAAGCACGCACCATAAGATACTTGTATTGCAGTGGATGATGGTTCTCTAGCAAAGCAACTTAGGAAGGATGATGATATTGTACTAAGAAATAAGGATGCTAATGGGATTAAAGTCCCAACTTTCTACCATATGGTCATAACGACCAAGATTAATCTTATAACTATTCACTGAGTCATGATTGACAATAGAAGCCTAATGAACGTCTTGTTCAAACATTCATTTAAAGAGATGAGATTGAATAAAAAAGATTTTTTTTTTCGTTTTGTTATTTACACCTTCAAGGATTTACTAGAATGGAAACATCTATGATTGGATGTATCAATATGACAGTGTAGATAGGAGATAATCTCCATAGTGTTGTGCAAATAGAGAAGTATTTGGTTGTAGATGGTCTTTGAGCATGTAATGCATTTTTGGGACAAAGGACCCTTCATGATTTTAGTGTTGCTTTAGCTCGATGGTGTTTAACTATGTTCCTAACATATAGAAGAGTTGGAGTGGTTCGAAGGAGCCAAAGTACAATAAGGGAGTGCTACGTGGTAGTGCTTAGAAAAGGTTGATGTAGAGAGAAAGGCAAAAATGCAAAGAAAGCTCTCTGCATTAAATCTTAAAAGCATGAAAATTACAATTTGAGCCTTGGTTTGGGTCTAATAGCGACAAATACGAAGAAAAGAGCTTCATAGGGCAAAGGCTAGACTACTGGAGCCGATGGATGAAACATAGGTGGCCAAGTCGAATCTACAAAGGTAGTCAAAATTGATCTCCCTTGGTTTGAAGATTAAAATGGGGCTTTCTGGGTTTATATAGTGAATCATGACATGTTCGCATAAACTCATTTTGATATATGTGGGATTTTGCCTAAAATTGCATGACACATATTGAATATCAACTCTAAGTGCTCCTCGCTGGGAAGAAGAGACGTAACACAAATCTAGAGAGATCCATTACCACAAAGGAAAAGGTGGATAAGCTATCGGGTAAATACCATATCCATGTAGCAAATCTTGTGTTGGTTAGGAAGCCAAACGGAAAGTGGCAAATATTCAACGAATTCAAATGATGCATACCCGAAGGACCGCTTTCCTCTTCCACGGATAAACCAACTCGTGGATGGAATAGCCGGACATGATAACTTTCTCTTATGGATGCTTACTCTCGCTACAATCAAATTGCAATACATGTTCTAGTTTAGGAGCACACAAGATTCATCACCGACTTGGGAATCTATTGCTACAAGGTCATGTCGTCAGGTTTGTGGAATGCGGGAGCTTCTTATTAATTAATTAATAAGTTGTTTATTGAATGAATCGGATGGACAATGGTGGTGTACATGGATGATGCACTAGAGAAGTCAAATAATTTAGTGCACTATGGGGTGCACTTATAATAGAAGTTTGATGTACTACGGAAGTACGAAATGAAGTTGAATCCCTTTAAGTGTTACCTTCGGAGTATTGTCAGGAAATTTTTTAGGATTAATCCGAAGCAGATTGAAGCATTAAAGCAAGAAAAATTCATAAGGACAAGGAGGGAAATGCAAAGCTTGAATTATAAAATTGTCTCTTTGATTAGCTTGAAAGTAACCAATAAGTGCATACCATTCTTTGATGTCCTCAAGGAGGAAAAGGGTAAGTTCCAATGCACAGATGTATGTGAAGCTGCTTTTTAGAAATTGTCGAAACACCTCCAAAAACCACCTATTCTATCGAAGTCTATGAAAGGGTAAGATTTGTAAGTGTATTGCTAATATCATCTCATGCATTGAGTGCAACATTGGTGCATGAGGAAGCAAAAATTCAAGGCAGTTCACAAACATGGAAAAACATTACCCTAAACTATACAAGTTAGCTCATTACTTATTGCTTACTCCAAAGAAATGACGATCCTATTTCCAGGCTCATCTAGTTAGGGTGTTAATTAGTTAACCCCTAAAGAAAGTTTTGCATCGTCCCAACAAATTGGGATGATTGTTGAAGTATCGTAAGCTATTTGAGTATAAGCATTATCATATTTCATTGCTAAATTCACTACCCAAGATGATGAAATGGAGGAAGGCATGGTTGAACTACCTCAAAGGCGGTTATATGTTAATAGTGCATCCAATGACCATGATTCTAGAGTAGGGGTAATCTTGGTAACTCCAGATGTTGTCGAGTATACTACGCTATGAAGCTTGAGTTTTATGCAATAAACAATGAAGTGGAGTATGAGGCATTAATTATTACTCAGAACAACAAAGGAATTGGGAGTATGGTCATTGTAAATATTCAGTGAATTCCATCTGGTGGTATGTTAGATGAAAAGAGAATTTCAAGCTAAGAGTGCATGGCTCACCCCTTACTTGTCAAATATATTCAAAGAGATGTAACATAGCTCAGAGATATGTAGATATATCACAGCCCCATTCAATGTGCTTATACAAATGGTTGGTTTTTGGCCATGTAGTTTTGGGAATCGATAACTCTGGAGTGCCAACAATTATTCGTAGTGGATCTAAACATGTAATTATTGTAACAGATTTATGACGACCACCCTACACCTCTAGCACCCAATATACTTGTACAGTACACTGTAGTGGTACTCGACCAGTGTCGAGCGTTAGTGAAGGGGTAGAAGATGTATATCTCACAAAGATGGGATAAAATATAATAGCAATCACATATATAAAACATGCAAGATAGAAATATAACTAAATGAACCACCATAGACCAGAGCACATGTTCAATAAAATTATACAAAGTAGTAGAAGAGTTTACATAGAAAATAAATAAACTCAAAATATCCGTCTCTAGTAATAAATCAAACATAGTTAAGGCTACACAGTGTCGCACAGTGGAATAACAGCAGTAATAAGACAAGTAATAGTATGTAAAAAGCATAGCCTTCTGCTAGACCATGTGCATAACCAACGTTCCATCCTACACTTGCTATTTAGTATACTCATTTAAGAGTACCCAAGATAATAGAAAACAAAGCACAAAATCTTGAGTCAGACAACGGTTTAGTGTGAGTGATAAACAATCTCAAGATACTAAAAAAGTCAATATAGTACACGACAAAGTTATAGAGAATCATACCTGACATGTCCATGCATCCCAAGAGTTAACACATAACATCATATATATGTTATCCTTAATCTTCATCATCATGGGTGTACTACACATTAAAATACATATGGAGCATCTAGATATCTACATCAATGATACCTACATCATATGACATCCCTAAAGTGACAAAGCAAAACATAGCAACCATAGCATCCATCAAACACACACTACTTGAATGATTGGATATAAGATAACACGTATGACCCCATCATACGTCGGAGACTCAATCAAATCTTAGTTCCTTAATGCTCAATCCATGCCACTTCATAAGGCCAGGAATTAGATACATAATAATAAGGTCCAGGATAATCTACAGTTATAAGATCTGGACACAATCATAATTAAGGTGGGTGTCCCCACATACCCACTCTGCATGAGCATACCTGAAAACTCCGAGTATCTAAGATCCCTTTGCACATGCCATCATAATGAATACAGTCAACGTTCCATTCCATACATATCCATAGTGGCACATAATCATAATTCCACTCACAAGCCCCCATCGTCGAACTCGCCCTTTTCAGATCTTCATCATGACTCCCATCATTGGGTCATCATCATCGGAACATCTCTAGACATCCCTCATAAGTTGTAGAATCATCTCATCAAAATTCCAAAGCCATCACATCGAGGTGATCCGTCATTTTCCTCGTTTGCGATCATTATTCCCTTCATGCCATAACGTCGAGGTGCTCCATCATAACAAACAAACAACCTGACATGCTCCCTAAGGCATCTCACTGGCCCCCATGAAGTTTGGCCTTAATTAGCCAAAACACAATCATGTCAGCACCGACATGATTCGATCATGGTGGCACCAAGATGATTACATAGTCAAAAACATAACTAAATTATCACGTCCAAGCCAAGCCTGAAGTCCCTTCTTCCTTACTTCAAAGCAATTGCACAATCAACTTGGTCCAAATCATTGCGGTATCGAGTTCTCTACTTAGTTAAATTTTAAAGTCCAAGACCTCTCGTCATATGTTGCAAGCCCAAAGCCAAGCCCATGAAGCTCTTACATCATTTTCTTTGAAGCAAACAACCACCAACATGATTTTCCCCCTTTCACTGAATTGATTTTCATACCCTAAAACACCTCCAAACCTTATGCGACTTTTTTTAAGGGCTTCCTAGGCTTCAAACAACGACATGCTTTAGCCGCATCATGTTTTGACCACTTTTTATGCCGATTTTTTCATATTACAACATTTTTCTAACCATACTAAAATGGCTAACAAATATATTAAACAATGGTATATTATCATCACACAACATCCAAACAAGATATTATTGGACTTAGGGATATCCCCTAAGGGCAATTATGTAATCTTTTACATTTATTTAACTCGATAACCAACCTTGTTCAAAGCAAAAGGTGTTTTCTTTCTATTATATACTTGCTATATTATGATATAACTAATTAAGTTATTATTTTGAAGTATATTAAACAAAAAATCCTTAAATGATATGTTATGTAATAGTAATTAGAATGTATTATAATCATGAGGTATTTATTACATTAAAATGATATACTAATTAAATATTCCCAGTCAAGATGTTTCGAGATGGGATATCAATACATCCATTGAGATTAGAGGCAAAACGCTCTTCTACTATTGGGCAGTGTATTAGGTATGGCCATTGGCGGCACCAAGGGGGTTATGTACTAATAGTTATTGGATACATATGGAATGACTCACTCGAGAGTTCTATGTTGGTTAATATAATTAAGGTCAAACAAACAATTTTGAAGTGATGATATTACATGGTTCCCATGACTTGAGAATACCATGAAATTTCAATGTGGACACTCTACTTTGATTATAATTAAATTGTGGCATGACGTCTATCGAACGACTATAGTTCGATCTAAGTTGAAGCATGGGAAATGAAACACTATTTAATAGAGAATTTGTCTCATTAGTTATACGAGGTTAGTATCACGGTCAAATGTAGTCAACTCAAAGTCAAGGTATTTGGCCCGAGTAGTACGATTAATATTAATTTTTATTATTGAACTAAGGATTTTGTGTCACGATCCAATTTCCGCGTTCGAAAATCGACACCCATACTTCACTTGTACTCGAATGCCGCAGATTCAATCGTTGAAATTCGACTCGTGCCGGAGCTTATAACACATTAAGTATAACAACACAACGGAAGAAAGAAATGAATGATATCATATACATCACAACTAATACAATATCCAGAATACGATATACAATAATGATATCTATATGATACAAGAATATCAGAGACAAATAACAATGTTACAGCAGAAACAACAGAAGTGATAACTCCAAACGATTTTTTAAAGAGAATGAGTCCAACAACTCCAACATCAAGCTCGAACCACCATCACGATGCACAAAGATAAGCAAGGTCGGTCGTCCGGACGAACTCCAAAAACTGAACTAGCTCCCGATAATCTACTAAACCTGACTATCTGAAAACCCCAACTCTAGACTGCCCGTGTGAGAAATTGTGGGCACCAAGAGTTTAGGAAGGGAACAATAAACTCCGGGTCAGTCATGGGACTGGTGTGAGTAACAAAATAGTTTATCTTTAAAACAAACGACAAAAGAATTTTAAACATTGAAATCCGCAATGCTTTTGGAAAATGAAACTACCATAAGGCCTCCCGCCACATACACAATGCAAACGCAGAATTGGAGGAGATTTCTCCTTATGATAGTCAAACATGCTTGATACGCAAAATCTTTTTTAATATTATCATTAGTGCATAGTGTCGAAATCATTTCGAAACTATAATATTAATCTTAGCCAGCATACAACCATTATTGTATGCCTACTATAGCTACTATGTTCAATAGCAGGTTACCGCCACATTCCATAGCAGGTTATACAACTAAAACCGTACAAGGCTCGTATTGTTTCTTTGGATTTTCCAACAAATGGTCAGGCTAAGGAACTTCCTATTGCCACATGGGAACGCCTCTGGAGGGACGCCCCGAGAACTACTTAGCTCTCTGCCAACATAAGGCCGGTTACCCCCTTCCCGGGTAGTAAACCTGAGATATGCCACCCCCGGTCGTTTGCGACCTTTATCCGAGGCGCCTGATCACAAAGCAACAATCACACAGTAAATGAGATTGGAGCAACCACACAGGTAAAATATCTGGGCTCCATACCATGATACCACCTTTTTCCAGAAGGAATGGACATACCCTAGGGGAGCTACCCCTGAAACCTTGCCGCATCTTTCTTGTTTCGACCATTTCCGGGGTGTGAGGTCCGATGAGGTCTCGTCCACAAAGCTACGCTTTTCACAAAAGCCATGCTTTGATCAACAAATGATCGGCAACACACAACAACACTTAGCAGCCACACTACCAAATTGGGAGTATATCACTGATAACCTTCAACTACATAACCTCTGATCTCGTACGTCTCAGAGAAGGGTGTTAAGCTAAGAGAATAAATCTCCGCCACCAAACAGAAATGTATTTGAAAGAAATCAGCTTTATATCTCAAAGTGTAGTGTCAGACATACAACCATACAAGTCTGTTCTGGGTTCGAACAGAACCGAAGGCACTTTCAAAGAAGCCCTTGCAATGCGGGTATTCACAATCCCGATCGGACTTCCCATCACTTAGGAAATCTCTATACCGTAGCTACTCAGTGCAGAGACAATCGATAGATTATCCTATCGTTCTCGCAAACACCCGGTCTTCAACACCGGCCTTCAAATGCTATCCATTTACGTCGTATCACTATTCGAAATAGGTTATATGACACAAAGTCCTCTCCCGGCTAAACCGAATAATGAGCGTAATATTTTAAAACATATGGATATTAGGATTTCAGTTTAGTCACAACTTATTACCCAAAACTTCTCTTTCAAATGGTTTAAACAAATTACCATTTTAATCTTTTACACAAAAAGATTCATCTCACAAAGTTCACCCAGTTTCATAAAGATCTATTCATAGATTTTCAAATCGATTTCCATTTCAATTGGATTAACTCATCCAATCTTTAAATCAAAGATTTAACTTATAGCTTTCAAAACACGTTTCCAAAGATTTATTCGTAACTTGCAAAACTATTTCCAATTCAAACTTGAAATTCTTTTGACACAAATTGGAAATTCATTCCTTATATGAAAGCTTCTATTATTTGAAAACAAATAGTTTTCATTTCGGAAAATCTGATTCATTTATACGAGTTAAAGTCCTTGGGTTAAATTCAAATTCTCAAAACCATACTTTTAAAATGGTTTAAATTCATATAAACACATTTATAACATCTTAACCATAATTTCCAAACATGGAATTCAATTCCAAATTTTGAATTCAAATTCAAATTAAATTATTTAAATTGAAAAACTTTACCAAGTTATTCAAAATAACTTTTATCTTAAAAACTCCTTTTCAAAAGCTTTAACATTTAACCCAAATCTATTTCCAAAATCAATTGAAATTAAAATTTCAATTTCAAAAACATTAAATTTAAATCATATGTGACTTAACCGATTTCCTCGTGAAATCCATATTTGTGTGTGTAAAAGTGTGGTCCAGGGGTTTTAACACAATAGTGCAACATCATTTCATCATCACTGATTCAAACACAGAAATATAGTTGATAAGCGGTATAAACTATAACGCTTATCGTTCATTCACAGATCATAGAAATATACATTATAGATAATTAATTACATTCATCCCAGATAAATAAATTACATTACAGATCACAACACAAATCAGGATATATCACAAAGCATCACAAATCAGGAATATCAAACAATTCACCCATTCAATAAAATCCAAACATTCACAAGTAAAATTTATTAATCAATTGATTAATTTAAATCAGATGTATTACTTATGAATAATTATTAATCCCGGTTAATTATCATGAGTTAATTACAAATTATCTGGAATAAATTTCCCTTTCATCATTTATTAGTTAACCTTTAATTATTAACTAATCATCCTTAATTAATGAATCAATTAACTTTTAATTATTTAATAAATCTTAATTAATCACATTCATTAATTAATCCTTTGATTACTAACAAATAATTATACTCAAGTTACTAATCATCATTCAATTAATTACATCCAGTATTCATTTATTAATTACTTCTCTAAGTAATTATACTTTCCAAATCGTCAAGTGATTATTCTAAATTAATTTAAACTTAAGTAATTAACTTGAACTAATCCAATTAAACTCAATTAATTACACTGAATAATTAATTCCTTAATTACTTCCATTAAGTAATTACACTTAAATAATTCCATAAATGATCATTATTAAATTAATTAATCTAAATTAATTAATTATGAAAAATTAATCACTTGATTAATCAACTTAAATTATTAATTAATATTTAATTAATAATCCTTAATTTACAAATTAATTATTCCTTAATTAATTAATCTTTAAACCTTAATTAATTAATTTAAACCTCTAATTACTTATTTAATTAATCCAAATCATTAATTAATTAAATTAAACCTTTAACTACACATTTTAGCTTCACAAACAATCATTATTCGATAAAGAATAAATTTAGAAATCAATTTAACTTAGATTGTTAAAGAGTTTAAAAAAACTGGAAATCATAGTACCCGAGTTCTTCCCGTGTACTTCCTGAGACAAACTAACATCTGCTTCGAATCTACACATAAACATTCCCAAGACCAAACCTTTCTTCTTCCCATTTTCAAAAAAAACTTAGATTTATTTTAGTTTAAATACTGTAGGCTTATCACCCACAAACTACTCGAGTACCAACTCCGAGACAAGTCTTCACCCACAAACTACTCGAGTACGAACATGGCTACGCCGATCAACGGCAATTGTCAATAATATCAATTCCGATCAACTTGATTTTTCTCACTCGATAATAAACTAAAAATCGTGAATTTTATTTTTAAAATCATAATTTTTAGATACTAATCTGTTTATAAAAACAAAATGTGAAATTAAAAATATCAAATTTCCAAATTTTGAAAGATTCTACTGTAATTTCTTATATTCTGAATATTAACTAATTATAAATGTTTGAAACCATTTTTACAATTGAGATCCTATTAATTTGAACACATCTTGTTTAAACATCCAAACCTAAAAAGGATTATAGGATGAGAACTTGAATTTTTGAACAGGGTTGAAGTCTGAAATCTATGAACAGAGATGTGATTTTTCTATATACAGGCATGCTCAAATTTTCTATGTATATATACATACAACACATAAATTCGTACATGCAAACATTACTCACTAGATTATTTCAAAATTTTATCACATGTAAACAACATACCAAACAGATTGAAACTGTGTTTAAAATGAAGAGTTTGCTCACCTAATATTAGATTGAACAGAGAACAATGCTGTGTTGAAGGCTGCAATTTGATTTTCCTGTAAATCTTCTTTCTGTTTTGATCTTGAATGATATTTGGGTTTGTAAGATAATGATGTTTATTTTCAGGCTTTCTAAGTTTTGTTTGAACGAACTGAAATAGAGTTGATGTACATATGGAGAAGACAGTGTTTGTACAAGAGGCAGAGATATTTCTTGCTTTGGTGGCTGATGGCTAATATTTGTGGTGGCTAACATTAATTAGGCTTGTACAATTATACTTATCTTATTTGATTTTGTACATAGATTTTTTTATACTAGTATCTTCTTTTGCAAGCTAACACACATATATTTTTATTTTTGTTGTCTAGTTTCACACTTAGCCAATTTGTTCATATTTGAATGTATTTTATTTTCTTATACTTATTTTTAAACCATTTACTTAAACTTCAAATTCAAATCCAATGTATATATATATATAAATTCAAATCCCAATTTCAAATTCTATTCTCGATCAATTTTATATACCTATTTATCCCAAATATCCAAATTAATTCTCAATTAATTCATAGTTTAACTAAAATTTGATATTAATTACCAATTATTTCACAATTTTTATTCAAAAATTAATTTAATTATCAATTTAAATTTATATAAAATCCGGGATCGTTACATTTTGCATTTGGACTAATCAAGTTGAATGTGGATGATGTTGGAATTTTGACTAAAGCCAAATTCCATAAGTCCAAAAGTGATATAATTTTAAAGAGAATTGGTGTAAACAATTATTGCTAATAGGTACCGCTTGTAATAGTAAAATTTGATTTTACCAAAAAGGTATGTAAGTGATAAATTCAGCCAACATGTCAAACAACTAGCTAAAGTGATGTGTAACTGTTAATATTCGAATTTTTCTGTAACGATCTGCCTTTCTTACACTCAAAGACGATACTTAATACATCTTCGATATCCATGTGCCAATTATTTAAGTGTCTGAAAGACAAGTCATTTGTGGTAAAGAAAGAAAAGACAGAACATAAGAAACTAAACAACATAAAATCTCACAACGCAACGAAAAATATATATTAATTAACATAAAAATTTACATAGTCATTTCCAAAATGATGCATCAAAGTCATACCGGTACAAATTCTACCCTAGGACAGTTATAACTACCTGTCCCAACTCAAAATACATAATACATAGTGGAAACAAGATAAATAACTAGTTATCGATGAAGCCACCAGCTCCAAGCTCCTCCAAAAATGCATCCGTGGAAAACCTAAACTACTTGGATGATCAAACAAATTTGAGCACCCAAGAGTTTTAGGGAAGTAAATAAAACTCCGGGTCAGACATGGGTTTGGTGTGAGAAAACTCAAAACAACTTAATTATTACTTTTAAAACTTCTTTAAGATTAAAAGTGTCTCGTAACACCACATCGCACATAAACACAGACAGGTTTTTACCTTACGATAACCAAACCAATTTCTTATGAAAATCTAGTGAGTTATAATAATTTCTAGGATTTAAAATAAATACCGAATCATAGCCGAAATTATTACATTAATTAAATTCCAACAAAATAGTATACAACTAAGTCCGAAGGCACTTATTGGAGAATGGATTCCAACAATGGCTGGTAAGGGAACTACCTTCCGGTGGTACACCTCTAGAAAATGTACTAAGAGCTACAGACGCATCTGCCCCTCTACTGCATACATCCGGCTGCCGCTTTAACATGACTGGCTGGATTACCTCATCCCTTGACATCGAGACTGCAAACATTGCCCCTCAATGCCTACACAAAACAACTCTAAGGGGACAATCTAAAATGGGATGACGGCTTCTAATGGTAGCTAACCACATAGCTCTACTGCATACCCTGTTTTAGCCATTTTTCCAGGTAGTGAGGCTTAAAGCTACGCTTTTACCTTTTCCACTAGTAGACCATCTTGGAATTCTAACACTGCTCTCCTTGCAGAGATGCAATGCCAACAATCATCCATATAAGTTCTTTCGGGATCGAACAAACATTCAAAATTTATTGTCTTCCATTTTGAATCACCCTCAAGAAGAATAGCATAGCTCCATAGCATAGTTCATCATGAACATTATTAGTTTGGAGTAGTTTGGATAAATCGAAAAACCGATATGTCCAAACTAAGCAATAATTTCCGGTTAACTCAATTCTGGATCTTTGGAAGTATGCAACAAGTATTCAAGTCCTCACCGGGGAACTCGAATATACAATCATACTTCCTGAGTCAAAACAGGTCAAGATTTGATAGTCGGTTATTTAACTATCGAATAATCAACAAATTAAGAAATGATTTTTACAACTATGTATATATAAAAATTAAATTTAGAAACTTTAAGTAAAAGGGTTAGTTTTCTCACCCTAAAGCTATCCAATCAAACCTAGCTCCCACTAACACTAGAAACCATCCTAGAGCTTGGCTTTAACTTTGGAAAATATGATTTTGAAGGTCTTAAGGCCCTAAAACAATTTGGCCATACATTAAAAGAATTCGGCCATGGCTTTTAATGGGTGGATTAGGGCTTTCTTTGGTTAAGTGGAGTTGTAAAAGTGTAGGGAAATGCCTTAAGCAAGGTTTAAAAGTTTTAAAGATGGAAAAAATAGATTTTTAAACTTAAGAATTAAGCTTGTAGGCCATTAAAAACTTGAGGGAGAAGACGAAGCTTGGGGATTGAAAATAAAATGAAATAATAAGGAAAAAGAATTAGGAATTTTTTTTCATACAAAACGTATAAATCAAATTACCAAAATGTCCCTAGGGTACATACCCTCCATCCATTTGATGCTACCTCACTCATTCTTTCTACTTCTTTGTCCCTTATGTGAAAAGCAATGCCACCTTCATGAATACTAGCCAACAAGAGTTTAATGCATGGTACTTTGTTGTTTCAATATGTTTCAAATGGCATCTTTCCTTTTAACATTTTTAATATAAATTCTTATTCCATAAAATGTCACATTACATACATATTTCTAACTTAGCTAAAGCATACATGTATATATACATATCCTAACTTTATTTAGAAATGAGTGTGTAAACTTATACTATCATGTTCAATACATTTCTAACAACTTTTAGTCGATGAAAAGTCAAAAATTCGAAAAACGCATTCCGGTCACATTTGATTTTCCTTCGAACTAAATATTTTTTTGAAAAAAATTTGAAAACTATTTTACCATCACTGACTATTATTTAAAAGGAGCTATATTTTAATTATAAAACCTACTATTTGAATATTTAAAGTTAATTAAATATTTGCAAATTAAAGTAGTGAAATTCCGGGTCATTACACTCTCCCCAATTAAAAGAATTTCGTCCTTGAAATTTCACCCCAACCTTAACCCAAAAACAACAATCCCAAGCATAACTGACATTATACATCAGTTTGTATGATGTACGTAGATCATTCCTACAAAAAATTTGATTTGATCACTTGCACGAACACATAGCTTTATTTCCGAACTAGTATCTCCCACCCGACTTCCTAGTGCAGACTCTGATCAGGCTTCTTAATTAGAAATCTCCATTCTCCTTACATAGCCATTTACTATGATAGAAAATTTTGATTTCATATTAAGAACTCTCATCAAGTATACGCCATCAAAAATTGAGTGATAAATCCTTATTTGGAATGGTGTGAGACACCTTAAGTCACGTACTTGAATTTTGGATAGAGAATCATATGGAAAAGAGGAAGGATCTACGTACAACTTACATACTTATCTAAGGGTCCCTACTACTTAATTAATTTTTACCATTCCATGCCATATTTATGAAAACATTTCATATTAATTTCAACTTAGATTCAAACATATTAAATATTATAACTTATTTATGAAACCTTTCATAAAATCATTTTAAATTTATTAATTTGTATAGTACTCTCCTACATCTTATGAGTATACACAAAACATCTGATTTTAGAACCCTATTCACATTTAACTATTTAGATGTAGGCCCAAAATAATTTGGGTCTCAAAACTAAGTCAATCAATTCAACCTCTTTCCCCAATCAGTCTGGTAAGTAGCAAAGAAGAGTAGAATGCTAACATCCAAACTCTATCGAGAGTGTACTTCTCTTTAGACACTTCTAGGGTAAATGTGTTTATTAGACGACCTAATAACATTAATTAAAGTTTAAACTCCTAGGTGTTAAAACCTAAAAGATACGGTTTAACAAAAATCAAGTTTATTAAATATTCTCATTCAATTAACTAAATTTTGACTTCATTTATTAACCTACTCTCTAATCAAAATACCTTATGATGGGTCAACCCTTACCCCACTGAGTTTAACACAACATAAAGCCATGAATCATACTGGTTCAAGTCCTAGTCTATCTATAAGGCTAAGAGAGATAAAAGTATGATGAGAACCAATATAAAACAACAAATAAACAGAAGGAATAGTACATATATAGGATATTGTTCAAACTACATACAACCGTAGATACAAGCTGGTTGACTCCATCATAGATTGGAAGTACACTCTGGAAGATATGATACAATAGAAAATATTAAATAAGGAACGACTTAGGATACTACTTCCTAATAACTTTAATCTTCTTAGTGCTAAACCAACCCTTCCATAACCTCCTTTCCCTTTGTTGCAGCTAAAGTGGATGGTGCTGAATGAAAACAAAGGGCTTAGGTTGCTACCCTTTCTTGAGCATAGGACAATCTTTGACGAAATGATCCTTCTGGTGGCAATAGTGACAATTCTGTGTCACAAGCTTTGGTACCTTAGTGACCACTGCTTTTACCACTTTTCTTTTCTTAACCCACCTTCACTCCTGAACATTTGTCTTGAGCTTGCGCTTCTTATTCCCAACTGGTGCAGTAGTAGGCAGCTATGGAGCTAAATCTTCAAACCGTGGAGCATTACGTTTTACCTTCTCAAATGATGCTTGAATATAGTTCATCATGTCCTTACATAACTTGTTATACAAGCCCAGCCAATTCTTAACCTCGATGATAGACTCAGTTCCATAGAACTTCCTTTTACTCAAAATCTCAGAGTCATAGTATAGCGAAGCAAAGTCCATTAGCATTCGATGTTGCGCCCCTTCCTCAACAACATACGGCTTGGTTCCAAAAACACCGGTATTCATAATTCTTGTTACCTGAATTCATACCAAATATCTTTAGAATACCTCTAAGAATAAGGTTACTCAAAATCAAAGGTTAATAAGAAAGGATTACCACGAGAGAATTTCTATGAAAAGATTATTCCAAAGGAAGAGATACCCCAGGGAGGGATTTTCTAAGGAAGGGTACTGGAGGAGGGATACCTTTAAGATATATCTACATAAAAATTTCTCAAAATTATTCCTTTGTATAGAAAATATATTCCTAGGTAAAATTATTTCATTTACCAAATTTAAAACAATATTGTGTTGGTTTTCCTTGTTCAAGTGTTTAGGAACCCCTATCGACACCGTGGCGTCCCCCGTCTCGACCAGAATTCATAAACCAATCAACCGATACAATATAAAACATTTTTTAATCACTAACAAATACGTGATCTTATATATAATACACCCATACTCATTCTAGGGTCTCACTTACTTGATTTCAAATGAGTTTACCCCACCAAGGCCAAGGTTCTCGCTTAACCTTGCGCTCTGATACCAAATGTAACGATCTACCTTTCTTACACCAAAAGACAACACTTAATACATCCTTGGTATCCATGTGCCAATCATTTAAGTGTTCGAAAGATGATTCAATTGTGGTGAAGAAAGAAAAGGCTGAACATAAGAAACTAAACAACACAGAATCTCACAAAGCAACGAAAAAATATATTAACTAACATAAAAATTTGCACAGTCATTTCCAAAATGATGCATCAGGGTTATAATAGTACAAATTCTACCCTAGGACAGTTATAACTTCCTGTCCCAACTTATAATACATAAGACACAGCGGAAACCAGATAAATAACTAGCTATCAATGAAGCCACCTACTCCAAGCTCCTCCAAAAATGCATCCATAGGAAATCTGAACAACTTAGCTGCTCATACAAATTTGAGCACCCAAGAGTTTTAGGGAAGGAAATAAAACTCTGGGTCAGACATGGGTCGAGTGTGAGAAAACTCAAAACAACTGAATTATTACTTTTAAAATCCCTTTAAAATCAAAGGTATCTCGTAAGACCAAGCCGCACATAAACGAGGTATCTCGTAAGACCATGTCGCACATAAACGCAGACGGGCTTTTACCTTATGATAATCAAAACAATTTCTTATGAAAATCCAATGATATTATAATAATATTTAGGGTTAAAAATAAATATTGATTCATAACCGAAATTGTTACAGTAATTAAATTCCAATATAATAGGTATACAACTAAGTTCGAAGGCACTTATTGGAGAATGAATTCCAACAGTGGCTACAGACGCATCTGCCCCTCTGCTATTGTAACGAACCTGGATTTTTGACCCTCGAAATCGACACTAATATGTTCACTGTATTGCATGCCGAGAATCGAATGCTATAAAACCCAATTTTTAAGGGAAAAGAAGAAGGAAGAAAGAAGAAAACTAAAAATAGAAGAAAAGAAGACGAGAAAAAGAAAATAAAAACAACATAGAATCTCACAGCAGAATGAATAATCTATAATATACCATAAATCTTTACATAAAGAAAGTGTAGTAGCATACACCAATTAGAGTATATTAGCCTATTTCAACTCGGACAATTATAACAACATATCCTTACAATTGCTGATAAATACAACAGTGAATGTAGCGGAAAAATAACCATGTACATGAATACGTCTCTGGGCTCTAGCTCGTCTCCGGGCCTCTAGCTCGTCTCTTGAAGCTCTAAAGCATCCAAACTAAATTTGTAATATGCTCGGTCTGACCTGAGAATTATAATAAATAACACCCAAGTCAATCTGGAAAACCAGCGTGAGAAAATACATCCAACTGGATTTTAGAGTTATGAAAACCTTTGAAATTAAAAGTATCTTGTAAGACCACGCTACACATAAACACAGACAGATTTTTACCTTACGATAACCAAAACATTTCTGTAGAAAATCCATTAATACTATAATAATGTTTAGGGATCAAAGTAAAATATGAATATAGCTGAAATGCTTGCATCTCACATTTCAACATAGTTGGACACAACTAAGTCCATACGGCACTTATTGGAGAATGGATTCCATACAATGACTGGGCTACTAGGATCCCCTGCCAACACAGGATCGGCTTACCACTTGACTAGTAGTACCAAATATAATCACCCCTCCGTTAATGGACCCCGAAGCATACAAATGAGAGATAATATCGACTCCAGATAAGGATGATCATACACTACTTGGAAGCGACCCACTTAGCCCTACTGCATCTCCCCTGTTTTAGTCACTCCCAGTTGATGAGGCTTGAGGCTACGTTTTACCTTTATTTAGCACTTCCCACCTAGAATGCTACAGTACCCTCCAAGTATCAATGCAATGCTAGCATTCTTCCATACAAGTTTGTTCTAGGACTGAACGAAACTAAAGATGCTACTTTAATTACATCCTTTTTGAAGAATCCCTCCTAGGATTAATAGCAAATATCCCTTGCACTTCAAAGCTCTATCCTTGATTCCATATTCTTTAAGATGTCTTCAAGTCGAAACACTTGAGTTGGATCGAAGTGGTTTTCGGATAACATATCTGATCCCGGTCTCTTCGAAACAAGTTCTGATAGTTTCCAGTAAATTCAACCTCCGTTCTTTATGAAATAAGTAAACAAAAGATAAGAGCGGAGATCACCTCCTAACCGTTAGTGGATGGATTTCCTTATCATTTATCCTAGAATAACAAAATGCATTTATACGTATAGTATAACACCACTAACGGTAACTGTACCATATAATTTTCGTGTTTCTCCAAGATATTTCCAAAGTTACGTTTTGGTCCAGATTTTGATAGTCGGTTATTTAACTATCAAATAAACAAACATTCAAACATGGATTTAATCCCATATGGAATCCACTAAGCCTTATTTAATTAATCTTTAATTAATGAAAATCACTTTATAAACATTCGATCAAAAGATCTTTACAAAACACTATTCCCAAACTCCTTACATCCTTTTTATACTTGGAAAAATATTTATATATTTATCTCAACGGTATAAGTATATTTACTAAATTTTACAAAAGTTTCCTTCTTTTTAAATTCCATATTAAATGGCCAAACAAATTCCATTTAAAACATTACTTCCTAAAGAAATCAATCCACTTATCTTTATAAAAAAGTTTCCTTTTTAAAAGCTCACTTCATATTTCAAATAACTTATAAATATTCCAAATAAATTTATAACTCACTTTTAAAATTCTCTAAGTTAAATATAAAACCTCTTTCCAGATCTCTAAAATCATTTATAAATCATTTCCCTATTACAAAAACTCTTTTTATAAATCTTCTTAGAGAAAAATCCTTTACAAAATATCATTTACAAAACATCCTTTGAAAATCACTTTAAATAAACCCTTTTATTTAGTAATACCCTTTTTTATAAACAAATTATTATTTATAAAGACAATTATAAAATAATCATATAACTTGAAAATCATTTATAAACTTAAAACCCCAAAATTTATTAAAGAATTGAAGTTAATTCAAAATAATACTTTATAAATTCAAAAGGAGGCTTAGTAAACCCAATGGTACTAATTTAAGTTACCATTTAATTTCAATTTCACTTTTAAGTCCTTTAAAAATTTATTTACATAAGTCAACATATATGTAAATACACTTCATATCCAAATCAGGAATTAACATGTCAATGCAAACTAACTGGCATATACATGTCTAAATAACATAATAGCAGGATGGTGATTTGTCCTGCTAAATAGATGTCCAAACAATCAAACAATTAACTTATAGTAGAACGGGGATTTATTCTGCTAACATATATGTCCATATAATCAAACAACCAATCTATAGCAGAATGGAGATTTATTCTGCTAATAGATGTCCACACAAACACAACCACTCACATTGTAGTTCATTCACAGTTGTTTTTCTACTTAATGGTATCGACATTTGAATTCCTTGCGTTCAAACCATCTTTGAAAATAAAGTACCTTAAAAACAATTTGGTTCTTGGAAAACAACGGATTAAAACTTAAAATTTCCTTTTTAAAATAATTAATTACAAGTTAAACCCATTATTAAACCATAATTAATCTTTATTAATTAATAACTTAATTTAATTATAAATTAAGAAATAATTAACCTTAAATAAATAATTAAACAATAATTAACCATTACATAAATAATTAAACCTAAGTAATCCTTTATTAATTATAAAATAAAAATTTAAACCTTCATTAATAATTAATATCAATTAATCTTAATTAATTAATAAAATAGTCTTTAATTAAAACTTAAATAATAAATTAAACCTTTAATAAATAATCTATTATAAATTAAAACCTTAATTAATTTATAATTAAAAATAATTAAACATTATCTTAATAATTAATTAATAATCAAGCTTATATTTAATTAATAATTAGTTAAAAATAAATCATATACTTAACTCATAATTAATTAAAAATTAATTTTATATTTTGAAAGATAATTAATTAATAACTATTCTTCAGTTAATTAAAATTATTAAACCTTTTTTAATACTTAATTAACTATTAATTATCAAAACTAATTAAATAAATAAATAATTATTAAATTCTTAGTTAACTTTCCTTAAACATCATTGTTAAGTTTCTAAGACGTTTTTAAAACACTTTTAATTATAAAACAACATAGTTTGCAAAAATTGGATTTTTAGGTGAAATTGCATCCATAGCGACTATCGCTATGGATGTTGTTTGCGCCAAAATTGGTCACAAACCCCAGGAGTAGTGAAAGCATCAGTGTTTACACACAAATTCTTAATATCCAAGCACAGATCTCAGATCTAGACCATGTAGAGAACAAAAATGAAGAAATAACCAAATTAAAAATGAAATAAAATGGGAAAAGATACGAGATTTATAGTGGTTCGGCTATCTCCGGCCTACGTCCACTTTGAATTGATCCTTTTATTCCTTTTATATTGAGATTATAGTCATAAGCCTTTGAAATCAATAAACAAAATGGCAAAGTTTCACCTAGAAAAGCAGAAGAAGATCCCTTTTTAGTTGCCATAGAGCTGCTATTTATAGGTGTAGATCTGAAAATATCCACCCCAAAACTTGGAATACCTCTTCTCATGCTGATCGATCCAAGTGTAATTCGTATCGATCCAAAAATAGTCCAATGAAACTGAGATCGATCACGGACGTTCTTGAGTGAATAAGCAAGCTCTTGTGAAAATTTCATAGCATTTGGATATAAGGTTTGAGAGTTATGATTGATCCAAGTTTGTTTTTGTGAGTAGGCTGAAGGCTTCATATCCATGGATTTCGTATCCATAAATTTGCCTCCATCACTTCGTATCCATCAGTCCTTATGTCCATAGCCGTATCCTTTGTATCCATTCGAGTTCTATGCTTCGATCCATGCAATGTGCTCCTTCTCTTCACCGGCTTCTTCGTATCGATCGATACGAAGACGATCGATACAAAATAGCATATGAGTGCTGGTCACTTTTCGTATCCATCCCCTGCACCTATCTTCATATCGATCCCAAGTGTCCTGGTGAAGCATGTGACTTCGTATCCATCCCAAGTGTGTTCTTCGTCTCGATCAATAAGTGATTGATACGAAATGCTCATCCAAATCCCTGCAAACATTGCTTCATTCTTCGTATCAATCCCAGCCTTGATCGATACGAAGTGCATTGACGTATTTTGCCATCCAATCGATACGTGCGTATCGATACTAATTTCATACCCATCAACCTGTTTCCTTCCTGAAGTCTACTTGTCGATGCAAAGTGCATCGATACGAGATGCATCCATCCGAAGACCGATTGATCCAAACCAATCATCACAATGATCGATACGAAGATATCGATCCACAACCATTTCTCTCCAATATTGACCCATCCATAACTCAAGCATATGAACTCCGATTGACCTAAAATTTGAAGTGTAGCCTCACCTAGCCTTTTTCATCATTCCCAATCGATCCTACCTTGATTGGAGCTTAGTCCAATTTTGACAGTATCGACCATAGCCTCGTTTCCAATCGATCTCGAATCTTGATATCCATCCTTTTTAACTGATTTGTTGATATCTCGGCCTTGTCCAAAAGGCGGGGTGACATTTGCCTCCCAAAACATGCCTTGCGGTAGGAAGGAGTGTTTTGAATAGCTTTAATCCGTCATCCAGAATCCATATTCCATCCATAGCTATACCATCTGATCCATAATCCAATCCATTACCAAGCCATTCTATCCAAGTGCCATAGCCATATCCTTGTCCAAAGCCGCAACTGCACCGAGTCGATATCCAATTCCGAATCCAGTAACCAAATCCTTAGTCAATTCCATATCCATCTGAACTCGTCAACTTAGTTTTAATCCATTCATATCCAAAATCCAATAACCAAATCCATGACCCCCCCGGGTCGCTTTATCCAAGTCCGGGACCTCGCCGGGTCCAAATCCAAAGTCGGTACCTCTCCGGGTCTAAATCCAAATCCGTAGACCTTACCGGGTCATTTTATCCTGCTCCGGCCTCGACTTTCCTTTTGGGGGATTTTATATTCTCCGACCTCGGCTCGACGGTCGAGGACTTTTGTATTCTCCAGCCTCAACTCTCCGATTGAGGACTTTTGTATTCTCCGGCCTTGACTCTCCGATCGAGGACTTTTATATTCTCCGGCCTCGACTCTCCGGTCGAGGGCTTTTGTATTCTCTGGCCTTGACTCTCTAGTCGAGGATTTTATATTCTCCGGCCTCGACTCTCCGGTCGAGGACTTTTATATTCTGTGGCCTCGACTCTCCTGTCGAGGACTTTTGTATTGCGTTCGAGTCCATTCCATCGCTCTCCGACGAAGGGACTTGTAACTTGTGATTATTGCCCCATCTCTTTGGTCGGGACCGTAATCGCATGACCTATATTATTTATTACATTAATCCGAATCCAATCTACACAAAGTCCAATTGACAATATAAAAGTCCGTACAACCACAAAAATTAAATGTCCATAGTACCAAGAAAGAAACCAGAGTTTGTAGAAAATAGAGAAAACAAGATTTCATAAACCCATGAGTCACGGTTTATCATCATCTCAAAACATGCCTAGGGACCGTCCTCGATCATGTACATGTGTAAGTGACTTAGCCGCATTACTTTGGGGTTTATTACTTATTCAAAGCCATAAATCCATTTAGCTAATGATAAGCTGACGATGCCTAGATCCAGTGCCATCTTCGTCTGAGGCGGGCGGTGGCTGCTCTTGTCCCACTTCCATAGCTCGATTCCTTACATACTATTGTAGATGACCATTCCTTACATGCTCCTCAATGATATCCTTCAAATGACTGCAGTCGTTCATGATATACCCATCCAGGTCATGGAATAGGCAATGCTTTCTCGATGCCCTTTCGTATTCAGAGGGTTCCCTTTTTGCCGGCCTTCGATACTGGAGGCGTCCTCGAGTATCCAAGTAAATCTTCTCCAGAGTTTCAGTCAAATCTGTGTAAGAAGAGAATTTTGACTCCCTCCATTACCTTTTTGACGTGTTACCGTTATCATTCATTTTCCTTTTGCCTCTATCGTCCTTGTTTGAATCCTCCCTGGGTGGACCTCCGCCTTTTACCGCGTAAACCTCAACCTCTCTCCCTTCTCTTTCAGCCTTCGCATCTTCATGTCTTAGAAACCTTTTCGCTTCATGGTAAAACTCCCCGAGATCCATCGGTGGATCCCGCTCTAACGATAACTTGAAATCTGAATTGTCCGCAATCCCTGAGACTGCTGCCATCAAAACCATCGATGGATCAGGCTGATCCATCGAAGCCACTGCCGCATTAAATCTAGTTAAGAAATCCCTAAGTGATTCTCCCTTCCACTGCTTCATAGACGTTAAAGTCATCACATTCTTGGGTCTCACTATGTGGACCCGAAATTGCCTCATAAACCTCTCAATCAACTCCGTCCAAGTGCCAATTGAGCCGCTTTCCAGTTGTCTGAACCATAGTGCTGCTATATCTGTCAGATACAAAGGGAAGCACCGAGCCATAACTCCCTCTGATGCCCTCAGTACTTCCATATGCCTCATGTACCTAGTTAAGTGAACAGCGGGATCCGTTCTCACATCATATATCTCCAGCGTTGGTAGTTTGAAATCTGGTGGATTCCTAGCCTGCCTAATCACAGGAGTGAAAGGACTCCTGTTCACGTCCTCCAAATCTCTATTCACCAATTCTCCCCTCATAGCCCGTCTGATCATGTCCACTAACCTGTCATTATCATCAAGTGGTAGCCTCTGTTTGCTGTCTCCAACCTGCCCCTTGAGTTCATGAGGGAATCTTGAAATCTGCTCTTCTGGATGAGCATTTGCTTCCCTATTAATGTCAAATTGCATAGCACCGCCAGTATCCTTCCTGGAATTGAGCCTACATGATTCGAGGGCATTCCTCCTAGTTCAGGGGCCATTCCCGATGGTCCTTCTCTATCCTGTATTCTAGTTGCTCCATGCTCATGGTCCTGATTCCGGACTGCCTCCATTCCTGTTGCTCCAGCTTCATGACCCTATTTCCATCATTTTCTGCAGTTACGTTCTCTTGATTTTGCACTTCAACTTGTTAGAGTAGGTTCTTCATCATCTCCTCCTTCCTTTTCAGCATCCCTTCCTGCATAGCATCCATCATCATCTCCATCTCATCTCTGGTGATGAAAACTGAGGTTTGATTAGCTCCTGAAGAGGCCTCCTGACTTCCTTCATGCTGACTCATTTCTGTTCTCTGTCTCCTTGTTGATTGTTTAGCCATTGTTTCCCAAAATCCGATCCTTTAGCTTTCCAAATCTGAACTCCAAATCCGGTATAGTGGGTTCTAGTCCTTCTCAGTAAAAGCACCAAAGTGTTTGCGCCAAAATTGGTCACAAACCCCAGGAGTAGTGAAAGCACCAATGTTTACACACAAATCCTCAATATCCAAACACAGATCTTAGATTCAGATGATGTAGAGAGCAAAAATGAAGAAATAACCAAATTAAAATGAAAGAAAATGGGAAAAGATATGAGATTTATAGTGGTTCGGCTATCTTCGGCCTACATCCACTTTGAATTGATCTTTTTATTCCTTTTATATTGAGATTACAGTTACAAGCCTTTGAAATCAATAAACAAAATGGTAGAGTTTCGCCTAGAAAAGAAGAAGAAGATCCCTTTTTAGTTGCCATAGAGCCGCTATTTATAGGTGCAGATCTGAAAATATCCACCCCAAAACCTAGAATACCTCTTCTCATGCGTAGGTGGGCCCACCAGATCGATCTGGAGTCGTTTGGGATCGATCCTGATCGATCCAAGTATAATTCATATTGATCCAAAAATAGTCCAATGAAGCTGAGATCAATCATGGACGTTCTTGAGTGAATAAGAAAGCTCCTATGAAAATTTCATAGCATTTGGATCTAAGGTTTGATAGTTATGATCGATCCAAGTTTGTTTTTGTGAGTAGGCTGAAGGCTTCGTATCCATCAATTTGCCTCCATCACTTCGTATCCATCAGTCCCCATGTCCACAGCCATAGCCTTCATATCCATCCAAGTTCCACGCTTTAATCCATGCAATGCGCTCCTTCCCTTGAGCGGCTTCGTCGTATCGATCCATACGAAGGTGATCGATACGAAATAGCCTATGAGTGCTCGCTGCTTTTCGTATCCATCCCCTGCACCTATCTTCGTATCGATCCCTAGTGTCCTGGTGAAGCATGTGACTTCATATCCATCCTAAGTGTGTTCTTCATATCAATTAATAAGTGATCGATACGAAATGCTCATCTAAATCCCTGCAAACATTTCTTCATTCTTCATATCGATCCCAGCCTTGATCGATACGAAGTGCATTGACGTATTTTGCCATCCAATCGATACATGCGTATCGACACAAATTTCATATCCATCAACCTGTTTCCTTCCTGAAGTCTACTTGTCGATGCAAAGTGCATCGATACGAGATGCATCGATCCGAAGACCGATCGATCCAAACCAATCATCATAATGATCGATACGAAGGTATCGATCCAAAACCATTTCTCTCCAATGTTGACACATCCATAACTCGAGCATATGAACTCCGATTGATCTGAAATTTGAAGTGTAGCCTCACCTAGCCTTTTTCATCATTCCCAATCAATCTGAAATTTTGACGGTATCGATCATAGCCTCATTTCCAATTGATCTCCAATCTTGATATTCATCCTTTTTAACCAATTTGTTGATATCCCGACCTTGTCCAAAAGGCGGGGTAACAGATGCCGTAACTAGAAATGTTTTCTAAGTTAACTTTAAAACTTATCACCTTATGAAACTCACTTACTTTTCCAAACATAAAGTAAGTATTTATAATAATAAAACAAAGTTTAAAAAACTTGAAATTGGTTTGAGTTTTAAAAACAATGTGCATACTTCCACAGAGAATTCAAGTTTCCACTACCACACAAATGTGCTATTTTTCTTGGCATAACTTCACAATGGAAATCACCACTACATAACATACATAACCCACCTCGTCATATCCAAGTTTTCACATACAACCTCATATACAAGATTCATACACATAACCTAATATGCAAGATCAAAGGTCACACATTTACAACCAATTTCTAAGCTAAACTTCATTTTCAAGTCTAACTTCCATACACACACAACAACACACTAAAATCCAATAATTCACATACATTCCATACAACAATTTATCAAAACATATAAAAGTTAAATCTTTTAACTTTAAAAAAAAATTACTCACCAAAATTCTGCAAAACTCTTTTAAAACTTGAAATAACTTTGCAAACTTGACTTAGGACCCTTGCATCTTGAAATATCACATCCTAGGGCATGTATAGCTCGGCGATGATAAGAACAAGGATGTGTGGGCTTGACTTAAAGAGGTGGAGGTACTTCGAATAAGGTTGAATTCATAAAACTGGACCCAGAAATTAGTTATATTCTCTTGGATTTTTGGCCATATTACTCTTGGAATTTTGAAAAGTGCTCAAAAGAAAAGCTTTTGGAAATTATTTTCTCTACAATTTAAAAAAAGAATCACGCAATTTCTATTTGTTTTGAGTAAGATATGGTCAAAAGAAGGAGTGCTATTTTCGGGCTAGAAAATCTGAGTTCAAAAATAAATCTAAAAGAAATGCATTTTTGGCATAGCTAAGATCAAAATTTGAAGAAGTGGTACAAATTTCCGGGCTTGTACTTCTACCCTCCATATTGTTTTGCCACCTCAACACCCTCCACCATACATGCCATTTCTGCCCACCACTCTCCCCCCTCATCATGTCAAAGAAACATGTTTTGTACTCGAGTCTCCCAAGTGTCAAATCATGTCTAAGCATGTTTCTTAAGGTATCTTTTAGTATATACATGTAAATACTTAAGTATATATACCTATGTATATACAAATATATACTAACTATTTACATTTTGAATGTGTATAAACTTATACTAAAGTTCACAACATTTCCGATAACTTTTAGCTGACGCAAAGTCGAAAACTCGAAAAACGAATTCTGATAATATTTTCGATTTTTCTTTGAACTAAATATTTTTGTAAATAAATTTAGAAAACTATTTCACCATTATTAATTATTATTTAAAAGAGTTTTATTTTCGTTATAAAACCTATATATTGAATATTTAAAATTAATTAAATATTCGCAAATCAAAGCAATAAAATTCTGGGTCGTTATAGCTACATATAGTCGGCTGCCCCTTTAACATGATAGGCCGAATTACCACATCCCTTGACACCAAGCCTGCAAAAATTATCCCTTGATGCCTGCACTCAAAATAACTCTAAAGGGACAATCTAAAATGGGATGACGACTTCTAATGGTAGATAACCACATAGCTCTACTACATACCTTGTTTTAGCCATTTTCCAGGTTGTGAGGCTTGACGTTATGCATTTACCTTTTCTACTAGCAGACCATCTTGGAATGCTAACACTGCCCTCCAAACAGAGATGCAATCCCAACATTCATCCGTATAAGTTGTTCCAGGATCAACCAAACATTCAAAATTTACTATCTTCCATTTTGAAATCACCCTCAGAAAAAATAGTATAGCTCCATGGTATACTTCATCACAAATGTTATTAGTTTGGAGTGGTTCAGATAAATCTGAAAAACCGGTGTCTCCATATTTAGCGATAATTTTCGGCTAACTCAATTCCGGTTCTTTGGAAGTTTGCAACAAGTATTCGAGTCCTCACCGGGGAGCTCGAATATACCATCATACTTCCTGAGTTGAAACAGATCAAGATTTGATAGTCGGTTATTTAAATATCAAATATTCAACAAATTAAGAAATGATTTTTACAACTATGTATATAAAAATTAAATTTAGAGACTTTAAGTAAAAGGGTTAGTTTTCTCACCCTAAAGCTATCCAATCGAACCAAGCTCCACTAACACTAGAAACCACTCTAGAGCTTGACTTTAACTTTGGAAAAATACGATTAAGGGCATAAGGCCCTAGAACAATTTGACCATGCATTAAAAGAGTTTGGCCATGGCCTTTAATGGGTGGATGAGGGCTTTCTTTGGTTAAGTGGAGTTGTAGAAGTGTAGGGAAATGCCTTAAGCAAGGTTTGAAAGTTCTAAAGGTGGAAAAACTTAGATTTGTAAACTTAAGAATTAAGCTTGGAGGCCATTAAAAACTTGAGGGAGAAGATGAAGCTTGGGGATTGAAAATAAAATGAAATAATAAGGAAAAAAAATTAGGAAATTTTCTTTTATACAAAATGTATAAATCAAATTACCAAAATGTTCATAGGGTACATACCCTCCATCGATTTAATGCCACCTCACCTATTCTTGCTCCTTCTTGTCCCTCACTTGAAAAGAAATGCCCCCTTCATGAACACTAAGCAACAAGAATTTATTGCATGGTACTTTGATGTTTCAACATGTTTCAAATGGCATCTTTCCTTTTAACATTTTTAATATAAATTCTTATTCTATAAAATGTCACATTACATACATATTTCTAACTTAACTAAAGTATACATGTATATACACATATCCTAACTTTATTTAATAATAAATGTGTAAACTTATACTATCATGTTCAAAATGTTTCCGCTAACTTTTAGTAGATGAAAAATCGAAAATTCGGAAAACGAATTCTGGTCATATTTTTTATTTTCCTTCGAACTAAATATTTTTGTAAACAAATTTTGAAAACTATTTTACCATCACTTACTTTTATTTAAAAGGAGCTTTATTTTAATTATAAAACCTACTATTTGAATATTTAAAATTAATTAACTATTTGCAAATTAAAGCGGTGAAATGTTGTTAACTTTCTAACTATATGTATATTTCAAGGTTGTGTATTTTAAGTAGTTTATGCATTTTAAAATAATAATAAATTATTTTATGCTACTCTTTTAATTTACAACACTGTTTATATATATATATACGTTAATTTTGCATGCTTAAAATATCTTTAACTATTTAGTAGTTTCCGATCTGATACTTAAGATTATGTACTTAGCAAAATTATATATATTGGATTTTAAATTTGAATCTGTTTTATTGACTTGGTCAAATATATTCAAAATAGTTTGAATTGTTTATTTCATTCAATATATAAATTAATTTTGTTATATATATATATATGCACATATAAACATAGACACATATATAAGTTTAAAATGTTTTGAATGCAAGCTAAAGGAAGATTTAATGAAGGCCAAAAGTTTTCCATCTTTTCCTCTGCGAAATTGCCACATAAATGCCTTTTTCTCATTCTTTTAATGACTACTTAAATGCACAATTACCCACTTAAATTTGATTCCTTTTATTGATATAGTCCAATCCATTCGAATATTTTAACTTGTTTTTTTCTTTCGACGCACAAGTTAATTTTGATACACACACATTTTCATATAAGTTTAAAATGTCTTGTGACAACTATTGCACATATAATGGCCAATGTACAAGTTATAGATGAAAATCTTAATATATATATATATATATGTATACATTAATTAAGTGCACCTTATGCTATGTTGCATTTACATATTTTTCACTAAAGTATATTTGGATATACCCACAATATATTCCAAGTGTAAATTTCTATCATATATGTCATTTAATAAACTAATCAATTTAATTAAAGATAGAAAAATGGAATGTTTCTCTCCCTAGGTAAAACAAATCTTCCTTTAGTTTGAATAACTTAAGGAAAGAGAAATGAAAGTTTTCCTTTTCTAAATTAAATTAAAGTAGTAAATTTTATACACACATACATATAAGAGTACATTTGATATACTCTTATTGATATAAACGTCAAATTTAAAAATCCTTTTTAAATAGATTAGATAAAATAAAGATTTTAGATTGGATTTAAAATACCCTTTAGACTTCATAGGCCCAATAGATCCAAAATAGAAAAAAATTTCAAAATCTACCTGTTAACCCAAAAAATGGATCCTCAACCTGGATTGAGTGTGAAAGCACCAGCCCTGTTCTTACAGAGCAATAATATAGAGAATAAATATAAAACGAGCAGAAATAGTAAAAAGACAAGAAGATTTTCATAGTGGTTCGGCTATTAATAAAGCCTACGTCCACTTTATAACTTTCTACTAACTGACTGCTGTTACAAGTTGAATCTGATTACAATATGATTGAATCTTCTAAGTTAGATCAAGTCACAAGAGTTCACTGGAGAATCATAGTGAACCCCTATATAGCTATTGTGTGGGAGGAGAAGAGTGAAGAATAATCTCTGCAGAGTTCCAACAACCAGTCTAAAAGATCCTCTTAATGTTGCAGGTAGGATTGTATTTATAGGGGTTGGAAAGCTATTGGGCTAGGCCCTCTTGCCAGATGCTTGCAAATGATCGTATGAAGGTGCACTGTAAATTTTGCCGCGAACAGAACCAACTTGATGGATCGCTAGCGATCCATTGGCTATGAATCGCTAGCGATCCAATTGCTTGAGATGCTCCTCATCATCCTTTTCCCTTGAAGATTATGAAGACCTGGAAATAAGGTATGGATCGATAGCAATCCATGTACTTGGTGAATTTCTGAACCTTGTCCATTGAATTTTATGGCGATCTGGCGAAAAGGTATGGATCGCTAGCGATCCATGTACTTAGTGGATTTCTGAGCTTTGCCTTTTGGATCGCGTCTATTATCTCGTGTTGATGTTCCCCATGTAATTTCATAACATGTAGCCTTGTTTTGATGTCGATCCACACACTGGTTGCATTAGACTGTTGATTGAACCAGACGAATGCTTGCCTTTCGATTTCCTTTGGATTTTGCTGAGTTAAAAACTCGGATAACATGCAAATTTGACTTTGACTATTCAGCCATCTGTTGAATTTTCAGTGTGAATCGTCGGAGTCCACCTCGATATGTTATTTTCACCTGATTGACTTTTGATAGCCGTTCGTTTTTTTGATTTCGATCTGAATTTCAATTCCTAGTATTGACGATGCAATCTTTGCTCTGTAGTTTACACAAGGGTTTAGGTCGGTAAGTGGGTACATGACGTAGGTTTGGAGTTGTCCTATATAGTTTTAATTCGATCGGTGGTGAAGCTAATTTTTGTCTCGAACAATTGTACACCGTTCTGGAGCAAAAACTTGCTCTTTGTCTGTAACTTTTTCTTTTCGAGAATTTGGTTAAGTTCCCGTCGATGTTTTTGGATTCCAAAGCAACGATTTATTCCAAAATCGGATATAATGGATGATTCATTCGTATCGCTCTTCCCATTTCTATATTCCAGTGTTCCTAAAAACAAAAGCTTCTTACGTCGCTTCAGACAGTGGCTTCGTTATCGATCATTGATCGATAACGGGTAAGTGTGGAAGAGATAATTTCAAAAGATGATATGGATTGTTTTTCAAATGTTGGCAAGCTATCTACACTAGATTGTTTGTTTATAGTATTCATGATACTGGAATTTTTTCATGTGGATAACACATTGCATCTTCCCTGATCAATGCTCAGAACCCGACTGGTCAACATACGCCGACTTCCCTTGGATTCCAGGCGTTAATTATATGAGGATATTATTTAAAGTAAAACATACCTTTTAGGGTTGAATGCCAAGTTTTGTTATTGAAAATGACTTTTCGGTCATCCAATCTTTAGTCTGGCGGAGGTATTTCCACAGCACCAAAAGCTGGGTTCTTCGCAACTTAGGCTTCGGTTATTATTCCCATCATATTGTGATGATTGATTACAGTTAAATTATAAGGCACATTTGCTATTGTAGAGTTGTAGTTGAAGTTCAATCAGGCACTGTTTCATCCTTCGAAAACTAGCACATGAGTTGTTTGATTGCGATTATCCTTCCTTTGCGTTTTTCGAAAATCAATGCACACCAGCCTCTATCTCTAGGGACTATTAGTTTAATTGCTCAATTCCAAGCATTGCTTTTTCTCGTTGTTGCACTTCTTGTATTCATGCGCAGCATACCTGTTTACTGTAATTCTATACATGTAAGTAATACTTCTGCAGTCATTTCACAATATTCTATTTCATAGCTTTGTTCAGAACTATGAAGTAGCTTGTCTAGCCAGTTCCGTAACTAATCCCTACTTATGCTCAATTGAGTTCGTTTCAACAAAGTGTTGGTGTATCTACCCTAGTCCATAGGGATGATTTCTCCGAATACTAACTCTACATGTTTTCGGAAGACTAAGTCTCCTGGGCATACGTTCGATTACCCCAGTTTGATTGACACGATAGCTCCTATCTCTAGGACTTTTCTGCTTGATTCCAAGCTTTGAATTTTTCAATGAAGTCTATTTCCTGACAGTAATTGAATTCCTTGGAGTTGACATCGTCATCTAATGTCATTCTCGGGTTTCTTCTTAGCATCACTAAACTTCGGGTAATGGCATATTCCTGCAAGTTGGAACCAAATGATCTAATTAGACTGAAAGTAGGTTATCGATCCTTCTCGTCATCGCCAGACTGCGAGCGACGGTCGATTTTTGAATGTTAAATCCTTTATTTCCTTTGTTGGCGATTTTATTGCCAGAATGCTCTGTTTTGTGATACAGAACCGTTATCTAACCAACCTCGCGGTTATTCGTGTTTGGACTTTGAAACATTTCTTTCGATCAAGTATATGTGCGTTTATCCCTTCTTGAGGGACTGGCTATTTCGAACGCCTGTATTTAAGCGATTGTGAGAGATGGAAATCTATGTGGAAAATTACTTAATTACCCCAAGTCTAGCTCTCAATACCATTCTAGAATTGAGGAAGTTCGAGGATTTTATTTTCGACCTTCCGTGATTGTTCCCACTTATCCGTGGCCATGCATGATTTTCTTGGTCGCTGACATCGTCACAGAAGTTTTTTTCGTATGTCAACTCCTGCCTTTGTGAATTGATAACCTAGCTGCTTGGTTCTAAGCAACATCTCCCCGAGGCTGCCTATTTTTTAGCTGTACCTAAATTCTTTCTAAGTTGAATTTTGGAAATTTGATTGTCCACTAGCTTTCATCCTTAGAAATTAGCACACAAGCAATTCAATCCTGGGATTTCCTTTCGTCTGCTTTATTCCTGTGTAGTGGCCGATTCCTGTGATGAAAGGTCGAACCATCCGGTTAACATATGAAAGGTTATGTCTTCCTATTGTTGCCCATTTTCGGGCAATGGAAGTTTTTTGAAGACAATGGTAGAATCTCAGTAGAGGACCAACTTCTATCTTCGGAAGCTAATGCATTGATGGTTTACTAAGATGAGTGTTTTTCATCGAATATGCAGATTAAAGTTTTCCTAGCATTGCCGGGGCAATACCGGTACTTAATGAGTAGAAAGTTTCCCGGCCAGTACTTATGAAATAGAAAGTTTCCCTGCGTTGTCAGGGCAACACCTGGTACTTAGGAAATAGAGAACTTTCTCGGCGTTGCCAGGGCAACACCGGTACTTAGAAAATGAGAGAAGGCCTTGGCGTTTCTGTGGTGTTGCCGGGGCAACATCGATACTTAGGAGGTTGGGATTGACTTTCCTCGTCGATTTGGTAGTACTTTTAGTACAGTTGGGTACTAGTTTCGGTTTCAAAAACTAGCGTTTCAATAATTGGATTGTATAAGGTATTTTTTTAGTGATGCTTGTCTTTGGGCAATGTTAAAGTCATGTTGTTGGGGATTGAATCGTTCATCCAATCCTGTAGAGTTGAGTAGATTCCTTTTAATGTGGCTATTTTCTCAACCTTGCTTAACTTCGGGATACGTCATGTTCTTGAAGGATGAGAGTCCCAGGCATTTCCATTGCCTAGCTTTGTTTATAACCGTCAAGTATTACCCTTGGAGATGCAAGGCTGCTGCTTAACCAATTCCATAGTTATTCTTATTCATGAAAAATTGAATTTCTTCCAACCAGTTTTTGTTATGCTCTGATGATTACCTGCAGAACCCTTCATTTCCAGGTGCCAAATCTTAGGTTCATATAGAAAATTAGAAGCTGCAGAGCAAGTCATCACATTGCCCCTGGTACGACTGCACTCATCCCTATCCTGATCACAGACCTGTGGAGTTTGCTAGTGTTTGTCTTGAATTTGTGATACTTAACTTTAACTTGTTTTAGGGAATATGCATTATGCCGGGTTGATAGCATCGTTGTGGATATCAATCTTATTCGTTGGTTCCAATCTTCAAGAATCAACGGTTTAGCTGCTCAATTTTGAGCGTTCTCTCCTTACCATTATCTGTCTTCGGATAACAACTGGTTTCCTACAAGTTAGGGTTTGAGACCTCAGTTGAGCACCTGCTTCTGTTTTTGAAAACTTGTGCGTTGATGATTTTATTCTAGAAATGCCTTCCATCGTCGTCTATCTCTGGATGACTGTAAGTTCCTCCTTTTATTGCAAGTTGGAGCAATTTTCTACCCTGACCAAGTGTTAATGTGTTATGTGCCCCTCAGTCCGCAGGGCTGATTATTCTGAACAATCAATGTGAAACTTGATGTCATGGGCAGCTCTTAGATTCCCCATATCAATGGTACGTTGCAGCTCCTATCTCTGGGAACTCATGACTTGGATGTCTTCGATTTAGACATTTTGTACATTCACTTTGGTCAAAGATCAGAATTTTTGTCGACTTCTTGGTTTGTGAACTTTTTGGCACTACCGGAGCAATGTCGGTTTTTCGGGTAGCGGGAGTTGATCCTCGTTAATCGAAGTGCACGGCTTACGAAATGTGTGGCTTTTGAGAGTGCGCGGCTTACGAAATGCGCGGCTTTTGTAAGTGCATGGCTTACGAAATGCACGGCTTTTGAGAGTGCACAGCTTACGAAATTCGCGGCTTTTGAGAGTGCACGGCTTACGGGATGCGCACAATGGTTTGTGCCTTCCTAGTGCTGGAGGAGCGATAACAGTTCTTAGAAGGTAGGGATCGAGTTTTCCAATCAATCCAGCGATTTGACTTCGCTGGAACACGATTTCATCAGTTCTAAGAGATAATTAGTTCTTTGATCGGGTGACCGTGGCTTGGACGATTCTCCCATATTTCGAGAAGATGTGTACGGCTAAACAAATAAGGTTGCCATGGTGGAGAGATCTACAGCTGACCGCATGGAGATGGTTATGAAGAAAGAGCTTATGGGAGTTGGGGGCAAGACTCTCAGTTTTTGGTCCGAATTGCCTTTAGAGAATTGGTTTTCAACTGGCATACAGTCTAAGAGGAAAAGGATCTGGTCACCAAGGATGGTAAAGGAGGAGTTGGAAAGAAGTAAGAAAGTATTATGATTCTATTTCGTTTGTTGCACTAACTAGGTCGTTAAGTCCATAGTTGTCAAAATGCTAGAATTTTTGATCAGGCATAACAGAACTGTGGTATGATTCGTCTCGGCCTTCCTTGTGGCTATTCAAGTGTGTGTGGTGGCCCTCATGCCACAGGGCTGTTGGCGCACTTGAACTGTACCCAGGGTCTCTCCACAACTCGTCTGGTTGCCCCTAGTTCAGTAGGTGCGGCTCTCCTGAGTTCTAAGTCTCGGCTTGCTTCGAGTTAGCCTCTGATTAACCACAAGGTCGGTTCAGTTTTGGCTTAGTTCCTTTGAGCGACTTTGAAGATCTGGAGTTCAACACTGTTTGTTTCATCGGTCATTGGAAGTGATTTCGTTAATTATGCAGAGTGACTGATATGATTGTCGATTTGGGGCCCCGGAGCATGACTTCATTGACTTCAGGGGGTTCCGGATCAGATGACTACTGATCTTCCAATTCACCTTCGTGGATATCAATCATACATAAATTTCGCAGATCTACCGATTTTCCTTCACGACGCTTTAGTTCGTGAAAGACTTTCACGTTCGTGAAGGGATTTCTGGATCTGATGACCGTTGATCTACCGGTTTACCTTCATGATGCTTTAGTTCTTGAAAGACCTTCACGTTCGCGAAGGGTTTTTTGGATAAGATGACTGCTGATCTACCGGTTTACCTTTACAATTGCTTTAGTTCGTGAAAGGCCTTCACGTTCGCAAAGGGTTTTTTTGGATCAGATGACCGCTGATCTACCGATTTTCCTTCACGATTGCTTTAGTTCGTGAAAGATCTTCACGTTTGCGAAGAGTTTTTTGGATCAGATGACCGCTGATCTACCGGTTTTCCTTCACGATTGCTTTAGTTCGTGAAAGACCTTCACGTTCGTGAAGGGTTTTTAGATAAATGACCGCTGATCTACCGGTTTACCTTCACGATGCTCTAGTTCATGAAAGACGTTCATATTCACGAAGGGTTTTTGGATTAGATGACCACCGATCTATCGGTTTAACTTCATGATTGCTTTAGTTCGTGAAAGACCTTCACGTTCGCGAAGGGTTTTTTGGATCAAATGACCGCTGATCTACCGTTTTACCTTTATGGTTTCTTTAGTTGGTGAAAGACCTTCACGTCCGCGAAGAGTTTTTTGATCAGATGACCACTGATCTACCGGTTCGCCTTCATGACGCTTTAGTTCATGAAAGACCTTCACGTTCACGAAAGTTTTTTTGTGGTCGGATGTCCGGCGACTAGACGGCCATGGAACGATAATTTATCGATTTCGAGAGGAATTTTGGGATTTGGCTCGTGGGCACACGTTTTTATTGGTTCCTGGAGACTAAGGGATTGGATATGTTTGTTCGACGATCCTTTGGACAAGACTTCTCAACACTACCAGAGCAACGTCGGTTCTCGGGAGCGGGATCGACATGACTCGTCGAGGACATAGAAGCATTTTTTTTCGACGTGCTGTCTGCAATGCCCCCAGTGTCTCGGTACGACTCATTTGGAAAAGGAAAGTAAACAAGGATGGATGAGAAGGAATCGCTTTAGGTTGCTGCCCCATTCCTTAATAGCTAGCTAGACCCAGTGTTATTTGATAATCATCCTTTCGTCTAATTTCGTCAGCTAGCCGGGGCATTTTTCTACCGGGTCTTAGCGGCCTTGCTTGGGCAGAAGGTCCCTAAGGTCCTATAGCTCCTTCACCATTTGGTATGTTCTTTGGCAAATTGTCGGGTTTTCCTTCTTCCGATTGCACTACTTCTAGTATTTAGAACCGGTTTTCCTTCTCGTAGAATTCTTCCAGGGTAGTAGGTTGTTTCATCATTTAATGATTCCTAAGGGCCTTGCAGTTGACTACATCCATCGCCCTCGCTTCGTCCATATGCTATTTATACCCAAGAAAATTTTCCATTTGCTTGGAGTTAGCACATGGTTCGCTTGGAACCACAGAATTTGAAGTGTTGTGTTGGTGACAAACGTTGCTTGGAGCCGTTTGCATATTTGCTTAGAGAAAATATTGGTTTTACCCGAGTCTGATTTCTGACCATAATTTTCTAAGTTTACTTCGAGTCAAATGGGTGATTACCCGAATTCAACTTCGAGTCGGGTCTTCCAGAATCTGCTTCAAGTCAAATAGGTGATTACCCAAGTTTGACTTTGAGTCAACCCTGAAGTGAGTTTTTCAACGACCGTTTGGACGATTTTTGATGATTTTCGACGACGATCATTCGTGATTCAATGATGGGAGCTCCATGATGGAATTGGAAGTTGGTCAGTTTGGAGTAGTCACAATATACCATGGGAGCTTGGCCTTGTAATCGATACCAGTTTGTCTCATATCTTCTTGGTTCTCCTGCCTCTAGGAGTACCATTTGAGTAGTAGTTCCTCGTCCATTGCTTGGCACTGTGCTGCGGTACGGGTTTTAGAGCTTCTTCTAGCATTTTACACGTCAGCGGTTTCATCCAATTTGTCTTCCTCAAATTTTTTGTCATCTTCAGAGCCGAAGAGAGCCATCGTTATATCTCCCCATGGGGTTTTCAACCCTAAGTTCGGGTTTGTAGCAGATGATTTTGTTGTGGGTGGAGTATTAATGTTATCTTCCATCATTATTCTTAGAGCTCCACCCACTACTTCCTTTTGCTTTTGCCTTCCGTTTCTTCCATTCAAGCTAGAAATAGAAGAATGCTCTTGCTCCGTAGCAGCCATGGCTTCAAGCACCGTTCTGGGAGTAGTTAGTGATTGGAGTGCTAAGAGAGCATCTACCTTTTCCATGATAGCCTTTTGATTGTTTGCCATTTAATGGTTAATTTCATCAACCATCTTGTTCAATTCTCCCTTAGTCGCAACTTCATGCTATGTGGAGGGTCTTGGAACGTGATCTCCAGAGGTGGCTCCTAACAGCAGGTTCTCGGGGTTGTTGACTTCAATTTGTTGAGGGTTTGTTTCTTCTCCAACAATGGTAGCTCCTATGTATCTTCCGGGGGTAGTTCTCTTTCTTCCTAGTGCCATTGATTCTCAATAGCAAATCTTCTAAGAAGAGATTGAGGATCTAACTTCTGAACCTATCTGATCCAAAGTAGATAGCTAGATCTAAGCCTAAGTTGGGTTCTCGATGAAAGCACCAAAATGTTAACCCAAAAATTTGATCAACACCCTGGATTGAGTGTGAAAGCACCAGCCATGTTCTTACAGTAATAATATAGAGAATAAATATAAAAAGTGCAGAAATAGTACAAAGACAAGAAGATTTTTATAGTTGTTCGGTTGTTAATAAAGCCTAAGTTGACTTTATAACTTTCTATTAACTGACTGCTGTTACAAGTTGAATCTGATTACAATATGATTGAATCTTCTAAGTTAGATCAAGTCACAAGTACAAGAGTTCACTGGAGAATCACAGTGAACCCCTATATGACTATTGTGTGGGAGGGGAAGAGTGAAGAATAATCTCTGCAGTGTTCCAACATCCAGTCTAGAAGGTCCCCTTAATGTTGCAGGTAGGATTGTATTTATAGGGGTTGGAAAGCTATTGGGCTAGGCCCTCTTGCCAGATGCTTGCAAATGATCGTATGAAGGTGCACTATAAATTTCGCCGTGAACCGATCAAACTTGATGGATCGCTAGCAATCCATTGGCTATGGATTGCTAGCGATCCATAGCTTTGGCTCGCTGGCGATCCAATTACTTGAGATGCTCCTCATCATCCTTTTCCCTTGAAGATTGTAAAGACCTGGCAATAAGGCATGGATCGCTAGCGATCCATGTACTTGGTAGATTTTTGAACCTTGTCCTTTGAAGTTTATGACGATCTGACGAAAAGATATGGATCGCTAGCGATCCATATACTTAGTAGATTTCTAAGCTTTGCCTTTTGGATCGCGTCTATTATCTCATGTTAATGTTCCCCATGTAATTTCGTAACATGTCGCTTTTTTTTATATCGATCCACATACTGGTTGCATTAGACTGTTGGTTGAACCAGACGAATGCTTGCCTCTAGATTTCCTTTGGATTCTACTGGGTTTAAAACTAGGAGAACACTACCTATTTCACCCTCTTCTAACTGGCTCGGTCCCTTCAATGGTATCAGTGCCCTATAGTCTATACGATCTAATATTAGCAATGTTATGGCCAATTGATTAAAGCCAACCCATTTAGTAAGGTGTCTAGAAAGATAGTGTTGAAGGTTGGGACTAGATAATCAAGTACTCTACCTTGCTTGGCTAATGGCTTGGTCTAAAGGATGAAGTAGACCCAAATGTTATCCCCAGTATAAAGGCCTGAATTTATTTTGGGCCTTTGGTTAAGTTTCAAAATATGTTTGAAAATTTACAAATATATTTAAAATTTAAAATTTAAGTTTAAAATATAAACGGAAATTTTATGAAAGTTATAAAATGCAATCAAACTTTTCCAAATTATTTCGAGAAACTAAATAATTAATTTTTAAAATTTGAAATTTTAGATATAATAAACATAATTGGCTAAATTAACTAATTAATTAAAATTTAATTGATTAATACACATTTTGATATGTGTGTGTAATTATAATTATTGTAGTTATTTATTCATCTTAAAATTGTTTATGATAAATTAAAAAAATTCAAATTAGTTAAATAAAATTAATTAAAATGTATTTAATTAAAATTTATATATATATATACACTAACATGTATACATAACAAACTATAAATGTTATAGTTGATCAATTATCTTAAACAGTTTAAGATGAGTAATATAAACTTTTAGAAACTTTATATAAAATAATTTAAATTAATTAAATATGAATTAATTAATAAGAATTAAAAAAAAGATTTAACTAATAAGATACATGTATATATATATATATATTATATAAGTGAATTAAATTATAAAAGTTAAAAATAAGCTAATACATTTGTTACTATATATGTAAAATTAAATGGAATTGGAAATAAACCCAAATTAGATTTAAGGACTAAATACATACATATAGTACATATACTATGATTTCAGCTATGTTTGACACTTGAATCATGAGTACTTCATAAGAAATACATTAGAACCTAAATCAATATCATTTAAATAAATGTATACTAAAGAATATGAATCTCTAATATAAATGTTGTCCTCTACCATTTAGTTATATATTAACAGATTACTTTCATACAATTTGATTGTTGAGCTTTCCGGAAGGTAGAGATGTTATATGTAGTGCTATTAATATACTGACTAGACAAGGTAAGATACGTGCATGTATGAGTTGAGTTTTCCTCAATGTATGTGCATTATACTTAGGCCATCATGAAATGGTGGGTATGAGTGAATAATCTTTTTTGATTTGTTGAGCTTTTCTTAAGGTCGAGATATGATAAGGACAATGACCATGGGTTAGGAGTTATATAGGATACAACGGATAAAGTGTTTCCATCGCTTGTAGGTCCATGATTTGTTGAGCTTTCCTCAAGGTCAGAATCTCAAGGAAAGTGTATCCTAACACCCACTAGAGAAATCGAAATATTTCTTTGTTTTTCTTAGGATTTTGAAAAACATAAAAATCTAGTGGGAATCTTATTAGAAAAATGAAATGGTAATATTTATCCTTTCTAATATTATAAGACCATTTGCCATATAAAGTTAAAATGATCTACTTAGATAAAGTTTTGCAACTATTATAATTGATAAAATGTTTATTAATTAAAATATACAAACTAAATGAATTAAGTTTAACATAGAAATATAAGATATACTTACTAATAAATCTTTTGACATGTTGTCACTTCAAGACGCTTGCAAGAGCTAATTTTTACAACCATTAAAACATTCTTTCCTCGATCGCTAACTATTTGTTTGTACAAGACTATGTATTGTCTTTTATGAGCGTTGAACTCTAATAGCAATACAAGAATATGGATATTTGATCCATATTCAATCACATATAAATGTTATGTCGTGAACGGTCATGATTCGTAATGTATGAAATTTCAATGAAATTAGTTCATTGGAAATAAGCAAATAAACCATAATGCAAAATCATGTATTCAATAGGATTGCTTATATCCTTTGAATGGTTCGACCATTTTGGAAAGAAAAGCGAATGTACAAGAGTGCATGTAACTTATGCATGGTTAGGATGAAGAGAGTGAATGGTCACCTCTTCTTCATAAAGGAACATCAGAAATGAGAATTATAAAAAATACTAAAAGATACTTAATATGGAATAAGAAAAGTGATTTATATTCATTTTGTTTTATAATATAGAAAATTGTTTTCTATGAAGGTTATTTATATGAGTTTAAGATATTTTATCAAAAACGCTAAACTGTAAACTAGTTATAATAAAAGAAACAAATAGCCCATAATAAGTATTTAAATGATGCTTCATATTTCATGCACTATTACAGTAATAGTGGGATTAGTGGGAGCTTGCTAAATAATACTTATCAGTGGATACATCAAAATACGAAAAATTATTTTCGTAAATATACCAAATATTATGTATGGAATAATAACTTTTTTCACTATTGACTAAAAGTAAATATACCTTTTTTGTGTTATAAACATTTTGAATATTCGTTGTGGCATAAATCTATTAGAATTACTGTATTTGTTGCATTAGCTTCATAACGTAGAAGTATTTAAATCTTAACAATTATTTTTGGGATTATGGACAGTCATATCTTGAAGAAATAATTCTTTAAATCATATGATTATGAATCAAATGATACTAATGAATTATATCTTAGAAGATCAAGGGAGAAGCACACATTCGGTAGGAGCAATAAAAGAGTCGGTGAACTCCTAGAATAAATACATGTAGGTGTATGCAATTCAATTCTAATAATACCATAACAGTTTTGCATACTTTGTTAAAATTTACCAATGTATTATCGTATAAATGAACATGTGCATTTGATGCACAAGTAGTATGATTATGATAAGTTCAGAGTTTAATACGGAAATAGAAAATATAACATGCAAAGGTATTTTGATTTGATCGAATATGTAAGTGTATTGGAAAGGGTTCTAAAAGTACTTAAAAATGAATAAGATTTTTTGATAAATAAGGTAGTGGCCAAAGTTGACCATGCCTAAAAATGAATAAGATTCAATCTCAAAAGTCATTCCTCTCTATGAAACATGATGATGCATCAATAAGGTGTAATTGGACTTTGTTCGACAAAGTACAATTAATGATGAGTGAAGTTGAGTTAACTTCTTTTTGTAAGGTCATGTACCTACGAGCAAGTACATAAGATTAAAATTTGATTCATCCAAGACAACTTTATGAAATCATGCAAGGTAAAAGTTTATAAGAACCCTCTATGTATCCTTAGTCAAGGAGTTTATTGGTTGTGTGAGTTGAGAAACTGCATGCAATACTTGTTGGTGGGTGATCTTGTGTGGACCACCCTAAAGGAGTTTGGAATCAATAAATATTGATTGACCAATTTATGTGATGAACATAAGATTCGTAAACTAAAAAACTAAATCAGTTTTATACTTGTGTAAAGGTAGCTTATTAAAATGTTTATGAGTACATATTACGTTGTGCTAAGAAATAATTGTTATTTCAAGAAACATCAACTTCGTGATAAAGGAATTTATTATAGACATTATTGGTAATAAAATGGGTTTGGTAGAATCCAAAGATAAAACTTATTAAAAGGATGAAATGAAATTGACCAAACCTAAATGGACACAACTAATTAGAATTTTTAATAAGAACTCTCCATATAAAAGAGAAACCTTGATTATTTTATCGATATCAAGAAAAGAATTTCCTCAATTTTCAATAAGCCATTAAAAGTATTGCCTCTTCCATATGGCATAATGTGCAAATCCTTAATGGATTCCAAGAACATTATCAAAATATGATTTTGATAGTTGTATCCGAAAGGATATGATCCATCGACCACAAATGTGTTTTCGAGAAGTAAACCAAAGTAGTTGGAATATAAGCTATGTTCACATAATAACATCAAAAATTTCATTTTTGAAATTAATTGTAACACCTCTAATTTTTTGATAACATTATTCAGGAGATTTAATTAGAATAAATTAAATAGAATAATGTAGAGTGATAAGGAGATTGAGGTTGGTTAAGTAATCTAGTAGCTGTGCTTATTAAAATGAATGAGCATAAAATGGTTAAGTGTTAACTAAATAAAAGTAAGGGCATTAGAGCAAATTGCCGCCCATGTTCCCACCCATATACTATTTTCCCTTAGCCATACACGTTCATTTTAACATAAGAAAAATTATAAATGAAAGAAAGCAAATATCAAGGCCGGCCATTAGTAAGAAGATAAGAAGAGAAATCAAAGTAAAGCTTAGGATTCAAGCTAGAAGAAATCAATCTCAATCAATCTCCAATTTCCTTATCCAATCTAAGGTGAATAATAATGACAACATCTCTATTTTGATTTCTATAATCATATGTTTTCGGATTTAAGGGTAAATTCATTTTTATGATAATTGGATGATGATATACTTGATTTATAATTTATCAGTTTAAACAAGATTGTTTAAAAGAGGAATATGCACAGTTTTAGGGTAAAACTGAGATAAAATGATTTTTAAATGCCATGGAAAAATTATATGTTATGAGAAACATGATTTTGGAGTTGGTTTCAATTTTTATAATTTTCCAAGCCGTGGAGAATTAGTTATGAATTTTCAAAGAAAATATGGTTATTTTGGTTTATAAATTTATTTTGCAAATTATATTAAGGATTTGGGTCTGAAATTTTTATATGTTAGGAAACATGATTAAAGTGAATTTCTGGAATTTTTGGGGATTTTTACTAAGTGATTTAGTATAGAAATTAAATTATTTTGAAATGAGGACCTAAATGATTTAACTGTTTTGTTAATAGGAAGGACTTATTTGTTAAATGTTGTTAGATCTAAGAAAATGCGACAAATATTAGCAAAATAATTTGAAAGTTTATTGTAACCAATCAGGTGTTTACAAGTGGGCAAGTTTGTTACAAAAAGTTTACTTTATTTAGTAAAAATAGCCTTTTGCTCAGAAAAGCAGGTTCCGCCTCCTTTGGAAGGAGCTTTCGACCCAAAGCTTCGGACTCCAACCTAGTCAAAACCTTTTAGGTCGAAACTAGTAAACCAATACACATGGTATCATTTAGATGGTATGTAGTGGATTGGAGAAAAGTAGAAGGTAGGGTGTCGAAACGTAGCTTCCGAAAGGGTCGGTTCCTTTGTTTTGTTTTAAAAAAAGTACTTGCCTGTTTACAAAAGGGTTTCGAAGTAGTCGAAACCAATGGTTTCAAAAGGGTATTTCAAAAGAAGCTTTCAAAGGAGAGCTGCCGCCTTTGTTTAAAGTAGTAGCTTCCAAAGAGTTACTTAGATTTTTATTTGAAGCTTCGGAAAGGGTAGTTTTGACCAAGTCGAAACCCTTCTGTGTTTAATGCCTTTTGATGGTATTGAAGACATCAATATTGTCGAAAGGTACTGTTGTTTATAAATATAAGCCGCTTCCTACTGCTTTCGAAAAGGGGTTAGGGGTTTCAAAGGAAATGGTTTCGGAACGGGTTTCGAAGCCAGCCTTCAATTGTTTTACCCAGATGTTTTAATGCTTTCGAAAGGATGGTTTCGACGCCATCAAGTTTCCCCAAATACTTTTATGAAATAAAGAATGGTTTTGAAAGAGATGCTTACGCGTATGTTCACTTTGACCCAAAAATGTTATTTTAAATATAAACCTAATAGATTCGAAAGGTATTGGTTTCGAAAGGTAACCTTCAATGGATTCGAAATGGGTGTTTTTGAATGATTTCGAAGCTATGCTTCTATACTTATATGATAATACTTTAACACGGTCGAAAGGTTTCAAAAGAGATGTTTTAAAGTATTCAAAAGGCATGAGCCTAATGTTTTAAAGATAGAATTTAATGCTTTTGAAGGAGGTTATCCAATGAAGTCGAAAGCAAGATTTTGAAGGTGTCGAAAGGCTTTTTAAACCAAAACTCATTTTAAATGGAAAAACCTATGGCTAAATAAAGGATTTTTGAAATGATTTTAAGCATGTAAATTTGAAGAAGTATTACCTTGATAAAAATATAGGTTTAAGAGAATAACTATGCTTTACATGAAAAGTATTTCAAGGACCTTAAACCCAAAGGAGTGGTATTGTTAAGTTGTTATGTTTGCTTCCTCAAATATGAATATATTCACATGATAAAGACCCATAACTGTGTTTTGGGGATAAAGGGGTAGAAGAACCAGTAGGTTAACCTAGTAGTGAATATAAATTGATTAAACTCCTGAATGAGTAGAATTGCATCCAGGGAGTCAGGGAGACCAAAATATAGGATGCCTAAACCTTGAAGTTGTTCGGGAAAACTAGGATAAGAAAGAAGTTATTGGTAGCATCAGTAGGTTCCTAGTCAACTCATGAATACTAGGTTCAAAGTATTGACACAAGTCAAAAGGTTCCTAGTCAACCCATGAAAACTAGGATAAGAAAGAAGTTATTGGAGGCATTAGTAAGTTCCTAGTCAACCCATGAAAAATAGGCTAAGAAGGGAGTTACTGGAGAATCCATAGGTTCCTAGTCAACCCATGAAAACTAGGATAAAAGATGAGTTATTGGAATGACCAGTAGGTTCAGGGGTACCCATGAATCAATTAAGTTAATTGGTAGGGGCTTATAGGTTCTTACTGATCCCATGAAAACTCTGAAATAGGACAGGGTGTCCATGAATTATAAAAAGGTTATTAGTAAACCCATGAAAACTAATAGGGTAATAGTGACCCTAAAAACTATAAATATGAAAGGGAGTCAATTAAACTGGGGATGGGATATCTAGATTGTTTATATATGTATATCATCGTCATATTTTGAAATACTATGTTTTAACCATTGTGGATGCAGTAGCACAGTATATGGTTTTATAAAAAGGGTTTTAGGATACTAGTGAGGGGAAAACCCGTTCCGCTAAGCGGCGTGGTCTTACTAGATATCTAAATGGATTGAGATGTTAGATTATTATTCATACCAGGCTTTATGTCTGACTCGAAGTTTTTTTCCCCTTAAACTCTCGGGTACTCAATTGATTTTGAGTAGTTTGAGGTTTAGGGTTTCCAGGTTCTCTTCTTAGATGAATAAAGCTTCCGGAGACGTGCATGAGGCAGTTAGTTATTTAGAGTTATCTTTTTTCCACAGTGTATTTTTGATATAAAAGCGAACTTATTAGCCTTATTATATACTCTGATCAACCAAGGGGGCATCTTCATATGTCGCTCTTGGCGTATGTGTAATAATTATATTTTTCTGAATGTGGTTAACATTTGTGGGATTATGTAATGAACATGAAATGTGGAAATGTGTTTTTAATTTGTTAATTTTTTTCCATATTCTTGTGATCTGTGTATCAATGAATTTAACACCGCCGTATTTTTTCACCGAGGATTAATAACTATGGATGACTGCAGCATCCGTAGCCGTTAGTTTTGGGCCTCCAAGTAGGGGGGATGTTACAAGTTGATATCAGGGCATAGGTTTATGAAACTTTAAAAGAAAAGTAAAACCAAAATGCTTTTTAAAACATAAGCCGATAAATTAGAAATATGATCGGCGTTTAGGTTAATGCTATAGTAACGTACTTGTATTTGATATATAGGTATATATCTAAGTACGCGTCCCCCTCTCTCTTGGACCGTTCTTCTGTATCTTACTAAGGCTCGTATGCAGATTTACGAGAAAGAGGATATGGAAGTAGGAAATGGAAGAGGAAATCTGGGTGGAGGAAGCACCACAACCAACGGAAATGCTCGACCTCACACCAGGAAGAACCAAGGTCGACAGTCTAATGCTAATCCAAATGCTGAAGCCAATGTAGGTGCTAGAAATCCGCCAGTAGATGCGGGGATGGTGTATCAGTTGTTGGCCAATCTTTTGCAAGTTGGAGTTGCTGGAATGTTGGAGGAGCTAATCCTATAGCTCCAGTTGGATATAATTATGCTAAGCTGAGCAAGGACTACACCAGTCTGAATGGAAAGCCATTTGTAGGAACGGAGGATGCTGTTGAGATTGAGATTGGCTATTGAGCCGTGATAGGATCTTTACTGATCTAGGCATGGATGATGGGGAAAAGAGAAGGCTAGCCTCTAGGCAGTTGCAAGGGGTAGCGCTTCATTAGTGGAATAGTGTGACCACCGGAGTTCCGAAGGAAGAGCTGCCATGGGCTAATTTCAGAAGGAGGTTTGAGTAAAGGTTTCTGTCCGAGATTTCCAAGTCGGCATTGATGAGAAAGTTTATGGAACTTGTTCAGGGCGAAATGTTAGTAATCGAGTATGCTGCTAAGTTTGATGAGCTATCTCGATATGGATATACTACTATATATACTGACATCAGAAGGAATGAAAGGTTCATTTGAGGACTGAGATCGGAGCTTGCTAGAATGACCATGACTCATATCAGAGAGCCTTGTAATGTGGTAGTGGAGAGGTTATTCGTCATAAAGAGATGCTTGCTGTTTCCGCTAGAGAGAAGCCAGTTGAATCCTAGGGTCCTCAGGGAAAGAAAAGGAAATTCTTAAAGAAGAAGGGAGCCAAGAAAAAGGATGCTGCCAAGAAGGCAAAGGCTGATTTAGTGTGCTTCAAGTGTGATAAGAAGGTTCATTATGCTCACGAGTGCCGGACATGCAAAGGGAAGAAGCCTGTAGAGAAGAAGAATGTGAAATGCTTCAACTGTGACAAAGTTGGGTATTACAAGAACCAGTGTCCAGAGCCAGTCAGGGAAAATAGAGGGAAAGTTTTTGCTATTGGATCACCATCTTCTTCTAGGCCTATTGCAGCAGAGAAAGGGAAAACCGTGGTGGAAGGTATGCTTTTGATTCATAGTATACCAGTTAGGGTACTATTTGATACCAATGCATCACACTCGTTTATATCATAGTATTTGGTTGATAGGTTATGCATAGAACCCACTTACCTTGTTACTTCCTTAAGGGTTGTGAATCCAATAGGAAGGTATGCAACTCTAGGGATGAGATGGGACCGGTTAGAACTTTATTTGTTAGGTTATAAGTTTGCATGTAGTCTGTATGTTTTTGATTTTGTAGATTTCGGGATCATTTTGGGTAAGTATGAGGCTAGGATATTTTGCCAGGATAGGGAAATATCGTTGAGACGCCCTGATAGTCAAAACCGAATCATCTTCTCAGTAGAAAAGTCCAGTAGGAGTGTTTGGGCTTTGTTAAGTGCCATGGAGGTTGGAGAAGAGTTAAGTCAGGTTTTGGTGGCAAGAGAATTTGCAGATGTCTTTGAGCCGGTTACGGGATTACCATCGAAATGAGCTGTTGAGTTCCGGATAGATCTCATACCGAGAGCTGAACCTGTGAGTAGACCACCGAGCAGGATGACATCGACAGAGATGAAGAAATTCAAGGTGCAGCTAGTGGATCATGAGGGAAGAAATTTTATTAGACCAAGCAGTTTGCTTTAGGGAGCGGCCGTGGTATTCGTGAAGAAACCAGATGGGTCGTTAAGGATGTGCATCGACTATCATAAGTTAAACGAAAGGACGATCAAGAATAGGTACCCTCTACCGAAGATAAATGGTCTGTTTGATTAGTTAAGTGGAGCCAGAGTGTTTTTTCAATTGGATTTGGCGACAAGGTTCCATAAGTTGAGAGTGGCAGAGGACAACATTCCTTTGACAGTATTTCGAACAAGGTATGGTTCGCATGAGTGGTTAGTGATGCCTTTTGGATTGACAAATGCACCTGCTTTCTTCGTGGATTTAATGAACCAAGTTTTCCAAGAGCACTTGGATAGGTTCGTGCTGGTATTCATTAATGACATTTTAGTGTACTCGAAAGATGAAAGAGAGCATGAGAATCATCTTAGCGTGGTGCTTGAAACACTGAGGCAGAATCAATTAAAGGCGAAGTTTTCCAAGTGTCATTTTTGGAAGAAAGAGGTTAAGTTTCTTGGTCATGTGGTTTTAGAGGAGGGCTTGTCAGTCAATCCAGTTAAGATCGAAGCTGTCAATAATTGGAAGAGACCAGAGTCGGTAACCGAGATCAGAAGTTTTCTTGGACTTACAGGCAATTATCGAAGATTCATCAAGGATTTCTCACGGATAGCAGCGCCTTTGACTAAGTTGGCAAGGAAATATGTGAAGTTTGTTTAGTCCGACAAATGCGAGGAAGGGTTCCTTAAATTAAAGCATTTGTTGACTAATACACCAATGTTAATAGTTCCAAATGGAAACCAAGGGTTAGTAGTATACACTAATGCATGTGGAACTGGATTGGGAGCAGTATTGATGTAGAAGGGTAAAGTTATTGCCTACGCATCCAGACATCTTAGACCACACGAAGTAAGATATCCTACTCATGATTTAGAGTTGGCTGCGGTGATTTTTGCCCTGAAGATTCTGAGATGTTATCTCTTAGGGGAGAGATTTGAGTTGGATATCGATCATAAGTCTTTAAGATATTTATTCTCTCAGAAGGAGTTGAATATGAGGCAGCAAAGGTGGCTTGAGTTTTTGGATGCTTATGACTTCGATATAGAGTATACTCCTGGGAAAGGAAATAAGGTAGCAAATGCTCTTAGTAGAAAACATTAGAATGTTGTGTTAGCTATGTTAGCAGAATGAAAGGATATTGAAGCTTTGGTCGGTTGTGGGGTGCAGTTAAGATCTACGGCTAGTTCTAGTCAGGGGACTGCCATGTTGTCCTATTTAGAAGTTCGACCGGTGCTGATCGAGAGGATAGCTTCTAAGCAGAGAGAAGATCTAGTTTTAGCCAAGAGGATTAGAAGGCTTGAGGTAGGGTCAGAGATGGTTGAGAAAGGAAATAAGGATTATAGTCTTTCCTAGGATGATCTAAAGGATTATAGTCTTGACAAAAGGGGATGGTTGAGAAAGAAGGGACGATTATGTGTTCCGAATGTAGAGAACTTAAGGAGAGAAGTTTTGGAAGAATGTCATCGATCCAAGTTTATGATTCATCCTGGAGGGACCAAGATGTATCAAGATATGAAGAGGAGCTTCTGTTGGGAAGGCATGAAGAGGGATGTTGGCTTATGGGTTAGGAAGTGTGTAAACTGTCAACAAGTGAAGGCCGAACATTAGAAGCCGAGTGGGTTGCTTTAGCCTTTAGAGATTCCAGTTTGGAAATGGATTCGATATCCATGGACTTTATAGACGGGTTGCCAAGGTCAAATAGAGGAAATGAAAGAATATGGGTTATAGTGGACAGGCTGACCAAAAGTGCCCATTTCATTCTAGTCAAGTCAACCAGGACGGCACCTGTTTTGGCGAAGTTGTCCATAAAGAACATAGTTAGACTTCATGGAGTTCCTAATAGCATAGTTAGTGACAGAGATGCTTTATTTACTAGCAAATTCTGGAAAAGTCTACAGGATGTGCTAGGCATTAACTCAAAATGAGTACAACATATCACCCACAGACGGATGGCCAGACAGAAAGAGTTAATAAGGCACTCGAAGATTTGTTGAGTGCTTGTGTGTTGGATTTTAGTGGATCTTGGGAGGATCACCTGCATTTGGTTGAGTTTTCCTATAATAATAGTTATCAGACTAGCATAGGAATGGCGCCTTTTGAAGCTTTATATGGAAGGCCATGCAAATCCCCTATATTTTGGTTGGAGACTGGAGACAGATTGGTCTTAGGTCCAGATTTGGTTAGAGAGGCGTCAGAGAAGATTGAGTTAATCCGAGGGCGGATGAAGGAAGCTCAATCCAGACAGAAGAGTTACGCAGATAAGAGGCGTAAAAACCTAGAGTTCTTAGTGGGAGACAGAGTTTTCATTAAAGTATCACCGATGAAGGGTGTGGTACGGTTTGGAAAATCGGGAAAGTTGACCCCGAGATATGTTGGTCCATTCCATATTTTAGAAAGGATTGGAAAGCTCGCGTACAGAGTAGAGTTGCCAAGCACTTTGGCAGGTGTCCATAATGTATTCCATGTGTCTCGTCTTCGTAAGTATGTGCATGATCCAAAGTCTACTATTCCTCAGACAGAGTTGGAGGACTTGTTAGTAGAGCCTAATTTGACTTTTGTTAGACAACCATTTTAGGTTGTAGCGAGATATGAGAAAAGATTGAGGACCAAGACAGTCAAGTTGGTGAAAGTTCAGTGGAGCGACAACGAGAAGGATTGTACTTGGGAGACAGAGGACATGATTCGAGATGTTTATCCTGATCTGCTTTAATGTTATGTCTATATTAGATTTATATAGATTAGTTGCTAGTCAGGTAAGCTAGTATGAATGTTAGGAGTTGTTACAGATGATTGCTATGTTTGATAGTTAGTCCTTACTGGATTTCGAGGACGAAATTCTTTAAGGAGGGGAGCCTGTACCACCCTTAATTTTTTGATAACATTATTTAGGAGATTTAATTAGAATAAATTAAACAAAATAATGTAGAGCGATAAGTAGATTGAGGTTCGTTAATTAATTTAGTGGCCGTGCTTATTAAAATGAATGAGCTTAAAATGGTTAAGTGTTCACTAAATAAAAATAAGGACATTAGAAGAAATTGCCGCCCATGTTCCCACCCTTATACTATTTTCCTTAGCCATACACGTTCATTTTAACATAAGCAAAATTATAAACGTAAGAAAGCAAATATCAAGGCCGGCCCTTAGGAGGAAGATAAGAAGAGAAATCAAGGTAAAGCTTAGGATTCAAGCTAGAAGAAATCAAGCTCAATCAATCTCTAATTTCCTTATCCAATCTAAGGTGAATAATAATCACAACATCTCTATTTTGATTTCTATAATCATATGTTTTCGAATTTAAGGGTAAATTCATTTTTATGATATATTGGATGATGATATACTTGATTTATAATTTATTAGTTTAAACAAGATGGTTTAAAAGAGGAATATGCACGGTATTAGAGTAAAACCGAGATAAAATGATTTTTAAATGATATGGAAAAATTATATGTTATGAGAAACATGATTTTTGAGTTGGGTTTCAATTTTTATAATTTTCCAAGCCGTGGAGAACTAGTTATGAATTTTCAAAGGAAAGTATGGTTATTTGGGTTTATAAATTTATTTTGGCAATTATATTAAGGATTTGGGTCTGAAATTTTTATATGTTAGGCAACATGATTAAAGTGAATTTTTGGAATTTTTGGGGATTTTTACCAAGTGATTTAGTATGGAAATTAAATTATTTTGAAAGGAGGACCTAAATGATTTAATTATTTTGTTAATTGGAAGGGCTTATTTGTTAAATGTTGTTTAGTTTTTAGATCTGAGAAAATGCAGCAAATATTAGCAAAATAATTTGAAAGTTTATTGTAACCAATCATGTGTTTACAAGTGGGCAAGTTAGTTACAAAAAGTTTACTTTATTTAGTAAAAACAACCTTTTGCTCAGAAAAGCAGGTTCCACCTCCTTTGGAAGGAGCTTTCGACCCAGAGCTTCCACCTCCAGCCTAGTCGAAACCTTCTAGGTCGAAACCAGTAAACCAATACACATGGTATCATTTAGATGGTACGTAGTGGATTGGAGAAAGGCGGAAGGTAGGGTATCGAAACGTAGCTTCCGAAAGGGTTGGTTCCTTTGTTTTGTTTTGTTTTGTTTTATTTTAAAAGAAAAGTGCTTGCCTGTTTACAAAAGGGTTTCGAATTAGTCAAAACCACTAGTTTCAAAAGGGTATTTCAAAAGAAGCTTTCGAAAGAGAATCGCCGCCTTTGTTTAAAGTAGTAGCTTCCGAAGGAGTTACTTAGATTTTTATTTGAAGCTTTCGGAAGGGGTAGTTTCGACCAAGTCGAACCCCTTCTGTGATTTAATGCCTTTCGATGGTATTGAAGACATCAATACTATCGAAAGGTACTGTTGTTTTATAAATATAAGCCGCTTCCTACTGCTTTCGAAAGGGGTTAGGGGTTTTGAAGGAAATGGTTTCGGAAGGGGTTTCGAAGCCAACCTTCAATTGTTTTACCCATATGTTTTAATGCTTTTGAAAGGATGGTTTCGACGCCATCAAGTTTCCCCAAATACTAAAGAATGGTTTCAAAAGAGATGCATACGCATATGTTCACTTTGACCCAAAAATGTTATTTTAAATATAAACCTAATGGCTTCCAAAGGTATTTGTTTCGAAGGGTAACCTTCAATGGTTTCGAAAGGGGTATTTTTGAATGATTTCAAAGCTATGATTCTATACTTATATGATAATACTTTAACACGTTCGAAAGGTTTTGAAAGTGATGTTTTAAAGTATTCGAAAGGTAGGAGCCAAATGTTTTAAAGATAGAATTTGATGCTTTCGAAGGAGGTTATCCAATGAAATCAAAAGCAAGTTTTCGAAGGTGTCGGAAGGCTTTTTAAACCCAAAATCATTTTTAGTGGAAAAACGCATGGCTAAATAAAGGAGTTTTGAAATGACTTTAAGCATGTAAATTTGAAGAAGTGTTACCTTGATAAAATATAGGTTTAAGGAATAACTATGTTTTACATGAAAAGTATTTCAAGGATCTTAAACCCACAGGAGTGGTATTTTTAAGTTGTTATGTTTGCTTCTTCAAATATGAATATATTCACATGATAAAGGACCCATAACTATGTTTTGGAGATAACGGGGTAGAAGAACCAATAGATTAACTCTGTAGTGAATATAAATTGATTAAACTCCTGAATGAGTAGAATTGCATCTAGGGGGTCAGGGAGACCAAAATATAGGATGCCTAAACCTTGAAGTTTTCCGGGAGATAGGTTCATAGTAAACCCATGAAAACTATGATTAGGAAGTTATTTGGGGTAACCAATAGGTTCATAGTAAACCCATGAAAATTATGTATTAAGGATGGTTGGCAGGGGCCAATTGGTTTGTAGTAAACCCATGAAAAATATATCCGGATTAAGTATTGACATTAGTCAAAAGGTAACTAGTCAACACATGAAAACTAAGATAAGAAAGAAGCTATTCAAGGCATCAGTAGGTTCCTAGTCAACCCATGAAAACTAGGCTAAGAAGGGAGTTACTAGAGAATCCATAGGTTCCTAATCAACCCATGAAAACTAGGATAAAAGATGAGTTATTGGAATGACCAGTAGGTTCAAGGGAATCCATGAATCAATTAAGTTAATTGGCAGGGGCCTATAGGTTCTTAGTGTTCCCATGAAAACTCTGAAATAGGACAGGGTGTCCATGAATTATAAAAAGGTTATTAGTAAACCCATGAAAACTATTAGGTTAATAGTGACCCTAGAAACTATAAATATGACAGGGAATCAATTAAACTGGGGATGGGATATCCAAATTGTTTATATATGTATATCATCGGCATATTTTGAAATGTTATGTTTTAACCATTGTGGATGCAGAAGCATGGTATATGGTTTTATTAAAAGGGTTTTAGGATATTAGTGAGGGGAAAATCCGTTCTGCTAAGCGACGTGGTCTCACTAGATATCTAAATGGATTGAGATGTTATATTATTATTCATTCCGGGCTTTATGTCCGACTTGAAGTTTTTGTTTTCCCCATAAACTCTCGGGTACTCAATTGATTTTGAGTAGTTTGAGGTTTAGGGTTTCCAGGTTCTCTTCTTAGATGAATAAAGCTTCCGGAGGCGTGCAGGAGGCAATTAGTTATTTAGAGTTATCTTTTTTCCGCAGTGTATTTTTGATATAAAAGCGAACTTATTAGCCTTATTATATACTCTGATCAGCCAAGGGGGCATCTTCATATGTCGCTCTTGGCGTGTGTGTAATAATTATATTTTTCTGAATGTGGTTAACATTTGTGGGATTATGTAATGAACATGAAATGTTTTGAATGGAATGTGGAAATGTGTTTTTAGTTTGTTAAAATTATTCCATATTCTTGTGATATGTGTATCAATGAATTTAACACCATCGTATTTGGTCGTCAAGGATTAATAACTATGGATGACTCAGCATCCATAGCCGTTAGTTTTGGGCCTCCAGGTAGGGGGATGTTACATTAATGTAATAGATTCATCATTTAATGTGCTTAAGTTAATTCAAATTTTATATGTAGAATCATCGCTCGATATAATTTTGAGTTTTGGTGTATGTATGTTAAAATTGGAATTCTATATAATGATTTAGACTATGTTGTTTACGAGTAATAACCAAAGTGTCTCAAAGTTAATGGGAGTGATTCTGAGTTTGTGGATTAAGGATATGACCTAAGAAATGATATGGAGGTATTATTCGATAAGCATTATAGTAAAGTAAGTATTTTGAGAGAGAAATTAAGTAATTTGATTTTCAGTCAAAATATAGAGGAAGCGTATGTCTGTAAGAAAGAATATTAATAGGTGTTAAAGTATTCCTAAAACTATAACTAAACAACAAAATTAAGATTGTTAAAGACGTAAGCATGTTAAATCATTTCGGTTTGGTTGTTTGATTCTCATTATAGGATTCGAAATGACATCTTTTATAATCAACATAAAAGGATGTTGGGATTGTCCTAGCATGATATTTGCAGATACTATATTAAAATGTTTAATCTGAGTATGTAAGATGGATTCCTTATGCATTGGAGATGGGAATTATCATACATGCCATATTGTCTACAATATCGTATTTCACTTAAGTATTTGATACATAAAGCAAATATAAAATCCAAATTAAGATCATTAAATGATAGTTTAGTGTGCTCTCCATTATCTACAAAACACTAGAGAATTGTTTTTAGAAGTAATATACTCATTATGAAGGAGTTGGTGGATCTGAACTTCATAAGTGATATCGAGTATAGTGTGTTAATCCTGAGTTCATGTTCAATCTTAAGTTAAGAACTTTAATTTGGAAATATTTCAAACAATAAGTAGTGGTCGATTCAACCAAAGGCTAAGTTGATCGCCTTAAATAAGCACATCAATAAAAGAAGTATAAATATATGCATAAGTTTATAATCGAGTTAGAGGTGATTCCAAGTGTGGAGAATCCCTTGACATCATTATATGGTAACAATGTCACGATACAGTTCATAAAAGAACCTTGAGCACACTAGATGTTGAGAGACATAATTTGAATAGTTCTACATAATAAAGATAGTTTATCAATGTTAGAGAGAGCGGATTGACATGGTAGATAAATAAAAAAATACCATACCCATTTTTGAGGGATTGATCCGATTAGTTTTTGAGAAAATTGATTAAAGAAGTTATAATTAGATTCCATAATTATCCCCAAGTGCAAGTGAGAGATTGATAGAGTTAGAGATATGCCTTAGGGGCAGTTATGTAATTTTTTACATATACCTAACTCGATAACCAATCTTGTACAACATAAAATGTGTTTTCTTTCTATTATATAATTATTATATTGTGATATAATTAATTAAGTTGCTAATTTAAAGTATATTTAAAAGAAAATTCTTAAATGATATATTATACGGTAGTAATTACAATGTGTTGTAATAATGAGAAATTATCACATTAAAATGACATATGATTTTAAATATTTCAAATCAAGATGTTTCAAGGCAGGAAATTGATACATCCGTTGAGATTAGAGTGTGTAACGCTCTTTAAATGTTGGACAGTGTATTACTCATGGTTGTAGGGGCACCAAGGGGTTATGTATCGATAGTTATAAGACAACTACGGAATGCTCACTTAAGAGTTCTCTGTTGGTTAATAAAACTAAGATCTAACAGACAATCTCGAAGTGGCAATGTTACACGGTTCCTTCAACTTGAGAATATTGTGGAACTTTAATGTGGATACTCCACTTTGATTATAGTTAAATCATGGCATAGCATCCATCGAGTGACTATAGTTAGGCCTGAGTTGAAGCATTGGAAGTGAAACACTATTCGATAGAGAACTCGTCTCTTCGGTTATATGGGTTAGTATCATGGTCAACTGTAGTCAACTCTAAGTCAAATTCTTTGGCCAGGGTAGTACAGTTAATAATAGGAATTATTATGGAGCCAAGGATTTTGCATTTTGACTAATTAAACATGGACGATGTTGAAATTCTGACCAAAACTAAATTCCATAAGACCAAACGTTATATAGTTTTGACGAAGACAATTGGTGTAAATAATCGTTGCTACCTGCTATTGCTTATAATAGTAAAATTAGATTTTTGAATAGATGTGTAAGCAATAAATTCAGCCAAATATCACACTATGAGCTAAGGTGACGTGTGAACTTTAATATTCAAATTGTTCGATATTAATCGCTGATTGAATTTACACCTTTAAATCGCACAACCGTAATGATGAATACTCTGAAAAACCACACTATTTAATCAATCATAAATTGTTGTAAATTAATTAAATTAAAATATAATTATGAAATTTATTTGATGTTTGAGTGCCATCATTATTTAACAAAATGCATATATAAAAGTTATATGTACACGTATGGATATACGATATCGATGAAGTAATTAAATTAGATTTGAATAGATTAATCACCAAATGTGTTTGGAAATTTTGGAAATCTTTCTAGGCCCGACAATGCATGGTTGTGGAGGGGAATTTGATTTGATTAAATTAAGATTTAATAATGAATTAAAGAAGGGAGGTTTGAAGGAAGGAATTGGAAAGGTTTCGATCATTTCTTTAAAACAAATCTCCCTTCGTTTCTTTCATTTCATTATTATTGAAAAAAAATCATTTTTCTTTCTCTTGCTCTCCTCATCTCCTCTAATGGCCAAAAATTTATGTCTTCATGAATGAAAAGAAAACCCAAAACAATTCAAGCATCAAATTAAATAAATACAACGATGATGCTATAGATTGTTGTAATTTCTAAGAAGATTCAATCAGATCTAAGAGTTTTCATACTTTCAAAGTGTATTTCTTAGGCTACTTCTTAAGGAAATCTAATCTTATATATAAGATCTAGTTAGTACAGATTAGATCCCTTATATTTTACAATGATTTTATATATGCAAATGTTGTCACTTATAATAGTTTGAATCTGCATACAAACGGACTCACACATACATATGTATACCTTTGAATCTTTTATCTGAAGTGAATATTATTGTTGGAGATTTGTAATGATAATGAAATTATTGGTTTAGTCGAAGTCGTTTAAGAGTATATTTGATATACTATAATTTATATAAACATCAAATTTATGAAAAATCCTTTTTAAATAGATTAAACAAAAAAATTATTTAAAATTTTTAGATTGGATTTAAAATCCTCTTTAGACTCAATGGCCCAATAGTTCTGGAATAGGAAATTTTCTGAAATTTACATATTTCACCCGCTTCCGATTGGTCCGGTTCCTTCACATATATCAGCCATCAAAGTACGATTCAAACAAATGTATTATCCTAGATCTATCCAATCCTAAAGTGGCAACTTGATTGCAAAATGGTGGAAAAAAATCAAACTACATTTTTATCCTTATAAATTCATTTTAAAGAGGTTATTAAAGTTAGATCTAGATTTAAAATCATTTTAACATCAAAATTCATTTAATAATCAGTGTTTGGTTATAACAATATTCATAGAATGACGAGAGATTTAAAATCACTCAATTATTAACAAAATTCCCAAATCCCAAAGACAATGTGAGGTAGAACACCAAGCTTCATAAATCCCAAGGTGTCAAAACAGTAAATCCTTAATCCCCCTCGCTAATTACCTTCTAATGTGATGTTTATGCTATTTAACGTAAGCTAAATTGGTGCTTTTTTGATAAGAAATAATGGAGGTATGGATCTGTTTGGGAAGTGAGGGAAGTGATTAAGAATTGTCTCATCTTCCCAATTAAGCACAAATCCCAAGATAGTTTAGTGAGCCTAATCCGGGCCTAATTAATTACTCACTAATCTAGCTAGAAACTTTTCAAACTTCAAACAACCATTTCTTTAAAATGGCAAGTCCAAAAGGCTAATACAACCACAATACGGAAAGAGAAACTATGATATATGTCCAATGAAAGTGGTCTAAAACCCAAATTCAGCTCCTATTAGAAGTTATAGGTCTTACAAGTTTTCAAAGTCAAATCATTTAATAAAATCTCTAAACTCAAAAATGTCACCACTCATCATTTCCTAAATTATAGTGTTATACGACCAAGTATGAAATTTAAAATAATATTTTATAATCCTCCGACACATAAACTGCGGCTCGTTACACTCTCCCCCATTTATGAATTTTTCCCCTGAAATCTCCAAATTAAACAAGTAAGATCAAAAATATTTACTTTGCATGCCTAACATCCATAAGCAACCATCTTAAGCATCAAACATGCATTCATGTGGTTATAATCAGTCAAATAATATGTATGCCTATCCTAGTATACAAAGTACTAAAATACTCTATATAGAACATCAAAACGATGCTAAATGCAAAAGTCAATGATAAAATGGAAAGCTTACCTAGTAAAGAGCTTCAAATAAGTGGTCCTCATACTCTCATTGGTCTTCCATGTGAAATTGCCTTAACTCTCGCTTCATTGAGACTTTACTAACTCCGCCATCTTCCTCCTAAGCCGCTTCATATCATGTCTGATGATACGAATATGCCTATGAGGTCTCAAAGCCTGTTTAACCTCGATATCATCAAACTGATTCGGTTCCACTATCACGCCTCAGCCATGCATAAACTTCTGTAAGTAAGAAACGTGGAATACATATGTTATTTGAGGTAAGTCAACTCTATAAGCTTGGTTTCCTATCCTTTCAAGTATCGGATAAGGACCTACAAATCTCGATGCCAACTTTCCACTACAACCGAATCAAAGTGAATTCTTCAGTGGAAAGATCTTTATAAATACCATATTGCCAATAGAGAATTCAAAATCTCTACATCTTATCAGCGTAGCTCTTCTGTTTATCCCAAGCAGCATTCATTCATTGCCAAATTAGCTCGATCTTCTCCGATGTCCCTCTAATCATATATATCCCTCATATCAACTTTTCATCCACTTCTCAACAATACAAAGAAGCATTGCACAATCGACATATAACATCTTGAATGGTTTCATATCGATGCTAAACTGATAATTATCATTGTATGCGAACTCTATCAAGTGATCATCCTGCAAGCCCCCAAAATGAAGAATGCAAGGTCGTACGAGATCCTTTAAGATATGATTCACCCTTTCATCTTTCTATCAGTTTATGGATGATAAGTTATACTCAGATGCAGATCTATCCCTAACGCCTCTTATAAGCTCTTCCAAAACCTTTGGTGAAAAGGGTCTTGATCACTCACGATGCTCTTTGGCACACTATGGAATCACACAACCCATTTCACATACAACTCAACCAATTTGGAGTCGTCCTACTAGAGTTAATGTGTATGAATCAAGCACCCTCCATCAATCCATCGACTACGACCCAGATGCTAATACCCTCCACTGTTCCTTTGCAAATCATTGATGAAGTCCATTGATCTCTACTCTCACTTCCATTCAAGAATCTCAAGCGGTTACATTAAACCACTTGGCTTCTTCGATTCAGCCTATTATTGTAAAAATCCTTCTAGGTCACTGCCTAGGCCTCACCTAGGCGCTAGGCTGGGCTTACCTCCTAGCGGTTTGCTAAAGCCCACCTAGACTAGGTTTACTACCTTATGTAAGAATCAAAACATGTATTTATGCACTAGTTAGGCGTTATTTAAAGTTCAATTCCACTTATAAGCATCAATAGACTAGTTTTAGGTGATCTTGGCTTCTTGGCTACTCCTAAGCACATTCAAAATCCTAAAATTCCAATTTACATCAACACCAAACAAAATACTAATATTTATCCAAAATACATGAGTTATCAAAAATTTCTAGCTCCAATTAATCCCTGCCTAAATGATTAATCCTTAGTCTGTACTAACTGCCTAGCGTCCGCTGGCGATTTTTACAACCTTAGACTTTTGCCTTCACTGGATGACAGTTCCTACATTTGGAGATGAATGTCCCATTGCCTTTCTTCATCCCTTCCAATAATATGTCTATGTCATATGGCGGTACATTTAATTATTGTCGGGATGCATTGTCAATATCTAATGATGGCTCTCTTATAGCACCTCGTCCCTCAATCCATCGACGTCGAGTACAAATTATCTTCTCAAAGTCTACTCCTTCATTTTTTGCTATAATCTCTGATAGTCTAGCATTATGCTTCTGAATAGTGCCAATCCTCTTGATCATAGCAAGTCTGATCGTCAAACTGGCCAACATCTCTGGCTCTAGTTTACATTGTGGTTTGAAGTCATTACCAACAATAAACTAAAGCTAAGACTACTCTATGAATGTCGCTCACAAAATGGAATGTCCCCTACTCGAAGCATCAGCGATCGCATTTCCCTTTTAGGGCATATAAGAAATGCCAAAGTCATAGGAGGCTAAGAATTCCAACCATTGTTGTTGGCCAAGGTTGAGATCGTTCTGGGAGAAGAGGTACTTCAATGATTTATGGTTACTGAACAACTCGAACCTCTTTCCTCACAAACAGTGCCTCCAAATCTTCAAAGTGAATATTATCGCCGCCAACTCCAAATCATGAGTCGGATACTTCCTCCCATGCAGTTTTAGTTGTCAACTAGCATATGCGACAAACTTAACCCTCAGAATGACTAACACCGATGCACTCATCAACTGTTCCTTCAAACTCACAAACGCGTGCTCGCACCTCGTGTCCTGAATAAAAGTATGATTATTTCTCATAAAATTATTTAATGGTGTTGCTACCTTAGAGAATTCCTCGATAAAACGTCCATAATTTCCCATCAATCCAAGGAAATTCTTCACATCCATAGCATTCTCGAGTTGACTTGGATCCCGAACTACTATTACCTTCGTAAGATCCATAGCAATGCTCTACTCAGAAATAACATGACCTAAGAATCAAACTTTACTCCTCTAGAAGTGACACTTTGAAAACTTGCCTACAGTCGGTGTTTGCTCAACACCTCTATCACAATTCTCAAATGCATTTTGTGTTTCTCATCCATCCGAGAGTAGATGAGAATATCATCAACAGACACAAGTACGAACTTATTCAAGTGATCCTTGAAAACACGGTTCATAAGATCAACAAAGGATGTCGGTGCATTGGTTAGCCTGAATGGCATAGCCAACCGATCATAAATTCCAAAAGGCATACCAAATACTATAATCGGCACACTATCTCTAGCTACCCTCAGTTGACGAAAGCTTGTCGCAAGGTACAACTAAGTGAACACCGTCGCACAGTGGAGCTAGTCGAACAAGTCAACGATACATTGGAGTGGATACTTATTCTTCTTCATCGCCTTATTCAGCTCACAATAATCTACACACAACCTCAAAGAGCCATATGCCTTAGTGGCGAATATTATGGGTGCATCCTACTCAAATATACTCCTACAAATGAACCTTCTCCTCAATAGGTCATTCACTTAAGCCTCTCGTTCCCTCTGCTCTTTGGGTGCCATATGCCTCAAGGGCATAACTATTAGTCTAGAATTTTTACTAGATCGACATAGAATTCTATCTCCCTATATGGTGGTAATCCATTCGACTCCTTAAATATGTTCGGATACTCTCTAGTCACATGCACCAGTGACAGCTCATCATGTTGGATCTCAAGTGAATACAGAAAGCTAACCATCACCTCATCATCAAGTAGGCAGCCTATCTCTAATCTTGCTCATCGTCAATCTCTATCATCATCAACGACCTCTTATAATCCACCACAACTCCATACTTCTTTAACTAGTCCATCTCTAGAATGGTACTGAACCCAACAAAACCCATAAACAAAAGAACATTCATGACTAGATAACACTGGGCCTCAAGAAATCATGCATAAGATAGCTGAGCCCCCAACTGGGCTTATCATAATCAAAAGTCAATCTAATATGTCGAGTTTCAATCCCAATCTATCTACCAAGTCACTAAATATAAAGGAATGTAAAGCCCCGATATCAAACAAAACACGTATAAGAAAATTGTAAATGAAAGGACTACCTTGAATAGTGATTCCCTCCCCCTTATCCTTTGCCGCTGGAGCATTTGACAAAGATGAAACTGGGTTCAAAGCATGTGCCTTCACTAACTACTTCAGCTTTGGTGGCTTGGGGAAGTTCTTCTAAATGTGCATGATCTTGTTGCAGTTGTGGCCCTTTTTTCCTTCAGCTTTGCAGTCCTTCATAAGATGACCCTTCTCTCTATAGTTGTAGCAAGTAGGCTCCCCCTTGCCCTTCTTCTACCACCCTTTTGGAGCTTCTTCTTCTTATTGTTATTTCACTTCTTCTTACCTCCCCCACCACCTTGCATCTTTGGCTCATTATTGGAAATAACAGATGGTTTAGACTTAGGATATAGGCTCTCATGTCGGAGAGCCTTTCTACCAATTTCTCAAAGACTATCGATATGTCCTACCAGCTTCTCACTTAAGTCATCATCCAGTCCCATAATGAATTTCTCAGTCTTTTTAAGTGGATTATCGAGAAAGATATATCGTACTGCGACATTATATCGAATTCGGCCATATATTCCGAGACAGTCATACCATCTGGCCTCAAATCAGCAACCTTTCGAAATAGCATCGACTTTTGGGTAGCCAATATATACTTCTCTACAAACCTTACCTTAAACTGCTCCCAAGTGATTTGGTCCTTGGGAGTAGTAATGTTGATGGCATTCCACCATCCCATCGCTCGAGCCTGAAGCTGTCTAGAGGCTAGCTTCCTCTTCATGGAAACATCCAATTTCACGATCCAATCTTGGAATTCCATAGTCGTCTCCATTCTAAGGAATGGCTTCCTTCCCAAGCTTGAATAATCTCTAATTAGCTTAGCAAAATCAACTTTGGGTGCCTGAACTGGGGAACCATCAATGTTTGGAGCAATTTGAGCATTCTGAACCATGTTGTGCACCATCTTAGCGAACATGTTATGTATGTCGGGGTTAGCCGCCCCCAATCATGCCCACTCCTCGACTCCGGAGATGGAGTTCCTAGAAACATTTCTTGTATGTGTCGGCTTATTCTTAATTTGTAATAATAATAATAATCAGTCTCTCATAAACAATAGTTGCACCAATGGTACTCATGTGTGAAGTGCAACTTATACTATATATACAACTAAAATATAGTTTCAAAAATAAGAGTATATAATTATACGCTCTCTTGCATACTCTCGTTCCATTCTACGGTGATAGCTCATAATCTATCTTTAATGGATCTCGATATCTCTTAGGTTACCTATGCAACCTAAGCTCTTATAGAAAATGGGATGACCACCCTACACCTTCGGCAACCAATATACCTATATAGTGCGATGTAGCGGTACCCAACCGATATAGAGCGATGGTCAAGGGGAAAAGAAATAAAATAATCACAGAACCTATCATATATCTCATAGCATTGGGTTAAATATAATACCAATCAAGGATATAAAATAGGCGAGACAGAAATATAACAAAATGGACCATCATAGATCAAAGCACGAGTTTAACAAAGTTATACAAAGCAATAGTAAAGTTTATGCAGCAAATAAATAAACTTAAAATATTTGTCTCCATCAATAAATCAAACACTATCATGGCTCCACGTTGTCGTGCGGTGGAATAATTGCAACAATAAGTCAAATAATAGCATACGAAAGCATACCCTCCTGCTAGACCATCTGCATAACCCATATGACATCTCACACCTGCTATCTAGTCTACTTATTTAAGAGCACCCAAGATATTAAGAAGCAATGCATAAAACCTCAAGCCTGACAAATCAGGTGTGAGTAATAGACAATCTCAAGATACTATAAAAAACAATATAGTATAGGACCTCAGGTACGGAGAATCATATGTGACATGTCCCTACATCCAAAGAGTTAGCACATAACGTCAAATATATGCTACTCCACATCATCATCATGGGTGACTACACATCAAAGTACATATGGGGTGTCTAGATATCTACATCAATGATACTTATGTCATGTGACATCCCTGGAGTGACAAAGCAAAACATAACAACCACAACATCCATCAAACGATCCTCACATCACTTGATTGTGTTGGATATATGATAACTCGTATGGCCCCATCATAAGCTAGAGACTCGATCAAATCTCAGTTCTACAATTCTCAACCCATGCTACTTTGTAAGGCTAGGAAATAGACCCACGATCATAAGATCTGGACACAATCATAATCTAGGTGGGTGTCTGTACATACCCTCTTTATGTGAACACATTGGAAATCTCCAAGTATCTACAATCCCTTTGCAGATGCCATCATAATAGAACATAGTCAAAGCTCCATTCCATTCATATCCATAGTAGAACATAATCATAATTCCACCAATGAGCACTTGAAGTCGCCCATTTTAAGATCTTCATCTCGACTCCTATCATCAGGTCATCATCATCGGTACATCTCTAGACACCCCTTATAAGTCAAAGAATCATCTCGTTAAAATTCCAAAGCCGTTATGTTGAGATGCCCCATCGTTTTCTTTGTCATTGATCATCATTCTCTTTTATTCCATAATGTCAAATCGACTATCAAATGGATAAACCAAAACACATGACATGCTCCTCAAGGCATCATTATCGTCCTCATAAAGTTTGGTCTAAATTGGCCAAACCTCAAATATGTCGGCACTGACATGATTCGATCATTTTAGCACTGATATGATTACTTAGTCAAAATCTTAACTAAATTATCACGTCCAAGCCAAGCCCAAAGTCCATTCTTCCTCATCCCGAAGAAATTGCACAATCAACTCGAGCTAAGTCACATCGACACCGAGTTCTCTACTTAGCCAAGTCCAAGACCTCTCATCCTATACTGCAAGCCTGAAGCCAAGCCCCCTATTATCCGAAGCTCCCACATCAATTCTTCAAAGTAAATCACCATCGATTTGATATATTTCTCATACTGACATGATTTTCTTCCATCCAACGACTTGATTTTCACACCTAAAAACTACTTCAGACCTTATGCAACATTTTTTAGGGCCTTCCTAGGTTTCAAACAACAATATACTTCAGCCACATTATGTTTTGAATGTTTTCGATGTTAATTTTCTCAAAACGATGACCTCTTTCTAACTACACTAAAATGGCTAACAAACACATCAAATAATGACATGTTTTCATCACACAACATCTAAACAAAATATATTAGCCATCAAAATTCAAGTCAAACAAATGTATCATCCTAGATCTAACCATATGTAAAGTGACAATTTGATTGCAAAATAATGGAAAACGAATCAAATTACATTTTTATCTTTCTAATTTTGTTTTAAAGAGGTTATTAAAATTAGATACAAATTTAAAATCACTTTAAAATCAAAATTCATCTTAGAAATCATTGTTTTTGTATATCGATATTTGTATGATAATGAATGATGTAAAATCACGCGGCTAGTAATAAAATACCCGAATCCTAAAGCAAATATGAGGTAGAACAGCAAACTCACGAATCTCAAGGTGTCAAATAGTAAATTTTAATCTCCCTTGCTGATTAGCTTCTATTGACGTGTTTAAGCTATTTAAAGTAAGAGAAATTGGTGCTTTTTTGCTAAGAAATGGATAATGGAGATTTAGATCTGTTCCTGAAAGTTAGAAAATTGATTAGGAATTATCCTAACTTCCCAATTAGGCTCAAATCCTGAGATGGGCCAGTCGGATTAATCCAGGCCTAATTAGTTACCCATTAATCTGGTTAAAAACTATCCGAACTTCAAATAGCCATATCTCCTAAATGATAAGTCCAAAAGGCTATCATAACCACTCTATGGATAGAGAAATCATCATACCTTTCCAGTGGAGTGGTATAAACCCTTATTTTGTCTTCTATCAGAAGTTATAGGCCTTATAAGTTTTCAATATGAAAATCATCCAATAAAATCTCTAAAGGTGAAAAACATCAGTATTCATCATTTTCTAAAGTTATAGAGTCATATGACCTGTATGAATTTTAAATAAAATTTTACGATCCTTTGATACATAAAATGCGGGTCACTACACTCTTCTCTTTTAGAGTTTTGCCCCTGAAATCCCTAAATCAAACAAGTTATGATCAACAATAGCTACTCTGCATGCCTAACATCCACAAGCAACCATCTCAACCATCAAACATGCAATCATGCGATCAGGCATTCAAATAATATGTTTTCCTATCCAAGCATGCATAGTAACTATTTATATAGAACATCAAAATGATATTAAATGTGAAAGCTAACAATAAATGAAACTGTTACCAAGTAAAAAGCTCTGGATAAGTCATCTTCATACTCTCCTCGGATTCCCATGTGTAATCACCTTTACTCTCCCTTCATTGAACCTTTACTAACTCCACTATCATGCTCCTAAGTTGCTTCGTATCATGTCCGACAATACGAATAGGCCTACGAGGTTTCATAGCCTCTTATTTAACCTCGATGTCATAAAGGTGATTTGATTCCACTATAATGCCTAAGCCATGCACAAGCTTCCCCAAGTGAGAAACATGTAATACTTTATGCACCCCCACGATCATTTGAGGTAAGTCAACTCTTTAAGCTAGATTTCATATCCTCTCAGGAATTGAAAAAGGACCTACAAACCTCAGTGCTAACTTTACTCTAATATTGAATCAAACAACATTCCTTAGTAGAGAGATCTTCACAAAAGCCATATAGCCAATAGAGAATTTTAAATCTCTATGTATCTTATTAATGTAGCTCTTCTATCTGTCCTAAGCAGCTTTCATTTTCATTGCCGAATGATCTTATTCCTCTCTGATGTCTCCTAATCATATCTAGCCCCAATATCAACTTCTCATCCGCTTTCCACCAACATGAAGAAGCGTTGCACGATCAGCCATATAACCTTTCGAATGATTCCATACCAATGATAGACTGATAGCAATTACTATATGCGAACTCTACTAAGTGTAAGTGATCATCCCACGAGCCCTTAAAATCAAGAATGCAGGTTCATTAAAGATCCTAGAAGATATGATTCACCCTGTAACACCCTAGAATTTTAATGATTGAATATTTGAATGATTAATATAAATATTTAATCACTAATCGATGGAATGTTTGTTGTATTCGACTTTTACAGACGAGTGAATTGGGACTTGAAACACCCATAGTTGAGTTCGTTTTTTCGACACGAGCAAAATGAGTACAAACTTGACTATGTTTGGAGTCGACAATTTTCGACGATGAATGGTGCCGGACGAAGAGAGTTTGGGCTAAGCCCATTAGTTGCCTATAAGTAGCTAACTCCTTTCATTTCTTTTCATTCACGTTAGTTTCTTCTTCTCCTCTCTTAATATTTCATAATCAACCCTTAATCCCTCTTTGATCCCCAAACTCTAAGCCCTTCAAATAAATTTCTTATAATCAACTAAAAATTACCATAAATCATCTCTCCCGATTCTCTAAAAAACAACAAAGTAATTAGCACAAAGTGGAGATTAGATGGAGATCTCAAATTTAAAATAAGCTTGGATTTGGGTTTTGGTTTTGGTGATTTTGAGCTTGGTTTGGAGAAGAAGATGTGAGTGGGAAGATTCTGCTATTTAATTTACTTGTTGAATTTCATATATTTGTTAAGTAATAATTATGAAGTTATGTGATGTGATTTAGATAAATCTATGTTATGTTTTAGACTTGTATTCATGTTATAAACATGTTTCCTTTAGCTAATTGATTATTGGACCCTTAATCATCATGTTTGGAAAAGTTAGTAAGCTTGTAAATTGGATTGGGACTTAATTGAATGTTTGCATATGATGTTATGGCAGATTACAAACTAACTAAGTAGTATAATGATGTACATGTCATTAGAAAATATTAAATCAAATCATTTGAATTAATTTAAGAAAAGTGAGTATGTTAATGAAGTGAGTTAGGAGCTTTACACGCATAATTAAAGTGATTAGAGGTGTAATGAATCTTAATTAGCATTTATAAACATTATTTACAAGAAGTAATCATTTTATAAAACAAAGGAATATATTATAAAATAAGAATGATGATAATAAGCTAATTAAGTGAGTTATGAGCTCTATACTTATTATCAAAGTGATTAGAGGCTTAAGAGCTTAATTAGTACTTATAAATATTGTTTAAGTAAGGAAATAATTTTATAAGTGAAAGATATATTTTATAAGAATGAGATTTTATAAAATAAGAATAAAGGTGTATTTTATAAAATAGATTGAGTTTTATGATATAGTAATGAAGACGTATTTTATAAAATAGAACGAGATTTATAAAATAGTAATAATGATGTATTTTATAAAATAGAGTGAGATATTATAAAATAGTATAAATTTGTTATTTTATAAAAGTTTGAGACTTTATAAAATAATATAAAGGTGGTATTTTATAAAAGTAGGAGATTTCATATAATAATACAAAAGAAGTATTTCAAAAAAGTATGAGATTTTATAAAATAGTAAGAAGGAATTATTTTATAAAGTGGTTATAAGGTTTTATACAATAATTTTAGGATGAATACTTAATTCTTGATGAGGAAATTAAGTATGATAAAAGCTGAAAATGATTTATAAGCAATGTATTTAGAATTGAATGAATAACACTTATGCTCGTTGTAAGGGTACGATGATTCTATATACTACTGGGACTAGATTTCAAGTAGATAGAGTAGATCATAACTTATGCTCGTTATAGGGCTACGATGAGATCTACACGAGACTTATGGCTCAGGGTTTATGGTATATTTAGATAATAATTCTATTTATCTTGAACTCTCAAAGGGAATCATTGGATCGCGATAGATGTCTAGGTACGTTAGTGTAGTGACTCTATTTATCTTGAATCATTGGATCGCGATAGATGTCTAGGTACGTTAGTGTACCGACTTTATTTATCTTGAATCATTGGATTACGATAGATGTATAGGTACGTTAATGTATTGATTCTATTTATCTTGAATCATTGGATCGCAATAGATTTCTGTAATTGACTCCACCTATCAGTAGTGATGGGTATTGATTTATATTTCTTAGTTATCTTTCATTGTTATGTTATGTGCGTTATTAGTTGGATGTTGTTGTTGCTGCATTTACTATCATTTTGTACTTTACGATAGACTTATATTATGATCACCCTACTTTTGGATGTTGGGTTACCTTTATCATAGTATAATTGTTACATTTTAGTCACATTATATTGGCTGTGCTGACTCATTGATTATAGGAGAAGAGCAGGTTAAGGTACTATTTCCAATCTTTTGGATAGGTTTACTTTAGATGGTTGTGGACAGTTCGGGTTACCCTAAGACACGATTGTGCAGAGGACCAGTTGTGCCTTAGTAGTTTCTGTTTATTTGTATGTATTTGATATACGGTATTTTGGGATAGTTCCCCTCATACTAGACTTTATGTCTGACCCACATTTTGTTCTTGTCTGTTTATGTTATGACAAATTTTGGGTACTCGATTTGAGTAGTTTGGGAGTTAGGTGTTTTTGGGGATATGCTATCAGAGTGGTGCAGTTAAAGCTTTGAACACGATAGTCAAATATTTATATACTTGAGATTGTAATGGTACATGAAAGAGGTTATTTGAATATGAGGCTTATTGTATTAGATGTTTTATTCTAACTCTCTGTACTAATATTTATTTATCAGTTATTTCCACCAGTGAAGTCTCTTATATACAGTTCAACCTATTCTGTTCATGTGTAATCAGCATATTATATGTTATCATTCCGATGTGAGATTGCATTTGTGTGCCTGGATACTGTGTTTCGTTTCTTCTTCTTTCTTTATACTCTCGACGAGCCGTATTTTGTGGTATTCGAAAGTTAGGTATTGATGTAAGGCACTGAAATTTTTAGGTGTTACGGAAGGCGGGTTGTTACATTTGGTATCAGAGCGAGGTTCAACACTTAGGACCAAGTAGACCAGTTTAAGTTAAACAATCTGGTAGAAGGATATATGTTGAGAGAGCGTACTTGTATTTTTCTACTATATATAATTTTCTTTCACCACTTGTCTTCTGAACTATGATTTATTTATGTCGCTAGTGCTAAGGTATCTTCGTCAGGCTACCAGGATAAACAGACAGGATACATGTGCAGTGGCGGTGGGTATTGAGGGTGGTGTAACAACTGAGAGTACTGTCATTCTAACTTGATGCACGAGCTTTTGAGTTGAGTGGAATCAGTCAACGAAGTGTAACTTGGATTTTCATCCAAGTAGAATTCGGTGGTTACCCAGTAATGAGCAAAGACCCAGTAGGTGACTTATTAAAACTTTGCATGGAGTAATTCGTGTTTGGATTGTTTTTCCATGTGTTAGTAAACCTAAAACGGTAGGAGTAATCCCATATGCTGAAAAGGTATTTTCTGAGGATCAGTCAATTCACATACTAGTTTCCATTCCTTAGTTCAAGCGTAAGGTTTCTTGGTGATTTGCACCAGTTGGGCAAGGGTCGTCCACTCGATTCTTGTAGGCGAGCACTTGAGTCGGATCCTTCAGATGATTGGGAGATTTCCAAAGTGCAGCTCGGGTCATGTGAGGGAATTTTAGTAGTCGGACCAAGGAACCGAATCAGAGTTCATACAAGAAGAGTCAGGTGGTCAGTGTTAATTTAACAAAGAAATCATGCATGCAAACGAAGGGTTGGATCGAGCATCGTGTCATTTTGGGTGATCTTTCATCATTGTAATTTTTTTTATAGCATAGTCATTTAGGATAGCTTGGGATAGTTTGGGAAAGGACTTCTAAACTAGTTTTGTGAAGATTCAAATAATCTTCTAAGTGGCTATATGATATTTGCCTAGGAAAGCATCATGGTACACTTAGTACGTTATCCTTATTAATATTATGTGGTTGAGGTGAGTCGGAAACCAAGCGTGTCCAAGCATAGGTAAATTGTTATTTGATAATGATTTACTTCGTATTGTTTTCTCCTTTAGAGAATGAATTCTATTTGGAAGGAAAAGAAAATTTAGACTTAGGTTGCTGGATTTATTTGAGAGTTTTGAGACTTGATGATCTAGCATATCGAAGAAGTTTTTCTTTTCATAGCGGGAGGTAATAGTCTTTCATGTATTATATTCAGAAAGGAGTACACCACTTAAGCATTTTGTTTATCTTGAATGGCGAACAGACTTATTGGAGCTTATAGTTCACCATGCATATTTTAACTATTGATTGGTTATCGTGCATGTCGGTATAGACTCTTTGGTATGTTTCGTTATTTTGCACACTTATTGTTTATTGTTGCTTGCTAATATTTGATTATTGCTTGTTTTGTATGATTGGTAGTTTTTTTTATTAGTTATTACTACTTGGTTGATTAGTTGTTTGCATGTTGATTGTAAGCTTATTGTTTATTTTTGATTGTTGATTGCTTATTGTTGCTTACTATTGCTTGCTTGCTTGTTTGATTGATTATTGTTGAATTTTTTGCTTGTCTGCAAGTTTGATAGTTTGTATGCTAGTTATTATTAATTACCGTTGTTTGCCATTATTTGATTTTTGCTTGTTGTCACTCTTTGTGTGTTTGGTTCCTTGTATCTTAATTTAAATTTCCTATTAAAGTATTTCGAGGAGAGAGATAGCGATAGCTATCTAAAATAGATTATGTCATCCATGGCAATTGTAGGGGTCAAGATGGGATCTATAAGAATCTATTTCCTTTTGATGTGACTCGGAGTCAATGTTATATTTAGATATTGACTTATTTGAGCTTGATCTCAAATCAATTTTCATGTATGATTATGGTAGTATCGATTACTACAATTAAATTATAAATGTTTTGATTGTATGTTGCTATAAAATAGGTGCATCATCCTTTTTGTATAGTACAATTAGGTACTTGAGAGCTAAAATGTAGCTATTTAAATGTTTATTAGTTGAAATTTGCATTTAAATAGTAAGAAGTTTTCTTAAAAAGAGGTATGTATCTCTGGGAAATGTGGGATAATGTCGCTTATCGCGCATTTCCTAGATGTGAGATGTGTTTTAATTCGGGAATTTTCGCAATGTTTGATGCATAAGGGAAGTGCTGCCAGAGTTCTCCGAGGTTTAGACTCAATATTTTTTGGCTTGTACAGTTACCTTCTCATACTCATGGAAATTTCGAGGACAAAATTCTTTTAAGGATGGGAGAATTTAACACCTTGCAATTTTAGCGACTGAATATTCGAATGATTAATTCAAATATTTAATCATTAATCAATAGAATGTCCGTTATACTCAACTTTTATAGATGAGTGAATTGGGACTCGAAACACCCATAGTTGAGTTTGCTTTTCTGATGTAAGCAAAATAAGTATAAACTTGACTATGTTTGGAGTCGATAGTTTTCGGCAATGAATAATGTCGGATGAAAAGAATTTGGGCTAAGCCAATTAGTTGCCTATAAGTGGCTAACTCCTTTCATTTCCTATCATTCACTTTTCATTCACGTTATTTTCTTCTCCTCATCTCCTAATATTTTCATTATCAACCCTTAATCCCTCTAATCCCCAATCCCTCTAATCCCCAATCCCTAAGCCCTTCAAATAATTTTCTAAAATCAAATAAAAATCACCATAAATGCTCTCCCCTAATTCTCTACAGAACCCACGAAGGAATTAGCATGAAGTGAATTTTAGATGGAGATCTCAATTTAAAGTAAGCTTGGATTTGGGTTTTGGTAATTTTGAGATTGGTTTGGAGAAGAAGAGGCGAGTGAGACGATTCTCCTATTTAATTTACTTGTTAAACTTCGTATATTTGTTTAGTAATAATTATGAAGTTACGTAATGTGATTTGGAGAATTCTATGTTATGGTTTAGATTTGTATTCATGTTATAAACATGTTTCCTTTAGCTAATTCATTGTAACCCTTAATCGTCATGTTTGGAAAAGTTAGTAAGCTTGTAAATTGGATTGGTACTTAACTGGATGTTTGCATGTGATGTTATGGTAGATTAGAAACTAATTAAGTAGTATAATGATGTACATGTCTTTAGAAAATATTAAATTATATCATTTGAATTAATTTAAGAAAAGAGAGTATGCTAATTAAGCGAGTTAGGAACTCTACACTCATTAGTGATTAAAGGCCTAATGAAGCGTAATTAGCATTTGTAAACATTATTTACAAGAAGTAATCATTTTATAAAACAAAGGAATATTATATAAAATAAGAATGATGATAATAAGCTAATTAAGTGAGTTATGAGTTCTACACTTATTATCAAAGTGATTAGAGGCTTAAGAACTTAATTAGTACTTATAAATATTGTTTAAGTAAGGAAATAATTTTATAAGTGAAAGATATATTTTGTAAAATAGAATGAGATTTTATAAAATAAGAATGAAGGTGTGTTTTATAAAATAGAATAAGATTTTATGAAATAGTAATGAAGGTGTATTTCATAAAATAGAACGAGATTTATAAAATAGTAATAAAGATGTACTTTATAAAATAGAGTGAGATATTATAAAATAGTATGAATTTTTTATTTTATAAAAGTTTGAGACTTTATAAAATAATATAGAAGTAGTATTTTATAAAAGTAGGAGATTTCATAAAATAATACAAACAAAGTCTTTTATAAGTGTATGAGGTTTTATAAAATAGTAAGAAGGAATTATTTTATAAAGTGGTTATAAGGCTTTATAAAATAATTATAAGATGAATACTTAATTTTTGATGAGGGAATTAAGTATTATAAAAGCTTAAATTGATTTATAAGCTAGTTTTTTATTTTATAAAATAATGGAATGATTTTATAAAATAGTAGAAAAAAGATTTGACTTTTATATAGAAGATTTGATAAATAAAAGTAAGGTTTGGTTATTAAATAATCAAATTGTTATTTAAATATATACATGTGTGTGTATGGGTAAGTATACGTATACGTATATTTGAAGCTATGGAATAATCAATATAAATCAAGTATTTTCGTTAGAATCATAGAATGGTTTGGATTGTTGATAATCGTTGTTTATTTGTGTGGTTGTGCATGTATGTATGGTACGAATTGGTGCATGCCTGCGCATCGAGCATAGGCTAGGTAATATTAAAATGTGTAGTCGTGTCGTTAGAAGTGCATCATCGCGATACGGTGGCCTAAGTGAGAGAAAAGTGTGTTAATGGCAACGTAAACTAAAAATTTAACACTTCATGAAATCTGACCCTATAATAGAGTGAACCACACCCAACTTCGACCGTGTGAAGAGGGAGAGACCTAACTGGATGAATGAATGACCTGGAAGAGGAGGTGATGTGAATACATTACGTGAATCGAAGATGGAGCTTCAAAAATCTAGGCTTAGTGCTCAGGTGCCAACTCAGTCGACTGAGCTTCCCAACCAGTCAACTGAAGTTAGTCGATTGGCATAAGGAGTAAGTCGACTGAGTGCTATTTGTTGGGGTTGTTTAGCCCAGATCCAAGGCATTTGACCCTGGACCGAGCTCTTATTTCCCGAATGGCTTTGAGATGTTGCATGATGACATTGAGGTGTCATAGCGTGGCATTCCAACAAGCCTGTACGATCGAACGGAGTAAATCCGTACCTTTGGGCTTTGACTTGGGGTACGTATAGTTTGATAAATTATATTGGTCTGATACTAATGGTTGTACATCGTATTGATCTTATATTAGTGATCATGTTAAAAACACTATTTTAGTGTTTTGATGATAACAATCATATGACAATACCACTAATTTGTTTAATGAGTAATTTCAAGTCAAGTAGTTGTACAATAGAGAATAAAATATTTACAAGCTATATTAGATGGAGCAAGTAGTAGGATAAGGTACCCAACAAAGATAAAAGAATGATATAGATTTCGAATAGCAAATTTTCCGTACAAATAATGGAGAACGAGTATTTAAGGATAATGGAACTGTAGCAAATTCGATATATCAAACTCTTTTTTTCTTTTCATAAATAGTTGAGGTTGATATTTTCAATTTTAGAGTATCACAAAGTAATATTTAAAAAAATTATTATTATTAACTTAATTAGTATAGGATCCAAAACTAATAATGATTTTAACCTTTTTGCTAATGATAAAGGGGGAGAAAATTGAGTAAATGCATTTAGAGGAAGTACATATTAAGGGGGAGCAATATAATATTATTTTAGAAAGTCATATGGTTGTCATCATCAAAAAGAGGGAGAATGTTAAAAACACTATTTTAGTGTTTTGATGATAACAATCATATGACAATACTACTAATTTGTTTATTGAGTAATTTTAGGTCAACTAGTTGAACGATAGAGGATAAAAATTTTACAAGCTATATTAGATGGTGCAAGTAGTAGGATCCACCAAATTATAAAATAGATAAATGGGAAAATGTGGAAAAATAATTGAAAACAAGAAGGGGAGAAGAAAATGACTTTAACTTGGATTTGTACATAAGCTACTACACAAAATTGCATGTGCTGACCAACCACCTAACAATTACATTTAATGGTTAGCATCTCATATTAACAACAAGACAAAATGGAATGCTGAAAAAATACCTGAAGTAAGTCTTGAATCGTTGTAGCCAAGGAGGAAGTGCAACGCCCTACCAACATACCATACACATTTTTGTGAAGTATTTATTGGTTGCTTATTCACAAAGAGATGGAAAATAAATTGATGTGAAAAAATATGTGTTATGGGACTTGAACCCAGGCAACATAGGTGGAAAGCGCATGTCCAAACCATCATGCCACATAAAATTTCATGTTGAAACTTGGTTTGAAATTTACATAATGAAGCTAAGAAATAAAGAATTGAAAAATGACATAGGGTGGGATTAGAACCCAGGTCACAACGAATAGATAGCATACACTCTCAACCGTTGCACCATATGACATTTTGTGTTCAAGTTTGCAACCAAATTTAAATGACAAAGCAAGGGAAGTAAGGAATTTGAAAATGAGCAGAGATGGGATTCAAAACCATGTCGCATGGGAAGATGATAGAACCCCAACCAATGCTCTACAGACCACTTTCTTTCAAAGGATGCGAACACCTTTAGATGACCATTGGAAAACGAAATGCTCAAGTGCCCATTCAAGCATCTTTTCGAAGCGTTGTGAACTTTTAATGGATGCGCCTTTTCCAATGCAAATTTCCAAAGGGTTGCGCCTGTTTATTGGCTTTCAGTCACTTCTATATAAGCCTCCTATCATCTCCAAATCAAACACACAATTCTATTCTCTTAAATCATTTTCATATTACTTCCAAATGCTTTAAATTCCATATTCATTCTAAAAGAAAACTTAGACCAACGTTCTTTCACTCCACAATATTTGAGTTTGGTCTCAATTCACTTCCTAATCTCTGCACACTCATTCTACATCATTTTTAAAGGATATAGAAGTTGTACTCCAATTCGACTACTCAGTGTATTGAAGACACAATATATAGTCAAGTTGTTTCTTTGTAAAAGAAAAGATTGAAGTCTCGTTCGGCTGCTCGGGCAAGTGTACTGAAATCATGTTCAGCTGCTCAGGTGCCTATTCCTCTAGCCGAAGTGAGGGAGTTTGTTAGTTAATTCCAAAAGGAGTCTGGGACTCAATGTAGGACTGGAGGTCCGAACCATTACAAAAACTCTGGTGCGATTGCTTCTTGCTTTGCGTTACTATTTTTCCCTCTGCTATTATATTTATATTGCTGCTAATGTGATTACTGTGCTTCAATTCTGTATCTATATATTTGGTAATCATCGATCCTGTGCATAGCAACCTACAGATCATCCATCATATTGGCCTAATATTAGTGGCCATGCATGTTATTGGTCTTTCAGTAGTGACTATCTATATAGATAGACGATGGCAAGATATCAGTCTTCGTCAGTGATAGGCATATTTGATTACGCAAAGTTATATTTGATGTATGCATGTATTTATACGACATCGGTGTTCCTTTGTGGTCCCGATGGTGTATTACACGTGATACAGAAGTCGTTCTCTTTTTAGATAGAGGCATGCACAAGTTATTTGAGAAATCCTTGATGTCCTAAATGGGATGATGACAATCATCAACTATGAGATTGTAGAACACTTATGCTCATTATAGGGATACAGTGTGATCTACAAAGGTCCTAGGTATTTAGAATAGAATAAATAACACTTACACTCATTATAGGGGTATGGTGATTCTATTTACTATTGGGACTAGGTTTTAAGTAGATATAGTAGATCATAACTTACACTCATTATTGGAGTACGGTGATACCTACACGAGATTTATGGCTCAGGGTCTATGGTATATTTTGATACTGATTCTATTTGTCTTGAACTCTCGAAGAAAATCATTGGATTGCGATAGATGTCTGGGTATGTTAGTGTACTAACTCTATTTATCTTAAATCATTAGATCATGATAGATGTCTAAGTATGTTAGTGCATTGATTTTATTTATCTTAAATCATTGAATTGCAATAGATGTCTGGGTACGTTGGTGTACTGACTCTATTTGTCTGGGCACGTTGGATTACTGACTCTATTTATCTTAAATCATTGGATGTCAATAGATGTCCATAGTTGACTCCACCCATCAGTAAATGATGGGTATTGATTTATACTTCTTAGTTGTCTTTCATTGTTATGTTATATGTGTTATCGGTTGGATGTTGTTATTGGTGCATTTATTATCATTTTGTACTTCACGATAAACTTATGTTATGATCATCCTACTTTTGGATGTTGGGTTACATTTATCATAGAATGATTTTTACGTTTCAGTCACATTATATTGGATTTGGTGACTCATTGACTACATGAGAAGAGCAGGTTATGGTATGATTTTCTATCTTTTAGATAGGTTTACTTTACTTGGTTGTGGACAGTTCAGATTACCCATGAATTATGATTGTGGAGAGGACTGGCTGTGCCTTAGTAGTTCCTATTTATTTGTATATAATTTTAATATACGGTATTTTGGGATAGTTCCCTTCACACCAGACTTTATGTCTGATCCGCGTTTTGTCCTTGTTTGTTTATGTCATGACAACTCTGGGGTACTCAATTGAGTAGTGTGGAAGTCAGGTGCTTTTGGGGATATGCTATTAGAGTGGTGTGGTTGAAGCTTTGAAGACGATAGTCGAATATTTATATACTTGAGATTGTAGTAGTAGATGATAGAGGTTATTTGTATATGAGGCTTATTGTATCAGATGTTTTATTTTGACTCTCTGTACTGATATTTATTTATCAGTTATATTCGCCAATGTATTCTCTTATATATTGTTCATCCAATTCTATTTATGTATATTCAGTTATCATTCTGATGTGAGATTGCGTCATTATGCATGGATATTGTGTTTTGTTTCTTCTTCTTTCTTTCTTTTCTCGACAAGTCTTCTTTTATGATATTCGAAAGTTAGGCGTTGATGTAAGGCGCTGAAATTTTCAGGTGTTATGAAGGGCAGATTTTACACACCCTCTCGGTTAGCCTATCAGCTTAAGGGTGATAAGTTGAACTCAGATGTAGCTTCATCCCTAGCACCTTTTGTGAGCTCTTCAAATACCCCCTAGTGAATAAAGGGCCTTGGTCACTCTTGATACTCTTCGGTGCACCATGGGATCGCAAAACCCATTTCACATACAACTTGGCCAATTTGGATGATGTCCTACTAGACTTAACTGGAATGAATCGAGCATGTTTCATCAATCTATCTACAATGACCCAAATGCTATTATACCATTTTCTGTTCCTTGGCAATCCATTGATGAAGTCTATCGATATCTGCTCCCACTTCCATTCGGGAATCTTAAGCGGTTGCATCAAACCACTTGGCTTCATTGTTCAACCTTCACTAGTTGACAATTCCTACGTTTTGAGATGAGTGTCTCAACGTCCTTTTTTATCCCTTCTCGATAATATATCTATCTCATATCATAATACATTTTATTGCCAATATTATGTATCATTGGTCTCAAACGATGGCATTCTTATAGCACCTCATCTCTTAACCCAATCGATATAAGGTACAAACAATCTTCTGTCTTTATGGAGCCAACCATCACAGTCGATTCCATATAGCTTCATCTCCTTAGATTCTACTCCTTCTATCTTTGCTATGAACTTGCTAGTCTAGCATCATGCTTTTGACTAGTGTCAATCCTCTAAATCAAAGTAGATCTAATCATCAAACTAGCCAAATCTCTAGCTCTAGCTTAGGAACATGTGAATGTGCAATACATACACTCAAATCATACCACACACAAAGCAAATCAAGCACTCCATATTAAATATATTCAATGTCTAACAATCCTAGCAAAATAAGATGTGATACCCATATGGATACCAACAATAGTCTAAGCATGGGTAGCAATATATAGCAATGCAAAAATAGGTATAATTAAATAACATTCTTCCAACAAATCAACATATGTGATGAGTATCATAGGTGATAAATGCATAAATACTAATGCAACTCCTATACGAATACAAGATCGTAGCATATAAACATAGATGCAAAACATCCTAAATATGTTTATAATTCTATATGTATGCAACATGACATACAATAAATCAAGTTATAAGGAAAAACACAAGTCACAAAAGAAAACACAGCACCCCATCCAATTTCCTAATTTAACTAAGCAAACAAAATAGGGAAAACATACCAAAAAAGAGTGAGGGATGTGAAGTAATAATCTTCTCCTCTGGCTCCCAAGTACTCCCAACCGGATCATTTCCCCATTGGATTCTAACCAGCTTAACTACTTTATTTCAAAGTCTCTTAGTCCCATGCTCGATAATGCGGGTAGGTACATGACGAACAAGTGACTCTCTACATCCAACTTCTTCCAACTGACTCAACTCGATCATAGTAGCTGAATCATTCACTTTCGCAAGTGCAACACATGGAAAAATTTTGAACTTCTGCCTGTTTTTTTAGGAAGCTCCACCCTACAAGCAACTTCCCTACTCCCTCCAAAATCGAAAAGGCCCTACAAACCTCAGCGCGAATTTCCCCGAACTACCAAACCTCATAACAGTTTAAATGGCGAAACCTTCACAAAAACCTACCGCAAAGTCCAACTATATGCATCTCCTATTAGAATACAATTTCTACCTGCCTTGCATAGTCTTCAACCTCCTAAAGATCAAATCTACTTTCTTCGAAGTCTCTCTAATCATGGCTGGCCCAAGGTAATCCCATTCGTAGCGTCCCACCAACAAGATGGAGATCTATATGGCCTCCCATACAATGCCTCGAATGGTTGTATTCAAATACTTGCCTGGAAGCTATTATTACATGCAAACTCTACTAATAGTAAGTGATACCTCCAAGAAGCTCCAAAGTCCGAAATACACATCTGCATCAACTCCTCCAACACCTAATTCACCCGCTCAGTTTATCCGTCTGTTTGTGGATGATAGGCGTACTCAAATTCAGTTCAATTCCTAATGCTCCTGATTTACTTAACATGTTGGGTCAGACGTGATTTACTTAACCAAAATGGTTATGTTTCTTCAACTCAAAAAATGTAACCTTGCAAGATGGTCCGAAGCCTTCTCTTTGCTGCCCCGAATCCATGTGCCCAATTCCTCAAAGCCTTATTAAGTCGGCACTGATTTGTCTACTTCAATACTTAGTAATTTTTTTGCTGAGTTCCCAAAATCTTTCATCGTCAACGTGTCCTGAAGTAGAAGTGTCCTTATCCCGAAGTAAAAGCTTGCACGTCTCGAAGCATAGGTTCATAGCCCCGGAGAGGTTTCAGCATGGACAAAATCCATCATCTTAAAATTTCTAAGTCCAATGCCTTGATAACTTCTTGTCTAACTCCTTAGCATAAAGCTTCAACACCCAAATCCTAAAGCACTACATCAAATCCATAAATTCTCCCATTATCGACTTGTTTTCCAGGACAATACCAAGTTGTTTTCCATCTCACCAAAACACCATTATTTCTCATCCAATTCACTTCTGACCAAATATGTAGGATCCAAAGCTTCTAAGAACCCTATATTCCAGTTGTGTCACGTTTTGAGAATTTTTGTCGTCGGTTTCACTAAGTGGCAACTATTCTCTAACTACACCAAAACGAGTTTAAAACACAACAAACAAGTAGATACAAATAATGCACGACATCCATACATCATTACAAGGGAATACCAACCATATCTAAGCATTTATATCATTCTTGATCTAACTACACACAAAATGACAAGTGGTTTATCAATATAGTCAAAATGAATCAAAATTCACATTTATTTATTTTTAAATCATTTTAAAAGTGTCACTGAGGTTAAATCAAATTTCAAAAAAAATTAACATTTAAAACCAACTTAAAACTCATCATTTTAATATATCAACATGCATAAAGTAGTAAGAAGCGTAAAACCACTCATATAAAACCAAAATGCACAAATTCTGGAGTTGAACAGTGGATGCACGAATCTAAGATGACCTAAACATCAACTAAGTTACTCCCCTTGCTAACTACCCCTTAATAACCTCATTTGGTTAATTAAAGTAAGAGAAAAGGATGCTTTTTGTCTAAAAGGGAGATTAGTGGAGGTATTTATTGCATTTGGTATGTATGTAATGGGAAGAGAATGCCCCATCGGCCCTACTTGGTAGAATTCCAAAATTAGACTTTTGGGCCTTACCTAAATCCCACTGATTGCCCACTTAACTATCCAATTTTTAAACAGTCATATCTCCTAAATGGTAAGTCCAAAAGGCTATTATGAAGACTCTATGAAAAGAGAAACCAGCATATTTTTCCAATGAAAATGGTCTCGATCCAAATTCGACTGCTATCAAAAGTTATATGTCTTGCAAGTTTTTAGGGTCAGAAGTGTCCAATAAAATTACTAAGGGTCAAAAGTGTTACTTCTCAACAGTACCCAAAGTTATAGATTATACGACCTAATATGAATTTAAAAATAATATTTTGTGATCCTATGATACATAAAATGCGAGTCGTTAAATTCTCCCTCCCTCCTCTTTTGAAATATCATTCTTGAAATCCTCAAATCAACCAAGGTACGATCAACAACAGTTACCCTACATGCCTTTCAATTATAAGCAATCATATCAAACATCAAACATGCACAACCGGGCAATAAAACGTAATCTATGCCTATCCTAGCATGCATGATACTGAGCTATTCTATACAAGCATCAAATAAGACATCAAATGTGAAAGCTAATAATAAAATGGAAATATTACCAAGTGAGGAGCTCCATATAAGTGTTCCTCATGCTTTCCTCGATCTCCCATGTGTAATCGCCTTCGCTTTCACTCTACTGAACCTTCGCTAACTCCATCATCTTCCTCCTAAGTTACTTTGTATCATGTTCAATGACACGAATAAGCTATGAGGTCTTAAAGATTCTATTGTAACCTCGATATCATTAAATTGATCTAGTAAACAACCACGCCCGAGCTGTGCACAAACTTTCACAAGTAGGAAATGTGGAATATATTGTGCACACCTCTATCTTCTAGGGTAAGTTGGCTCTATAAAAAAGGTTCCCGATCCCCTTTAGTATCAAAAAAGGACCTACAAATCTCGATGCCAACTTCTCTTTAGTACCGAATCTAACCACGCTATTCAACGAAATGACCTTGATAAACACCATATCACCAATTGAAAACTCAAAATCTCTATGTCTCTTTTGAGCATAGCTCTTCTGTCTATCTTGAATAGTTTTCGTTCATTTCCAAATGATCTTGATCTACTCTGATGTCTCTTTAATCATGCCTAGCCCCAATATCAGTTTCTTGCCCGCTTCCCACCAACAGCAAGGAGTATTGCATGATCGACCATATATTGCTATGAATAAAGCCATACTAATGGTAAATAATAACTATTATTGCATGCGAGCTCTGCTAAATGCAAGTGGTCATTCCATGAGCCTCCAAAGTCGAGTATACAAGCTCGCAAGAGATCCTCTAAGATACGATTCACCCTCTTCATCTGCCCATCTGTTTGCAGGTAATAAGTTATACTTAGATGCAGCTTTATGTCCAATGCCTTATATAATATCTTCCAAATTTGCTAGTGAAAAATGGGTCCTGGTCACTCACAATTCTCTTTGGCTCACCATGGAATCGCATAATCCACTTCATAAAGAGCTCGGCCAATTTGGTTGTCATTCTATTTGACTTTATAGGTATAAATCTAACACTCTTCGTCAATCTATCGACTATGACCTAGATGTTATCATACCCTCTTCTAGTCCTTATCAATCCACTAATGAAGTCCATTGATATCTGCTCCCACTTTCATTTGGAAATCTCAAATGGTTGTAGCAAACCCCTTGGCTTCTTCTATTCAACCTTCACCAGCTGATAGTTTATACATTTTGAGATGAATGCACCAACGTCCTTCTTTATCCCTTCCTAATAAAATATGTATCTCATATCATGGTACATTTTATTGCTGTTGGGATGTATTGTTAATCTCGAATGATGGCACTCTTATAGTAACTCATCCCTCAACCTATCATCGACATAAAGCATGAATAATCTCCCATTTTTACGAAGCCAACCACCTCAGTCGAGTCCGTATTGCTTCATCTCCTCAGACTCAAATCAAACTCTTAATCCTAGCCATGATTCCCGCTAGTCTAGCAGCACACCTCTGTTTAGAACCGACTTGCTCAGTTAAAGTAGGTCTAATAGTCAAATTAGCCAACATCTCTGGCTCTAGCTTACATCAAGGTCTGAAGTCATAACTAGCAATAAACTAAAGCTGCATCCACACTAGGAACATAGCTCCTAAACTAGCATTTCCTCTACTCATAGCATCAACGACTACAGTTCTCGTACAAGGCATATAGGAAATGTCAAAGTTATAGGAGACCAAGAATTCCAACCATCGCTGCTGACGAAGGTTGAGATCCTTCTAGTAGAAGATGTACTTCAATGATTTATGGTCAGTGATTAACTAGAACCAATCTCCAAGCAAGTAGTGCCTCTAAATCTTCGAAGTGAATACTATCACTGCCAACTCCAAATCATGAGTCGAATACTTCCTCTTGTGCGGTTTCAGTTATCGACTAGCATACAAGACATCTTACCCATCTACCTTAATACCGCATCTAGTCTAGTACCATAGGCATCTATGTATACTGTAAACTCCATATTCCTACTTGGTATTACTAAGAATAAGGCACTTGTCAACTTCTCTTTCAGACTCATGAATGTGTCCTCGCAAGTCGCGTATTAAGAAAAAATCGTATTTTCATCAAATTGGTTAACAATGCTGCTACCCTAGAGAAGTCTTTAATAAAATATCTAAATTATCGAATGAGTCCAAAAAAAACTCCTCGGGTTTATAATATTATTGGGTTGATTCCAATTCCGAACCGCTGCAACTTTTGCAGGATCTACAATAACGCCCTGCTTAGAAATAACATAACCCATGAATCACACTTCCCTCCGCCGGAAGTGACACTTCGAAAGCTTCAACTTCAATCAGTGTTTGCTCAACACCTCCATCACAATCCTCAAATGTGTCTTGCGTTCCTCTTCTGTTCGAGAAAAAAAATAGAAAATTATAAATGAACACAAGCACAAACTTATTTGATCCCTAAAGAAATGGTTCATGAGATCAACAAAGTATGTCAGCATATTAACTAGCCAAATGGCATAACCAACCACTCATGAAGATGGCACCTGAAATGCTATAATCGACGCACTCTATAGCAACTCTCAGCTGATGAAACCTCATCACAAGGTCCAACAGAGAGAACACCATAGCACTATAGAGCTATTCGAACAAGTCATCAATAAGTGAGGATGAATATTTGTTCTTCTTCGTCACCTTGTTCAGTTCATGGTAATCTACACACAACCTCAAAAAGTCATTGGCCTTAGTGGCAAACACTACAAGTGCACCTGACTCAGATATACTCCATCGAATGAACCCCATCCTCAATAGTTCATTCACTTGCGCATCTAGTTCCCTCTGATTTTTGGGTGTCATATGCCTCAAAGGCACATCTACTGGTCTGGCATCCTTCTCCAGATATATACGGAAATCTATCTCTATGTGTGGTGGTAATCTGTTCACTTCCTCCTCATATACATCCAGGTATTCCCTAGTTATAAGCACCGATAACAACTCATCATGCCGGACCTCGAGTAAATATAGAAAGCTAATCATCACTCCATGGTTTTATAGGTAGCCTAACTCCAATCTCTGCCCTTCGTCGGTCTCTATAATCACCAATAACCTCTCACAACCCATCACTACTTCATACTTCTTCAGCCAGTCTATCCCCAAAATAATACCGAACACCACAAAACCCAAAATAAAGGAATTACCAACAAAAGAACATCCATGAATTGATAAAACTAGGTCTTGACAAACCATGCTCGGGCTAATTGAGTGCGCAAAAGGTTTCATTACAATCAAAGGCTTATCAACTATCTTGGGTCTCAATCCCAGTCTATCTACCAAGTAACTAGATATAAAGGAACGTGAAGCTCCAGTATCAAATAAAATGCATATAATAACATCATAAATGGAAGGAATATGTTAGATAGTAATTTACCCTTCTCCTTAGTCGACAGAGTACTCGATGAAGTCATAATGACATCAACTGCATATGTCTATGCCACCTGCTTCTGCTTAGTTGACTTAGGACACTCCTTCTTAATATGTTGGAATTTGTTACAGTTGTAGATTTCATTCCTTCATCTTTGAAATCTTTGAAGAGATGACCCTTCTCCCTACACTTGTAGCAAGTAGGCTCCCACTTTCCTTTCTTCTGGCCACCCTTTTGAAACTGCTTCATCCGGTAGTTGTTTCACTTCCTCTTGCCTTCCCCACCAGCTTGCGACTTTGGCTCATCCTTTGAAACAACAATCGGATTAGACTTAGGTTACAAATTCTTGTGTCAAAGAGTCTTCTCAATAAGCTTCTCGAAGGACTCATCAATATGTCCTACCACCTTCGCTACTAGATTATCATCCAAGCCCATGATGAACATCTCATTCTTCTTCAATAGAGTATCAACAAAAGAAAGACCATACTTTGATAGCATGTTGAATCAACTACATACTCCAAGATGGTATATCCCTCTGCCTCAAATGACTAAACTTATGGAATAATGCCGACTTCTGAGTGGCAAGTATGAATTTCTCCTCAAACCTCATCATAAACTGCTCCAAGGTGATCTAATCCTCAAGAATAGTGAACTTAATGGCATTCCACTACCCCATCGCTTGTCATTGAAGCATTCTAGATGCCATCTTCCTCTTTATGGCATCCTCTATCTCTAAGTCCTCAATAATCATTTCACAAGTGTCAATCCAATCTTGGACTTCCATGGCTAACTCATTCCAAGGAATGGTTTTCCTTTCAGGGTAGAATAATCTATGTTTAACTTAGCAAAGTCATTCTGGATGCCTACAGTTGAGCACCGTCAGCATTAGGAATGACTTTTAGGCATTCTGAACCATGTTTTACACCATCTCAACGAACATGTTCTATATATCAAGGTTAGCCGCCCTCGAGCTTGCCCCCTCCTCTATTCCAAATATGGAGTTCCTAACAATGTTTCTCGTATGTTGGCTCATTCTTAATATGCATTAAGAATGATCAGTCTCTCGTAAGGAAATGTTGCGTCAATGGTACTCGTGTGTGCAATGATACTTATATTATATATGCACCACCATATAGTTTTAATAATCAAATATATAACAAGTACGCTCTCTCGTATATGCTCGTTCCATCCTAGAGTGATAACTCATACTCAATCAAAATGGTTAGGTTTCTTCAAATTAAAAAAAATTCATCTTATAATATGGCCCGTAGTCTTCTCTTTACTGCCCCGAGGCCATACACCCAATTTCTCGAAACCTCATAGAGTCAGCAGCGAGTTGTCTACTTCAATAGTTAGCATTTTTTTTGCTAACTTCCCAAAATCGCTCATCATTATCATGTCCTGAGTCGAAGTGTCCTCGTCCCGAAGTAAAGGCCTACATGTCTCAAAGCATAGGTTCTCAGCCCCCGAGATGTTTCAGCACTGATTAAATCCAACATCTCAAAATTTCTAGGTCCAATGCCTTGAAATTCTCTCATCTAACTCCTTGGCCCGCAAGCTCCAATGCCCAAACCTTAAAGCATTACATCAAATCCACAAAGTCTCCCACTACCTACTTGTTTTCCTGGCCATTACCGAGTTGTTTACCATCCAACAGAAACACCACTATTTCTCGTCCAGTTCACTTACGACCAAATATGTAGGATCCCAAAGCTTCTAAGAACCCTATATCCTAGTCGTGTCACGTATTAAGCATTTTTGCTTATCGGTTTCACTCGAAGACAACCTCTCTAACTACCCCCAAAACGAGTTTAAAACACAACAAATAATCACATACAAATAATGTACATCATTTATACATCATTACAAGGCAATATAAACCATACCCAAGCATCTATATTATCCTAGAACTAACTATACACAAAATGATGAGTGGTTTATCAGTATAGGATGAATCAAAATTCACACGTCTTTATTAAACCAATTTAAAAGTGTTGTTAAGGTCAAATCTAAGTTTGAAAATATTTTAATATTTAAAATCATCATTATACTATATTAGTATTCATAGAATAGTGAGAAGTGTAAAACCACTCATGAAATACCAAAATGCACGAATTTCAAAGTTGAACAGTAGAAGCACGAATCCTAAGACGACCCAAGCATCAATCAAGTTAATATTATTACTAATTAACCCTAATGACCTGATTTGGCTAATTAAAGTAGGACAAAATGATATTTTTTTGGCTAGAATGGAGATTAACGGAGGTTTTTACTATTTTTAGGAAGTGTTTAATGAGCAAGAGAATGTCTCATCGGCCCAATTTGGCACAATTCTCGAAATAGGCATTTAGGCTAGCCAAATCTCACTAATTACCCACTTACTGTCCAAAAACTATCCAATATTTAAATAGCCATATCTCCTAAAATGTAAGTCAAAAAAGCTATTATGACAACTCTACGAAAACATAAACCATTATCTTTCTAATGGAAGTGGTCTCGACCCCTAATTCAACTCCTATCAAAATTTATAGGCCTTACAAGTTTTTAGTATCAAAATCGTTCAATAAAATTACTAAGGGTCAAAAGTCTCACTACTCAATATTAGTCGAACATCATACAACCAAATATGTATTTAACAACATTACTTTACAATCCCGTGACACATAAAATATTGTTCGTTACACTTCCTATCACAATCTAACATCGTTCCATATATAATTATCTAGTCCAACCCCAAATCTTCAATTAGATTTGAATCCCCAAATCTTCTTCTCTGATTTGATTGGATTTGGCGTCTCTCCTTCTCTGTTTAGAATGCTAATGTTCAGATTTGATTCTCTCTTCTTTCTGTTTGAACTTCTTGTTTAGTTTTGATTTAATATTTTATTTGAGAGTTTTTTAAGAATTGAAGAAGAAGGAGAATGAAATTTAGGTGAAGCGGCGGCTATAAGGCGAAGAGTAGTGGAGAATTAACTGAATTATGGTTAGAAACCTCCCTTATATTGGTACAAATCCCAGAATTCCCCCTTAATCCACTAGGGCCTTGACCTATTTCACCTCAAGACGCGCGCTATGATAAACAAACTGTACCTCCATTATCCAGTGTCCGTTTCTAACATTTTATATATGAATTTAGGCTAGAAAAATCTACTTAACACAATGAAGAAGTTAGATTTTTCTAAATTCCTTCACATAAGATTTTAGTTTTTGGCTTTACATAAAACTACAAAAGTTCCCTTTTTAATTAATCAATTATTTTTGTAAAAATTCTAATGGATCTCATATAAGGAGTTGAACCTGTAGGTAGACCACCTAGCAGAATGGCACCTACTGTGATGAAGGAGTCAAAGTTGCAACTAGTGGATTTGGAAGATAATAATTTTAATAAACCAAACAGTTCGCCTAGGGGAGCTATAGCAGTATTTATGAAGAAACTAGATGGCTCATCAAGGTTATGTATTGGTTATAGAAAACTTAACGACAAGACGGTAAAGAATCGGTATCCTTCGCATAGAATATATGATTTTTTTAATCAATTGAGTGGAGCCAAGGTGTTTTCACAATTGGACTTAGCAACAAGTTTCCATTAATTGAGAGTGCGGTGGAAAGTATACCTTCGATGGCTTTCTACTAAGCTATGGTTCATATAAATGGTTAGTCATGCCCTTCGGGCTGACCAATGCGCCTGCTTTCTTTGTAGACTTGATGAACTGATTCTCCCGAGAGCATTTGGACAGATTTGTGTTAGTGCTTATTGATGACATCTTGGTATACCCTAAGAATGAATGAGATCATGAAATTCATCTAAGAATAGTGTTCTATATGCGAGGCAGAACCAAATAAAGGCGAATTTTCAAAATGTCATTTCTAGGAAAGGGAAGTGAATTTTCTTGGACATGTAGTTATGGAGAATGGATTTTTTGTGGATCCATCGAAGAACGAAGCTATTAGTAGTTGGAAAATACCCAAGGCCATAATAGAGATTAGAAATTTCATAGGGTTGGCTAGCTACTACTGGAGATTCAAAAAATATTTCTCATGTATAGTAGCACCGGTGACTAAACTAACAAGGAAGGAGGTGAAGTTTATTTGGACCGATAAATTGAAGAAGCATTTCAGACCAATACGCCCGTGTTAGTTGTTTCGGATGAGAATCAAGCGTTGGTGGTGTTTATATGATTAATATCGGATAATATCGCTGATATGTCTCATATCACTCCTAAGCTGATATGTTTTTTAAAGTATCACTTGAAATACGTTATCGATATATCATCCGATATTCGTTGATATATCATTCAGATATTTACTGTAAAATACCCGATATTTTTTAAGAATATCGTTCATTATTTTATGTGTTGGAGAAATTATCTTTATAAATAAATACCTTAACATTCTCAACATTTGTTTTTTTGTATATGATGAATGACATTTGTAGACTATATTAGAAACCCCAATGTGCTAATTTTTTAATTTTAACCATACAGTTTTAGGCTTCTTCATTAGTCTTTTAATAAAGAAAACTCTATTTCTTCCATTATTTCATATGTTTTATTTCGTTGAAGACTTTACCACTAAAGACAAGATAATGAAAAAGCTACTTCTCTTTTTAGATATTTTTTGTTCACGATTTCTAATTGCTATTGACATGCTGATAGGAACAAACTAAAGTAGTAATTGGTATCAAATCAACATTGCTTATTCGATAAATTAAGTGAAAACGAAAACGAAGAAACAATAAATATGAAAATTTGGGGAAAGTAATATAGATGATTTGATGATCGAAGAATCTATGAATATAGTATAAAAATGATGAATATAATAAAGAATTACATTATACGAATTTCTTGGTTTTTATAAGCCTATATTATAATTTTTATTAAATAGAATATCTCGGTAAATGGATTATAATCTATAAACCACATCCAATCAGTCCTTGATAGTAATTTGGAATTATTTATCCGAATATTTGAATACTTAACATCAATATAACATTATAATATGGTACAATATCATTTATAACACATTCTACACATGTCTGATATTTTACTGATATTATCGCAATAATTTGAAATATCTCATATCAGTACTTGATGGATACACGCCCAATACTGGTATTAACTACTTAGGGTGGTGTAATATGATGCTTGTAGAACTTCGTTAGGAGCTGTACCGATCCAGAGAGGTAAACTCATTGCCTTCTATCCTCAATAGATTCGACCGCATGAGGTTTGATATCCTACTCTTGATTTGGTGTAAGCGGTAGTAATATTTGCATTGAAGGTGTGGAGGTACTATCTTTTTGGAGAACGATTCGAATTATTTACGAAAAATGTCTTTGAAATATTTATTCTATCAAAAGGAGTTGAATATGAGACAACAAAGATTATTGGAGTTTTTAGTAGCATATGACTTAGGGATTGAGTATATGTAACAACCCGCATCTTAATGTGCCCAAATTTCGACAAAAATCGAAACTCAAGTCTATCAAAGCACAGATCATTGGATTTGGTACATGCAAATAAGCACGAGCATTATTAGAGATTAATAAAAATATAAACTCATAGCGGAAATAATAATAGGATAAGAATACAGACTTTGACCACTACCTTGGAACAAAAGGTATTCCGTGGATAGCAAATTGTCACATCAGCATCGAGCATGAGAGAAAGAAGACTCTCCAACAACAAAGCACATCCAGCTCTAGTGACATGTTCCTCTAAATCTATCCTGTGGGTTGTAATGAGGAGGGGATCAGAAGAACGTTTTGGTTATTGGAAAATACAAACTGTCCATAACATAAACTTATATCGATGGGTTTCCATTTAATTGTTATGTCCATTAAGGTTAGCAATTCTAATCTAACCTTGCATTGCACACATGATTACATATTTACCCCTTCCCAAGGTACGAAATATTAATGAAGCCATATCAACCACCCAATACTTCCAAACCCATTAGCCACTTAACACTTCTAAGTATGAAGCGGGCTTCTATAATACCTTTGAAAGAGAAATAGGCAGACTCTGTCATTTACGACCTTAATTGAGGTAGACCCCATCATTTAAGACATGTTCTCAATGTGGTTTCTTAGCAATGTTATCAATGGTTGATGGGTCCTAGCTACAAGACCTCTAACCACTGTTATAGGCTTCTGGCATTTAATGTCCAACTATTACCGCATTTATCGTCGATAAAATCATAGTCCTATAATAAGTACCCAAGCCACTTAATACATTTTATTAGAAAATAGGCAGACTTTGGTCATTTAAGACCTATTACCAAGGCATGCTCCTAAATGGTACTATTATTATTTCGGCTTTAGAAATGTAAGAGACTGTACCCAAGTAACTTAATACTTCCCAGTGGAAAATAGGTAGACCCCATCATTTAAGACCTAATTCCAGAAGCGTGCTCCTCAACAGTATTATCTAGGTGTCATTGCTTGGAAATCTCACTAGGTTACTTAATACTTCTTTTATAGAAAAGAGGAGGACTTTATAGTCACTTAAGACCGCAAACCTGAAGCGAACCCTTCCTGAGATATCCACTCTCACTCTTTAATTATAAATATGGCATCTCATTAGGTTAGTTCTTTCGGTAGGGAGGTAGATCCTTCAGCCACTTAAGACATCAATATTGAAATAAACCCTTTTTAGAGACATCCTTATTTATTTAGTTGGAATCTCACTAGGTTACTTAATACTTCCATTTAGGAGAGAGGTGGACCTTTCAGCCACTTAAGACCTCAAACCAGAAGCGAACTCATATGGAGATATCCCTCACCGCCCCTAATTCCAAATTTGGACCATTTAATACTTTCCAATTAAGAAAGCAAGCCTAATCTCTCACATCGTCATGGGTCGTTGGATTAGTGATATCTCACATTAATAGTAAGTACACCCGACTGCCAGTAGCCTCAAAGTGAAGGGTAGTCTTTCATCGAGTGACTCTGCTGACCTCGCATCACCAACCCACTAAGTCCAATTAACCATCCTAAGTCTTTATTTATATTAGCTTAGGTAGACATTGGACTTAGCTTATTAATTCCCTTTTTTACTTAAGGCAATAATATTTACCTTAAATATTTATCTACCTATGAATCCCCATTTAATGCTCATAAATTTCAATTTGTCCATAAAATACTAACGGACATTTTCTAAGACATTTATGTATGATTACTAATTTCAAATTAGTAGCCTTTTATATATATTTCATTTTTATCAGTCCCATTAATCCGACTACCATATTAATTTATTGCAACTCCCACATTTTATTACCATTTATTGGAGTTACAACCTTTTGAATTCTTTTCTCATTAGTTAATTATTCTAAATGCGAATATTATGTGCAAGCATGATTATTAGCTTTTTATTTAATTATTATAAGTGCAGTAGTTACGTACAAATATTTACTTTTATTAAATGTGTTCTAGTTATATACCTTTACTAGAATATACTATTCCATGTTAAATTATTGGAATCATATCTAAAAAGGTTATTCGCTATAATTTCAATAGATTAGTCCAAAATAAAAGATTTAACTTTAAAATATAAAAGATTACATCATTTGAAATTACAAGGAATAATCATTTATTTTTGTTATTGAAATAGACAGTGTAAAATGCAATGAATTCATGCTTTACATATCTCTTTCTCTTTCTATTTGCATCTATTCCTTGTTGATCAAATGTTGTATCTTTCTAAAAGGGAAAAAAATCAAACTAATTTACAATTATTGAATGGATCTAAATTCCAACAATTCCAAATGTAGAAAAGTTTATATTCTAACAAGATTAGGGCAATAATCCTAATTTATAACATTCTTATACAACCTATTTAAGATCTGGAATAAATTTTATTTAAATTAATATTCTAAATTCATACTTTTGAGACTGATTTCCAAATCAGGTTGTATACAATGCTAAGTCAATTCATAAACAAGAATATGTAGGCGATATTTATTATATTCAAATTGTATTCAATTCATTTCCTATAACTCGTATACAATTATCCAATTAGGCATAAAAATCAAATAAACACCAACGGGATAATTTTCATATTATAACAGTCTATAAAAATTTCTACTCACCTTTTAAAAGCGATCCAAATCTCTAGATCTGAAGTAGAACCATTGATTCATATCCAAACCCTTTTTAATCCAAGAGATATGTATAAAGGGTATATACATACATTAGAATTACAGATCTGAGAAGAGATTTGGAATTGGCAGAGAAAATAGATAAAAATATATAAATATATTAATGGGGTTTTTAGTATAAAGCACAAAAAATTATAATTTTTAGCTTCAAGGACACAACCTCAATATTTTAGCCATAAGGACAAACATTCTCTCAAAATTAGTGATAAGGACAAACATTCTTTCAAAATTAGTCATAAGGACAAACCGTCAAAATTATCAACCACCACTCATCGCACCACCACCCACCGCCATCACCTGCACCACCAGCTTCGCCGCCGCCCTCAACACCACCCGCCGCCATCACATGCTACCGATAACTCTTAACTTAAAAAATGATACCTAAAAACTGCTACCGATAACTAAAATTGATACCTAAAAACTGCTAAAAATGCTACCGACAACTGAAACTGATACCTAACAACTGATTCTCAAATAAACCACCAATAGTCTCCTAGGTTCTCGAATTTATCAAATTCGATCACCATTATGTAAGTTTATAGTTCATTATTGAACAAGCATTTCAATCATAACAATCATCCTTGTAGAAAATCAGTTCATCATCATATTTAAAGCACAAATAGACCACCCATAATCAACATCTATCAAGCTCATGAAAATGCATCGTTACCTCATATAACGATGCTTTGACTCAAGCATCTCCATTCTCCGATGCAAACCAGATCGAGTGGCTCCACTCTAGCATAAGCACGGATTCCATTCAACTAAGATAGTGTGCACAATGGAGAGCACGGCTGGGGTTCATCTCTAGGTAAAAAATAAAACAGTTTTTACAAAAATGATACCTACTGTCACTAAAATTGATACCTAAAAAATGATCCTCAAATTAATAATAAAATTGATACTCAAACAAAATTCATTAAATATTTGATACCGACGAAACACTAATTCAACTCAATGACCATCATATTTACTATGTAACAACTTCATTTTTTTATATAATCAAACAAACAAAACAGTGAAAAACCTCCATACTGCATTATTTTAGAAAATGATACTCGGAAAAAACAAAAATGATACCTAAAAACTGATCCTTACTAAACTCAATGCAGCAATACATTATCAATCAAACCAATATGAATGCAAAAAATCAAAATAAAAATTAAAAAATGTTCGCTTCAAAATGTAAATTTATTACAGTATAATAATTTTGTTATACAACAAAAATCAGAAACTCAAAAATAACAAGTATTTTCAAAAATGATACCTACAAACTGGAAAACTGATACCTAACAGCTAATACCACTTCTTTTTCCCTAATTCTTCCATGGCTTGCTCTTCTTCTTCCTCGACCTGCTCCTCTTCTTCCTCGAATTTTGTTTCTTCTAAAACACCACTTTATCATGGCGTCCCTACCACCGGAGACATCAATTTTCCATCATCAGATGACTTCAAATCAAGCTACTTCAAAACCTTAGCCATTGCCATCGACCGTCGAACCAACCACCCTCGCAGCCAACGCCATCGCAACAACCGCCCTCGCCGACAACACCGCCTAAGCTTGGCGTCGCTTCAGACTTTTTTTGTGTATTTGTCCTAGTCGCTAATTTCTTGTCATGCCTTCGAATTGAAATTCAAACGTTGTCCTTCACGCTAAAATACTGAATCCGGTCCTTGAGGCTAAAATGCTGAGAAATTTTGTCTTTGACACTATTTTCCTGTATATAAATTACCTTAAATATGCATATGGTTGATTCTCTTCTCTTCTTCTTTTTATTAGATTTCTACTCTTCTTCGATTTGTGTAGTATAGATACAAATATCTTATCTTTATAATTTAGAAAGAAAGTGGAGAAGAAGAAATGGCAGAGCTTCGCTACTGCTTTCAAAAAAATATTAGAAGAGAAGGGAGGGCTAGGTCTGAATTTATAGGTGCTAGAATCAACCAGAACCGTTAGATCGAAATATATTAAATCTGGACCGTTGCGGCCTAGGTTTACTGAAGCAGCCAGGTCGCCATCGATCGACCGCCCTTGGGTGACTGGTCAACCGCTAGGGGTCAAACATCCCCAATGATGGGTCGGCTCGTGGGCCCAGTTATTTAATATAAAAATGTTAATTATTTCATATTTAATTATTTTCATTTTGAATTTGTTTTTCGTCCGTAACTTCTTCGTTTGAACTCTAATCGCAAAACTTCAAATATGAAAGTTGCTCAGAATTTCGCCACGAACACAATGGTGCAAGTTTCGTGGTCAAATTCCATCATTTGCAAAAATTCCATTTTCGAAGCCAATTAATTAACTAACTAATTAATTAGATAACTGATGCCAAATTACGGGGTGTTACAGTATATACCATAAAATGGAAACAAAGTTGATGATGTACTACAAAACATCATAATGTAGTTTTGGTGGTATTGGATGAATAGAACGATTAGTGGAATTAGCTTCATGTGGAGTTATAATGAGATTGATGGCCAATTATAGTCAGAGTAGTACAATGATCTGTTGTTTAGAAGTTCGATCGATATTGATTGAAAGAACTACCGTAAAGAAAAGAGATGATCCAATGCAAGCCGAACAAATTAAGTGACTAGAAGTGGAAAATGAGATTGATGATTTGAAAGACTTTGCACTTGATCAAAGAAGATGGTTGAAAAAGAAGAGACGACTGTGCGTTCCGAAGGTGTATGATCTAAGGAAGGAAGTTCATAGAGAATTTTAACAATCGAAATTTACTATTCATACTTGAGGTACGAAGTTGGACCAAGATATAAAGAGGAGTTTCTTCTGGAAAGGAATAACAAGATATGTAGGCTTATTGGTGAAGTAATATATGGCTGGCCAATATGAAAAATGTCGAGCATTAGAAGACAAGTGGACTAGTTCAACCTTTAGATGCGCCGCTATGGAAATGGGATGCTATATCTATGAATTTTATCGAAGGGTTACCAAGGTCGAATAGGAGAGGGTCATGGTTGATAAACTGACCAAAAGTGCACACTTTATCCGTATTAAATCGACAATGAGAGCATCGACTTTAGCGAATTATTCATGAAGAATATTATGAGACTTCATAGAATACCGAGTAGCATTGTAAGTGATAGAGATCCTTTGTTTACTAGTGAGATCTAGTAGAGCTTACAGGATATATTAGGTGTTAGGCTAAGATGAGTACCGCTTATGTGGTGACCCACTATTTTTAAAATCTAAACTCAATTATAAATGACATCAAAATACGCATACAACTAATTTCAGATATTAAAAGAAGCGGAATACAGATAGATAAAAATTAAATAAATTCTAAAACAATAAATAAAAAGGGAAACCTCATGGCGGAATCAAACATCAATATAATTGAACATCAACTCAATAATATAACTATTTTACAACGTTATCACATTACATTTCCATAATGCAATTATCATTAACTTATGAACAATATAATAATGGTATAAAAGAATATAACAAATCAGCTACCCACGATATAGTCTACATCCTCCTTTTCATTTCCTCTTTTGCTCCTACCTACAACTTCAGAACTGTATAAATATATGAAATAGAAAGAAAGGTTTCAATTATGTTTAGACCGTGCCTAATCCTATATTACGGCTATAGGCTCGATAGCTATTGCATAAGAAAGTCTTTATATATACGATACCTAATTCACTCTTCTATTAAAAAATTATTTTTAATTACTTTAATATTAAAAGCATAAAATTTGCAAGTCATTGCATTCTTTCCCCTAAAAGAATTATGCCCTCACAATTCCTCAATTATAGCTTTCAATCAAACTCAATAAATTAATTACTTATAAAGTAGTATATAACGGCCATATAACATAAACTATGATACATTCAAATTCATCCATAAACTAAATTTAAACTTTCACCCATACACATTATAGTAATACACACACTTTCTCAGCCGTACAATCCAAACTACGTTATGTAAAATAACATTTCATTAGTGAGGGTGAAACAATATCAATCATAGTTTAATCATCTCACACAATTCAGTAATTCAACCATAATTGACTATAACTATAATCCGCAACAAAACATAGGTTAATCCATACATGCATGTACAATTAAATGAATATAAATCAACAATCATCATAACTGAAAATAAAGCACACATTCAAAATAATATGGTACTTTCACCACATTAACCTATCAATCAATTACATGTGTGTGTTAATTCATATGTTGACTATGCATCCTTCATAGTATGCATATCCTCAGAACTATGATGAACTTCCTTATAGTCTCTTCCTCAAATAACTAGTGTACCATTGCATACCTATATCATCCAAAATATTATGTGTACCTACCTATGGTCATATCCACAAAATAGCATTTGTCTAGTCATGGCTACCCTCTTCAAATGATTTGATCTTCGCTAATGTTTTAACTGCATTGATCCTCGCATCACTTTCGTGCTTTGATATATAATAACTCATGTGACCACTCCTCTGCCATGGATTAATGGAAACATCTCAATTTTCGATGTACCCAAACACCAGCCCATAACTGTTACTAGATCCATTCCATCGATCCAGGGTGTATATATCCATTCCTCCGATCTGAAGTAGCCATTCCAAGTACTCAATGAGTATTCTTGTAATATCTATGCTTACGAGTACATCGGAAAACACTCCGAGTATCCATGATCTCTTAGCATGTGCATTCAAGCTCTTTTCTTGTTCCATCCAGTTTCCGTTCATCCTTAAGGAACCATTCCACTTTCCTTTCTTTCCACAACATAACCTTTCAACGTTTTATCCATGGGTCACCCTTCCTATAACCCACCCTTATGGATAATCCTCCACATGACTCCATCAATTGAGCCACCATCTTTGGAACACTTCTAGACGCCCTTATTCCATTTTACATAGTAGAACCCTTCCTCATTCTACTCACGAGCTCCCTTCCTCAAACTCATTCGTGTTCCATCTTCCATAGTGATTTCTCTATCTAATGAATGAGATAACTCATCCAATATACCAAGGACGAACATGCTAGTAAGGGGAGTTCCAATACACCCTAAAAGCAAAACACTTACCAAAATATTTTTTTCTTTTTCAAATCAAAGCTTCCATCTCCCTTTAAAATAAAAGGTCTTTTACTTCCCAAAAGTACATCATCAGTTTACAAAACAATTTCTCAAAAAATTTACCATCATTTTCAAACCAATTAAAATAAATTTTGAGAAAACATAGTTTTATATAAGAAATCCAATCGTCCATTGAAATAAAAACTCTTTGTTTCAAAATAATAATGGAAGCCAAAAAAAGGTTTTTGAAATGCATATTTTAAAATTTCGTAAAATGGACCTCTCATATATCCTTGATTCCGTAATAATATCGATTAAGCCTTTAGTCAATAAAATCCTCTAACCACTATTACCCATCTTCATGGAACATCTTCACATTTCTTAGTGAAACAAGGTATATACAATTACATTATGTCAAACAATAAGCAACCAAGTGAACAAGTAAGCAACTAAACAAACATATAATCAACAACAAGCAATACAAGCAAAAGAGATTATTCCAAACAAGCAGGACATGAATTAATATGTGAACATCAAACAAACAAGTAAGCAAATTAGTAACTAGAAAAATCAATCATATTATAACAAACAATTAACAACATAATGCAATTAAGAAAAATAATTCAAACAAGCACAACATAAATGAATTAAATGAACATTCAACAAATAGCAATTAAAACCAGTCATAGTAAAACAAACTATCAACAATATGATACAACCATAAGAGATTAATTCAAATGAGCACAACATAATTGATAAATAAATGTGGGTAAGTAAGCAACTAAATTTTCTTAATTGCAATTATTTAACAAACAAAAATGCAATACAAACAGTTCATCCAAATAAACAAATACAACCAACAAGGTGACAATCCCAAACATTGAAATGGGCAATCCCTTCTTAATATCCCAACTGTTTCCATGGAAGGAAATAACTAGATGTCCCTACATCTCATTAGGGAAAATCACACAAAATAGTTATAAAAGTAACATCGTCGTAATGAGTGTCGGGTAAACTCAAAACTTATCCAACTTTATCGTCTTATATCCCATGTTACAAAGTTTAGGTTATAGTTCTCAGTTAAAATTCCCAAGTAAAACAACTTTTTAGTAAAATACCTTTTTAACAAACACATTAGAATTTGTTATTTAATTAAATACTTTACATTTTCAACCATTTACCTTTCAAATCAAATCATTCTCGTCTTAGTATAATATTTTTCTCAAGGTATTGTAAAATTAGATATTTTATAATATATCATTCCTTAATAAATAATTTTCTTTTTGAAAATCATCTATCGAAAAGAACCATTTTAAGTAAAATCTTTTTGACAAAAATGAATTTTCAAACAAAAGTTTTCTAAAATCAAATGAACTCCTTTGTTAAAACTTTTCTTCTCAAATAAATATTTTATTGCATTCTTTACCCAAAAAGATACTTCTCAAATAAAGTACTTCCATCAATTATTTCAAATATCTCCACCAATGAAATGATTTTCCAATTAGAAATAATTACACATTATTATTTTCAAATTCTTCTTTTGAGAAAATAATTCGTTTAAATAAAATATCTTTCTGTGGGAAAACATTCTTGTAAAGTATCTCTAAAATAAATCTCCTTCAAATCAGATAATGTTCACCGTAATGAATGTTTCGACAAAATTTATTTTTTGTTAAAATAAGGGTTCTAACGGATATTCCCTTACAAAATACTTTTAACAAAAATATTTTTAAATCCTTTGCTATCACTAAAATAGTTTTCTTCCTCAAAACATCCTTTTTAAACATATACTCCTTCAACTTTATAGTATATATTTTAAAATATCTTTTTGAAATTTTTTTTTTCAAATTGTACCTCAACAAATATTTTTTCAAAGTATTCCAAATTATAAAAAAGTTCCCAAATTAAAACAATTGTTGTTAGGATGTTTTTGTTAAAACATTTCATTCAAAATAAAATATTTTCAACTAAAATATATTTTCAAATAGAATACTTTTTAACAAAAATCTTAACGAATACCTTATGTCAAGAATTGATATATTTATCATTTTAATAAAATACCTTTAAAAATTAGTAATCTATACTTCATAAATTTTCAAAACAAATATTATTCGCTTAAAAAGTGACTTCATCTTGTTAAAGATAGGTTTCAATTAATTTAACATCGACTATGTGTATCTCGGATTATAACCAACACTTAAACCCCCCCTTATAAGTGTTTATCCTACCCCACTCCTACTTTATTTATCTTTCTTACGATGGTCATCATAAATAGACATCATTGAGGGTGAGGTAAAAGTGGTTAAACGAACAAACCCCTACATACAAAGCACATAATTTTTAGTCAACCGCTCTCTCATTTACATTTTAACCCAACCCAAGTTATGAGATAAACTATCGTAATTGGTTTAAACCTACCTAAGGCTCGAGAAATTGCTAAACCTAAACTCCGATACCAAGTGTGATAATCCACTATTTTTAAAATCTAAAATCAGTTATAAACGATGTCAAAATATGCTTACAACTAATTTTAGATATTAAACGCTGTGGATCTTGGGTAGATAAAAACTAAATAAATTTTAAAATAATAAATAAAAAGGAAACACCCCAAAGCGGAATCAAACATCAATATAAATGAACATTAACTCAATAATATAATTATTTTACAACATTATCACATAAAGTTTACGTTTCAATAATACAATTATCATCAACTTATGAATAATATAATAATGGTACAAAAGAATATACCATAATTTTTATCCATGATATAGCCTACATCCTCCTTTCAATTTCTTTTATGCTCTTACCTGTAACTTCACAACTGTATAGATATATGAAGTAGAAGGAAAAAGGTTTCAACTATGTTTGGGCTGTGCCTAACTGTATACGCTATGACCATAAGCTTGACAACTATTGCATAGCAAAAGACTGCCTACGCACTCCTTTTTGAGGATCAAGCCCATGTAGTTCTATTTCATTCTCTTCTTCTTCATCCAAATACATGTTAGTACATTGTAGCCATAACATCCATGCAACCATCATAAACAATGCAATCGATGCAACCGATGCAACCATCACAACCAATGCAAAGAGTAAAAGCAGAAATAGTATCCCAACTCATCCATCTCAACAAAGCATCATATGAGGCAACCACAACAATAATTATACACAGCCATCAAACATTAACAATATTCAATGACAACCCTAATCCATCAATTAAGAAAACCATAATACACAATTATACTTACATACATCATTATCAATGTAAATATAAATCATTAAATGTGTACTATTCCAATCAACATTAGCAATATAACATTCATCATCAAATAACCAAAATAAATTAACCATCAACTAGTAGCAATAATGGTAAAATATCACACACTCATCAAAATGTGATACCATCATCAAACATCAAATGTATGTGATAATTACGAGTAACAATCAATCACACATTCAACAACCATCAAAGTAATGTTTGCATCCACTATTCTATTAACTATGGAAATCATTTTGTATTATTTATTATAAAATCCGTTTTATCTAATCACCCCAAAAACAAGAATACTATCTTTTATTATAAACACTATAAAACCAACCATTATATTATTTACACAAAATAAGACTAATTTCACTGAAATTCACATTATTAGTATTTAAAGTCTCATTCTATTTTGTAAATAATAAACTTCCCAAATACTTATTTAACATATAATTTCAGTTATTATTTATAAATTTTCCTAGAAATTTATAAATAATAACCTTATTTGATTTCATACTTTAATTTTAGTAAAATTGGTTAAATCATCGTTATTTACATAAACCATCAAAAATATGTAGATAACATTATCGGTAATTTATTTTTTTATTTTTCTCATTATTGTTCATTTCATTTCAATTAATACTTTCCAATTCAAATCAACAATTTATTATAATCAAATACCCAAAAATACTACAATTAACAATAATTACCCAACCAAGCACAATACATTCAAAATATTGTAATAATTAAACAGTCATCCATAGAACATTACAAACATCAACGAATATGATTTTTCATCAATAATTATGGGTTTAATAATTTAGATTTCAATTAATTGAAATAAATAATTCATACCAACTCGTTGTTTCTAATAGCCTCTAGACTTATTAAAACTAGCATCTGTTCGTTTGGAATTCTGCCACAAGCCAAATGTAAGAAACCGCACGTGAATCGGAATTTGTATGCACAAGATATCGCAATTAGAAGATCACAAATATTAATCTGTAATTAATAAAAAGAAATCAAGTGCTTAAATGTAAGTTTCTTGCTCCATATAGTTCCTCTTTACATGCCGTCGCTGGTTATCTTTGACCATGAAATTTGCGCATCTATGACGATGATACGAAGCGCAACATCCAGCAATCGACAACCCTCACCCACCTTCATTGGCCGCCGCCAAAAACGCCCTCATCTCATTATTAATAGCTAGAATTTGGCAGTCAAAGGTGCACCTTTCATGAGCATCTTTCATCGATTGCTGGAGCTAGGATGAGCAATTCGTCAAATTGGAGCCAGATCTGCGTTCGTCTTGTCGAGCTATATGAGTTTGCATCTTCAATTTCATCGATTGGCTGTCAAATCAAAACTACCAAAATTGAAACCCTAATCTAACATTTAGGAGCTTTAACGATGATTTTCCATTGACTCGAGCACTTATACGACAAATGGACATACTTATCGTTAATTCACTTACTCGAGAGCTTCAAAATGACGTATAATTCGATATAGTTTGGACACTTGAATTTTAAATCACTATTTTATTAAAGGTAATTATCCACCATTAGCAGATAATTAAGAAATTTCGAGATTAGGGAAGAAAAATAAAGATAGAGGTGATGGCTAGGGTTTCATAGCCTAAAATATATAGTTGTTAGGTTGGATTATGGGCTTGTATCTAGTGTGACCCGCAATAGCTACATACGCTATTTAAACACTGTAATGCCTCTATTTCGCAAACTATCACTCCAAATATATCAAATTGATCAGCTCAGAAAAGCCTTCATAATGATTATAAATATTATACCTAGTTCACTCTTCTATTATAAATTTATTTTTAATTACTTTAATATCATAAGCATAAAATTTGTGAGTCAATATAGCTTACTAACCGCAAACTAATGGAAAAACAGAAAGGTAATACAAGGTACTTGCGGATTTGTTAAGGGCTTTTGTATTAGATTTTGGAGGGTCATGGGAAGACCATTTTCACTTGGTCGGGTTTTCTTATAATATTAGTTATCAGACTAGTATAGGAATGACACCTTTCAAAGCACTTTATGGAAGGTCATGCAAATCATTAGCATGCAGTTGGAGGCTGGTGATAAACACTTGCTTGGTCTAGATTTGCTGAAAGAAGCAACCCAAAAGATTAAGTTAATCTGAGCAAGGATGAAGGAAGCTCAATCAAGGTAAAAAAGTTACATAGATAAAAGGTGTAAGGACATGAAATTCTCAGTTGTAGATTGCGCTTTTGTGAAAGAATCACCGATGAAGGATGTTAACGATTTGGGAAGATAGGAAAGTGGGAATGAAGATATGTTGGTCAATTCCTATTATAGAGAGGATCGAGAAACTCATGCATCGTATCGAGTACCGAATCCATTGGCAGGAATCTATAATGTTTTTCGCATATCTCATTTGAAGAAGTATGTACTTGATCAAAAGACTACTATTGAGCCAAAATTTTTGGAAGATTTAGTAGTGGGGCTTTATATGACTATCATTAGGCGTCCTGTTCGTATAGTCGATAAAGATATGAAAAAGCTTAGAAATAAGACAATCAAGTTGGTAAAGGTCCAATGGAGTGACAATGAATGAGAGTGTACTTGGGAAACTGAGATAGGATTGGACAAGCTTATCTTGAGTTATTATGATGTCCTATATTGTTATATAGACTTTTGACTTGCAGTTTTGCTGGTAATATTGATTTTATGTACTTATGGCACATATTTACATGATTTATATGCTTGTTTTTTTATATCGGAATTTCAATGAAAAAATTCTTATAAGAAGGAGAGATTGTAGCATCCCTATTTTAGTAGCACATAATTATAGATATTTATTATGGGCAATTAAATAAATAATGTAGGAATATATATATAAAGTGTGGATAATAGTTATGTTAATAAAAATTTGAATTTTAAACTTAAAATGGAGTGATCGATCACGAGGAAAGAAATTAAAGGCCTTAATTAAATTGGAAAACGATAAGGAAAGCGAGATAAGACATTTAATTTATTCCTTTAATTCTCTCTCCCCCCTTCCTTATTATTTTTGGCCATCCTATAATATAAGAAAGAAAAATAAAACCACAAAACCAAAGAGAACTCCATAAAATCATTTCAACAAAGCAAAGGAAGATGGAAAAGGCTAAAGGAAGAGAACTAAAGTAATTATATCCATACACATCCAATTTAAGGTAAATAATATTTTCATCTCCCTATTGTATGATGTTGTAATTCAGATTTATGATGAAGTCTGAATGATTACTGTGTTTTATCTTGCATTTGGCTTGGATGATCATTAATATGAGTTATGTTATCATTCTTATATTTTTTAGAGTTTTTCTAAGGGTTTTTGATTTAAAAACTATTATTTTGATCTTCAAATGCTTTGAATTTGTGCCATGATGGTGGAAAAGTTATCTTGGAGATGAATTTTAAATTTTCATAATTTTATGAATTAGCTATGAATCTTCTATGTTGGGAATGGGGAATTTTAGATTTTAATTATTTTAAATATGAAAAGTAATTATTTTACTTCAAAATTTTGATATATTCTAAAAGAGGAAAATTCGGAATTTGGTAATTTTAGGAGATTTTTTCAATGTTCGATTTACTATGAAATTTTTAGTAAGGACGGATTTAGTTATTAAGGATAATAATTAATTAATTCTGGTACATAATTAAGGTTTTGTAAAGGTAAGAGCAATTTTCTCTCTGGTATTGCTACAAAGGTTTCATAAAAGGTTTGATTAACCAATAAGAATGTAACAAAGGTATTGGTTCGGTAAAAAGTTATTACTTTTAAAGAAAATAAATCGTTTTTGTAGATATTTACAAAACTGTCATTTTAAACCTATGATAGTTATCTCAACTTTCGATAGCTATTGTTGACAAGTGATAGCTATTTATTTTCAACGTGTAATAGCATTTATTTTCAACGTGTAAAAGCATTTATTTTCAACGTGCGATAGCCGCATATTTTTCAACCTTTGACAGCTATAATTCTTTTCAAGGTACCGCCAAGTTTTCAGCTTGCGATGGCTATGAATTTTTCAACATGCGAAAGTTTTATGTTTTTCAACCTACGATAGATATGCATTTTTCAACCTACGATAGTTGTGTGTTTTTCAACTTGCAATAGTTTGTGTTTTTTAGCATACGACGACTTTATGTTTTTCAACATGTGATAGCTTTGTATTTTTCAACATGGGGTAGCTATGTTTTTGACATGCAGGAGCATGAGATTTTTAAAGTGCGTTGTCATAAGCTTTTGACATGCGGTAACATATGGATTTTAAAGTACGATAGCACAAGTTTTGACATGCAATAACATGTGATTTTAAAGTGTGATAGCACAAGATTTGAGAAGTAAGATAGTTTCTATAAACTTGTTCCTCCGAATGAAGTGAGGGCGTTGATAATGAAATACCGAAGGGGAGCTTCGGAACTGGATGAAGTACGAGAGGTCCGAACCAGTATAAAATCGACTGTGTGATCTACTATACTATTCCGCTGCATTTACATTGTTTACTACTATCGGCCATTTTCGATCCAATGCATAGCGATTAACAATATATTCCAGTTTTATGAATGGAAGTGCTCACAAGAAGTTCTTACCAACCGACCACATCCCTTGACCATTTTTAGTTACTTTTGAGCCACTCGAACTAGATAACATAAAAATACTTTGTTTATTGGCTCATCAATTCCGAGAGCAACCTCGAACTGAACAAATCTTAAACTCTTTTCAAAATACTAGTATTCATAAATATCTTTAAATAAAACTACTATTATTTTTCAAAATCTTGAAAAGAAATTTCAAAGACACCGGGATTTAAGCTCTCAAAATATCAATTTAAATCCTCTTCATTTATAAACCATACTTAGAAATTTTACACTAGACTTCTTTCATTAAAGTAAACCTCCAACCCAACATCACCACCGAACGCCTTATAGTCAAACTCTGAAACTCAATTCATAAGGTGTTTGTTTCAATGCGCACACAAATACTTTCAATCCAAACCATGCAGTAAAAAGGTAAACTGCTCATAAACTGGTCAAACAAAACCAACCATCAATAAATGATAATAAATGCTCATAAACTAGTTGAGCATGACAAATCAATCTACAAATGAAAACGATGCTCATAAAGTGGTCGGCATGACTAACCAATCTACAAATGATAACAATGCTCATAAGCTGGTCAAGCATGGCTAATCAATCTACAAATGATAACAATGAAAGAGTTAAGGGTATGCCTAGGGAAAATTATATAATTTGTTACATATATCTAACTAATAACCAATCTTGTTCAAAATAAAAGGTGTTTTCTTTCTATTATATAATTATAATTGGTTTTATTAATTAATCAATTAAATTAAAAGTATATTTGATAAAAAAATCCATAAATGGTAAGTTTATGGTAGTAGTTGCAAAGTGTTGTAACCGTGAGTAATTTACGACAATAAAAATAAATATACCATTTTAAATATTCCTAGTCAAAACCGAGACTGGATATTAATACATCCGTTGAGACTAGAGTACATAACTCTTTCCAAATGTTGGTAGTGTATTACTCACGGCTGCTGGGGGCAACAAGGGGTTACGTACTGATAGTTATTGGATAACTAAGTATTGGCTCACTCGATAGTTTTCTGTTGGTTAATATAACTAAGGTCAAATAGGAAATATCGATGTGACAAAATTACACAGCCCTCTTGACTCGAGAATACTATTGATCTTCAATATGGAAGCTCCACTTTGATTATAGTTAAATTATTGCACGGCGTCCATCGAACGATTATAGTTGGGTCGAGTGGATGCATTGGAAGTGAAACACTAAAACACTATTTAAGAGAGGATCTGTCCCCTCAATTATATGAGGTTAGTATCACGGTCAACTGAAATCAACTCAAAGTCAAAGTCTCTGGCCAGAGCATTTCGGTTAACAATAATAGTTATTATTGAACTAAATACTTTGTGTTTATATTACAGAGTTGAATATGGATGATATTGGAATTTTGACCACTGCCAAATTCCATAAGTCCAAGTGATATAGTTTTGACGAAGAGAACTGGTGTAAATAATAGTCACAACTGGATAATGCTTAACAAAGTAAAATTGGATTTTACCGAAACCAAGCAAGTGATAAATTTGGACCAAATGCCACACCCCCTGCTAAATGACGTGCGAACGTTAATATTCGAATAGTTCGATATTAGTCGTTGACTAAATTTACACCTAACAAGTCACACAACTGAAATGATGAATACTCCTTTGACTAAAATGGTTTAATTAATTTGTAATTGTTATAAATTAATTAAAATTTATGAAATATTAATTATAAAATTTGATTTTAATTTGATGAATGGATATTATTAAATGTATTTATAATAGTTATAAATATATTGATCGATATATGATATACATAAGCGTTAAACTGGATTTAATTACAAAAATATTTTAGTCAGGCTCTAAGTGGGTTTAAAGCCTATGAAGGGGGCTGGCAGGTTCGACTCCAATAAGGGGTAGTAGGTGCGGCTTTATGAGGGGCAGGAGAGCTTGATTTGGATGACTAAGATGGAAGGAGAATGAATAAAGAATAGATCCTAACTTTTCTCATTTTCTTCCTTTATATAATGATCTCTACCCACATATTTTTGAGGACTTTTGAAGCCTCCATACCAACCTATTTCTAATAGAACTCAACCCCTTCCATCCTCTATCAATTCAATTTTAAATCAAATCAAGTGTTATTCAGCAACTGGTGGTCAACGGTTTAAGGACTAGCAATCTGCTGGATTGGAAATATGTTCAAAGAGAAAATTTCATCATTTCAAGGTGTATATATAGGCTTTGGCTATAAGGTATACTCAACATGTTTATGAATATTGATCAATGTATATAATGTATATTTATTATATATTATATTATTAGTTAGGTAAAGATTCCTACATATGAATATATTGTCACAATTTGATTGGTTGTATGTATATATATGTTTTATATTTAAAAAAATTTGTTATTTATGTACACCTATATGCAACACGGTTCAATATTAAAAAACAATATTTTTATATTAAATAATTTAATATATAATATTTATATATACTTACGTAGTTTATAGTTTAAATATTACATCATACTTATATAAAATATGGTAATATAATTATATACATAAAGTTTAATAAGTATAATATTCTTGGTAGGTACAAAATATTTTTTATTTATATATTATTTTAAAAAAATACTTAAATTGATTAATCATATACATGATTATATAATTATGTATATATATATCATAAATTGAGTTATATATTTATAAAATTAGAATAATATATATTATTATCTCGGCAAAAAAAATAAAAAAACCAATTTTTTATAATTTTATCATATTTAAATATTAGCCAAGATTTAAAAAATTGATTCCTAAATGGTTTTAAATTTTAAAATTATATAATATATTTTCAAAATACAAAATTATCATTTAGAATTTACTGGAAGTATAAATTTTAAATTTTAGATTTGAAAAATATTTTTTTCATTATTTTAAAAAACTTCCATACTGATTTTATTATAAAATATATTTGAAATTTAATTTTTTTTTATTTTGAGTGCTTTTCCAGAAAAAAAGTATTTCTGAGCCGTGTGCAAAACCAGGTATGTACATATTCACAAAAAATATTTTGTGTACTCTATAAGTATTAATTTATATTTAATATAGACACACACACACATATATATATGCATTGGTTTAGATTTAAAAAAATTATATTTAATATATTTTGTAAATAATTTAAATATATTTAACATAGTAATAAATGTATATAATATTGATATTTCATACTTATGTTTATAAATAAATAAATATATTTATATATAAATTATTTAAATAATTTTTAGTTTATTTACATATATGTACGCATGTATATATGAATTTGTAACATTTATATTTACATAAACGTATATAAACATACATTTGGACAATATATTTGTATATTGGATTAGCTAACGTATCTGTTATGGTGTAAATTTTAGCACCTATATACGGACATGTTATACCTTGCACGGATTGATATGTTACACATGCACACACGCACACACACAGATATATATATATATATATATATATTTGATACACACATATATATAATATAATATAAATTAAATAATACAATATCATTTTATAAGTTAAATTCAAATAATGATTTTATTTATAAGAAATTTAGAAATGTTCTAAATAATTTAGATTTCATAAGCCCGACAAAGATAAAAATGGTAAAAAAAATTGAAATCCACCCATTACTTCCGCCATGGGCTGGCCCAGTTCCAACAATGGTTTTAGAGCTCAATAGCCTATGTGGACAAAATTAGTCATATTAGGGTTAACTAATTAAGCTCACAACCCAGTTAGTAGGGTGTCTAGGATTGGGTTTGGGTAATCTAGTACTCTGCCCTACATGGCTACCGGCCTAGCCCAAATAGATATATGAGCCCAAAGGTTGTCTCTAATTGAAAAAGCCCAATTTGGATTGGGCATTGGGCTAATTTTAAAAATTGTTTGAAAACTGAAAATATAAGGCCCCGTTTTGTTTCGTTTTGAGTTTTATGTTTTGTGTTTTCAACATACACTAGAAAATACAAGAAAATGTGGAAAAAAATTTACAATTCTTAGCCATCGCGACGATGGAAGGAAAGCGGAGAAGAAGAATTGTTTTCCATCCTTTTGTTATGTCTCAAAACACAAAAAATCAAATAAACTTGTTTTCTATTTTCTATGTTAGTTTCATTTTTCAAAATTATGTGTTTTTCAACAATACATAATAAATGCGAATTTTTCTTTAGACGAAAACACAAAACTAAAAATAGCAAACCAAACGGGGCCTAAGATTTTAAATTTAAAATAAGATATACATATATTATAAAAGTTATAGTATAATAAAAAATTTCAAAATGTTTGAAAATTAATATAAATTAATTTCAAATTTCAAATTTATTAATAAGATTAATTAATTAAATAAGTTAATTAAATATATACATGCATTATATATTTTTGATATACGTTATGATTCCTTAAAATGTTTAAGATATCATAAGTATACATGTATGTATGTATATAATATGATTTTTTGAAATTAATATAACTTAATTAAATTTTTTTAATTAAATAAACTAAATAAAGGTTAATTAAATAAATATATTAATTAAAGGTTAACTAATTAAATTATATAATTAAATGGTTAATTAATTAAATAATAAACATATATATGATATATGTGATGTACTATAAAGATTATAATATATAATAAATATTAAATATAAATTTATATAAATATAAAATTAATTAAAATGTTAGATATTTAAAATTAATTAAATAAGATTTAATACATAAGACTATTATATAAGTAATATGAAATATAAAAGTTACATAATAATAAAACTTATATAATATGAATATATAAATTAAAGGTGGAACATTAAGAAACCATAAATAGACTTAAGGGATAAATACATATGTATTATATGCATACCTTTATTTCATATATGTCTGACACTTGAATCATGAGGGTATTTCATAAGAAATACATTACTCCATAAGTCGATATCACTCAATATAATATTTTGAAGATTATGAATCTTCGATATAATGTTGTCCACCACCACCATATATATATATATATTAATAAATTACTTGCATACTCCTTAGTTATTGAGTAAACTCAAGCTAGAGATGTTATGTGTAGTATTATTAATATATTGAATAGACGAGGTAAGATAACTATATGAACTTGTTGAGCAAACTCAAGGTACATATACTATACTTAGGTTATCGCGATACGGTAGGTAAGAGTTAATAATTTCATTTTGATTTGTTGAGCAAACTCAAGGTCGAAGTAAAATAAAACAAGATACCGTGGGTTAGGAGTTGTATATGATACAATTGATAAGGAATTAGCCATCGTCCATGGAGCTATGACTTGTTGAACAAACTCAAGGTCAAAATTCCAAGATAGACGAGTCCCAACACCCACTAGTAAAGTCAATGAGTTCTATGTTTCGATATAGGGTTTGGTGAAACATAAAAGACTAGTAGGAGCCTTATTAGAAAAATGAAATGATAAAATTTAACTTTTCTAATATTATAAGGACATATGTTATATAATATACTAATTTGCATTGATAAATTTGTGCATTTAATATGATTGATAAAAAACTTATCAATTAAGATATACAAATGAACTAAATTGAAGATTGACAAATAGAAATATAACATATACTTACTATAAAATTCTTCTTTCACGTTAATGTTTCAATACCCATGCAAGCGCCTAATTTTACAACTACTAAATACGTTCATAATTTGGCCGCTTATGCATTTATTTGGTCGAGACCATGTATTTCATTCTATGAGTTTTGAACTCTAAAAGCAGTACAAGACAATAAATATTTTATCCATATACTATCGTATATAAGTGTTATATGGGAATGGTCATAGTTCGTAATGTATTATACTTCAATGAAGCTAGTTCGTTCGAAATAAACACTAGAAAATACAAGAAAATGTGGAAAAAAATTTACAATTCTTAGCCATCGCGACGATGGAAGGAAAGCGGAGAAGAAGAATTGTTTTCCATCCTTTTGTTATGTCTCAAAACACAAAAAATCAAATAAACTTGTTTTCTATTTTCTATGTTAGTTTCATTTTTCAAAATTGTGTGTTTTTCAACAATACATAATAAATGCGAATTTTTCTTTAGGCGAAAACACAAAACTAAAAATAGCAAACCAAACGGGGCCTAAGATTTTAAATTTAAAATAAGATATACATATATTATAAAAGTTATAGTATAATAAAAAATTTCAAAATGTTTGAAAATTAATATAAATTAATTTCAAATTTCAAATTTATTAATAAGATTAATTAATTAAATAAGTTAATTAAATATATACATGCATTATATATTTTTGATATACGTTATGATTCCTTAAAATGTTTAAGATATCATAAGTATACATTTATGTATGTATATAATATGATTTTTTGAAATTAATATAACTTAATTAAATTTTTTTAATTAAATAAACTAAATAAAGGTTAATTAAATAAATTAATTAATTAAAGGTTAACTAATTAAATTATATAATTAAATGGTTAATTAATTAAATAATAAACATATATATGATATATGTGATGTACTATAAAGATTATAATATATAATAAATATTAAATATAAATTTATATAAATATAAAATTAATTAAAATGTTAGATATTTAAAATTAATTAAATAAGATTTAATACATAAGACTATTATATAAGTAATATGAAATATAAAAGTTACATAATAATAAAACTTATATAATATGAATATATAAATTAAAGGTGGAACATTAAGAAACCATAAATAGACTTAAGGGATAAATACATATGTATTATATGCATACCTTTATTTCATATATGTCTGACACTTGAATCATGAGGGTATTTCATAAGAAATACATTACTCCATAAGTCGATATCACTCAATATAATATTTTGAAGATTATGAATCTTTGATATAATGTTGTCCACCACCACCATATATATATATATATATTAATAAATTACTTGCATACTCCTTAGTTATTGAGTAAACTCAAGCTAGAGATGTTATGTGTAGTATTATTAATATATTGAATAGACGAGGTAAGATAACTATATGAACTTGTTGAGCAAACTCAAGGTACATATACTATACTTAGGTTATCGCGATACGGTAGGTAAGAGTTAATAATTTCATTTTGATTTGTTGAGCAAACTCAAGGTCGAAGTAAAATAAAACAAGATACCGTGGGTTAGGAGTTGTATATGATACAATTGATAAGGAATTAGCCATCGTCCGTGGAGCTATGACTTGTTGAACAAACTCAAGGTCAAAATTCCAAGATAGACGAGTCCCAACACCCACTAGTAAAGTCAATGAGTTCTATGTTTCGATATAGGGTTTGGTGAAACATAAAAGACTAGTAGGAGCCTTATTAGAAAAATGAAATAATAACATTTAACTTTTCTAATATTATAAGGACATATGTTATATAATATACTAATTTGCATTGATAAATTTGTGCATTTAATATGATTGATAAAAAACTTATCAATTAAGATATACAAATGAACTAAATTGAAGATTGACAAATAGAAATATAACATATACTTACTATAAAATTCTTCTTTCACGTTAATGTTTCAATACCCATGCAAGCGCCTAATTTTACAACTACTAAATACGTTCATAATTTGGCCGCTTATGCATTTATTTGGTCGAGACCATGTATTTCATTCTATGAGTTTTGAACTCTAAAAGCAGTACAAGACAATAAATATTTTATCCATATACTATCGTATATAAGTGTTATATGGGAATGGTCATAGTTCGTAATGTATTATACTTCAATGAAGCTAGTTCGTTCGAAATAAGCCAATAACAGTACTGTGAGATCGAGTATTCAATTTGATTTATTACAAAAGGATCGTATTATGTTAAATGTAACACTAGACCAAAACTATAAGAGAGATCTAAGAATTCGATCACTGAAATGTCAGTTTGATCATTTTACATAAGGAGCATCATATTCAATGTCCTTATTTGTTAAGAATGATCAAATGAATCTTTGTAAAGAGCTTGTCGTGATATTGTAGTAAGGGTTTTCTTTTGAATGGTTCAACCATTTAGAAAGAAAAACAAATATACAAGAGTAGATGTGCAGTTGGATTGAAGAGAGTGAATAGTCGCTTCTGCTTCATAAAGAAATATCGAAAATGAGAATTGTAATAATAATATTGATACTTAACATTGGAAAGAGAAATACGATTTTTGTTCCAAAATGTATTTTTATATAGAAAATTGTTTCCTATGAGATTTATTTATTTAAGTTCAAGATATTTGATCAAAGAACTCTCCGTTATAAACTAGTTGTAGTGTATGAAATATCTATATTAAGTGGATGATGGACCTCCAAATTTAGTACGCTATTATAGTAATGGCGAAAATAGCGGAAGCATGCCATATAACACTTATTGATTGCATTAAATTACCAGAATTGTTTTCATAAAAATACCAAACATTATTTATGAAATAATGACTACTTTCCGGTGTCGATTGAAAAATAGACATAGTTAAATTTCAACGTGAATATTACGAATATTCATTATAAATAAAACCATAATGTGGTATTTGTTTTCACAACAAAAGTGATGCATTGCAAAATACTGAAGTATCTAAAATTATTTACAATTATTTTTGGAATTATAGACTAAGCCGTAGTTTTGAGAAATAATTTTTTTATATATGATTATGAATCATATGATGCTAGTTAATTATATCTCAAACAATTAAGGGCTATGCACCCATTAAGTGGGAGTGCCATAAGAGTTCATGAACTCTATGGATTGATATATATATATAGATGTATGCAATCATAAGTCTATTAATACCAAAACGGTTCTATATACTTCATCATATTCACCGATGAGTTATCACATATATGGACATGTGTATTTGATGTGCATGTATAAGTATATGATAAGCTCATAGAATATAAAACGGAAATAAATAAATGTACCTAATATGAATAAAGATTCAATCTCAAAGGTCACTCCTCCCTATAATACATAATGATGTATTGGTAAGGAGTAATCCAACTTTGTTAGACAAAGCACTACTAATGATGAGTGAAGTTGAGTTAAACTCTTTCTATGAGGTATGTACTTAAAGGCGGTGCATAAGGTTAAAATTAATATCATCCAAAGAATAGTTTACAAAACTATACGAGGTAAGGGTTTACAAGAAGTCTTTAAATATCCTAGGCCAAGGCGTTGGCAGGCTGTGCGAGTCGAAAGACTGCATGTAATAATTGTACGTAAGATATCTTATATAAATCGTCCCAAGAGAATTTTGGGAATGATGGTCATTAGATGAATAATTTATGTTGTGAACATAAATATATTATGAATTAATGCAAAATCAGTTTTATATAAAGCAATTCATAAATTGTTTATGAATGTCTATTCCATTGCAAGGGGAAACAACCGTTGTTTCAAGAAATACCAACTTTGTAACGAAGGAATTTCTTTAATAAATTATTAGTATAAAATGGATTTGGATACGATCCAAGCATAAAATATATTATAATGGATTAAATGAAATTGACTGAACCTAAATGAACTCATATATTAGAACATCTGATGAGTATTCTTGTACATTAAAGAGAAACTATGGTTCATTGTCAATGTCAAGAATAAATAATCCTTGGTTGTTTAATTAAACAATTAAGAGTATTGAGTCTATGATATGGTATAATGCACAGATCCAAAATAGATTCAAGTACATTATCAAAATATGATTTTGATAGTTGTACCCAAAGGGATATGATCCGTTGGCCACAAATCTGTCTTTGAGAGAAAGACAAATGCAGTTGGGATATAATGACCCATAATACCATGAATTTCAGTTATTGAAATTAATATAACAGATTCACCATTCACTGTGCTCAAGTTGGTTCAGATTTTAGTCACTAAATTATTGCCAAGTATGACTTTATGTTTTGGTATATATATGTTGAAACAGAAAGTTCTAAATATAGATTTAAGCTAGATTGCTTGCACATAATAACCAAAGTGTCTCAAAGTCAGTTGGAGCGATATTGAGTTTGTGGGTTTTCGAATACGATCCGAGAATGGATACTAAAGTATCATTCAGAAAAACATCAAAATCGAACAAGTATTTTGGTAGAAATATCAAATAGTTTGGTTACCAGTCAAAATGCAGAAGAAACGTGTGTTCATAAGAAAGAACATTAAAAAGTACATAAATATTTCAAAACCATATTAGGTAAACAACACACTATTGATTATTAAAGATATACTTGAGTTAAAGTCTATTTTAGTTGTTTTGATATCCTATGTTGGATTTGCAAATGATGTCTTTATAGTAAGTATAAAAGATATTAGGAATGTCCCAAACAATATACAAAAACACCTTATTAATTTTTTTAATAAGGAACATGTGAAATGGATTCTCTATGCATTTGCAATAGGAATTAACATACGTATTATGTTGTCTACAATATTGTGAATTGTTAATGTATTAATACATGAAGCAATACCAAATCCAAATAGATATCACTAAATGGTTGTTTGAGGCATTCTCATGTATTTATGAAATACTAGATAATTGTTTATAGAAACAACGAACTCCTTATGAAGGAGTATTCAGACTTGAACTTCATAAGTGATACTGAGTATAATATGTCAATAATAAATTCAAGTTAAGAATCTTTAAGTTGGAAATGTTCCAGTTAGAAGAGATTGTGGGTGATTCAATGAAAAAGGTTAAGTACATTTACTTGAATAGTGCCACAATGAAAGCAATGTATATATAATAAATGCACAAATTTATAAATGAGCCAAGGGTGATTCCAAATGTTGAGAATTCCATAACATTGTTATATGATAACAATATCACGATATAGTTCGTAACAGAACTTAGAGCTCACTAGAAGTCGAGAGACATACTCTAAATTGTCAAGGAGAGTTAATTGATAAAGTAGATAATTGAAGCATAATAGCATACCTGTTCACTAAACGACGGACCCGATTAGTTTTTGAGGAAACCGATTAGAGAAGTTGGAGTAAGATTCCATATTTGACCTCATGTGCAAGTGGGAGATTGATAGTCAGAGGTATGCCCTAGGGGAAATTATGTAATTTGTTATATATATCTAACTTGTTAACCAGTCTTGTTCAAAATAAAATGTGTTTACTTTCTATTATATACTTAATATAATATGTTATATTAATTAATTAATTAATTTAAATTAAATTATATTTAATAGAAAATCCAAAAATGGTATGTTTTGTTGTAGTAGTTATAAGTGTTGTGACCAAGAATAATTTTTCACAATGAAAATAAATATACCATTTTAAATATTCCTAGGTTAAGATGTATCAAGATTGGATATCGATACATCCGTTGAGACTAGAGTACATAACGCTCTCCAAATATTGGACAGTGTATTACTCGTGGCTACTGGGAGCACCAAGGAGATACGTACCAATAGTTATTGGATAACTATGGAATGAGTCGCTCGATAGTTCTCTATTGGTTAATATAACTAAGGTCCAATAGAAAATATCGATGTGACAAAATTACATAGTTCTCTTGACTTGAGATTATTATTGATCTTCAATGTGGAAGCTCCACTTTGATTATAGTTAAATCGTGGTACTGCATCCATCAAAAGACTATAGTTGGGTTGAGTGGAAGCACTGGGAGTGAAACACTATTCAAGAGAGGATTCATCTCCTCGGTTATATGAGGTTAGTGTCACGGTCAATTGAATTCAACTCAAAGTCTTTGGCCAGAACATTTAAGTTAATAATAATTGTTATTATTGAACCAAGGACTTTGTGTTTATAATATACAGTTGAATTGGACGACCATTACCAAATTTCATAAGTCCAAAATGATATAGTTTGACAAAGAGAATTAGTGTAAACAATAGTCACAACTAGGTAACGCTTAACAAAGTAAAATTAGATTTTACCGAAACCAAGTAAGCGATAAGTTTGGTCAAAATGTCACACCACCATCTAAGTTATGTGTGAACGTTAATATTCGAATATCGATATTAATCGTTGACCAAATTTACACCTGACGAGTCACGCAACCGAAACGATAAATACTTTTTTAACCAAAACGATTTAATTATTTTGTAATTAATATAAATTAACTAATATTTATGAAATATTAATTATAAAATTTGATTTTGATTTGATGAACAAATAATATTGAATGTATTTATAATAGTTACAAATATATTAATCGATATACGATATCGATAAGCGTTAAATTGGATTTAATTGCAAAATATTTTATTTGGGTTATAAATGGGTTTAAAGCCCACGAAAGGGGCTGGTAGGTTCGGCTTCAATAAGGGTAATATGTATGGACTTATGATGGGTAAGAGAGCTTTGATTTGGATGGCTAAGATGGAAGGAGAATGGGTAAAGATTAAATCCTAACTTTTCTCCTTTTCTTCCTCGATATAAAGATCTACCCACATTTGTTTAAGGACTTTTGAAGCCTTCATCCTAACCTATTTATGGCCGAACTCATCCCCTTCCATTGTCCATTAATTCAAGTTCAAATCAAAACAAATCAAGTGTTATTCGGTAGCTGGTGGTCAATGGTTCAGAGACTAGCAATCCACTAGATTGGAAATCTGTTCAAGGAGCGAATTTCATCATTTCAAGCTATACTTATCGTTTTTAGCTATAAGGTATACTCCTAACATGTTTATGAATATTGATCAAATGTATATAATGTTTATTTATTATATGTTATATTGTTAGTTAGGTGACGATTCTGTTATATGAAAATATTATCACAATTTTATTGGTTGTATGTATATATATATTTTAATATTTAAAAAGTACTGAAGCTTACCTGATACTGTTTAGTCTAAAGAAATATATTAAACTGATTTGGGAGGACAGAAAGATGAGATGCTTCAAAATTAAGGCAAGAAGTATGGTTGGTCTATGGAATGTTTTAAAGCATGAGATAGTTGAGGGGATGCAGAACTTTAAATTTGAGTTTCGGGATTCCCCTTGTTTCTGCCTGGCAGTAGGAACTTTTTATATATATTTTTTCCTTGTATATCTTAGTGTGTCTGTATATTTAATTTGCAGTGTGTTTGTTTTTGTGTGTATCCTGGGCTCCAAGCTTGTTTCGGCCTTTTGTTTTATTGTATTGTGCAATAAAATCTGGTAGGGGACCAGTCAACCCATCTAGCCTTGCTAAAAAAATATCTTTAAATTTTTTTGTCATGTATGTACACCTATATGCAACACGGTTCAATGGTAAAAATTTTTAAAATAATTATATATATATATATATGTATGGTTTATATTTTAAATTCTATATCATACTTATGTAAAATATGGTAATATAATTTTATACATAAAGTTTAATAAGTATAATATTTTTGGCAGGAACAAAATATTTTTTTAATATTATTTTTAATTAATATTTAAATTAATTAATCATATAAATAATTATATATATGTATGTACGTATCAAAATTGAGTTTTATATTTTATAAAATTAGATTAACGCATATTATACCCTTGGACAAAATAAGAAACAATTTTTTATAATTTTAAAATATTTAAATATTAGCTAAGATTTAAAAAATAGATTTTTAAATGGTTTTGAATTATAAAATTGTATAATATATTTTCAAATGCAAAATTATTATTTTGAACTTACGGGAATTCTAAATTTTAAATTTTAGATTCAAAATTTTTTCTATCAATTTAAAAAATTTCCATATGGATTTTATTATAAAATATATTATAAATTTTTTTTAAAATTATTTATGAGCCGCGCACAAGAACTAGAATGTACATATTTATTAAAAATATATTTTGTGTATTTATAAGTATTAATCGATATTTATTATTATATTATTATACATATATATACATATAAGTATTTCATATATATATCTATGTATGTATATGTATCTATGTACTAGTTTTGGTTTTTAAAAATTTATATTTAATATATTTTATAAATATGTTTAACGTAGTAATAAATGTATACCCTATACATGGGCAAGTTATACCTTGCATGGATTAATATGTTACATATGCGCACACACATATATATATAACATAATATAAATTAAACAATACAATATCATTTTATAAATTTAAATAAAATAAAGATTTTATTTAAAAGAAATTTAGAAATGTTCTAAATAAACTATACTTCATAGGCCCAATAAAGATCAAAATTGGTAAAAAAAATTGTAATTCACCCATTACATCCGTTACGGGCTGGTCCAGTTCCAACAAACAATGCTCAAAAACTGGTCAACCTTGACCAATCTAATCAATGAGGGTAATAAATGAACATCATTATCCCTACAGTAATTAAACTGCACTTACAAATCGCACTTATATAAATTACTTATATATAAGTTCTTTTACGTTTCGTATTAGAATTACCTTTAAGGCATACGTTTATAAAAAATATAAATACGTTCTCATATATATAGTGCACTCAACTCATTCCAGGGCATTGCTTACCTTATCTATAATAAGTTACCCAACCTAAGCCAAGGTGTTTCGCTAACCTTCTGCTTTGATACAAGCTGTAACAGTTGGCATTTCGATCCTCAAATGTTAACGCTAATACATTCACAATATTTACATGCTGAGCACTCAAATGTTAGAAAGACGGATTGTTAAGGTAAATAAAAAGGAAAAAGAAAACGAACAAGAAAGAAATAACAAAACTTCGTAATCTCACAATGGAACGATAACATATAATATCAAAAGGACAATACAAAGTATGACTCTAAGATATATAGCATTTCAGAGTTACAATCCTAAGTACTATCATCGGCTTGGACAGTTATAACAGTCTATCCTTACAATTGCCGATATATACAGACTAGTAGTGTAGCGGAAATTAAAATACTACGGTAGGTGAAAGTATCCACATCGTCTCCTCGAGCTCTAAAGAATATCAACGAAAACCTACCTTTCTCAAACTGCTCGGAAGAGCACTCGAGGAATTAAGGGAAAAATAAAATCATGAGTCATACAAAAGTCTGATGTGAGAAACTCAAGAAATATGCGACCAACATATAATAGTATCTTTGAGAGCGTTAGAATCACCATAACGGTTATCCCCTCAAAAGAACCAAACCCATCTAATAAGTGCATAATATAATAGATAATGTCTAGGGTGTAGAATATAAATTAGAAGTACAAAAAAACTGCTAAGGTACATTCACATATGGATTTCCGTTAGAGACGCCTTCAGTGATAGAGTTAGGGGTATGCCCTAGGGGCAATTATGTAATTTGTTACATATATCTAACTCGTTGACCAATCTTGTTCGAAATAAAAGGTATTTTCTTCCTATTATATACTTGATATAATGTGATTATATTAATTAATTAACTTAATTAAAAGTATATTTAATAGAAAAATCCATAAATGGTATATTTTGTTATAGTAGCTACAAAGTGTTGTGACCGTGAGTAATTTATCACAACGAAACAAATATACCATTTTAAATGTGCCTAGTCAAGATGCATCGAGACTGGATATCGATGTATCCGTTGAGACTGGAGTACGTAACGCTCTCCAAATGTTGGGCAGTGTATTACTCATGACTGCTGGGGGCACCTAGGGGTTACGTACTAATAGTTATTGGATAACTATGGAACGACTCACTCGATAGTTTTCTGTTGGTTAATATAACTAAGGTCAAATAGAAAATATCAATGTGACTGATTTACACAGTTCTCTCAACTTGAGAATACTGTTGATCTTCAATATGAAAGTTCCGCTTTGATTATAGCCAAATCATGGCATGGCATCTAGCGAGTGACCATAGTTGGGTCGAGTGGAAGTATTGGAAGTGAAGCACTATTCAAGAGAGGATTCGTTTCCTCGGTTATATGCGGTTAGTATCACAGTCAACTCAAAGTCAAAGTCTCTAGCCAGAGCATTTCGGTTAATAATAATTGTTATTATTGAACCAAGGATTTTGTATTTGGACTATAAAGTTGAATGTGGATGAGGTTGGAATTTTGACCATTACCAAATTCCATAAGTCCAAAGTGGTATAGTTTTAACAAAGAGAATTGGTGTAAACAAATGTCACAATTGGGTAACGCTTATTAAACTAAAATTGGATTTTTACCGAAAATGAGTAAGCGATAAATTTGGCCATAATATCACACCACCTGCTAAGTGACGTCACTGACGTGTGAACGTTAACATTAGAATAGTTCGATGTTAATCGCTGACCAAATTTACACCCAAGAGTTACACCGCCGAAATGATGAATTCCCTTAAGACCGAACGATTTAATTAGTTTATAATTGTTATAAATTAATTAAATTAATTAATATTTAAGAAATATTAATTATAAATTTTGAATATGATTTGAGAAATAAATAATGTTATATATATTTATAACAGTTATAAATATATCGATCGATATACAAAATCGACAAGCGATTAAATTAGATTTAATTGCATAGTATTTTGGCTTAGGCTTAGATGGGTTTAAGACCATCATTAGGGCTACAAAATTTCGGTTTTGGGAAGGTCTAGGGGTGGCTAAAACATAGGGAATTGTCTTGGAGATAATGGGTTGAGATCAAGTGAGAATACATTGCTGGTTAAAACATAGCTCTCAATCCACTCTAAAACTCTCAAATATATTTCAAATTAAAATAATACTATTCGATAGTTAGAGGTCGGTGATTCCGAACTTGCAATCTGACGAATCAAGAACAGTAAAAGGAAGGGAAGTCATTGCTTCAACGTGGATTCAAATGCATCATTAAATTGGTAATTTTAATTCATATTACAGTAATTAAATTATATCCTATGATCCTATAATGAGAAATTTCATATATGTTTAAATATATTACTACTATATGTTTAGTTATGTGAGATTTTGTAAGTAGATGTAGTTGTCACAATATGTTTGGTTATGTGCATAATTTGTTTATTATAATATTTGATTTATATATAGACAAATGTTGTTTACTGTACACAATCAATTTTTGTCATTAATAATTGATTTATATATATTTATTAATAAATTCATATATATATATATATGTATGTATGTATGTATGTATTAGTGTATATTTCTCTCTCATAATAGCATATATAAGATATATATATATATATGATTTAAAAAAATTAGTACGCTTATTTATATATAATATGAATTTACAAATTCGAAAATTAATTATTATAAATATATCCATATTTTTAAAGTAACATCTATTGAATTTTGAATTGTTTATTATATATAAAAAAATTATTACATTAAAAATTCAATTTTATATTTTTAAAAAATATTATATTATTTCAGAAACTTATAGAAAAAATTTAGGATTTTTTCAATAAATTTTATTATTTTTAATAATTAATATTATTTCGGAAAAACTATTTATGATTTATTAAAAATAATAATTTAGTTGAAAAATTCTTCAAAAATTTTTGTAACCTTTCATTCATGATCCTAGAATTTCTAAAATTTTGAATTTTAAATTTTAAATTTTTAATAATATATTATTTTATATTAAATAATTATTGCCGAAATCAATGTATTTATTTTTAAAAATAATATTTCAACTTTGAAAAATCTCCAAATTTTTCTAAGCTCTATTTTATGATTCTATATTTTCTAAAATTTGAATTTTCATCAATAGATTATTTTATGTTAATTATTTATGGATGAAAACATTATTTTATTCATAATATATACAAATTAAAATACGAAAATTATTATGTTTGCAAAACTAAGTTAATTTTGAATTATAAATAATTATTAATAATTATTCTCTCTCTTTCTATATATATATATATATATATCTATATATCAATGTTTTATGTTCATATATTATATATAATATATTCATACATACATGTGTGTGTGTATTTTGTAACATATAAACATACACATATTTGGACAACATACATGACATACAAAATAAGCTAATATGTCTGTTGCGATGTAAATACCAACATCTACATATAGGCATATTATACCTTTCATGGATTATTATGTTACGCATGCACTCACACATATATGTATATGATACATTTATGTATAAATTAAATCAAATCAAATTAATTTCATATCTTAATATATTTGAATTTAAATAAAATAAATGATTTTATTTAAATGAAATTTAGAAATGTTCTAATTCAGTTAGACTTCATAGGCCCAATAAAGATCCAATAGGGTAAAAAATTTGAAATTCACCCATAACTTCCGCTGCGGGATGGTCCAGTTTCAACATTCAGTACATCGAGGCGGATCTCCTGACAAGGCTCAGAGAGCACCTTTCGAAACCACACATATATTTAGATAAAATATGTCATAAAGGTAAACACAGCTGGTCCACACCCGAGCACGTGATACCGAATACCAACAACTTTCACTAGCAACAACCGAAAGCATCTCTAGATATTTGGATTTGATGTACCCTTTGGGTTAGCCAAACCCTCTGGCTATGCATCATACTATGTTTTCTGTCATTTTCGATGGTGAAGTCACGTTTAGCATCTCAATACAAAAATCTTCATCACTCGAACAGATCTCGAATCTCTTCCTAAATTCTAACATCTCAAATGGATCTCGAATCTCTACAAGGATTCCAACATCTCGAGTAGTTCATGAATCTCTTCATGGATTCCAGCATACCCAAAATGCTAACTATGTCCTCTCTCTTGGAATCAACCTCAAGATAGGCAGTACCCTTGCTAGCATCGTTCGAAATGTTAGTGTTGACATTTCCCTTGGACTTAACCTTCGAATGGAGAGTTCTACTCTATAACATTTCACTCCATAATCGCTTCTAAAACACAGAACTCATATATATATTTTGAAGTGGTGTTGGATAAGCAATACACTTATCTGCTCTCGAACTCTTCAAAACTAAATTGGTGGATTTTTAGTTAACTCAATTCCAGTTCATTTAGAAGTAAGCGAACGATATAAAGGAGTGCTCCGTGGGGGATCTCTTATATATATGTTCTTAAAGCAAGAAACGATTCACATGAATGAGTCCTCCCCGGGGGATCTCAAACTGTATCAATACGTGATGCTTACGTACACGTCCCAAGTTAGTTTGGTCAAGTTTAAATAGCAATGAAAACGATCGCATATGGAAACCAAGTCTCATATACTTATTATGCTTCCGACCTTCTCAACTTACACTATCCTTCGATCAAGAGTGAAGCCGGTAGGTTAGAGCATTGTTTGCTTCTAAGCCCTACTCGATCATCATTCTTAACTCTCATAGGTAGAATAAGCCTACTTTATCGGCTTTTAGTGCTAAGTATACGAATAAATACTTTTCATATACAAGTAAACAAATAAAGCATGATTAAGTCACACAAAGCATGATTAAGTCACACAAGCGACTTCTAATCCCCTTTTTATTTAATTAGTTCTTTTATTAATTAAAACTTCTTTTATCAAATAATTACTTCCTTTAAAAGTAAGTGAACTATATACAGGAGTCCTCCCCAAGGGATCCCGAATACATACGTTCGAAAAGCAAGAGATGATTTAGACAAATGAATCCTCCCCAGAGGATCACAAACCGTGTGAATACGTGACGCTTTTCTCTACTTCCTTTTTCTACTTATATATATAATACCTTTATAAAAGATATATACGCATATTCTACTATTTCACTATTCATTTGTACTCTTTTCAATACTTCAAAATGTATTCATATACTTATCTCAAAGGTATTAGAATATTCACAAATCACTTGATAAAATTTTCCACTTTGAAAGTATAAACAAAAGGGCTATAAACAAATGTTACTAAAACATTGTTTACTATTAACTCCAACACTATATACTTTCCATTATCTTTAAAACGTTCTTTGTAAAGATCTAATTATATCCATAAGTATATTCAAATAGCTTAAAGACAAGTATTACTCAAACATTATCACTACAAACCCAAAACTCTTTCACACTTAACTGTATCTTTAAAACTTTCATTTTAAAGATCCACTTATTTTTAAAAGTATACTCAAATGGGTTTAAAAAAATGTTACTTAAACATTGTTTCCTATAAACCCAAAACCATATCATACTGGTCATTACCTTTAAAATATTCATTTTAAGGATCTAAGTATACTTATTAACAAGATAATATAATTTTATTTAACTTCTCAAAACCATTCGTTATAACTAAGTATTATAACCAAGACCACTTACCCATTTATAAAATATTTGACTTACTTTTCGAAACTTATATATAAATACTTTAAAAATACTTATAAATAGGTTTTAAATTTCTACATAAAATAAAATAACACATTGTGAAATTTAACAAAAATTATAAAAAAAGCATGTCTTATATTTAAAAACCCTCTATTTTAAAATTCATAAATAATTAATAAAAATATATTTAAACTTGAAACCACTTTCAAAATACTTTAAAACCTATTATTAAACATCTCTAAAAATATTCCACAAAATTAATTAATTTAATTTCATTTAAATTCACTTTAAATCACAAAAAGTGTAAAAAATAACATTACACAACCAATGTTGTAAAAATAGCATATATGAATGCAGTAGTAGGTCAGAGATAGCATTTATAATTGCTGTTAATACTCCTAAACCGAGAACACTACGAAAAAGCATGAAAGTTTGGTCTAGTTTCTCCATTTAAATAGATGATTTAAGATCTAAAATTTTAAAGTAAGTACTATACTTAGAGTACTAAAAAAATCATGCAAATAAACTTCTAAGGATATTTCACAAAATCATATTAAGAATTCCTGGAATCAAGGTATTTTCAAAGTGCTCATATAGCGACCATTTTCATTATAACCTTTGCAACTCCGTTCAACCAGTTTTAAAATCATTTAAACCTTGATATTTTTATAGAAAGAAGTGCATATGTACTTAATAAAATGGTAAAGAAACCCCTAAGTATATCTTCGAAAATCATATTAAAATTGTCTAACACAAGGAAATTTCAAAGTGCTCATATAACGACCATTTTCGCTATAACATTTGCAACTTTGTTCAACCATTTCTATAACTTTTCAAACCACTTCCTCACTATTCTATACACTAATACAAGTATAAAGCACAACAAAATATATACATCCATAATATATTCACATATAACCAATTTGAACAAGTTTAAATACAAGGGGACTCAAAGTGCATTCATAGCCACTATCGCTATATAGACCATTCCACATCCATTTCAACTTCAATACACAATCTGAACAACCATATATACACAATGTCAAGGCCACACCATATGCTATAAAAGGTCATAAAAGTGACAATATACAATATAGAGTTACCATTTGCTTTCGAAAGCAAGGGGTTCCAAAGTTATAACTTTAATTAGTTCGTACTTAACTTTAACTTTATATTTAAGCACACAACATATATAATACAATATATACTTGTTCAATGGTGAGTAAACTCACCCCATGACCAAGTCTACACAAACATAAGAGCCCTTTCTACCATTACCAAATATCCAAAATTTCCACATTTAGCTCACTTTTACACTAGGCCATGCTCTCTCCCTCCTTAATTACTTACGGCCTAACCATGGGTGGGGAGATCTGCTCCTTTTCTTCAAGCTTCATGTTGCTTTTCCTTGTTGCTATGCTGCACTAAGCCTTATACTTGAGTTTGGAGAAGTTTGGTGTTGATTTTTTTTATTAGAGATTGATTAGTGAAGATAGAAATGTATTAAGACTAAGTGTTTCTATTTTTTAAAATTAGCATATGGATTTGTGAGTATAGAAGGAGTTATGTAAGCGTACAAGAGGTCATCTTTACCTCCAAAATCTCCTTGGAAGGTCCCAAAGGAGCCTCCTCCTCACATGTTACTTTGCACCTCACTTTCTTAAAAACAAATGTCTAAACACAATCCACCAAAATATCTCTTTCCTTAATCCATTTGCTAATTTTTTTACTATTCACATTTAGTTAGCCATAAACACTAAAATATTTTTAGTTGCTAACTAATTACGCATTAATATAGTAGACAAGCGCAAAAGGTTCGAACAACTTTTATCAAAAAATAATCGTTTATCGATAAAACGATTTTCGGCAACATTATCGATATTTCTTTGAAGTATTTATTTTTGTAAATATTTTTCAAAAACAAGCTTACCATCATTAGTTATTAATTAAAAATAGGTTAACAAGGTTATGAAATTCATTTAATCATATTAAATTCAAGATTCAAATATTTAAATAATTTAGATATTTAAATATGAACTGTTCGAAATTACGGGTCATTACAATAAGCAACTACAAAATTATCATCGTTGATGTTTGAGCTGCGTTTTGGATTGTTTTCCCCCATTAAAGATCAACCTCAACTCTGAGTCTTAAAAGAAAAACCCTAGCTTTAGTTCAATGAAGTAAATTAGTTTCATATTATGCATTCTGTGTTAATAGATGTGGTGCAGGTTGGCTACAAGGTGGGTTGGATGTAGCCTATTTATATATATCGACTTTTGTAAATTATGTGTATGTACATTTCAGGATTAGTATAAATAGTTCTTGTAGTCCGTTCAAAAAAGAAAGTTTTAAGTATGGATGATTCTAATTAATCGACTTTAGTACCACTATATAGTTATTCAATACTAGGGAAACAAAAAATCAAAGATCCAAACATTGAAATAGTTGTTTGAAAAAAAAGAACTGCTTATCACATCATCTATTTTAGCCCAATATCCAAACTTGAATATTAATAAATTAGAAATTATTCCTACAAGCTCATACCCCCACTAAAACATACTATAATATACAATAAACAGACAATGTCTAGGCAAAACTTTTATAAAGTACATATAAACAAAAATTTGAAGAAGAATTAAAAAAAAACGGATAAGTTAAACTGCTTGCTAAGAGTATAAATCAAAAATACAAATCAGTGAACTACATGAATGCCTTACATGTGATTTGGTCGAGGGTTAGAACTTTAAACTTTGTGGAGAAAAAAATATAATGTAAAAAACTTACTATTTTTTATGTTTATAAAAAAGTGGATGAAAGGCGGGGAAAATATTATTAGATTATTATATCCTTTGATTTAATCTTTGATTTTTCAATTCAAATATTTTGAGTATATGTAGAATTATTTTGCAAAATCTTTGTTTTACTAATTCTATAGAGTTAGACTGTACTGGACAACAATTTAATATTTAAATTTGAAAATCAAGGATAGTTTGGTAAGTTTACAATAGGATAAACGATATTCCATTAATCAACTAAGATACAAGACATGTCTTCCATGGTGCATTCGTAGACTTAGATGTTAGAAGTTAAAGGTTGTGGTGTTCGTGGATAAAAGTTTGATTAGAGATTAGTTAGAATGTAAAAGTAGTTTAAAATTTATTTTGTAATGAATAATTAATATAGGAAAATAGGAAGAAGGAAAAACTTCAGCTGCATTTTTGAATGAATGACACAAGTTTTAAAATTTTAGTCCAAAAAGACACTGAATGATATATTAACATAAATTTAGATGAAATAGATGTTATATGAGCTTAGTATTATATATGTGTGATGCTATATGAACTTAGCAATATATATGTGCAATGATATATTAATTTGACATTTCTTTAACTGTAAAAATGAACATTATTTTAATTCGTCTAGTGTACTTCATCTAATTTCAGTTTAATTTAGCATTCCATTTATCTGATATGCTAGTTTAATTTAACATTTTGTTTTATCTGATGCTATAATAATATAGCATTTAGTGTACTTCTGAATAAATTTTAAAATTTGTGTCCTTCAAACTATAGTCGGTTTCAGATTTTTTCTTTAAACTAATTTTTCTAATTAATAATTAATGATTAACGAGTAATTTTAAATAACTAAATAATTAATATCTAATATTTAATAATTAAAATTAATAATGCAAATTCAGATATAGTTTCAATTTTAAATTCAACTATGAATTCAAACACTTCCTGCAAATTCAAATATTTCAAATTAACTACAGATTTATATTTTAGATTAATTATGATTAATCATTAATTGTTAATTAATAAATATTTCATACTTAATATTTAACCATTAATGAAAAAAATTCAAACACAACTACAATTTCAAACATCGATTCAAACACAAAAAACAAAAAATAAAAACTCAACAGATGCAGAATTTTCAAAATTAAGAATTACATTTGACCTATCAGATGCAGCGAAACGCATTTTCTAAAGCGTTTTCCACGTCCACTGGCGAAATTTTATTTTAGAAAGCATGTATTTATATACTCAAAAGCAAGATTTGCTTGAACGTCAAGTAACTCCCCGTCTTATATATAACGTGTGAGAAGTGATGGCTGAAAGCCCAGCACGGTCCAGAATCAGCTACGAGGTAATTTTCCTTTTCCTTCTTCTCAGTACCTTAAACCCTAAAATTTATTTGTTTAATACCATGTAGGGTTTATCGAGATTTTAAATTATAACTTACAATTCTAACGGATAAAAAAGGTGACATAAATTAATTGTTTTCTTTTCCTAATTCTAGGATTTATAGCAAAAATATTTGCTATTTTGATTCGACTTTTGCCGGGATGGGTAGACTGATATCGCCAGTTTGGAAAGAATTTACGGACATACAAAAACCTGATGGGAAATATGTAGTTTGCAACCACTGCAAAAACGAGTATAGTCGAGGTTCTGGAACTACCAATTTGAAAAGACATCTGGTTTCTTGTTTAAATCACAAAATCAAAAAGAAAAGGAAACGTTTAGTGAAAAATAGCAGTACAAATGGGAAGAACAGTTTGAGAAGTTTTGATTTTGACTTGAAGTTGTGTTATAAGAAACTTGCACGAATGATTGTTATTCAAGGGTATCCTTTAAGTATTGTAAGTGATATTGGATTCAAAGTGTTTGTTAAAAATCTTCAGCCACATTTTGATTTTATAAACGAGGATGATGTAAAGAATGAATGCATGCAGATTTATGAGGAAGAGAAATTTAAGTTGCGTGAACTGTTTGATAAAATGTGTTGTAGAGTTAGTTTCACATTCAATTCGTGGGACACAGGTAGAAATGTTAAGTATGCGTGCTTGCAAGGTCACTATATTGATGATGATTGGAATCTTAACAGAAAAATTTTAAATTTTTTGCACATTGATGCTCTGCAAAGTGATAACATCAAAGTTCTGGCTGAAAAGATTACCGAGTGGAATCTGGATAAAAAAATATTCAGTATGATTTCAGAAAATTATAATGAAATCGAGCATTCTGAGTTTAATCAATTTAAGAACGTCAGTCCTCTGAATGGTGAATTTTTTCATGTGCAAACTGCTGCATCAGTTTTGAATATATTTGCACACGATATTATTAAGCAGGTATGTTATATAGTTGGTAAAGTGCGTGAAAATGTGCGATATGTAAGTTCAGAAGAAAAATCTGCTCTGTTTCAAACAGCAGTTACAAGCGTCGGAGCAGTGCACAAAACTATGCATTCTGATATGCAAGATAATTGGGGTACAACATACTCAATGCTTGAAGATGCATGTGAATTCGAAGCGGCTTTCATATTTTTAGCACAAAGCGATAAAGACTACAGAAATGCATTATCTTCTGATGAATGGGATATGGTTAGAGCAGTTACCCAATGCCTATCTATAGTGTATCATACATTAGAGAAAATTTCTAATGCAAAATATCCCACATCAAATCTTTATTTTAATGATATATGTTATATTCATTTGCTATTTAAGAAATGGAGAGAGAGTGCCTTTTCTGATATTGCAACTATGGCTTCTCATATATTTGATAATTTTGACCACTATTGGAAACCATGTTGCAAATCTTTTCAATGAATATGTAAATCAGTCAAATGATGAATCAAATGACCAAGAATTTGTCGACAATGTTAGCGCTGTTAAAATTGAGGTAGATGATAGCACAGAGTCTGAAAGCTTCTACCAAATATTGATCGATACACAACATGAGTTTGATCTATATATCGAAGAGACTTCATCGACACAGTCACAAAAAACAGAACTTGATTTGTATTTTGGCGAAGATGTTTATCAGGCTAATGGTTTGGAAGAGAACTTCGATATTTTGCATTGGTGGAAGGTTCATGCAGTAAAATACCCTGTACTCTCTACAATGGCTCGTGATATTTTGAGTATTCCTGTGTCTAGTTTTAGAGCAGACAGTGAAAGTAGAGTTCTGAATCAATACTTGAGTTCTTTAGACTCTGTAACTACCCAAGGTTTGGTCTGCGGACGGGATTGGCTAAAACATGAATCTGAAGGTAAAACTATTTCTATGACTTACAAGAGCATATTATTGTTGTATGTTTTCACCAGTATGTCACACCATATTTTATTTATTTTTCTTAGATTTTACTACAGGAAAGCCTACAGGACAAACTGGTGATGGGTTAAATGTTCAAAAATCCAGTAATTTTGATAGTGATGGTAATTCATCAATGGTATCTTCCGTAAGCAGATAGGTATTATTCTATCAAATTAATTTTGTTACTTTTGTTTTATGTTGTAGCTGCGTATTTTTTGTTTTGAAAAAGTCCCCGTGGTACATACTATTTTGTTTCTTAGTTCTTTCATACCGTCGTTACCTGTGGGAGAATTGAAGGCTGTGTATCCTTTTGTATCCTGCCTTGTTATCATATATTGAATAGTATGATTTTTTTTGAAGGATATTTCAGTAAAGTGTTTTAACAATTATATAGCCGAAATTATCAATGTGTGCAGGACACGGTCAATTTATTTAGTACTGTCAGATGATACCAATATTAACCTTTAACATTAGTTCAAAATGTAGGCACAACTTGGGGGGGGGGGGGAGCTTCTGTCATAAGTGATTCAATTTGGTTTTACAAATTGCTTGGCTTCCTTGAATATATTTTTGTCCATAATATCATGATTCACCTTTTCCGACTAGTTGATAAAATTTTAAAATATTGGTTATCCAGTGGGCCTTATAAGTATAGCTCCCGATCCCTTGTGATAAGTCGTCAAGTTTGCGCAGGAAATGATCTTGATAATAATAAAAGGTGTGAGCACCTGAACCTACAAATTTCCTCAAATAATGAATTATCTGTCGAAGTTTGTTTATTTTGCAATCCAATCCTGGGTCACTAGAAGTTTTTTTAATTTTCATTCTTTCATGTTTTAAAATGCCTGGTAAGGCTGTCAATGAATATCTGAAAAATCCGAAATCTATCCGCATCCGTATCCAAAAAGCGGATAAATATCCGATATATGGAAAAACGAATACGGATGCGGATACGAAGGCATCCACATCCGAAAATTATCTGTCTAATTTTTGTCAAGATTGTACTTTATTTTATGTGTATTTTAGCACAATGAAAGATGTGTATTAATTTTTTTATTAAATTAATTGTTTATATTATATGCATCGAATGCATATTAACTGCTCAAAACTATTTATTATCATCATATTTGTTGATTTTTCATATTTTATGGTCAATGAGATTGAAAAAAGATTTATGTTAAACAAAAAATTTCTATTTATGTTTCTTGATTTATCAATCGTTAGTAGATATAATAATTATTCGATATCAGTCCATATCTGCGTGCGGATGTGGATATCCGATATCAAAAAATTATTTTGGATGCGGATGCAGATATGACATTATCCGCATCCGAAAGTATACATTGACAGACCTAATGCCTAGTCAAAAGAACCTCCAAAGAATGAGCTGAAAAAATATTTAGAAAGTTTTAGATGGAGATACATGCCATGTTGTACATGTATCTCGTCCTTGTCAAATCCTGCAACCTACTTGGCCTATCCATTTCATCGTGTCTGATCTGTATCATTGCCATCTACATGTATCGTACCTATCAAAATTTCTAGTTGATTAATATGTTATTAAATACTCATAAATTATTCTGCATAAAGGCGTAAAAGCCTTCTGGAACCTGGGTAAATAGAGGATAGTTTATTTATTTATTTATTAGACATTGAAAAATTGAACAAATAGAATTATCATGTAACTTAAACGCTGTAATAAAAGAAATCCAAGGGCTCTTCTGTATCAACATTTTGATATGAAAGGATGCAGCAAAGTTCTTTTTTTTCATACTTAAATAAATAAACCAACTATTATCATTACAAGAATAATATTTTATGTGACAAGTTAAGTAAATTTCATAACAAGAACAAGGTTTGTAATAATATATTAAATAAATTTAAGCATAAGAAATTGATAATCTATACATAAACAAATATAAAAATAAAATTATTAACAAATATCAGCCAGTTAGGTTTGCATGTAACAATGTTTCAGTAGGATGTGATAATGACGTAAATGAATAGAACCAAGTGAGACATGTATTTCAATAATATATTTAGTTTATTCTTCCTTGGCTTTTACATTTGCTGCATTATCCTCTATAAAAAATTGATGAAGAGTTCTCATATGAGACTTATAGATCATGGTCGAGTAAAGAGTCAATTTATATACATGAATCGAACAAAATAATTGAATAGGGCGTCTTTTTTGCCCTGTACTTTGTATCAAAACCGTTTGATGTATGCCTTTGTGAACATGCCTCACCATCAATGTTTTAAAGCGCTATAGTTATGTGTTCAGGTGTGTGCTATTGACAGGTATGGTAATTACAATTTGGCCATTACATTTTGTAGGAATATCTTAGTTTGTCATAGAAATTCTTTGTGGGAAACTTGATATTCTATTGTGTAGCATGTGTATAATGCCATTAACTATTGTGCCCATTAACAATTGTGGCTAATTTGGTATGTTTATAATGCCATTTGAAACTTTATCATATGAGTATGAAATAAGGTTGAGGTCCTTTATAATTAAAGATATGTATACAGGACATGGGAAACATGGATTGAGTTGTCTTATAGTAACATAGTTAATGCATGCCACTGCTAAAGGGGAAATAAAATGGATTACAGAGGAGAATTTTATGGAGGAAAATAACAATATACATGATTTGTTACTAGGAATTTTATAATTTCTGCATTGACTTATTGATATTTATACAAGATCAAACTATGCTTAATTTTTCCATATAATAATCATTAATCTTCGTCAAATTCTTTTCATCCATCCAGAATCCTTAGTTCTTCGTCGATTATATTCCCAAAAAAAAAAATTGCAGGATGAACTTATCTCCTTTTTACTTTAAAATATTTTGTCAAGTTAGTAAAGATAATAAATTGAGAAATAGGAAATTAATGGTAGCAATCATATCAAACGATCTTCATTGAACTGCGATCAATCTCATCATGTATAAGTATTTGTTGCATAATTTGATACAAATATATTGTATATTTGAAACAAAAAATAAACGTGCATTAAAAAAGAAGATGCATGAGTAATTTTATTGTATTTTTTATAAGGGTATATACTTTCTTTTTTTCTTCTTCTTCCCTTAGCAGTTTTTTAATTCTAGAATTTACAAAAGTATACTCTTTATTTATCCATCTTGTTGTTTCTCACTTTAGCAGTGACCTTAATGCACCAGCATTAGCCTATGACCACTAAATCAGTGGCCCTTACCACTGTTTTTAGCCTTCCAAAGCATTTCTCGTGATTTGCCCAATAAATGATATATTGTTGGTTGATAGTTTCATGTCTGAACCAATGCATGCAATCAACAACATGTTTAAAATCCATAATTACAAGGGCTTGACAAATTGTGTTTGCTCTCACTTGTTTACCACATCCATAGTTTCATTTCCTTATCATTTAATTGCATCAGTTGGCAATTTTTATATTAGTGAAGTGTTGATTAGTATGTTAATAATATAATGTCAATATTTAGCCTATAGCCTATTTGATCATTACCGAATGATTAATCAATTAATTGATTGATTTGATGTATGATTTTGCAGGAAATGCATATCACGTCATGTTGAAGAGTTCCTGCAACTGTAATTACCAAACCGGAGTCTATGACATCAACCAGAGAATGATATTATTAATTTTTCCAATAATTTATTTTCAGCTATAGCTCTGAACCAGAGAATGATATTTGATATACCCAGTTTTGATATTATTTCCTTCTTTTTTTTATAGATCCTTGTGTACTGCATACATTTGATGAAGTCTTATCAGGGATACTCCACTGATACCGTAGACTCCAAATGGTTATGATAAGTATTTTTCAATATAAAGTCATAGTTAGAATAACAGTGTTCAGTGTCTTTGGACCACATCCATTTTCTTACGTTAGCTAATGAGTTTTCCCTGTATTTTTAGTACAGTTACAATTAATATCAACAATTTATTTACTTGGTGCATGACTGGTATATAAAAATGCCACGAGCACCGTTTTTTCAACCAGTAACATTGCATGGACAGCCGAAATTGTCCACTAATTGCATGTGACCATTGTGAGGTCCATTGCCAATTTTACTCTGCACAAAAACCTCCAGCCGGAAAACTAACAATTTTCTTATATCGTATAAAAAGTATAGTGCGGAACCACACAACACGTCGCAATACAGCGATATTGTTGCAATATTGAAAATTCTTTAAAAGAAAAACGTCTATCTATTTGATTTTTATTGTGTAGCTTGCATGTTTCGAAATTTGAATATGAATTAAAATTTGAAATTATTGTTGGTTACGTCAGATATAAATTGAATTGTCAATTTTCTTGTAGGATTTAACTGCGGTTAGGCATAAAAGATGGATATTGACTGATTTTGTCTATCTGCTTTTAATTTTTATTTTTACTTATGTTGGGATACTTATTTTGATATATTTTGAATCTATTGAATGTCGAACATTGTGCAAATATCTAAATTTAGCCTTTGTAGATGCTTTTCAAAACCATTGTCAATACTAAATAGCAAGCAAGACGAATTGTAGATACCCGTTTCAAGGTCAAACTTTTGACCTTTTTTTATTCCCACCAGCTTTAAAATTTAACTATAAAGACAAAATTAATCTCTTTTATCTTCTCCAGAACACGGCATTCTTTTCATCCTCATCATCCGATATCATGTCGATTGTCTCCACACTTGCACCACCATTCTTGCGTTGTCGTCGTATGCGTCGTCCCCTATCGTCACCCTTTAGCCTCGGCACCCTCCAACTAAAAACCTACTTTTATTCACAACGTCAACTAACTTCAAACCACACTCTTTCAAGCCTTAACGGACAACAATTACCACTTTCTCTTTTTATAATTTCTCATCATTTATTGGTGGTAATAAAAAATGAAAGCAAGAAAACGATACGATACAGTATCATTAGTGTGTTGCTAAAGGCACCTTAGTTTCCTCTTATTAATACCATTGCCAAAAAATATCGGCAAACTTGCCTACTATAATTCATAATATCATTAATAATTTTGGAGCTACCAATATTTATCCAAAATTAATAAATATCATAATATATGTAATATGCGTAAATCATAATCATGAATTAGGTGTTTCAAAAAAGCTTACAACACTCAAAATAATATTTATAAAAGTTTCTAGTTTTCAAAAAAAAATAATCTATTTTCAAGGATGCATTGATGAATATTCATATAGAATTCATTTTTAAATTTCTTTTTATAAAAAAAGGATAAATAGGTAGAAATTGCGGAGCGGTGACATTGGTATACCAAAATATGTTGAATCTCATCATGATGTTCTTCTATTGAACAAAAACTAATCGGTGGATTTGATTTACAATGTTATATTTCATGTGTAATGAATTGAAATTTCGAACACTTCGTATTTAAATATCTGAATATTTAAATTTGGATTAAATGCGTTAACATGGATTTTTATAACCTTAATTTACTCCTTTTAATTAATAACTAATGAAGGGAGCAGTCACCTCCACTTAAAGATACTTACATATATGCATGCGGGAGTGATGCACTCGGCCTCACGTAGTGGGGACTAGCTGTATATTTCTTGTGTACATCAGTTAGGGATGTATGTTGCTTCAGAAGAATATCTCTGATTCCTGTGTCGGAGATCCGCCTCAAAGTACTGAGGGCTTCTTCGTGGAAATCTTACACAATTAGCGAACGTGCCTTAGCGGAGTGTATACCTATTATTGCTATGGTGCACGCATACGCCGCATGACTATTTCTTACTTATATTCTTCACCCTAGACATTATCTATTATATCGAATATGTACTTATTTGATGGTTGGCTCTTTTGAGGGGATAACAATTACGACGGTCTCAATAGGTGCTGTTATATGTCACACATATTTCTTGAGTTTCTCACACCGGACTTTTATCTGACCCATGGTTTTATTTTTTCCTTAATTCATTGGATGATCTTTCAAGCAATTTGAGAAAAGCTGGTTTTCGTTGATGTTCATTGGGCTCTTGGAGAGGAGCTGGATGATTTACCTACAGTAGTATTTATTTTCCACTGAATTACTTTATGTGTGTGTGTGTGTGTATATATATATATCAGCAATTGTAAGGACGGGTTGTTATAACTTTCCAAGCTGATGATAGAACTTAGATTAGTAACTCTAAAATGTTATGTATATTAGCGTAACACTGTGTACAGTCTTTTGATATTATATGTTATCATTCTGTTGTGAGATTCTGATGTTTTTATCCTCCTCTTTATTGTTCATTTCCTTTTCTTCTTTTTCTTTACCCTAACAATTGGTCTTTCCGGCACTTGGGTGCTCGAATATGAATACCGTGGATGTATTAGTGTCGACATTCGAGGGTAGAAAAAGACGATCGCTACATTATGTTTAACTATTGAATATACATATACATATACATACATACATATATATATATATAATAGATTGTAATTAAATTAGAATGATATTATTAAGAGGAAATTATGGTGCACTTAACACCACAATATCATTATATGTATTTAAAAAAGAAGACTTCAGCTACAAAAATAATATTGTACAGTATCATCATAAGTAATATTTCAATAAATAAACAAAAATTCAAAAAGCAACAGATGCATAATGTTACTATAGAGTAGCATTATAGGGAAAAAAATTAGAAAAATTATAAGAAATGGTTTTCGATTCGTGATAAGAAAATAAAACATACAAATAATGCAACAAATATATAAAAACAAAAATGATGCTAAATAGTGGAAAAAGTTACATTGCATTGCTGGAAAATAAATAAACATGTATTAAAAAATAAAATGATGATGCATGGTAGCATTATAACATAAATTGCAATATACAATACTTAATGCGTTAAAAAAAGAACCACAATAAAATATGTTACTCCAAGATAGGATTGTAACATTTAATATTATATTTAATCTTTTAATTAATAATATTTCTCTAACTAATAGTAAAAAATGAAATGATTCTACAAAGCATCCTTATAAAATAAAATGTTATAACCTTTACAGAAATCATAAAATGTTACTAATGTAAAATTATAAACTATACTTCGTTTAAAAATGCTACTACAAAATAACTTTATGAGCTAGTGTGTATGTGTAATAAGTCTAAAAATGCTACTAAAAATTAGCGTTGTGAGTTAAAATATACAGACTTCGTCTAAAAATGCTACTGCAATCCATAAAATATTACCGTAAGTCATAAAATGTTACTACAAATCATAAAATATAGCTACAATTCATAAATTGTTATTAAAAAAACATTTTAACCTAAGATATACAAGATTTGCTTAAAATTGCTATTATAATTAATAAAATGCTACTAGAATACATAATATGCTACTATACGTTAGCATTATAGAAAAAATACTTCAAAAAACAAAAAAATGATAAGTGGTAAAAATTTATTGTTTACGCCAAAAATGGTCACAGACATCCTGTTACAAGTGAAAGCACCAATGTCCAATATTTAGATCCAAACAGAGAAATATAGATTCACAGATTACATAATAAATTGCAGAAAAGTAAATGAACACGCAAGTTTTATAATAGTTTGGTAAACTCCAGCCTATGTCCACTCCAATAATCTTTTATTCATACTGTAAGATTATAAGTACAGTTACTTTTGCCTTAGAAAATCAATGGAAGAAGAGATAAGAATGAAGGAGAGCCAGCCGAAAAAAGTTCTTTGCAATGAGTAAAGTCCGCTGTATTTATAGGTGAAGACGTGCATGGATCGGACTGAAATTTTGGCAGAAGAACCTTCAGGCCTATATGACCCGACCCATAAAATTTGGGATCGATCGAACACCAAAAAATAATTTAGGTTGATCATTCCATACTAACTCCAATGGCCCTGTGATCATTTTCATGGGGTCCCTCATGCCTCTAGTCCATGTTCCAAAGTTTTGCGCCATTCCGAATTACCTTTTGTGAGATATCGATCGATCTTCGTTGTTTTGCCCAGAAATTGGATCATAGGAGATCATTCAATGCTTCATTCTTCTGAGCTGTCATCGATCATGTGGGTTCCCACGATGTTAGCTATTTGCTCTCTAAATTTGTGCAATTTCGACATACTGTTTGTGAAACATCACAATTTTCGTGAAACTATGGATCGTTCTAGTTGATTTGTACGATCGTTCCAATAACGATCGACCTCTTTTTCCAAGATTTGGTATTTTTGAGCTGCGATCAATCATGGGGGTGATCCATGATGTAAGATACTTACTCTCCAAATTTCGTGCAATTTTGACGTACCGTTTGTGAGATATCGCATTTTCCGTGAAACTATGAATCGTTCTGGTTGATTACGATTGTTCCAATAACGATTGGCCTCTTTTTCCATGATTTTGTTGTTTTGAGCTACGATCGATCATGGGGGTGCTGCATGATGTAAGATACATTCTCTCCAAATTTCGTGCAATTTCGACATACCGTTTGTGAGATATCGCATTTTCCGTAAAACTATGGATCGTCCTGGCTGATTTGTACGATCGTTCCAATAACGATCGGCCTCGTTTTCCAAGATTTGGGATTTTTGAGCTACAATCGATCATGGGAGTACTCCATGATTCTCTCCAAATTTCGTGCAATTCCAACATACGTTTGTGAGATATAACATTTTCCATGAAACCATGGATCGTTCTGGATGATTTGTACGATCGTTCCAATAACGATCAGCCTCTTTTTCCATGATATGGGAGTTTTGTCATGCGATCATTTTTGTGGGCTCCACTCTTCAATATATTTATGCTCTAAAAGTTTCAAGTGCATTGGCTTTGTAGATTTTGAGATATGATCGATCTTCGTCGATTTACGCTGTTTTATGGATCGATCCATATAAATTCTTCCTTTATCCATAACTCGAGCATACAAATTCCAATTGACTTTAAATTTGAAATGTGGCATCACATGGCCTTCCTTGTCGCTTCATATTGATTGCACCTTGATTGGGACCCAGTCCGACTCTGCCCAACAACTGTCCATAGTTCCAAATATCATCGATTTCCGTGCCTGATAACCGTTGCACCGGGCTTCCTGCGTTGATGATCACAGAAGCCATTAGCCAACTTTTATGATATACTGCCTGGTCAAAAGGCGGTCTAACATCATCCCCTCCCAAAACATGCCTTACGGTAGAAAGGCATGTTTTGAATTGCCTTAAGTCTAATGTTCGAAACCCGTTGACGACTTGTGAAAAAATATGTGATCTTAGCTAATAGTTAGTTACGGTCGTTCGAGATCGTTAATCAAATTCGTAGACGTCCTGAGCTGATAATGATGGCACGGGATCGAGTGTATGTTCAAGACAAAATGCGATTGTTCAAGATCAAATGCCTGTTAGAGGCAAAATGCGGCCGTTCGAGATCGAATGCCTGTTCTAGGTGTAATGTGATCGTTCGAGATCGAGTGCCTGTTCGAGATATAGTGCGATCATTCAAGATCGAGTGCCTACTCGAGGTGAAATTTGATCGTTCGAGATCGTGTGCCGTTTGCGGCGAAATGTGATCGTTCGTGATCGATGGCCGTTCGTTCGAGATCAAGTGCCATTTGAGGCATAATGTGATCGTTTGAGTTCGATTGCCGTTCGAGGTGAAATGTGTGTGATCGTTCGAGATCGATTATCGTTCGAGGCAAAATAGTTGTTTTTTACATTCAAGTGAGTTCCGGAATCATTTATTATGGCGGTTTATCGCCATCTCAGAACATGCCTAGGGACCAACCTCGATCGTGTACATGTGTAAGCGACTTAGCCGTTTTAATATGGAGTTTCTTTTACTTCAGGCCATCCCGATCAAGAAACGATGACCTGTGCTCTTAAGCCAACTCGCTCCAATTTATGGTGGATGATGGCTGCTTCTGTTCCATCATTGTTATCTGATTCCTTCCAGGGTCAATTAGATCCGTTCCCCCAGTTCCATGGGAAGCAGTGCTGATCCATTCTCCTTGGCCGAGGTTTGTCCTCGGTTGCTCCAATCCATATCCAAGTCTGCTATGTTACACTCCAAGTCCTGGATTCCAATTTCCAGATATTCTAGCATCTATAAGTTGTCTCCGATCATCATCTCCATCCTGCCCCCCCCCCCCCCGAGTCTACGAGGGAATCCCATATTATCCTCTTCCAGACGCACATCCAAGTTTCGATCAATGCCAAACTACACGGCACCGCCCGGTATCCTACCTGGGATCGATCCAACGTGACCCGGGGGCATATGCCCCCAAGTATGGATCGATCAGCACTGATCATTCTTGGTTGGTCAGGGGCCGCTCCTGGCTATTCCACTCTATCATGCATCCTATTAGCTTCGCTTCCTTGGTCCTAATTCTGGTCTTCCTTAGCTCCTGCTGCTCCAACTCCGCGATCCATATTTTCAGTGTTTCCTGTTACTCCATTCCCTTGGTTTTGTGCTCCAGCTTGTCCCATCTGCCCAAGGAGATTCTGAATCATCTCCTCTTGTCTCTTTAGCATCCTTTCCTACATAGCATCCATCATCGTTTCCATCTCGTCTCTAGTGATGTAGATATATGTATGATTTGCTTCAGCTCCAGAAGAAGCCTCCTAACTCCCTCCATGGTGACTTCTATCTGCTAATGGTCTCCTTATTGATTGCGTAGCCATTGCTTCCTAGATCCAAGTATCCAAGCTTTCAAATCCAAGATCCTAGCTTCCAAATCTGCGGGTGCAAGTCCTTCTCGGTAAAAGCACCAAAATGTTTGCGCTAAAAATGGTCACAAACACCCTGTTATAAGTGAAAGCACCAATGTCCAATATTTAGATCCAAACAAAGAAATATAGATTCACAAATCACAGAATAAATTGTAGAAAAGTAAATGAACACGCAAGTTTTATAGTGGTTTGGCAAACTCTGGCTTACATCAACTCCAATAATCTTTTATTTATACTGCATGATTACAAGTACGGTTCTTTTTACCATAGAAAATTAATGGAGGAAGAAATAAGAAATGATGAAGGAAAGCCAGCTGAAAAAAGTCCTTTGCAATGATCCAAGTCCGCTGTATTTATAGGTGAAGACGTGCATGGATCGTGCTGAAATTTAAGCAGAAGAACCTCCAGGCCCATACAACCCGACCCACAAAATTTAGGATCGATCAGACACCAAAAAATAATTTAGGCCGATTGTTCCATACTAACTCCAATAGGGCTGCAATCTTTTTTATGGGGTCCCCCATGCTTCTAGTCCATGCTTCCAAAGTTTCATGCCATTCCAACTTACCATTTGTGAGATATCGATCGATCTTCGATGTTTTGAATAGAAATTGGATCATAGGAGATCATTCCATGCTTCATCCTTTTGAGCTGCAATCGATCATGTGGGTTCTCCATGATGTTACCTACTTTCTCTCCAAATTTTGTGCAATCCCAACGTACCATTTGTGAGATATCGCATTTTTCGTGAAACTATGGACCATTCCGCCTGATTTGTACGATCGTTCCAATAACGATCGGCCTCTTTTTCCAATATTTGGGACTTTTGAGATGCAATCAATCATGGGGGTGCTCCATGATATAATATATTTGCTCTTCAAATTTCTTTCAATTTCGATGTACCGTTTGTGAGATATCACATATTCCGTGAAACTATGGATCATTCTGGCTGATTTGTACGATCTTTCCAATAACGATCGGCCTCTTTTTCTAAGATTTGGTAGTTTTGAGCTGCGATTGATCATGGGGTGATCCATGATGTAAGATACTTGATCTCTAAATTTCGTGCAATTCCGACGTACCGTTTGTGAGATATCGCCTTTTTCGTGAAACTATGAATCATTCTGGCTGATTTGTACGATCGTTCCAATAACGATCAGCCTCTTTTTCCAAGATTTCGAAGTTTTGATCTGCGATAGAACATGGGGTTTCTCCATGATGTAAGATACTTTCTCTCCAAATTTCATGCAATTCTGACATACCGTTTGTGAGATATCACATTTTCCGTGAAACTATGGATCGTTTTGGCTGATTTGTACGATCGTTCCAATAACGATCAGCCTCTTTTTCCAAGATTTGGGAGTTTTTTCTGCAAGCATTTTTGTGGGCTCCACTCTTCAATATATTGATGCTCTGAAAGTTTCAAGTGCATTGCGTTTGTAGATTTTGAGATATTGATCGATCTTCGTCGATTTACGCTGTTTTATGGATTGTTTCCGATCAATCCATATAAATTCTTCCTTTGCCCATAACTCAAGCATACAAACTTCGATTGACTTGAAATTTGAAATGTGGCTCATGGGTCCTTCCTTGTCACTTCATATTAATTGCACCTTGATTGGAACCAGGTTCGAATCCTTCCAACTATTGTCCATAGTTTTAAATATCATCGATTTTCGAGCCTGATAACCGTCTCTCTAGGCTTCCTGCTTTGATGATCATAGAATCCATTTAGCCAACTTTTATGATATACTGCTTGGTCAAAAGGCAATATAGCATTTATGCTATCTTAAAACAATACAATGAACATATGAAAAACAAAAATGAGACTAAATAGTAGCAAGATGTAACAATAAATTATAGGAAAATAAATAAACAAGTAATGAAAATTTAAATGATACTGCATAGTCGTTTCATAATAAAAATTGTTTGATACAATTACAAAGGTTGTAATGATATTACAAAATCACTACAGTGAAAAATGTTACTATAAAGTAGTAATGCAACAATAAATATTATATTAAAAATTTTAATTCACATAATATTATACATTTACTTCATCTCCAAATGTTATTATAATTCATAAAATGATATTGCAGAATAACAATATGGCCTAAGATACATATACTTCATCTAAAAATGTTATTACAATTCGTATAGAAACTACTACAACATAAAATTATGAGGAAAAATATACATTTGTTTTAGCAAACAACATAAAATAATACTAGACAACATCGGTACTACATGTTATCTTCTTCTTCTTCTCTTATTTAAAATTGTTCCATAACCACCCTTACCATGCTATCAGAAAACCCCTAACTGGCAACTTCAATGCCATCACCAATCAATCACTACCACCAAAAACTCTAACTGAAAAATACTACTAAAAATTGTAACACCCCGTAAAAATTAATAAGAGATTAATTAATTAATTAAATAATACCTATTGACCGAAACAATATTATTTTATATATATGCTACTAATCGGCTGTGTAGTGTCACGCTACACACCCGTCTTGCTCCAAAAAAAAATTAATTAAATAATATAAGACTAAAAATAGAAATTTTGACATAATTTGATCATAAAAGCTGTGTCGTTGCGTTCATGGCGATTTTTTGATCAATTTTCATATATAAAGTTTTAAAAACGGAGCTCAAAAAAAGTTATTGACGTTTGAAGTTTTTGGATTCAAATTAATTTAAATGGAATTCAAATTTAAATAAATAAATAATGCTAAAGTTTGAGATTCAAAAATTAATGGTTGTTAGACTTGGGGGTTAAGTAAACATTAAAACAAAGTTAACATTAAATATTAATTAAGAAATTAAATAAAACATTAATGGCAAATAAAATAGGTTCCCAAATTAACATTGCCGGTCGACCGCCTACCTTGGGCCGGTCGACCGCTAACGGTCGACCGTCTAGGTAGGAGCGGTTGACCTATGCTATTGTGACGGAGGGTTAAAGAAGATCACGAACGGTCTGAATTATATTATTCTATACCGGCTTAAATTTTACGATTCTAGTGTTTTCTAACCATTATAAATAAGAGCATAGCCCACTTAGTTTAATTCACAAATTATTTAGGAATGTAGCGATTATCTGTCAGTTTCTTTTTTCCTCAAGATTCAGAAAATTCTTTAGGGTTTCAGATAAGAAATTTTAGGTGTTTAATATTCAAATTTCTAATTCTATTCTCCTCCAATCCCTAAATTTCTGAATCTAATTCATATACAATTCTCTTATTTTATATTTCTAAAAGGAGAGATCTGATACAGATTAAAGCGGGCGTAGACAAATCCAAAAGAAAGAGCCAATGACTTTTATGAGTGGAAATCTTAGTTTCCTTTTTTTAGTAATTATATAGTATAATTTGGATTTGATATATGCATTGGAGAACTTTGTTCACAAAAACATCAAACTAAAACCCCAAAATTCCCCCAAAGTGAAATGTCAACTCTTATGTTAGGATCTCAATTATTCTATATTAAAATAGTGGAATTGTTATTACAATTTTAATGTTTTACGCTTTATTCCACTTATCATCTTTTTTTGGGATACGATTAAGAGTTTTTGAAATGAAATAAGTTAGGAAATGGTGTGTAATGTACGGATTCTCTTTATTCGTAGTTTGCACTTCCTATTTTCGTAATTTAAATGAAAATTACCTTTTTCATTTGTATATGTACAAGTTGAATACAACATAAAAGATTTGAATTGTAAATTCTAGTAATGATGATTCTGCTATTTTAGTATAAAATAAGTTTAGTATGGATACTATTTTTATACAAGTCTATTGTTGAATTGAGAATATTGGATATATGGTATGTTTGTTTATATGGAATTGGACTTGTATAGATTAAAAACTTTTAACATTTAAATGATTAGTATAGGGCGTAATGTTCGCACGATTAGAAATATTTATGCACATATGTTTTTTTGTGTCTATGTGTGTATTAGCGTATAAATAACTTATAATTAATAGCATGTTAATTGCATAGTAAATAGGTTATTAATTAATATTAAATCCCCCTGAGGAAAGAAGTGAGATAATTATGGATAGTAATATTATGGAATGCGGTGAGGTATATGGTAGTATGTTAGGTGAGTGAAAATTATGACTAAGTTATAGGGATGCGAGATCAGTCAAAAAGCACATGGAATTCTGCACGGCTAATCTAGCTACCAACAGTGTGACTTGGGGCTGATGTGAGATACCACCTATAATAAGTACCCACGAAGGATGCGAGGTTATCCCCAAGTTCTATAGGGTAAACTTACTTAGCTAATCTGGCTACCAGTATCTACGAATAGTCCGACTAATGTGAGATGTCACAGTTTTGGTTACGGATCATAATACGTAGGACCTGCTTCGGGGCCAAAGGTAGTAAGTGGTCGTTTAAGGGCCCGCTTCCTCCCTATTAAGAAGTATTAAATGATCAGGGCTAGCGGTTAGGCATGGTAGTGAATATCTCGGAGAGGGTCCACTTTGGTTTTGAGGTATTAAGTAGCTATATAAGGTTTGCCTCTATAAAGAAATATTAAGTGACCTGATGAGATTTCATGCGATGTCGGCTAGATAGTATCAAAGAGGAGTCCGCCTTGGGATAGATAGTAAATGATGGGGACCTGCCTAAAATGCGTTGACATTTCAAATCATTGAAGTTAAGTGATGCTAAGTTGATTTGCATAACTCTCTTTTCTTAATTCAAAAAAAAAAAATTTAAGAAACACCTAGAGTCAATAGGTGTGCACACTTATGAAAGTGTGTACACTCGCCATGCTCTGTACTCTTCTCACGTAAGCCCGTAAGGCAGTGCATGGATGGTATATCTGGCCTCAGCATTCTGAGTTAGGTGTATAAAGAAATTAAATAAATAATCACCTAAGGATTACCGACCTTTTCTGACATAGTCAGCGTCAGTTTGCACAATCCCCCAAGCTCTGTCCCAACTCTAACGTACGCCCGTGAGGCAGTGCATGAGTGGTATACCTTGGTCCAAAAGTTAGGGGTATATAAAAAAAATTATTTTTAATAAAGGGAGAGTAAGCAATTGAAACCCAAACACTTCTTGACTTTATTGGTTTAGCTTGTTATACAGAAGGAAATGAAAATACCATTTTGAAAAACTGTGATTAACAAAAAAGAATTTATTTCATGGCTGCACTATGTTATTAACCGTAACAACTGGCTAAACTAGAATTTACTGTATGAAAACTTGAGTTATATTGAAATTTATGATTAGTGAGGAACCAAAAAATTTCTTGACATTGACTAAAACTTGTATACATTATTTTGTTGTGATTATTCTGAAATAAATCGAGTCTCCATTAGTTAAATAAAATTATTATTATTATTTCATTCATGTAGTACATTAGAATCATCGCATACTGCATTTGGATTTTGTGGGTAGTATTCGCTGAAAACCCTCACGAGACACCACTCGTCCTACTAGGGACACCTAGAGGTTTAACGACTTGTTGCATATGCAATCGTGTTTCCTACGAAAAAGGATTTATTTAGTTTTTCTTTTCTTGCCTATTCGAGAACGAATAAAGTTCTAGTGTGGGGGTATTTGATGAACGTATTTTTCTGCATTTTAAACCGTTTGTTTCATATATTTTTACTTTAATAAAACGGTATTGTACGGGTATTTTGTTGTGGTTTTGCAGATTATAGATCCCGAAGTGCAACGTTGAAACTAATCGGTTGTGTCGTCCATTGGTTCAAATGACACGTAGAAAAGAGTGCAACATTTTGAGCATCGAATAAATCAAAGCTCAACACATTTTAATCGAATAAGCACAACTTACATGGACCCAATTCTACATAAAAATTCACATTTTCAAATACATGGACCCATAAGCCAAAAATCAGCTCAAGTTTGCAAGTTCAAAACGTGGGACCATTTCAAAGTAGCAGTTCACTTTTCAAAGATCAAGCATATTATTGTCAAAATTATAGATCCCGAAATGCAACATTGGAATTAATCATGGTAGTGTCAATCGGTTCAAGCAAATGACCGAGAGCAGCTCAAGTTTTCTTCAATGCAAAATTACAATTCAACACATATATTTCTCAAAGCATGGATACGTGGCCATATTAGTTTAATACTCAAAGCAGCTAACGTGAAGTGACGTGAATGCCAAGCAGCAAAATCAATTCAAGCATATAGTCACTTACTTTTCAAGTTCAACATATATTTTAGTTCAAAGTAACATGTATTTTAAACTCATGTGCAGGTCAATTTACACATATTATTCTCAAGCAGCTCATGTTATTTCCAATTCAAGTTCAGAATTTATGCATCAATGCATGGTCACGTTTTCAAGTCACATGAATGCCAAATCAAGCTCAACATATATATTTTAGTTCAAAGCAGCATCACGTGAATACGAATATAAAGAAGCAAACTGAATAAATCAATGCAAGGAGCAGATTGCACAATGACGTGGCGTATTATTTTTACCAATTAAAGCAATGGAACCATTTAAGCTAATTTCAGAAATATTTTTATTTCCGGACAGAATACGTAGGATTGTTAATTAGATTTAACAATTTATTTATTCTTGTTCTTAGTTATTTTCAGCACTCTTTCCAGTTAGTTAATCAATTCAATTTATTTTATTTCAGTTGTTTGCTCTGTTATTTTCTTTTACGCACTTTTAGTTTCTGCTCTCTACAATTTTATATTTTGATTGCGATTTCGATAGGATTCGAAATCGATTCAGAGTATATTATTGTTTTTATTTTTTGTTCAAGAACCACCATCGAATTTGTTTAACACGCCTAAGATTTAAATATGGATTTCAGATATTTAGAACAAAATTTCCTGTGTTCGACCTGCATACTACACGCATGTGCGCTTGCAGAATTTATTAAAATTTGTGCTTTTCTAATCAATAGAAAAGTCGCAACAAGTTTTTGGCGCCGTTGCCAGGAAATTGTTAATTTAAAATTTTCGATTTTTCTGTTTTTAAGTCTATTCGTGTTAATTTAATTTACCATTGCTCTACTTTTTATTTTAAAAAAAATCGTTCACGTATCCAAAGCGGTGAAGACTGAAGAGTAAATCCCTTCACATAACCTTTCTTTCACATTTTCACAACATTTCCACGAAACCACACACACAGTTGCATATATTCACATGATCATGAATCTTGCTTTCACGATTCTGCATATTTTCAAAAATCACGTTTCACATAGCCATGCTTTATGTTTCTAATCATTCAAATTTTCTCACTGCTGCATTTTTCACGTTGCTTTGGTTCGTGACTCACACTGCTTCATTTTCAAATTTACATCTTGCTTGCATTTTCCATCATGTTGCATTCATAATTGCATTTTACTTGCACATTTTCCAGTAATCATTCCAGTACACATTTTCAGTTGCACTGGCATTTTCACATTAGTTTGCATACATTAGTTAAAAATAATCATTTTTTTAGTTCATTCTGCATTCACCTTTCTACTTTCACGTTTCTGCACATTCACATTTTCACGTAACCATAAAGGAGTATCATTTTCACTTGCTCTGACATTCATGTTCATTTAGTTCTCATGTTTTCACAATTATTCACGTGAACACTTGTTGCCACACACACTTGCACTTTCACATTTTCACATCTTTATGTTGATACTTGCTACATATTATACACTTTTCACTTGCTACATAATAATTTTCTCACTGCTTCATTTTCAAATTTTCACGTTGCATTGTCGCATTAAAAGCATTTACGTGAATCATGTCAAAAACAAACACGGAAACAATACATATTAGATTTTGCAAAACAGCAAGCAACCTTCGGTGATATCAAATTCTACAATCAATCCTACTACTATTTATGACCTTGGAAAAAAGACCAGTTTCTTACAAAGTGGATAGTAGTTAGAAAACTAAGGTGCATTCTACTGGACGGACCACCGTACCCCTCTGTAAGCAATTTTCCACTCTACAGGTGCCCAACTGAAAACTGTTTAAATGTACTTTTGGCTATTACACCTTGATTTGTTTGTGCGCGTTTGGTAAAGAAATAATTTAAACCGTTTAGAAAGCCAAAATATCTCATTAAAAAAATCAACGGAAATTTCAAATCAAACAAATATGAGCAATAATGGTTCACATCACAGTTCACATAAATCGTCACCTGGATCACATGTTGGAAATAATGAATTTCATGAGAACCAACTATTATCCCTTAGAGACCGATGCTATCCAACACAGACTGTTCAACCTTCGGTTATTTCGTTTCCACCAACCAAAGGAAATAATTTTGAGCTAAAACATTCTTTTATCCAAGGGGTACCAAAATTCACTGGGTCTGAAAATGCTTATGAATTTCTTAGTGAATTTGAGTTATACGCTTCTACAACTAAAATGCAACAACTTTCTAATGAATCCATCAAGCTAAGACTTATTCCATTCGTGCTTCTAGAAAGTGAAAAAAGATGGTTTAATTCTCTTCCTAAAAACTCAATTTAAAGTTGGGACGATTTCGTTACTATACTTTTAATAAAGTTTTTTCCTTTCCACAAAACTCTTAAAATTTGAACTGAAATCAATCAATTCTCTCAGAACGAAGGAGAAACTTTTTCAAAATATTTTGAAAGGTTCAATCAATTGTTATATAGTTGCCCACATCATGCAATCCCTAAACTCGTTTTGTGCTAAATCGTTAATGAAGGGCTTAACTATCAAACAAGATCCCAACTCGAATCAATGTGCGGAGGAGAATTCATGGAAAATACAAACGAGAAAGCTTGGGAATTTTTAGAAGAATATTCGAAAAAGGATATGCAATGGGAAACAATTCGTGTTCCAATTCGTACTCCAAACAGAGGAGTACATGCCATTGACCCATGACATCTTCCTATAGAAGCCCAAACTCCTCAAGAAGGAGAAGGACTACCTCATTACTACACACAATACCATATCAATGCTATAGGTCAAAACAGTCCTTACTCATCCACATATAATCTTAACTGGAAGCATCATCCAAATTTTTCGTGGTTAAATCCTAACAATTCGGCTAATCCATCTCATATGTATCCGATGATACCAAATCCGAATTATCGAGCCCCAACTTCTAATGCTCAAAATTCTCAACCCGCTCCTCAAACAAAACCTTCAAATCAACCATATAGGCATCCTAATTTCAATCCATCAACCCAATCTTCTCAGCCTTCACAAGAAATTGCTCGATTGGAAAAACAACTCTCTAAACAAAATAAAAAAATCACTAACCAAGATGCAAGATTTGAACAAACCACCAAACAAAATGAACAAATGTTGATAATAATGAAGAATCTCATGAAAATCAATGAGAAAGGTAAATTGCCTAGTCAACCCGAGGTGAATCCAAAGTATAACTCTCGATGAGTAAATCTTTGTGAGGACGAAAATGTAAATCCAGTTAATGCTGTCACCACATTAAGGTCTGGAATGAAGGTAGACAACCACGTCGGCAACCCCGACATCTTTCTTAAGTCTTCCCATGTTCAAAATTCTAAGACATAGTCGACACCCACTGTTGTCGATCCAATCGACTCTCATTCTTCATCCAAGGTTGGCAATCCCAACCACTCTTCACCTTCTGATGTTGGCAACCCTAACATTCCAGCTTCCTTATCTTACCCTCTAATATAACACCTTCTTCTTCGAATGAAAAAACTGCCGAATGAGTCTATAAATCCATAGCTCCATTTCCTCATAGACTCAACAAAAAGAAGAAGCCCGCTAATTTTGACCAAATTCTTGAAATCTTCAAACAAGTTCGAATCAATATTCCACTTCTTGATACCATCGAGCAAATTCCTCAGTATGACAAATGTCTTAAAGAGCTATGTACTCAAAAACGTGCCATTAACGTTCCTAAGACTGCATTTCTAACTGCAAACACTAGCTTTGTTCTTTCGAATTCCTCCCCAATCAAGTATAAGGACCCCAGTTGTCCTACAATAGGTTGTAAAATCGGTAACACTCACATTAGTCATGCCTTACTCGATCTTGGAGCGAGTGTGAATCTTTTTCCTTATACTGTGTACTGTCAACTTGGACTAGGGGAATTAAAGCCTACAAACATCACAATTCAACTAGCTGATCGATCCGTCAAAAAACCATTGGGCACAGTTGAAGATGCTTTGATACAGATCGAGCAATTCTATTTCCCCATTGATTTCATGGTCCTAGAGACTGCACCCATCTCAAATCCTAACGGTCAGATTCCTTTGATATTAGGTCGTCCATTTTTAGCAACATCAAATACTATCATAAATTGTAGGAATGGTCAACTCCGACTTTCCTTTGGGCACCTAACCATTAAAATAAATATCTTCAATCTTAAAAACAACTAAGGGATTTTGAAACAGAAGAAGTTGACATGATCCAAACAATTGTAGAAAATGATTTTAGTGATACTACAGAGTCTCTTAACATGTGCCTAGATCATTTTAATTCCAATTTCAATGAAGATGAATACATTTATGAATTAAATGATATGCTCTACTCTTTTCATAATTGACTAGAATTCAATCAGTTGATGTCTACTGAAGCCTCAAAAGAAGAACGCCCTAAATCAGACTTTAAACCTCTTCCAAATGATCTTAAGTACGCATACTTAGATTATTCGAAAATTTTCCCTGTAATCTTGGCCTCCGATATTTTTAAGGACCAAGAAGAACAACTTTTGAAAATTTTAAGGGAAAATAAAGAGGCGTTAGGATGGGTAATCGCTGACATTAAGGGAATTAGTCCATCGAACATCGAATACATTTAATCGATGAGGCTAAACCCACTCGCGAAGCTCAGAGACGATTAAACCCTAATATCAGAGAAGTGGTAAAGGAAGATATTATCAAATGTTTAGACAATGACATTATCTACCCTATCTCTGACAGTACTTAGGTAAGTCTGGTACAAGTTATACCAAAGAAGTCTGGAATCACTGTGACCACAAATGAGAATAACGAACTTGTTCCCATAAAAGTCAAAACAAAACGACGCGTTTGCATCGACTATCGAAAACTCAATGCAACAATAAGAAAAATCATTTTCCCCTCCCTTTCATTGATCAAATGCTCGAACGCTTAGCCGGTCATGAATATTATTATTTTCTTGATGGTTACTCCGGCTATAATCAGATTCCCATTGCGGTAGAGGACCAACACAAAACGACGTTCACATGCCCCTTCGGAACTTTTGCTTATTGTCACATGCCCTTCGGTCTTTGTAATGCTCCCGCTACCTTTCAGAGATGTATGATGACTATATTTTCTGATATAATGGAGGATTTCTTAGAATTATTCATGGAAGATTTTTCAATCTATGGGTCATCTTTTGATCAATGCCTCCTTCGTTTAGTACGTGTTTTAAAGCGATATAAGGAGAAATCTCTTGTGCTTAATTGGGAAAAATGTCATTTTATGGTTAAGCGAGGAATAGTCTTAGGTCATGTTGTCTCTAAAAGTGGCCTAGAAGTTGACAAATCTAAAGTTGATCTTATTGTTGACCTTCCTCCTCCAAGGTCCGTCAAGGACATTCGCTCATTTCTCGGCCATGCAGGATTTTATAGGAGATTCATTAAAGATTTTTCAAAAATTACAAAACCTCTTTCGAATTTTTTGGCTAAAGACGTTAAATTTGAATTTTCCGATGAATGTAAAACGTCTTTTGAAACCCTTAAATCGATCTTGACCACTGCACCTATCATCCAACCTCCAAATTGGACTTTTCCTTTCGAATTAATGTGTGACGCTTCTAATTATGCCATTGGAGCCATTTTAGGTCAACGAATCAATAAACTTCCTCGAGTCATCTATTATGCTAGCAAAACTCTTAAAGAAGCTCAATTGAATTACTTAACAAAAAAAAAGAGTTTTTAGCAGTTGCCTTTGCCCTCGATAAGTTTAGATCATATCTCGTAGGTTCTAAGGTCATAATTTACACCGATCATGCCGCATTGCGGTATTTATTCACGAAAAAGGATGCCAAACCCCGCTTAATCCATTGGATCCTCCTTCTTCAAGAGTTTGACCTAGAAATACGAGATAAAAAGGGTTCTGAAAATGTCGTAGCTGATCATCTTTCTCATATTGTTCATGAAAACATCGATAACTCTCAAATCAACGATCATTTTCCCGATGAACAAATTCTTTCCCTCTCCAGTGCACCATGGTACGTGGACATCGTAAATAATCTTGTCACAAATTAAACACCTTCCCATTGGTCAAAACAAGATAAACAAAATTTTCTCTCCAATGTTTGAAACTTTTACTGAGACGATCCTTATCTCTTTAAATATTGCACCGATCAAATCATACGTAGATGTGTCCCTGAACATGAATTCCATAGCATCCTCTCTTTTTCACATAATCAAGCACATGGAGGACATTTTGGAGCAAAGAAAACTGCTGCCAAGGTGTTACAGTGTGGTTTTTATTGGCCTTCTCTTTTTCATTACGCCCACGAATTTTGCTCCAAATGTGCTAGATGTCAACAAACAGGTCGTATTTCCAAACGTAACATGATGCCCCTAAGCCCAATCTTTGTCATCGAAATTTTTGATGTTTGGGGTATCTATTTCATTGGTCCTTTTCCTAATTATTTTGGAAATCTCTACATCTACTTGCAGTAGATTACGTGTCTAAATGGGTTGAGGCTATTCCCACCAGAACGAATGACAATAAAGTTGTCAAATTTCCAAATAAAACATATTTTCTCGTTTTGGCACAACTCGAGCTATTATAAGTGATAACGGTTCTTATTTTTGTAATCATGCTTTTGAATCTCTTCTTAAGAAATACTCCATTACTCATAAACTATCTACTCCATATCATCCACAGACTAGCGGTCAAGTCGAGATTTCCAACAGACAAATTAAACAAATTCTTGAAAAGACAGTTAGCTCCAACAGTAAAGATTGATCATCTAAATTGATAGATGCCCTTTGGGCATTTTGCATAGCTTATAAAACCAATCTAGGAATGTCACCATACCGGTTAGTCTTTGCAAAAGCATGTCATTTACCCGTTGAGCTCGAGCACCGCGCACTTTGGGTAATCAAATACCTTAATTTTGACATAGAAAAAGCCGGACCGCATCGTAAATTACAATTGTCAAAATTAGAAGAACTAAGAAATGAAGTGTATGAACATGCAAAGATTTATAAAGAGAAAGCTAAATTTTATCATGATAAATCCATACTTTGTAAGACATTCGAAGTAGGTCAAAAAGTTCTCTTATATAATTCCAGACTTCATTTATTTCCGGGCAAATTGAGATCTCGATGGATAGGTCCATTTATTGTGAAAACAGTGTACCCTTATGGTGCGGTTGAAATTGAAAATCCTAGGGACGGTTCCATTTCAAAGGTCAACGGACAATGCTTAAAGCCATTTCTAGAGTTTGAACAACACGAGGACGACGAGTTCGTGGATCTCAACGAACCTAGCTATTCGGCATGAGCCACTCACTATCTTGTACATACCAGGTTGTATTTTCTTTTTTTAGTTTTTTTCCTTTTGTTTTGCATTTGCATTCCATTTGACAGTTGGGACACTGTCTCATTCTAGTGTGGGGGGACGCATATCTCATACTGTTTATTCATATTTCACAGTGTTGCATCACTTCAAAAAAAAATTCATCTCATCATTTATTTTCAAATTTCATTTCAATTTTTTTAATATTCATCTCATTTTCCATTATTTTCAGGACTTTAATTTATTTTTAATTAGTCAAGACAAAGTAAGTAAACAGTTGAAGTCAATTGATGAAATTTTTTGCGAATCACTAATTTGAAATGTAAAATATAATGAAAAGTTGAATTACAAGCGATAATAGTGAGGGTAGTATATAGGGGGATTCAGAGGCGATGGTTATGAAATCCTTTCTAAATTGTAGCTTTTGTTTTGAAAAGGTGGTAGATTTAAAGTACACACATTGACATTTCAGATCATTGAAGTTAAGTGGTGCTAAGTTGATTTGCATAACTCTCTTTTCTTAATTCAAAAAAAAATTAAGAAACACCAAGAGTCATTAGGTGTGCACACTTATAAAAGTGTGTACACTCGCCACACTCTGTACTCTTCTTACGTAAGCCCATAAGGCGGTGCATGGATGGTATATCTGGCCTCAACATTCTGAGTTAGGTGTATAAAGAAATTAAATAAATAATCACCTAAGGATTACCGACCATTTCTGACATAGTCAGCATCAGTTTGCACAATCCGCCAAGCTCTGTCCCAACTCTCACGTAAGCCCGCGAGGCAGTGCATAGGTGGTATACCTTGGTCCAAAAGTTAGGGGTATATAAAAAAATTATTTTTATTAAAGAGAGAGTAAGCAATTGAAACCCAAGCACTTCTTGATTTTATTGATTTGCCTTGTTATACAAAAGGAAATGAAAATACCATTTTGAAAAACTGTGATTAACAACAAAGAATTTATTCCATGGCTGCACTATGTTATCAACCGAAACAACTGGCTAAACTAGAATTTACTATATGAAAACTTGAGTTATATTAAAATTTGTGATTAGTGAGGAACCGAAAAATTTCCTGACATTGACTAAAACTTGTATACATTATATTGTTGTGATTATTCTGAAATAAATCGAGTCTCCGTTAGTTAAAAAAATTATTATTATTATTTCATTCATATAGTACATTAGAATCATCGCATACTGCATTTGGATTTTGTGGGTAGTATCCGCTGAAAACTCTCACGAGACACCACTCGTCCTACTAGGGACACCTAGAGGTTTAACGGCTTGTTGCATACGCTCAATGCAATCGTGTTTCCTATGAAAAAGGATTTATTTAGTTTTTATTTTCTTGCTTATTCGAGAACGAATAAAGTTCTAGTGTGGGGGTATTTGATGAACGTATTTTTCTGCATTTTAAACCGTTTGTTTCATATATTTTTACTTTAATAAAACGGTATTATACGGGTATTTTGTTGTGGTTTTGCAGATTATAGATTCCGACGTGCAACGTTGAAATTAATCGGTTGTGCCGGCCATTGGTTCAAATGACACGCAGAAAAGAGTGCAACATTTTGAGCATCGAATAAATCAAAGCTTAGCACATTTTAATCTAATAAGCATAGCTTACATGGACCTAATTCTACATAAAAATTCACGTTTTCAAATACATGGACCCATTTCAAGTCAAAAATCAGCTCCCGTTTGCAAGTTAAAAAAGTGGGACCATTTCAAAGTAGCAGTTCACATTTCAAAGATCAAGCATATTATTCTAAAAATTATAGATCCCGAAATGCAACATTGGAATTAATCATGGTAGCGTCAATCGGTTCAAGCAAATGACCAAGAGCAGCTCAAGTTTTCTTCAATGCTAAATTACAATTCAACACATATATTTCTCAAAGCATGGATACGTAGCCATATTCGTTTAATCCTCAAAGCAGCTAACGTGAAGAGCATGAATGCCAAGTAGCAAAATCAATCCAAGCATATAGTCACTTACTTTTCAAGTTCAACATATATTTTAGTTCAAAGCAACATGTATTTTAAACTCACGTGCAAGTCATGTAGCACATATTATTCTCAAGCAGCTCATGTTATTTCCAATTCAAGTTCAGCATTTATGCATCAATGCATGGTCACGTTTTCAAGTCACGTGAATGCCAATTCAAGCTCAACATATATATTTTAGTTCAAAACAGCATCACGTGAATACGAATATAAAGAAGCAACACTGAATAAATCAATGCAAGGTGCAGATTACGCAATGATGTGGCGTATTATTTTTACCAATTAAAGCAATAGAACCATTCTTTTGTGGACCAAGTCAGTACATATATTTCTTTGCAGCAAGTGATGTGGACCCGAAAAGCAGGACTTGATTTCGTAGTTGAAGTCTATAAATATAGCACAGAGCAGCACAGAGAACTATCTCTTTGGCCCCATCACTCTTCTTCTAGTTTAGCTTTAATTTCAGCAATGTTTTTATTTCCGAACAGAATACGTAGGATTCTTAATTAGATTTAGCAATTTATTTATTCTTGTTCTTAGTTATTTTTAACACTCTTTCTAGTTAGTTAGTCAATTCAGTTCATTTTATTTCAGTTGTTTGCTCTGTTATTTTCTTTTACACACTTTTAGTTTCTTCTCTCTACAATTTTATATTCTAATTGCGATTTCGATTAGATTCGAAATCGATTCGGAGTATATTATTGTTTTTATTTTCTATTCAAGAACAACCATCGAATTTGTTTAACACGCCTAAGATTTAAATATGGATTTCAAATATTTTAGAACACAATTCCCTGTGTTTGACCTGCATACTACACGCCTGTGCGCTTGCAGAATTTATTAAAATTTGTGTTGTTCTAATCAATAGAAAAGTCACAGCAAGAGGTAACTAGGATGGAGGAGAATATTTCACTAGAAATATTTATGTACTAGAGAACAAAAGGAACAACAGTTTGATAAAAGAATAGGGGATATAGGATTTGGAGGATAAAGAAAAATAAACTGTATATGAGACATTAAATTCAACAGAAGAAGGGGTAAGAAGAAGTAAAGAAGAGAACACAAATGTAAGTAATTTACAAAATAATATTGAAGGGGAGCAACAGAATTCACCAAAAAATCATAAAGTATGCATGATGAGTAAGGGTGCATAGAAAAATCCACTAGAATGGACACTCAAAAGGGATGCATGGGTAAAACTAATATGGATGTCAATATATGCAATCTAAAGAAGACAATAGCTGAAAACAATGAAAACAACATTCAAGTGCAACAAATATGTACCAACAATGGCACTGTAATAAGTTCAGTTATAGTTCAGAATAACAGTCCAGTTAATATAATTGATAATGTTAACAACAACTATGTTTAAGTAAGGGAATGAAGAAAAATGTGATGACCTATTATTTCTATCATCTAAAATTAGTGACAAACACCATCACGCCTACACACTAATCTTAGACAATAAAAATAATAATGGACAATTGGTTATATAAAACTAAGAATCTAAAACTATAAATAAATAAAAAACATCACAGTGGAATTAAATATCAATGTGTATACATTATCTCAACAATTAAATGTCATATAGATTTAATGCATCAAATTACATTTATATTTTCAATACATTAATCATAATTAATCGATAATAATATATCTTGGTGTAACAGAAATATACTGAGCCAACAACTTGTAGATACGATCTATGTCTATACCTTTGCTCCTTCCTTAACTCTTACTTGCGACTTTATATATATATAATAAAAGGGAAAGACGATCGACTATGTTTGAACTGCGCCTTATCCTATACACTCTGGCCAGAGGCTCGAGAGTTATTGAATAGGGAAAGTCTGCCTATGTATCCTTTTGAGGATCAAGCACATGTAGTTCTATTTCCTTCTCTTCTCCTGCATCAAATACATGTTAGTGATAGAGATCGGGGTATGCCTTAGGGGCAATTATGTAATTTGTTATATATATCTAATTTGATAACCAATCTTGTTCAAAATAAAAGGTGTTTTCTTTCTATTATATACTTGATATAATGTGTTATATTAATTAATTTAATTAAAAGTATATTTAATAGAAAATCCATAAACGGTATGTTTCATAATAGTAGTTACAAAGTGTTGTAATCATGAGTAATTTATCACAATGAAAACAAATATATCATTTTAAACGTTCCTAGTTAAGATGCATCGAGATTGGATATCGATGTATCCGTTGAGACTAGAGTACATAATGCTCTTCAAATATTGGGCAGTGTATTATTTGTAACTATTATGAGGCACCTAGGGGTTACGTACTTATAGTTATTGGATAACTATGGAACGACTTACTCGGTAGTTTTCCGTTGATTAATATAACTAAGGTCAAGCAGAAAATATCGATTTGTTGGATTTATACAGTTATCTTGACTTGAGAATATTGTCGATCTTCAATATGAAATCTCTGCTTTGATTATAGCAAAACCATGGCACGACATCCATCGAGTGACTATAGTTGGGTCGAGTGGATATATTGGATTGAAGCACTATTCAAGAGAGGATTCTGTAACAACCCGCATATTTGTCGATTTTATATTTAAATATTTTATTTAAATATTTTATACTTAGTCGGATTTTAGTCCGAAAAGCTACTTTTTGCATACGGTCAAATTAGGACTCGAAACCACCTCCATTGATTTCAAAATGACGTTTGCGATCTTTTTGAGTGTAAACTTCGATATGTTTGGAGATAGTGGAATTTTCGTCACTTTTTGCTTTGGGCTTTTGGTTTGGGCTGAACTTCTTCTAACTCAGCCCCAACCCATCTCCTCTTCATCACTTCTTCTAAAACAACAAAGCTTCATCAAAAATGGTGGAGGGAATGGGAAATTAAAACTCCAAGCTCAAATTCGATTGCAATCCATCATTCAACTCAAAATTCAAGAAGAATACATTGATTCAAGCTTGGGACTGTTCTTACTTTGGTCTCAAGCCTCATCTTCATCAATTTCCGTGAAAAGGTGAGATTTTTATCTCACATTCTTGCCTATAATTGTCATTGGATTGTTGGGAATGGTTCCCTATCACTTGTGCACATGCATTTGCATTTGGTTTGGATTGAATTGGTGAAAAACCCAATTTTTAGTGTTTTGGCAAAATTCTGGGCTTAGGTCGTTCGGCTTTGGAGAAGACAGGCCTGCAAATTGCTCGTTTTGGGCTTAGGTCGCTCGCCTGCAGTTAGGTCGTTCGAGTATGTTAGGTCGCTCCACGTGCTATTTCGACATGTTAGGTCGCTCGCCTCGATAGGTCGCTTGGTCTTTATTTCGTTAGGTCGTTTATGCCTTAGGTCGCTCGGCCTAGATAAGTCGCACCAACCTACTGCTCTTAGCTCGCATCATCTTTAGGTCGTTGGACCTTATTTCTTTTAGGTCGTTGGACCTTATTTCTTTTAGGTCGTTAGACCTTATTTCTTTAGGTCGTTAGGCCTTACTTCCATTAGGTCGCTCGACCTCACCACCTTAGGTCGCTTGAACCCAAGGCCGCATTACCTATAGGTCGCTCGCCCTATTGCCTTTATAAGTCGCTCGACCTGTTTTCCCTTTAGGTCGCTCGCCTTTTTATACTTAGGTCGTTATACCAGTTTCGTTAGGTCGCTCGGCATGGGCAACCATGTTAGGTCGCTCATCACTTTAGGTCGCAACGTTTCGGCCTGCTTTAACTCCTTAGGTCGTTCCAATACTTTACTCGACCATGTTTTAGGTCGCTCACCCCTTAAACCGCTATCATGTTAGGTCGCCTGACCTAGCTCGCAAGCAATTGAGTCGCTCAGCCTCACTTTCTTAAGTCGCTCGGCCTGCTTGTATTCCTTAGCTCGGCCACGTTAGGTCGCAGGAGTGTTTCTACTTTGATGATTTTGGAATTGATTTCTTTGGACTTTACTCACGACTTCGAATGTGAATTTTTGTGATTCGATTTGCTTTAGCAAACGTTTTGTGGTTTGTCACTTCAAAAATATGAAGGTTTCCATATTAGTAGTAAATATCAAAACTCTTTTATCAAAGCAATTTCAACACTATTTTATTACAAAACTCTTTTTCTCAAACCGTTTTCCAATCTACTAGTATATACAAGCCTTTACTTCACTCGGATGAGAAATCTAATTAAACGGCTTAGTAAAACGAGTGGTATGAAATGCTTGCGTTCACTTCATCGGTTAATTCTTGGACTTGTTCGATTGAATCTCTTGTGACAATTTTCTAGTGAAGATTCATAGCTTGTTCGTAAATATTTAAGTTAAGCAAGTGGTTATGGGACATGAAGCTAAACTCATATATTTACTAGCTTGGTGTGATTGACACTTCTTGATGATCATGACGATCATTTTTGTGATTCGATTTAGACTAGCAATTGTGCGACGTCTCTTTGTCTACGAGGGAGACTAAACCCCGTTTGTGTGATGTTTCACCATCACATATGTGGGGTAGCGCCCCACGGTCTTCGGGCCATTCTTGTGGAGCTTCGGCTCAAATATTAATGGTTAGCTACCATGCGATAGTGTCTCGTTTTGTGATACACGTGTTGCTGAGTTTTCATACTCCCGTTTTGTGATAGGCCTCTCCCCCTTCTTGTTATTGCTGGATTTCTTGTGATGATTTTGGAATTTTTGTGCTTCACCAATTTTCGGGATTTTCATTGATAAGCTTTATCAATTTTTGTGCATTGGTGAATTTGTGTGTCATTGACTTGTTATGAATACAAGTTTAGGGTATGATACCCTATTTTATCTTTGAGAAGATTATTGTGATATTGATTAATCTCTTGTTGATTTTCAATTACATACTTATAGTAGTATGCCACTATGGTTATTACATGTTCATGTCATGTCTTTTATTTTATACCATATCATCTGATATTTATAGCTAGACTGATCCATTTATTATTTTCTTATAAATAATACTCGGGTCAGACCGAGATGTTACAGGTGCTTCTGCTTGACTTCTTTTCAGGGATTATTCTGACTTTTGGCTAACTACTTAGATTAGTAGATTTTGGATGTACACATTTGAGATATAGACTCTATGTTGTGTACTTATTCTTTTGTATAGCACGTGTTGCTATTCTTTTGTATTATCGTGGATCTTTCGGACCACTACTCTGATGTACACTTTCATGTGTTATATATATATTCATATCTTTTTCCGCCTTTATGATATGGATGTCTGTGACTGATTTATGTTATGTTTATTTCTATGTTTGTTTCCGAAGATTATATAAAGCCACTGTGTGATAGTTTTGAGTTTGTATCGGTATGTCGGATTTCCTCCTTAAATGAAATGCATGTTTTACTACCTGACATATCGGTGCTCGCACGAAGCCATTACATGGATGGTCGCTCCTCAACAGCCTTATTCTCCGTGCTAATTGACAGCACTACACCGTAGTGTTCTTGACTAGCGTGGGTATAGAGGTGGGGCGTCACAGATTCACTCCTCGGTTATATGAGGTTAGTATCACGGTCAACTCAAGTCAACTCAAACTCAAAGTCTTTAGACAAAGCATTTCGGTCAATAATAATTGTTATTATTAAACCAATGACTTCATTTTTGGACTATAGAGTTGAGTATGAACGATATTGGAATTTTGGCCATTACCAAATTCCATAAGTTAAAAGTGATATAGTTTTAACGAAGAGAAATTGGTGTAAATAAAAGTCACAACCATGTAATGTTTAATAAATAAAATTGTATTTTAACGAAACCTAGTAAGCACCAAAATGTCACACCAACTGTTAAGTGACGTATGAACGTTAATATTCGAATAGTTTAATATTAATTGTTGATCAAATTTACACCTGATGAGTGACACAATCGATACGATGAATTCTCCTTTGACCAAACAATTTTATTAATTTTTAGTTGTTATAAATTAATTAAAAATAATTAATATTTATGAAATACTAATTTTAAATTTTGATTATAATTTGATGAATAAATATTATTAGATATATTTATAATAGTTATAAATATATCAATCGATATACGATATTGATAAACAATTAAATTGGATTTAATTGTATAATATTTTATTTGGGCTAAAATGGGTTTTAAGGCCCATTATAGGGGTAGAATTTCGGTAGCAAACATGTGTAGGAGGCTCATTTTCGATTAGAAAGGCTTAGTTTTGGATGACTCAAATTAAGGGAGAATGAGTATGAGATCAGATCCACTTTTATCTCCTTTCCATCCACTATATAAGCATCTCTAACCTAATTAGATTTGATATTTTTCTGTTGCTTCCTCCTTCATTACTTGTTGGCCAAAAATAAACCATAGTCCCTCCATCACTTTAAGCTCAAATCAAATTATATTTGATTGCTATCCCATAGCTGAAGATCAACGGTTCAAGGATTAGCTCTCTATTGAATCGTAAAGAGTTTCAAATGGGAGAAATCACCTTTTCAAGGTGTACTTCAAGGCATTGGGATTAAGGTATGGTTTTTATCAGATCATTGTTATTAATTCTCAGTATAAAGTTTTATTATATATGTATATTTATATATTGCTAGTTAGATGACGATTCTGATATGCAAGTAATGTTGTCACAACGTAGTTCTGTTATATGCATGTGTATATATATGTTTAAAAAAATAAAAATTATATATATATATATATCATGCCAGTGCAACTATGAACTAAAAATATATTTATATTATTAAATTAATATATATATATATATATTATTTCAATATATATATATATATAGTTTATAATTAATTACAACATCATACTATAGTCAAAATAGGCATATAATTTTATATATAAAGTATTAAATTAATAATAATTTTTAGCAGTGGAAAATTATTATTTTTTAAATACTTTATATTATTTAAATCTATTTATTACATAAATAAAATATATTAATTCAATTATGTTATGAAAAAATATTTTAATATTTTATAAAATTATATTAACATCAAAGAAGCCCTTTGTAGAAAAATAAAAAAACATTTTTTTAATTTTAAATTAATTGTTTAATTTCAGCTAAAAATGACGAAAATCATTTTAAAATGAATTTAAACCAAAAAATTATGGAAATTTTTTTCAAACTTCAAAATATCATTTAAGATTTACTGGAAATTTAAATTTTGAAATAAAGTTTTAAAACTAATTTTTAATTAATATTTTATTATTTTTCGAATGGACATTTAATTAAAATATACTTTAAAATTAAGAAAAGTTAAATTATTTATAATCCTATGTGTAAGAACTAATATTTCATATTTATCTAAAAATATATTTTTTGTATTTTATTAATATATACATATATATGTGTTTGCGTGTGTGTTTTTTTATGGACATATTTGTATACATATATATATTTATTTAAATTAAAATATATATATTAAAAATATTATATTTATATATATGTATTACTAATAGTTTAAAAAAAAATTATTTTTATATTTAGAAATAATTCATTTATATAATTTGATTACATAATATATATATATATAATATTAATATTTATTCATATGATTACACACACACATACACATACACACACACTTGTATACATACATAAAATTATTTAAACAAAACTTAGTACATATATATATAATATTTATACACAAATAATAGTGTATATGTACATACATATATTTAGACAACATGTACTAGCATATTGGATGAGCTAATGTGTGCGTTGTGATGTAAATCTCAACATCTATACACATGCATATTATACCTTACATGGGTTGATATGTTACACATGCATACACATATTTATCTATATATGGTATGCGTATATATATAGACATAAATTAAATAAAACTATATAAATTATAATTTTAAATAAAATAAAAGATTTTATTTAAATGGCATTTATAAATGTTCTTAATAAATTAGACTTCATAGGCCTAATATAGATCCAATAGGGGAAAAAATTGAAATTCACTCATAACTTTCGCTACCGGCTGGCCTAGTTCCAACAATGGTATTGGAGTCCAATAGCCTATGTAGTCTAAATTAGTTATGTTAGGATTAACTGATTGAAGTCCACCCATATAATAGAGTGTTTAAAAAAGTAGTGTCCAAAGTTGGGTTTGGCTAATCAAGTACTCTACCCTACCTAGCTACTTGCATGCCCTGAAATGATGAGATAAGCCCAAAAGATTAACCCTAATAGAGAAGGCCCAATTTGAATTGGGCCTTGGGCTAATTTCAAAAAATGTTTTGAATTAAAATAGAAGTTTTAAATTTAAAATAAAAAAATATTATAAATGTTATAATATAGATTTACAAATTGTTTTGAAAATTAAAATAAAATTTTAGATTTAAAATAAAGCACATGTTATAAAAGTTATAATATGATTTTTATAATATAATAATTTCAAAATTTAAAATTTATTAGCAAGATTAATAAAATATATTAATTAAATGGGTTAATTAATTAATAAATATATGCATATATTATATATCGTGATCTAAGTTATTTTGTTTTAAAATGTTAAAATAACATAAGCATACATGTTTATATGAATTTCGAAATTAATATAATTTAATTAAAATTGTTTAATTAAATAGATTAATTAATGATATATGCATATATATATATATATTTTTGGCAAGGCCAGCCGATTTTATAGTGGACCGTCCACTTTTATTACGAACGTAATAAAATTGAAGTACAGGAGTAAGGTAAAACACCTTAACTACTAAGAAAAGGAAAAAATAAAGCACAGGAGTGTGACAGAACGCCACAGCTACTCAATAAAAACTAGACTAGGTCTTCTCAAAAGAGGGAGAAGCACCAACATCCTCAATTACCTGGGCAGATACCAAGGGGACATTCCTAATAAGACCAACAAAGGGACGAAATAAAATAGCAATACTTGGATCAAAAACACCAACAACAGATGAGTATATAAAGGAACGATCCCAAGTTGAATCAGCTAGCATAGCAGAATTAGTCTCCGCAAACCGTCCGTCCATATCTAGAACCAAGGAGTCTCCAGAAGGCCGGTAATAAAGACAACGTAGGTCCAAAAGATCATCAGAAACGAATCTAAAATAGCAGTCATCAACGGGGTTAAATCTCATATCAGATATGTGATCAACCCAACATTTCTCAGCCTCATCCCATAAAATTGACGAACTAGGCGGTAAAGGGTCCGGAACAACAGATGGAACCGCTGAAACATCACACAGGACAACAGGGGAAGGAGGCTGAGCATCATATCGAGGAGGCGGATCCGGGAAAGATGAAGGAACCACAGGAGCAACGACCTTAGGAATCCATTTCCGAAGCGGGGGCCGAGGAAGAGGAATCTTAGGAGCAGCCGCAGAGGATTTGGAATGAGGGCAGGAGATGGCCAAGTGGCCAAAAGAGTGACAGGAGGAACAAATATCAGGTACCCAACCATAGCGAACACGGACCTCGACAACATGCCCAACAGCAAGCTGGACAGGAATAAAAGCAGGGAGAGCCTTGAAGGGGGAAATCTCAATTAGAGCCTTAGCATACATCAATTTATCTCGGGCAACCGTATTAGAGTCAAAACATTTCAATTTACCAACGTTGCAAGCTAACCAATATGTATAAGATACTGTGAGATCGAGTATTCAATTTGATTGGTTACAATAAAGACTGTTTTGTGTTAAATGTAACATTAGACCAAAACTACAAGATATATCTAAGAATTCAATCGTTGAATTATCTTTTTGATCAGTTTATGCATAGTGCAACATATTTGATGTCCTTAAATGTTAAGGATGATCGAGTGTGCTTCATAAAGAGTTCGTTATGATGTTGCAGTAAATGTATTCTTTTGAATGGTTCAACCATTTAGAAAGAAAAATTAGTGTACAAGAGTAGATGTGGTTTTAAGGTACAGTTGGGATAAAGAGAATGAATAATCACTTCTGCTACATAAAAAAACATCAGAAACGAGAATTGTAATAATAATAATTGATACTTAATATTGGAATAAGAAATACGATTTATATTTTGAAATGTATTTTCATATAGAAAATTATTTTCTATGAGATTTATTTTTTTGAGTTCAAGATATTTGATCAAAGAACTCTCCACTATAAACTAGTTGCAGTACATAAAATAAATAATCTATATTAAGTGAAAGATGGACATCTGAATTTACTACGCTATTTAGTAATGGCAGAAATAGTGGAAGCATGTCATATAGCACTTACTGATTGCATTAAACTATGAAATTGTTTCCGTGAGATATATCGAACATTAGTTATGAAATAATGACTATTTTTTGGCGTCGACTAAAAAATCGACATAGTTATATTTCCATATGAATATTATGAATATTCATTATGAAATAAAACTATAATGTAGTATTTGTTTTCATAATAAAAGCAATGCATTGGAAAATATTGAAGTATCTAAAATTATTTACAATTATTTTGGAATTATAAACTAAGCCATAGTTTTGAGAAATTACTTTTGTTATATAAGTATTAATCATATGATACTAGTCAATTATATCTCAAACAATTAAGGGCAATGCAACCATTTAGTGGAGCATCATAAGAGTTGATAAAATCTTCGCATTGATACATATAGATGTATGCAAAATCAAGTCTATTAATACCAAAATGGTTCCACGTACTTTGTTATGTTCACCGATGAGTTATCACTGATATGGACATATGTATTTGATACACATGTAGTATGTCTATGATACACTTATAGAGTATAAAATAGAAGTAAATAACATAACGTGCAATACAAAATAATATTGATTTGATCCGATCGAATGTGTGAGTATATTGGAAAGAGTTTCGAACGTACCTAAAAAGAATAAAGGTTCAACCTTAAAGTCACTCCTCCCTATAACACATAATGGTGTAATGATAAAGAGTAATCTAACTTTGTTGGACAAAACACGATTAATGACGAGTGAACTTGAGTTAAAATCTTTCTATAAGGTGTGTACTTAAGATTATTACACAAGGTTAAAATTAATATCATCCAAAGAATAGTTTATTAAACCATACGAGATAAGGGTTTATAAGAAACTACTATATATTCTAGGCCAAGGAGTTAGCATATTGTGCGAGTCGAAAGACTATACATAATAATTGTACGTAAGGCGTCTTGTATGAATCGTCCCAAGAGAATTTTGGAAACGTAATCATTAGATGAATAATTTATGTTGTGAACATAAATATATAATGAACTAATGCATAATCAGTTTTATATAAGGCGGTTCATAAAATTTTTGTGAATGCCAATTCCGTTGCAGTGAGAAACAACTATTTTTTCAAGAAATACCAACTTTGTAGCAAAGAAATTTCTTTGGGAAATTATTAGTATAAAATGAATTTGGATACGATCCAATGAAACTGATTATAATGGATGAAATGAAATTAACCGAATCTAAATGAACATAAATACATTAGAACGTCTAATGAGCATTCTTGTACATTAAAGAGAAACTGTGAGTTTCTTATCACTGTCAAGAATAAATAATCCTCAGCTGTTTAACTAATCCATTAAGAGTATTGACACTATGATATGGTATGATGCACAAATCCAAGTTATCGCCTATTATGACTTTATGTTTTGTATACATGTGTTGAAGCGGAAAGTTCTAAATATAAATTTAGACTAGACTGTTTTCACATAACAACCAAAGTGTTTCGAAGTCAGTGGAAACGAAATTGAGATTGTAGGTTTTCGATTATGATTTGAGAACGGATGCGAAAGTACCATTCTGAAAAGCATCAAGATTGTAACGACCCGTAAATTTCAACTGTTTGAATAACGTAATTAGTTGAAATTTTGTGAAATTTTAAACGATAAAATTTTGAAATAAAAATTTAATATTTGGAATACGTCTAGTTAAACATAGCAACTGGTAAATTTTCGTCCGAAAATATGAAAGTTTATTTCGCGCGTAAATTCACTTCAATTTAATCAGTTAAAAAGCAATGAAAATAAAATGTTTTCGAAACCTAAATATTTTTACATAGAAAAATTCTAAACCATCTTCTGAGCAAGATGTCAGTTTGTCGTTTTTCCTAATTCGGACATCTTTGGCTCCGTCGATCTTATTTTTCAGCGTTTTTCTTGCATTTTCCACTATTAGAAATTTCAAATTTTTATAATTCAATCATACCACTGATATTTGTACACCGTTTTGATCGTCTCGTCGTGCTGATCTCTATGGTATATTCGATTATCAAATTCGGAGTCCGGAGTACGTTGCATTTTACGAAACGCCATTCGTATCGGTTCGCGTTTGAGCCTTTTGGTTTTTCCACTGACCATTTGTTGTTCCAACGGTCAAAAGATGAATTGCATTGCTTTTAATAATTCTCTAAATTTACTTTTGATATTCCCTTTTTTTTCATTTATTATTTGATCGTTCGATGCTTTTGGAAACTGATCCATTGAGATATTATGTTGAGATCTGCAATACCTTTTTCCTTCTCCCATTTACTTTCTCTTTCATATATTATTTCCCAGACAAGCACGCCACTTCTCCACCTTCCCACCTTGCTTCCATGCCATGCCTCCCCACGTTCTTTCCTCTCCCACTTTTACCTTCGGCCTTCCCGTCTCCAAACCATCGTCTTCACGCGTACATCGCCTCATCCGTGAATGGCCATCACCTTCCCCGACAACCCTACGTCCCTGATAGTGCCACCTGCCACCTGTAGCCGTGCCTTATTTTTCCGAGCCACCATTGCAACCCACTCCTCCACGTGTTCCACCCGCCACCGTCCCTCTCTCTCAACATCGGCTGCTACCATCGCACCCACGCAGCCTGGCCTCGGACCCCATTCACCAACCTCGGCCTTGACCATAAGGCTACTCTTCAAGCACGTGTATCCCTAGCTCCTTCACCTCGGGCTTTCAAGCACAGCAAGATCTGGTATTTACATATTTATGTAATACTTTAAGTCAAAAATTTTGTGATATGTTTTTAAGTCTTCATCTACTGTTGGATTACTAGGTTGTATAAGCTTGTTTGTTTGTTCTATATTTTAGTATATTTATACTTGTGTTGTCAGTAACACATATATTAGATTTTAGGAATGCTTTACAACTAGTTGCATATATATTTAATTTTATTTTACATAAATCTTTATTTTACTGTTTTATATATATGAGTTAGTGTTTTCTTATATTTATATACAGTTACAGACTGGTTTTGCGCATGTATAATATTGGGAGGTTATTGGATGTTGGCACTATTTTTATATATTTCAGTAACATGTTCAAACAAATTTGTATAATAGTTTTGTTATACTTTAAGTATAGTCGGTATATATATGTATTATTAAGTTTACTCGACTGTAATCTATATGTAGTATACATATATATGTTTAGCAAGTATATATACTTGGACAGAAGTTTATACTATTATCTGATTGTTCACAAAGGTTTATGGGTTATATCTATTAATATAAATGTTGTTTTATGAAAAGCATACAGTCTGTGTGCCATAATTTAAAAGCTATATTGGTGATTTGTAAGTATTACAGTATATTTTGACTTAACGGTTTGAACTAAATTCTTCCCATTTTGGTCTTGTTCGTATAACTTATATTAAATTTCGGTTTTTTTAGCTTTGAATGTAAAGTTATGACAGTATTTGTATGCTAGGTCCACTGTTTTCATATATATATATATAGCTACTTGATTTCATATAGATACTTTATTTCAAAAAGCTTGGTTTGCTATGTATTTTAACTTGCGGCTATACCTTCAGCGTACATATATTTATATGCTAGTTGTGCTTCCCAATTTTTTGAGTATATGCTATATCTAGTTACAGTAAGTAATGTCAGATTATATATATATAGTTATATAAGTTATATTTATATAAATTCGCTTACACCATTTATCTCCATCGATTCCGTTCTGATCGTTCCATCAATTCTTGTTATCAGCTTTGATCGTTGCATCCGTGTCAATACTAGCTTCGCTTTGAAATTCATGTTTGGATTCGCAATTCAATTTCAGTGACCGTTCAGGGCGTATCCGTGTCATCTTCTCGTGCATCTCTAGACTCGAAAGGTGAGCACTCACTCACGGTTAACGTTCTTTTATTTATTAAATTTGATTTCAATTGAAACGACAATTGAAATATGCTGCTGTTTGATATTTACACTGTTATTACCTGTATCAGTTCACCTGTGACATCTGACACCATTATCTGTTATATATGCAATGATAATCCAGTTTGGTTGTTAAATGATTGATTGTTTGATGTTTATATTGGACGTTAAATTGTTAATGAGGTAAGTGATAAATAATTTGAAATTGAAATTGACGTAGGATAGTTAGATTTGATATATGTGTTAAATTTGATTAAATGACATTTGTATAATATGACCTCTTTAACTGTTGAATTATTGACACGTAGGATTGTTTAATTACATTTTGAACCACTGAATGTATGTTGTTATATTGATGATGGATGAAATTGTAAATATATGACAAGTGAAAAACCGTAATGTAATAATCTTTAATCTACGCGAAATGATAGTGTAGATTCTAGAAATAATTATATTAATTCGTACAAATAACAATGCGAATTAATACGGTTATTTCAGGATTATTTGAATTGATTATTGGATTGATATTGATTGTTGTTATTGCTTGTTTATTTACTTTGACACCATCCCAGTTATCACACTGCAAGTTCCCTTTGTTATACTTTGATTTTGAATTGAATTAGAATCGGGTTGAAATGATAAATACCCAAATTAAACTTTGACCTAGGATAGAAAATTAAATAAAACCCGATTGGTCAATAATTTGATTTAAAAGTAAACGAAGATTTTATTTGAATAAATAATATGGTTTTGAAATGAAGTTGAAATTTGAATTTTTATGAAAAGAAATGTTAATATTTAATAATCTGAAACAAAATATTAACAATTTAATTGATGAAAAAAAATGTTGTTTAATTTGAGAAATGATCTAATAATTAAGTTTGAAATTATAATTAAGTTTGAAATTATAATTAAGTTTGAAATTATTAAACTTTGAAATTATTTAATAATTAAGTTTTGAATTATTTAATAATTAAATATGACTGAAATATTTAATGATTAAATTAAATTGAATTTTTGAATAAGTGAATTTTACTTCGTAAATAATTGAAATTGAGTTTTCTTTATTAAGTAAGTTTTGGAAAATTATTTAAGAAAGTAAATAAGTGAAATTGAATTTCTTTAACAAGAAATGAAAATGGGATATTTTTGGAATTAATGTAAGACTTGTAATTGAAAGAATTGATTTGACGAATTGAATTTAATTCAAAATTGTAAGTTTTGATTTAATGAAGTTGAACTTAAGAAATTGATTTAATGAATTGGAAATTTAATAGAAATTGTTTTGAATGGCAAATTTACTTAATGAATATGGAATGAAATCGATAAATGAATTTAAATTTGATTTGAATGTTAAATTAAATTAATTTAAATGTTTTCGAAATGAAACTTATATACGAACTTGAATCAATATTTGAATTGTTTTCAATATAAAGGTTGAAATTGAACTATAAGATTTGGAAACGGTAAATTGGAAGTTTTGAAACGTAAATTATTGGAAACTGGTTTTGAAAGACAAATGGAATGTTGATTTATAAACTCTGATTGGAATTGAAATTGATTTGGTTTTGAAATAAATAAACGACCAATCGGTGAAATAATTACGGAAGTTATTAAAGAGACCGGAATTCGGTTATGGACATACTCTCTATCGATATCGAAAACCACTTTAATAACTAACATTCGCGGAGTGATGATCCAGAATGAAGTGGTTGGAATGATGTACGTGATGACTGAAGAAAGAGAACGATAATGGATAGCCTTGACACTTGTGTCAAATTGGAAATGACTAAAACAGGAGCTGTGCCGGGCCAATGGAGGATTAGCTACCTCAAGTGGACACACTTCTTCGAACTACTTATACTTGTTGTCGATTGGTGCACCCTTGATTTTGGGAGTGTTGTTTCACGGTGTTGCGGGCGCTGCGGCGTTGCGTTCTCACCAGTCCGGATCAGGCGAACGGTAGTATCACTACCTTGGGTATTGCCTCATGTGCCTTGTCATACTTGTATTCCATTTATGCGCGACCACTACGATTTTGATTTGTACCTTTAGTATATGGATTGCCCTCTGGTGACTTCCGGTTTTGGGGAAACTACGGTCTTGTATATGCTTTTGGGAATAAAAATGTGTTAAGGGTGGAATGGGCCATGACTTAACGCTATTTTGATATCTTTACATATTACTGATAGACATTATCTACTTAGCGTACATTACTACCTAGTAGATAGTTTAACAGATCCTTAAAGGATGGTTATTCCAAACATCCATTGAGTTACTTGTATTTCAATTGCTATTTCACTTGAGTTGGATTTATTAATATAAGAATGTTAATCCTGACTCGAGTGTCTTGTGTTTTTGCTTTACGCTCGAGTCAGACTGAGTGTACCAGTATTCGAGACTCACCTTTGAAGTTGGAGCTTTGCTTGAAGATCCAGCCATCTATTCTGCTTTCAGCATTCGATGATTCCAGTGATGTATTCTGATTTGTATCTGATGTATTGTATTACTCTTCTGTTGTAAACTCTGATGTATCTTATATATTCATATAGTAGCTTCATGAACTACTATCTCTTTTATTTCCGCTGCAATTATTACTCTGTGTCTGTGATCTGTGATTATTTATTTACTGTATATGTTCAGTTTTGCCAATTTAAATTAACAACGCGGTATTTTGAGCAATTCAACTCCGGCATGAGTGTCTACCTATACACTTATAATGGATGCGACTGGTCCAAAATTTCGGGTCGTTATAAAGATTGAACAAGTGTTTGAATAGATGTATCAAATAGTTTGATTATTTGTCAAAATGTTGGGGAAGCATGTGTTCATAAGAAAGAACGTTAAAATGTACATAGATATTTCAAAATCATAAGTAAACAACACACTGTTGATTATTAACGATGTACTTGTGGTAGAATCAGCTTTAGTTTTTTTAATACACGGCGTTGGGTTTGTAAATGATATCTTTTATAGTAAGTGTAAAAGATATTGGGAATATCCTAAAACAATATGTAAGGACACCTTATTAAAATGTTTAATACGAAACATGTAAGATGGATTCCTTATGCATTGGCATTGGGAATTATCATACACGTTATGCTATCCAATATTGTGATTGGTTTATGTATTTGATACATAAAGCAAATATAAAATCCAAATTGATATCACTAAATGGTAGTTTGGAGCATTCTCATGTATTTAAGAAATACTAAAGATTGTTTACATAAAAAACAAACTTCTTATAAAGGAGTGTTCAAACTCAAAATTTATAAGTGATATTGAGTATAATGTGTCAATAATAAATTTAAGTTAAGAATCCTTAAATTGGAAATATTCCTAATGAAAGACCATGGCAGATTCAAAGAAAAAGACTAAGTACATCGCCTCAAATAGCAACGCAATAAAAGCAGTATATATAAATGTAAATGAACAAATTTATAACTGAGTCGAATGTGATTTTAAATGTTGAGAATCCTATTGTTAATGAGGTTTTTGACCAAGCTGATTTCAACAGGAAGTTAGAACATCAAAATAAAGACAAATTGATTTATGGACTTTGGAAACATCATAAAAAGGAAAGAAGAAGGAAATATCAAAAAATGGGCAAAAAACGTTGACTTGAGTTTTTCAACATGCCACCTGGGGTCAGACCCGAATCATACCTGAGCTGAACCTAGGAAAAATGAAGTAAAACCTAAGTCGAAAAACAACTCGGTACCAAGTTGTTTTTCTTGGGTCTAACTCGCAAAACTCTCAGGTCGGACTCTAAGCAATCGTCGCTGAGTATAACACGAGTCTGACACACAAAACTCTCAGGTCGAACTCTAAGCAAGTATAACTCGGGTCTGACATATAAAACTCTTAGGTCAGACTCCAAGCACTCCAACCTTTGGACGGCCACAAGCAAGAGAAAGAAAAACAACTCGAAAACTTGGAAAAACACTTAGAAGAGCTAGAGAAGTGACTTGGGAAATTTTCATCCCCAAATGAGCCAAGGAAATAAGTCGGCATTGACCATTTAGCTTGGGGCCGAGTTATTTCTACCATTCAATTCTTTACTTCAACTTTATATGAGTTAGTATCTTCCTCTTTCATATGCGACCAAGTGATTTTCCAGAGTCTTGGACGACCAATTCCGAGAGTTGGAGAGATGACAACAAAAAAGACGAAATAAACCAAGTAATGGAGGAACGATCACCAAAATCAACCAATAATCGATGAAAACAACATGAGGCACATCAAAATGAATTAAGAAAAGTGATGCAAGAAAGTACGAGTCATTTTATACCAAGGAAATAACTCGGTGTCGAGTTATTTAACTTGGTACAGACTTATTTTGACAACTCAGTGGACCCTTTGAATTTTTGTGTGACTTTGGGCCGATGTTTGGACTCTTCTACAAGTGGACTTCTGACCCAACACGCTCATTTCCCTTATAAATACAAACCATAAAGCAACCAAAATAGGATTTTCTCACTGCTCTTTCTTCTTCACTCTAGATCTGGAACTCCATTGCTCTTCACCATCTTCCTTCCTCACAATAGTCACCAAGGTAGCTACTCTTGGCAGTTTAGGCCTTAGAACCTGTCAACTTCTTGTACTTGTGACTTTAATTTCTTGTAATCTTATATAAACTATCTCAATCCATAATCAATCAAACTATAAAGTGGACCTAAGCAGGAGATTGCCGGACCATTATAAAAAATTTGTGTCTCTCTACTTTATTTCTGTTATTTTTCAATATTATTTGCTAGATCTAGGTCTCATAGGTTCCTTACAACTCAATCTTGAGTGTTGATCCATTTTTGGTGTCAACACTTATAACACTGCTATATGATAACAATGACACAATATAGTTCATAACTGAACTTAGAGCTTACTGAAAGTCGAGAGACATACTCCAAATTGTTCCACACGATAAAGGTAGTTTATCGACATCTGAGAGGGTTGATTAACAAAGTAGATAATTGCAACATAATAGCATACCTATTCATTAAGGGACTGACCCAATTTGTTTTGATGAAACTAATTGGAGAATTTGGAATAAAATTCCACAATTGATTTCAAGTGCAAGTATGAGATAGGTAGAGTTAAGAGTATGCCCTAAGGGCAATCATGTAATTTGTTACATATATCTAACTCGATAACTAATCTTGTTCCAAATAAAAGGTGTTTTCTTTCTATTATATACTTGATATAATGTGTTATATTAATTAATTAAATTAATTTAAAGTATATTTAATAGAAAATCCATAAATGGTATGTTTTGTGATAGCAGTTATAAAGTGTTGTAATCATGAGTAATTTATCACAATGAAAACAAATATACCATTTTAAATGTTCCTGGTCAAGATGCATCGAGATTGGATATCGATGTATCCATTGAGACAAGAGTACGTAATGATCTCCAAATGTTGGGCAGTGCAATACTTATGACTGTTGGTGGCACTTAGGGATTATGTAGTAATAGTTATTGGATAACTATAAAACAACTCATTCGATAGTTTTCTATTGGTTAATATAACAAAGGTCAAACAGAAAATATCTATGTGATTGATTTACGCGGTTCTCTCGACTTGAGAATATTGTCAATCTTCGATATGAAAGCTCCGCTTTGATTACAGTCAAATCATGGCATGACGTTCATCGAGTGACTATAGTTGGGTCGAATGGAAGTATTGGAAGCGAAGCACTACTCAAGAGAGGATTCGTCTCCTCGGCTATATTGGGTTAGTATCATGGTCAACTCAAAGTCAAATTCTCTGACCAGAGCATTTCAATTAATTATTATTATTATTATTATTGAACTAAGGACTTCATGTTTGAACTATATAGTTGAATGTGAACGATATTAAATTTTGACGATTACCAAATTCCATAAGTTCAAAGTGATATAGTTTTGACGAAGAGAATTGGTGTAAATAAGTCACGACCGAGTAATGCTTAACAACATAAAATCTGATTTTACTAAAACCAAGTAAGCGATAAATTTGGCCAAAACGTCACACCACTTACTAGGTGACATGTGAACGTTAATATTTGAATAGTTCGATATAATCGCTGACCAAATTTACACCTTACGTGTCACACAACCGAAACGATGAATTCTCCTTTGACCAAATGATTTAATTAATTTATAATTGTTATAAATTAATTAATAATTATGAAATATCAATTGTAAAATTTGATTATGATTTGATTAATAAATATTATTAGATATATTTATAATAGTTATAAATATATCAATCGATATACGTTATCGATAAACGATTAAATTGGATTTAATTGTATAATATTTTATTTGGGCTTAAATGGGTTTTAAGGCCCATCATAGAGGTAGAATTTCGGCGGCAAACATGTTTAGGGGCGGCTCAGTTTAGGTTAGAATGGCTTGGTTTTGAATGGCTCAAATTAAATGGGAATGAGTATGAGATCATATCTACTTGTATCTCCTTTCCATCCACTGTATAAGCATCTCTAACCTAATTAGATTTGATCTATTTTTGTTGCCTCCTCCTTTATTGCTTACTGGCTAAAAATAAACCCTAGCCCCTTCATTACTTCAAGCTCAAACCAAGTCGGATTCGATCGTTTTCCGATAGCCGAAGGTCAACGGTTCAAGGATTAGCTCGCTGTTGAATCGGAAAGAGTTTCAAAAGGGAGAAATCATCTTTTTAAGGTGTACTTCAAGGCATTGGGATTAAGATATGGTTTTTTCAGATCATAGTTATCAATTCTCAATATAATGTTTATATATATATGTATATATATTATATTGCAAGTTAGGTGACGATTCTGGTATGCAAGTAATGTTGTCACAAAGTAGTTTGGTTATATGCATGTGTGTATATATATTTAAAAATTTTAGGTATATACATATCAAGTAAGTGCAGCTATGAATAAAAATACATTTTATTATATTAAATTAATGTATATATATATATATTATTTAAATACATATATATTGTTTATAATTAATTACAACACCATAGTATAGTAAAAAAAATCATATAATTTTATATATAAAGTATTAAAGTAACAATAATTTTTAGTAGTGGAAAAATAATTTTTTTAAATAATTTTTTATTATTTAATGTTATTTAAATCAATTTTTACATAAATAAAATATATTAATTCAAATATGTTATGAAAAAATATTTTTATATTTTATAAAATTATTTTAACATCAAAAAAGCTCTCGATAGAAAAATAAAAAGCATTTTTTAATTTTAAATTAATTATTTAATTTCAGCCGAAAATGAAGAAAATCGTTTTAAATTTTTTTTAATCGAAAAAATTATAGAAATTTTTTTCAAACGTCATAATATCATTTAAGACTTACTGGAAAGCTAAAATTTGAAATTAATATTTAGTTGATATATTATTATTTCCGAATGGATATTTAATTAAATTATACTGTATAATTAAAAAAATTAAATTATTTGCTGAGCTGTGCGTAAGAGTTGGTATTTCATGTTTATATAAATAAATTCCCATGTATTTTATTAATACACACACACACGTCTGTATGTATGTATATATATTTTGTTATGAATATATTTGCATGTGTGTGTGTATTTAAATTGAAAAAATATATATTAAAAAATTGTATGTATATATATATATATGTATGTATTACTCACGGTTTAAAAAATTTTAATGTTTATAAATAATTTATTTGTATAATTTGATTACATAATATGTATATACAATATTAATATTTTATTTATATGAATACGTGCGCATGCGCACACTCACACTCTTATATACATACATATATATATATATACATACACAAATAATAGTATATACATACATACATATATTTGCACAATATATACTTGCCTATTGGATGAGCTAATGTGTTTGTTGCGATGTAAATCCCAACATCTATACACAGGCATATTATATCTTGCACGGGTTGGTATGTTACACATGCACACACATATTCGATGAGCTAATGCGTTTGTTGTGATGTAAATCTCAACTTCAATGTGAATCCTCCAGTTTGATCATAGTTAAATCATGGTATGGCTATCAATCGAGCAACTATAGTTGTATCTGAATTGAAGCATTGGAAGTAAAACATTATTCAATATAGATTCACCCCCTCAGCTGTATGAGGTCAATATCATGGTAAATTATCGTTAACTTAAAGTCTAGATCTCTAGCCAGAGTAGTAAAGGCAATAATGTTGCAACTGAGCAAGCATGCAATGGGGTAAATGGGTAAATTTCATAAAAAATTCTTCCATTGGATCTTAGTGGGCCTATGAAGTCTAATGTTTATTTAAATCATATCTAAATTTATTTCAAATAAAATCAATATTTTATCTAATTTTATAAATAAGGTTTATTTATTATTAAATTTGTATTATATAAAATGGTATGTGTACAATACAAGAATATATGTGCACGTGCACGTTCAACATAATAAGGTGTACATGATTTGACATTCCCGTATATAAATGCTGGGATTTGCACCACAACGGACTAGTTAGCCCTTTTTATACATGAGTGTTGTCAACATATATATATATAAATATATATATATATATTTTTTGTATGCGTGTGTAATTTTCTATATTATAAAATAATAATTATAACATTTAAAATTTATAAAATAATATCTATATATATATCAAATTAACATTATTATAAAATAAGAAATTAATTTAAATATTTTTATATATTTTAAATAATTTCAAATTTAATACAATAAATTAATTAAATTTGCATACGTATGCATGAAATATTTTAAAACTATAAAGTGACATGTATAAGTATATATAATATATTTTTTAAATATTAGATGATGTTCAAATTGTTTTTATATAACATGAGTAAAACATATAAATATTTATATAATTAAATATTAGTAAGATATATTAATATACACGTGTGAAAATTCTTTCGGCTGTATAGGTTTTTTGTTTTAAAATTTTATTTTTATTAATTACTAATTTCCATATGGAAATAATTAAATAAAATAAAAAGAATATAATTAGTAATTCCAAAATTAATTTTAAAACATTTATACCATAGTGCTGGTCTTCCAAAATTATTATATAATTTTTCATGAATTTATTTTACATAAATAATAATTTTTTTAGATTAGAATGCAATATATATATGTATACAAAATTATTAAAATAAAATCTATACATTATGTACATAAATATAGTAATATTTTTTTTCTATGTATTAATATCAATTTAATAAATTTATAATTCGAAAAATAAAAAAATGTTTTTATTTTTTAATTTTAAGCCACAAGAATATTGTAGCATATATATATATAACCAATTTTACATATAAATACATATAATCCATCTAATGGTGACAACACTTATATAAGCAAATTCGAGATATTGAGCATAAAATCAACGTCGGTATAATTACATAATAAACAACATAAATACATATAAATGGTATAAAATAGATTATTACCTTTCATCAAAGCCTAATTGATACACCTAGAAACATTGAATCCACAAACTCCTTTAATTAATTCCTGAATCCATAAATTGCTACCTTCTGAATGCGGCTACCACTAACAATCGAATCAAAATTTGTTTGATATTTTAAAGCTTGAATATTTGAGGTATGGAGAGATGGAGAGGCCTTCCTAATCTGGCCTAGAGGAGTGAAAAGGTAAAATAACAAAGTGAGGGTTAGAGATCCTTAAATATAGGAGATACCAAGGAGAAAAATATGGATCCGGATCCTTATTTTTCTCTTACATTTTCTCCTCTTTTTAATTCAAATCCAAGCCTCTCTATGGCCATCATATGGCCGGCCTCACCACACCTTTGTAGCCGGCTATAACAGCTCTCTTCATGGGCTTCAAAATTACTTCAAGCTCGAACCATATTTATTGTAGTTAAATCCAATTTAAACGCGTATTGATATCATATATCGGTCAATGTTTATTTAAGTACTATAAGCACACTATTTAATATTGCTCATACACATCAAAAAAAAAAATTATAACTAATATTTCATAAATATTAATTGATTTATAATAATTATAATTAATTAAATCGCTGGTAATAGGAGTACTCAATGTTTGGTTGTGTGACTGTTAGATGTAAATTTAGTCGGCAATTAATATCGAGCAATTCGAATATTAAATTTCACACTTCACTTAGTAGGTGGTGTGACATTATGACCAAATTTATCGCTTACTTGGTATTGATAAAATCCAAGTTTACTTTATTAAGCATTATTCGGTAGTGATAATTATTTTCTCCAATTCTCTTCATCAAAACTGTATCACTTTAGACTTATGGAATTTGGTAATGGTCAAAATTCCAATATCGTTCATATTCAACTTTACGGTCCAAACACAAAATTATTGGTTCAATAATAATAATAATTATTATTAACCATACTGCTCTGGCAAAAGACTTTGACTTTGAGTTGACTTTAGTTGACCGTGATACTAACCTCATATAACAAGGAGACAAATCCTCTCGTGAATAGTGTTTAACTTCCAATGCTTCCACTCAACCCAACTATAATCTTTCGATGGAAGCTATGACATGATTTAACTATAATCAAAGTGGAGCTTCCACATCGAAGGTTAACAGTTTTCTCAAGTCAAGAGAACTTTGCAATTTTATCACATCGATATTTTGTGCTTGACCTTTGTTACCAATAGAAAACTATCGAGCGATTCATATCATAGTTATCCAATAATTATCAGTACCTAACCCCTTGGTTCCCCCCGTCATTCATGAGTAATACATTGCCCAACATTTGGAGACTGTTATGTACTCTAGTCTCGACGGATGTATCAATATCCAGTCTCGATACATCTTGACTAGGAATATTTGGAATGGTATGTTAAATTTCATTATGATAAATTACTCATGGTTACAACACTTTGTAATTACTAACCATTTATGGATTTTTCTATTAAATATAATTTAAAATTAATTAATTAATATGAAACATTATATCAAGTATATATTAGAAAGAAAACAACTTTTATTATGAACAGGATTGGTTATCGAGTTAGATATACGAACAAATTACATAATTGCCTTAGGGCATACCCCTAACTCTATCAATCTCCCACTTGCACTTGGGTCAATTATGGAATCCCTATCACATCCCTTCAACTAGTTTGATGAGAACTAATCGAGCTAGACCCTTCATGGATGGATTTTTTATGTTGTTTTAATTATTTACTTTGTTAATCAACTCTCTCTAATACCGATAAACTACATTTTTCCTATGGAACAAGTCGGCATATGTTTCCCGGCTTCTAGTGGGATCTTATCATTACATTGTTATCATATAACAGTGATTAAGAATTCTTAATACTTGGAACCACCCCTGGCTTGGTTATAAATTTTTGCATTTATATTTATACATTGCTTTTATTGTGACGCTATTCAAGGAGACGTACTTAGCATTTTCGTTCAATTAGCCATAACATCTTGTTTGGAACATTTCCAGCTTAAACTCCTTAACTAAGATTTAAACATGAATTTCATATTGACATATTGTACTCAATATCACTTATGATGTCTGAGTCTGAATACTCTTTCACAAGGAGTTCATTGTTTCTGTAACAATTCTCTAGTATTTCGTAAATACTTCAGAACACTCTAAACTACCACTTAGTGATCCCTAATATGGATTTTATATTTGCTTCATGCATCAAATATATAGGCAAATTACGATATTTTAGACAATACAACATACATGATAATTCCCATTTCAAAAGCATAAGGAATCCACCTTACATGTTCCTTACTAAACATTTTAATAAGATGTCTTTGTATATCATTTTGGGACATTCCCAACGTTCTTTATGCTTAATATAAAAGATATAATTTTCAAATCCAATATTGAATATTAAACAACCAAACTATTATTGATTTTAACATAAGTACATCGTTAACAATCAGTAGTATGTTGTTTACTCATAGTTCGGAAATATCAATGTACCTTTACTGCTCTTTTTTATGGACACATGCTTCCTCTGCATTTTGATTGAAAATCACACTATTTGATATTTCAATCAAAATACTTGTTCAACTTCAATGCTTGTTGAATGATATCATCATATCCATTCTTAGATCATATCTGAAAACTCACAAACTCAATATTGCTTCCACTGACTTCGAGACACTTTGGTTGTTATATGAAAATGGTCTTATTCTAAATCATTAATTACAATTTTCCATTTCAAAAAATATGTACCAAAACACAAAGTCATATCAAGCAATAATTTTGTGAGTAATATCTGAATTAACTTAAGTACATCGAATGATGAATCAACTACGTTAATTTCAACAATTGAAATTTACGATGTTATTCTTATCAATGTTGCTTACTATATTCCAACTCCATTAATCTTTCTCTTGAAGACACATTAAGGCTGATGGATCATATCCCTTCGGGTACAGTTATCAAAATCATATTTTATTAATGTACTTAGAATCCATTTCAGATTTGCACATCATACTATACCTTAGAGTCAATACTCTTAATGGTTTAATTGACAATTGAGGATTATCTATACTTGACATTGATAAGAAACTCATAGTATCTCTTCAATGTCCAAGAATACTTATTACACATTCTAATGCATTGTGTTCATTTTAGATTTGGTTAATTTCATTTCATCCCTCATAAGTAGTTTTATCCTTAGACCGTATATTGTTCTACTACCAATAATTTCTAAAAGAAATTCCTTCACTAGGAAGTTGGCATTTCTTGGAACAACAATTGTTTCTCGGTGCAACGGATATAAACACTTTATGAATTTCCTCATATATAAAACTGATTTAGTTTTAGTTTAAATACTCTTGTTCAAAACAAGAATTTGTCATCTAATGACCAGCGTTGCCAAACTTCTTTTAGGGCAATTCACACAGGAACCCTTATGTACAATTATTACACGCAGTCTTTCGACTTGCACAGCCTGTGTAACAACCCGCCTTTTAGACCGTCGAAAGTCGACACCGAACACTACCACTGTGTTCAAATGTCGTGCATCCAATCAACAAAAGGGCATATTGTTAGGGTAAATGAAAAGAAAAGAACAGAGAATAGAATCTCACAACGGAATCGACAATATATAATATAACGAGGACAGTAGAAACCGTCACTCCAAAAATACAGAGTATATCAGAGTTAAAAACAAACCTTATCAGCTAGACAGTTATAAAATCTTGACCTTACAAATGCTGATAGAGATATTATATAATACAGCGGAAAATAAAATACTACGATAGGTGAATCTCCAGCTCCTCTCCAAGCTCTCCATAACTCCAAAGGCAACCGGGAAAAAAACATGGTCTAACCCGAGCATTATAATAAAATAACATCCGGATAAGTCTGAAAATACCAGCATGAGGTAACTCAAATAATGGGGATCATATAAAAGTTCTGTGAGACCACGCCGCTAACGTGGAATGGGTTTTTACCTCACAAGAATAACATCCCTATAGGCAAGAGCAGAAATAAATATGAGGAAAGCAATTCCAAATAAGGATGGGCATAAACAATATTAAAATCAGACTTGAAAGAATGAAAATAACCTGAGTGAAATCCAAACTGGACAGAATGGATAAAACAAGGAAAACAGCCCAAATTTGATTGAATGGACCGAATAAGGTGATAGTCCAAACTTTATAGAATGGACTAAATAAGGTGACAGTCCAAACTTGATTGAATTGACTAAATAAGGTGACAGTCCAAACTTGATAAAATGAACTAAATCAATACTTAAACACCGTGAAGAGTGGTTGACTTTTCTCGTGGAAATTTATAGATAAACAGATTCAAGGACTCGAATCAAATAATGAAAGGAAAATTTCCAACAAATGACTAGGAAGGTGCACCCCCCTTGAAGTATACCTCTAGTAATATACTCCTGAGAAGCTCATATACTCTGTGACACTTCTCGGAAATGTACCAGCCGGACCCCGCCAAACCTTACCTAGAATTCGAATATTTCCACATCTAAGTGCACAACGGAAAAGAAACTAGATGAGATGTGAAAATACCCTAATGGGAGCAACCCCACATAGCTGGACCTTCTTTCGCGCTTTTTGGTTTAGTCATTTCCGACAAAGGATAACGAAGCTCAAAGAGCAGCAAATCGTTTTTAAGGTGACGATACACCATGAAGTAAGCTGAATTTGATAATTAATAAATCAACTACCGGGGATAGTTAAAATGATCGTATTTGAAAATTAAATATCATACATTTACCACTACTCGTTGAATCCAAACCAGTGCTATCTCTCGATTGAAAACGAAACCAGACAAGTTGAGGTAGTGTTACCTTTAGGCATCGCCTTGACGACATTTTTAACCTTTGAGATAGAAACGAGTCCAAGCCTCAACGTTTAGCCTTAAAAGTATGACTAGATCCTTTCCATATAAGCGATATCGATTATAGAACTATTTTTCCATAACCGAAATCGAACCTTTAACTTTTAAAAGAACTGAACTTGTGCTTGATTTCCATATTAGTAAAACACTTTTAGAATTACTCTTTCGAAACGTTCTTTTATAAAAAAATTTATAATACCAAGTGTATTAAAATAAGGGTAAAAAACAAATATCATTAAAACATTGTTTACTATAAACACAAATACAATTCACATTTAGCTTTATTTATAAATAATCCCTTTTAAAGGATTTTCTCATTTATAAACCATTATTTATACATCTAAAACAATATTTATTATCCCAAAAGATAATAAAGCAACTTAAATACCTTTATAAATTTAAAACAATATTAATTATCCCAGAAGATAAATAATCACATTTATAATCTCTTTCAAGTGGACAAATCCATTACCTTTAATAAAATAGTTAATTATTACCAAACACTTTTATATCATCGGTAAATTAACTTTAAAATCTTTATTAAATTAGTTTATTGACTTTAAAAACACTAAATCGGTTAATTAACTTAAAACGCTTTTATTGTATTAGTTAATTTACTTTAATCACTTCTATTAAATTAATTAATTTACTTTAAATATCATTAATTACCAAGATTAATTAAATTCGAATAATAATTAATTAAAATAAATGATTAATCTCAAACGTTATTAATTAAAATGATTAAATAATTTGCTATTAATTAAAACAATTAATTAATTTTAATAAATTAATTGGATTAATTAAATTCAAATCTCATTGTTAAAATGATTAATTAAAACATCATTTGTGAAAATGATTTATTTAACTATAAACCATCATTAATTAAATGATTTAACTAAATTCCAAATATCAATAGTTAAACAATTAGTTAAATTAATACAATCATTAATTAAATGATTAATTAAATTCAAATATAATAATTTAAAATGATTCATTACTTTTAAATATCATTAATTAAGATGATTATTAATTCCAAATATCATTAATTAAAATGATTATTTAAACTTCATTTCCAAAAACTAAAATAATTGACTAGACTCAAAAAATCATTAGTTGAATGATTAATTAACTCCAATCTCATTTAAATCAAAAGATAAACCAATTTCAAAACACCATTAATTAAATTGGTTAATCAATTCCAAAATCATTAGTTAAAATTATTAATTATTTTGAATTATAATTAATCAAAATGATTACTGAATTCTAACATTCTATTTAGCGGAAAAACAAGCTCAAGTTCAAAAATATATGACATGGTTTAGAGATGAAATTTAATAAATGATGATATAGCGAAATCGCTATAACGACAATTAACAAGTTAAATGGAATATGCGGATTTATTTCAATAGCCATTAATATAACAACATACGGATATAAATAAATAATAATGATAGGGTGTCTCTACAAATTTTCCCCACAAAACAATGGTTATGGATAATATATATAATCATATGGGTTCATAATGGTCAAATTAATATGTCATCCATTTTCCAAACAAAAATTCAACCAAACAAGCAATCAAACAATTTAACTAACATCCAAACAATCAATAAACGTTTATAACATCATAGATATGATATAACAAAATTTAATGTGAGTTAAACTCACATTGATTTTCGTTTTCGCCGAAACGTTCCGATTTTGGACTAAAACCGAATGGCCTGTCGATTTTAGCATAAATTCTAACAAGCTCCAAATCCAACCAAACCGACTCCATTACGTAGATTTTGACAACACGAGTCCAACGAAAAAAACGATGTTTGAACTGACCTCGTATGAGTTAAATATGAATTAACGAACGTTTGAATCAATTAAACTATTATTAACATTTAAATTAATTACAACTTTACCCTGAACTAATTCTTCCCTAAATCCAAACGAACATGCACATAGACATTCACCCCATGGCCATGCATGATCCTCCAATGACACGGAGCTGTGGTGCTCCGTTTTTGCAAACTGTCTTCGCCGTTCCGCTCCCCTTTGAAATCTCCATGCGCCCATTACTTCCACTACAACCCCGAAGCCACCACGCGAAATGCATCACCATAGAGCCCCCCCTCGATCACGTCAGGTCACACGGCCTTCAACGTCGCCAAACTTCGGCCGAAGAATTCCCTACCGTCGACAAACCCATAACCAAGCTCTGTTTCCACTAGTTCTTCCCGAATCAAATGAATTTAAGAACCCTACCCGCATTGCAAATTTAGCCATCCCCCAAACAGTGATCGTTCATCACCAAAAATGCACAGATCGAAGCTCCCAACCTTACGGCCCTCTGGAATAGTTTCATGATTTTAGAATGAGTAAGGGATTTTTGATTTAAATTTGAATTTTGAATTCAAAAGGGGAAACTCAAATTTCATTCTTGGGTAAGTTTAAATAGAGGGGAAGAGGGAAGAAAGAAGCATGGGCCTGAAAAGATGGGGTATGGGCAAAGTGGCTGTGGGTATGGCCTAGATTAAGGTGAATATGTGTGTGTGTGTGTGTGTGTATTATTTATTTAAAATATTCAACAAAACATACCCAAAATTCTCAAACTCCAAACGAGACGTGCCGCCTGGCATTCTATATGTTATAACCCTATTTTGAAAATAATGGAACTAGTCTCGAGCCCTAATTCGATCGTATGTAGAAAATGGCTTTTCAAACCCAATTAGATTATAGATTTCCGAAATTAATTTCTACGCGTTTCAATCTCGCACGATCAAACAATATGTCTGATCGCCATGAAATTTAACGGCATATAATAATTCACTATTACGGATCCAATAAAACTGGTTTCGTCGAAATCCGAGACAATGCCCCAGATTGACAATTTCGCAGATTTAAATATCGTTTTATATTTAATTATCAATATTTATCTGATCTATTTATATTTATAAGTAAATTTACAAATTGGATCACCAATATTATTTATTAATTAAAAGGAGTTAAGTGAAATTATTAAATCAATTTAGTTAAGATTTAATTCATAATTCAAATATTCAAACATTCCTTATATTTGAATTATAAGTTATTAAATTTCAAAATTCAATTATTTTAAATATTTAAAATTAATTGACCAGAATTTTTGGATTGTTACATTCTCCCCCACTTAAACCTCATGTTTAAAACTGTTAATTAAAATGAGTTATTAAACTTATTAACTTTTCAAAACCAATTAGCTGGAATAGATTCCTAAATTTCCAAGTCTTTTAAATTCATTCACCTATACCAACTAATCCCTTCATTTCATTTCAAGATATAACCCAAAAATCAAAATTTAGTTGTCAAAACATTTTCCAAAATTCTTAAAAAAAACTGAACTCTTAAATTTTTTTTGGAAAATTTAACCAGCGTCTCCTTTGCGTGACTCGATCGGAACAACTACAAATGGCCTTTATGGGCTCAATACCAACCAAAGAAAACAAAAGCCAAAAGGCCTCCCATATTTGGGGCATAAAATCATCAACTAATTTAATTTTTCTAAATTTATTACGTACCTTTTTGCATTTGACTTATATTTTGGCCAGTAATTTATTATCTCTACGCAAATGTAGGTACGTAAGAAGTTAAGTAAGAAATCCCTTGCTTCCCTGTACTTACATAATCTAATGGAAAATCAGGCTGACAAAAGCAATGTAATGTAACTTTATATGCAAAAACTAGCATGATATAAATCTACATACAATCAATAACTAAATCTCAATCATGTGCGACAAAATTAGAGAATATTCTGTAATAGATGTTATGCATCCAATAATTTCAAATGATAAATTTAGATCTAAATACCCGGGTTTTTTAATTTAAATAATTTATTTTCAAATTTCTCAGACGAGAAAAATCAAAGATCAAAATCAAAATGACATGGAGGGAATTCCTCCTAATAAATTATGGTGAAACTCTTGAATCAAAACAACATGGAGCGTCTAGTGGTATTCCGGTTCCTCCAAAACATTAACTAGAGTGAATAAATATCATTCATTTTCTAAAATCTTCAAAAATTTCCTTTTTTAAAAATCACCAGGATTTAGGTCCTGATAACAAAAATTCAAAATCCACGGTCTATAAATTCACACAACCAATCACTTCAGTTTAATCAAACCAAATCAAACAAATGAAATCAACTAAATTCTATGAAGGAATAACTAACACTAACAGTTAATCAAATTCCATAAGGGAAAACTTATCACTTAACATTGTTTCAAAATGTCAAATAACTAAAAACAAATCTCAACTTAGGTTCAAAACTTTCTTGATTGTCCCAAAATATAGATAATTATCTAAGCTTACCGTTTTGCTCATTAGCCTTTGGTTATTGCTTAGAGGATTATCCATACTTGCTCGAACAAAATGGAAAGTTACACTCTAAATTTATTGGTTTCTTAAAATCGAGTCAACCTATTAACCTCTTTAACTTAGAGTGTTAAAGTGAATGATGTTTCATGGGTTAACCAAATCAACAAATAGTTTACACTACTTAGAATTTTAAACAAAAGTTATGGTTGTAATAAAACAATGTTTATCAAAACGTTCTTATTTACTTTAACTCAATTTTACCTATTTCTAATTTATCCTTTTTTTATCTTAGGTAAAATCTCATTTATCAAACAATCTCTTACTATAAGTACTTTTTATTTTGAAAACAATTCCCTTCTTATAGGAACTTAAAAGTTAAATACCCGGTTTTGATCACAAAAACTCATTCTTTTAAAAGCATATTACATATATTTTATATAAAATAACTTCAAACGATTTAATAATTAAATCTCATTTTGGGTTCATTCAGATTCGAACTCACTTCGATCGCACAATGATAAAGAGAATAATTTACTAAGTACTCCACAACATTCGTCTAAACAAACATCTAGTCACTTAGAAGATTATGATTACCACAAAACTAATCGAAACAATTTCCTCCTAATTATCCTAAAGAAAATGCATTCCATTTAAAATTTTACTTCCCAACATATTTTTACTTTATTTACTTCCAAAAATATTACTATTTCATTCCTTAATTTTTTTTTGAAATTATTTCAAAAATTCTGGGACTTAGATTCAAAAATCCGTTTTAAACACGTTTTATAAACTAAATTTATGTAAAATTTCCTTTATATAAAAATCATTTCATATTATAATAATCCTTCTTTATTATAGTAGAATTATCTCAAGTATTTATTCTCTAAATATCATATCCCACTATTTAGATTATATTAACAACTTTTTATTAAAGTTTAATCCTTAACCCGCCATTTGTAAAAGGTGAACTTTTTTTAACTTAACATATTCTTCGAACACCTTATAGTCAAATTGTGAAAATGAATTCACAAAGGGTTCGATTTAAATCAAAGCCATAAATGATCCTAAATAAATCGAGCACAATTTAACAACTAACAAGCAACAGTCAATGTTTCTTATTTAAATTAAGCATAACTGAACAAACAATAGTGATAATAAATAAATATTATCACGTTTAAACAAACACATTCTATAACTATATAATGCTTTGAAAATTATTCCTTTATATATATAAAATATAATCCTAGGCAAAATATTTAATTTACCAAAATTTTCAAAATTTTCAATACCATGTCCGTTAGCCTTGGTCGAGTGTTTAGAAATCCCTATCGATACCGTAGTGTCCTACATCTCGATCAGAATTCATAAAAACTCAATAGACCAATTAACATTATACGTATTTATAACAGTAACAAATACGCTTTTGCATATATAATAGTCTCAAACTCATTCTAGGGTGTCGCCCCTATCTCTAATGAGCCAAACCCTACCAAAGCCAAGTTTCTCGCTTAACCTTGCGCTCTGTTACCACTTTGTAACGACCTACCTTTTGACCATCGAAAGTCGATACCGAACACTACCACTGTGTTCAAATGTCGCGCATCCAATCGATAAAAGGGCAGATTATTAAGGTAAATAAAAAGAAAAGAATAGAGAACAGAATCTCATAGCGGAATCGACAACATATAATATAACAAGGACAGTAGAAACTGTCACTCCAAAAATATAGAGTATATCAGAGTTAAAAAAAATCTTATCAGCTGGATAGTTATAAAATCATGACCGTACAAATGCTGATAGGGATACTATATAATACAGCGGAGAATAAAACACTACGATAATTGAATCTCCAGCTCTCCTCCAAGCTCTACATAACTCCAAAGGCAACTTGGGAAAATACTTGGTCTGACCCGAGCATTGTAATAAAATAACACCCAGATCAGTCTAGAAATACCAGCGTGAGATAACCTGAATAATGAGGTTTATATAAAAGTTCCGTGAGACCACGCTGCTAACGCGGAACGGGTTTTGACCTTACAAAAATAACATCCATACAGGAAAGAGCAGAAATAAACATCAGGAAAGTAATTCCAAATAAGGATAGGCATAAACAATATTAAAATCAGACTTGAAATATGAAAATAACCCGAGTGAAATCCAAACTGGACAAAATGGATAAAACAAGGAAAACGGTCCAAATTTGATTGAATGGACTAAATAAGGTGACGGTCCAAACTTGATAGAATGGAATAAATAAGGAAACAGTCCAAATTTGATTGAATGGACTAAATAAGGTGACAGTTCAAACTTGATCGAATGAACTAAATCAATACTTAAATGCCGCGAAGAGTGGTTGACTCTTCTCATGGCAATTTAAAGGTAAATAGATTTGAATCAAATAAGGAAAGGAAAATTTCCAGCAAATGACCAGGAAGGTGCACCCCCTTGAAGTATACCTTTAGTAATATACTCCCGAGAAGCTCATATACTCTGTTACACTTCTCGGAAATGTACCAGCCCAACCCCGCCAAACCTTACCGATAATCCAAATATTTCCACATCTAAGTGCACAACCGAATCCAAACTAGATGATATGTGAAAATACCCTGATGGGAGCAACCCCACATAGCCGGATGTCCTTTCGCACTTTTGGTTTAGTCATTTTCAACGAAGGATAACAAAGCTCAAGGAGCAGCAAATCGTTTTTAAGGCGACGATACACCATGAAGTAAGCTGAATCTGATAATTAATAAATCAACTATCGGTGATAATTAAAATGATCGTATATGAAAATTAAATATAATACATTTACCACTACACGTTGATTCCAAATCAATGCTATCTCTCGGTTGAAAATGAAACCGGACAAGTTGAGATAGTGTTACCTCTAGGCATCACCTTGACAACATTTTTAACCTTTAAGATAGAAATGAGTCCAAGCCTCAACGTTTAGCGTTAAAAGTATGACTGGATCCTTTTCATAAGCGATATCGATTACAGAACTATTTTTCCATAACCGAAATCGAACCTTTAACTTTTAAAAGAACTGAACTTGTGCTTGATTTCCATATTAGTAAAACACTTTTAGAATTACTCTTTCGAAACGTTCTTTTATAAAACAAAATTTATAATACCAAGTGTATTAAAATAAGGGTCAAAAACAAATATCATTAAAACATTGTTTACTATAAACTCAAAAACAATTCACATTTAGTTTTATTTATAAATAATCCCTTTTAAAGGATTTTCTCATTTATAAACCATTATTTATAAATCTACAACAATATTTATTATCCCAAAATATAATAAAGCAATTTAAATACCTTTATAAATTTAAAACAATATTAATTATCCCGAAAGATAAATAATCACATTTATAATCTCTTTCAAGTGGACAAATCCATTACCTATAATAAAATAGTTAATTATTACTAGACACTTTTATATCATCGGTAAATTAACTTTAAAATCTTTTTTAAATTAATTTATTGACTTTAAAAATACTAAATCGATTAATTAACTTAAAACACTTTTATTGTATTAGTTAATTTACTTTAATCACTTCTATTAAATTAATTGATTTACTTTAAATATCATTATTTACCAAGATTAATTAAATTCAAATAATCATTAATTAAAATTAATGATTAATCTCAAATATCATTAATTAAAACGATTAAATAAATTTAAATGCCACTAATTAAAACAATTAATTAAGTTCAATAAATTAATTGGATTAATTAAATTCAAACCTCATTGTTAAAATGATTCATTAAAACATCATTTGTGAAAATGATTTATGTAACTATAAACCATCATTAATTAAAATGAATTAACTAAATTCCAAATATAATTAGTTAAAACAATTAGTTAAAATTAAAACAATCATTAATTGAATGATTAATTAAATTCAAATATCATTATTTAAAACGTTTCATTACTTTTAATTATCATTAATTAAAATGATTATTATTTCCAAATATCATTAATTAAAACGATTATTTAAACATCATCTCCAAAAACTAAAATAATCTATTAGACTCAAATAATCATTAGTTGAATGATTAATTAACTCCAATCTCATTTAAATCAAAAGATAAACCAATTTCAAAACACCATTAATTAAATTGGCTAATCAATTCCAAAATCATTAGTTAAAATGATTAATTATTTTGAATTATCATTAATCAAAATGATTAATGAATTCTAACATTCTATTTAGCGAAAAAACAAGCTCAAGTTCAAAAATATGTGACAGGGTTTTGGAGATGAAATTTAATAAATGACGATATAGCGAAATCGCTCTAACGACAATTAACAAGTTAACTGGAATATCAGGATTTATTTCAGTTAGCCATTAATATAACAACATATGGATGTAAATAAATAATAATGGACGAGAAAACCCTTAGGATCTCTCTATAGATTTTCCCTGCAAAACAATGGTGATGGATTATATATATATATATATATATATATATATATATATAATCATATGGGTTCATAATGATTAAATTAATATGTCATCCATTTTCCAAACGGAAATTCAACCAAACAAAAAATCAAACAATTTAACTATCATCCAAATAATCAATAAACATTTATAACATCATAGATATGTTATAATAAAATTTAATGTGAGTTAAACTTACATTGATTTTCGTTTTCGCCGAAATGTTCCGATTTTGGACTAAGACCGAATGGTCGTTCGATTTTAGCATAAATGTTAACAAGCTCTAAATCCAACCAAACCAACTCCATTGCGTAGATCTTAACGGCACGAGTCCAACGCAAAAAACAGCGTTCGAATCCGACCTCATATGAGTTAAATATGAATTAACGAACGTTTGAATCAATTAAACTATTATTAACATTTAAATTAATTACAACTTTACCCTTAACTATTTCTTCCCCAAATCCAAACGAACATGCACAGTGACATTCACCACATGGTCATGCACGATCCCCCAATGACAAAGAACTACGGCGCTCCGTTTTGCGAACCGTTTTCGCCGTTGCGCTCCCCTTCGAAATCTCCATGTGCCCATTACCTCCACGACAACCCCAGAGCCACCACGCGAAACGTGTCACCACAGAGCTCCCCCCTCGATCCTGTCAGGTCACGCGGCCTTCAACATCGCCAAAATTTGGCCTAAGCATCCCCTACCATCGACAAACCCATAATCAAGCTCTGTTTCTACTAGTTCTACCTGAATCAAACGAATTCAAGAACCCTAGTTGCATTGCAAATTCGGACATCTCCCAAACAGCGATTGATCATTACCAAAAAATGCACAGATCGAAGCTCTTAAGCTTACGGCCCTTTGGAACAGGTTTAGTGATTTTAGAATGAGTATGGGATTTTTAATTTAAATTTGAAGTTAGAATTCAAAAGGGGAAACTCAAATTTCATTCTCAGGTAAGTTATAAATAGAGGAGAAGAGGGATGGGAGAATCATGGCCTGAAAAGATGGGGTATGGGCAAAGTGGCTGTGGTTATGGCCTAGATTAAGGTGAATAAGTGTGTGTGTGTGTGTATTATTTAAATTTTAAGATATTCAACAAAACATACCCAAAAATCTCGAACTCCAAACGAGACGTGTTGCCTGGAGTTCTATATGTTATACCCTTATTCCGAACACAATGGAACTAGTCCTAAGCCCTAATTCGATCATATGCAGAAAATGGCTTTTCAAACCAAAGTATTATATAGATTTCCGAAATTAATTTCTACGCATTTCGATCTCGTACGATTAAACGATACGTCTGATCGCCATGAAATTAGACGGCATATAATAATTCACTATTACGGATCCAATGAAACTAGATTCATCAAAATCTGAGGCAATGCCTCGGAATGACAATTTTACAGATTTAAATATCGTTTTATATTTAATTATCGATATTTATCCGATCTGTTTATATTTATAAGTAAATTTACAAATTAGATCACTAATATTATTTATTAGTTAAAAGGAGTTATGTGAAATTATTAAATCCATTTAATTAAAATTAATTCATAATTCAAATATTCAAAAATTCCCTATATTTGAATTATAAGTTATTAAATTCCAAAATTAAATTATTTTGTATGTATAAAATAAATTAAATATTTAAAATAAAATGACCAGAATTTTTGGGTTGTTACAGCCTGCCAACTCATTGGCCTAGGATATGTTGGAGTTTCTTATAAACCATTATCTTATATGATTTTGTAAACTATTCTTTAGATGAAATTAGTTTTAACCTTGTGTATTATTCTTTAAGTATATGACCTTTAGAAAGAAGTTAACTAAAATTTACTCACCATCAATCATGCTTTGTTCAATAAAGTTTTATTACTCTTTATACATCATTATGTATCATATGGAGGAATGACATTTGAGATTGAATGTTTATTCATTTTTGGTACATTCAGAATTCTTTCCAAAATACTCGCATATTCGATCAAATTGAATCATTTTATTTTCTACCACACGTTATTTTAATTACTTCAGCTTTATATTCTATGAACTTGTCATTAACATACCATATGTGTATCATATATGTATGTTCATGTTAGTGATAATTCGTTGGTGAATATAATAAAGTACGTGGAACCATTTTGGAATAAATAGACTTTCGATTGCATGCATCTATATGTATCAATCAGTAAAGTTCATCAATTCTTATGATGCTCCCACCGAATGGTGTTTTGCCTTTAATTGTCTGAGATATAATTTACTAGTACTATATTGTTCGTAATCATATAATCAAAAATTATTTCTTAGTATTGTGACTTAGTCCATAATTCCAAAATAATTGGAAATAAATTTAGATACTTCTGTATTTTCCAATACATTACAAATATTGATATTATAGTTTTATTTTATAACGAATATTCATAATATTCATATTGAAATAAAACTATGTCTATTTTCAAGTCAAAACTGAAAAATAGTTATTATTTCATAAATAATGTTTGACATGTTTTAAAAAAAATACTTTTCATAACCTGATGCAACCAATAAGCATTATATGCCATGCTCCCATTGTTTCCACCATTATTATAATACAATATGGAATACGAAACTTCATTCAACCATTTAATATGGGCTATTTATTTCATTTACTGTAACCGGTTTACAGTCTAGAATTTTTAGGTCAAGCATCTTAAATTCAAAGAAATAAGTATCATATAAAACAATTTTCTATGTGAAACTACTTTTGGAATAGAATCATATTTCTCATTCCAATGTTAAATATCATTTATTATTTTACAATCCTCATTTTTGAAGTTCCTTTATGAAGCAGAAGTGATCATCCACTCTCTTCATCCCAACCGTGTCTTAGTTTACATCCACTCTTGCACATTCGATTTCCTTTCTAAACGGTCGAACCATTCAAAGGAAATCCTCACTGCAATATCATAATGAACTCTTTAAAAAAATGCATTAGTTTATCCTTAACCATTAAGGATATCAAATAAATTGCATTTTGCATAAATTGATCAAACTGACATTTCAGTGGTCGAATTCTTAGATCTATCTTGTAGCCTTTAGTCCAGTGTTACATTTAACATAACAAAAACATTATTACAATAACCCTCTTTAGAACGGGCCTAATTTTCGATCCAATAAAACCTAATCGAACCTTTTGTCCATTCTAGAGCTTGTTGTTGGTTGGTAAAATAAACAATATACAAAGCTATCTATCTATACTTTCAGAATCTCATAGCGGAATGGATAAAATATAATAATAACCAAAATAAGTGCTCGTTTCAAATATGCCAAATCTCAGAAATACAACATCCCAAAATATCTATAATACAATGTCTCAAAATAAACCACCAACATGTCTAAAATATTCGATACATCCATATATATCAAAAACATAACTAAACTGCCACAAATCTTCACCATCGCCTTCATCTTCTCCATCAACATTTTTCGTCCTAACATGTGGATTGTAATGAGGAGGAAGTTAGAACAACAATGTCTACTGAATGAAAATCTCAAGTCTTATCATAATAGTTTGTGGGCAGCAATATTTAGATAAGTATTATGTCTTATGCATCTTATACTTAACCAACTGAGTATACCACCAATTGTAAGTCACGGGCTCTTCCAGTCTAGCTCCATAATGTACCAATACTATAGGCCAAGGGCCCTTTCCAATCTATCTTTACAACTCTAACATGAGTAAAACCAAATCATGGGGTCTAACGACCCATCATTGACAATCATTCCCTAACGACGCGAGAGAAAGCGGCTAAGCCACTTAATACCTCTTTAATGTAAAATAGACAGACTCTAATCATTTAATACCTATACACTAGGTAGATCTCATCATTTAATACCTAGACCCGAGGCGGGCCCCACTGGTACTTCTTAGATGACATCATAAGAAATCCCATAAGCCTACTTAATATTTCTTTGATGGGAAAGAGATGGACCATACAATAGTCATTTAATACCTCAACCCCGAAGCATACCACATCCAGAGATTTCCTACTACCGCACCTAAAAGATAATCTCAACCATTTAATACTTCTTGAGTGGAAAGGAGGCGGATCCTACAATAACCACTTAATACCTCCAACCCAGAAGCAGGCCCATACTGAGATATCTGTCTTATGACCCGTAACCCATATCATGACGTCTCATATTAGTCCGACTATTCGTAGGTGCCGATAGCCAAATCAGTTGTGCAGGCTTATCCTACAGAACTAGGACTAACCTCGCACCCACCGTAGGTATTTATTATAGGTAATGTCTCATATCAGTCCCAAAGTCACACTGCTTGTAGCCAGATTAGTTGGGCAGACTTTTATGTACTTTTGACTGACTTTGCACCGTTATATCTTAGTCATATTTTCGCTTTCCGACATTATACACACAGAGACACACTATATATATAATATACCTCACCTGCATTTACACATTAAGTCCATATAAGGAGAATCCTTATTTCGCCTTTGGTTATGGATTTCCATAATTGCTCTTAACTTCCTATAGGGTTTAGTGCATCTGTTAACCTATTGATTTTGTACGATACAGCTTATACGTAACTATTTATACGTCATTACCATATTTATACTCAACAAAAATTTTAGGCTAACTAGTTTTTAAATAAATATTCCCAAGCATACGTAAAAATATCCCTATACTAAGGTTTGTTATACGAGTTGTTAATATGTCAAAACTTCCATATTCGTACAAGTTTCACTTCCATACGATAGTTTACAAAATAGCTAATATCCTTAGCCCAACAAAAAAAAAGCATATTCAAAATGGAATCAAAATACCTATCTTAATTTACATTAACATAGTAGAACTAATGCCTCTACTTCAAGGAAACAAAACTTTACAATTTGAATCCATTATATTCTATTCAACTTTTACATATACAAGCTTGAAGTGAAAAAGGGATTCACATTTGCCTAAATTACGGAAATAGGTGGTGCAAACTACAAATAGAAAAATTCATACTTTGCACACCATTTTCCAATCCTTTTCTTTAGAACCCTTCGTCACTACAATAGAATTTTAAAAGCGGAAGTTAAATAGAATATAGGTTATTTATATTGCAAATAAAATTCTACTATATTCACATAAAACAATTGACATTCCAACTAATCCAAGAATTGATATTTTATGGGGGAAATTTTTGGTTTAAGATTTCGTATACAAAATTACCCAAAACATAAAAAAAACCTAAACTTTTACTACACAAATTACTATAAAAGAAAAACTAAGATTTCCACTCACACATATCTTTCCCCGATTTCTTTGGATTTGATTTCATGCCTTTGCCTAATTCCTCCTTCGGTTATCTTCTTTTGGAACATACAATGGTTCAATTGTGTATAAATTAGATTTGGAATTCAAAGATTAGGGAAGAATAGAAATAGAGAAATGTATATATGTACACACGCACATATACATATATATATATATATATAACTTATTGCCTTTAACCTGATTGATTTATTCCCAAAAAGTTGAATCCTGAATTTAAAAGGCTTATGGAGGAGGAAGAGAACTAACAGAGTTTCACTAGCATTGATAATTTTCTGGTGAATAAAAGTGAGGGGTTTAGCATTTAATTTATAGTGATTAGAATGCGTCTAGACCATGAGATCAAAGTCCGTTTAAAATAATAAAATATGGGTCGTTCAAGCCTAGTAAAACCCTAGTCGTCGTATGAGAACCGGTCGACCGGCTATCTTCTACTGGCTGAGATTTATTTCTTGCCTTTTATTTTTTACACTAATATATAATTCTCGACCATTAATCCTTAATGCTAATGTTTACTTCAATGTTAAGCCTACTACTTAACATTAAATTATTTATTACCTTTTTAAATTCAAACGTTAATTTTTAATTTTTAATCAATTTGAATTATTTAAATTTGAAAAATTCAAACATCAATAAATTTTTCATTTGATCTTCGAACGTGAAACTTTATATATTAAAATTGCTCAGAAAATTACTGCGAACGCAATGCTGTAACTTTGTGGCCAAATTCTAACGTTTGTGAAATTATCATTTTTAGCCTTAATATTAATTAACAAATTTTCTTAATTAAATTTTCTATCTATTTTATGAGGTGTTACATTCTCTTCCTCTTAAAAAGGATTCCATCCCTAAAATACCTTAGGGATAGATATTGTAACACACACTCTACAACCAAGTTATCTACACAACCATCTACTCAACCAAAATGCAATGTGATTATGTATGCAATATATTATATGTGAGCTCAATCCTAGCGTGAATGCAAGATTATGACATGTAGGCATGTATGAGAAACATCCTAAGTATGCATAAGAGTCTACGAGTGCAAAAATAATACTAAAAAGTGTGGCAACCATCCCCTACCATCCAATTTAGCAACCACGGTGCAATCAAAACCTATACAATACTAAAATTTAGGGAGAGAAAATTTACCAGAGAAATGCTCAAGATGAGAAGCCTTTATTTTCTCTTATGTCTCCCATGCGCTTTCTATCGGATTATCTCCCCATTGCACTCGGATTAACCTAATTTCTTTATTATGACGCTTCCTAAGTTCATGCTCCACTATGCATGCAATGACATGGAGTGCTATTGGCTCCGTCTCCACATCTGCTAACTGATCAGGCTCTACTATAGCATTGGTGTTGTGCAAACATTTCCTCAAATGTGATACATGGAAAACATCATGGACTTCTATTAACTTATCTAGAATATCTACTCGATATGCAAGTTTCCCCATCCTTTCCAAAATCGGGAAAGGCCCAACAAATTTCGGTGCCAACTTCCTCGATGTTCCAAACCTCATAACTTTCCTAAGAAGGGAAACCTTAACAAATACCATGTCTCTAACTCTTTTTTTTCGCTTGTCAGCATAGGACTTCCGTCAGTCCTGTGCGGCCTTCATTCTTCGCCTAATAACCTCAAATTTTTCTATAGTCGCGCGAATCAAATCTAGTCCGAGTAGAATTTTATTGATAGTTCCCCACCAACAATTAGGTGACTTGCACAACATCCTATATAAGGCTTCAAAGGGTGTTGTACCAATCATCTCTTGATAACTTTCATTGTACGTTGTACCAATCATCTCTTGATAACTTTCATTGTACGTGAATTCTACTGAGGATAAATGTTGGTTCCAATGTCCTTCAGAATCCATAATGCAAGTCCTTAACAAATCCTCCAAATCCATCGGTCCGTGGGCAGTAAGTAGTTCTAAGGTTCAATGTCGTTCCTAAGGCTAATTGCAAACTTCTCCAAAATTCACTAGTGAATAATGGGTCTCTATCACTAACAATGCTGACCGGAACTCCATACAATCCTACCACTTCTTTGATATAAATTTGTGCTATAGATGTTGTCGTTCTATTACTCCTAACAGGAATAAAGTGGACACTCTAAGTGAGTATATCCACTATAACCCATATAACTTCATTGTCTCGTTGACTTCTGGACAACCCATATATAAAGTTCATCGATATATGCTCTCATTTCCAAGTCGATACCTTTAACGGTAATAACAGACCTCCGGGCTTTCCTTATTCTACTTGTACCCTTTGACATGTTAAATACTTAGTGACATATTCTGCTACTTGCCTCTTCATTCCCGCCCAATAGAAAGTTCACTTCATATCTCTATACATCTTATTCCCATGGGGATGAATAATCATCTTAGAATGGTGACATTCAGGTAGAACTTCCTCTAGAACATCCTCCACAGTGAAATGCATAGTCGTGCATCTCTCCTTAGGCACCCTCTTTCGTCGATCAAATACCTACGAATGTGGTGGAAATGCTCTCCCTTACCTAACTTGTCCAATATGTTGAATATTGTCGCATCCTTCTTTTGTTCTTAACTGATGTGGTCCATCAATGATGGTCTTACTTCCTAGTCGCTAAATATCCCAAAGTGAATTCTGATGGCGGTTGGAAATTGAAATTCGAGAGGAACTCCAACTGCCTTCACTCATTTATAGCACTAAGAGTAGCATGCCTTTGGCTAAGGGCATCGGCAATAACATTCCCTTTTCTAGGGTTATACTGTATGATGTTATAAATTCCATCCACCTCTGTTATCTAAGGTTCAAATCATTTTGGAAGAATAAGTATTTAAGGGATTTGTGGTCGGTGAACAACTCAAACTTTTCCGCCAAAAGATAGTGCCTCCACATCTTCAAAGCGATTACGATGACTGCTAACTCTAAGTCATGAGTGGGATACCTCTTATCACAATCCTTCAACTGCCTACTTGCATGGGCTATCACCTTGCCTTCTTGCATAATGGCAGCTCCTAACCCCATACTGAATGCATCGGGCATAAATAGCGAAAGGGTTTGACCCATCCGGAATAGTCAGTACTAGTGCAGTAGCCAGCGGCTCCTTTAACTTCTCAAAGGCTTCCATGCATCTCTCATCACATTCAAAGACTAATTTTTCCTTGGTTGGGTGAGTTAATGGGACTGCTATCTTTGCAAAGTTCTTAATGAACTTCCTATAGTAACCTGCTAATCCAAAGAAACTCCTAACCTCCGTAGCATTCCTTGGAATTTTCCAGTTTTGAATATCTTCTATCTTTGTAGGATCGACAGCCAACCCTTTCTCGAAGGCAATGTGATCGAGAAACCTTACTTCCTTCCTCCAAAAATGGGACTTCAAGAATTTGGCTTTCAGCTGATGTTCTCTTAGGGTCTCTAGTATCTCCCTTAAGTGATTTTCATGCTCACCCTCACTTTTAAAGAATACTTGAATATCATCAACAAACATTACGACAAACTTATTCAGTTGTCTCCTGAAGACTCTACTCATCAAATCCACGAAATATGCAAGGACATTAGTCAGTCCAAAATGCATTACCTCCCATTCATACAGTCCATCAAGAGTGCAAAAAGTAGTTTTCTCCTTGCTATCCTTAACTACTCTTAATTGATGGAATCTAGTGGCCAAGTCTAGTTGGAAAAATACTTTGGCCTCGACAAACTGGTCAAATAAGTCATCTATCCTAGGTAAGGGATACATATTCTTCGTAGTCGGCTTGTTAAGCTCCCAACAGTCGATGCATAGCCTTAAAGAGTCATCATTCTTAGTGGCAAAGTCAACCGGCACTCCCCACTCTGATGTGATACGATGAATAAACCTCTTTTGTAATAGCTCTGAAATTTGATTATCCAGTTCTCGCCTTTCTTTATAGGATATATGCCTTTGATTGTAGTGTGATAGCTCTAGCATCATTCTCCAAATCAATTCTAAACTCGATCTCCGTTTGAGGTGGAAGATCATAGACTTCTTCAAAAACATCAGGAAAGTCTCGAACTATGGGCACAGATGAGAGCTCATCTTATGATATGCTAAGATAATACAAATAACTTAACTCAACTTAGCTTTAAGGCATGCAACGAACGTCAATATCTCACCACCTACAACTCTTCAACTATATTACCCACCTATCACAATCTAAAATAGCCCATAGTAAGATAACCAATTCATCCCTAAGATAAGCCCATACCCGTCAAAATCCAAAACATAAGCATTACATATAAAATCAATATTGCATATTTCCACCACTAGGTCTTTGCAAATCATATAAAGGTGTGTTGACCCTCCGGTTGGATTTGACATGACTATTGGATTGGTGACACATTGGGTCTTTGTCTTAAAGAATTGACTATATTTTTGGTTATGAATGAATGTGATGCTCCAGAATCAAATAAGAAACCGATAATATTTTCAAAAATAGTAGTCATACCTTCCATCGTAGCTTTCCCTTTGTCCCTAGGAGGAGGTATGCTTGAGATAGGTGCAACCTCAATGACATAGGCTTGCCCACTTTGTCCCTCCTTTGCTAGCTTCAGGCACCAGTTCTTATAGTGTCCTTCTTTATGGCAGTGATAGTACCTCCTCTTGAACTCTTTCCACATGAAACTCACTTTGTATTCCTTAGCAATGTGCCCCTTCTTCTGACATCTACGACATGTCACGCCCCTTTTCTTGATCTTTTCCCTGGCTTTCTTGTCCGCCCGGAATCCTCCTTTCTTAGGTCCACCTTGATTTTGCACCTGCCATACCTTCTTCTTTTCTTCTAAGCTAACCGTCTGAAGTAAGGCCATTTCAACTATCATCTCAAAGGTGGCGCTTGTAGAAACTTGAGTTAGAAGTAGTTCCTTAAGTTAAGGATTTAGGCCTTTTACAAACTTCATCGCCTTCTTTGCAAGGGTGTAAATCAGGCTCATCCCAAACTTAGCTAATTCCATGAACTTATTGATATAATCCTTTACCATGGAGTCTCCCTGCATTAGTTGGATAAACTTCTCCAATTACAGACTTACTTCAGCTTTGGACATGAATCTTGACTCGAAGCGAACCTAAATTCAGCCTATGTAATTCCTTCCTCTTCATTTAGCTTAGATGACTATAGCACCTCTTCCTTTAGGGTCCATGCAATTATTCTCCTCTTAACTTATTCTTCCCATCATAGCTCCTAAAATATACGATTATAATACTTAATCCATGCCTTGGTTGCTATAAAATCTTCTGCTTCCGAAAATGCTTATCCTCCTTTATTCTGAAAATCCTTACACATCTTTGGAAAGTTTAGTGGGTGGGGTGCTGGTTCAGCGGGCGAAGAAACTGGCACCACTGGTGTAGCTAGTTAAGGGATGGGAACTTGCCCCCACTAGCTTGAGATATTGTCGGAACCATGATGGCATACCCGGAATGGTAGCTATCTCTTAAGCGTGGTGGTTTCAGACTTTAGAGATGTTATTCTCATCCATTATCAACTATACATAGGTTCAAAATTTCGGATTAATCCCAACTCCCTATAATGTAATACTAGCTGAATTAAAAGTTTGCCTAGGGTATTCATGTATGTTCATAAATGTTTAAATATAAGGTTTTGAAACATATTTACAAAAATAACAAATACGCATTCTTGCTTATACCTAATGCATTTTATCGAGCATCCTAAGCTCTGATACCAAATGTAACAACCCTCTCTGGAACGGGCCTAATTTTCGATCCAGTTAAATCCTAATCGAACCTTAAGTCCATTCTAGAGCTAGTTGTTGGTTGGTAAAACAAACAGTATACAGAACTATCTATCTATACTTTTAGAATCTCAAAGCGAAAGGGATAAAATATAATAATAACCAAAATAAGTGCCCATTTCACATATGCCAAATCTCAAAAATACAACATCCCAAAATATCCATAATACAATGTCTCAAAATAAATCACCAACATGTCTAAAAATCTGAGTACATCCAAATATATCAAAAACATAGATAAATAACTACTTGCCACAAATCTTCACCGCTTCCTTCATCTTCTCTATCAACAACATTCCCCCTAACATGTGGGATATAATGAGGAGGGAGTCAGAACAACAATGTCGGCAGATGAAAAATCTTAAATCATATCATAACAGTATATACATAGTACTATTTAGATAAGTGTTATGTCTTACGCATCTTATACTTAACCTACCGAGTAAACCTCCAACTGTAAGCTAAATGCTCTTCAGTCCAGCTTTATAATGTACTTCTAACTATAGGCCAATGGCCCTTTTCAGTCCAACTTTATAACTCTAATGCAGGTACAACGCAACTATGGGGTCTAACAACCCATCTCCGTTAAGCATTCCCTAATGATGCAAGGGAAAGCACGCGAGCCACTTAATACCTCTTTAATGGGAAATAAGCGGACTTTGATTATTAAATACCTATATCCTAAGCAGATCTTCGTTATTTAATACTTAGACCCAAGGCAGACCCCTTTGTGGTACTTCCTAGTTTACATCTTAAGAAATCTCTAAGGCCGCCAAATACTTCTTTGATGGGAAGAGGCGAACCCTACAATAGCCATTTAATACCTCAATCCCAAAGCGGACCTCATCGAGAGATTTTCCACTACTGTACCTAAAAGATAATCTCAACTATTTAATACTCCTTGAGTGGGAAGGAGGCGGACCCTGCAACAACCACTTAATACCTCCAACCAAGAAGCAAGCCCGCACTAGGATATCCGTCTTATGATCCGTAACTCATACCATGATGTTTCACATTAGTCCGACTATTCATAGGTGCTGGAAGCCATATTAGCTAGGCAAGCTTATCCTACAGAATTAGACTAACTTCGCATCCACCGTGGGTACTTATTATAAGCGATGTCTCACATCAGTCCAAAAGGCACACCGCTGATAGCTTCAATAGCTGGGCAGACTCCTATGTACTTTTGACTAACCTTGCAACCCTATAACTTTGTCGTATTTCTACTCTTCGACATTACAATACACACGCGCGCACACACTACATATATATATATAGGGCTGCGAGGTTAGTCAAAACTATGTATAAGTCTTATGTGTGTATATAATATACCTCACCCGCATTTACGCATTAAGGCCAGATGAGGGGACACCTTATTTCCTCTATACTTATGGATTAATTTACATAATTACTCTTACCTTCCTTCCTATAGGGTTTACTGCTACCTATTAACCTATTTATTTTGTATGATATGGCTTATACATAACTATTTATACATTATTACTATATTTATACTCAACAAAACTTTTAGGCTAACTAGTTTTTAACTAAATATTCCTAAGCGTACACAAAAATATTCCTATACTAAAGGTTACTGTATGAGTTGTTAAAATGTCAAAACTTCCATATTCATACAAGTCTTGGTTCTATACAATTATTTACAAAATAACTAGTATCCTTAGCTCAACAAAACAGACTTGCATATTCAAAAATAAAATCAAAATACCTATCTTAATTTACATAAACATAGTTGAACCAATGCCTCTATTTCAAGGAAACAAAACTTTACAATTTGAATCATTTATATTCTGTTCAACTTTTACATATACAAGCTTGAAGTGAAAAAGGGATTCATATTTGCCTAAATTATGGAAATAAGCAGTGCAAACTACAAATAGGAAAATCCATACTTTGCACACCATTTTCCAATTCTTTCCTTTTATAACCCTACGTCGCGACAAAAGAAATTTAAAAGCGAAAGTCGAATAAAACGTAAATTACTCATATTGCAAATAACAAATTAAAATTCTACTATATTAACATAAAACAATCGAGATTCCATCTAATCCGAGAATTAACAATTTATGGGGGAAATTTTAGGATTTATGATTTATGGTTTTTGTATATAAAATTTCCTAAGACATAAAAAAAATCCAAACTTTTACTGCAAAAATTTTATAAAAGAAAATTTAAGATTTCCACTCATAGATAACTTTCCCCGATTTCGTTTCGATTCAATTTCACGCCTTCGCCTAATTCTTCGTCAATTATATTCTTTTTGGAATATACAACAATACAGTTGTATATAAGTTAGATTCAGAATTTAGAGATGATAGAAGAATATAAATAGAGAAACATGTGTGTGTATCTAAAACTTATTACCTTTAACCTGATTGATCTCTTCCCTAAAAGTTGAATCTTGAATCTAAAAAGCTTATGGATGAGGAAGAGAACTGACAGAGCTTCGCTAGCATTGCTATTTTTGTGAATAAAAGTGAGGGGGCTAGCTCTTATTTATAGTGGTTAGAATGCGTCTAGACTATATGATTAAAGTACGTTTCAAATAATAAAATCTGGACCGTTTAGGCCTAGCAAAACACTAGCTGCCACAAGAGGACCGGTGGACCGTCCTACCTTGGACGGTCGACCAGTCGAGTGAAGGCGGTCGACCGGCCGAGTGAAGGAGGTCGACCGGCCTTCTTTTGCAAGTCGAGATTTATTTCTTGCCTTTTATTTTTGACATTAATATTTAATTCCCGACCGTTAATCCTTAGTGGTAACGTTTACTTCAACATTAAGTATACTACGTAACGTTAAATTATTTATTACCTTATTAAATTCGAATGTTAATTTTTAAATTAATTCTATTTGAATTATTTTAAATTTGAAAACTTCAAAAGTCAATAACTTTTCCGTTTGAACTCCGATCGCAAAACTTTATATATGAAAGTTGCTCAAAAAATTGTCACAATGCGATAAATAACTTTTATGGCCAAATTCTGACCGATGTTTATGAAATTCTCAATTTTAGTCTTATTATTAATTAATGAATTTTCTTAATTAAATTTTCTGTCTATTTTACGGGGTCTTACAATTATTGTAATCAATCATATTAAATACACGAGCTTACATGTACTACAATTTATTGCTTATTTCAATGAACTAATTTCATCGAGGTTTCATACATTACGAATTACGAACGTATTTAGTGGTTGTGTAATTAGGCGCTTCCATGGGTCAACGTGTTAAAAGTTTATTGGTAAGTATATTTATATTTCTATTTATCAATATTAATTTAGTTCATTTGTATATTTTAATTGATAAACATTTATTAATTATACTAATTGCAAAAATTTATCAATGTTGATTATTATAACTTTATATAGTAGATGTTCTTACAATATTAGAAAGGTTAAATGTTACCATTTCATTTTTATAATAAGGCTCCCACTAGTCTTTTATGCTTCTCCAAACCATAAGACAAAACATAGAAGTCTTTCAACTTTACTAATGGGTGTTAGGATTCGTCTGCCTTGGGATTCCGACCTTGAGTTTGCTTAACAAATCATAGTCCAACAAACGATGGATAACTCCTTATCGGTTGTATCATATACAACTCCTAACCAATGGTTCCTTATCCTAATCTCATTTTGAGCATGAGTTTGCTCAGCAAATCGAAAGAAATTATTCGCTCATACCTACCATTTCGCGACGGCCAAAGTATAGTATATATACCTTGAGTTTGCTCAACAAATACATATAGTTATCTTACCTTGTTTATTTAATATATTAATAATATTACACATAACATCTCCAGCTTGAGTTTGCTCAATATCCAGAGAGTATGCAAGTAATTTATTAATATATAAATGGTAGAAGACAACACTTATATCAAAGATTCATAATCTTCAATATATTTAATTCAGTGATATCAACTTATACAATAATGTATTTCTTATAAAATATCCTAGTGATTCAAGTGTCAGACACATCAGAAATCACAGTATACATACTTTTACAGATGTTTTTATTCCTTATGTCTATTTAGGGTTTCTTTAATGTTCCACCTTTCGTTTACACATTTATATTATATAAGTTTTACACTTTATTCAAATTATATAATATCTTATGTATAAAATATATAAATTAAATCTTATTTAATTAGTTTAATTAATAAACATTTTAATTAATTATTATATTATTCAATTATAACATATTATATTGAATATATATACATACTATAGCCTTTATTGCAATACAAATATATCTTGTATATATGTATGCATGTATTTTAATATATTAATTAACTTTTAATTGATTTAAATTAATTAAACAATTTTAATTAAATTTTATTAATTTCAAAAATTCTTTTATACACACATGCATACTCATATTGCCTTTAACAATTCAAAACAACATAACGTATATCATTATATATATTATACATGTATATATTTTTAATTAGTCAACTTACTTAATTAGTTCATCTATTTTATTAATATTATTAATAAATAATACTTTCAAAATTAATTTTATAATATTTTCAAACATGTTGAAAATTTATATTATGATTTTTATAATATGTGTTTTGTTTTAAATTTAGCTTTTAAATTTTTTATTTTTGTTTCAAAACAGTGTTGAAATTAGCCTAAGACCCAATTCAAATTGGGTCTTTTTTAATAGGAATAACCTTCGAGCTTACGTCATCCTTTCGGGACAGGTCAGTAGTCCGGTAGGGCATAGTACTTGATTACCCAAACCTAACCTTAGACACTACTTTTCTAGACACCATACAATATGAGTAGGCTTTAATGAGTTGGCCTAAATACTGCTAATTTAGACCACATAGGCTATTTGACTTTGATCCTTTGTTGGAACTGGGCCAGCATGCAATGGGGGTAAATGGGTAAATTTTCAAAGAAATTCTTACATTGGATCTTATTGGGCTTATGAAGTCTAATTTTTATTTAAATCTTATCTAAATTTATTTCAAATAAAATCAATGTTTTATTTAATTTTATAAATAAGGTTTATTTATTGTTAGACTTGTATTATATTAAATGATATGTGTATCATATACACATAAGTGTGTGCATGCACATGCAATATAATAAGGTATACATGGTTTGACATGTCCGTGTATTAATGCCGAGATTTACATCGCAATGGACATGTTAGCCGTTTATATACATGAGTGCTGTCAATATATATATATATATGTGTGTGTGTGTATATTCATACATACATATAATTTTCTATATTATAAAATAATAATCATAACATGTAAAATTTATAAAATGATATATATATATCAAATTAACATTATTATAAATATTACATTAATTTAAATATATATTATAAAATAAGAATTATAACATGTAAAATTTATAAAATGATAGATATATATATCAAATTAACATTATTATAAAATATTAAATAAATTTAAATATATATATATATGTATGTATGTATGTTTAAAACAATTTCAAATTTAATACAATAAATTAATTTAAATATGCATACATATGCATGAAATATTTTAAAACTATAAAGTGACAAGTATAAAATACATATATACACATATTTTTTAAATATTAAATGATGTTTAAATATTTTTATATAATTTTATGTAACATAAATAAAAAATATATATAACTAAATATTAATAAAATATATCAGTGTGTGTGTGTATATCTCTGTGTGTGAAAACGCTTTCGGTCGTAAAGGAAAAATTCCAAAAATAATTTTAAAACATTACATATCATAGCGCGGGTCTTGCAAAATTATTATATAATTTTTCATGAATTTATTTTACATAATTTAAATTTAATTATAAATCAAAATACATGTATATATATGGATTTAATATTTATATAAAAAAATTAACTTCTTTTCGATTCGAATACAATATATATGTATATAAAATTAATAAAATAAAATGCGCACATTATATATATAGTAATATTTTGTTTCTATATATCAAAATAAATTTAATATATACATCTTTAATTCGAGAAAAAATGGTTTTTAAATTCCTTGCTGCAAGCATATTGTAGCATATATGTAAAAGAATTTTTTTTACATACAAATACATATAATTGGAAATTATCCACAAGGGCCTCTTTATCTAGTGCAATTAGTTTCTAGGACGCACAAATAAAATAATTACTTTAAAGGACAAAATGCAAAATAATTAGTTTCTAAGGCCTAAAAACCTATAAAATTATGTCCTTGAAAGTAATTAGACTGCTGACTTTGTTCTTAAAAGTAATTATTCTGCTGACTTTGGCCTTGAAATTAATTTCTATGAATGTGTGTCCTAGAAACTAATTGGACTGCAAAGTTTGTCCTTCTAGTGAAATACCCCTACATATAATCCATCTAATGGTGACAGCACTTATATAAGCAGATTCATGATATTGAACATATAAACAATGACAGTGTAATTACATAATGAATAATATATATATATATATATATGATATAAAATAGATTATTACCTTTCACTAAAGCCTAATCGATACACCCAGAAACATTGAATTTGTACACTCTTTAAATCAAATCTTGAATCCAAAATTTGCTACCTTCTGAATGTAGCTACCATAGACAATTGAATTGAATTTTGTTTAATGTTTTGAAGCATGAATATTTAAGGTATGGAGAGAGGGAGAGGTCGGTCTAATCTGGTCTGGAGGAGTGAAAAGGTAAAATAATAAAGTGAGGGTTAGAGAGCCATAAATATAAGAGATGCCAAGGAGAAAAATATGGATCTGGATCCCTATTTTCCTCTTGCCTTTTCTCCTCTTTTTAATTCAAAACCAAGCCTCTCCATGGCCATTATCTGGCCAGCCTCACCGCACCTCTATAGACAGCTATAACGGTCCTCTTCATAGGCCTCAAAATCAGTTCAAGTTTGAACAATATTCATTGCATTTAAATCTAATTTAAACGCGTATCGATAATATATCGATCGGTGTTTATATAACTATTTTATGCACACTATTTAATATTGTTCAATACAACCAAAAAAAAATTATAATTAATATTTCATAAATACTAATTAATTTATAATAATTATAATTTAATTAAATCGGGTGGTAATAGGAGTATTCAACGTTTCGCTGTTATACGTATACATATTTCAAAGAGAGCTACCAAACTGAAAACACTACACACCGTCCTGTTTTATTTGGATTTGTGTTGTTTGATCCTTAAATTAATGAAGAAGGAAGGTAGGTAGGTTTTTCCTGATATGGATTTGGGAGATGCCAAAAGGAGAGAGCAAGAAATAAGCGGTTAAAGGTGTTTAAATAGCAGAGAGAGAGGGGAGCTAAAAGTGGATATGGATCCACTATTTTCTCTTGCCATTTCAAATCCTTTTGAATCAAATTCAACCCCCTTTTTTCACCGTACGTCTGACCATCATTACCTCATATATGGGTCTCCTAATTACTTCAAGCCCGATCAAATAAAATATAGTTAAATGTACATCGATATCATATATCGATAGGTGTGTATACAACTTATACACACACACTATTTTCAACACGCATCAAATAAAATTTATAATTAATATTTCATAAATATTAATTAACTTATAATAATTATAATTAATTAAATTAGGTCATGGTCGGGGTGTCAACTTTTCGACTGCTTGACTCTTAGATATAAATCCGATCAGTGATTAATTTCGAACAAGGCAGGAAGCCCAAAGAGATGATTAATTTCGTGATCATTAAGGTAGGAAGCCAGAAGAGATGACTACCTAGATCGAAGATTAGTTATAAGCAAGGTTATGGATAATAGTTAAGTGGATTCAAACGAATGACATCTCGGAATTGGTTAAGTGCAGATTGGCACTTCCCCTAGGCAGGGGATCAAATCGGGTCACTATGGATATGCACACTCAATTCAGCAGATCAACTCATCAAGGATCAATCTATTACTCCAGAAAACACTTAAGGAACTATGCAAACAACTCAGGAAACAGAAAGAGGATGTCATGGGAGACTCCCCTGACCCATTATCAGACCCCACTTCCCCACAGAGATGGGCACCGATCCACTAAAGTGGGCCTAATGCAACCCATTTCGAGGAGCAGGGTCGGCTTGGTCTGGAGATTCTGCGTGTGAATTTTCAGCTGGATATTTTTCCATCTTCCCCTATAAATACATGATCATTGGCTCAAGGAAAAGGATCTTCTTCTTCCTTCTGGACCTTCTTCTCTTTTGGCTACACTATGTAATTTTTACTACTCGGATTCAAATAATTATAGCCGTAATCAACAGTATAAATAAAAGGAAAATCTTTGGAGTGGACGCAGGCCGGAGTCAGCCGAACCATAATAAAATCTAGTGTATTCATTTCTTACTGTTTTAATTTTCCATTCTTCATATTTTATTCTCTAATTTACTCTGTTTGGAATTGGTTATTGGATTTGTGGTGCTTTCGTACTGTTTGGGTGTTGGCGGCCATTTTTGACGCCAACATAAATTAAAATAGTTTTAAAATTATATGTTTTAAACTAAACTAGTTTTAAAATTATATGTTTTAAACTAAACTAGTTTTAAAATTAAACTATTGATCTAAAAAATAAATCAGTTTTTTACTGTCGAATGCTAATAGAGCATAAATAAAAAAAATATTTATTTATCTACATGCATATATAAACATATACATCTAATGTCAACGGCAATAACATATAAGGATTTGTGATATCAATTCACTATCTATACTTACATATAACATGATGAATATTTATATACACATAAATGAAAATGTAAACAAGGAATTTATCTTATCCAAAGTCTTGTTGACTTGCCTTGAAATGTTGAATCAAAACACTCCTTTAATGAGTCTTGAATCCAAAGAGTTCTTTCGGTCAGAATCCAGCTATCACCAATGTGTGGATTTAATTTAGTGTTTTGAAGCTTGAAATTTCAAGGAAGAGAAGGGAGTAGGGGTCATTATTTTCTGGTCTAGAATGGAGCAAAAAGGAGTGCTGAAGAATGAGGGTTGGAGGCAAATAAATAACAAAGGGCAAGGAGTGAAAGGAGGATCCAGATCCTTCTTTTCCTCTTACCAAATCTCCACCTTTTGAATTCAAAATTCCACCCACTTCCTACCTAACATGGTCGGCCCCCCATGGTCTCATTTACTCCTCGACTATGCTTCAAGCCTGATCAATAAATACTGCATTTAAACCTAATTTAAATGCATGTTGATATCGTATATTGATACATGTGTATATAATTACTATATACACACTACTTAATATTCTAAAATAAATTAAATAAAATTTTATAATTAATATTTCATAAATATTAATTGATTTAATTAATATATAACAATTATAAATAATTAAATCAGGTGGTAATAGGAGTATTTATCATTTTGGTTGTGTGACACTAGGTATAAATTCGGTCAGCGATTAATATCGAACAATTCGAATATTAATGTTCATCCATCACTTAGCAGGTGTGACACTATAGCCAAATTTTCGCTTACTTACCTTCAGTAAAAAATAATTTTACTAATTTAAGCACTACTGTAACAACCTGCCCCGGAGCGGACTTAAATTCCAACCAAGATTCATCTCGAAGCTGGTTATTGGTTGGTAAAAAGAACAATACAGAGCTATTTATCTACACATTCGGATCTCATAGCGGAAGGATAAAATATAATAACAACAGTAAAAAATTCAAAATGTCATAAAATACATAACACAATACACATCCGTAGTACAACATTTTCAAAATACATCATTATACTTTAATGGGTACATCGGAAAATAACATGAGTAGATAAATAGATAAACTGAAACAAGTTTTCTCTATGTCTTCGCCTTCAATATCATCATTTTTCCTAACTTGTGTTGTAATGAGGAGGAAGTCAGAACAACTTATGTCTAGTGAATAAATATCTCGAGCCTTACTATATTAGTACTTGAGCAGTATAATTCAATAGGAATATGTCTTACGATTTCTTCCTACATCATAATTCCTTTCAAATATAAGCCCAAAGGCTTTTCACAAACTTAAATAAAAGGCTTTCCAAATATAAGCCCATAGCTAACTTTCCATCATCCCAAGCTGTGACGCCCCATATTTGAAAATTCCCTTATTACAGAGAATAAATAGATTTTACACTTGAAAATACTTCAAAATATTTTATAATAATTATTTTGAAAATTGCCCATTAATTTTAAAAATCATTTCAAAAAGATTCAGAGAAAACCGTGCTCGAAAACGAATAAAAACAAGGAAAATCACTCAAACTGATATTCGAATTTAAATTCAATTTAAATTCAAAATAATTCAAAATTTTAATTTTTTTAAATCTCCAAAATTTGGCTAGTCTATTGATAGACATCATGGCCTATAATCATCATCAAAAACATCACGAATATAGCTGAAAAAATGAAGCAAACGAAAGTCGGAAACATCAAAACACAAGAGGAGACGAGGCAAGATTTTGCCTTTTGCCGGGTCGACCTTGACCCATATCTATCGTCCATAATGTCCTATCAATGTAAGAGATAATACTCAAGTCACTTAATACCTTAATGGGAATTAAGAATACTCCGACTATTTAATGCCTTATTTAAGGCAGGTCCACGTCATTTACTACCTATAACCCTAAGGCGAATTCCTCACTAGTACCATCTAGCTGACATTGCACGGAATCTCTTCAGCCACTCAATCCGTCCTCTTGAAGCGAACCCTTTCTTAAGATATCCTCTACTGTGCCTAACTCATAACTCCGACCATTTACTGCTTCCTACATAGAGAAGAGGCGGACCATCACACAACCACTTAATACCTTCAGTCTCTGAAGCTGGTCCTTCATATTATGACTCTACCTACGATGATGTCTCATATTAGCCTGACTGTTCATAGGTACTGGTAGCCAGATTAGCTGGGTAGATTTACCTTATAGAATTTGGAACTAACCCCGCATTACCGTAGTTACTTATTATAGATAATGTCTTACATCAGCCCAAAAGTTACACTTCTGGTAGCTAGATTAGCTAGGCAGACTTCCGTGTGCTTTTGACTAACCTCGCATCCCTATAAGTTAGTCATAATTTATATCACACTCTACATATATTATCACACACCTCATCGTTTCCATAATCAAGGCCTTATAAGAAATCTTTCTTATTTCGCCTATGACATTAATTGCCTTCCTAAGGGGGATTTAATAAAATTAATAACCTTTTAACAACGCAATTATACATCATAATTACACATTAATTACGCTAATACACACACATACATACATAGATACATGCCTAGTAATATATAAGCGTGTGGAATACACACCCTAAACTAGCGTTTAAATGTCAACAATTATACAAGTCTCGTCCCACATTATCAACAACACCAAAATTTCAATATTCATATCCAAAAATTTCAATCAGTAGACTTATATACAATTAAACTTTAAACTCAACTTATTACATCAAAATAATGGAATTTATTGATAATAGAAACTTACAATTCCAATCCTAAGTCGTATTCAACTCCTTTTTCAATAAAAATAAACAAACGGATTTTTATTTAATTCATGGGAATAAGTGGTGCAAACTACGAATAAATTCATACCTTACACACTATTCCTTAATTAGTTATCTTTAATAAAATTCAAGAAGAAAAATAAGGAGTGGAATAGAAGGCAAAACTATCAAAACTGCAAATCTACACAATTTCCATTATTTTGTCATAAATAATTGAGATTCCAACCTACAATTGACATTTCACATTGAAGGAGTTTTGGAGGTTTATAATATGATGTTTTCGCAAACAAAACTCCCCAAGGAATATTTTAACCCAAATTAGACTAATCAATTACTAAAATTGAAATCTGCTCACAGTATAGCCTTAGCTTTGCCTCCTTTGAATTTGACACGCCTTTGACAATCTCATACCAAATCCCTTCTTTTTTTACATATATACAACAAGGGATTTGTATATACGTTAGAATCGGAAAATTAAAGGTTTGGAGGAGGAGAAGTTGAGAAAATAAATAATAAACAAAGATAGATCTAAAGATTTCTTACATGAAACCCTAATGGAGTTTTTTGAATCTTGAAGAGACGAACAGACAGAGCTTCGCTAATGTTTCCAGTATATTATGTGAATAAAAGTGAAGGTCTAGGTTCTTATTTATAGTGGTCAGAAAACATCAGAAATGCCGGGTTTAAATAATTAAATCCGGAACGTCCAAAATTAAAAACCTTAGATGCCACCTGATAAGGAGCAGTCGACTGCACCCATGCCACCGGCTGACCGTTAGGGGTCGACGGGCAGAGGTCAAATGGTCGACCTCTCCATCTATTTTGGGAGTGTTGATTTTCATCCTTTGTTATTTTTATTTAATTTCTTAATTAACATTTAAAGTTTCCTTGATCTCCAAGTTTATCTACTGTTAAATTTGGAATTTCAAATTTTCAAATCAATTATTCATTTGAATTTGTATTATATTTAAATTATTTTAAACCCGAAAACTTCAAACATCCATAACTTTTCTGTTTGAGCTCTGTTTTCAACATATTATATATGGAAATTGATCGAAATTTCACCATGAATGCAACGGCATAACTTTCGTTGTCAAATTCTGGATTTTACAAAATTTTCATTTTTATCCCTATCTTGTTTAATTTAATTTATTCAACTTATTTATTTATGGTTGATTTTACGGGGTGTTACATTCTTTCCCCCTAAAAGGATTTCATCCCCAAAATCTTTCCAAGGGGCGAACAGCATAACGTGCAATAAACATCCATGTTGTACAGCCAACTTATCCACACAACCATTTACTCAACTAAAAGTACAATGTGATTTTTTGTGTAGACATACCATAAGTGAGCTCAATACTAACATGAGTGTATGATCGTAAGATATAGGAATGTATGCAAACACCCTAAACATGCAAAAATCGCTCTACATAAGCGCAAAAGTGGTAGTAAAGGTGTAGCGAACATCTTCTACCATCCAATCTAGCAACCGCAATGCAACCAAAACCTAATTTTGAAGAGGAAAGTTTGCCAGTGAAAAGCTTAGGATGAGAAGTCCTCATGCTTTCCGTTGGATTTTCCCCCTATTATACTTGAACCAGTCTAATTTCTTTATTACTGTGCTTCCTAGTTCTATGCTCCACAACGCTTGTGGTGGCACGGGATGCTATTGGCTCCGTCTCGATATCCCCCAATATATTAGGCCCTACCACAGTGGTTATGCTACATAGGTATTTCCTTAAATGTGAAACGTAAAAAAACGTCATGGACTCCTGCCAACTTATCGGGTAACTTTGCAAGTTTTCCTATTATTCCCAAAATTAGGAAAGGCCCAACAAACCTTGGTGCTAATTTTCTCAACTCTCCAAATCTCATGACCTATCTAAGAGGGAAAACTTTAGTAAACACCGTATCCCCTACTTCTAATTCTATCTTTTTTTCTATGCTTGTCCACATAGGATTTCTGGAAATCTTGTGCCACCTTTATCCGCTGCCTAATCTATTCTATCCTTTTTCGTTTTGGCACATCAAATGTCTAGTGGCAAAATTTTCCGCCTTCTTCTTTATCCCTGTCCAATAGAAAATTCTCTTCATATCCATATTCATCTTATCTCCATTGGATGAATGGTCATCCTTGAATGGTGTCTCTTAGTAAGCCAAAATTTAATTTTTTTCAAAATCCTAATTTTTTTGGATTGAAGCATTCTTTTATTTCCAGTTACTAACCTAATTTCTTCATTAACTTAATGTCTTACCAACAATTTATCATGAGCTAAGTTACTTATGAAATTTCCTTATTTACGTTGTTTCCCTATATATTTGTTTATCCGGCGGTTTAATCTCATCCATAAAATCAACCCATTGATAAAATTTGGAGCATATCTTCTATCATATCATACACTTTTCTAATAGTCTAAAGGAGACAACTAGTGATAACGACCAAAAAATCCAAAAGAAAATTTTGTTAGAAGTTGTCATTTGTCATTAACTAGTGTTAATGATGTTGGGGCCCTAACACTCCTTACTAAATTAAGAAGAACGTCCTCAGTATGTTATTCCACTTAATTCTCCATCTTCCTTAATTCTCCTTTTCGGTTTCTAATAAATGTGGTCCATCTATTACTCAGTTAATATATTCGTAATAATTGGCCATTAATGTCAAAGTTCAACCATCTATATTAAATCCTTATCTAAATCTCTTTAATCTTTTTAGAAATTTCAAAATCTATCTATTACTCTGATTCAGTTTCTCCATAAATGCCATATTAAATTTCCCTAATCAGTCCCTATTTAGTTCCTTTCAACACTCATTAATTATAAATTTATTGCCAGTTAAATCTGTAATAAATGTCCATAAATCCTAGTCTCCTAATAACTAATACGAATATTGTTGTAAATTACGCTATTTATATATTTCTGTTTTTATACTTAAGCACGATTATATGTGTGTCTATATATTAGTTTCCAAATTAGAACGTTCCTTTCTGTATTTTAATTTATCAAAGCTATCCTTCTAAAAAGGACCACCGTTATAATTTTTCATAAATTGACCAAAGTGAGATTTTTGCTTCGTTTGAAATTACGAGGAATTATTTCTTTTTCTTTTATTGAAATAGACAGTGTAAACTATAGAAAAAATATCTATATCTTACACATCTCCTCCCTATTTGGTATATTCCTTATTAATTCAAATGATGCACTTTTATACATATTTTGTAATTGGGAAATTTATGGAAGTTACACGGAGATCGCTCCAAATAAATAAAAACATAGAAATTTACATTCCAAGTCAACTAAGGCAACCTAACTTACAACTCAATTATAATCTGAAATATCTTCACAAATCTACCAATATTCTATAATTAAATATTTAGGACCGATTTTAAATTTTTAGATCAGGTTTACATACTATTCATATTTTATTCATATCTTTAAACCTTTACACTGCCTTACCTAGGTAGTTATCCCTTTCTACTCTATAATTTTTTTGATTTAGTTTTCATCATTCTTAAAACTAAGAGTTCACAATTCTAAAGTACCTTATCCAAAATCTTTATTTTTTAAATATAAACTTGAAAACTCTTCTTACCAATTTTCAAAAATTGCATAGTTCCCAAAATGGGTCATGAAATATTTTCCAACTTTTCCTTTTTTAAGGACTTGCTACAATAGGGATTTATTTCTTTAAAATTTGGACTTTTAATTCAAAATATTAAAAACTCAATTATTAAACCAAACTATCATCAAATCAAAATTTCAAAACTTGCTTAATTCCATAAGGAGCAAAATAATTTTCCTTCTCAAAAAACATTCTACGACATACAAAATAAATTTCAGTGAATTGTTTTCATATAAATAAACTTATTACATTAAATTCGAAAACAGCGCTCACTACTCCATGAAATTATGGCCTATACTTATGAAAAGTTCATTGACCCCCATTATTTTTCAATTTACCCCCTTTAAGCCCATTATAAAGATAGCATTCCAAAATAAAAGATTTTCCTTTATCAGCCATTTATTATTTCAAAGTTATTTCTAGTTAGAAGACAAGTGGACTTCAAACCTCAATCTATTGCTTTACTACTCAAAATGCATCGTCCTTTAACTAAATACTTTTTATAACTTTAAACAATAAAAAGTGGAGTGGATAAGGATAACTTCTATCCTATTAATTTCTAACTAGATTACTGATCCTGTTTTATATAAATTTTTAATGCTATTTCTATCCAATTCCCCCAATATTGCCTCTAGTTATATTTCTCCTAACTAATTGCTCCCACTTCAGTTATTATTCTCTGTATTTTCCTTATACGAAAATGTTCCTCCTATCCTAGTTATTTTTATCCTTCTATTCTTTATTCCTTACTTTAATTAAGTTCCATTTCCATGCATTCCCCCTTTTAGAAAGAATTATTTTTAAAAAGAACTTCCAAATTTATGAAATAGAAAACCATCAAATCCAACCTATGCTCTAATTCATATTTATTTTAAACATAAAGAATCCCTTTCTTCAAAAATCAAAAACCTTTTAACTCAACCAATTTTAAACTAGAATTTCAAAAATAAAATTCTTTTTACCATAAATCTTTTAATCAGAAACTTTTTGACTCAACAATATTTTAAATTATGAGTTTTCAAATTTCCTTGCTTTCTCAAAACAACTTCTCAATAAATCCTTTGAAAACTTATTCAAAACCTTTTAAGGAATCTTTAAAAAAAATCTTTTATCAAATTCTTTACCATGGAGTTGGATTTAAAAATCGACTTTAATTGTCCTTCCTATTGAACTTTCCTACTCAACCTTTAAAAATTAGGTTATCTTCTTGTTTTGATTAATGTACACCCTCTTGTGGAAACTTGCTCCACTCCTTCTTCACACCTGCTTCATTCCTTACTTCTGACTGTTTACAACACAAAGATTCTTATCTCCCATCTATTTCAATGTTTCGGGCTAGGCCCACTAACCTTTTTCTCTATAATTTAGGCTATATAATTTACCCTAATGATAATTATACTGCCTTATAATATTTAAATACTATCTTACATGTTTATTTTCTATTTCTATAAATGTCAATTGTCCGTAATAAATGATTTTTATTGTAACGAATAATCTTTAAAGAGATTTATTTATTCATTCAAATTTTACCTATTAGGTCTTCCTTATCTTTCCATAATTACTCTAATAATATCTTTAATTGTTTATATCCATATTAAATTCTTGTAATTTCCTATTTATTGCACATTTATTGCATTATTAACCTTGGAGTGGCATATTCATTTCCTAAGATAGTACTGTATGCCGAGGTAAATATTTGCCTAGTGTTTTTGCGTATGTTTAAAATAAGTGTCTATATATATAGTGGGATTTTTGCAAAACACTTTCAAAAATAACAAGTATGCCTCTCATACGTATACATATCCCAGTTGATCGGGTAATATATGCTCTGAAACCAAATGTAACAACCTGCCCCAAAACGAACCATAATTCCGACCTAGAAAAGACCCATCAAAACTTAGGCCTATCTCGAAACTAGCTGTTGGTTAGTAAAATGAACAATATAGAGCTATTTATCTACACATTCAGATCTAGAAGCGGAAGGATAAAATATAATAACAACAATACCCATTTTATTCAACTTCAAAATGTCATAAAATGCATAACACAATACATATCCGTAGTACAATATTTTCAAAATACATCATTATACTTTAATGGGTATATTAGAAAATAACATAAGTAGATAAATAGGTAAACTGCCATAATTTTTCTCCACGTCTTCGCCTTCAACATCATCATCTTTCCTAACCCATGTTGCAATGAGGAAGGAGTCGGAATAATATATGTCTGGTGAATATAAATCTCGAGCCTTATTATATTAGTACTTAGGTAGTATAATTCAAAAAGGAATATATCTTACGATTTCTACCTGCATCATAAGTCCTTTCAAATATAAGACAAAGGCTTTTCTCAAACTTAAATAAAAGGCTTTTCAAATATAAGCCCATAACTAACTTGTTATCATCCCAATAACCAATATCTATTGTCCATGATGTCCTATCAATGTAAGAGATAGTACTCAAGTCACGTAATACCATTTAATGGAAATTAGGCATACTCCGACCATTTAATGTCTTATTTAAGGCAGTCTACATCATTTAGTACCTATAATCCCAAGGCGTCACTAGTAATTATCTAGTTGACGTCATAAGGAATCTCTTTAGCCACTTAATACTTCCTATTGAAGCAGGGCCTTTCTCGAGATATCCTCTGTCATGTTTAACCCATAACCTAGGCCATTTACTACTTCCTACATAGAGAAGAGGTGGCCCTCACACAACCTGTAATGACCCACTATTTTGGAACATTCAAATCGACAATAAATCCACACATGTCAGACTTGAATAATTCAAAACAATAGATTGTAAATAAAATTTGGCAAAACTCAGAATATACAGTAAATAAATCACAGGTCACGGACACAGAGTAATATAACAATGCAGCGGAAGCAAGGAAATAGTAGTTCATGAAGCTACTATATATATACATCAGAGTTAACAAAATACAACGGAAGTCTCAATATGATAATCAAGTATAAATCAGAATACATTACTGGAATCAACTGGATAACTGAAAGCGAAATAGATAGCTGGATCTCCAAGAAAGCTCCAACTCCAAAGGTGAGTCTCAAATGCTGTATCACTCAGTCTGACCCGAGCGTAAAGAAAAACACAAAACACTCGAGTCAGGACATACATACTTATACAATGTAAACCAACTCAAGTGAACTGTAATATAAAGGTACAAGTAACTTAAATGATGCTTGGGACCTCCCATCCTCTAAGGGTCCATTAAACTATTTACTATGTAGTAATATTCACTAATATAATAATGTCTATAGTAAAACAAACTTACTTTTAAATAGCGTTAAGGGGTTACCCATATAGCCCTTAACACATAATAGTCCCAGTAGTCTATCCAGTATCAGCATACCCCCAAATCGGGAGCTACTCTCAATACTCCATAGGCTACGGCACAAAACCAAACTCATAGTAAAGCTCGCTAGGGTAGGTGACACGGCACAACGAGGCAATGCCAGGGTAGATATACCAATTACGCATCCGGGCTGGTGGAAATGCATAGCAGCCATACTGCCCACCTCAGAACAAACTCCCAAATCAAAAATCGAAGGGTGGCCACCAAATAAATCACAAAGTAATAGAATAGTATCGAAGAAATGCGTCCGATCAAAGGTGCTACCTCATTGGCCCAAGAATCGCTCATGTTTTAGCCACCTTATGCCAACTCACGGGAGTCGGGTCCACGTTTATACCTCAATAGGATCGTCGCTACCATCCTACTTCATTCTGGAATCTCCACCGCGTACACAGTTGTCAAAGTGGTTTTCGGTATCGACAGAGAGTATGCCCATATCCGATCCCGGTCTCTTTAACAACCAATCGTTATTATAACCCATGGATATTAATTTCAAAATAATTTATACTTCAAAACCAAATATCATATCCATTTCAAAACTAGTTTATACTTCAAAACCAAAATATCATATTCAAAACTAGTTTATACTTCAAAACCACATTTGAACAAACCCAAATTTCCAATCACCGAATATTTCTTTCAATTTATTTAAACTTGAAATATTCCTTTTTAAATCATCTTAAACCAAAACCACTTTATAAAGCCATATTCTTAAATCTTAAATTACAAATCAATATATTCAAAACAATTCTTAATTAAATACTATTTCAAATAAATTCATTTCCAAAATCATAGTACTTTCGAAGTTATAACACCTTTGCAACCAAACACTTTGAAACCATAATACTTTGAAACCATATCAATTTAAAAATGTTATCATTTGGAAATCATAATATTTAGAAAAATCATAACACCCTTAAAAATAATATTCATTACCAAAGTTATAACATTCTTAAGTTCATTCGTTCAATTATACCAATTTCGAAAACATTGTATTAACTTATAAATTTCAAAAATGGTTTATATTTCACCTTAAAACATATTCATTTAAACCATTTAAATTCAATGTCAAAATCTTCCAAAATATATTCATTTCCAAAGTTCATTGAAATTTCAGCCACAACAGCACTTATAAAGTGTTACGGTAAATATATTAACATTTCAAAACATTGTCAAATTCAAAACAACAGCACCTATAAAGTGCTACAGTAGGTATTAGTATTTCAAAACAGTTTAGTTTCAGAAACAGCATCACTTATAAAGTGTTGTAGTAAGTATTTTAGTATTTCAAAAACCTAGTTTAATTTCAGAAACAGCAGCACTAATAAACTGCTGCAGTAGATATATTAGTATTTCAAAAACAGTTCAAATTCAGAAACAGCAGCACTTATAAAGTGCTGTAGTATTATAGTTATTTCAGAACATAGTTAAATTTCAGAAACAGCGGCACTTTGGAAATGCTGCCAATACAATTCCAGATTTATTATAACATTTCACAAACATTAAAACTTCAATTTTAGCCATTTTAACTTATAAAACCATATCTTACATTTCAACAATATTCATTTGGATATCATTTAACTTATGATTTAAAGAAAATAACCTTTTAATAATTAAATATCCAATTAAATTATGATTAATTTATTAAGTCAAATTTACAATATTTTACTTAACTTTTTATCACATAACTTAACACTTTATTTAAAATACCCATTTCATAAACAAAATATTCTTTCCATAAGTCAAACTTCACATTTTCAATTACAACCCAATTTTCCATTATAAAGTTAAGTCATAATTTAAGATACATTTTACCATTTTAAATCATAATTATTTATTTTACAAAACTTATCCATTTCATACATAAAATTATTTATTTTACTAAACATAGCATTTCACAAAAGAATATTTAATCATAGTTAATATAACAATCATTTTTCCTTTAGATCTATTCATTTAGACATCAATTAACTATGATTTTCTAGTTAAATAAATTTTATTACAAAATGTCCAATTAAAACTGTATTGCATTTTTATCAGTTCAAAATACATTATTTATTACACAAAACATGTCCGTTTCATAAAGTAAAATTCATAACAATTACTAGGTTAGATTTAAAACTTCCATATTAAGTCAAATTCAATTATTAAGTTATTTATCATCAATAAAGATCTTTAAATAGCAATTTAAAATCAATTATTGATATATAAAGATTCCAACTTATAGAAAACCAATATAACTTTATAATTTAAATCAAACCACTTATTGACTTCTAAAAGTTCCATATATTTAAAATCATTGAATCAAATTTTTAAGTAAAATTTTCATATATCTTAAAACTTAAAAAATTTCAGAAAATATTATTAAATATATAACCATGGGTCTATATAATAATTTCTAACCTAGGTGAAGTGATACGGATATGTATCATTTAATTCCATAATTTAAAAAGAAAAATCCAGGTTCTATCATTTCAAACCCGCAATCCCAAGTAAAACAAATACAATAAAATCACTCGAGCCTATCATTTCAGCTCATAAATATTTTTTCTTATTCTAAAGTCCATTCGGGTATGTATCATTTCAACCCATAGTGATTGGGAACTTGTAGTGTGAGAATCAGTAAATAAATGAACAGTAGAACATATAATCATATCAGATGATGTAACAAATATATAAACAGAATTTAACATCATATAATCATATCACAGACATATACGAACATATTAACATAACATATAAATTTTCTACAATTCACAGGCCATTGTTTCACAAATATAAAAGTACGTATGTCGAGAGTGATAAACTCACCTTTTTAAAGCTAGAGATAACAAACAAGAGACACAAAACAAATTCCGAAAGCACGACTAGGCGCGAACAAGATTTTTTTTGTGATGGAGAGTCAAGATCCAATCTTGTATACAAACAATTTACAAAATTATAAGAATAAAATTCAACACAAAGATTTATATATTAAAACAATGAAAAGAATGAATCAAAGTAACATAACCTTGCTTTAAATCAATCAATTGGCTAGGCCATGGTCAAGTGTTTGGGTCAAGTGGTCACATAGGCACGGCTTAGGCATGGAGTAAGTCATGGCAAAGCAAATAGGTGATGTTTGGAATTGGTGGCCGAGGCAATAAGGAGGAGGGTGGTGAATTAGTAGCTCGGCTAGGGTTTAAACAAGGAGATGGTGATGGATCTTGATCTAGGGGTCACGGCCTTGGACTTGGTGGTGATGGAGAGGGGTTGTGGTCGGTCTGATGGTGGTGGAGGTGATGAGGTCGGCTAGAGGTGGAGGCCGAGCATGCCTAGAAGAAAACAAAGGAGAAACAAAAAGAAAAATAGAAGAAGGAAGGAGGAAGACATTAGAAAACTTACTGTAATTTTTGTTCAGGAAATAGAAATGAGAAAAGAGATGAATGAGAAGTTTTTTTGTACGTGATTTACAAATGATAGTGGCGGCTAGGGTTTGAGATATGAATGGACAAAAGAATAAATAGTAAGAAAATGTTAAAGGGATTTATTTCCCATTTAATAAAATAAATTATGTAATATCTTTCAATCAGAAGAGGCAAATGAAGAGGTGAGATATTTGGGAAGATTTGTATGTGATTTTCAACTTGATATGCACGGCTATGAGGAGTTTAGATGGCAAGAAAGTGGAAATGAATGTTAAGAAACGGAAAAGGCAGGAGTTACGGGAAAAAGAAACATATATTTTTTTTTCTTAAATTTGTATAAAATGTTACATTTCTAAATATGAAATCTTGTCAATTGTACACATCAATTAAGATTTAAAACCAATTAATTAATTTACCTTAGTTTCATTCCTTTTACCAATTTATTACTTTAAAATAAATTTACGTTTCTATTTATTTTATACATTCACACCTCCCGTTACTGCATAAATTCTCATTAATGACATTAAAGATTTTCTAATTATTTTATAGACTAAATAGGCAACTTATAATAGCTGTTATCACTACCCTTTTATTTACAATTAAGTTTACCATATATTCAACTAATTGTCATAATTACATACCTGATATTGAATTCATTCAATTACTATCAATTATACAAATTTATTTATTTATACACCACTTACCCTTATTTACTTATATTTAAATTTATACTCAAATATAACTGTTATAACTAAATTAATAGGCCAATTAAATAGTAACTCACACCCGTTACTATTACTTTAATCCACATTAATGAATCCATTATTATTTACAAATCAAATGTTACAATTACTCAATTAACACTGATTTACTTCAATTTCTATTTATCACATATTATTTCATTAATGATTCAACATTCACACTTGTTTCTTACATTCAAATTTATAACTAATTTACATTATTTCATCATTAGGACTTTATTTCAATTGTTACTAATTAGTTCTAATTACCATTGTTCAATTATTAATAGTTAAATTTTTTTTCTTTTTTTCTATATTAAATCACCCAAAACTTATTAACCTAACAAATTAAATTATTGAAAATTTTACGGGTCGTTACACAACCACTTAATACTTTCAATCTCTGAAGCAGGTCCTTCATATTATGACTCATACCCAACGGTGACGTCTCGCATGAGCCCGTTTATTCATTGGTATCGGTAGCCAGATTAGCTAGGTAGATTTACCCTATAAAATTTAGGACTAACCTCGCGTCATCGTAGTTAATTATTATAGGTGATGTCTAATATCAGCCCAGAAGTCGCACTACTGGTAGCTAGATTAGCTGGGCAGACTTCCATGCGTTTTTGACTGACCTCACATCCTTATAACTTAGTTATAATTTATATCACACTCTACAGATATTATCACACACCTCACCGTTTCCATAATCAAGGCTTTACAAGAAATCTTTCCTGTTTCACCTTTAACGTTGATTGCCTTCCTAAGTGGGATTTAATAGAATTAATAATCTATTTAATTACACAATTATACATTATAATTATATGTTAATTACGCTAACACACACACACATATATGTATGTATATATATGCATGCGCCTAGTAATTTCTAAGCATGCAAAATATATGCCCTATACTAGCGTTTAAATATCAACTCTTTCAAAAATTATACAAGTCTCATCTAATATTATCAACAATACCAAAATTCCAACTTATTACATCAAAATAATGGAATATATTGATAATTCAAACTTACAATTCCAATATTACGATCTATTCAGCTCCTTTTTCAATAAAAATTAACAAATGAATTTCTATTTAATTCATGGGAATAAGCGGTGAAACTACGAATAAATTCATACCTTACACTTTATTCCTTAATTATAACTCTTTAATCGAATTCAAAGAAGAAGAATAAGGAGTGGAATAGAAAGTAAAATTATCAAAATTGCAAATCTACGCAGTTTCCATTATTTTGTCATAAACAATTGAGATTCCAACCTAGATTTGACATTTCACATTGAAGGAGTTTTGGAGGTTTATAATATGACGTTTTCGCAAACCAAAACTCCCCAAGGCATATTGAAACCTAAATTACACTAGTTAATTACTAAAATAGAAATCTACTCACTATATAGCCTTAGCTTTGCCTCCTTTCGATTTAACATGCCTTTGATAATCTCTTATCAGATCTCTTCTTTTTGATACTTATATATAGTAAGGGATTTATATATACATTAGATTCAGAAAATTAAAGGTTTGGAGGGGAAGAAGTTGAGAAAATAAATAATAAACAAAGATAGATCTAAAGGATTTCTTACTTGAAACCCTAACAGAATTTTTTGAATCTTAAAGAGATAAACTAATAGAGCTTCGCTAATGTTTCTAAAAATTATGTGAAAAAAATGAGGGTCTAATATCTAATTTATAGTGGTGAGAAAGAATCAGAAATGTCGGATTTAAATAATTAAATTCAGAACGTCTAAAATTAAAACCCTAGCCGCCACATGATAAGGAGCGGTTGACCGGCCCTATGCCACCGATCGACTGCTAGTGGTCGACCGGTAGAGGTTAGGGGGTCGACCTCTCCATCTATTTTGGAAACGTAGATTTTCAGCCATTGTTATTTTTATTTAATTCCTCAATTAACATTTAACGTTAATTTTAACGTTTCCTTAATCCCTAAGTCTATCTACTATTAACTTTTGGATTTCGAATTTTAAAATTAATTACTCATGTGAATTTATATTATTTTAAACTCGAAAACTTCAAATGTCCATAACTTTTTTGTTAAGCTCCATTTTCAACATATTATATATGGAAATTGATCAGAAACCACGAATGCAAAGGCATAACTTTCGTGATCAAATTCTAACTTTTACAAAATTTTCATTTTTATCCCTATTTTATTTAAGTTAATTTATTCAACTTATTTATTTATAGTTGATTTTACAGCGTGTCAGCGACAATTATTGACACCAATTTTCTTTGAAAAAATTATGTCACTTAGGACTTATGGAATTTGATAATGATAAAAATTCTAATATAGTCCATATTCAAATTTATAGCCGAAACACAAAGTCTTTAGTTCAATAGTAACAATTATTATCAACCGAACTACTCTGGCTAGAGACTTTGACTTTGAGTTGGCTTCAGCTGACCATGATACTAACGTCATATAACAGAAGAGACGAATACTCTCTTCAGTAATGTTTCATTTCAAATGCTTCCATTCAAACCAACAATTGTCATTGGATGGACGTCGTGCCATGATTTAACTATAATCAAAGTGGAGCTTCCACATTGAAGACCAACGGTATTTTCAAGTCAAGAGAACCATGTAATCTTGTCACATTGATATTTTATGTTTGAATTTTATATTAACCAATAGAAAACTATTGAGTGAGTCATTCAAGAGAACCATTCCATGAGTAATACGATGTTCAACATTTAGAGAGCGTTACGTATTCTAGTCTCAACGGATGTATCAATATCCAGTCTCGATACATCTTCACTAGGAATATTAAAAATAGTATGTTTATTTTCAGTGTGATAAATTACTCATGGTTATCATACTTTTGTAACTACTATCACAAAACATACCATTTATGGATTTTTTATATTAAATATACTTCTAATTAAATTAATTAATTAATGCAACACATTATATCAAGTATACAATAGAAAAAAACTCCTTTTATCTGAACAAGATTAGTTATCGAGTTAGATATATGCAGCAAGTGTACATAATTGCCCTTAGGGCATACCTCTAACTCTATCACTAGCCATATCTACTACGAATTATTAAGGGGATGTCAGATGTTCCATTACCTTATGATTCAGCCTTTGCTTCAGCCCTCGAGCGAACTTCACGTTCTTCTTTATTGGAGTGTTGACCAACTCCTGGCCTCAAGTGGTCCCATATCCTGAGATCGATGAACTCTCCCAACAACTCACTCTTCCGTGACTCGAAGATGAACTGAGCCTCAAACCTCTCTCAGAACTGCCATCAAGTGATCTCCTCTTCAGGAGTTTTTACGGTCAGATTCTCAACAATCCAAAGCGTCTTCGAGCAGCTATCTATAAGCTAGCCAGCCACCTCCTTTGAGCATCATTCAACCCTAAGTCCATGTATATACGCTCAATAACTTTCATCCAATCCAACACTTCCACTGTTGGCTCCTTTCCTGAGAATATCTTGCCTCCAAGACTCCTATAATCCTGACTTAACTCAGAGAAATCTATTATTACTGTTGCTCTTGGCTCAATGGCTTTCGGCATAGCCTCTCTCATTATCTATATTATGAACTTTTGAAACAAGAAATTCATATCCATCCCTACCACAGGCATACTACCTCATTCACCATTGTTAGAGGTACTTCTCCACCAATTCCTTTGATTGTTTGAGCACTATCATTCTCTCTCCTAGCATTGGCTCCTTCCAGAGTAATTTTCCACTTATCAAATCCATTTCATGGGAAACAAAAGAAAGAAAGTGATTTAGCAATAGAAGATCTCTACTAACTCACATATATATCTATATAAAAATAACTATACATGATACAATTAAATTATTTGTCATGTTGAACATTTTATTATCACATATCATTTTGAATAATGATTAGGCATAGTTTTAATAAATATTTGCAAAAGAGGAAGGTATAATCAATTGTTGATATCACCTTTTTTTATCTTTCTCTTTTTATATCTTGATGTGATTACGTTTAAATCTAATTATTATATATCCATCCCTGTTTTATTCGCCTTTTAGGAATATGAATATATTCGATATATTTATACTTTTTAACTTTATACTTGATAAACATAGACTTAATAATTAAATTAGAAAGTTAAATAAAATTATATTTTGTCTAAATTAAATAGATTGGATCTAGAGAAATCTATTAGATTTTAGCAAATATTTTTTGAAATCTACCTATTTCACCCCACTGTTGACCGGGCCACTACCTTCAAAAATAAAATATGTTTTTGGTTTCATTTTCTTTTATATGCGTTGTTATATGTAGATATAAATAATGAATTAAATACTTTAAACATATATAGGTACAAAGTCCTTAGGAGAAGTATTACATCGATTGTAGTTAGTAATCTGTTTGTAGCCATGAGTATTGAATCGATACACACACTCTTACTTCTTAAATGTTCCTAGTCAAGGTGTATCACTACACCAGAAATGTCATTTTGCAACGGTTCTGAGCCGTTGCAAAAGGATTTAGCAACGGTTTTTAGCCGTTGCGAAACAAAAATTAGCAACGACTCAAAGCCGTTTTTGATTTTTTTCGCAACGGCTGAAAGCCGTTGTAAAATCTTATTGTACAGCTTTGTTAGTTTGGATTTGCAACGGCTTAAAACCGTTGCTAATTTTAATATATATATATATTTTAAAATATATTGTTTTTTCTTCCCTCCTACAGTAACAGTCATTTCATTATCATACTCAATACAAACATTTGCAAATTTAACATAATATCACAAAAGAAAGATCATTAAAGCAAATATTTTTCATAGATTCAACACAGAAACCAAGCATAACAGATCTTTTAATTATAATGTCAACAACAATACATAACACTACATAGTTCAGCAGCAACAATATTATAGTATATAGTACATAGTTTGGCAACATCTTCCTCTAATCGCCTGATCATCATTGCCAATACATTGAAACTGAAATTGCAAACAATATTCCTGTCAACATCCCATCTGAAAACCTATAAATAAATAGAGTACTATGAAATTACGTAGACCGTTAACTGAGTATATATGCACCCAGTTAACCTATCAACCTTTACAACTGTACTATTATGTTTACTTGGTACAAAGCATAACATGAGTACATACCAATATAAGAGTATTCATTGAATATTCAACCTCCGATATTTTGGTTAGCTAATTCAAGCGTGAAACAAAACCCTATATGACGAACTGCTACATTTTTAAGCTCGTAGACAACCAGTGTCACTGCATTTGCTTATATAAACAGACAGCTATATAAAAGGAACATTTACAGGCATTGATTGTGGCATTGCCATTACATTAATAACAGTAATACTTCTTTGATTGTTATCTTCAGCTCATTATGATCAAACCTTCTCATCTTGTTTAGTACATAAACTGTCACCCTACCGCTGCCTTACAAGCAGCACAACCCTTATTTATTTTTTATATTAAAGGAACTTTTATTTTTCAATATATGTCATATCTAGCATGCATAACTATAGTAGCAAATGATCCTACATGCTTATATCTTTTATTTCATTGTGTCAGGAGAGTGCAATGAATTTTGATTCTTGATTATTAACTACATTTAAGGGTGTTTTTCTACAGTTAGAGGTTTGTACTTGTTAACAAAAACAGAAATCAAATATGTACTTATCTATTCATCAGCCTTTTGGTTCTCAGTATAATGATGCTTCCTTTTCCACCTAGAGTTCGTATCTTTGTTTTGAGAACAACAGGCTTTCCAGAAAATGCCGAAGTTGGATATGACGAGGATGAATCTTCTATTTTAAGTTATGAGCTCGAGGGTTGCGGACCTTGAATCTTTTGATTTATGTCTTTCAATGTAGTGTCACCTTTAACTCCATATGATTTTACAAGAGCAAAATGGCACATTAGAGGAGCGACCAACTTTTTTGAAGGCTTTTGGTTAATTTTCCACCTGAATATAAGAAAAAGCAACAAAATATAACATGGTAAAAATATAGAAATAATTGTGTAAATCAAATTTGATACAAAGCAATTTCAAGATAAATACCTTTGATGATTTTAACTGGTGAAGGGCTTGGTGTTCTTCTTGGCACTTCTATTTTCATTTCATAAGGAACAGTTTGATCTTCTGGAGCATTCTGATCTTCTGTAGGAAGACACAAAATATGTGAAATGTACAACATCATGAAACATTATAAATTTGAACCGAACCGCAACCAAGTAATGAAGGTATTCTTTTACAAACCTTCGACAAGAGCTTGGTCATCAATTGCCATGAAATCATCCCTACAAGAAGTCACGTCATACATTGTAATTTGTAACTAAAAATAATGATTAAGTGTTGAGGAACTAACGTGAGTGAGTAATATACATTTCATTAAGACTGCAACGCATCTCACTTTCCTTGACGCAGTTAACTAGTAAATTCTCTGTCAACTCATGATCTATCTCTTCTAAGTTTAAGTGATCTAACTCTTTTAAGTTAGAGTTGTGTCTGCCATTTGATTAATATTTTGCATGTTAGAAATTTATAAACATTCATGTTAGAAGAAAAGAAAATAAACCTTTAGAGCTTGCATTACACTCTGTGTTACATTCTGAATAAGTAGACATCCCATTTTCCATGCATGAATCCTTGGCCAACTACATTCGACCAAGAATTAGAATATGAACATGTGTAAGAGGAAAACACTGGTAGATTTTAAAAGAAAACCTTCTGTTCAAGGAATGTTGAATATAACTGTACATTGTCGATTTCAAATTCATTAGAATCTGAAGTAAACTGAAGCATTCATCTCTGTAACGACCCGTATTTTACGGATCGAAAAGTTCGTTGAAATCTGGAATTTTTCCGCATTTTAAGTTGTTGCAGATTTTGGATGAAATTTGCTAAGTCCTAAGTCGTGAACGACTTAGTGTAAGTCGTAAGTCGTATACGACTTAGGGGATAGGAGCGACTTAGGGATTTGGCTAGTTAAGGGTGTAAGGATAAGTCGTTTGAACGACTTAAGGGGTAGGCGCGACTTAAGGACTGGGCGAGATAAGGCTTAAGTTGTAACAGTTAAGTCGTGACCGAGTTAAGGTGATGAGTCGTATCCCAGTTATCTGATGAGTCGTATCCCAGTTATCTGATGAGTCGTATCCCAGTTATCTGATGAGTCGTATCCCAGTTATCTGATGAGTCGTATCCCAGTTGTCTGATGAGTCGTATCCCAGTAAGCTGTTAAGTCGTGAGCGACTTAGGAGTTCACTAAGTCGTAAGTCATAGTCTATAGGTTAAGTCGTAGCCTAGTTGAGTCGTGGCCGTGTTAAGGAGAATGCTGTGTTAAGTCGCACACTGTTAAGTCGTAGTCTATGGGTTATCTCGTCTACTAGTTAAGTCGTGGACGAGTTAAGGTATTGAGTCGTAGGATGTGTTGACTTGCTAAGTCGTAACCCAGTTATTTGATAAGTCGTAGAAGCATAGATCTGTTAAGTCGTATCTTCTGCTAAGTCATAAGTCGTGACTAGTGGTAAGTCGCTAGGTGCGCGTGAGCCTTAAGTCGTTAGAGGTTTGGGTCTGGTGAGTCGTAAGTCGTGGTGTTCTGATGAGTCGTAGACGACTCATGAAGGCGGACGAGTTACGACTTAAGGGATTTTCTGCTATAAATAGGAGAGCTTCTCTTCATTTTTGGGATCCGGATTTTGAAGCGACGAAGTGCTGCCATTTTGAGAGCTCGACGTCTACACTTCTTCACTTCTTTTCTCCACTCTAACCTAGTGCTTCCTTCCATCCAAATCGAAGATCAAGATTGAAGATTCAAGAGCTTAGATTGAAGATCTTCATCTTTTCAAGAGAGATTTCTTCGTTTGAAGCGGATTTGTGATAGATCAAGCTTCATCTTTCGCTGTCCAGATCTGAAGTGTGTTGATTTGAGGTTGTTTTGGTGATTTGGTGAGTGGTGATTATCTCTCACACGGATCCAAAGGAGTATATCGGATTGTTGGCTCGATTTGGTGTTAAAATAGAGATTTCCATGCATTTTCTTCATCCTAAGTGTAGATCCATATAGATCCATTGTTCATGATGATGTTACATCCATTTTATCATATGTTAACCTATGCAAGTTCATTCATCAAGTTTGTAGAGATATAATCCATGTTTTCATGCTTATTGGACTTTCAACTCTTTAATTACGAAAATGCCATTATTGTGATAATTGTCTACTTAGATCTTATTTGAATGCTTGATTGTTTGGATTAATGTTTGATTTGATTGATTGTTATGAATTAGATGATTGATGGTTTGATTTAGACCGAAGACGATTCAAAAGCTAAGGGAAAGGCTCTTGAATTGGGAAAGCTGCTCGTAGCATATGTAGCGGGATGATGAAGCTCTTATGCATAGATTTGATGATGTGATGTTGAGATGAGGCTTCGTGAGGATGTGATGAAGCGAGGCAATCATGTGATGAAGACTTGGTCTAATCCAAACGGGATCATTCCAAGCATGTTGATAACTCGGTGATATGATTCGAGTTGAGGATAATGAATGGATATAAGAATAGTCGTCGAGGAGGATGACTAGGAGGTTTGGATAGCATCGTTGTTGAAGGTTCTAGCATGCTCTAAGCAAGAGTACGTTTGGGCAGATTCGATAGTCCCAACGACTAACTGTTGATGGTCAAGTACTCTGGGCAGATTCGATAGTCCTAGGCACGGGTTGCGACGACGTGCGGGAGTTATGTCTAGAACCGGGGTTTCCATTAGCCCTTGACGGACGGCTGAAAGAATGTGCCGGTCATTCAATTAACGGTGAAATCGAAGCAATGTTAACAGTGATAGCCAGAGTCATGGATGTTTGGTTGTATCGTCATTCGGACTCAAGAGCGGTATTTTCTGGGTGCTTATCTGATTTAGGCCTTGGTACTTGGAAAACATCGCCCTTGACTCGAGTGATAGTAGCTTTACTTTAAAATTGTATGCTCTGCTATGTTTGCTTCTGCTTAGTGTGTGTCTGGGGGCTATCACTGTAGAATGAGGTTGGAGTGGGAGGGTTGTATTTCTATTCCTTTTCCTTTATGCTCTTTTGGTATGTTGTTAGTTAATTTACTGCTCACTAAGACTGTTGTCTGACTCAAGGCTTTATGTTTTAATTCTTATTGCCTTGGGCTGTTCGTCCATTTTGGGACGGGCAGACTAGGTAGCAGGTGACAGGTGCTGTTCTCTCCTCACTATGCTGATATCGAAGACGAGCTGGAGGGTTGCATATTATCTTCTTATTATATGTACTAGATATTCCGCTGTTTTGTATTCTCTGAGAGATATGTAGTGAGGCTTGATGTATTGACTATGTGGATGCTTGTATTCAACTATTATGGAGTTTTATATGATGTCATTTTGTTCTGTAAAGCTTCACTATACATATGTTCTATTGTATTTTGTCCATGCGCTGTGAGTAATACGATAGATTCTACTGTTTTAATCTTACCTTGACAATCGTCCATGGTCGCCCGGCACACTTTACAGCGCATTATCTCTAGATTCGGTGCAGGGGTCATGGGCGGTCGTCACATTTGGTATCAGAGCATTGGTTAATCGATTTTACCCAACGCTCACTGACGTAACTACGTATGAGAGACGTAATTGTATTTTGATGGATGAATACTATATATAATATAGTAGCTTAGTAGAGTTTGAGTCCTTTATGCAGTTGTTTCTCTAGATGTTCTAATCATTCCTTTTTATAGATATTGAGAATGAGTCGAAGAGGGAGACCAGCTGCTAGGGAAGGCCGTGCTACTGAAGAGACTGCTGATTATGCAGCCATGTTCGAAGCTATGATGACTTCGATCATGAGGAGGATACCAGTTCCGGGAGCGGCAGTTGATGTTGGAGTTCAGGTTCAGACTCTGAAACCAGTGGATTTTGCTAAGCTGTGCAAGGACTATACTGCTCTTGGAGGGAAGGTTTTCTTGGGAACAGAATCAACTATCGAAGTCCAGAGATGGATAGATGCTTGTAGAAGGATCTTTGGTGATTTGGGAATTGAGGATGCTACTAAGAGGAAGTTGGCATCGAGACAGCTTCAAGGGAGAGCTTCTGATTGGTGGAACTCTATTACCATCGATACTCCGGAGGAAGAGATTACTTGGGAGCAATTCCAAGTTAGGTTTGAAGCTAAGTTCATTTCTACAGCTCAGAAGTCTGTTCTGTTCAAGAGGTTTGTGGAGCTCAAGCAAGGTGGAAGATCTGTTCTTGAGTATGTTTTTGAGTTTGAAGCTTTGTCCAAGTATGCTCGGTCATATATTGAATCTGCTTATCAGAAGAATGAGAAGTTTGTGACAGGCTTGGATAGTTATCTTGGGAGACAGTTGGTGGATCATTTGGAAGATTCATTTGAGAAGCTTGTGGAGAAAGCTCTTAGGCATGAGAGTCTGTTTCCTAAGGAAGGATCTGTTGTTGCTGTGACCAGGGAAGAGTCTAAACCCCAGCAGGGTGGAAACAAGAAGAGGAAGCAGCAGCAGCAGAAGGGTAAGGATGGCCAGAAGAAGCCGAAAGGCGAGGTGACTTGCTACAATTGTCAGCAGAAGGGCCATTTCTCTAAGGATTGTAAGAATCCGAAGGTGCCAATGAAGTGTCACAACTGTGACAAGCCAGGGCACATCAGGAAGAATTGTCCAGAACCGAGGAAGGACAGGCAGATTGTGCAAGCTTATGCTTTGGGAGCTGTTCCGTCGTCTTCGAAAGCTCCTACTACTGAAGAGAAAGGAAAGAGTGTGGTTGTTCAAGGTACTCTTTTCCTATGTGGTGTTCCAGTTAGAGTTCTGTTTGATACTGGAGCGTCGCATTCGTTTGTTTGTAGTGAACTCGTAGCCCGGTTAGGTTTGGAACCGGATATTGTTGATAGGCCATTGGTTGTGACTAATCCAGTTGGGAGTTCGTCTTGTTTGTGTATGTTATGCCGTGGTCTAGTTGTATCGAGTCATGGTTGCTCTTTTGTTTGTGATTGTTTTGTTCTGAACTTTGCGGGGTTCGGAATTATTTTGGGTATGGACTGGCTTAGGAAGTATGCGGCAAAGGTTGATTGTGAGAGGCTGGAGGTGACAGTCGAGAATGTGGAGGGGCGAAAGATTGTGATACGATGTAAGCATGAGGAAGGCGTCTTCATGAGCTTCATGTATTCGCTAGTTGTTCCACGGGATGGACTGTCTTTAGTGCCAATCGCAAATGGATTCAAGGATGTCTTTGACGAAGTCAAAGGGTTACCGCCGCATAGAGAGATTGAGTTTCGTATAGATCTAGTTGAAGGAGCCAGACCTGTTGTGATGCCTCTTAGGCGGATGGCGCCTAGGGAACAGCAAGAGTTGAGGGTGCAAGTTGATGACCTTTTACAGAAAGGATTCATTCGGCGTAGTGTGTCCGAGTGGGGTGCACCAGTTGTGTTTGCAACCAAGGCAGATGGGTCGTTGAGATTGTGTGTGGATTATCGTGAGCTGAATAAGGTGACAAAGAAGAACAAGTATCCATTGCCGAGAATAGATGACTTGTTTGATCAGCTTCACGAGGCTAAGGTGTTTTCTCAGATGGATTTGGCAACGGGATTTCACCAGTTGAGAGTGGCAAAGGATAGTGTGTCGAAGACTGCTTTTCGGACACCATCTGGTTTCTTTGAGTGGCTGGTAATGCCGTTTGGATTGACTAACGCGCCAGCATATTTTGTGGATCTTATGAATAGAGTGTTCAGAGATCAGTTGAACAAGTTCGTACTTGTGTTCGTGGATGATATTCTGATTTATTCCAGAACGGAAGAGGAGCACAAGACGCACTTGCGTATTGTTTTGGAAATCTTGCGGAAACATCAGCTGAGGGCTAAGTTTTCGAAGTGTCACTTCTGGAAGAGTGAAGTGAGGTTCTTAGGCCATGTGATTTCTGGAAATGGGATAGCGGTTGATCCCGCTAAGGTGGCAGCAATCCAGGATTGGGTTAGACCTAAGAATGCATCTGATGTGAGAAGTTTTCTTGGATTAGCAGGATATTATCGACGGTTTATCAAAGACTTCTCCAAGGTAGCTGCACCATTAACAGGATTGACGAAAAAGAACCAAGTGTTCAGTTGGGATGCTAAGTGTGAGCAAGCTTTCGGAATCCTGAAAGAGAGACTGACGAGTGCTCCTGTTTTGACTATTCCAAGTGGGAATGATGAGATGGTGGTTTACACCGACGCATGTGGTACTGGACTTGGAGCAGTGCTGATGCAGAAGGATAAAGTTGTTGCGTATGCAAGTCGACAACTGAAGCCGCATGAAAGGAATTACCCGACTCATGATTTGGAGTTAGCGGCGATTGTATTTGCTCTGAAGATGTGGAGACATTATCTATTGGGAGTTCGATTCGAGTTGTTTATGGATCACAAGTCATTGAAGTATATTTTCTCCCAAAAGGATTTGAATCTTCGGCAGCAACGTTGGCTAGAGTTTTTGGCATCATATGATTTTGGTATAGCTTATACTCCGGGAAAAGGTAACGCAGTGGCAGATGCGTTAAGTCGAAGACATGCAGGATTAGGAGCCATGTTTTCAGAATGGAAGAATCTCGAGTATTTAGCTGGATTTGACTTCAGGCCTAGATGTGAATTGGAACCTGAGATGTTGGCAAACTTATCGATAAGACCTTCTCTTGTGGAACGGATTGGCGAGAGCCAAAAGCGAGACGATAAGCTTGTCAAGATTATCCGTGAATTGGAATCTGGATTGGATCCAGAAAAGGATAAAGGATTCGAGGTCGATCGAGAGGGTTGGCTTCGGAAGCAAGGACAACTAGTTGTTCCCGATATAGATGAATTGAGGAGTGAAGTTCTGAAGGAAAGTCATCACTCGAAGTTGACAATTCATCCAGGTGGAAATAAGATGTATCGGGATATGGAGAGAACCTACTACTGGGAAGGTATGAAGAAGGATGTTGGAAATTTTATTTCCAAATGTATGAACTGCCAGTTGGTAAAGGCTGAACAGAAGAAGCCAAGTGGATTGCTTCAGCCGTTAGAAGTTCCTACATGGAAGTGGGAGCAAGTATCGATGGATTTTATTGATGGATTGCCTAGAACAAGAACGGGAAATGAAGGGATTTGGGTCATTGTGGATCGTCTGACCAAGAGTGCGATGCTCATTCCTGTTCGATCGACTAGGACCGCATCAAAGTTGGCTGAGTTGTATGTTAAGTGGATAGTTCGATTTCATGGTATTCCGAAGAGTATAGTGAGCGATCGAGACCCGTTGTTCACTAGTGGATTCTGGAAGAGCTTCCAGGAAGTCTTGGGAACCAAGTTGTGTTTGAGTACAGCTTATCGCCCTCAAACAGATGGTCAGACCGAGAGAGTTAACCGAGTTTTGGAAGATCTTCTTAGAGCTTGTGTTTTGGATTTCGGAGGATCATGGGAAGATCACCTTCACTTGGTGGAGTTTGCGTACAACAACAGTTACCAGTCTAGTATTGGTATGGCACCGTATGAGGCATTGTATGGAAGACCGTGTAACTCTCCGACATGTTGGTTGGAAACTGGAGAAAAGCTGATACTTGGGCCAGAGATGATTCGGCAGACTTCAGATTGTATAGAGATCATTCGGCAACGAATGAAGGCAGCCCAAGATCGTCAAAAGAGTTATGCCGATAAGCGTCGAAAGGATTTGGAATTTGACGTAGGAGATATGGTTTTTGTGAAGATTTCTCCACTGAAGAATGTTATTCGATTCGGAAAGAAAGGAAAGTTGACTCCGAGATTTGTTGGACCATTCCCGATCATCGAGCGAATTGGAAAGCTCGCCTATAGACTGGAGTTACCTGAGAAGATGTCGAGTGTGCACAATGTTTTTCACATATCATATCTACGGAAGTATGTGCACGACTCGAGTACGGTGGTTTCTGCTGATAGCTGTGAAGATTTCGTAATTGATCCAGTCGATAGAAGACCTCGTAAGCCGCTTCGTGTTGTGGAAACCGACACGAAACAGCTTAGGAGGAAGGTAGTTAAGTTGCTCAAGATACAATGGAGTGACGATGATAACGACTGTACATGGGAGGTGGAAGAGAGGATGAAAGCAGCTCATCCCGAACTCTTCAAGGTATGACCCTAAGGTGTCGTATCGTCTAACAACATTGTAACTTGTTCTAAGTCTTAGAATTCTGTACGCTAAGCTAGAATTGGATGCATGGTTTGCTGATTGTTATGGATGGTAGGCGTACAGAATAGTCTTTGATTGCTTTGTTTGTTTGGAATTTCGGGGGCGAAATTTCTAAGGGGGAGAGAATGTAACGACCCGTATTTTACGGATCGAAAAGTTCATTGAAATCTGGAATTTTTCCGCATTTTAAGTTGTTGCAGATTTTGGATGAAATTTGCTAAGTCCTAAGTCGTGAACGACTTAGTGTAAGTCGTAAGTCGTATACGACTTAGGGGATAGGAGCGACTCAGGGATTTGGCTAGTTAAGGGTGTAAGGATAAGTCGTTTGAACGACTTAAGGGGTAGGCGCGACTTAAGGACTGGGCGAGATAAGGCTTAAGTTGTAACAGTTAAGTCGTGACCGAGTTAAGGTGATGAGTCGTATCCCAGTTATCTGATGAGTCGTATCCCAGTTATCTGATGAGTCGTATCCCAGTTATCTGATGAGTCGTATCCCAGTTGTCTGATGAGTCGTATCCCAGTAAGCTGTTGAGTCGTGAGCGACTTAGGAGTTCACTAAGTCGTAAGTCGTAGTCTATAGGTTAAGTCGTAGCCTAGTTGAGTCGTGGCCGTGTTAAGGAGAATGCTGTGTTAAGTCGCACACTGTTAAGTCGTAGTCTATGGGTTATCTCGTCTACTAGTTAAGTCGTGGACGAGTTAAGGTATTGAGTCGTAGGATGTGTTGACTTGCTAAGTCGTAACCCAGTTATTTGATAAGTCGTAGAAGCATAGATCTGTTAAGTCGTATCTTCTGCTAAGTCATAAGTCGTGACTAGTGGTAAGTCGCTAGGTGCGCGTGAGCCTTAAGTCGTTAGAGGTTTGGGTCTGGTGAGTCGTAAGTCGTGGTGTTCTGATGAGTCGTAGACGACTCATGAAGGCGGACGAGTTACGACTTAAGGGATTTTCTGCTATAAATAGGAGAGCTTCTCTTCATTTTTGGGATCCGGATTTTGAAGCGACGAAGTGCTGCCATTTTGAGAGCTCGACTTCTACACTTCTTCACTTCTTTTCTCCACTCTAACCTAGTGCTTCCTTCCATCCAAATCGAAGATCAAGATTGAAGATTCAAGAGCTTAGATTGAAGATCTTCATCTTTTCAAGAGAGATTTCTTCGTTTGAAGCGGATTTGTGATAGATCAAGCTTCATCTTTCGCTGTCCAGATCTGAAGTGTGTTGATTTGAGGTTGTTTTGGTGATTCGGTGAGTGGTGATTATCTCTCACACGGATCCAAAGGAGTATATCGGATTGTTGGCTCGATTTGGTGTTAAAATAGAGATTTCCATGCATTTTCTTCATCCTAAGTGTAGATCCATTGTTCATGATGATGTTACATCCATTTTATCATATGTTAACCTATGCAAGTTCATTCATCAAGTTTGTAGAGATATAATCCATGTTTTCATGCTTATTGGACTTTCAACTCTTTAATTACGAAAATGCCATTATTGTGATAATTGTCTACTTATATCTTATTTGAATGCTTGATTGTTTGGATTAATGTTTGATTTGATTGATTGTTATGAATTAGATGATTGATGGTTTGATTTAGACCGAAGACGATTCAAAAGCTAAGGGAAAGGCTCTTGAATTGGGAAAGCTGCTCGTAGCATATGTAGCGGGATGATGAAGCTCTTATGCATAGATTTGATGATGTGATGTTGAGATGAGGCTTCGTGAGGATGTGATGAAGCGAGGCAATCATGTGATGAAGACTTGGTCTAATCCAGACGGGATCATTCCAAGCATGTTGATAACTCGGTGATATGATTCGAGTTGAGGATAATGAATGGATATAAGAATAGTCGTCGAGGAGGATGACTAGGAGGTTTGGATAGCATCGTTGTTGAAGGTTCTAGCATGCTCTAAGCAAGAGTACGTTTGGGCAGATTCGATAGTCCCAACGACTAACTGTTGATGGTCGAGTACTCTGGGCAGATTCGATAGTCCTAGGCACGGGTTGCGACGACGTGCGGGAGTTATGTCTAGAATCGGGGTTTCCATTAGCCCTTGACGGACGGCTGAAAGAATGTGCCGGTCATTCAATTAACGGTGAAATCGAAGCAATGTTAACAGTGATAGCCAGAGTCATGGATGTTTGGTTGTATCGTCATTCGGACTCAAGAGCGGTATTTTCTGGGTGCTTATCTGATTTAGGCCTTGGTACTTGGAAAACATCGCCCTTGACTCGAGTGATAGTAGCTTTACTTTAAAATTGTATGCTCTGCTATGTTTGCTTCTGCTTAGTGTGTGTCTGGGGGCTATCACTGTAGAATGAGGTTGGAGTGGGAGGGTTGTATTCCTATTCCTTTTCCTTTATGCTCTTTTGGTATGTTGTTAGTTAATTTACTGCTCACTAAGACTGTTGTCTGACTCAAGGCTTTATGTTTTAATTCTTATTGCCTTGGGCTGTTCGTCCATTTTGGGACGGGCAGACTAGGTAGCAGGTGACAAGTGCTGTTCTCTCCTCACGATGCTGATATCGAAGACGAGCTGGAGGGTTGCATATTATCTTCTTATTATATGTACTGGATATTCCGCTGTTTTGTATTCTCTGAGAGATATGTAGTGAGGCTTGATGTATTGACTATGTGGATGCTTGTATTCAACTATTATGGAGTTTTATATGATGTCATTTTGTTCTGTAAAGCTTCACTATACATATGTTCTATTGTATTTTGTCCATGCGCTGTGAGTAATACGATAGATTCTGCTGTTTTAATCTTACCTTGACAATCGTCCATGGTCGCCCGGCACACTTTACAGCGCACTATCTCTAGATTCGGTGCAGGGGTCATGGGCGGTCGTCACAATCTCTGTTTGATTTGCAAAGTTTTTGTGCATGCTTCGACTACTTTATCCGAATAATATGAAATGAGCCCTAATTACTGAATATTATAACTACTAACATTTTCATAAATAAGCATTTATACTCTGGTTATAGATAAATACCCAGAACAATCATTAAAAGGAATGTTGTAGTCAAAACAGTATATATAAAATGCTATCCTTTTGACATTGCAAGAAATTTCAAACTAATAATTGTGCAAAAAGACACTCAGTATATATAACATAGAGTATATATGCACCCAGTTAACCTATCAACCTTTACAACTGTACTATTATGTTTACTTGGTACAAAGCATAACATGAGTACATACCAATATAAGAGTATTCATTGAATATTCAACCTCCGATATTTTGGTTAGCTAATTCAAGCGTGAAACAAAACCCTATACGACGAACTGCTACATTCAAAGCTCGTAGACAACCAGTGTCACTGCATTTGCTTATATAAACAGACAACTATATAAAAGGAACATTTACAGGCTTTGATTGTGGCATTGCCATTACATTAATAACATTGTAATACTTCTTTGATTGTTATCTTCAGCTCATTATGATCAACCCTTCTCATCTTGTTTAGTACATAAACTGTCACCCTACCGCTGCCTTACAAGCAGCACAACCCTTATTTATTTTTTATATTAAAGGAACTTTTATTTTTCAATATATGTCAGATCTAGCATGCATAACTATAGTAGCAAATGATCCTACAAGATTATATCTTTTATTTCATTGTGCCAGGAGAGTGCAATGAATTTTGATTCTTGATTATTAACTACATTTAAGGGTGTTTTTCTACAGTTAGAGGTTTGTACTTGTTAACCAAAAAAGAAATCAAATATGTACTTATCTATTCATCAGCCTTTGGTTCTCAGTATAGTGATGCTTCCTTTTCCACCTAGAGTTCGTATCTTTGTTTTGAGAACAACAGGCTTTCCAGAAAACGTCGAAGTTGGATATGACGAGGATGAATCTTCTATTTTAAATTCTGAGCTCGAGGGTTGCAGACCTTGAATCTTTTGATTTATGTCTTTCAATGTAGTGTCACCTTTAACTCCACATGATTTTACAAGAGCAAAAGGGCACATTAGAGGAGCGACCAACTTTTTTGAAGGCTTTTGGTTAATTTTTCCATCTGAATGTAAGAAAAAGCAACAAAATATAACATGGTAAAAATATAGAAATAATTGTGTAAATCAAATTTGATACAAAGCAATTTCAAGATAAATACCTTTGATGATTTTAACTGGTGAAGAGCTTGGTGTTCTTCTTGGCACTTCTATTTCATTTCATAAGGAACATTTTGATCTTCTGGAGCATTCTGATCTTATGTAGAAAGACACAAAATATGTGAAATGTACAACATCATGAAACATTATAAATTTGAACCGAACCGCAACCAAGTAATGAAGGTATTCTTTTACAAACCTTCGACAAGAGCTTGGTCATCAATTGCCATGAAATCATCCCTACAAGAAGTCACGTCATACATTGTAATTTGTAACTAAAAATAATGATTAAGTTATGAGGAACTAAAGTGAGAGAGTAATATAGACTGCAACGCATCTCACTTTCCTTGACGTAGTTAACTAGTAAATTCTCTGTCAACTCATGATCTATCTCTTCTAAGTTTGAGTGATCTAACTCTTTTAAGTTAGTGTTGTGTCTGCCAACTGTTTAATATTTTGCATGTTAGAAATTTATAAACATTCATGTTAGAAGAAAAGAAAATAAACCTTTAGAGCTTGCATTACACTCTGTGTTACATTCTGAATAAGTAGACATCCCATTTTCCATGCATGAATCCTTAGCCAACTACATTCAAACAAGAATTAGAATATGAACATGTGTAAGAGGAAAACACTGGTAGATTTTAAAAGAAAACCTTCTGTTCAAGGAATGTTGAATTAAACTGTACATCGTCGATTTCAAATTCATTAGAATCTGAAGTAAACTGAAGCATTCATCTCTGTTTGATTTGCAAAGTTTTTGTGCATGCTTCGACTACTTTATCCGAATAATCTGAAATGAGCCCTAATTACTGAATATTATAACTACTAACATTTTCATAAATAAGCATTTATACTCTGGTTATAGATAAATACCCAGAACAATCATTAAAAGGAATGTTGTAGTCAAAACAGTATATATAAAATGCTATCCTTTTGACATTGCAAGAATTTCAAACTAATAATTGTGCAAAAAGCCACTCAGTATATATAATGTGCTTCCTGCTATTTACAAACTTCTTAAAATAAAAACCCTTATTTCTAAACAAATTCAATAGAGCTTTGAGTTATCATTTTCCTGATACCCAAATGTTAAGTAGCACGAATTCATTTCACTCCTGATTGTAATGTTATAGTAAATTAAAAAAATAGATAAGACGCTTCATTATTTTTCCCAATGTTTTGTAATATATTGACTTTTTCCTTTTAACTAGTTACCCTTGCTTGTTATCCAAAGGTTATACTAACTAATACACTAAAGCGTTGTTAAATTTGTACAAACAGACTGAGAAATCATTTTAATTTTAATTTAGATTGTCAAACTTAATAGTTCAAACATGCATTTGTCGTGTATTTTTTTATTCAGATAAGAAGTATAAGAAAATCATTAACAATAAACAATCATCTATGCAAAAATATGTCCTTGAGTAGAAATTTTTTTGGAGTATAATGGAGAAAATAAATCATACCCAAATATGTGCATCAACCATCAAACCTCATTGGCTTTAAAAAAATATAGATTCTTTACAACCAAGATCTCGATATATCAAAACACAAAATACATCAGAAACAAAAAAACAAATATATGCATACGTGAACAACATAAACCACCTTTGTATACTACCTGCACCAGATAATACAGTATCAATTTCTCTCAAGTTTACTCCAATATATTTTTACCAAATCTATATATACAAATACAAGATTGTATTTTGAGATATCCATCAAGGTATTTACAAGAAAAAAAATAACCATATTGAAAACCACTCCGTAAAAAAAGGAACAAAGATACATATATTAGTTATAAATATCTAAACCATCTAATTTATCTAAAATTTTGGTTCGTTCCATTCCTAATGCCCTATTAAACCCCTTCATCGGAGAATTACCCAAACTCCTGCTTGCGTATCCGTTATTTTCTATCACTAATGCATTATTTACAGGCTTTGTAGTCTCAATTACCCCATCACGATTTGTATATTCATCTTGTTTAATTGTTATACACGTTTTGATACCACTAACACAAGGACATCATGTAGCCAAACTATCTCATTGGTACATAATCAACAAACTTCTAGTGGTATGATGTATATTAATTACAATGAAATAGCTCAATATAATTGTAGATCAGTAACCAAATTGTTTGTTTCCCTCCTTGAGTAATCTTTGAATCCATGGACATCCATTCAGAATATATATGAAGTCACACAACATGATGACATTTTTATTTTTAAGCTTGTAAACATTGTAAAATAAACGAAGCTTACTTATGACGTAATTATATCCTTCACTTATAAAACTGATAGGGTCTTGAAAAATACCTAATGAAGTAATACCCTTCACATAAATCTAACAAGGTCTTAAAAAATACCCAAAAAAGTGTTGCAATAAGAACATTATTGATAGAAACCAGAACTGTAATATTAACACCAAACTAATATGATTTCAATAGTGGGTAAATAAATCAGAAAACCAAAACTATATCTTGTTAGGAGAAAATAATTTGTGTTACCTAATTTGAGATTTGGTAGAAGGTCAGGTTTCAAGTTCTGCAATCGCCTTAGGATGAAAGCTGCACACGCCCGGGAAAGACAAGTTGCTAGTCGTTAGAGAAATGATTTACGATGATTTCCACTTGTGAATTTTATCCCCTCTGATTTCAAGCCAATCGACTGGTGAATTCACGAAGAAGAGGGGAAAGAAAGAAACCCTAAACAAGATTGCAAAACTCTTTTAGAGGCAGCTGATGACGCATACCCTAAACTGGACTGCTACAAGACGACGTGGGGGCGATTAGGGCACATGGAGGGAAATGAAAGGGAGGAGCGATTAGGGAAAATGTGTGCAGAGGGGAACAAAAGGGAGGGGGGCGATTAGGGCAAACATGGAGATAGGGAAATTGAACGGGGCATACTGTTTTGGGAACGGGGGTACGCAAGTGGACCATAAGGAATTAAAAATAAATTTAAGAAAACTTTAGCCCATAGCCATTCTTAATTGTTTTACAATGGCTCAAAGCCGTTGCTGTTTAGCAACGGCTAAAAACCGTTGCGATTTTTTCGCATGGGGCGTTGCAAAACTGTCAATATGGTGTAGTGATCAAAAAAAGGATATCGATATATTTGTTAAGACAAGTGCATGTAAAACTATCCATGCAACGGACAGTGAATTACTTATGACCGTTGGGGACACCAAGGGGTTACGTACTAATGGTTGTTTGGAAAAATCACTGAATAACTCGATGAGAGTATTATATAGGTTAATGCAACTAAGTCAAAATAGAAGATCTCATGATAACGATACACAGTTGTCTTCATACTTGAGGGTGCTATCGATGTTAAATAGCTAGGTTATACTTTGATTATGTTTAACACATGGCATGATGACCATGTTACGACAATACTTGAGTATAAGTTGAATCACTTGAAGTAAAACACTACCTAAGAGGGAATTCATTTCCTTTATTGTAGAAGGTTAATATCACCATAATTAATAGTCAACTTAAAGTGAAAATCTCTAGCTAGAGTAAGTCAATTAATCGGTAAATCTTATCGAATTGAAGTAAGGTCTTTAAAGTGGTCAAGCAATTAATATGGATATTAATAGAGTTTTTTGACCTTTAACCAACTCTAGATATCTAATTGATACAGTGATGACAAAAAGAAAACGTATACAAAATTTCGTTATTATGTGAGCTTAATAAAAATTAGAAATTGGATTTCGCCAAAATGATAGGTAAGATATTGAACTTGTGCCCAATACCGTACTTCAGCAAAGTCTGCATCAGCTCTAAAATTTAAATTGTTTAAATTGACCGAGGATCAAGTTCACATCAAAGAGTCAATACAACCGAGTTGTTAGTTATTTCCAAGTTCGTCCAATGTAAAATTAATTTATAAGTGTAAAGAATTAATAGTAAAATTTATTACAAATGATGTATTAAATTTTAATGACATCTTAATTATTTATTTGAAGATTAAAAATTATTTAAAACGACGTATAAAAGTTGTACATTGATTTAATTAACAAACGACTCTGGATAAATTAATTAAAATAAAATCTTTAATTGTTAAATCATTTAGGCTAAAAAAATGGGAGGCCACATGCCCATATATGGTCAATCATGGCTTGGGAAGGCAAGAGGGAAGTTGGTTTCTTAGGGTTTGTGAGAAAGAGCCTAGATATTTGTGATCTAGTTATCTGAATAGCCATCCCTTCTCATCGTCTCTACACACTAATAGACCTAACTGTAGCCTCCCAAGAAGAGACTGTAATGGCAAGGAGACAATGTTGCATCCTATAGCCAAGGAGACGAAACCAAGTGTTCAATGAAGGAGGTAATAAATAACCGAGGTGTTCGACTGTCGCCGGGATTACTAGAAGGATGTAATCTTTCTATTTTAAATATACATACACACAAATATATATATATATATATATTCATATATGCTTGCCATTATCATTGTGTTGTTCGGCTTTATGAAATAAAATTGAAAAATAATAATAGTTTAATAATAAATAATTAAATAAAACATTATGTTATAATAAATATATGTATAGTCTGCATGCTTAGTACAGTTGGCAAGAGCATCCAACTCTCACGTAGAAGGATCTTGACAATGACATTAAGTCGTCCAGAAAGGCTGGCTTAAATTGGGAATATAGGTTGTGGCGAACTAGCTTGCATTCCCGTCGAGTTTACTAGGATTTAGTCAACATACATACATATATACACACACAGACACACACACACATATAGATTCAAATAAATGTTTTATTTATTTAAACCTTTTAAATGTTTTCATATTTAATATTAAAAAATAAAAAAAATTCAATAACTCTCGGTTTAGAAAATAATAATAATATGTTTTTTTAATTACACACACATACATATGCGCGCGACATTATTTATTAAAAAAAGAATTTTTAGCTTTTGGCTTTAGCTGATTAAAACAAAACTTTTTATTTATTTATTTAATTAGTCAAGTTATTTTAAAATTTAAAATTTTGGGTTTTTCAAATATATAAAAATCCGCATAATTTCAAATTTAAAATTTTGGGTTTTTCAAATATATAAATATCATTTGAAAATTTCAAACTATTTTAAACTTTAAATTTAATATTATTAATTAATATATAAGCTGGTTATTATTAATATATATATATATGTATGTATGTATGTATGTATTAAACATATTACGTGTGTGTGTATATCAACATAAAATTATATATATATATATATAATTTTAAAATAACATAGTTTTATATATATACATATATAATATTTATATATTAAAACTAATGGCCAAAAAATTAGTTTATATTAGTGTATATTATAAATTTAATTTTTTTTGGCATAGCCGACGGGGTTGAGTGGACCCCTACCACTTTATTAATGCACTGTAGAGAAAACATACAAGAAGAAAAAGGACATGCCACACACACGAGCGAGGAACAAAGCAAACGACAGAGGCAACATAGTGCACCAATACAGGACAAGAAAGAAAAAAGAAAAGGGGAAAAAAAACACAAACAGCAAACAAATAGAGCAGTAACAGGACTGCACACCGATCAAAAAGCAGCTAGTATCCCCGGGTCGATAGCATACTTCGCAGAGCTCAACCCCGCTTTCAAATTGGAGAAGAGATGACAGAAGATTAGTTCTTCATTCCGGACACTCTCTGGCTGAAATATACGATGGTTTCTTTCATTCCAGAGATTAGTTAGGAATTTCTTTAGAACAAAGAAGAGAAACCTATTCCTGCTAACGTTCATATCTGAGATTTTGAGAAGTGCATTCCAAATATTCCCACACCACAGCTGATCATCCGAGTAACCTAACCTTTGTAATAACTTAGACCACATCCGTAAGACGAAAGAGCACTCGAAGAATATATGGTCTCTAGTCTCCGGTTCAGAGTTACAGAAAGCGCAGTGAATTGGCACGTCCATACCTCGGGTAAACAGCTTAACACGGGTGTGCAAAGCATTATTGATTACTTTCCAGAATAGGAGATTTTCTCTAGCATTGTTATCCCTGAACCAAACTCTTTTGTGCCACTTACAATCAACCAGATTGTCATGCCCGTTCATGAACATGTACATGGGTTTGTTTTTGAAAACATTACCTATACCTTTCCAGTGAACATTGTGGTTGCGGGATAGGGGGACCTCAGAGGCTATGATCTGGTTCCATATGCAACGAACAGCCTGATTCGAGGTGTTGGGGAGCGTAAAATGACCATTGCTAAACACGTCCATGACCTTGGAATCTGGGAGAATGCCAGATTGGATGATGTCACTATACGTAAGCTTCGTGCGAAGGATGCAACCGTGTTCAAGCCAAGGATCGTTCCAGAATTGGACACTGCTTGTTATGCCGCATTGGACGTAGGGGATGATACAATTACGCAACTTAAAGATTGATCTCCAAGTCCAACTTATGTTTTGAGGGGGTTGCATACTCCAGAAATCCCTTCTTTTAATAACGTTATATTCTGACCATAGGACCCAGAGGCTGTTTCGCTTGTTTAAGAAGTTATCAAAGTGTTTAATTAGAGCTACCTTGTTCCAGACTGCAATATTATAGATTCCTAGACCACCTTTACGAAGGGGTCTCTCAATAAGATTGAATGATATCGGGGTGGTGAACCTCCCGTGAATGGATCCTTTCCATATGAATCTCATGGCAGCAGTTCTGATCATATTGATTAGTTTTAGAGGAAGAATGAATGTCTTAGCCCAATAGACCTGCATTGCGAAAATAACCGATTTGACTAAGGTAACACGGCCCGCTTGACTCAGAGATCTGGAGGTCCAACACTCCAGTTTAGACATGATTTTAGCAAATAGAGGGGAACATTGTCTGGAAGAGATCCTGGAAGTTGCGAGAGGGATTCCAAGATAGGTTGCCGTGTTAACGTTGGGCTGCAATCCCGTGGTGTTGAGAATGGAGAGAGTTTGCTCGTCATTAAGGCCAGCTAGCATAATCTCAGATTTGACCAGGTTAATTTTCAAACCAGTTTGTCTGTAGAAAGCTTCCAAGGCATGCATAATGGAGTGAATGGTAATAGGATCGGGTTTGCAAAAGACAACGAGATCGTCGGCAAACATAAGGGAGGTTATGCGTGGTTTTCTACATCTTGGGTGAAGTTGGAACAATCCATTGGTAACTAAGTTGTCGAGCATGCGGGTTAGTAGTTCCATAACTGTAATGAAAAGATATGCGGACATCGGGTCACCCTGACGAACGCCTTGCTTTCCTTTGAAAAACCCTTTCGCAGAACCATTTATGACGATGGAGTAGTTAACCGTAGATATGCAAGTATATATCCAGGCAATAAAATGGGCCGGAAAGTTCATGTAACCAAGAATTCTGACCAGCGAATCCCACTGTAAAGAATCAAAAGCTTTACTGATATCAAATTTCATCATCGCTCTAGGGGACTTGTTTTTACACCCATACCCTCTGAGGAGTTCGTGAGATAGTAAGACATTATCTAATATGTTTCTGCCCGGGAGGAAAGCGGATTGATTCTGAGAAATGATGTTGGGGAGAACCGCCTTCAGGCGAGATGCTATAATCTTCGAAATGCACTTATATATCGCGTTGCAACAGGAGATTGGCCTGAAATCAGCAACAGTCTCGGCAGTGGGAGATTTTGGAATGAGAGCAATATTAGTGTTGTTGTATGTGTCCATAATCCTTGAGTTCTTGAAGACTGATTTAATTGCTCGGCACACATCTCGACCTACAATGCACCAGGTAGACGTGTAGAAAAATGCATTGAGGCCATCCGGACCACTGCAAGAGAATGAGTTAAGAGAAAACATGGCATCCTTAATTTCAGTTTCAGTAACTGTATTGCAAAGATATGCATGGTCATGTTGATTGAGCTTCGGAAGGATCAGGGGGTCTATATCATCAATACTAGGGCTGAAATTTCCATCGTTACCAAGGAGTTGAGCAAAAAAATCAATGAACGCTTTGTCGATGTCAGTTCTGTTCGTTTGTTCTTTACCATTCAAGTCCACAATTCTATGGATGTTCTCACGACTGTGTTTCGCTTTAAGAGTTGCGTGGAAATAAGCAGTGTTTAGATCGCCTTCCTCATTCCATCGAGAGCGCGTCTTTTGCTTGATCATGGCCAGCTCTTTCTGAAGTTCCAGCTGATATTGCTTTGCTGTGGTAGTTTCAAGAGAAGCCAAGCTAACGTTGTTGGGATCCTGTTGCATTTCTGTTTGAATCTTCAGAAGTTTATGTTTCCAGATGGTCGATTGCTTGCTGCCATCCCCAAATCTCGATTTGGCCCATGCTCTCAAAGCCTCTTTCGTAGCCCTGAGTTTTTTCTGTAAAACAAGCATAGGGTTACCAAAGTTAGGAGAGGACCAAACTTTGCGCACTATATCAAAAAAATCATGTTCTTTAGTCCAGGAGTTAAAAAATTTAAAATGAGGACTTCCTCTCATGACAGCGCCACCCATGTGGATGATTTGGGGCGAGTGATCGGACAGGGAAGGATTGGGGATGTGGTTAAATATGGCAGGCCAGGCAGTCAAAGCAACATGATTTGAGAATGCGTAGTCGATTTTACAATAAGTTCTAACACCATGTCTTCTCTTGTTGTTCCAAGTGTATCTAGCGCCAGAGACTTTAGTTTCAATCAATTCAGCATCTTCGATAGCGTCATTGAGAGGTTTAATTTCAGCAAGGGAGAGGGGAGAGCCGCCAGTTCTATCCAGAAGGCTAAGGGAGCAGTTAAAGTCGCCACATACCACCCAAGGATGGGTATTCTGTCTTAAACTAGGCAGGGTTGCAAGGAAGGTGGCCCTGGAGTTAGCCGCGTTCTCAGCGTAAACAAAGGTTAGGTAGCATGAGGTGTTATTGGGGATGAATTTACTATGGCAGTGGATGAATTGAGTAGAGGAGACGATGGGGGTTAGGAGGTGGACAGCCGGATCAAAGATTATTAAGATGCGACCAAAAGGAGCTTGTTCGAGGTTGTGAACTATCTTCCAGTTTGGCATAATTAGGTTGGCTGCTCTACGAGAAAGAGCAGAGTTCAGTTTGGTTTCAAGGATTGCTAGAATACTCAGGTCATGTTGAGTAATCAATTCTTTACAAAGATGGATTTTAGAGTCATCATGAGCTCCACGGATGTTCCAAACGCATATATTGTGTGTCATTGAGTAAACTCAAGGGATTCTATTAAAGCTTTCTTCATTTGCCTTGTCAGGGCACCAGAGGTTTTCGTAAAATCGGGGATGGATGCAGATAGGGGGGAATTCATGTTGTTGGAAGTAGGGACAGAGTTGGATGAGGATGGTGGGGGGCCAAGAATAGAGGAGGAGGAATCAGGCAACGGGCTGAAGGCTTTGGGAGGGGAGATATGACTGTAGGGGTTATCCTTGTCAGGCACACCGTGCACAGCCTGCAGTAACACGGCGATGGAGGAAGACCCACCAGTAGGGGAAGGGATTTGATGAGAGTTATCAATCGCGTTGGTTTGAGGAACTTCAATCACAGAGAGGTGAGGGACTGAAGTGGAAGATGTATCGGTAGCTTGCGAGAGGACAAGAGGAGCTGTGTCAGTAGAGATAGGGTTTTTCGTGTGCACGTGCACACAATCATGCGTGATAGATTTGGCTTCAGAGGCTAAGGGAGATGACGTGTCTGAGGCGTTGAGATGGAGAGCTGAGTTAGGGAGAGAAGTGACAATGAAATGTGATTTGCATGGGGAAGTTTGCATGGTTATTTGATTTTCGCTAGAAGTGGAAGGGGAGACAAGATAAGAAGGACAGTTAGATTTAAAGCTTGAGGCAGGTGGGGTAGGAAGGGGGATGGCGTTAATGACACTGGAAGATGAGTTGGAAGCATCAGTGAAACTTGAAAGCTGGTTTGGGATTGGACCGAACACAGTGGATTCATGTAGATGCATAGCGTTGGAATCATACTCTTCATGATTATTAACATTACCCAGATTGTTTAATGAATTTGCTACTGCTATTTTCGGTGAACACAAACTTTTTGCTGCAATTTCCTTAAGTGGAACAGCTTGCATTATTTCTTCAGTTTCCACAGTACCCTGGTCGTTCAAAATGTCAAATTTATTATGAGTTATGATCATGAGCTCCTCTGCACGTGCGTTTTCTTTTGGCTTTTGAGTTATGGACTTATCATTTTGTTCTGAACTGCTTTCTATTCTTTCTATTCCAGTTGTGATGACCTCCTTCTTTTGTTTTTCCTTACTGGTTTCCAAGAAAACATCTTCATCGACACCTTCCATAGCTTTAGAGGCTCCAACCATGTTAGAAGCCTTAAATGGACTTCTAACAGTAACCACTACGGGATTAGCAGAGAAAGTAGGAGGAACATGCGTTTTTCTACCGTTAAATCTGCCTACTTTATGCCACCTTAAAGGCGCCTTTTCCGTATACACTTCTTTATGCTTCACTGGGACTTTAGCTACATTTCTGTCATGCTTGATATGGTTCATATGGGTTGTGTGAGGGTCAGGAGGCACTTGCATTTCACACTTCTCATTAGAGTGTCCAAAAGAAACACAGTTTGTACAGATTAAAGGTTTCCACATGTAAGTAACTTTGATTTTTTGGGTTCCACCATCAGCAAGCTTTACTAGAAACTCATCTACTAAAACGTTGTCTGGGCGTATTTCAATTAAACATTTAGCAAAATGGAGTCTCTCAAGGCTTTCAGTCATCGAGTCCATACACAGTAGTTTTCCTAACCTACTCGAAAGCCAGTTGATGCCAACATGAGTCCAGGCAAACAGGGGGATGTTGTGGAACAGAACCCATATTGGAACAGAGTGAACGGAACCACATACGTTACTAATTTTGGAATCATAAGGCTTGACAATAAAGAGTTTGTTCTTCATAATAATTGGATCCCCATTTAAAATACTTAGCTTGTCTTCTTCGCAAGAAAGCAGGAAAAGAAAGATGACACCATCAGATTTGATCTTCACAGATCCTTTAAGTTTCCAAACCTGCTTGAGTTTTTGCACCACTGAAGTAAAGGACAACGGCGTGTCTAAAAAGAAACCCACGAGATACTCGCTCCAGATTTGGGATCCTGCTTCAACTATGCCAGCCGGAAGGTCTAAGGCACCGTCAGAGTAAGTAGGCTTCATCTCAACCGGCGTGTACTTCCCAGCATTCCTGGGTTTCTGCTTGAACAAAGAAGTCCAGACTGGTTGGGATGGGGTGGACGTGGAGGGAGCTGCTGAGGGGTTGGGGGTCAAGAACGTGGCAGTCGAATGGTCCGAGGAGGGGTCAGGAGGCCTAGGTGGGGAGGGAGGGAGTTGGGATGGCGATGGGCTGGTGGGAGCATGGCTCGAGGTAGGATTGAGGTACGATGAAGGAATGGTGGGGATGTGACAGGGGAGAGAGGCTGCCATGACAGGGGATGTGACAGGGGATGAAAATGATCTTTAATGATATTATAAATTTAATAAATTTAATTATTTATGTGTTAATATATATATATATATATATATGACATCACTGTTAAACTATGACACTGAACCTACTTATTAACCGTGGTTACAACGGTTATTTATACACATAGGGCACCTTATCCTATATTGCCCTTAGATTAGAAAATTGTACTTAATATTATTATATTGTTCATATTGTGAATACGAACACAATAAAATATTAAAATATAAAATTAAACTAAATTAAAATTAAATTGATAATAAAATAACAACAACAACAACAATAACAAAATATAAATAATTTAATACAAACTAATCAAACTAAGATTGTATACCAAACTCTCTTAATAAACAATACAAAAATAATTTAGTATAAAATTATTATTCATATAAATAACATATTGTGCAAACTAATAAAATGATTTTTTTTAAATTCACGCTTTTAACACCGTTGTCAATGCACCTGATTCAGTAAGGGCAAACACATAACTATGCGTGGTGGTTGGCATAAGTGCATAGTGGTTATTTTGCCGCATCACCCAAGATTACTAAGATTAGATTATGTGTATCCTCGTTTGGTGATTTTCTTTAAATTGGACCCTGTATATATGTAGATTGGTTTTTAGTAAAGGCTCTTATAAAGAGGTGGTGACCTACTACATATGCATTTCATTTTCTAGATATTAAGCTAGGTTGTATGCCATTGGATTTAACATGCTTACCAATATCGAGATTGGACAGTTGATTGTAGTAGTATCGTTCGACCCTATTTGTGAATTATATAACATATTTTTGATCCATCTATCAAGTTTGGAGGAGGGAGATGTAGTGTCAAGGATAATTACACTTACTAGATTACAAAGATATATCATAAATAATGTAGATGACACTGATATGACTAATCCTGTGGCTTGTGCTTTTTGTTATATCTTTTTTGTTCAACATTATTTTCGAATCAAAATAATCATGATTCGTGTTGGAAACATAGTTGGTTTGATGGACTTAGATGACCTTTATACTATTAAATGGGCATGACTATACTTAATGCACTATATACTTACCTTAACCATTTTGCATTATTTTACCTTAAAAATATATATGAATTTTGGTATCTTTTGATGTTATTTGTACCACAAGTACACAACGAACATACATCCCAAAGTCTTGGAGCAACATAAGATATATTTCTTTTCCTAGATTGCATCATTCGAGATGCACTTCACACCTATGCAGCTTTCAACGAGGGGGGCATAATGAGTTGATGGAGGTTTGTGCATAAATATATACAAGGACGCGAAGTAATATCATTTCTCTTCCTTAGAGTGGGTATATCATTCTTATGAATCTAGGTAATGACCATCCTATTATATTCCACTCTACATTGTCACCGTGTAGGGTTTGTCTACATGTAACTGTCTCCACCTATGTGGTATTTGTAAGATATGTATTGGTTACGGTCACTATTGTAAAAAATCCTTCTAGGCCTTCGATTAGGCACCGCCTAGGTGCTAGGCGAGGCTTACCGTCTAGCGATTTTCCTAATCTCGTCTAGAAAAGGTTTATTGTCTCATTTAAGAATCTAAACATGCATTTAGGCAACGGTTATACATTATTTAAGGTTCGGTACCATGTACAAGTATCAATATGGTAGTTCTAAGCGACCTTGCATCCTTGGCTACTCCGAACACCTCCAAATCCCAAATTCTCAATTTATATCAATTTATACTAAATTAAACACTAAAGTTTGATCCAAAATACAATAGTTATCAAAAACATCTAGCTTCGTTTAATCCTCGATTAAGCCATGCCTAAACGATTAATACCTAATTCATACTTACCGTCCTGTGCCCACCTAGAGATTTTTACAACCTTGGTTACAGTTATATATATAATGTGCATTCCTTCATATCCTTGTTTAGCCGATGACATGTCTGGTCCAAGCCTCCGTATAGGTACTATATATCTACTAAATAGAATGTTACTCCATTAGAATATATCCTATCACCAAGGTAGTATTCACGGTTATATGTGTTACCATTAATAGTAAATGAAGTACTAGTTGTTTTACCAAATGCTAGATCGTTAAATAAAGTGGATCCCTCAACTGCATTGATATCATGATTGGATCTTGGCATGCCAAACAAATGCATACAAGATCTATAAATCATATTTAGTGTAGAGAATTAGAGTTGATTTTTGTTCTTTATCATTGTAAGCTCTTTGAAGTGTTTTGAATAATTTTTCCACTTATAGCGCGGGTAGTTAATGTTACCTAACATTCGTTGTCATCCTCTACTATCATGCATTTTTAGCATGCTTGCAATGTCCTTTTCATATATATGGCCTTCATATGTATTGATCACTATGGATGTTCACGATAGCTTGATATAGTTTATCTAGAGCTTCTAATAATGCGATTTCACTCAATCGCAAAGAGTCATCGCGCGAATCTGTTGGGTTACCATATGTTAAGATTCTCATGGCATCAATCACTTTTTGGTGATCAATCAAACCATTAGTTTTTGAAGCATTTGGATAGAAAATTTATCATGAGTTTTGACATCATTTAGTACCATGTTGAACAGTGACTACCTCATTTTAATTCTTCTTGGAACATATCAATTGTGTAGGCTAGATTCTACACGAAGTAATATCGCACCATCAGCCTATCAAAAAAAATATTGTTTGTTTACATAGTGCCAACCTATCGATTCTTATGGTTAACAAACGACTGTCAATTTTCTTCTTCCAATGTTTGTTGCAAAGAGGTTTCAAACTCAATTTGGCTGCTTCCAGTCATTGTTTTCTTCCTCTTCTTATATTTGTTGCAAAGCAATCTCATACTCAATTTGGGCCGCTTCCAAATTATCATAGTCATAATCGTCGATGCATGCAACATATTTTGAAATTATTATTGTTATCGCTAGAGATAATTTATGGTAGAATAAATAAAAAAGAATATGTCAAGATTGTTTGGGTTAAGGTTATTTATATAGAGGGGAGATAAATGTTAAGAGAGAAATGATCACTTAAAAATTAGTTATTGTTGGACACTTGTTGAACGTGTGCACCTATATGGGCACCTTTCAAACGGACATCTCTTTCTTATGCAGTTATTTAACATGCATCTAACTACTTCTACAAAGTTTTAACCAATTTGTAGAATTTTTTTTGGAAATATCACACGGTCTAATCAATTGTTGGAAGTGCATTTTAGCCGAAAATACAATTTTGTAATATGTAGACTCGTTATTGGAGATATTCAATGGTGCTACGATAAATGGCTGTCATGGTAACTTTCTCATTAACTATTGACTTCTAAATCTTTATATTTTAAATTTATTAATTTACCTTAATTTAACTATCTTTTACTTATTAGTTTACATATAATTCTTTAACTAACTACGTGATTTAGTTATATAAATAAAAAATGGGAACTTTCGTAGAACACATTCCTTAAGTTTTAAAATACACAACCATCTCTTCGTAAAAAACTTGTTTCGAAAAAACATTTATGTTTTAGTTTCAGCTGGACTACATATATTTGTAGTTTTCACTACAATTTTTTTTAAAAATTGAACACTTAGATGGTAGTACATAGTAGTACTACAAATCTAAAATAGTATATATCATACAGATGTATATGTCTGACAGTTCAAATCATGCTATGCAAATTTTGAACTTGTGACATCTGAAATAAAAGTCGAAACGCCTAACCACTAAGGCAATGGTACCGGACTTTGACTGCAATATTTGTAATTTATACTGCAAATATTTGCAGTTTTGCAAAAAAAATTAAAATTAATTTTGTTATAAAACATCCAATTAAGTTTAGATTTTGATTAAAAAAAGAAATCATCAAAAATAATTTTAATTGTGTAATTTAAAATATGTTCTTAAGAAAGGTTTTTCGTGTGTTAAATTTGAAAATAAATGACAAATCTAGGTTTCCACATAAAAAATAATAATTTAACTTAATTAAAACTCGTAACTCCACGTATTCAAAAACACAAATTTACTTAGGAATGGTTTGTTTCCAACCAACAATCACTTGGCTGACCATTTGTTGCTAAATAAGAACATTAAATGCATTTGTTTCTAGCAAGTATTCGGAACTAGAATGCTTGCCAAGTTAGAAAGTGTTAAGCACTTTTATATTGCTTGTTCAAGTGCTAAATGCTTAACGATAATCTCTTCCATTGAAGTCTTTACATCTGTAAAATTATATTAGCTCAAGAATATTAAAATTTCAAACTTTAGAAAATAAAAAAATTCAAAATATAAACTATGAAAATCCAGTTTTTCACAAATTTAAATTGTAAATCGATTTATTGTAAACTTAATTTAAAATTTCCTTTAAATTTACGCTTTTAAGATCGAAAATTTGAGACTTAAAGTTTGCAAGTAAAAGATCTCTGATAATTAGACTTTTAAGGTAATTTTTTAAAATAAATTTATGGAAATTTGATGTTTGATCAATAATTTTTTAAAGGGGCTTTGCACCGAAGGTCCCTATTTTTGATGGTGTTGTAAGAAAAGTCCCTATGATAATGAGTATGTAAATTAAGTCCCTGTTTTTTCTAAATCAGAAAGCGCAAACTATCTTACGCTTTCATTATAGAAAGTCCAAGTTAACTTGCGCTTTCCTTATAGAAAGTGCAAGTTAACTTGCGCTTTTCTTATAGAAAGTGCAAGTTAACTTGCGCTTTTCAAAATTTTAAATTTTTTAGAAAATTTCAAAATTTTCAAAAAAAATTTCAAAATCAAAAAGCACAAACTAGCTTGCACTTTCCTGATGAAAAGTGCAAGATAACTTGCGCTTTTCAAAAATTTCAAAATTTTTGAAAATTTTAAAAGTTTAAAATTTCAAAATCAGAAAGTGATGGAAAACGCAAGTTAACTTGCATTTTTCAAAAATTTCAAACATTTTTAAAAAAATTCATAATAAAAGCGCAAACTAGCTTGTGCTTTCTTGATAGAACGCGCAGGTTAACTTGCGCTTTTCAAAAGTTTTAAAATTTTCAAAAAAAAATTCATAGTCAAAAAGTTGTAAGTTAGCTTGCATTTCTGTCAGAAAAATGCAAAACACCTTGCGTTTTCTATTTTTCAAAAAATGGGGACTAAATTTACATATTTATATCTACATGGACTTTTCTTATAACAACATCAAAAACAGGGACCTACGACTCTTTTCTTGTTTTTTTTTAAATATAAAATTTTGAAATTTAAATTTTGAATATTAACAATTTATAATTAAAAACTTTCAAAGCTGAAAACTTTCAATTTTGTACCATGTTTCAAGTTTTCCTAAACTTTAAATACTTCAGAAAACAAAATTTTCAAATTACATTTTTTTATATAATAATCTACGTTTACCGCAATTCAAATTCATAATTCAATCATTGTCTGGTGAAAGCCAACTAGTATAGAGGGTAAGACTATCAAAATAACTATATACTTTAATTATATTCAGAAGTTTTAAACATTTAGACAAACAACCATTCATGATTCGATGACTTCAACAATCAGAATTCAGCATTCAACAATCAGTATGTTGGATAATTACAACAAAAACCAAAGTCTTTTTATTGCTTGACTTTTTGCATTCTATATCCATAACGTTTATTTATGAAATACTTATTTATTAAGCTTAACAAGCTCAAGGGAGGACTTCTTTTTACATTTTTTTCTCTATCAATTCTCTCTCCTTTCGAAAAGGAATACAAAATCTATAGTAAACTAAAATTATCTTCTTCATCCACTCTCTCTACAATTTCCTCTAAAATTAAATCTATCTTCAAAAATACTTAAAACTCTTAGACAACGACTTCTACAAATCTTTAAATCCTCAATCTTGAGTGCACAAGTTTGAAAACTCGTTGTGTTAACCTTGAGGAGCAGATAACAATTACCGATTGCACCATGGTCATGCCGAATTTTATTTTCAAGGCAGTGGCCTCGTCAATGACACACCTCACATCACTTTCTCTTTATTGTTCTTACCCAACAATTTCCAACAATTTGAAAACAAAATTAAATCTACCTTTCATGAGGACTACACTATTTGGGTTTTGGAGCAAAGATTAGAATGTTATGATGACCAGTGAACGAGAAGAAAATCGAGGGCTTTGTGCAAATTTGAATTGAATTTAAGATATTCAAATCACTGGGACGGTGAAAAATATATTAAAGTAATACTAAGGTACGTTCCGCTTTTACCTTCTTGTTTGAATTATTTTTAGGTTTTGGCAATAATTTCATATAATTGATATTGTTGAGAATGTGTCTGTTTTAAGAATATGCTATGATATATGTTAGCCGTAGTGGAGTGAATTTGAATATGCTATGGTGACAGTTTTTCTTTGTTGCAATATAAATTCGTGATGAATATAATTGCTTTTATGTAATGATCTCCTTTTGTTACTATATTATTATGTAATTAAAAATGATTTTATTATATAATTTGAATAGAGACAAATATAGAATTATATGTTCTATAAACTTTTATTTATTTAATTGTAGAAATGAATAAATGATTTATGAAATAAGTGTATTGGTTATAAAGTATTAATTACCGTATTAATATGCCAAGTAGTTTAACAATTAGTGGTTATTGTTACGCATACGAATACTTATGTTTAGAACGATGTGTATTATTTATTTCGAAAACTTTTGGTAATGTGAATAAATGATTTATTCATTGATTATATTTATATTATATAATCAAACACCGAAAAAGGAAACTTTTGAAATGAATAACACACTTATTCTTTTGATATGTTATACAATAAGAGGAAAAATATAGTACCATTGTTTTCCTTCTTAAATTTCATTCTCAAATCATTATATTATGTGATTTTAAGATTATAATAATTAAGGCCACTTAAATTACGTCCTTCCATTTTTAGATGGAGTTAAAATAGCATTTATAGATCATAAATATTTGTAAATATAACTTTATCAATTTAACCATTGGCCTTCCTTTTTCTTAAACATTTATTGCTTTTCTCGGAACAATATTTAAGTTCTAAAATAAAAGATTTGCAAAGTAATCCATATGAAGTATTTTTAACACGTTTAAAAGTTGAAAATAAAATAATAATCATTTATTTTTTAAATGAAGTTTTCATATAAGTTAGGCATTACCTGCAAATATAAATGTAGCTAAATAACTCATATGCATATACAACTTTAAAATTTCATTTGGAGATTTCATTGAATTTAAATATAATAAAAATATCGGTTTGCTTTAAATGTTCCATTAAGAATTTTATGAGCATTAAATCATAAAATTGATTTATGATTTATTTATGGAAGCAAATTATGAGCATCTATTGATTTATCTAATGTTTGAATGAAAAGTGAATTTAATCGACACATCATTGTAAAAAGAAAAAATGAAACCAACCAACGAAGAGGTTTTATGTTAATTGATATAAAACTTTTGTAGTAGCAATTATAGTACGAGTTTGTCTTTGAAATAAAATAGAATGATGGATACTGAAAATAAGGCGAGGTATATTTATGAAGATTTATAGATCAAAGGGAATGAGTTTTGTTTAAATATGCGGTACAAAGTATTTCAAAATGAGATATTTATACTTATAAATATTCATGTTCATATGATTTCTAAATATATGGAAACTGATTATTTTGGTCCATATAGAGCCTAAAGAAAATTTCTTGTCGGGCAAATATGTATTTGGATTACCAATATAAGGATTATAACTCTGAAAAAATTACTTTATGAGTTTATATTTATACTTTATGAGTTTATGCATGAAGACGAAAGAATGTCTAAGTTGAATCGAGTATTATTATAATTCTTAATCGGTTTTATTTTATCATTACTTTTACATGTATTGTATTGAATTTTGTTTGTATATATGAAAATACAAAATATGTTAAAACGATATTGAATGTAACCGAATATATAAAATTGAATATACCGATCTTTACAAGTTAGATTTTGCAAATGTGTTCATAAGAAACAAGAGCTAATCTTAGATTTTGAAAATGTGTTTTAAACTAGAATTTTTGAAGTGTGGGGGTATCTGGCTAAATTGGATCTACTGTAGTTTAGGAAAATCAACAATGAAAATTGCATGTTTGATTTTGAGTTCCTTCATGTGCTTCTATTATGAGACACCATATTTATAAAGGACTAATGTGGGAAAAATTGACCTTTTTATTAAGGTAATCTCACAACGTTGAGAAATACATGGAAAGGTTTGATTGTTTTGACGTAGCACTTGTGTTGTCTCTCTATGATTTTTGCATATATAAGAATAAGTAACATAATTTGCTAAATAATAAATGTGATAAAATTGGAGAAAGGACATGTTTCTATTGAATTATTAAACATACTATTACTTGTGATGTGAAGAGATACATTAATACCCATATTACGAAAATTTGGAATTTCTATCAAAGAGTATAACGGAAAGAGAAGACTCACCTATTTCTGACCTAAAGCAATTGAGAAATTAGTGAAAGAAGTGATCTTATAAAAATGAATAAGATCAAAGAGAACTTCATGGATAACGGTCTATCTAAATTATTTTCAAAGGAAATTATTCCTTGAATTTTCAAGAGGAATTGGCCTTGAGCCTAGAGTAGAGAAAAATGTGATGAACCCATTAGTTTTCAAATAATGCAACATGATTACTCTTCCCCTTCCCATTTTGTATAGAGTTTGATTGCTTTTGTATAATCCATAACCAGTTTTTAGTGGTGCTTTTTAAATACACTTGATGGATTTTGCTATTTAGTATGAGTTTAAACTTCCTTGCTTTTATATAATCCATAGCCAATTTTTGATGGTGCTTTAAAGACGCACTTGATGATTTTCCCATTTCGTATGATTTTAAACTTCCTTACTTCTATTTAATCCATATTCAATTTTTAGTAGTGTTCATAGGACGCACTTGATGGATTTTTCTATTTGATAGGATTTTAAGTTTTTTTTTTCTTTTATGCAATCCATAACCAATTTTTGGTCGTGCTCTTGACACGCAGCTGATGGATTTTTCTATTTGATACGATTTTAAGTTTATTTTCTTTTATAAATTCCATAACTAATTTTTTGTGGTGCTTTTGAGACGCACTTGATGGATTTTTCTATTTCATATGATTTTAGGCTTCCTTGCTTTCATATAATCTATATCAAATGGTGGTGTGTAACAACCCGCATATTTTACGAATTGTATATTTAAATATAGAATCGTTAATCGGATTAAAGTCCGAAAAGCTACTTTTTGCAAATAGTCGAATTGGGACTCGAGACCACTTCCATTGAGTCCAAAATGGCGTTTGCGACTTTTTTTAAGTATAAACATCGATATATTTGGAGTAAGTTGAATTTTGCTATTTCTATTGGGCTTTGGGTTTGGGTTTCACCCCAACTCACTCAATAACCTTGTTCATCCCCCTCCTCTCCTCTTCACTTCATTTCTATTTTCTCTAACACTCAAGCAAAACTGAAAATGGGGGAAGAGTATAGGAATTAGAAATTCCAAGCCCTAGTTTTCATTTGCAAAACCAAATTCTTGCTCCAAATTCAAAGAGAAGCTAAGGTAAGTATCTCCTTCTTCTTCTCCAACTCATTCTCTCTTTAATTTCAGAAATTTCCTAAACCTAATTTAGGGAATGTTCTTCTTTTGAGCTTAGATTCAAGCTTCTTGAGTTGAGGTTGAAGTGAAGTTGATCTTCCTTTGCTTTCAAGCTTCTCCTTCATCATTTTTAGGATTAAAGGTGAGTTTTGGACTCACATCTATTTCTATAGATATCGTTGTTGTTGGGTATGAATTCCTAACACTTATTCATGCACATTTGCTTTCGATTTGGATCGAATTGGTGAATTGTTAAATTTTTGGTTTTTGGAATCCAATTTGGTAAAAATCCAATCTTTGATGTTCGAACACGTTAGTGGAGCGTTTCGGAGGGCCATACAAGGCTGGGTTGTCGATTGGCGTAAATCCTCGGTCGAAGTTGCTCAATTCGTCGCTTCCGTCCGTGTATCGAACTTGCCCCAAAGGGGGCTAGACTGGATGTGCTTCCGAAGCAGGTTCAGTCAACTGAACCAGGGGTTCGGTCGACTGAACCAGAATAGCAAAATTCCTTAGAAGCAGGTTCAGTCGACTGAACCAGTGGGTCAGTCGACTGAACCAGACCCAGGAAATTGCCTAGGTCTGTATCGGTCGACTGACCATCTGGGTTAGTTGACTGACCCTGGGGGTACAAAAATCGTATCCCTGTGTCAGTCGACTGACCACCTGGTTCAGTCGACTGACCTGATTGCCTTAGCAAAATTGAGTATTTTGTTTTTGATTTCCAATTTTTATCGATTCGTGATTTCCGATTTGTCGTTGTCGTTTATTATCTTCTCCGATGACTTCTTATTCGGGATTTTTTGTGGTTGTCCATTTTTGATGGATTCGGTATCGATTTATCTGGATTTGATTCACGTCTTCGTATGTGAATTTTTGATGGTTGATTGTTTCTACAATCATTTCTATGACTTGTCACTTTAAATTACAAAGTTTTCTATACTAGTAGTAAATATTCAAACTCTTTTACTAAAATGATTTCAACTCTATTTTTTATACAAAGCTCGTTTATAAAACTGTTTTCTAATCTATTAGTATATACAAACCTTTACCTCATTCGTATGAGAAAATCTAATTAAATGGCTTAGCAAAACAAGTGGTATGAAACGCTTGCGTTTACTTCGTCGGTTAATTTATGGACTTGTTCGATTGAAAATCCTGTGACAATTTTCGAGTGGAAATCTACAATATGTTCGTAAATATTTAAGTTAAGCTAGTGGTTATGGGACATGAAGCTAAACTCTTATATTTACTGGCTTAGTGTAATTCACACTTTTTATTGATCGATGATGATCATTTTGTGATTTAGACTAGCGATGTGCGATGTCTATTTGTCTGCGAGGGAGACTAAACCCTGTTTTGTGGAACTTCGGTTCAATTTGGTGGGGTAGCGACCCATGGTCTTCGGACCGTTTGTGGAGCTTCGGCTCAAAATATATGGTTAGCGACCATGGAATAGCGTTCCGTTTGTGATACACGTGTTGGTGAGTTTTCATGCTCCCATTTGTGATAGGCCTTCCCCCTTTGTGATTTCTAATTGATGATTTCTAGAATTTGTGTTTCACCAACTTTTGCGATTGGTATTAATATGTTTGCCAATATTTGTAGTTTGGTGAATAAAATAAAGAATATGATATTCTTTTTTGTGCTTTGAGATCTTTGAGATATTGAATGATTTTGTTGTTGTTTAAATCATATTTGTCCTGGTGTGACATTATTGTTATCATACGTTCTTATTATATCTCATTTCTTTATCTGATATTTATAGCTAGACTGATCCGTTTATTATTCTTATTAAATAATACTCGGGTCAGACCGAGATGTTACATGTGCTTCTGCTTGACTCCTTGTCTGGGATCATCTTCTGACTTTTGTCTAACTACATTACATTTGTAGTTATTGTTGTTATACATTCGAGAGATAGACTCCATGATGTATACTTATTCTTTTGTCTAGCACTTGTATCTATTCTTTTGTGATATTGTGGATCTTATTTGACCACTATCCTGATGTACACCTTTTTGTGTTATATATTCATATCTGTTTCCGCCTTTGTGATATGAATGTATGTGACTGATTTGTGTTATGTTATTTCTATATTTGTTTCCGAAGGCCTCATAGCCACTGTGTGGTAGCTTTGAGTTTGTATTAGATATGTCAGATTTCCTCCAGAAATGAAATGTAAGTTGTATTATCAGACATATCGGTACTCGCACAAAGCAATCGCACAGATGGTCGCTCCTCAACAGCCTTATTCTTCGCGCTAGTCGACGGCATTACCCCGTAGTGTTCTTGGTTAGCGTGACCATAGAGGTGGGGTGTCATAGCTTGGTATCAGAGCCAAACTTTGGAACAATGTAGAATAATCTAGCAAGATCATTGTCCTAAGTCTTTCTTAGAAATCGTGCCATAGGATTTAATTCGAGTCTTCGTACCGTTCTATCCTATTTCTTTTTATGATGCCTTGTTTTATCAATCAAGTTTGTTTGATATTCATTCTGAGATTAACCTTTTTCTCTTTTCTTTCTTTCTTAAAGAAAAGAAATGGTTAGACCTGGCCGTCCCAGCGCCGGTCAATCTAGTACTACTCCCCAGGATGGAGTATTTAAGTCTGCTCAGCAACTTCTTGATCTTGTGAGAAATGCTCAAGCTGTCAGACCTATTCCTGAGCCCACTCATCCTAAATTTGGGTTTGCACGCTTGTGCAGTGATTACACCAATTTGGGTGGAAAGCCATTTAAAGGTTCCGAAAGCGTTATAGAAGTCCAGGTTTGGCTTCGAACATGCGACCGCATCTTTTCTCGCATGAATCTTATTGATCTTCATCGAGTCTAAGTGGCATCTAGAATGCTCCAAGAAAGAGCATTAGACTGGTACGAGCTTCTGATCTCCGAAATTATTGAAGCGGATCTTACTTGGGAGAAATTCCGAGAAAGGTTCAAGGTGAAATTCGTGCCGGAAGCTGAAAAAGTATCTTTGGCCCGACGCTTTATAGACCTTGTTCAAGGTGAATCTTCCGTGACGGACTCATCGCTTCTTTCGAATCTCTCTCTAAATATGGGGTCGAGTATATTAATACCCCATTGAAGAAAACCCAGAGATTTGTTTATGGCTTGAACAAGAGCCTCAAAAAGCCATTACTTCTGAAATTAGAAGTTTCTTTTGATCAACTTTTTGATATTGCTCTTCGTCTTGAAGAGGCCAATAAAGATAGTGATGCTGAGGTCAAACCAAACGTCAAGAAGAAGAGACCTTTTAAATTCAAGCCTAATCCCAATAAGAAGGGAAAGCAAGCAGCACCGGTAGCAAATACTCCTAACTCTCGTCGAGGAGAATGTTACAATTGTGGTTCTAAGGACCACTATGCAAACAAGTGCCCGAAGTCTATTTCTTGCCGCTATTGCAAGAGTTCGGGTCATACTATATCTTTGTGTCCCAAACTTCAAGGCAAGAAGAAGGGCAAGCTAAATGCCGTACAAGCCCCTGCTAACACTTCTCGTGGACAAGGTATTTCTCATTCTATCCTTGATGGCATTATTATATTTCGTGATTTTCCTATTCGAGTTCTCTTTGATACGGGTGCATCTCACTCTTTTATATCAAAAGAACTTGTTGATGCTTTGTCTTTGAATGTTATTGGCTTGATGACTTCTTTGAGAATTGTGAATCCGGTCGGTGGATCCGCAACACTCAGTTTATTGTGTAAAGATGTCAAAATAATTTTATGTGATTACTCTTTCCATGCCGATTTGCATGTTATGCGTTACCTTGGTTTCGGAATGATTTTGGGAATGGATTGGCTTAACCGTTATGAAGCCCATATCTTATGTCCTGAGCGGACTATATATCTTCGGCATCCTCAATCTGTTAAGCAGATTTCTCTCGTTCTAAAAGATTCAGATTCCAATTCGAAAGCATCCTTGTATTCACTAAATCCTCATGATGACGATAACGATGATGAGGAAGATATTATTTCCTTCATTCACATTGTTCGTGAATTCCACGACATATTTGAGCCCGTTTAGGATTACCACCTAAGCGAGCAATTGAGTTCAGAATTAATCTAGTCCCTGGAGCTCTACCTATCACTCGTCCTCCTTATCGTATGTCCAATAAAGAAAATGAGGAGATGCGCAAACAATTATCCGAATTAGAAGCGAAGCAATTTATTCAATCTAGTTCCTCTCCATGGGGAGCTTCAGCTATTTTTGTGAAGAAATCTGATGGTACACTTAGGCTTTGCATTGACTACCGCAAGCTTAACGATCTCACCATCAAGAATAAATATCCCTTGCCTCGTATTGATGATTTATTCGATCAGCTCAGTGGTGCTAAAGTCTTTTCACAGTTAGACTTAGCAATCGGTTTTCATCAGCTTCGCATTGCAGAGGATAGCATTCCTTTGACATCGTTCTGTACTCGTTATGGACCTTATGAATGGCTTGTTATGCCATTTGGCTTGACGAATGCTCCAGCTTATTTCGTCGACCTTATGAATCGAGTTTTCAAAGTTTTCCTCGATCGATTTGTTCTCATCTTTATAGATGACATTCTTATTTATTCTAAAACCGAGGAAGAGCATGAAAATCATCTTCGGGTTGTGTTGGAAACTCTTAGGAGCAACCAATTAAAAGCAAAATTTCCTAAATGCCACTTTTGGCAATCTCGTGTGAAATTTTTGGGGCATATTATTTCTGAATCCGAAATTTCCGTGGATCCTTCAAAGATTGAAGCGATTCAAAATTGGAAGAGACCGGAGAGTGTGATGGAAATTCATAGCTTTCTCGGATTGGCGGGCTATTACCGTCGGTTCATAAAAGACTTTTCTAATTTGACAAAGAAGGGAGTTAAATACATTTGGTCAGACAAATGTGAAGCTTCATTTCAAAAATTAAAAGAACTCCTTTCCGATGCTCCTATTCTTGTGATTCCCGATGGAAACCAAGACTTTATTGTTTATACCGATGCTAGTCGTGTTGGTTTGGGTGCCGTTCTCATGCAGCGGGAACGTGTTATCGCTTATGCTTCTAGACAATTAAAGCCTGCCGATACCAGCTATGCCACTCATGATTTAGAGCTCGCGGCTATTGTTTTCGCCCTTAGAATTTGGCGTCGTTATCTTTTGGGAGAGAAATTTGTTCTCTACACCGATCACAAATCTTTGAAGTATTTATTTTCTCAAAAGGAACTTAACTTGCATCAACAGCGTTGGCTCAAAATTCTTGCATCATATGATCTTGATATTCTTTATACTCCCGGAAAAGAAAATCGTGTTGCCGATGCCCTTAGTCGTAAGCAACAAGCGGTTTTTTCCAGGATGACATCCGAGTGGAATGATCTCGAGACTTTGTCCACTTGTGAGATTCGAGATCGTGAATCCGATTTATGCTCATCTCTTGTTTTATGTAGCCTTGAGGCTCATCCTTCTCTTTTAGACCGCATTCTTGAAGCTCAAATGCATGATCCCCAATTGGTTCTTCTTGGCCAAAGTTGTAGGGATAAAATTGATATTGAAGGTTTGATAGACTTTGATATTGATGCTCGTGGCGGTACTCAAAAAATTGGTAGACTTATTATGTCAAATATTATTGATCTTCGTAAAGATATTTTAGAAGATTCTCACCGTTCTAAATTTACCATTCATCTCGGTAGTAGCAAAATGTACGCGGATATGAAGCGACTTTATTATTGGGAGGGAATGAAATCTGATATTGCTAACTTTGTTAAGCGTTGCATGACTTGCCAACTCGTAAAGGCCGAGCATCAAAGGCCCGGTGGGTTATTGCAACCTTTGGAAATTCCAATATGGAAGTAGGATCAAATTTCCATGGATTTTATAGACGGTCTCCCCGTTCTCGTTCGGGCCATGATAGCCTATGGGTGATAGTACATAGACTTACGAAATCCGCCCATTTTATTCTCGTTCGGTCCAATCGGACCGTACCTATTTTGGCTAAACTTTTTGTCAAAGAAATTGTTAAATTGCATGGAGTCCCTACTTCTATTGTTAGTGATCGTGATCCATTGTTTACTAGTGGATTTTGGAAAGGTCTTCAAAAAGCTTTGGGAACAAAGCTTAATTTTAGCACCGCTTATCATCCTCAGTCCAATGGGCAAACTGAGCGTGTGAATCAAAATCTTGAAGATCTTCTTCGTGCATGTGTTCTTGATTTTGGTGGAAGTTGGGAAGATCACATCTCTCTTGTTGAATTTTCCTATAATAATAGCTTCCAATCTAGTATTGGTATGACACCTTTTGAGGCACTTTACGGAAGGCCATGCCGATCTCCTTCGTGTTGGCTTGAAGCCGGTGAGAAACTGGTTTTAGGTCCAGATTTTATTCGTGATGCCACAGAAAAGATTGATCTTATTCGTCATAGGACGAAAGAAGCTCAAAGTAGACAAAAATCCTATGTCGATAATCGAAGAAGGAAATTAGAATTTTCTGTGGGAGATTTTGTGTTTATTCGTGTTTCACCTATGAAAGGTGTTGTGCGTTTCAGTCGATTGGGAAAATTAGCACCTCGATATATTGGCCCGTTTCCCATCACCGAACGCATTAGTTCCGTGGCTTGTCGCCTTTTATTACCGGCTCAGTTTTCTGCTATTCATGACGTATTCCACGTCTCTCAACTCCGGAATGCCTTCGAGATTCCGACTCTATTCTTGAGCCCGGTATTATTGAAGAAATTGAAGTTTCACCTAATTTGACTTATGAGCAACATCCTATTCGAATCATTGCTTCGGAGGTTAAACGCCTTCGAAATAAAGATGTTCCTCTTGTGAAAGTTCAATGGTCCTCAAATCCTAAGGATTGCTCTTGGGAATCCAGAGAATTCATCGAGCGAACACATCCGGACTTGCTCTCTCGTGCTCCTTAAGGTGAACTTTTTATTTTCAAATTTCTTCTTTTTGTGTTGATATGCTTTTATTGTTGTTACTTCTTATTTATTTCTTAAAGATTGCGAGGATGCAATTTCTTTAAGGAGGGGAGTCTGTAACAATCCGCATATTTTACGAATTGTATATTTAAATATTTTATTTAAATATATAATCGTTAATCGGATTAAAGTCCGAAAAGCTACCTTTTGCAAACAGTCGAATTGGGACTCGAGACCACTTCCATTGAGTCCAAAATGGCGTTTGCGACTTTTTTAAGTATAAACATTGATATATTTGGAGTAAGTTGAATTTTGCTATTTTCTATTGGGCTTTGGGTTTGGGTTTCACCCTAACTCACTCAATAACCTTGTTCAGCCCCCTCCTCTCCTCTTCACTTCATTTCTGTTTTCTCTAACACTCAAGCAAAACTGAAAATGGGGGAAGAGTATAGGAATTAGAAATTCCAAGCCCTAGTTCTCATTTGCAAAACCAAATTCTTGCTCCAAATTCAAAGAGAAGCTAAGGTAAGTATCTTCTTCTTCTTCTCCAACTCATTCTCTCTTTAATTTCAGAAATTTCCTAAACCTAATTTTGGGAATGTTCTTTTTGGAGCTTAGATTCAAGCTTCTTGAGTTGAGGTTGAAGTGAAGTTGATCTTCCTTTGCTTTCAAGCTTCTCCTTCATCATTTTTGGGATTAAAGGTGAGTTTTGGACACATCTATTTCTATAGATATCATTGTTGTTGGGTATGAATTCCTAACACTTATTCATGTACATTTGCTTTCGATTTGGATCGAATTGGTGAATTGTTAAATTTTTGGTTTTTGGAATCCAATTTGGTAAAAATCCAATCTTTGATGTTCGAACACGTTAGTGGAGCGTTTCGGAGGGCCATACAAGGCTGGGTTGTCGATTGGTGTAAATCCTCAGTCGAAGTTGCTCAATTCATCGCTTCCGTCCGTGTATCGAACTTGCCCTAAAGTGGGCTAGACTGAATGTGCTTCTGAAGCAGGTTCAGTCGACTGAACCAGGGGTTCAGTCGACTGAACCAGAATAGCAAAATTGCTTAGAAGCAGGTTCAGTCGAATGAACCAGTGGTTCAGTCTACTGAACCAGACCCAGGAAATTGCCTGGGTCTGTATTAGTCGACTGACCATCTGGGTCAGTCGACTGACCATCTGGGTCAGTCGACTGACCCTGGGGGTACAAAAATCGTATCCCTGTGTCAGTCGACTGACCACCTGGTTCAGTCGACTGACCTGATTGTCTTAGCAAAATTGAGTATTTTGTTTTTGATTTCCAATTTTTATCGATTCGTGATTTCCAATTTGTCGTTGCCGTTTATTATCTTCTCGGATGACTTCTTATTCAGGATTTTTTGTGGTTATCCATTTTTGATGGATTCGATATCGATTTATCTGGATTTGATTCACGTCTTCGTATGTGAATTTTTGATGGTTGATTGTTTCTACAATCATTTCTGTGACTTGTCACTTTAAATTACAAAGGTTTCTATACTAGTAGTAAATATTCAAACTCTTTTACTAAAATGATTTCAACTCTATTTTTAATACAAAGCTCGTTTATAAAACCGTTTTCTAATCTATTAGTATATACAAACTTTTACCTCATTCGTATGAGAAAATCTAATTAAACGGCTTAGCAAAACAAGTGGTATGAAACGCTTGCGTTTACTTCGTCGGTTAATTTATGGACTTGTTCGATTGAAAATCCTGTGACAATTTTTGAGTGGAAATCTACAATTTGTTCGTAAATATTTAAGTTAAGCTAGTGGTTATGGAACATGAAGCTAAACTCTTATATTTACTGGCTTAGTATAATTCACACTTTTTATTGATCGATGATGATCATTTTGTGATTTAGACTAGCGATGTGCGATGTCTATTTGTCTACGAGGGAGACTAAACCTCGTTTTGTGGAACTTCGGTTCAATTTGGCGGGGTAGCGACCCGTGGTCTTCGGACCGTTTATGGAGCTTCGGCTCAAAATTTATGGTTAGCGACCATGGAATAGCGTTCCGTTTGTGATACACGTGTTGGTGAGTTTTCATGCTCCCGTTTGTGATTGGCCTTCCCCCCTTTGTGATTTCTGGATTTTTAATTGATGATTTCTAGAATTTTTGTTTAACCAACTTTTGCGATTGGTATTAATATGTTTGCCAATATTTGTAGTTTGGTGAATAAAATAAAGAATATGATATTCTTTTTGGTGCTTTGAGATCTTTGAGATATTGAATGATTTTGTTGTTGTTTAAATCATATTTGTCCTGGTGTGACATTATTGTTATCATACGTTCTTATTATATCTCATTCCTTTATCTGATATTTATAGCTAGACTGATCCGTTTATTATTTTCTTATTAAATAATACTCGGGTCAGACCGAGATGTTACTGGTGCTTCTGCTTGACTCCTTGTTTGAGACCATCTTCTGACTTTTGTCTAACTACATTACATTTATAGTTTTTGTTGTTATACATTCGAGAGATATACTCCATGATGTATACTTATTCTTTTGTCTAGCACTTGTATCTATTCTTTTGTGATTTTGTGGATCTTATTTGACCACTACCCTGATGTACACCTTTTTGTGTTATATATTCATATCTGTTTCTGCCTTTGTGATATGAATGTCTATGACTGATTTGTGTTGTGTTATTTCTATATTTGTTTCCGAAGGTCTCATAGCCACTGTGTGATAGCTTTGAGTTTGTATTAGATATGTCGGATTTCCTCCAGAAATGAAATGTAAGTTATATTATCAGACATATCGGTACTCGCACAAAGCAATCACACAGATGGTCGCTCCTCGACAGCCTTATTCTTCGCGCTAGTCGACGGCATTACCCGTAGTGTTCTTGGTTAGCGTGACCATAGAGGTGGGGCGTCACGTGGTGTTTTTAAGACGCACTTGATGGATTTTTCTATTTAATATATGAGTACGAGCTTCTTTACTTCTATATAATCCATAACCAGTTTTTGGTAGTGCTTCTGAGACGCACTTAATGGATTCTACTACTTTATATGAGTTCGAGCTTCATTGCTTTTATATTGAATAACTAGTTTTTGTTTGTGCTTTTGAGACACACTTGAATTCTTCTATTTTATACGAGTTTGAGCATTTTTGCTTTTGTATAATCCATAACCAGTTTTTGGAAGCACTTTTGAGACACACCTGATGAATATATTGATTTATCTTAGTTTGAGCTAGTTTTTATTCGTGTTTTTGAGATGCACTTGATGGATATAATGATTTATCTTAGTTTGAGCCTATTTGCTTTTTAAAATCCATAACCATCATTGGTGGTACTTTTGAGATGCACTTGATAGATTTCATTAATTTATTCGAGACAATGCCCTGTTACTCATATATAATTTATAACCAGTATTGGTGGTGGTTTTGAGATGCACTTGATGAATTATGTTTATTTATTTTGTGAGGTTGAGCATTTTTCTCTTAATGAGTCCATAGCCATAAGTGGTGGTGCTGGAGTGGAGCACTTGATGGGCTCACCCACTCGGGTATGAAGGTGGGCCGACTTCTATGAAAGATTCGAGCTCTATAGAGCACTCACGAGTTCCCAAGGTAGACACATGACCAATAAAGCGTATATTTATCGTGGAGTTTGTAGAAATTGAAAGTGTGATACGTGTTGTGAGATCTCAACCCAAATCTTTATAGTTCAAGAAGAAATTCACCACTTAGATTACGTTTTGAGCTCAATCTTTATGTATTAATTCAATCTGAAGACATCGGTACTTGCACATGAAACTTTTTTTTGTCCAAGTTATTTTCATTCATCTTTTTTGAGTTTTTTTAATTCGTGGGGATTGTTGGATAATTACAACAAAAACCAAAGTCTTTTCATTATTTGACCTTTTGCATTCCATATTAATGACGTTTCTATTTATGAAACATGTATTCATTGAGATTGACAAACTCAAGAGGGGAATTTTTTTTACGTTAGCCTTTTCCAATTCTCTATTCTTTAAAAATGGAATTCAAAATTTGTAGTAAACCAAAATTATCTTCTTCATCCATATTCTCTACAGTTTCCTTTGAAATTAAACATATCTTTCAAAAATACTTAAAACTCATGAACAACGACTTTTACAAATCTCCAAATACTTCAACTTTGAATGTCCAAGCTTGAATGATCGTTATGTTAACCTTGAAGAGTGACAATTATCGATTACTATAGTCATGCTGAATTCTACTTTCAAGGCAGTGATCTTATTCACGACACAACTCAAATCAATTTTTGTTTATTGTTCATGCTCATCAATTTCCAGCGTAGTATTCGGCATTTAACTTTTGGCATCTACAACAAACGAAGCGTGTGGCATTGTGGACTGCACCATTGTTCACCGGACATCATCCATTGCACCATCTTCAATTCAGCATCCATCAATGTGTCCCTTGCCAAATAACGGACGCTGACTAACGCAATTTCAGGAGTTTCAAACCCGAAAAGCAACCCATAGAAAGTAACGCGGTAACGTAACGTTCCAACGAATTAACTAGCTCCTTCTCCCGCATTTCACTTTCCTATTCATAATTACTCTAGTCGACATCATAATTACTCTTGTCGACATCATAATTACTCTAATCATGTCGACGTTTTATATAAAAGTCCATGGAGATAGTAAACAGTAACGATTCTCCCGCTTTCGTTAGTTTTAATAATCTCTTTCGCTCCTAATTGCTTTTTTTTGTCTTTTTATAGGCACACACAGCTGTAAGGAGAAGGTTTAATCAAGATAACTCCAGACCCTTTCTGAATTGTTTTGCTGCAATATTTGAATTGCACACTAAAACTTTATAACAATGCCGTCTGGTTCGAAAAGGAAGAAGAAGAGTAAGAAGAGCACAGCCGCTGCTGGTCCTGTGGTCATACCTAATTCGAAAAACCAAGGTATTTATTTCAGTTATGATTTCCAAGCTTTAGTTTATAACATGTATCTGATATAATTTTGTTCCGATATGTTGTATGTACACGCTCAACAATAAATATTAACTTTGAGACCTTTCTTCTGGTTTCCAGAGGAAATGGATGTGATGTAATTAGGGTAAGTTAACCAGTATTTGGTGCAAATAACCCTTTGAAATACTGATTAGTGGATGTTAATTGGATGTAGAAAATGTCGAAGAAAAGGTTCTTGTTGTGGCTGAAAAAGAAAATGAAGTATTTGAGACACCAAAATCGCAGCTTGATCCTGAGGATAATGAAGAGGTGGATTCTAGAGAGGCAGCAAGGAATGAAACCGAGTGTGATGTAATAGAAAAGGAGGTTATATTGGAAAAAATTGAGAGGACTGCAGAAGAACATGTTGATGTGGTCGATGAGGAGAAGAAGGCAGCAGTTCGGATTGATGAAGTTGAGGCATCCTCTTTGGATGAAAAGGAAATAGAAGGAGGGTTACAGCAAGAAGAGATGGCAAATGTTAATAAGAATGGAGACGCAAATGTTAGTTCCAAGGTCGGTAGCAGGAAAAGCATTGACCTAGAGATGACGTTGGATGATGGTTTGAAATCAGATTTGGAAAATCGGGCCATAGAGAATGAACAAATTCTTTTAGTCAGTGCGATTCCAAATGTTGTTGAATGTAGTCAGGAAATACCAGGCCAAATTGATGAGAATTCTGGTAGTTTGGTTGCTGCAAAAGAGGCTGAAAAATCTTCTTCCGGTGAGTACTTGAATAGTTTGAATGAATTAGATTGATGAGAATGCTGATAGTTAGATTGCTGCAGATAAGACATCGCCTGCTGACAAGGGAAAAACCGAAATTTCCGAAAGAACCGAGGTACACAATATGTGGATATCTATTTTGACTTTCCTTTCCTTTTCTTTCTTTCTATATGTATTGTCAATGTAATTTTGTGTTGGTTGCATGTAGGTTGCTTATGGTCCAACAGTACGGCGCCGTACCACATTTTGGAACTGCTGTGGCTTGTTTGATCTTATTGCAAGCCCTGATCGATAAACTGAGGTAAGAAGTAAGGAAAACTTTTGCTATTTTAAGTTTCATATGGGGTATATGATTTTTGCTTTATGTTTCTCACCATAAAGCCATATCCAAGCATTCCAAAAAATTGTTTTGAATACTTTATGAATATGGCTGATCAAGATTTGAAGATTAATAAACACACAGCTTATTGTGGAAGGATAACTCATAGAGTCACAGTAGTACCACGACTATACCTTTTATATCTTACAAAATCACTTGTTTTTACTTGTCATGGTGAATTTTATACTTGACAGTAACACAATCAACCATCTCTCCCTTTTATAATTTTGAAGCTTATGAACGTAGAATGTCATCACTCATCAGGCAACTATTCATTACCGCAAGTATATCTTGGTGTGTTATGGTGAATTTGGTACTTGACAGTGATACAATGAACGATCTCTCCCCTTTGTAATTTTGAAGCTTATGAACCTTTTATTTTGATGACATATCTAGAATGTCATCATGCAACTATTCATCACCACAAGTATATCTATCACCGGGCACAGCCACTGAAACTGGTATTGTTTGTTGTGGGCTTTATCATTATTCATCACCACAAGTATATCTATCACCGGGCACAGCCACTGAAACTGGTATCGTTTGTTGTGGGCTTTATCATTATACATCACTAAATAATACCCCCAACCCCCACCCATCAAACCTCCTAATTGTCTCAACTCGAGTATGCTAACTTTTAATGAATGACGAAAGTCAAATCCATCTTTTGAAACCTATATAATTTATAAGTTAACTTCACAGTTAAACTTTAATTCTTTATGATGAATTAGTGCATACACATATAGTACGTTTGTACACATACAATACACTTAATATAGTCTCTTTATAATAGATGTATATAGATACAAATAAAGTATGCTAAAAAATTAAGCAGCGCTTAAGCGATATTAAGCGAAACAAGACTTCTGTCGTCTCGTCTCATCTCGCTTAGTGTTTATTATGACACAGGGTTTATATGAATTTAACAATGTATGAAACTTGATTTGAGTCACACACTTCCTAAATCCGCCAAATTATTCATTTTACATTTATAAACATTTGTAACATTCTGTCTCTAGGTCTCCAATATTTCCTACACATTTCCTTAAGTTATCATTGTTATGCAAAATCAATTAAGTTGCTCTAATGTCAAACTGTGGTAAAAAAGTTTGACTGACGTGCGGAGTACTCAAGAATCTATCTTGTCGATTAATTATTAACAACCAATTCAATAAACACCAATCCCCAAACAAAGAAAAATAGATAACACATATTTATCGTGATTTGGTCAAATTGCCTATGTCTACGGATCCAACTTTTATTCTTTACTTTATTGAAATAAGAGAATACAAGAGAGATTATAAAAATTACAGGTAGAAATGCAGAGAGATTAACCTATAATTACATATTGAATAACCAATTTTCTCCAAAGACTTGTTTGCACTCAAAAGCTCTAATTTGATTTGAATGTGAATATTGAGGTTTATTGAAGAAGAGAATAATTGTTGATTTTCTCTTATATGAAGATGAAATTTCTTGATTTAAATAGACTCAAGGATGAAGAAATCACTTGGAGAATAAATTAATTGCCTAATTATTTTGAAATCTCTTTAGACATCCATAAATTAATTTCAATGTAAATAGATAATGGTAATATTGTTTTTCATAATTTTACCCAATTGAATCTCCCTGCATAATTTTTTCTTTTTTCATATTGCAAAATTAATGAATTCATAAATAGACTTCTTTCCTCATTTATGAATTCATTGACTAATTAATTGATTGACTAATTAGTTTGTTTTCTTCCAACAAAATATTATAACTTCCGTTTTTTCTTCCCGCGTATAGCCTAATTAATTGATTGTGTGAATTAATTAATTATTTTCCATTCTTCTTTGGAAAATATTTGAATTGTATAAATTTAACACTCCATCTTGATTCAAATATAATAATATCTCTTTATCATTTTGGGTCTGCGTCACACGGCGTCAAGCTCATGATGAATTAGTTTGGGCACTGTTGTCCAACTGTAACTTTCAAATCTTTTTCAAGTATAAGAAAGATAGTATGCACATCAACAAACAAAATGCATACAAACATATACGAAAATTCTTCAACCTATTCGATATAGAAGACAAAACTGTAGATACTGAACTTCGAGAGACCAATAAAGATTTAATAGCGTGTTTCACCTTCACCATACCATATTGAATGAGAACATACTCAATATCATGTTCTTCAGTCTCATTCGCAAGAATTTTGCTAGACTTTTCTAGGCCTACACCAATAGACTCACCAACAAACTCCACAATGCTCGAAGCATAAGATGATGAATCATCAATGCAAATATGCTCACTAATAAGACCAACTGAATCAAACGGCTTTGCCTACGACTGAGCTCCACATAGAGTCCGAACCTTTGAGATCTTCTCATTAACCATGGTATCATCGGAAATATCAATATTAAAAATAATTTGATGACGGCAAATGTGTGGCAATTTTCCGTCCTTTTAATATCATCACTTGATATAGACTCCATCTTCAACAATGACTTCTCATTAAATATCACATGCCTGTTAGTCATAATTCTTTTAGTTGTTTTACACCACAACTTATACATCTTTATTCCTCTATAGCCTAACAAAATATGTTTGCTTTCTCTATGCTTCAACTTATCATGTCTCCCATCATCTAAATAAGCTGAACAACCAAACACTTTAAGGAATGAAATACTAACATGCTTATCTTTCTATATCTCATCAGAAATCTTCGTATCTATGACTACAGAAGGTGTATGGTTGATGAGAAATAATGCCATAAATATCGATTTTGCCCAAAATTCATCTTCTAGACCAGTAATTAATTTCAAGATCATAGCTCTCTCCTACAACATCCGACACATTCTTCGTCACTCCATAACAATATGACTCAACATGACTCAACAAAGATAGAAAAATCTCCAACTATGCCCGGACACACAATAGCTAATGAATTCTTGTGATGCAAATTCACTGCTATTTCCAACTACGCTTCCACGATTGCTTCTCTACCAAGGTCTTCCACTTATGAAACCGGGCAAATATTTTGTCTTTGGCCTTCAAGAAATAGACCTAGACCTTACGCGAGATATCATCCATAAATAAGAAGTAACCAACTCTATCTAAAGATGCAACTGGGATGAGTCCCACACGTAATAATGAACAAACTCTAGAAACTTTTCAACTCTAGACAAGCTCGGCTCTGTAGAGTTTGAGGCTCTAGGATAATTTTTAATTTTGGCACAATGGTATGAGGAGGAAATGGTACAAAGAGAAAACGAACAAGAATTTTTTTTGAAAATTACTTCCATGATGCTGAGCGGGACTCGAATCTGGGATTACAAGATGAATAATCATGGCCTTTACCAGTGGTAAATTACCATTGCATTACACATGCTGCTTAATTTTGAAGAGTGACATATTTTATGTATACAAGAATCTGAAATTTGGGTCTCTTCAAGTTCGAAGCCTAGGCCATCGCCTAGGTGACCTATACCTAGGCCGGGCTTGGCTCTAGGTCTCCTAACATAAAATGTGTAACATCCCGCCTTTTTGTACGTTTTAAGCAGACACACATGTCGTCTCAAACCATACAGAAGGGCGGATTGTTATTGGGGTGAAATAGAAAAGGCAGAGAAAGAAAAAAAACAAAACAGAATCTCGCAGCGGAATAAAAAAATATAATAATCAAATAACAATTCATGAAGCTGTATACAAAACATTTGATTATACTTATACAATACAAAATCAGAGTTACACATATCAGAGATAAACCAATAATGCAGCGGAACAGTATGAATGCAGTGGAATAAATATAGCAAATAATAGTAGCACAAATCTTAGTCTTCGTCCTCCAGAAATAAGGTCTTCAAATCCTGAAATGCTCAGGCTGATCCGAACGAATTGAAGACAAAACACTCGAGTCAGAACTAAAAGATCTTATGTGAGTTAAATCAACGGTAAATAATTATGAGTGGAACGACGTCGGAGATGTTTACGGGGTTTGACATCTCTTATCCAGTGTCTAACGTGAGTGCAGTAACTTAAGAGATGTTCAGGATTCACATCTCCTAAGGATCCGTTAAACTATCTACTATGTAGTACAATACGCTATTATAATATGTCCACAGTAAGATAAACTATTAAAATAGCGTTAAGGCGTTACATTTTCCCCCTTAACACATTTATATATGTCAATAGTCTATACAGAACCGTAACTCCCCGTAAACTGGAGCCGCAAAAGGATACCCCATAGGTACGACATAAAACAAACTCGTAGAAGGTGCGCTAGGGTAGGTGACACGGCACAACTAGGCAATGCCAGAGCAGATATATCAATTACACTTCCGGACCGGTCGTAACGCATAACAGCTACTACTGTCCACCTCGGAACACACTCCGAAATCAAAAATCGAGGGTGGCCACCAAATCAATCGCAAAGTCAGAATATAGTATCGAAGGAATGTGCCCGACCGGAGGAATGACCTCACTTAGCCCGTCAATTGCTCCTGTTTTAGCCACCTTATGCTAACTCACGGGAGTTAGGTCCACGTATGTATACCTTTAGGATCGTCGCCATCATCCTACTTCATTCTGGAATCTCCACCTTGTACACAGTTGCCAAAGTGGTTTTCGGTATTGGCAGAGAGTGACAATATCTGATCCCGGTCTCTTTAACAACCAATCGCTTACTACACACCGGATGGTTCTTTTACATTTTCAAAATCATTTCATAATTGATATCAAAATATCATATTCAATTCAAATCATATCATTTTCGAAATCATTACTTACTTCCGAAATTATATCACATTGAAATCATAGTTCGAAATTATATTTTCTTTCAAAAGTCATATTTTCAAAATAGGTTAAACTCTCATTTCAAAATTATCATATTAAACCAAATATGCTATTTAGATCCCAACTTAGGTTATAATGTCGCTCAACCACATTCACTTTAAAAATCGAGAATTTGAATATAAACCCATCCATTTTACTTAGTTTGGAATTTAAAAGAAAATAGTTTTAAATAGTTATAAATAGTTAATATAGATTTAAAATAGATTAAATAGCTTTAAAATAGATTAATTAGGTTTAAAATAAGTTAAAACAGGTTAATTAGTTTAAATAAATTAAATGGTTTAAAATAGGTTAAAATGATTTAATATAATTAATACAGGTTAAAATAGTTTAATACTTTGAAATCTTAATAATTAGAAATTTTGAAATAATATATTTTTAAACAGTTTATATTAAAACATGAATTTGGAATTTATATCAAATTAAACTATTCATTTCATTTTAACGCATTTGGACCATTTTCAATTTCCAAGTCAACTAACCAAATTCCAAACCTTTCAATTTAACATTTCAATAAACTATTGAATTTCATATCGTTTCAATCCATGTCAAAAAAAATCAATTCGGATTACTCCGATTTCAAAATATTTCAAAGTTATTTTCAAATAACTTCAATAACTTAATTTCGATAAAATTTCATTTATACTTAAAAGTTTAACTTTAAACTTCCAATTTAATTTCTTAAAGCAATTCCTTTTAAATCAATTCACATTTCAACACAAAACTTGATTTTTCAATAATAATTCAATTTACATAAATCAAATTTTATTTCAAGATATCATTTAATTAAATTCGAAAATTAAGGATTTTAAAATTATTTAATTTAACCAATCTGGTGTCCGTATATAATTCTCTACCCTATGGTCAATTGATATGGATATTTATCATTTCAATCCGCAATTTAAAATTTTACGGTTATATATCATTTCAAACCGCAATTCCGAATTAATAATAAAATCCATAAAATCGCTCGAGTCTATCATTTCAACCCATAACGATTTTTCCTTAATCTATTGATCATTCGGGTATGTATCATTTCAACCCATAGTGAACTTGCAGTTTATAACGGTATAAAATAAAACATCCATTCATCCAATATCAACAATCAACATCCATTACAAACACCATCCAAATCAATCAATAGATATCAATATAGAACTGATAATCAATAACAGGTATTTAACTGGTAATTTATATTCAATAATAAATTAAATAACGATTTAATTCAAATAAATCCAAATTAACCGAGATGATGATTTAAAATATATCAAACAGTCATAAATAAATTTCTAATCACATCAAAAATTAATTTAACTAACATAAGAAATTTTAGAAGTTGTGAGTGGGTTAAAACACTCACATTTGAATTTAAATTCAAAATAAGCCCAAAATTTGAACGGCTTCAGAATTCGTCCAAACCAGCGTCAAGGTGTCCGGAATTTTATTACGATCCCAGCGGAGAAAACCGCGCGTGAAACGGACCTCGTATGAGGAAGTTATACGCGTTAGAACATTTGAATTCAAAAAAAAACAATTACCCAATATCAAAACGGCCACGTCACCACAAAAACACGCGAAACCCTAATTCGTCCTCTCGAACAACTGAAGCCGCCGCCTGCTCGTTCATGCCGTCGCCGCTATAGGCCATCGCGCCTCAAACGAAGGTCACCAGCGAGTTCGCCACCCCATGCCGACCTTACGGTGGAGTCGCGGCCATCTCCACGAAGTCGATCGTCCTCCAAACGAGCAGTAGTCGCCATTTACACCAAACCCTACTCGAATTTTTGCGCCCAATCCAACCGTTGAATCGACGAGCCACTTATGCCGATGAACTCCCCTCGGTCCTCTCTACCAGGCTGTGCCTTCGATTTGTCGATTAGACGAAGTTAATCGACGATCAACGAGCGGTCGAGAATAGTTCATCAATTTCTGGACAGATAGAAGTTCAAATTGGAACACGAATTATAGATCTGAGATGCGCTCGACGAGAGCTTCAAATCGATATAGTTTGAGGAGTTTAAATTTTTTTGATTTTTTTTGAAATTTGGGAATTAGGGTTTGTCTGTCATTGGAAAGAGAAGATGAGAAGGAGATGTACGTACAGACAAATGAGAATAAGAAGTTGCTATGGTTTATAATAAGCTATTTATAGGTATAGCAGAAATAGAAAAGAATGGACCAGATTTGATTTGAATTGGAACGATAAACGACCCGAAAAGCCCGTTTCGACTTCGGAACGAAAATGGGTCAACCCATATATCAAAATAGATGCTTTCAAATATTTTAAACTCAATGGAACATGTTTTAAGTCTTAATTCAATCGTATGAAGAAGTTATGATAAAATCAGCTTATTTCAAATTGATTTCAATTGATTTTAATTAAATTGATTTCTAGGCGTTTCGAGCCCGTACGATCAAACGACAAGTCCGATCGTTACGAAACTTGAAATCCTACAATAGTTCACCGTTATGGATCCGATGAAACTGGTTTCGTTGAAATCCGAGTCAGTGGCCAAAATGGCTATTTTTCAGTTAATTAAATAAATTAATATTAAATTAATCAAATCACCTTTTCAGTTTAAATTGTAATAATTTACAACTTCTATTATTTTTGATTTCTTAATCACTTACAATAATTTAAACAAATTTAGATGTTAATTTAAAGTTGATTAATTCATCAATTTCAGTGTTTAATTTCAATTTCATTAAATTCAGAAATTATAAATTAAATTTTCAATAATTCCATTTAATTGACCTTTCATCATATTATTCAATCCATTATTATCAAATGGATGAAATTAACATTGGTTCATAATCTATTACATTAATATTCTCAAATTTCATCTTAGTATCCATTAACGGATATTTATATATTTAATTTCATTTGTTTGCAATTAATTCAATTATTAAAATTTAAATTCCAATAAATTAATAAACCTTGATTTCCATTCTTTTTATTCAACCAATTATCATTTTATGAATAAAATTAACATTATTTTCAAGTATTAACTTAATTTACATCAACATAATATTTAATTACATTTATTGAAATTGATTTCCAATTTAAATTGACAGGCTAAATAAATAGGTAACATATAATAATTGTTACCATTAACCTTTAATCACATTTAGGATTATTATTCAAACAAATGTTACAATTTCTTTCATAACACTAATTTTATTAAATTACCATTAACTATACTATTTCATCAAATTAATTCAATATTTACATTTGTTTTTCTTATATTCAATTTCAAAACCAAGTTATAACATTTACATTATATCATTTATTGGAATTTCATTTCAATTGTTAATAATTAGCTTTAATTAACATTGTTACATCTCATTTTAGTATTCATTTCATTATTAAATTACAAATTTTTATTTCTTCCAATATTAAATCACAAAATCTTATTTAATTAACCTTTAATTATCGAAAATTTACGGGTCGTTACAAAATGTGACATGTTTCTTCTTCTCAAAAGAACAATCTTCACAAGGGCTAGATTTTGATCGACAAATACCATCAATCAACCTCCGCTTTTTTAATACATTAGGACTCTCCTCGTTAACATGAACTAAACGAAGATGTAATAACTAAGTATAATCTGGAACAGTAGAATAATTGAAACTACCGACTCTCCTGAGACCGTCTCTCCCTCCCTGAAGCACATAAGTATCATCAACTCGCACCCCTTCATCGCTATTAAGGAATCCTTCGTCACTCTCAATCTCTCTTCATCTACTATTATCCTCATATCAAGTATGCTCAAAGCTCCAACTGACAACAAACTCCTACACAACATCGGAACATGTCTAACATTCGTGATAGTCCCAACAATATAATCAAACATCCTAAACTTCACACTTCCAACGAACACAACATGACAAAATGTGTCATTTTCCATGTGAACTGTTTTGCCATCAATCTTCCTATTGACAAAACAACTACTATACGATGTCATATGACAAGGGGCTCTAGAATCAATCACCCAATCTATACTCCCTAAGGATGAAATAATGACTGAAAATACTATTGTATCTCTATCACTACTATTTGCATTCGATCTAACTGCTCTTGAAACTAAAGTTTCTAAGAGCTAGATGTTTTTGTATGAAATGACATTTCTTCTTACAATAATAACAAACACCCATTTTAGAACACATGAAGTGAGACCTATGCATATCTCTCCTACCTCCAGTGTGCTTCTAGATCTTGTCTCATCTTTTAAACGAATCAAGTTATTGTTGAAGAACATCATCATTAGTTTTCATCTTCCACGTCTCAAAAACTCATTTGTCAGCAAATTTGATGACGTCATAATTGTTCATACTACTTCTACAAGAATTAGCCATTGATAACTAATCTAGAGGACAGCTAGCTTTGATATCAATCAAGTTGCTTTAATGCCAAACTGTTATGAAAAAGTTAGACTTACGTACGGAATACTCAAGGATATGGCTTGTCGATTAATTATTAACAACTAATTCAACGAACAGTAATCACCAAATAAAGGAAAAAATATAAAAGGAGAACACAAAGATTTAATATGGTTCAGTCAAATTACATACGTCTACGGACCCAATATTTATTCTTTATTTTTATTGAAAAAAGAGAATATGATAGATAGATTACAGAAATTATAGATAGAAATGTGGAGAGACTAAAATGTTATTGCAGATTGAATAACCTATTTTACCTAAAGACTTGTCTGCACTTAAAACATCTACTTTGATTTGAATGTAGAAATTAAGGTTTATCGAAGAAGAGGATAATGATGAACGTTTTCTCACACAAATATGATAATGAACTTTTTTCATTTAAATAGACCTAAGGATGAATGAATTATTTGAAGACCAAGTAAATTTAGTTGTCCAATTATTTTGAAATCTTTCAAAATATCCATGATTTGATTTCAATGCAAATAGATAATGATAATCTTGGTTTTCATAATTTTTCTCAATTGATTGAATCTGCTCGCCTAATCTTTTTCTTTCTTCATATTACAAAATATTGCAAAATCAACGACTTTCCTCATTTATAAAGTCATTGACTGATTAATAATCAATATGTTTTCTTCCAACAAAATATCATTTTCTAACCTTTTGTTTTCTTTCTGTTTGCGTATAGCATAATTAGTTGATTGTGCGAATCAATTTACTATTTTTCTTTTTTTTTTGGAAAATATTTGAATCGCCTAAAATTAACAATCATGTCAAATTCATTTCCACCGGTTAGCTTAAAAACATACCAACCGACCACCTAAAAAACATGTTAGGGTGATTTTAACATATATCAAAGAGGAATCCTAATTCTCCATGCATATCTCATAGTCACAATAAAAGTAAAATATTAAGCATCTCCATTCAGTCGTATTTATACGTACTTTTTAACCTAGATCTTGGTTAAGCCTATGTACTGAGATCGTTGACTTTGATACTCGGAGGGAAAGTCCACCAAGATTCAAGAAGCTACCTTAACGTCAATCCACATGCATTTGAGATGGTTACCACCTTCTTATGTTTTATAAATGTTAACAAGGCTTTTTAACACTATCACCGTAAATATCCTAATATATTTAGATCTTCTCGATCTCCTGGAGATATTTCTATTCTTCTAGGAGTTTTGCCTCATCATATCCACTCTTTGAACAACCTTATCAAATTATGTTCCCCAATATCAAGTATTAAGCGATACTCATTTATGGGAGTACATCATAAAAACATGACAAATAACAGATCATACACATGCAAGCAATAACATATTATGTAAATACTTTGCAACTATCCTTAAATCAGTTCATAGTTTGTAAACACTAGACCAATCACTAATGTATTAGTCCCTTCAGTTTAGAGCAACACAAACGTTTGCAGATCCACAACCAAGTCAAAAAGCCATGTATCGATCACGTATGAATTATATTTAAACATGCTATAATTTCGTTCGTATCAATTTTTAAAGCAGACAATATACTTTTGGACTGCATTTTTTGAGAGCTTTCTAACAATACCAATTTCATTAAAAGCTATCAGTGCTTGCCAAATCACGGATACATACGCTAAACCATGACCCTTCATTTCTTTCTCGACAATTCAAGTCATTTCAGGCCATGCCACTAGTACCCATCGATTCATCTCCTCTATTGAATCACATCCATGTATTTGATCATCTTAGTTTGCCTTCAGTCATCGATTTGTCTTTAAACATCAACATTGTCGATCAAAATACCATCGCGTGAGGCCATCCAAGGCCCCCATACCACCACATGTCGGTGCACTTCTCCAAGAGCTATCAACTGATACTGACATCGTGATCTAACTCTTCCTTTAACCATCAAAATCTGCCTCCAACTACCTTGGCCATCAATGTTCTTCTCCCAGTCTACATTAAGTTGGATTAGCCTTTGCCTTCATTTAAGCCATCACAGACCGTAAGGAATTGCGATACCACCATTGTGAACCATTGGTTGCACCATTTTTTCCTCCATCATTGTAGGACCATCGCTAATGCAAACCATCGGTCAAGGCTGCCTTTAGCGATGGAAAAGCTTCACTCCTTTTGGCAATTGGTCAACCATCGACAACAGTTCTTGCATCTACCCTTCAGTGCTCAACCATTGCATCACTTTCTTCCGATGGCTTAAGCCATCGACAACATTCCTCACCCATTAGAGCACCACCGATGGGTCGTTCACTCCGAAGAACTACTTGACTGTGCAAGTGTACAACCACCAGTTATGTATGCTCAGTGAGTTGCACTTGAAACCCATCAGTGAAATGTCAAAGCCATTGACACATAGGTGCAACTATTTAGGCAAGGCGTATCACTCACACCAGTCAAGAAATTTCACAAGGGACATGCCAAGGCACGCACCATCTCCTATCCATCTCAACACAAGTCAAGCCATCAACATATGTGTGCAACCATTAGAGCACATGTGACAATTGTACCATACTGTCATATTGTGGAAGCATAAGGTTCTAGCTTATCAATTATACATCCCTTGATTCAACAAATACAAACACAATATATCTGTTCGTCCAACGGAAACAAACTCATAAAAAATAAGATACATGATACAATGTTTGACCTAATGACTTAGGTCCATGGAAACATCAACTCTTTTATTCCTTTCACCCATTACAAGAAAGATATAGTCCAAATAGAGATTACGATTACAAGATATGAAGCTAACATCTTTAATCTCAAAATAGAAAAACTGCGAAGGCAAAAACCCTCAATTTGATTGAAATATGTAATTTTGGTTGAGTGGAAACTCGCATTAGGAAAGAAAGAGTGGAGGCTAGATATTCAATTCGGCTTAAAGGATCACTAACCATGGGAAGAAACCCCTAAACTTTCACTGTCGGACTCAAGAAAGACCGATCCAAAATTTATTAGCATTAACCCTTAATAAACAAATCAAAAATGCGAAAACTGGGGTGGGGAGGGGGAATTGGTCGACCGGTCCTTCAAATAAGTTGGGGAGTCAATATGAGATTCCGACGATCGGCCGATCATGTGGATTGGTCGACTGGTTAGCGCACACTCTCACACTCAAACTAACTCCAATTTTGCTCTAACTTCGAACTCTCATAACTTTTGAATCGTAACCCCGTTTGTGAACCATTTTTTTCATTGTGAAGCTTTTGATCTTCTCTTCAATTTGACATATAGTTTGATATTTGAATTGTAAAAATTTAACACCACTAGGGATCTTACACACTGGCCTAGGAAATCCATAAGGGATGCTCCATGTAGTACATACATACTATGTAATCATCATGGTATCGTGATCCCCACATTGGACAACCATCTCCTTTGCGTCGGATGAATGAATTTTCTATTATAATTTAGTAGAGAGATTAAACGGTAAAACTCAAAAAAACTATATTATTTTATTAACTTGATTGTTAAATGAATACATTTGATAAGCTTTAATTAAGAATATAAAATAATAAACTAATTTCTAAACTCAAGCTACTAACTTATTTCTTGACCAATAAACTAGAAAACACATCTTAGACTTATTTCTAAACATGTTAAACATGTGCCAACTTTAACACCCTCCCTTAAACTGAACATGTGTCAAATATTCACTTTACAACTCGTAAATGTTAACTTACAATGAATTGCGGTTCTCAAATTTTTCATCGTCTTGCATAAAAGAACTCCATCACAATTTTCATCTTTACCTGGTTCGGCATGCTCAACTGTTCCACGTTGATCGGTTCTTCACTCATTAACCATCAATAAACACTCTTGGTTTCTTTCAAGGGACTCGCGAACCTCTGTTGGTCATTCCTTGATTTCGGTGTATCTGTCACCCCTCCTCCCAAATAAGCTAGAGCTGTGGCTCTTCTTCCTTTGTTTGTTGGAAGGCATGAAACCAAAATTGCTTCACTTACATTCTTGTCTACTTCATTTGTATACATGTCTATCTTCTTATCGGCATATCATCGAACAGTTTCCGAGCACTCTTCAAATTGTCCAACCAAACAACCAATGTTCTGCGGAACGCCTTCGTTGTGCTAACATCAACATCACCATCAAGACGCACTTGACCACCACTATCATCTACCTCACTTCAACAACCAACCTCTTCCTCCAACATAGATCAACTAACTTCCAACCACACTACAGCAACATACATCAAAACTGAAAAATACATCAGCTAACTTTAACATTTTCGTGTGTCACGCATGCTCGATCCATGTCCATCATCACAAGTTAGGAGCCATAAGTGCAAGAGGTATTGCTTACATTGAGAAAGCGTTTCCCTGCGCTGAGCAAGGGGATTCGTCGGATCGGACTTGAGTTGTATTTCTGTAAATAAGGGAATCGAATTAAAATTAAAAAAATTTGAAAACCAAATCGAATTAATTTCGGTCAATTCGGAACGAAAACACAAGTTTATGTTTGGACAGTTTTTATTGAGTATTTTTTAATGTGTTGCCTTCTCTGTTTACTTGCTGATTGGAGGTTTTATCTCCTCAGTTATACGCCAATACTCCATGATCTCAGTAACTTGGATATGAACTTGGATTTTTTGTGGATTCTATCATTAGGATACGGACTAGTTGATGGATCTATTGACATATGTCAAATCTATTGCATCTTTGATTTTTAACACTCACTCTATTGTTCCTTTCTTTCCAACAACACCGCACAATAGTAGAGGGTGCTAATTTTGCAACATCGCTTATGCCTTGTGATTAAAATGTTGATTTGTCTAGCCCACTACTTAAGTATACATCCTCATTATTTCCTTGTTTAAGCTAGATTCTACACCCCTTCCACGTGTAAGCAGAAAAAAGAACATTCAACAGAACATGTGTTCAGTTGATTCCTTTTTTTTCCGCTTCCTCATTTTCACATAGACCGCATGTAGATGAGACATTAGTACCTCTTCTATTTCAAATGTCTGCTGTCATTAATCCACATGCAGCATTTAGATCATTAATGCATCTAAGTCTAATTCCACCTTTGGATTTAGGGGAACAGACAACAGGTCATGGTATGTTGCACCTTTTTCACTTCATAAAAAATTAGAGCATATACCATGAATCTTTTGGTTGCTTTGGGAACTTTAGAACATTAGGCTCCGCATAAGATAATATGAATTGGGAAGAATGGTAGACGTAAGTAGTTGTATTCTACTAGCCATGCTGAGTAGATTACTCTCCTAGCCTTCTATTCTGGATCTAATCCAATCAAGCAGCCATATGCATAACCTCCTATGCATAACCTCTCTTTAATGTACCTGTAGGGGTACCAAGATACCATAAAGACATATATAGCCTTCATTTATTTGTAGTACGTTGCATATTTCTAAATTGTATTCTCTGCTAAAACCGTCTTTAGACTTGTTCACATGCAGTTCCAAACCAGCAAACAGGTGTATATTTTGAATATTTTACTAATAGACTTTGCACCATCAATGCCTGCATGTATAAATGTAAGTCAGTCATCCGCCTATATTAGATGGAAAAATTAGGAATTTATGCTGTATAGGAGTATTCAATTATTTCTGCTCATTTTAAAATTCACTGAGTAAAATATTCCATGACTATTTTGAAAAGATAAAAGGGGAAAAGGATGCCCTTGCTTAGTCCCTCTGTTTCCATCAAAGGACCAGATGGGATTTCCCTGGAATAAAACAAAGAATGTGGGGGTGATAATCAATTCACTGATGTTGTTTGATCATTTGTCATGGATGTCCATGCACTAAATCATGCGACTGATAAACTTTTTATCATCAATATCATAAACTTATTATCATTATATCATATACCTGTTAGTTTCACTTTAATGCACATTTTATACGAATGACCGCTACTAAATTTTATGACTAGCTCATGTGCTATAAACACTCTCACGTGTATTTTTGTTTGGGCTGTTGAGATATCCCTCCATTTAGTGAGATGTATTAATTGTTGTCATCTGGATTCAGTCCATTAGTTTAGATACCAGAATTATAAATATACAGTTTAACTGTTAAAGAAAAAGAAATTGCCCTGATTCATTTTGGTTGATTCTCTCTTTTTTGCAGAATACATCAGTGAGGAAGTACATTGCATGAAGTGGTTGATCATCAGAACACTGTAGTGATGCAAATTGTAGCTCACTGTTAATAAGTTGGATAAAATCATAATACTCAAGGGACCTCAGCCAGACCTTGAGTAATCAATTCTCAGTTACGGCATCTACCTTTTATTTGTTTGTTTAGTGTTAATATGCTATAATTATAAATTATCATATAAGACGTGGTGTGGTTCACATTTGTTTTAAAGATATACATGATGTTTTGTAGCTATTGTATTCAACTTGCTCAGGTTGTTTAATCCGAATACATATATAATCCCAATTAAAATATGGTGCTTGATAAAGCGATGGGCTACTGTGCATATCAAAATTCATATTTATGCCCAACATGTCATATTGTTTATGCCAACTTAGTATATATATTGTATTAGCTCAGATATACGCATATAAAAAAGGAACACTCTAGTGCATGAGATAATTAAATCGACAAGTTTGTTATAATATATGTATATCATAAAGTGAATATGCTTTTATGTTATTTTGTTTAGTCCCACACCGTGGAATAAGTTTTGTACCAAGCTGCAAAGCCTTTATATAAAGGAGGCCATGTAATGTAAATAGACTACTAATCTCTGAAGAATAAAAATGTTTCCTCTCTCTTTCATTAATGGCTTCCGCTCTTATTCAATTTATAACATATTCTTAATTGTTTATAACAAAGTTTACCTTTTTATTGAATCAAACTAGCAATGAACGTATAATGATGAGTCGTCGTTTGAGTTATCATAATCAAAGAAATTAAAGTACGCGACCAACTCCACACGCAATTGTGGGAAATAAGAAGGCTAATTAGTTAATGTAATGTAACGCACACTCTTCCTTTTCTTGCAGGATGGTCTTACACTTAGCCCTGAAAATATTAGTCTTATTAAAACAAAATCTTGCTCGTGGAACTGAATATTGTGGGTTGGTCTATTCCTTAATACTAGTTAAAAGGCAAAACGTAGAATAAGTAACGATTAGGCTAGGGCCTTTATTTTCAAACTTATTTTATCAAAAACTGCTATGATTATTTCAGATGAAATCCATATAATTATTTTCGGATGATAGGATCACATATATTCAATGTATAATAAAAATAAACAAATATCTGTTATTTTAAGATGTCCGCTTGGAATTACAGTTTTCACTATTAAATCAACTTTCGTTTTTACTAGTAAACCACAGACCTTATGCAATTTTATGTTGCGGGCTTCGATGGAGATTTATGTTTTACAAATATTTAGAAGAGGGAATTAGAGAAAAAGACAAACTTTGAAAAAAAATTAGACTGAAGGACACTAAGTTTCGTTTTTAGATTGAAAGACAAATGCTAATTATAATTATCATTATATTCAACTTTTACACTATATGAAATGCTAGTTATATCTAGCATTATATTCAGTTTTACACTGTACAAAATGCTAGTTATAACTAGCATTGTCCTTCAGTCTAAAAAATAATTTTTTTGTCCTTCAGCCTACTTTTTTTTCTAAGTTTGTCCTTGTGTCTATTTTCCTGTATTTAGAAACCACAAAAGATGCGAAGTATAATTTGTCAATATTTGTAATTTACACGCAAGATTAAATATTTGCTTTTTTTTCATATTTGAAACATTTGCAATTTTGCTTTCGATGTCAAATTAATTGTCTCGACGGTTATATTTTATATGATATAGTAAAAAAATTTGATGCAATATATTTACTATCTATCTACAAAACACAAAACTTATTTGAAATTGGTGGGGGTGGGTGACATGATCTTTCTTCTTGATAGTGTTTCTTGGTCCAGCCATAGATTAAACTATAATTTTATTAGGGTTCAGGAAATAACAGGAAGGGAAAGAACAGAGATATTGAATGAGAGGGAAAAAAAAATTTGAAAAATATAAAGAAATGTCACAGTTTCAAAAGAAACAAATTTCACTCCTTCACACCTTACAACTCACACCTGATACATATTTATAGGATAATTGAATGAACAATTCCAGACTACCCATTATCACTACACAATACAAACTTATCCAAATACCAGCCCAGCCCTGTACACATGCACACTGTGCAACCGTGCACGTGCACAACAATTTTCCCAAATTTACAAACAACTTGACACTGTTGAGCTTGATCGGACCTCTACTCTTCTGACTTGCCTCTGGTGTTCCTCTGCAGCATTCTCTGATGAATTTTCTGACGACATTAGGCTGGAGTCTGCTGCATGCCTGGAACTTGATGTCTGATGCAACTTGTGGCTGTGACATCTCCCCTCCTCTTGAATAATGGACCTTGTCTCAAGGTCCAGAGTAGGAAATTTTCCAACCATTTCCCAATATTCTTCCCACGTGGCTTCCTCCTCAGGTTGTCCTTTCCACTTCACCAGTATTTCCACTACAGGCCTGTTATTCTTTGGCACAATTCTTCTATCCAAAAATTTTTCTGGCTCCTTAACAATCTCTTCAACAAATGATGGCACATCCTCCTGGATTATCACTCCTTGCCCCACCTTTTTTTTAAGCTGTGACACATGAAAAACAGAATGAATTTTGACAGTAGGTGGCAACTTCAACCTATATGCAACTTCCCCAATCTTTTCTTCAATCTCATAGGGACCATAGAATTTAGGAGAGAGCTTGTGAGTCTTATAATTTTTAGCAGTGATCTGTTTGTAAGGTTGTAACGGTAAATAGACCCAATCTCCAACTTGGAAACTCCTCTCTGATCTTCTCAAGTCCGCATATCTTTTCATTCTATTTCTGGATGATACCAGGCTGTCTTTTAACATTTGAATAACTATATCTCTAGAAAATAGTTCCTCCTCAGCTTGTTGGACTTTAGCAGTATTAGGAATATAGGTTAATAGTGTAGGTGGTGGCACTCCATACACAGCTTGGAAGGGAGTAGTGTTAGTAGATGTTCTCCATGTGGTATTGTACCAATACTCAGCCAATGTAAGCCACTTAGACCATTCATGCGGTTTATGACATACAAAGCACCTTAAATACCCTTCCATTATTTTATTGACCACCTCAGTTTGCCCATCCGTTTGTGGATGATAGGCAGAACTGAGTTTTAGTGAACAACCTTGCAGCTTAAACAACTCTTGCCAAAATGAACTTGTAAATAGGGTATCTCTATCACTGATTATAGAGGAAGGCAGGCCATGTAGTTTAAATACTCCATTGAAAAATGTTTGAGCTACATCCTTGGCAGAATATGGGTGTGACAGTGGAAAGAAATGAGCATACTTGGACAATCTATCAACTACAACATATATAACCGTATACTTCTGGCTTTTTGGCAAATTAGTAACAAAATCCATGCTTATATCTGTCCAAATCTTCTCGGGTATTGGCAAGGGTTGTAACAATCCTGGTATATTTACATTTTCTGCTTTATTCCTTTGGCAAATCTCACATTCTCTGACAAACTGTTCCACATTCTTCCTCATTCTCTTCCAATAAAAAACTGGTTTTATTCTCTTTAATGTTCCTTTCATTCCCGAATGGCCTCCCAATGGTGTAGAGTGAAATTCATTCAGCAATATCTGAATAAGAGCATGATTATGGTGATCAATCAAAATCCTTCCCTTGTAAAAAACCAGGTGATCAACTATCTTATATTTAGTGGATGGTTTGCTTCCGTCCTCAATTTGCTTAATGAGCTCTGTATAAAAGGTAGTATTGGCAAGTGTACCTTTCAGTTCCTGTAACCAGTCAGGTTGCACATATGAAAGAGAATGATTTTTTGTGTCATTGCAATCATCATCTCCCTCTCTTCTTGATAAGGCATCAGCCACAATATTCTCCCTTCCACTCTTGAACTCAACCACAAAATCAAATCCATGCAATTTAGCCAACCATTTGGCTTGAATTCCAGTGTGTAATTTCTGTGTCAACAAATATTTTAAGCTCTGATGGTCAGTTCTTATGATGAATTGTCTTCCAAGCAGGTACTGTGACCATTTCTTGGTAGCCAGGATCAAAGCAAGCAACTCTTTTTCATATGTAGACCAGTGTAGTGTTCTTCCATGTAAGGATTTACTTAAGAAGGCTATAGGGCCTTTATTTTGTAGTAGGACTGCTCCAACTCCAACCCCACTTGCATCACATTCTACTATAAATTTCTGATCAAAGTCTGGCATGCATAGTACTGGAGGATTAGTAAGACACTGCTTTAGGTGTTCCATAGCTTCCGTGGCTTTATCATTCCAATTAAAAGCATCCTTCTTTAGCAAGTCAGTGAGGGGTCTTGCAATCACCCCATAATTTTTTATAAACTTTCTATAATACCCTGTAAGCCCTAGGAACCCCCTCAATGCTTTAAGATTGGCAGGAAGAGGCCACTGTCTAATAGCTTCCACCTTGCTGGGGTCTACAGCTAACCCATCACCTGATATAACATGCCCCAAATATTCAATTGATTCATTAACAAATGTGCATTTCGACAATTTGATAACCAGTGAGTTGTCCTTCAGCACCTGCAATGTCAGCTTGAGATGATTTAAGTGATCACTAATGGTCCGGCTGTAAACCAGAATATCATCAAAAAACACAAGTACAAATTTCCTTAAATAAGGCTTAAATATGGTGTTCATCAAAGATTGAAAAGTGGAGGGTGCATTTGACAACCCAAAGGGCATGACAGTGAATTCATAATGGCCTTCATGGGTTTTGAAGGCTGTTTTATGTATATCCTCCTCATTCATTCTGATTTGATAATAGCCAGACCTCAAATCCAATTTTGAAAAATATTTTGAACCATGTAACTCATCAAATAAGTCATCTACTAGTGGTATTGGAAACTTGTCTTTTATTGTAATTTTATTCAAGCTCCTGTAATCAACACATAACCTCCAGGAACCATCCTTCTTTCTGACCATGACCACGGGAGAGGAATAAGCACTGTAACTAGGTCTGATCACTCCCGAATCCAACATGTCTTGTATGATCTTTTCTAACTCATTCTTAATGTGAAAGGAGTGCTTGTAAGGTTTGAGACAAATGGGTTTGGAGCCTTCTAGCAAAGTAATTTTATGGTCTTGTGATCTTTTTGGTGGCAGGCGCGTGAGTGGGTTAATGACTTCTGGGTACTGGTGGAGAATGGTAGCTATAGTAGGTGGTATGGGTGATGGGTCTGAAATTTCATGAATCACTACATTCGCACACAGCATCACGGTTAATTGTCCTTCATTACTCTCCTTGCTGAATATCTTTTGGTTAACTAGCTTCACATCACCAGGTTGAATCCCCTTCCAAACATACTCCCTGCCCATGTAAGTGAATTTTATCTGCATCTCATTGAAGTTCAAAGTGATTTCACCCAAGGTTTTCATCCACTGTGCACCTAATACCACTTGACATCCATCCAATGGCAAAAGTAGTAAGTCAATTGGTAGGCTGCAACCTTGACATTTAAGAATAATTTGCTTACAGATTCCTGATCCCTGTAATCTGTCCCCATTAGCTATCACCACATCATACATTTTTGAATCATCCATAGATAACCCTAGTTTGTTGGCCAATGCTACATCAATAAAGTTATGGGTGGACCCTTAGTCTATCAAAATCTGCACCTGTTTGCCTTGAATCATCCCAGTAATTCTGATAGTGTGTGAAGTAGGAATTCCACACATAGCATGGTAGGTAATGGCCGGGCTCTCTTCACTTTCTTCTACTTCTTGCCCTTCTACAGTATTGGTCTCCAAATTTTCATCATTTTCTTCTTCCCTGTCTAACTCCATAACCCCTTCAAGAATATATACATGCTTGTTCTTGCATTGGTGGCCTACATGCCACTTCTCATCACACCCATAACATAAATTTTTTCTCCTTTTTTCAAGTATCTCTTCAGGTGTCAAACCCTTAATTCTAGCAGGTTCATTCAGTGCATTTCTCCTTGCTGGATTCTGGTAGGTAGAAGAGGAATTAGGAATGGTTTTCGAAGGATTACCTCTGGCATTGGAATTGGGATAGGAATAATTTAGGGTTCTTGTGGCCTTCTTGGTGCTGTTATATTTTCCTTCAAAAATTTTAGCTAACTTCACAGCTTCTTTAAAACAAGTTGGCCTTGAAGCCTCAACATCATACCTGATTTCATCTTTAAGACCATCCATAAATTTGTCAAAAACATAATCGGGGTGTAAATGATCAAGTAAACCTTGTAGTAATTCGAATTTGGTAAGGTAAGCCTGTACTGATGTTAGTTGTTTCAAGTTTGCAAAGGCACCGAACGGTTTCCTCAATTCAGGGGGAGCAAATCTTATAATGATCTCTTCTTTGAAAACGTTCCACTGCATATAGTTCTTGACATTCTTTGACAACCATTTAAACCACTTTTGAGCATCTTGATTAAGGTGAAATGAACATGTAGGAACCCATTCAGATTCGGGAGATTGGTGATACCTGAAAAGTTGTTCTACTTGCTCCAACCATTCCATCACTGTTTCATCGCCAGAATATGTAGGGAACTCTAGTTTAATGGTGGAGTGTCGGAGTAGCTTGTGGGTAGATGGTATATTTATGGTCTGTTCAGGATTCAAACTCAAGTCAGAGGGGTTTCTTGATGTATTTCTCTGGAATGGAGGTATATAGGGTTGGGATTTTGATTGATGCGAGGGTTGTGGAGATAAGTTTTGATTGCTCTTTATTCCTTGTAACACTTCATTTAGGGTTTCTGTGATTTGATCCATCTTAAGATTTATTACGTGAGTTGTATCTTGCAAGCTTTGATGGAGTTCTTGATGAGAATTATGCAGTTCTTGATGGACTTCTTGAAGCTGGGTTAAGATTTGATTGGTTCTCTCATTAATATGCTCTTGCCGCTGCCATAGCTCACCTTCATCATCCAGATCAGGCATTGATAGATGACTGTCATCTTGATTATCATTTTCTGGATCGTTATGTTGATGAGGAGGTGGGTCATCAACTTGCTCTGATACCACTTTGACATGATCTTTCTTCTTGATAGTGTTTCTTGGTCCAGCCATAGATTAAACTGTAATTTTATTAGGGTTCAGGAAATAACAGGAAGGGAAAGAACAGAGATATTGAATGAGAGGGAAAATAAAATTTGAAAAATATAAAGAAATGTCACAGTTTCAAAAGAAACAAATTTCACTCCTTCACACCTTACAACTTACACCTGATACATATTTATAGGATAATTGAATGAACAATTCCAGGCTACCTATTATCACTACACAATACAAACTTATCCAAATACCAGCCCAGCCCTGTACACATGCACACCGTGCAACCGTACACGTGCACAACAATTTTCCCAAATTTACAAACAACTTGACACTGCTGAGCTTGATCAGACCTCTACTCTTCTGACTTGCCTCTGGTGTTCCTCTGCAGCATTCTCTGATGAATTTTCTGACGACATTAGGCTGGAGTCTGCTGCATGCCTGGAACCTGATGTCTGATGCAACTTGTGGCTGTGACAGTGGGGGGAGGGGGCAGCTTCCAATGTTTTGGGTTGTACTAGGCACTTCTAACTTCATAGGAAACAAGAATTGAAGTTGGGTGTTTTTTTACATTAAAGTTGAGCAACCAAACGTTACATTAAATCTCAACTGTTGAATTATTGTGAATATAGTTTTATAAAAAATCATCCAAAATATATTTTAAACACATAAAATTGGATGTTGTTGTCCTATTCTGATCGTTTGTCTTAGACGATCATCTTGCCCGCCTTGTCCTAGAGCTAGCCATGTCTGAAATATATAACATATGAACCTTAGTAGAAAGTGGATTAAATTTACGAGTTTATAGTGAAAATATATTTTCGTTTTGGGTTTTTTTACAAAAAGATATTATGATTTTGTCTACTAAAAATGGCGGTGACGTTATTGACGTATAAGAGTGCACAAATGTGGGTTGACTTGGATTAAACTAAATACTTCGTCTAATCCTATAATATGGATCAATAGTTCAACCTATACCGACTTCATACGAGATTAGAATGGGTTGAGCTAGAAGTATGTGTGTAGCTAGGTTAAATAGGGTTGGCGGGTTAAATGACGTTAGTGCAAAAATTGTAATGTAACGATGTTTAATAAAAATTGTCAAACCATTCAACTTAGAATTATAAATTTTAAGCTTCGTAGTGCTTAGTAAAAAAAATTGACATAGAATTAAGTTACCGCATCGCATATTTTATTAACAGTTGATTAAAAATACGTCACATAACATTAATCCATTATATATATTTAATTAGAGCTTCAGCTAGAAATACATCAAAATGCTTTTAAAATGGTCTAAAAGGGCTACAAATATGCTCTAAGCCAATATATTTTGAGTTTAGATTAAGATGATCTTACCGAGTGAATTGAACACTAACACAAATAAATAATTCTGGATAGTGGGTGCAAAATTTGAATTTTGACAATCAACACTCCAAATTTGACTTGGATTGAGGAACAAGCCTTTTCAATAAGGGTTGAGTAGAGTTAAAATAAGTATAGGTTGAATAAACTATTATACCCGATCAACATATAGTTTGATTACAAATTTGTAATACATATCCAATCTGAAATATATTGGGTTTGGTCGAGTTTACATGAGTTGGGTAGGACTAATGGTTTTGGGTATAAGTTAATATGGATGTGTGTTGCCCTAACAACGTAATACCCTAAAAATAAGGATTGAATTTGCAAATTATGGATAGAACAAACTTGGGTTTTATTTTGAAAGTTTAGAAACTTTAGCCATATGATCCATTTATAAACAAAAACAAATTAATTTTAATAATAAAAAATCATTTACAAATGTAAAATTCTTTATATAAAAAATAGGATGGATAAAAAATATGCATGATAAACATATTAATAACAGTGAAATATACATCTCTACCGTGGCAACTAATCCTAAATCCACAAATCCAAATTTTCTCAACCACAAATCCAATCTCTAATTCAATTTCAAACACAAGTTTATCTCCAAACACTAGCAACTCCAATAATGAAGAGGAAGATGAGGAGGAGGAGGACGGATGGGAATTGGTGAAGAGAAAGAGAGGGATTAAAAAGGACAACCAGACCACGACAGCTTAGACAAGAACATGTGGAGGACATAAGGAGATAAGTAAAGCTTGGACGAGAGAAAAAATGGGAAAAAGGAAGAAAATAGAAACTGAAACCAAGATCCAAGTTCATTATTGAACCATAAGCTAAGCCTAGATCTCAGAGTAACATAGTTAGCAATAAAGGTCAAGACGAATCTCTTCATTTTGGAAACCGGGAGTGGTCAACAATTGGAAAACGACACAAACCGATGAGGATGAAATGGTGAACACAAAAAAAATTGGGCCAATTCCATCTTGTTGTATATGGTGGGGATGGGGAGTAGATCGTATTGTGTTCATTTCAGGGAATATATATTGAGGAAATGGAGATACAAAGGTAATTTTGAAATTTACTCTAGAGAAAATGGTTTTTATCTCGTGCAATTTAAAAAAGGAGGATTGTAGGAGGGTGCTTAAAGGTGGTCTATTCTTAATGGAGGACATACTCATTATTATGAAACAGTGGTATAATAGAATTAATATGAAAAAGGTCCATTGGAAAATGACCTATTTTCGAGTTCATTTTTGAGAGTTCGATGATTATCCAAAGTCACTTCACCTTACCAAAACAAGTTTCACTTCCTTCTTCTTTCAAGGTCAAGTGTGCCTAGTGCACTAAGGGTCTAAGACTCCATCTTTTGCTTAGGAATGGAAGTGTTAGGTCATACCCTAAGTTAGCGGGGGTTTAGATAGCTTTCGGTGAGTAAAACTACACCTTCTTAAACCAAGTTTATACTATGTTAATGTTCATGTTAATAGCCTATGAATTCTTGTTGTATATGTGAAGTGATGGTTTGGTTGTTTGTTTGTTTCATGCTTTGAAAAGTTGTCGCATTTGAAAGTTAGTAAGCATGTGGTTAGCTATATGAAAAGTTGGTAGTTAAAGTTAATATAATTGTTAGTAAATACTTATTACATGTTATATCATCATTATTACCTTGTATTGTACTTAAATCATTTCTATGTAATGTTTGGTTCTATGGCTAATGTCATAAGTTTGTTTGCCGATTTGCCCGTATAGCAATAGTCGATATATCGGCACTTTCGGAAAATCACCCTTTACCGAAACCGTTTGGTTTCATCTTTGTGCTTGAAATTGTTTTACAAGTTAAGCAAGATTTTGATTAACAATGTTTTCAAAAGTAATTAACCATTTTAATATTGATTATTTAATTTAATTAATAACTTAATCAATAAGGATTAAGGTTAACTAATTACTTAATTAATGATGCGTTTTAAATTTAACTAATAACTTGGTTAATGATTGTTAAATTAATTAATAATTTTTTAATGATGTTTAAATTTAATAAATCGTTTTATTTAATGATGTTTAAGTATAATTAATCATTCAATAATGATGAATTAAAGCTAATTAATCAATTTGCTAATGATGCTTTTAAACTAATAAATCTTTTTAATAAATTATTTTTAATATTTATCAACTTGTTTTAACTCTAATTAATCTTTCCTTTATTGATGTTTATAATTAATAAATCATTTTTAAATAATGAGAATTGATTATTTACTTAATTTAATTAATTATATTTAAATTTACTAATTAATTGAATTAATGATGTTTTAAAGGTAATTTACCCTTTTTAATTAAAGGTTATTAGAGTTAATTAATCAACTTAATTTATGAAGTTTCAAGGTGAATTTATCAAAGTAACAAGGATGTTTTGACTTTGTTATTCATTTAAATAATGATAATTAATTGATTATTAATTTAATTAATTTAATTAATAAGGTTTAAAAGTGGTTTACCTTTTTTATTATTTAAAGACATTTGAAGTTCAAAAAAAACAAATCGTGTGATGAAGTTTAAAGTTAATTAATATAGTAAGGATGTTTCAAGTCATTAAATTCTTTTTAAATTGATATTTTGGCGTAGTAAACTCTTTTAACAATGTGTTTTAAAGCTATACTTGTAATGTGAGGCCAGGCACGAATTCGGGTTTTTAAAAGAAAAAAGTTTGATTCGTTTATGGAAATGAATTAATTTCCATAAAGCAATTCACTAATAACGGAATGATTTATTTGTATACCTAGCACTAAACGTCGAATAAGTAGACTTGTCGCTATTTTGAAAGTTAAGAATAATCGTGAGACATGACTTTGAGGTAACACTACCTTGACTTATCCGGTATTATTAACTAAGAAATAGTACAAGTTGAAATTCGATGAGTGGTGATAAGTATACAAGACTTAATTTCCATATACGATCATTTTATATCCTTGATAGTTGGTTTCTCAGCTATCGGTAACTTCAGCTTCTTTATTATCGTTATTCTAAGAAGATATGTTGCTCTATTGAGCTTTGATATCCTTTGTCGGAGATAACTGAAACCAAAGAGCGAGTGGGGGCCAAGCTATGTGGGGTTGCTCACATTATGGTATTTTCACATCCACTCTAGATTGGATTCGGTGTTGCGCATTGAGATGTGAAGTAATCGGATTCTCAGTAACAGTTGGCGGGGTCCGGCTTGGAGGTTTTCGAGAGCTATCGGAATTCTCAAGTATATTTCTAGAGGTCTACTTTCGGTAAAGGGGGCACACCCTTCTAGTCATTGTTGGAAAATTTCCTTTTCTTATTTGATTTGAACATATGAATATGTTTTCTTTAATTACCACGGGAAGAGTCAACCATTCTTCGCGGTGTTTAATTATTGGTTTTTTCCATTCTATCAAGTCTGGATAGTTATCTTGTTTAGTCCATTCTGTCGAGTTTGGACTGTTGTCTTGTTTTATCCATTCTATCCCGTTTGGATTTTTATCCAAACTATTTTCATTCTTTGAAGTCTAAATGTTATATTGCTTGTACCCATCATCTATGTTTGGATTTGTTTCATATTATTCATTTCCATTTTTGTTATGTTTGGTTGTTGTTTATGTAGGAGAAAACCCGTTTCGCCTTAGCGGCGTGGTCCCACATATTATTGTTTAGATACACCCCATTTGTTCCATAGTTTTACTCATACCTGACATTTTGTTTGACCCGAGTTGTTTATTTTCCCTAAACTCTCGGGTACACAATTATATTTGGGTTGTTCGAGAATAGCAAGTTTTCTTTGGAGCTCTTTGAAGACGGTGACCGAGCAGGCGGCTCCTTAGTTATCTAGTTATTTATTTCCACTTTATAGTTATGTATGTGTGTTTTATATCTAAAATTGAAAATTCAGAATGTATAGCTGCAAATTTGTTAGATGTAGTAATTTTTTTATAACTCTGATAACTCCTTATAAGGAGTAACTTTTTGTACTATATCATTTTATATTATATGTAACCATTCCGATGTGAGGTTTATCTTTTCTGTCTTGTTCTTTTCTTTATTTTATCCTAAGACAACTTATTTTTCGGATGCTTGGACAACGACATACGAATACCGAGGATGTATTAAGTGTCGTTTCCAGGGATCAGAAAGGTGGGTTGTCATAGACACCTTCTCATTGGTTCATGTCCTCAATTTTCGTTCAGAGAGAAGCATACTCAATTGTTAGATTGAAGACACGTGTAAAGTATCCAATGTCGATCAACTACTATAAATATACCTCCATACCCACGTGAAAAGGAGACTCTCTTTTGATTTTCTTCTTTGTTTCTCAATTTTCTTCTTAGAATTTCTAAAAGTTTAAAAGTTGTGCTAATGCTAAACTGATAGTTGAAAAGATTCTGCATTTGTAAAGGACATATAAAATGACAATTTGGATAGTGAATGCTGGAGAATTCAACTACGAACCTAATTCAACTTCGAACCACTTTAAAAATTGTTGTTTTTACTTGTGTACTTACCTTATTGCCTGTCAATTGCATTTTTGTACAAGGCATTCTTCATATCACCATCAAGTGGATAAAGTCCGCTTTTTTGGAAGGGGGTCTTACAAAATTTGGTCAAACATTTTGAAGCATTACAATGCAATAAAATACATTAAAATGTTATTTCTTTTAGTTTGTAGTATTTCTACATTTTTTGTTTGTAGTAATGTGTTGTGTAAAATTTAAAACAATGATAAAAAAGATGCTCTTGAATCCTTGATATCGAGTATTTTTTCCTTGTTCAAAAATTGTTGGGGATTTTTTTTAGAACACATTTTTTAAGGTTCAAAATACACAATCGTCCATTCTTAAAAACAACTTTGTTTTTAGTTTCTACTAAAATGCAAATATTGCAATTTTTTCTATCAACATTTGCAATTCTTCAAAAAAGATTCAAAAAACATTGTCTTAGTCATAAAAACATGCGATTAAGTTTCAGATTTGATTTTTTGAAAAAACAAATTTTCTTTTATTGAAATAAGTTTTAAGGTGTAATTTAAAACATATTTGTTAGAAGGTTTATTGTGGGTTAAACTTGAAAATAAGTAGTGGACCCAAATTTTCATAATATTTTACGAATTACTTTCGGATACAATCTACTGTTAACTTTGATATTTAACTATTTAAAACTTAAAGCATCTTTGCATGAGAATACAAACTTGATTGGTTGTTTGAACAAACTTAAAAGTAAATATCGGAGGATATTTCATCAATAAACGGTAAGGAAACAATACAACTGAGTGGGTTTTTGGTCAATGAATAAGTTTGTTTCTCAAATTCTTCGTGCGGTTAATCATGCTTCACATCAAAACTATTTGCCTTTCAACATTCATCTAGTAGACATACAAATCAGATACGGATCTTCGGTTGCATTTTATAACATAGACTAGATCAGGTCAATGGTTGGTTTCGTATACGATAAACAGAACCAGTTAAGATAATAGTAGCACTATACTAATTTAAGACCTGTTTGGACAAGAATGTGGACTATATTAAATAAATAATCAATCAACAAACTGGAATTCGATTAATCCAATCATACAGCAAGCAAATGCGTGGATATGGATATGGATCTAGCACATGCTATACTTTGTTATATTCTTAATCTTTCAGCTGCATTCATCTGTTTTGCCAAAAATAGCCTTTTGCAATTATTTAAATGAGAGAAGGACGAGCTGGTCCACACACACCAGCACTCCTGCCAGCAGCAGAAAAATTGACAGCTTCAGATTTTCTTTTTCTCTGGCTTCTTAACGCCGCTCGCCCAAAAAAAGGTGAGGCCCCTTTGTGTTTCGAAACAGAGACGTATGAAAGGGATAGGAAATAAATAGTATATATGCTCGTTTTTTTCCTTGTAATATACTTTGTGTTGACTGGTATAAACGTGTTACGCATGTTATCATGGGACCTTGTAGTAATACAAGCAACCCAATTGCTTCAATTGCTTAGGACACACCACCCAACCAGACCAAACTTCCCACTCAAAATTTAACATGTAGAAAGCGTTCGTGGTAACTTAATGTTAGAGTCAAAATTGTTCACTAACACCCAATCGTCGATTAAAACACCAACTAACAGTTACAGATCACAGATAGAGTGGATGTAGAGAGTATAAATATGAAGAACAATCCAAAATTAAAAAGAAAGCAGAAATAAGACATGATTTACAGTGGCTCGGCTGACTCTGTCCTACATCCACTTTAAAATTTTCCTTTTTATTGATTTGAGAATCAATCATAGTTACAATCCGGAGTTTTTAAAACAATAATCGCAAAGTAGCCTTAGTGGAGAATATGAAGGGAAACAAAATGAGAATCCATTTTCTGAAGCCCCACATGTTGTATTTATAGACAAAATCCGGATTACTAGGCTTCCTGAGTGATCCGGGTCCATCATGACCATGGTCCAACCCAAATCCATCATCACTGCCGACCCCGAGTTCAGAATGTGTCGATCCGATGTTGCCCTGGGAATGACCCGAAGTAAACATATACATGACCCGGAGCAAATCCGCCCGTGACCCGAAGTGAACTACGTTCGGACTCGGAGTAAAAAACATGCCGACTCCATAGCTTTGTTGTCGACCTAATCTCCTATGCCGACCCGGGAATACGCTACAACCGACCCGAAGTACACAACTCACCGACCCGAAGCACTCAATTATGATGACCTCATACATACCGATCCCAAAACAAGGCTGCCGACCCGAAGTCTTGAGCATGCCGACCCGGAGCTGGCATAAATGCAGATCCCATGAAGTTCCGACCCGACCTCTTCTTGCCGACCCCAAGTACATGACTCACCGACCCGAAGCAAGTGGTGTTATAGGTCTAGTATACCAAAACAGAGAATAATCAAATATAAACTCGTCGCACAAGTTTATAACTCAGATTTCCACTACACTGGAATTATGTATTAATTATAATAACAATATGAATGTTGTAAATAAATTACAACAACAGCGTTATACTATTTTGAATAAATAGTATAACAAAATTAAAGGGTATAATGTAGAATAAAAGTTCTAACCCGATTTTGTCTGAGGCTCGTCGTAACGATTTCCTTAAGAATTTTATTTCAAAATTCTCCCAAGATACAACAGACGTAATCTGCACGAGATTGTGATGTGTATGATCTTCTGTGTGATAGGACTGAATATGATTTAAGAGATAGAAGAGATAATTCGGTTTGAAAAATGAGTGAGGAAAGTGATCAGGTTTCCTCCTTATTTATAGCCGAATTCCCAACGGCTGCATCCGTTGAGAAAAGTCGCACCTCTTCGTCAAAGAACTGTTGCTGTTTGCAACAGTCGCGTCCGTTTAGTTGCAACGCTCCAGAACTGTTGCTGTTTGCAACAGTCGCGTCCGTTCAGTTGCAATGCTCCAGAACCGTTGCTGTTTAAAACGTCACGTCTCTTCATCGCATCTATTCATATTCAAACAGTAAAACTGTTCACTTTTATTTACCAAAAATATAACCGGGCATATTTTTGGTGATGTGGGATATATCTCATTCACCATCTAAAAAAAATTCCAACAATCCCCCACATGAATGATGATATATCTCTCCCCCACACAAAGTGTAATATCACACAGTTCATATGAAAATAATGCTATATCGAGGATAAGTAGATATTTCACTTTGAACTTTCCCTAGTTAAAACTTATCGGATATACTTGGATAATCGGTGAATTATTTCATCTTGAACCGTCAGCCGTTATTGTATAACCAAACAATAAGCTTTACAAAGCATTATTTCCCTTCACATCCAATCTTTTGGTTGTGTTCATTTTGGTCCTGAACAATTTTTTTTGGTTCTGCGAGTGTTTTTAGAGAATAAAAGCCTTTTAATATTCTCATAGAGCCGACCCAGCTCACACTTACATAGGTGATCGCAACCATTAAGAGTATCCTACATATACCCCACTTGTTATTTCCAAGATATGATCATCATTAAAAAACATATTTTTAACCTTTAAATACTTCTGTAGGCATGCATTTATATTGTGCACCATAGGAATGGAGTTGGACTATGTCCACGCAAATGCATTACGTCTTGAGTTATTCAGAACTGGTTTGCCTATTGATCCTAGTCCGTGGGATCTCCAGTCGCTAGGATAGGTTTCCGTATAAGATAACTCTTTTTGGTTTAGGCTTTTAAACCCATTCCCCTCGATGCGCAGTCAATTTTCTCTCTTGATAAACCTTTAGTAAATGGATCCGCTAGGTTATCATTTGTTCTCACATAATCTATGGAAATAGTTCCATTTGAGAGTAACTGCCTAACTGTATTATGGCGTCGACGAATATGTCGTGACTTTCCATTATACACAAAGTTGTGCGCTCTGCTTAGCGCAGCTTGGTTATCACAGTGTATGCATATGGCCGGTACAGGTTTAGGTCAAAATGGAATATCTTCTAAAAAGTGACGAAGCCATTCTGCTTCTTCGCCTGCTTTATCTAAAGCGATGAACTCTGATTCTATAGTGGATCGAGCTATGCATGTTTGTTTAGTAGAGTTCCATGACACTGCTGCCCCTGCTAAGGTAAACACATAACCACTTGTTGATTTTGATTCCTCTGAATCAGCAATCCAATTTGCATCACTATATCCTTCTAAGACGGCAGGATATTTTCCATAATGTAAGGAATAATTTGTGGTATTTTTTAAATATCCAAGCACTCTCATTAGTGCTTTCCAGTGTTCCTTTCCTGGATTGCTTGTATACCTGCTCAGTCGACTTACTGCATAAGCTATATCTGGTCTTGTGCAATTCATGAGATACATGAGACATCCTATTACACGAGAGTATTCCAGTTGCATTACACTCTCATTAGTGTTTTTATGCAGTACTTCTGATGGATTAAAAGGTGTTCTCACTCCTTTAATTCCATAGTCTTGGAATTTTTCAATCACTTTGTCTACATAGTGTGACTGAGACAATTCAATTCCATTAGGAGTTCTTATTATTTTGATTCCCAAAATAACGTCTGCAACTCCTAAATCTTTCATATCGAAATTGCTAGTTAACATCTTCTTTATGGTCTCTATTACTTGAGTATTTGGACCAAATATTAACATATCGTCTACATATAAACAAATCATCACATATGATTGTCCAACTTGTTTATAATAAACACACTTATCGCATTCATTTATACGAAAACCATTTCTCATCATGACACTATCAAATTTTGCGTGCCATTGTTTTGGAGCTTGTTTTAGTCCGTATAATGATTTTACTAATCTACAAACTTTGTTTTCATTTCCTTTGGAAATAAAACCTTCAGGTTGCTCCATGTAGATCTCCTCATCGAGATCTCCATTTAAGAATGCTGTCTTTACATCCATTTGATGAATTTCTAGACCATAAATTGATGCAATTGCTATTAGCATTTTTATAGAGGTTATTCGTGTTACTGGCGAATATGTATCAAAGAAGTCTACTCCTTCTTTTTGACGATATCCTTTGGCTACTAATCTGGCTTTACATTTGTCGATAGAGCCATCTGCTTTCATTTTCTTCTTGAAAATCCATTTGCAGCCAATAGGTTTTATTCCAGGTGGAATATCAACAATTTCCCAAGTTTTATTACTTAGAATTGAATCAATCTCACTTTGGATTGCTTCATTCCAACATGAAGATTCAAAAGATGACATTGCTTCCTTGTACGTTTGAGGTTCACGTTCTAACACATATGTGAAAAAATCCAAACCAAATGTCTTGGAAGTCCTAGCCCTTACGCTTCTTCTTGGTTCAACTTCCTCAATCTCATGATGAGTTTCATCTTCATGTGAATTGCTTGATTCTTCTCTTGTCCTTTTAGGGACATTATTCCCTTCATTCCTTTTGTGCAGAAACACATCTTCAAAGAATGAGGCATCTCTAGATTCCATGATTGTATTTACATGAATATCAGCTATATCAGACTTGAATACCAAAAATCTATAGGCACTACTATTTTGGGCTGGCCCTAAATAGTAACAATCTACTGTTTTTGGTCCAAGTTTGACTTTCTTGGGAGGCGGAACTGGAACTTTTGCCAAGCACCCCCACACTTTGAGGTATTTAAAACTTGGTTTGTGTCCTTTCCATATCTCATATGAAATTGTTCCTGTTTTATTATGAGGGACTTTGTTTAATATGTGATTAGACATATTTAAGGCTTCCCCACACAAGTTCGTCGGTAGACCAGAAGTTAAAAGCATGGCGGTAATCATGTCTTTTAACGTTCTGTTCTTCCTCTCGGCTACACCATTTTGTTGTGGTGAATATGGAGCTGTTGTTTGATGAATTATACCATTTTCGGCACAGAACTATTCAAATGGTGATTCATATTCTCCACCTCGATCAGATCTCAATATCTTGATCTTTTTATTTAACTGATTTTCTACCTCAGCTTTGTACTTTATAAATGATGTAATTGCTTCATCTTTACTATTCAAAAGATATACATAGCAATATCGCGTATAATCATCAATAAACGTGATAAAGTACTTTTCCCACCTCTTGTAGGTAATGATTTAAAATCACATAAATCTGTATGAACCAAACCTAGTGGTTCGGTGCTTCTATCAACAGATTGAAATGGTTTTTTAACCATTTTTGCTTCTACACATGTCTCACATTTGTAGTTCTTATCTACTTGGAATTTTGGAATTAATCCCAAGTTTGATAATATTTTCATTTTTCGGAAATTTATGTGTCCTAATCTACCATGCCATAGTAAAATTTCGTGCTCAAGCAAGTAAGAAACTTCAATTTTATTAATAGCACAATCAGAATACATAGTTTTATTGCCGATAACGGCTACATTTGCCTTAAATAGGCCATCACATAAATATCCTCTTCCGATATACATTCCAGCTTTGGACAGAACCATCTTGTCTGACTCGAACACCATTCTGAATCCTTTCTTTGATAATACTGCACCAGAGATGAGATTCTTACGTATGTCTGGAACATGGAGCACGTCATTTAACTTGACAGTTTTTCCTGAAGTAAACTTGAGGATTACTGTGCCACTGCCTTCGATCATAGATACTGCAGAATTACCCATATAGTGTTTCTCTTCATGATCGAATTTCTTGTATGTAGAGAACATGGATTTGTCAGAGCAGACATGACGAGTAGCGCCTGTGTCCACCCACCATTGTTTAGGATTCTGAACCATATTGCATTCAAATACAACTGCCGAGAAGTTGGACTCATCCACTTCCATGTTGTCTACTAAATTTGCCTCTTTGTTGCGGTCCTTTTTGAGTCTGCAATCTCTAGCGGCATGTCCAACCTTTCCACAAACCCAACATTCACCATTAAACTTTTTGGTTCGTTTGTTGTCTTTTGGTTTGTTGTCTGGAGCTTTCCTTTTCTTCTGTAAATTCTTCTTTTTGTTTTTGGTCTTTGAATCTTCAGCTACAAATGCCTCCTCGCTTTGTTTTGTAATTCCACGGTTATCTGCCTCAATTTTCAATCGGACTATGAGATCCTGTAAAGAGATTTCCTTCTTTTTATGCTTTAGATAATTGCGGTAATCTCTCCACGACGGCGGTAGTTTTCCCGTGATGGCTTCAACCAAAAACGATTCCCCAACCTTATGACCTTCCTCTTCGAGTTCATGAATAATGATTTGTAGTTCATGCAGTTGAGCAGTCACCGGTTTGGAGTCGACCATCTTGTAGTCCATGAATTTGTCTACAATGAATTTCTTAAGACTGATATTCTGCATCTTATACTTCATGGCAAGTGCATTCCAGAGTGCTTTTGCTATCTTTAGAGGTTGATATACTTTGTATAGAACCTTGTCGAGACAATTCAGAATATAGTTTCTGCATATGAAATCGGAATGTTTCCATGTAGCAACATCTGCTTCCTTGCCTGGTGAAAAAATCGGTTCCTCCTCCTCGAGATACCGTTGCAGACCGAGTGTGGTGAGGTAAAATAACATCTGATTCTGCCATGTTAAAAAATCGTCACCATCTCCCTTGAACGGTTCAGGTCTGTTGTGAGTAGTAGTCTTTGAAAATTCTACTGTTGCCGTCTCTGTTTTAGTAAGAAAACAGTAAAATTATTAAGATGTTATAGGTCTAGTATACCAAAACAGAGAATAATCAAATATAAACTCGTCGCACAAGTTTATAACTCAGATTTCCACTACATTGGAATTCTGTATTAATTATAATAACAATATGAATGTTGTAAATAAATTACAACAACAGCGTTATACTATTTTGAATAAATAGTATAACAAAATTAAAGGGTAGAATGTAGAATAAAAGTTCTAACCCGATTTTGTTTGAGGCTCGTCGTAACGATTTCCTTAAGAATTTTTTTCAAAATTCTCCCAAGATACAACAGACGTAATCTGCACGAGATTGTGATGTGTATGATCTTCTATGTGATAGGACTGAATATGATTTAAGAGATAGAAGAGATAATTCGGTTTGAAAAATGAGTGAGGAAAGTGATCAGGTTTCCTCCTTAATTATAGCCGAATTCCCAACGGCTGCATCCGTTGAGAAAAGTCGCACCTCTTCGTCAAAAAAGCGTTACTGTTCGCAACAGTCACTTCCTTTCATTTGCAACGCTCCAGAACTGTTGCTGTTTGCAACAGTCGCGTCCGTTCAGTTGCAACGCTCCAGAACTGTTGCTGTTTGCAACAGTCGCGTCCGTTCAGTTGCAACACTCCAGAACCGTTGCTGTTTGCAACAGTCGCGTCCGTTCAGTTGCAACGCTCCAGAACCGTTGCTGTTTAAAACGTCGCGTCTCTTCATCGCATCTATTCATATTCAAACAGTAAAACTGTTTACTTTTATTTACCAAAAATATAACCGGGCATATTTTTGGTGATGTGGGATATATCTCATTCACCATCTAAAAGGAATTCCAACAAGTGGAAGCATACCGATCACTTGAAGCAAAAACATGTCGATCCCTTAATTCCTACCGACCCGGAGCTATCATGCCAACAAGGAGCCAAGGGGTTGGCGACCTGAAGAAACACCGACCCCATGGAAAACTCACCTATCCCATGCTAACTCGAAGCGCATCTTATCCTGACCCGAAGCAGCTCTATCAAAAACCCAAAGCAAGCCTAAGTGCGACTCGAAGTAAACTCCAAACATCCCGAATAACCTCGACTTTTCTCGAAACTCATATTTCGAGCATCCTACGTTTTTTGCCCATCGAATACGTCGAATCCCGGCTTCATAATCATGTTTATCATCCGTGATTAATCGTCTATCCATCCAATCGACTCAAACCTATCGTATTCCAGCCTCGATAATTGAGCAATCAATCTAGTTAAATCCGTCTGTCTACGGCCTTGTCAAAATGCAGGTTAACACTTAATGAGCCAACCAATTGTTTAGTAGTTATAATTTTGAACTTTACTAAAGTTAAAATCTAGTATAATTTATTTTATTTATTGCTATTTTTTAAACTTGATTTTTTAGGAAAAAAATAAAATGTGTACAATATTTACAAGTGCTAGCCCTTATTTTGGGTCCACCACACATCCACCAACCCAATAGTCATAAAACAAATACAATAAATTTTTAACCTTTAAACCGACATAACTCAACGTCCTAATTTCTTTTTTTGAATTCGTAATCTCATTAATGACATCTTCTCCTCTTTCAACTTTGCTATTAACTTCAACATCTCACCTTAACATCAACGTCCCCTCTAAAATTAAGCCTATTTAATAAATAAAAGCATGCCTCTTCCAAATATCTACTACTCCTTATTTGATTAAGTAAATTTTCAAATTGATATCTTTCACCATAGTGATATATGTGGTTATGTGCTAATAACATACGTGTAAGCTCTCCATTGTTCTAATCTTCCATCTTTCATTGATTCCTTGTCAACTCGAAGATAAGTAGCTCAGATATGTTGTTGTTAGATGTTTACGGTAGCAATATTGTAACAAAATTATTCATTGTTTTAGGAAATGAGACGATTGAAGATCCCAGGCTCTTTTGATGCTTCCTTGTTTCGATAATTTTATTCTTTGTAATAATTACCTGTAATAAGTAATGAAGGCAAGATAGATGTAAAATTAAAATGGGTATAGCCACTTATCTGAGAGTTTGGAGCAAACTGGCTTAAAGAGAAGTTCATATGATCATACGGTATTTTTAAATCTTACCGTGATGTTAGTGGATTTTTAAATGCTTGGATTGCTTATCGAATTCTGTTAACTATCCCGGTCACAGTTGCTTCTGCGGAAAGAAGTTTTTCAAAATTGAAGTTGATGAAAACATATCTTCGAACCACTATGTCACAAGAGAGATTAAGTGGGTTAGCTATTATTTCAATTGAAAATGAGTATTTGAATACACTCAATTATGAAGAGATAATAGACGAGTTTGCTTCGAAGAATGCACGAAGAAGTTGCTTCCGTTAGTGCATGTTAATTTTTATGATATCATGTCGGATTTCAATTTATTTTAAGATGTAATTGAAATGACTACTTGAACAATATTTTGTTATCAATGAACAATATTTTGTGATTAATGTTAAATTTTGTTATTAAAAGTGTATTTGATTTTTTGCATATAATTTATGTAAATAGGGCAACAAAACCGCAAGAATAAAAAATATTTCATTTGGGGCATTAGTTACCCTTGGGTCGGCCCTGATCATACCGTAGCTCAAAAATAATTTAGAACAACTATACAGTGGTGTGGTGAGCTTCTAACCACTCTTTACATATTGATACATCTTACATGCTAGTATATTCTATTAATTTTGATTTTATCGCACGTATCTTAAATGTTTCTGATATGTGATGGCGTATACCTTACTCAGATTTGTTAATGCTGTCAAATATTCTGTTATTTCACCCTTTTCATATTGCCCAGATGTAGGTTGAAAAGGTGATTTTTGCGATATCACCACTCTTGCCCTTTTCTAAAATGCAAAAGTCATTTTTTTTCAACATCATTTTGTAACCGTAGCGATTTAGTTTGTGATGTTCGACATTTTAATTTGATCCTATTTCATTTCCTTATGTATGCGTTTAATTTACAATTACAATAAATATACTTATTCTCATCATGTTGATTTCTTTTTGAACATCGTTCAAATTAATCCCAACAAATGTCGATCTCGAGGATCAAACTTGTGACTTTTAATCTCGTATTCTAAACTACCAGCCAACATAGTCAATCATGTTGGCTTCTCATAATGTTTCTCTGTATAGTTTTGTTGATTACAACGTACGCATATAAGATTCACCATAATGTTTCTCTGTATAAGTCTGGGTAGATAGTCATTTAGTACACTGAATAGTAATGTTGACATCTTTGGAATTTTTATTTTTTGCCAAACAAAATTTTCCCATGGAATAGTATCATGACTGTAACGATCCGCCTTTCTTACTCTCAAAGACGACGCTTAATACACCAACGGTATTCATATGTCGATCATCTAAGAGTTTGAAAGAGAAGCCGTTGGGGTAAAAAGAAAAGAAAAGACAAGAAGAAAGAATTGCAGAATCTAACAACGTAAGGCAATCACAAATAATAGTCAACATAAGATAGTACATATATCATTTCCAAGATGAACATCAGAGTTACGCAAATACCAACTTCAGTCAGGGACAGTTATAACTGTCTGTCCCCACAATGCTGATACAGAAATATACATACACGACGAAAAAATAAAGAAGATAACTAGATATCGTCAAAGCCTCCTGCTCCATATTCCTCCAAAATGCATCCATAGAACCTGAAACTACTTGGCTACTCATACAAATTTGAGTACCCAGAAGCTTTAGGGAAAAAAAGAAAAACTCTAGGTCAAACATGGGTCTGGTGTGAGTAAACCATAAACAATTGAATTATTAAGCTTATAAACTCTTTACAAAGGTAATTCGTAAGACCATGCCATATATAAACACGAACGAGTTTTTACCTTATGACGACCAAAACACTTTTCTATAGAAAATCCTGTGATATTATAATAATAATGTCTAGGGTTTAAAGTAAATATTGAACATAGCTAAAATATTTGCATCTCACATTCTAACATATTTGGGTACAACTAAGCCTGTAAGACAAATCCATTATCCGGGGTGAGAAAGATCATATACTTATCCTCACTTTCAGATTCCAAACAGTACTATTCCTTGATTAACGATGAAGTCGGATAAGTTAGAAACTAACCTTGACTCCACATACATTCTTACTTCTCGGAATATAGATGAGTTTCCATACCTCAGAATTTGGTGTTAAACATACAATGAAGTATCATCCATATACTTAATTTACCATGACTAATTTATCGAAATTAACTCCCTTACATTTATCATGTTTCCGACATTTTGACTTCTCCATCCCTCGCTTAGAAAATCAAGTTCTAGATTTCACAGATAGAGGAAAGCCTACTCATCGACTTTTAGTGTTAAATACAAGATGACTTACTTTCAATAAAATGTGTCAACATTTTAGTATAACTTATTTATATTTGTTTGGCTACTTAATGATACAAACAAAGAGAATTCCTTGTATTTAAACTATTCTTTGTAAACGAAAGTTGCTTAAACAAATTGATCCTTAGAAATAAAGTAATTAAAAATTAAAATCCTTTACTTAATTAATTTAAACAAATTAAACCTTTATTTAATAATAATTAAATCTTAACTTAATTAATAATTAAGTAATAATTAAACCCTACCCGATTAATATTTAATTAATAATTAAACCTTAATTATTTAATAGTTAATTAATAATTAAACCTTACTTAAATAATAATTAATTAAATAATTTACCTTTAATTAATTAACCCTTACCTAATTAATAATTAATTATCTTACTAAATTAATAATTAAGTACTAATTACCTTCACTTAATTAATTATTTAAATAATCATTAGCTCCTTAATTAGTTAATTAATTAAAAATTAAAACTTTTTAATAGTTATAATATAATTCTAATTACTCTTCAAAAATACCTAAGTGAAAATCTCATTTTAGTTTACATAAAATTATCATTTTTGCGAATTGCATCCATAGCGACTATCGCTATGGATACCGTAACCCTAAAACTAGTTTTATATACCAAATAGCCTTCAAGACTTTACCTATTATGTTTTAACTTACTTTATAATTTTGTATAAGGGTTTTTGAAACTTAAAAGTAAAGTTTTAAAAACTTAAAAATCTTTGCTAGAAAACACATAAGTAAAAACAAGTTTAGAAAAACAAGGGATCTCAATGTCATAACAAAAAAAATTCAAGCATTTACTTTTCAAACAACATGCCCTTGGTTATATTAGTCACATCGATATTCTCTGCTTAACCTTAGTTATATTAACCAACAGAAAACTATCGAGTGGGTCATTCCATAGTTATCCAATAACTATCAGTACGTATGCCCTTGGTGCCCCAAGTAGTCATGAGTAATACACTGCCCAACATTTGGGAGCGTTACATACCCTAGCCTCAACGGATACATCGATACCCAGCCTCGATGCATCTTGACTATGAACATTTAAAATGGTACATTTGTTTCATTGTGATAAATTACTCATGGTTACAATACTTTGTAACTACTATCACAAAACATACCATTAATGGATTTTATATTAAATATACTTTTAATTAAATTGATCAATCAATATTACCACATTATATCAAGTATATAATAGAAAGAAAATGCCTTTATTTCGAACAAGATTGATCGACGAGTTAGATATATGTAGCAAATTACATAATTTCCCCTTGGGCATACCCTTAACTCTATCAATCTCCTACTTGCACTTGGAGTCGATTATGGAATCTTATGCCAACTTCTCCAACCAGTTTACTCAAAACCAATTAGGTCAGTCCCTTTATGAACGGGTATGCGGTTATATTTTAATTATCTACTCTGTCAATCAACTCTCCAAAGGTGAAACTGCTTTATCACGTGGAACAATTCAGAGTATGTCTCTCGACCTCTAGTGAGCTATAAGTTCTGTTACAAATTATATCGTGACATTGTTATCATACAACAATGTTATGAGGTTCTCATCATTTGAAATTGGCTCAATTATAAATTTGTGCACTTATATTTTTATATACATTGTCTTTATTGTGGCGCTATTCTAGGCGATGTACTTAGCCTTTTTCATTGAGTTAGCCATGGTCTTTCATTTGGAACTTTTCCAACTTATAGATTCTTAACTTGATTTATTTTTGACATATTATACTCAATCACTTATGAAGTTCGAGTCTGAATACTCCTTCATAAGGTGTTTTTGTTTCTGTAAATAATTCTATAGTATTTTATAAATACATGAGAAAACTTCAAACAACCATTTAGTGATATCAATTTGGATTTAATATTTTCTTCATGTATCAAATACATAAACAAACCATGATATCGTAGACAACATAACATGTATGATAATTCCTATTGCCAATGCAAAGGAATCAATCTTACTTGTTCTGTATTAAACATTTTAATAAGGTGTCCTTGCATATCATTTGGGACATTCCCGACATCTTTTATACTTACTAAAAAAGACATCATTTATTAATCCAATGTTGAGTATTAAAACAACTAAGGCTGATTTTAACACAAGTACATCGTTAAAACCAACAACGTGTTCTTTACTTATAGTTTAGAAATATCAATGTGCCTTTTAACATTCTTTCTTATGAATACACGCTTCCTCTACACTTTGATTGAAAATCAAACTATTTGATATTTCTAGAAAAATATTTTTTTAATTTTGATGCTTATAAAATTACACTTTCTATCATTTCTTGGATCATATCCACGTACTCACAAACTCAATATCACTCCCCCTAACTTTGAGACATTTTGGTTATTATGTGTAAACAGTTTATTCTAAATCATTATTTAGAATTTTCCGTTTCAATGAGTACGTACCAAACATAAAGTCATATAAAGTGGAAATTTTGTGAGTAAATCTGAATTAACTTGAGCACATTTAATATCGAATCCATTACACTAATTTCAACACTACGATATTGTTCTTATCAAAATTGTTCATTTAATTCCAAGTTCCAACTACATTAGTCTTACTCATAAAGACAAAATCCCGACCGATGGATCACATTCCTTAGGTTACGACTACCAAAATCATATTTTGATAGCGTACTTTGAATTCTTTTGGATTTGCGCATCATACCATATCGTAGAGTTAACACTCTTAATGGTTTGAACAATCGAGGATTATATATTTTCGACATTAATAAGAAACTCATACTTTCTCTTTGATGTGCGAGAATACTTATTAGATGCCCTAATGCTACGTGTTCATTTAGGTTAGTTAATTTTATTTCATCACATATATTTGTTCTATCTATGGATCGTATCCAATTCCATTTTACTACCAATAATTCCTCAAAGAAATTTCTTTACAATGAAGTTGGTATATCTTGAAATAACAATTGTTTCTCAGTGCAATAGAATAGGTATTCATAAATGTTTTATGAATTTCTTTATTTATAAAAATGATTTGGTATTAGTTTACAAAAATTATGTTCGAAACATAAATATGTCATCCAATGACAGTCTTTTCAAAATCCTTTTAGGGAGATTCATACAAGATTTCTCATTAAAAATTATTACGTGCAACATTTTAACTCACACAACCTGCCAACTTCTTGGCCTAGGATATGTTGGAGTTTCTTATAAACCATTATCTTATAAAATTTTGTAAATTGTTATTCAGATGAAATAATATTAATCTTGTGTACTACCCTTAAGTACATTACCTTATAGAAAGAAACTAACTGAACTACACTCACAATTAATCGTATATTGTCCGACAATGTTCGATTACTCCATATCGATGAATCATTATGTATCACATGGAGGAGTAATTTTGAGATTGAATCTTTATTCATTTTAGGTACGTTTGGAACATTTTCCAATATACTCACTCATTTGATCAAATCAAGTCATTTCTATCATATGTTATTTTATTTGCTTCTGTTTTATATTCTATTAGTTTACCATAAACATACTACATATGTATAAAATACACATCTCCATGTCGACGATAACTCATCGGTGAATATGACGAAGTACGCAGAACCGTTGTGGTATTTATAGAATTACGATTGCATACATCTATATGTATCAATTCAAAGAGTTCATCAACTCTTATGATACTCCCACTAAATGGGTGCATATGCCTTTATTGTTTGAGATATAATTAACAAGTATCATATGATTCAAAATCATACAATAAAATTATTTCTCAAAACTACGGCTTAGCTTATAATTCCAAAATAACTATAAATAATATTAGATACCTTTGTATTTTCCAATGCATCAATTTTATTATAAAAAGATTAACACATTATAGTTTTATTTTACAAAGAATATTCATATTGAAATATAGCTATGTCTAATTTTTTTTCCAATCGATACCGAAAAATAATCATTATTTCATAAATAATGTATGATAAGTTTGACGACAACAATTTTCATACTATGATGCAATTAATAAGTGCTATATGGCATGCTCCCACTATTTCCATCATTACTATAATAGTGCGCTAAATTCGAAGGTCCATCATTCACTTAATACAATTCTTTTATTCCATACACTACAACTATTTACAGTGGAGAGTTCGTTGATCAAATATCTTTAGCTCAATCTCATAGAAAACAATTTTCTATATGAAAATACATTTTGGAATAGAAATAAAATTTCTTATTCCAATATTAAGTATGAATTATTGTTACAATTCCCATTTCCAATTCTCTATGAAGCAGAAGTGAATATTCATTCTCTTTATCTCAAAACAAACTCTTTACAAAAGAGCGTTCGATTATCCTTAACATTTAAGGACATCAAATATGTTGCACTTTACGTAAACCGATCAATATGACATTTTAGCGATGGAGTTCTTAGATCTAGTTTTTGGTCATGTTACAGTAACACAATATGATCCCTTTTGTAATCCATCGGATTGAATACTCGATCTCGCACTAAGGTTTATTTGGTTTTTTGGATGAACTAATTTCATCGAAATATTGTACATTACAAACTTTGACTGTTCATCATATAACATTTATATGCAATTGTATGTGGATCAAATATCCATAGTCTTGCATTCCTTTTAGAGTTCAAAACTCATATAATTCAATACATGGTCTTGACCAAATAAATGCGTAAGTGGCCAAACTACGACTGTATTCAGTAGTTGTAAATTCAAGCACTTGCATGGATGTTGAAATGTTAACATGCAATAGGAATTTAATAGCGGGTATTATATTTCCATTTGTCAACTTTCAATTCAGTTCGCTTGTATATGTTAATTGATAAACATTTTATCAATCATATTAAATGCACAAATTTATCATTGTAGATAATAATTATAACATTATTTAGCATATGTTCTTACAATATTAGAAAGGTTAAATGTTACCATTTCATTTTTCTAATAAGGCTCCCACTAGTCTTTTATGTTTCTCCAAACCCTAATATGAACCATAGAAGTCTTTCGACTTCACTAGTGGGTGTTAGGATTCGTCTATCTTGGTATTCTGACCTTGAGTTTGCTCAACAAATCATAGCCCCACAAACGATGGATAACTCCTTATCGGTTGTATCACATACAACCCCTAACCTATTTTTCTTTGTCCTAATCTCATTTCGGCCTTGAGTTTGCTCAACAAATCGAAAAATATTATTCACTTGTACCTACCATACTATGATGGTCTAAGTATAGTATATGTATTTTGAGTTCGCTCAATAAATACATATAGTTATCTTACATCATCTATTCAATATATTAATAATACTACATATAACATCTCTAGCTTTAGTTTGCTCAACAATTAAGGAGTATGCAAGTAATTTATTAGTGTGTATATATATATATTGTATAGGACAACATTATGTTGAAGATTCATAATCTTCAATATATTACATTGAGTGATATCGACTTATGAAATAATGTATTTTTTATGAAATACCCTCGTGATTCAAGTATCAAACACATCAGAAATCACAGTATATGTACATTTACGTATGTCTTTATTCCTTAAGTCTATTTGGGTTTCTTTAATGTTCCACCTTTAGTTTATACATTATATTATATAAGTTTCATTATTATATAACTTTTATATTTTAATTAACTTATACTATAATCTTATGTATAACATTTTATTACTTAAATATTATTTAATTAATTTTAATTAATTAACTCTGTAATTAGTTTTAAATTAGTATTCCAATTGTAACGACCCAAAACTTTTAGTGATTTTATTTGTAAATTAATTGAAATTTTGTGAAATTTTAAACAATGAAATTTGAAATAAAAATTTACTATTTGGAATACGTCTATTTTAATATAGCAACTGGTAAATTTTCATCTGATAATATTGAAGTTTATTTTCCTGTGAAATTTTATTTCAAATTAAACCGGTTAATAATAGTGAATTTAAAAGTTTTCCGAAACCAAAATATGTCAACAGGAGAAAATTTATTTAGAACACTCTGAATCAGACTGCAAAATTCATTTCGCGAAATTCGGACGTTTCTAGCTCCGTTTGGATTTTTCCGTACGGAATAGCAGCATTTTTCTGGTACCGATTATCGACTTTCGATCAGATAATCGTACCACAAATATCTGTATACCATTTTGATCGTCTCATCGTACTGATCTCGGCGGTATGTTCAATTCTGCATTTTTAGTTCGGTTCACAGCGGGATCCGCGAAAAAAACCGGTAACCGTATTGGCACGGATCCGTGATCTTTTATTTCTTTTGCGTTTCAAGTTTTGAAACGTACTGTCCAAACAACTAAAAAATTGCTTTAATAATTTGCCAGAATCAATGCTTGAGACCGTTACAATTTCTTTTAATTGTATATATTCGTTCAAAATTCCCGGTACACTAGCGGTCACATTTATTTTGACTGTTCATTTCTACACTCTCTATTATAATTGCTTGGCCTCGATTTCATTTGCGAAAATATTGTAACGGTATGATACAATAACTTGTATTTATTTTGAAGAAAACTGGTACGTTTCTCTCTGCTAAGAATATTACTGGGATCTCTACCTTTATAATTTTTTTTTCTTTTTCATTTGGCTCTTGAAACCGGGTATTCCCTTCTCCTCCCCTTTCCACTTCGGCCGAAGCTTCCTCCCCATCACCAACCTTTCTCTTCTCCTAGCCACGTGTTCTTCCTTTTGCTTGGCCTCTCCACCCAACCTGCTCATGTTTTCCACCATGGCCAAAGTCTCATTAGCCTACCCTATTTCCATATCACTGCTTCCGAGCACTGTCCACCACCGCTCCATACCCAGCGCACCATAGCCTCGATCACCTCCGTCCTCCACGTGAAGCCTCACGGCCATCACACCAGCCCATGCCGAGAACCACCAGACAACCCACCTCGCTCTCTCTCCTCCAACCCGCCATCTTCCACCGTGCATCCGCCTCCCCTTCAACTTCCGCCCCTCCTCCTAGACCGCTTGCAGCCAAGCCCAGGCCGAACAACTTCATCATCTTCCACCTCTGTTCGTCGTTGCCTTCCCGGTCCTAGCCTTCTCCTTGCATCCATCCTAAACCTTTCCAGTCAGCATATGTAAGTGTTGATTTGTATTTTATTTTATTATCTTATATATGAGGGTTATAAAGGTGTATTGATGTCTGTTACATTAATAAAGAAAGTTGATGTGTAGTTTCTTTTATACAAGTAGGTTATACTTTTATATACATATTGTTTTAGTGTATACGTATGTCCTATTTATATTTGGGTTATGACCGTAATTTGAGTGTGTATATGTATTGATATTTTCAAATGTATACGGTTATTTTCTAAAGTTTACTGTGTAGATATGTCTCTTATATATGACAGTTATATTTTTTTTTTGAAACTTTGGATATGAAATATATATATATGTTAATATTTTTTTTTTCTATTTTCTCAGTATATATTTATTTTATGGCAACTGTTTATGTATATTTCTGTGAATAAAATAGTAAGTTATATAAATCCTTATTTTGATTTCAAGCTTATATACATACTTGTTTCGCATGAGTAGTTACAGACATTCAAGCTTTCAGAATGTTTTATGTATACGTTACAGTGGATATATATTTGTGTGGGTTCTCATTTATATAAGGCGGTTTTGCATATGTTGTATTATATTTTTTATTATACCAATATATATAGGGTCAGTCAGTTTCTTGCTTCCGTAGTGTTGTTCCTTTTTGGTTCTTGGGAAAGTGTTCATTTCAACTTGGTTATATTATATATGAAGTTATCTATTGTTTGAAATATAGTTTACAAAGGTACTTATATATATCTCTCTTAAATTTATCTACTACTTAGTATTGTATTACTTTGTTAAAAGTATATACGTATGTTTTATTTTAGGCCTATGAGTTGTGTACTATGTCAGTAAATATAATTCAAAGTATAGCTATATATTAGTTTCTTTCAATACATAAGTTTTGTATATTTTCTGTCCCTATCATACCGATTTATTGTTCTCATCGAATTCTATTTATCAGCTTTGTTCGTCGAACTCGAGTCCATCGTGACTTGCCTTGCTTCGAAATTCGTGTTTGGATCCACAATTTGCTTCCGTTCCCATTGTATATCTTCTCTAACCCCGAAAGGTGAGCAATCACTCACGATTTACGTTCTTATATTTATTAAATTTGATTTCAATTGAAACAACAATTGAAATATGTTGTTGTAGTTATTTAAATTGTCATATATGCTATTATCTGTAACTGTTCACATGTGGGATATGACACCATATCCTATTGTTTATATTATATTGTTATTGATGATATATGCCTGTTTTATATTATTATATTATCTGTTATCACTCTGCAAGTTCCCTGTAGTTTAGAAAATCACTATGGGTTGAAATGATACATACCCGAACAGACTTTAGAATAAGAGAAAATCGTTATGGGTTGAAATGATAAACCCAAGCGATTTTCATTTGAATTGAAATTGGGATTACGGGTCGAAATGATATCTACCCGTATATATTTAAATTTCGGATTGAAATGATAAATATCCGTATCACTTAACCATATGATAAATATATATACAGACACCGTTGGTCCATATATATAAATATTTTGAAAATGAATTCTACGGTTTTGGAAAGAAATATATGGTTTTAACAAATGTTGATTCTTAAAATTTTATATATAAATGGTAATGATGTATATAGATTTAATAATAATATATAATTTAATTAAGATTGATTTAATACATATAATATGTTAAGTATAAAATTTATATTTCAAAATAGATTTTGGTAAAAATTTGAATAAGTTAAGGTTGGGAAGATAATTTGAATTTAGTAAAGAATTTTATTTAATTAAACCGATTTAAAACTTATTGAAATTGGGATTTAAGATATGATTTATAACTTGAGTTTGATTTAAATAATTTAATGAATATTTCTTGTTTAAATAAATTTAAGGAAATATTTAGTAAAATGAAATTTAAGGCTAGTTAAATGATATTGAAGTGAATATTCCCTGATTAAATAATAATAAAGTTAAATGAAGTGCTATATGAAACTGTTAAATTTAACTTTGAAAATGTTGAATATTAAAGCTTTGAAATATATTGAAAATTTAAATGGTATATTTAGAACTGAATTGTATTGATGAATTGAGCTTTGAATAAATTTGAATTTGGAATTTGAGTTAATTTGAATCGATTTGTGAGACTTGAGGAAATTATAAATACTTTACTTTATAAATTATTTAATGAATATACACTATTTTGGAAAAATAGATATTTTTGAAATGAAAATGATATTTTGATTTTGAAGTATAAATAAATTTGAAATGACCACGGTGTTATAGTGTATATTTCCACCTTGTAGATAGTTCCGTAGATCCTTATAGGATGGTTATCCCAAACATCCTTTAAGTTACTTGTATTTCAGTTGATATTTCACTTGAGTTGAATTTATTAGTATAGAATGTTAATCCTGACTCGAGTGTTTTGTGTTTTGCTTTACGCTCGGGTCAGACTGAGTAATACCGCATTTGAGACTCACCCTTGGAGTTTGGAGCTTCATTAGGAGATCCAACTATCGATTCAGCTTTCAGCTTTTCCAGTTGATTTGTTCAGAGAGGTCATCTATTCGTACTGAAGACTTCACTGTATTTGAGATATTCTGTTGTATTTTATTTCTAACTCTGATGTTTATATAGTAGCTTCATGAACTACTATTTTATCTATTCCGCTGCGTATTATTGTATTACTCTATGTCTGTGATTGATTTATTTACTGTATATGATGAGTTTGCCAAATTTAAATAACAATCTGATATTTTGAATTATTCAAGTCCGACATGTGTGGATTTATTGTCGATTTGAATGGTCCAAAATAGCGGGTCGTTGCACCAATACAACTTTTATATTGGACATATCTATTATAACCTTTACAGTAAAGCACGTATATCTTATATGTGCATATTTTAGTGAATTAACCGACCTTTAGTTACTTTATTAATTAAACAAATTTAATTAAATTATATTAATTTCAAAATTTTATCTTATATACATACATGTATGCTTATGTTATCTTAAACATTTTAAAATAACCTAACATATATCAACATATATAATACTTGCATATAAGTATTAATTAATTAACTCATTTAATTAATTTATATTATTAATCTTATTAACAATTTTAAATTTTGAAATTAATATTTACATAGTTTCAAACATATTAAACTTTTCATTACATTTTCGAATATTTTGAAAATTTATGTTATATTATAACCTTTTATAATAAACATGTTTTTAGTTTAAATTTAACTTTTAAATTTAAAATCTTATCTTAGTTTTCAAAAATATTTTGAAAATTAGCCCAAGGCCTAATTAAATTTAGTATTTTCTATTAGGGGTAACCTTTGGGCTTACTCCACATTTCAGGCCAGGCTGGTAACCAGGTAGGACATGGTACTTGATTACCCAATTTCAATCCTAGACATCACCTTTCGAGACACCATACTAAGTGAGCAAGCTTAATTAGTTAACCCTAACATTACTAATTTAGACCACATAGGCTATTAGACTTTGACACCATTGAAGGAACTAGGCCAACCCGCAGTGGAAGAAATGAGTGAATTTCAAAAAAAAATTGCCATTTTGGATCTTTAATGGGCTTATGAAGTCTAAATATACTTAAAACTTTTCTAATTTTCTTTTAAATAAAATCAATATTTTTTTAGTTTTATAAATAAAGTTTTACTTTAATTTAATGTGTATGTAAATTAGAGTCTATCAAATAAACTTTTATATACATATTTGCATGTTGTAGTACTTATTAAATTTATTTAGAGAAGGAAACTTTTCATTTCCTATCTCTTAAATTATTCAATAAATGACGGGCATAAATTTATTTACAGAAATAAACTTTTTATTCAATAAATGATGGGCTATCAATTAATGGCAAGGTGTAGACATATAAACAAAATTAAATGAATAGCTAATCACATAAAGAAAAAATGGGAAATAAATAAAGGGAAACAATGATGATTGAATCAATTTCCCATTTTGTAAACTTAATTAATACAGCATATAAATGACAAATTATAAGAATCATAATGTAAGGATATATAAATAGTCGAAAATAAATGTATGTATATATTATTGCCTCATTTAAATTGTTTCCTCCTTTCGGAAAGAAATCTAATCATACATTGACAATATGAAATAAATGTAATAAATTTTATATATGCAAACGTACATATAAAATTAATTGTATGTATATAAGATTAAATCAAGTCTTTCTAATTAATAAAAATTAGAGATTTATAGCAATCAATAATTTAAAAGTAGGTTTATTGTCAAAACATTAATTGTATGTATGTAATATGCAATAAAATATCTCTAATTAATACAAATTAGAGACTATAGTAATGAAATTAAAATTTAGATTTATTGCCTAAACATCTTCCTTTTTTTAATTCTCAAACAATATACACACAAAATACATACATGTAAACTTTCAAATCTAAAATTACATTTTGTTTTATATGAATTAAAACACGAATATTCAATAAAACACTGTAATATTCATAAACAAATTTTAGCTTAATTTGTTAAAGTAAAATCCAATCAAAAAAATATGAACATACAAAATTTTAGATCTAAAGGATTATACTTTGAATTGAATGTTTAAAATATAGATCTATAATAAAACATTGTATTCAAACATACACAAATTTTAATTTTAATTTAACAAAATAAGAACCCAATTAATAAATTTAACATACAAAATTTCTGATCTAAAAATTATACTTTAAATTGAATGTATAGAGCATAGATCCAAAACAAAATTGTAAGAGTCCAAAAACTCAGCCTTCAAAAATCGACACCCGTACTTCACTTGTACTCAAAATGCCGTAGATTCAAACGCCGAATCTGGCTTCCCGGAGCTTATAACATAGTAAGTATAATAACACAGCGGAAGACAAAAATAGAATATATCAATATATATAACATTGATACAATGACAGATAACAAAAATCTGATACAATATGATACAACAGAATGATACAACAGATATCAATATACATCAGAGATATGATCCAAGAAATAGCAGCGGAAAGAAAATAGATAACACCAGCAGCGGATAGAATATCTCCAATAGAATGCTCCGGTCGATAGCTAGCGGAAAGCAGGGTCAGTCGTCCACAGACTGACTAGCTCCAGATAATCTACTCAACCTGAATATCTGAGAAACCCAACTTTAGACTGCCCGTATGGAAAATGGTGGGCACCCAGAGTTTAGGAAGGGAACAATAAACTCCGGATCAGTCATGGGACTGGTGTGAGCAACAAAAACAGTTTATCTTTAAAAACGAACAACAAGAGAATTTTTAAAGTCAATTCGCAATGCTTTTGGAAAATGAAACTACCATAAGGCCTCCCGCACACACACAATGCAAACGCAGAATCGGAGGAGATTTCTCCTTATGATAGTCAAAGATGCTTACTACACAAAACAAATCATTGGATATTATTACTAGTGCATAGTGCAGAAAACATTTCGAAAATAGAATATCAATCTTAGCCGACATACGACCATTATCGTATGCCTACTATAGCTACCATGTTCAATAGCAGGTTACCGCCACATTCCATGGCAGGTAATACAACTAAAACCGTACAGGGCTCGTATTGTTTTGTTTGGATTTCCAACAAATGATCAGGCTAAGGAACTTCCTTTCCTACTACCGAATGGGATCGCCTCTGGCTGGACGTCCCAAGAGACAACTGCTCTCTGCCAACACAAGGCTGGGTTACCCCTGTAATAGGTAACTCACGAATATGCCACCTCCCGGTCCTTTGGGACCTTTATCCGAGCGCTCGATAACCAACATCACACATAATAAATAGAGTGTGTCCACATGAGTAAGTATCTGGGCTCCATACCATGATACCACCCTTTTCCAGAAGGAAATGACATACCCTAAAGGGCGCGACCCTCATAACCTTGCTGCATCATTCCTGTTTCGACCATTTCCGGGTTGTGAGGTCCGACGAAGTCTCGTCCACAAAGCTACGCTTTGTCACAAAGCCATGCTTTGGGTCAACAGATGATCAAAGTAATGATCACAAAGATAAATGATCAAACAAATGATCATATCACAAATGATCAAACAATGATCATCACACATCAACACTTAGCATGTCACATTACCAAATTGGGAGTACATCGTTGATAAATTTCAACTACATAACCTCTGAGCTCATACGTCTCAGAGAAGGGTGTTAAGCTAAGAGAATAAATTCTCCGCCACCAACAGAAATGTATTTGAAAGAAATCTGCTTTATATCTCAAAATGTAATGTCAAACATGTAACCATACAAGTCTGTTCCGGGTTCGAACAGAACCAAAGGCACTTCCAAAGAAGCCCTTGCAATCCGGGTATTCATAATCCCGTTCGGACTTCCCATCACTTAGGAAATCTCTATACCAGCGCGACTCAGTGCAGAGACAATCGATAGGTCATCCTATCGTTCTCGTAAATACCCGGTCTTCAACACCGGTCTTCAAATGCTATCCATATACGACGTATCATTATTTGGAATGGGTTATGTGACACAAAGGTCCTCTCCTGGCTAAACCGAATAGTGAGCATAATATTCTAAAACATATTGATATTGGGATTTCAATTAAGTCACAACTAATTACCCAAAACTTTTCTTCAAATGGTTTAACAAATTACCATTTTAAATCTTTTTAAATAAAAAGATTCATTTTAACAACCTTCAACGGTTTAACAGTTTCCACATTTTTATCCTTTAAACAAAAGATTCATTCATAGATTTTCCAAATTAATTCCCATTTCAATTTGATTAACTCGTTAAATCTTTAAAACAAAGATTTAACTTATAGCTTTCAAACAATTCCATTTCAAATGGTTTAAACAAATCATCATTTTAAATCTGTTAAAAATAAACAGATTTAATTCATAGCTTTCTAAAAGAATTCATTCATAACTTAGAAAACCATTTCTCAATTCAATCTTGAAATTCCTTTAATTAAACTGGAATTTCATTTCTTATCTGAAAGCCTTTATTCTTTTAAAACAAACAATTTCATTTTGAAAATCTGATTCATTTATATGAGTTAAGGTTCTTGGGTTAAATTCAAATTTTCAAACCAATATTTTAAAATGTTTCCAATTCATATAAACACATTTATAACATCTTTAACCATAATTTCCAATTACGGAATTCAATTCCAAATTTTGAATTCAAATTCAAATTTAATTATTGAAATTGGAAATTTTTACCAAGTTATTCAAAATAGCTTTTATCTTTGAAAACACCTTTTCAAAAGCTTTAACATTCAACCCAAATTCATTTCCAAAATCAATTGAAGTCGAAATTTCAAATTTAAAAATATTAAATTTAAATCATCTGTGACTTAACCGATTTCCACGTGAAATCCATATTTGTGTGTGTAAAAGTGTAGTCCAGGGGTTTAACACAATAATGCAACATCATTCAATCATCACAGATCAAATACAGAAATATAGTTGATAAGTGATAAGCGGTATAACTATAATGCTTATCTTCATTCACAAATCACAGATATATATATCGCAGATAATCAATTACATTCATCCCAGATAAATAACTACAGTACAGATCACAAATCAAAATATATCACATAGCATCACAGATCAGGAATATCAAACAATTAAATCATCCAATAGAATCCAAATATCCATAGGTAATTTATTTATCTGATTTAATTAAACCAGATTAATTACTTATAAATAAATTACTAATCTTGGTTAATTAACATTAGTTAATTTTAAACCATTTTAATTAATTAACCTTTAATCAGTTAATTATCCTCAAATTAATTACCTTAATTAATAAATCATATTAATTAATTATCCTTAATTAATAAATCATATTAATTAATTATCCTTGATAAATTACTTTAATTAATTATTCCTCAATTAATTACTTTAATTAATTATTCCCCAATTAATTATCATTCCTTAATCACCTTCATTAATTAACCTTCAATTAATAAATTATCCTTAATTAATCACATAAATTAATTAGCCCTTAATTAATTATTGTTTAATTACTTGAGTAATCAACCTTTAATTATTTATTTAATTAACCCAAATAAAAAATAAATTAAATAATTAAATTCCCATTTAATTAACTTAATAGTTTAATGAATTCCAAATCATAAATCCCTAATTTAAATTTTAAGGAAAACATTATTCTTATCGTTAACAAAGTATCCAAAACAATTCACTTTAAAGTTTACTTTCCAATTTCATTTTAGATTTAAAATTAAAAATGAATACAATTTAAATTCAAAACCTTTCTTTCATTTCAAACTAATTACAGATTTAAATTCGATTCTAGATCAAACTTTGGTTTAAAACTTTACTTACATTTTAAAACATCATCTTTAAATTCCAACTATGTAAATTTGAGATTCAACCTGAACTTGAATTCCAGATTTAACTTTTATTTAAAAATTGTTTAAAACTTTACTTTCTCTTTTAAACTAAAACACTCAGGTTTTAAAACCCTGAAACTAAACATAAGTCATACTCGAAACCAGACTTTTTAAAAACCCAAGCCAGGACATTATTTACTTCGAGTAAAACACTTTAAAACTTCGAACGTTTGCTTCTTCCCCAAATCCAATACACGGCCACAAACAAGTTATCTCCACCAAGCACGTGTGCACATGCACCATAACTCCGATCAACTGCGACCATCACCGCGACTATCTCCTAATCACCCACGACCTCACCGACCCACTCGAACACTCAGCACCCCGAGATCGCCAGCAAAACCCAATCGAGCCATTCGATTCATACTACAACCCAAACCCAAATCAGAAAAACCCATCGCTCCGGTCATCTCGTCCACCAGACACCACGTCACCACGTCCACGGCTCCACCATACAACGACAGAACTAACCCCCCAGGTCCGATTCCCCTGAATTTACTATCGATGCCGCAGTAATCACCTAAACTCAACCAACCCAAAAGCGAATCAAACCCTACTTCGACGTTCACCCACCGCCACGACAATAAATAAAATTACTGACTATTTTTCCAGTGATCTACGACACACCAACCAGCTACAGGCCCAAACTCAACAACCATTATCACGCCGTTCATCGGAATTTGCCCATAACTCGATTGCCGTTCAACTCAAAATTGCTCAACACCTACTTGCTTAAAAATCAAGAAAATAGCTTTAAAAATCATCATTCCTAACCACAAATCTATTCCAATAATCAAAACGTGAAATTATTATGATCAATTTTCTGACTTATTTTGATTTTTATTGTAAATTTCTTATCTTGGAATAATTATCTCAAATAAACACATGTAACTATTTTTAAAAATCAAATTATCTAGATACATACATGTTTCATTTAAAGTTTCTAACCTAAAAAGGTTCAAGGCAAGGGATCTTTGAATTTTCTTTTGTTTTTTTTAGCATATGAACAGAGGCATGGTTTATTATTATTATTTTTTCTGCCTGTACACCATTATACACATAGTCTTTTATATATATGTATATATGTAAAAGCATGCAAACACAATCATTCAAGCATCACTTATATCATACTTCAGAGACAAAAACGTAGTAGGGTTAAGGGGTTTGCTCACATATTGTTTGACAGAGCAGTAAAAAAAATGAATGCCTAACAGACATGCACATAACCATTTTCCAATTTAAAGACATTCATGCAACATCCTTACTCAATTGATTATCACCAAAAATCAGATATCAAGCAAAATAAAGGTTAGAGTTTTGCTCACCTGACTTCCAGAAATGAACAGAGTTTCCTTTTTGAAACTGGCCTTGTGAAGATTTCAAAACTGAAACTTGATTTGAAAATTTGTATGCTTTTGTTGTTTTGATTCCAGAAACCTTGTCTTGATTTGTTGAATCTAGTTGAGTTGTTGTTGAGTTGAAATGTTGAAATGTTTGTTTAAGTTTGATAATACTTACTTCAGTTTTATTTAGCTTGGAGTGGACGAAATGAGATGAGGAGGCTGGTATAAAAAAATGAAGTTTACAGGTGATTATTTTCTTTTGTACAGGTTGATATATTTGCTTGTACAAATACCAGAGATTTTTCTCTTCTTGGAGGCTGATGAGATATAGTGTAGTATGCTATAGGACATGGCATTAATTAACTTGTACAATTATATGTTTATTTACTTCATTCAGCTGTACGTGTGTTGAGATAAAACCTTCCTTTGCCAGCCTATACCTATTTGTTTACTTTGGTTTCATATTTATATTTCTTTCTTATGGAGGCTGAAGTGATAACATTTCGTGCGTGCATTAAATGCAAGAGTCCTTTCTTGTTTACAACTTATGTTGTTTGAATTATGTATGTACAGTTTTGGTTTGTAGATATTTTTTTTTGTTTTCTTCATGTTTGAATATATACTTGCTGCCTTGTTTTGCCAGCTAAAACATACTTAGTTTATTTCCAAGTCTACATACATATCTTTATACTTGTTTCTTCATATTCATTCACAACTTTGTTTCATTATCTTCTTTTGTCCTTTGTATTTTATTTATTTTCTTATTTGAATGAAAGCACTTGAATAATCTTTTATCTTTCCTTTTGTCTTTGTAATAAATATGCCATTCTATAGTTAATATGTTATTATAATTTATTTTAATATGTTTACCTTGTTTGAATTTAGCTAATGGGTCACTTTATATTACACAATTCATCTTATAAATTTTTGTTTCTATTTCCAGCTTAAATATTTGTTTTATCTTCATACAAATTGTCTTGTATTTTTCTATATTTAATATATTGTTATATTTAACTAATGTGTTTACTATATATATATTTTCATAAACTCAAATTGTTATTAAACCATTTATTTACGATTTAAATTCAAATCCAATATATATACAATATTTTTAATTTAAATGATTTATCCAAAATTTATTCGAAGATCGGGGAAACTCGCATCACTTAAATCGATTTATTTCACAAATTTTATTCAAAAATTCAATTAATTATCAATTTAAATTTAATTAAAATCCGGGGTCGTTACAGACTTTCCCACTTAAAAGAATTTCGTCCTCGAAATTCGCAGGCACGAAAATAACACAGAGATAGATGAAGAATATTTCATCAAAACAAACTGAATATATATTCTGCATTTGGCTTTCCAAATCAGAATATCAATAACAGATACAAGAACAAATCTGTTTAACACTTCACAAGATACTCGGGTTATCCAGATCTACGAAATATGCAGTGGCATCGGTCAGTTCGAAGAGATAACTAACCATTCGTAGAATATATTGGGACCCAAAGAATAGAAAGATATATGGATACAATTTCAAATCTTTCAGTTTAAAACTAAAGTATATCTATCAACCATAGCAAACAAAGCAAACAATACATCCAAACAAACAATTTTGGCCTATTTGGAGTTTACATCCCATTAATATATCGAATCTTCTTCCTGAATCTACCAGGAACTATCGAAGAATTGAGAAAAGATGACGAACAAAAGAGATAGATAGAGAAAAGATTGCTTCCACTGTTGCAGGGTATTGACTCTTTATAGTCGTATTCCCCTGTTCCCTATCTCATCCTCTTCTTGCACTCATACTTACTATCAGTGGATAGCAAGAGAATTTACTGAGGCATACAGACATATATCTTAGGGATACACTTATTCTAGGGATACTTCACCCTATCTCTAACGAGCTACTTAATGTGTTATACTCCTGAGCTAAAGTTCAACCTTAGCTCTGATACCAATTGTAAGAGTCCAAAAACTCGGCCTTCGAAAATCGGCACCCGTACTTCACTTGTACGCAAAATGCCGTAGATTCAAACGCCGAATCTGGCTTCCCGGAGCTTATAACATAGTAAGTATAATAACACAGCGGAAGACAGAAATAGAATATATCAATATATATAACATTGATACAATGACAGATAACAAAAATCTGATACAATATGATACAACAGAATGATACAACAGATATCAATATACATCAGAGATATGATCCAAGAAATAGCAGCGGAAAGAAAATAGATAACACCAGCAGCGGATAGAATATCTCCAATAGAATGCTCCGGTCCATAGCTAGCGGAAAGCAGGGTTAGTCGTCCACAGACTGACTAGCTCCAGATAATCTACTCAGCCTGAATATCTGAGAAACCCAACTCTAGACTGCCCGTGTGGAAAATGGTGGGCACCCAGAGTTTAGGAAGGGAACAATAAACTCCGGATCGGTCATGGGACTGGTGTGAGCAACAAAAACAGTTTATCTTTAAAAACGAACAACAAGAGAATTTTTAAAGTCAATTCGCAATGCTTTTGGAAAATGAAACTACCATAAGGCCTCCCGCACACACACACAATGCAAACGCAGAATCAGAGGAGATTTCTCCTTATGATAGTCAAAGATGCTTACTACGCAAAACAAATCATTGGATATTATTACTAGTGCATAGTGCAGAAAATATTTCGAAAATAGAATATCAATCTTAGCCAACATACGACCATTATCATATGCCTACTATAGCTACCATGTTCAATAGCAGGTTACCGCCACATTCCATGGCAAGTAATACAACTAAAACCGTACATGGCTCGTATTGTTTTGTTTTGATTTCCAACAAATGATCAGGCTAAGGAACTTCCTTTCCTACTACCGAATGGGATCGCCTCTGGCTGGACGTCCCGAGAGACAACTGCTCTCTGCCAACACAAGGCCGGGTTACCCCTGTAACAGGTAACTCACGAATATGCCACCTCCCGGTCCTTTGGGACCTTTATCCGAGCGCTCGGTAACCAACATCACACATAATAAATAGAGTGTGTCCACATGAGTAAGTATCTGGGCTCCATACCATGATACCACCCTTTTCCAGAAGGAAATGACATACCCTAAAGGGCGCGACCCTCATAACCTTGCTGCATCATTCCTGTTTCGACCATTTCCGGGTTGTGAGGTCCGACGAAGTCTCGTCCACAAAGCTACGCTTTGTCACAAAGCCATGCTTTGGGTCAACAGATGATCAAAGTAATGATCACAAAGATAAATGATCAAACAAATGATTATATATATACAATATTTTTAATTTAAATGATTTATCCAAAATTTATTCGAAGATCGGGGAAACTCGCATCACTTAAATCGATTTATTTCACAAATTTTATTCAAAAATTCAATTAATTATCAATTTAAATTTAATTAAAATCCGGGGTCGTTACAAAAATATTATATTTATACATATACAAATATTAGTTTTGATTTATTAAATAAAACACCAATTGATTCATTCAATAAACAATTCAAGCTACACAAACAATTTTCAACTTAAATGAGGCAGTGATATGTGTATATAAATTATGATAATTAAATTTCTCTTTCAACAAACATTACATCAGATATCATTATCTATTAAAGAAAAACATACCTTATTACCTAAAGCCTTGAAGCACATCTTGAAAATGGACTTCCCTTAGGATGTTGCCTAGAAGTCACACCTTGAATGATGATATCTCCTTAGATATTCAAGATCCTCATCCTATCCTTGCAAGAGATGGATGGACCACTTTTATTTTCTTTATTTTTTTTGATGTTTTTATGTGGAGTTGAAACAATTTTGGAAATTTTAATTTTTCTTGTTTTCTGCCATAAAAAGTTAGGAGGAGAGAAAGAAACAAAAAAATGAATTGTATGTACAGAATGAATAAGAGAATATGTTTTATTTGAAAGAATGAAACTTTTCCCATTTTTAATTAAAACTTCCTTAATTATTCTCTTGATTGTTTCTCTCTCTCTCTCTCCAATCCTTTCTTTACACGTTCACAAATTATGTCATCAAATGACATAAAATTTCCATAAATCATGTCATCAAATGACATCAAATTTCCATAAATCATTTCATGCAATTACCTTTAAATTACATCAACATCGTATATCAATGTGTGCAAATATAACTTTTATAAATGCATTAAAATAATTACAAAAAACTTCCAAACATCAAATAAATAATAATTAATATTTCTCAAATATAAATTAATTTAGTCAATTTACAACGCTTTATAAATTAATAAAATCGTGTGGTTTTTCAAAGAATTCATCATTACGGTTGTGCGACTCAAAGGTATAAATTCAGTCAGCAATTAATATCGAACTATTCTAATATTAATGTTCATACGTCACTCTACAGGTGGTGTGACATTTTGGTCCAATTTATCGCTTACACGTCTTTTGGTAAAATCTAATTTTACTTTTTTTAAGCGGTACCTAACAGTGACAATTATTTACACCAATTCTCTTCATCAAAACCATATCACTTTGGATTTATGGAATTTGGTAATGGTAAAAATTCCAATATCATCCACATTAAACTTTATAATCCAAACACAACGTCCTTGGTTCAATAATAACAATTATTATTAATCGAAATGCTCTGGCTAGAGACTTTGACTTTGAGTTGACTTTAGTTGGCTAGAGGCCGTGATACTAACCTCATATAACTGAGTAGACGAATCATCTCTTGAATAGTGTTTCACTTCTAATGCTTCCACTCGATCCAAGTATAGGCGTTCGATGGGCGCCGTGGGACGATTTAACTATAATCAAAGCGGAGCTTCCACATTGAAGATCAACAGTATTCTCAAGTCGAGAGAACTGTGTAAATTAGTCACATCGATATTCTCTGCTTAACCTTAGTTATATTATAACCAACAGAAAACTATCGAGTGAGTCATTCCATAGTTATTCAATAATTATCAGTACATAACCCCTTGGTGCCTGCAGTAGTCATGAGTAATACACTGTCCAACATTTGGAGAGCGTTACATACTCTATTCTCAACGGATACATCGATATCCATTCTCGTTGCATCTTGACTAGAACATTTAAAATGGTAAATTTGTTTAATTGTGATAAATTACTCACGGTTACAACACTTTGTAACTATTATCACAAAATATACCCTTTATGGATTTTCTATTAAATATACTTTTATTAAATTTATTAATTACCATAACCACATTATATCAAGTATATAATAGAAAGAAAATACCTTTATTTCGAACAAGATTGGTCAACCAGTTAGATATATGTAACAAATTACATAATTGCCCCTAGAGCATACCCCTAACTCTATCATAGTACATAATATTACATAGATACTGAATCGAAGACTGTACAGTATAAAGACTCAACATAAAGATATGAAGACTCACGAGTTGAAAGATAGAGATATGAAGATCTCAATGTTAAAATTTTGGTATATGGAGTCATTAATATATATTGTTAAAGTCCATAATAACAATTTCTGATCTCCATCTTAAATTTCGATCTTTGATACTTTAAATAAAGTAATTTTTTTAAATTTCAAAATATATTTTTATATATTTTATAAAAGTTTTCTAGAAGTTCAACATATTTATAAACTTTGTTCAGATTATTTTATAAAGTATAAGATTTTCAAAACAATTTAAAAGAAAAGTATCTTAAAAAAACACTAAGGTATGTCAACATACTTGGTCCCTAAATATTGACATATGGACCGTTAGGTCATTTTTTAAATTTTGAATAGAAGAGCATATTTGACACAACTATTCACGAATGGATACATCTGTTCATTTACTATGTAAAGAGGAGTCCAAACGAATTTTTCAATAACCAATTACTTACTTTCTTCCCTTTCCTTACTCTCTTAAATAATATACTTTATTCTTTTCAAAATTATATAGAATCAATTCATACTTCATTGTATTGCTTCAATACTGCTTTCTTACTACTTTGGAAATATCTCTCTCTCAGTTCAAAAAATAAAGTGCTATTTAAGAGGCTATATGATCATTTGTATCCAAAGTACAAAAATTTGTCTTTGGAAAAACTATCAACTCTATTTGTGTCTGGTTTAGCATGTTTGTAGTCTGTTCAAATCAAGTGGGTGTGCTTAGTAGCCCATTCAAATCAAGTTGGTGTGCTTATAGCCCCGTCAAATTAAGTAAGTTTACCTCGGACTTGGAATACAGGAGGGTGTGTCTCGTAGCCTTGAAATCGAGATTGGAATTGGTTTGCTTGCTACCATACAAAGTAAACACTTAAAATAATATGTACAAGAAATTTTATGTGATTGGATGTAAAAGAAACCCGAACCAGTATAAAATCCTTAGCGTCATCTCTCTAACTCTTATTTTACTTTGCTGCTTTATTTCTATTTGTGATTGCATTGTTAGTATAATTTTGTGTTGTTATTCAATGATTTAATATTAATCTTGAAAGAAAATTATTTTTTTTTACATAATTTAGAAAACACTATTCGCTCCCCCTACTAGTGTTATATTAGCCTTAAGATCCATAATTCCACAACCCACATTTAGTATCCAAGAACTGGGTTTTCAAAAACTCGTAATTTGATTTTTGAAAATCTTAAATGGCTAGCAACACTGTTAGTACACCTATCAACACTTTTGTAGAAGGATAATCTACTGCTATACCCCCACCTTTTAATGGAAGTAATTACACTTATTGGTCTTGTAGGATGAAGATTTATTTATAGTCTAATGGCTTAGATATTTAGAATATTACACAGAATGAGTACACTGAACCGCAGACTAACTTTTCAACTCGGACTATTGGACAAAAGACACAAGCACTTAATTATTCTAAGGTCGTGAATATATTATTTTGCTAATTAGATAAAAATGAATTTAATAGAGTCTTTATTTGTAATTCTGCATATGACATTTGGAGAACATTGCAAGTTACTCATGAGGGTACTAGTAAAGTCAAACAAAATAAAATTTCTATGCTAAATAATCAATTTCAATAATTTAAAATAAATCAAAATAAGTCGATTTCAAATATGTATTGTGGGTTTCAAGATATATTACATTCTTTAGTATTATTGGATAAAAACTTTTCTAAAGAGGACCACGTCAAAAAATCCTCAGTTCACTCTCTCAAGAGTGGGATCAAAAGACAATTGCAATCAAAGAGGCTAATGACATTAAAAGTCTAAAAATTGAAGAGTTAATCGGTAATTTAATGTCCTATAAAGCATAATCGTAGGGTAGAAGAGAAAGCAAGACAACATGAAAGAAATCCATTGCTTTCAATGCTATAACTTGCAATCAGGATTCAGACGATGACAATGAGGAGGAGATTGCTTTCATGATCAGAAATTTCAAAAAGTTTTCGAAGTATAGAAAGATGAACAACTTTCGAAGACCTAAAAATAAAGACTCTTAGAACTGGAAATACAATTAGATGTTTCAACTATGATGAACCTGGTCATCTGCAAAGAGACTGTCCACATCAGAATCAATCAAGGATCTCGTCGGTTACTGATTCATCTAGAAAAAGAAAGAGGACTTACACATTGACATTAGATGATTTAGATGCTACTTGAAGTGATAATGAACCAGATACTAAGGATGCAAATTGTGTTTCACGGCAATAGTAGCTTAATCAAAATTGATCAAAGGAAAGAAGCAAGTGGTTCTTTTTATATTTAAATATTTTTACTTTTAGTATAAAATATAAATGAATAATGATATTGGATTCATACAAGTATACAGATATATATAAATAGGAATATTTTACCTTAGTTTTAATTTTGAACTTTTCGACCCATATGTCGACATACATGCTAGTTTAAATTTCATTTCAAGTTCAAATTTTTTATTTCCCTCTCTTTTACATTAACTCCAATAACTGAAATGGCATCTATTCAAAACTACAATGTCAGCTGTCTCTCTACTAAATCATCGTATCTCTATCCATTCATTCACTCAATTTATTTCAAAATTCAAAATTTCACTTCACTCTCTATCCTTTCAACGACTCAACAATGGCCTCCTCAAGCCAACCACCAAAAACCAAAAGGCTTTGAAATTGAATCAAAGGCTCTATTTTTGATGGCAAAGAATCCATTGATACTTATGTTGAATATGCTACTTCCGAAAAAGTTTTTCCCGGAAGATTTGTAAAGTTTGATGATTTCTTTTCTTATGGTCTTCAAGATCTTTGTTTACAATATGATATTCTTGGATTAGTTGACTCTTCTCAAAATGGTTTTGTATGTTATCCGGATTTAGTTAAAATGTTTTATTCAAATTTGAATATAAAAAATTTACAAAAAGAAGAGGGATAGGTTTGGAGTAGTGTGAAAGACACTACTATTGTTTTAGATTATGAAATTTTAAACCAAATGCTTGGTTGCAAATTTAGTGGAATTAACCTCCCCACCTTTAAAGTTGGTGAAAAAAATCGTGAAGTTTTTCATGATATTTTGAAACCGACGAAGAATTTGATTTCAAATAAAAAAATATTATACCAAAATCAAGAATTAAGAGTCTCATTTTACAACATAGTATTAGTCCAAGAACGGAAAATTACAAAACGACTCAAAAAGTTTTTAAAGCACTTTTTGCCATCTATGGAAACTACAACATCAATTGGACATAAGTCATTTTAGATGATTTTATTTAAAAGAATATTTCTAGATATGACTACAGACTTTACCATGGTGTGTATCTTACTAGAGTGTTCAAATATTTTTGTGTTGATTTATGAGGAAAATTCACTTTGCCTTGAAAAGTTTTCGACAAGGCCAACATCTCCCTTATGCATATTCCTCCTTATTTCAGACCTTATGAAACTCTTGCTGAAAAAGAAGAAAGATTGGCGTGGGAAAAGGAGCAAAAAATTAGATAATAAGAAGGAGGAGGCGACGAAATGGAAATTGAAGAAGCGAGTAATCAAGAAGAGGAAGTGGAGAAATTGATACTTCCTTAGAACCCTTCAACATACCTTTTCACCCTTCCAACAATGAGATTAAAAAAACCAAAAGAAGCTTCTCAAAAAACAAAAGAAGCTTAAACGTTTCTTTAGTCAAAAGTTCACTTCTCTCTAACAATGTGGAGAATTACTTTGGAAAAATCACTAGAAAGCTTGTGGAAACTCTTCATCCTCATCATCATCCTTTTAGATCTAGTTATTCCATCTTTGTGCCCTTGTTAGGTGTTTATCTAGTTTTATTTCGTGTCATTTTTATGTATTTTTTCTAATTTTCTTTGAAGTTACGTATTTTTCTATCTTATTTAATGAAATCTATTTCTTGTTGTTTTATATTGTTCTATCAGTCTTGGGAAATCTTTAAACTATAATGGTACTAAATAAAACAAAAACATATCAAAAACTAAAAATTTTCATTTTAAGGCATATATGTCGACATACATATATGGTATATGTCAACATATCCTAGCCATTTGACAAAATTTGAATTTTAAAAATGTAATTGCTGCAAATATACCTTCTACTCAAAACATTCTAAACGATATTTCACTTCTATTTGAGCGTACTTCTTCCAGAAAAGTTTACCTCATCATTTTCATTTTCAATCCTCTTTCATTCTCAAACATTTTTTAAATAAAAATGTCTTTTCCACATCAAAAACTTTATGAAAATCTTACAGAAACACTCCAATCATTAAAAAATATTCTCACTTTTATTCTAAGGAATCAAAGGCATTTGAAACTAAGCCAAATGCAAATGATAAAAGAACAAGAGAAGCAGTTTGATGATCTTCGATGGTTAATTTTTTCCTTGATCAAATATGGTCAAACCAACAACCTAGAATGCTCAAACACCAAGAAGGATGAAGACTGTGATGTCATCGAAGCAAATCCAATCTTTGGATCTAAAGGATGGGTTGAAGTCACTAGGAATGTCTAGATTTCTATTGTTTTAATTCGTAAGTGTGTATACTTATTAAAACTCTTAGGTTTTGATTCATTTGACTTAGTGTGATATAATATGGATTGTAAAAATTATTATTAAGATTGGTATTAAATTAAGATTTGTTTTGATTGTATTACAATATAAATTAAATAGATAAATAAAATTTGCATTATCCTATTTACTTATTACTCTTAGTTTTTAGTATATAAAGATTTATCATCGTATATATTAATATATGCCAAGATTATATCTTATCTAGTTTTTTTATGTCTCTCATATTGCATCTTTATATGTCACATTTAATGTTTTTATCTATACTTTAATTAATTTAGTCCAAATCACAATTATATAGTTAAACATATTTTTGATTAGCATGTTACTTAATTCTTGATTATTAATTTTGACTCTACAGTTTATAAGTATTTTATTTCGGGGGAGTTTTTTCATCCATTTTTGTTGATGATAAAAAGGGAGAAAAATATAAAATAATACACATGCATATATTTAGGGAGAGTTATGCAACTCAGGGGGAATTATATCATATTTCATATAAAGAAATTTTCAATGGTTGCCATCATTAAAAAGGAGGAGATTGTTAATCCTTCAGTTATTGATTTTGATGACAATAACTATTTAAAATATAGATACTAATTGTTTTGCAAAGTTATATAGTATATAGTGCAGAATATTACACATGTGCTGAATTGAAGACTATATAGTATAAAGACTCGGGATAAAGATATGGAGACTCATGAGTTAAAAAACAAAGAAATGAAGATCTCAAGGCTATACTTTAGTGTATAGAGTCATTAGTAAATATTATTAAAGTCCTTGATAACAGTTTCTGATCTCCGTCTCAAATTTTTGATCTTTGATATTTTAAATAAAAATAAATTATTTAAATATCAAAATATATTTTTAATTATTTTATAAAAGTTTTCTAGAAGTTCAAAATATTTATAAACTTTGTTCAAATTATTTTATAAAATATAGGATTTTCAAAACAATTTAAAAGAAAAGTATTTTCAAAAAAACACTAGAGTATGTCAACATACTTGGTCCCTATATGTCGACATCTAGATCATGGGTCCTTTTTTAAATTTTGAATAGAAGTGTCTATTCGACACAACTCTTCATGAATGAATACATCTATTCATTTACTACATAAAAAGATGTGCAAATGAATTTTTCAATAACAAATTACTTACTTTCTTCCCACTCCTTATTCCCTTGAAACTTCTCTTGAATAATATAGTTTATTCTCTTCAAAATTATATAGAACCAATTCATACTTCATTGTATTGATTCAATATTACTTTCTTTCTATTTTGGAAACATCTCTCTCTCAATTCAAAGATCAAAGTGCTATCTAAAAGGCTATAAGATCCATTGTATCCAAAATTCAAGAATTTATCTTTGGAAAAACTATCAACTCTATTTGTGTTTGCGTAGGTGTGCTTGTAGCCCGTTCAAATCAAGAGGGTGTGCTTGTAACCCGTTCCAATCAAGTGGTGTGCTTAGTAGCCCGTTCAAATCGCCCGAACTAGGAATACATGAGGGTGTGTCTCGTAGCCTTGAAATCGAGATTGTAATTAGTTTTCTTGCTACCGTACAAAGTAGGCGCTTGAAATGAAATTTGTACAAGAAATTATATGAGACTAGATGTTGGAGAAATCCGAACCAGTATAAAATCACCGGTGTCATCATTTTAACTCTTATTTTACTTTCTTGCTTTTATTTATTTCTTTGATTGCATTGTTAATATAATTTTGTGTTGTTAATTTGTGATTTAATATTAATCTTGAAAGAAAATTAAAAAGATTTACATAAGTTAGTAAACATTATTCATCTTTTCTAGTGTTATATTAGCCTTAAGATCCATAATTCTGCAACCCACGGAGTATTGGCAACCGATGTGTATGTTCATGGGTTAGGCTTCATCTGTGGAGTTAGCATGTCTTTCGATCGTAGTGCTAGGTCTTAGTTTCGATGGCCTTTGTCACTTTGTTGAATAAGTTTTGCTTGTGTTAGTGCTCCCCACACTCTGGTGTTGTGTCTCTTTCTCGTCCCTTCATACAACACCACATGGATTGCCTTTGCAACAAGTGTGTTTTTGCCTTGATGTTGAGTGTCATGCATAACAGATATGGTTGTGGATGGTAGCTTGTTAGGTTTGCTTGTGCACGTTAAATCATTTGGTTTTGACTTGAGATTAAGTAACCATGGTCTACTTAGTTATCATGTTCTCTTTTGAAAATTCTTGCTTTAAGTGATTTGTTTGAAGCTTTTGATTCTCCAGGGAAAGGAGCTTACGGAAATGTTGTTTAAGTACTTATTATCCTTGATATCAATTCGGCATGGTGATTGAAATGGTAATTTCTATTGGAAATTATATGTGAGTTTTGTCCCGTGTATGCCGTTGTATATGTTTCGTGTCATAAGTGCTAGTATATGTGTGTTGCTTATCTACGAGCTATGTAAGCGTGTGTTCTGTCACATAGTTGTTGAGGTATTTTAACCTCACACGTGTTTTAATCTTTTATAAAACAGTGGACGGTCCACTATAAAACCGACTTGCCCTTAAGAAAAAAAGATTTGATGTATCAGAAATCATTCAAAAACATAGCACAATCTTATATTCAAATAAGAAACTAAAAAAAATTGTTATAAATTTAGTAAATCCTATAATGAATTAAGAAAATACAATGAAAATCCTATAAGTTTTAAGATAAAAAATTAAAGCAAGATTTAATCAATTTATATATGGTAAAACAACAATATTTAGTCAATTTTCAATAAAAATAATTTCTTCCAAAAAGAAACTCAATAATAAATGGTATTGATTTGATTCAAATTTAATTCGAAATTATAAAATATTTATGCAAAGGGCATAAATGTCTTTGCAAACTTTTAGAAAATAGACTTTTTTTAGACATAGAACCTACATTATAAAAACATGTCCTATTTTTAAATAAAACAAAAGCGGGACATAAATTTTAATTACTTGATATTAGTAAGCCCTCCACACAAATTTCCACTTAATTTTTGTTGTTGTTTAAGTGGTGTTAGTAAGTGTTAAGATGTGTGTAATGTAAATAAAATAATCATATTAAAACCACCGACTAACTCAGAGATATTTTAAAGGAAAGATTTGAATAATTTACATATTTGACTTGACTTTCTACGAAAATGGACGTTGGATGCGAGTAGCTCTAGGTAAGCCAGTAAATGGATACTCGAAATTTCTCAAATTTATCCGCATTCGTATTTGAAAGGCGGATAAATATCTGATATTCGTAAAAACAAATACGTATGCGAATACAAAGACATCTACATTCGAAAATTATCTATTCTTTTTTTCTTGTGAAGAATATAGTTCATATTAAATGTATTTTAGTAGAATGAAATATATGTCTTTATTGTTTTATTAAATTATTAGTTTATATTATATTATTTAGTACATATTAACCGTTAAAATCTATATGTTATCGTTTATTTTTTTTAGTTTTCATACTTTTATAATCAATGAGATTGGAAAATTTTTGTTAAAATCTAAATTTTTTATTTTTGCTTTTCATCCAACGTCCGTCCATATTCTTAGATGTGCTTATCCGATATTCAAAAATGTCGTCAAATGCACATACGGATATCATACCGTGTCCACCCCACTTTGGGTATTTCTAGGAGTTATTTGTTCTTCCTTTCTGACTAAACATGCTTGCAATTTAAAGCAGATTAACTGGATGCACTACGGCCTCATTCGAGCGAAATTCGCAAATGGGGGGCATCATCTAGCTTTTTTGTAACCAGCTTGACTTTCTACCGAGCTTCATTTGTCCTTTCACTTTTGTTTGTATAATTACCAACTCGAAATCAACACGTATGTCAAGTTTGAAAGTGTGGACGGACATACTTTGTATATTCAAAATCAATATTAAATTCAGGGTTTTGCCAGCTGGAGAAGAGGGCTGAATCATCAACACTATAAATGAAAACATATAATCTAATAATCAACTTACATGTAAATCCCACAAAATACTATTCTTTCAAACTCAAAAACCGACGAAAAAGGAGAAACCCAGTAAACAGAGACGAGATGACTTCTTCAATTTTCGAATCGGTGTCTTTGTATGATATTTGTTGCTTTGCAGCTGGACTTGCTGGTAATCTCCCTTTTACTTCAATTCTTAGAGTAATCGTTTTATTATTTGGTGTAAAATCAACTTGAGTTTCCTTCGTAGGACTGTATTATTAAGCATGTTATTCTGATTTTCAGGTAATCTGTTCGCATTTGTACTGTTCGTCTCTCCCATGTAAGTTCAATATTTATCCCCAAATTGTTCGTATTTAAATTTGCAAAGTTCATAAAGTAAAAGCTAGGATTTGTTGGTTTTCAGAAGAAAAAAACTTCCTTTTAAAAGCAATCAAAAAAAAAAAAAAACATAGCAACAACTAAGAAAAGTATGTTGATTTTATGTTGATTTTTCAGACCAACATTTAGAAGGATCGTGAGAAATATATCAACGGAGCAATTTTCAGGGCTGCCTTATGTTTACGCACTGTTGAATTGCTTGATTTGCTTTTGGTATGGCCTTCCCTTTGTATCTAACGGTGTTCCTTTGGTTGCAACTGTGAATTCTGTTGGAGCCATTTTTCAACTTGTTTACATCTCCATCTTCATTGTTTTTGGCGATCGCATGACCAAGGTACATTCCCCTCTTTCTTCCATTTTATAATCAATTAGTTATATAAGATGGAAATTTTTGTCCTTCTTTTGTAGCTGGTTTTTTCCTTTTTTTTAATATCCGGCAAAATAGGCTAATTTCATGAAAAAGTGGGTATGCTTAAGGCTTAACCATACCATAGCATGTAATCGCAGCTGATATTGGTAATTAGAATCAAAAAATATAACGGATTTTGATTCACATTGCATTTATACCATAATAGGCTTTCTGATTGTCGTTTATGGATCGCCACGTAAAAGAATTAGAGGAAATCCCCGTTTATTTCCTTTTTCCATGTTCGAATCGTTGCTGCTGTGTTGTGGGGAATGAAAACTAAGCTTTGATTTCCTTCAATTTTTTTTTCATTTCAGTCCTACTGGAGATACTCTTAGGACATCAAAATGTGATATTAAAACAATTCAATATTGAGTTTTAGCTTGTTTTAGGCAGTTATAGCATGCACAGTTTGAAGCATTCTGAAATCCTGGCCATGTTCCCTTTGGGCAGTATGATTATTTTATGTGATACCAACAAAGTTGAGTAGAGACTTAGAGTCTTGCAAGATGTAATCCTGAACATTTATAAAACTCATCAAAGTATATTGTGAGTGCAGATAAAAATAAGTGGAATGCTAATTGCTGTAATCGGAGCATTTGCTGCTATAATGTATTGTAGCCTTGAGTATTTTGATCATGATGCAAGGCAAATATTTGTGGGATATCTGAGCGTTGCATCTCTTATTACAATGTTTGCATCTCCGTTATCCATCATTGTAAGCTATCCATATCTCAGTGAATCATTCATACTCCTACCTAATAATTTATATCAATATGCTTATTAACCTATTTATTATTGTGTATGTTATGTTTAATAGAGATTGGTGATTAGGACAAAGAGCGTTGAATTCATGCCTTTTTACTTGTCACTTGCTACTTTTTTGATGAGCATATCATTCTTTGGTTATGGGATGCTCTTGAATGACTTCTTCATATATGTAAGAACTACAAATCTTACTTTAAACATTTTATTAAATGTACTTTTTTTTAATATCTATATTGTGTTAACTTCTTCTTCAATGTCATTTGCTTTTAGATACCGAATGGAGTTGGATCTGTATTGGGCGCGATACAATTGCTATTGTATGCATACTATAATAGGAAGTCTAGAGACGATTCAAGATTGCCTTTACTCTGCAAGTGATGGTGTTTTGCAAAGTAATCAAGTTTCAAACACTTGGTGAAATTATTAGATTGGTTTGGAAGCGCGACGCGTTTTCTGAAGCCCTATGGATCAAGCATTTTGATCGTATAGTTGTTTTTTTATATTATCCATTTATTTTATAACTGAAATCGATTGTTCATGATGAAACATAGGTAAGACAAAGAAGAAAATGTATGCGTTGGTTGTATCGATTGTTTGTTGGTTGAATTCAAAGAGAGTGCAATATGATTAAAATTTGCACAACTGTTCATGATTGATTTAGTACAAAACTTATAAGGTTGGGGGGGCACAGGTACATGTGATAAATATGCGAATGTGCACGCATAACAAGTATTCAAACTTGAAGTTATAATAATTTTCCAATGCGAGCGAGGTGCTCTAAAGTCTTTAAAAAAACAACCATGTGATGGTTACCTTGAGGGGTGGTCCCCTATAAATTGCAAGATCCACGTGAAGCTGATTCATGATATCATGATCAATGCGTGGTTGCGCTTACGTTTGTAAACGGACACTGAATAACCATATCCGAAAATGGAAATCTGAATCCACATTCGATATCTGTAGATATTTATTGAACCGTATTTGTATTCGTGGATTTCGAAAATATCCGTATCCGGCTTAACAAATACGCTATTTTCGGATATCCGTATCCGAAATTTTAAAATTTATATCAAATACTGATATTTTTGGATATCCGAAAATAAACACCACTGGCAAAAAAAATCAACACAAGATTGATTCATGTGTTTAAAAAATGGCTCAATAGATGAAATCAGCAATAGAACATAAATCAAAACCATACATGATATAGTAAATATTTTAAGAGTCTCTAAGATATGAAAAGCACCGAACATTAAAACAATACATGAATGCTACATGAAACTCCATACAATAAAGGTTCTAATTCCAACATAAAAAAAACATAGAATATAAAACATAGAAGCAAATACATGTCTTAAACCATAACCAACACAAACAATACAAATAATGCATAAATTTTTGCTTTCTTTCTTATTATAAAGTAGTTTGCAACTTCTTTAAAATTCTACCTCTACAAGAAATCATAGCTATGCATTCGTGATCAAAATAATAATATTAGGAACTATAGCAAATGTTCGAACTTAGAAATATAGTTATACAATAAAGTTATGCTAATTGCAATTGCAAGCTTGGACTCTGCAAGCTTGTAGTTCAAATTATAAAATTATTGCAAATGTGCAAGCTTGTAAATGTGCACATGCAAGCTTTCACCATAAATGTAACGATACAGAATTTCAGTCATTTGAATTTAGAATATTTAATTGATTTTAAATATTGAAAAGTTAATTTTATAAGTTAGATAACTTAAATTTCAAGTATAGCGATTTATTGGATAATTAAATTGTTAAATTTAATATTTGAAATTGTTTAAAATTTTTAAATCATGAATTTAATATGAATGAAAAAGATTTTGAAAGTTGATTTCAATTCTATTTAAATAAGAATGAAGATGGTAAACTTTTAATTTGAATTTAAAAGTGATTTATTTGGTTTTTATAATAATCGTTTTAATTAACTTGTAAAAATAGCCTTTTAGGGCAGTGTCTTAGATTTCGACGAAACTAGTGTCATTGGATCCGTAATAATATATTATTGCATGTCATCGAATTTCGTGACGATTGGACGTATCGTTTGATCGTGCGTGTAACGACCCGTATTTTTACGGATCAAAACATTCTAAAATGATTAACCTTTGAATGTATGGTTGTTAAGTCATTTCAGGTTTTGGCAGAATTTTTGCTTAAGTCCTAAGTCGTAGCCGACTTAGGAGTTTTGGACGAGTTAAGCAACAAGTCTGGGTCGAGTTGCCGACTCAAGGAATTCACCGAGTTAAGGGAGTATGGTTGACCGACATAAGACAGTGACCGACCTAAGTGATGAGTCGTGACCGACTTAGGAGGTTTAGGCGACCTAAGTATTCTGGGGTAGGTCGTGGGGTAGAGTTAGGTCGGTTAGACGACTTAGTAGATAGGTCGTATCCCAGTTTGTTCGCGACTTATGTTAGGTCGCGTAGATGTTTAAGGGTTTAGGTCGTAGACGACCTAAGAGATAGGAGACTTAAGAGTTTAAGGCGAGTTAAGGTTTCGAGCGACCTATAGGATGTAGTGTATAGTTAGGTCGGCAATGACCTGGAGGAGCTGGGTTTTGCCTAAGTGCTAGGTCGCGTGAGTTGTTAGGTCGCGTGTTGGTATAAGTCGTTAGGTCGTATAGGCTGGTTAAGTCGGCATAGCAGTAAGTCGTAAGTCGTCTAACCAGTTAAGGCGCGTGCGCATTAAGTCGTAGACAGGGTTCGTATGTGCGCATGTGTTGAGTCGGAGGTTGCTTTAGGTCGTCAAGGGTTAGGTCGGAGGCTCTGTTAAGTCGTGGGGGTTTTTAGGTCGTAGGTCGGCATAGTGTTAAGTCGGCAGCGACTTAAGGAGATAGCCGAGTTACGACTTAAGGGCAGTTTTCAGCTATAAATAGGAGGGCTTCTCTTCATTTTTGGGATTCGGATTTTGAAGCGACGAAGTGCTGCCATTTTGAGAGCTCGACTTCTACACTTCTTCACTTCTTTTCTCCACTCTAATCTAGTGCTTCCTTCCATCCAAATCGAAGATCAAGATTGAAGATTCAAGAGCTTAGATTGAAGATTTTCATCTTTTCAAGAGAGATTTCTTCATTTGAAGCGGATTTGTGATAGATCAAGCTTCATCCTTCGCTGTCCAGATCTGAAGCGTGTTGATTTGGGTTTGTTTAGGTGATTTGGTGAGTGGTGATTATCTCTCACACGGATCCAAAGGAGTATATCGGATTGTTGGCCCGATTTGGTGTTAAAATAGAGATTTCCATGCATTTTCTTCATCCTATGTGTAGATCCATATAGATCCATTGTTCATGATGATGTTACATCCATTTTATCATATGTTAACCTATGCAAGTTCATTCATCAAGTTTGTAGAGATATAATTCATGTTTTCATGCTTATTGGACTTTCAACTCTTTAATTACGAAAATGCCATTATTGTTATAATTGTCTACTTAGATCATATTTGAATGCATGATTGTTTGGATTGATGATTGATTTGATTGATTGTTATGAACTAGATGATTGATGACTAGATTTAGATCGAAGGTGATTCAAAAGCCAAGGGAAAGGCTCTTGAATTGGAAAAGCTGCTCGTGGCATATGTAGCGGGATGATGAAGCTCTTATGCATAGATTCGATGATGTGATGATGAGATGAGGCTTCGCGAGGATGTAATGAAGCGAGGCAATCATGTGATGAAGACTTGGTCTAATCCAGACGGGATCATTCCAAGCATGTTGATAACTCGGTGATATGATTCGAGTTGAGGATAATGAATGGATATGAGAATAGTCGTCGAGGAGGATGACTAGGAGGCTTGGATAGCATCGTTGTTGAAGGTTCTAGCATGCTCTAAGCAAGAGTACGTTTGGGCAGATTCGATAGTCCCAACGGCCAACTGTTGATGGTCGAGTACTCTGGGCAGATTCGATAGTCCTAGGCACGGGCTGCGACGACGTGCGGGAGTTATGTCTAGAACCGGGGTTTCCATTAGCCCTTGACGGACGGCTGAAAGAATGTGCCGGTCATTCAATTAACGGCGATATCGAAGCAATGATAACAGTGATAGCCAGAGTCATGGATGTTTGGTTGTATCGTCATTCGGACTCAAGAGCGGTATTTTCTGGGTGCTTATCTGATTTAGGCCTTGGTACTTGGAAAACATCGCCCTTGACTCGAGTGATAGTAGCTTTACTTTAAATTGTATGCTCTGCTATGTTTGCTTCTACTTAGTGTGTGTCTGGGGGCTATCACTGTAGAATGAGGTTGGAGTGGGAGGGTTGTATTCCTATTCCTTTTCCTTTATGCTCTTTTGGTATGTTGTTAGTTAATTTACTGCTCACTAAGACTGTTGTCTGACTCAAGGCTTTATGTTTTAATTCTTATTGCCTTGGGCTGTTCGTCCATTTTTGGTACGGGCAGACTAGGTAGCAGGTGACAGGTGCTGATCTCTTCTCACGATGCTGATATCGAAGACGAGCTGGAGGGTTGCATATTATTTTCTTATTATATGTACTGGATATTCCGCTGTTTTGTATTCTCTGAGAGATATGTAGTGAGGCTGGATGTATTGACTATGTGGATGCTTGTATTCAACTATTATGGAGTTTTATATGATGTCATTTTGTTCTGTAAAGCTTCACTATACATATGTTCTATTGTATTTTGTCCATGCGCTGTGAGTAATACGATAGATTCTGTTGTTTTAAATCTTACCTTGACAATCGTCCATGGTCGCCTGGCACACTTTACAGCGCTCTATCTCTAGATTCGGTGCAGGGGTCATGGGCGGTCGTCACATTTGGTATCAGAGCATTGGTTAATCGATTTTACCCAACGCTCGCTGAAGTAACTACGTATGAGAGACGTAATTGTATTTTGATGGATGAATACTATATAATATAGTAGCTTAGTAGAGTTTGAGTCCTTTGTGCAGTTGTTTCTCTAGATGTTCTAATCATTCCTTTTTATAGATATTGAGAATGAGTCGAAGAGGGAGACCAGCTGCTAGGGAAGGCCGTGCTACTGAAGAGACTGCTGATTATGCAGCCATGTTCGAAGCTATGATGACTTCGATCATGAGAAGGATACCAGTTCCGGGGGCAGCAGTAGATGTTGGAGTTCAAGTCCAAACTCCGAAACCAGTGGATTTTGCTAAGCTGTGCAAGGATTATACTGCTCTTGGAGGGAAGGTTTTCTTGGGAACAGAATCTACCATTGAGGTCCAGAGGTGGATAGATGCTTGTAGAAGGATCTTTGGTGATTTGGGAATTGATGATGCAACTAAGAGGAAGTTGGCATCAAGGCAGCTTCAAGGGAGAGCTTCTGATTGGTGGAACTCTATTACCATCACTACTGCGGAAGAAGAGATTACTTGGGAGCAATTCCAAGCTAGATTTGAAGCTAAGTTCATTTCTACAGCTCAGAAGTCTGTTCTGTTCAAGAGGTTTGTGGAGCTCAAGCAGGGTGGAAGATCTGTTCTTGAGTATGTTTCTGAGTTTGAAGCTTTGTCCAAGTATGCCCGGTCATATATTGAGTCTGCTTACCAGAAGAATGAGAAGTTCGTGACTGGCTTGGATAGTTATCTTGGGAGACAGTTGGTGGATCATTTGGACGATTCATTTGAGAAGCTTGTGGAGAAAGCTCTTAGGTATGAGAGTCTGTTTCCTAAGGAAGGACCTGTTGTTGCTGCTACCAAGGGAGAATCTAAACCACAGCAAGGTGGAAACCAGAAGAGGAAGCAGCAGCAGCAGAAGGGTAAGGATGGCCAGAAGAAGCCGAAAGGCGAGGTAACTTGCTACAATTGTCAGCAGAAGGGCCATTTCTCTAAGGATTGTAAGAATCCGAAGGCACCGATGAAGTGTCACAACTGTGACAAGCCGGGACATTTCAGGAAGAATTGTCCAGAACCAAGGAAGGACAGGCAGATTGTGCAAGCTTATGCTTTAGGAGCTGTTCCGTCGTCTTCGAAAGCTCCTACTGCTGAAGAGAAAGGAAAGAGTGTGGTTGTTCAAGGTACTCTTTTCCTATGTGGTATTCCAGTTAGAGTTTTGTTTGATACTGGAGCATCGCATTCGTTTGTTTGTAATGAACTAGTAGGCCGGTTAGGTTTGGAACCGGATATTGTTGATAGGCCATTGGTTGTGACTAATCCAGTTGGGGGTTCGTCTTGTTTGTGTATGTTATGCCGTGGTCTAGTTGTGTCGAGTCATGATTGCTCTTTTGTTTGTGATTGCTTTGTTCTGAACTTTGCGGGGTTCGGAATTATCTTGGGTATGGACTGGCTTAGAAAGTATGCGGCTAAGGTTGATTGTGAGAGGCTGGAGGTGACAGTCGAGAATGTGGAAGGGCGAAAGATTGTGATACGATGTAAGCATGAGGAAGGCGTCTTCATGAGCTTCATGTATTCGCTAGTTGTTCCACGGGATGGACTGTCTTTAGTGCCGATCGCAAATAGATTCGAGGATGTCTTTGACGAAGTCAAAGGGTTGCCGCCGCATAGAGAGATCGAGTTTCGAATAGATCTAGTTGAAGGAGCCAGACCTGTTGTGATGCCTCTTAGGCGGATGGCGCCTAGGGAACAGCAGGAGTTGAGGGTGCAAGTTGATGACCTTTTACAGAAAGGATTCATTCGGCGTAGTGTGTCCGAGTGGGGTGCACCAGTTGTGTTTGCAACCAAGGCAGATGGGTCGTTGAGATTGTGTGTGGATTATCGTGAGCTGAATAAGGTGACTAAGAAGAACAAGTATCCATTGCCGAGAATAGATGACTTGTTTGATCAGCTTCACGAGGCTAAGGTGTTTTCTCAGATGGATTTGGCAACGGGATTTCACCAGTTGAGAGTGGCTAAGGATAGTGTGCCGAAGACTGCTTTTAGGACACCATCCGGTTTCTTTGAGTGGATGGTAATGCCGTTTGGATTGACTAACGCGCCAGCATATTTTCTGGATCTTATGAATAGAGTGTTCAGAGATCAGTTGAATAAGTTCGTACTTGTGTTCGTGGATGATATTCTGATTTATTCCAGAACGGAAGAAGAGCACAAGACACACATGCGTATTGTTTTGGAGATCTTACGGAAACATCAGCTGAAGGCTAAGTTTTCGAAGTGTCACTTCTGGAAGAGTGAAGTGAGGCTCTTAGGCCATGTGATTTCTGGAAATGGAATAGCGGTTGATCCCGCTAAGGTGGCAGCAATCCAGGATTGGGTTAGACCTAAGAATGCATCAGACGTGAGAAGTTTTCTTGGATTAGCAGGATATTATCGACGGTTTATCAAAGACTTTTCCAAGGTAGCTGCACCGTTAACAGGATTGACGAAGAAGAACCAAGTGTTCTGTTGGGATGCTAAGTGTGAGCAAGCTTTCGGAATCCTGAAAGAGAGATTGACAAGTGCTCCTGTTTTGACTATTCCAAGTGGGAATGATGAGATGGTGGTTTACACCGACGCATGTGGTACTGGACTTGGAGCAGTGCTGATGCAGAAGGATAAAGTTGTTGCGTATGCCAGTCGACAACTGAAGCCGCATGAAAGGAATTACCCAACTCATGATTTGGAATTGGCGGCGATTGTATTTGCTCTGAAGATGTGGAGGCATTATCTGTTGGGAGTTCGATTCGAGTTGTTTACGGATCATAAGTTGTTGAAGTATCTTTTCTCCCAAAAGGATTTGAATCTTCGGCAGCAACGTTGGCTAGAGTTTTTAGCATCATATGATTTTGGTATAGCTTATACTCCGGGAAAGGGTAACGCAGTGGCAGATGCGTTAAGTCGAAGACATGCAGGATTGGGAGCCATGTTTTCTGAATGGAAGAGTCTCGAGTATTTAGCTGGATTTGACTTCAGGCCTAGATGCGAATTGGAACCTGAAATGTTGGCAAACTTATCGATAAGACCTTCTCTTGTGGAAAGGATTGGCGAGGGCCAAAAGCGAGATGATAAGCTTGTCAAGATTATCCGTGAATTGGAATCTGGATTGGATCCAGAAAAGGATAAAGGATTCGAGGTCGATCGAGAGGGTTGGCTTCGGAAGCAAGGACGACTAGTTGTTCCCGATATAGATGAATTGAGGAGTGAAGTTCTGAAGGAAAGTCATCACTCGAAGCTGACAATTCATCCAGGTGGAAATAAGATGTATCGGGATATGAAGAGAACCTACTACTGGGAAGGCATGAAGAAGGATGTTGGAGATTTCATTTCCAAGTGTATGAACTGTCAGTTGGTAAAGGCTGAACAGAAGAAGCCAAGTGGATTGCTTCAGCCCTTAGAAGTTCCTACATGGAAGTGGGAACAAGTGTCGATGGATTTTATTGATGGATTGCCTAGAACCAGAACGGGAAATGAAGGGATTTGGGTCATTGTGGATCGTCTGACTAAGAGTGCACGATTCATTCCTGTTCGATCGACTAGGACTGCATCAAAGTTGGCTGAGTTGTATGTTAAGTGGATAGTTCGATTCCATGGTATTCCGAAGAGTATAGTGAGCGATCGAGACCCATTGTTCACTAGTGGATTTTGGAAGAGCTTCCAGGAAGTCTTGGGAACCGAGTTGTGTTTGAGTACAGCTTATCATCCCCAAACAGATGGTCAGACTGAGAGAGTCAGCCGAGTTTTGGAAGATCTCCTCAGAGCTTGTGTTTTGGACTTCGGAGGATCATGGGAAGATCACCTTCATTTGGTGGAGTTTTCATACAACAACAGTTACCAATCAAGTATTGGTATGGCACCGTATGAGGCGTTGTATGGAAGACCGTGTAACTCTCCGACATGTTGGATAGAGACAGGAGAAAAGCTGATGCTTGGGCCAGAGATGATTCGACAGACTTCGGATTGCATAGAGATCATTCGGCAACGAATGAAGGCAGCCCAAGACCGTCAGAAGAGTTATGCCGATAAGCGTCGAAAGGATTTGGAATTCGATGTTGGTGATATGGTTTTTGTGAAGATTTCTCCTCTGAAGAATGTTATTCGATTCGGGAAGAAAGGAAAATTAACTCCGAGATTTGTAGGACCATTCCCGATTATCGAGCGAATTGGAAAGCTCGCTTATAGATTGGAATTACCGGAGAAGATGTCGAGTGTGCATAATGTTTTTCACGTATCATATCTACGGAAGTATGTGCATGACTCGAATACGGTGGTTTCTGCTGATAGCTGTGAAGATTTTGAAGTTGATCCAGTTGATAGAAGACCTCGTAAGCCGCTTCGTGTTGTTGAAACCGACACGAAATAGCTTAGGAGGAAGGTAGTTAGGTTGCTCAAGATACAATGGAGTGACGATGATAACGACTGTACGTGGGAGGTGGAAGAGAGGATGAAGGCAGCTCATCCTGAACTCTTCAAGGTATGGCCCTAAGGTGTCGTGTCATCTAACGAAATTGTAACTTGTTCTAAGTCTTAGAATTCTGTACGCTAAGCTAGAATTGAATGCATGGTTTATTGATTGTTATGGATGATAGGCGTACAGGATAGCTTTGATTGCCTTGTTTGTTTGGAATTTCGGGGGCGAAATTCCTAAGGGGGAGAGAATGTAACGACCCGTATTTTTACGGATCAAAACATTCTAAAATGATTAACCTTTGAATGTATGGTTGTTAAGTCATTTCAGGTTTTGGCAGAATTTTTGCTTAAGTCCTAAGTCGTAGCCGACTTAGGAGTTTTGGACGAGTTAAGCAACAAGTCTGGGTCGAGTTGCCGACTCAAGGAATTCACCGAGTTAAGGGAGTATGGTTGACCGACATAAGACAGTGACCGACCTAAGTGATGAGTCGTGACCGACTTAGGAGGTTTAGGCGACCTAAGTATTCTGGGGTAGGTCGTGGGGTAGAGTTAGGTCGGTTAGACGACTTAGTAGATAGGTCATATCCCAGTTTGTTCGCGACTTATGTTAGGTCGCGTAGATGTTTAAGGGTTTAGGTCGTAGACGACCTAAGAGATAGGAGACTTAAGAGTTTAAGGCGAGTTAAGGTTTCGAGCGACCTATAGGATGTAGTGTATAGTTAGGTCGGCAATGACCTGGAGGAGCTGGGTTTTGCCTAAGTGCTAGGTCGCGTGAGTTGTTAGGTCGCGTGTTGGTATAAGTCGTTAGGTCGTATAGGCTGGTTAAGTCGGCATAGCAGTAAGTCGTAAGTCGTCTAACCAGTTAAGGCGCGTGCGCATTAAGTCGTAGACAGGGTTCGTATGTGCGCATGTGTTGAGTCGGAGGTTGCTTTAGGTCGTCAAGGGTTAGGTCGGAGGCTCTGTTAAGTCGTGGGGGTTTTTAGGTCGTAGGTCGGCATAGTGTTAAGTCGGCAGCGACTTAAGGAGATAGCCGAGTTACGACTTAAGGGCAGTTTTCAGCTATAAATAGGAGGGCTTCTCTTCATTTTTGGGATCCGGATTTTGAAGCGACGAAGTGCTGCCATTTTGAGAGCTCGACTTCTACACTTCTTCACTTCTTTTCTCCACTCTAATCTAGTGCTTCCTTCCATCCAAATCGAAGATCAAGATTGAAGATTCAAGAGCTTAGATTGAAGATTTTCATCTTTTCAAGAGAGATTTCTTCATTTGAAGCGGATTTGTGATAGATCAAGCTTCATCCTTCGCTGTCCAGATCTGAAGCGTGTTGATTTGGGTTTGTTTAGGTGATTTGGTGAGTGGTGATTATCTCTCACACGGATCCAAAGGAGTATATCGGATTGTTGGCCCGATTTGGTGTTAAAATAGAGATTTCCATGCATTTTCTTCATCCTATGTGTAGATCCATATAGATCCATTGTTCATGATGATGTTACATCCATTTTATCATATGTTAACCTATGCAAGTTCATTCATCAAGTTTGTAGAGATATAATTCATGTTTTCATGCTTATTGGACTTTCAACTCTTTAATTACGAAAATGCCATTATTGTTATAATTGTCTACTTAGATCATATTTGAATGCATGATTGTTTGGATTGATGATTGATTTGATTGATTGTTATGAACTAGATGATTGATGACTAGATTTAGATCGAAGGTGATTCAAAAGCCAAGGGAAAGGCTCTTGAATTGGAAAAGCTGCTCGTGGCATATGTAGCGGGATGATGAAGCTCTTATGCATAGATTCGATGATGTGATGATGAGATGAGGCTTCGCGAGGATGTAATGAAGCGAGGCAATCATGTGATGAAGACTTGGTCTAATCCAGACGGGATCATTCCAAGCATGTTGATAACTCGGTGATATGATTCGAGTTGAGGATAATGAATGGATATGAGAATAGTCGTCGAGGAGGATGACTAGGAGGCTTGGATAGCATCGTTGTTGAAGGTTCTAGCATGCTCTAAGCAAGAGTACGTTTGGGCAGATTCGATAGTCCCAACGGCCAACTGTTGATGGTCGAGTACTCTGGGCAGATTCGATAGTCCTAGGCACGGGCTGCGACGACGTGCGGGAGTTATGTCTAGAACCGGGGTTTCCATTAGCCCTTGACGGACGGCTGAAAGAATGTGCCGGTCATTCAATTAACGGCGATATCGAAGCAATGATAACAGTGATAGCCAGAGTCATGGATGTTTGGTTGTATCGTCATTCGGACTCAAGAGCGGTATTTTCTGGGTGCTTATCTGATTTAGGCCTTGGTACTTGGAAAACATCGCCCTTGACTCGAGTGATAGTAGCTTTACTTTAAATTGTATGCTCTGCTATGTTTGCTTCTACTTAGTGTGTGTCTGGGGGCTATCACTGTAGAATGAGGTTGGAGTGGGAGGGTTGTATTCCTATTCCTTTTCCTTTATGCTCTTTTGGTATGTTGTTAGTTAATTTACTGCTCACTAAGACTGTTGTCTGACTCAAGGCTTTATGTTTTAATTCTTATTGCCTTGGGCTGTTCGTCCATTTTTGGTACGGGCAGACTAGGTAGCAGGTGACAGGTGCTGATCTCTTCTCATGATGCTGATATCGAAGACGAGCTGGAGGGTTGCATATTATTTTCTTATTATATGTACTGGATATTCCGCTGTTTTGTATTCTCTGAGAGATATGTAGTGAGGCTGGATGTATTGACTATGTGGATGCTTGTATTCAACTATTATGGAGTTTTATATGATGTCATTTTGTTCTGTAAAGCTTCACTATACATATGTTCTATTGTATTTTGTCCATGCGCTGTGAGTAATACGATAGATTCTGTTGTTTTAAATCTTACCTTGACAATCGTCCATGGTCTCCTGGCATACTTTACAGCGCTCTATCTCTAGATTCGGTGCAGGGGTCATGGGCGGTCGTCACAGTGCGAGATCGAAACGCGTAAAAATTAATTTGAGAAATTTATATAATAATTGGGTTTGAAAAGTTATTTTCTGTATATGATGAAATTAAGTCACAATACTAGTTCCATCGTGTTTGGAAAAGGGGTATAACATATAAAACGCCAATCAGCACGCTTCATTTGGAGTTCGAGATTTTCGGACGTTTGAAGCTGGATATTTTCTAATTTAATATATGTGTGTGTGTGTTATATCAGCCCATACCCATATCTAAATGCGCATACCCATGCATGTTCTCACCATGCTTCTCCCTGTATAAAATCGCATCTCCAAAAAAATCAAAAGGAGTTCGCCAATTTTTTTTTTAATTTAAACGTATGGCCAAATTCAACAGTTCGAATCGATCGAAGCCATTCCATTTGTTTTCAAGCTTCGAGTTCAAATAGAGAAGCGTAGAGCACATCCCCACGAACCTATACAACGGTAGAATCGAGCCATAGCGAGGCGAAATGGCCGAATTTTGGTCGCGTTCGCTAGTAGTAGCGTGGGTTCTTTTTTTGTAGTTCATCGCGTGTGGTGGTGTTGGCGGCAGCACTCGAGGTCGGGGGGAGGGGGGTAGCGCGATCAAGAGGCGGTCGGGTGCACGATGGTGGCGATTGATGAAAAAAAATCACGTCGACCTAGGGTTTATGTGTGGCAGTTAAAACGAGAGAGAATAGTGATGAGGGAAGGGTTTTAAAGGTAATTAAGTTTTGATTGAAGTTAATCAATTTGATTAATTAATATTTTATAACTCAAAAACTTATAAAAATCATATCTTGTTCATACGAGTTTCGATTGAGGCACCGTCTTCGCTGTTGCATTCGTATGAACGAATCCTACGCTATGAAGTTGGATGGGATGGATTCGAAGTTAGTACCAATTTGGGTTAAAATTGAATGTCTGTTCAATTTTAATTCAAATTGGAATCGATGTGAGTTAAACTCACTTTTTGGTTAACTAATATGATATATAGTTGATAAAAATTGCTGATTGAATGTTCGGGTGATTTACTATTTTATATTGTTGGTTTTTATCTATTCCCGCCCTTGGAGCAGATGAGACCCTATTACGTTCCCATGTAAGAGTAGATGACCCTTGGTATACGATCCCGCTTTGAAGCGGTTGATTTATATTATTTGGTTATATGTTGTATGTGATACAGGGGAACAGGTTGGAAGGATTCAACAGGATTCCACATACTGTTGATTTTACTTTTTCATATATATAGTGTGATATATATTTGTTGGATGCCATATTTGATGACACATATACGATTTGCTTGTTTAGTGCTTTAGTAGCATCGAGCTTTATTTTTGGTATTTTAAAATACTATAAAATAACAGTTTTGATTCAAAAAGGATTTTCAAAGTGATTTTGGAAATTTTATATGTTTTAATAATTATTCTTGAAAATTTATTTAAAGAAGAAGTTTATTTTAAAATAAAAATTATGGTTTTTAAATATTATAAATTAATAGTTTTATGAAATATTTTGAATAAAGATTTTTGAACTACAAAGTAAAGGTTTTTAAAATCTTAAAATTTAGTCTGTCTTTTATAATAAAAGAATATGGTTTTAAAAAGAAGAAAGAAATATTTTGGTATAAATATTTATTAACCATTTTATATAAAGTGATACACACACCCCTATATTAAGATTTATTTATAAATGTGGAAGTTTATAAATGTGATAGTGAATAAAAATGACATTTTACAAATAAAGTGAAGATTTGTAAAATCATATTTTATAAAAGGGATAGATTTATAACGGTGTTTATAAATAAAAGAAAACCTTAATCATTGGATAAATTAGAAAATAAATCAAATCGTGGATTTATAATGAGATGTGAAATGTTGCTAGAAAAATAGTTGATTCTATTTGGAAATTGAAAGTGAGGATAGACTTGGAGATGTTAAACGATATTTTATAAATAGAAAGAAATTTAATTATAAAATAAATTTATAAATATGGAAGCAACGTTAAAACGAATAGTAATTTATGTTTTGAATGGTATTTTTATAAATAAGTGAGATTTATAAAGGGATAGAGTTATAGATGGGGATCTTTATAAATAAAGAGATTTTTATAAAGAGGAAGTTTATAAAATTAAAGAGATTTATAAATACAGTTTTATAAATATGGAAATGATTATGTTGAGATTTATGTATTCATTTTTATCAAGGAAGTATATTTATGTTTTTAAAGAGTTGTTTATTTATATTAATATTGTTTAAAGTTGTTTATTAATATTTCAATATTTTGAAAAGTTAATTATTTAAATTATTAATATGGTTTGAAAATATAATTACTTATCAATAAAAGTTTTGGAAATTAAAAATTATTTATAAAAAAATGTGAAGATAAATTATTATTGTTTTATTAAGAATGTTTTGGAATTTATTAATTATGATTTAAAAATGCTTTAAAGTTAATATTTATTTATTTATTATGTTTACTATTATATAATAGTATTTTAAAGTAAATTATTAGAATTTATTTATAAATGTTTTCGTGGTTTATAAATAGGGTTTTATAAATAGATGTGGAGTTTATAAGAGGAATCTTATAACATGGCTTGGAAAACTTAAAGGAAGATTTAAAAAAGGGTAAAAAGAGTTTTATAAATGGTCTTAGATATTTATAAAAGAATTTTAGAATGGGTTTATAGATTTATAAAAGGAGCTTTATAAATGATCTTATGGATTTATAAAGGATTCATAAATGATTTTAGAAATAAATAAAAGGGAGTTTATAAATGATTCCAGAGATTAATGAGTGGGGTTATAAACGGGTTTTAGAGATTTATAAAGGAATTCATAAATCTGTTCTAGAATTGTGTAAAAAGGAATTCTTTCTTTATTTTGTGAATATACTTATGCCATTGAGATAAGTATATGAATATTTTCCAAGTATTGCAAACATAAGGGTTTGTGAATGAATCTTTGTAAAAGTATTTTGGTATAAATATTCACAAAGTGATTTTAGTTAATGAAAAGATTTTTTAAAGGAGGCTAGTGATTGCTTATGTGCTTATCCGACATTGGTTTTTCCCCATGGAATTTAAAATCCATGATTTGAATGTTTGTTTATTCGACAGTTAAATAACCGACTATTGAATTTGGGTCCAAAACGTAACTTTGAAAATATCTAGGAGAAACACTTGAGTTATATGGCACAGTCATCTCCGATGTTGATGTACTTTGCGTATAAATATCATTTCGTTCTCCTAGGACAAACGATAAGAAAATCCGTCCACTAACGGTTAGGAGGTGATCTCCGCTCTTATCTTTGACTGTTTATTTCTTAAAGAATCGGGGTTGAGTTTAACGAAATTTTCAAATGTTGTTTCGAAGAGACCGGGATCAGATCTGTTATCTGAAAAACTACTTCAATCCAATTCAAGCGTTGCGAAGTGAAGACATCTTGAAGATGATGAAATTGAAGACAGAGCTCTCAGGTGTTTCATTTAGTCCCAGAACGAACTTGTATGGATGAATGCTGACATTGCATTGTTGCCTGGAAGGCAGTGTTAGCATTCCAAGTGGGAAGTGCTATATAAAAGGTAAAACGTAGCCTCAAGCCTCATCAACTGCGAATGACTAAAACAGGAGAGATGCAGCAAAGCTAAGTGGGTCGCTCCCAAGTAGGGTATGATCATTCCTATCTAGAGTCGAGTTATCTCTCATTTGTATGCTTCGAGTTCAATTAGCAGGGGGTGATTATATTCGGTACTACCCAGTAAAGGGTAGACCGGTTTTGTGTTGGCAGGGGCCGATAGGTTCGACCTCGGTGTTATTTTATCTAAAGATGCACCATGATGGGCGGTACCGCAATAGCATAGTCATTATATGGAATCCATTCTCCAATAAGTGCCATACGGACTTAGTTGTGCCCAACTATACTAAAACGTGAGATGCAAGCATTTCAGTTATATTCATATTTTATTATGACCCCTAGACATTATTATAATATAAATGGATTTTCTATAAAAATGTTTTGGTTATCGTAAGGTAAAACTCATCCGTGTTTATGTGTGGTGTGGTCTTGCGAGATACCTTTATTTTCAAAAGATTTTTGAAAACTTAAAAATCCAGTTGGGTGTCTTTTCTCATACTGGTTTTCCAGACTGACTCACTCCGGTGTTATTTTATTATAATGCTCGGGTCAGACCGAACATATTTACAGAATGCTTTGGATGCATTGGAGCTCAGGAGATGAGTTGGAGGTCTTCAAGTCGTAATCATGTATATGTTTAATTTTCGCTGCTTTGTTGTTGAAATCATCAGCATTTGTGAGGACAGATTGTTATAACTGTCCAAGCCGATGATTGTGGTTTGTTGTTCTACTCTGATGGATGTATGTATATAACAGTTTCTCTTGTAAAGATTATTGAGATTATAGTATATATTGTTCCACTGCAATTGTGAGATTCTATGTTGTTATTAATTTCTTTTCTCTTCTTCTACTCTTCTCTTCTTCTTTCGTTTTCTTTTCCTCTAACAATCAGGTTTTCTGGCATTCGATTGCTCGGCACACAATATGTTATCATCAGAAAGCACTCCAACTTTGTCGGAACCTTTAAGAATACAGAAGAATGATTCATGAAGAATAATAGCAATAGTAATACATTTCAAAAGAGTCATAGGGATGCTTCTGCAAAATGTTGGATGAGCAATGGACTTTCGAAGAGATCGAAAGGTGATGAGGCCACCCTTCTGCTTCAGTTAACCCCTTTCGAAACAGTTGCTTCCACATGCATAAAATAGTTTCATATAAGTTAAAAGCACCTTTCGAAGGTATCGAATAACAGGCTTCCACACATGTATCTGACCTTTCTAAACATATGGTTCCACTATTATTTACCTTCCACAGAAGAACATTTTGCCAAAGTGACCTCTTCGAAAGCATAGATCAGCCTTTCGAATCGGTTGAAACCTTCCATGAATATAAAGAAGATCTCACATGTGACCAATATTGCTTCCTCAAACAACAGAAGATGGGGGTTCCACATTAATCAACTGGAATGCTTTCAAAAGATTACCTTTATTGATTAGAAAGGCGGTTTTGAAGAGGTCGTTCTCACTTTTAATCCTACTTTGGGGTGTTGACAAGATTTATTGTTAACATTTTTGAAGCTAGAAGGAGGGCTCGAATCTCTGGCTTTGTTAAATTTCCAATCTTACTTTTTTTATCCATATTTCATTCCAAGTTAACCTTAGATCCTACACCACAATGCTTAGCAAAATCAAAAAGTCGGAGCAAGGATCTTCAGAACCACACTTAATTGGATTCTCTTGTAATACTATTGGAGATTCTAAGCTATATGAAGAACAAATGTTAAGATTTGAGGCTTTAAGAATGTGAAGACCCAAAATTTTTGAGAAATAAAAATTACTTTAGAAAAAAAAACAAGAAATGGAAAATAAATACCAAGAATGAATGAAGTAAATGAGTGAGAGAATGCTAGTTAGAGAAAATAAAAATGGGGAGAAAATTAGCTGAGTAAAGAGGAGCTTTATATTCACATATTTTTGTGTATTATATAAATAACTTGAAAATGAATATTAAAAGAAAATAAAATAATTCAGTAAGGAGAAAATTGTTTTCAACAATTAAGTGATAAGGAGAAAATGATTAAGTATGAAATGTATTCTAAAATTCACATAACCTGTACATATGTGTGTATTGTATAGAAAAATACACATACGGTTAGAGAAGTATGGGATGATAAAATAAAAATCCCCTTGACAATTAAAAATGCATAGAAATCAGTCAAGCAATATTTATGAGTATGGATGCAATTTTGAAATAAATCAAGAGTAAACAAATAGGCTGAGATAATAGCTAGGAATGAGAAATAACTCAGGTATAATGGAAGGTATTGTGAAAATAAGCCACATGAAAATAATATGCAAGTGAATCATGCAAATTGCATGCACACAGGAAAAGCAGTGGATAACTGCTTTTACCAGAAATAGAAACAAAGAGAAAATGGCACATTTAGCCATAACAACACACACAGAATTCTCCGAGTAAGGTGAGGATAAAATGGGTTTTTCCTTTAGTAAAACCCTAGTAAAATGATTTAAATCAAGAGGGAAAGCAGAGGTTTTCTCTGAGGGAAAAACAGTAACACATTAAAAAAAAAGAAGAGCTCACACTATTTGCAAGCTTAGGCATTCTGAGGGAAAAGAAGGGAAAGGTGAGTGATAATCACTTATGAGATTTATGGCATTAAGACCCAAGTTAAGGGCAGCCATTTTATTTTTGTGCTTAATCAATTTGTTTTTCTGAATAAATGAATGCTGAGAATGGTTGGTGTTTTGATAAATCTCTAGTTGATGCTTTGATCTGTTTTGTTTGATTGTTTGATAAGAAAAATACCATGATCTCTGATATGGATCCAGTACCTTAAAATATCAGTTTGTAAATATGTTTAGTAAGATAAATGCATTTTATTGTGAAGTGGGGTATTACTGGAAAATAAGCTAGGCAGTATGAACAAAGAGGTTCATGCTTATGTCTAGATTGTTTTAAATTTGAGATGAACAATGCAATCAATTATTAATGTGCAGATTTGTTCAGATCAAAATCCAATATGTTTATGGGTTTTTCTCAAAAAAAACCCCATCCTATGTTCACAGTAAAAACAAAAATGGTATTTCTTATGATTTCAGTAGATTTATTTAAGCAGAGGAAAAGTTTTAGAAACTATAGTACTAGCAGGTTACTAGAAAAATGAGGTCAAGCAGAAATGACCTTGAAATGGGTTGTGAAATTTGGTATGAATGTTTGGTATGTTTAGATATGATTTTTAAGGAAATTAAATTCCTTACTTATGAAATGAAGAAAGGATTACAAGAGTATTTCTGGAGTTAAAAAGAAAAATTCCTTAAATGAATAAACATGCATGGTCTCTAAATTACAAAGTAATTTAGAAGAGGTGCCTTGATCTACTCACCATCAGGTGGATGATGGGTATGTGCATGACTTGTTCAAGTCCTGAAGGCCTCTGTGCAAAGGTTAACAAAATTGAGTCCTTTGCAATGCACACCTTGTGTTCAAAGGCAAGAGTTTAGACCATATAAAAATGTAAAATGGAACTGGAAATGAAGGCTGTGGAATTTAAGAGTTTAAATCCATAGGAGTTTTGTACATGTACAATTGAACAAATTGGATGAATGACTGCTTGAATGTATGCTTGATGTATAGGTTTAATTATATATATGCTAAAGCTTATTATGGACTTGGAAAACATCAAACCCTATATGATCTCTGCATAGTCTTAAAAGAATTTTACAAGTTATTTTTAATATTGATTTCACTCATACCAGAATTTTATTCCGACCCTACTACCACAATAATCATAGGACTGTTACATACATTATAAACCCAGATATAAGTATTTGTACATGACATAGAAATATTATTAGTGAAAGGAATGAGTACCCCCGGGCTAAACTCACAAGCTTGAGTTGTTTTAACACTTAGTATGAAATTCAAAAGAAAAACTATAAGTGTTAAACTCCTGATTTCACAAATGAAAGGAAAGTATTGATTGAAAATCTGGAAATTAATCAATTGGATTAAGAAACAGGCTGAAAAATAAAATAAGAAAATATTAAAAGAATATTATTTAAATTAAGAAATAATTTAGTTTGTTAAAGAAGAAAAAAAAGTATTAAATCAGAAAGAAGCTATGTGACATAATATCTCTCAGATATGAGAATATTATGTGATTGATTTTTCTTTGCAATTTTAATTACTCTGATGGGCAAAGAAACATTTATATATCTTCATATATATAAATGACATGCTTTGATTCATGTACTAATATTTTTATATTGGTAAGATTTTGGATCTTGGTGGAAATGAATTAAAGAAGTGATCACTTGTTTTTTTTTTTAAAAAACTCACTAAAAGTCACATAAATTAGGATAGGAAGAAGTGGGTTACTTCAGTTGGTATCAGAGCTATGTTATTAAAACATAGCATAAATATATTATCCAATTTTCTTGTATGGATCAAATTCTAAAAAAAATATAGTAATGATAGAAATAAATATCCATAGTAGAAATAAATTTCAAAAAATAATTAAATTAGAAATATGACTAACTAGCTATGCAATTGAATAGTGAATCATGGTAGGAAGACCACCAAGTCATGGAGCAGGACCCTCCAATACAACACCAATGGTTAACTTGCAAGATTTGGTAAGGGCATTTAGAGAAGGAGCAGTGCACACGGAAGAGAATCCTCATGAGGAATTAGCTAAGCTATTGAAGACATTTTCAAATTTAGGAGGCAAGGATTTTGAAGGCAGTGAGGGAGTTATGGGAGTGCAGACATGGTTGAGAACTTTGGAAAGAATATTTGCAGTTATGCAAATTAATGACCAAAGAAATAGGCAGATAGCTTCAAGGAGACTCAAAGGAGCAGCATTAGATTGGTGGGAGGTGATCATCACAGGAAGGCCAGAAAATGAGATAACATGGGATCAATTCAAGGAGATGCTTGAGGCAAGGTTTGTTCCAGCAACAACTAAGGCAACATTGCTTGAGGAATTCATAAGGCTAAGGCAGGGACCAATGAGTGTGACTGAATACACTCAAAAATTTGAGAGTTTGTCCAAGTATGGAACTATGCTCATAGGAGATGAAGAATCAAAGAATTCAAGATTTATCCAAGGACTAAATGCAGGTCTGAGTAGAGCAATGTTACCATACAAGGATAAAACATTTGATCAGGTCATAGACCTTACTCTTTCTTTTGAACAACATGACAATGCAAGGGAAAAATTTAGGAGCATGAGGGCTAACAATCAAAAGAAGGGGAAAAATAGAGCACATCCCTATGATAAAAAGAATATGGATAAGAAAGTGGAGGGAGCAGCCACTGGGGAAGCTAAGAAGAAAGTTACTTGTTATAATTGTGGCAAAGAAGGACACATGAGTAATAGGTGTCAAGCAGCCAAGAAAGCACCATTTAGCTGCTATAACTGTAGGAAAGAAGGTCACATTAAAAGAAACTGCCCAAAGTTTAAGAAAGGAGCAAAGGTAGGAGAACTTGAGGGTAAAGAAAAAGAAACTGCAGTGGGAAGTTCTGGACAATTGGAAGGTATACTTCTAATTAAAGATCACCCCATCTCAGTTATATATGACACTAGAGCAACACATTCACTAATATCCCAAGATATAGTGAATAAATTGACTCTCACATGATATTTAGTTGATAATCCCTTGTTTATTCAAAGCCCACTAGGTAGTTCTTGCATGTTGGGGATTAAATGTTTGGGAGTAGAGTTAAACATAGGTGGAAATATGTTTAATTCTGATTTGTTTGTGCTAAAATATCCTGGAATAGGAATTATTCTAGGAGTAGATTGGCTAAGAAGATACAAAGCAATTTTAAACTTAGAAAATTTCACTATTTCTCTGAAAACAGAAAATGGTAAAAATATTATAGTCATGAGTGAAATTGCTAAAATCAATTACCTTAACCAAATATGTAGTATGACTGAGAAAGAATTAACACTGGAAGACATAAAAATTATAAATGAATACCTAGATGTCTTTGGTGAAGTCATAGGTGTTCCAGAAAATAGGCAAGTAGAATTTCAAATAAGGCTAATCCCAGGAGCAAGCCCAATCATCAAGAAGCCTACTAGGATGGGTCCTAAAGAATTAGTGGAATTGAAACATCAGTTGGAAGAACTGGAGCAGAAAGGCTTCATAAGGCCTAGTAGTTCAAACTGGGGTTCTCCAGTTGTATTTGTGAAGAAGCATGATGGTACTTTGAGGATGTGCATTGATTATAGGGAATTAAACAAAGTCACCATTAAAAATAAATATCCACTCCCCGGAAGTGATGATCTGTTTGATCAATTAAATGGAGCAAAGATCTTTTCAAGGCTAGATTTAGCCTCTGGGTTTCACCAGATGAAGGTAGAGGAAGAAAGCATTAAGTATACTGCCTTCAACACAAGGTATGGGTTATATGAATTTTTGGTGATGCCTTTTGGATTGACAAATGCACCATCATATTTTGTAGATTTAATGAATAGAACATTTAGAGATTTTCTAGACAAATTTGTGGTTGTCTTTATTGATGACATATTAGTGTACTCAAAATCAGAAGAGGAGCATGCAAAACACTTGTATCTGGTTTTGTCTAGACTAAGAGCACATGATTTAAAGGCCAAATTCTCTAAATGTACATTTTGGCAGAATGAAGTAAAGTTTTTGGGGGCATATTGTATCACAACAAGGGGTTAGTGTAGATCCAACTAAGGTGATGGCAGTGCAATCTTGGAGTAGGCCAAAATCAGTGACTGAAGTAAGATCATTTTTGGGAATGGCATGCTACTATAGAAGGTTTATAAAAGACTTTGCAAGAATAGCCATCCCATTGACCAGGTTAACTAAAAAGGAGCAACCATATGTGTGGACAGAGAAGTGTGAACAAGCTTTTTCATCACTAAAGAAGGCACTGGTGGAAGCTCCAGTCTTACAGGTTCCAGAGGGTAATTGTCACGTACGGGAATTTTTGACTTTCGAAAATTCGACATCGATACTCACTTTATCGACTGCCGAGCAATCGAGTGCCGGAAACTCCAATAGTGAGGGTTTTTAAAAAGAAGAAAAAGTAGAAGAAGAAGAAAGCAGAAGGAAGAGAGTAGAAAAAGAAAAGAAGAACAACACATCAACATTAGAACAGAAAACAATATCAGAATCTCACATATCGTAGCGGAACAATATATAATAAATAAACACTAGTCTTTTAAAACAAAGAGCTATATCAGTTTATACATACATCAAACATCAGAGTCAATATACAACAATGGACAGTTATATAATTTGTCCTCATACAGAATACACAGCGGAATAAATACTATCAGATACAAATACTACGTCTCGTCATCCATCTTGCTTCCAAAGCTCCAGAATATCCAGAATATCCTGATAACATAACTCTAGACTGCCCGTGTGGAAATTGGTGGGCACCCAGAGTTTAAAAGGGAAACAATAAACTCTGAGTCGGTCATGGTGACTGGTGTGAGATCGTAAAACAGTTATTCTTTATAACAACAAAATAATTTTTAAAGTCAATTCGAAATGCTTTTGGAAAATGAAACTACCATAAGACCTCCCACCACACACACAATGCAAACGCAGAATTGGAGGAGATTTCTTCTTATGATAGTCAAAGATGCTTACTACGCAAAATCAAATCATTTTTGATATTATTATTAGTGCATAGTGTAGAAAACATTTCGAAAGTATAATATTAATCTTAGCCAGCATAGACATTTCGAACTATGCCTACTATAGCTACCATCCAAACAGTGGGGCGCCACCATAAGTGAATGATAGGTTCTACAACTAAAACCGTACAAGGCTCGTATTGTTTCTTTGGATTTCCAACAAATGGTCAGGCTAAGGAACTTCCTATCCACGATGGGTACGTCCCTGGAATAGACGACCCGAGAAATAACCTAACATTACGGTTAGATCTCTGCCAACACAAGGCCGGGTTACCTCTGCAAAAATAGGTAACTACTGACACGCGTATGCCATCCCCCGATCATAACCGATCTTCCCGAGGATCCCCGATTTCCAACAAACCACATAGATAATAATGCAGCAACCACATAGGTTAAGTATCTGGGCTCCATACCATGATACCACCTCTATCCAGAAGGAATGACATACACTAAGGGGCGCTACTCCCTAGAACCTTGCTGCATCCTTCCTGTTTTGACCATTTCCGAGGTGTGAGGCTCGACGAAGTCTCGTCCACAAAGTTACGCTTTCTACAAAGCCATGCTTCGGGTCAAACAAAATGATCAACCTATGATCACCAAGATATAAGATCAAACAAATGATCATATCACAAATGATCAAACACTGATCATTTCACAGCAACACTCGGTATGCCACATTATCAAATTGGGATATATCGCTGATAAATTTCAACTACATAACCTCTGAGCTCGTACGTCTCAGAGAAGGGTGTTAAGCTAAGAGAATAAATTCTCCGCCACCAACAGAAATGTATTTGAAAGAAATCAGCTTTATATCTCAAATTGTAACGTCAGACACACAATCCATACAAGTCTGTTCCGGGATCGAACAGAACCGAAGGCACTTCTCACGAAGCCCTTGCATATCCGGATAAATTTCTAATCACGTCCAGACTTCCCGTCACTAAGGGTGATAAAACCTCTAAACCGGAGATCAGCCGATGTAGAGTAACTCGACGGTAATCCTTCCGTTTTCAAAAATATCCGGTCTTCAACACCGGTCTTCAAATGCGATTCATAACGACGTATCACATATTCGGAATGGGTTATACGACCCCATGGTCCTTTCCCGGCTAACCCGAATAGTGAGCGATTATTCAAAAACAAGTGTGGCATTCAAATTCATCTAATTCACAACAAATACCTACTCAAGGTAATTATTGATAGTCGGTTATTTAACTATCAATAAAGATGCGCAACATCATCAGATTCCAAATAATTTTCCAAATTATTTATCTTCAAAAATATCTTTACTAGATATAAAATTTCCACACTTCAAAAATAAATCAACGTTTATTTTTCTAAACAGTTTCCCTTTCCTTTATAAATTCCATAGTGAATTTATATTTTCAAATATCTACTGATATACGATTTTCAATCGATTTCACATATTCACTTTCGATTTATCTTTAAGAAGATAAATTCTCAAAACGTTCATTTCATATTGGAAAAGTATTTCCTTACTTATTTAATAATAAGTATTTCACAAATCTTTTATTTTCAACACTTGGAAAATATTCCATATACTTAAATCAATATTAAGTATATATTTCATTCTTTAAGGAAATCTATTTTCTATAACAACATCAATTTGAGTCAAAACGAATGTTACGTAAAACATCGTTACGACAACTCGAAATCATTAGTATAGGGATTCGGATTTTAAGATAGATATATATAAATCCCAATACTACATAAAACATTTCCTTTTGGAAATCATTTACTATAACAACAGTGTTATAGTCCACCATTTCCTTATATTTCTCGAAAACGTCTATTTCAACAATGAATGTTGAAATCTATGTATTCGATACTTATCACGTTTTAAAACATCTTTTAAAACAATTACTTCATTTCTAATATCACTTCTTCGAAAATAAATCCATTTTACTTAACAATATATTCACTGTCCAAAATCATGAATATACTTTACTAACCAAATTTCAGCCTTTTCTACACATTTATTTTAAGGATAATTCGCTATCCAAATCGCGAATACATTTCCTTTAATAACCTTCTATGTTTAATTTATCAACTTAAATTGGTTTCGAATTTATAAAACAACGTTTATAAATTCTCTTTCTATTTTTATTGTATAACCACTTTGATTTATAAATCTTCCTTTTTATTAACTTCGATCAATATTCCATTTAAAGGCAAAAACCCAATTTATAAGTAATTTTCTTATAATCTTTTATTCTACAATTCCATTCATTTTATAACTTCATACTTTGTAAATCTATAAACTTCAAATTTTATAAATCTATAAACTTCAAATCTTCACAATTTATAATTCTATAAATTTCCTATCTTTACAACTTATAATTCTATAAGTTTCATATCTCTACAAATTTAACACTTATAAAAACTCGTTTAAAATTCCAATAATTTTAATTGATAAATATCAATTTTGTACATCTTTTATATACATCGTTTTTAATAATTCAAAAATTTCAAATTTAAACTATCTTATAAATTACTTAACTATTTACTTCAAAAATCATCTTTTGGTTATATTTCACAAACATTATAATCTCCATAACTTTAAATTTATAACATTTATTTATTTAAAGTAAATCAATTCAAAGATTCAAATAAAACGTATACTTTCAAATAATCACTTTTAAAATCTCTTTTTAAAGTTAAAATCGTTATTTTTAAACTTCAAAATTTGAATCCAATGATGCAACGCATCAATTAGTCAATCACAACAGTCAATATCATATATCAATATGATAACAGAATATACATCAATATCTGTAAATAAATAAATACTGGTGAGGAATCCAGTTGGATCCCTCCAACCTGTTTCCCTGCATCCAAAGACGTTAGCACAATACCAATTCCACTTCGAGGTGGAATATCGCGGTATATGGGTTTTATAAAAATAATCCGCTTACTAACGGCGCAATAGGGTCTCATCCGCTATACGAGGCGGGAAATCATCAATCCAATATATACATATGCCAATATGTATATATTGCTATATATATATAGATATATCCTACTATATCTAATATCACATCCAATATAGCAATCAAAGCAAGCAATAAATAACTGAAAATTCCACTTTCATTTTTGAGTGAGAAAAATCTCACCTTAGCTTTTATTTTTGCAATCCATTTTCATCCCAGTTGTTTTTCACGATCTTTTAACCTTGTATAAAACAATTATACAATTCTATTAATATTCGAACAATTGCACAATTAAATTTCCATTTTAAAATTTTTGTTCATTAGTGACTTCATTTTAATAGTTAAATTAACTGATAGTTTCATTTTAAACCAATATTGTCCTTAAATAATTGATTCAATTAAAAATTTAATTTAAACTAAATCTCCTTAAACTACTTTATTTTTAACCACTAACAATTGAATAAGTTAATTTAAACCTAGCTAATAATTAAAAGTGTATACTTACATATTTATCTTTCCTCTGGAAATCTTTTGAGTACTTAGAAAAATTAAATAGGTCAACCTAATAATTTTATTTACAAATTCCATTATTTAAAATAACCAATTTCTTTTAACAAATTTACTTAACTAAATTATTTCCAAAATAAACTAGTAACTTATTTTACTGTAAAAATTTCTAATTTCTGCAAATTTTAAATGGTGATAAACTTTACTGTAAATTTAAAACAATATGCTTATTATTATTTTTTTCAAATTAAACAAAACTGTTAATACCTTACAGCCGAGAATCAAACTCACATCTACGGCCTCGCCTGCCGTCGAGCCACCATCGCGCTTATTCGCGCACGAACCCCTAGACGAGCGGCCTCCAACTTGACTTCGCCTGACATCGCGACACCTCCACTCACGAGCATTCACTCGCGACGCTCTAGCTTGCCCAAAAACTCAATCGCGAATGCTGACCATCCTCATCTCTGCCATTGCGACTTGGCCATGCCCTAGTTCTCGCGAGTTGCCCCACTTGAACGCCGCTGCACCCACGAACATCGCCTTACATCGTGATTCGCTTCACCCAAAATCGCATTCCATTGGGGCCACAGCGAGTACGATGCGAGCTCGAATCCCTTCCAGTCGCACGTCCCCAGTCTTCGATCGCGACTAGTCCAGCTCCCTCCCCCTTCGATCGCGAATCGCCTCCCCTCGCCTTCGCGATTCCAGCCATCGCGATGTCTATGAACTCGTGAATTGTAAATTGAAAGAGACGGCTATTTTTCTCGAACGAAACTCGATTTCATTCTCGGCTTGATTTAAATTTGGAATGGGGGAAAGAGTAAAATGAGGAGGATACGGTTTTGTTTTAAAGAGGGAGGACGAGATATATATATTTTTTAAAATCAAATGAAGTAAGGTAGGCACGATCTACCTCGTGATATTAGGCGTGATTAAAGGTGTGATGAAAGGGAAGATAATGTGCTGACGTTGACCAGTTTAAAAATTTAAAATTCAAATTGAATTTCGATAAAAATTCAATGCATTTTCTAACCGTACGGTCACAAAACAACTCTGAAGAATACGAAATTTGAAACCCGGCAATAATACAATATTCCGGACCCAATGGAACTGGTTTCGTCGAATTCCGAGACTGTGCCTCGGACGGCTATTTTTAATATCGATTCGAACGATATAATTTTCAAAGCTGAACAAATTTATTCAAATTCGATTCTGAAGTCTTAATTATCTTCAGTATTACCGTTACGAATTTTGAAAGCTTTCGAAATATTTTTCTTCAACTTAAAATAGAAGATTCAAATTTTTATTCGACTATCAATAGATTAAATTTTATAATTTTAATCGCCAAATTCAAAGTTATATTCGGGATTCAAATTAAATCATCGTTCAAATATTTAAAATTAATTAAATATTTTCAATTTCATTCGTTCAAAATTCTGGGTCGTTACAGTAATGAAGGGTTAGTAGTTTACACAGATGCTAGTGGATCTGGATTAGGGGCAATGCTTATGCAACATGGTAGATTCATAGCATATGCATCAAGGCAACTCAAGCCAAATGAAACTAGGTATGCTACACATGACTTAGAACTAGCTGCTGTAGTATATGCATTGAAACTATGGAGACATTACTTATTAGGTGCTAAGTTTGAATTGTTTACAGATCACAAGTCACTTAAATACTTGTTTTCCCAAAAAGACTTAAACATGAGGCAACATAGGTGGGTAGAATTTCTAGCTTCCTATGATCTTGATATATTATACACCCCAGGAAAAGCTAATAAAGTGGCAGATGCATTAAGTAGACATCAAGCAAAATTGGCAAGCTTAATGATGGCTGAGTTTAGGGATTTGACAATCCTTAGTGAAGTGGAAATAAAAGAAGAAATGGAAGTATCAGATAAGGCACACAGTGATATGATTGAATATGGAAAACTAAGCCTCATTTCCTTAAGGTCAACTCTGGTTGATAAAATAGGACAAATGCAGGATCAAGACACAAATTTAAAAGAGAAGAAAGATATGATGTCACAAGGCATGACAGTGGAAAATTATGAAGTAGATGATAAAGGTTACTTAAGGAAAAAGGGGAAACTCTGCATACCAAATATAGAGGAACTGAAGCAAGAAGTTATGGATGAACATCACAAAACAAAATATACAATACACACTGGTGGTACAAAAATGTACCATGATCTCAAGAGAAACTACTGGTGGCTAGGGATGAAAGGAGCAGTGGCCAAGTATGTGGCAAATTGCTTGACATGCCAACAAGTAAAGGCAGATTATCAAAGACCCTCAGGCCTATTGCAACCTTTGGAAGTGCCTACTTGGAAATGGGAAAGTATATCAATGGATTTTGTGGATGGTTTGCCAAGAACAAGGAGAGGAAATGATAGTGTTTGGGTAGTGGTTGATAGGCTTACAAAAACAGCACACTTCATTCCTATAAATTCAAACAGAAATGCCCATAAACTAGCTCAGTTATTTGTGAAAGAGATAGTGAGATTGCATGGCATCCCCAAGACTATCATTAGTGATAGAGATACTTTATTTACTTCAAGGTTTTGGAGTAGCTTTCAAGAGGCTATGGGGACAGAACTAAGCCTAAGCACAGCCTACCACCCACAAACAGATGGGCAAACTGAATTTTTTAACAAGGTTTTAGAAGATTCGCTGAGAGCATGCATACTTGATTTTGGAGGCAACTGGGAGGATCATATTTATTTAGCTGAATTTGCTTATAATAATAGCTACCAGTCCACCATAGGAATGGCTCCATTTGAGGCTTTGTATTGAAAGCCTTGTTTATCTCCTACATGTTGGATGGAGGCTGGTGAAAGGGTGTTGCTTGGACCAGACAATGTAAAAGAAACTTCTGCAAGAATTGAATTAGTGAGGCAAAGAATGATAGTAGCTTAAGAGAGACAGAAAGCCTATGCAGATAAAAGAAGAAGGCCAGTAGAATTTGAGATGGGAGACTATGTGTTTCTCAAAGTTTCACCAACGAGGAAAATATTGAGATTTGGCAAAGCAGGGAAACTATCACCAAGGTATATAGGACCATATGAAATTGTTCAAAGAATAGGGACTTTAGCTTATAGGTTGAAATTACCAGAGGAATTGAGCAAAATACATGATGTATTTCATGTATCCCAATTGAGAAAATGGGTGCATGATAAAGAGTCCATTCTTGAATCTCCTACACATGTTGAAATTCAAGAAAATCTGGTTTATAAATTGGAACCAGTGGGCATTGTGGCTAGAGAAGAAAAGAAATTGAGAAATAAAATAATTAAACTAGTTAAAATCCAATGGAGTTAGGATGGTAATGACTGCACATGGGAGGCTGAAGATATGATGATGGATAAGTATCCTAATCTGTTTTCTGCTTGAAGGTATGTCTAGAACTGTAATAACTTTAAATATTACTTAAGTGTATTTGACTGATCTTAGAATGAATGAATTTCTGATATGTCTGAAATATACTAATAAACCAATATATAATTGTGGGACACAATTCCTTTTAGGAGGAGAGTATGTGAAGACCCAAAATTTTTGAGAAATAAAAATTACTTTAGAAAAAAAAAACAAGAAATGGAAAATAAATACCAAGAAATAATGAAGTAAATGAGTGAGAGAATGCTAGTTAGAGAAAATAAAAATGGGGAGAAAATTAGTTGAGTAAAGAGGAGCTTTATATTCACATATTTTTGTGTATTATATAAATAACTTGAAAATGAATATTAAAAGAAAATAAAATAATTCAGTAAGGAGAAATTGTTTTCAACAATTAAGTGATAAGGAGAAAATGATTAAGTATGAAATGTATTCTAAAATTCACATAACCTGTACATATGTGTGTATTGTATAGAAAAATACACATATGGTTACAGAAGTATGGGATGATAAAATAAAAATCCCCTTGACAATTAAAAATGCATAGAAATCAGTCAAGCAATATTTATGAGTATGGATGCAATTTTGAAATAAATCAAGAGTAAACAAATAGGTTGAGATAATAGCTAGGAATGAGAAATAACTTAGGTATAATGGAAGGTATTGTGAAAATAAGCCACATGAAAATAATATGCAAGTGAATCATGCAAATTGCATGCACACAGGAAAAGCAGTGGATAACTGCTTTTACCAGAAATAGAAACCAAGAGAAAATGGCACATTTAGCCATAACAACACACACATAATTTTCTGAGTAAGGTGAGGATAAAATGGGTTTTTCCTTTAGTAAAACCCTAGTAAAATGATTTAAATCAAGAGGGAAAGCAGAGGTTTTCTCTGAGGGAAAAACAGTAACACATTAAAAAAAAAGAGCTCACACTGTTTGCAAGCTTAGGCATTCTCGGGGAAAAGAAAGGAAAGGTGAGTGATAATCACTTATGAGATTTATGGCATTAAGACCCAAGTTAAGGGCAACCATTTTATTTTTGTGCTTAATCAATTTGTTTTTCTGAATAAATGAATGCTGAGAATGGTTGGTGTTTTGATAAATCTCTAGTTGATGCTTTGATCTGTTTTGTTTGATTGTTTGATAAGAAAAATACCATGATCTCTGATATGGATCCAGTACCTTAAAATATCAATTTGTAAATATGTTTAGTAAGATAAATGCATTTTATTGTGAAGTAGGGTATTACTGGAAAATAAGCTAGGCAGTATGAACAAAGAGGTTCATGCTTATGTCTAGATTGTTTTAAATTTGAGATGAACAATGCAATCAATTATTAATGTGCTGATTTGTTCAGATCAAAATCCAATATGTTTATGGGTTTTTCTCAAAAAAAAACCCCATCCTATGTTCACAGTAAAAACAAAAATGGTATTTCTTATGATTTTAGTAGATTTATTTAAGCAGAGGAAAAGTTCTAGAAACTATAGTACTAGCAGGTTACTAGAAAAATGAGATCAAGCAGAAATGACCTTGAAATGGGTTGTGAAATTTGGTATGAATGTTTGGTATGTTTAGATATGATTTTTAAGGAAATTAAATTCCTTACTTATGAAATGAAGAAAGGATTACAAGAGTATTTCTAGAGTTAAAAAGAAAAATTCCTTAAATGAATAAACATGCATGGTCTCTAAATTACAAAGTAATTTAGAAGAGGTGCCTTGATCTACTCACCATCAGGTGGATGATGGGTATGTGCATGACTTGTTCAAGTCCTGAAGGCCTCCGTGCAAAGGTTAACAGAATTGAGTCCTTTGCAATGCACACCTTGTGTTCAAAGGCAAGAGTTTAGACCATATAAAAATGTAAAATGGAACTGGAAATGAAGGCTGTGGAATTTAAGAGTTTAAATCCATAGGAGTTTTGTACATGTACAATTGAACAAATTGGATGAATGACTGCTTGAATGTATGCTTGATGTATAGGTTTAATTATATATATGCTAAAGCTTATTATGGAATTGGAAAACATCAAACCCTATATGATCTCTGCATAGTCTTAAAAGAATTTTACAAGTTATTTTTAATATTGATTTCACTCATACCAGAATTTTATTCTGACCCTATTTATTGCCCTTGCAATATTTGGGGTGTCTCATTTTATTGAGGCAGCTCAAAATATTGTTTCAGGTAGAGATGTATGAATAGCTTGCTTGCTTGGAAAATTAGAAGACCTACTTGAGTTTTTTTTGAAAATGCAGTAGTTCATTGTAATAAAGATAGCTAGGCAAACTTTCTTAAGTCTATGCAAACCTTTCAGTATTGTAGTGGCTTTGTTCATTTGAAAAGAATTTGTAAAACTTAAATATTATATGTGTCTTGAGCTACTGATCTAAGTAACTGATCATGATGTTTTCTGGTAGACTGTGATGAAGGAAGTTATGCCATGTAATTTGATATGTGGACATACTTTCTTTAACATATCTGATAAATTTTAAATAGTGAAACTATAGTGGTTATTTTTTGATAATGCATGTAGTAGAACTGCTAGGTGATGGTTGAACCTGTTCTGGTTTAGCCAGTAAGGCTTGATCATGACTTATAAATTGATATAAGACCATGAGAAGCTTGAAGTTTTAGTCCACAGATCTTTCTTACATGTCTGATTTCCAGTATTGCAAATGTGTTATAAAATGATATGTGCATAGTACTAGTAGCCTTTACTATAACCATATTAAACAATATTCAGTTGTATCAAATACTGTCTAAAGTCTGTTTGCATTTGGTCTTGTTTAAACTTTAAAAGTCTACAATATCTAAGAATTTGGTTGAAGGTTAAGCATGACCATTACCTCACTGCAACCTGGTTTATGTCAATAGGCATCATTCAATACCCATTAGAGGTCTGCACCACAATCTCATTTGGGTTCGATCCTTTAAATAAATTGTCTGGATCATGATGTTTACATATATATGCAAAAAAATTCTTGGTATGCTAGATTAAGTTAGCATTTGTTTACTTGTATTGTTTTTCCACTGACTGGGCTTTAATTCACACTACTACCACAATAATCATAGGACTGTTACATACATTATAAACCCAGATATAAGTATTTGTACATGACATAGAAATATTATTAGTGAAAGGAATGAGTACCCCCGGGCTAAACTCACAAGCTTGAGTTGTTTTAACACTTAGTATGAAATTCAAAAGAAAAACTATAAGTGTTAAACTCCTGATTTCACAAATGAAAGGAAAGTATTGATTGAAAATCTGGAAATTAATCAATTGGATTAAGAAACAGGCTGAAAAATAAAATATGAAAATATTAAAAGAATATTATTTAAATTAAGAAAGAATTTAGCTTGTTAAAGAAGAAAAAAAGGATTAAATCAGAAAGAAGCTATGTGACATAATATCTCTCAGATATGAGAATATTATGTGATTGATTTTTCTTTGCAATTTTAATTACTCTGATGGGCAAAGAAACATTTATATATCTTCATATATATAAATGACATGCTTTGATTCATGTACTAATATTTTTATATTGGTAAGATTTTGGATCTTGGTGGAAATGAATTAAAGAAGTGATCACTTGTTTTTTTTTTAAAAAACTGACTAAAAATCACATAAATTAAATAGGAAGAAGTGGGTCACTTCAAAGAATCACGAAAAAGAAGAAAGCTGAGTCTTATGATCCGGAAAATTGGAGCTTAAAGCCATTTCATATTGGCCCTACACTTATCTTTGCTTTAAGAGGAGCACAAAGCAGGGGTGATAATATGTTTGATCAAATGAGGAAGACAATTCCATTCTATACTAAAGGCACTATCTTTGAAGAAGGGATGGTGGCTGATTATTACACCTTTGCTCAAAAATGGCATCAAGCAACAAGTGGATCATTACCTACATATGAGCTTCGAAAGGTTCTAAAAAGGAAATTGGTCATTGAGGGTGAAGCTCCTGGATCAAGCCACAAAAGATCTAGAATTCAGCCTCAAAAGACAAGCTTCAAATCAAGACTCCCTAAAGAATGCAACTTGACTACATCAATTGAGAACGTCTGCTTACTAACAAGGGAGGAAATCAACTATTGGCCATCTAAAAAGAAAAAGCCCAAATATAAAAGGAATATGGGAGAATCTTACTGTCACTATCATATGACGAATGGGCACGAAACAAATCAAAGTAAAGCTCTTGAAGGAATGGTCATCAACTTTTTCAGACAAGGGAAAATCAACATATTTGTAAAGCAATCCTAAAGAAATTCAATAAAGCACCTTTCCAAGGAAATCTAGATGATCGGGAGAAAAATTCTCCTTAATCTTGGAAACTACCTTAAAAGGTTATAAGCCTTTGTCTGCGCCAAGTTGGCCAGGTCAAAGCGCCTCCTGAAGGGAGGTTAGAGTAAACCTTTATCCATGCCACGCTATGGCCGGGTTAAAGTATCTACAAGCCCTTGATCGCGCCATGTAAGGCCAAATCAAGATGCCCCCTGGAGGGGGGACAGGGTAAGCCCTTGAACGTGCTACGCTATAGCCAGGTGAAGGCATTGACCAACCTTCAGTCCCGCCTATAAGGCCTTGATCCCGCCACACTATGGCCTAGTCAAGGCACCGAACAAGCCTTCAGTCCCACCTATAAGGCCTGGCTGTAGCACCTCCTGGAGGGAGGTCGGGTAAGTCCTTAGGTACTGCTTATGGATAAGCTAACCAAGCGCATCAGACAACGACGGATTAAGACATCCAAGCCCTAGAAGTGGCACACAAAACATCAATGATATGCAAAGCCTATGGGTTGACGTGTATCGAAGGAATCAAGCTCCATGAATCAACGAAGCAACACGAAGCAAAATGAACGGATTTCTAATCTTCTAATAACTATCGGATTACATATGAATTCACCGCCATCAGCTAATTTTCAGAAAGATGATTTTTGGACTTCACTCATTAGTACCTGAATTTGGGTTTCAGATCTTCTATTATGAACTCATGGGCTTCCATTATATCTAGAAGATGATTTCTAAATTTCACTAATCAATACCTGAATCTGGGTTTCAGATCTTCTGTTATAAAGCATCTCTGGTTCTCTGTTAACTTCCAAATAATAATTTCTGGATCTCTCATACTAATACCCGTATTTGGTCTTAGGTCTCCTACTTTTATTTGGATGACATTTATCAACACCCGAATCCGGGTTTGAAATCTTATTTTATTTCCAGATAAGGATTTTCGCACTCTTTTATGATTTACTTTCGAACGATGATTTTTGGGTTTTTATTATTATCAGACCATTATTATTGATCATTTATCGGTTATTTCAAAAAGAAGATTTTTGAACTTCTATTAAACAGAGACAAGTTTCTGGTCTCTTCTCATTATTACCAAAGTGGATTTCAGGACTTCTATTATTGTCGAACAAGAATTTCCAGGCTTTGATCGTTTTCAACCGTTGGATTTCTCTTCACTTATTACTTTCACATGATGATCTATTAACTTCCATTATCTAGATTTTTGGAATTTTCTCTAATACTATCGCTAATAGTATAGATGAATTACCGAACATGTTATTATATAAATTTCAAATTAATAACAAAAACCATAGCCAATGTTATCAAGAAGTAGATTCGAAAACAACATTACAAGTACAGGAATGGCCAACAAACCAGGTGATATTTACATAATTATATAATTTACAAAATTATTTACAAGAATATTATATGACATTAGTGTATAAATCAAAGATCCTGGACAACCTGATCTAAATTCTCAGCAATTAAAGGATCAACAATATGGTGAATCTCTATGCAAAGGATTTCTTTGAGCTTCTTTTCCTTTTTCTTAATTTCGTTAACGTTATCTATAGATTCAATATGAGTCTTTCAAGCACGATTAAAGCGTTGTTAGCACCTTTAAGGGTCTTGTTTTGTCTTTCTAAATTGGCGATATGCTTTTGAAGAAGATATTTTTCAGGTTCAAGCCTTTGGATTTTGGCTGCATACTCATTGATGTGTTGCGAGTACCTCACTTTCTATTGATCGTTAAAATATCTCATCATTTCAAATTTAACCTTTTTACACCATTCATGTACTTCCTTCTCGTCTAAACCTGGGGTAGGGTTTGTTGTAGCAGGAAATTTTTGAATAGCTAAAGACGAAGACCGTATCGATTTCACAATCGATAAGGTGATTGGAGAAATTAGTAAATTGATATTCGGAATGTCGCTTCCTATGATAAATTCCAAGAATTTACACTGAGCTTGACTATCTTTTAATTTTATCTCCAAATCGCTTGCCTGTTGGAAAAGCTTAGACATCTCATGATCAAAGTCGATCGAAGGGTTTGATTTAATTTGGCGTTTCAATTGGGAAACTGGTTCATCTTTATTCTTAATATATGCTTCGGGACTAGTGATTTGATCATTAAGATCTCTAATAATCGCCTTTTGAAGCAAAAAATTTCTACGCCATTCTAACGCTTCACTATTACCTTGAAGTCAGGAAGACAAAGGATCTTTAAATAGGCTTCTCTTTTCAAGATCCACTACCAACCTATCTCTAATACAGGTGAAACGAGATAACAGATCTAGTGAGAGTGGTGTGGTAGCTAACTGTAATACCTATTCAAATAAACAAAAAACAAATTAATACCTAGAGAACAAATTTCTTTTATTACAATAGTAGATGTTATAACTCAAAAAGAAATAAAACAAAGGGTACATTATCAATGTTATAGTCAAATACTTGCTTTTCCCTATCACACTTAAAGTCTATAAACAACATTTTAAACTTTATTCAAAGAGTTAGCTGAAAGAGTGATGGTCGATTCAAAAGTGGTATTAAATCCTTTTGGGGTAATAACTGGAGGACATTTGCAATAATCTCATTCTCCAGCTGGAGGACTATCACGATCACAAATCAATTTTGTAAGATATATACAAATTTCCTGAAGGAGTTTTTCCTTTTTTTGCTTAGAAAATCAAATCGAAGATGGGGATGTTGCATATAAAGCTTCTGTAGATCTCTAAGAAAGCAATATCTAGCCAATCCTGAGGATTTCAAGAGCGAGGCCTTTTCTAAGTAATCTCTTCTTAATTTGACGTATTTGCCTAAGTAATCCCTAGTAACAAGGCTGCTTAAGAGGCATTTTCTCTGTAATAACATAATAAAATACGACTAAGCATAAAAGAAAACTAATGCAGAAAATTTACAAATCAATATAATTACATGGTTACAAATTTCATCTGGTTCATACAATATTGATTTTTTAAATAACTCAAAAATGAATTTATCCTTATAGTATTTGAGTTTTTCTGGAGGCAATACGCGAGGAATTGAGTTGACTCGCGGTAAATTCCAGCAGGCCCCCGGATGAGGTTCGGATCCAAATTCGTCTTAGTACCTCCTATGTAGATATCTAAGTAGACCCCCACTTAAATCACCCACGTATGAAAAATCTATAGTTGGATGTCTGCAGTAAGATTTATATTGGAAGTCTAGCATGATATCTCTATCCTCGATCAACATCCAAAAGAGTGTTATCAATTCTCTATTCTCTTCTAAGAGCTTGTCATAGCGAAGGCGCGCCCTTTTCAGTCGAGGGGCTACTTCCTGATCTTTAAAAGACGCTAATACCGCAACGCTTTTATTAAGCTTATAATACTTGTCAGAGAGTGCATTGTGTTCTTTTAATTGTTTATCTAACTCCCTATATAGGCTATTTATTTCCACCTGTTTTCTTCCAAGCTTTGTTTTACAAAGATGAATGGATTTCTTTCTTATCTAAAATGGAAAGATACTAGCCAATGTTATCTTGGAAGTGAAAGCCATTTTGACAAAGAATTCCATGCTTGAGAAATAGGGATTGAAGTTTGTAGGGTCTGCCTTTTCCCCTCTTGCTTTCTAGCATCAATATCGACGTCTTTTTCACGAAGATCGGAGGGTTAAGGAAATTCAGTTTGACCCGCTTCGAAGGCACTAGGATCAGGGATGACTATATCTAAAGCCCTGGAAGTGTCATCGTCACCCCTTTGCAAGAATCATCATGATTGCTCCCATTGCCGCCAGAACCCTGACCTATATCATCATTATCAGGGCTATCATTGTCATTATCATCGCCTTTTTCACCTTCTTCCACAACAGCTTCATCATCCTCATCGTCTTCCTCCTGTCTGAATCAGAATCTCCTTTTACATGAGGGACTTCAAAAGATAGAGGCTTTGAGGCATCATTTTCTTCTCTGTCAGGGACCTCAATCCCTTGCTCCATTTCCTTGATTTTGTCCATGAATTTTTTAACCAACATAAGATCGAGTGAGGGAAAAAGCTTAAATCTAGGCACTTCTCTATATTATTAGAGTAAGCAAGCATGAGTGCATGCTCATAAGAATTTATGATGATATCGTTCAGAGAAGTGTTCAGAAATTGAGACACCTTTTACTTAGCCTCGGAAATGGTTTTGATGGCCATGGTAAAAGAATTCCTTTTCTTCTCCAATTTCTTTTTGAAAAATGTACATCTCTTCTTGAGAGAAACATGTTTAGCATCCATATTGGCCTTTTCATCCTCCGACTCTTTCAGAGTCATTTTCAAAGCCAAAACCTCATCGGTTAAGATTTGTTTAGCCTTCCTCTCCTTGGAAATTGTAGATTCCGCTTGAATAAGAGAAGCGCTCAATCTTTCTTGTTCCTTCACTACGTTATCTTTAGCAATAGTGAGGGAAGTAATCTGGTTATTTAGAGTTGAGACTTCTTCTTTGAGCTTTGATGTCTCAGCAGAAGACTTTGAAATGTTTTCCTAAAGGGAGTACCATCTTTTGGAGATCTGAAAGAAAAAGTAAAACGTGAGTCAAGATTCAATATAAAATAGTAATAAGAAAATCAAGTAGTATGGAACATACCAGAAGTTGTTGTTCAATGAGAGATCGACAATGACTTGCCGGATCGGGTACAGAGAAAGGCAGTTGAATAGAAGTGAATGATGGAGAATTCATAATTGATTTTACAACATTCTCAAAATTGTTAGGAGACACCGGTGATGAGAGTCTAGAGGGATTCAAATCCTAGGAGGGAGTCCAAGAGCCTAAATCCTTTTGCATCTGCTCAATGACGCTGGGAGAATCATACACGACTATATGATACATGGAGTCGTCCTTCGAAGAAATCATTCTGGGTTGGTCAACAGTGGCATCAAGAGTAGGGCCTTCTAGAGCTTTGCCTACATCAACAAGTTCACCTTCTTTTAGAGGAAGAGAAGGATGAACATCAGCAGTTTTAATTTTCTTGGTAGTAGGACCTACGGCAGTCACTCCGCTTAATTTTCTTTTAGCGATCATTCTCGACCTAGCAATGGCATGGGTCAGAGCTAAAGCACTAGATTCAAAAGGTGGAGGGAGTGGATCTCTTATGGATAATTCAGTCAAAGGAGCAGTTGTTATAACCAAAAAGCATAGGTTAGCAAAGCAATCTGAAGAGTAACACAATGGTAAGTTACAAACGGCACACTTAAGTTTACCAGGTTGGTCGGGACAAATCGAAGACAATGATGAATTTTTTTTGTGTCACCCATGGATAAGAATCATTTGCTTTTGGAAGTATGTCGGACAAGAGGAAGTTGTCCAAGAATCCTCTGGCCTTCTGGAAGGAGAGAATATTTCTGAAGGTTGCTGGGGATCAGTAATGTGAGCCTATTCCCAATGCTGTTTGAGGCAGCGGTTAACAACTTCACAATTCTCTTGCATTCATCAAGATACTTGGGAGCAAGGCCTAATAAGAAAACATTATTCAACAAAAGAAAATAATTTAATTAAAATAATGGTAATGATCTACTTACGAGGGAAGAGAAAGCTCCACGAATACTTGAAAAACATTTGATATAAAAGAATTGCATCTCCCAATCCTTGAACTTGTTTACTCCCTCTGAAACTAACTTCTTATGAGGGTTAGACCTAAAAATTTGGCTGTTCAAATTGCCAAGCTTGACGAGACGCACCAATTAATTAAGAATTTCAGCACTTAAAGAAGGAGCCATGCCAAGGTGACTTAGAAATATTGGTAAGAACTCAGGAAGTGGAATAAAACCTCCATGCCAAATGCGGATGGTGGTGTAAGTGAAATATCCTTCAGGAGGATTTTGAATGGTGTCATTGTCGCCAGGAGGAATAGCTTCAACTCCTGTAATTCCGATGTCATTAAAGATTGCGTCTACTTTTTCTTAAGAAGATATAAGGGAATGCCTTGAAACTACTTCAGTCTTCTTTGAAGAAGGTTCTAGTTCTGAAACTATATCCTTTTCTGATTTCTTAAAAGAACTTTTTAAACCCATGATTTTTCCAGGTGAAATAATTCCATTAAAGTTATAGTTTATTTCATTATTAACGCCTTTCAAAGGTGTCGAAAGCCTATTGCAATGGCTCAAATATCCACCAAAGCATATGGTTCCATGCCTTCGAAAGGGGGTTAAAGTTAACGAGGATTATGAAATCCATTGAGCTTTCGATGGTGTCGAAAGGAAGGATGGAATACATGCACCTAAACATACCTTTCGACAATGTCAAAAGCCCAAAAAAAATTATTATTAATAAGTGCAACTATCCACACAATACCAATTTAGATATATATATATATATATATATATATATATGAAACATTACACCCCAATTAAGTTAAATAATTCGAAACAAAGTGGCATTGACACTGATGAAAGGGCACTGAGACGTTTCGACGATGTCTATATTGGGAAGTGATGATAGCTACACTCCAATTAACCATTATGGGTTTCGAATGAGTCGAAAGGATATAACAAAATCTTAAAATCATTAACACTAAGTTGAAATAATGCAAACAAATGTGGTTATTTAAATTTTAGAGGTTTTGATTAAGTCGAAAGGTGGATTAAAGGTTTCGATGGTAATAAAAAGTGTATCATTCTCAATCCAATTAACAGTAGAAGACGTAAATTTCTAACTTTTAATATCTTTTAAAGTAAATTAAGATTAAGCATAATAAGGATCGATCTTGAATCTATATACAACAATGGAAAATAGCCCCAAATTTGACAAATTCAAGTTCGAACCCTAAATTGATACCATAGATTAATCGAAACCAGCATAAAACATGAATCTAAAAATCATTTTATACGAACGCTAAACTTAAATCATTTGCAAAATTTAAAACAGTAACGCAAATTCAAACCTTAAGAATTTGAAATTGAAATTAAACGTCAAAAATTGATCCGTAATATAGAATAATATATGCTTACCTTAAATCTGAACTTGCGTCTCCTGAAATTAAGAATTTAATAAGAGATTGAAATTTCTGATTCTTGCTTTATGATTTTTAATCGTAGGAAAATGGAAATGGGGAAGATGGAAGCAAGATTTATAAATAAAGCAAATGCAAGGAAAGCCATTCGATTAGGTTTAAATGAACGACCAAGATTCATTTGGGAATATAAAAAGGCGGGAAAATTTATGCTGAAATAATGATGGCTGTCAAAATAGTTGACTTGAAAAGTCAAGAGCATCCCTTCGCTGGAGGGGGGGGCAAGTGTTATCATCGGAAATCACTTCAACTTTGTCAAAACCTTAAAAAATATAGAAGAAAGACCCATGAAGAATAATAGCAATAGTAAGACCTTTCGAAAGAGTCGAAAGGATGCTTATGACAAATGTTGGATGAGCAATGGACTTTCGAAGAGGTCGAAAGAGGACGAGGCTACCCTTTCGCTTCAGTTAACCCCTTTCGAAACAGTTGGTTCCGTATGCATAAAAGAGTTTCGTATGAGTTAAAAGCACCTTCCGAAGGTATCGAATAACAGGCTTCCGCACATGTATCTGACCTTTTGAAAAGGATGGTTCCACCATTGTTTACCTTCCGTAGAAGAACATTTTGCCAAAGCAACCTCTTTGAAAGCATAGATCAGCCTTTCGAATCAGTTGAAACCTTCCACGAATATAAAGAAGATATCACATGTGACCAATATTGCTTCCTCAAACACCAAAAGATGGGGGTTCCGCATTAATCAACGGGAATGCTTTGGAAAGCTATCTTCTGCAACTAAGCTTCTAGTATGCTTCAAGTCATTAGAAACACCGAAAATACCCCTTTCGACGGTGTCGAAAGCCAACATCCTTTCCTACTTACACAACGCATCAAAAACAAGGTGAAGGATGCTTCTATACCTTTCTATTGAGTCGAAAGCACCCAAGTTCCATTCAAAAGCAGAGTAAGAAGGGCTCCCTGAATTCAACGGCGACAAAAGGTCTTCAAGGTACCCTTTCAGCTAAGTCAAAAGGACCGATGCGAAAGGGTCCAACATGCGCCTATAAATAAGACCCTAGGGGTGTTGTTTAGAGGATCCGAATTCATCCATTCTATACTTATTATTTTCTTGAATTTGTAAACCTTAAATCCTTAAATCAAATTGGGGATTTCACTTCCTTATAATACTTAAGCCTCTTTTATTCATGAAAAATTATTAATAAAGCAAGTGCATGGTGTTTTCAAATACATAGAACCTGGTTCAAGGTTAATATATGGTTTCAACTATTGATTACTTGTATCAAAGCTCACCGAAAGGGTACCTTTCGAAGAATTATAACCCTGCCGATATAGTTAAAACCCTTAGACACTATTAGACCACGACCTTAAATTTCCTCAACAATTTCGAAAGGTGGTTTCGAAGGAGTCTTAGATTACCTTGACTGATTCGAAAGATGGTTTCAAGGAAGTTGTTCTCATTTTTAATCCTACTTTGGGGTGTTGACAAAATTTCTTGTTAACATAATACAATGGACATATTAGTGTCGATTTTCAAGGGTCGAAAATTGCGGCTGTTACAGCTTGGATCAAAGTGCGAGGTTAAGCGAGTACCTTTGCTTTGGTAGGGCAACTCATTAAGAGATAAGGTAATGTAATGCCTTATTATGCGTTTGAGTGTATATGGATATGAGTGCGTATTTGTTAGTGATATGAAAATGTTTTATATTGCGTTAATTTATCTATTGAGTGGTTAATAAATTCTGGTCGGAACATGGGACGCCATAATATCGATAGGGGTTTCTAAACACTTAGACAAAGTAAATCGACATGGTATTGTTTGAGAATTGGTAAATGAAATAATTTTACAAAAATTATATTTTGTCTATAAAAGGAATAATTTCTCAAAAATTATTATAATTATATATGGTGTGTTTAGTTATTAGTGAATGATAATATTTGATTATTATTTGTTGTTTGTTGTTTTTAATAAAAGTTGTGATTATTATAATCTAAACAAAGATAAACAATTGATTATAATTAAAATAATAAACATTTGTGAAATGGTGTTACATAAGAAGTGGGATTATATAAATATGATTTATAAATGTGATGGATTGTATAAGTACAATTATAAATATGATTTGTATATAAACTTGGATTTAAAATAAGAAATTTGAAAGTTTAAATCCCATTGATTTTGGAAATTGTTTTCAAAGGTTTTAGAAAGGTAATAATAGTACTATTTTGAAAATATTTTGTTTAAAATATTTCAAAATGGGATTTAAAAAGGAAATAGGAAGCACTGAACTCGCTTCAGTCGCTGGAAAATAACTCCGGTGGTGACTGCAGCATCATTAGTATTCATTTTTGAGTTTCTAAGTGATAAATTGCTACCATTGAAGTTGTGTTTTAGTAAAACAGGTTTCAATTTTAAAATCCATAGTATGATGTGATAAATATATGAAAATAAGTTTTTGAACTTATAATTTGAAAATGGTATATATATATAAGAAAATAAAATTTGAAATTGAGATAAGAAATTAAAGTTAAATAAATTGAGTTATTGAAATGAATTAAATGAAATTGAATTTGACTTATAACGAACTAATGAAATGAACTAATGGAATAAATTAGTGAAATGGATATAAACTTGAGTTGTAGAATGAAATTCAACTTGAGTTATAAAATGAATTGAATATGTTTGGAGTGTTTGATAAATTTGAATATGAACTTGAGTTTTGAAGGGAAAATAAATATAAGAAGTGTTGTAATAAATGTTTGCAATAAACATAAGAATTTGTTGTATGGAATGGTTCATAAATAATATTAGTATTGAAGAAATATGCTAGGTGATAATGAAAGAAAAATTTAACTTAGGAGGATTTAAAATGTAACAATTTTATGGAAAAGGTCCATAAACGAATTAGTATGCAATAAAATGTTGTTAAACATAAATTGAATTTAAGGTGAAGGTAAGCAAAGTGAATGAAAATAAAGTGAATGTTAATACTTGAATGTAGATGAAATTGAATGTAAATCAATTGAATGGTAATTAATTGAATGTAAATAAACTATAAACGAATCAATTAAATGTTAATGAGAAATGAAAGTGTATAAAAATAATGTTGACATTGAAAAATGTAAGTTGATATGGTAATGAATAAATTGGATGGATATTAATTGTTGGATGGTATCTCTTGTTACATTTGCTACAATTTCATATAGTTATTGTATTAGTACATGTTATATATTGATATTACTTTTCTTATACTCGTTCTTATTGGTTGTTGAGTGATTAGTAGGTGCGGATGGCATATGCTTTACATTTGGAGCTCGCTTTCGTATTTTATCGGTTGTATATGCTTGCTAATACTAAAACAAGGTACGTATTTAGGATTACATATTGTATTTTTATATTTTCCCTATGGGAAGCCTAATCCTTGAAGATGAGATGTATATTTGTGATTATATATATATTGTAAATTTTTCCGATCGAGCAGCGCAAAGGAGACGCTGACGAAATTTTCCATAAATTTAAGGTGTTAGAAATTTTTTAAGAATTTTGAAAAGGAAATTTTGATAACTAAAATTGTTTTTGAATTATAACTTAGAATAAATGAATGACGGGAATTAGTTTGTATAGGTGGGTGAATTTAAAAGACTTAGAAATTTTATAATCTATTCCAGCTAATTGGTTTTGAAAAGTTGATGGATTTGTGGCATTTTTCTTACTTGGTAATTTCTGGAATGAAATTTTTTTAAGAAGGAAGAGTATAATGACCCAGAATTTTAGTCATTCAACTTTAGAATATTTAATTGATTTTAAATATTAAAAAGTTAATTTTATAAGTTAAATAACTTAATTTCAAGTATCGCGGTATATTTGATAATTAAATTGTTAAATTTAATATATGGAATTGTTTAAAAATTTTAAATCTTGAATTTAGTATGAATGAAAAAGATTTTGAAAGTTGAATCGATCGAAGTCATTCCGTTCATTTTCAGGCTTCGAGTTTAACTAGAGAAGTGTAGAGCACATCCCCACGAACCTATTCAACGGTTGGATCGAGCCATGGCGAGATGGCCGAATTTTGGCCGCGTTCGCGAGTAGCAGTGTGGGTTCGTTTTTTGTCGTTCGGCGCGCATGGTGGCGTTATCGACGGCGTGTGAGGTCAGGGGAAGGGGCGCGCGCTCGATCAGGAGGCGATCGGTGGAACGACGGTGGAAATTAATGAAAAAAAATCGCGTCAACCTTGGGTTCACGCACGACAGTTAAAACGAGAGAAAAGAGTGATGAGGAAGGGTTTTAAAGGTAATTAAGTTTTGATTTAAGTTAATTATTTTGATTAATTAATATTTTATAACTCAAAAACTTATAAAAATCATATATTGTTCATACGAGGTCCGATTGAGACACCGTCTTCGCCATTGCGTTCGTATCAATGAATTATACGCTATGAAGTTGGATTGGATGGATTCGAAGCTAGTAGAAATTTGGATTAAAATTGAACACCTGTTCAATTTTAATTCAAACTGGAATCAATGTGAGTTAAACTCACCTTTTGGTTAACTAGTATGATATATATAGTTGATAAAATTGCTGATTGAATGTTTGAATGATTTATTATTTTATATTGTTGGTTTGGATATATTCCCGCCTCTGGAGCGGATGAGACCCTATCATGTTCTCGTGTAAAAGCGAATGACCATTTGTGTACGATCCTGCCTCGAAACTGTTGATTTATATTATGTGGTTATATACTGTATGTGATGAAGGGGAACAGGTTAGTAGGATCCCACAGGATTCCTTACATTGTTGATTTTACTTTTGCATACACACACACACATAGATATATATATATATATTGTGATATATGACTAATTGGATGCCATATTTGATGACATGGATATGATTTGCTTATTTAGTGCTTTAGTAGCACTAGTCCTTATTTTTGGTTTTTTAATATACTATAAATAACGATTCTGATTTAAAAAGGATTTTCAAACTGATTTTGGAAAAATTATTTGTTTTAATAATTATTCTTGAAAATTTATTTAAAGAAGAAATTTATTTTAAAATAAAAAGTATGATTTTTAAATATTATAAATTAATAGTTTTATGAAATATTTTAAATAGAGATTTTTTAACTATAAAGTAAAGGTTTTTAAAATCTTAATTTAGTCCGTCTTTTATAATAAAGGAATATGGTTTTAAAAAGAAGATAGAAATATTTTGGTATAAATATTTATTAACCATTTTATACAAAGTGATATATATATACACAAACACACCTATATTAAGATTTATTTATAAATGTGGAAGTTTATAAATGTGATAGTGAATAAAAGTGACATTTCACAAATAAAGTGAAGATTTGTAAAATCATATTTTATAAATAAAAGGAATAAATTTATAACAGTGTTGACAAATGAATGAAAACCTTAATCATTGGATAAATTGGGAAATAAATCAAATCGTGGATTTATAATGAGATGCGAAATGTTGTTAGAAAAAGAGTTGATTCTATTTAAAAATTGAAAGTGAGGGTAGATTTGGGGAAGTTAAACGATATTTTATAAATAGAAAGGAATTTATAAAAGAAATTTATAAATATGGACGCAACGTTAAAATGAATGGTAATATATGTTTTGAATGGGATTTTTATAAGTAAGTGAAATTTATAAAGGGATAGAGTTATAGATGGGATCTTTATAAATAAAGAGATTTTTATAAAGAGAAAGTTTATAAAATTAAAGAGATTTATAAATACAGTTTTATAAATATGGAAATGATTATGTTGAGATTTAAGTATGCATTTTTATCAAGGAAGTATATTTATGTTTTCAAAGAGTTATTTATTTATATTAATATTGTTTTAAAGTGTTTATCAATATTTTAATATTTTGAAAAGTTAATTATTTAAATTATTAATATGGTTTGAAATTAAATATAATTATATCAATAAAAGTTTTGGAAATTAATAATTATTATTTATAAAAAATGTGAAGATAATTTTTTTTATTAAGAATGTTTTGGAATTTATTAATTATCATTTAAAAATGTTTTAAGTTAATATTTATTTATTTATATTGTTTACTATTATATAATAGTGTTTTAAAGTAAATGATTAGAATTTATTTATAAATGTTTTCGAGGTTTATAAATAGGGTTTTATAAAAATATGTAGAGTTTATAAGAGGTATCTTATAACATGGTTTGGAAAACTTAAAGGAAGATTTAAAAAAGGGTAAAAAGAGTTTTATAAATGGTCTTAGATATTTATAAAAGAATTTTAGAATGGGTTTATAGATTTATAAAAGGAGCTTTATAAATGGTCTTATGGATTTATAAAGGATTCATAAATGATTTTAGAAATAAATAAAAGGGAGTTTATAAATGATTTCAGAGATTAATGAATGGGGTTATAAACGGGTTTTAGAGATTTATAAAGGAATTCATAAATCTATTCTGGAATTGTGTAAAAAGGAATTTTTTTTCTCTATTTTGTGAATATACTTATACATTGAGATAAGTATATGAATATTTTCCAAGTATTGAAAATATAAGGGTTTGTGAATGAATCTTTGTAAAAGTATATTGGTACAAATATTCATAATGTAAGTTTAGCTAATGAAAAGATTAATTAAAGGAGGCTAGCGATTGCTTATGTGCTTATCTGATGTTGGTTTTTCCCTATGGAATTAAAATCTATGATTTGAATGTCTGTTTATTCAATAGTTAATAAGCGACTATCGAATTTGGACCCAAAACATAACTTTGAAAATATGTAGGAGAAAAACGTGAGTTATATGGCACAGTCATCTCCGATGATGTTGTACTGTGCGTATAAATCTCATTTCATTATTTTAGGACAAATGATAAGGAAATCCATCCACTAATGGTTAGGAGGTGATCTTCGCTCTTATCTTTGACTGTTTATTTCCTAAAGAGCCAGCGTTGAGTTTACCGAACTTATTGAATATTGTTTCGAAGAGACCTGGATCGGATCTGTTATCCAAAAAACCACTTCGATCCAACTCAAGCATTGCGAAGTGAAGAAACTTGAAGATGATGAAGTTAAAGACAAAGCTCTCAAGTATTTTGTTCCGTCCCAGAACGAACTTGTATAGATGAATGCTCGCATTGCATTGTTGCCTGGAGGGCAATATTAGCATTCCAAGTGGGAAGTGCTCTATAAAAGGTAAAATATAGCCTCAAGTCTTATCAACTAGGAATGACTAAAACATGGGAGATGCAACAGGGCTAAGCGAGTCACTCCCAAGTAGGGTATGATCATTCCTATATAGAGTCAATATTAACTCTCATTTATATGCTTCGGGGCCCATTAAGGGGAGAGGTGGGGAGGGCGAGGTAGGGGATGGGGTTGATCATATTCGGTACTATCCTGTAAAGGGTAGGCTGGTTTTGTGTTGGCAGAGGTCAGTAGGTTCGACCTCGGTGTTATTTTATCTAAAGATGCATCGGGACGGGCGGTACCCCAGTAGCCCAGTCATTGTATGGAATCCATTCTCCAATAAGCGTTGTACGGACTTAGTTGTGCCCAACTATGCTGAAACGTGAGATGCAAGCATTTCATCTATATTAATATTTTACTTTGTTCCCTAGATGTTATTATAATATAAATGGATTTTCTATAAAATGTTTTGGTTATCGTAAGGTAAAAACCTATCCGTGTTTATGTGCGGCGTGGTCTTATGAGATATCTTTATTTTCAAAAAAAATTTGAAAACTTAAAAATCCAGTTGGGTGTGTTTTCTCATGCTCGTTTTCTAGACTGACTCGGGTATTATTTTATTATAATGCTTGGGTTAGACCAAGCATATTTACAGATTGCTTTGGATGCGTTGGAGCTTAGGAGATGAGTTGGAGGTCTTCAAGTCGTATTCATGCATATGTTTATTTTCCACTGCTTTGTTGTTGAAATCATCAGCATTTTGTGAAGACGGGTTGTGTCACGACCCGACTTTCTATGCCCAGAAAGACGTATCGTGAATTAAGAAAGAAAGGGATAGAAAAAGAAAAGAAAGAAAAGAAGAAAGAACAACAACATCAGAAACTCACAGCGGAACGAATGAAATATAATATATCATATAAAATATTACATAGTATCATATACATCAGAGTTACACAACTTATACAACACATATTAGACAGTTATAAACATCTGTCTAATTCATACAACTCAAGTATTACAGATACAGACACAACATATACACAGCGGAATCATCATATATCTACACGGTGAAGCCTCCTGCTCCAAATCTCCTCCAGAATTCGTCAAAGCTAACCTGAATCCCTCGACTACTCAATACAATATTGAGTACCCAAGAGTTTAATAAAACAGAAAATAAACACTTGGGTCAGACATGGGTCTGGTGTGAGTAAACGGTTAGATTGCTTAACTTTGAAAACCTTTGGAAACAAAAGTATCACGTAAGACTTCCCACACATAAACATGGGTAAGTTTTTACCTTACGCTAACTAAAACATTTGATAGGAAATCTGATTGTATTATAATAGGGTCTAGGGTTTTCAAGTAAAATACAGAAATAGCTGAAATGCTTACATCTCACATTCCAACATAGTTGGGCACAACTAATTCGTACGGCACTTATTGGAGTTTGGATTCCATACAATGGCAGGGCTACTGGGGTACCGCCCGTCACAGTACGTGGCCTAGATCACCGTACCGAGGAGTACGCCCGCTCCCCTGCAACACAAAGCCGGAACCATCCCTTACTGGATAATCCCGAACAAGATAATCCCGTAGTTGGCGCGACCAACCACACACTAAGCCGAATAAAAGAAAAGGGACCTCTAGACAGGGATCTATCTTGCTCTCAGTGGGTGCTACCCACGAAGCCTTGCTGCACCTCCCCTGTTTTAGCCATTCCCGGTTGATGAGGCTTGAGGTTACGATTACCTTTAATCAGAACATATCACTTAGAATGCTCATCGTCCGCCTGACGATGTGCTGAAAGCATTCAATCCATATAAGTTCGTTCCGGGTTCGAACGAAACCGAAGGCATTATCTCGTTACACTCGTTTTGGAATCACCCTCAGAGTTAACGACAATAACCCTTGCACTCTAAATCTTCATCTTCACTTGAGATTCACGACCTATCGTTAATTTGGATCGATGTGGTATTCGGGTCTCCAGACCTGGAATTCCGGTATACGGAAACCCGATCCCGGTCTCATCGAAATCCAAAACGTATCTTTTAAGGCCAAGTTGTTTAAAGGTTTTAAACATTTAACTTATATTCAGGATAATATAAACAGATAGATAAATCACATTATCACAACAGATAATTTATATCAACATTCATCTCACAAAGCAACACATATCATAGATATCATAACCAAAAATCATCCAGTATCAACCAATCACCCAATATCAATCATCTAATATTAACCAATCCAATATAAATCAATCATCCATAAGCAGGTTTGATTAACTCTTAATCAATTTAATTATCCTTTAATTAAATTAATTACTATTCTTTAATCACTTGGATTATCTTAATCCTGCTTCATTGATTTATTACAGATCAATTTATTAATCATTTCTTAATGATCTTCCTTAATTAATCTTCCTTGATTAATTATGCTTTAATTACATTCAAGTAATTATCCTTAACCATATACAGTAATTAACCTTTAATTACTTATCATTAAATAATTAATGATCCTTCATTTGCTTCCATTAATTAATTAACTAATTAACTATAATTATTTGCATTAATCCTCAATTAATTATAATTAAGTTATCATACTTTAATTAATCACTTTTATTAATCAGCCTTGATTAATTTCATTAATTATATTAACTAATGATCTTTATTAATTAATTAACCCTTTAATAAATTAAATAATTAACTTGTAATTAATCATTAATCATAAACAGTAATTAACATCTTGTAATTACTTAACATCTTAATTAATTATATTAATCTTTGATTAATTATTCTAATTAATTAACCTTTAATTATTTCATTAAGTAATTATTATTCAATTACATTAATAAATAATCCTTAATTAATTACTTTATTAATTAATTACATTTTTAATTAATTACATTTGGTAATAATCTTAAATTAAACACATTCCTTAATCACATTAATTGATTAATTAATTAAGTAATTAACCCTTAGTTACTTACATAAGTAATTGTCTCTAATTACTTCATTAGATGATCACTCTCTTAATTAATTACTTAACAAGTAATTAATTTCATCATTAAATAATTATTAATTCTTAAATTAATTAATTACTCCATAATTAATTAACTTCAAAACAATTATATTAATTAATTCTTAATTAATAACATCTAGTGATTATCCATTAATACTTCAACTTTAATTACTTCCATAAGTAATTACATTCAATAATTAACCATTAATTACTTCTTTAAGAAATTACACTTAATTAATCCATAATTAAGTGATTCTTTAAAAATTAAATAAATAATTAACTAATTATTTAAAATTAATTAAATTCTATATTTAAAAATCCTTAATTAATTATGAAAACATTATTCTTATTTAAACTTTACTTATTAACAAATCATATTTAAATTAAGTATTTCTTAAATTCATATGAAATAATTTAACCTTAATCATCATCACAATTTAATTATTTGAATTAATCAAATCTTTAAAGACAAATTATTCTATTTTGTTTTCAAAATTTTAATATTAACCTTATTTGAAAATAATGCATTTAGAAATCAATTATATATTTCAAAATATAAAATTTACTTAAACAAAACAATTTAAACATTCCATTTTGGTCTTTAAATTCTTGAATACCCTTTCAAACTTGTTTCATAAATTTAACAGATATTTATCCTTGAAACTTAATTATCATATCTTTTAAAATTAAATTTCAAAATTAATTTAGTTTATAATTACTTTTGAAAAACAAACAACCTTAAACATTTTACAAATTACTTATATAACTGAAAATATAAAAGTTTCTTTAAACCAACAATTTAAACATTAAATTTAAAAAAACTTAATAAAACATTTCGTTTAAATCAAGCTCTCAGTTTAAAATCCAGATCAACCCGAGTAAACTCCACAAAAACACTATCCTTTCCCGAGTCTTTCACCCCTCTCGTCTACTTTGAGTCATCACGCAATCTACACGATAACTTTCCTGAGTTCCCTTCGTCTTCCCAACGAAATCGAACCAGACACCCAAACGTGCATACGTGCACGTGCACGTTCGACCAGACCACCTCCGACCAACACTCCGTCCTTCGACAAGTCGACGACCATCACCCAATACCATTCCGATCATCAATTACACTGCAGAACCCCTAAATCGAAAACGAACATTCGAGCTCAAAACTGGAACAAAACCGATCATCGAAATTCTCTTCGTCGCCGACGATCACGTCACTGGAACCCACGACACTCATCCCCAAGAACCACCACATTGTCACGCTGTTAATCCCCCATATGCGATCGTGTCCGGCTCCTTCACTGCGGCACAAATTCCTGGAGAAAATATCGACCCAAAACTGGGAAGAAAACCCTACACCCTCGTCGCTCCACTTCCACGATGATCTGAAATCCCTGCCATTATTTTTCTTGTGACCACCCGGCCTCCAACTACCTTCACCCATGATTTCGAGATCCAAACATTCTCCGATCACCAGATTTTGACTAAATTACAAACCCCGTTCTACTGGCATTTTCTCATGATTTAACAATCTAAAAATTGTGATATGCATATTAAAATTCGTAATTTTCAATCACGAACACATTCATGCAATTCAAATCAAAAAATTAAGTTGGTTGATTTTTATCATATATGTGAATTCCTTTGTTATTTCTATTTTAAAAATTATTTACTAAGTTTAAATCCCTGAAACCATTTTTATAACTAACATTATATTAAACATCAAAGGTTAATATGAAATCGATTTGGAGATTTGAATTTTTGTTTGTTGTTTGGACAAATATCATAACAGAGTCAGGCTATATTCAAACAGACATAAACATTTATATCCATATGCACAATCATTCATATATATATATATACATGCATCCATATCAGAAACATATACAACCATATTCTATAGCAATTCATTATAAACATTTAAACAATATCACAGTTTTTAAGAACTGTTTTTAAAATAATTTACTCACCTTTAAAATAAGAACAGAGAGCATGTCTTTCCCAGGTTTGTTTTCAATTTGAATTCTTTGCATGCTTGATCTCTGATTTTAAATGCTTGGAACTGATGAAGTTGAATTTGTTGCAGGTTGAAATTGAATCTAATTTAGTTGCTTGATCTTCTACTAGTTTGCAGATTCCAGATTGAAGATGAAATTAGCTGTTGAATTGATTTTAATTCTTTTGATTTTTGGAAAATGTTTACAGTATATTGATTTTAGTTTTGAGAAATTGTTTACAGGCTTGGAAATTACTTTGTTTTTCAGCTGAGAATAGGAAATAGATTGAAGAGAGGAAGTGTATGTATAAATTAAGCTATGATTTATTTAAAATATAAAAGAAAGTAATTTAAAACATTGCCACTTGTTTTATTTTATTGCATTACAAATGTCCAACTTGTTTTTATATGTTTACAAGTGTTAAACAATGCATAATTATGTCTAAACCCTTATTAATAAAAGTAATTATGTTTTAAAACCTTATTTACAAAAGTATTTATGTTATATTAATTATGTAAATATAGTTTTATATAAATTCATGTTTTATTTACTTATTTACAAACAATTTAGTTTAAGTACCTATATTTTATTATTTATGAAATGTGAATTTAATTTACTTATGTTATATTATTTATTTTTACAAACCTTCTAAATTCAAAAGATATTTAAAAAGAAAGTTTATTTTAAACCTTAATATATAAATTTATAAATCATTTTTAGTTTAATACTTATTAAAAGAAACAAATTAAAACCTTTTAAATTTAAACACTTTAAAGAATACAAAATAAAACTTTATTTAAACTATCATATTTAAAATAAACAATTATCTTATATTTTGAGAACAATTGAATTAAATCTAAACTAACCTTTGAAAAATATTAATTTTAAAACAAAGCTTTAAATCGCAATCCATACATATATAAATTATCAATAGATTAAAATAAATTCAAAACAATCCAAATTATAACATATACATACATATATATTACAATTTGAAAATCCATCTTTTATTTAAACAAAAGATTCTCTATTCACAATACATATATCAATATATACATTATAAATAGAATTCATTTTTATTAGCTTTGAAAGATAAATTTTATCCATTTTTAAATTGTTAGAAATGATATAAATAAATATTACCAAATTAAATATTGCCAGATTAAATATTTATTAGCTTATAAAGGATTAAATTACCAATTTAAATTAAAATTATAAGGAAAATTATCAATCCAATTTAATTATCAATACAGATTATTAAATTTAAATTGCCCAAAAACCCGGGATATCACAGGTTGTTATAACTATCCAGGCTAATGATTGTGATTTGTTGTTGTACTCTGATGGATGTATGTATATAACAGTTTCTCTTTTGTAAAGATTGTTGATATTATATTATATATTGTTTTGCTGCAATTTTGAGATTCTTGTTGTTTTAGTTTCTTTTTCCCTTCTTCTCTTCTCTTCTTTTTTTTTCTTTTACCCTAACAATCATGTTTTTCGGCATTTGACTGCTTGGCACGCAATACAATAAACGTATTAGTATCGATTTTCGAGGGTCGAAAATTTCGGCTGTTACAATAAAATTATTTTTGCATTCAAAAGCAATCAATAAAGGAAAAACTTTTCAACTTAAAATTAACTTCAATTCCGACAACTCATATGAATTTTTTATTACCGCTATTATTTTAAATAGCAATAATCAAGATAGCTCACTTTAAAATTATTTTCAATTTCAACAGCTCACTTTAAATTTTAAACAACGATAATCAAGAAGCAGAAATGGCTCATATAAAAAACGAATAATCATACCTTATACTATTAGACAAGAAGAGTCGCGAGGCAGAAAGAACTTCCCAACAATCAAAGGGCAGAGCTTGATTGCAGCCGAGAGGAACACAGATACAAGCACCTGCTACAATCGATGATCAAAGGGTAAAGTTCCTAGGCTCGCAACTGTCGGATATAGTTGAGAGGAACACTGAGCGTGGATGCTATGGGGCCATAGGAGAATGAATGGAAAGTGGAAATTTGGTTTTGGAGAAAACAGAATGGTGACAAGCGGCTCAGTGCTAGGGTTTTGAAGTTTGCTTTGGTAATAAACGTAAGTGGAATTGGATTGGCTATTTTATTTCTGTATATATAAGGGTAGATTAGACAGTTGGGATGAGTTAGTCATTAAGGGGGAAATTATATATTAATTTAAGCTTATTAGTAAATTAAACATAATTTTAGTATATATATGCTCATTGGAAGGGTATTTTTTGGATACGGTTATCACTATAACCATACCTGTATCTGGAAAACTTTTCGGATATCTGTATCCGCTTTTCAGATATCAGATATTTTTCATATTTTCAGATACGGATGCAGATAGATATGATATTTTTCGGGTATCCATTGACAACCTTAGTTATGTTGTGTATGCTCCAATTTTAAAAGTGAGATATAACTAGAGGAAAAATAGTATGTTTTTCTTTCATCTATCAAATTACATAGTGATAAATCAAAATGCAACTGATCGGTTACAAATCATTACCTCAGAATTTAACTATTGCAAGGGTTGTTATCATCAACCAATGCTGTATAGTTCATTTATCTCATTGTATGAACTTATAGGAAGGTTACTATCATCCGCCTCGGTGTTTTTATTTATTTACGGCAGTTACAATCGTTTATTTTAGTCCTTCAATTCTTATAAAGGCAATTACCATTTGCCTCGTTATTTAATCCCTTATGGAGGTTATTTTCATTCATCTAGGTATTTACCCTTATGAATGTTATTATCTTTTGCCTTAGTATTTTATTCGCGAAGTTATTGTCATTCACCTTAATTGTTACCCTTCGACTTAGGGTTATTGTCATTCACCATGGTCGAAAACTCATATGCTCTTCCTTTTCCATTTTCGTGTTATCATTCAATCTATATCACATATATTACACGCAACTTCCTACCTCAAGTGATCATCCCCACTCAGCCTAATCATATGCATTCTTAGTCAGATTTATGTCTTTCAAGGCAAGGTCTGTGCATCCAAACTGTTGAGACCACGATTTTGAGGCAAGGAAACCATTACTCAAAGAGCTACCTTTGTAATCAGTTAATTCTTTCTTCTTAGCATTTCTCAATTATTTGATAGTTGTTTATACAGAATTGGGCAACAAATTCCAAGAATCAAGTAGAACCGTAGCTACTGGATGTATTATACAGTTATAAGCTGTATGTGAAATCATGTTTCACAAAGAGTGAATTAAATATTGATATTATAAAGTGGACAACATAGAAAAATAAAGAACACAAATGATTTGATAGTGGTTTAACTGAAAACTGTCTACATCCACTGTAAATTATCATTCATTTTCTTATAGAACTCAAGTACAATGTAGAAATAAATGATAAAACAATCAACTGATCAAAAGAAATGAAAAATACAACTTAAGAAATTATGTTCGGTAGTAGTCTGTGCAGTTAAAGCACTCGACAGATTCAACGCGGCGGAGGTGCAAAAAGTCATAGCGTGGATACAACGAGGATATAACGGAATATAGCGGATGATTGTAAAATAACATATAAAACTCATACTTAATATTTTTACAAATATATAAATGGTAATTAAATGAAAAATTAACATTCAATTGAATTATGATTAATACATAAATAATTTTAGATAAAAACATGTGCGAATATACTGTAAATAAACGTAAAACTGTTATATAACATAATTAAATTTAGTAGAATATTAAAGTATTTTCATTTCTGAAAATATATTGAAAATTCAATTAAATAAATTAATTTTATAATTTTTAGAATGTATAAATGTCATTTTTCAATTCATTTCTTTTAAAGAAGATATAGCGGAAATAGCGGAATATAGCAGGATAACGGGATATAGCAAAAATAGCGGGGCTTAAAGCGGAAAGGCTATATTTAGGGCTATATGGAAAAATCGTAGCAGTAGAAATCTACTATGAGATATAGCGGGGTTTTAGCGGGGTAATAGCGCGGCATTAACTACACAAGTAGTAGTAGAGCTGTCAAATTTGTCTGCCATTACTGTTCATCCATGAGGTATTTATGGATATAAGTTTGTGTAGAAATCGATACGGCATTTCTTATAGAATGGGCACCTTTCATGTTTGACTTAATTTATCTAATAGTGTTTGGTTCGGTTGACAATTAGTTCTATAAGAGTACTACCAAACCATTTTTCTTGTTCGACATTTTTCATACTACCAAATCGTTTTTGCTATTCGATAGGTATCAACTACCAAACCATTTTTGTTGTTCGGTACCAGACCGTTTCTGTTGTTATGTGCCGGACCACTTGTGTCGAATAGAACTCTATTCTTAACTGACTAATATCTCTTCTTATGATCTTCATCGAGTTAACTTTCGATCTTCTTACTTCCCTATTCCACCTATTCTATCATGTGATAGTAATCTTACTATGGGGCTCTTCGGCCATCTTTGTGGTTCTTGATATCTTTCCCTATCCAACGTGCACTGGGTGAATACGCCACAACACTTGCCCTTAAAGCATACTTTTGCGAATACAAAGTATGCTTTGTTCATTCCAAAGACATCTCTCTTTATGCAATAGTCATCTCAGACCTTTAACATTTATTCTTCAGTTATGTCTTATCCAGTAAGTTTTCAACTGCTAATATGTTTTGAAAACTGTCATATCCTTGAAAAAGAATCATTCTTAGCACCAATAGAGATCTAAAAATCCAGTATGTAAGGGTAGAAGAAATGTCCGTTCCTTGAAAAATAAAATTTTACGATGATCCAACTCTATTTGGTACAATTCTGACTAATACATATTCTGATCCGTGGTACTCTGTTCAGTATAAACTAGTCAGCATTGGATAAAATTATTTTCAACAAATATAAGGCTTCTGCTTCTTAAGAATTTTTTCCATTCTCTTGCCAACTACGAACTCGTTCATCGTTCCTGCTTTCCAGCTTTAAGTTCCAATCTTGAATCTTCATTAAATTCATCTATACTCATCAGCAATCATAAGGTAATGGTTGTACCCTTCAAATCCAAGCTGCAGTCCATGCTTTCGATCATTAATTCATGCTTGAGTCATAGCTATAGCAGAACCGGTCTTGTATGGTTTGACAAATGTTTTTTTGGATTTCCTAGGGTTTTCTTGATTTAACTACATCAACGAGTTAGGTAGGCTTAGGTAGTGTCATTGCGTGATTAGGACAATAAAACTAGTATGACCTATTAATTTATGATTGTTTCAGTGCTACAACCGAACAGAAAACCTCTATAAAGACTGAACAAGTACATAGACAAAACCCTTTGTAAATGACCGATGTTTGGAAAGTTGGGGTGGTTAGCTTAGGTAGATAAAAGCATTTTCTACCCTTATATCATGTATATAGTATATGTGTTCTCCTGATGCTAAATTGGTTTGCTAAATCATTAGCTTCTGACATACCATTTTTGGTTCGATCATGTAGTTGTAGTCCAGTATATACTAGACAACTATAGTATGAATTATGGTTATCCTATATTATTAGTAGGTAATGATATACCTTTTATTTGTGTTGTTGTGTTACTATGTGCCCCCCACTTAGAATGTTATGTTTAACCAATTGGGTTCAGTTGAATCGATAAACATATTGTTTTGATTGGTTCCACATATCGTAACAAAAAAATAATTGCTTATATAAATGTAAAATTTCATACCCTGCTATATTGTTTAGTCCCTCGTGATTCATTATACCCTGCTATATTGTTTTGTACGTGGATTCTTGATTTATATTCGGGCATTGTTAAGGAGGCAGCCACATGGGATGATTTGATGGAGACATTGGATAGATTAAGGAAAATCCCTCATGTGGAGTGGGAGGCCTCCATGCTTCTTAACAATGAATTGCTTGGACATTTCAGACTTACCGATCAGTGTAGGTTGTTCTACTGATCGAGTAAAGGCTCCATATAGTAAGCGGCCATAATGGAAGAAAAAGATTTTTGAGGCCAAGATTGGATAGTGTAACAAGCTCCAAGCTACACGTCTCTTCAAAGATCAAGTGACTTAAGCAATCTCGAAGACTGGGGAAAGGACGATCTAGCAAACATTGTTGTTTCTGTCGGTACTTTATTATCCAAGGACACTAATGCCACAACATTTGATAGGAATGGACCTCCTTAGAATGTAATCATGATTGAGTCAGGGTTGGACATCAACTTGGGATTTGACATTAGTGGCACCTTTCACAACATCTTCCACCCCCTAAATTAGACTGAAAGAATACTTTATTTAGAACAAGACTCTTATACTATAATAAATTACATAATTTCTCCTAGGGCACACCCTTAACTTAATCAATCTCCTACTTACCCTTAAAGAGCCTCATGCCCATACTTTCAATTAATTTACCTAAATTAGAATGGGAATGGGTCTTAGTGAATGGATATGTGATGTTATCTTAGGTATCCACACTCTCAATTACAATATCTCCATCATTGATAAATTGTCTTATCATGTGGGAATTATGGAGAACGTGTCTCGACACCTTATGAGCTCGTGGTCCCCGGACAATCTATATTATTTTCATAACACATCAATATTAGACATTCAATTTATGGGATCACCTCTAGCTCTTTAATGAATTTGCACATCAACACTGCTTCTTTTGTGAAATTGTTTGATGTACTCAACCATCCACCAAAACTTCTAAATTGGAACTTTGCCATCTTACAACCCCTCCATTGAGGGTAAATACGAATCCTGAAACTAATTTACTATCGTTGACATTACTCTAAAAACTTGAGTCAGAGAACCCCTTCACTAAGAGTTCGATGTTTCCACATACCATGGCCAAATCCTTAGTATTTCTCAAATAGATTTGGATGATCTATTGTCTAATGATTTTCTTTTGGAATTGACCGATATCGACTAACAGCACCTAGTGCAAAAATTACATTTGGCCTAGTACATAGTACAAAGTATATAATGGATCATATTGTCAAAGCATAAGGAATCCTCCTTATATAGTTTTTTCCTCTTTTGTAGATTGGGAGACATTCTTAAAAAGAAAATTTCCTTGCCGCGCTGGAACATTTCCACTCTTGTAATTTTCCATACCACAAGACCAAATAAGCCATTTCACAATGGCTCTAAATCGTTGCTAAAGTGTTTCGCTATGGCCTAGAGCCATTGTGAAATGGGCGTGGGTCGTGGAATTATGAATCTTAAGCCTAATTAAACACTAGAACGGGGTGAATAGTGTTTTCTAATTTTTGTAAATATTTTTAAAATTGTTTTAAGATTATTATTAAACAGTGAAAAATGAACAATCACAATCACAGATGCAAACACAGATAAGTTTAAATGGAATATAGTAAAAATAGAGAATTAGAGAGATCACACCAGGGATTTTTATACTGGTTTGGCATTACCCTTCGTTTAGTCCTGTACAATTGCTTGTACATATTTCTTTCCAAATGCCAATCTTTCAATGGGTAGAAGGAAAACCTAATACAATCTCGATTTCAAGGCTATGAGACACAACCTCCAGATTTTATGGGCTTAGGGTACACTCACTTGATTTGGATGGGTTACGAACACACCCACATGGATTTTTGAGCTACCAAGCATATCCAATCCATTTAAACAGGCTATAATCATACCCAAGCAAATACGACTAGAGTTTGATGGTTTTTCCAAAGATAATTCCTTGATCTTTGGTTACAATGGATCCTATAGCCACTTGGATACCATTTTGAACTTTAATTGAGAGAGAGATGATTGAAATCAGAGAGTAAATAGTAGAGAAGCAATACAATGAAGATTGAATTAATTCTGGTTTAAATTGAGAAGATTTGAATAAGTTTTTCACTGGAAATTTTGGCAGAGTAAAAGGAGAGAAGATAATAAGAAAGTAGTTGTTAAAAATTCGTTTGAAAACCCTCTGTATATATAGAATAAATAGACATGTCTATTCACAAATAATTACGATGAATAGACACTTCATTTTAAAATTTAAAATTATGGCATGTATGTCGACATATCATCTGCCTTTATGTCGACATAAGCTAGTGTAATTTGAAAACTTGTTTATTTTAAAATGTTTTGAAAATCAAATACTGTGTAAAATAATTTGATACTTTGTAAAATAGTTTAGACATAGTTTATAAACATTTTGAACTTTAAAATACTTGTATAAAATATTGTTAAATACATTTTAAAAATATATTTTGTTTTAAAGATAAAGGATTTAGAAATGTAATATAGAGATCAAAGATTGCTATAAGGGACTTTAACAATATTTTATAACTCTATACACTATACTATAGTTTTGTGATATCCATGTCTTAGTCTTTATACTCATGAGCCTTCATGTCCATTCTTTGAATCTTTTATACTTTACAATCTTTGATTCAATACTTGTATAATATTCTACACTATATAACTTGGCAAAACATTAGTATCCATATTTTATATGAATGATTTATTGTTATCAGGATTGTTATCGTCAAAATAAATAATTATGGTATTAACAATCTCCCCCTTTTTGATGATGACAACCATTAATATTTTGTATAAAATAAGATATAACTCCCCTTGAGTTTGATAACTCCCTATGAAATATGCATATGTATACTTCATATTTTTCTCCTGTTTTATCATTAATAAAAATGGATGAAAAAAATCAAAAACTCCTCTTAATTTAAATACATAGTGACTATAGATTCAAAATCAATAATCTAAGTTAAAATGATATATAAATGATGATATGTGGTAAACAATTACGCTATTATATATATTAAGAATGATAATATGAAGATGTATAAAGTAAATCTTAATTTATCCAATTTAGACTATACATATATGTTTAAACAAATCCAATTATGTACGAGCCAATCAAACCAAATCAAACACACGAATCCAAACAATCAAACCAATCAAATTCAATCTAAATATTCAAACCAAATTAATTAAGCCAAATCCTAAGAGTATGTGTGTATCTATATACATAAATACATACATATATACACACACATATACATACATACATATATATACACACATATACATACATACATACATATATATATATATATGTATTAAATCCAAACCCGATAACTTGACATTTTGTGGAACTTCAACCCAATTGTCGGAACCAGAGATTGGATCTGCTTTGACGGCATCCCAATATTCATTATCCTTGTTAATGATGCACTCTGGATTGTTGGATGGTTCATCTTTGCGTTAAGGAAGATATCATCCATCGAATAGCATCAAAATGCTTTCCTTGTTCCTTGATCATCTGCATTTGGCTTAATTCTAAATGTCGTTGATTTCTTAGGATAAAAGAAAGAATATTCTTAAAAGATTGAAGAGTTTGTTCAAGGTTTTCACATAATTTTTGATGTGAAGAAGACATATTTATAAAAATATGTTTGAGAATGAAAAGAGAGTATCGAATAAAATGATGAGTAAGTTTTCTAGAAGAAATATGCTTATATAGAAGTAGAAAGTCGTTTGGAGTGAATGGATGGATGGTAGTTATTTATATTTTGAAAATTAAAAAATTTGCTTTCTACCCGTTATATGTTGACATATAGGTAATATATTTGTTGACGTACATACATAAATTTTCAAAACAAGAGTATTTACTATAATTTTTGTTTTTATCTTATACCATTATATATTTAAAAATTCCATTGACTAATAAACAATATAAGACAGTAAGAAATATATTTCATTACTTAGAATAAAAGGATACATGGATTTCAACGATTAATAAAAGAAAATACATAAAAATGATATGAATTTAAATTAAAAAGCACACAATACAAAGCTAGATATCTTAAGGAAACAACTAGATACACTTAGAAAGGTATAAATGACGATAATGAAGAGCCACCAAGCTTGCGAATGATCTTTCCAAAGTATTTATCCATTTTTTTGAAAAGAGAAGTAAACCTTTTTACTAAATGAGCGCTTAAGCTTCTTTTGGTTTTTAAGAAGCTTCTCTTGGTTCACTAATATCTCTTTGTTGGTAGGGTAGGATGGTTTTTTGAAACTTTCCAAAGAAGAATCCATTTCGTCCCCTTCCTCCTCTTCTTCTTCCACTTCCATCTCATCCCCTTCTTCCTTTTCTTGTTGAATTTCTTGTTCTTCTTCCCATGCTAACCTTTGCTTCTTTTCGGAAAGAGTCTCATATGGTTCGAAAAATGGTGGAATATGCATAAGAGAGATGTTGGCTTTGTCAAAAACTTTTTGAGGAATGGACTTTTATCCTCTTAAATCAACACCAAAATATAAGAAAATTCTAGTAAGATACAAACCATAAAAGAGTGTGTTCTCATGTCTAGAAGTGTTCTTTTGAACAAAGTCATCTGAAATATCTTGTGCCCAATTGATGTTGTAATGACCATAAATAGCGAAAAGAGCTTCAAGATCTTTTTGAATAGGGTTATTATAATTCCCGTCCTCGGAGTGATACTTTGTTGTAAAATGAGACTTATAAGTCTCGATTTTGGTCAAAGATTCTTGTGTTTAAATTCAAAATCTTCATCATTCTCAAATAGATTGTGAAAATCTTCACGATTTTTTTCATCAATTTGAAAAGTGGAGAGGTCAATTCCACTAGATTTAAAACCAAAAATATGATCCAAAAGTTCGCAATTTAAAAAGATTTGAGTACCATTAATACTACTCCAAACTTGACCTTCTTCTCTTTGATAAAATTTTCTATTTAAATTCGCATAAAACATTTTGACCAAATCCGGATAACAAAAAAAATCATTTTGAGAAGATTTAATTAAACCAAGAATTTCATTTTCAAACCAAAGATTACGTAAACCATAGGTGGAAAAATTTTGAATTTAGCAAATCATCCGGGAGAAACTTTTTCGGAAGTAGTATACTCCATATAGGCTTCAATAACATCTTTCTCATTGAAGAGAAAGCTTTTAGTTTTCTTAGAGAGCCTTATGGCTTTAGGATTTAGACTAGAGGAAGCCATTTTTGGGTTTTTGATAAGATAAGATAATAAAGAGATATTTGACTTTTGAAATAAAGTGAGTGAATGATTGGGTAGAGATAGATTTAATTAATAGAGAGTGAAGATTCATGTTTTCTGGTCAAATAATATCTTTTCAGAACATGGGAGTAAGTGCAAAAGAGAGGAAAATTTAAATTTTGAATTTTGAATTGAAATTTCAAATTTCAGTTTTCTGGCATGTATGTTGACATATAACATGGGGGTATGTTGACATATAGCCCAAAATTTCCAAAAATAAAACTATGCTAATATATTCTGATGTGTATATATATATACTTATATTCATCTAGTATTATTATTAATCTATATGTTATTCCTAAAAACCAAAATCAACAGAATTAAATAAAATAAAAATTATTAAATAAAGGGTACGTTTTGCTATTTTTGTTGATCAGTTCTGACTAGTCTATTGTTGCCGTGAAACATATACTTACATTCTCAGTATCTGGTTCGTTATCGCTAGAGAAAGTGCTTGAGTCATCCAAAGTTGCTGTATAAGCCCTTTTTCTTTTTCTGGATGAATCATTTGTTGGTGAGATCTTCGATTTATTCGGATGTGGGCAGTCTCTCTGAAAATGACCGTGTTCATCACAGTTGAAGCATCTAGTTGCAGTTCCAGTTCTAGACATCTTATTCTTAGGTTTTCGAAAGTTGTTCATCTTTCTATATTTTGGGAATTTTTTGAAATTTTTGGTCATGAAAGCAATTTCTTCGTCATTATCATTGTCTGAATCCTGATCGTCAGTTATAGCATTAAAAGTGATGGATTTCTTTTCAGTTGTCTTACTTTCTCTTCTGCCCTGTAATTGTGCTTCGTAGGACATTATATTACCTATTAATTCTACAATTTTCAGAGTGCTACCATCATTAGCTTCTTCAATTGCAAGTGTCTTTTGATCCCATTCTGAAGAGAGTGAATTAAGGATTTTTCTAACTTGATCTTCTTTAGAATAAATTTTCACCTAATGCAACTAATGAATGCATTATATCTTAAAATCTATAGTACATGTCAAAAATAGACTCATTTGGATTCATTTTGAACAATTAAAACTGATTAGTAACACAGAAATTTTAGCATGTTTCACTTTAGTAATGCCCTCATGTGTAACTTGCAGTATACTCCAAATTTCATATGCAGAGTTACAAATAGAGACTTTATTATATTTATTGTTATCTAGTGAACAAAATAGAATATTCATGGCTTTAGAATTATCTGTGCAAGTGCCTTTTGGTCAGTAGTCCATTGTGCAAAATTAGTTTATGGTTCTGTGTACTCATTTTGTGTAACATTCTAAATATCTAAACCATTAGACTGTAAATAGATCTTCATTCTATATGACTAATAAGTATAATTAGTGCCATTAAAAAGTGGGGGTCTAGTAGTAGATTGTCCTTCGATAAAAGTGTTAACAAGTGTACAAACAATGTTGCCGGTCATTAAAACCTTTCAAAGATAAAATTATGGGTTTTTGAAAACCTAATGCACCGATGCCAAATGTGGGTTGTGGAATTATGGATCTTAAGGCTAATTAAACACTAGAAGGAGGTGAATAGTGTTTTTTAATTTTTGTAAATCTTTTTAAAATTGTTTGAAGATTATTATTAAACAATGCGGTGAACAATCTCAGATGCAGACACAGATAAATATAAATCCAATAAAGTAAAAAATAGAGAATTAGAGAGATCACACTAGGGATTTTTATACTGGTTCAGAGTTATCCTACGTCCAGTCTTATACAATTGCTTGTACAGATTTCTTTTCAAAATGTCAATTTTTCAACGGGCAAAAGGAAAATCCAATGCAATCTCGATTTCAAAGCTACGAGACACACACTCCTGATTTTCTAGGCTTTGGGTACATCCACTTGATTTGGACGGCTATAAGAACACCCACTCGGATTTTTGAGCTACCAAGCACATCCAATTGATTTTAACGGGCTACAATCACACCCAAGCAAATACAACTAGAGTTTGATGATTTTTCCAAAGACAATTTCTTGATCTTTGGTTACAATGGATCCTATAGCCTCTTGGATAACACTTTGATCTTTGATTAAGAGAGAGATGATTGAAATCTGAGAGTAAATAGTAGAGAATCAATACAATGAAGATTGAATTGATTCTGGTTGAAATTGAAAAGATTTGAATAAGTTTGTCACTAGGAACTTTGGCAGAGTAAGAGGAAAGAAGATAATAAGAAAGAAGTTGTAAAAAATTCATTTGAAAACCCCATCTATATATATGTAGAATAAATAGACATGTTATTCGCAAAGAGTTACGACGTATAGAAAATTCATTTCAAAATTTGAATTTCAAAATTACGGCATGTATGTCGACATATCATCTGCCTATATGTCGACATAGGATAGTGTATTTTGAAATTTCTATACCATGCAAAATAATTTATACTTTGTAAAAAAGTTTCAATATAGTTTATAAACATTTTGAACTTTAATTTTTTTTATAAAATAGTTTTTAAAATATTTTAAAAATATATTTTGTTTCAAAGATAAAGGATTTAAAATGAAAAATAGATATTAAAGATTGCTACCCGGGACTTTAGCAATATTCTATGACTCTATACACTATACTATATTCTTGAGATCGTCATGTCTTGCTTTTTATACTCATGAGTCTTTATTTCCATTCTTTGAGTCTTTTGTACTATACACTCTTCGATTCAATACCTATATAATATCATGCACTATATACTATATAACTTGGCAAAACATTAGTATCCATATTTTATATGAATGTTTTACTATTATCAAGGTTGTTATCATCAAAATCAATAACTAAGGTATCGACAATGGGGAGGGACAAAACATTTGCAACGACTCCGAACCGTTGCGAAATTACAATTTGCAATGGCTTAGGGGCATTGCGAATTTGTAGTTTCCAATAGCTTAAAGCCGTTGCAAATGTTTGATTTAGCAACAGGTTATAGCCATTGCCAATTATGAATTATTAAAAAAAAACTTTTTTACTCCTTGCCTGCCAAATCTACAACCGCTAAATTGCGATTTTCAAACTGGTAATGCTTGAGATATAGGTTCATTTTCTACCAAATCTACAAAATTCTAAACTTAAAAATATAAGTTCCCATACCCTCTGTACACTCATTTCTATACAAAACACAAGAATAGTTCGATACTAGGTTAGTTGCAAGTTTACTTGTACTTCCCACATCTACAAATTAATGTGTTGAACTTTCAATAGTCTGCAAGTGATACATCATTAACTTTTTGGCTAATTCAAGCATAATTATATATAATAAATTTATTTTTACACATTTTTTTTCTATTCTAGAAACCATAATAGTTAATTCACATCACAAACGTCAACTATAAATTTGTCCACTTCTACACAACCCATTCAAATCACATGCTTATAAAATTGTTAAACCCAAAACCTGTTATCTTTAAAACTTTATTTTACAACTCATCACAAATTCCACCCCATTCCTTCAACTCTCTCTTCTCCTTCCTCACTTTCTTCTTTTTCTCCACCTCTTCCATATTGAACAATGTAAAAACGAATATGGTATTTTAGGCTCAGTCATTCTACATAAAAACAACATAAAATAAAACTTTAGTGTATCCATTTTCATAGCTGATACATAAAATCAAAAACATGAACTAACCTTAGAGTCATATTTTGAATATGAGACAGTTGTGCATGTAGAAAGAGATGTAGGCTCCTTAACTATGCATTAACTACAAGTATCCGGCATTTGATATTTGCTACCATATCTAAGCTTGATATACTGCAAATCGTATCAATATTTCAGCTTGAACACAAAACTCTTTGTACTCTTAAATATATCAACTTACCTGTAAATGAAACTACGATCATGAAGCCCAACCACAAGAGTAGATGCACTAATTCTATTCACTAAAGTAACCACATTTGTAGCAGCCTCTCCTTCCTTTACTAAAATTTCCACCTTTTCCTATGCGATTGTTAATCAAGTTTACTAGCATTGATGCAAACTTTTCTCTACCATTTCCTCATACAAAATGGCCGGAGACTTTAGACATGTCCTGTGAGACATTTGTTGCAGTTAGTAGCTAGAATAAATCAAAATTCAATATCAAGCAGGGATATGCATAAACAATGTAACGATCCGTAAATTTTTAATAATTTTGTTTGTTTTAATAATATTTTAACTGGAATTTTATGAAATTTTAAATAATAATATTTTGAAATATAAATTTGATATTTGGAATACGTCCAATTAAACATAGCAAATGGTAAATTTTCATCTGATAATATGGAAGTTTATTTTCTTAAACAATTCTATTTTAATTAAAATCGGTTAAAAAATGATGATAATAAAATGTTCTCCAAACCTGAATATTTTTATGCTATAAATTTGTAAATCATCTTCTGAGTGTGACGTCACCTTCTGTTTCATCAAATTTGGACTCCTATTGCTCCGTTTATCTTATTTCTGGAAGATTAGCAGCATTTTCGGTACCGATTATCGACTTTTGATAGGATGATCGTACCATAGATATCTGTAAACCGTTTTGATCGTCTCGTCGTGCTGATCTCTGCGGTATATTCAATTCTGTGTTTTGAAGTTCGGTACGCAGCGGGATCCGTGAAGACGGTAACCGTATCGGTACGTTTCTATAGTCTTTTGGTTTCTGGTGCCTTTTATTTTTCCATGGTATAAATCCAATAGCCGTAAACTTTAAAATATTCCTTATATCAATGGTCATGACTTTACATCTTCATCTATTTTGTCCGTTCAAAACCGTGCATTTCAATTGCTACTATTCATTTTCATTTTGTGTCTGTTCAATTTATTTCCTTGCCGTTCAAACAGAAGCCACCCCCTTTCCCATTCGCGCGTGCTCTTTCGCTTTCTTCCTTTCTACCATCTTTCCTGCCGCGCCTATCATCTCCTTCCTGTCGCCGATCACCCCACCTGCTTCTCACCACCCTCAGCCTCGACAGCTCGACACCGCCATCCCATGCTCACCGGCCAACACCCCAAACCCGAAACCTTATTGCTCGGCCACTATAGACATGCGTAGCCACATATTCCTCTCCTTGCGCCGCTGTCAACTCCTCCGGGCATACTAGTCACCACCGTTCCTCGGCTGTTCACCGGCCTTTGACCGCCATCGGTCCTTTCCCCTCCGCCTCCTGTCAGGCTCGTCCTCCCAGACAGAACTGAGCTCCTTCGTTTGATATTTATACACTAAGGTATTTAAATATATGTTATAGTTTATATATATATGTTAGTGATACAAGTGGTGTAATTTGCTGTATAATTATATATATTATGTAAGTCCATTATATTAGGTTGTTGCATGTCAGGTTGTTATATATATGTCAGGTTGTTATATATATGTTAGGTTGCTGCATGTAAGTCTATTATATATAGTATGTATAAGGATATTTGTTAGTTATATAAAGGCTGTTGGGTTTTTAAATGTATAATTTGTTGTATAGTTACATGTTATATATATATATATATATAATTTTGTCTGAAGCCTATAGCATAATATAACAACGTGTCTATAGTTTTTAAATTCTGTTCTGAAGCAAACCTGTTTGGTTTAAAAGTAAATATATACGAAGGATATTGGTTTTATTTTATATATATATTAGATGTAGATATTTGGTATACGTATATTAGTTTAAACATTGGTTTTAAATAAAAGATATGATATGGCTATGCTATATATAAGTACTTATTTTAAACTATGTTATGTATACTACATAATTGATATATTGATCTTATATACAAGCTCTGCATGTTGATTTGAGTTTATATTATATAGTTGATATATATATTTTTTAGTGGGTTTGCATATATTATGAGTTTTTTTTCTAATAACATTGATTTTAAAACTATATATATAAGTTATATAAATGTATGTAGTGAAAGGCAATTATTCTATATTATATATATTAGATTTTATATGATATATATTGTATATAAAAGTTATATGGAAATTTTATTACCTGTTTTGCAGTATATAAGTATATACATGAGTTTATAAATTTCTATTACGTTTAGTTTATATATATATATATATTAACAGATGTTCGACTTCTTTGAGTATACTCTTTCTTACTTACAGTTTAGCTTGAGCATTAAATCCTACCTATATATATATTAAGATGTATAATAGTTTAGTCTGCATATATAATTGTATTAGTTATATATATAATGTATTGATTTTTATAAATCAATAATATATATATATTTTAGTTATATCCTGAACTAATTGGTTTGTTTCATCGACTCCTTGTTATCAGCTGTATTCGTCAAATTCATGCCAATCTTGTTATTTTGGATCCGTGCTTGGATTTTGTAACTCAACTTCATTGTCTATCTCTCTAGCCTTGGAAGGTTAGCATTCACTCAAGATTAATGTTCTTATATTTATTAAATTTGATTTCAATTGAAACATCAATTGAAATATGCTGCTGTTAGTTATTTACATTGCTATATATATGCTATTATCTGTAACTGTTCACCTGTGACATCTGACACCATTATCTGTTATTTACATTGATGATATAGGCCTATTATATTATTATCATATCTATTATCACTCCGCAAGTTCCATGTTAGTATAGAATTCTCTATGGGTTGAAATGATACATACCCGAACGATCTGTAGAATAGGAGAAAATTGTTATGGGTTGAAATGATAAACCCAAGCATTTTCATTGAATTGAATTTGGGATTGCAGGTTGAAAAGATATATACCCGTATATATTTAAATTACAGATTGAAATGATAAATATCCGTATCACTTGACCATAGGGTAGAGAATTATATACAAACACCGTTGGTCTATATAAATATTTTGAAAATGATTTCTATGGTTTTGAAAAGAAATATATGGTTTTAATAAATATTGATTTTAAAGATTTATTAAATTTGATTTAATAAAGTTGATATATAATATGTTTAAGTATTTATTTAATATTTATATTTTTAAATATAGAGTTTATAATGATTCAGGTTGGAAAGATAAATTTGAAATTTATTTGAAATTATATTTATTTAAGAATTTTACTTAAATAGGTTTGATTTGAAATTTATTAAATTTGAAATTTTAAAGATATGTTTTATAACTTGAATTAAATTAAAAGTGACTTAAATGAATATTTCAAACTTATATAAATTTAAATGGGATATTTTGTTTATTTAAATTTGTAAATTGAAGTTGTATTTAGATGTTATTGAAATAATTAAGTAAATATTTCAAAACTAAATAATAGTAAAGTGAATTTGATATATATATATATGAAATTTTCGAATTTAGTTTTGGAAATGTGGAATATTTAAAGCTTTGAAATATATTAAAATTAAATAGTTTATTTTGTGGTTCAAATTTATATTTGAAATTGATATAATTTGAAATGGTTTATTGAGAAACTGAATTGAGTTGAAATTTATGAATTGAGATTGAATTAAGTTGAATTTGGAAGTCGAGTTGATTTGAATCAATTTGTGAAATTTGAGGAAGCTATCTTATTATATATATATTATTTTTAAATTATATTTAAAACTATTTTATATTTTACTTTATAAATTATTTTAATATAAACTATTTTAATATAAACTATTTTAATATACTAATTATTTTATTACAAACTATTTTAACTTATAACTATTTTTATGAAAACTATTTTATTTTATAAACTATTTTATTATATATACTATTATTAATATCTAAACTGTTTAAAGGAAATATTATGATTTTGGAAATGGATATATTTGAAGTGAAAAATGATATTGTATTAATATGGTTTGGAAGTGAAAATGATATCATTTTGATATGGTTTTGAAATGGAAATGATATTTTGGTTTTGAAGTATAAACTATTTTGAAATGACCGTGGTGTTATAATAACGATTGGTTGTTAAAGAGACCGGGATCGGATATAGGCATACTCTCTGTCGAGATCAAAAACCACTTTAACAACTGTGTACACGGTGGAGATTCCAGAATGAAGTAGGATGGTGGCGACGATCCTATATGAGGTATATATGTGGACCCGACTCCCGTGAGTTGGCATAAGGTGGCTAAAACAGGAGCAATTGACGGGCTAATGAGGTAGCTCCTCTTATCGGACACACTCCATCGTATACCATTATATTACTTTGTGATTGATTTGGTGTGCACCTTCGGATTTTCAGGAGTGTGGCTCGAGGTGGGCGATTGCTGTGGCTCTGCGTTACCACCGGCCCGAAAGTGTAATTGGTATATTTACCCTGGCATTGCCTAGTTGTGCCGTGTCACCTACCCTAACGCACCTTCTACGAGTTTATTTTGTACCATACCTATGGAGTGCCAACTGACGATGCCCATTACGGAGGAGATTACGGTACTGTATAGACTATGGGAATATATAAAATGTGTTAAGGTGGAAAATGTAAAGCCTTAACGTTATTTTAATAGTTTATTTTACTTTAGACATATTATAATAGCGTATATTACTACATAGTAGATAGTTTAACGGATCCTTAGAGGATGGTTATCCCAAACATCCTTTGAGTTACTTGTATTTCAGTTGATATTTCACTTGAGTTGGATTTATTGATATAAGAATGTTAATCCTGACTCGAGTGTTTTGTGTTTTGCTTTACGCTCGGGTCAGACTTAGTGTACCAGTATTCGAGACTCACCTTCGGAGTTGGAGCTTTTCTTGGAGATCCATCTATTGATTCTGCTTTCAGTCATTCAGTTGATTCTAGTGATGTATTCAGATCTTGTATTTGACTATTGTATTGAGACATCTATGTATTAGAGACTTCTGTTGTATCTTGTTTTAACTCTGTTATATATATAGTAGCTTCATGAACTACTATTCTTTTGTTTCCGCTGCTTATTGTTATATTACTCCGTGTCTGTGATTCTGTGATTATTTTATTTACTGTATATGCTGAGATTTGCCAAATATAAATTAACAATATGATATTTTGAGCAATTAAATTTCCGACATGTGTGGATGCGAATGGCTGAAAATTTCAGGATGTTACAAACAGTGAAAAAGAAAGATCATTAGTAGTTACTACCTAAAGTATACCTCTTTACTCAAGGTATAGAGATTTTGATCAAATCCTCAAGACATCAGTTGCCAATTAGTTAAAAGAATTTGTTTGTATTATTAGATTGTGAGGTTAAAATATGATTGCATTTAGTTACTGCAAAAAATATGGTCAGGATTTGATCCTATGGGGTGTACATAAGGTACATGCGTAGTTAATTAATTTCTAGAATGTAACCGAAAATCCAACAAAGTTCAGATTCAGTTGCCATCAAGTTACAAAGAGAAACCTAATAATAGATGTAATAACATACCAATTCAGGAGATTTAGAATATATATTCAGTCAACATCACATGAATTTCACGAGTCCACCTTTTAGTTCTCCAAACGCTATCGACCATCAAAGAGAGATTATAATAGTATATCACCACTTTCAATTTAATAAACACAATAGTAAGCTGTCGACTTCCAAACTTGTGCTTTTATCTTTCAGGGAACAGAAATGGCTTAATTGCATATTGACGTCTCATTTTTTGATATATTACGCTCGAAATACCATGTAAAAATAATTAGTTAGCAAAACTTACAATTAGATATGCTACCAAATACAATGTTAAATATTTTCAACAAAAGGTATGGAATGGTGGTGGAGTTAACTTATAGGAAGTGCAATTTTTAAGAACTATGAGGGAACTAGAGTGCGTGTTCTAATTACTAGTAAGCATAGGGTAAGCATGTGTTTAGCGCTAATGTCCTAAATCACCAATTCCCCATAATGACTACTTTATCACATCCATTCATTGATTAATTAAGTAAACTAATTGACCATATAGGTACAAGATGAATAATTTGATATATTGGGGACATGGGGCAGAAGTAAATGTAAATGAGGGTAAAGGATCTCATGTGGGGTAGATATGTCATGGTATTCAACTACTGGCAGCTTTATGGATATTAAATGAAAGATGCGGAATGATACGAATGTAGAAATATAATGTAGTTTTATGCAACATTAATAAAACGATAGCAGCAAATAACAATATATATAAGTGTAAATGAAATTTTGAATCATATAAATGAATAGTCATAATAATTCACTTCTTAACAACAGAAAACCTCGCTTAAGCATAGACTTCAAAAATTCAAATATATAAATATTTTACATTATTGGATAACAATATTAGTTTTTACTTGAAATCCTTGTACATGTTCTTTTGTGAGCACACATTCAAATATATAAATATTTTACATTATTGGATAACTATGCACTGTAAGCAACCTAACATCATACACAAGCATCAACCCATGCATGACAAAATATACCATCAAGAATTATGAAGCTAATAATATATATAACCACAACCTAAATTTTAATATTATAACAATGGACATGCATCTAGAAAATCATTGGTCAGTGATGATTTTATACCATTGGTGGATTTAGCCATATACATAAAGTTACCTAAACTATTATATCATCTACAGTTGCTCAGATATAGAGCTAGAAAATCATGAAATATATTAAACCATAATATACTATAATATTGCTTCTATAACTAATCTCCATAAACTTTAATATATATATTTGAAGTAATTAATCTCCATAAACTTTAGTGTATTTAAAGTGTAACAGAAGTAATGTACATTAGAAGTTTATGACAAAAATAATATACAAAAATAATGTACGACATAGATAAGCATTAAGTTATATTATCTCATTCATTGGACAACTTGGTCAATTTATTTGATAATAATCTTGCTTGTGTAGTACTTGACTTAAGTTGCAGAGGATCAACCTAAGTAGTGTGCTAGTGACTCAAACACTACGCCATAGATGGCATATTGCAACGAAAATACAAGATGTTGCTAGCTACAATGTAACGATAGCTATGTTGATTTTTTTCTATTACAACATTAGCTTTAGGATGTTAGCATAGATATCAACACTATGTTGCAGTAGCTATAGACTTACAAAAATATTATAAAAAATGAGTGCGGGCTGGAAAAAAAGCGGGCTGAAATAATTTTTGCAGGATTCCCGCCTATTATTTTTCCCGCGCCTTCAACCCACATCAACATAACGCTTCCACTTCCCCATCATTCGCACATCCCCAAAACCATCAGCCCTAATTTCCTCACCGTACTCAAAAACCAATGTCTTCCCCAAATTTCACTAATGGCGTCGCTTTGCAGAAAAGCCCTCCACTTCTCAAAATTAAAAAGCTATCTAAAAAAGCAACCACCCCTTCTCGTGCTTCTCCCCTCTCTACTGGCTTCGATCTCACCAGGTAATTTCACTCTTCCGCAACCATGATTTTGATTTCACTTCATTACTTCAATAACTTCGAAGTTCAATTTTCTGATTTCGTCTACAGTGCTATAGAAACGAAGGTGCCCGCTCGAGGCAAAGCTCTCGTTCCAACCGACCTAAGCATTTCGATTCCTGACAGTACCTATGCTCGCATAGCACCTAGGTCTGGGTTGGAATGGAAGCACTCGATCGATGTGGGAGCAGGTGTGATCGACGCTAACTATCGCGGACCTGTAGGCATGATTCTGTTTAATCACTCTGATGTCGATTTTGAAGTGATGGTTGGTGATAGGATTGCTCAGATGATCGTTGAGAGGATTGAGACGCCTGATGTTGTCGAAGTTGATGTTTTGGATTCTACGGTTAGAGGTGAAGGTGGTTTCGGTTCTACTGGAGTTGCTGTTAAGAATTGAGCCTATGTGCTTGTTTGTTATTGTGAGGTAATTAGGGTATGGTTGACTAACTGTAGTCGGATTATATGGCAGTATCGAATTATTATATTATGATGAATTTGGGCATACAAGTTGGTCCGTAAATTTATATTCATTGATTTATCTACTTATATTTTGTTAATTTCTAGGTCTTAGTCTTTACCAGCCTTTGGTTCTGTTTTTTTACTTGCTTGCTTTGTACACGGGCAGATTCAGCGTATCATTTGCGTGCATATGATAAAGTTGCCAAAGTATGTTCATAGGGTAAGCATCACTTTCATCTTATATATTGCAGCTAATAATGGTTGCTTTAGAAGCATTTTGGTCAAGATCAAACACAGAATTAGTTGCATCAAAGTGAAACAAACATTTATTTGATGAAGGACCACCATATTTGGAAAGTCGACCGCCTTTTCTTTTTTTAGCAACCATATTTGAAACTGCTTTATTTTGCAGGATAAGATTGAAAAAGCAATAGGTGAAGGAGGAAGTGATGGAGTTGTTCAAGAAATGATTTCTGATGGAAAGTCACACGGTCCAAAATGAATTTGATGCAAAGGTGAACCAAAAAGTTCGGGAGAACTTGACATGGGTGCTTAAGAAATTAGGCGAACCAAACCCTGACATGCAAATTGATGTTGGGGATCTTTGTGCGACCGTCTGCAGTGATGGCACTGGAGGCACTGGAGGCACTGGAGGCACTAGAGGCACTAATGGCACTTATGGCACTGGAGGCTCGCAAATATGAATGTACTGTTAATAAGTAGAATTTAGTATGTATTGGCTGTAACTATGAATACACTGGCTATGTTTTTAAGTATGTTTGTTATTTTGTACTTGACTAAGTAAAACTTTTGTTGCTGGTTATTCTGAAATGAAAGGTTCTTTTTTGCAGTGTAATGTTGCCATTAGATATGATATAATGTTGAAGTATAATGTTACCATAGATATGATATAATGTTGTAGTAGTATAATGTTGCAGTACATTTCTAATTTAAATTGCAAAAGGTGTTGCCATAGATATGATATAATGTTGCAGTATGTGACGTTAAATATGGTAATAAACTGGTAAAGTGTTTCCATTGGATGGTAAAAGTATTACCATAGATTAATGAATATGGGCCCCATAACAGGGTTCCGTAAAGGTGGGCCACAGAATTAGTGGGCCCCATAATGTGGGCCCACATGTTGGGGCCCACTTTTTAGTAAATTTGGTACATGTTCTAACAACAGAACCGATGTTGCTCTAGGGCCGCAAAGATGTTGCCTTTGACTCTTGGGCAACGCGGCAAAATGCATCACCGAGAAAGTGTTGCCTTTGCCCTTTTTTAGCCTACAGCAACATTTTTTGGCACTTCCTGCATCACTTCTTGGGTGTTGCGGTATGCAATCTATGGCGTAGTGAAAATTGACTAGGTTGCAGTTAGTAGATAAATAGCTTTTAGATTATTCATAATATCTTTTTAATAATGATAATAGATTATTAATTTAGATAAATAAAGGAAGTCTACAAGGTACATATGTATGGTTGAGTTATCTTAAAAGAATGAAAATATAAACCAAAACCATATCCATAACTTTGACAGTGTGGTACATAATGAAAGTTTGAGTACCACCTAATTATATTGCACTATCATAATGCCCAAACATAAAGAAAGGAATACCTACAATCAAGTGGTTATTATAATCAAAACATGCATTATCATGACAAGTATATTACTAGTCAATCATGTAATCACCTATTGCATTAGTCACATTAATTGCTTTCTGAATGGATGAAGAACGAATTTCATAATAGTTTCACTTAAATGGAGCCAGCTTAATTATATTAAAATAAAAACTCAATGATCATCTACCTAATTATTGATTAGCATGGCTTCAATCAATAGTATTTATCCCTAGGTGTTTCAACTTACTTCAAAGGAAAAGGAACGAGTTGCATTTAATCTCACAAATGCACCAATATAAGTTAATTGTTTATCAAATATAGACTTTACTCAGACCATATTAATTTGCACGTTGATCCTAAATGTAAACAAGAAGAAAGAAACTTAACCAAAGTAACCAAGTATTCTTGTCAATTCAGTTGAATCAAAATGCTAAACTTTCGAAATCCATTTCTTGAAACTTCATTAGACACGGTCCTAAGTTTTGTTCTCCAATAGAAGAAGGGGAAAATATTTCTAACATTATAATTATACACTCAAGCTTTCAATAATTCGAAACGGTCATTCTCGAAAAATAAATATTATTAAGCAAGATTTAACATTGTTATCTCTTACCAAACAATATATAAATCTCCACATCGGTTATACCATCAATCTTAGCAAACGATTATTTTGACAAATAAATATGAATCAAATATATATAACTTAAAAAATTGACTATTAAAATCATTTTGTTTGCTTTGATTTCTACATCCATGTAAGACTGCAACCACATGAATTACATTGATATCATATATATATTACACACACACACACACACACACATATATATATAGTAATATAAAAAAACAAAAACTATGCAAAATATTCGATGCTGATAGTTTACCCTTAATCTATACTTGTAAATGATATATGCCCCAGTACTAGTTGTAACGACCCGTAAATTTTCGATAATTAAAAATTGTTAATTTAAAAAGATATTGTGATTTAATGTTGGAAGAAATAAAAATTTGTGAGTTAATAAAAAGAAGATAACTGAAATGAAATGTAATAGTATTAATTTAAGGTAATTTAAAATTGCTTTGAATGAAATTCCAATTAATTAAAATGATTAAGAGTTAAAATTGGTATAGATTGTGAATAAATTATAGTAATATGCGCATTAATTAATAATTGGATATAAAGAATAATGGATAGTTAAAAAGTGACTAATTAATGAAATAGATGTAATTAATTGTAATTGATAAGAGTAGTGTTGTATAAGTTGTTATAAAAATTTGTGGTAAATAATAAACTTACAAATGCTATTAAATGTAGAAATGATGACAATTGTTATTTGTTACCAATTTAATCAATCAATTACAAATAAATGAAAATAAATGTTACATTAATATGAGTTAAGACAATAACTGCAAAATGTGAATGTAATAAATGTATAGAAATGTTAGTTATATTCATAAGAAAATAATTGATTTAATAAAAGGATGAAACCAAGATAAATGAATTAATTGGGGATTTAAATTATAATTGATGTGTAAAATTGACAAAATTCAATATAATCGAAATATAGTAGTTAAAACAAATAGAAGATGGAAATGGTAGCATATTTGTGAAATAAGATATCTATAAATGTTAACTATGTTATTAGAGTAATAATTGATTAAATATAAAGATTGAAATCAAATTAAATCAATTTATTGGAATTAAATTATAATTAAATTGGATTTAATTACAGTGTAATTGAACACTGTAATTTGTGAAATATTTAACACTGAATTATATGTAAACTTGTTTTAATTTATTATAAATATCTATGAAATCAAAAATGATAAAAATGGTCAGTTATTAAATCTGAATTGAAGAAGGTGATTTAATTATTTTAATATTTATTTATTTAATTAACTTGAAAAATAGCCATTTTGGTCACTGTCTCGGATTTCAACGAAACTAGTTTCACCGGATCCGTAACAGTGAATTATTGTAGGATTTCAAGTTCCGTAACGATCGGACTTGTCGTTTGATCGTACGAGCTCGAAACGCCTAGAAATCAATTTAATTGAAATCAATTTGAAATAAGCTGATTTTCTAACATAACTTCTTCATACGATGGAATTAGGACTTGAAACCTGTTCCATTGAGTTTAAAAATATTGAAAACTTCTATTTTATATATGGGATGACCCATTTTCGTTCCGGAGACAGGGCTTTTCGGGTCGTTTATCGTTCAACTTTCAAATCAATCTAGTCCATTCGTTTCTATTTCTGATCTGCCTAGAAATAGCCTGTTATAAACCCTAACTATTTCTTATTCCATTTGTCTATACGTACATTTCTTTCTCATCTCCTTTTTCCAATGGCAGACAAACCAAAACCAAATAACCCTTAATTCAATTTCAAATTCAATTCCAAAAATTTAAACTCCTCAAAATATATCGTATTATATATCGATTTGAAGCTCTCATCGAGCGCAAGTCAATTCTGCGATTAGTTTTTCGATTTGAGTTTTTGTGTGGCCATAACTGAGCGAATTTGTCTCGGCCGTTCGTATGTGAAGGTGTGGATTAACGGTGGATCTTCGATGTTGTTGCGATCGGGTGGTACTGGAGTGTAGAGGGTGTCGAGGGGCTTCGATCTATATGGTTGGTTTGTGCTTGAGGGGTTGGAAATCGCCACGATCGGCATTTGATATCGGCGGTAGCGCCTTTGCTAGGCACGACCGGAAGAGTCGCACAACCATAGGGTGGAGCTGCTCGGCGAGTGGATGGTGATGGAGTGGTCTGATGATGGCGAAGTCGTGCGAGGTGGCGTAGAAAATTCGATTCAAAGGTGGTGGTGGCCGTGTTCGGTTCGAAAGCGTACGAGGGTTTCGTACGTGAAGAGATGCTGCTGACGTGTTAATGGTGAGGTTTTTTCCCTTTATTGTTTATTTTATTTTAATATTCCAATCGATCTTTTTATCATAACTTCGACATACGAGGTCCGTTTCACGCGCGGTTTGTTCCGCTGGGATCGTACCGAAATTTCGAACATTTTGACGTTGTTTTGGACGAATTCTGAGACTATGAGATTTTGGTCCCCAATTTGGATTTTAATTCGATTTAAATTCGAAGATGAGTGTTTTGACCCACTCACAATTACTAAACTATCTTATGTTAGTAAAATTAAATTTATGATGTGATTAGGAATTTATTTATTGATGTTTGGTATGTTTAAAGTTTCATCCTGGTTAAATTATAGTTATTTCATTTAATCATCGTTTTATTTTAATATTGAATTTTAATTGTACATTTAATACCTGCTATTAATTATCAGTTATCTATTGATGTTTATGAATTGATTTGGATGATGGTTGTGATGGATGTTTGATTGTTGATATTGGATGATTGGATGTTGCATTTTTATATTGTTATAATACTGCAAGTTCCCTATGGGTTGAAATGATACATACCCGAATGATCTATAGACTAGGAAAAATCGTTATGGGTTGAAATGATAGACTCAAGCGATTTTATGGATTTTAATATTAAATTCGGGATTGCGGTTTGAAATGATATATAATCGTAAAATTTTAAATTGCGGATTGAAATGATAAATATCCGTATCACTTGATCCTAGGGTAGAGAATTATATATGGACAACGGATTGGTTAAATTAAATGATTTTAAATCCTTAATTTCGAATCCAGTTAAATGATATTTGAAATATAAAAGTTTGATTTATATAAATTGAATTATTATCAAAATCCAAGTTTTATGTTAAAATTGGAATTGGTTTAAAGGAATTGTTTAAAGGAATTAAATTGAAATTTTAAAGTTGATTTTGGAGTATAATTGAAATTTATTAGAATTGAGTTATTAAAATCGTTTGAAATATAACTTTGAAAAAAAAATGAAATTGGAGTAGCATAAATTGATATTTCAAAGATAGATTGAAATTGATATAGAATTAAATAGTTTATCGAGAATTTGAATTGAAAGATTTGAAATTGGGTTTGTTGATTTGGAAATTTTAATGGTTCAGGGATGTTGAAATAAAATAAATTGTTTAAATTGATACTGATTCCAAATTCATACTTTAAATAAACTGTTTAAAAATATATTATTTTAATTTTTTTTAATTATTAAGATTTTCAAATTATTAAACTATTTTAACCTATATTAACTATACTAAATCATTTTAACCTATTTTAAACCATTTAATTTATTTTAAACTAATTAACCCATTTTAACTTATTTTAAATCTAATTAATCTATTTTAAAGCTATTTAATCTATTTTTATTATATTTAATCTATTTTAAAACTATTTAACTATCTTAAATCAATTCAACGGTATCTTTAATTTATAAATTAACTATTTTAGAGTATTTTAACTATTCATAACTATTTTAACTATTTAAACTATTTTCTAAATTTTTAGACTTAGTAAAGGGGAAGTGTTTTTATTCAAATTCATTGGTTTAAAAGCAAATACGGTTAAATGATGTTATAACCAAGGTTGGGATTTAAATTTATAATTAATTGAATATGATGATTTTGAAATAAGGATTTAACCTAATTGGAAATACGATTTTGAAAGAAATTATGGTTTCGGAAACGATATGATTTCAAAGGTGGATATGATTTCAAAGAGAATATAATTTCGAAAGTGATATGGTTTGAATTGAATATGATATTTTGGTATCAACTAAGAATTGATTTTGGAAATTTAAAAGAACCATCCAGTGTGTAATAAGCGTTTGGTTGTTAAAGAGACCTGGATCGGATATTGTCATACTCTCTGCCAATACCGAAAACCACTTTAACAACTGTGTACGTGGTGGAGATTCTAGAAATGAAGTAGGATGGTTTGACGAACGATTTCTGTATAAGGTACGACGTGACCCTGACTCCCGTGAGTCAGCTTAGATGTGACTAAAACAGGAGCTATACCGGGCCAAGTGTGGTTATTCCTCCTATCGGGCACATTTCTTCGATACTATATTTTGACTTTGTGAATGATTTGGTGGCCACCCCTTGATTGAGATTATTGGAGTGTGTCTGAGGTGGGCGGTAGTAGCTGCTATGCGTTACCACCAGTCCGAGAGTGCAATTGGTATATCTACCCTGGCATTGCCTCGAGTACCGTGTTCACATGCCCTAGCGCGCCTTCTACGAGTTTGGTTTGTACCATACCTATGGAGTGCCCTCTGATAGCCCTCTAGTTTATGGAGGAATTACGGTACTGTATAGGTTATGGGAATATATAAAAATGTGTTAAGGGGGATATGGGTAACGTCTTAACGCTATTTTAATACTTTTACTTTACTATAGACATATTATAATAGCGTATTGTACTACATAGTAGATAGTTTAACAGATCCTTAGGAGATGAAAATCCCGAACATCTCTTAAGTTACTACAATCACGTTCAACACTGGATAGGAGATGTCAAACCCCGTAAACATCTCTGATGCTGTCACACTCATATTTACCGTTGATTTAACTTGCATAAGATATTTTAGTTTTGACTCGAGTGTTTTGTCTTTTCAATTCGCTCGGGTTAGCCTGAGCCTTTCAGGGTTGAAGACCTTATTTCAAGAGGACAAAGACGAAGACTTGTACTATTATTATTTATGATATGTATTCCACTGCATCATGTTGTTCCACTATATTTATTATTTATTTATTCCTATTTCTGCAACTCTGATTTTGTGTTGTAAAAGAATAGTCAAATGTATTTATAAAATAGCTTCACGAACTGTTATATGGTTATTATAATTTGTCATTCCGCTGCGAGATTCTGTATTTGTTTTATTTCTTTCTCTTTTTCTTATTTACCCCATAACAATCTGCCCTTTTGAATGGTTTGAGTCTGACGTGTGTGTCTGCTTAAACGTCCAAAAAGGCTGGTTGTTACACCAGCCATAGCCAAGGCAAATACAATAGCCAAAAAGAAGAAGATGTTGCCTTTGTCTTAGTTGCTCTTTTATCTGAAAAAACCATTCAAATAAATAAATAATATTTTTTAAAAGAAACATAGATGAATAATAATGGTTACTTTCTAGTTTACAACAAATAAAGCTTACTTATGCAACCATCATGTTCCTAGAAGTACAACTGATCCCCACTACATATGCATTGGTAATCTCCCCATGTCTTTTTGCAACTATATTTAGGGTACTAAGAGCTGCCGTTTCCTTGCATTCATCGTTATCAAATCATATGTAAAAGTAACGATCTTAATATCATACAAGTACAAGAAAATTAATATTTGTTAGTACAAAAAACTTTATTTAAACCCTAAAACCATCAAATTTGTAAGTCTAAGATGGTATGTGCGATAAATAATATAAATATAAATGCAAGCAAGATTTGATACCTTCATAGATTTATATACCATCACCTTTGAGCCCAAGAGGACATTTGCATTTATTGTTTCTAACTTCCTGCATTTACAGGTAAATCAATAAATTATGCACAAAACTTGATAATTTTTAGCTACTTTAAGAACTAACCTGACAAGCAAAGAAGTTGCATCAATCGTGACTACTATGCCAACACCTACCATTATTTATTTTACACCTTCCAGGACCATTTATTAAGAAAAATAAAAATAGTAATAATAGTCATACAAATGATGAAGCAATAACTTTTACGATAGTACGGAAGGCTGAATAAGTACAGCTAAAAAAGGTAAGATGATTTATGATAACAAATATAATTTTAAATGTATAAAACAAAATAAACAATGCTCTATTGAGAAAGATTCTTGGTGTTTGCTAAAATATAACATCGTATCTTTTGAGTTTCACAAGAGAGTTCATATTTCTCTAGAGTCTTGTGAACTGAAACTTGATGCAATAATAAGAAGTGAGTTGAAACTAACATCGAATATAATTATGCAAACACCATAAGTGGTACATCTACTTTTCCTAGTCGATGAAGACCCCAAACCAATATAATTATGCTAAATACATTATATATCATTGAATCATAAGTGTTATTTTAATATACAAAATAAGAAAAGACCGATTTCCTTATCATCAGATGTGTGTTTTCCAATCTCAATTAGGGCATTCAATATTTTATGAGAGAGAATATTTTGGAACTTATAACTGTCAAGAGTACAAATGAGTCTAGTTATCTTAATAAGAGTTATGAAACTCCATAAAGCTATTGCTTATCTAATCTCTCTTTATACCAATTAGATTCCTTTGAACATGAATTGGAAGTGCAATTTTTTGGCGATTTTATATCATAATTCAATTCATTTTGTTCTGAAGTGAGCATCACATTAAAGAATAATATAGCATAAATAGCAAACAAAAGAAAACCTGTTTCCTTATTGAGAAAAATAAATTCAAACAATTTGTACAAAATTTCAAAAAGAAAAGTCTAACGGGAAACCAAACTTTTATCAAATCAGGGAATAAATACGGTTATTTTTTGTTACTTTATTTGTCTAAAAATCATTTTCAATTTTAAACATCCAAAAAAAATACTCAAATTCACATATTCACATTTCAACCCAAAATCCCATTCTAAAAATATATATATCATTATCATAATCCAGGTCAAGTATTTATAAGCATAAATCAAGCATTTAGAGCACTAACTCCTCTTTCTTAGTCATGTTATAAATTCTTATAATCTTTTCAATGATGTTAATCTCAAACCCGACAAAGAAACCAACTTGCTAGTTATTATTTTTATTCATGTGATAAAATAACAAATAAGTTTGATTCTCTATATAAATATATTGGTCGAGCAAACTTAAGAGCAACATGTTTAGATTTAAAGATGAATTGACCAAATAAAAATCAGTTTCTATATAAATTTATTAATGTAAGAAATAACTTAGTAGCTTATGTAAAAAACTCCACCAACATTCTTTGATTTTTACATGCAAAACTCACTAATATTTTTAGCTATTGTATCAAAATAAAAAACACACACACACACACACACACACATATATATATATATGTATGTATTTCATTGAAGTTCTTCATGTTATAAAATTTGATTATGTAAACAACTAGTTATCTCTTTAACAAATTGGACCTCAAGGATATTTTTAAAGAATTCCCTGAATCATCACTTAAAGATAATAAATGAATGTACTAAAGCTCAAATTATGAAGGCAAAACAAAATGATGTAAATGAAGAGGTCAGTAATGAATAGGCTAATGCCAAATACAAAACCTGAAATGCTATAGTTCACGGTCAGTAAAATGCCCATATATTTATATTCAAAAATCACATTGCTTTCATGAAAAGCAATAGATCAATAAAAGATCAGTTTCCCCTGCCTTTCAAATATCACACAAGAACTGGGGCATGGACCGAATTCTAAGTAAATTCATCAACATAACTGGCTCTTCCAGTTTACTATTATTATTTCCTATATAGATTAAAACACGAATTAATAGTACCAAAAAAAGGGAAATCTAAGAAGACAAAAGGTAGATTTGCTCCTATTAAACTAAATACTTACTTTAGGTTTGGAAGCGTGGCTTGGAACGAATCGAGGATAGGACGACTGTGAATTTGGTTAGATAGCTGATGGTAGGAGGCTTTGGGGATTCATTATGAAATTTGGAAATGGTAGGAGGCAGTTTAGATTCGATATGCGAATTTGTTTTATTTTTTGTGGAATTAGGGATTCAATTTGGGGAGGGGTGTATTATTTTTTTCGGAGCGTTTAGTTTTGGGCACGGTTGTATGCTTTAGGGTTTCAATTTTTTAAGTAAAACTCTAAAGATTTGCCATGGCTTAGGGCCATTGCAAAATTTTAATGGCTAAAAGTTATTGCTAAACATTTTGCAATGGTTCTAAGCCATTGTAATATTGTAGCAGGCCAAGACCAATGTGAATTTTCCGTAGTATGGTGTTTGAAAATTGTCTATATGGTGTAGTGTACATAACCCTTTTAGTACGATGTCTATGTACATTAAAAGGAATAATCTCAATAACCTTGATCTATCTTTATAGATTTTTTATACCTAATACAAAGGATGCCTCTCCCAAATCTTCCATTGAACATTTATTGGACAACCAAGCATTCACTGATTGTAATATTGGTACATTGTTACAAATTAGTAGTAAACCGTCATCAATTAGCAGTAAATCATCAACGTATAAAACTAAAAATTTAACAACACCATTTTGTTCTTTCCAACATACAAGCATTTCTTTTGCGTTTTGACAGGAGCAAAACTATTTGATTAGTTTGTAAAAACATTTATTCCAACTTCTTGATGCTTGATCATGACCATAAATTGATCTTAAGATCTACTGCCTTGTCATCGCATTCACTGACTTTGAAATCCTTTGGCTATGACATATAAATAGTCCCTTTTAGGTCACCATTTAGAAATATTGTTTTAACATCCATTTACCACATTTTGTTGTCATAATGAGTATTAACTACAAGTAGAATCCAAATTGTTTTAAGCATGACGAGTGGAGAAAACGTTTCGTCATGGTCAACACATTGAATTTTACGAAAAAAATTTGCCATGAACATTGCTTTATAAGTCTCGAACATTCCATTTGCATTTTTTTAAAGGATCTATTTTTTGCCGATGGGTTTTACCCTTTTGAGTACATTTTCCAAAGTCCTAATTTTATTTTGGTATATGGAAGCCATTTCGGATTTCATCGCATCAAGCTATGAGACAGAGTCTTTATTATTCAAGGTTTGTTAGTACATGAGGGGATCAACAACATGGACGATGCAATCCTCTTTCTCGCCATTATCGAGAAATACATAGTATCTCTCTAGTGTCTAATGCTTCTTACTAGAGTTTCTAATAGGTTGCAAGTGTTCTACATATGTTGAATCACTATCTAAATATTAAGAGTTTCTTTGATCTCATTCAAGTTTATCTTACTGTCCCTAATTTCCCCGAGATAGAGATACCTCTTCCAAAAAGGGAGCATTTCTCAAAACAAATGCTTTTTGTTCCTCGACATGATAGAATACGTATCTATGAGAATTTCTAGGATACTGTATAAAACAGAACTAATCTTGCCACCAAGTTTACTTGGTTTTACGTTCTTAACGCAAGCCAAACAACCTCATAACTGGTTTTCAACTTCATAAACCTCATCATCGATTGAACCGTGTTTAACAGAGTTTGATTTCTCCTTATTGAAATGTTGCTAAGTTTTATGTGGAGGAGTGACTTGAGAGAGAACCTCGTTCTCTTTTAGGTACTTTTGGAGCTCATATACAATGTACTCACTGCCTCGATCAGATCAAGTAATTTTAATTTTTTTTGTATGTTTTGTTTTTCACTTCATTCTTGTATTCTATGGATTTATTAAAGACCTCTGTTTGTGTTTTATAAGATACACATAAGAATATCATGATAAATCAATAGTGAATGTAGAATATAATGATAAATCAATAGTGAATGTAATAAAGTGTAAAGATCCACCTTTGATAGCTATAGACATAGGACCAGATACATCTGTATGTACTAGTCCAACGAGTTCAGTAACTCTTCCATTACCCCAAATGAATGGGTGCTTGACCATGCTGCCTTTGAGAAATGATTTAAAAGTATCTAATGATTTGGAATCAAAAGATGGTAGAAACCATTGGTTTCTTAACCTATTTAATCGTTTCTCACTTAAATAATCTAGTCTATAGTGTCATATGTTATTATCGTTTATTTTAGATGCATTATTATTTCCCATAACAAATACATGATTATAGTTAAGAATATAAATGTCATCTTTAAGAGTACTAAAGTAAACAATTTTGTTATCATAACGAATATTCATAACATTATCATTACAAACAAAACTATAATTGTGGTCAATCATATGGGAAACATAGACTATTTCTCTAATAAAGTTTGATACAAAGTAACAATTATTTAAAACTAAGTAAGTCCACTAGAAAGCTTTACATGGTAATGTCCTACTACTACGACAACTACAGTAGCTCCATTTACAACTTGAAATTCCATGATCCCTCCTGTTAAGGACGTTTTGCTCTTAAATTCCTGTAATGAATTATAGATACGAGTTCCAGGTACTTTATCTAAAACCCAAGAAGAAACACTTACAGATAAAACATTTTATATATAGCAAATACTTTAAGGAGTGGAATCAGATTCCTTCCTTTGAGAATCTTCATATAATCCAGAAATTTCCTTTTCCAGGTTCCCTTTTTGGAGCAATAGTGACATTTACCTTTCTCCTCCTTGGCCTTAAATTTACTCTTACCGCCCTTTGACCCAATTTTCTCTTCTTCAATCAATTCGAAGAAGATGTGCCCTTGATTACGACTACCACACTTGGTCCTCTCATGATCATACTCTCGTCGACCCTTAACATATTAAGGAGATCCATGATATTACACTTCAACGAGTTCATATTGAAGTTCAATATGAACTCATCAAACTGCAGAATAAGTGATCTAAGAATCAAGTCAGTCGGTAAAACTCAGTATCAAGAGTCATTCGCTACTCTGCTAATCTCCTTATGTGTCAAAACATATTGACTATATGATCTTGGATGAGAGTTCCTTTGCTCATCTACATATGAAATAATTTTTTATCAGATCTCATATACCATGGTACGAGATTGTTCATCGTACAAATTTTGTAGGTGCTTTAATATGGATCGAACCATGCTATCTCTAGAGCTCGATGCTCATGGTTGACAATATGTGGCATTGAGCAAGTTCATAGTATATTGGCCATGACTCGTAGGTGGCTATTTGTTTGGGGGTAGCATTTTTAGTGGGTTCAACCTTAGGCTCATTGGTGACTACATGCCAGAGATTTTTGAAGATGAGTGTGATTTTTTACATTCCTTAACTAGTCTTAATAATTTGTCGGTTAGTGTGTTTTTCTCTAGAAATAACTTCATTGTTGTCATTTAATCTACAAAAATTTATTAAAGTAAATTAGATAACATCGCATATGTTTTTATACTTAATATATTTGTTTATTATATTTATCGAGTAAGACTCTTACTGAATTTTTCATCTCTCAAAACCCGAAATGAGATATAAGAATTTCTTAAATTACTTTAATAGGTACTAGGATCCATTTATCATATTACTACAACCTTGAAGGTGCTCAACAAATTACTGTCCCTTTAAATGGTAAGTACCTCCTTACTAATTATAGCTTGTACGTAACAATTAAACACATGTTTATTTGCTCCTAATCATCTTTATGACTTTGAGGGCGCTTAACAAAAATCATAGAGTGCATTAGATAATCAAGACCCATTATTTCGTGTAACTAAAGTGTAATTTTGTAACCTTAAGGGTGCTCAACAAAGTTACAAATTATTCTTGCCAATCTAGGAACAACAACATTAGTACGATGAAGAGCAACCATAAGTATGTATAGTACTATATTTATATTATAAATGATGGAGAGTGACATTATTTTAAATTCATAATTTAAAATAATAATAACTGAGTACGATCGAACTTTTAAGGGAGATGAGAATAATCTCTCATGACATTATACGTCTTTAAATCTTATGTGTACTCCCTTACATATATATGAGATTTAATTCATGTAACCTCAATTTTTATTATGCATATTGAGAGAGAGAGTGTGTGCCTATCATAACATTTATAATTCGTTAGGTTATAGATGTGTGTGTGTGTGTGTGTGTATTCATATGTAATTCTATTAAGAGGTGGGCATTTAACTGATATAACCAACCTTAACCAAACTGATTAACCAACTAAACGATTAACCAATGTTAATGGTTAAGCAACTGATCTTAACAGACCATTTTCCGTTCAATTAACGGTTAACGAATTTTGGTTGGTCAATTAACCGTTAATTAGTTATAGTTCTAATATATTATTTTTACTTCAAAACCCAATAATAATAATCTATTTACCGCAGTTAATCGCCATACGGTGATAGAAAATGTTAGTAAATGGTTGGAGTATTGTGGTTAACCGACTAACTGAACAATTAACCTTAAAACGAGCGGTTAACTGCTTATAAAAAGCGATTGACCATAATTAACCATCGAATCAATTAACCACTTAAAACGAGAGGTTAACTATGATTAATTTTGGTTGGGTCGGTTGGAATAGACCGACCATAGTTGATCAATTAACTTAACCTTGACGGTTGGCCATCAAACCCTTTTGTTAACCACTTGGTTTGGTTAAGGGACGATGCCCACTGTAAATTCACTCTTAATTAAACTTTTTAATTAATGTAAACATAACATTTAAATTTGTGTAGAATTTAAACCAATTATGAATTTGCATTTTATAACTTTCATAAAATTTTATTTCAAGTTCAGCGGTTTTAAATTTAAATTTATAATATTCAAACACGAATATTTGAATTAATCTAAGGCATAAAAAATTATGGACCTTCTAGTAAGGGAATACATTTGAAATGGACCACTTCGATGAGCCAGTTAAGCATCAGGAGATACGGGTTTTTCACGTTCCTTTTACTAGAGTAATTTTCTCCTTAGTCAAATACCATTGCCTTAGACACCCATTTGATTATATGCTTCATGTGACTACTCTACATGTTGGGTTCATGTTAACACATTATGAGTTCTATACCATTGTTGGATCAGATGCTTTGGCAACGAGATAAAATGGAGAAGCTTCAAAAAAATTCCTTTTATTAGTTTTGTACTAGATCATAATTTACAGTTTACATGATTAATTTGTTTGCCTGAATCCTATTTGCCGAATATTTGACAAAAGGGGGGTTTATTATTTGAAATTAATATCTGATTTATTTGTTGTAATATTTTATTTATTAAAATATATATTATAGCTTGGACTTTTAAATTAATTTAACTTTGATTCACAATTCAGTTTATTACACTTTATTTAATGGAAAATCACATTTACAACGTGAATATCGTATATGATATAAATTAAACTAAGACATTTATCGAAATTAACAACATAGAGTGCACGCGTGTGTATGTGTATGTGTGTGACCATTGTGATTTATGGTCATATTGTATTAGCATTCAATTTCAGTAATATCTCCTTTATATATTTGTACCTCTATGTGTGTGTATAAAGTTTATTTTAGACCATGCATACAAATAATTTTTCTTTTTTTAGCTATATAAAAAAATTAAATCATTCGATAATGAGATTTCAAAATAAATACTCTATTTAATAATATTATGTATGTATGTATGTATTTAAAATTTAAATTTTAGATTTACTTCATTTTTATTTTCGATCAAACTTTTTTTGGATATATAGAGGTACATACATTTTTAAAATATTAAAATTAAATTTGATCTAATATATTGAAGAAGAAGAAAAAATCAAAGGTCGAAAAAGTGAAAAAAAATTTCTAATCAAAAGCCGAAAAGAAATGTTTTTCTTATTTTTATTTTATACATGAGTACATTACATATATTATTAAAATTGCATATATGTATGTATCAAATAATACACACACAAACACACATATATATCATTTTATACCATAGCTGAAAAGAAAAATAATTACTTATATATATTACTATAAATTATATATATGTATATATAAATTTTTCTGAATTTTTTTAATAGTTCAAAATATAAACAAATATGTATATGCATAATTAAAATAAATTTTACCTCAAATCTACCATTGTCAGCACATTGTGTTATTAGTTGTTCCTCCTCGAACTATAGTTCCTACCTTCTTTCAGCCTAGTGTGCAAATCCCAACATCAAGGCTCTAATAAGTTTTAATTTAGGCTATGTTTATTATATTTGTGTGTAATTAATTAGAGAATGTAGGATTATTATAGTCACAAGAATATCAAATATCTCCACTATTCTCTCTCTTTTAAATCTAGATCTGATCTGGGTTAAAGATACTCATTCAAACCCTTCCCTTCCATGCTTTCAGCCGCACCCATCCCACCCCCTTGCATGAACATTCCATGACATTGGGTTTGATTAACATTGAATTAATTAATTAAGCTTGTATATTTAATTAAATTCTCATATATTTAATTGAATTTGTATATAATCGTTATATATTATTTTAATTAACTTTAAGGCCTTAAATAATTACAAACCACTAAAAAAATTAATACAAAATTTGTATTAATTTTTACTATTAATTTATAATATTTATAAATTAATTTAAATAAGATGAACTCGGAAAATTGTTAACAACACGGTTGTGTTGACTCCCTTATGTGAACTTGGTCCACAATAATATCTAAACAATTTAAATACTAAAGCATGTGCGGACTTTGCTGAAGTGCATTATAAGGCATGAATTAAGCTGCTTATAGATCATTTAGGAAGAGTTCAATTTGTAATATTTATTAAGCTACTCCTTTATAACAATATTTTGTGCACGTTTTTTCTATCATCACTATAGCACTATGTCTAGAGCTTAGTTAATGGTCAATAACTCCAATAATATTCGTTATTAGTTGTGTGGTGTCACTTTATAGCCCTTGGTTCAATCCAATAACATTATCGATTAACCATTTACTCTGGCCAAAGAATTTGATTTTAAGTTGACTATAACTACGGTGGTATTAATCTTCTACAACGAGGGAGACGAATTCTCTCTTAAGTAGTGTTTTTACTTCAAGTAGTTCAATGTTGTACCCAACTGTGGTCGTAACATGATCGTGATGTTATGTGATCAACTATAATCAAAGTATAGCATAGATAATTAAGATCTAGTACTCTCAAGTCCAAAGACTACTACACATTGTTACATGGGATCTTTTATTTTGACATAGTTGTATTAACCTATAGATGAATCTCGTTAAGTTCTTTTATGATTGTTCCAAAGTACATAATCTCTTGGTGTTCTAACGACCATGAGTAATTCATCGTTTATCGCAGGAGAAGCGTTACGTACACTAGTCTCAGTGGATGTATCGATATATTTTCTCGATACATCTAGTTTTGTCTATTTCGAACAAGATTCTTATACAAGAGTTAAGTTACATAATAAATTACATGATTCCCCTAATATGCACCCTTAACTCTATCATATCCGGAGAGCAAGCCATTAGCAAGTGGAACCTTTTGTACATCTTAAAAAGATGTAATTATCTTTGAATTGCTTCTTTTGTTGTAAATGTCAACCACAACTCTATAGGAACAATATGCTTTAAAGAATACGTAAGATGTGTTAGCTGATATCCGCTTGACGTTTTAAAGAAATCAGATTTGGCCATCTCAGTATCTCAACCGAAGTGGAAGATAAACATTAAACAACCCGATATTAAGAAGAAACTAAATTAATAATAGTAATTTAAATGATTAAATATGTTTTAAATGAAAAAACTTAAGCAGATTGAGATTAAATTATAAATATTAAGAGTTTGAGATGATTTGTAAATATAGAAAGTTATTTGGGACTTTAAACGATTAATTAATTTGTGAAGTTAAGAATTTTGATAGTTAAATATTTATTATTGGGAATTAAGAAAAAGATAAATCAATTGGTGGTATTTAATAATATTGGAGGAAATTATTTGTTACGAATATTATTAAAATGAATTAATTTAATATAAAATAATTTTTAAGCAATAAATTATTAATAATTATAATTTTTAGGCATTTTAAAGTGATAAACTATGAATAATAGTGATTTTGGATTAAGAATGGTATTTAACAACATTAAATGATTTCTAAATAATTAAAAGTGCTTTAATAATTTTATAAAGTTAAACAATGATAAATAAAAGAGTATTAGAGTTTCTTATGGTGAATAATGATTTTTTATTCAATCACTTATGTTAATGAATAGGTTTTACTCTAATGGGTCTAATATTGCGAATTGGGTTTACTATTTTAAAATGTGGAAATTAAGAGAAAATAATTTTCATAAAAATATACAATGTTGGTAAAACACTATTACTAAATATATATGATTTTTGAGATTTTGAGTTATTTTGATAAAATAAATTAATTGTTTTACGAAAGAGAATGGTGAGAAAATGGAAAATTTAGCCCAAGATCCCAAACTTAACCAAAGGAAAAAATATTGCTTCTTTTCTTTATCTCCATTTGTCTTGAGAAGTCTGGAGACTTCCTCGTCATTTTCAAAAATCAAGTCCCATAGCTTCTTTTATTCATTTTTCTTCCTTATGTAACAAATTTTTTAACCCTAACTTCCTCTTTCAAAAATCAATATAAATCAAATAAAACCCCAAAAGTCTAAAATTAAAATATATGCTTCTCAACAAAAAGCTATATCTCTAGAGACAATCGAACTAGGATTTTGCTAGTGTTTGGAGTCAAGTGAAATTCACTTTAAATGGAAAAGTTGAGCTTTAGAGAAATATTGAAGTGTTTTTGAATATTATGGGCTAAGGTGAGTGAATCTTCACTCACAAATATATGTTTTGAATGTATGAATATTTGCTTATTGATGTGTGCTTTCAATGAATATTGCTATATGCTTCACTAAATCCTCTACTGTAAAGATTTGATTACTTCCATTACTAATAAATCAAGCTTGATTGATGCGTACTGTGTGTTATGGGCTTGGATAAGTGTGTAAATTCATTGCAAAAGTGTAGGAATCAAATGAGCAAAGAAATGGGACAACTCGGGCACCATTGGTTCAAAGCCTGGAGCAATATTGCTCCAGGTTCGTCACCAGCGATCAACGGCTCAAGGGTTGGGTGGTCGACCTCTGGTCGAGAGTGGAGCAATGTTGCTCCAGGCAGTGTGTTTTCAGTTGTTTGAAAACTTCTCTGATTTCAATGAAAAATTGACATCTTGAAGTAAAAGTTAGACATACTCCATATATGAAGTTATTTTTGTAAATAAGTTTATTTTAGTTAATTATTATTTATTTAATTAACTATGTTTTTAAAATAGCTAGAATTTACTTTGGACTTTAAATAATTATTTAAAAATATATAATTTAATTCTTGAAAATTACGGAATGATTACTAATAAAGATTATTTGATTTTAAAAGAGTTTTCTCTGATTTTTGAATACATATATAAGGAATTTTAAAGTATATTATATAGTTTAAAATAAATGGAAATTGATTTTGAGGTTTATAAATTCATTCAAAAATTGTATTTAATTACTGAAAAAATTAAGGAATGGTTCTTATAAGTAATATTTGATTATAGAAGATATTTCTATAATTTTATAAATATAGAAAAGACTTTTGGAAGTTATTTATAAAGTTTAAAATCCTATTTTGGTTTAAATAAATGGGTGAAAGTATATTTTATTCAATGTTAAATACAGGCTTTTGGAAGATTAAATATATTTTCTATGAATGAAATATCTTTTATAAATGATTGGGGTGCTCTGTGTGATTATATCTTCTGTGTGGTAAGGATATTGAATAAACGAAGTTATGATACCATCTGGTATGAGACATTGGTAATATTTCTCTAGTTATTCTTTGGACTTGTTACATAGAATAATTTTGGATGGAGTGAGTGTATTGTGCAAACATTGAGTAAATGAGTGAGTAACATCTAGTGGTATGGGACATCGGAGTTTATATTTATTTGATTACTCCTTGTGAGTAGATGACACTCGAACAAGGATAATAATACTGGGTATCGCTTATGTTGTGTATATGAGGAGACGCTCGTTGGGGTGAGCATGACTGTGTGCCTATATATATATATGGATGTCAACCATTTTTTGTGTACTCCTATTATTTTTGTGAGAGGTAAACCAGATTATGCAAGTATCCACCCGAGCACCAGATCGTGGAGTCGTGCCCCAGATTTGTGACACACCTTGTGTTATATTGTTGTATGCTACCATTGTGTGCTATTGCTATGTGTTATTACCCCCATGTCACATAGGTCAGCAGTCTGTTACCATTTGGGGCACTTGCATGGTCATGGTCATTGCACGGCATAGTCTTTCACCCGATGGATATTGGATCATAATGTCCATCGAGGTAACTAAAGACTATAGGAGCAATGCTAAATGAGCGTGTGTGTAGTCTCTTGGAGCATGCGAGTGGTTGTCAGTCTCCCATCTAGTTATGATGTGTGATAGATAGACATATGACATTTATACACATCTTTGAGTTTAACGTAATATAATGATTTGTTGATGACCATACTTGAGAATGTGTCCCTAATGTATGGTCAATCCTAGTACATGAGATTACCAAGAAGGATAATCGAGGTTGCACTAAGGTGTTAGCCTATTTTTAGTTGATGTGCGTTGTTGTTGTATGTTTGGTTTTATGGATCCTTGGTTATTTTACATGAGTTTGACGGACCTTGGGTATGTCTACTTTATGATTATCTGAGACATGATATTGGACATTACTGTGTGCCAGGCCTATGGTACTCGATGGTTTCATATTTATTGATTTTAGGTTAATACATAGATGTTTCACCCATTTGATATTATACCACTTGATATGTTGCTTGACGTAACTTTTATAGAGGTAATGATGCTTGTGCATGTTTTTGAGATTTTTTACTATGCTAGAGATGTTACTATGCCATTTTGAGATATTATTATTATACCATGCTAGAAATTATGACATATTGACATCTACATTATAGAAATAGTCTGACCTATGTGTCATTTACAAAATACTCGGAACAGTTCGAGACATTCAAGTTTAGGGACGAAGAAACCAACTTGTGATTTTTGAGCTAGTTGGAGGCTAGTCTATTAGCAGTATAGGGTATTATTTGTATTTATATGGTCACATGCATATATATATATACATATATATACATACATACACATATATACATACACACATACACACACACACACACACATATATATATATGTTGTTGGTTTGTATGTATTGAACATGTCATGTGTATTTTGAGAGATAGTAGGCATTTTATTCTTTTATAGACCCACTTAGTCTATATATCCACTTATTATATTTAATTTTTTCATATAATAACTTTGTGTTCTCAATTGTTTATACTATATTGGATATAGTTCTATCCTATAAACACATATGTGTATTGCTTTGTGTCGATACCGAGTACTTACAGGTAAGTAATATATGATCTTGAAATACGTACTGATATTAGCCTAAAGAAAAATACTCATGTGATAACAAACATCGCCTCATTCTTCGTATCATTGGACAGTTTTACTTAGTAATATTCTTTGGTAGTATAGGTATAGAGGTAGGGTATTATAGTTGGTATCAGAGCCAGGTTCAGAACAATATAGGAGATATAAGTCTTGATCTTAGATGAGACTTAGAGCCTATGTCCCCTTGGGTGTGTTGGGTAGTTACCCTATAGTAAGGGATAGTAGGAGTATGTATTATATGATGGTTACCGCGGTATCATCTAGGGACGTATTTTTTATTTTCTTATTAAACAATATTTTCACTTCGACCCATTTTGAGTGTTGTCTCTATATGGGATGCAAAGTAGTTGAAGTGGGTAATGAATGATGGAGTAGCATTTCCAACTAGTATGTCAACATTATTGATGATATTAGACCTCTAAGTAGCCTTGAATGCTATAACTTGATCCATTGGTGATCAAAGTAGCACAGCGGTAGCCGAGAGATTGCTTTTTGCTGAGTGCATTGGTTGGTTTTATTTTTATGTGTCCTTGATTGGTTGTGGTGTGCTTTGTTGTTTTAATCTAGAATAAATTTAGAGATGGTCTTGAGTGAATATTGAGCAGGAGATATCACTTGAAAGTTAGAAACCACTAAAGTATTGATATTATGACCCGACAGTGTCTTCGGCATTGAAGTCACCATAGGGGATTATGGGTAATTTCTTTTCATATAAAGTTTACACACACACACACACACACACACACATATATATATATATATATAATATGATTACAACGTATTAAGGTGAAGTTTGATTGGGTGCTTGTTTGTATGCTTGGATGAACGATGTTTGGATTGTTGAGAGTAATTTATTATTTGAATGTACTTAAAGAGATTATATGTTAATATATCAAAATAAGTAATCATATATATATATATTTATAGACATGCACATATATTGACATCTGTACATAGTGTTAGAAAATGTTTATCTATAAGCAGGTAATAGTCTTTATACAATCAAGTCATTAAAAGTATATCTAAGTAGATGTTTAAAGAAGTTTCAAAAGTTAACATTATGTTAATTTGTCTATATAGTGCTTTAAGAATTCTATTTGATGATCATGATCAACTTTATCGATAAAGATTCCTAAACACTAAGACGAGGCATTTGGCATAATGTTTTAAAAAGCAATACAATTTTTTGAAAGGAGTAAAATATTTTGAAAATAAAAATGTTTTGAAATGAATATTATATTTTAAAAAATGTAGAGTTACTATTTTAGAAAGAAGCACAATATTTTGGGAAGTGTTATAAGTAAAATTTGGAATAGTGTAATGGTTTGAAAGCATACTATTATTTCAAGAAAAAAATAATATAAAGTTTTAAGATAAGTTAAATATAATTTTGAAATAAGTGGATATTTTAAAGAAATTTGTCTTGTAAAAAATTGTTTTGAAAAGAAAACAATATTTTAAATGTTGTAAACTATAATTGGAAGAAAGTGTAATATGATGTTTTGAGAAATGGTATAAAGTATTTGACATGAAAGTATATGTATTAATTTGTGAAGTAAGTATTGAAAATGATAAAAATTATATTTCTAAATTTGGATATTTTACAACAATGATTGCAGCTATCGAGCATTAGTGGACAACTAGACCGATGGCGAGGCAGTGTTGAATACATGGTCAACACTGCAACCAATTGGACAAAGTGAGTCGATAAAATTCCATGGTAAGGCAATGTCGTTATATTTTTAGATATTTGTGAATTATAAAATATGTGATATATGGTGATCTGAATTGTGTGTATGGCATGATGCATGATTTCGTTGTGACATGTGTGGATGCTATAGTTATGCATGTAATTTAATGTTGAGATATAAAAAGTGTATATATAAGTTTTTAATTTAAATTGATTTTTGAATTGAACGTGAAATTCATATATCTTGAAGAAAATATTGACTTTTGAAAATTCCTATATATGAATAATAATTACTTTGTGAAGTGAAGTTTGCAAGAGAAAATACAGAATATGTACTAATGATGGTGAAGATCTTAAGAGTACTTGTTTATAAAGGTAGCAAAAATAATTTCGTAAAATTGGAAGTTGAGAGAAGGACAAGAATTTTTCAAGAAATTATGTATTATATTATTTGCATGCCTTAACAAAGATTTTCCTTGAGTAAAGATGAAATATTATTTATGTAAAAATGAGTTTTTAGACATGTCAATAATTTGGAAATATGAAAAGGTAAACAATATGAGTTTTGTATTATGAAACTGAAAGAACTTTTCTATGTGGAAAGCAATTATTTTATACTATGTGTTTATAAAATTTTCCAGTAAAGGGTTGTACAAATTGATTTGCAGAAAATTAAGTTTTTAAAGTTAAAATAATATTTTGGGAATTTTGGAAATTTGGGTTTTATAGAATTAAGGGAAAAACATTAAGGTTGTTTAGAAATTTACTTGAAATAAGGTAACTTGGGAAATTGATTTAAAATGAGACTTATCCAAGATAAAGAGTTTGAATTTAAGAAATCATTTTTGAAAAACTTGGTTTTAAAGGAAGTCAACTTTAATGAGAAGTTTTAAGAATAAAATTGTTAGTAATAAGATCCACTTAGTTTTCCATGCTTAAATTTTTACAAAAAAGCTAACTTTTTGCAAATTTCAAAATGGATTTGAGAGTAAGTTTTTTTGGTGAAGTGTAATTTGGTCGAAATTGGTTGTTTAAATGTGAAAATTGGATTAGAAAATTTCTACCGAGATCCCCAATTCAGACACCCTTCAAATCGACTACAGACTCCCAATTTCTACCATCTCCATCCCCTTCCTCCTGTCCCATGATCGAATCTGATAACTGTATGCCATCATCTGAGCCTACCGACCTTCATGACCTTCCACCTACTGAACCCCCTCCACGACCTCCTGATTATCCTCTTGGATTCCCGCCGCTCACCTCACAAACTCTGGATGCCGTAGACGAAGACAGCTTCACTCAAATCTTGCCGCGTAAATGGAAACGCCACTCAAAAAATGTTCAACAACCCAGATCCACTTTTTCTATCACACGTGATTCCCAGAACAAAAACGTTCACATGTCTACACAGCAATCCACCCGATGGAACCCGCCTTCCACGAATATTAATGTAGACAATCATAAATTACCTACTAATAATTACAATTCTAATAGATGGAATTTTTCCACAACAACTAGTAGGTCCTGGAATGAAGTCGTAAAGGGTAACAGTATCTCAATCTCTATCGCACTTAAGTTTTATCACCCTCGTGAATTTAACTCTTTACAATGCGCCAAAATGTCTGCTGAAGCTGTTCAAGATGCCAGAAAACAATGGGATAATGCAATTATTGTCTATGTTGTTGGCCCTAAACCATATTATCCGTATTTAAAAGATCATATCATTAGAGATTGGAAACCGGATGGAGAATTCTCTATCTATTCAAAGGAAAATGAGTTCTATGTTATTAAATTTGACAAAAAATAAGATTATGATAAGATATTAGAAGGAGGTCCCTACTACTATAACAAAAAACTAATGATGATGAAAAGATGGTCTAATGCAACTCAACAAAGAACTTCTGCATTCCATTCCAATATGGATTCGACTGCCTAACCTACCGCTTGATTACTGGACATAAGAGGGGATTAGTCGCATTGCCTAAGTATTGGGAGCTCCTATTAGACTGGATAAGTTTACATAAGGTATTATCAAAATTTCCTATGCTAGAGTTTTAATTGAAATTAATAACTCTTTTAAATTTCCAAATAAAATTCCTATCCTAACTGAAAAAGATGAAGTCATATGGCAAGATGTAACGTATGAATGGAAACCTTCTATTTGTTCAAACTATACTAGCTTTGGACATGCTGAAATACACTGCCAATTTAACAAAGTCTGGATGCCCAAAACATCAACACAGAATACGCCGACAGGTAATACGGAGATTAGCACAGACATGATCATTGATGATAGAGTGGTTGACAATCAGAAACAACAAGATAACACAGTCAATGAACAGCTGGACTCAGACACGTCTCAACAGACAGAAACTTTTATCAATAACATATCAAATAATACAATGGAATTCTCAAAGGAAGTCAATATATACATGAAACAGAATGTCCATTCGAGTATTATCAAGTCGAATTCTTATACAAACAAGCAACAAAAGTCAGAAAATAACGAAACTGCTATGGAAATACATTCCACAATTGACTGTTCTACAGAATTGACTAAAGAGCACACAGAGATGCCTTTGAATCCATTGAAGCCATCCCAGAGTAAATCAGCAATTGATCAGGTCTCTGAACCACCCAGCTCTGATCTCCCATCCAGCTCTAAAACAAGATCAACCAGGAAGACAAGAAATGAGTAAATTCCATTCGAATTCAAAGCTAACCACAATGCTGATGTTATTGATAATCCTGCTTGGTCCAATCTAGTCACTCAACTGAAAGGAAAAGGTAAAAAACCAAAAAAGGTTAAGACAACAGGATTAGCTATTTCTCCCGAAGAAAATAGCAGCCCTGACCATAAATTATAAATGCAGTTTCTTATATGGAACATCAGAGGTATAAACTCCTCTTCCAAGCAGTTAGATATATTACATACGATTAATAGTAAGAAATTTTCGTTTATTGGCATTCTTGAAAATAGGTTGTCTTCTGATAACATTGATAGATTTATGTACAAAGTAAATAAGAACTGGAAATATGCACACAACTCTGTTTCTAGTCAGAAAAGTCGAATTTTGACTCTTTGGGACACTGATCAATGGTCGAATAACATCATTCATTCTAATGATCAATATATTACTTCTATTCTTCATAATCAAAATGACATTAGCATTCTATGTACTATTGTATATGGGTCTAATGAAGAAATGCAGCGCTTAGAACTCTGGAAATACATTACTAAGCAATCTAAAAGTGTTTCTTTTCCTTGGATGGTAGTGGGGGACTTCAACGCTATTCTTTCCTCTAACGATAGAATGAACAATGCTTTTTTTAACTCGATCGGAGAACAAGAATTCATAAACCGCATTTCCTCATCCAATCTTTTTGAGCCAGATTTTTCGGGTAATTTTTACACTTGGAGAGGAGGTTAGAATTTATCTATCCATAGCAAAATTGGTCAGGTTTTTGCTAATTATTTATGGATGGACAAATTTACTCAATTTAGTAGTCATTCCTTAAGTGATCATTCTCCTATTTCAATTAATCTTATGCTGAACTACAATAAAAGGAATAGAATACCGTTCAAGTACAATAATTCTTGGCATCTTCAAATGGGTTACCACTCCTCGCTTCAAGAAGCTTTGCAGCAGCAGTTTACTGGAAATCCCCTCCACATCCTTCTCTGCAAATTGAAAACTTTGAAATCTGCACTAAAAAGATGGAAACAAGATCAAAGAAACATATACAAAGTGGTGGAGAAATTAAAGGAGTAGATAAATGACATTTATAAGCAGATAGTTATCAATCCAATGAATGACAGCAGAATAGATCGGTACTTGTATAAATCTGAGAAATTGCATTCACTTATGAGGAAAATAGCAGCTGACAATGAACAAAAGATGAAAAATAACTGGCTCATTAAAGGGGATAAACCATGAGAGTTTTTTTACAGTAAAATTAATAATCCCATCCCTAGACGAAGGAGTAAACACATTCTTATAGATGATGGATCTTGGATACCAGCATCAGAAAAACTTGCTCAAGAAGCCACAAGATACTTCTCTGATTTATTCTCATCATCTCAGGCTACATACCAATTTCTAGACATAACTTGTAAGAAAATTTTAACTGAACAAGCTAGAAACAATCATTGCAAACCATTTCAAATGGAGGAAATTAAAGTGGCTACATTCCAAATTAATGATAATAGCTCCCCTGGACCTGATGGTCTCAATTCAAAATTTTACAAAGTCCACTGGGAGCAAATTAAATATGATATATGGAATGCAATGAATGGTATTCTTCAATCTGGGAAAATTATAAGAGAAATCAATCATACTTTCATTTGCCTCATACCAAAAAACCGAAAGCGGTTGATATGACGGACTTTAGACCGATTTCTCTTTGCAATGTTTCTTATACAATTCTAGCCAACCTTTAATGTAATAGAATGAAAGAATATATGAATGATCTCATTTCATATAATCAGAATGCTTTTATTCCTGGAAGATTAATTAATGAAAATTTTCTTCTAGCATATGAAATGGTTAGAGGTTTCAATAGGAAAAATTCAAACAATATATGTCTGAAAATTGATCTGCAAAAAGCCTATGATAGAATTAATAGAGAAATTATTCACCACATGCCAATTTCTATGAGATTTCTAGATTTATTTGCTGATCTTATCTACGAATGCATATCTACTCCTTCATTTTCGGTTTTAATCGATGGTTCCTGTAACAACCCGCATATTTATCGATTTTATATTTAAATATTTTATTTAAATACTTTATCGTTAGTCGGATGTTAGTCCAAAAAGCTACTTTTTGCATACGGTCAAATTAGGACTCGAGACCACCTCCATTGAGTTCAAAATGACGTTTGCGATCTTTTTGAGTGTAAACTTCGATATGTTTGGAGATAGTGAAATTTTCGTCACTTTTTCTCGCCTTTGACTTTGGTTTGGACTGCACCTCCTTTAGTTCAGCCCAACCCTCTTCCTCACTTCACTCATCATTTGTTTTAACATTCAAGCTTCATCAAAAATGGTGGTGGGAAAGGGAAATTAAAACTCCAAACTCAAGTTCAATTGCAATTCCAACATTCAACTCCAAATTCAAGAAGAAGATAGTGGATTCAAGCTTTGGATTGCTTCTACTTGCTTTCAATCTCCATCTTCATCCATTTTAGTGAAAAGGTGAGATTTTTAATCTCACATCTTGCCTATAATCATCTTTGGACTATTGGGAATGATTCCCCACCACTTTAGCATGTTCGTTTGAATTGGGTTTGGATGGACTGGGCGAAAAGCCTCAATTTTCAGTGTTTTGGTGATTTCCTGGCATTAGGCCGCTCTGGAATGTTAGCTCGCCTGGCCTTAGGTCGTTTCCGACCTATTATTACGCGGCAAACACTAGGTCGCTCGTCCCTGTGAAAGTCGTAGGTCGCTTGGGGAGGTTAGGTCGTAGGTCGCTCGGCTTCATGAAGCCACTAGGTCGCTCGACTCCTCTCAGTTAGGTCGCTGGCCTTAGGTTGCTTCCTCTTTTAGGTCGTTTTACCTATCTGCTTTTAGGTCATTCGACAATTAGGTCGTTCGATAGTTTTAGGTCGCTTGCGAATTAAGACTTAGGTCATTTGGCTTTTATAACGTTAGGTCGCTCGCGTGTTATTACTCTAGGTCGCGTGGCCATACTGCTTAGGTCGCAAGGCCACTAGGTCGTTAGGCCTTTGACTCTTTAAGTCGCGTATCCCCTTAGGTCGTTAGACCTACTTCTGTTAGGTCGTGTGCCTCTTGAATCTTCTCTTTCCTATTTTTGTTTGTTTTTGTGATCTCTTAAGTCGCCCGATCTTGCTTAGGTCGTTGGTTCCTTACTACCTTTAAGTCGCGCTCACTTTAGGTCGTTAGACCTTATTACTGATGGGTCGCTCGAGTGATAAACTTTTAGGTCGCTCGACCCAGTTAGGTCGTAGGTCGCGTGTCACCGTTAGGTCGTGAGTCTCTTTTTGGTTGCTTGGCCTCACTTGTCCAGTTAGGTCGCTCTGCCATTCCAGGTAGGTCGCTTGACCCCTTAGACCCCTAGGTCGCATCTATTAGGTCGTTCGACCTATTCGACTTAGAGCCGTTGTACTTTAACTCGTCCACGTTTGGTCGCAAGTATATTCCTACTATGACGGCTTTGGATTGATTTCTTTGGACTTTTCTCACGTCTTCGAATGTGAATTTATGTGATTCGATTTGTTTTAACAATCGTTTTGTGACTTGTCACTTTAAAGATGTGAAGGTTTCTATACTAGTAGTAAATATCAAAACTCTTTCATCAAAGCGATTTCAACACTATTTTAAATATCAAAAGTTTGTTTTCTCAAACTGATTTCCAATCTACTAGTATATACTAGCCTTTACTTCACTCGGATGACAAATCGACTTAAACGACTTAGTAAAACGAGTGGTATGAAACGCTTGCGTTCACTTCGTCGGTTAGCTCTTGGACTTGTTCGATTGAACCCCTTTTGTGACAATTTCCTAGTGGAGATCTACAATTTGTTCGTAAATATTTAAGTTAAGCTAGTGGTTATGGGACATGAAGCTAAACTCATATATTTACTGGCTTAGTGTAATTGACACTTCCTAATGATCACGACGATCATTTTTGTGATTTAGACTATAGATTGAGCGATGTCTCTTTGTCTGCGAGGGAGACTAGACCCCGCTTTTGTGATGTTTCGCCATCACATATATGGGGTAGCACCCCATGGTCTTCGGGCCATTTCTGTATGGAAATTTAATGGATAGCTTCCATTAGATAGCTTCTCGTTTATGTGTTTCACGCGTTGGTGAGTTTGCTTAACTCCCATTCATGTGTTAGGCCTTTTCCCCCTTTTTATGTGTTTTCTGGATTTCTGGTGATGATTTATGGAATTTGTGCTTCACCAATTTTCATGATTTTCATTGATATGATATCAGTTTTTGTGCATTGGTGAATTTATGTGTTATTGACTTGTTATGAATACAAGTTTAGGGTATGATACCCTATTTTATCTTAGAGAAGATTCTTGTGATATTGATTAATCTTTTGTTGATTATCATTTACATACTTATAGTAGTATGCAGTTATGGTTACATATTCATGCCATGATATTTATCCTATACCTTATCATCTGATATTTATAGCTAGACTGATCCGTTTATTATTTTCTTATAAATAATACTCGGGTCAGACCAAGATTATACAGGTGCTTCTGCTTGACTTCTCTTCAGGATTATTCTGATTTTTGGCTTACTACATAGATTAGTAGTTTTTGGATGTACACACTTTACATATAGACTTTATGTTGTGTACTTATTCTTTTGTATAGCACGTGTTGCTATTCTTTTGTATTATCGTGGATCTTTTTTACCACAACTCTGATGTACACTTTCATGTGTTATATACATATTCATATCTTCTTCCGCCTTTGTGATATGGATGTCTGTGACTGATTTATGTTACGTTTATTTCTATGTTTGTTTCCGAAGATTATTTATAGCCACTATGTGATAGCTTTGGGTTTGTTTCGGTATGTCGGACTTCCTCCTTTAACGAAGTTTATTCTAATCTATCTGACATATCGGAGCTCGCTCAAAGAAGTTACATGGATAGTCGCTCTCCACAGCCTTATTCTCTACGCTAATTGACAACACTACCTCGTAGTGTTCTTGGTTAGCGTGGGTATAGAGGTGGGGCGTCACAGCTTGGTATCGGAGCCAAACATCGGAACAATGTAGAATAAATTAACAAGGATCATCGTCCTAATTCCACCTTAGGAGTTGTGTTTCAGGATTTAGTTCGAGTCTTCGAACCGATTCATCATGTTCTCTTTATGATTCCTTGGTTCATCTATCAAGATTGCTTGATATTTAATTGGTGAATAACCTTTTTCTTCTTCTCTCTTTCTTAAAGAAGAGAATGTCTAGACCAGGCCGTCCCAGAGCTGGACCATCTACTGTTACTCCCCAGGATGGAGTTTTCATGACTACTCAGCAACTTCTTGATTTAGTAAAGAATGCTCAAGCAGCTGGTCCTAATCAGGAACCTACTCATCCTAAGTTTGGATTTGCATGTTTGTGCAACGATTATACCAACTTAAGTGGGAAACCGTTCAAAGGTTCCGAAACTATTATTGAAGTCCAGGCTTGGTTAAGAACGTGCGATAGAATCTTTTCTCGCATGAATCTTGTCAATCTTCACCGTGTTCAGGTGGCTTCCAGTATGCTCCAAGAAAGAGCACTGGATTGGTACGAACTCCTCATTTCTGAAATTAATGAAGCTGATCTCACCTGGGAGCAATTCCAGGAACGCTTTGAATTAAAATTCGTACCAGAAGCAGAGAAAGTGACATTGGCTCGACGTTTCATAGACCTTGTTCAAGGTGAATCTTCCGTGACAGATTATGTCGCATCCTTCGAGTCACTGTCTAAATATGGGGTTGAATACATCAACACCCCATTAAAGAAGAACCAGAGGTTCGTCTATGGCTTAAACAAGAATCTCAAGAAGTCATTACTTCTAAAGTTAGAAGTTCCCTTCGACCAACTTATTGATATCGCTCTTCGTCTTGAAGAGGCTGATAAGGACAGTGATGTTGAAGTGGTGGCTTCCAAACCAAACTTCAACACCAAGAAGAGGCCAAACAAATTCAAAGGTCCTTATCCCAACAAAAAGGGTAAACAAGCAACTCCTGCTGCAAAGGCATTTTCCCCCAGTGATAAGACATGCTTCAACTGTGGTGCTAAGGGCCATTTTTCGAACAAGTGTTCAAAGCCCCGCTCTTGCAGCTATTGTAAAAGTCCAGATCATTTTATGCACCAATGCCCTAGGCTTCAAGACAAGGAGGGAAAGTTAAACGTTGCTCAAGCCCCTGGCAACACATCTCGCGGTCAATGTCTCATTCTGTCCTTGATGGCATTATTATATTTCATGATCAACCTATTAGAGTTCTCTTTGATACAGGTGCATCCCATTCTTTTATATCAAAGGAACTTGTCGATACTTTTTCTTTAAGTGTTGTTGCTTTAATGACTTCTTTAAGAATTGCGAATCCGGTTGGTGGATCCGCAACTCTTAGTTTACTTTGTAGAGACGTGGAGATTATTTTGTGTGATTTTTCTTTCCTAGCCGATTTGCATGTCATGCGTTACTTAGGCTTTGGAATGATTTTGGGTATGGATTGGCTTACTCGTTATGAAGCTCATATCCTATGTCCTGAACGGACTATCTATCTCCGTCATCCGCAATTTGTTAACCATATTTCTATTGTTCTTAAAGACTCGGATTCCGCTTTGGTTGCATCTTTATATTCTTTAAATCCTCGTGATGATGATAATGATGACGAGGAGGATGTCATTTATCTTATTCTCATCGTTCGTGAATTTTCCGACATCTTTGAGCCCGTTTTAGGATTACCACCTAAGCGAGCAATCGAGTTCAAAATTAATCTTATACCTGGAGCTCAACCTATTACCCGTCCTCCTTATCGCATGTCCAATAAGAAGAATGAAGAGATGCGCAAACAATTATCCGAGTTAGAGAAGAAGCAACTTATTCGCTCTAGTTCCTCGCCTTGGGGAGCTTCAGCTATTTTCGTAAGTAAGTCCGATGGTACACTTAGGCTTTGCGTCGACTACCGCAAGCTTAATGACCTTACTATTAAGAATAAATATCCTTTACCTCGGATTGATGATCTGTTTGATCAACTTAGTGGTGCTAGAGTCTTTTCACAATTGGACTTGGCTACCGGTTTCCATCAGCTTCGTATTGCAGAGGATATTATTCCTTTGACTTCTTTCCGTACTCGTTATGGATCTTATGAATGGCTAGTTATGCCATTCGGTTTAACGAATGCTCCGGCTTATTTCGTTGACCTCATGAATCAAGTTTTCAAAAATTTCCTCGATCGGTTTGTTCTCATCTTTATTGATGATATTCTTGTGTATTCTAAAACCGAGGAGGAACATGAAAAGCATCTTCGGATTGTATTGGAAACTCTTAGGAGCAATCAATTAAAAGCAAAATTTTCTAAATGCCACTTTTGGCAATCTAGTGTGAAGTTTCTCGGTCATATTATTTCCGAATCCGGAATATCAGTGGATCCTTCAAAGATTGAAGCGATTCAAAATTGGAAGAGACCGGAGAGCGTGACTGAAATCCGTAGCTTTCTCGGATTTATTACCGCCGTTTTATAAAAGACTTTTCTAAGATTGCCGTGCCTCTTACTGGCTTAACAAGAAAGGTGTTAAATACATTTGATCGGACAAATGTGAAACTTCTTTTCAGAAATTAAAAGAACTCCTTTCTGATGCTCCTATTCTTATTATTCCCGAAGGGAATCAAGATTTTGTTGTCTATACCGATGCTAGTCGCGTTGGTTTGGGTGCCGTTCTTATACAAAAAGAACGTGTTATTGCTTATGCTTCTAGGTAATTGAAGCCGGCTGAGACTAGATATGCCACACATGATTTAGAACTCACGGCTATCGTTTTCGCCCTTCGAATTTGGCGACATTATCTTTTGGGAGAAAATTTTGTACTTTATACTGATCATAAGTCTTTGAAATATTTATTCTCTCAAAAGGAACTTAATTTGCGTCAACAGCGTTGGCTCGAGTTCCTTGCCTCTTATGATCTTGATATCCTTTATACTCCCGGAAAGGGAAATCTTGTTGTCGATGCACTTAGTCGCAAGTAACAAGCGGTTATTTCAATGATGATATCCGAATGGAGGGATCTTGAGGTTTTATCCACTTGTGAAATTCGAGATCTTGTCTCCGATTTATGTTCATCTTTTGTCTTGTGTAGCCTTGAGGCTCGTCCTTCTCTTTTAGACCGCATTCTTGAAGCTCAACAGCTAGATCCCGAATTGGCTCTTCTTAGCCAAAATATTAGGGATAAAACCGATATTGAAGGTTTGAAAGACTTTGATATCGATTTACGTGGCGGCATTCGAAAATTTGGTAGACTTATCGTACCAAATATTAGAGATCTTCGTAAAGATATTTTAGAAGATTCTCATCGTTCCAAATTTTCCATTCATCCCGGTAGTAGTAAAATGTACACAGATATGAAGCGACTTTATTACTGGGAGGGAATGAAATCTGATATCGCTAACTTTGTTAAGTGTTACATGACTGGCCAACTTGTTAAGGCTGAACATCAAAGGCCTGGTGGGTTATTGCAACCATTGGAAATTCCAGTTTGGAAGTGGGATCAAATTTCCATGGATTTTATTGATGGCCTTCCCCGTTCTCGTTCGGGTCATAATAGCTTATGGGTGATTGTTGATAGACTTACTAAATCTGCCCATTTTATTCCCGTTCGGTCGAACCGAACCGTTCCTCTTCTGGCCAAACATTTTATCAAAGAAATTGTTAAACTGCATGGAGTTCCTTCTTCCATTGTTAGTGATCATGATCCATTGTTTACTAGTGGATTTTGGAAGAGTCTTCAAAAAGCTTTGGGAACGAAGCTTAATTTTAGCACCGCTTATCACCCCCAGTCCGATGGACAAACTGAGCGTGTGAATCAAACTCTTGAAGATCTTCTTCATGCTTGTGTGCTTGACTTTGGTGGAAGTTGGGAAGATCATATTTCACTTGTTGAATTTTCCTATAATAACAGCTTCCAATCTAGTATTGGTATGGCTCCTTTCGAGGCACTCTATGGAAGGCCATGCCGATCTCCTTCTTGTTGGCTTGAGGCCGGTGAGAAACTGGTTTTAGGACCAGATTTTATTCGAGATTCCACAGAAAAGATTGAACTTATTCAACATAGGATGAAAGAAGCCCAGAGTAGACAAAAATCCTATGCCGATAACCGAAGAAGGAAATTAGAATTTTCTGTTGGTGATCTCGTATTTATTCGTGTTTCACCTATGAAAGGAGTTGTACGTTTCAGTCGATCAGGAAAGTTAGCGCCTCGATATATTGGGCCATTTTCTATCCCTGAACGTATTGGTTCCATGTCTTATCGCCTTTCATTACCGGCTCAGTTTTCTGCCATGCATGACGTGTTTCACGTTTCTCAATTACGGAAGTGCCTTCGGGATTCCGATTCTATTCTTGAGCCCGGTGTTGTGGAAGAGATTGAAGTTTCACCTAATTTAACCTATGAGCAGCATCCAGTTTGGATTATTGCTTCGGAGATCAAACGTCTTCGAAATAAAGATGTTCCGCTTGTTAAAGTTCAATGGTCCTCAAATCCTAAGGATTGCTCTTGGGAAACTAGAGAATTCATCGAGCGTACACATCCGGAATTACTTTCTCATGCTTTTTGAGGTAAACCTCTTATTTCAAATTTCTTTTGTGCTAATATGCATTTATGGTTGTTACTTTTTATTTTCGTCTTATATATTGCGAGGAAATAATTTCTTTAAGGAGGGGAGTCTGTAACAACCCGCATATTTATCGATTTTATATTTAAATATTTTATTTAAATACTTTATCGTTAGTCGGATGTTAGTCCGAAAAGCTACTTTTTGCATACGGTCAAATTAGGACTCGAGACCACCTCCATTGAGTTCAAAATGATGTTTGCGATCTTTTTGAGTGTAAACTTTGATATGTTTGGAGATAGTGAAATTTTCGTCACTTTTTCTCGCCTTTGACTTTGGTTTGGACTGCACCTCTTTTAGTTCAGCCCAACCCTCTTCCTCACTTCACTCATCATTTGTTTTAACATTCAAGCTTCATCAAAAATGGTGGTGGGAAAGGGAAATTAAAACTCCAAACTCAAGTTCAATTGCAATTCCAACATTCAACTCCAAATTCAAGAAGAAGATAGTGGATTCAAGCTTTGGATTGCTTCTACTTGCTTTCAATCTCCATCTTCATCCATTTTAGTGAAAAGGTGAGATTTTTAATCTCATATCTTGCCTATAATCGTCTTTGGACTATTGGGAATGATTCCCCACCACTTTAGCATGTTCGTTTGAATTGGGTTTGGATGGAATGGGCGAAAAGCCTCAATTTTCAGTGTTTTGGTGATTTCATGGCACTAGGTCGCTCTGGAATGTTAGCTCGTCTGGCCTTAGGTCATTTCCGACCTATTATTACGCGGCAAACACTAGGTCGCTCATCCCTGTATAAGTCGTAGGTCGCTTGGGGAGGTTAGGTCGTAGGTCGCTCGGCTTCGTGAAGCCACTAGGTCACTCGACTCCTCTCAGTTAGGTCGCTGGCCTTAGGTTGCTTCCTCTTTTAGGTCGTTTGACCTATCTGCTTTTAGGTTGTTCGACAATTAGGTCGTTCGATAGTTTTAGGTCGCTTGCGAGTTAAGACTTAGGTCATTTGGCTTTTATAACGTTAGGTCGCTCGCGTGTTATTACTCTAGGTCGCGTGGCCATACTGCTTAGGTCGCAAGGCCACTTGGTCGTTAGGCCTTTGACTCTTTAGGTCGCGTATCCCCTTAGGTCGTTAGACCTACTTCTGTTAGGTCGCGTGATCTCTTAAGTCGCCCGATATTGCTTAGGTCGTTGGTTCCTTACTACCTTTAAGTCGCGCTCACTTTAGGTCGTTAGACCTGATTACTGATGGGTCGCTCGAGTGATAAACTTTTAGGTCGCTCGACCCAGTTAGGTCGTAGGTCGCGTGTCACCGTTAGGTCGCGAGTCTCTTTTTGGTCGCTTGGCCTCACTTGTCCAGTTAGGTCGCTCTGCCATTCCAGGTAGGTCGCAACCACTAGGTCGCTTGACCCCTTAGACCCCTAGGTCGAATCTATTAGGTCGTTCGACCTATTCGACTTAGAGTCGTTGTACTTTAACTCGTCCACGTTTGGTCGCAAGTATATTCCTACTATGACGGCTTTGGATTGATTTCTTTGGACTTTTCTCACGTCTTCGAATGTGAATTTTTGTGATTCGATTTGTTTTAACAATCGTTTTGTGACTTGTCACTTTAAAGATGTGAAGGTTTCTATACTAGTAGTAAATATCAAAACTCTTTCATCAAAGTGATTTCAACACTATTTTAAATATCAAAAGTTCGTTTTCTCAAACCGATTTCCAATCTACTAGTATATACAAGCCTTTACTTCACTCGGATGAGAAATCGACTTAAACGACTTAGTAAAATGAGTGGTATGAAACGCTTGCGTTCACTTTGTCGGTTAGCTCTTGGACTTGTTCGATTGAACCCCTTTTGTGACAATTTCCTAGTGGAGATCTACAGTTTGTTCGTAAATATTTAAGTTAAGCTAGTGGTTATGGGACATGAAGCTAAACTCGTATATTTACTGGCTTAGTGTAATTGACACTTCCTAATGATCATGACGATCATTTTTGTGATTTAGACTAGCGATTGAGCGATGTCTCTTTGTCTGCGAGGGAGACTAGACCCCGCTTTTGTGATGTTTCGCCATCACATATATGGGGTAGCACCCCATGGTCTTCAGGCCATTTCTGTGTAGAAATTTAATGGATAGCTTCCATGAGATAGCTTCTCGTTTATGTGTTTCACGCGTTGGTGAGTTTGCTTAACCCCCGTTCATGTGTTAGGCCTTTTCCCCCTTTTTATGTTTTTTTCTGGATTTCTGGTGATGATTTCTGGAATTTGTACTTCACCAATTTTCATGATTTTCATTAATATGATATCAGTTTTTGTGCATTGGTGAATTTATGTGTTATTGACTTGTTATGAATACAAGTTTAGGGTATGATACCCTATTTTATCTTTGAGAAGATTCTTGTGATATTGATTAATCTTTTGTTGATTATCATTTACATACTTATAGTAGTATGCAGTTATGGTTACATATTCATGCCATGATATTTATCCTATACCTTATCATCTGATATTTATAGCTAGACTGATCAGTTTATTATTTTCTTATAAATAATACTCGGGTCAGATCGAGATGTTACAGGTGCTTCTGCTTGACTTCTCTTTAGGATTATTCTGATTTTTGGCTTACTACATAGATTAGTAGTTTCTGGATGTACACACTTTACATATAGACTTTATGTTGTGTACTTATTCTTTTGTATAGCACGTGTTGCAATTCTTTTGTATTATTGTGGATCTTTTTTACCACTACTCTGATGTACACTTTCATGTGTTATATACATATTCATATCTTCTTCCGCCTTTGTGATATGGATGTCTGTGACTGATTTATGTTACGTTTATTTCTATGTTTGTTTCCAAAGATTATTTATAGCCACTATGTGATAGCTTTGGGTTTGTTTCGGTATGTCGGACTTCCTCCTTTAACGAAGTTCATTCTAATCTATCTGACATATCAGAGCTCGCTCAAAGAAGTTACATGGATGGTTTCTCCTCCACTGCCTTATTCTCCGCGCTAATTGACAACACTACCTCGTAGTGTTCTTGGTTAGCGTGGGTATAGAGGTGGGGCGTCACAGTTCCCCATTTGGTTTCATTAATAGCCCAAGAGGTATAAGACAAGCTGACCCTCTCTCGCCTTATCTATTTTCGATTGCAATGGAATTCCTTACTATTTTGCTTAATGTGGAACATTTGAAAGGTACATTACTTCCCATATATCAAATTGAGCCAGTTATTACACATCTGCTATATGCAGATGATATTTTAGTTTTGGCTAAAGCTACACCTAAAAATGTTGAAAGCATTAAAAGTATATTTCAGACTCCGAAAGATGTCCCTGGTCTTGATCTAAATGCCACTAAGTCTACCATGTTCTTTAGTAAAGGAGCAAAAAATAAACAACAAATTGCCAATATATTAAATATTAGTATTGGCAATCTTCCTATTGTCTACTTGGGCATCCCTCTTTCTTATAACTAGTTAAAAGCTAGCTAGAGATTTTCGCTTATTAATAGACAAAATAAATAAATAAATTCAATCACTAGAATAGTAAGATGCTCAATATCAGTGGCAGGACAGAACTTGTCAAAACTGTCATCTATCCGATGATTCAATTTTGGCTCCAATTCACTCAATTCCTTGTGTCTATTATCCAGAAAATTAATTCCATATATGCAAACTTTGTTTGGAAATTTAAATCATATAATATGAGCTGGGATAATGTTTGCAAAACCAAATTTGAAGGTGGATTAGGTATCAAAAGAATTGAAGATATTGCTAAAGCAGTTTCAATGAAATTATTATGGAAATATATTCAAGCAGATTCATCTTGGGCTGAATGGATTCATAATAAATATTGTAAATCTAAAAATTTCTAGACTACAACAGTAGATAATAATGCTTCATATGTTTGAAAAACCATACTCACACCCAGACAGTACTACAAAGGCCTTACAGATAAAAAAATTGCAAATGGTGAAACCACAGACCTGTGGTTTGATCCATGGCCTAATGGGTCATCCTTAATCGATACATTTGGAAGGAATAATATGGCAGTTTATTGTGGACGTAATAATAAAGTTTCTAGCTTAATATCTTATAACAAATGGAAACAGAATTTAGCTCATGTTCCTACTCAAATGCATCAGTTCATTCATAATATTAGCATTCACAAGCAAGAGCATCAAGATTATTGGTTTTGGCTCCATAATAATAGTGGTCTTTTTAGCCTAAAATCAGCTTGGAATCAAATTAGAGGCAGACATTCTGAATTAAAATGGACAGAAATCATATGGGATAAAGTATGTGCCCTAAAAATGTCAACATGTGCTCTTTAGCTAAAATGGACATATTAAACACAAAAATCAGGATTAGCAGGTGGAATTCAAACATTGACGGTAACTGTGTGCTTTGCTCTAATCACATTGAAGACATAGACCATTTGTTTTTTCATTGCAATTATTCGAGACGGCTACTGGACAACTTGAGCAGAAAAGTAAAATTTAATTTTGGAAACTCATACGACTTCAATCAAATTGTAACGACCCATAATTTTGGATATTTGAAATTATAACATTTAATTGATTTTAAATATTTAAATGTTAATATTTTACTTGAATTTCAAATACAACGATTTATTGGATAATTTAATTATTGAATTTAATAATTGAATATTGGTTAAAGTATTGAACATTGAGTTTTAAGCTTGTTAAAAATAATTTAAAGACTTATAAAATTTATATTAATAATACTGAAGATAATAAAACTTTTTAAATTGAATTTAAAAGTGATTTGTTAAATTTTGAAAATATATCGTTTGAATTGACATTTAAAAATAGCCTTCTGGGGCACAGCCTCGGATTTCGACGAAACTAGTTCCATTGGATCCATAATAGTGTATTATTATCGGATTTCAAATTTTGTAACGTTTGGAGTTATCATTTGGTCGTACGGGATAGAAACGCTTTGAATTTAATATCAAAAATCCAATATAATAATTGAGTCCAAAAAGCTATCTTCTCCATACGATCGAATTAGGACTCGAAACCTTTTCCATTACATTCGGTATAGGGGAATAACATTATAAACGCCTAGCGGCATGCCTCGATAGGGGTTCTTGATTTTGAGTTGTGTAAATCGACACGTTTTAAAATTTAAATAATATATATATATATATATATATTTATGTGATTGAACATATTCACATCAGCACTTTTTCCCCTCATTTCAAAACACTGTAGCCTTCCCCCTACACACAAGAATCACATCTCCTCTTTTCTTTTAAATAGCACGCAATAGAACAGTTCACAGTGGAAAAAAATGGCTGAACTAAATAAAAAAATATAAGGGAAGGAGACCTCGAATTTAGGTTGCAAGCTCGTACTCGAGCACGCCGACTCGGGGAAGGGTGGAGGCGTCGGCGTGTTCGATGTGAAGCCGGGTTCTCGATTTGTCGTGTGCGTGAATAGGGTGTGGTCGCACAAATCATCAGGTGGAGGCAGTCGTCGCGAGGTCGCGACTGTGACTGGGTGAAGGTGCGACATCGAGTTTTCTGGTAGGTTATGAGATTGAGCGGCTTTGGTTTGTGGGTGCGTCTCCCTTGATTAGCAGTCGACAGTGAAGAGCGTACGATGGTAGGGTAGGTTTTGAGGTTTTCTTGAATTCGAGTATGAGTTTGGGGATTTGAGGCTTGGAGTTGGACTAGGGGAGAGAAGGCGCAGTCGGCGACGCGATTTGGTGGCTTGCGGTGGTACGTTGGGAGGTCCGACATGGCGTACAATAGGGTTCAAGGCTGTGCGATGCGTTTTGGAAAGGAGGACCGATAGTGGAGTGGTGGTGTCAAGTGAGTGCGGATCGAGGAGAAATGATCAATGGCGTTGGCGGCGGGTTCTCTGGTGGACCGTAGGGGGCGGACGTGGCGGTCAAAAGGGGAGCAGCGTGGTCAACTCGAATTAGAGAAGGAGTTTAGACAGCTATTTGTTTTAAATTAGGTAATTAATTTTGAAAAGTAGGTAATTAAGGAAATTTTTATAATATTTTATTTGGTATTCTTATAAATGCATAACTCGCTCATTTTAGGTCAAAATCGAACGCAACCTTTTGCGTTGCGTTCGTAATAACGTATTCTACATAAAGAAAATAGATTAGAACAATTTGGAGCTTCTAGAAATTCTAGATAAATTCAAACGCGTTCGAATTAAATCGGAACCGGAACGCGAAAAGCGACAGGAAATAAATGTGAGTTAATCTCACTCAATTTTGGATTACTAGTTAATTTTAAATATTTAAAATTAATTATTGATTGATTTGTTGAATTGATAAATTTTTATCGGTGGAATGTGATGTTATATATAGTAGTATATATATTGGTAGTTGGATTGATATTCCCGCATATATTTAGCGGATGAGACCCTATGCACCCCGCATAATAGCAGATGACCCTATATGCTGCGATATCCCTCTCGAAGTGGGATTGGTATTTTTATGTTGTATTAACATTTGCGGATGCAGAGAAACAGGTTGGAGGGATCCAACGGGATTCCTCAATCCCTCAAAAATGTTGAATTTAATTTCATATATATTGATATATGATCTTTTTGAAAAATCTGTGGAAGATTATAGTGTGATTTGAATTTATTGGGTGCTATGGTAGTTTTTGGCCTAGATTTTTGGTATTTCTAAATACCAATAATATATGTTTTGAATTTGGAAAAAAATAAAATAAAAAGAATTGGAAGTAGAATATTTATAGTGAAATTTGGATTAATTAAAAAGAAATAAATTTAGGTAAAATAAATAGTTTGATTTTAAATTTGTACTTAATAATTTCGTAATAATGTAAATAAAAGGATTTTAAATAATAAAACTTAAGCGATATTTGTTTAAGTGTAAATGATTTATTTTAAAAATCGAGATTTTAAATAGTTAGGAAAATAAAAAGGAAATTTGAAAATAAAATATAAAATTGTTATACTAGATATTAAATAAGAATTTAAAACTATGAAATGGAAGTGGAATCGAAATTTAGTGGGGTTTGGAACATAGTTGAGTTATTTAAGAAATTGATTTAAAAATGGAATTCAGTTTAGAAATCGATTTACAATCAATTAAGTATTGTGAAACCGTTATAAATAGGGATTGAAAACTATGAGATTTATAAACAATGTTTATAAATAAAGTGGAATGATTTTCGGTTGATAAATGGAAGTTATAAAGTCACGGTGAGGATTTATAATGAGATGGGTAAATCGGCTTAAAGATAAATGATAGATTTATTTTTGGAAATGTGAAAAAAGGGATTTACGAAATGGAACGTAAATCAATTGGTGATAAATTGAGAGAGATTTATAAATATTAGATGTGCTGTATTGAAGTTGAAAAATATGTTTTGTCGAGAAGATGAGTTGTTTTTAAAAAGGGGATTTTTAATTATTAAACTAGGTAATTTAAAAATGTTTTAACAAAAGAGTATTTCCAGAAAGTTAGTTATTAATATTTTTAAATTATCGAAATAAACTATAAGTTATAAACGAGTCTTGTAAATTGATTAGAATCTTATTAATAAAGCAGAATTATTTATTGTTTCAAAGTTAGGTAATTATTTTAAATTGTTTAAAGTATATTTAATTATTAATTAAGTTAGTTATAATGAGTTGATATTAAGTAAATTATTATTTAAGAATAAATTAGTATTATCATTTTAAAAGATACATTATTCAATATTAATATGGTTTTATATAATAACTTTTATCTAAGGGTATTTGCCTAAATTAAACTTGAAAATTTATTATAGAAATTTTATAAGCCTTATTCTGAGATAGTTATTAAATAAAGTTTTCGGAAAGTAATGGTATACTTTCATAGCAAAATCGGAGGCAGAGATTGCCTGCAGTTAAGTGTTGGATTTCTCTAGGATAGAGACGTAATCATTGAACTGTGAATCCATGGTTGATACCGCATTGTGCTTTCCGTATTCAATTTAAAAAGTTTTCGAATATTTTGAAGAAAATGGTTTATGAATATACTTATTTCGATGAGATAAGTTTATATTTTTGAATTAAGAGATTTAATTGAGGAACCCGGAACTTATAGCATTCATTGTAAATGAGTTAAGGAATTTACAATATAAATTGGGAAGGGTTTTTGAGAAAAGTGAAATAAGTAAATTTCTCCTAAATGTTGGGAAGTAAGGGGTTAGAAAATATATTTTAAATATTTTTCTAAGTGTTGAAATAAGAAATGGTTTGAAATATCCTGATATGGATATAGATATTTGGGTTGTCTTAAATATTGAAAATTGGAAAGAGATTTGAATATTTATCTTATAAAGATATTTTGGAATTAGATTTTGGAAAATTATAATAAGGCCTGATGTCTTCTTATGGATGTTTTATTAATAGTTAAATAACCAACTATCAAGTATTTGGCCAATTTCGTTGATTGTTTCGAAGAGACCGGGATCAGATTTAATTATCCGAAAAACCACTTCGATCTGATTTGAGCGTTACGAATGAAAATCATGAAGATGACGAAGATGGTGATTCGATTTGTCCAGACTCAGGAAAACTTGTATGAGAGAATGCTATTAGAACATCGTCATTGGAGGACGATGAGCATTCTAAGTGATAATTTCTGAAATGTAATCGTAGCCTCAAGCCTCATCAACCAGAATGATTGAAAATCAGGGGATATGCAGCAAGGCTAAGTTGGTCATTCCCAATTAGGGTATGTAATCACCTTTCTAGATACCCTCGTACATATTATTTATTATGGATACGGTGGTGCATGCCAAAGAGCTATCGATAAGGGTAGGAACACCCAGGGTGATAACATATTCGGTTCTATCCAGGTCAGGGATAGGGTCGGTCTTGTGTTGTAGGGGATCCCGGCAAGGTCCTCGGTACATTTTTCTAGATGTGTACTGTGATAGGTGGTACCCCAGTGCCTAGTCATTGTATGGAATTCATTCTCCAATAAGCGCCGTACGGTTTTGATTATGCCCGACTATGCTGAAACGTGAGATGCAAGCATTTCAGCTATTTTCTATTTACTTTGTTTAGACACTATTATAATATCAAATGATTTGATACAAAATGTTTTGGTTATTGTAAGGGAAAAACCCGTCGTGTTTATGTGTGACGCGGTCTTACGAGATACCTTGTTTTTCAAAGGATTTTGATAACTATAATAATTCAAATTGAGTGTGTTTTCTCATGCTGGTTTTCCAGACTGACTCGGGTGTTATTTTATTATAATGCTCGGGTCAGACCGAGTATTACAGATTCAGGATAGGATGCTATGGAGCTCAGAAGACGAGCTGGATGACGAAGACGTATTTGATTTTATTCCACTGCGTATTGTATGCTATATATTCAGCATTTGTGAGGACAAGTTGTTATAACTGTCCAGTATTGAGTTGTTGATTTATTGTACTCTGATGATGAAATGTATAAATAACAGTTGTAGTTCTTTTTGTATAAAGGCATGTTATTATCTATTATACATTGTTCCACTGCTATTGTGAGATTCTGTGTTGTTGTTCTGTTTTCTTCTTCTTTTTCCCTAACGATTTGGTATTCCGGCACTCGATTGCTCGGCATGTAATACGGTGAACGTATTGATGTCAATTTTTGAAGGTGGAAAATTCTGGGCCGTCACACTTGGTATCAAAGCTGAAGGTTAAGCGAGAACCTTGGCTTTGATGGGGTAACTCATTAGAGATAGGGTCAGTAGCACCCTTGAATGAGTTTGAGTGCATTAATAGATATGCGCGCGTATTTGTTAGTGAATATAAAACTGTTTTATATTGTGTTGATTGGTCAGTTGAGTGGCTTATGGATTCTGGTCAATACGAGTAATTAACGTTATTGATGGGGATCTCTAAACACTATAATAGAACAATTCGACACAGTATTGTTTGAAATGGGGGTAAATGAAATAATTTTACCCAAATTATTATATATATAAAAGAAATAATTTTTCAGGAATTATTATAGTTGTATATGATGTGCTTGGTTGTTAGGAAATGATAATATTAAACTATTATCTTTGTTGTTGTAACGACCCGAAATTTTGGTCGTTTGTTTTTGAACGTTTGATTTATTTTTAAATGTTGAATTTGAATCATTAATTGATTTTGAATATGGAGATTTTGGTTGAATTAGTGGAATGGTTTATAATTTCAAATATAGCGGTTAAAAACAGATTTGGTAAATAGTAAATTAATATTTGAAATTGGAAAAAATATGGGAATTTGGAGTTAAATGTGAATAGAAATGATTTCTAAGATGATTTAAAACTCTATTTGAATTAGAGTGATGGTATTAGACTTTGGATGGAATTAAAAATCGATAAGTTAAAATTTGGAATTTTATATATTAATGTAATAGTGAAATTAATATATATAGTAATAGTGTAAATAATTGAACTTTGATTTAAAATGAATCAGAATGATTTATAATATGAATATAAATTCTATGTGATTTATAATTGAGTTGGTAAGTTTTCAAAATGGAAATTTCAAGTAATCCCATCGATATTTTTAAAAATCGCTCGATTTAATCGACGCGTTAAAATAGCCTTCTGGGGCACAGTCTTAGAATTCGACGAAACCAGTTCCATTGGAACCGTAATAGTTTATTATTATTGGATTTCAAATTTCATAGCGTGTGGAGTTACCGTTTGGCCGTACGGGATAGAAATGCGTTGAAATTAATATCGAAAATTTAATATTTTAGTTCGATTCGAAAAGCTATCTTCCACATATGATTGAATTAGGCCTCAAAACATGTTCCATTGTTCGGAATAAGGGTAAACATTTTAAACGCCTGGTGGCACATCTCGTTTGGAGTTCGTTCGGAAAAGCATGTAAATTTTGAAAATAATAATAAAATAATTTATATAAGCCTATATATACACATTCCAACAGTAAACCCTAGCAAAAATATAACGCAGCCACCTCTATCTTTATCAATGGCCGAAACAAAACGATTTCTTCTTCAATTTCCACCAAATCCATTCGTTTATTTCGAAAACCTCCAACTAGAAAATTGTCGAGCTCGTCGAGCTCTCACTTTTCAACGGTGGTGATCGAGATCGGCGCGGCGAGGAGAGAGGAAAGGAGTTGCATTTGTGCACGAATTCCAAGGGGAGGAAGGCGTCGAGCTCTTCATGGCTCACGGCGTTGGTGCATGCTTCGTTTGGCACTCTCCGATCATCATATAGTTGGCCGTACGGACAACGACAATCGTTTTTAATAATCGGCAATGAGTTCTCTTACCTGGGGATGCGAACGAGGGAGAAAGTAAAGGAGCGGCCACGATCTGGAGTTTGGAAATGAACGGCCTGATTTGTTTCTAGGTATATATATATAATTATTTATATAATCTATATTCAAAACTTTAAAAATTCGTATCTTTGTCATACGAGGTTGAAATCGGACGAAACAAGTGGCGACAGAATCGTGGCGACGAGCACTACGCTCTGGAATGGATTTGGAGTCAATTAGAGCTAGCTAAAATTTTAGGTTAAATCGAACGTGTTCAATTTAATTTAAAATTTGAACGTTTGGCCAAATTAAAACTCAAGGTGAGTAAATCTCACTCCTTTTGGACTGTTGGAATTAATTTTAAATAGTTAAAATTAATTAATGACTGATTGGTTGAATTGATAAATTTTTGTCAATTGAATGTGATATCATATATATAGTAGTATATATATTGGAGTGATTGATATTCCTGCATATATATAACGGATGAGACCCTATGCGCCCGTATAATAGCGAATGACCCTATATACCACGATATTCCGCCTCGAAGCAGAATTGGTATTTTTATTGTTGTATTAACATCTATGGATGTAGGGAAACAGGTTGGAGGGATCCAACTGGATTCCTCAAAAATGTTGAATTTAATTTCATATATAGTGATATATGTTTTAAAAGAAGATTTTTATTAAATATCTAGGTAAATTGTAAAGTGTTAAAATATTCCAGAAATTAGTTATTTAATTATTTAAATTGTTTAAAACATATTTAATTATTAATTAGTTACCTTATAATGATTGTTAAAGATTTATTATTATTATTATTATTTAAGAATTAGTCAGCATTGTTGTTTTAAAAGATAAATTATTAAATATTAATATAGCTTTCTATAATAACTTTTATTTAAGTGTATTTGCCTAGATTAAACTTGGAAATTTTTTTTAGAAACTTATAAGCATTGTTTTGAGAAAATTATTAAATAAAGTTTTCGGGAAGTAATGGTATACCCGCATGGCGAAATCGGAGGCAGTGAGTGCCTGCAGTTAAGTTTTGGATTTCTCTGGGATAGAGACGTAACCATTGAGCTGTGAATCCATGGTTTGATACCGAAATGGTACTTTTCACATTATTTTCAAAAAGGATTTCAAATATTTTTGAAGGATAGTTTGTGAATTTATTGAATTCGATAAGATAAGAACACATATTTTATATAAAGAGATTTAATTTAGTAAAACTAAATTAAAAAGAGATTTGGGGTTTCTCAGTGGAAAATGGAATATTTGGTTGAATGATTGTTTATTTGATAGTTAAATAACCGACTATCAAATATGGACCCAAAATATAACTTTAGGAATATCTAGAAGCAATATGGGGATTATATGGTGCAGTTACCGTTCGAGGTGCTATACTGTACGTGTAAACTCGTTTTGTTCTCCTAGGACATTAATAAGGAATCCGTCCACTAACGGTTAGGAGGTGATCTCTGATCTTATTTTCATATGTTTATTTCCTAAAGAACTGGGGTTGAGTTTACCAGAAAATATTGAACGTTGTTTCGAAACTGAAAACCACTTCGATCCAACGAGTACGTTTTCGAAAGGAAAACAAGAGCATGGAGTCGAAGATGGAGCAGTGAAGTGCAAGAGCTAGTTGCTACTAATCCTGAGGATTATTCCAAAATGGATGTAGTAGGAATAGTGCCTTCGGTTCCGTTCGGACCGAGAACGGACTTGTATGGGTGAATGCTATCAGTTAATTATTATTGGAGGACAATGAGCATTCGAAGTGAAAAATTCCTTAAAAGGTAATCGTAGCCTCTAGCCTCATCAACCGGGAATGACTGAAAATCAGGGGAGATGCAGCAAGGCTAAGTGGGTCGCACCCAATTAGGGTATGTTTATCACCTTTCTAGATAACCTCGGATATTATTTATTACTACGGTATATGGAAGGAGCTTGAGAGAGGGTGGGAACACCCGGGGTGATAGCATATTTGGTATATCCGGGTTAGGGATAGTCCGGTCTTCTGTTGTAAAGGATCCTAGCGTGGTCCTCGGTACGCTGTTTCTAGACATGTACTGTGACAGGTGGTACCCCAGTGCCTAGTCAATCGTATGGAATCCATTCTCCAATACGTACCTTTACGGTTTTGATTGTAGGGCCTAGTATGCTGGAATTTAATTAATGTAAAAATTTCAGCTATTTGAATAAGTATTTGTACTTAGACACTATTATAATATCAAAGGATTTGATATGAAATGTTTTGGTTATTGTAAGGTAAAAACCCGTCGTGTTTATGTGTGGCGTGGTCTTACGAGATACCTTTGATTTTCAAAGGATTTTTGATAACTTTAATAATTCAAATTGAGTGTGTTTTCTCACGCTGGTTTTCCAGACTGACTCGGGTGTTATTTTATTATAATGGTCGGGTCAGACCGAGTATTACAGGTTCGGGTTAAGATGCTATAGAGCTCAGGAGACAAGCTGGAGACCAAGACGTATTCTCGTACTTGTTAATTCCGCTGTAGTGTTTTGTTGAAAATTACCAGCAAATTGTGAGGGCAGGTTGTTATAACTGTCCAGGCTGGTAATTATTGGTTTGTGTACTCTGATGTGAGATATGTATATTATATTTTTGATTTGTGTAAAGAACAATTTATGTTATATATTATTCAATCTGTTGTGAGATTATGTTGTTTAGCTTCTTCTTTCTTCTACCTACTTTCTTTCCCCTCGACAATCTATCTTTCCGGCACTCGATCGTTTGGCATGTTATACAATGAGCGTATTTATGTCGATTTTCGAAGGTCGAAAGGGCGGGCCGTCACAGTTGTTGTGGAAATTGAATGTGATTTATGATTTGAAATGAAATGAAATTCCAGAGTAAATTTGATTATGATTTGTATAAAGGATCTAAAAGTTGGAAATTTGGGAATTTAAATCCCGTTGGGTTTGAAAATGATTTTTGAAGTCTTGGAAAATAATAGTTGTTAGCACCAAAATTGGTCACTAACCTCGTAGAAGATGATTGTGAAGAGATATAAGTGATGAAATCAAATTAAACAGAGAAGACAGTGCTAATCTAAGTACAGAAAGTAAGAACACCAAATTTATAGTGGTTCGGCGTAATTGCCCACGTCCACTTTGAGGTTAAACTTTATTGATCTTCTTTATAGTTGATTACAAATACAATTCGTGAATCAAATGCTTCAATGAAGTTGTTTAGTAGAGAAGACGAGTCTCGAAAATGGCAGAGTCTCCCCAGTATTCTTTCTCCAAAAAAGGATCCCTCTTCACTGTGACCCTGCCCCTCTATTTATAGACAAAGATGGGCTGGACTTCCCAGGTGGGCCTGGTAGCTGAATAACTCGGTCCAAGTAGTGTAAGTCCTATGTACTGAACCAGATAGGCTCATCAACAGAATGCCGAGCCTCCCCCTTTATGCCGAACGAGGTGAGGTCGGACATTCTGAATGCCGAACATCCATTTGTACTGAATGACCTTGGATGACGAGCTGCAGGTGATTGTCGAACGAGATACGTACCGTAAGAGATGTGGTGTTGAGTGAGGGATGCAGGTCGAATGAGGCCGGACCGCCGAACAGTCCAGGAATGCCGAGCGTACCTTGTAGGCCGAACGTTCATGGATGCCGAATGATTTTATGCCGAGCGTTCCTCCTTGGCCGAACGGTATTCACTACCGAACGTTTCTCGATGCCGGACGCTCCTAGATGCCGAACGTTATCCCATACCGAACGCCCTTTAGATGCCGAACGCTGTGCTCGTGCCGAACGGTCTTAACATGTCGAACGCTCATTGTTTAACTGATCGATGGGGAGGCCGAGTACTAAGTTGCCTGGTCAATTCCCCAGGAAACACTTGCCCCCCAAAGTGTATTACGTGACCGAACGTGATACGCTTTGAATTACGTATCCTCCATGCTCCGCTTCGAACCTTGGTTAAATCCTCTTGGAGATGCCTTCTCGAGAATATCAATGGCCATTCGTGTCTCCGCAGAGCTAATAAGCTTTGGCTATCTGATCTAGTCTTCTCTTAATAACCCTTAGTGAGAATTCAATTTCTGTTGATCTCAAGAAGTCGAACTTTTTCAGATGTACACATGCACGTTCGGGTACATGTTCTTGCCATTGGCTCTCGGATGCATTTTATATGCTCATAAGTCGTCGCCAACTCCATCTAGTTTAATTGCAATTCAATCGCGATTCCTTGTTTGTATTTTTTGTGAAATAAGGGTTGCAATCAGCTACTTGAGGCGTTTTCCAAACCTCTCTTCAGTACAGACTCTATGATTTTGTTCACAGCTTCAACATATCCATTTTCAGTTATAATGGATCATGGAAGGTCATAAGGACAGATGACGTTACGGATAAAGAAGTGGATTATTTTCTTCATCTTGGTCGTGGTTAAGAGTTCTTCATCTGCCCATTTGGTGACGTAATCAACTGCTATGATGGTGTATTTCGCACCACCTTTAGGATCGACAAGAAGATGATTTTAGTGCCCCCAAGTGGCAAACGGCTATGAACTAGCCATTTGACTAATTTTAGTGTTTCCTGGAGATTTGACCAGGCAACTGAGTACTCGGCGTACAGGACGACTCGGTGTCAACTAGTGATCGGCATCTCATAGTACTCGGCGTAGTGTTCAGCATCTCATAGTACTCGGCGTAGTGTTCAGCATCTCATAGTACTCGGCATCCAGTGGTACCCGTCATCAAGGAGTACTCGGCGTAGTACTCGGCATCCAGTGGTACTCGGCGTTTGAAGACGTTCGGCGTATATAACTACTCTACATGGCAGCATCGTTCGGCCAAAGGATCGTTCGGCTAAGAAGCATCGTTCGACCAAAGCATCGTTCGGCTAAGAAGCATCGTTCGGCCAAAGCATCGTTCGGCTAAGAAGCATCGTTCGGCCAAAGGATCGTTCGGCTAAGAAGCATCGTTCGGCCAAAGGATCGTTCGGCTTCGACTGACAACTGTTCTGCACTTCCCACCCATCAAACGTACCGTTCGGCATTGAGAAGGTGGTTCGGCGTCAACGTGTTCGGTCTACTTGGTTCGGCATACAACGACCACTACACTTGGGCTAGAGTGTTTGGCCACCAAGCCCACCTGGGAAGTCCAGCCCATATTTGTCTATAAATAGAGGGGCAGGGTCACAGTGAAAAGGGATCCTTTTTGGGAGAACACTGGGGAGACTCCGCCATTTTTGAGACTCATCTTCTCTACTTAACAACTTCAGTCAAGCATTTGATTCACGAATTGTATTTGTAATCAACAATAAGGAAGATCAATAAAGTTTAATCTCAAAGTGGACGTAGGCATTTACGCTGAACCACTATAAATCTGGTGTTCTTACTTTATGCATTTAAATTAGCATTGTCTTCTCTGTTTAATTTAACTTCATCACTTATATCTCTACACAATCTTTCTCAACGAGGTTAGTGACCAATTTTGGTGCTAACACTTTGGTGCTTTCACTGAGAATTGAATTCTCAGACCTCAAGGATCTGCTTTGAAGCTACTAGATTGAATAAATCCCCCAAAGAAGATCCGACTCACTGATAGGACATCCGTTGATTCTACTCAGAGTTCATACCGATAACTCTACAATGGCAGGACCACGTACCAGGTCAGCTTCTCATAATGCGGATGCCCGCGAGATGGCTAGCATGCAACAAGACTGAAGCTGCTGACAGCTCTACTTCCTCTGATGAACCTCCCAGGCGCAGACGCCGCAAGACTGAAGCTGCTGTTCAAACAGCTGGAGACCGTGACCAAGCAAGAGCTGGAAACTTCAGAACAGGAGTACAAATGGAGGCTGGAGGCCCAGACCATCAGAACGCTCCAGAAAAGGCGTAGGCCGAACGCTCCAGAAAAGGCATAGGCCGAACGCTCCAGAAAAGGCGTAGGCCGAACGCTCCAGAAAAGGCGTATGCCGAACGCTTCAGAAAAGGCGTAGGCCGAACGTTCTAGAAAAGGCGTATGCCGAACGCTCCAGAAAAGGCGTAGGCCGAACGCTCCAGAAAAGGCGTAGGCCGAACGCCCTAATGCCGAACGGTATTGTATGCCGAACGACTCGGTTGTGCCGAACAGTGTGGATGCCGAACAGCTTTGGCCGAACCACTTCTGGACGATCCACTTTGGTCGAACAACTTTGGCCGAACCACTCTGGCCGAACAGTCTTGGCCGAACAGCTTTGGCCGAACCACTCCAGGCCGATCCACTTTGGCCGAACAGCTTTGGCCGAACCACTCCAGGCCGAACCACTCTGGCCGAACAGTCTTGGCCGAACAACTTTGGCCGAACCACTCTGGCCGAACAGTCTTGGCCGAACCACTCCAGGCCGATCCACTTTGGCCGAACAGCCTATACCGACCCACTTTGGCCGAACAGCTTTGGCCGAACCACTCCAGGCCGATCCACTCTGGCCGAACAACCTTGGCCGAACAACTTTGACCGAACCATTCCAGGCTGACCATACCTCTAGGCCGAACGTTCTTCCGGGCCGATCCATACCTCTATGCCGAACACCTCTGTAATGCCGAACGGTATTGTATGCCGAACGCTCATCAATGCCGAACGGTATTGTATGCCGAGCACCTCTGGAATTAAGTTACACGGGATAATGAGTTCAAAACTCAACTTAGTAAAGGAACATTCTATCCACTTCCCTGACATCCCATGATCGACCAGGGCATAGAGGATCTAGCGGCAGCTTATGAACGGCATCAAGGGAACAGACAAGCAACCGCTATCCAAACGGTACTCCCAAAGGTTGGAGAACATAGATGATATGACTCTAGCAAACGCCAAGATGACTCCAAGCACCATTCTTCGCTGACCCAGCACCTCGAATTTAATGACCCCAAGCAAACCAATGCTCTAAACAATTTATTCCAAATACTAACAAGGGTATCTACTGATCGCGTTTGAGGAAAGTCGACCTCCAGATATATTTTGGCAGCTAGTTAGCTAAAGAGCCTCCTGCGACTATGGATCGTTTCTTCTACAAAATGAATCAGAACTAAAGTGAGGAGGAGTGGAGAAGACTAAGAAAAATAACAATAAAGGCCCGTTGGCTAAGGATGTAGATCCCAGTAGCCGAAACAAGACTTCAGAATTCAGCTCATATGCTCTTTGAAAGATTCAATTGAAAACCTCTACTTGAAGACTCACGACTCAAAGTGGTACTGGAAACCAACCTCGAGAGAGTACACCAAAGTCTAAAGAAAATCAGGGGAATGTTGTATATTCCCAGATGCTCACTAATCCTAACACGAGCGATTACAAACACCTCCGAGGTGTGATCGAAAAGATGACCTGGAAAGGAAAGCTTCAATAGTATGTACAAGTCCAGCAGAATGGCGGGCAGCGAATATCTGATGCCTATTAATAAAGGGCTATGATTATCAATTGGACGGTTGACGGCCAACATCCCCTTGAAAGAAGCCAGGGGCGGAGTCGATTAGCGAGCACACGACGCTGCTTCACATATCAATGAGATTTACCATAATCTTCTTTGAATTATTTCCATTTCCATCTCTATTTCAATTGTTCTATGAACTACGACTAGCTTGAACTAAACTACTTTCAAAACGATGCAGGTGTCCAGGTACTCAGATTTGGTTGCCAACCAATCTACGCAGACCATGATCGGACGTGTGGAGTTACATCTGGACGAGAATAATTCTATTGCTCATCATCAACCATATGCCTTTGATTTGGGGCTATGGATTAAATACAATGTACAACATCACGATGAACGGAGAGCTGAATTCCATCCTGCAAGTGGAATTTATTCAAGTAGAGAGCGGCTGCGATACGACCAACCACTCACTAAGTGAAACTCGAGCTCGGGGGCAAGCCATCACATCAAGGCTAAAAATGGGTTGATACACGACGATCCTTCGCACAACTCCATACTCCCAGAGTGCGAGACGGAGTATAAACATCTACTTAACTCCGTACTCCCAGAGTGTGAGACGGAGTATAAACATTAATCAACTCCGTACTCCCAGAGTGCGAGACGGAGTATAAACATCTACTTAACTCCGTACTCCCAGAGTGTGAGACGGAGTATAAACATTAATCAACTCCGTACTCCCAGAGTGCGAGACGGAGTATAAACATTAGTCAACTCCGTACTCCTAGAGTGTGAGACGGAGTATAAACATTAATCAACTCCGTACTCCCAGAGTGCGAGATGGAGTATAAACATTAGTCAACTCCGTACTCCCAGAGTGTGAGACGGAGTATAAACATTAATCAACTCCGTACTCCCAGAGTGCGAGACGGAGTATAAACATTAATCAACTCCGTACTCCCAGAGTGCGAGACGGAGTATAAACATTAGTCAACTCCGTACTCCCAGAGTGGGAGACGGAGTTTAAACATTCGCTTAACTCCGTACTCCCAGAGTGCGAGACGGAGTATAAACATTAGTCAACTCCGTACTCCCAGAGTGTGAGACGGAGTTTAAACATTCGCTTAACTCCGTACTCCCAGAGTGCGAGACGGAGTATAAACATTAATCAACTCCGTATTTCCAAAGTGCGAGATGGAGTATAAACATACATCAACTCCATACTCATCCTCAAAACTGGGGGCAGAACCAAAGCAAAGCATGCTAGTTGAACATTTGTCTAAAAGAAGATTGCAACGAAACGATTAAGAGACGACTGTCAAGCAATCAACTGAACGGAAATATTCAGCATGAAAGACTGCGGTTTTTTCAAAGCACGTCATGTTTACACAAGACGTCCTTTGGGGGGCAAATGTTATCCCGCCTTTTGGCAAGGCCGTGACACCAAGAACTTGATTAGAAACCAGTGACAGTTCGTCATGGAGATCGGTTACACAAAGGCTCACTATGGATATCGATGGATTTTGTCCGAGTCTGGATCGAGCCACGATTAACAAGACATAACAATCAAAGCCAGGGAAGCCAATGTTCCAAGTCTCGAGACGATCCGAGTTCGTATGCTCAACTTATGATCAATTCGAACAACCGACCGTCCATCCATCAACCTCCACATTTGACTTGGAGACCTAAACTGCTTGGAATGAACATGGCCCGATCATCCACTCCAATCGAGTCATAGAACAAAGTTCGACAAAATACAGATACACCTCATGAAGCTCAGTGACGCCGGGATCCGTCTAAAGAGGACGTGATTTGATCATCTACACATCAAATCCTACCCTGAACACGAAAGGTTGCTCGAAAGCCCAACTTGAAGTAGCTATGGTAGACTGCGTACTCACTAACCGTCGCTGTCAAAATACGGACACGACTGCACCTTGGAACATATGCAACTTACTTTGTCTACTCAACAATCTATTATACTTATTTTCTAGAAGGAGATACAGAGAAAATTGTAAGAGATTTGGCTATCTAACCCAACATGGTTGTGATTTAACCATCTGTCATATACCTCCTTCCTTGACTTGATTGGAAGAGCTATAATCACCAAGCGGACGAGAATCGATCGTCCATTTTTCTAATTTCGTCCCTCATCCTAGGGGGCAGAATCCCATTCCGTGAGCAAACGTGTTTCGATTGTTCATTCGACGACATTAGCCTCGATACAGTAGATGAATACAAATTAAAAAATGGAAATACGACTGCTCTCAACTAAAACCTCCAAGTCCCCAGAGTGCGGACTGGAGTACTCTAAGTCCCCAGAGCGCGGACTAGAGTATAAACGACTAAAACCTCCAAGTCCCCAGAGTGCGGACTGGAGTACTCTAAGTCCCCAGAGCGCGGACTAGAGTATAAACAATTTAAAACCTCCAAGTCCCCAGAGTGCGGACTGGAGTACTCTAAGTCCCCAGAGCGCGGACTAGAGTATAAATGACATAAACCTCCAAGTCCCCAGAGTGCGGACTGGAGTACTCTAAGTCCCCAGAGCGTGGACTAGAGTATAAACGACTTAAACCTCCAAGTCCCCAGAGTGCGGACTGGAGTACTCTAAGTCCCCAGAGCGTGGACTAGAGTATAAACGACTTAAACCTCCAAGTCCCCAGAGTGCGGACTGGAGTACTCTAAGTCCCCAGAGCGTGGACTAGAGTATAAACGACTTAAACCTCCAAGTCCCCAGAGTGCGGACTGGAGTACTCTGAGTCCCCAGAGCGCGGACTAGAGTATAAACGACTTAAACCTCCAAGTCCCCAGAGTGCGGACTGGAGTACTCTAAGTCCCCAAAGCGTGGAATAGAGTATAAATGACTTAAACCTCTAAGTCCCCAAGAGCGTGGAATAGAGTATAAATGACTTAAACCTCTAAGTCCCCAGAGCGCGGACAAGAGTATAAATGACATAAACCTCCAAGTCCCCAAAGTGCGGACTGGAGTACTCTAAGTCCCCAGAGCGTGGACTAGAGTATAAACAACTTAAACCTCCAAGTCCCCAGAGTGCGGACTGGAGTACTCTAAGTCCCCAGAGCGCGGACTAGAGTATAAATGACTTAAACCTCCAAGTCCCCAGAGTGCGGACTGGAGTACTCTAACTCCCCAGAGTGCGGACTCGAATATAAGCGAATTGGATCTCCAAGTTCCCTGAATATGAACTATGACACAGATGACTTGAATTTGTCAAATCCCTAACATACGGGCTAGAAAGTTTTCTAAGTGCTCGAAGCACAGAATGGAAGTTCAACGACTCCCGAAGAGTTTCCGAGTTATATGAAGATGGACTGAGAAGTCTATGTTACTCACAACTGCTTGGATTAAAGTCACAATCACAAAGAAAACTGAACAATAAGAGTCTTTTGTAAGATAGAAAAGAACTAAACCTTATTCAGAAATGAGTTTCTATTACAACCCCTCCAAAGTTCGGAGTCGACATTCTATTTACAAGGACTAGGAAATAGATGAAAATAATTACATGACTTAAACTAACTCTCGTTGAACGAGGATAGTAATCACTTCTTGTGCTTCTTCAACTTCTTTCCAGATGGCTCCTCTCCAGAGCATTTACCCTTGGTACTCTTCTTTGATAGAGGGGTAGCAACTGAAGGAGTACGGGGGCCTTCCATGGGCTTGGATCCGCCAGGAAGGATGACCTTCAACGGCTTGTTCAAAGGATCGTCCAAGTCCACAACTCGGGGCTCTACTATGACCTTGACCGTCTCCCCCTTCTCTATCTCGAGCCGCTCCTCCATGCTCAATTCAGATGTGTGCCCAGAGGCTCCTGTAATTTCTACTTTATAACCCCCGTCGGTAGGAGAGAAGGTCTCAGACTTGTCTTCATCAAGCGCTCCGATCACCTGAGCGTCTGGACCAGGAGCCTCCCCTGCGTGAGTGGCTTCACTTGTTCTCTCCCCCACTTCCTTGGCGACATCGCTCCTCGGAGTGGGCTCGGGGTCAGAACGGCCTGCACAAAATCATGGAAAACAAGCATTAGAATGCAATAGTCCTACATAAAGAATAACACTAAGTCACCAGAGTGCAGAGTGGTGTATGATCATCGATAAATAGACGAGTGGATTCCGACCATTTTCTATTCCGTAAACTTCGGCCTGGAATCGACAGGAGGATTATTAACACGCTGAGGATGGAGTTCGACCATCCAACTAGTGACCTGGCCAAATCAATGCTGGGGGCAGGGGTACAAAACACTAAAAAGCCGAATACGACAGCTTACTATAGCTTTAGCATGGCGTTCTTTATAACTTGAGGCAGCGACTGCAGGGAGGCCTCAATACAGAACCAATCGAAACGGAATCCAAAGCTACGAGCAACCTACTATATCATACCTCAGACCAAGGGTCAACGCCGATCCGCGCCAAGCACATACGAATGTGACTCGGATGTTTGTTTTTTGAAAAACTATGACCCCCAGAGTATGGAAAGGAGGGTAAAGCACGAATACTTGGTCAAAAATTCTCCAGCACCCTCGTTCGATTCGTCAGGAGGAGTATGAAACTGGATGAGCATAACCCGACTGCATTTGTAGCCAACTTTACCCCGAGATCTGATTACAGAGCATGAACCAAAGTGGACGTGGATGACCATCCACTGTCCAAATTACGCCCTGAAACTTACGTGGCATCGAAGTATTCCTCTTGGAATGAAAAACCACGATAAAATCCAAGATAGGTGAGACCTAGTCTCCCATCGACTGACATGATCCCACGATTCAACGGGAAAGAGAGTAAAGCTAAAGTGGGCATGGTTAGCCTTCCTACTTATCAGTATATGCCCCAGACCTGGGAGCACGAGCAAGAAGCAAGATGAATGTGAACCGACTTTTCACCAATCACCTCTATGTCTTTGGAGTTTAGGTGAAAACATATACATAGATAGGACGAGACTCAACCGTCCATGTAGTACATTTATCAACCCGAGACTGGGAGAAGACGCATGGTCATCCAAAAATTGGCTACGATAGCTCAGTATTAAAACTTGTGTATAGTGCTTACAGCTACTCAAGGCAACGACCGAAAGGATGCCTAAAGATAGAATCATTAAATCAATGCCAAAGCTTGTGGGCAACTGACTGTCACTCCAACCCGAAGGGCGAGTGAAGGATCATGAATGCATTGAATAGAAAATGCGTTACTCGAATATACAGGCAAATTCAAACTCATGGCAAGATCCAGCTATGCAGTTGCACGCAACTCGAGGCTGGCCCCTACTCGGCGTTTCCTTCAACGCGCTTTTAAGCCTGATCTTTGGCCATTTACTGATAATCTATTAGAGCATTCAGAGCCCTTCGCTATTAGGCTCAATAACTCATGACAAGACTCTAGGATTCGACTAGAGTAACCATCAACATTGGCCGTCCCAACCATATTTCACATTGAATGTTATGATAGTTACATCTTTACTCAAAGAATCTGGGATGGCACCTGCTAATTTGACGGTCGACATTACAACCAGCCATGGCGACCCTTTCCGGACGCTGAATATCGGATTACAGCTCAGTGCAATGATGATAAAAGAATTAGTTGGATTTTTCTGAATAAATGATGATATGTTCCCTTGGACCCATTCTGACATGCATATGTGATTTCATTAACTATCGCGAGCCATGCATTGGATATCAACCTGAAGCTACAAAAGCTAGCACAATCTCTATTGATTTCATCATGAAAGCTCCACTCTTACTTTTAGACTCACCCCATCAACGTCTATGCCTACCAGCCATTGTGACAGGGCATACAATAACCTGAGACGTCTAAAAGACTACTTAAATAGAATATCGAACTATGCTAATTCGATATCACTTATTTCCCATGAAGGGCTATCCAAGGACGGAAATTAACAGACCTCACACCCAAATTCACTACCTCAGATGACTACTCGAAGAGTGGCAGAGAACCGACCATAAGATGGAAAATGTACGAGGATGGAGCATCCAATGATCAGTGTTATGGAATAGGAATCATGATAATGACTCCTGAGGAACGATCAATCTACTACGTCCTAAAACTCGATTTACCTGTAACAAACAACGATGCTTAGTATGAAGCCTTGACTGCCAGCCTCAAAACTGCTAGAGGATTTGAAGTGAAAACTTTACATATCTTTTATGGTTCTTGATTGGTAGTATACAAATTTAAGGAAGTTGATCTTGCTAGGGGGCATTGTCTTGCTCCTTATCTCGGCCAAGTCCAAGAGCTACTAACCGACTTCACGTATTACATCATTACACACGAACTCAGTGAACAAAATGAAAAGGTGTCATGGTTGACTCCTATCAAAGACTATCTACAATAAATAATTCTTATTGAGTGGAGGAATGGAAAACGACAGATCCTCCTCAAAGCTTCACGCCAAATCATCTAAGAATAAGTCGTGTGTCAAAAGGAGTTTATCCATCCCCACGCTTCGGCATATCGCCCATGATGATATCTTGAGCAAAGTCTATGAAGAAGAACGCGGTAATAACATCAGGGGGAAAACCATGATAAAGAAGATACTCTGCTACAGGTATTACTGGCCAACTATCAACCCAGAAGCGGTTGATCATGCTAGACAATGTGACGAGTGCAAGATGTTTGCAAAAAATCCGGGAACCCCGCCGACGGAAATTAGTCAAATGGCTAGTTCATAGCCGTTTGCCACTTGGGGGCACTGAAATCATCTTCTTGTCGATCCTCAAGATGGTGCGAAATACACCACCATAGCAGTTGATTACATCACCAAATGGGCAGATGAAGAACTCTAACCATGACCAAGATGAAGAAAATAATCAACTTCTTTATCCGTAACGTCATCTGTCCTTATGACCTTCCATGATCCATTATAACTGCAAATGGACAGGTTGAAGCTGTGAACCAAACCATAGAGTCAGTACTAAAGAGAGGTTTGGAAAACTCCTCAAGTGGCTGATTGCAACCCTTATTTCACAGAAAATACAAACAAGGAATCGCGATTGAATTGCAATTAAACTAGATGGAGTTGGTGACGACTTATGAGCATATAAAACGCATCCGAGAGCCAATGGCAAGAACATGTACCCGAACGTGCATGTGTACATCCTTAAAAGTTCGACTTCTTGAAATCAACAGAAATTGAATTCTCACTAAGGGTTATTAAGAAAAGACTAGATCAGATAGCCGAAGCTTATTAGCTCTGCAGAATCAGTCATGTATGGCTACTAATGAACCACAACCCTGGATTTATAATATTGGGAATCGACCAAGCATCACGATGACCTTAGAAGGATACAATACCTTGGGAGGATAATGATTATTCAAGAAACATGGTGGATTTCTTTCTGAAGACAAGGAATACTCGCTGATTCAAAGCGTGTTGTGTTGCTTCACACGACACACTTTGGGGGGCAAGTGTTTCCTGGAGATTTGACCAGGCAACTGAGTACTCGGCGTACAGGACGACTCGGTGTCAACTAGTGATCGGCATCTCATAGTACTCGGCGTAGTGTTCAGCATCTCATAGTACTCGGCGTAGTGTTCAGCATCTCATAGTACTCGGCGTAGTACTCGGCATCCAGTGGTACCCGTCATCAAGGAGTACTCGGCATCCAGTGGTACTCGGCGTTTGAAGACGTTCGGCGTATATAACTACTCTACATGGCAGCATCGTTCGGCCAAAGGATCGTTCGGCTAAGAAGCATCGTTCGGCCAAAGCATCGTTCGGCTAAGAAGCATCGTTCGGCCAAAGCATCGTTCGGCTAAGAAGCATCGTTCGGCCAAAGGATCGTTCGGCTAAGAAGCATCGTTCGGCCAAAGGATCGTTCGGCTTCGACTGACAACTGTTCTGCACTTCCCACCCATCAAACGTACCGTTCGGCATTGAGAAGGTGGTTCGGCGTCAACGTGTTCGGTCTACTTGGTTCGGCATACAACAACCACTACACTTGGGCTAGAGTGTTTGGCCACCAAGCCCACCTGGGAAGTCCAGCCCATATTTGTCTATAAATAGAGGGGCAGGGTCACAGTGAAAAGGGATCCTTTTTGGGAGAACACTGGGGAGACTCCGCCATTTTTGAGACTCATCTTCTCTACTTAACAACTTCAGTCAAGCATTTGATTCACGAATTGTATTTGTAATCAACAATAAGGAAGATCAATAAAGTTTAATCTCAAAGTGGACGTAGGCATTTACGCTGAACCACTATAAATCTGGTGTTCTTACTTTATGCATTTAAATTAGCATTGTCTTCTCTGTTTAATTTAACTTCATCACTTATATCTCTACACAATCTTTCTCAACGAGGTTAGTGACCAATTTTGGTGCTAACAATAGTGATGTTATTTGGGAAATATTTGTGAATTGAAATGTTTAAAATGGTTTATAAAAAAGAGAAATAAAAGCACTGAACTCACTTCGATTGTTGGAAAATAATTTCGGTGATGACAGAAGCACCATCGACGTTCATTTTCGAGTTTCCAAGGGTGGAATTGCCACCTTAATGATTTGCAATTGGAGTTTGTTTGCAAAACTGGTTTTGGTTTGAAATGAAAAGTAATAATTTGATATACAAATGGATTGTGTATATGTATTTGATTTCAAAAATGATTTGAAATAATTTGGGAATAAGGAGTTAAACTCTTGGATTTTCATTTAAAATGTTATTTGGAAAATATGATAAATTAGTTTGATAACTTATAAGAATTTGAAATTTGTCTGGAATGAAATTTAACTTGAATTAAATTAAATAAAGTGAATTTTGAGAAATTAAGCCTAAGTAGGCTAAATGGAATAATTATTGAAATAGAATTTATTAAGTTGGAAATAAATTAGTGGATGAACTAATTAATTTAATTGGTAAGTAAATGAAATTGAAATTGAATATTGGAATGGGATTTAACTTGAATTATGTTAAATAAAGTGAAATTGAAAATTTAGTTTGAGCTGGAGTAAATAAACTAAATTTTGGAAATAGAATTGATTGAGTTAAAGTGGGTATAGACTCAAGTGTGAGGTGTTAATTAATATAAGAAGTTGTATAAAATATTTATAATAGACTTAAGAAAGTTGATGGTGAATTCTAAAGTGAAATTGGTATTGAGGTAATATACTAATAGGTGAATGAGAATGATATTTGTGAATAATTGAGTATAAATGAAATAAATGTGAACAAAAGAATTTGGGATAGCTAAGAATCAATTGGAAATAAATATGAAAGTTGTACATATATTATTTATTTCGCATGATGGTTTGATCCAGATTCGAGCACAGAATTTTGAGATAATTTATATCGATCCGAGTTAGGATTTTTCACTCGATTTTCGATGGCGAACACTGGATGTGGGTTTTTGATTGATTCTGGGATTCTCTATCATAGTATATGGCTATGCAAGGAGATTGACTGTTTCAGATCAAGGAACCAGATCTGAGTCCGAAAAAGAGAGTCGTGTGAACGATACTAGTTTGGAAGTGAAATTGTGTGATCGAGTGAGCGACCAGAGTTGATATTGCGTACGGATGATATATGTACATCGTACGGGTTTTGGTGAAATAAATATTGGAAATTGAAAATGCTGAATAAAATTATATGATTGAATATTATTGGTAAGTAAGGTGCAGGTAATTAAAAGCAAAAGCTAAATTGATGTCTTCGATTTCAGAAGTAAAATTTGATTGCCCGACAAAAAGGTATGTGTTTAAATTGGGTTTGAAATTGATGATTTTATGATTGAGCCACTTGGCTTTGTTTTCTTTTGATGATTTGAGTCCGTATTTTCGTTTTGTAGTTGTTCGGATCTAGCCGCGCAAAGGAGACGCTGGCGAATTTTTTCGAAAATTTAAGGAGTTAGAAAATTTTGAAGAAATTTTTTAATAACTAAATTGTGATTTTAGATTATAACTTGAAATGGTTGAGAAAATAATAGTATTTGAAACCTATGGATGAATTGGAAATTAGTAAAAGTGATGTTGTAGTTTCGATAAATTGATTTCGGGAAGTTGTTTAAACTGATTGGTTATGGGAAAGTAAATGGGTTTGGACCATTCTTCTTACCTAGGCAATTTCTGGAACGAAATTCTTTTAAAGGGGAGGAATGTAACGACCCAGAATTTTGGATATTTGAAATTGGAATATTTAATTGATTTTAAATATTTAAAAGTTAATATTTTATTTGAATTTCAAATATAACGATTTATTGGATAATTTAGTTATTGAATTTAATAATTTAATATTGGTTAAATTATTGAATCTCGAGTTTTAAGCTTGTTAAAAATAATTTAAAGACTTATAAAATTTATATTAATAATACTGAAGATAATAAAGCTTTTTAAATTGAATTTAAAAGTGAATTGTTAAATTTTGAAAGTATATCGTTTGAATTGACATTTAAAAATAGCCTTCCGGGGCACAGTCTCATATTTTGACGAAACCAGTTCCATTGGATCCGTAATAGTGTATTATTGGATTTCAAATTTCGTAATGTTCGGAGTTATCGTTTGGTCGTACGGAATAGAAACGTGCTGAATTTAATATCGAAAATCCAATATAATAATTGGGTCCAAAAAGCTATCTTCTCCATACGATCGAATTAAGACTCGAAACCTTTTCCATTGCATTTGGAATAGGGGTATAACATTATAAACGTGCAGCACGCCTCGATAGGGGTTCGAGATTTTGAGTTGTGTAAATCGAGACGTTTTAAAATTTAAATAATATATATATATATATATATATATATATATATATATATATATATATATTTATGTGGTTGACCATATTCACATCAGCACTTTTTCCCCTCATTTCAAAACATTGTACCCTTCCCCTACACGCAAGAATCACGTATCCTCTTTTCTTTTAAATAGCACGCAATAGAACAGTTCACAGTGGAAAAAAATGGCTGAACTAAATAAAAAAATATATAAGGTAAGGAGAGCTCGAATTTAGATTGCAAGCTGGTACTCGAGCACGCCGACTCGGGGAAGAGTGGAGGCGCGTTCGATGTGAAGCCGGGTTCTCGATTTTTCGTGTGCATGAATAGGGTGTGGTTGCACGAATCATCAGGTGGAGGCAGTCGTCGCGAGGTCGCGACTGCGACTAGGTGAAGGTGCGACATCGAGTTTTCTGGTAGGTTGTGAGATTGAGCGGCTTTGGTTTGTGGGTGCGTCTCCCTTGATTAGCGGTCGATAGTGAAGGGCATATGATGGTGGTGTAGGTTTTGGGGTTTTCTTGAATTCGAGTATGAGTTTGGGGATTTGAGGCTAGGAGTTGGACTAGGGGAGAGAAGGCGCAGTCGGCGGCGCGATTTGGTGGCTTGCGGTGGTGTGTTGGGAGGTCCGACGTGGCGTACGGTAGAGTTCAAGGCCGTGTGACGCATTTTGGATGGGAGGACCGGTAGTGGAGTGGTGGTGTCGAGTGAGTGCGGATCGAGAAGAGATGATCAATGGCGGTGGCGGCGGGTTCTCTGGTGGACCGTATGGGGAGGACGAGGCGGTCAAAGGGGGAGTAGCATGGTCAACTCGAATTGGGGAAGAAGGAGTTTAGGCGGCTGTTTTTTTAAATTAGATAATTAATTTTGATAAGTAGGTAATTAAGGAAATTTTTATAATATTTTATTTGGTACTCTTATAAATGTCATAACTCGCTCATTTTAGGCCAGAATCCAACGCAACTATTTGCGTTGCGTTCGTAGTAATGTATTCTACATATAGAAATTGGATTGGAACAATTTAGAGCTTTTAGAAATTCTAGATAAATTTAAACGCATTCGAATTAAATCAGAACCGGAACGCGAAAAGCGACAGGAAATAAATGTGAGTTAATCTCACTCAATTTTGGATAATTAATTTTAAATAGTTAAAATTAATTATTGATTGATTTGTTGAATTGATAAATTTTTATCAGTTGAATGTGATGTTATATATAGTAGTATATATATTGGAAGTTGGATTGATATTCCCGCATATATTTAGCGAATGAGACCATATGTGCCCCGCATTATAGCGGATGACCCTATATACCGTGATATCCCCCTTGAAGTGGGATTGGTATTTTTATGTTGTATTAACATCTATGGATGCAGGGAAACAGGTTGGAGGGATCCAACTAGATTCCTCAAAAATGTTGAATTTATTTTCATATATATTTGATATACGATCTTTTTGAAAAATCTGTGGTAGATTATAGTGTGATTTGAAGTTATTGGATGCTATGGTAGTTTTCAGCCTAGATTTTGGTATTTCTAAATACCAATAATATATGTTTTGAATTTGGAAAAAAATAAAATAAAAAGAAATTAGAAGTAAAATATTTATAGTGAAATTTGGATTAATTAAAAAGAAATGAATTTGGGTAAAATAAAAAGTTTGATTTTAAATTTGTACTTAATAATTTCAAAATATGGAAAATAGAGATTTTGGAATAATTTAAATAAAAGGATTTTAAATAATAAAACTTAAGCGTTATTTGTTTAAGTGTAAACGGATTTATTTTAAAAATCAAGATTTTAAATAGTTCGGAAAATAAAAAGGAAATTTGAAAATAAAATATAAAAATGTTATACTAGATATTAAATAAGAATTTAAAATTATGAAATGGAAGTGGAATCGAAATTTAATGGGGTTTGGAACATAGTTGGGTTATTTAAGAAGTTGATTTAAAAATGGAATTCAGTTTAGAAATCGATTTATAATCGATTAAGTATTGTGAAACCATTATAAACTGGGATTGAAAAATGTGAGATTTATAAACAATGTTTATAAATAAAGTGGAATGATTTTCGGTTGAAAAATTGAAGTTATAAATTCACGGTGAGGATTTATAACGAGATGGGTAAATCGGTTTAAAAATAAATGATAGATTTATTTTTGGAAATGTGAAAAGGGGGATTTACGAAATGGAACGTAAATCAATTGGTTATAAATCAAGAGAGAATTATAAATATTAGATGTGTTGTATTTTTTCATAAAAAATATGTTTTGTCGAGAAGATGAGTTGTTTTTAAAAAGGGGATTTTTAAATATTAAACTAGGTAATTTAAAAATGTTTTAACAAAAGAGTATTTCCAGAAAGTTAGTTATTAAATATTTTTAAATTATCGAAATAAATTATAAGTTATAAACGAGTCTTGTAAATTGATTAGAATCTTACTAATAAATCAGAATTAATTATTGTTTCAAAGTTAGGTAATTATTTTAAATTGTTTAAAGTATATTTAATTATTAATTAAGTTAGTTATAATGAGTTGATATTAAGTAAATTATTATTTAAGAATAAATTAGTATTATTATTTTAAAAGATAAATTATTCAATATTAATATGGTTTTATATAATAACTTTTATCTAAGAGTATTTGCCTAAATTAAACTTGAAAATTTATTATAGAAATTTTATAAGTATTATTCTGAGATAGTTATTAAATAAAGTTTTCGGAAAGTAATGGTATACTTTCATGGCGAAATCGGAGGCAGGGATTGTCTGTAGTTAAGTTTTGGATTTCTCTAGGATAGAGACGTAATCATTGAACTGTGAATCCATGGTTAATACCGTGTGGTGCTTTCCGTATTAACTTTAAAAAGTTTTCGAATATTTTGAAGAAAATGGTTTATGAATATACTTATTTCGGTGAGATAAGTTTATATTTTTGAATTAAGAGATTTAATTGAGGAACCTGGAACTTATAGCATTCGTTATAAACGAGTTAAGGAATTTACAATATAAATTGGGAAGGGTTTTTGAGAAAAGAGAAATAAGTAAATTTCTCCTAAATGTTGGGAAGTAAGGGGTTAGAAAATATATTTTAAATATTTTTCTAAGGGTTGAAATAAGAAATGGTTTGAAATATCCTGATATGGATATAAACATTTGGGTTGTCTTAAATATTGAAAATTGGAAAGAGATTAGAATATATATCTTATAAAGATATTTTGGAATTAGATTTTGGAAAATTATAATAAGGCCTGATGTCTGCTTATGGATGTTTTATTGATAGTTAAATAACCAACTATCAAGTATTTGGCCAATTTTGTTGATCGTTTCAAAGAGACCGGGATCAGATTTAGTTATTCGAAAAAGCACTTCGATCTGATTTGAGCGTTACGAATGAAAACCGTGAAGATGATGAAGACGGTGATTCGGTTTGTCCAGAACCAGGATAACTTGTATGGGAGAATGCTATTAAAACATCGTCATTGGAGGATGATGAGCATTCTAAGTGAAAATTTCCGTAAGGTAATCGTAGCATCAAGCCTCATCAACCGGAATGACTGAAAATCAGGGGATATGCAGCAAGGCTAAGTGGGTTATTCCTAATTAGGGTATGTTATCACCTTTCTAGGTACCCTCGGATATATTATTTAGTATGGATATGGTGGTGCATGCAAAAGAGCTCTCGATAAGGGTGGGAACACCCGGGGTGATAACATATTCGGTTCTATCCAGGTTAGGGATAGGACCGGTCTTGTGTTGTAGGGGATCCCGGCGAGGTCTTCGGTACATTTTTCTAGATGTGTACCGTGATAGGTGGTACCCCAATGCCTAGTCATTGTATGGAATTCATTCTCCAATAAGCGCCGTACGGTTTTGATTGTGCCCAACTATGCTGAAACGTGAGATGCAAGCATTTCAGCTATTTTCTATTTATTTTGTTTAGACACTATTATAATATCAAACGATTTGATACAAAATGTTTTGGTTATCGTAAGGGAAAAACCATCGTGTTTATGTGTGATGCGGTCTTACGAGATACCTTGTTTTTCAAAGGATTTTGATAACTATAATAATTCAAATTGAGTGTGTTTTCTCATGCTGGTTTTCCAGACTGACTCGGGTGTTATTTTATTATATTGCTCGGGTCAGACTGAGTATTACAAATACAGGATAGGATGCTATGGAGCTCAGGAGATGAGCTGGATGACGAAGACGTATTATACGTATTTGATTATATTCCGCTGTGTATTGTATGCTGTATATTCAGCATTTGCGAGGACAAGTTTTTATAACTGTCTGGTATTGAGTTGTTGATTTATTGTACTCTGATGATGAAATGTATAAATAACAGTTGTAGTTCTTTTTGTATATAGGCATGTTATTATCTATTGTATACTGTACCGCTGCGATTGTGAGATTATGTGTTGTTGTTCTGTTTTCATCTTCTACCTCTTTCTTCTTTTTTCCTAACGATCTGGTATTTCCGGCACACGATTGCTCGGCATGTAATACGGTGAACGTATTGATGTCGATTTTTGAAGGTCGAAAATTCCGGGTCGTGACATAAATTCTGGATAATATGTGCCATAATCAAAGTAATGATTCTCTTCTGAAACAGATTATCAACAATAGTTTTATTACATTGATATGGAATATTTGGTGCGAACGTAATAGTAGGGTTTTCAAAGGTGTAAAGTTACCTACAACAGTGAGATTTAAGCTTCTAATTCATGAATGCAAACCATTATTACAATGTCAACTGGAATCGAAGAAAGTAAGTCTTGAGATTAAACATCTTGGAAGAGTTCGACATCACTAGTTGCCCTAAAGCTACCCATCATCCACCTTGAATGCTTCTTGAGTCTTCTCTACAAATTGGTGCTGATTTTGTTGTAAATCCAGCTTTTCATTCCACCATTAATGTCCTAGCTCGAGCTTGTGTTTTGAGATTTTTTTTGGGAAAGTTTTATTTTGCGTCTCTCTGGAAGTTGCCCTTTCGAGGACCATGTTTTGTTTGTTTTTTAATTCTGCCTCTACCACGTGTCAGTATTGTATTTTCTTGTTTTTTTTTCTTTTTTTTTTGTTTTGCTGAACCAATTGCTCATATGGATGGTTTTGAGTGTTTTATAAATTGTATACTCCTCCATTTATTTGACAAGTTGGTTCAGGCATCGTGTCGTTGTATTGTTAATATACGGACATCATATGTACTCTTTTTCCTTGCAAGACACCCATATAGGTTATGGGCGTTGTAAGGTTTTAACGAGGCATATCATGAAAGTATATGCTTCTTTTTCTATAAATAAAGTACCTTTTTCCAAAAAAAATTGGATTAGAAAAGAACTTAAATTTTTGAATAGAGTTTAGAAGTTTGTATTTTAAGTGCTATGTTAAAACAACAATCCTATGTTTAGATTTTAGTAACCTTTTTGGTACGAAGGGTTAATTTTTATGTTGATCACTTTCAAAGATTTTGAAGTTGCAAGTGTTAAAGATCTATTTATGTAGAAGTGTATCTTTATTAAAGTATTCTGAGTTGAAGCCTTGAATTGTTAGATCATAATTTTTCAACCATAACCGGTTTTCGATGATTTTTTGATATTTGGAAAAGCTATGGGTGTAAACCACAAATTTTGTTTCAAGCATTTTGCAACATTTTATGATTTGTTTTATGAGAATTTAAACTAAAACAAGAGGACCCATTTTGGCGAAAACTGATAGTTTCTAGAATTTAAGTTTGAGTTTTATGAATATTTTTGGGTCCTCTATATCTTCTGCATATATTATTAGGCCTTTTGGAAGGGAAGGAAAATTTATAGATTATATTGCATCCTTGTTTTGAAAGGTATTAAATTAGATATAAATTTTAAACACCTTAAAGTGTTTATATCAATGAATATTAAGGTGTTTATTTCATAAATGGATGTAAAGTGGGTGTATTTGAGATTTTGCATGAACAAGTTTTTTAAATTCAAATAAAATATTTTAAAGTAAAAGAAATGTTTACAACTATATATATTGTGTGTTGTGAATTTTCGGAATACACTTCGTGCTATAGAGACCACTTCGAAATTTTCCAATTTTTTTGACATCTGAGTTATAATTTTGATTGTTTCTGTGTGAGAGTTAGGAATCTTCCAGAAGAGTTTGTCCAAACTCATAGCGCATGACCATAGACATTGGGCAAGGACGATAATCCTTTGTTTGAGTGAATAGCCATCGAAGGGTCTAATAATTGTTGTAGTATCTGTTGAGCTTGAGAAGTTGTTCGAATAGCTCTATTTAATACTTGGAGGGTTGATGCAGATCACTTTACATGCTAACACGAGAAGGTTATAAGAGCTTTATTTGTGATTGCCTTTAATGATTGTGATTTTTTACACTAATGGCATGTTTTGTCTTCGGTTTATATTGTAGATGGTGTTAGTCGCTATGCACAAGATCGAAGAAGACCGACAGTAACAAATAATGTAAATGCAACGGAAATAATATAATAGATTACACAGTAGATTTTATACTGATTCGGACCTCCCATCCTACGCCCAGTCCCAGACTCCTTCTGGAATTAATTAAGCAACACCCTCACTTCACTTAGAAGAATACGTTTACAAACTCCACCTGAACAGCTGAACATGACTTCAACATCGCTTAAACATGCTATGTCGGGACTTCAACAATTTTTGGAAGCAGAGTAACAAATTTACTTTCTAACACAATGTATGTTAATATACAGATTATCTTTTCGATGTACAATGACTACTATAAACGACCAAACGATATTGAGTGGAGGTGTAGAGGCTAAGGAGTTTATGCGACTACAATATAGGATGTGAAGATGAAGCACACTAGTCGATATTCTCTAAATCAGTTGAATCTCTTGAAGTTCGGACTCTTGCTTTTTGGATTAAGAGTTTTAGGCATGGAAATCAGAGCATGGAGTTGTATGTTATTGTATATTGTTATGTATTGTTCTATTGTGATTTAGGGATGGTTAGGGGATTATATAGGTGTTGTAGGGATACAAAAATAGGGGTGCAACATTTCAGATTTACCATTTTTGAAGAGAAGCTACTGTAGATGCAAAGAGATGCGAAGACACCTTTTAAGGAAAATGCAGTTTCAGTCGACTGGAGATTACGGTTAGTTGACTGAATTAGTGCAAAAATTATTCCCGAGAGCATAGCTAAAAACAGAAGACTATATATGTTTTTAGTTGACTGGGCTCAGTCGACTCTGAGCACTAGTCAGTCAACTGAATCATTATAAATTTCAGAAACTTGTATGGTGTAGCGGTAAAGGCGTGTGCTTTATTCTCGGCTCGCCTTAGTTTGAATCCTACCTCGTATGTATAATTTTAGACCTTTATTTTTCAACTTTTCCATCATCGTTTTTACCTAAAATAACTCAATAAACACATTAGTAGCATTGTCGTATGGTAATCATCATCAAAACTCTATATATATGGTTCGTTCATTCCCCTTCTTTTTTACGATGACCACCACACAACTTTATAATATAAAATAATAGCTCCCCCTAGCTATATGCTATATTTGTAATAATTTTATTTCCCTCAACTTTGTGTAATGTCAATATAAAATATGTAAAACACACGTTCTTCTCCCCCTTTGTCATCAACAAAAAGAGATAATTATATGTTATAAACTCCCTCTAAATATAATATTTCTCTTAAGAAATATATCGATGTACTTTTTCTATATATGTATGTTTTTCTCCCCTTTATAAAAGAGATAGGAAGTACCATAGATAAGTCAATGAAAATAATTTAACATGTAGTATTAACCATATATCAAAGTAATGAATATCTAATATATTAATATGTTACAGGCACAGTGACACTCATATTTAAAAATTCTAGGGTTCACGTCTTAGAGAACCATATCTAAGTGAATGTAATTGGTCACTTGAAAATATAATTTTCATTATTTATAACTGAGTCAAAATAATCGCTAATATATAGTTGTTTACCATTTTTGCTTGAATTAGAGGGAATCCATATTTTAAAATCACATGTCGTCTATTTTGTACTTAAAGAATGGTTTCTATTTATAGATAGAGTACTTTCATGACAAAAAAGGGTTTTAGGACCATCTCAGTGTTAAACACTAGTATTAAAATGTGTATGCATGAAAGCATATCTAGTATTATTCCTATAATTTTCTTATTTCTAACCTAAACCAGTTCTATTATTGTGAGCTTTGTTATTCGTAATTAAGGAAAATAAATCATTTTCTATTAAAATTTGTGATTTTCTCATTTAATTTATCAAAAATAGCTTTAGAATCACAAATTTCTTTTTGTAAAATAATATTATTATCTTTTAAAATTTCGCACTCTTTAATTAATTCTAAATTCTTATCATTTAAAGCACCATTCTCTTTTTCAAGTGGCAAAAGTTTAGAATTAGAATCTTTTAAAGAATTTTCCAAAAATATATTTTAATTTTTAAAAACATCAATTTCCTTCAAACGATCAATATTTTTATCATTTGAATGCTCATTATCTTTTAATAGAAATTCTTTTTGTAAAACAAGTTTTTCCAACGTATTTTCAAAAACTTCAGTTTGTTTTACTAAAAAAATATTTTCTTCCTTTAAAATACTTGTTTTACGCTCACAATCATCTAATTTAGCTAAAGCAATAGAATTGGCCTTTTGTGACGCTTTAAAATCTTTAGATAAGTTCTCATGTGTTTGTAAAAGATCACTATATAACGAATCTAAGCATACCGACATTGATCAGAAATTAGCCATGCAACACGTGTACCTTGATTCTATTGGTTGTTGCTTTCTTTCAAAATTTTGCTTGGTATTGACTGTCTTTGAGCTCTGACCGGATGTTCTCCTTCTGGTCATTGTTCTAGGATGTTGTTACGATCAGTAGAACATCAAGCACTAATATCACTCGTTAGTTGCTATGCACAGGGTCGAAGAAGGCCGATAATAACAAATAATGTAAATGCAGTAGAAATAATATAGTAGATTACACAATTGATTTTATACGGGTTTAGATCTCTCATCCAATGTCCAGTCCCAAACTCTTTCTGGAATTAACTAAGCAACACCCTCACTTCACTCGGAGGAACAAGTTTATAGACTCCACCTGAACAGCCGAACATGACTTCAACACCGCCTTAAGATACTACATTAGGACTTTAATAACTTTTACAAGTAGTGTAACAAATGTTAGTTTCTGACACAACATATCTTGATGTAAAGATTGCCTCTTCGATGTACAATGACTCCTATAATCGAACCAAACAATATTGAGTGGAGGTGTAGAGGCTAAGGAGTTTATTCGACTAGAATATAGGATGTGAAGATGAAGCACGCTAGTCAATATTCTCTGAATCGATTGAATCTGTTGAAGTTCGGACTCTTGCTTCTGGGATTGAGAGTTTTAGGCATGGAAATCAAAGCATGGAGTAGTATGTTGTTGTATATTGTTATGTATTGTTGTGTTGTGATTCAGGGATGGTTAGAGGATTATATAGGTATTGTAGGGATAGTAAAATAGGGGTGCAACCTTTTAGATTCCCATTGATGAAGAGAAGCTACTGTAGATGGGAAGTGATGCGAAGACACCTTTGAAGGAAAATGCAGTTTCAATCGATTGGAGATTACGGTTAGTCGACTGAATTAGTGTAAAATTTAATCCCGAGAGCATAGCAAAAAACAGAAGACTGTATTGTTTTAAGTCGACTGGACTTGGTCGATTGGGAGCACTAGACAGTCGACTCAATCATTATAAATTTCAAAAACTTGTATAGTGTAGTGGTGTGTGCTTTATTCTCGGCTCGACTGGGTTCGAATCCTACCTTGTACGTATAATTTTAGCCATTTATTTTCCAACTTTTCCATCATCGTTTTGGCTTGAAATAACTTAATAAACACATTAGTAATATTATCATATAGTTGTTATCATCAAAACACCCTATATATGGTGTAGAAAAGCTAGGAGTAATAGCTCATTTTAAAATTTCCCTAAAAAGAAATTGCAAAGATGCAAGTTTCTCCAAGAGGGAGTCTATAACAACCTTACGTTGAGAAGCAATCAATTAAAAGTAATAATAGTGATTAAAATAATTTAGTGAGTTTTAAATGATAAAATGTAAGTACATTAGGATTAAATTATAAATATTGAGAATTTGATATGATTTTTTAATATCAAATGTTATTTGGGACTTTAAACGATGAAGTAATTTGTGAAGTTTAGAATTTTGATAGTAAAATATTTATTGTTGAGAATTGAAAAAAAGATAAATTAGTTGGTGGTATTTAAATTTGTTGAGGGAAATTATTTATTAAAGATATCATTAAAATGAATTATTTTAGTATTAAATATTTTTGCAGCAATGAATTATTAATAATTATAATTTTTATGTTTTTTGAAGTCATAAACTATGAATAATAGTGATTTTCGAACAATGATATTTAACAACCTTAAATGATTTCTAAATAAATTAAAAGTGCTTTAGTAATTTTATAAAGTCGAATAATGATAAATAAAAGAGTTTTGGAGTTTATTATGGTGAAGAATTAATTTTTATTCAATTATTTATGTCAATGTATAATTTTTATGATAATGGGCCTAGCATTACGATTTGAGTTTATTGTTTTAAACTGGTAATATTAAGGGAAGATAATTTAAAAAAAAAATTCAATGTTGGTAAAACACTATTATTACATAAATGTAATTTTTAATTGAGATTTTAGGTTATTTTGATAGGATAAGTTAATTATTTTGCAAAAGAGAATGGTGAGAAAATGGAAAATGAATTAATATTTGCCTAATGGCCCAAATTTAGACAAAGAAAACTAGCTTGCTCCTTATCTTTATCTCCACCACTCTTGAAAAATGTAGAGAGTTACTCATCACTTTCAAAAATCAAGTCTCATAGTATGTTTTGTTCATTTTTCTTCCTCCCGTAACAGAAGTTTTAACCCTAACTTCCTCTTTCAAAAATCCAAATAAATCAAATAAAATTCCAAAAATTCCAAAATTGAAATACATGCTTCTCACAGCAAGTTATACCTCTAAAGACAATAAAAGTGGGATTTTGCTCAAGTTTGGAGTCAAGTGTAACTCATTGTAATTGGAAAAGTTGAGCTAAGGAGAAGTAATGAAGTGTTTGTGAATACTATGGGCTAAAATGAATGAACCTTCACTTGGAAATATATATTTTTAATGTATGAGTATTTACTTGTTGATGTGAGCTTTCAATGAATATTGCTCTATGCTTCATTGAACCCATTACTGTAAAGATTTGATTACTTCCATTACTAATGAGTCTAGCTTGATTGATGCATGTTGTGTGTTATGGGCTTAAACAAGTGAGTACATTCGCTACAAAAGTGTAGGAATCGAATGAGCGAAAAAATGGGACAAACCGCACACCATTGTTCGCAATCTAGAGAAACATTGCTCTAGGTCCATCACCAGCGGTCGATAGGTCAAGGGTTGTCGACCTCTGCTCTAAACTTGAGCAGTGTTGCTCCAGTAATGTGTTTTCAGTTGTTTAAAAAAATTCCTAGAATTCAATGAAAATTTGACATGTTGAAGTAAAAATTATATACATTCCATAATCATTTAAATAAATACAATTTAATTCTAGAAAATTACGGAATTATTATTATAAAATATTATTTGATTATAAAAGAGTTCTTTATGAATTTTTAATATATAAAAGTGATTTTAAAGTATATTCTATAGTTTTATATAAATGTAAATTGATTTTGAGGTTTATAAATTCATTTCAAACTCGTATTTAGTTACAGAAATGATTATGGAATGATTTTTAAAAGTAATATTTGATTATAAAGGAGATGTCTATGCTTTTAGTAATATAGAAAAGAGTTTATGAAGTTATTTATATGGTTTAAAATCCTAATTCGGGTTTAGATAAATGGGCGAAAGTATTTTTTATTCACCGTTAAATAATATAAAGGCCTTTAGAAGTTTTAATATATTTTCTATGAATGAAATCTCTTTTAAAAATGTTGGGTTGCTCTGTATGATTATGTATTTTGTGTGAAAAGGATATTGAATAAACGGAGCTATAGTACCGTATAGTATGCAATGTTCGGTAATATTTTTATGGTTATTCTTTGGACTTTTTAGATAGAATAGTTTTGGATGGAGCGAGTGTAGTGTATAAGCATTATGTGAACGAGTGAGTTACACCTAGTGGTATGGGACATCAGAATTGATATTTGTTCGATTACTCCTTGTGAGTATATGACACTCGAATGGGGATAATAATAATGGGTTACTACACACATTGTGTATATTAGGTGACACTATTGGAGTGAGCATGGTTGTGTGCCTATGTGACAACCTACACCTCCCGAAACACCTATCCAAAGCCTAGGGTAACTTTTGGACTCTCATTCGTGCCAAGAAGTATGAGCTATTAGGTTTTTAAACATTACAGAGGCTAAGGATGTAGAGATAAAATCTAAGGCGTTCTACACTTTCAGATCTCACAACGGAAGGTGGAAAAATACAAGTATTGAAAATAATATTATAGTAAAACAAACTCCAATATACTTAATTCATATACACTGTTTTCAAAGTACAAATATGAGTTTGATAGACATTTAATGAAATAAATAGCTATATAAGGAACCACGAAGAATAGTGGAACTCCAAGGCTTAGCTCCTTTCTCCACGCTTTATGCCAAATCAACTACCAAACCGTTAACCTGTGGTGGGAGAAAAATGAAATAAGTGGATCAAACAAACGTTTGGTGAATGAGTACATCATTAACATATGGTGATCACATACAATTGACTTTAGTAATACTCTGTGTGACCTAAGATGTCCTACAAGTGTCATGTGAATTACATGTTTCTTGATCTAAGGGGTTTAGCTCCATACACACCTACAGTAACTACTTGTGCAGGCTCATACTTAGAGTCGAACAACTAATCGAACCTCTAGATAACTAATGATTGGCTAATAGCTACTGGAACTATTCCACGTAGGATTACCCTACCATTTCTCACATTATGACTACACATAACTATTCCACCGTAAATTTCCTTAAAATTTCTACTAAGGGACTAAGTTTCCTACAACTACGACTACACGTATCCCAAATACGCATTGAGGGGAGACTGCAATGCTGACTTGCCAAAGTGTCTCATTATCTGCATCGGTGTCCTTATCTCAATGGTAAGTAACACCACTTAGTGCACGCGTCGGGATCCAACAACAACATGACACCATGTCACATCATCCGTGAATACCATTACCTAGCCCTGCAACATCCTAGTGTCATCTCATAGAGAGCTAGCCTCCTTACTTCTAACATCCACACACATACACACGCGCGCGCGCACACACACACACACACACTAGTAACTATCTTATTTATAACCACAGCCTCGGGCCGAGATTCAAATTGTGCTTCTGGAAATGCTAACCGGTCGACCGTTATATGCTGGAGCTGTCGACCGTTGTATGCTGGAGCGGACTACAGCATACTGCCGACCGCTCAAGTAAGAGCAGTCAACCAGTCATCGTTGTTTAATTAGGGATTATCATTTTTTGTCAATTATATGTTGATTATTCGTTAATCGCAATCGTGCTCTAAATTCTGAACAATATCCATGCAATTTTCAAATTACAGCAATTTCAACTCTAAATTTGGGAAATCTAAGTTGTATTTACCCAGGCCCATAATCAATTTCAATTTGCACTAAAACAGTTTAACTTAGGTTTAACATTAACATTAACGGGTTATATGAATTCATATTTGATTAGAAAAAGGGGTGTAACCTAGATCAACTTCTCTTTAACAGGTTTGCATCAATTTATGTTTATTATTCAATCTCAGATCTAAACAACGGGATTCTCAATTTAATTTATAACAATTTGATAAAAGGTTATTTATAGATTCATCAATTTCCTTAATTTATAGGTTAATATAAATCAGATCTGGATTAGAGATGGGAAATCATATTTATATAACAACTAGTAAACTTCCAATTTCCATTAACAATGTTTTTAATTTGATTTTAACAACCTATAACAAATAGGGTATACTAAAATTAACTATATATAATCATCTAATTAAGAATGAACCCACTTACCTGAAAAAGCTATCCTCTTCCTAACACACTTAGAATCTCTCCTTTTGTTGTAGATCTCCTCTTGATTTGATTAAATTTCTTCTTCTTCAATCTCTCTAATTTAATTTTAGTTTGGTTTGTATATTTTTTTGAAGAAATTTATTTTGAGGAGCAAAATAGAGTTCAGATTTGAGAGAGACATGGTTTTGTTATGTCTAAGTAAATTAGGGTTCTGGTGTAGGTTAGGGTTCTATTTATAAATGTAGAAACTCAACCCAATCGTTGATTCTTAGTTTAATTAAATTTGGGTCGTTCAGCCTATGGTTTTCCTAGCAGATAATTCCCAAGCAGTCGAACCTTTGGCTTGGAGTGGTCGACCTCTTAGCTATGGGCGGTCAAACCCTTGGCTTGGAGCGGTCGACCATTGAGGGTCGACCACTTCCAATCAGGGTGTTGACTGGTAAAACTTATCTAATTTTAAATAATTCTTTTTGTAAATTTTTAATATTTGATATTCTAATCTTTAAACCTTAATAACATTTTCATACAAGCTCGGATTGCAAAACTTTATATATGAAAATTGTCCAGAAAATCACTACGAACGCAATTGTGGAAGTCCCATAGCCAAATTCAAACGTTTGTGAAAATTCCATTTTTCTTCATTATATTTAATGTAATTCTTTTATTAAATTTTCAGGGTGTTACATTCTCCCATATTAAAAGGATTTCATCCCTGAAATCTCCAAGGACAGAAAAATGTAGCTAGTGCATTAAAAAATCAATACTATAACTATCTACTCATCCATCAACACCCGTCAATCATTGTCCTTGGTTTAAATTCTAATGCAATATGTATATATAGGTATGGAATGCATATGAACCTATACTAATGCAAAAATTAGGCGGTCTTCTGATGTAAGTACCTCCTCGGATACACGTGCTTATGCATGTATCCAAAATGTATCATCATCCTATATAAATATACTAGCAGTTCTACATATATGCGCAACCATTCAATCCATACACAATAACCATATGCATATAACTTAATGAAATAAAATAAGTGATGGCGTGTGTTTCAAGAATATATTTGCCTATGTGTGCAAAGTTCAATTCAAATACATCCACTAGCATCCATCACCCAAAACATGTCCTAATAAAACTTTCACAACCACTCCTAATATCAAATGGTCCCTACCTATGGGCTATACTGAGCTAGAACCTAAAAATACAAGTGACTTATGCTTAATTATCTAAAATGGAAATGCACCATAAAAGAGGTTGCATGGGTAGCTCAGATCTTCTCCTCAAGTTCTCATATACTCTCAACTAGATCGTCTCCTTACAGTACTCTAACCAGTTTAAATATTTTATTGCGACGCTTTGTCCCATGCCCAATAATGCAGGTAGGTGCATGGGAAACAAGTGACTCACTTGTCTACTACGATTTCTCTTAAATTCACTACTCGACTATGGTAGTTGCATTCTATAAACACTTCCGTGAGTATGGCATATGAAAAACATGTGAACTCCTGCCAACCCTCAAAGAAGCTTCGCTCCATAAGCTAAATTCCCTACTCTATCCAAAATCGGAAAAGGCCCTACAACCCTCGGTGCTAACTTTTCTGAACTACTATTTAATAACATATCTAAGCGACAAGATGCTCACACAGACCATGTCATCACTGTGGACTTCAATTCAGTGTGTCTCCTGTCAGCATATGCTCATTACCTATCTTGTGTTGTATTTATCCTTCTATGATCAAATCCACTTTTTAAGCAGTTCTAACTGGATTGTTCTTCCGACTGCACTTATCACCCTTACTACTAGCATGTAACTTCAACCCAAATGTACGTGCATTGGCAACTTCTATAATCCTTGCTACCAACTCAAATGATGCCAACATCATTATACTAGTATCTTGAACATAATTGTGCTTCAACAAAACTATAGTCTTATGCAATCCTCAATGCACCTACACGTGGTCTTAAATCATCTAGTAGTATGCTCGATTACTTCATCTTCTACATATTAGGGTAAGACATCCTGAAAGTGGACGGTGTCCCCTCCCCTAATTTTTTTGCTTAGCTCATTTTTTTGCTATTTTTCCATTTCATCCATGGATATCCAAGCCTGATAATTTTTTAAACTGTTGAGAATAGCATAACTTCTTTTCCAATTCAATTTAGTTATCTTATTTTACTTCTAATTTGATTCTTTAGTCCTTCTACAATCGTGATACTATGTATCACGTTTATAGTCCACAGGGATTTATCCAAAGTTCTACAAGTAAGTAAATACTCAAATATTCTAGTAGGGTAAACTCGGTCTATTTCCTATTCAAACCTAACAATTAAAATCCTAAATCTAGGTGAAGTCCTAAATTTAAATGAAAGGGTAACTTAAAATCATTCTAGCATTGACGATAATCGCTTAAGTGACTATTACGCAACACAAATTATGTATCCTAAGTCGGTCCTTCATGGATTTCCTTAAATAACCTTCTTCCAATCTGAGGGATGATTAAAGAGAAATCTACTATTCTTTCCTCCAAATCTTACTGAAAGTTCTCAAAACTTATTTTCTATGAAATTGCTTTCACATTCGCATTGCGCGCAATTACAATATCTTTTTCTTCATGGAAACCCAAATCCTGAAATTAATCATTCCTTGCACAACCTTGACACCAACTCCATCTAGGTATCTTTTATTATTTGAACTTCTAAAATTTACCATTCCTTAATGCCATCCCATTAATGGACCTCCTTCCCCAAACGTAACTTCTCACCATTCTATTGCAATTATTTTATGGTCGAGATAACTCAATAAGGATTGGTGCCTTTCCGTTGTAATGCAATAGAAATAATGACCAATTCTTACCTAACACCATACCTAAAAACTTCATCTAGGAGCATCTAAAATGGACGATGTCCCAGCCTAATAGATATCTTATGGAATCTTGTCACCTCATCCCCAACAACATACTTGTAGTTGCGACGACAACTCCTACCAATATCTTTATAAACATTTCCATATAACTTATACTATAAGACGACAACCTACCTGCTTGGTTACCTAAAATCCACCAAGTCAAACTCAACATGTGTAGTGTAACGTTACCCGAAGTGTCGGATCAATGCCACCCGCCCATAAGTATCCTAGTCGTCTTCCTCTTCCATCGATGTTCAAACAACTAAAACTTTGGGTGCTTATAATATAATTAGACAACTTAAATCTCCTATAAGGCTTGAGAGCAAAACACTAAATATCATCTCAAGATCATGGATTGGATAATTCTTCTCGTGTACAAACAACCCTACCCGCATATATCAAAACAACGTCTCATCCTGTAATGCAAGTATCACAACAACCGCCTTCGAACTATTAAAGAGTACTAAAATAGGTGTACTAGTCAACAACTTCTTTTTCTAACTAAAAGCTTGCTCATTTTCCAAGTTCCACAAAAAAATAAATTCTTTTTATAACCGCGAACCAAACATGGAAAACTTCTCGTGTCCATAATATATCATAAAACATTCTGGCTTACTCTTTCTTTACTCTAAAATATGTTTTACCCAAATCATACTTTCAGAATTTCCTTACGTTAAGATTCTACAATTCAAAGCATACTTGTGTAGAAAGCATAAACTGGCATTCACTCTTCACTATTACAGGAAGTTTTTTCTAGCACTCTACTCCTCCAATTCAAGCGTTGATTGAAAGGTCATTAAATCTCCATACTATTTTCTATCTCTTCCCCAAATATTTCAATGCTTGTGAACACCATAATCAATTTAGTCCTTGTAGGCCGTGTAATCCTATTTATTTAACTCCAAATTAATTCTTCCCTTTCTAAGTTGAAGTGATTGTCATATCTTTAGTTTACCTTTTAAATCAAAACCTTCGATTTTAACATCATCTCCCCAAAACTAATAAGTTTTTAAAACTATAAAACCCTTCATTCATTTTTAACAAAAAATTTCTTTTTACAAAGATCATGGCATTTTCTTTAATTTAAGTTATCAAAATGGTTTAACGTAACCTAACTAAGTATATATAAAAACTTATATTTCTAAAATTTTCCTTTATGAATAAGAAATTTTCACAAACCTTTATGTTACAAGAAAACAATGTGTCTTAACTTAATATTATTTTTATTTTAAAACATACAAAAACATTTATAAAAGACATTTTCAAGTACTAACCATTTCTTATTTATAAAAGATATTCAAAACCAAGATCCTATATACTTCTATATATTTTTTTCAAAAGTTTCATTGTTAAAGGCAGAGTATGCCTCAAGAGTAAGTGCGATAATGTGCCTAAAAAAAGCTTTTAAGTAGCTGTTGGAAATTGCCTTTTATCAAATTCTTTTACTTTCACTCTTTAAAAAAATTTCATAAAGTTTGTCTGATCATTTTATGGAAAGTCATAAACCAACTTATTCTTCTTTTTAAAATATCAGACGTTTACTATTTCTAACTTTTCAAAACACATTTCCACTAGGTTATCACTTAAATCGGAGTAGATAAAGCAACCTAATTTACATATGTCCAATTATACCTAACAATGCTTTAAATGCATAGGTTTTCTTCCTTTTTTTATGGTTAACTAAAGTTCATTCTCCAATACAGTGTTCAACTCCAATATAGAAACACTCTAGCTATACCTTTAGTCAAATGGAGTCATTGCAACTACTACTAATATAGGAATAAGATTTCCACATTAACTGGGGAGATTTGCTCTAAGTTTGCGAAATCTTTCTTACATGTTCCCGTTTGCACCTTATCACATCCCACTTTAATTATACAGGAAATTATTGTCAAGGACAAAATTTCTCAGCATTTTAGCCTCAAGGACAGACCTACAATATTTTTGTCTGAAGGACAACTTTCTTTAGGTATCAATTTTTAGTTATCGATGTCAGTTTTTAGGTATCAGTTTGTAGTTATCGGTAACAGTTTTTAGGTATCAGTTTTTAGTTCGATAGCAGTTTTGGAAGAATATTTGTCCTTATGAATAATTTTGGAAGAATGTTTGTCCTTATGATAATTTTTAGGAGAATGTTTGTCCTTGTGGTTAAAATATTGAGGTCGTGTCCTTTTGGCTAAAAATATACAAATTTTTGTCCTTTAAATTAATTCCCCCTTAATTATAAGGGTCTCATGGTACTAATCTTCTTCACTCACCCTTAAATCCATCATTACTTACTACTGTTTGTTGGTATAGGAATCCTCTACTACCCTTTCTTTATGGGGTAAATCATAATAAATGCGAAAGGTTTATTTTTGACTTCAACTGTTATAATCTTAACATTACTCTAACCCACAACCGTTTGCTTATATAAGAAATAAGCAAACAACTACCTTATGAGTCAAAGTGTATAGTATTTTTATATATGTAAAACCTTTGAAAAGCTTTTTATCTATACATATATATACTTTTTGGAAACTCATTTCAAAAAACTCTTTGAATACTTTTCGAAAAACCCTTTTCTTTTTCAAAATATTCAAACATGTTTTCTCAACATGTACCTACCTTCTAAAGAATCTTAAACCTGGGCTCTGGTACAGAATGTGACATACTGCATCGTTTGACACACTAATCCAACCTAGGGTGACTTTCGAACACACGTCGGTGTCAAGAAGTATGAGCTACCCGGTTTTTAAACGATACAGAGGTTAAGAATGTTGGTATAAATCTAAGGTATTCTACACTTTTAGATCCCACGATGAAAGCAGAAATATATAAGTACTGAAAATAAACATTGCAGAAAAACAATCTCTAAAATACTTAATTCGTATACACTGTTTCCAAAGTATAATATGTGTTTGATAGACATTTAACGCAATAAATAACTATATAAGGAACCACGAAGAATAGTGGAACTCCAATGCGCTTCTTTCTCCATGTTTTATGCCAAATCAACTATTATCCTGTTAATCTGTGGTGGGGAAAAATGAAATGAGTGGGTCAAACAATGGTATGGTGAATGAATACATCATTAATATATGGTGATCACATGTGATTGACTTCAGTAATACTCTATGTGACCTAGGATGTCCTACAAGTGTCTATGAATTACCTATTTATTAATTTAAGGGGTATAGCTCCATACACGCCTACACTAACTACTTGTGCAGGCTCATACTTAGGGTCGAATAACTAATCGAATCTCTAGATAACTAATGATTGACTAATGGCTACTGGAACTATTCTACATAGGATTTCCCTACCATTTCTTGCATTACAACTATAGGTAAATATTCCAACATATGTTTATGTACAATTTCTACCATGGGACAAATTTTCCCACAACTACGACTACATGTACCCTAGTTATGCATTAAGGAGGAGCCTGCAATGCCGACTCGTCGATGTGTCTCATCGTCTATGTTATCCCAACTTTTGGCAAAGCCGAGATACCAAAGATTAACTGAAAATCAATGATTATTAGTCATGAACATCGATTGTGCATCGCAGGTTCACCATGGATATCGATGAATTTTGTCCGAGTCCGGATCGGGCTGCAATTGATAAGACATGTCAAGCAAGGCCAGATGAAGCAACATTCCAAGTTTCGAGTCAATCCGAGTTCGTATGCTCAAGATATCACCAATGGAAAATGGAGGAGACAGCCTTGTATTCGAATCCATAAAAGACCCTATGTTCGAATCGATGAGGTAGGAATGCTATTCGAATCCATCAAGGTCGACTTCATCATCTTCGTATCCATCAAGTTTTACATGCTTCGTATCCATCGTGGAAGCCTTCCTTCGAATCCATCCCTTTTGCCTGGCTTCGAATCCATCGAGCACTCCTTAGTTCGAAACCATCCAAACAGACTACACTAAAATCCAACAGTTCGAACCCGGTAGGCATTCCTCTACTTCGAATCCATATAGTAGATGCACCTCGACTCCATCCCGTAAGCTACTTCGAGTCCACCCTGTTAAGGTAACTTCGAATCAATTAAACCAAGGTAGGCCTTGATCGATTCGAACGAGTATGTCTACGAGCCCACTACCTCGAATCCATTAGGCCACGGCAGCTAGAAGCGTGGAGTCGACCCTATGGTTTCGAAGGTATCGATTCGAACGACTCCAGGAAGCGAAAATATTCAACTTGAATCGATCATAACTTGAGATCTACACATCCAAATGCTATGAAATTTTCACAGAAGCTTGAGCACATGTTGAAGAATGTCCACACCAAATTTCAGCTTGATTGGACACTTTCTTGATCGATTCGAACCAAGGGTCGAATCGATCCCAAAGTGGGCCCGGATTTCCATAAAGCGGGCATGTGGGCCCCCTGGCGTACCAGAACTGGTCTCCCTTCATTTTAGGAGAAATATCAGCCTCCTACACCTATAAATAGAGCCCCTGGTCATTCAGAAAAGAGGTCGGACAATTCTTAGAGCTAAAGAGCGCCCAGATTCTGCCAGATTCACTCCAGATCACCATTGCTACCTTAGATTCAGACTTAGTTCAGCAAATCAGTTGTAATACAACATACGAAATTGTAATCTTCAAGCATCGAGCAATAAAATCATAAAAACCTTGAAGTGGACGTAGGCCGGAGATAGCCGAACCACTATAAATTGTGTGTCACTGTTCATTATTTCTTGATTGTTGCTTGCTACTTATATAAGATCTGTGATTTGTGTGTGAATACTGTTGATTCGTATTCATACGCTGGTGCTTTCATTACACTTGGGGTTTGTGACCATTTTTGGTGCAAACAGTCTACATCCGTGTCCACCTTTCAATGGTAACGTAGCGCCTCTTATTGCATGCGTCGGGATCCAACAACAACACAGCACTACATCACATCATCCATTATTACCAAGGAACTCCCGTAGTGCTGAGCCACACACTTCATCAATCATCCATCAGTGCTAAGCGTCCACTGTAGAATCTCCTGGGATTTCAATTTGCGATAGAATCGCCCAGAGTCGAATATCGACCAATGTTGGATAATACACACACACACACTTCCATTTGTTGTAGATCTTAGTCCTGCAACATCATGGTGTCACCTCATTGGGAACTAGCTTCCCTACTCCTAACATCCACATAGTGTGTGTGTATATATATATATAACATAAGGGGGACAGTCTCAAATGTATCAAATGGGTCATTGTAGATGGCAGTAGCACTTTCCTATGGACCAACCATTGGATTAATAGAAAATGTTCAGTTGACATCTTGGGTAGGGACAAATACCACTTATATACAACTAAGCGCATAACAATTTTCGGTCTTATATGTAATAATCAATGGAACACTAGCAGATTTATAGAAATTAGAGAAGTGTCCACTCTTATCAACTAAGGTCAAATAGTAGCAGGAAAAGAAACAAACTACTTAGAATGGTGTGGAGGTCAATTGTTCTCAATTTAACAAAACACGGTAACTATGTAGATAACAATATGAGCAACTAGAGGCCCTACAATCTAAAATAAAATTAATAGTAGGAAAATGGCATGTTGTGCATATAAGATTATGCTAGGCCGCATAAACACTGCATATCGGTTACGACAATGGGGAATTATTTATGAAGGGCAATGCATATTATGTAAAGAATAACCCGATAGCATCAAGCATATATTTTTTCACTGCAGTTATTCTAGATATATTTGGACCCTAATGAAGTTAAAATTAAATCTAGTTACAAATGGAAACTCCCTTGATCTTGAAGATGAGGTAGCACTGATCAAATCACGATTTAGTACTCCTGACCAAATCAGTCAGCTGTCCACATGCTCTCTTATTACTGCGATTTATTATAACTGGGAGGAAAGAAATAAATGAATTTTTGAGCAGAAAGAAGTAAATAAATTGCTGAAATAAAAAATGATTCAAGAGGAGATTACCTATATTATGCATAACTCGAAGGCCAGACCGATCGAACACATCAAAACATACAAATCTTGATGAAGTAGGGAATAGATCTAAATGATGGCAATTGATTTCGCAACAGGATTGAATGGAATGCAACTTGAAGATTTGAGGGCTGGGGTTTTGACCTTATTGGATTATTGGAAAGCTCTCCTTTTTTCGTTCATTTTATTTTGTTTACACTATATGGTGTTATGATACATGAGAGTTCAGTTTAGCCTTTGATGTGTATTTACTGTAGACATATTTCTATTTTCAATAAAGGAACCCATTTTCAACACACACACACACACACTAGTAACTACCTTATTTATTACCTGGGGCTTCAGGCCAAGGTTCAAATTGTGCTTTTGGAATGCTAAATGGTCGATCGCTATATGCTGGAGCGGTCGACTGCTTGCTGGCGACCACTCCAGTAAGAGCAGTCGACCGCTCGTCATTGTTTAATTAGGGATTATCGTTATTTTTTTAATTATTCGATAATCACAATCATTCTCCAAATTTTGAATAGTAACCTAACACTTTTCATATTATAGCAATTTAACCTCTATATTTGAGAAAGCTCAGTTGTATTTACACAAACTCATAATCAATTTCAATTTACAGCAAAATAGTTTAACCCAAGTTAAACATCAACATTAACAGGTTATATGAATTCGTATTTGATTAGAAAATGTGGTATAACCTAGATCAACTTCTCTTTAACAAGTTTGCATTAATTTATATTTATTATTCAATCACAGAAACAACAGGATTCTCAATTTAATTTCTAACAATTTGACAAAAGGGTTATTTACAGATTCATTAATTTTCTTAACTTATATGTTAATATCAATCAAGTATGGATTAGAGAGGGGAAATCATATGTATATAATAACTAGCAAACTTCCAATTTCCAGCAACAATGTTTTCAATTCGATTTTAACAACCTAGATCAAATAAGGTATACTAAGATTAACTGTATGTAATCATCTATTAAAAATGAACCCACTCACTTGAAAAATCTATCCTTTCCCTAGAAGGCATAGAATCTCTCTACTTGTTGTAGATCTCCTCTTGATTCGATCAAATTTCTTCTTCTTCAATCTCTCTAATTCAATTTTAGTTTGGTTTGTATATTGCTTTTGAAGAAATTTATTTTCAGGAGAAAAGAAGTGCATATTTAAGAGAAACATAGTTTTGTTATGCTCTAAGTAAATTGGAGTCCTGATGTAGGTTAGGGTTCTATTTATAGGTATAGGAACTCACCCCAGCCATTGCTTCTTAGTTTAATTAAATCTGAGTCGTTCGGTTTAGGGTTTTCCTAGCCGACAATACCCAAGCGGTCAACCCTTGGCTTGGAGCAATCAAATCCTTTGCCCTGAGTGGTCGACCATTAGGGGTCAACCAGTTCTATACAAGGCGTTGATCGATAAAATTATCTAATTTAAAATAATTCCTTTTATAAATTTTTATTAGTTCCTATTCCAAATCTGTAAACCTTAATAACTTTTTCATAAGAGCTCGAATTACAAAACTTAATACATGAAAACTTTCCAAAAAATCGCTACAAACGCAATGGTGCAAGTTGTGTAGCCAAATTCAAAGGTTTGTGAAAATTCCATTTTTCTTCATTATATTTAATTTAATTCTTTAATTAAATTTTCGATTAAATTTTGGGGGTGTTATAGCTAATAGATATCTTTATACGAATGTCTACCATTTTATTGTGTGCTCTTATTATTTTTGTGAGGGGAAAACCAGATTAGGTTTGTATATCCTAGCAGCATGATCGCGGGGTCGCGCCCCAAATCCGTGACACACCTGTGTTATATTGCAGTGTTTGATTATTGTGTGCTATTGCCCCGTGTCACAAAAGCCAGCAATCTTTATCAATTGAAGCACTTATAGGGTTGTGGCCATTGCACAGCGTAGTCTTTCACCCGATGGATATTGAGTCACAATGGTCATCAAGGTTGCTGGAGTTGAGCCAGCACGCAACGGGTAATAGGGTAAATTTCATTTTTTGTACATTTTGGATCATTATAGGGCCTATGAAGTCTAAATTTATTTAGATCTTATCTAAATTTGTTTTAAATAAAATCAATATTTTATTTAATTTATAAATAAAGTTTAATTTATTGTATAATTTGAATAATATAATATGTATGTTTATCATATACACATATATTTGTATATGCACGTGCAACACAGCAAAGTGTACATGGTTTGACAGGCCCGTATATAAATGTAGTTATACTTGTTTTTATTTATATAAATATATTATATGAATATTATTTATAAACTATATTTCATATTATACAAAATTATATTCAGACATATATGTATATATATTTATATTATTTGTATGTACACATATATACACTAACGATAAACAAGGAGGAAGGGGGCACCGAATTTTTTACGCAGGCTCGGGTACCTCGAGTAATTTACAATTACTAACATTTAAAATTACTAAAAGTAATATAGCCAGAAAAATAAAAATTACTTACGGGAGTTGGAGTAGTTTCTGAGGTAGGCGCAGCGGATGCGGAAACAAGACCTAAAGTACGCACGGCGGATGTGGAAGCAATTGAAGAAGCCTGGCTTCTTTTTTTTTGATGATTTGAGGAACTACTATTTAATTCAGAGGAATCAAAGGAGATGAACAGAAATTTAAGCTGCCATTAAAGTAATGATAAGCTTTATTTCTTTTGCATTTTATGATGATACATAACTGAGTTACATAGCTGCCTTATATAGGCTTTCAGTCGGTACACCCGTTTAACAATAACCGACACATACAAACATTTACAGGACACTCAATACATATCTTTTACATTAAATATATTAAATAGTACATAGCTGTTCCGACAACTTATAATGTTAGACTTAGTGCTGGAATTTTCTTCTGGCTGTATTGCTGAGTTGGATTATTCTTTATGCTGGATGGTTCTTCTTTCTTCTGGAGTTTTAATCTACTCTGTGTGTTGATGGTATTGACAGGTCGTTTGACACGTCATCCATGTCACCTTCCTCATCATCTTCCAGATCACTTTCTTCATTGAATCTAATTACATGTCTACTGGGATCAAAGCTATCTATATTATAAAATGGAAGTAAAAACTTAAATCCGGTAGATCCCCAGACTTGTTTTGTGCTAGTCTCTACATAAAGGTAAAGTTCTCGCCAATGGGGTGGTGGTAATAGCAATTCTTCTCTTTGATGTAACTCCCATGGTTTATGACTGTTGAACCAAAGAGGATTTCTTTCATATATTTGTGCCCCTTGTGGGATTAGGTAAGGCTGGGATTCTTTATTTACAAAGATGGCAATTATATTCTTTGCTGGTCTTTCTGTGTTCTTTCCATCAAACATGAACTTAGGACATGTGGAATTGATGCATAATGTGACTGGCTTACCAAATGATAACATATTATGAAGGATTAGACTGAGCTTATATCCATATTTGTCTAAGTACTCTGTTATGCAATCTATATTTAATCTGAGTCTAGATAACATACCATTGTAGAACAACTGTATTATTGTATCGAAGTCTACTGAAGTCAAATCTGTATCCAGTCTGGCTCTAAGCATATTGGATCGATAGTCTTGTACTATTTTAAATCCTCCTGGTGAATTTTTTGACCATTCCTTGAGCTTTTCTTGTAATTCTTGCATATGGTCCTCCCATCTTTTTGCTTCCAATTCGTTTATCTTGATTTCTAGATTAGGACATTTGACATATAATGTTCGGAGAGCTTTTCCTGGCTTTAATTTAAGCATGGCTTGCAGCTGTTGGTAAGAAAGATTTATACTGGGAATTATTGCTTCTTGTTTCAACTGTTTTACTTCCGTTGCTAATGTGAAAATTCTGGTCTCATAATGCTGGTTGGTTTGCTATATATATCCTAACTGTTTCTGGCAGTGATCTAATTCTCTCATTTTCTCTTGCACCAGTAAAGATTGTTGTTGATTTTGATTTAGTTGAGCTTGTAGGGTACAGATTTGAGCTGCCTGGTTATTCATTATTTGTTTCGGCGATTGTGGCGTCATTGATGCTATCTGGGAATATGATTGCTGGCACTATGGATCTATGTAAAAATTAATTCCTAACTGTTGTCGAGCTGTATCTACGGCTTCATTCAGGGAGTAAAATCCTTTGAACTGTGGATTCGGGTAATTTTGTACCGAATTCTGGACTTGACTAAAATATTTAAAACTCCAACATATAGTCCTTGAAAGACTACATAACATGAAAAAAAATTGGATAACAGTTTTTGTTGTCTTTTTGAAAAATAATTTGCAAAACAGTTTGCTAAAATCATTTTGTGTTTACGATTCGTATCTACTATCTTTAAGTTCCATAAGTGGTCTAAAAGACATTGTTGAGATCTATCTGTTATTCTGACCATAGGTCTGAACTTCCTCGGGTCACTATCTTGAAAAATAGCTATATTGTACCGGCCAAATGTCATTGTTGGAATTTGTGAACTACTTATCCGTGAACTATCTAACTATGAGCTGCTGGCTCTGTGAATAATTGTAGGGGTGTTAACCTCATTTTATTGTATTTCTGTTTTTATTTCTCTGTTTGCCATATTTATTTGTAAATCAAAAATCTGGAATGAGGTGCTAAGTTTTTCTTGCAAGAAACATTTAGCTATTTGTCTGGAAAGTAGGTCTGCTAAATGATTGTTTTTTCCCTTAATGTGTTCAAAATTTATTTTATATCTACATCCCTGTATTAAATTCTGTAGATTTAACCATCTGGTTTTGTTTATTTTTCTTGAATTTTCATTATTTATAAATTTTACTATGGCCTCACAGTCTGTTCTGACTGTAAATTCCTTGTTTAAATATATCTTGTATTTATCTAGTGCATTGATTAATGCTTGTATCTCAAAATCTATACTTGTCCAATTTTATTAAAATTACCGCTAGCATATGAAGCTATTTTTTCTTGTGATTTGTCTGCAAATTTATTCTTTTTACAAATCAGGACGGTTCCCCATCCTTCTTTGCATCCATCACATTCTATTATAATATAATATGTTGTTAATGGAAGTTCTAATGGTTTAATTTTCTTTACCTCATCTTTAATTTTTTTAATTAGCTTAATATCTTCACTGTTAAATCTTCTTTCTCCATTTATTGATATTTTATCATATAATGGTCCTACTAATCTAGCTAAATTTGGAATGAATTTCCTGGCATAATTTACTAAACCTAGAAAGGCTTGAATCTTTTTTATATTGTCTAGTTTATCTGGAAAATCTAAATTTTTTTGAGAAATATGGAGTTGTAACTCTATTTTACCATTTCCTATTTCTAGTCCTAAAAATGAAAATTTTCTTTTAAATAATTCCATTTTCTTTTTTGAAATAACTATCTTGTTTTTTAATATTTCATCAAAAATTGATTTTAAGTGAAACTCATGTTCTTGAATGCTGTTACTGGCTATTAAAATATCATCAATGTATACTAAGCAAAATTCATATTTTTTGAATATGCTGTCCATAAACCTTTGAAAAATAGTCGGTGCTGTTTTTAGTCCAAAACTCAAAACGTTCCATTCAAAGTGGCCTTCTGAGTATGTGAATGCTGTCCATGATTTAAATTCCTCTTCTAATTGTAACTGGTTGTATCCTGATTTCAAATCAAATTTACTAAAAAATCTTTTTATTTTGTATTAAATTTATTAATATGTCTTTATTTAGGATACTATACCCATCATCTTCTGTATTGTCATTAAGTCTTTTGTAATTGTATACTATTCTAGGTGTTCCTCTATTTACTTCAGCATGGTTCCTAACAATAAAAGCTGATGATCTGTGAGGACTTTCTGACTTTCTAACCAATTTCGGTTGCAACATTTCTTGTATTTGTGTTTTGAATTCTTTTACATCGGCTGGTGAATATTCTATATTAGTTGTTCGTATTGTAATGTCTGGGGTTTTTATTCTTATTTTTGCTATATAGTTTACTTTACTTTTGGTAATATCATTACCTATTAATCCTAATTTTTCTAATTTCTAAATTATGGGGTAGTTAATTGATTCAAAAATATATGGTCCTTTTTCTAAGTTTTTGTTTTTTCTTTTGCTAAAAGACTAAAAGCTTCTAAATTTTCATCTGGCATTAAAAACTTTTGCTTTGGGTGTTTTAAAAATTCTAGTTCAGGGGTACCACTACGCTCCTGCAGCAACTCTGATTTTGTTTGATAGAAATTTGTTGGTAACGTATAAGTATTTTTATTAAATGTAATACTGTTTTTAGTTATTGAAATACTTCCATTAAGATTTAGAATAAAATTTAGTCCTAATAGAAATTCTGAGCTATTAATTTCTGGTGGTGTAATATTAGTTTGGCCTAACTCGTACTTACTACTGTAATTTCCTGAAAAATCTTTAAACTGAATTTGTGTATGATCTGGTAATTTATATTTTAATTGCATTATTCGTTGTTCCGTTGTTTTAGAAAATAATTTATATGTTAAGGGTATTTGAAATTCTTTTGGTATTAGTTTATGGGCTATTAAGCTTTTTGTACTACCCCTGTCTATTATGGCTGCTGTTGTAATAAAATTATTTTGATTAAACCATATTTTACATTCTAATGTTAATAAGGTTGTTGAGAATTCTTTTACTTGAATGATTTATGTTGTTTGTTGAAGGTTTTCTTCATTTATGGTTTCTATTTCTATATGTATTTTTTCCTTTTTAAGTGTTTTTAATTCTTGTTTTAACCTTTCTATATCATATTGAAGTAGTCTTATTTGTACTTCATGCTTGTCTACTCTTTCTTGTAAGAAATTGTTTTTTGGTATTTCTAACTCTTTTTTATTTAAGTCTATATTAAATATTTGTTTTATACATAAAAGCATATTTCTTTATAACACTCATTACATTGAAATCTTTTATTAATTGCTGGATATCTATTGCAGTTATAACATGGTATATGGTCGCTTCCTTTGTTTTGTATCCATTCATGTAAACAATTTTTTGTTTTATCATGTGCATTCATCATTGTATAAGTTATTGGATTTGTAATTTCATTATCTTCTTCTAAAACTATGCTATAAATGGATTCATTATCTGAATTATCATTTACACTCTGTAAATCATATTCTCCTAGTTCGTCTACCAAGTTGGCTCTATATTGATTATTTGCTCTATTAGGGCACTTGTTAGCTAAATGGTTAGGGTCTCCACATATAAAACAAGTACATTTTTTATTATATGCTCTCCCCTTAATATATCTGTCTCTTTTATGTTTGTCATATCTATTTAACTTTCTCAAAAACTTTTTCTTCTTTTTATATCCATAGGCTTGAGGTGTGTATATAACTGTTTTACAAAACGCCCATGCTTGTCTTTTAATTTGCTCCTGCATAGTTGCTTCTTTACATAATTCTTCTAATTTTCTGAACACAAAAGTAATTATGATTCCTGTACCTAAACCTTGTTTTGTTCCATGGCTTTCAATCCATTCTTTATGTATGTTTCTTCCAAAATCTCCTGGTAATTTTGTAAAATATCTGTCACACAGGGTGTCATCAAAGGCTTTTCCAGTTTGTGTTATCATTGTTGCAAAATCTTGACTAAACACTTTAATATATTTAAAGTCGTTGATACTTAACTGTTCTAGATTTCTTATAGCCGTTTCTTGTAGTGTTGTATTTCCTTTAGCTGGATCCATACCTATTATTAATGTTCTTATCATTGATGTAAAATTATATGGATTGTCTCCTAACGATTTTTGCTTTATTATTTCTTCTGCATTTATTGCCTTAAAACTCTGATATATTCCTAATGCCATTGGTCCTGGAGTTGTTTCTAATACGGCAAACATGTCCATATCTATTCTTTTATTAACTTCCCAATATCTTATAACATTTTGTTCCCATATTAATATTTCATCTGGCCATAATTGAGGACTTTTGTTTTCTAAAAGTAACATATTTGAACTATATATTTTATTCTATGTTTTTCTATTTCCTTTTCCTATCTTGTTATTGTTGTTTGTATAATTTATACTAGGAGATGCCCATGGTTCTCTTTTAAATGATCTTTCATTATATCCTGCTCCTGGTCTGGTAAATTCATCTCTTTGTCTTTTTTTGGTATATTTGTTGAGCTTTCTGTAATCATTGAATCTTGATAATTTACTTCATTTTTCTGGGTATATATATATATCACTTAATGGTATTTTTCCTATACTTATATCATCTTCTAATACTAAATTATAATATTCACTTAATGTATTAAATGTTGTCTGATAGTCCATCTGTAAGTTCATCATACATTGCATTATCATATTATCTATTTCTTCTCTTATATTTTCCACTGTTAATTTTTTATTCATTATTTCTATTAATGATATCTTGGTTTCTGTTTTAAACCCTGACTCTAATTTTTTTATTTCTTTTATAAAATCATCTTCTAATTGTATTTCATCTATCTCTTGTATTATTTCTTCATCGATAGGTAGATATCCTATTACATCTTCTAGTTCCTCATAATCTAATTATGTTTCACTATCGTATTCGTCATAAATTGGTCCTTCATCCCAATTTACTTTGTTATGTTCTACTTCAATCTCTTCATCATTGTCTTGTTCTATTTCTGATATTTTTGTTTTATAGTTGTTAAATCTAATGTTGGGTTCTTTATATTGATTTGTATATATAATATGGGATTCTAGGATTAAAAATGTTTTATCATTTGTTACAAAATCTTTTAATGACCATTCAAGTCCTGCTAAATCTTCTGGATTAATTCTTCTTGGTTCTATCAATTGGATTCCTTTGCTTGCTATATTTTGCACTATTCCTTTTAAGTTTAATTTAAATTTCATTCCCGATCTATTTGATGCTTTTCCTAGTAAACCTATACTTATAATGAATTTTTTTCCAGCATATCCTTCAAACCCTTTGGCTTGTAATCCCATTTTCAGATTACTTAAATTATCTATACTTTTAATTATATCTGGGACACAGTATATAAGAGCTGAATTATTACTTAAATCAATCTCCATTCCTGATATTAATGCTTTCTCTATGTCTGTTGTCCATGATTTATCTAAAATTAAGGTTAACAACTCTATTCCTAAACCTTTCCTAGTTAATGCTTTAATTCCTATTACTATCAATCCTAAATGAAAAAACCTTTTTCCTGTATTTTTTAATTTTTCTATTGTTTATGGGGAAATTATGTTAATTATTTCACTGTTGTCTACTATTCTAAGCTCTTCTTCTCTATTGCTTCTTATTAGAGTAGTATTCAAATTCATTACTCCTGTTTGATATAAAAACTTTGGATTTAATAAGTCTAATTGATTGTTATTATATATTTCTAAATTTTTATCTACATCTATTTCTTCAACGAGCTGTATTATCTGTTTATCTTTCCGTTTATTAAATAATATCATAATATTTGAAATTTCATCTTTAGTTATGGTAGTAGAATTTTGCCTTATTAACGCCCTACTGGATCCTGAGTCTGGTTGTAAATTCATTGTTTAGGTTTCCAAAATTTGTAAAGTTGTTCTGGTTTTTTGGTTATTACTTCTAAATGCTGATATTCTTTTCTTATTGAAAGATTGTTTACCTTTTCTGTAAGATAATTAACTTTTTCAATTAACTGCAAATTCAAACTGATTAAGATATTAAATAAATGCTGATATTCTTGGTCTGATTGACTATGTCCTGAATACCTAGAAAATCCGTTATGTGGAACTGGTCTTGAATTATTTTAGGCTTTAAATTCTTCTGCTTTCTTTTTTGCTTCTATGAGTTCTTTGTTCATTAACTTGCTACTACTTTCCTTATTTCTTCAATTAGTTGTTCTACCTTTTTAATTTTCTGATCAAACCTTGCCGTTTGTTTTTGTAAATCTTCTAATATTTATTTGACTCTATTTCTATTTGCTTAGGTTTATTTGTTTCTAATAAAAAATTTAACTGGTTTAACTCCCCTTTGGAAGGTAAATTCTTTCTGATTTGAATTAACTGGCTTTGGATACTATTGTTTTGATCCTTTATAAAATCTAGATTGGTATTTATCTGTTTTAAAATCTTGGATTTTTCTTTACTTGATTCTGTTATATTATTTAAAGCTCTAACTGTTGCGTTATTATATGTTTCTATATTAACTGCTTGGCTTATAAAAAAGTCTATAATACTATTTAACTAAGTATTACTACCGTGTAACTGATGTGTAAACTGGTTTTCGAAATAACAGGGAAACTTGTATTTATACAAACTAACAATATTTCGTTCTTTAAAAGTGTATTCTAAACCCAAGTATTCCAAGCGTTTAAACGAGTTTTGAGAATCTACGACTACAATATCATCTCCTGTGATTCTTAAATTAACATTTTAATTCCTCAAAATTTTTAGAAGTAGAAAATAAACTTTACAGAATTATACGTAAAGATATATATCTCTCTCGGTGTAGAGGGTTTGCAATATTTAATCATCATTCTCATATTTGCAGTTATCTGATATAATTAGGGTTTACGCACCTTTGGCAACCTGAATCAGCTTTTAGCAAATAATATTGAATTTTGTTTAAAGAAAAAAAAAAGAGCCAGGCTTCTTCAGTTGCTTCCGCATCCGCCGTGCGTACTTCAAATCTTGTTTCCGCATCCGTTGCGCCTACCTCAGAAACTACTCCAACTCCTGTAAGTATTTTTTAGCCCTGTCAAAGACAGAGAGCTGCTTCGACTTCATACAACCCACATTTTCAAACAAAAAGCTTGAACAACATTATATATAGCATGCAAACACCATTCAAATAACAACACCATCACAAAACAAAGTCAACAACATGCCACAACATCCAAATTTCAATTGAAAATCATCCAAACAAGGTTCAACAAGTCATACAATAAGATAGACAACATATAAGTCAACAACCCCTTACCCAACCAAAGGAACAACAACAACAACAATAAGACCAACACCGTCAATCGCGAATCCGTCCAAGCTCAAGTGGTGTGTCTCTCTTCTTCTTCTTCCTTTTACACATGATAGGAGCCGATCCTTTGCCTTCTTCGAATGTAAGAGCGGGTGTTGGAAGGGGAATTTCTTATTCCTGACTTGGCCCAAAAATGAGTTCTTCTTATTGTATTTCCCACTGTGGTCGCTCTTCCGTGTGCTCGTGTGTCGACTCCCCAACATATTCGAAGTGTTGTTCTCCTTCGTGCCAAATGGGCCATTGAGCATGAGTTTCTCCCCCGGCGTATTGTTGTTCTACATCGGGCCAAGCGGGCCATTGAGCTAGCGTTTCCCCGGCGGGATGCTTTGAACCTTCCCCCTCCGCATGTGTCTCCTCCCATCGAGCTTGTCCACCCACCACTGTAATATGTGTCTCCTCCGTAGAACGTGGTGGTTCTTCTATAATGCGCAGTGGTATGTTCGGCCTTCTTAGCTTGTTTTGACTCAAAATCGTGTCAAGTATACGTCGTAGGTCGATGCACTTGCTTTTGACCTTGTCCGGCTCCATATGACTTTCTTCTATTTCGCCGACCACATCCAGAGCGCTGTATATTCCGCTTACCTAAACCATAAGTCATAACAATGTATCAATATGAGATAAAAATTGAACAATCAAATTTTTGAAATTACAATACTTACCACATCACGTTCGAGAGGAGCACGGGGAATGTAAGCAACCAACTTCCTTGCCGACTTTTAAGAATATAACGGCGAGTAATTCGCCAATACCAATACTCATACTCGCTCAAAGGTGTCGAGGGCTCGCATGCTTGTTCGGCACGATCAATTCTTGATTACCAAATAGCAATACTTTCCTGCAAAAATGCCATCCAGCTGTGGGTTCTGGGTCAAGGGGGACGATGGGATCGGGAATGTGCTGGTAATCAAAGGAAAACTATCTTATAACTCGATCGGGTGCATACAACTCAAAGTCTAAAAATAGAATCAGTCGGCTCTTAGCAATCCCACCGACGAATGAATACTAATGTCCGAATGCCCGAATTTGTACACCAATGAATATGGTTCCCATGTAACCGCTTCATCCGCCAACAAGTCCAACTCATTACGGTAAAACTGTACATTTCTTGGCATCTCATGCCAACTCCTAACATAATTCCACCTAGCCTAGAATGGAAGATACGGATCTAAGTTGGTAGGAATTCTAATAGATGGCACTCCAATAGCAATATGTGACCATGACCATAGTTGCAACAACATTGCAGAACCCCCTAAAACTTTTCTACGTTGCAAGCCAAAGTTTGACAACTCACTGTACAAATAGCATAGTATAACACTACCCCAAGAATGGTAACCACGGTTTTCCATATCATCCAAAAATGGTAAAAACTTCAAACTTAATCTACCTTTCGAATGATCGGGAAATAGTTGGTAACTCAAAAAGTACAATATCATGGCACGACTACGGCGAAGTATATCTAAATCGGTCGCCCCTTCAGGTAGTGGTTCGAAAAATTCACTTTTAAACCAAGTAATTGATAAATCACTTTTAGACTTAACCGCCTCTTTAGGTGGAAAAATACCAAGCAAGTCATGAGCCAATTCGATATAATCGATATCCAAATTTTGAGAACATACCGGGCGGCCGTCTGCTTTAAGACCGAAAAGAAAATGTGCATCCGCTAGAGTAACTGTCATCTCCCCGACTCTCATATGAAACGTATTTGTTTCCGGCCTCCATCTATCGCATAAAGCGGTAATAAGGTGATGATCGAGCCGAATGTAGTCGATTTGCATAGATTTCCAAAATCCGGCGGTTCTAAGATTCGACTCCAATCTTGGATCTTTAAAATCGATTTCCATAAGCTTGCTCGAATGATCGCATAACTTAACTATTTCAACAGCCTGCAAATTATAAACGAATTAAAATTAGTATTTCATACTTGCATTCGCACGGTTTACCGTTAATGAACAATTACCTCCATTAGCGCAACGTTTTGGCTTCTATGTTGTTCTTGAAGATAGAGAACACTTCTAACTTCGGGCTCGAGAGACAATTCTACAAAAAACAACAACCAATTATCACTCAAAAAACTATGTAAAAAATTAGGGTTATGGCTATATGAATACTTCAAATCCTTTTTGCATTTTCAATAAACAAACCAATAATTAGAGCACATTGACATTGAAATCATCATGACTACCTCTTCCATTAACAACAACAATCATTTTTAAAGTAGTGTTCAATTTACAATCAAAATATAATTACCTTTAATCAAAGAAGAAGAAGAGCTTGCTTCCATTTTATGCTTAATCTAGTGGTTAATTGAAGGAATAGATCAAAAGCATTGTTTTTGAGTTAATAGATTTGGATTTGGAGTGGGTTTGAGGTGGTAATGGGGAGGGTTTTGTTAAAAATTGAGATAGGGGATGAAATGAATCTCAGATCCGGCTCTCTATCTTTTTGGTGCCCAAAAATGAGCTTGCGCATTCCATAAGTGCGCAAGCTTTAATTTATAGCTTGTGCACTTATGGAATGCGCAAGCTATAAGTATTAAAAAAACAACTTGCGCATTCCATTTTTGCGCAAGTTCTAATCAGAACGAGGCCTAATTTTGCAATTAGTTTTCTGTGATGCCATTTTCTACAGTATGTTATTTTGCCAAGCCCTGTTTGAAAATTTGTCCTTTTTTAATTTAATTTATGTACACATTTATACAATTCATCCAATGTGACGACATTGACATATACAGATTCGTTATAATAATTGACCAACTAATTATTCTTCTCTCACCGATTCTCCCTTTTTTAATTCAAATCCTAACCCCTTTTGCAATCTAATGGCCAGCCCCTTTTAGCCTATGTATGGCATGTTGGACCTGGACCAACTTACAGTGGAGGAATTGGGTAAATTTCCATATTTTTTCCATTATTGGATCTTTAATGGGCCTATGTAATCAAATTCATTTAGAACTTTTCTAAATTTTCTATTAAATAAAATCAATATTTTATTTAAAGTTATAAACAAGTTTTATTTTATATAATTTGTATTATACTATATATGTGTATCATATATACATATGTCTATGCGTGTACGTGCAACAAAATAATGTGTACGTGGTTTGACATGGCCGTGTATAAATATTGAGGTTTATACTACAACGGACATGTTAGCCCCTCGTGTATACAAATCTATTGTCTAAATGTATATACATATATATATATATATATATGCATAAAATTATATATACATACATATATAGATATATATTTATATATGAAAATATAATTATTATATAATATTGGTTGTAAATTATTTACATAAAACATTAATTAAAATACATGCACATATGTATATAATATATGAATAAAATATAATTAAATTATAAAACTATTTTAAAATTAGTTAGAGTATTTATAATATAAATTCGAATAGAAATTTTTAGTATATATATATATAAATTTATATTATATTTTTTGTTGTTACTTTCGGCCAAACTTTTTTATCATTATTATTTAATTTCCGGTTTAAATATTTTATTGGATAAAATACAAATAACTAAAAACAATATGAAATTAAATAAAAAAATCGTAGAAAAATATTTTCAAAACTATAAAGTATATTCTATTTTATATACAAAAATTCGGGAATTCTTATGTTATTTATAAATACACACGCGCGCGCACATTCTATTTATATAAGCAATTTTGAATTAAATATATATATAATATCTAAAAATAATTATTATTTTTAATAATCGAATGTCATACTAACTAAATAAAATTTTATAAAGATTTAAAATATATATTATATAGTGTTAAACTTTATATAAAATTTAATTATTTAAATTTTGAAATTAATTTTTTTTATTTCCAGGCCAATAGCATATGTAAACAATATGCATAAGAAATATACTACACACACAACCATCAATATATGACAATTCATCGATATAACGATTCATGATATTTCTAACAAATCAATATGTATAAAATAGTGATTATATAAACATTAGTATAATACGAAACCTTAATAATACGTTTCACCAAAGCTCACACTTTGAAATGAAGAAGTTAATTCCTTGAATCGAATTCCAATCCTGAAGTTGCTAGCTCATGAATTACCTTTTCATCGACGATTATTTGATTTTAATTTGTATTTAATTACTTGAATTTTGAGGAGAGGGGAAGGGTTTAATTTAGCCAGCAATAGTGGATGATGTGGTAGCAAAGAGTCAAAACAAAGTAAGGGAAATGATGTTTATATATAGGAGAGTGCAGAGAGCAAAAGTAGGATCGTAATCCTTAATTTTCTCTTATCCACTCCTATTTTTAAACACTCAACGCTTACCCCAGAAGCCATCAGAATGGCCGGCCTCTATATCCCAATCATAGCTGAAAATATCATGCCTCTTATGGGCTTCATGTAACATCCCCTATCTGGAGGCCCGAAGCTAAGCGCTACAGATGCTGCAGTCGTTCATAGTATTAACTTCCTTCCTAATGTCTCCCACATTCGGAACACACAATCTTCCTTTCTTTCTCAACCACCCATTCTGGTCAAGACTAAAATCCTTTAAGTCATCGCTCCCCGTTCCATCTCTCAACTTTCTAATTCGTTCAACCAACACTGGATCCTCTAGCTGTTTAGAAGCAACCTTTTCGATCATAACTGGTCGAACTTCCAAACATGATAACAAAGTAGTTTTTGTAATAGAACTACTCTTAGTTCTCTACTGTACTCTATAAGTCGCTAACGCTTCCAAATCTTTCCACTCAGCTATCATTGCTCACATCATATTCTGATGTTTTCTGCTAAGTGCATCTGCAACCTTGTTGCCTTTCCCCGGTGTGTACTCAATACCGAAATCATAAGCAACTAAGAAATCTAACCACCTCTACTGTCTCATGTTCAGCTCCTTCCATGAGAACAAATACTTCAAAGTCTTATGATCCGTATACAACTCAAATCTTTCTCCCAAAAGATAATGTCTCCACACCTTCAGTGCAAAAATGACCGCAACTAACTCCAAGTCATGGGTTAGGTATCTGACTTCATGTAGTCTAAGTTGTCGAGAAGCATAGGCAATTACTCTACCCCCTACATTAACACAGCTCCTAACCCAGTCCCACATGCATCCGTGTACACCACCAAATCCTGATTCCCCTCTGGAACAACCATCACAGGTGCATTAGTCAATAAGTGTTTCAGTTTCTAGAATGTCCCTTCACACTTATCGGTCCAAACGAACTTCACATCCTTTCGAGTTAGCTTGGTCATTGGTGCCACTATTCGCGAAAAATCCTTAATAAACCTCCGATAGTAACCAGCCAAACCTAGAAAACTTCTTATCTCACTCACTGTTTCTGCTCCTTCCAACTATTCACGGTCTCGATCTTAGCTGGATCCACCGATAACCCATTCTCTAAAACTACATGGCCAAGAAACTTCACTTCCTTCTTCCAAAAATGACATTTCGAGAACTACGCCTTCAGCTGCTGCTGCCTCAGCGTTTCAAGCACTACTCTAAGATGAACTTCATGCTCTCTTTCATCTTTAGAGTACACCAAAATATCGTCTATGAAAATCAATACTAACCTATCCAGGTGCTCTTGGAAAATCTGTTTCATCGCAAAGAAAGCTGGCGCATTAGTCAGTCCGAACGGCATCACTAATAATTCGTACGATCCATATCTAGTTCTAAACACCGTCAAAGAAATACTATCCTCTGCCACTCTAAGCTGATGGAAACCTGTTGCTAAATCCAACTGCGAAAATATCTTGGCTCCACTCAACTGATCGAACAAATAGTCAATCCTAGGCAATGGATAACGATTCTTTATCGTTTTCTCATTCAACTTACGATAATCGACACATAACCTTAACGATCCGTCCGGCTTCTTAGCAAACACTACGGCTGCTCCCCAAGGTGAACTACTAGGTCTGAAAAAATTCTTACCTTCCAAATCCACCAACTGCACCTTGAGCTCCCTCATTTCGGTAGGTATCATCCTGCTTAGCGGTATGCTCACTGGTTCTGCTCCAAGCACCAAATCTATCTGAAACTCAATGGCTCATTTCGGTGGCAATCCTACTACGGGTTCAAAAATATCCGTGAATTCTCTAACCACAAAAACTCGATTCAGCTCGCCTTCTATCTCCACAACACCCAACAAAGCATTCACCTCACAGCTAGGGTTTTCTACGGTATATACAATCCGCTCCCTACAGTTTGGGTGTCTAAGCGATATTTTCCCATCATGGAAAAATACCCAAACATCGTGCTTACTTAACCAATCCATACCCAAAATAGTTTCGAACTCTATGAAATCAAACACATGAAAACTACAAACAAAAGTACAACCTAACAAGTCAAACTTTAGGTGGTCACATCTCAACCCAAGTGTTGCATACCATCCTATCAGATTTGCAACCCTTAAGGAAGTAACTAGGTATGAGGGTTCTAGGTTAAGCTTATATACCAAACAACGAGATATAAAAGAATGCGATGCACCGGTATTAAACAGAACACTGACTGCCATACCAAGAATCATAAGCGTACCTTCTAACACTGCTTTCCCTTTTTCCCATGCGTGGGTCTCGAGGTAGCTGGCTCCAATGCATATACTTTGCCTTTCCCATCATTAGCGGACTCCTTACATTGGCTCTTGTAATGACCAACTTATCGCAATTGAAGGGTCTGATATTGTAACGACCCTGAAATTCAGACCCAGTTTAAAATTTTAAAAATCATTTATTTAGTGTAGAAATTCGAATTTTCACAAACAAATTCCGTTGCTATTAAAACTACACATTTGGAATGCGTCTAGATAGACATAGGCGTGCGCCAAGTTTCGTCGGAAAATACCGCAGTAAATTTCGTTCGCGTTTTATTGCACATCAGTTCATTTAAACATGGAAAATTTTATCTTCCGAACCTGAATATTTTTACATAGAAAAATTCTAAATCATCTTCTGACAAAGGCGTCATTTTTCGTTTTTCAAAATTCGGACATCTTTAGCTCCGTCGATCTTATTCTTCTGCGTTTTGCTGCATTCTCCGTAATAGAAAATTGCGAATTTTCACAAACAACTTCCGTTGCTATTCAAACTTCACATTTGGAATGCGTCTAGATAGACATAGGCATACGCCAAATTTCGTCGAATAATATGGAAGTGAATTTCGCTCGTCGCATTTACATATTGGTTTAAATTGTATGTGAAAATTTTCTATCGTCCGAACTCAAATATTTTTCACAATGTTGCATAAGAAAAATATTCTGATCATGACGGCGCATTTCGTTTCGTCAAATTCCGCTTTTAATTGCTAGTTAAATTGTCGCTCGAGCAAATGGTTCAATAAGAATAACCACTTCGCAAACAATGTCAAACCATCAATATCTTCATACCGTTGCGTTCGCCTCGTCGCGCTGTTCAAAACGGTATATTTATTTGTGTCAATCGGAGTTCGGCGTGGCAAATTATAATTGGTTAACGGATTACAAACTGGTCCGTTACGCCACACAAACCGGTACCCAACTTTCCAACGCTCAGAATTCTAGGAGCCTTTGGCCATTCAGAAACCAAATATCCATCACGTTTACCGAAGACATCATTTCTGTGACCTTGGACTCTGAACCCCTCTGTATTTATCTCTGCTACCCTCTCCCTTCATTTATTCCTCTGCTGTCATTAATTACTCAGTTCATTTTACTCTGGTACGTACTGCTCTCTACTTCCTTTCTTCTTCTCCCTTCATATTTCTTTTACTTTATTTTACTTCCAGCAAGGAACTCACAAAAACAAAACTCCTCCATGCACGTCCACCTACCACCCACTCCCCTGCCCACAGCCCCGCTCCAGCCTCCACTCCCCCCCCAGGCAGCCCCGCTCCCCCAGCCTCGCCCAGCCAGCCCTCCAGCCCGCTCCAGCCAGCTCCAGCCCTCCGCTTCCCCCAGCCTCCCCAGTCCGCCCCAGCTCCAGCTCTCCAGCCCGCTTCCCCCAGCCTCCCAAGTCCGCCCCAGCTCCAGCTCCCAAGCCCGCTTCCCCCGGCCCTCCCCAGTCCGCCCCAGCTCCAGCCTCCCCATTCCGCCCCAGCTCCGCCCAGTCAGTCCGCTCCCCAGCCTCGCCCAGCCTGCCCCAGCCAGCCCGCTCCAGCTTCCCCAGCCTCGCCCAGCCCGCCCCAGTCAGCCCGCTCCAGCTCCGCCCAGTCAGCCCCGCTCCCCCAGCCCCGCTCCGCCCAGCTGCTCCGCCGTCACCGTTGTGCCTCGCATTGGCCGCAAATCGTGCTCAGTGCACCTCCGTTTGATATATAAGTATATATATATAACTGTTATATTATATGGCATTATATACTTTGGAATTTTAATTTGCTTATAACACAGTGTTTTACTGTGTTTATACCAGCTACTGCTTCGGGAACTTAGGCTTCCATTCAGATTATCGGATCTATCTAGTTCTTTACTTTGGTATGGTTTATATATATATTCAATCGATATATATATTGCAATGAACAGATTATTGATTGAATTATTTGTTTGATTGCAGTTGTATTCGTTTTGCGTCGTGCTTGTTAGGGTCTATTTCATCTATTCGTCTTCGTGCTTCGTCATCTTCTCTAACCACGCAAGGTGAATATTTCATTCACGACTCAACCTATTATGCTATGAAAATCAAGTGATAATTGTTGTTTATATTAATTTGGATATTAAATTGTTGATTGTTAAAATTGTTCTATACAAGTTAAAATGGAATATTGATAGAACTTAAATTTTCTAAATTGACACCATGTATTGTTAAAAGATTTAATGTGATAAATTGTGATTTGATGTTGGTTTATGGTAAATAGTTATGACATTAAAAATTGTTATGAGATGTTGAAATTGGTTGTTAAAAATAAGCAATAATAAATCTGAAATTGAATGTGATATAGGATAGTTAACGATTTAAAATGTATGATTGTTGTAGTAAAGTGATAATAGTCACCAAGTGAAAACCATAATGTAATAATCTTTAATCTGCATGAAACGATGGTGTGGATTCTAGGAATAATTATATTAATTTGCATAAATAACAAATGTAAGTTAATACGATTATTTCGGGATTATTTAAATAAATTGTTAAATTGTTATGTATGTTTTCTATTGCTTGTTTATTTACTTTGACACCATCCCAGTTATCACACTGCAAGTTGCTTTTGCTATGCTTTGTTTTATATTGAATGATATTGGGTTGAAATGATAAATACCCAATTAAACAACTTGGCCTAGGATAAATAATTAAAAATAAGAAATCCGATTGGTCAACAAAAAAAAATTATTTTGAAATTGAAATCTATTTGAAATTAAGGAATGAACTTAACAATTTGTTTGGAAATTTAGTAACGAACTTAATGGATTTAATTTATGGATTAAATCGAAATAAATTAATAGGAATAAATTAATGGAGTTTAATTGAAGCGGATTAATAAACCTATTTAATTGAATAAAATGAATTGGCAAATTTATTTGAAATGAGATTTAAAAACAAGGAAGTTAGAATTTAATAATTTGAAAATTTATTAGGTTGTTAGATTTAGATTTTAAAATCGGTTTTAATTAAATAGATTTGAAACTTGTCATAAATTAAGTTTGAGATTTAGAAAATTTGACTTAAGTGGAATACGAAACTAACTAAAGTTTTATGGATTTAATTTAGTGATAATTTAAATTTAAAATGATTTTAAATTTAATAATATTGATTTAATCAAATTTATGATTATGGTTAATGTAACAATGAATGTAAATACGAATTTAAATGAATAGAATTTGGTTTAATGATGTGAACTAAAATTTACCATTAAATCGAATTAATTGGAGTATTAACTAAATTTAGGAAGTGAAATTTAGATCTTATTAAATTGAACAGGAATACGTAATTTTATTGTTAACTCAAATGTTGAACTAAAGATTGCATTTGGAAAGATGTTTTAATATCCGAAATAAATTGAATCGTGAAATGTCAAATTTTGGAAGTCAAATTTGCACCTTGACTTTTGGACTTTGATTTGTTTAAACGTTAATTTAACCGACCATCGGGTAGTGAATACGTAGTTATTAAAGAGACCGGGATCGGGAATGGACATACTCTCTGTAGATACCGAAAACCACTTTAATAACTATTATACGCGGAGTGTTGATCCAGAACGAAGTGGATGGTTTGGTGAACGCATTGACTGAAGAAAGAGAACGATATTAGATGACCCCTGACATGACTAAAACAGGAGCCGCGCCGGGCCATTGAGGTTCGCCACCTCTAGCGGACACACTTCTTCGATACCATATCTATTACTTTTGTGATTCGATTTGGGTGCACCCCTTGATTTGGGAGTGTTGTTTCGCGGTGTTGAGGTAGTAGCTGCTATGCTCAATATCAGTCCGGATCACGCAACTACTAGTATCCTAATTGGTATCGCCTCATGTACCTTGTCATACTGATTATCCTATTCGCGACCACTACGTTTTGGTTTGTACCTTTAGTATATGGATTGCCCTCTGGTGACTTCCGGTTTTGGGGAAACTACGGTCTTGTATATGCTCTTGGGAATTAAATGTGTTAAGGGGGATTATGGTAACGTCTTGACACTATTTTAATATCGTACTTTACTGATTAGACATTATCTATCTACCGTATTCTATTGTATATATAGATAGTTTATCGGATCCTTAGAGATGTTTATTTTATCCATTTTTAAGTTAGGACTTTTCCCTTGCACTTGATTTTCTTGTATAAGATTTTGAGTCCTGACCCGAGTGTTTCTTTTTGTATGTGCTCGGGTCAGTCTGAAGCTATCCAGTTGCTGATCAAGTTTGGTTGAAGATGCTGAAGGCTTAGCATTTATCTTTATCAGTCTATTTCTATTCCTGTATTGATGTCCTAGTCTGTTGGACATTTATGTATTTTCTTTTAGTCACTTCATGTTAAGACATTGTTGTATTTTATGTAGTAGCTTCATGAACTGCTATTATGACGATGTATTCTCCGCTGCATTATTCTGTGACTGTTCTGTGTCTGTGATGTTGTATTGATTCTCATTTACATTTATGTATTTATAATCCCATAATGATTCGTGTTTTGTATTATTTAAGTTGACATGTGTGGATTATTGTCAATTTAAATGGTCCAAATATACGGGTTGTTACAGATACTCTTCTTTCCGGTCACCTTCTTTGCCTCTCCAGAACAACATTCATTCGCAAATTGCCCTTTCTTGTCGCACTTAAAATAGACAACTTCTGACTTTCCCTTCTTCATGGCTCCACCCTTCTTGGCTCCCTTCTTAGGAAAGAACTTCCTTTTCTGATTTTTCCCCACCTGGACCTCCTTCGCCTTATTCTTCTCCACAGAAGCAATCATTTACTCGTGTCTTAGAGCCATCTCTACTACAACATCACAAGGATCTCTAATATGAGGTAATGTTGCCCTGGCCAATTCAGGTTTTAATCCCATAATGAACTTCTCGTTTCTCTTAATCACGGTATCCACAGTGGCATAACTATATCTTGCCAACTCCTCAAACCTTGTAGCATACTCTAACACAGTCATCTCTCCCTGCTCTAACTCGACAAACTTTCCGAACAAGGTAGACTTCGCCATCACAGGCATGAATCTATCCTCGAACCTCCTCTTAAACTCAGCCCATGTCATCGTTCCTTCATCCACTCCAACCGTTACACTATTCCAGTAGTATAAAGCTCCTCCTTGAAGCTGTCTGAAAGCGAGCCTTCTTTTCTACTCATCACTGAGCCCTAAACCTGCAAAAATCCTCTCACAATGCAGCAACCAGTTCTCCACTTCTATGGCATCTTCAGTCCCAATGAATGGTTTTCCTCCTAATCTAGCATAGTCCCTACTCAAAGCAACATAATTGTTGACTACTGGAGCTTTCTGGACTCCTCCTCTAACTACTCCAGCAACAACCCTCGCTTGCATCATATTCACGAAAAACTGATACATGGCTCCCATGTCAATTTGCGGGACTTCAGCACCAATATTTCCAGCTCGTGCCTGACCTTGGTTCCTTCTAGTATTAGGTCTGGCATTTCCATCTGCAGTGGTGCTTCCTCCTCCAACATTATCTCTTCAATAATCCACATCTGCATTCGAACTTTCGTGAGATACAGAAAAATAACCTAATAGAGATAGGAGACTAGAGATAAAGCGCATACTTACATATAGCAAATACAAGTACGTTATTGTAACGTTATCCTTTACCCCAATCTTATCGCTAATTCCTTAGGATTATATTTTCAAAAATCATCTTTTAGTTAAAGTTTTCCATAAACGTATGCTTTAATACCAAGTTGTAACATCCCCTATCTAGAGGCCCGAAGCAAAGCGCTACAGATGCTGCATTAATCCATTGTATTAACTTCCGATGACCAAATACGGTAATGTTAATGGTATCCATAATGTCAGAAGCACATGAATATGAAACAAAATCACAGATTTCAAAAAGAACAATATTTTTTTTACATTTCCAAAACATGTTCCATATTCAAATTACATAATCCCATCGCTTTTCCAGGTTTAGACAAAATATAGTTATTACATAAATACGCCAAGAGCGACATATGATGATGCCCCCTTCGTTGACCAGAGTACTATATATACAACACAGCGGAATCAATCCCAAATAAAAAAAAGCAACTCCTAATTAGCTATCTGTCAGCCACCTGCTCGTCACCGAAAGCTTTATTCGCCAAAATACTAAAACCTGTAAGCCTCAACCCTCAGCCCACTCAAATCAATTTTGAGTACCCGAGAGTTTAAGGGGAAAACATAAACTTCAAGTCAGACATAAAGCCTAATGTGAATAATACTATGCATCTCGGTTATTTGATATTAAGTGAGACCACGCCGCTTAGCGGAATGGTTTAACCCTCACTAATGTCCTTTTAAAACATATCTTTGCAAATTATAATCCTGCAACCAAAACTGGTTAAACATATAAAGCAATATCATGTATATGTACATATCAGTTATCAAATGGATTATCTGTCCATACATTATAGTTTAGTTTGGCTAACTACTAACCCTTGGCGGACTCGGGCCTACCAGAAAAACATAAAAATCTAACATCTATTAGATACTCATCTTCTGGAGGGTCTGTTCTTACTTACTTCTACAGGTCTAACAAATCCTAATGGTTTTGCGGGCTCACCAATAACTTGTCTTTCCTTTTTAGATTCCTTTCTGTGTGTAACATAATTTTAGTCTTACATGTGACATAGCCTTACACACTGGAATTTTGGACCTATTTTAGCTAGGGGCTACTAGCTAAAGTATAGGTCGCGACCCCATACCAGTCTCATCTGATATTCTAATATCTGAGTCATTTTACTTAGGGTTATCTACCCATAAAATTTTCCTTGAAAATCCTTTTCTTCGAAATTGATTTAAACCTTTAAATCATTCTTTAAATAAGGAAATTATTTATGTATACTCTTTGCTTTACTCAAATCACCTTGCCATGTTACATATTCTTTACACAAAACCTTATTGATGAAAACGTTTAAACTTTCAAAAGTACCCCTTTCGAAACCTTTGAAAGTATCCCTTTCGAAACCATTGGAAGTACCCCTTTTGATACAAGTAAAACCTTAGGCCGAAGGCCAAAACATACCATTCGAAACCATTAGTGTTTATCCTTTTGAAAGCATTGGAAAACATCTTCTTCGAAAGCTTTAAAACTTTAGACATCTTATCTTTAAAACACTTAAACATTGCCTTTCGAAACCATTGGAAAACCTTTCCTTTTAGACCTTTCGAAACCATTGGGGAACCACCCCTTAGAAACCTTTCTTTAAAACCTTTCAAAAGCATTAAAACATCAAACCTTTCGAAAGCATTTGGGTTCAATTTATAACATGTGGAAACACCTTTCGAAACCATTAAAACTATCTCTTTTGAAACCATTTAGGTTCTACCTTTTATAGAGCAAAAGGGTCATTAAAACATTTAAGTCGAAAGCATCCATTTCGAAAGCATTCCTAAGTAAATAAGCATTGGTGTCGAAACCAACCTTCCGAAAGCATTGGAGAAGCGGCTAAGTTTTAAAACAAAGTGTACCTTTCGAAACCATTGACATCGAAAGATAGAAAAGCGGCAGCTAGGGGTTTCGCCCCATTCAAAAGCATTTACTTAAAACAAAAGGCGCAACCCATTCGAAACCTTTCCTTTGAAACATTTGACTCAGCTGAAAGCCAACCAAATCGAAAGCACTTCCTTCGAAAGCAAAAGTAGGGGCATCCAATTTAAAACAAAGCATGCTTCGGTCCCCTCGGAACCTTTGGTTTCGACTCAGTGCCTTTCTGCATATATCCAATTCACTACGTACCAGGTATCTGATACCATGTGCATTGGTTTCGATGGAGTCGGAGGCGGAGGTAAGGAGTCGGAAGCCTGATGCCGAAAGCATTGAAATAGGAAAAAGCATGTTGATTTGACTTTTTAAATTAACTCCTTATACCTAACCTGTCTTGTTTGTTAAATTATGATTGGTTGCAAATTTTCTTTTCTAAAAGTACTGCCAATTTTCAGAAATAACAATTTGAATTATTTACAAAATACCCCGTCTACTTTTTATAAATATATAAAACATTAAGTCTCATACATTAAATAATTTTATATATCCATTAAAACACTTAGGAAAATTCTACAAAAATTCATTTGAATCATTTTTAATATGTTTTCCAACATATATAAATTTCAGACCCTATGCCAATATAATTTGGCCGTAAATAATTTTAAACCCAAAATAGCATTTTATTCACTAAAAAATTCATATAAAATCCACATTAATTCATAAAATTATGAAAATTGAAACCCATTTCTAAATTATTATTTCTAATCTAAATCTAAATTTTCAAGGCTATTGGATGTCATATAATAAGGTTTTCATATCAAAACATATAAAAAAATCTATGTGAATTAGCATAAATCCTAAACAACATATAAATATACATTTTATCATCCAAAACATGGCAAAACATTTGCAAATAATTTGGATTTCTTACTAAAAACCAGAAACCATTAAAAACTAGAGATGTAGTCATCATTCACCATAGCATTTTGATTAAGGAGTTGAGATATGAGAATGAATTTGATTGCTTAATCTTCCTTCCTTTAATTTCTTTATCTTCCTCTTGTTTTTCCTTTAATGGTGGCCGGCCTCAATGGTTTTTGTTTGTAGAAAATGAACGTGTGAAGTGAATGAGTGTAAGGGTTTAGGGTATAAGGATGTGTCCTTTCCTATTTTACCCTCACTTATTTCCCTCTCTTATTTTAAGTTCAAATCCCCCCTTAGTTCATTTGTTAACATGGCACGACTACCCTTTTTAATAACAAATATCAATCCCCTAATTGTTACATTATTTAATTTAATTTAACTAATTAAATATCCTAAATAATGTTACCAAAAATTAGGGTCGTTACACCTCAAATCCATTTCAAGCCCGAACAATAGTTATTTCATTTAACGTATAATGATATCGTATATCGATCAATATATTTATAACTATTATAAACATACTATTTAATATTGTTCAGTACATTAAATAGAATTTTATAATTAATATTTCATAAATATCAATTAATTTAATCAATTTATAATAATTATAAACTAATTAAATCTAATGAAAAAGGAGTATTCAACGTTTCGGTTGTGTGACTCTTAAGTGCAAATTTGGTTAGCAATTAACATCGATCAATTCAAATATTGACTCACACTTCACTTGGCAGGTGGTGTGACATTATGGCCAAATTTTTCGCTTACTTAGTTTCGGTAAAATCCAATTTTACTTTATTAAGCATTACCCGGTAGTGACAATTATTCACACCAATTCTCTTCGTCAAAACTATATCACTTTGGACTTATAGAATTTAGTAATGGTCAAAATTCCAATATCGTCCATATTCAACTGTATTATCCAAATACAAAGTTCCTGGTTCAACAATAACAATTATTATTAACCGAACTAATGCGCTCAAAGAAAATACTTTGGGTTGACTTCAGTTGACAGTGATACTAACCTCATATAACTGAGAAGACAAATCCTCTCTTGAATAGTGTTTCACTTCTAATACTCCCTCTCAACCCAACTACAATCATTCGATGGATGTCGTGCCATGATTTGACTATAGTCAAAGCGGATATTTCATATTGAAGATAAACTATATTCTCAAGTCAAGAGAACTATGTAAATTGGTCACATCGATATTTTTTGTTTGACTTTAGTTATATTAGCTAACAGAAAACTATCGGGTGAGTCAATCTATAGTTATCCAACAACTATCAATACGTAAACCCTTGTTGCCTCCAGCAATCAAGAGTAATACACTACCCAATGTTTGGACAGTGTTACGTACTCTAGTCTCAACGGATGCATCGATATCCAGTCTCGATACATATAGACTAGGAATATTTAAAATGATGTGTTTATTATATTATGATACAATACACATGATCGCAACTATTTGTAATTACTATCACAAACACACCATTTATGGATTTTCTGTTAACTACAAAAAATTAAACATTTAATTATTTATAACACATTATAAAAAAATATAAAAGAAAGAAAACACCGTTATTACGAACGAGAATTGATTACGAGTTAATAATTTATAATAAATTACAAAATTACCCATAGGGCATACCTCTAACTTTATCAATCTCTTACTTGCACTTGGGGCTAATTATGGAATCTCAATCCCTTCCCTTCAAATAGCTTCTCGAGAGCCGACCAAGCTAGACCCTTAGTGAATGGATCTGCTATGTTGTCCTCGGTATCTACCCTTTGTATCACGACCTCTTTCTTCTTAATGAACTCTCTAATGAGGTAGAACTTTCAAAGAATATGCCGACTTCTTATGTGCTCTGGGATCCTTTGCCATCTTGTATCGCCGCATTATTACCGCCGAATAATGCCATCGGATTCACGGTGTCGAAAATCACTCCAAGCTCACTTAAAAACTTATGCATTAAGACTGTCTCTTTATCTGCTTCATTGAGGGCGATGTACTCGACCTCCATCATTGAATTGGCTACCGTCTATTGTTTGGAGCTTTTCCAACTGATGGCTCCATTGTTAAGCGTAAAGACATAACCAGACACTGGTTTATTATCATCAGTGTCACTCCAAAAGCTATATACGGTTTACCCCTTTATAAGAAGGTCTTCATTCCCATATATAAGGAATAAGTCCTGAGTATTTCTTAAGTACTTCAGTATACATTTTACAGCCATCCAATGCTTTTCTCAAGGATTAGATTGGTATCGGCTTACACATCCTAATGCATTTGCTACGTTCGGTCTAGTACATAACATAGCATACGTTATGGATCTTATGGCTGAATCATAAGGGATCTCTTCACATGCTCCATCTCCTTATCTGTATGAGGAGCATCCTTAGAAAGGACAATTCTAGATTGCATTGGAACATTTACGCTATTGGAATTTTCCATATTGATCCTCTTCAGTATGGTATCTATGTACAGAGATTGGGACGACCCCAACATGCTCTTACATCTATCTCTATAAATATTTATACCTAGTATATAGACTGCTTCTCCCAAATCCTTCGTGGAGAAGTTCTTGTAAAGCCAAGATTTCACTGATTGCAATAATGAAATGTCACTACCAATCAACAGAAGATCATTGACATATGGCACTAAAAATACAATAACGTTGCTCTGTTCCTTTCTATATACGCATACTTCCTCTGTGTTCTGGTAAAAACATAAATTGTTTGATTACTTTATCAAAACACTTGTTCTAACTCCTTGAAGCTTGTTTAAGTCCATAAATGGACTTCAACAACTTACAAGCCTTGCCCTCACTCCCACTGACCATAAAACCCTTGGACTTCAACATATGGACCATTTCTTCTAAATCACCATTTATAAATGCTGTCTTTACATCCATTTGCCATATTTCATAGTCATAGAATGCAGCAAAGGCTTGCATAATCCAAATAGACTTAAGCATGGCTATAGACAAAAAGGTCTCGTCATAATCAACACCCTAAATTTGACAAAATCCTTTAGCAGTTAGCCTAGCCTTATAAGTCTCTACTTGTCCATCTGCATTTCGCTTTTTATTAAAAATCCATTTGCAGCCGATGGGTTTTAGCCCTTCGGGTATATCAAACAAAGTCCATACTTTGTTTTCGTACATGCAGTTCATCTCAGATTTCATTTCTCTAAACCAGAGTGTAGAGTCTTTACTCTGTACGACTTTTTGGAAAGATAGAGGAGTGCTATAATCTAAGACACAATCCTCCTTCTCGCCATCCACGAGAAAACTGTAGTATCTCCATGGTGCACGAGATTCCTTATCAGACCTTCTAATCGACTGTGTGTTTTGGTATACGTGTGACTTGGTTCTCCCACTGGTTCGGCCTCAGTGTTAACTTCTTGGATCTAATCCAAATCTACAACTTCTCTATTAATTTCCTATGATTGAAATTTCTTTTCCAAAATGAAATGTGCCTAAAAAAAATAACCTTTCGTTCTTTGGTATTGTAGAATATATATCCCATTGAGCTTTTGGGATATCCTATAAATTTACACGGTACCGATCTTGCCTCTAATTTATTCGGACCAACATTCTTAATGTAGGCCAGACAACCTCATACCTTCAAATATTTGAGTTGAGGTTTCTTACCATACCACATCTCATATGGTGTTTTAGCCATAGATTTAGTGTGCAACAAGTTTAACAAATGCACTGCGGTTTTCAGCGCATATCCCCAATATGATAGAGGAAACCTAGCTTTACTCATGACAGAACGAACCATATCTAATAGGGTCCGGTTCCTTTACTCCGACACACTATTTTGCTGTGGAGTATAGGGTGGAGTAACCTAAGAGATAATCCCATTATCTTTTAAGTACTGCTGGAATTCCTGTCCAACATACTCACCTCCTTGATTAGACCAAAGAATCTTAATCCAACGGTTCGTTTGATTCTCTACCTCATTCTTATATTCAAAAAAATTCCCATAGACATTTGATTTGTCTTCATAAGATACACACATCATAGTCTTCAAAAATCATCGGTGAAGGTAAAAAGTAACAACTATTATCCTTGTTGATTACAAGAATCGTGCCACATACATTACTATGTACTAACCCTAGGAGTTCATCAACTCTTTCATTGCTCCCACTGAAGGGGTGCTTGGTCATTTTACCTTTGAGACACGACTCACACATGTCAAATAATTCAAAATCAAGTGATGAAAGAAAACCTTCGATTTTTAGTTTTTGTAATCGTTTCTCACTAATATAACCTAACCTACAATGCCAAAGATAACTATCATTTATATTGTTAGAAGATATACGTACAGAACATACATAATTAGAATTGATCGCATAAATGTCAGTTTCAAGAACACCATTGCATACTTTATTACCATTCAAACTAATGTTCATAAAATTATTCGCACAATGAAATATCAATTCAGTCTCAAACAATCTAGAAGCAAACACAATTCCACAAATAAAGTCTTTTATAAAGTAGCAATTATTTAATATCAATACTACTCCACTAGGCAAACTTAAATGATAATCTTTCACTATCAGTACATCTACGATAGATCCATTGGCAAATTAGAGCCTCATCTCTCCTTCTGTCGCATGATGTCGGTTCCTAAAATCCTGTAACGAATTACAAATATGAGTTTTAGATCCAATATCTAAAAGCCAAGACATTTTATTGATTGCAAAACAATTTCGAATCATAAATGTACCTAACGGAGTTTTCGAACCATTTTGCTATCTTTCTCTAACAATCATTAGGGTATTTAGGACAGTTCCTTTTCTAGTGACCTTTCTTGCGGCAGTGGTGACATTCACCCTTGTCATCGGTCTTCTTACTTTTCTTATTCTTCTTACCTTCTCTTTTCCATTTCTTCGAACCTTTCGAAGATGATGGACCACATTCATAGCAAATATAGCTCCTTAATCCTTAGATTTAGACTCGGCTGACCTCAACATATTAAGGAGCTCCCTGAGATTTACATTCAACTGGTTCATATTATAATTCAGTATGAACGGTTCATACCAAGTTATAGGAGAACCAAGGATCAAATCAACATGTAACTCATTGCTTATCGTTATGTCCAATTGTGAATGCCTATCAATATATCCCTTCATCATCAGTTTGTATCATCCACTTTCTGTCCTTTAGTCTTTTTGGTATCAAACAGCTTCTTCATAAGCTCGTACCTTACGGAACATGATTGTTCACTAAATAGGGCCTTGTGACTATCAAATATCTCATGGACATACATGATTTCGTGTTGCCTCTGCAATTCCTTGTCTAACATAAACTGCATGAAAAATTGGACGATCTCTAGGTCTGAAAACCATTTCTCATAAGCATGTCTAAGTTTAGGGTTCGCATCATCAGCGAGTTGTTCTTTAGGATTGCAGGTAATAGATGACCAAAGTCTCTCATAAGTCAAAGCTATCTTAACCGCTCTTAGACAATCAATATAGTTGGCTTTGGTAAGCTTGTTGCTTTCAGAAAATAGTTTTGGAGTATACATTTTCTACAAGTTTTAATTGGTAGATTATTAGAACAATACCATAGTAGATGTTCTTATAATATTAGTAGGATTAAACTTTATGTTACATTTTACTAATAATCTCCCACTAGTCTTTTCTGTTTCGCAAACCCTAAGTCGAAACATAGAAGTCTTTCAATTTCACTAGTAGGTGTTAGGACTCGTCTGTCTTGAAATTCTGACCTTGAGTTTGCTTAATGAGTCATAGATCCATAGACGATAGATAACTCCTTATCGATTGTATCTATACATGTGGTGACCCTCACTCTAAAACACATAGATTTTTTCCCTAAACTTTCAAGAGGAATTCACCACTAAACCCCAATTCTTTTATATTTGAATATTTATATAATTTCCAAATATTTTTCCCAAGACCCTGGGTTTACCAATATATTCATATCAGTTCATAAAACACTTTAAGACAATTATATATTTGATGATATACAATTGTTTTTTTTATCAGAGGGAATTTAAATCAAACAGAAATCAAAATACCATACAAGTTATTGACATAGCCACTTATTTCTTTTCTAAATCTTGTTCTACTGCCAGAGGTACATTTTGGCAATTTATAACACTTATATATATATATTTGACTTGCAGAGCACTGTACATTTTTTTTTATGCTATCAAGGCTTTCTGCCTAACTAATCCTATTAACACAAAAATAGTATTTAATTGTTCTTGTGACAGTTATTAAGCTCATGCATGAAATCATTTTAAGATCCTACTTGCAGTTATGAAAATTAAGAGTAGATTTCCTAATCACCATTTCAAATTAAACAATTGAAGTTAGATTGCATTTTTTTTAAGTTTAACATGGTGCAGACTTAAATGCTTGGTGTTTTTACTGGAATTGCTTGGTGTTATCTAAGGACTGCTTGGTGTTTTCTTTGTTTTGTCCCGGAAGCACTTACACTTCATTGATTGAAATGAAGTGGTTCCAGGCTCCAAGGGTTTGACCCATGGCCATCTTGGCCGGCCATAGTCCCTTATTTACCACTTTCAAACCCATGTTTCTCAAATAAACTTCTTCAAAAGCTTCTCCTAACACCAGCATATTTCTTCCATATGTATGTTCCTGGGAATTCATCCATCTATGCTAACAACCAAAAACACAAAATGCCTCCAGGTTTGTTTCTTTTATAATCTTTTTTTTTCTTGAAATCAGGTACATTAATGCAATGTTATAGACTCATCAGAATATATGCACAAGTCAGTATCAATTATCTGCCATGCATACATTTGTTCCACTTGAATATTTCTTATCCAAATCTTGTCAACTCCATTTTTTTTTAAAAGAAAATTATATAATAAGCTCAGGCAATAAAACCAGAGATCATCACATACACATTTTATATTTATGTGTTATGTCCATCCCCTTGTTTTCTCCAAATCAGATAATCATAAAATCATTGGGTAATCAAACTCCATCAAACATCATTTAAAATAAGTTTTACTTAAGTACAAGTTTTAATCCAAATACTCAAAAAAACTCCTTACAATTAACTCCAACTACCACATGTGATCTGACTAATAACATCATTACAAGCATCTGCAAATTCAATACAAGTCTCTTTTATTTATACTAGCAGCTAATGCCTTCTTCACTCATCAAGCCAACTTCAATTTCCTGCAAGCAATTCATTTAGCTGCCCCAAAGATTTTTGAGACACCCAGATGATTGCAAGGGCAACCAAAAGGGTCAGTTTATACTGGTGTGAACATTAATCAAAATTGTATACACATATTCATACTTCCATTTCTAGATAAATAAACTCAGATCTTAATCTCCCAATCTCACCCAGTAATTAATCAGAATATCACATTAATCCTGATTAATTTAACTCCCTGTCTAGATATTCATAACCCAAGTTTATAAATCCCATTCCTTATTTATTTTATGGTCTACATCTCCTTGTCAAATGAACACTATGTATGCATTGTGAAGGAAACTCCCAGGTTTTTAAATTATTCCAACACACAAAGGCCTCAGGGTGCAGTTGCACCATGCATATACTTGCTCCCACCTGAAGCAAGAAGATCATTGACTAACTCCCAAGTGACCAATTTAGTTTTTCTTTCATTCATTCATATTTCAGAAAGATATAACTGCTTGTATACTTTCTGTTTCAATCCCCATGATATTTGTTTATTAGCCTTATTACAGGAAATACAACATTTCTTTGGTCTTCCTAAAAGTAATTTGAGCAACATGATCCTGCTATATTATTGTGAATAAATGGATAAGGGTTTTATTAAGGAAGCCCCTCAAAACCCAGAAATTCTCTTCTGACTTGTGATATGAATGTTGAGCTTCATGCTTCATTATCTAAGAAATAGACATAAGCTAGATCACTGTCTTGCTGCCTATTCCCTAAATAATGTAGATCCATACTCCATAATAATAAAGCAGAACAAAAGTGCCCAAACCATTTTGTTTTTGAAAAACACACATATATATTAAAAAACCCCAAACAATAAAGCACAACCAAACAAGAATACACAACCAAACATCCATCTCACCCATAATAAATCATTTCAAGGATTTTGTTTTTCTTTTAAATGAATCATAACATTATAGGCTGCCTACCAGAGGACTTAGTGTCATAGCATAAAAAAGGATTAATGCTCACCTAATGTTTTCTTTTACTGTCTTGCTCCTCTGAACAGCAGATCCTTTCAGTGTTTTAAGCTATTGCTTCTCCTTTTTTTTTATCCCGAGAGAATGATGAATATAGTTATTTGCAGGTTCTTTATAAAATCATTCTAGGGTTTAAGAAAATGGGTAATTCCCCTGATACCCTTAGATGTTCATGTACATATCACATTTCTGTGTGGTCCTAAATTGGAAATGCACACATTAGGTTACTTTAATTGGTTATTTCGGGAATCAAACTTTTTAAACACTGCATGCTATTTTCATGTCTCCATTTTATTCATGCCATATGCATGTGATCCTTTGTTCATTTTTTTTAAGTTTAAAGAATCTGAAAATCTCCTTTGTATTTTCTACCTATCTATTATCTCCATTCAATCATGCATACTATTATATCTAATCATGTAATGTAAAAATCATTCTCCCATTTTATTTGCTTGAAATAAATATAAGATATGGAAATTTTTTATTTGATCCTGTATGTATATATCTTTATATATATCTCTGCCTCCTTGTCAAAACAGTAACTCCTCCTATATTTAAATAAGAATCACATATATTATGCTAATTATTTCTAGCATAATTATAAGACATATAAATCTTTTTATTAAACTTCATTTTATTCTATCTTTAAATAGAACAGAAAACACCCCATATATTAAATGTATGTATTTATATAATTCTTTGGACATAGAGCTATATTTATTTTGAGTTCCAATTTTCTTTTAATCACCTTATTTTCTTGCATTTTTTATCAAACAGAAGCTCCCATGCAGTTTTATTTATTGCTAAATTTTTTTTCTTTTCTATTTTAATGCATCATATATATATATTTTATAATTTCAGAATTTCTTAATATAAATATAACTTTCATTTTTAGGGTCATTACATACCCTCCCCCTTAAAGGAATTATGTCCCCATAATTTCACCTAATTCCTCCAATTAAAAGCACTAATCTATAGCCTATTTTAACTCCATAACCCCATACTCACATTTTATGAAAGCAAACAATATTTAAGAATATTTAGTAAAATCATTATAAGCTGCTTAAACATACCTCTCCATCAGTAAACAAATCGAGGTATTTAGCCCTCATTTTATCTTCAACCTCCCATGTACAATCATTAGTGTCCAAGCTCCATTGAATTTTTACCAATTTGATCACCTTGTTCCTCAACTTTTTCTCTTCCTTGGCAACTATCCCTACTGGTTCATTTGTATAAACAAAATTCTTTTGGACTTGAATTTGAGTAGGTGACTCCAGAATTGCCCCTTCTCATGCACCCACTTTCTCAATTGAGAAACATGAAACACTGGATGCACACCACTCAACTCCTCAGGTAACTTAAGTCTGTAGGCCATAGCACCAATTCTCTGCATAATTTCATATGGTCCTACAAATCTTGGTGATAGCTTACTAGATTTCCCAAACCTGAACACCTTCTTCATTGGTGATACCTTCAGAAAAACATGCTCTCCTACTTCAAACTCCATTGGCTTTCTCTTTCTATCTGCATAAGACTTTTGTCTTGATTGTGCTGCCTTCATTCTATGCCTAACTAATTCAATCATGTTGGAAGTTTCTTTAACATGATCTGGCCCCAATATTACACCCTCTCCTGCTTCCAACCAACAGGCAGGAGACATGCAGGGTCTCCCATACAAGGCTTCAAAGGGATCCATTCCTATTGTTGATTGATAGCTATTGTTGTAAGTGAATTCTTCCAAGTGGATATGATCCTCCCAATTACCCCCAAAATCAAGCACACATGCTCTAAGTAAATCTTCCAATATTTTGTTTACTATCTCTGTCTGCCCATCACTTTGAGGATGGTAGGCAGTGCTCAAACATAGTTGAGTTCCCATTGCTTCCTGGAAGCTTTCCCAAAATCTTGAGGTGAACAAAGTGTCTCTATCACTTACTATAGTCTTGGGTATACCATGTAGCCTCACCACTTCCTTAATAAATAATTGTGCAAGCCTAGATGCATTTCTATCTGACCTGACAGGGACAAAGTGAGCTGATTTGGTTAGTCTATCAACAATTACCCATATACTATCATTGCCTTTCTTAGTTCTAGGAAAACCATCCACAAAATCCATGGATATACTCTCCCATTTCCACTGAGGTACCTCCAAAGGTTGCAACATGCCAGAGGGCTTTTGGTAGTCTGCTTTAATTTTTTGACATGTGAAACACTTTGCCACATATCTTGCCACTGCTTGCTTCATTCCTGGCCACCAGTAGCTTCTTTTTAAATCATGATACATTTTAGTACCACCAGGGTGTATGGTGTACTTAGTCTTATGATGCTCATTCATGATTTCTTCCTTCAACTCTGCAATGTCTGGTACACAAAGCTTATCATTTTTCCTCAAATAACCCTTGGAATCTATTTTAAAATTCTCTGACTCAATTTTATTTAATAACATTTCTTTCTTCTCCTTTAGACTTTGATCTTGATCTTGCATGCTACCAATTTTCTCCACCAGATTAGACTTCACTGTGATTATTCCCAGTGTACCATACTCCACCATATCACCATGTTCTTTAAAATTCACTTCATCCTTGCTGTATATATCTGCCTCCCCAAGCACTGCAAGGTTTTTAAATTCATCAATCATCAAACTGGCTAATCTAATATGATTTCTGCTCAAAGCATCTTCCACTCTATTAGCTTTTCCAGGAGTGTACAAAATATCTAAATCATATGCAGCTAGAAACTCTAACCACCTTGCTTGCCTCATATTTAAATCTTTTTGAGAAAATAAATATTTCAATGCTTGATGATCTGTGAATAATTCAAATTTTGCCCCAAGCAAATAATGCCTCCATAGTTTTAATGCAAACACTATTGCAGCTAATTCTAGATCATGAGTTGCATATTTGGTTTCATTCGGTTTAAGCTGTCTTGATGCATATGCCACTACCTTGCCTTGTTGCATAAGCACTGCACCTAACCCAGACCCACTAGCATCAGTATATACAACCATTCCTTCATTTGCTTCTGGGATTTGTAGGACAGGAGCTTCCACCAGTGCTTGTTTCAACTTCTCAAAAGCTTGTTCACACTGCTCAGTCCACACATATGGTTGATTCTTCTTTGTTAGCTTGGTCATTGGTGTGGCTATTCTTGAAAAATCCTTGATGAACCTCCTATAGTACCCTTCCAAACCTAAGAATGACCTCACCTCAGTCACTGTTTTGGGTCTACTCCAGGATTGAACTGCAATGACCTTGCTTGGATCCACACTCACCCCTTGCTGTGACACTATGTGTCCTAAGAATTTTACTTCATGTTGCCAAAATGTACACTTTGAATACTTGGCTTTTAATTCATGTTCTCTAAGTCTGGATAATACTAAATGTAGGTGCATGGCATGATCATTTTCTGTCTTTGAATATATTAATATGTCATCTACAAATACCAAGACAAACTTATCCAAAAAGTCTCTAAAAATTCTATTCATCAAGTCTACAAAATAGGAGGGAGCATTGGTCAAGCCAAATGGCATTACTAGAAATTCATAAAGGCCATATCTTGTGTTAAAGGCTGTGTACTCAATGCTTTCTTCTGCAACTTTCATTTGGTGAAATCCAGAGGCTAAATCTAACCTTGAAAATATTTTAGCTCCATGCAATTGATCAAATAGGTCATCTATTCTAGGCAGTGGGTACTTATTTTTAATAGTTACCTTGTTTAAATCCCTATAGTCTACACACAACCTCATTGTCCATCATGTTTCTTGACAAATAGCACCGGGGAACCCCAACTGGAACTACTTGATCTTATGAATCCTTTCTCTTCTAATTCTTCTAGTTGATGTTTTAATTCTACTAACTCTTTGGGACCCATTCTATAAGGCTTCTTAATGATTGGGCTAGTTCCTGGCATTAATTTTATTTTAAATTCAACTGGTCTGTTTTGAGGAATTCCCTTCACTTCTCCAAATACATCTATATATCCATTGACTACTGGGATTTCCTCTATTTTTAATTCCTTTTGAACTTCATTAATACTCCATATTTTATTAAAACATGTATTCTTTGCTATTTCACTTAAGATGGTAATTCTGTTACCTTCATTTGTCTCCAAAGAAATAGTAATGTTTTTTAAATTTAAAATTGCTTTATTCTTCATTAACCAATCTACCCCCAAAATAATCCCAATACCAGGATAATTTAAGGTATATAGATCTGAATTAAATTCATAACCCCCTATAATTAATTTCAGACCCATACACTTCATCCCTAACATACAATGACTCCCTATGGGACTGTGTACAATTAAGGGCTGATCAATAGAAACACAAGCAAGTGTTAACTTCTTTACAATTTCCAAAGATATTAGTGAATGTGAGGCACTAGTGTCATATACTACTGATATTGGTTGGGTATTAATTAGAATTATACCTTCAAGTTGCCCAACATTCCCAGTGTTGCTTGCTGCCAAAGCTCCTACCCTTGCTGTTCCCCTATTGGTCTCTGGGCAATCCTTCTTGAGATGACCCATCTTTCCACAATTATAGCAGCCTCCTCTAGGTATCTTAGGGTCAGGGCATTGGTTACTATAATGTCCAGCTTTTCCACAATTAAAACAATGAGTGAATTTCTTGCTTTCAGATGCTATTGTTCCTTCCCCTTTCTTAACTCCTTTACTTGCATTTCTCTTGTCATAAGGTTGCACTTTGTTCTGACCACCCTTCTTCTTATTGAGCTTCATATTCCTGAATTTCTCCCTTGCAGTGTCATGTTGCTCAAATGAGAGAGTTAGATCAATTACTTGATCAAAGGTTTTGTCCTTGTATGGCAACATTGCCCTTGACAGACTAGGGTTCAAGCCTTGAATGTACCTTGCATTCTTTGCTTCTACATTCCCTATTAACACCATTCCATACTTGGATAATGCTTCAAACTTCTGAGTGTATGCATTCACACTCATGTTTCCTTGCCTTAACCTAATAAAGTCTTCAAGCAGTGTGGCCTTAGCAGATGCTGGGACAAATCTGGCCTCAAGCATGTCCTTGAAATTATTCCAAGTGATGGTATCCTCTTGTTTCCTGCTGTCACAACCTCCCACCAATCCAGTGCAACCCCTTTCAATTTCCTTGAAGCTATCTGTCTCTTCCTTTGGTCATTGATTTGCATATCTGTGAAGACCCTCTCCATAGTTCTTATCCAAGTTTGAACACCTATAGCTTTTTCAGTGCCTTCAAAATCCTTTCCTCCCAAAGTGGTACATGTCTTAAGCAGTTTGGAGAGTTCCTCATGAGGATTGTCTTGCCTTGGTGCCATTCCATCCCTTAAAGCTCTCACAAAATCCTCCATGCTCATCACAGGTGGCTCACGTGATGATCCTGCACCTGTGTGATGCCTTGGTCCTACCATAATACTATAAATATGATTTTTATGTTAGTTTATTTACCCTTATCATTTTTGGTGTCTTTACTTTGTTCATTTTTATTTCTGTGCACACTGTGCATGTATCACATGCACACACACACACATATATATATATTATTTTTTTTCAGACATAAAACAAATGCATTCAAACATCCATATGCATACAATAATATTTACTATGTTATTCAAAACATAGCTCTGATACCAACTGTGGTGACCCTCACTCTAAAACACATAGATTTTTTTCCTAAACTTTCAAGAGGAATTCACCACTAAACCCCAATTCTTTTATATTTGAATATTTATATAATTTCCAAATATTTTTCCCAAGACCCTGGGTTTACCAATATATTCATATCAGTTCATAAAACACTTTAAGACAATTATATATTTGATGATATACAATTGTTTTTTTTATCAGAGGGAATTTAAATCAAACAGAAATCAAAATACCATACAAGTTATTGACATAGCCACTTATTTCTTTTCTAAATCTTGTTCTACTGCCAGAGGTACATTTTGGCAATTTATAACACTTATATATATATATATATATATATTTGACTTGCAGAGCACTGTACATTTTTTTTATGCTATCTAGGCTTTCTGCCTAACTAATCCTATTAACACAAAAATAGTATTTAATTGTTCTTGTGACAGTTATTAAGCTCATGCATGAAATCATTTTAAGATCCTACTTGCAGTTATGAACATTAAGAGTGGATTTCCTAATCACCATTTCAAATTAAACAATTGAAGTTAGATTGCATTTTTTTTTAAGTTTAACATGGTGCAGACTTAAATGCTTGGTGTTTTTACTGGAATTGCTTGGTGTTATCTAAGGACTGCTTGGTGTTTTCTTTGTTTTGTCCCGGAAGCACTTACACTTCATTGATTGAAATGAAGTGGTTCCAGGCTCCAAGGGTTTGACCCATGGCCATCTTGGCCGGCCATAGTCCCTTATTTACCACTTTCAAACCCATGTTTCTCAAATAAACTTCTTCAAAAGCTTCTCCTAACACCAGCATATTTCTTCCCTATGTATGTTCCTGGGAATTCATCCATCTATGCTAACAACCAAAAACACAAAATGCTTCCAGGTTTGTTTCTTTTATAATTTATTTTTTTTCTTGAAATCAGGTACATTAATGCAATGTTATAGACTCATCAGAATATATGCACAAGTCAGTATCAATTATCTGCCATGCATACATTTGTTCCACTTGAATATTTCTTATCCAAATCTTGTCAACTCCATTATTATTATTTTTAAAGAAAATTATATAATAAGCTTAGGCAATAAAACCAGAGATCATCACATACACATTTTATATTTATGTGTTATGTGCATCCCCTTGTTTTCTCCAAATCAAATAATCATAAAATCATTGGGTAATCAAACTCCATAAAACATCATTTAAAATAAGTTTTACTTAAGTACAAGTTTTAATCCAAATACTCAAAAAAACTCCTTACAATTAACTCCAACTACCACATGTGATCTGACTAATAACATCATTACAAGCATCTGCAAATTCAATACAAGTCTCTTTTATTTATACTAGCAGTTAATGCCTTCTTCACTCATCAAGCCAACTTCAATTTCCTGCAAGCAATTCATTTAGCTGCCCCAAAGAATTTTTGAGACACCCAGATGATTGCAAGGGCAACCAAAAGGGTCAGTTTATACTGGTGTGAACATTAATCAAAATTGTATACACATATTCATACTTCCATTTCTAGATAAATAAACTCAGATCTTAATCTCCCAATCTCACCCAGTAATTAATCAGAACATCACATTAATCCTGATTAATTTAACTCCCTGTCTAGATATTCATAACCCAAGTTTATAAATCCCATTCCTTATTTATTTTATGGTCTACATCTCCTTGTCAAATGAACACTATGTATGCATTGTGAAGGAAACTCCCAGGTTTTTAAATTATTCCAACACACAAAGGCCTCAGGGTGCAGTTGCACCATGCATATACTTGCTCCCACCTGAAGCAAGCAGATCATTGACTAACTCCCAAGTGACCAATTTAGTTTTTCTTTCATTCATTCATATTTCAGAAAGATATAACTGCTTGTATACTTTCTGTTTCAATCCCCATGATATTTGTTTATTAGCCTTATTACAGGAAATACAACATTTCTTTGGTCTTCCTAAAAGTAATTTGAGCAACATGATCCTACTATATTATTGTGAATAAATGGATAAGGGTTTTATTAAGGAAGCCCCTCAAAACCCAGAAATTCTCTTCTGACTTGTGATATGAATGTTGAGCTTCATGCTTCATTATATAAGAAATAGACATAAGCTAGATCACTGTCTTGCTGCCTATTCCCTAAATAATGTAGATCCATACTCCATAATAATAAAGCAGAACAAAAGTGCCCAAACCATTTTGTTTTTGAAAAACACACATATAGATTAAAAACCCCCAAACAATAAAGCACAACCAAACAAGAATACACAATCAAACATCCATCTCACCCATAATAAATCATTTCAAGGATTTTGTTTTTCTTTTAAATGAATCATAACATTATAGGCTGCCTACCAGAGGACTTAGTGCCATAGCATAAAAAAGGATTAATGCTCACCTAATGTTTTCTTTTACTGTCTTGCTCCTCTGAACAGCAGATCCTTTCAGTGTTTTAAGCTATTGCTTCTCCTATATTTTTTTTGTTTTGATCCCGAGAGAATGATGAATATAGTTATTTGCAGGTTCTTTATAAAATCATTCTAGGGTTTAAGAAAATGGGTAATTCCCCTGATACCCTTAGATGTTCATGTACATATCACATTTCTGTGTGGTCCTAAATTGGAAATGCACACATTAGGTTACTTTAATTGGTTATTTCGGGAATCAAACTTTTTAAACACTGCATGCTATTTTCATGTCTCCATTTTATTCATGCCATATGCATGTGATCCTTTGTTCATTTTTTTTTAAGTTTACAGAATCTGAAAATCTCCTTTGTATTTTCTACCTATCTATTATCTCCATTCAATCATGCATACTATTATATCTAATCATGTAATGTAAAAATCATTCTCCCATTTTATTTGCTTGAAATAAATATAAGATATGGAAATTTTTTATTTGATCCTGTATGTATATATCTTTATATATATCTCTGCCTCCTTGTCAAAACAGTAACTCCTCCTATATTTAAATAAGAATCACATATATTATGCTAATTATTTCTAGCATAATTATAAGACATATAAATCTTTTTATTAAACTTCATTTTATTCTATCTTTAAATAGAACAGAAAACACCCCATATATTAAATGTATGTATTTATATAATTCTTTGGACATAGAGCTATATTTATTTTGAGTTCCAATTTTCTTTTAATCACCTTATTTTCTTGCATTTTTTATCAAACAGAAGCTCCCATGCAATTTTATTTATTGCTAAATTTTTTTTCTTTTCTGTTTTAATGCATCATATATATATATTTTATAATTTCAGAATTTCTTAATATAAATATAACTTTCATTTTTAGGGTCATTACAATACAACTCCTAACCCGTGGTTCCTTGTCCTAATATCACTTCGACCTTGAGGTTGCTAAACAAATCAAAATGAAATTATTCATTTGTACCTACCATATTACGGCGGCCTAAGTATGGTATATGTACCTTGAGTTTTCTCAACGAATACACATAGTTATTTTACCCCGTCTATTCAATATATTAATCACACTACACATAAGATCCCTAGTTTGAGTTTCCTCAACAACTAAGGAATATGCAGGTAAAATATATATATGTGTGTGTGTGTGGTAGAGGACAACATTATATTAAAGATTCACAATCTTTAGTATATTATAAGGTGAGATATCGACTTATGGAATAATGTATTTATAATGAAATACCCTAGTGATTCAAGTGTCGGACACGTCGGGAATCACGATATACGTACACTTATGTATATATTTATTCCTTAAGCCTATTTAGGCTTTCTATAATGTTCCACCTTTAATTTATACATTCATATAATATGTATTATTATTATATAGATTTTATATTTTAGTTGACTTAACAATAATATGACATTATATTAATTAAACCATATTTAATTAATTGTAATTAATTAAATCTTTAATTAATTGTTTATTATTCAATTTTAACATGTTATATTGGATATTTATATACTATAACCTTTTTAATAATACACATATATCACACACACACAGATATATATATATATATATATATATGTATATGTCTTTTAATTTATTAGTTAACTATTAATTAATTCATTTAATTAAAAAATTAATTAAATTTTATTAATTTAGAAAGTTATATTATATGCACACACGTATACTTATATTGTCTCAAACATTTTAAGACATAACATATATCATTATATATTATGCATGCATATTTATATATATTATTTAATTTAACTTATTTAATTAATTCATTTCTTTTATTAATAAAATTTATTCAAAATTAACTTATGTTTTTATTTTCAAACACTTTGAAAAATTTTAATATATTATAGCTTTTATAATATATATATTATTTTAACTTTAACGTTTTAAATTTAAAATCTATATTTTTAGTTTTCTACATAATTTTAAAAATTAGCCTAAAGCCTAATTCAAATTTGGCATTTTCTATTTGAGGCAACCTTTGGGCTCGTATATATGTTCAGGTCAGGCCGGCAGCTAGGTAGGGAAGAGTACTTGATTACGCAAACCCAATCATTCAACACTATCTTTCTAGGCACCCTACTATTAGGTTGTGAGTCTAATTAGTTAACCCTAACATGATTAATTTAGACCTCACGGGCTATTGGGCTTTGATACCAATGCTAGATCTAGGCCGGCCTAAAATGGTGGAAATAGGTAAGTTCAAAAAAAATTCAATATTAGATCTTTAATGGCCTATGTAGTCTAATTAATTTAGAACTTTTCTAAATTTTCAATTAAATAAAATCAGTATTTTATTTAAATTCGTAAATAAGTTTTATTTTATATAATTTCTATTATATATATATATATATATATATCTTTGTATGTGTGTGTGTCTATATCATATCCCTATGTGTTTGTGCGTGTATGTAGAACAAAATAATTTGTATATGGTTTGACATGGCCGTGTATAGATATTGGGATTTACAATGCAACAAACATGTCAGCTGTTATCCCGCCTTTTGGAAAGGCCGTGATACCAAGGACTTGACTAGAGACTGAGGACAATCCGCTCCGGAGATCAGTTATCTACAAGTTCATGATGGATGCAGGCAAACTTGGCCCGAGTCTAGATCGAGCCACAATTAGCATGATACGACCAACAGTGTTGTGCAAAGAAACATTCCAAATTTTAAGTCAATTGGAGCCCAAATGCTCAAGTTATGGATCGATCAAGAATCCCAAAGATATAATTCATATCGATGATTTCGTATCGATCATTATCGATACGAGACACACACGGCTCCAGAAAAGCGGAGGCAAAGCACCGATCCATCACAATTTCATTCTGTATCCATTATTTCATGTCGATCAGTATCGATACGAAATGCGCGTGACTCTAGGATATAGCATCCATCAGTTCGTATAGATCACTTACTTGATCGATACGAAAAGCTGAGTTTATGATCGATACGAAGAGCAGAGCCTACAATCGATATGAAGATAGAAGTAAGGCATCGCTATGGAAAGGAAGCAGTGGATGGATACGAACAAAGCAGAGCACAAAATCGATCCGAACATCAAAGCATCAGATGGATACGAAAGAAGCAGTCAACCCAAAAGAAGCGGTCTCACCACTATCCAAAAATCATGGATCTCCACAAAACGCACATGCCACGTCATTAGTGCGAAGGGATTGATACGAAGGTATCGATATGAGGGATTCAGCCACTCCATATTTGCAACCTTGATCGATCAATAACTCTACAACCACAACTCCAAATGCAATGAGATTTTCACAGCAAGTTGCACAACACGTAGGGGACATCCATGATCGATCGCAGCTCAATTGGAGCAGTTTTTGATCGATACGAACTCACTATGGGTTGATCAAGGATCGATCCCAAATGACTCCAGATCGATCGTGTAGGCCCACCTCGGCCTGAGAAAGAGTATTCGGAGATTCAAGGCAGATATTTCCATCTCCACACCTATAATAGCACCTCCATTGCAACGAAAAAGGGACTTTTATGCTTTTGCTTTAGTTGAACTCCATTGTTATTCAAGTGTTAGCTATTGTACTGTCGTAACTCAGTTTCTAATCGGCAATAAACATCAAAACCTTCAAAGTGAACGTAGGCAATAACGCTGAACCACTATAAATTCTTGTTTTCTTTCTGTTACTGCTTACTTCCTTGGTGTGATTGTTAGATTAGCCTCATTTTTCATTTTACTTCTTCATTCTAATCTCTTCAATTACAACCGACGAGTATTGTGCCCATTTTTGGTACAAACACTTTGGTGCTTTCATTGAGAAAACTTTATTTTTTCCTTTGATTTTGTGGATCCCCTACTGCTATTGGATTGCTAAAGTTTAAGGAGGAGATCTAGATCCATCTTCCAGTGGATCCTTCTGTTCTATTTAGATTTTTCCAGATCTAAGAAGAACTACATTCAACATGTTGTGCACTACCAGAGCCGCTTCCAACGCTGCTGATCCAGAAGAAAGGGATAGGCAAAATCCCGCTCAGCTGACTACTACAGGCCAAATACCAGCTGGAGCTCCAGATCCATCCGGTCCAGTAACTAGAGAGGAATACCAGACCCTTATGCATGAGCTCACTCAAAGCCGTCAAGAGCTCACTCAACAGATCCGTGCCAACACGGAACTTATGAACCAGCTGAATGAAGAAAGGCGAGGGAGATCTAGAAGGGAGCATACCTCTTATTCCTTGTCTGAAAGCTCGGCGTCGTCTGACTTCTATCACATACCTACACATCGTCGATTAGATGAGAATTATGTAGAAGCCTCTGGGCACCCACATGCTGTGAACCCTGGACAGACGAAGACAGGTCCTTCTACAGGACATGAAGTTGCACCCTCCTCCCGAGGGAGGGACACTTCCTTACAACACTGCTAATGACAACGCAGCTGCTGCTATAGATCTGGGTGCTGGGATCCAGAACCAACCAGATCCAACCCCTCGTCACCGTACTCATGCCCAGGATCCTCACTTGCATGGAGCCAAGGAGGCATGGAACGGATAGTAGACAGCGACCAGACCATTCTCGTGACATGGAACCCGACCATGCCTTGGCCCCGAATCTCCAAATGCTTGATATTCCAACTATGATATGCCAGATGATTAGAGAAAGTCAGGGCCTCACAAATGATGATTGGGGAATTTCTAGAAGTCACACCCCGTTCACCGATGACATTTTACATGCGGATCCACCTCGTCTATTCAGGATGCCGAACTTGCCAGTGTATAAAGGAAATTCGGATCCCAACCAACATATTATGAAATATGAATGGCTCAGAAATGTTGCTCGAGCTGACGATGCGGTTCAGTGTAGAAGCTTCCCTATCTCCTTGGGGGGGGCATTGCGACTATGTGGTTCGCCCGTCTCACCAAGATCTATTTCATGTTTTGACCAGTTAGCTACTAAGTTTGTTGAATAGTTCCGTATGCAAGCTGCAAGTCCGAAGGATGTTAATACCTTGTCCAGTGTTACTCAAGCTCCAGGAGAGACTCTTAGGCATTATCTGAAAAGGTTCCACGTTGCTTGTGTCGAAGTCAGCAATCCCAATGACAACTATTTTCTAATGGCATTGACTAAAGGGATCGATCTGGATTCCGAGTTTGGTGATTGGTTGGTTGGGAAACCCCCGCTTCGTTGGACCGCTTCTATGCAAAGGCAGCCCAGTTTTTGAGAAGGGAAGATGCTAGATGGTCTAGGAAGCAGGATGTCGCGGGACCCTGTGGTGAAGGTATCCAGAGTAATTTTGCAGTGAAGCAGACCGGGGAGAGCTCTGGTAAAGTACAGTTAAATATTCAGAATAAACAAAATCAGCAGAAGGGTGATGGAGGTTAAGGAAAGAAGAGAGACCCTCATCGTGGGACACCCAGAGATCCTATATTCTATCGATATACTCCCTTAAACACGTCGCTAGAAAATGTTTATCTTCAAACTTGTAATACAGGGCAGTACAAGAAGCCAGCTCCGAAACCGTCATCGGAGAAGCAGATTCAGACCGGGAAGTTTTGTAGATTCCATGATTGCTACGGCCATAACACCAATGAATTGGTGATCGCTGAAGAGTTAGAGTGATACATTTTGTGGTGTTGGATATACATTCCCCATATAATGCTTTTCTGGGCCGACCGACTCTTGGGGAGTTTAGGGCAACTATTGCCCCATGGTGTTTGACCCAAAAGTTCCCGACTGACAATGGTGTTGGGATTATACATGGTGATCAGGCGGTTGGACGTGCCTGTTATGTTGCACAGCTATGGGATGCACAGCGGAAAGAGAAAGGTAAGGGCATGGAGGAATTCCTCTACATCCGTTTTTTGGAGGATTGACAGTTAACGCCTGGGCCTAGGCACGGGCGCCACGACCAGTTTCCTAAGGATCTTGATCCTAGAGACAACGATGATGAAGGGGAAGTCAAAGAATACCAGGTTTCTGTAGAATATGCTAGTATATGATTTTTGTTTGATGATAATAAACATATATATATATTCATTTAAATGTATTTGTTATTGTGCTATTTTATTTTTCACATAATTGAATAAATATTTGATGAATAAAATAAATAACACATAATTCATGTTGAAACAAATATTTTATTACAAATTTAAATAGTACAAACTTCAGCTCTCACTTCATTTACACATGTTTCAATTACATTACAATTTCGATTACATCACAAATTTCATTTTACAATTTATCATCTCACTACATATCACTCATTCACTCGTATTTGTTCTTTAACTTTATTCCAGTTTGTATCCAGTATTTGAATTATCTGCAAAATAAACACTGACGCAGTAAAATTGAAAAAGAAATATTTTTGCAATGTACAATGAAGTGTGTGTTTTGAAAATGTTATTTGCCTCAGTTATTTGGGTTGTTCGTCATCATTTTCTTTTGAATCCATTCATACACGAACAACTTGTGACATGCACAGTGTATCACTGTACATGTCACAAGGCCGTGCACACCTGATAAAATTGCAGGGACAGGTGAGCTCAAGGTCAAACCCAACCAAATGGTGGATTCAACTCAGGTGCAATACAAAACTAAAATAGGATGGTCAAGTACGAGAGTCAATGGTCAACCAACATGAATAAAAGTCCAATGCAATGGCCGAACTCAAATGTACATAACCAGATCACACATGAACACTTGAATCAGAAAACGTGTAAACAAGTAAGCTCAATAAAACCAAGTACCCAAAACAGCCAGTGGCTCTCAAGAGACTCAATCAAAAATGCATATGAGACAGAGATGTATGCATACACATGAAACCAGAATTGATGCCAATCTCATACACATATATACATACATATGTGTATGTATGTATATACATGGAAATACATAGTAAAACAGTTTCGAGCAAGGGAGCAGCAAGCTCAAATGGACCAGAAACATCAAGCAAACCTCAGCATTTACAAGTTTATATGCAGTGTCATATACACATGTATACATATATGCATATATATACATGTATATAGTTTCAGAAACTCACACATGAAAAGCCTTAACAAACAAACTAGTCATCACCAATATGAAACAAGACTGTACACTGAAGTGCAGACCACAACAACACAACAATAATGACTCAAGTCCAAAAACATGTAACATGAAGATCTCAAACAATCAACAAGAAATCGGACCAACTATAAGTGAAACAAGACTCAAGAGGAACCACATGACAACATGACACACTTGCAACAGAGATCAGGATCAACATGCAGCGCAACATGAAGACCGGACAAGACAACATGAATAATCACTGGCCAGGCTCACAACGACAAGTGCACCAAATCTCAAAACTCAACACAGTAGAGACATCAAGCCAACCAAGTGGATAGGCATAAAAATCATACACATATATACATACATATATATATATATATATGTATGTATATACATGTTTATATGGTTACAGTAATCTTGCAAGTCACAGTTCAAATGACGTTGCAGTGATTTTCAAAATGAACAAAAATTTATCACAATTTTAAATGCCAAAGTCAAATGCAAAAAGAACGGAGAAATTCGAACTCATAGATTAATTCGTATACGATGAAAAATCCAGCAAATTCAAATGCCAAAATCAAAGAAGTATACGTACGAGATGGAACCAGTCAATTATCACGAAATCATAAAAATATTCAACTATTGAACAAGTCAGTGCAATCATCGTCATTTAAGCAAAATCGAACGGCCAAGCAAGAATTATGAAGAATTCAAACATATTTATATAAACGAAAATATAGGGTGTTCGATCCCTATAAAATCCCAATCATCATCATCGGCAGTGATTCATTCGAGTTCAAGACAAAAATCCAGAGTATACTCTTAAATCGAAAATAATTTTATAACTCGAATCGAAGTCGAGTTCAAGCATATCAACCAAAGAATAATCAAATCGAAAAATCGCGTACCGCATTCGAGCTAGATAATTGGAGCAGCTGCAACACTATCAAAGCTAAAGGATCGATCGACATAGCCAATCAAGTGGAAGCATACTCTTAATCGATCAATTTCAAAGCGGTGCCCTAATTTGAAGAAAACCCTAATTTCCAGAACGAAGAAAAAGAAGGCGGCACAAAAGTAAGAAAAGGGAAACGCATATTCTATTTCGGCCGAAGAATAGAAAGAAAGACTTTCTTTTCATTTAATTATTTAGTGGGTCGGTGCTTTTAATTCTGTTGGGCTTCAAATTATTTAATTAGGGTTTTGTTTTGTTTTAGTTATTATTTCATTTGTAATTTCCTTTTAAACTATGTAACTTTCTAGTCGTGTGACTAGGTACAAACTACAGGGCGTAGTTTGAGAATTCGCAGCTCAGTGGCTGAGTTGTGGCAGGGTTTTAAGCGTAGAGTTAGGTTAGTCATTAGCGGGTGTTGCAAGTTTACGTGTTTAAGCGTCTGACTACTTAACTTCTAATAGAAACCTTGGGGGCAGCACGTAGGCAGGGTTTTGCCGAAGCTGGGTAAATCTGTGCTGTTCTATTTCTGCTTTTATTATTCTTCTATTATTTATGCTACAATTAATATATTTATTTCCACATTAATTTTTATTATTATTAGTATCACCCTATTCACCCCCCCCCCCTTCTAGGGTGAAATCGATCCTACAGCTTCTCCGGTGGAGTTGACGATTGATGTTCTGATCAACGATGATGATGATTCCAGAGTGGTAAAGGTCGGATCTTAGCTCGACCCCCAAATGAGATAGGAACTAGTTGATTTTCTCCTGGCAAACCTTGATGTATTTGCCTGGACTCATTCAGACATGTGTGGGATCTCACCGAACATCGCGAGCCATACATTAAATATCGACCCGCGGCACATCCCGGTGAAACAGAAAAGGCGCGGTATGGATCTAGAGGGATCTGCCGCCCTAAACGAAGAAGTGGATAAACTCAAGGCTAATGGTTTTATTCTTGATGCTTTATACCCGGAGTGAGTATCGAATCCAGTGCTCATCAGAAAGTCAAATGGAAAATGGCGGACATGTGTGGACTACTCAAATCTGAACAAAGCTTGCCCCCAAAGATAGTTTCCCGCTTCCCAGAATTGATCAACTGGTGGATTCAACAGCCGGACATGAGCTCTTATCTTTCATGGAAGCATACTCCCGCTACAATCAAGTCCCGATGCACCTTCCTGACCAGGAGCATACTAGCTTTATCACTGATCTGGGACTTTATTGCTACAAGGTGATGCCGTTTGGACTCAAAAACGCTGGAGCAGCTTATTAAAGGCTCGTTAACCAAATGTTTGCAAACCAGATTGGGAAGACTATGGAGGTGTACATGGATGATATGTTCATGTCGCGGCTATCTAACAACCACATCGGTGATTTGGAGATGATTTTTAACATACTCCGACAGTATAGAATGAAGCTCAATCCATTGAAGTGTCATTTCTTAGTTGCATCTGGAAAGTTCCTTGAGTTTACTTCAACGCCAGAGGAATTGAAGCTAATCCTGAAAAGATCTGGGAAATTTGGAATCTCGAAACTCCCAGAACCATCAAACAGGTGCAAAGTCTTAATGGGAAGGTGGTAGCCTTAAGCAGATTCATTTCCAGAGCAATGGACAAGTGCATTCCCTTCTTCGATCTGATTAGAAAAGGGAAACGGAATTTTGAGTCGACAAAGGAGTGCGAGGGCGCATTCCAGGCACTAGTGCAACATCTGGCAACACCTCCCATCCTGTCGAAGCCGGTTGATCACGAGAGGTTGTATGTCTATCCGGCGGTATCAGCAAATGCAATCAGTGATGTGTTAGTTTGAGAAAAGGATCGGATCCAACAACCGGTCTATTATATCAGCAAAAGATTGACAGGGGCAGAAAGAAACTGCCCAAAGATAGAGAAGCTGGCTTATTGTCTTGTTGTAGCCTCGAGAAAGCTCCGCCCATATTTCCATGCTCACCCGATCACTGTTTACACCGACCGGCCATTACGACAGATCCTAACACGACCTGAGATGTCTGGTAGGTTGCTCAAGTGGAACATCGAGCTGAGTCAATTTGATATCACTTATACCCCAAGGTGAGCTATCCAAGGACAAGTTCTGGCGGACTTCATAGCTGAATTCACCGTACCGGAGGACTTGCCCGAAACCAGTGAACCTCCTAACTATATATGGAAGCTATACACCGATGGTGCATCAAATGACCGGTGCTCAGGCGTTGGAGTGGTGCTCAAAACCCCAGAAGGGCGATCCGTATGCTATGCTTTGAAGTTTGACTTCCATGCAACTAACAACGAAGCTGAATATGAAGACTTGCTTGCTGGACCGAGGCTTGCCAAAGACTTGGGAGTCATTGCTGTGGAGATTTACTGTGATTCACAACTGGTGGTATTCCCGGTTCGAGGAGAGTATCAAGCCAGAGACCGAAGATTGGCCTCCTACCTTTTGCAGCTCTAGGAAGTGTTAAATTAGTTTGACTATTATGCTATCCACTGTATACCCCGAGAGTAAAATCAGAAGGGCGATTCTTTAGCAAAACTGGCCAGCACTGGCGAAGCACAGCAGATGGGACTCGTCCCCGTGGAGACACTTACTGCTCCAAGTATTGATCAGATGGAGACAAACTGGGTTCATGAGGCAACACCCGAGAGGGAGTCGTGGATGACTCCAATCAGAAATAATCTTGAGCACGGAACATTACCCAAGCACAAGAGTGAGAAAAGACAAGTTCTCCGAACGGCTTCACGGTTTTTCATCCAAGATAGAGTCCTGTACAGAAGGGGATTTTCTGTTCCTTTACTCCGGTGTATCGCCCACGATGAAATCAAGAGAGTGTTGCATGAAGTGCATAAACAAGAATGTGACGATCAGATTGGGGGCAAGCCCTTGCAAAGAAGATACTCAGATACGGGTGTTACTGGCCAACCGTAAACCGAGACGCAACGGATTATGCTAAGAGATATGATAGGTGCCAGAAACATGCCAGAATTCCAAGAGCCCCACCAACCGAGATTACTCAAATGGTTATTCCATAGCCATTTGCCACATGGGGTATTGATATAATAGGTCCTTGCCTCTAGCCAAAGGTGGAGCGAAGTACGCCATCATTGCAATTGACTACTTTACCAAATGGGCAGAAGCTAAGCCCCTTGCTACTATCACGACGAAGAAAGTAATCAACTTTGTTGTGCACAACATCATTTGTCACTTTGGCCTCCCACAGACGATTGTAACTGACAACGGGGCCCAATTCGATAGTGCCGAGTTTAAGAATTTCTACCGACGATATCGCATCGAGAAAAAGTTCTCGGTAGTAGCTCACCCTTAAGCGAATGGTCAAGTTGAAGCTGTCAACAAAGTCACCAAGTCCATTTTAAAGAAACGATCGGAGAGGGCTGGAGGTAAGTGGGTCGACGAGCTCCCCATGGCCTTATGGACATATCAAACTACCCACAAGTCCACGATCGGCTATACTCCATTCGCACTTTCTTACGGCTTTGAAGCTGTTATTCCAGTTGACCTAGAGGTACCTTCTCACCATGTGACTTATTATGATCCGAAGACGAATGCCATCCTACTTGCAGAATATCTGGATTTATTGGAAGAGAAGCTTGAAGAGGCTGATTTGAGGGCAGTCGCATATCGCAACCGAGTCTCCCGATTATACAATGCTAAGGTCCGACCTAGAACCTTTGAAATTGGCGATCTCGTGCTTAAGCGAATCTATCCGGTCCCTTCGCACATGAAATCGACATGGGAAGAACTGTATGTCATCGAACGGAGGCTTGGAGACGGCATATTCAAGCTATTGACCATTGATGGTCTCACTCTACCGAGGGCATGGAACAGCGAGAGTCTCCGTCGCTATTACATATAGCTGGCTTTCATTCATTTAGTCTGCTTTCCTTTTGAAGTTTGTTTATGCAATTCGAGAATTTGTACTTGTAATAAGGCAACTGACTTTGCCATGATTTCCTATTTCAACAATAAAGTGCAGTCTCATCAAGCCAGATTAGTGATTCCTAAATGCATCATGCAACCGCCATGATGTACGAAGAGCTGAGTTCCATCTTACGGTAGGACTCATTCAAATAGAGAGTGATCGTGATCCAACCGGTCACTCACTAAATGAAACCCCTAGCTCGGGGGCAAACAACAATCAATTAAAAGAGAGTTGAAACACGACAATTCTCCAACGAACTCCAGCTCCCAGAGCACGAGCTAAAGTGCAAACTCCAAAATCAGGACGTGAATCGACCATCCAGCTCGAGGAGGATGGACCCATCCATCTACAACCTCGCTTACATGGCTCGAGGAGGATGGATCCATCCATCCACGACCATACCTCTTTCCAAGCTCAAGGAGGATGGATCCGTCCATCCACGACCTCGCTTCTTTCCAAGCTCGAGGAGGATGGATCCGTCCATCCACGACCTTGCTTCTTTCCAAGCTCGAAGAGGATGGATTCGTCCATCTATGACTTCGCTTACTAGATCAAGGAGGATGTGATCCGACCATCCATGACCTTAACCAACTCCTTATTCCCAGAGCGTGAATAAGATCCTAATCCTTAAATGGATGTGATCGACCGTCTGTCAACTAACTCTGGATTCCCAGAGTGTGAACTAGAGTATAAACATTAAACGGGTGTGATCGACCACCCACAAAACAACTTATGTCCTCGGAGTGTGGACGTAATCCTAAACAATAATTAAGCATGATCGACCGTCGGCTTATAAACCTAATCCCCAGAGTGTGGATGCAAATGCTAGCAAATGAGTGGGTGTGATCCGATCGCTCTAACTCATGTTACTTTAACTTGGTTCCGACTAAGTTAAATCAAAGTTAGTGAAGGTGGAGAACGACTGCCAACTAACTACTTCAACTATCCCTAGAACTAGGTGCATAACTCAAGTACCAGCCGCTGACCGAGACAGCGCAACATTGGGACTCAACTCAACGTTCGAGTATGACCCGAGGCCATGACCTCAAGACTTAAAGACCGAACTCAAGTTTGACTCAGAGATTTAAGCTTCATGAGTACATTGAATGGAAATGTGAATGCTTAAGTACTTAAACAAATAAACGCAAAGTTATGCCAAAAACAAAAAAGGAATTTTATTCAAATTATTCTTCAGAAAAGAAGTACAAAATCTGTCCAAAGAATTCCTAAAAGCGGGGGGCCAAGCCTGCATCTATGCATGGCCTACAAAAAGCAAAAGAAAAGAAGCTTATCTTAACTACCTACAAAAGAGTAAGTCAAAATGCAAATTTACGCCTTCGGTTTCCTGTCCTTTTTAGTTTTCTTTGGCGTAGATCCGCTTAAGCTACCGTCTGAACCTTTTTTGGAACCCTTGCCTCCCCGGCTCGCTTCAGTTGGCTTGTCTTCAGTTGGGGGAATCGACGCGCTCTCCCCTTGGGAACCTGCAGGGATTGAAGTATCCCTTGTGTGTGAAGCTGGTGGAATAGTGGCACTATCGATACCAGAAAATAAGGCGCGCTAGTCTCAATCATGGTGCCACCTGGAGAAATCACGAGAATCGGGGCTGGGCCAGGGCCCGCCATATGTCCGCCGGCTCTAAGATCCTGCTCCATCTCAGCCTTAATTTCCCTCATTATTTGTTCCACCCAATCCACACGCTCACTCATTGGGATACTGCCAGTCAGACCCAAGGATCCCGTAATAATAAAGTCTTCATCCACATTAAATGGCATCTCAATGCTTGGATCGCTTTGGAGGTTGAGAAGCGCTTCAATCAGTTGGTCGTCAAGCATACAGCCGCTATCATGCATCTCCCTAACCGGAGTATTGATCGTCACAGTTGTGGCCTCTGTTGTTAATGCCTCCTGCTCGTAATGAACTTCTTGAGTTGCAAGAGGGTTGGCCGATGCAAAACCTAAGGCTGAATAAAGATAAGAGAATATATTAGTAATATCCTTTAATAACGTTCCTACGTTCTGAAGAATAGGAGAAGTGTCTGAAATACCTTCCTCAGACTGGCTCCCTGGTTGTGCCGACATGCCTTCCGAGCTGCGCTCGATGATTGGAGAGAGACGTGGCATGTCGGGATCGTACCCCGGGATGGCTGGAGGGTCGGCAGAAGATGTGGGTGCAGGTTGAGATGTTGGAGGCACTTCAGAAGCAGAGTCATGGTGTTCACCCCCAGATCCTTCTCCGGCCTCTAAGTATTTAGCAGCCAGGGCTTCTCTCTGGAGCGAGATAGTTGTGTCATGAAGGACTTTGGGCTCGTTTCCAATCAACACTTAAGCTTCCAATTCAAACTCATCAATAGTTGCAACTTTGCGGATCTCCTTTTCATCTTCAACCAGGCGGTTCTAGGCCTTATACAATTGGAAGGGATAGTCCTCATCAAGCCAGTTCAAGTTGCGATTCCTTAGGATGTTTGCATTGTAGGTGACTAGGAGGTCCTTGAATTCACCTCCCATCTTGGCCTCGATGGCTTTTACTTCCCTTTCGACCCTAGTGTCAGCTTCTGTGGCCTTTTGATATGCGGTGTCACTGTCTTTTCTAAGCTTCACCACCTCCTCGCATACTTCCTGGGCAACCTTATTAGCTTCATATTTTTATTTGGTGGCCTCAGTTAGCTTTGCCTTTAATTCGACAACTTCTTTTAGCACGGCATCCCTTTCTTGAATGATCATGGTGTTGTGATGCCCCATCTCTTGCACCACGTCCATATGGGTTTTTCTCATTTCTTCCATGGATTTCTTAGCTTCCTCGGCTCTCTGGCCGGCCTCCATCTTAGCTTTTCTTGAGGACTCGAGTTTATTGGAGAGCACCTCTATTATCCTATCCTTGTGAGAAAGATTGCCCTCCAATTTCTCAATCGCCTTGGCTCGTTCGAAGGACACAACCGAGACTCGCTCTGCCATCTTGTCCCACTCACGGTATTGGCTGTATGCATCGTGCACATAGTCCTGCACCAGTTTCTCTATATCGTTTGGGATTTTCTTCAAGTTGGGGGGAAAGTGGAAACCATCGAAGCATATGTTGGGGAAATCCTTCTTCAGTTTAGTAATAAGGATGGCTCCTTCCCCTGTTGGCTCTATAGCGGTTTGTTCTACGACAGTGGGAGCGGCTGTTTCACTTCTACGGTGCTGTTTGCTGGTTTTTGGAGCGTGAGATGGCACTGTTTGGTGTGAAGATTCAAAAGAGGGCCTGCTGGGGCCAGACGGTTTAAAAGGCGCTTTCGGTGGCGGAGATCGCGACCTAGAGCGGCGCTTGCTTTGGTGTGATTTTAATTTTTCCCTATCGTAGCGCTCACATTCCCGGCTAGAATGGTAGCCACGGCCATAATCTCTCTCACTCTCACTGCGATGTGATTCAGAATGCGATCCAGACGACTGGCGCGAAGAGTGGAGTTTACCAATCATAGAATCTTGTTTCACCATTTTATGTGCAAAAAGAAGAAGAAGGGAATCAATCACCACTGGATATTGAGAAGCACATGATGCAATGTCGTGTAATGCCGTGAAGTGCGTGTATGCATGTGTAAACCCCTAACCGACCGGTTGTAGCAGCTTTGCTTATTGGAGTTGACTCCCTTATATCTATTGAAGTTATGCATGTGCCGGTTCTTGAAGGAGAGTGGAGCCCCTCTAACCCAAGATCAGGGGATGATGGTATGCCTTCAGGAATGGGAATATCTGATAGCCCCTTTAGCGAGCTTTCTGTCTGCAAGGAAGAGGTCTCTGGACCTATAGAAGTAGTCACAAATTGAGTTGCTTCGGTAGCCTTTCGCCACTTGATTTTATAAACAGGAGCTTTTCCTTTTCTCTTTAATTTGAACGGCCGAGGGCCCTGCGGAAGCACGACTGTGGGCTCGTAACCAGCTTCTGTACCCTTATCGCGAGGTTCGATGATTTTTATGCCGAGCGCAGCCTGAGCTCCCTCGAATGGGGGCATGATAGGAGCCTGTCTTCCGCCTTGTCTTAGTGGTCACTCTTGGAATCCCCGTGAGCCCTATGCTATGTCCTTTCTCTAAAAGCCCGGCGGCAACCAAATTGTCATTGGTGAGAACTTCATCTATTTCTCTTAATCAACAGGCACCGCTTGGAGTGTCCTCACTATCTCTTTATACCACGCTCCTTCGGGCCATGGAATAGAAGCTGTCAAAGAAACATAGCAATGTATTCAGCATCGATCTATATTATCCAGTTATGGTTAAATAACGAAACAAGCAATAGCACTTACGTTTGGCCAACCATCGCCTAGCGAACCCTAGTGGGCATCTCACGTAGAACCATTCCGTTTTGAAGTCGCTCAACTTGCTCCATGTGCCCGCCACCACTTGGCAGTTTCTAAAAGGTTCTAGGAAGGTGAATGATGGATTCTCCACCCGACTCTTAACAGTGAATAAATATCTGATTTCGTCGACAGTCGGGGGATGAAGGAGATGTTCCATAAATATTATGTACAAGCTGTTGAGTAGCGCATATCCATTCGGATGAAGCTGAGAAGGTGCGATCCTCAGATAAAATATCATGTCCATAATGAATAAGTTGAATGGGGGTATTGTTCCAGCCCAACACATAATATGTTGCATGCGGTGAATCCCTCTGAGGGATAGTGTGCTCTATCTTCTGGACCTGATAGTCAGACTTCTTCAAAAGACAACCCATGCCTAAGGAAATTTCTACCCAGAACCTCTTCTGTAATCATGGACTGGACATAATCTACTGGATTCATTATCACCACTGCATCCGACAGCTCATCCGGAGCAGAATTCACCATATCAGCCGGGACGTTCGACATATCTATTCTGGAGAATGGAGGACTTTGAGCTTCTTGCTGTTCTAAGCTTCCAGGATCCATAACTATTAAACTCAGTAAAAACCACTATTAGACGGTAAAAAAACCTGTATCCCCGCAGTGCAAAGTGGGTGATCGTGTTGTGTAGTGAAGTGCTGCACAGTACTCTAAAATTCTACAAGATTAAGAGATGGAAAAGAGACGAGACTTCGAGATTCGATCGGAGCGACCGTCATTGCTGACCTTCTCAACCGTGCCATTCTGGAGAACGATCCATATTAAACCTTATTATTTTTAACAAGTCACAGTTCCATTGACGAGCTTTGAAGGATAGTCATATATGCGGTTCTACGTGAAAGTCCAAATATGCAAGGCTAAATGCTAGTCGGAGTCCAATGTTCAAATCTGCAAAAGATATGGCATTCGTATCCATCATGTTCAAGTTCGGATCATTCCCTTGAAGCAAGCTTTCGTATCGATCGCTTGTAACTCGTTCGTATCGATCAATGATTTAGATCGATAACCTTTTCGTATCGATCCCTTCACCCATAGCCTTCATTCGTATCGATGCTCTCTGTATCGATTAGTCATCTTCCTCATCTCATTTTTAGAGGCAAGCTTTCGTATCAATCCAAGAGACATAGTTATTTCATCTCAATCAAGGGGATAGAACTTCCGCTTCGCTTGCTTGTGTAGATTGATGGATCGATCCACAATCAATGTCTGCATCTATCAATACGAAATCACTGCTCTCCTACCATAGATACGAACTCATGATTTAAACCACATGGGCATGAAGCTAGTGGCTTCGAGCTCGGTTTTTTACCCTCCAACCATCTATCCCATGGATCCATCTCTCCAATTTCCCAATCGCTATTGCCGACTCTCTCAACTTCACCTCAGTTACACTCCGACGCCAATGACACCGGAGATGGCGATTACGGTGAGAGAGGGGGCACGAAACTCGAATCTCATCATTGTAGGTGCGATTCTATTAATCATTTACCTAGGTTCGAAAGATCTGGGTTGAGGATTAACGATTTGGGGTTTTGGGGACGAAAGTTCTGCATTTTTTTCTTTTCTCTGTTTGGATATGAAATAGCAGTAAAAGTGAGAAAAGTATGCTAAGTAAAAAATTATTTATACTCTCTTCGTATCCAACATAAAAAAACAATTCGTATCCCAGATTTCTCAACCATTGAATCGGTCAAATGCCCATCGATACGAAATGAACCACGTACTTGTGTTCGGATCGTTCGTATCCATCGATACGAAGTGCATCTAAATCCCTATATCTCCTATCCATCGATACGAAGCATTCCAATACGTTTATGCTTGTAACTCTCGTATCCATCGATACGAAGAACACATTTGTACAACAATTCAAACTAATCCGTATCCATCATTATGGAACATGCCTTTTGCAACTTCATCTCGTATCGATCACCATCGATAGGAAATCCACTCTGATGCACCCCAGATCGATCCAGGAGAGGATCGATATGAAGAGAGGCATCAAAACAATAGTCGATCATTGTTACAACTCTAATTTCACATCGATCCAGGAGAGGATCGATACGAAACTCAATCCAAAAGGAACCATCAATCGATGGCAAGAACTTTTTTCACCAAAATCCTTTTTAAAAAAAACTTGACAACGACCCGTAAACGTGCAAGCGTGAACGGGAGTCAGGTCCAAATACATACATGCACCTACATGCTATACTAACATTGGAATTTTGAAGTTAACAAGAATTGAATGCTCACCTGGTGACAACTAGAACAATAACAACAAATTGCTAACACTTGACCTTCAACTACAACAAAGACTGCTTGATCAGTGGCAGTCTACAACTTAACATTTATACTACTGGGAATTGACCAGGAGTCACATCTACCAAAGATTGAATCTCTTATTCAATGAATCAGATAGAGCCTTTTAAGAATGAAGATAACAGCTTTTCAAAGCACGTCATGTTCACACAGGACGTATTTAGAGGGGTAAATGTTATCCTGTCTTTTGGTAAGGCCGTGATACCAAGAACTTGACTAGAGACCGAGGACAATCCACTCCGTAGATTAGTTATCTATAAGTTCACAATGGATGCAGGCAAACTTGGTTCGAGTCCAGATCGAACCACAATTAGCAAGATACGACAAACAGTGTTGTGCAAAGCAACATTCCAAATTTTTAAGTCAATCGAAGTCCAAATGCTCAAGTTATGGATCGATCAAGAATCCCAAAGATACAACTCGTATCGATGATTTCATATCGATCATTATCGATATGAGACACACACGACTCCAGAAAAGCGGAGGCAAAGAACCGATCCATCACAATTTCATTCCGTATCCATCATTTCGTGTCGATCAGTATCGATACTAAATGCGCGTGACTCCAGGATATAACATCCATCAGTCTGTATCGATCACCTACTTGATCGATACGAAAAGCTGAGTTTATGATCGATACGAAGAGCAGAGCCTACAATCGATATGAAGATAGAAGCAAGGCATCGATACGGAAAGGAAGCAGTGGATGGATAGGAACAAAGCAGAGCACAAGATCGATCCGAACAGCAAAGCATCGTAAGGATACGAAAGAAGCAGTCAACCCGAAAGAAGCGGTCTCACCACTATCCACAAATCATGGATCTTCACAAAACGCGCATGCCACATCAGCAGTGCGAAGAGATCGATACGAAGGTATCGATACGAAGGATTCAGATACTATATATTTGCAACCTTGGTCAATCAATAACTCCACAACCACAACTCCAAATGCAATGAGATTTTAACAGCAAGTTGCACACCACATAAGGGACATCCATGATCGATCGCAACTCAATTGGAGCAGTTTATGATCGATCGTGTGGGTCCACCTCGGCTTGAGAAAGAGTATTTCGAGATTCAAGGCAGATATTTCTAGCTCCACACCTAAAAATAGTACTTCCATTGCAACTAAAAAAGGAATTTTATGTTGTTGCTTTAGCTGAAGTCCATTGTAATTCAAGTGTTAGCTGTTGTACTGTTGTAACTCAATTTCTAATCAACAATAAACATCAAAACCTTCAAAGTGGACGTAGGCAATAACGCCGAACTACTATAAATTCTTGTTTTCTTTCTGTTGCTGCTTACTTTCTTGGTAAGATTGTTAGGTTAGCCTCATTTTCATTTTACTTCTTTATTCTAATCTCTTCAATTACACCCGAGGAGTGTTGTGCCAATTTTTGGTACAAACATCAACTTCTCGTGTATACAAAGGTATTGTCTAAATATGTGTATATATATGCATAAAATTATTTATACATATATAAACTAATATGTAAGTATGTGTATGAAGATATAATTATATAATTATTATATAATATTAGTTGTAAATTATTTATATAACACATTAATTAAAATATGTGTACATATGTATATAAATATATGAATAAATATAATTAAATTATAAAAATATTTTGAATTAATTTTTGAAATTAGTAAGAATATTTATAATATAAATTCGAACTGATATTTTTTTAATATATACATTGAAATAAAATAAATACATAATACATATCTATAAACATATAACTAGTCATAATTAAATATATAGTTAATATATATTTTTTGCAGTCGCTTTCGACATGATAATGAAAATAATTTTTCATTTTTTATTTAAATAATTTATAGATAAAATACATAATTAATTAAAAACTGTGTGAGATTAATTTAAAAAAAGAACTCAAAAAATATTATTGAAACTATAAAGTATATTTTTTTTTCATAATTTTTTTTCTAAAATTTTAATGTTATGTATATGTTATCCCACCTTTTGACAAGGCGGTGACACCAAGAACTTAATTTGAAACCAAGGACAGTTCGTCCCGAAGATCGGTTATACACAGGTCCACTATGGATACCAGTAAATTTTGCCTGAGTCCGAATTAAGCTACAATCGATATGATATGACAAGCAAAGCTATGGAAGCCAACGTTCCAAATTTCAAGTCAATTGGAGTTCGTATGCCCAAGATATTGATCGATCAAATCTCATGTGAAACACCTCTATTTCGTATCCATCAAACATCTATCAGTTCGTATCCATCACGCTTACTCCATTTCGTATCCATCACACTTACTCCACTTTGTATCCATCAATTGAAGCCAATTTGTATCGATTCCAACTGCACAGTTCATAACCATTGACCAACGATCGATACGAACAAGCCACTGAACGATCGATACGAAGTAACATCTTCTATCGATACAACACATTCCAAACACCATCGATACGAAACATCCCTAAGTCATCGATACGAAGCGGCCTCAAGCATCGATACGAAATGAAGTTGAGGGCATCGATACGAAAGTAATACACCAGATCGATACGAACAAGGCCAAGCCGGGTCGATACGAATGAGGCGCATCCATAGGAAAGACTCGACCGTTTGGCATAAAATTTGGATCGATCCTAAAAGTAAGCGGCACATCATCAGACATCACATGCAGAACTATCGATATGAAGCTATCAATACGAACAGTATCGATACGATTTCGACAGCCTTTGGAAAGTCCAAACTTGCATCGATCATAACTCACAATCTACAAGTCTAAATGCTACCAAATTTCCACATGAGCTTGCGTACAACCTAAAGAATGTTCATGATCGATCTTGACTCGATTGGACAAAATACTGATCGATATAAAGTTCGTTCGTATCGATCACGGATCGAGTGCAAACGGCATGGGATTGATCGTGTGGGCCCGCCCACGTGAGAGAAGAGGTCTTCCGAGATCTGAACGAGATATTTGCAGCCTACGCCCATAAATAGCAGCCCTGGACCTATAGAAAAGGGACTTTTGGCTCTTCTACGTCCAGACTCTGCTGAAATGACTGTTGTATTCAAGTTTTACTGTTGTAATTCGTTGTAACCAGCGAGCAAAAGTTAATAAAAGTCAATCATTTCATAGTGGACGTAAGCCATACTCCGAACCACTCTAAATCTGTGTGTTTCTGTGCGTTTTTCTTGTTTATTTCTGGTGTATTTGTTAGATCTGCCTCCTTTTTCATTTATATTCTTCATTTTATCTCTTCAAACACATCCGAAGGGTGTTGTGCCCAATTTTGATACAAACACTTTGGTGCTTTCACATAGAAAACCCAGTTTTTCTCCTGCTCGTTGGATCTACTATCGATACCGGATTGCATAAATATAAGAAGAAGATCCAAATTTCAAGTTTAAAGTTCTTCCATCCTATTCAGATTTGCATCAAGTCTAGGAAAGAGCTTCGCTATCCATCATGGTTAACACTAGAACTACTTCAACTACTGCAGATCCAGAAGGACAGGACAGACAGAACCCCGTACAGCTACCTCCTGCTGATCAGAATGATGCCGGACCATCAGATCCACAAGGCCCTGTCACCAGGGAAGAGTTTCAAATGCTAATGCAAGAGCTGACACAGAGTCGGCAGCAGCTTACTCAGCAGCTGTGTGCCAACGTAGAACTGACCAATCAACAAAACCGTCAAAGACGAAGGAGATCCAGGAGGGATCAGGCTTCCTATTCATCCACTGAAAGTTTAGCCTCTTCTGACTTTAATCATAGATCCACGCGCCCACGCCTAGACAGAAGTTACACACAAGCCACTAGGCATCAGCACACATTGAATCTTGGGCAACTGAGAGTTGGGCCGTCAACCAGCCATCAGACTTGACCCTCCTCCTGAGGAGGTGCTGCCCTATATCACATTACAGACAATCGCACTACCACCGCTGCTACTGAATTGGGAGTTGATGCTCAGAACCGAACGGATCCGACCCACCGCCAACACAACCATACTCCTGAGCCTTATATCCCAGAAGATCTAGAACCAAGGAGGCGAGACATGGACCATTGACAGCGACCAGCCCCTCCTCGCATTATGGAACCCGACACACCTTGGCCCAACATGCTCAAAATGTCCAGGCCGGACATCCCGACGATGATCCGTCAAATGATCCGTGAAAGTCAGAGTCTTACTAATGACGACTTGGGAATCTCCCGGAGTCATACCCCTTTTACTAATGAAATACTCTATGTTGAACCACCTCGATGATTCAGGATGCCGACTTTTCCTGTTTATGAAGGGAGCTCTGACCCTAATCAACATATCTTGAAGTATGAATGGTTAATGAATGCTGCACGAGCTGATGATGCAGTTAAGTGCTGAAGTTTCCTGATCTCTCTAGGGGGCAAAACAACAATGTGGTTCACTCGTTTACCACCTCGATCTATCTCCTGTTTTGATCAGTTGGCGACAAAGTTTATTAAGCAATTCCGCATGCATGTCGCAAGGCCGAAAGATGTTAATACTTTGTCTAGTGTCACTCAAGCTCCTGGGGAGACGCTTAGATGTTATTTGGAGAGATTTCATGCTGCATGCGCTGAAATTAGTAACCCCAATGATAATTCAATTCTGATGTCACTAATTAAGGGGATTGACCCCGATTCTGAATTTGGCAACTGGTTAGCCGGAAAAACCCCTGCGTCATTGGACCGTTTCTATTCCAAGGTAGCCCAGTTTTTGAGAAGGTAGGATGCGAAACAGTCTAGGAAAAAGGTTGACGCAGGGCCCAGTGTGGAAGGGATCCAGAGCAATGTTGCTGTTAAACAAACCGGAGAGAGTTCTGGAAAGGTGCAATTGAACATACAGAATAAACAGAATCAACAGAAAGGCAATGGAGATCAAAACAGGAAATGGGATCAGAATCGTGGGCCACGACACAGGGCTCCTATATTTGACAATTATACCCCTTTGAATACGTCATTGGAGAATGTGTATTTGCAAACCTGCAATACTATCCAATACAAAAAACCTGATCCGAAGTAATCATAGGAAAAACAAATTTAGACAGGAAAGTTTTGTAGATTTCATGATAGCTATGGCTATAATACGAATGAGTGTCGTCATTTACAAGACCTCATTGAAAAGTTGATACATGAGAGAAAGTTGGAGCAGTTTGTGCGGGCGCCGCAGTCAGGAGGTGCAGGCCCATCGAATCAGAACCATGTGCCAAATCAGGCAAGTCAGGAGGAACCCGCTCGTACTGGTGGGAGGTTGGTGATAAATATTGTTAACGATGGTCCACATCCAGTAGATCGGAGCTAGAGGGAAATGGAGTCATATGCCAGCTCTATCAGGCATGCGGGCTTTGAATGTTGTAGTAATTCAGAAGATGGGGCTCTGACCAAGCAATAGAAAACGATGACGGGCGACACCATATTTCGAGATCGAGATGCCGACAGGGTCGAAGCCCCCACTATTGATCCACTTGTCATATCAGCTCAGGTATGTCCTGCTTGGATGAAGAGGATTTTAATAGACAGTGGAAGCTCAGTGAACATACCGTTCAAACGAGCCTTTGACCAGATGAAAATGGAAACAAAGGATTTGAAGCCTTGTCGGTTCCGTATTCATGGCTTCAATGGGAGCGCAACCATACCCACTGGAGTAGTTAAACTGCCAGTGGAATTGGGAATTGGAGAACGCCGGAGAGTCCGGATATTACAGTTTGTTGTATTGGACATAGCCTCTACATACAAGGCTTTCTTTGGCCGGTCGGCCCTAGCTGAATTTAGGGCAGCTATTGCCCCTTGGTGTCTAACTTTAAAATTCCCTACCGACAATGGAGTCGGAGTTGTTCAGGGAGACCAGGCTGTTGGACGAGCCTGTTATGTTGCTGAGCTGCGAGAGGCGTAGCGAAAAGAAAAAGGAAAGGGCCTAGAGGAATCTCTCCACGTCCACTTTGCAGAGAATTGACAATTGGCGCCTGGGCCCAGGCCCGAGCACCCCAACTAATTCCTAAGAGATCTTGACCCGAGAGATACTGAAAGTGAAGACGAGAGTAAAGACAGTCAAGCTTCCTCGGCCGAACTGACGATCAATGTTCCGATCGATGATAATGACGATTCGAAAATGATAAAGATTGGATCTCAGCTAAGCCAACAAATGCAAGAGGAATTGGTTGAATTTCTCCGGGTAAACCTCGATGTGTTTGCCTGGACGCACTCTGACATGTGTGGGATCTCGCCAGACATCTCGAGCCACACATTGAATATTGACCCGCGGCATGCCCCGATCAAGCAAAAAAGGCGTGGTATGGATCCAGAGAGATCTGCCGCCCTTAAAGAGGAGGTAGAAAAGCTCAAATCGAACGGGTTTATCTGAGATGCATTATATTCGAAATGGGTGTCAAATCCTGTACTTATCCGAAAGCCAAACGGGAAATGGAGAACATGCATCGATTACTCAGACTTGAATAAAGCTTGCCCTAAAGACAGTTTTCCACTTCCCCGAATCGATCAGCTCGTGGACTCAATAGCTGGACATGAACTCTTATCCTTCATGGATGCATATTCCGACTACATTTAAATACCCATGCACTTGCCCGACCAGGAGCATACCAGCTTCGTAACCAATATGGGACTTTACTGTTATAAAGTTATGCCCTTCGAACTCAAGAATGATGGGGCAACTTACCAACGGTTAGTTAATCGAATGTTCGCTAACCAGATCGGAAAAACCATGGAGGTATATGTGGACGACATGCTCGTGAAGTCGCGATTCTCCACTGATCATATCAAAGACCTGGAGTCAATGTTTAGCATCCTCCGAGAATATAGAATGAAGCTCAACCCGTTGAAATGTCACTTTGGGGTCGCCTTCAGAAAATTCCTTGGGTTTATCGTCAACGCTCGAGGAATCGAAGCAAATCCTGAAAAAATCTAGGCAATCAGAAATCTTGAGACCCCAAGAACTATAAAGCAAGTCCAGAGCCTCAACGGGAAAGTAGCAGCACTAAGCAGGTTCATCTCAAAATCCACTGACAAATGCATTCCCTTCTTTGACCTTATCAGAAAAGGGAAACGAAACTTTGAATGGACTACGGAATGTGAGGGCACATTCCGAGCACTAGTTCAATGTCTTTCTACACCACCTATTATATCGAAGCCCATTGATCATGAGAGATTATACATCTACTTGGCGGTGTTAGAAAATGCGATCAGTGCTGCCCTAATTCAGAAGGAAGGCTGAATACAACGGCCAGTATATTACATTAGCAAACGACTGACCGGACCTGAGAGAAATTATCTGAAACTGGAAAAGTTGGCTTATTGTCTTATCATTGCCTCAAGGAAGCTCCGTCCATATTTTCAAGCTCATCCTATCACCGTCTACACCGACCAACCGTTACGACAGGTCCTTACGCGGCCTGAGACGTCTGGTAGGTTACTTAAGTGGAATATTGAGCTAAGCCAGTTTGACATTACTTACACTCCAAGGCGAGCTATCCAAGGACAAGTCCTAGCAGACTTCATCTCTGAATTCACTATCCCGGAGGACTTGCCCGAAACTAGTGAATCTCCCAAGTATATCTTGAAGTTGCACATTGATGGTGCATCAAATGACCGTTGCTCAGGCGCCGGAGTTGTACTTGAAACTCCAGAAGGCCGATCTATATGCTATGCTTTAAATTTCAATTTCCATGCAACCAACAGCAAAGCCGAATATGAAGCCCTACTGGCTGGATTGAAACTTGCCAGAGATTTAAGAATCATTACTGTGGAAATTTATTGTGATTCGCAATTGGTCGTGTGTCAAGTTCGGCGGGAGTACCAAGCCAAAGATCGAAGACTGGCTGTTTACCTTGCTCAGGTTCAAGAGATATTGAATCAGTTTGATTATTATGCCATTTATTACATACCCCGAGAGCGTAATCAGAAATCTGATTCGTTAGCAAAGTTAGCCAGTACAGCTGAGGCACAGCAAATGAGACTCGTTCCCGTGGAGACATTATCTTCACAGAGCATCGATCGGATGAAAACCAGTTGGGTATTTGAAGTCATTCCCAACAAGGGGTCATGGATGACTCCGTTCAAAAACTATCTCGAGCATGGGACCCTGCCAGAGCGCAGGAGTGAAAAGAGACAAGTTCTTTGAAAAGCTTCGCGGTTCACTATCCAGAATGGAGTCATATATAGAAGAGGGTACTCTGTTCCTTTACTCCGGTGTATCGCTCACGATGAGATCAAACGAGTATTGCATGATGTACATGAAAGGAGAATGTGGCGATCACACCGGGCGGCAACTTGCCAAGAAAGTGCTCTGATATGGATACTATTGGCCAACTATAAATCGCGATGCATCGGATTACGCCAGGAAATGTGACAGATGTCAGAAACACGCTCGGATTCCAAGAGCCCCGCCTACCGAAATAACTCAGATGGTCAGTCCATGGCCGTTTGCAGTATGGGGCATTGACATTATTGGTTCTCTACCTCTGGCCAAAGGTGGTGCGAAGTACGCCATCGTTGTAGTTGATTACTTTACCAAGTGGGTAGAAGCTGAGCCCTTGCTACCATCACAATGAAAAAAGTGATCAACTTTGTTGTACGCAACATTATCTGTCGATTTTGTCTCCCATACACAATCATCACCGACAACGGAACCCAATTCGACAGTGTTGAATTTAAGAATTTCTGTCAACGGTTTCACATCCAAAAGAAGTTCTCTGCAATTGCACACCCTCAAGCGAATGGACAGGTTGAAGCTGTTAATAAAGTTATAAAGACTATTATGAAGAAACGACTGGAAAAGGCTGGGGAAAATGGGTCAATGAACTCCCTATGGCTTTATGGGCTTATCGGACAACCCACAAATCCGCAGCCGGCCACACTTTATTCTCTCTTTTCTACGGTTCAGAAGTTGTTATTCCAGTCGAGATTGAAGTACCTTCTCATCGCGTGACCTATTATGATCCGAAGACAAATGCTATATTACTTGCCGAATCTCTCAATTTATTGGATGAGAGGCGCGAAGAGGCTGATTTGAGGGCAGCCGCATATCAAAGTCCAGTCACCCGGTTATACAATGCCAAGGTCTGACCTCGAACCTTTGAACTCGGCGATCTCTTCCTCAAGATAATTTATTTGGTTCCTTCACATACAAAGCCAACATGGGAAGGGCCGTATGTTATTGAACGAAAGCTCAGAGATGGAACATTTAAATTATCGACCGTTGACGGTCTCACTCTGCCGAGAGCCTGGAACAGCGAGAGTTTTCGTCACTACTACACATAACAAGCTCTGTTTATTTATTCAGTCTACTTTTCATTTGCAATTTATTTATGCATTTCGAAATTTGAATTTGTAATAAGGCAACTGATTTTTCCGTATTTTCTTATTTCACCAATAAAATGCAATCTCTTCGAGCCAGAGCTGTGATTTATTTGAAATGCGTCATGTAAACATCACTATGCACGGAGAGCTAAGTTCCATCATACGGTGGACTTTATTCAAATAGAGAGTGACTGTGATACGACCGGTCACTCACTAAGTGACACCCGAGCTCGGGGACAAGTCATCACACTGAAGCCAAAAAAGGATTGATACACGACAATCCCCTGATTAACTCCAGATTTCCAGAGTGCGAACTGGAGTATAAACTCATGAATGCGGTTTCAAAGAGGGTGGATCCGTCCACCTAAGGACTTCGCCCGTATTTAACCAAGTTTGAGGAGGATGGATCTGTCCATCTAACGACCTCGCTTTTTAACTCAGGGTGGATGTGACCCGACCATCCACGATCCTGATAGGTTCATCGTTCCCGGAGTGCGAACGAAATCCTAAAGCCTAAACGGATGTGACTGACCATCTGTCGGCCAACTCCAGATTCCCGGAGTGCGAACTGGAGTATAAATGTCGAATAACTCTAAATCCTCAGAGTGCGGATTGGAGCATAAACGCTAGTCAGATGCGACTGACCACCCACGAACCAGTCTAATTCCCCAAAGTGCAGACAAAGTTTTGAATTTCGAATGGGCGAGACTGACCGCCCATAGATAACTTATGTCCCCGGAGCGCGGATGTATCTCAAAACCTTGTGCGGGTGTGACAGACCACCGATCTACAAGTGCAATCCCCAAAGTGTGGATGCAATCGCCAATAGACGAGCAAATGTGATTTGACCACCCAAACTTATCTTGTTTCAGTCTTGCTTCAACGAAGTTTAGCTCAATACATCAAAGGCAATCAACGATTGTTAACCAATCTTTTCCGTTTCTCCCCGGAACTGGGAGCAGAACGTAAGTGCCAACCACTGATCGTGACAGTGCAATATCAGAGTTCGACTTAGCGCTCGATCGCGATCTAAAACCGTGACTCTGAAACTTAGCAACTAAACTCGGGTCTTATTTAAAGACTAAAACTCCACAAGCGTGTTGAATGAAGGTTCGAATGTTGAAGCACTTTAACAAATGAACACAAATCGAGCTAGAGGCAAATGAAATTTTATTTCAACTATACTCTGAAAAAGAAGGATAAGTACAAAATTGTTCCAAAAATCCTACTAGCAGGGGCCGAACCCGCATCTATACACAGCCTACAGAAAGAAAACAAAAGTAGATTCTTGTCTATCTACCAAAAATGAGCCGAAGAGACATATCTATTCATTCTTTTTTCTCGGTTTCTTCTTTGGCGTTGACCCATTGGATTCACCGCTTGGTTTCCTTTTCAAACCCTTGCTTTTTTGCGGCTGATCTCCAGTTGGGGGCATTATATCAACTTCCTCCTCCGAACTCAAGTGAATAGGAATGCTCCCTGAAGGCAGAGTTGGAGGGGTAGGATCAATGTTAGCAGGCGGAGGAGGCACACTTATATCAACGATCGTTCCTCCCGGGGAGATCATCCGCAAGGGAGCTAGGTCAGTCCTTGCCATTCCACCTCCAAAGCCATTGCCCCTCGCAGCTGCTTCCATCTCGGCATTAATTTCAGCCAGTATTTCCTCTTTGTGAATTGTTTGAGCCTCGTTGGGGACGCTAGCAGTTGGGCCTGAAGAACTAGTCGCAGGTGCGCTCCCACTCATGACAAACGGCAGATCATCAAAGGGGTCACTGTGATGACCGAGAAGTTCCTCCATCATCTGTTCATCGAAAATAAGCATCCTCCCTTGTGCCCCATCCGTAGGTGCAGTAGTCGTTGTCATGGTCGCTTCTGTTATGATAGCCTCCTGCTCATGGTGTAACTCTTGGGTTGCAGGAGGCATATCGGATGTAGCTCTTATCACTGAACAGAGACAAAGATAAAGTTATTAGTAATTGCTTCAAATAACGCTTCTCACACTGAATGAGCACAAGAAATACTTAGAATACCTTCCTCAGTTTGACTTCAGGCGGAGCTGGAGCAGCTTCCGTGACGTGCTCGTGAACATGAGACAATCGCGATTAATCGGGATTATAAGCAGGAATGGACTGAGAATCAACCACGAATGTGGATTCAAGCTGAGTTGGCGCAAGAGTCTCAGAACTTACATCATGGTGCTCAACTCCAGAACCTTCTCCAGCTTCCGAATGCTAAGTGCCAAGTTTCTCCTTTTCGTATGCGATCGTGATATCATGGAGAACTTTCCTTTCATCTTGGTTCAGCACCCGGTTCTCAAGCTCGAACTCATCGACCGATTCTGCTTGTCGTTCGACTTTCTCATCCTGCACCAGCCGGCCCCAAGCGTTATACAGGTGTGTTGGATAATTGTCGAGCCAGGTTAGATCCCTGTACTTCAGTACTCTGGCATTGTATGTAATCAGAAGATCTTCAATATCGGCCTCTAACCTGGCCTCTGCCATCTTAACTTCATCCTCAACCTTAGCCTCAGCCTCCCGAATTTTAAGTACGGTCGCATCCTTTTCATCCCGGAGCACCACAGCTTGTTCGCACGCCTCCTGGGCTGCTTTGTTTGTGTCGTCCTTTTCCTTGACAATTTCAGAAAATTTGGCTTTAAGCTTGTTAAGTTCCTTCAACGCAGCATCCCTTTCAGCTATGACAGTGGTGTTTCGATGGCCCATCTCCTCGACCAAAAAAAATGCGTCTGCCGCATCCTTTCCATGGATTGGTTTGCCTCATCGGCTTTTTTGGTGGCCTCTATTTCAGATTTGTGGGAAGACTCAGCTTCATTATTTAGCACTTGGATTATACGGTCCTTTTAGGTGAGGTCGGTTTCTAGCTTCTCAATTACTTTTGCCCGCTCAAAGGCCACCGTTGATGCTTTGCCGACAGTTTTCATTCACTCTCGATACTGGGTATATATGTCATGGATGTAGTCATGCATAGTCTGCTCTGCCTTAACTAGAATTCTTTTTAAATGCGAAGGGAAGACGAAGCCATCAAAACAGATGTTAGGGAAGTCTTTTTTCAACTGGGCGATTTTGATTGCTCCTTCCCTAGTGGGCTTGGTAAGGGCTTGTTCAATGACTATGGGAGATTCGGCCTCAGTTCTACGGCGTTGTGAATCAGGCCTGGGAGCTTAAGAAGATGGTTTTTGACGTGGAGGCTCTAGGGATCATTTCCCGTGACCGGAGGGTGGTGTTGGAGCCCGAGGAGGTGGAGAGCGTGATCGGGAGCGATATCTATAGTCTCTGTCTCTATCCCTCTCCTTCTCATAATGTTCTTGACTAAAATAACCGTGATCGCGGTCTCTATCAGCTTCCCTCCTACGGGACTCATAGTATGAACTCGATGACTGGCGCGCTGAACGGAGGCTTCTAAGCATAGAATCTCGCCTAGTCATTGTATCTGTAGAATAAAAGAAAAACAGAGTTAGTGATCTTTAGAAGTGAGCAACTTAAGACTGGAAATCATGTAGTACCGTGAAGTGTATATGTGTGTGCAACCCCCCGACCAACCGGAAATGTCGGCCACACTTGTGGGAAGAGACTCGCTTAAATCTAGAGCACATTGAAGCCCCTCCAATCCGGTGTCGTGTTGAAGTGACACATAGTCCGGAATCGGAATATCGGCGAGTCCTTTAAAAGGATTCTCTACTTGCAAGGGAGGAGCCTCCGAAATTCTAACACCGGAGGCTGGCAGGGACACAACTACGGATTTCCATCTTGAAGATTTATGATGCTTGTGTACTACTGCCTTGCCTTTTCTCCTTCCCTCTAAACCCTGAAAACTGTCAGAAGGCCCGGCTACAGGTTCATCGTCAGTGGGCGTATTTTCTTTATTGCCCTCCTCGGCTATTACAACCCCTGGCGCTTTACGCTTCACCTACCTCATCGAAGATGCCCTAAGCGTTCCCTCCAGTCTTATGCTTTGCTTTCGATCGATTAGCCCAACAATCCTCAAGTTTCTATCTATTAGCACCGAGTCCATATCTCTCATTTCGCTCGGCACTTCCTGAAGAATCCGTACTATCTCTTTGAACTGAGCGCCTTCAGGTCGTGGAATTACGGCTGTAAAGGAAAGGAGATATTAGTTTCAGCGTCAATTATGACCATCCCATTAACTACTGGAAAAATTGCAGCACTTACGTCTGGCTAACCATCGACTAGCAAACCCTGGAGGGCATCGGACGTAGAACCACTACGTCTTGAAGTAACTGAGCCTGGTCCAGGATCCCGTCACCACTTGGCAACTCCTGACTGCCTCCAGAAACGTAAATGAAGGACTGTCTCCCCGACTCTTGACATTAAACAAATATCCGATCTCTTCCAGAGTTGGGGGTCGAAAGAGATGTTCCATGAAGACGATGAATAGGCTGTTCAACCGTGCATATCCATTTGGATGTAATTGCGTCGGAGCAATTCTGAAAAAAGCCAACACTTCTCGAGTGTACTGGTTGAATGGAGGAAGTGTTCCAGCTGTACACGAATGTCGATTGAAAGCCGTGAATCCTTCTAGGGGAGCGTGCGGCCTGTCATTTGGTCCGGGTAGCAAAACATCGTCTAATGATAGACCATGCCTTAAGCATATTCGCCCTAGCATATCTTCGGAGACATTGGATGGCATAGAATCTTGTGGATTCGCGATAAAAGTTACTCCCGGCAGTTCGTCCCAAGCTGGACCTATTACCTCGGCTACAATGGCTGGCATCTCTATTATCAGTGAAGACGAGCTTTGAGGCTCTGGCTGCTGCGAACTTGTAGATTCCATAGCTAATCAACTCATCAAAAACCGTCATTAGATGATAATAAGCCCACGTGTTCCCCGATGTGAAGTGCGTGAATGTGTTGTGTAGTGATGTGCTACATAATACTTAGAATTCTACGGAATTTGAGAGATGTTTAAACAACAAGACTTCGAGATTCAACCGGAGTGACCGTCATCGCTGACCGTCGTAACTGTACCATCCAGACTTCGGAGACCGATCCAAGGTAAAGTTCGTCAAATTTTCTTTTTCAAGTTACAGTTTCATCGACGAGCTTCGAAGGGCAGTCAGATGTACAGTGAAATGGTTAAGTTCAGTTATGCAAGGCAGAAGCTCGTGGGAGTCAAATGTTCGAGTGTGCAAAAAATTTCATATCATTCAAGGTCAAGACTTGGATCGATCGCCAGAACCTCCGTTCGTAACCCACGATCGATACGAATGGTGCCTTCATAACCCTCGACACTCCTTCTTCTCCAATCGGCCTGAACTTCATTCACTTCTCCTTCAACTGTACTCCGACCCAATTCCGACCTCATCATCATCTGAATTAGCCGTGATTATGGACGAATTGGCTTCAATCTCGAGTCCCATCGTTCTAGAATGGATTATTTCAGTTAATTACCTAATTTAAGCAGTCGATTCGAAGGATTAAGGTTTTGTTTGGTTTGAAGGCAGAGGGCAGTTCTTATTCTCATCCTTGCGATCGATACGGACACAGTCTGTAGAAATGAAAACAAGCAAAAATTGGGTTAAGTCCAAAAAAGTATTTATATGGATGCAAGGGAAGAAGGGAAACGATTCGTCTCCCAGTTTCTTTAACCGGTTAAAAGCAGTTTCCCCTCCAGTCGATACGAAGAAGGGCTTTTCGTATCCATTCTCCATCTATTTGAAGCAACCACAATTCGTATCCATCAACCCATTGTTACGAACGATACTCTGAAGACCGATTGAACTGTCCGTACCCATCATAGGTCCATCGATACGAAATGACAAGTTCGTGTCCATCACTTTGAAAACTATAGGGGTTCGCATCCATCGATACGAAGTAATTTCGAAGGACCAGCTATTTCGTATCGATAGCCATCGATACGAAATGCTTTGAAAAACCAACTAATTCGTGTCGTTCGCCATCGATACGAATGCAATCTTTCAACTTTTCACATCGATCCAGGAGAGGATCGATACGAGGAGATACACTAAAACAACCATCAAGCGTTGTTACAGTTCGAATTTCACATCGATTCAGGAGAGGATCGATATGGAATTCGATAAAAGAAAACTGACAACGACTCGTGAGCGTACGAACGTTAACGGGAGTCAGGTTAACATACGTGCATGTATGATGGTGTAACATCCAATTTTTAAAATTCACAGGAATTGAATGCTCATCTGGTGACAATTTCAACAACAAACAACAATCTGCATCCAACGCTTAGTTACAACAGCACATAGTACAACAATTGGTAGTTAACAATTCATTATTACTGGAAATCAATCGAAGATTATATCTTTTGACGAAAAGACAACAACCAATCAGCGAATCGGAAAGAACCTTGTCAGAATAGAGACCGTAGGTTTTCAAAGCATGTCATGTTCTCACAAGACATACTTTGGGGGGAGAATGTTATCCCGCCTTTTGGCAAGGCCGTGACACCAAGAAATTAATTGGAAACCAAGGACAGTTCGTCCAGAAGATCGATTATACACAGGTCCACTATGGACTGGTAAATTTTTCCCGAGTCTGGATTAAGCTACAATCGATATGATATGACAAGCAAAGCTATAGAAGCCAACGTTCCAAATTTCAAGTCAATCGGAGTTCGTATGCCCATGATATTGATCGATCAAATATCACGTGAAACACCTCTGTTTCTTATCCATCAAACATCTATCAGTTCGTATCCATCACGCTTACTCCATTTCGTATCCATCACACTTACTCTGCTTCGTATCCATCAATTGAAGCCAATTCATATCGATTCCAACTGCACAGTTCGTAACGATCGACCAACGATCGATACGAAAAAGCCACCGAACGATCGATACGAAGTAACATCTTCTATCGATACGACACAGGCCAACCACCATCGATATGAAACATCCCCTAAGTCATCGATACGAAGCGGCTTCAAGCATCGATACGAAATGAAGTTGAGGGCATCGATACGAAAGCAATACACCAGATCGATATGAACAAGGCTAAGCCGGGTCAATACGAACGAGGCGCATCAATAGGAAAGACTCGATCGTTCGGCATGAAATGTAGATCGATCCTAAAAGCAAGCGGCACATCATCAGGCATCACGTGCAGAACTATCGATGCGAAGCTATCGATACGAACAGTATCGATACGAATTCGACAGCCTTTAGAAAGTCCAAACTTGCATCGATCATAACTCACAATCTACAAGTCCAAATGCTACAAAATTTTCACAGGAGCTTGCGTATAACCTAAAGAATGTTCATGATCGATCTCGACTCGATTGGACAAAATGTTGATCGATACGAAGTTCGTTCATATCGATCACGAATCAAGTGCAAACGACATAGGATTGATCGTGTAGGCCCGCCCACGTGAGAGAAGAGGTCTTCCAAGATCTGAGCGAGATATTTGCAGCCTACACCTATAAATAGCAGCCCTGGACCTACAGAAAAGAGACTTTTGGCTCTTCTACGTCCAGACTCTGCCGAAATCACTGTTGTATTCAAGTTTTACTATTGTAATTCGTTGTAACCAGCAAGCAAAAGTTAATAAAAGTCAATCATTTCATAGCGGACGTAGGCCATACGCCGAACCACTCTAAATCCGTGTGTTTCTGTGTGTTTTTCTTGTTTATTTCTGGTGTGTTTGTTAGATCTGCCTCCTTTTTCATTTATATTCTTCATTTTATCTCTTCAAACACATCCGAAGGGTGTTGTGCCCAATTTTGGTACAAACAGTATATACACACACACACACATTCTATTTATATAAACAATTTTGAATGAAATAAAAGTGTGTGTGCGTGTGTACTATTCAAAAAAATAATTTTATTTTAATAGTCGAATGTTCTATTAACTAAATTGAATTTTATGAAGACTTAAATTATATTATATAGTGTTAAAGTTTAAATTAGATTTAATATTAAACTTTATTTAATATTTTGTTATTTAAATTAAGAAATTATTTTATTTTAATTCCAGCCCGAGAGCATCTATAAGCAATATGCATAAAAAAATTAAATATCTATATATATATATACAACCATCAATATGTGCCAATCCATCGATATACCGATTTGTGATATTTCTGACAAAGCAATAAATATATAATAATAATTATATAAACATTAATATAATATTAAACCTGAAGAATACCTTTCACCAAAACTCAAAGCGCACACCTTGAAATGAAGAAGTTAACTCCTTGAAGGGAATTCCAATCCCGAAGTTGCTAGCTCCTAAATTGCATTCTCACAGACATTTATTTAATTTTAATTTGTATTGAATTGATTTAATTATGAGGAGAGGGGACGAGTATAATTCTGCCAGAAATAGAGGATGATGGGGGCAGCAAAAGAGCAAAATAAAATGAGGGATATGATGTTTATATATAGGAGAGAGTAAAGAGCAAAATTATGATCAAGATCCTTAATTTTCTCTTACCCATTCTCTTGTTTTTATACACTCAAAGCTTACCCCAGAATCCATCAAAATGGTTGGCCTATATGTCCCCATCATATCAAAAATATCATGTCGCTTATGGTCCTCAAATCCATTTCAAACCCGAACTTTATTTATTTTATTTAAATCCAATTAAAACACTTATCAATATTGTATTTCGATTAGTATATTTATAACTATTATAATATATTATTTAATATTGTTTAGTACAACAAATAAAATTTTATGCTTAATATTTCATAAATATCATTTAATTTAATTAATTTATAACAATTACAAGTTGAAAATGAGTATTCAATATTTCGGTTGTGTGACTTTTAGATGTAAATTTGGTCAGCGGTTAATATTGAATAATTTGAATTTTGACGTTCACACTTTACTTAAAAGGTGGTGTGATATTATGGCCAAATTCATATCTTGCTTGATTCTGGTAAAAATTTGATTTAACCTTATTAATCGTTATCTGGTAGTGATAATTATTTACACCAATTCTCTTCGTCAAAACTATATTACCTTGGACTTATGAAATTTGGCACCGATCAAAATCCCAATATCATCCATGTTCAACTTTGTAGTCCAAACACAAAGTCATTGGTTCAATAATAAAAATTATTATTAACCGAATTACTCTGGTTAGATATTTTTACTTTTGGTTGATTTCAGCTGACTGTGATACTAACCTTGTATAATTAAGGAGACGAATCCTCTCTTGAATAGTGTTTCAGTTCCAATACATTCTTTCAACCCAACTATAGTCATTCGATAGACGTCGTGCCACGATTTGACTATAATCAAAGTGGAATATTAAAGATCAATAGTATTCTCAAATCAAAAGAACTGTGTGAATTAGTCCCATCGATATTTTCGGTTTGACTTTGGTTATATTAACCAACAGAAAACTATCGAGTGAGTCATTCCATAGTTATCCAATAACTATTAGTATGTGACACCCTTGATTCCCCCAAGAGTCATGAGTAATACACTATCTAACATTTGGAGAGCATTACGTACTATAGTCTTAATGGATGTATCGATATCTAGTCTCGATACATCCTAATTGAGAATATTTAAAATGATGTGTTTATTATATTGTGATATAATACTCATGATTACAACCATTTATAATTACTATCACAAACACACTGTTTATAGATTTTCTATTTAATATATTTTAACTAAACATTTAATTATTTATAACACATTATAATAAATATATAAAAGAAAGAAAATGCCTTTATTACGAATGACAACTGATTACAGACTTAATAATTTACAATAAATTATAGAATTTCCCCTAGGGAATACCCCTAACTCTATCATGGTCGGCTGTTACAAACTCAAATGGACCACAAAATCACTTCAAGCCCGATTAATATTTAACACACTTAAATCCAATTTAAATGCATATTGGTATCGTATATCGATAAGTGTTTTTATAATTATTACATATACACTATTTAATATTGATTAACGCATATCAAATAAATTTTATAATTAATATTTCATAATAATAATTAATTTATAACAATTATAATTTAATTAAATGGGTGTCAACAGGAATATTCAATATTTCGATTGTATGACTCTTAGGTGTAAATTTGGTCCACGATTAATATTGAACAATTTGAATATTAACATTCACACGTCACTTAATAGGTGGTGTGGCATCATAGCCAAATTATTGCTTACTTGGCATTGGTAAAATCTAATTTTACTTTACTAAGTGTTACCGGTAGTGGGAATTATTTACACAAATTATCTTCGTCGAAACTATATCACATTAGGACTTGTGGAATTTGGTAATGGTCAAAATTTCAATATCATCCATATTTTGTAATCCAAACACAAAGTTCTTCATTCAATAATAATTATTATTAACTGAACTACTCTAGCCAAAGACTTTGACTTTGAGTTGACTTCGGTTTATTGCGATACTAACCCGATATAACTAAGGAGACGAATTCTCCCTTGAATAGTGTCTCACTTCCAATGCTTCCACTTGACCCAATTATAGTCGTTCGATGGATGCTTTACAACATTTTAACTAGAATCAAGGAGGAGTTTCCATATTGAAACTGATAGTACTCTCAAGTCGAGGGAATTGTGTAATGTTGTCACATCGATATTTTCTGTTTGAACTTAGTTATATTAACCAATAAAAAACTATCGAGAGGGTCATTCCATAATTACCCAATACTATTAGTACATAACTCCTTGGTGCCCCCAAACAGTCATGAGTAATACGCTGTCCAACATTTGGAGGGCGTTACAGACTCTAGTCTCAACGGATGCATCGATATACAATCTTGATGCATTTTGACTAAAAACCTTTAAAGTGGTATGATTATTTTATTGTGATAAATCATTCATGAGTAAAACATTGTAACTACTATCACAAAACATACCATTAAGGATTTTCTATTAAATATACTTTTAGTTAAATTAATCAATTAATATAACACATGAGGTCAAGTATATAATAGAAAGAAAACACCTTTTATTATTAACAAGATTGGTTATCAAGTTAGATATATGTAACAAATTATGTAATTACCCCTAGGTCATACCCCTAACTCTATTGTAACACCCCGTAAAATGAACATGAAATTAATTAACAAGAGTTAATTAATTAATAATAAAGCTTAAAATGGCAATAGAGAAAACATCGGAATTTGACCATGAAACTTGCAACATTATGTTCATGGAATTCTTCTGAGCAACACTCATATATAAAGCTTCGCGATTGGAGTTCAAAGGAAGAAGTTATTGACATTTGAAAATTACAAACCAAAAATAATTCAAAATGAATTAAGATAATAAATGTTAACGTTAACGTTAACTTAAACGGCTAGGACCACTAGTCGACCGGCTCTATGGGCCGATCGACCATTCATAGTGATCGGTCGATGGATTGATGTGTGACGGTTAGGGTTTTCTTTGGCCTAAACGACCCGTGTTTGAGAATATCTATCTGATGGTTCTAGCGCATCTTAGCAACTATAAATATGGGGCTAGCCCCTTCATTTTTATTTATACAAATCAAAACCTGATAATGGGATTCTACCCAATTCTCTTCCTCCATAAAAAATTCTAAAAATCAATATCAAAAATAAATTATATACATCTAGAGATTTGAGGAAGAATTGAAGAAAACAAGCTATGGGAAAAGGTACTAAATCTTATATGTGTAAATCTATATTCTAAAGCTCCCTAAATCCCAATTCTATAAATTTAATTGTTATGTAATATAAAATAAAAAGGAGATAAATCGAAGGAAGAGATGGGCAATAGCACGAAAAACAAATCCAAGGAGATTGCAGTTGGGATTATCTATGAGTAGAAATCTTATTAATAGTATCTTGTATAGTTTGATTTTTGGATTTGTACTACTCCTTATGAGATTTTGTATGCCAAAATTCATCAACTTAAAACCCCAAAATCTTGCCATAATATGTAAATTTTGAATTGTATGGATTCCTATTTGTTTTATTGTAATATAATAGGATTGGATACATAAATATATACGATATAAATATTTCATATTCTGTTTGTTTTCATTTTTTAATTTATGATTGTAATAAAAAAGAATTCCAAAATAGAGAAATAAAAGGAGGTGTGCAAAGTAGAGAAAAAGAGAAATTTTCTCTTATCTGTGGTTTGCACCGCCTGTTTCGATAGTTAAAATAACTATGATTTCTTTGTCGTTTCAATGCCATATGTTCAAAATGTTGAGTGAAATATAAAAGATTTGTATTGTAAATTTGCTTCTTTGAAAAAAGAGGCGTGGTTCTACTATGTTAATGCAAAATAAATTGTATGTTTTAGATTCCATTCTGAATACACACACACACATACATATAAGTCTACTTTGTGTAGCTAAATTATTGATGATATTTGCTTTTATGTAATTGTTGTATTGAATTGGGACTCAGTAGAAATTGCAGCTGTTAACATGAAAATAATGTAGCACCTCGAATAAGTAACAGACATATTACCTGAATATACATAAAACTAATTAGGCATAATTTAATATTAGGCAAGAATATAATAATAACATATTCCTTCAAACTTCGAAACTGACAATTATAATTGTAAACGTTTAACGTATATAATAATTAAGACATTAAATAAAGAAATTGACAAATAAATGGCAATTAACAATTAAAAACAAATCTAATAAAATGAGCTAGGGACATTATGGAAGTTAATCCATAAATAAAGGCGAAATAAGGAGTTTCCCTTGTAAGGCCTTTAATGCGTAAATACGGGTGAGGAGTATGTGTGTGTGTATGTCTACGTTGATGTAATTTTACATTATACATATGTCTATATTGATGTAATTTTATGTATCTAGCTACCAGCACCCTCAAATAGTCGGACTAATGTAGGAGTCGCGGTTAGGTTACGGGCCATAAGGACCTGGTAATCGCAGGATGGGTCTGCTTCGGGGTTGAGGTATTAAATGGCTGTGTTAGGATCTGCCTCTCCCTATTTAAGAAGTATTAAATGGTCCGCCTCTTCCCTATCTAGGAAGTATTAAATGGCCTAGAAGAGATTTTCTACGACGACAGCTAAGGCGTACCATGAGGGGTTCGCCTTGGATATAGGTATTAAATGACCGGAGAGTCTGCCTATTCCCTATTTAAAAGGTCTCAAGTGACCCAGGTACTTTCTCTCACATCGTCAGGATATGAATGGATGGGATATGGGTTGTTGAACCCAATATACTCTATAGATGCGATGCACTCACTTTTATAGTAATGGAGTTGGACTGGTAGGGTTACTATCTTGTAGTTGAAGGTACACTTGAAGAAGTATAATAAATATGTAAGATATAATACTTATTTGAATGCTTACTACTCATATATCATTATTGTAAAACTTGAGGTTTTCATTCACTAGACATGTTGTTTTGACTTGCTCCTCATTACAACCTACAGATTAGATGCGATGATGAGTGTGGAGAAGGAGCCGATGAAGACTTGGTGGCAGTATCGATTATCTATTTATGTTTTGATTTACCCAAACAATGTATTGACTTATTTTATGTAATATTGATACATTGAATTTCCGAGACTTGGATTTTAGGAAAATGAGTACCTTATTTGATTATTATATTTTATTCCTTCCGCTTTGGGACTATGAAAGCATAGTAGATAGCTCTGCACATTGTTTATTTTAATCAATTATATCAATCAACAGCTAGCTCTGAAATGGACCTAAGGTTCGATGAACTTTTATTGGGTAAAAAATTAAGCCCGTTTCGGAGAGGGTTGTTATGACTATCAATCTCCCACTCGAACTTGGACCAATTATGGAATCTCTATTACATTCCTTCAATAAATTTGATGAGAACAAATCGAGTTAGACCCTTCGTGAATGGATCTGCTATGTTGTTTTAATTATCTACTCTGTCAATCAACTCTCTTCGATGGTGATAAACTACATTTATCATGTAGAACTATATGAAGTATGTTTCTCGACTTCTAGTGAGATCTTATTATTACATTTTTATCTTATAAAAATAATGTTGTATTCTCTATACTTGGAATCACCCATATCTCAGTTATAAATTTTGTGCACGCACACACACACACATTTCTTTTATTGTTGTGCTATTCAAGGCGATGTACTTAGCCTTTTCATTGAATCGGCCACAATGTTTCATTTTGAACATTGCTAACTTAAAGTTTCTTAATTAAAACTTGAACATGAATTTGATATTGACATAAGTAATCCATCATACATGTTCCATATTAAACATTTTAATTAGGTATCTTTGCATATCATTTGAGACATTCCCAAGATCCTTTTATACTTATTACAAAAGATATAATTTAAAATTCCAATATTGAGTATTAAACAAACTATCTATCACTGATTTAACATAAGTACATCATTAATAATTAGCAGTGTGTTGTTTACTTATAGTCTAGAAATATCTCTATACATTTTAGTGGTTCTTTCTTATAGACACACGCTTCCTCTGCATTTTGATTGAAAATCAAACTATTTGATATTTCTATCAAAAATTTGTTATAGAATGATACTTTCGTATTGTTTATTGGATCATATTCGAAAAACCACAAACTTGATATCGCTTCCATTGACTTTAAGACCCTTAGGTTGTTATATGCAAACAGTCTACTCTAAATCATTATTTATAATTCTTATTTCAACACATAGATACCAAAACATAAAGTCATACCAAGCAATAATTTTGTGAATAAATCTGAATTAACTTGAGCGCGTTGAATAACGAATCTATTACACTAATTTCAACAATCGAAATGTACGATGTTATTCTTATCAATACTACTCATTATGTTCCAACTGCATTAGTCTTGCTTTTGAAAACTCATTCGTGGCCGATGGATCATATTCTTTTAGGTAAAACTATCAAAATAATACTTTGATAATGTGCTTGAAATGCACTTCCAATTTGCGCACTTGCTAAATCATAGAGTCGATACTCTTAATGGTCTAATTGATAGCTGAGGATTATCTTTCTCAAATTGATATAAAAAACTCATAGTTTCTCTTTAATATTTGAGGTTATTTATTAGATATTCTAATGTGTTGTGTTCATTTAGTTTTGGTTAATTTCATTTCATCCCACGTAATTAATTTCATCTTTGGATTGTATCCAAATCCATTTTATTACCAACAATTTCTAAAAGAAACTTTTACTACGAAGTTGGTAGTTCTTGAAACAACAGTTGTTTCTCGGTGAAATAGAATAGGTATTCATAAACATTTTATAAAATTGCCTTATATATAAAATTGATTTGGTTTTAGTTCAGTCTTATGTTCAAACCATAAATAGATCATTAAATGATAATTGTCTCCGAATTCTTTTGGGGCGATTCGTACAAGATCCCTTACATACAATTATTACATGCAGTCTTTCGACTCGCACAACTTGCCAACTCCTTGGCCTAAAATATGTTAAGGTTTTATATAAACCCTATTTTGTATGATTTTGTAAACTATTATTTAGATGAAATCAATTTTAACCTTGTGTACTACCTTTAAGTATACAATCTTACAAAAAGAAGTTAACTTAACTTCACTCATAATTAATCGTACTTTGTCCAACAAAGTTCGATTGCTCCCTATCGATACATCATTATGTACTATAGGAAGGAGCGAATTTTGAGATTGAACCTTTATTCATTTTTAGGCATGTTTGGAACTCTTTTCAACATACTCATTTTCTATCGCAGGTTATTTTATTTACTTCTGTTTTACATTCTACGAACTCTTCATTAACATACCACATGTGTATCATATACACGTGTTCATGTTTGTGATAATTCATCAGTGACTACAAAAAAGTACATAAAACTATTTTGAAATTAGTAGACTTTCGATTACATACATCTATATGTATCCATGAGTAGTGTTCATCAACTCTTACGAATCTCCCACTGAATGGGTGCTTTTTCCTTAATTTTCTAAGATATAATTAACTAGTACCATATGATTCATAATGATATAATAAAAAATTATTTCTCAAAACCGTGACTTAAGCCATAATTCCAAAATAATTGCAAATAAATTTAGATACTTCTATACTTCCAATGCATCAAAAATACCAATACTATAGTTTTATTTTATAACGAATATTCATATTATAATAAAAATTTGCATATTTTCAGTCAATACTGAAAAATAATTATTATCTCATAATAATGTTTGGTACGTTTTACGAAAATGATTTTTGTAATTTGATGTGACCAATAAGTGTTCCATGGCATGCTCCCACTATTTCCACCATTAGTATAACAGAGTATGAAATACGAAGCTCCATTCAACCACTTATTATAGGCTACTTATTTCATTTATTGTAACCAGTTTACAATCGAGATTATTTCAGATCAAATATCTTAAACTCGAAGAAATAAACCTCATAGAAAATAATTTCTGTATGAAAGTACATTTTGGAATAGAAATCATATTTTTAATTTCAATGTTAAGTATCTAGTATTATTTTACAATTCTCATTTTTGATATTTCTTTATGAAGGACAAGTGAGCATTCACTCTATTCATTCTAACTGTGTCTTAGGTTGCATCCATTCTTATACATTTGATTTCTTTTCTAAACATTCGAACCATTCAAAGGAAATCCTTATTACATTATCATAACGAACTCTTTACCAAAGCACATTTGGTCATCCTTAACTTTTAAGGATATCAAATAAATTGCACTTTATGTAAATTAATCAAAATGACATTTCAGTGATCGAATTCTTAGATCTATCTTGTAGTCTTTGGTCCAGTATTACACTTAACACAACAAGATCATTATTGTAATCAATCATATTGAATACATGATCTCACACCATAGTTTACTTGCTTATTTCAATGAATTAGTTTCATCGAGGTTTCGTGCATTACGAATTGTAACCATAAACCATTCAACATTTATATGTGATCATATATGGATCAAATATTCATACTCTTGTATTGCTTTTAGAGTTCGAAACTCAATGAAGATAATGCACGCTCTTGGGTAATAAACTCGTAAGTGACCAAGTTACGAGCATATTTAGTGGTTGTATAATTAGGCACTTTCATGGGTCAACAAACAAAAATTTATTTGCGAGTATATTTTATATTTCAATATTATATTAATTCAGTTAATTCGCATATTTTAATTGATAAAGATTTTATCTTAGTTTCACAAATTTATTGATGTAGATTAGTTCAATTTATACATAGCAAATGTTCTTACAATATTAGAAAGGTTAAATGTTACCATTTCATTTTTCTAATAAGGCTTCCACTAGTATCTAATATTTCTCCAAACCTTAGGGCGAAATATAAAAGTCTTTCGACTTCATTAGTAGATGTTAGAACTCGTCCGTCTTGGGATTCTGACCTTGAGTGTAACACCCCATAAAATCAACCCTAATTAAATAAGTAAATTAAAATAAATTCAATTAATTAGGATAGGGATAAAAATGGAAATTTTAGAAAGTTTATCTCTTCTTAGATTCAAAAAACTACGTTAAGGTTTCAAGTAAGAAATCTTAATTTATCTTTGTTTATCATTTAATTTATAAACCTCTTCTCCTCCAACCTTTCTGGATCTAATATATAGACACACACACACAAATCCAGTGTTGTATATATATATCAAAAAGAAGAGATCTAAAGGAGATTATAATAGGCGTTACAAATCCAAAGAGAAGCAAAGCTATGAACCAACTTTTAGTGGAAATCTTAGTTTTTCTATTTTAGTAGTTGAATAGTATAGTTTGGATTTGATATATGCTTTGAGGAGTTTTGGATTACAAAAACATCATATTAAAAATCGCCAAAATTTCCCCAAAGAGAAATGTCAATTCTTAGGATTGGAATCTCAATTGTTTTGTGTTAAAATGGTGGAGTTTGTGGATTTTGCAGTTTATGTATTCAATCTTCTATTCCACTTCTTATTCTTCTTCTCCATATCTGATTAAGAGAATTAATTAGGAAAATGTGTGTAAAGGACGAATCTTTATTCGTAGTTTACACCGCCTATTTCTATAAAATTTATCAGAAATTCCCTTATCTAAATTCATATAAAAGAAGTTGAATAAAGCGTTGAATTGATTAAATTGTAGGTTTCCATTTTTTGTTTATTCCACTGTTTTAATATGAGATAAGTTGGATTTAGATTCTATATGCAAGTCTATTTATTGTAATTTTGGATATGAGTATTGAATCCTTGTTATGGATATTAGAATCTCTTGTTATTTATATTAGAATTTGGACATTACTGATAAAATGGAAGAAAAATGAAAGACTTGTATTATTATGGTTAAAAAGGAATTGCCATAACGCTAGTAAGGGCGTAATCTCTACACGCATAAAATAGTATGCGTATTTATCTATATATTAATTAGCATAATAAATGTATAATTATAACATATAATGGTGTAGTTAATTAGGTAATGATTTTCATTAAACCCCCCTTAGGAAAGTAATTGATGTTTTAAGGCGTAATAAGAAAGATTCCTTACAAGGCCTTAATTATGGAACGACGAGGTGAGTATTATATAAATATATATAGTATTTAAATTATGGCTAAGTTATAGAGATGCGAGGTCAATAGAGTTACACGACAGAAGTCTGCCTTCATTTTGAGGCTACCAACAGTTGTGTACACTTCCTATTGATGTGAGACATCTCCTATGATAAATATTTGTAATGACGCGAGGTTAGTCCCATATTCTGTAGGATAAATCTGCCTAGCTAATATGTCTATCAGTTCCTACGAATAGCCAGGCTAATGAGAGACGTCATTATGAGTATGGGTCATAATACGAAGTGTCTGCTTTACGGTCTTGAGGTATTAAGTGGTTGTTTGAGGGTTCACCTCTTTTCCCCAAATGAAGTATTAAATGGTCGAAATTAGGTTTAGATACAGTTGAAGATATCTCGGAAAGGTCCGCTTCAATATGAAGTATTATGTGTCCGAAGAGATTTTCATGCAATGTCAGCTAGATAGATTAACTCCTTTCTTTTCTTCCCATAATTACCTTAACAGTTTCATAAATTTATTTAATTTCTTGTAACTCCTCACTTATTGCACATTCATTAACTATTAAAATTTTGAAGTTAATATCTTTCCTTTTATGATTCTTATTCCTGTTATTCAATATGCTTATAGGGTCCACAATGATAAGAAAGTCTAGGTCCAACAAAGAAGTATAAATTCAACTTTATTTGTTTTTCCAACTCATAGGTTCTTCGCTCACCCTTTCAGGATATGGTGGCAACTACTTCTATAGTCGGAATTTATAGAGTCGGGTGTAAATTCAAAATAAGTATAATTATATATATGTATAGTAAGGTTTTTGAAAAATATTTTCAAAAATAACAAATGCGCCACTCATACATATACTTTTCCCTGCTGGTCGAGTAACCTAAGATCTGATACCAAATGTAACAACCTGCTTCGAAGTAGACCTAAATTCCGATCCAGAAAAGGCCCATCTAAACTTAGGCCCATTCCAAAGATGGCTGTTGGTTGGTAAAAAGAAAAACTATGTAGAGCTAACTGTCTATTCTTTCAGTACTCACAGCGGAAGGAATAAAATATGATAACAATAATAGTACTCATCTATTTCAAATCATTTCAAATGTCATAATACATAACAACAATCGCTGCAACATTTTATTCAAAAATATATTTCATGGGTACAATTGAAAATAACATGAAAAGATAAATATTAACAGCCAAAAGCTTCACTCTTGCCATCTTCAAGCATCATCAACTCCTTCTCTAACCTGTGTTGTAATGAGGAGGGAGTCAGAACAATAAGTGTCTGGTGAATAGAAATCTCGAGCCTTACTACTTCAGTACTTGGGCAGTATAATTTAAACAAGACATGTCTTACGTAACTAAACCATTTAATACTTCGTATAAGAAAAGGAGGTGGGTTCTCAAACAACCACTTAATACCTTCCATTCTTAAAACAGGTTTCCTAATCCCATAGCCCATAACCAACGTTGTAAATATCTAACAATGCGAGAGATATAACTCAAGCCACTTAACACCGTTTATGGGAAAATAGACAGACTTTGACTGTTTAAGATCTCAATTGAAATAGGTCCCCATCATTTAATACTTATTCTCGAGGTGAACTCCTCATAGGTATCTGATAACATTGAACAGGCAAATAAATGTCTTTAGAAAACGTCCGTTAAGGAATAACCATTTAAAACGGACAAAGTGACATTTATGAGAGTAGTAAATATAAATATTAGTTAATAGTTAGATATTATAAGGCATAGTATTCATACGAAAGTAAGGGAAATAGTAGTGAAACAAGCTTCTGTAAGATGGTATACATTAATCACCACAAGGAGATAACTAGATTTTTAAAATGATTGAGTAGGGAGTTCAAAGGGAAGAACAATCAAAGCCCTTTTTTTTAAATCTTGCCCTTTGAGAAGGAAAGTGGTAAAATGATTTTTGAAAACTCCTTGAAAAAATTAAATTAGCTTCCTCAAAAGATTATTAAGTGAAAATCTTATGTATTGTAAGTTGGAAATTTTTGATAGAAAGTGATTTTGACAGCTTTGAAAATATATTACCATTTGTAAAAAGTTTAGAAAGAAGTGGTGGAACATTTGGATGATTATTAACTACGTGAAAGGTTGAAAAAAAGAGAAGGTTCTAATTTGTTAACTTTTTAATTTAAAATTTGTTGAATAAAAAGTTTTCAACTTTTGGATTCTCCGTTTTTAGATTCTTCTATTTTTATGATTTCTTCTACTTTATAAGTTGAGAAGCTGTTATTTTGAAAGGAGCAAGGAAATTTGGAGATTTATCATTTATAAATAGTTGAGCTAGAAAGTTCTAACTTAAAGGAATTTGCATTTTTAAAGTTCTTATTTTAAATTTATTGAGCCAAAAGTTTTTGGTCCAAAGAATTTTAAGAAAGGATTTTCTTTTAAAAAATGCATATTTTTCCCACCTTATAAAATTAGAGGTTCTTTTCCTTAAATTTCATTGAAATATGTACAAATGGAAAAGGCACTTAATTAGCATAGGATAGAACGGATAAAAGGTTAAGAATGTTCGATAAGGTAGATAGGAGGAATATTCCCGTATAAGGAAATGCGGAAGAATGATAGCTGAATTGAGATAGCTATAGAATTGGGAATTTTAAATAAATGTATTAGAAGATGAGTAATAGGAATAAGATAGGTCTTTGCGTACTCCATTTTTCCATTTTTTAAAGTTATAAAAGGCATCTTTGACAATTGAAAGGATATAAATAATGATTGATAAATGAAGTGGGTATTTTTGGAAAGGCAACCATGTAAAGATGAGAATTTTATAAATGCATTTTTCTAATTCAAATTCAAAACTTATTTGAATAAGGATATTATTGGAATTGATAAGAAAAGGATTGCAAGAGATTTTAAGAGCTTTGAACAAAGTTACAAAACATATATTGTCAAATAACAATATATTTTGAGTAATAATACAATAGATATTTATCTATATTTTTGATAAAGAGAATTAGGGAGAAGGACAATCATTGGAAAAAAAATTAGACTGAAGGACACCAAGTTTCATTTTTAGGCTAAAGGACAAACTTTGAAAAAAATTAGGCTGAAGCACAATGCTAGTTATAACTAGCATTATATTCAGATTTTACACTACACAAAATGCTAGTTATAACTAGCATTATATTCAGTTTTACACTGTATAAAATGTTAGCTATAATTAGCATTGTCCTTCAGCCTAATCTTTTTCAAAGTTTGTACTTCGGCCCAAACATGAAACTTATTGTCCTTCAGCCTATTTTTTTTTCAAAGTTTGTCCTTGTACCTATTTTCCACTTTTAGATATAACTGTTATTTTGGAAATGATAACTCGTGCAACTAGAAAACTCTTTGGAATAATAAAGGTCTAGTTTATTATTTTAGAATGATAATCGAGTTTTGAATGTTTTGTATAAAGATCTTATTTTCGAAAGGAACAAGTCTTGATTATGTAAGACATTAAAAAGGAAAGTTTTCCATAGTTCATTTTTGAAAACCAAGCAGTGCTTGAAATCTATGAGTTGAAAGTCTAACTTTTAAAAGGATAAATCTATGATGAAAAAGATTTTAAAAAGAGAAATTATTTTGCTCCTATTTGGAACTAAGAAATTTTGAATTCTTGGTAAAAGTTTCTAAGTTCATAATTTCAAAGATGGAGATTTAGAGTTTCACTTTAAGTTTGTGAAATTTTAAGTTTTACAAGAAATGAGGTAATTAATCTAATTTTCAATTTGATGAAAATAGTTTATTTAATACTATTTTGTATTATTACTAAAATTTTGGTTTTATATAGAATAGTTTTTACGAAGTAGATAGGGATCACAACCTAGAAAGGACAGACTAAAGTTTTTAGGATATGGATAAAATAGGAATCGAATGTACAACTAGGGCTGTCAATGGGTCGGGTCGGGTCGGCTTTGGGTCGGGTCAAGTCGGGTTCGGGTTGATTTTAAATGGGTCGGGTCAACCCGTTTATTAAACGGGTCAGAAAAAGCTCAACCCGAACCCGACCCGTTTATAAACGGGTTGACCCAACCCGTGTAACCCGATTATAAACGGGTCGGGTCGGGTCGTAAATGGGTCGGGTCAACCCGTATAAGGTGTAAACGGGTCGTAAACGGGTCGGGTCAACCCGTATAAGGTATAATTGTGCCGTAAAAGGGTCAGAACGGGTCGTAAACGGGTCGGGTCAACCCGTATAAGGTACAAACAGGTCGGGTCGGGTCGGGTCGTAAACGGGTCGGGTCAACCTATATAAGTATAAACGGGTTGTTAACGGGTCAATTTCGGGTAAGCGGGTCAACCTGAAACCCACCCGTTTATAAACGGGTCAAATTCGAGTTGACCCGAAAATGACCCGCCAAATTAACGGGTCGGGTTAACCTGCTAATTTCCGTGCGGGTTTCGGGTCGTGTAGGAAATTAACAGCCCTATGTACAACCCAATTTGGAAATTTGAAATCAGTCCCAAACCTCTATTTGAAGAAGTTGGTAAAGTGTAAAAATATTCCAAATCTATAGTTGGGTTATAAATTAAGTTGCCCATAGAATATGAATTTCTATATTTTAATTTGGAGCAGTTTCCGTGTAATTTCCATAAATTACCCAATTCCGAAATAGGTATAAAAGTACGTTGTTTTGAAGTAACAAGGAATAAATTAAAAATGAAATAGATGTGTAAGAGATGGATATTCTTTTCCATACTTTACACTGTCTATTTCAATAAAAAGAAAAGATATAATTCATTCTAATTTCAAACAAAACAAAAATCCCATTTATGGTTAATTTATGAAAAATTCTAATGGCAATCTTTTTAGAAGGATAGCTTCAATAAATTAAAATATAGAAATAAGTATCCTAGTTGTATAAATTAGTAGTTAGAAATATATACACGTATAGCCACGCTTCACGACTAGAATATATGTGGGTGTGTGGGTGTACAGCATAGATTACGACAATATGGGTATTAATTAGTAATCAACGGATTATGATTTATCGACATTAATTACAAATTTAACGGGTAATAAATTTGTAATCAATGAGAGGAAAAAGGAATTAAATGGTGACTGATTAATGAAACTTAATATGACATTTATTGAAGAAATTTGAGTAATAAATGGATTTTGAAAACCTGATGAAGGTTAAAGGGATTAAAGAAGGATTAATTGGGAATGGTCTAATTTTGACAGTAATGATCAACTACTATGGATATATTAATTGAGGAAATGGATGGACCACATTTATTCGAAACCGAAAAGGAAAATTAAGGAAAATGGATAATAATGGAATGACATACTGAGAAATACACATCTTAATTTAGTAGGAAATGTTAGGACCTCAACACCATTTATACCACTTGATAATAAATGGCAGCTTCCAGCAAAATTTTCTTTTAGAGTTCTCGGGTTGTAGTCGCTAGTTGTCTCCCTTAGCTATTGGAAAAGTGCATAATGTGGCATAAGATATATCTTTGTTTTATTCCTGTGTTGACTTTATGAATGAGATTTAAACCACTTGTAAATATATATGTTGGGAAGAAAAGTAAATAAAGAAATTTTATGGGGACACTAGCGATAAACCATAGGTAAAACTGGAAGTTAATGAGGAAATTAGGTTAGCAGCCTATAGTGAATAAATGTTTCAATCCCAAAATTTCATAATTTTTGGAAAAAATAAAATTTAGCTCATAGATTGTCACCGTTCGAGGAAAACATGAGATGTATAAGAATGTGAAGAGAATTTCCCACTGATCAAGGATAAAGAAGAGGGTGGCATAATTTTTAGTTAGAAACAATGAAACCGCAACATCTCCAACATAGCTTCATGGAGTTGCAGTTTGCATCGTTAGTGATAGGGACCCTTAGTTTGCTAGCAAATTTTAGAGGAGTTTGCTGGTAGATTTAGGAACTTCGTTAAATCTGAGCATCAGTTACCGACCGAAGACCGACGGACAAACTGAAGGAATGGATGGAAACTTGGAGGATTTGTTGAGAGCTTGCATCTTGGACTTTGGAGGACATCAGAAGCAACACTTACCCTTAGTAGAATCCGCGTATAGTAGTAGTCACCAATAGTTGATTGGTATGACACACCCTTGAAGCAATTTTTGGAAGGCCATATAAATCGCTAAATTGTGAGTAGGAAACCACCGGCAAATTCTACTCGGAGCATATTTGGATTGCAAGACTTTGAAAAGTCAGAGTTGATTAAGCAACATATGATAGTCGTAAGATTTGGATAGTTGGAAAAGTTGGCACTAGATTTATTAGGCCTTATACAATATTGGAGAAAAATAAGAAAACTTTTATATTGGCTAGAGTTCATGACGTTTTTCACGTTTCGCATTTAAGAAAATACCTTCGTAGCATAGGAATTATGATAGAGCCTAACCAATTTGGGGATTTTGAGGCAGAGCCAATAGCGTCCCGTGCTACTGCATGCATTGTGGAGCACAATACTACGAAACTCCACAATAAAGAAATTAGATTAGTTCGAGTACAATGGGGAGAAATTCCGGTGGAAGGCATGAGGACTTCTCGTCCTAAGCCTTTCTGTGGTAAATTTTCTCTTCGAAATTAGGATTTTGGTTGCATCGTGGTTGCTAGATTGGATGGTAGAAGATGACTGCCACACTTTTTCACCGTCACTTTCCACTCATGTAGCAGTTTTATGCATGTTTAGGGTATTTACATACATATTTGTATAGCACGATCACACAATCACACTAGGATTGAGTCATTTATAGTATGCCTACAGTACATAATCACATTGCACTTTGGTTGAGTAGATGGTTGTGTAGATAACTTGATTATATAACATGGATGTTATTACGCATTATGTTGTCCGATCCTTGAAAGATTTCGGAATGAAATCCTTTTTAAGGGGGGAGAAAGAATTTAACACCTTGTAAAATCAACCTTAATTAAATAAGTAAATTAAGAAAAATTCAATTAATTGGGGGTAGGGATAAAAATAGAAATTTTACAAATTTGGAATTTGACCATGAAAGTTATTATGTTGCGTTCGTGGTGAAATTATGATCTATTTTCCTATATAATATGCTGAAAATGGAGCTCAAACGAAAAAGTTATGAGTGTTTGAAGTTTTTAGATTTAAATTAGTTTAATTCGAATCCAAATGAGTAATTAAATTTAAAGTTTGAATTTCAAAAATTGACTGTGATTAAACTTGGGGGTTAAATAAACGTTAAAGTTAACAATTAACATTAAAAATTAATTGAAGAATAAATAATACGCAACTAGAAAAATAATAAATCTTCTCAAATATATACATACCGATCGACCCCTTCGTTGGGACCGGTCGACCCCCAGCGGTCGACTCCCCTCACTTTTATCCACAATATTTTGGAAACATCAGCGAAGCTCTGTCAGTTTATCTCTTCTTAGATTCGGAAAAATTTATTAGGGTTTCAGATAAGAAATCCTAATCTATCTTTATTTATTACTTAATTTCTAAATCTCCTCTCCTCCAAACTTCATGAATCTAATATATACATTTATACATATAAATAGACATATATACATATACATATACCTATACATACACACACATACACATATACACAAATCCCTTGTTGTATATATCTAAAAGAAGATATCTAAAGGAGATTATAATAGGCGTTACAAATCCAAAGAGAAGCAAAGCTAAGGACCAACCATGATTGGAAATCTTAGTTTTTCTACTTTAGTAGTTGAATAGTATAGTTTGGATTTGATATATGCTTTAGGGAGTTTTGGATTACGAAACATCATATTAAAAATCACCAAAATTCCCCCAAAGCGAAATATCAATTCTTAGGATTGGAATCTTAATTGTTTTGTGTTAAAATAATGGATTTTTATGGATTTTGCAGTTTGTGTATTCAACCTTCTATTCCACTTCTTATTCTTCTACCTCAGATCCGATTAAGGGATTTAATTGAAAAATGGCATGTAAAGGACGAATCTTTATTCGTAGTTTCCTTCGTCTATTTCTATAAAATTTAATAGAAATTCTCTTATGTAAATCCATGCAAAAGAAGTTGGATAGAGCGTAGAATTGATTAAATTGTAAGTTTCCATTTTTGATTTATTCCATTGTTTTAATATGAGATAAGTTGGATTTAGATTCTATATACAAGTCTACTTATTGCAATTTTGGATATGAGTATCGAATCCTTGTTATGGATGTTAGAATTTGGACATTATTGGTAAAATGGAAGAAAAATGAAAGACTTGTATTATTATGATTAAAAGGGAACTGACATTTAACGTTAGTTAGGATGTAATATCCACATGTATAGAATAATAAATACATATTTATTTATATATTAATTAGTGCGATAAACGTATAATTATAACGTATAATAGTGTAGTTAATTAGTTAATGATTGTCATTAAATCCCCCTTTGGAAAGTAATTGACCCTAAGTTTGGGATTAATGGAGTAAGCAAGTTGCGATTCTAATGTAGGAAGACGCGGAATTGGATATGGATCCATCCACCTACACGAACTTGATCATTTGCTTCGGGTTGAAATGCTTGTCTTTAAACAAAGCACGTTTGGTATTCACATAAGCGTAATTTGGGTGGCAAGTGTTATCCGTGATTTTTCCATACATAATGGTTCGATGATACTAGACTTCAAAATGACGAAGGAAATGATACAAAAGTCATAGATGATCGAGTTCAAGATGATACAAAGAAATAATAAAGGAAAGTTGAAGTGCATCGATCGGTCTTGATCCATGATATGGATTGGTACATATCCATTAAATCTTCAAATCTCAATGAACCTTTGATAAATTCTAGCCTTGGATCATGTAACAGAGTTAAGATATGAATTGGTGATGAACCAAAGGACAAAATGATGCAAGACATAAGAAGAAATACAATTCCATCGAGTGGGACCGATTCATGGAATAAACCAGAAATATCTCTAATTTTTTATCCTATACTTGTGGATCTGGAATGAAAATATTTTGGATGACTTTTTAGATAGAAGATCTCGACTTCGGAGCCCTAACTCATCTCTCTACAAAATAACTGCAGAAAGACACTAAGTCATAAAGGGATTGAATAATTTTTCACCTAGGAGAGGTCTTTCCATTTTCTAATCCCAAGCTAGGCTTAGATTTCGAGATTATTATTGTAATAACCTCTAGAAATTGTTCGAAAACGTAATAAATTCACATTAAATTGGACGTAGACAAATGTTGAACCGCTATAAATCCTTGTATTGCTTTTTTCTTGTTTTCCTTGCTTTTTCTTCATATTTTTCTTATTCGATAGATCTAAATTTAAGATTCCACTTATAAACTACGTAGGTTAGAACATAAATCCACATTAAAAACTACGATTAACGACCACATACCGAATCGTTGGTTCTTCATATCCTCCTTGGGGTATTAGACTGGGTTTTTTTGGCTAGCATTGCATTAAACATTTCCAAAAACTAGCCACTAAGATTTGTTTATTTCCAAAAAGAAAAGAAAACCCCAAATAATTCAGTCTGCTTCAACTTCAAATGGTCACCGTGTTGCACATCCATTCTAAGTACATTTAGGAACAACCGTTGGTGTAAACTGGTCCACGTCTCCTTTTTCATCAGAATGGCTCCATTAGTCCTTGTCATGGCCATTGGAATGCTTTGGTGCTGGTGCAAATGTCACGAAAAGTTGGCGACTATAATATGTTTGCTGAAATATCTCTAAAACTAAGATCCCGCTTGATTTGACATTTTTAGTTTTGACTTTTTATCCAAACAAAAAAACGCACGATGCATCTATTTTTTTGAAAAACAAGCAATTTGAAAAATGAAGTTAACATACAAAATAGAAAATAAATTTATTTTATTTTTCGTATTTTGAAAAATGAAAAAATTACAGAAGACGATCCATCTTTCCATCGTCCATCCATCCCATTCGATGTTTCATCGTCCCTTTATCATCATCCGCTATTTTCATATTTTATAATGAATTTTGAAAACGCAAAACATAAAACTCAAAATAAAACCAAACGGATCGTAATATTCTACCTATTCAAAATGTCTTTGGAAATAACATATGGATACCAAATATCGATACATAAGGTTAAGGCATTTTTTGTTGATTTTCAATTTTTGAAAATTACGTGTACATGCAGTGTGTGCAAAATGGAAGGGGCGTAGAAAATATTATCACTAAAGATAAGGGGTTGTGGTTTCTTGTGGATTTCCTATATTCATGAACAAGGAGGAAGCGACCTTTTGCTGACATTTGTCTCATTGTCTGCCCTGGTTGTCGGTGGATATGACGTTACGCCCTCGTGTAACACACTTTTTTCTTCTTCTAATTAGTACATAACTCTGACGTTTCTGGATGATGAAAACAATAAATGAAGTTAAAACTACAAGCCTATAATAATAAATTCTCAGACACGTTGAAAAGTATCTTGTCCATAAAGAATGGTCCACTCTACCTTCTCTTGTTTGCTTTAGTGACAAGGAGGTATCTTCCTAAATTAAATAGCCAATACTAGCATCCTTTCCATACAATAAAACATCCTCCAGCCAAACTTGGTAAATTACTCTATACGTTTGCTTTTGGACTTCTTTAATGGGAAGCATCATCTAAAAAACTCGCAACTATGTCCACGGGTAAAATTTAAAAGGATTTATCGAAAAGAGTTGGTCGGTCCGCCATTCCTTTCGAAAGTCCTTTGTATAGGGGAGTTTTATAAGAAAAAAACATAGAAAAACCAAAAGCCGCTGACGGGTACATGTATTTGTAAGACAAATTCATCCATAAGATATTGATACCAGAATAACTCAGTTCCAAAATAATTTATTCTCAACCATAAAGCATCTTGAAACCATACATGTTTTGGCAGTACTGCCCATGAATACCTATCTAGTACTATTTTGGGGGTATAAGCAAACTTCCCCGGTTAAATTTACCTACTTAAGTATTATGCTTGTGTTATCCGTCGATAAATTTAAGGAATTAAAACAATTGCATTATAATTATGCAAATATTTTCCTACCAATTGAACCAACTAAAGATTTCTTGTTGGTTTATTAGAATCACTATTAAAAGTGTTGCACAAACTTGCAACGCGTTGATGAATTTAGTCCCATATAGAAAAAAATGAGCAGTAGATTTGAAATATCAATCTCAGTTCTTCACAGCAAACGACGTTGATATTTGTTGAAATAACGACTACACATTCACTGATTTGAACAGAAGCAAAATAGAATATTTGTATAGTTGATGTTGATGAAATAGTACCATATCATATTCTCAATCCACGTCTTTTTTTGGACTATGCTGTACATAATTTGTTGAAGGATGTAAGGTTTACATTAGCTGACAAACTTCCTCGAATATTACACGGATTACAAGGATCACCGACCCAACATTTTTATACGTAATTTTGTGCATTTTTGAGCAAGATAGGTCAAGTGGTCTATATATGTATGTATGTATATATATATATATATATATATATATATATATATATATATATATAGACCACTTTTGAACATTATTACAAGTATAGACATGTTCTGACCACGTCAGCGTCAAGGTGGACAAAACGATGAAGACGGATTTTCAAAATTTGCCGATTGGCAAGTTTCAAAATTCGCCAATCTTGCCAATTGGCGATGCTGCTGTACTTAGTGCTGCAGCAAGTTAGCGAATTTCAAATCCCTAGTAGACCATATTTGAAATTTTGCTAATATGCGACTTTTTAAAATTCGCCATCACCACTTTGTCCACCTTGACACTAGCGTGGTCAAAACAAGTCTATATTTGTAATATCGTTCAAAAGTGATCTAAATACGAATTTTTTTCAAAACTTGGCCTGTTTGAAAAAAAAAATCCTTTTTTTTAATCAACCTTTGAGATACATGTTGCATACAACTGAAATAAGTCTTACTCATATAAATTACTAAGCACAACTGGATCACTAAAGCATAAAAGTATCTTAGTTCATATGTTATATACAATACTTTTCATGTATTTCTTTACAAAAACAACTTGTATAATGACAATGAATCGTTCTATCGTGCTGAAATTTAGTGCAAGACTCAATCAAAATAAATAGTTGACAGACAAACCAAAGAATGTATAATTTATCTAGAAAAGAAGGTAAAATCCATGGAACCTGTTTAGTAAATTCTCTCTGCAGTTGAAACAGGTCGAAGAAAAACAACTATTACAGTGATATTATCTCCACTTCCACGTGCAGCAGCTTCAGTAGCTAATCTCTTAGAACACATTGATGGTTCTTTAACAGTGTCTCTAACTATGGAGATCACGTCGTCATTGCTCATTACATCCCATAACCCATCACTGGCCATCACCTAAACATTCAGTTCGTTAAGTCCAAATATATAGAACCCGGATTTAACGGGGAATGGAATAATTGAGATTGTAGGAAAATGGTGTTCATGATTCAGCTTACAGAATGAAAGGTTTGGATAAAAGATATGAATAAGTAGTTGTAAATAAATTGTACCAAGTAGTCATCGTCTTCGGACAGTGCGGTTTCTGTTATCTCAGGTTTTGCAGTTACTGCAGGCTTTAGATCATCATCACCAATTGACCTTGTTACCTGACAAATAACAGAACTTAGCTCTCACATCTGGTACATTGGAGAAATGCAATTTTGAAAAGCTGGTATAAATTGTTAGCAAAATACAGTTATTTAACTTAATTTATGATTATTTTATAGAAAATACCGACTGCTAGCTGCTAGTTCAGGTAATTTGGGGTAATTGTGATTTCTAGCCTGGTCCTTGAATATAACAGAATTTTGTTCAAATATGATTGCATGGACGGTAAAATATTACGAGACTCATTTTTATCGCTCTTTTGCTTTTCACTACAATTCAAAGAAGAATTACATTTATTACACCATTACAACATAAGGATATGTAAGTAGTTTGAATCACAACAAAGGTAACGTGAAGGAAAAAGTGGTATTTAGAAATGAGTGTTGGGCGGCGCAAAATAATAGAACATTACGGAAAGGATGTGTGTTGTTATTCACATATTTTCAGATTACTATGTTAGAGGAATAATCAGAAAAAGAGTAATTAAGTCAACGAGATGATGTAGGAGCAATGAAAGATAGTGCTACTACAAATATGCAAGCATCTAACATAAAGGTAGTGTCGAGCTCTTACTTGAAAACATTAAGCCAAAAGAGTTATCGAATCTAAAGGCAAGAAAGATGTCAAAACTTTATAGCCTAAAGAAATGGTATCGCCTATGAATACAGAAATAGTTTCGAGGATGTAATATCGAGTCTATAAAATGATAAAGTTGTCGAACTTGCAAATACAAGACATTTCAAGCTTATAAAGAAGTGGGGATAGTGAGCTACAACGGCGGAAGGAATTCGAGTTACTACAACGAAGAACGTCGTCAAATATGTAACAAAGAAAGGGGATACCAAACATCTAACAGTAAAGAAAGATACCGAGTTTTTAGGAGATGTCGAACTTATAAATGGACAAGCATGTCGAGCATGTAAGTAAGAAGTGTATCAAGCATGAAGATATTGAGCTTGTATCCAAAGGAGGGCATCGAACATCTAATTATCAAGAGATGTCAAATCTATTCAAGAGATGTCAAATCTCTAGAGGATGCCGCGCTGTTAAGAGATATTGAACACCTAGTTACAAAGAGGGTATATCGAGTCTCCATGACCCAAATGATGTCGAGCCTCTGCAACATAATGTTGTAAAGCATGAAGCAAAGGAAGGGTGTTATATCACCTAAAGACGTCAAGCTTCTAACATGAAGTTATCATGCTTATGATGGTAACATCGAGCTACTACGAGTACGAAAAACTATCAAATGGTGATGATCAGAGCTGGCGAGCTTATACAAGCCTTTACTATAGCAACTGATATCAAATCTCAACAGCAAGAATCAGTGGCGGCCCAAAGATTTTGTTACCCAAGCCACATTCAAATTTTGTTGCCCATTGCCATATAAAATTTCAATATTTTTTTTAAATATTAAGTATAAGATAACATAAAAGACTATAACAGACAAAATGTTCATTTCCATTCAAAATGCACTACATGAAGTAGGTTATAACATTCAATTCAAAAAATAAATAAACTAAACATCAACTTTTCATACAAAATAACAGTAAACTTTCTTCAAATAGTTCAAAGAAAAATGCTTCTTCTTGCATTTTTTGTTGCAAATTCTTCAATTAAATTATCATAATTAAGCTTCTCTAAAAACTCACTTTCTATTGATATCAATGCTAGCACATTCAATCGTTCCCATGACATGCTAGTTCGAAGATAGTTTTTAATCAATTTCAATTTAGAAAAACTTCTCTTCACGGATACAACTGTAGTCGGAATAGTTAACAAAATCCGAACCGTAGCCGGAATCACTAATATGTCCCCATAAACCCGGATCATAATCTACTTCAACATCTTTGTTCAAATCAAGCATACTTTCTTCGTTCACATGCTCTTCATAATCGCCATTGCTTGTTTCTTCATCAACAATCTCATGCACATAAACATCTTCATTGATATGAACTTCATGATCTTCATGTGTTTCTATGACATCATCGACATTTTCATCAATAGCTTCACTTATTTTTCCGACTTGACTTGAACCAATTGGTTGTTATGCTTTTGCATTAAATAGTTTAGAAATTGAACCGACTTATGATGTAGATATTACACCTTGACGTTGTTTCACCCTATTATTATAAGCATCAGAGTTTGGTTCTATTTCTCACCCGTTTCTTATCGTATTCTTCTTTTGTCATATTGTCCACTATCTAATGACATATTTAAATTAAATTATGTTAATCCTTTTAATCTAAATATATATATTTGAAGTTTGAAAAATTTGGTTAATCAAGTTATGTTAAAATTAAATTATATATTTCTAATCAACCAATTTAATCAATGAATTGATTTATAAATCAATGAATTAACTTATGAATCAATGTATAAACTTATAAATTTCTAATCAACCAACCAATTTAATCAATGAACTAACTTATAAATCAATAAATCATGAAATCAAGTTAATCAATTCCAAAACCAATTTTGATCAACTAATAAGCAAAAAATCAAGATTATCAATCAATTCTAAATTTCTAACAACCAATTTTATTTCAAAAATCAATTTTAATTACATGCAGTTGTGACCTTGCGGGGGAGATGGAGCACCGGAGACTGGCGCCGGAGGTCTGGAGCTTAGATGCAGCACTCACTGGAGGTTGGCGCCAGCGATTGTTTAATTCGTCTTATGTTTGTTTCAGTTTGTCACGACAAGTGACAACCCTAATTTTTGAACGTGAGTTTCTGATTCGCGACTAAGGGAGAGAGCAGCATAGAGGGAGGAGGCCTGATTTGCTACAGCCTGCATCTATTTATATTTGTTGTCGGACTGCGTCTATACTTTTTTTTGTTGCCCTAGGCCTGGGGGTTGCCCCAGCCCATGGGCTTGGTGGGCTTCCCCTTAGGCCGGCCCTGGCAAGAATAAGACGGTGCCGAATATCTAAGCACAAAGAAGGTGTCAAGTATTAACAGTACAAAGAAGGTGCGAGTATTGACAGTACAAAGAGAATAGCGAATATATAAGCTAGGAGGACATGTGGCAGTCATCCCGTCTGCCGCTACCACTATAAATAGACCACCTTGGCCATTCAGATGAGGGCAATGAATTCTTTTCTCTACTTCTCAAATTACAAGTCGTAAACCCTAAATTGATTTGGGAATTTCTTGATACAATTGTAACTTTTTGCACATAAGGACTTGAACAATAAACTCTGCATAGCATAATGCCTTTGATATATGTATTTTTGACTATTATTGAGAGAATGGACGTGCATATAGCTTATCTTTAGACTTGGACTTAAATTTGAACTTGCATATTGACAATTTGAATAAGGTCACTTAAGCCCTTGCCTAAATTAAAGTTCACTTCGCATAATGACTATCATGCCTATTGACAAATGAACAAAAGACTATGACTTATGTGAATCGCATATTTCGTCCATTAACAAACAATTAATGGACTATTGCACATTTATGCGACTTGCCTATTTTACTCTTGGACATGTAACTCGAACTTTAACTTCATGACCATACTAAAAGTCCATGAGCATTATAGGGTCATTTTGAATAAAATTATCTTGTGCAAACGTCTCGGGTTTTGAGCCAATTTTTGGTTTAACATTGACGCTAGAAGGAGGGTTCGAACCTCTATGCCATCATTCCTTACTTTAAAGCTAACAAAGTGATATTTTGTTTCAGAAAAATAGTGAAGACCAAGAAAGTTAATGTTCTAAATAGAGAAGTTGTACAACAGACAGCCCTAGAGGACAATGTCACTCCGAACTTCAATTTGAAGAATATAGAGGTTGTGTTAGTCGAGCTCAACACTTAAAATTGATCGTAAAGAGGTAAAAGAATTAAAAGGTGAAGATTTGAAAGAAATAAATTATTTTGGAAATAAATAATGAATTTTGGAATGATTTATATCTAAAATTGAAATTATTCTTGAGAAGTATGCGAATAGAAATTACTTAGAAAGTGATGATTACTGGGATTTGTTCAAGTCAATGTACTTTTGAATACACACACGTATATACACGGTTATAAAATATTTGAAGGAATTTTATAGAAAGGTATCTAAAATTTATATGTAAAAGTGATGGTTTATTGGGAAGTTTAGTAAAAAGAAAATGTGTTGGAACAATAATAAGATAAATGTGGTTTGTTTATTGCATGGAAAGTATTATTAACAAATAAGTGTATTTTGTCAAAATGATTTTGAAAGTAATATACATTTAGTAATTGATTGTTTTTAAAACAAAAAGGAATTTGTTTTCCAAGTTGTTTAGATATATGTTTAAATTGAACTATTATAGAAAGGGAAATTTTAGTATTTTGAATTTAACAAATCGATATTTTAATGTTAAATATTTAAAAGATTATTATAAAAGAGAACTTCGGGTTGATTAATGATTTCTCGATAGTAATATTCTAAAAGGAAAATTTGAAGGTGAATAAGAGCTTTAAAATATTGATTTTGGAATTTCAAGTCTTGGCTTTGAGAAATATTTTGAATTGAAAATCCTTATAGGAAAAGTGAGATTATTTAAATTTGTTGTTTAAAAGAAATTATAAATACTTCTTTGGTATTATCATTTTGAAAGTATTAAGAAGAGAAACTTATGAATTATTTTTGAACGGAATTTAAGAAATTTGAAATTGAATAAATGCTTAAAATATAGGTTTTCTTGTAATTGTAGAAGAAGTTTTTAAATAAAGATTCTAGAAAGGAATAAGATTTTATTATTTAAACCTCTTTGGAAATTAATATTTTTCGTTTTGAAATTAGATCAAAGGTTTTAAAAATGAAGATTTTATCATAAAACCTTTATAAATCAATAAATATTAAAGTGTGTGATTTGTGTGGAATTCTATATTGTAAGATTTTGGGTAAACGGATTAGATTGCAGAAGTGAGTAAGAATGAATGAAATCTTCCGAAGGTCTAGAAAAGATAAGCTTAGATTTGCTAGATTTAACCAAAACGGTAAAAATCGAAAGAAAAAAACTAGGTGACGGTCTCAGAAGAGAGTTTACCCTACTCCTCTAGTTTAGCAAACATTTGTTTGTCGGAACTCACTCAAACATAATTATAATAGATTCAGCAATTATGAGCCATGCTCTAAATACAGATCTGAATACCGTCCATGCTCAACAAAAGAAAATGCAATTTGACAAAATTCAGGCTAATAAGGAATAAGTTGAAGGTTACTTGAGAATGGATTCATTAGAAAAGTCTTTTACCCCAAATGATCGGCTAATTCTGTACTAGTTAAAGAGTCTAAAGGAACAGGGAGAACGTGCGTCGATTATACCGATCTAAATATGGCATGCCTCAAATATTGTTATCCTTTACCTAAAATAGGTCAATTAGTTGATGCAACAAGTGGACATAAACTGTAATCTTTTATGAATGCATACTCAGAATATGATTAAATTCCCATGTTCAAATCAGATGAAGAAAAACACAGATTTTATAACAAATTGGGGAACTTACTACTACAAAATCATGCCCATTGAGTTTAAGAATGCAGACACAATATATCAAAGGATATATCATTAATGCTCAAAGAATTGAGGCCAATCGTGAAAAAATCAAGCCGGTTAAGGGTAAGGCAAAGCCAAAAACAAGTAAAGATTGTGATGAGATTAAATGGAAGGATGACAATTTTAAACAGATTTTCTTTGGATTGACTCCTTCAGTCCAAGCCTACCATTCCCAACATGGTAATTGATATGACTTCTTAGGTCGAAGATATCGCCGAATTCTCCTATTGGATTAAATCCCAGAAAGTTTATTTTTGTAGTCCTCTGGCTTTTTGAAAAATTACTCTTTAAAGTTCCATGATTTTCTTAAACCTATTACCTAACCAAATAAGATGGGATAATACAAACCACCCTTTATTTTTATAAAATATTTTCATTTTTAAGCCCTTTTGTCCAAAGAATTTTTTTTGGGAGTTTAATTACTATTGAATATTCCACTAAATTAGAAAATTTACACATTACTATTTCAAAAGTAATTTGTAGAATAGTATACAATTTTTATCGCAATGGTCACAATTTTAGCCCGATGTATGTTTTGATAAGGTCATCTTTAAAATTTTCTAAAAAGAAATTACAGATTACCAATATTAACAAAAAAAGTATGGCTAGTCGCAAAAAAAACCTATGGAATTTCTAGGCCGGAATTCGGATTTCGGGCAATGGATTCGGAATTTCTTACTTGAGGCAGCGGGTTTCCTTAATTGTTCAAGTAGCTTTCGAGAAGTTGAAAGACAGAAGAGCCCTCATTAAGAATCATGGTTTTGAACATTCAAAGGACAAATCGATCGAGCTAACATTTATTGATAAAGTTTGATCCTATCATTTGTTAAAAGCAAAATCTTGATCTTCAAATCTTGAGTATCGGTGGTGAATCCTCATACATAGAGAAAGGAAAATTCAACGTCATTAATGAATCGTCTCATAGTTTTGGCATGCAAATGTTTAAAGGCGATATTTCTACTTCAAACAAGGTAAGATTCAAGAAAAAGTAAGTAACCACCATCATCAATATACGAGAAATAAAGCGGTAATGGCAATTGGGTATATGAGCGCCAACCTAAGATCAAGGAACATCGGAAAAGTTGAAATGATAAATATATACTACCATACCACGACCAAGAATACTTTTGCATCTCAAGGGAAATGAGTAACGTTGTAAGAAGAAAGTCAAAATGACTTTTATATGGATCATTCCAGTCATAAGGAGTAAGGTAAAGAAAAAAACAAGATAAAAAGTCATTAGCCACAAAGCAAGTCAAGGCAAGATAGTTAACTCTTTAGGACGAAATAAGTATCAATAGTTCTCTGTAATCTAACGTCGTCCCAGCTCAAACCCACAACCTTTGATGGGATGGAAGACCGCTATTTGACTCGAAAGAAGGAATAATTCAAGTAACAACCAATTATTCGCCTGAGCAATTGGAGGTTGAATCGTCGTCCAACATGGTAATCTTGAAACACTACATTGATTTATATATAAAGATGTTTCTGACTATGGAATTTAATCTAAAAGTCGGAAAAATCATCTGAAATGAAATAGGCAAAATCTTATCTCTGAAATCTCAAATAATAACAAGGCAGTAGGGCCAATATAGAATGTCCTAAATAATATTTGGATCATCAACAAAATTACGAAATATATTTGAACGAAAAGGGAATCGGGTAGAAGAATTACCCCTGATGTTGTGAACTTATCAAAAAGTCACATATATACCTAGTTTATTTAAAAGAAAATGAACCAAGAAGTGATAAAGGAGAAAACCAAGAAGGAACCATTCATACGGAAATAAATAGTCAATATGAAAACAATCGGTGAAAGGGAGGATACCGAGAGACAAAAGAGAAGCTAGAAGGATAATACACCAAGCTCCAACATTTACTACGATGGATGAAACACTTTATAAAAAGGATATTTGCTTCTTTACTTGAGATATGTTACTTAAGAAAGTGACACAAAATTGTTGAGAGAAGCCCACAAAGGATTTTGAGGTAATCATTCGAATGGCGTAAGTTGACCAAAAAAGATCATGAGATAAGGTTTTTACTGATATCATATGAAAACTACGCTGTGAATTATGTCATAGATTTTCAACAATCCAACGTATACCACTAAGTGATTTAACCTCAATCTCAAATACATGGCCCTTTGATGTATAAGGAATCGACTTAATTGGATTGTTGCCTATATTCAAATGTAGAGCAAAGTATGTGTAACACCCTTGATTTTAGTTTAACACCATTCAGGAGATTTAACTGGATAGATAAAATAGAATAATGTAGTGGGATAAGAAGAGTGAGATTTGATAATTAAATTAGATCGTGCCTTAATGAATCAAGTAATAAGATTGTTTTAAAACTTGGAAAAGAAAAGAATAGATGAGAAGGGCAAATTAGGAATAGAATTTTAGCTCATACCTTAAACCCTTCGTCCCTCTCATCCATTCTCATTTCAAAATTCACAAAGTTAAAAACACAAAGCAAGGCCGGCCATTACTAAGGAATTTTAGAAGAGGAAAACTAAAGAGCTCAAGGAAAAAAGCTAGGGAAAGTTAATCTCAATCAAACTCAATCTCATCCTCCAATCTAAGATGAATAATAGTTAACTATCTCTATTACTTGTGTTTGATTTCGGTTATGGATAATTTCCGAATTGATTATGATGATATTATCATGTTATGATTGTTTATAGCATTATTTGGATAGAATAATGATTTGTTGAATTTTTATGAAATTATTTAGATGGGTATCAAGGGTAAAACCTAAGCTTTTGATCTCCAATTGATTTGAGTTCTGGTATGTTGTATAAAACATTATTTTGAAGATGGGTTTTTAATTTCATAATTTTTCAAATTAAAATAAACATTTTATGAATTTCCTAAAAAGAAAATAATGTTTATTTCGAATTTTAATTATTAAAAATAATTATTAACTATTTTGGTCCCGAAATTTTTATAGATGAAAAAATATGCCACTTCAGATTTTTAGTAATTTTTTGGGATTTTCCCAAGTGATTATGAATTGCTATGAATTTATTATGTTAGATAAGCATTTAAATTAATAATTAATTGAGGATATTAATTAATTAAGTTAGTACATGCTTTTGGGAAGGTAAACTTTATTTCAGTAAATTCTGAAAAGAAAATGTAAAGTTTTGGTTCCAATCAAATCATATTTTGACAAGAAACAGAAATAGGTAAACAGAAATTGCTCTAAAAAGAAAGAAAACAGTTTTCATTATAATTACAATAATGCCACCGATATGCAGCATCCACATGATGTTCGGCATTAACAATAGACGGTATCACTTTACGGTTGTATGTGACATCGAAATAGGCGGCATTGACATAAAGCAATGCATGTGATATTTATACTGTAAGTATGTGGTGCATTGGGTCATGCATCTGACACCGTCGTTATGGGAATACTGAATCTCGTGGGTATATGAGATATTGATGTCATGAGTTTTTAATGTCGACATCATATGCTTTACGGCATAATAGCCGCAGTGCCATGTTTTGAGCATTCTTAAATTAATGCCGCAAGTATTGTTTTCGATTTAAGATCTTGATGTCGAGGTTTATCAATGTCGGCATCCTATATTTCATTGTTTTCGGCAACAATATCGTGCGGCGTTGATGCCATATTTCTTTGAGTTGTCATGTTTCTTATGTTAACTAAAACCATGTTTTAAGGGCGGGATAGCCTATATCTTAAATATATCGATAGCCTTATATTTCAACATGAAATTTTTATATGCTTGAGATGATTTAAGTTTTGTTTTCTAATCGTGGATGGAGTTTTGACATTATTCATTAGGAATACCAATATTTTATATTTTTATATACCGTAAGTTTATGAATTTGACATTATTCATTGGGGACACCAATGTATATTATATTTGACTTGTCATTTATTTTATGATCCCGCCATCACATATATTGGGGATACCAATGTGTATTATTACGAAATGCTATAAGTTTATGGGTTAGTCAACCAAATTAAGGATACCAATAGACATAGATTAGGCACATGAGTGAATAATGTATAATATGCTTTAAAATTGATAAGTGATGGGTTCATGGTCTCCTAGGAAAAATATGAAATGCGTGATGGATAGTCCACATAATGTCTGAGATGGATAGTCTCTATATGGTTAATGAAGGGTTCATATTCATCCTGGGAAAACTATAATATGTGCGAAAGATAGTCCACGTAGTTTAAAATGAATGAAACGTGTGTGATGGATAGTCCACATAATTTAGATAGTTAAACCATGTGTGATGGGTAGTCCATACGGTAGAGGATAGATAATCCATATATTGTACACATGTGAGATGGGTAGTCCATATAAATATAAAACGGATAGTCATTTGAAGTTGAGACGGATAGTCAGATGAAATTGAGATGGATAGTCAAATAAATTAGGATAGGTAGTCCATTGTATGTTGCATGACTGTAAATGTTATTTACTATGTTCTAACCATTGTGGATGCAGGAGCACAATATATGGTTGATATGTTTTGGATAAGATACTAGTGAGGAGAAAACTCATTCCGCTCAGCGGCGTGGTCTCACAAGATATCTATTTTGATTCAAGATGGTAAGTTATTATTCGCACTAGACTGTTTGTCCGACCTAAAATTTTTGTTTTTCCTCTTAAACTCTCATATGCCATTTGAGTAGGTCGAAAGTATGGTTTTTGGGTTTTCCAGTTTGACGAATAAGTTTTCGAAGACGTGCAGGAGGCAGATAGCTATATTAAGAGTTTTATTTAATCCGCTGTGTAGTTCATTTTTCTTAAATGGATGTAATGACAAAAATTATAATTGTTAAGTATTGGTAAATTCTAATCAACCAAGGGGGGCATCTTCATATGCTGCTCTTGGAGTATTTTGTAATAATTATATTTTCTCTGAACGAGAGATCGAATGGGATTATGTAATGAATATGAAATCTTATTTTGAAATGAAATGTGAAAGTTTATTTAACGAACTGGGTTTTGAAAATTTTCATATTCATGTGCCTCTAGTGTTATATATATATGATTAACATAACCGCATTTTGCCACCGAAAATTAATATTATTAATGACTGCAACATTCTTAGCGCTTAGTTTTGGATCTCAAAATGAGGATGTTACAATTTGGTATCAAAACATAGATTTATGTAAAATTTAAAAGATTAAAAGAGTTTTAAAAACATAATCCAAATGAATCAGAGAATAAGATTGAGGTATAGGATAACGCTATAGTAATGTACTTGTATTTGCTATATTTAAGTATGTATTCTCCCCTCTTGGACCGTTCTTTTGTATCTTATTAAGGCTCGTATGCAGATTACGAGAAAGCAAAATATGGAAGCAGAAAGTAGAAGAGTGAATCTAGATGGAGGAAGCACTACAACCAATGAAAATGTTCGACCCAATACCAGAAGGAACCATGGTCGACAGGCAAATGCTAATCAAAATACAAATGCCAATGTAGATGCTGGAACTCCACCAGTAAATATGAGAACTATGTATCAGTTCTTTGTCAATATGATGCAAGCTAGAGCTGCTGCTAGTTTGGCTGGAGAGAATATTGCTAATGCGGGAGGAGCTAATCTCGTTGTGCCAGTTGGCAATAACTATGCCAAGCTGAACCGTGATTATACTAGTCTTAGAAGAAAGCCTTTTTTGGAACTGAGGATGCTATTGAAGTGGAGAACTGACTATTGCACTGTAGGGGGATTTTTGCCGATCTAGGATTGAACAATGAGAGAAGAAGATTGGCTTTTAGCCAGTTTGCAAGGAGCAGCACTGTACTGGTGGAACAGGGTGGCCATAGGTGTACCAAAAGAGGAATTGACTTGGACTGAATTTCGTAGGAGATTTGAGGAGATGTTCTTATCTAAAGTAGCTAAATCAACCTTGCTTAGAAAATTTGCTGATTTGGTGCAAGGAGAGATGTCCGTACTGGAGTATGCTACTAAGTTTGATGAGCTGTCCGGGTATGGATAAGCCACCATTGATATTGTGATTAAGAGGAATGAAAAGTTTATCCAGGGGTTGAGGCCGGAAATTGCAAGAGCGACTATGCCACATCTTAGATATCCATCGAATGTAGTGGTGAAGATGGCAATAAGGAATGAAGAAATACTTTCGACGTTTGGGAAGGATAAGCAGGTGGAAGCCCAGAGTTCTCAAAATAAGAGAATTCTTCAAGGGGAAGAATGCTCAGAAGGGTGGAGCTGCCAAGAAAGGAAAAGTGGATATTATTTGCTGTAAATGTGATAGAAAGGGGCACCATACTAATGAGTGTCGATCTGATGATGGTAAGACAGTTGTGGGAAAGAAGAATGTGAAGTGCTTCAACTGCGACCAGATGGGGCATTATAAATATAAATGTCCAGAAGCAGCCAAGGCGGAAATAGGTAAGGTCTTTGCATTGAAGCCATCATCTTCTAGGTCAACAACGGAGGAGGAGGGAAAGGCTGTGATGTGATGTACGTTTTTGATTCATGACATACCTGTTAGAGTATTATTTGATACCGGTGCATCATATTCTTTTATTTCTCGGTGTTTTGTAGATAAATTAGATTTAAAACCATCATACCTTGTTACTTCCTTAAGGATCGCGAATCCAATAGGAGGGTGTGCAACTCTTAGGATGCGATATGACCATCTAGAATTTGAATTATTAAATCATATTTTTGCCTGCAGTTTGTTTGTGTTTTGATTTTATGTGCTTGGATTATTTTAGGTATGGATTGGTTGAGCAAATACGATGCTAGGATATTTTTCCAGGATAGAAAAATATTATTAAGAAACCCTAATAGTAGTGATCGAATTATATAATCAGTTGAAAATTCGAGTTTAGATGTTTGTGCTTTATTGGGTGCAACAGAGGTGGAAGATGAGGTGAGTCGGGTTTTAATTGTAAGAATTTGCAGATGTTTTTGAACCAGTTACGAGATTACCACCGAGGAGCCATTGAGTTCAGAATTGATTTTGTACTTGGAGCTGAACCCATAGGTAGACCGCCTAGTAGAATGACACATACTGAGATGAAAAAGTTAAAGGTGCAGCTGGTGGACTTAGAAGGAAAGAGTTTTATTAGACCAAGCAATTCGTCTTTAGGAGCAGCCGCGGTGTTCGAGAAAAAACCGGACGGGTCGTTGAGAATCTATATCAATTATCGCAAGTTGAATGAGAAAACGATAAAGAATCGATATTATTTGTCGAGAATTGATGATTTATTTGATCAGTTGAGTGGAGCCAAAGTGTTTTCCCAGTTGGATTTGATGATAGAATTCCATCAACTGAGGGTGGCGGAGGACTTATTCCTTTGACGTCATTTCGAACAAGGTACGGTTCGTGCGAGTGGTTAGTAATGTCATTCGGATTGACTAATGCGCCTGCTTTCTTTGTGGACTTGATGAACCGAATTTTCCAAAAGCACTTGAATAGGCTCGTGTTGGTGTTCATTGATGATATTTTGATATATTCTAAAAATGAAAGAAATTATGAGGTTCATCTTCGAATAGTGCTTGAGACGTTGAGGCAGCATCAACTAAAAGCGAAGCTTTCAGTGTCGTTTTTGAAAGAGAGAAGTGAAATTTCTTAGTCATGTAGTTTCAGAGGAAGGGTTATCTGTGGATCCAGCCAATATTGAGGCGGTAAATAATTGAAATGAATCCGAAAAAGTGAGCGAGATAAAGAGTTTTCTTGTATAGATGGTTATCGGAGATTCATCAAGGATTTCTCTCGGATAGCAGCACCTTTAACTAAACTAACCAGAAAGGATGTAAAGTTTATTTGGTCTAGTAAATGTGAGGAAGCGTTTCAGAAGCTAAAACACTTATTGAACAAAGCGCCCGTGTTAGTTGTGCCAGATGGTAATCAGGATTTGGTGGTGCATGTGGGATAGGATTAGGAGTTGTGTTGATGCAAAGAGGTAAAGTGATTGCTTACGCTTCTCAACAGCTTAGATCACATGAAGTTAGGTATCCGACTTGTGATTTGAAGTCGGCAGCGGTGATTTTTGCTTTGAAGGTGTGGAGACACTATCACTTAGGAGAATGATTCGAGTTGTTTATGGATCATAAGTTATTGAGGTATTTATTCTCTTAGAAAGAGTTGAATATGAAACAACGGAGATGGCTAGAGTTTTTAACAGCGTATGATTTCGGTATTGAGTATACATCAGGGAAAGGAAATAAAGTTGTTGATGCACTTAGCAGAAAACATCAGAATGTGGTATTAGCTATGATAGCGGAATAGTAGGATTTAAAAGCATTGACTACTTGTGGTGTGCAGTTAAAATCGACTGTTAGTTCTAGTCATAATACTGTCCTATTATCTTGCTTGGAAATTTGATCAGTTGATCGAAAGAATTGCTTCTAAGCAGAGAGATGATCTATTACTAGCCGAAGGAATTAGAAGGCTTGAAGGTGGAACTGAGATTGATGATGTGAAAGATTTTAGTCTTGACCAGAATGGATGGTTAAGAAAGAAAGGACGGTCGTGTGTTCCAGATGTTGGTGACCTAAGGAAGGAAGTTCTTAAGAAGTGTCATCGATCGAAGTTTACTATTCATCTTGGAGGAACTAAAATATATCAGGATATGAAGAGAAGTTTCTTCTGAGAAGGTATGACAAGAGATGTAGGCTTATGAGTAAAGTAGTGTTTGAATTAACAGCAAGTGAAAGCCGAGTATCAGAAGTCAAGTGGTTTGCTTCCGCCTTTAGATATACCGGTTTGGAAATGAGATTCTATATCCATGGATTTTATTGACAATCCGCCAAGGTCGAATAGAGGAAATGAGAGATTTGGATTACAATGGATAGACTGAACAAGAGTGCACATTTCATTCCCGTTAAGTCGACCAGAACGGCACATGTATTGGCTAAGTTGTTTATGAAAAATATTGTTTGACTGCATTGGAATCCTACTAGTATAGTCAGTGACAGAGATACTTTGTTTGGTTTACTAGTGAGTTCTGGAAGAGTATACAGAAGTATTAGGTATCAAGCTTAAGATGAGTACCGCTTATCATCCACAGACAGATGGGCAGACAGAGAGAATAATAATGTACTCGAAGATTTGTTGAGAGCTTGTGTATTAGATTTTGGTGGATCATGGGAAGATCATTTGCACTTAGTTGGGTATTCCTATAATAATAGTTATCGTACTAGTATAAGAATTACGCCTTTCGAAGCTTTATATGGAAAGATGTGCAAATCACCAGCATGTTGGTTAGAGACCGAAGATAGACTGGTTCTTGGTCCAGATATGGTGAGAGAAGCCACGAAAAAAATTAAGCTGATCCGGTCACGGATGAAGGAGGCTCAATCTAGGCAGAAAAGTTACGGAGATAAAAGACGTAAAGATTTAGAGTTCTCAGTTGAAGATCATGTTTTCACAAATGTATCACTAATGAAGTGTGTGGTACGATTTGGAAAGTCGGGAAATTGGCTTCTAGATATGTTGGACCGTTCCCTATTATAGAGAGGATTAGAAAACTCGCATATCGAGTAGTTTGGCAGGAGTCCATAATGTTTTTCATGTTTTTCATGTTTCTCATCTTAGGAAGTACGTACATTGTAATATCCCGGAAATTTTGACAATATCAATTTAATAAACTGTTGAATAATTAAATTGATATGGATAATCTTTGATAATAAGATTTGAATTTAATTTAATAATCTGATTAAATTAGTATTAATTGATGATTTTATCTTTTAAAAGTTAATAAGATATTTCTATTTGAATATATATATTTATTTATATATATTGTAAATAGAAGCTTTGATAAATTGGGAATTTATATTTAATTTAATCTGGACTTTTCAAAGATAGTAAAATAAGTAATTTATATTATGGGATAATTTCTTCTATAAATTTTTTTGAGATTTGATAAATTGTTATTTCAAATTGAATTTATGTAGTTATATGTATATATATAACTTGATTTTTAAATTAGATTTTCAATTTTAATTTGAATATGAATTTGGAATTTATTTTGAAATTCAAAGGATAGATATTTAAAATGTTTTGGATCTTAAAAATATTTGGATAAACTTTTATTTGTATATATATAATTTGTTTTATTGCATTTTCTTTAAAAAGAAATTCATATATGTATTTACATATGAATTAATAAATTAAGTTAAAAGCTTTATTTAACATTTTAAATTAAAATAAAATACTTAAAGAACAAATGTCATCATATTAAAGCATAATAGTACATGTGTAATAAAACTAATAATGGTAAAAGACAAGTGTCCCTTACTTATTTTATTTTCTTTAATTTTTGATAAATCCAAAATTAATCTATATACACATCTCTTTTCTCTTCCCATTCTTTTTCTCATTTTCCAAAAGCAAGAAAACTCAAACCCATTCTCATAAACAAAACCAGAAATCTCCCGAACAAATCTGCAGTTGCCCTTTCAAGACCCTGTAAATCTTTTGTCTCAGATCTGAACACTTTTCAAAACCAAATATGCAATGCAATGTAAACACTCCTCAAATTCAAGTTCAAAAACCTGTAACACTCCTCAAGAACACTAATCTACAATGTTGTTTCCTGTAACCATTTTTCAAGTGCTAGACCAAAGCTCTGTAATATCAAACCTGTAGTCATTTTGCAAGCTCTGTTAATCGCCAAAGCCTGTAACCATCTTTCAAGTATGCATGCAAATTTGGGTCAAAGCAAAAAGTTTTCAAAGCATTTCAAAGTTTTAAAGCAAGCACTTCAGTTTTAAAAGAATGAAAGCAAATTCAGTTTCAAAGTTCCAGTTTTTCAGGCTCTGTTCAAATTTGCTTTAACTCCTCTGCCTATCATATCTGTGAGTAACTTTATTTTTAAAAGTTAACTATAAATATGGTTGCATGCAAATATTGTTGAAATAAATCTGTATGGTGAAATATGTTGTGTACATATGAATGTTTGATATGCATGATGTTCATATGTGTGCTTTGTTCTGTTTGGTTATTCCCAGGTTCAAAAATTCCAATTAAATCCATTACCACTTAATCTAGTTTCTGATAGGATTTGATTTATGAATAAATGTTGTTTGATTTAACATAAATTAATGTTTAAAATTTAAGTTAGTCAAAATAAAGCCTAATTGTCTCTGGCAGTAGGAAAAACATCAGTGCATGTTAAATAATGTGAAAATTCAAATATTGTAATTTATAAATTCAGTATTATAAATTGAATTCATAAACAAAAACATGATTTTTAAAACTAAAATCATAATTTTTTAATGATGGATTGAGTGTGTAGTTCTGGGATGAACTGGAAATGGAAATATGGGGTTTTCTGATGATCTATGTGGTCTGGGAGGAAGGGGTTCTATCTAGTGATAGTCTGATGATCAATGGGTAAGGGAAAAATGCCAGGATGTTGGTCAGAGACCGGTGGTGACAGCGGTGATTGTTTTTAGTTTGTAACCCTAGTCTTAGCTAGGTTGGGTATTTTGATCATTACGACTTCTCTGGATAATCGAGTTCAACGAGATTCAGGGAGATAGTAGAGGAGATGTTGGCGATGGTGTAGACGGAGTTTCAGCCACTCTGATGATCGAACGTAGGAGTACGAGAAGTTTTCCAGGGATTGTTTTGGTTCTAGGTGGGTGCTCGAGTGCTCGAATTCGATTTTGAGTTTGAATTAATGTTCTGATAGTCGGAATCTTGTGTGAGGATTGTCGTCGACTTGTGAGGATCAACGCTGATGGTCGGAGTCGCCGCGTTTGGTTGTGCATGTGCACGGCAGTGTGTTGTATCAATTTGGGTTTGGGTAGTGTTGTAGTCTCGAGTTTCTCGAGTAATTTAGGTTGGTGACTCGAAGTATCTTGGGTTTTGGCTCGAAGTAATTTAAGTAAGGCTCGGGTTAAATTTTCTGGGTTAAGGATTAAATCTGCTTTGTTTTAAAAATCTAAAACTGGGTTTTTAAAATGTAAAGAAGAATTAAATTAAGTTTAAATCTAAGTTTAAAAATAGATTCAAGTTTAATTTGAATCTTAGTTTGGGAATAAATTAAGTTTTTAAATTCAAATTGTTTTAAATAACTTAAAAGAGTTTAAGAAATTAAGTGTATTTAAAAGAATTTGAATTTAAAATGGAGTTTTAAAATGTAAAGAAAGGATTTAAATAAAGTCTTATAAATTTAAATGTTTAATAAGTTTAAATGTTAAGTTATATTTTAAAGGTTTGAATTTAAAAAGGAATTTGATTTAAACTCTTTTAAAATTCTTTTATAAGATAAGTATTCTTTAACATGTGAATTTAAAAAGTTTTTTTAAAAAAAATTGGTTTTAAACTTTGTTAAAGATAATTTGTTTCATTTTAAATCCTTAAATTTAAAATGAAATTTTGAAGATAAAATTTAAGTAAATCAATTTAAATTACTTTGTAAATGATAACTTGATTTTCAATAAGAACAAAGTTTATCTTAAAGTAATTAAAGATTTGTGTTCATTAAATTAATTAGGAAATTTAATGGATAATAAATTTATTTGATTAATTAATCATTTGGATTAATTAAATAGGTAATTAAAGGTTAAACTAATTTATTTATGATTAAGATAAATTAATTGGGTATGATTAATTTGTAGTTAGGGATTATAAATTAGAGTATTAATTAATGGTTAGGAATTAATTAATAGAGTAATTAAATATTAATTAAGTTATGGTTAACACTTAATTAATTTAGTAATTAGAGATTGATAAATTGGTTATTAAGATTTATTAATTTAGGATTAATAATAATTAATATAATTTAATTACTTAAGGAAAGTAATTAAATAATAGTTAATGAAGTTATTAACTATGGATTATTAAATAATTAATTAATAGGATTAATTTTGATAATTAATTAGTTGAATTAATTTAAGAATAATCATTTATGAAATTGTTTAAATGTAATTACTTATTGGAAGTAATTAAGAATTAATTACTTATTGTAATTAATTGAAGTTAATTTGATTTGTTAAGTTAATTAATTAAGTTTAATTAATTTAGAATAATCAAGAGATGATTTGATAATAATTACTTAATGTAATTATTAAGGTAAGTTTATTTAGGGAAGTAAATAATAAGATAATTACTGGAAGTAATTAGTTGAATAAATGATTTTATTAATAGAAGTAATTTGAGTTAATTACTTTAAATAATTAATCAAGGGATTAATTAAGAAATTAATTAATGAGTAATTAATTTAGTTAATGAAAGTAATTAAGGGTAATTAATTACTGATTGAAGATTAATCAAGGTGATTAATAAATGTTGTTTAATTAAAGATTAATTACTTAATGTAATTAATTTAATTGAGTAATTAATAATTAAGTTGTAATTAAGAATCATTAATTAATATAATTAATGATGTAATTAAGATTGGATAATTAAGTAATAATTAATTAATGAAGTAATTAAAGGTTAATTACAATAAGTGGTTAAGGATAATTAATTCAAGTAATTAATTGAGAATAAATTACTTGAATGTAATTAAAAGATAATTAATCAAAATGATTAATTAAAATGAAGTATTAGAGGATAATTAATTAATTGACTGTAATTAATTAATGGTTAAGTAAGATGGATTTATAAAATGAAGTAATTAATTTAATTCAATTTAAATTAATTTAAGATGATATAAATCATTACTTATGAATGGGTGTTAGAATTGGATACTTGACATTGATTGATATCTCTGATGAGATATATGCTGTATGATATGGATGTTAGTTGAATTGAATGGATTATCTGATAATGTTGATTATCTGTGTGAATTATCTTCCTTTGTGAATAAAGATAATTGAATTAAATTGTTTTAACCTTTAAAACAACTTGGCCTTAAAAGATACGCTTTGGATTTCGATGAGACCGGGATCGGGTTTCCGTATACCGGATTTCCAGGTCTGGAGACCCGAATACCACATCGATCCAAATTAACGATAGATCGTGAATCAAGTGAAGATGAAGATTCAGAGTGCAAGGGTTATTGTCGTTAACTCTGAGGGTGATTCCAAAACGAGTGTAACGAGATAATGCTTTCGGTTTCGTTCGAACCCGGAACGAACTTGTATGGATTGAATGCTTTCAGCACATCGTCAGGTGGACGATGAGCATTCTAAGATAGATGTGTTCTTTTTAAAGGTAATCGTGACCTCAAGCCTCACAAACCGGGAATGGCTAAAACAGGGGAGGTGCAGCAAGGTTAGTGGGTAGCACCCAAGTAGGACAAGGTTACCTCTGTCTAGATGTCCCTTTCTATTTTCGACTTAGTGGTGCGGTTGCTGATCCCAACCGTGAGGTATCTTGTGCGGGAATTATCCAGTAAGGGATGTTCCGACCTTGTGTTGCAGGGGATTGGGAGTGATCCTCGGTACGGTGATCTAGGCCACGTACTGTGACGGGCGGTACCCCGGTAGCCCTGCCATTGTATGGAATCCAAACTCCAATAAGTGCCGTACGTATTAGTTGTGCCCAACTATGTTGGAATGTGAGATGTAAGCATTTCAGCTGTTTCTATATTTTACTTGAAAACCCTAGACCCTATTATAATAAAATCAGATTTCCTATCAAATGTTTTGGTTAGCGTAAGGTAAAAACTTACCCATGTTTATTTGTGGGGAGTCTTACGTGATACCTTTTCTTTCAAAAGGTTTTGAAGTTAAGCAAGTTTAACCTGTTACTCACACCAGACCCATGTCTGACCCAAGTTGTTTATTTCTGTTTTATAAACTCTTGGGTACTCAAATTTTTACGAGTAGCCAAGGGATTCAGGTTAGCCTTGACGAATTGTGGAGGAGCAATGGAGCAGGAGGCTTCAGCGTTGTAGATATAGATAGTAGTTTCCGCTGTGTTGATATCTGTGTTAGAGTCTTGTATTGTATTTGAGTTGTAATATCTAGACAGATGTTTATAACTGTCTAGTATGTGTTGTATAGTTGTGTAAACTCTGATAAGTGTTGTATACTATGTAATAATTTATGTTATTAATATAATTTATTCGTTCCGCTGTGAGATCGTTGTTGTTGTTTCTTTCTTTCTTTTCTTCTTTTCTATTTTCTACCCCTTTCTTTCTTATTAGCGATACGACTTTCTATGGAGAGAAAGTCGTGGTCGTTACATTTGGTATCAGAGCATAGGTTGAGCGAATGCCTAAGCTTTTGGTTAAGTGAATATCAGAACACTAGGTTGAGTGAATACCTAGGTTCAGAAGGATTGTTCATTAGAGATAGGATCTGTAGCAACCTATTTGAGTCTGAGTATATATATATACGAGAGCGCGTATTTGTTAGTTATATAAAATGGTTTTATATTGTGTTAATTGATCGGTTAAGTGGTATATGGATTCTGGTCAATACGAGTAGCTAACGTTATTGATAGGGATCTCTAAACACTTGAACCAGGTCAACGGACACAATATTGTTTTAAAGAGGTAGATGAAATAATTTTACCCAGAAATAATTTCTATATAAAAAAAATATATATATATATCATTTTAAATATATATATTTATGTATTTCTACCTATTTATTGGGTTACCTGTTCGGGTTTTCCAATATAGGATATAAAGGTAGATAGGGTAGTGGTGTGTGTAACACGACTACCAATGGTTGGAGTCTGAGTGTTGAGGTTGGAAGTGTATCTGTCGAGACTGTAAACCCAATACCGTCTCGAGTAAGCTTTGCTGTGGTGAAGGATTTCATCGATCTCCGAAGGAAACTGTAATGGTTCGGAGTTTATCTTTGAAGTTTGGATGAGTAAAGTTGGATCTGTCGGTTGAACAGAAGCGAGTGATGGTATCTTGGTAACTTCTGGAAGAAGTAGCTGTATGATGAGATACAGTGACGATGGATGTTCCCGAAGATGTTTTCTTTGGAACAAGATTAAGGAAGTGTGAATGTTTCGGTGTTGTGGCTGAGTTCAGCATGGTGTTTCTGCTTTGGTTTGGAGTTCGAGTTTCTCGAAGAGCTTTGGATAGGAGCATCAGTGTCAGCAGTGCTACTCGGAGTGTTCTGTGATGGCAAGAAGTTTTCTAGCTGAGCAGTTTTTCTGGAAGTGAAGTTCAGAAGCAGCAGAGTGGATCCATTTCTTCGATAAATTGGATAAATAAGTGTAAGCTGTTCGGATTGTGTAAAGAGGAACAGTTTTTCTTTGGAAATAGGTTGGGTTGATCGCAAAAGTGACTTGTGATTGCTGAGTGTTCTCTTGTGTTGTCAGAGTTTTCTGGATGTCTTCAGAGAAGTCAGAAGTTTGTCCGCATCTGAAGGTTGAGTTTTCTTATCGACTGGATTCCAGGAGTGATACCGGTGGTTCAGTCTAGTGGAAGGATGTTTCCTAGAGATGGAGTTGGTGATGCAACTCAAGTTTTACTGGAGTATCCGAGTTTTTCTTTATGGATCAGTGAACCTTATTTCTAGAAGTGAGTTGTCCAGTCTGTGCTTGTGTTCTACCTCAGATCAGAGTTGAGCAGCGAAAGCAGTTCGGAGTGTATCTCTGGATAGGAAAAGTAAGTTTGGAATCTACTGATGTTGTGAAGTAGAGTTGTGTTTTGGATCTCTTCTGTATTCTGACTTGGATAAGTATTTGGACTTCTGAATTGAATGGTCAGTTTGGATAACTGGAATTCATTGGGTTTTACGTATCTCTGAGGGAATACGTATTTGATCTATCTTTGGTTTTAGAATCTGCAGTTTTGGGAAGTTTGGTAGTTGAGTCAGACTCGTCTGTAGTCTGATATTCTGTTTAGTTCTGTAGGTCTAGATGAATAGGAAATCTATAGCTTAATAGTTTAGATTGTTTGTAGAGCGAGTATCCCGGTATATATATACTTGGGGAAACTCGAGGAATTTTATCTAGAATTTAGTCTAGATAGTTAGAATTGTTTGATTGAATGAATTGGTTGCTATGGTTGCTAGCATATGGATGATAGTATATGCTTGTGTTTTAAATTAAAAATCTTTAATAAGATTATTAAATTACCTTTGTTTAAATTTCGGGGACGAAATTATTTTAAGGGGGAAGGAATGTAATATCCCGGAAATTTTGACAATATCAATTTAATAAACTGTTGAATAATTAAATTGATATGGATAATCTTTGATAATAAGATTTGAATTTAATTTAATAATCTGATTAAATTAGTATTAATTGATGATTTTATCTTTTAAAAGTTAATAAGATATTTCTATTTGAATATATATATTTATTTATATATATTGTAAATAGAAGCTTTGATAAATTGGGAATTTATATTTAATTTAATCTGGACTTTTCAAAGATAGTAAAATAAGTAATTTATATTAAGGGATAATTTCTTCTATAAATTTTTTTGAGATTTGATAAATTGTTATTTCAAATTGAATTTATGTAGTTATATGTATATATATAACTTGATTTTTAAATTAGATTTTCAATTTTAATTTGAATATGAATTTGGAATTTATTTTGAAATTCAAAGGATAGATATTTAAAATGTTTTGGATCTTAAAAATATTTGGATAAACTTTTATTTGTATATATATAATTTGTTTTATTGCATTTTCTTTAAAAAGAAATTCATATATGTATTTACATATGAATTAATAAATTAAGTTAAAAGCTTTATTTAACATTTTAAATTAAAATAAAATACTTAAAGAACAAATGTCATCATATTAAAGCATAATAGTACATGTGTAATAAAACTAATAATGGTAAAAGACAAGTGTCCCTTACTTATTTTATTTTCTTTAATTTTTGATAAATCCAAAATTAATCTATATACACATCTCTTTTCTCTTCCCATTCTTTTTCTCATTTTCCAAAAGCAAGAAAACTCAAACCCATTCTCATAAACAAAACCAGAAATCTCCCGAACAAATCTGCAGTTGCCCTTTCAAGACCCTGTAAATCTTTTGTCTCAGATCTGAACACTTTTCAAAACCAAATATGCAATGCAATGTAAACACTCCTCAAATTCAAGTTCAAAAACCTGTAACACTCCTCAAGAACACTAATCTACAATGTTGTTTCCTGTAACCATTTTTCAAGTGCTAGACCAAAGCTCTGTAATATCAAACCTGTAGTCATTTTGCAAGCTCTGTTAATCGCCAAAGCCTGTAACCATCTTTCAAGTATGCATGCAAATTTGGGTCAAAGCAAAAAGTTTTCAAAGCATTTCAAAGTTTTAAAGCAAGCACTTCAGTTTTAAAAGAATGAAAGCAAATTCAGTTTCAAAGTTCCAGTTTTTCAGGCTCTGTTCAAATTTGCTTTAACTCCTCTGCCTATCATATCTGTGAGTAACTTTATTTTTAAAAGTTAACTATAAATATGGTTGCATGCAAATATTGTTGAAATAAATCTGTATGGTGAAATATGTTGTGTACATATGAATGTTTGATATGCATGATGTTCATATGTGTGCTTTGTTCTGTTTGGTTATTCCCAGGTTCAAAAATTCCAATTAAATCCATTACCACTTAATCTAGTTTCTGATAGGATTTGATTTATGAATAAATGTTGTTTGATTTAACATAAATTAATGTTTAAAATTTAAGTTAGTCAAAATAAAGCCTAATTGTCTCTGGCAGTAGGAAAAACATCAGTGCATGTTAAATAATGTGAAAATTCAAATATTGTAATTTATAAATTCAGTATTATAAATTGAATTCATAAACAAAAACATGATTTTTAAAACTAAAATCATAATTTTTTAATGATGGATTGAGTGTGTAGTTCTGGGATGAACTGGAAATGGAAATATGGGGTTTTCTGATGATCTATGTGGTCTGGGAGGAAGGGGTTCTATCTAGTGATAGTCTGATGATCAGTGGGTAAGGGAAAAATGCCAGGATGTTGGTCAGAGACCGGTGGTGACAGCGGTGATTGTTTTTAGTTTGTAACCCTAGTCTTAGCTAGGTTGGGTATTTTGATCATTACGACTTCTCTGGATAATCGAGTTCAACGAGATTCAGGGAGATAGTAGAGGAGATGTTGGCGATGGTGTAGACGGAGTTTCAGCCACTCTGATGATCGGACGTAGGAGTACGAGAAGTTTTCCAGGGATTGTTTTGGTTCTAGGTGGGTGCTCGAGTGCTCGAATTCGATTTTGAGTTTGAATTAATGTTCTGATAGTCGGAATCTTGTGTGAGGATTGTCGTCGACTTGTGAGGATCAACGCTGATGGTCGGAGTCGCCGCGTTTGGTTGTGCATGTGCACGGCAGTGTGTTGTATCAATTTGGGTTTGGGTAGTGTTGTAGTCTCGAGTTTCTCGAGTAATTTAGGTTGGTGACTCGAAGTATCTTGGGTTTTGGCTCGAAGTAATTTAAGTAAGGCTCGGGTTAAATTTTCTGGGTTAAGGATTAAATCTGCTTTGTTTTAAAAATCTAAAACTGGGTTTTTAAAATGTAAAGAAGAATTAAATTAAGTTTAAATCTAAGTTTAAAAATAGATTCAAGTTTAATTTGAATCTTAGTTTGGGAATAAATTAAGTTTTTAAATTCAAATTGTTTTAAATAACTTAAAAGAGTTTAAGAAATTAAGTGTATTTAAAAGAATTTGAATTTAAAATGGAGTTTTAAAATGTAAAGAAAGGATTTAAATAAAGTCTTATAAATTTAAATGTTTAATAAGTTTAAATGTTAAGTTATATTTTAAAGGTTTGAATTTAAAAAGGAATTTGATTTAAACTCTTTTAAAATTCTTTTATAAGATAAGTATTCTTTAACATGTGAATTTAAAAAGTTTTTTTAAAAAAAATTGGTTTTAAACTTTGTTAAAGATAATTTGTTTCATTTTAAATCCTTAAATTTAAAATGAAATTTTGAAGATAAAATTTAAGTAAATCAATTTAAATTACTTTGTAAATGATAACTTGATTTTCAATAAGAACAAAGTTTATCTTAAAGTAATTAAAGATTTGTGTTCATTAAATTAATTAGGAAATTTAATGGATAATAAATTTATTTGATTAATTAATCATTTGGATTAATTAAATAGGTAATTAAAGGTTAAACTAATTTATTTATGATTAAGATAAATTAATTGGGTATGATTAATTTGTAGTTAGGGATTATAAATTAGAGTATTAATTAATGGTTAGGAATTAATTAATAGAGTAATTAAATATTAATTAAGTTATGGTTAACACTTAATTAATTTAGTAATTAGAGATTGATAAATTGGTTATTAAGATTTATTAATTTAGGATTAATAATAATTAATATAATTTAATTACTTAAGGAAAGTAATTAAATAATAGTTAATGAAGTTATTAACTATGGATTATTAAATAATTAATTAATAGGATTAATTTTGATAATTAATTAGTTGAATTAATTTAAGAATAATCATTTATGAAATTGTTTAAATGTAATTACTTATTGGAAGTAATTAAGAATTAATTACTTATTGTAATTAATTGAAGTTAATTTGATTTGTTAAGTTAATTAATTAAGTTTAATTAATTTAGAATAATCAAGAGATGATTTGATAATAATTACTTAATGTAATTATTAAGGTAAGTTTATTTAGGGAAGTAAATAATAAGATAATTACTGGAAGTAATTAGTTGAATAAATGATTTTATTAATAGAAGTAATTTGAGTTAATTACTTTAAATAATTAATCAAGGGATTAATTAAGAAATTAATTAATGAGTAATTAATTTAGTTAATGAAAGTAATTAAGGGTAATTAATTACTGATTGAAGATTAATCAAGGTGATTAATAAATGTTGTTTAATTAAAGATTAATTACTTAATGTAATTAATTTAATTGAGTAATTAATAATTAAGTTGTAATTAAGAATCATTAATTAATATAATTAATGATGTAATTAAGATTGGATAATTAAGTAATAATTAATTAATGAAGTAATTAAAGGTTAATTACAATAAGTGGTTAAGGATAATTAATTCAAGTAATTAATTGAGAATAAATTACTTGAATGTAATTAAAAGATAATTAATCAAAATGATTAATTAAAATGAAGTATTAGAGGATAATTAATTAATTGACTGTAATTAATTAATGGTTAAGTAAGATGGATTTATAAAATGAAGTAATTAATTTAATTCAATTTAAATTAATTTAAGATGATATAAATCATTACTTATGAATGGGTGTTAGAATTGGATACTTGACATTGATTGATATCTCTGATGAGATATATGCTGTATGATATGGATGTTAGTTGAATTGAATGGATTATCTGATAATGTTGATTATCTGTGTGAATTATCTTCCTTTGTGAATAAAGATAATTGAATTAAATTGTTTTAACCTTTAAAACAACTTGGCCTTAAAAGATACGCTTTGGATTTCGATGAGACCGGGATCGGGTTTCCGTATACCGGATTTCCAGGTCTGGAGACCCGAATACCACATCGATCCAAATTAACGATAGATCGTGAATCAAGTGAAGATGAAGATTCAGAGTGCAAGGGTTATTGTCGTTAACTCTGAGGGTGATTCCAAAACGAGTGTAACGAGATAATGCTTTCGGTTTCGTTCGAACCCGGAACGAACTTGTATGGATTGAATGCTTTCAGCACATCGTCAGGTGGACGATGAGCATTCTAAGATAGATGTGTTCTTTTTAAAGGTAATCGTGACCTCAAGCCTCACAAACCGGGAATGGCTAAAACAGGGGAGGTGCAGCAAGGTTAGTGGGTAGCACCCAAGTAGGACAAGGTTACCTCTGTCTAGATGTCCCTTTCTATTTTCGACTTAGTGGTGCGGTTGCTGATCCCAACCGTGAGGTATCTTGTGCGGGAATTATCCAGTAAGGGATGTTCCGACCTTGTGTTGCAGGGGATTGGGAGTGATCCTCGGTACGGTGATCTAGGCCACGTACTGTGACGGGCGGTACCCCGGTAGCCCTGCCATTGTATGGAATCCAAACTCCAATAAGTGCCGTACGTATTAGTTGTGCCCAACTATGTTGGAATGTGAGATGTAAGCATTTCAGCTGTTTCTATATTTTACTTGAAAACCCTAGACCCTATTATAATAAAATCAGATTTCCTATCAAATGTTTTGGTTAGCGTAAGGTAAAAACTTACCCATGTTTATTTGTGGGGAGTCTTACGTGATACCTTTTCTTTCAAAAGGTTTTGAAGTTAAGCAAGTTTAACCTGTTACTCACACCAGACCCATGTCTGACCCAAGTTGTTTATTTCTGTTTTATAAACTCTTGGGTACTCAAATTTTTACGAGTAGCCAAGGGATTCAGGTTAGCCTTGACGAATTGTGGAGGAGCAATGGAGCAGGAGGCTTCAGCGTTGTAGATATAGATAGTAGTTTCCGCTGTGTTGATATTTGTGTTAGAGTCTTGTATTGTATTTGAGTTGTAATATCTAGACAGATGTTTATAACTGTCTAGTATGTGTTGTATAGTTGTGTAAACTCTGATAAGTGTTGTATACTATGTAATAATTTATGTTATTAATATAATTTATTCGTTCCGCTGTGAGATCGTTGTTGTTGTTTCTTTCTTTCTTTTCTTCTTTTCTATTTTCTACCCCTTTCTTTCTTATTAGCGATACGACTTTCTATGGAGAGAAAGTCGTGGTCGTTACATTTGGTATCAGAGCATAGGTTGAGCGAATGCCTAAGCTTTTGGTTAAGTGAATATCAGAACACTAGGTTGAGTGAATACCTAGGTTCAGAAGGATTGTTCATTAGAGATAGGATCTGTAGCAACCTATTTGAGTCTGAGTATATATATATACGAGAGCGCGTATTTGTTAGTTATATAAAATGGTTTTATATTGTGTTAATTGATCGGTTAAGTGGTATATGGATTCTGGTCAATACGAGTAGCTAACGTTATTGATAGGGATCTCTAAACACTTGAACCAGGTCAACGGACACAATATTGTTTTAAAGAGGTAGATGAAATAATTTTACCCAGAAATAATTTCTATATAAAAAATATATATATATATCATTTTAAATATATATATTTATGTATTTCTACCTATTTATTGGGTTACCTGTTCGGGTTTTCCAATATAGGATATAAAGGTAGATAGGGTAGTGGTGTGTGTAACACGACTACCAATGGTTGGAGTCTGAGTGTTGAGGTTGGAAGTGTATCTGTCGAGACTGTAAACCCAATACCGTCTCGAGTAAGCTTTGCTGTGGTGAAGGATTTCATCGATCTCCGAAGGAAACTGTAATGGTTCGGAGTTTATCTTTGAAGTTTGGATGAGTAAAGTTGGATCTGTCGGTTGAACAGAAGCGAGTGATGGTATCTTGGTAACTTCTGGAAGAAGTAGCTGTATGATGAGATACAGTGACGATGGATGTTCCCGAAGATGTTTTCTTTGGAACAAGATTAAGGAAGTGTGAATGTTTCGGTGTTGTGGCTGAGTTCAGCATGGTGTTTCTGCTTTGGTTTGGAGTTCGAGTTTCTCGAAGAGCTTTGGATAGGAGCATCAGTGTCAGCAGTGCTACTCGGAGTGTTCTGTGATGGCAAGAAGTTTTCTAGCTGAGCAGTTTTTCTGGAAGTGAAGTTCAGAAGCAGCAGAGTGGATCCATTTCTTCGATAAATTGGATAAATAAGTGTAAGCTGTTCGGATTGTGTAAAGAGGAACAGTTTTTCTTTGGAAATAGGTTGGGTTGATCGCAAAAGTGACTTGTGATTGCTGAGTGTTCTCTTGTGTTGTCAGAGTTTTCTGGATGTCTTCAGAGAAGTCAGAAGTTTGTCCGCATCTGAAGGTTGAGTTTTCTTATCGACTGGATTCCAGGAGTGATACCGGTGGTTCAGTCTAGTGGAAGGATGTTTCCTAGAGGTGGAGTTGGTGATGCAACTCAAGTTTTACTGGAGTATCCGAGTTTTTCTTTATGGATCAGTGAACCTTATTTCTAGAAGTGAGTTGTCCAGTCTGTGCTTGTGTTCTACCTCAGATCAGAGTTGAGCAGCGAAAGCAGTTCGGAGTGTATCTCTGGATAGGAAAAGTAAGTTTGGAATCTACTGATGTTGTGAAGTAGAGTTGTGTTTTGGATCTCTTCTGTATTCTGACTTGGATAAGTATTTGGACTTCTGAATTGAATGGTCAGTTTGGATAACTGGAATTCATTGGGTTTTACGTATCTCTGAGGGAATACGTATTTGATCTATCTTTGGTTTTAGAATCTGCAGTTTTGGGAAGTTTGGTAGTTGAGTCAGACTCGTCTGTAGTCTGATATTCTGTTTAGTTCTGTAGGTCTAGATGAATAGGAAATCTATAGCTTAATAGTTTAGATTGTTTGTAGAGCGAGTATCCCGGTATATATATATACTTGGGGAAACTCGAGGAATTTTATCTAGAATTTAGTCTAGATAGTTAGAATTGTTTGATTGAATGAATTGGCTGCTATGGTTGCTAGCATATGGATGATAGTATATGCTTGTGTTTTAAATTAAAAATCTTTAATAAGATTATTAAATTACCTTTGTTTAAATTTCGGGGACGAAATTATTTTAAGGGGGAAGGAATGTAATATCCCGGAAATTTTGACAATATCAATTTAATAAACTGTTGAATAATTAAATTGATATGGATAATCTTTGATAATAAGATTTGAATTTAATTTAATAATCTGATTAAATTAGTATTAATTGATGATTTTATCTTTTAAAAGTTAATAAGATATTTCTATTTGAATATATATATTTATTTATATATATTGTAAATAGAAGCTTTGATAAATTGGGAATTTATATTTAATTTAATCTGGACTTTTCAAAGATAGTAAAATAAGTAATTTATATTAAGGGATAATTTCTTCTATAAATTTTTTTGAGATTTGATAAATTGTTATTTCAAATTGAATTTATGTAGTTATATGTATATATATAACTTGATTTTTAAATTAGATTTTCAATTTTAATTTGAATATGAATTTGGAATTTATTTTGAAATTCAAAGGATAGATATTTAAAATGTTTTGGATCTTAAAAATATTTGGATAAACTTTTATTTGTATATATATAATTTGTTTTATTGCATTTTCTTTAAAAAGAAATTCATATATGTATTTACATATGAATTAATAAATTAAGTTAAAAGCTTTATTTAACATTTTAAATTAAAATAAAATACTTAAAGAACAAATGTCATCATATTAAAGCATAATAGTACATGTGTAATAAAACTAATAATGGTAAAAGACAAGTGTCCCTTACTTATTTTATTTTCTTTAATTTTTGATAAATCCAAAATTAATCTATATACACATCTCTTTTCTCTTCCCATTCTTTTTCTCATTTTCCAAAAGCAAGAAAACTCAAACCCATTCTCATAAACAAAACCAGAAATCTCCCGAACAAATCTGCAGTTGCCCTTTCAAGACCCTGTAAATCTTTTGTCTCAGATCTGAACACTTTTCAAAACCAAATATGCAATGCAATGTAAACACTCCTCAAATTCAAGTTCAAAAACCTGTAACACTCCTCAAGAACACTAATCTACAATGTTGTTTCCTGTAACCATTTTTCAAGTGCTAGACCAAAGCTCTGTAATATCAAACCTGTAGTCATTTTGCAAGCTCTGTTAATCGCCAAAGCCTGTAACCATCTTTCAAGTATGCATGCAAATTTGGGTCAAAGCAAAAAGTTTTCAAAGCATTTCAAAGTTTTAAAGCAAGCACTTCAGTTTTAAAAGAATGAAAGCAAATTCAGTTTCAAAGTTCCAGTTTTTCAGGCTCTGTTCAAATTTGCTTTAACTCCTCTGCCTATCATATCTGTGAGTAACTTTATTTTTAAAAGTTAACTATAAATATGGTTGCATGCAAATATTGCTGAAATAAATCTGTATGGTGAAATATGTTGTGTACATATGAATGTTTGATATGCATGATGTTCATATGTGTGCTTTGTTCTGTTTGGTTATTCCCAGGTTCAAAAATTCCAATTAAATCCATTACCACTTAATCTAGTTTCTGATAGGATTTGATTTATGAATAAATGTTGTTTGATTTAACATAAATTAATGTTTAAAATTTAAGTTAGTCAAAATAAAGCCTAATTGTCTCTGGCAGTAGGAAAAACATCAGTGCATGTTAAATAATGTGAAAATTCAAATATTGTAATTTATAAATTCAGTATTATAAATTGAATTCATAAACAAAAACATGATTTTTAAAACTAAAATCATAATTTTTTAATGATGGATTGAGTGTGTAGTTCTGGGATGAACTGGAAATGGAAATATGGGGTTTTCTGATGATCTATGTGGTCTGGGAGGAAGGGGTTCTATCTAGTGATAGTCTGATGATCAGTGGGTAAGGGAAAAATGCCAGGATGTTGGTCAGAGACCGGTGGTGACAGCGGTGATTGTTTTTAGTTTGTAACCCTAGTCTTAGCTAGGTTGGGTATTTTGATCATTACGACTTCTCTGGATAATCGAGTTCAACGAGATTCAGGGAGATAGTAGAGGAGATGTTGGCGATGGTGTAGACGGAGTTTCAGCCACTCTGATGATCGGACGTAGGAGTACGAGAAGTTTTCCAGGGATTGTTTTGGTTCTAGGTGGGTGCTCGAGTGCTCGAATTCGATTTTGAGTTTGAATTAATGTTCTGATAGTCGGAATCTTGTGTGAGGATTGTCGTCGACTTGTGAGGATCAACGCTGATGGTCGGAGTCGCCGCGTTTGGTTGTGCATGTGCACGGCAGTGTGTTGTATCAATCTGGGTTTGGGTAGTGTTGTAGTCTCGAGTTTCTCGAGTAATTTAGGTTGGTGACTCGAAGTATCTTGGGTTTTGGCTCGAAGTAATTTAAGTAAGGCTCGGGTTAAATTTTCTGGGTTAAGGATTAAATCTGCTTTGTTTTAAAAATCTAAAACTGGGTTTTTAAAATGTAAAGAAGAATTAAATTAAGTTTAAATCTAAGTTTAAAAATAGATTCAAGTTTAATTTGAATCTTAGTTTGGGAATAAATTAAGTTTTTAAATTCAAATTGTTTTAAATAACTTAAAAGAGTTTAAGAAATTAAGTGTATTTAAAAGAATTTGAATTTAAAATGGAGTTTTAAAATGTAAAGAAAGGATTTAAATAAAGTCTTATAAATTTAAATGTTTAATAAGTTTAAATGTTAAGTTATATTTTAAAGGTTTGAATTTAAAAAGGAATTTGATTTAAACTCTTTTAAAATTCTTTTATAAGATAAGTATTCTTTAACATGTGAATTTAAAAAGTTTTTTTAAAAAAAATTGGTTTTAAACTTTGTTAAAGATAATTTGTTTCATTTTAAATCCTTAAATTTAAAATGAAATTTTGAAGATAAAATTTAAGTAAATCAATTTAAATTACTTTGTAAATGATAACTTGATTTTCAATAAGAACAAAGTTTATCTTAAAGTAATTAAAGATTTGTGTTCATTAAATTAATTAGGAAATTTAATGGATAATAAATTTATTTGATTAATTAATCATTTGGATTAATTAAATAGGTAATTAAAGGTTAAACTAATTTATTTATGATTAAGATAAATTAATTGGGTATGATTAATTTGTAGTTAGGGATTATAAATTAGAGTATTAATTAATGGTTAGGAATTAATTAATAGAGTAATTAAATATTAATTAAGTTATGGTTAACACTTAATTAATTTAGTAATTAGAGATTGATAAATTGGTTATTAAGATTTATTAATTTAGGATTAATAATAATTAATATAATTTAATTACTTAAGGAAAGTAATTAAATAATAGTTAATGAAGTTATTAACTATGGATTATTAAATAATTAATTAATAGGATTAATTTTGATAATTAATTAGTTGAATTAATTTAAGAATAATCATTTATGAAATTGTTTAAATGTAATTACTTATTGGAAGTAATTAAGAATTAATTACTTATTGTAATTAATTGAAGTTAATTTGATTTGTTAAGTTAATTAATTAAGTTTAATTAATTTAGAATAATCAAGAGATGATTTGATAATAATTACTTAATGTAATTATTAAGGTAAGTTTATTTAGGGAAGTAAATAATAAGATAATTACTGGAAGTAATTAGTTGAATAAATGATTTTATTAATAGAAGTAATTTGAGTTAATTACTTTGAATAATTAATCAAGGGATTAATTAAGAAATTAATTAATGAGTAATTAATTTAGTTAATGAAAGTAATTAAGGGTAATTAATTACTGATTGAAGATTAATCAAGGTGATTAATAAATGTTGTTTAATTAAAGATTAATTACTTAATGTAATTAATTTAATTGAGTAATTAATAATTAAGTTGTAATTAAGAATCATTAATTAATATAATTAATGATGTAATTAAGATTGGATAATTAAGTAATAATTAATTAATGAAGTAATTAAAGGTTAATTACAATAAGTGGTTAAGGATAATTAATTCAAGTAATTAATTGAGAATAAATTACTTGAATGTAATTAAAAGATAATTAATCAAAATGATTAATTAAAATGAAGTATTAGAGGATAATTAATTAATTGACTGTAATTAATTAATGGTTAAGTAAGATGGATTTATAAAATGAAGTAATTAATTTAATTCAATTTAAATTAATTTAAGATGATATAAATCATTACTTATGAATGGGTGTTAGAATTGGATACTTAACATTGATTGATATCTCTGATGAGATATATGCTGTATGATATGGATGTTAGTTGAATTGAATGGATTATCTGATAATGTTGATTATCTGTGTGAATTATCTTCCTTTGTGAATAAAGATAATTGAATTAAATTGTTTTAACCTTTAAAACAACTTGGCCTTAAAAGATACGCTTTGGATTTCGATGAGACCGGGATCGGGTTTCCGTATACCGGATTTCCAGGTCTGGAGACCCGAATACCACATCGATCCAAATTAACGATAGATCGTGAATCAAGTGAAGATGAAGATTCAGAGTGCAAGGGTTATTGTCGTTAACTCTGAGGGTGATTCCAAAACGAGTGTAACGAGATAATGCCTTCGGTTTCGTTCGAACCCGGAACGAACTTGTATGGATTGAATGCTTTCAGCACATCGTCAGGTGGACGATGAGCATTCTAAGATAGATGTGTTCTTTTTAAAGGTAATCGTGACCTCAAGCCTCACAAACCGGGAATGGCTAAAACAGAGGAGGTGCAGCAAGGTTAGTGGGTAGCACCCAAGTAGGACAAGATTACCTCTGTCTAGATGTCCCTTTCTATTTTCGACTTAGTGGTGCGGTTGCTGATCCCAACCGTGAGGTATCTTGTGCGGGAATTATCCAGTAAGGGATGTTCCGACCTTGTGTTGCAGGGGATTGGGAGTGATCCTCGGTACGGTGATCTAGGCCACGTACTGTGACGGGCGGTACCCCGGTAGCCCTGCCATTGTATGAAATCCAAACTCCAATAAGTGCCGTACGTATTAGTTGTGCCCAACTATGTTGGAATGTGAGATGTAAGCATTTCAGCTATTTCTATATTTTACTTGAAAACCCTAGACCCTATTATAATAAAATCAGATTTCCTATCAAATGTTTTGGTTAGCGTAAGGTAAAAACTTACCCATGTTTATTTGTGGGGAGTCTTACGTGATACCTTTTCTTTCAAAAGGTTTTGAAGTTAAGCAAGTTTAACCTGTTACTCACACCAGACCCATGTCTGACCCAAGTTGTTTATTTCTGTTTTATAAACTCTTGGGTACTCAAATTTTTACGAGTAGCCAAGGGATTCAGGTTAGCCTTGACGAATTGTGGAGGAGCAATGGAGCAGGAGGCTTCAGCGTTGTAGATAGAGATAGTAGTTTCCGCTGTGTTGATATCTGTGTTAGAGTCTTGTATTGTATTTGAGTTGTAATATCTAGACAGATGTTTATAACTGTCTAGTATGTGTTGTATAGTTGTGTAAACTCTGATAAGTGTTGTATACTATGTAATAATTTATGTTATTAATATAATTTATTCGTTCCGCTGTGAGATCGTTATTGTTGTTTCTTTCTTTCTTTTCTTCTTTTCTATTTTCTACCCCTTTCTTTCTTATTAGCGATACGACTTTCTATGGAGAGAAAGTCGTGGTCGTTACATACATGATCCAAAGACTATTATTGCTCTGACTGCATTGGAAGATTTAGTAGTGGAACCGGATCTGACTTTTGTGAGATGACCAATTCGTGTTGTAGCAAGAGATGAGAAGAAGTTAAGGAACAAGACAGTCAGATTGGTGAAAGTCCAATGGAGTGACAATGAGAAAGACTGCACTTGGAAAATAGAGGACAGGATTAGGGACACTTATCCTGAGTTGCTATGATGGTATGTTCTATACTTGTTATATAGACTGTATAGCTGGTAGGATATACTAGCTTTGTTGTCATAGTTGTTCACATGTTTGATGTGCTTATTGTGTATTCCTTATTGAATTTTGAGGATGAAAATTTTTAAGATGGGGAGCATGTAATATCTCTAATTTTAGTCGAACATTATTCAGAAGATTTAATTGGATGGATTAAATAGAATAATGTAGTGGGATAAGGAGAGTGAGATTTGATAATTAAATTAGATCGTGTCATAATGAATCAAGTAATAAGATTGTTTTAAAACTTGAAAAAGAAAAGAATAAAGTAAAAGGGCAAATTAGGAGTAGAATCTTAGCTCATACCCTAAACCCTTCATCCCTCTCATCCATTCTCATTTCAAAATTCACTAAGTAAAAAACACATAGCAAGGCCGGTCATTACTAAGGAAGTATAGAAGAGGAAAACTAAAAAGCTCAAGGGAAAAAACTAGGGAAAGTTAATCGCATCATCATCAAATTTAAGGTGAATAATAGTTAACTATCTCTATTACTTGTGCTTGATTTCGGTTGCAGATAATTTCCGAATTGATTATAATGATATTATCATGTTATGATTGTTTATGGCATTATTTGGATAGAATAATGCTTTATGGAATTTTTATGAAATTATTTAGAGGGATTTTAAGGGATCTCCAATTAATTTGATTTTCTGGTATGGTGTATAAAACATTGTTTTGGAGATGGTTTTTAATATCATAATTTTCCAAGTTAAAATGAATATTTTATGAATTTTTTCAGGAGAAAATAATGTTTATTTCATGTTTTAATTATTAAAGATAATTAAATAATTATTTTGGCCCCGAAATTTTTATAGATGAAAAAACACGTCATAAATTTATTATGCTAGATAAGCATTTAAATTGATAATTAATTAAGGATATTAATTAATTAAGTTGGTATATGTTTTTGGGAAGGTAAACTTTATTTCAGTAAATTATGAGAAGAAAATGTAAAGTTTGGTTCCAACCAAATCATATTTTGACAAGAAAAAGAAATTGATAAAAAGAAATTGCTTTAAAAAGAAAGAAAACAGTTTTTATTATAATTACAACAACGCCACCGATATGCGGCATTCTCATGACGTTCGGCGCCAACAATAAGCGGTATCACTTTACAGTTGTATGTGATATCGGAATAAGCGGCATTGACATAAAGCAATGCATGTGATATCTATACCGTAAGTATGTGATGCATTGGGTCATGCATCCGACATCGTCGTTATGGAAATATTGCATCTCGTGGATATATGAGATATTGATGTCGTGAGTTTTTAATGCCGACATCATACGCTTTACGGCATAATAACCGTAGTGCCATGTTTTAGGCATTCTTAAATTAACGCGCAAGTATTGTTTCTGATTTAAGGTTTTGATGTCGAGGTTCATCAATGTCGGCATCCTATGTTTCATTGTTTTCATAAACAATGTTGTGCGGCGTTGATGCCATATTTCTTTTATGACGACACTAAGACCTTGTAGGCCGAGTTGTCATGTTTCTATATTAACTAAAGTTGTGTTTTACAAGCGGGATAGCCTATATCTTAAGTATGTCGACAACCTTATATTTCAATATGAAAAGTTTATATACTTGAGATAATTTACGTTTTGTTTTCTAATCTTGGATAGAGGTTTGACACCGTTATTGCGGCATGAATGTCGTAAGTCTTCTACTTTGCTAATGGCGGTAAGCCATATGCTTAATGATTTCAACATTATTCATTGGGAATACCTATGTTTTATATTTTTATATATCATAAGTTTTATGAATTCAACATTATTTATTGGGAATACCAATGTATATTATATTTGACTTGTCATTTATTTTATGATTCCGACATCACATATATTGGGGATACCAATGTGTATTATAAACTCATGTTATAAGTTTATGGGTTTGTCAACCAAATTGGGGATACCAATAGACATAGATTAGGCGCATGAATGAATAATGTATAATATGCTTTAAAATTGAAAAGTGATGGGTTCATGGTCATCCTAGGAAAACTGTGATGTGTGTGATGGATAGTCCACATAATGCCTGAGATGGATAGTCTCTAAATGGTTACTGAAGGGTTCATACTCATTTTAGGAAAACTATGATATGTGTGATGGATAGTCCACATAATTTAGATAGTTAAACCATGTGTGATAGGTAGTCCATATGGTAGGGGATAGATAATTCATATATTGTACGCATGAGATGGGTAGTCCATATAAATATTAGACAGATAGTCATTTGAAGTTGAGACGGATAGTCAGATGAAAGTGAGACGGATAGTCAAATAAATTAGGATGGTAGTCCATTGTATGTTTCATGATTGGAAAATTTATTTACTATGTTCTAACCATTGTGGATGCAGAAGCACAGAATATGGTTGACATGTTTTGGATAAGATACTAGTGATGGAAAAATCCGTTCCGCTTAGCGGTATGGTCTCGCTAGATATCTATTTTGGTTCGAGATGTTGGGTTATTGTTCACACCAGACTATTTGTCCGACCCGAAATTTTTGTTTTTCCTCTTATACTCTTGGATGCTCATTTGAGTAGATCGGGAGTAGAGTTTTTAGGTTTTCCAATTTGACGAATAAGCTTTCGAAGACTAGCTATATTAGGAGTTTTTTTTAAGTGAATATTAGGCTCAAGTCCTTAATAAGTTTCAAAATACACAAAAACCCCAGTAAAAAAATATATAAATTAGGTCTCTAGAATTAAGTTACTAAGTAATTGCATATAGTTATGCAATTATTCATTGAATAATTGCAGACATTTATGCAATTATATCCAAAGTTGCACAAATTTATGCAATTTTTTCGGTGAATAATTGCGGAAATTTCCGCAATTGTTTTGGTGAATAATTGCGGAATTTTCTGCAAATTTTCGAAAAAATTGCTGAAATTTCCGCAATATTTTGAAAAAATGGCGGAAATTTCCGCAATTTTTCAGTGAATAATTGTGGAAATGTCTGCAATTTTTTGATATAATTGCATAAATGTCTGCAACTATTGACTGAATAATTGCATAAGTGTGCCATTATTCGATAACTTAATTCTAAGGACCTAATTTACAAATTTTTTTTACTGGGGTTTTTGTGTATTTTGAAACTTATTAGAGACCTGTGTCAAACTGTCCCTTTATTTAATCCCTTGTGTAGTTCATTTTATCTGAATGGATGTAATGACAGAAATTATAACTGCCAAGTAGTGGTAAACTCTGATTAACTAAGGGGACATCTTCATATGTTGCTCTTGGAATATTTTGTGATAATTATATTTTCTCTGAACGAAGGATCGAATGAGATTATGTAATGAATATGAAATCGACATCTTCATATGTTGCTCTTGGAATATTTTGTGATAATTATATTTTCTCTGAACGAAGGATCGAATGAGATTATGTAATGAATATGAAATCTTATTTTGAAATTAAATGTAAAAGTTTATTTAACGAATTAAGTTTTGAAAATTTTCATATTCATATGCTTCTGGTGTTATATATGATTAACATAGCCGTATTTTGTCATCGGAAATTAATAATATGGATGACTGCAGCATTCGTAGCGCTTAGTTTTGGGTCTCAAAATGAGGATGTTACAGTATGCGGTAGTAGCCATCGATTACTTTACCAAATGGGTAGAACCAGAACCATTACCAAATATAACATCGGAAAAAGTGCTAAAGTTTGAAAATATAGCCACCCGGTTTGGAATATCGCATAAGATAATATCTGATAATGGAACTCAATTTGAAAGTGAGTAATTCACCGGATTCTGCAACAAGAATGGAATAATCAAAAGTTTTTCGTCTGTAGCTCATCCTAAGACTAATGGAGCCGTTGAAGCTGCCAACGGAACTATTAAGACTATTCTTAAGAAACAATCAGATAAAGCAAAAGGAAATTGGATAGAAGAATTATCGCTCATGCTTTGGGCATACCGAACTTCTGCAAAAACTGCTACAGGACATACTCTATTTTCTTTGACATATGGATGTGAAGCAATGCTTCTAATTGAAGTTGAAATACCGTCCCATTGGAGGATTGCATATGCTTTTAATCCCAATCAAAAATTAAGAAAAGAATCTCCAAATTTGATTAATGAACTAAGAGATGAAGTAGCCATACGATCGACTGAGTATCAACGAAGAATATCAAAATACTATAACTCCAAAGTTAAGGACAAATCATTCTAGAAAAGGAGATTTGATACTCCGAAAAATCATAGCAAATACCAAAAACCCGACAGATGGACCACTCGGATCAAATTTGGAAGGACCCCTCATTATCCAAAAAGTAATCCTACCAGGGACTTATCGACTATGCTGGCCTGATAACAATGTAATAGCAAGAACTTGGAATGTCGAGCATTTAAGACCTTACTTTCCTACAATGAATGAATAAAGAAATCGAGACAAGTATATCTATGGAATCGATAATCAAATGAAAGAAGGAACTATAAGGAAATCAAAGCCTAAATCATTATCTATAAGGTAATAAGGGGTGAAGAAAAAGTCTTTGATCCAGCCACAAGGGCCTGGTCAAAGCACCTCATAGAGGAAGGTCGGAGTAAGCCTTTGATCCCGCTTAAGATAGTCTGGCCAAAGCACTGCAAGTCTTCGATCCGCCTACATAACCTAGCCGAAGCGCCTCCTAGAAAGAGGACAGAGTAAGTCTTTGGTCTCGTCTAAGATGGTCCGATCAAAGCACCAACCAACCATCGGTTCCGCCTATAAGGCCTGACCGAAGTGCCTCCTAGAGGGAAGACGGGTAAGACTTTGGTTCCGCCTAAGATGGCTAACCAGACGCACCGACCAACCTAAATCATTACCTATAAGGTAATAAGAGGTTCAATCAAACCTAAATCATCATCTATAGGGTGATAAGGGGCGAAAGAGACCAATCAAAGCCTAAATCATTACCCGTAAGGTAATAAAGGGCTCAATCAAACCTAAATCCTCATCTATAAGGTGATAAGGGGCGAAAGAGACCAATCAAAGCCTAAATCATTACCCGTAAGGTAGTAAGGGGCTCAATCAAACCTAAATCGTCATCTATAAGGTGATAAGGGGCGAAAGAGACCAATCAAAGCCTAAATCATTACCCGTAAGGTAATAAGGGGCACAATCAAAGCCTAAATCGTCATTTATAAGGTGACAAGGGATGAAAGAGACCAATCAAAGCTTAAATCATTACCTAAGAGGTAATAAGGAGCAAAAGAGAATTAATCAAACAAGTGTGATTTCATCCTAAGAATGGATCAAAACAATCTCTTAAGAAGAATTACAATTAAACACAACCAATTCGGCACTAAACTAAAGTAACCTTCAAAAGAAGAGACAAGAACTATCTAATTACCCAAAACTAAAGATCTCAACGTCAAATATGAAAATTTGAAAAGTTGTGAATCTCTTGGTCAGAAATATTCTAGTAAATAACAGGAATCTCCATTGCTACTCAAATTTCCAGTCTCCTATTAGTTGAGGGCCAAATGGGTTTCTGGTCTTCTATTCAAATAAAATTATTGTATTATCACCAGATGGATTTCTGGTCTTCTATTCAAATAAAATTATGGTATTATTATCATATTGATTTTTGATCTCCTGTTCAAATAAAATTATGGTATCATATCAGATGGATTTTTGGTCTTCTTGTTAATGAATTCATGATCTTCTTGTCTAATGAATTTCTGGCCTTCTTATTAAAAGAATATAGATTTCTTCCAAACGGATTTCTGAACTTCTGACCAGATAGTTTTCTAGTCTTCTTACCAATTGAATTTAAGATGGATTTCTGGTTTTCTTATCAAATGAATACATGGTCTTCTTACCGGATGAAAATCCGGTCTTCTGATCAATTGAATTTATGATCTTCCTATCAGATGAATTTCTGATTTTTCTGGTCTTCTTAATTGAACTTGGCTATACGCTAAAGTGTAAGAAAACTGCTTTTATACAAGAAAAAGGCAAATCGATCCATGCCTTTACCAAATCCGAAAGAATTTGTCTAACATTCTGCTAATCCGATAATTATTCCAAGAAAATAAGTTTTAAAGCCAAGTTTTCAAGGTTGTGAAGATCAACAAGGAAACTTTTTCACAAATTTACAAAGCAAAGTAACCAATTTGGAAAAGAAATAATTTCTTGAAAATAATGGAACTCGTCATCATTTACTTTATGTTTTTCAGGAAACTCATAGAGAGCTGGAAAGGTGAGAAGATACTTGGTTTTACTCTAAAGTGTAAAAAGCTTCTTTTATACAAGGAGGGGGGAAAATGTTATCCACATATTTTCTGACTCCTATGTTGGAAGAATAAGCAATAGGAAAAAGAACAATTAAGTCAACGAGATGATACATGAGCAATGAAAGATAGTGCTACTACAAATATGCAAGCATCTAACATAATGGTTGATGCCGAGCTCTTACTTGAAGATATTAAGCCAAAAGAGTTATCAAATCTAAAGACAAGAAAGATGTCAAGACTTTATAGCCTAAAGAAATGATATCGGGCCTATGAATATAGAAATAGTTTCAAGAAGGTGATATCGAGTCTATAAAATGATAAAGTTGCCGAACTTGCAAATACAAGACATTTCAAGCTTATAAAGAAGTGGGGATAGTGAGCTTCTACAATGGCAGAAGGAATGTTGAGCTACTACAACGAAGAACGTCGTCAAATATGTAACAAAGAAAGGGGATACCGAACATCTAACATTAAAAAAAGATACTAGGAGATGTTGAACTTACAAATGGGCAAGCATGTCAAGCACGTAAGTAAGAAGTGTGTCAAGTATGAAGATATTGAGCCTGAATCCAAAGGAGGGTATCGAACATCTAATTACCAAGAGATGTCGAATCTCCTAAGGATGTCGCACTATTAAAGGGTATTGAACACCTAGTTACAAAGAGAGTATATCGAGTCTTTATGGCCCAAATGATGTCGAGCCTCTGCAACATAATATTGTAGAGCATGAAACAAAGGAAGGATGTTGTATCACCTGAAGATGCCGAGCTTCTAACATGCAGTTATCATGCTCATAATGGTAATATCGAGCTGCTATGAGTACGAAAAACTATCAAATGGTGATGATCGGAGATGGCGAGCTTATACAACCCTTTAATATAGCAACTGATATCAAATCTCAATAACAAGAATAAGACGGTGCAGAATATCTAAGCACAAAGAAGGTGTCGATTATTAACAATACAAAGAAGGTGTTGAGTATTGACGGTACAAAGAGGATAGCGAATATATAAGCTGGGAGGACACGTGACCGTCATCCCGCCTGCCACTGCCACTATAAATAGACCTCCTCGACCATTCAGATGGGGGCGATGAATTCTTTTCTCTAGTTCTCAAATTGCAAATTGTAAATCCTAAATTGATTTGGGGATTTCTTGATACAATTGTAACTTTTTGCACATAAAGGCTTAGACAATAAACTTTGCATAACATAATGTTTTTAATATATCTTTGACTATAATTGAGAGAATAAACGTGCATATAGCTTATCTTTGGACTTAAGTCTTAAATTTGGACTTGCATATTGACAATTTGAATAAGACCACTTAAGCCCTTGTCTAAATTAAAGTTCGCTTTGCATAATGACTAACATGCCTACTAACAAACGAACAAAGGACTGTGACTTATGTAAATCACATATTTTGTCCATTAACAAACAATTAATAAACTATTTGCACATTCATGTGACTTGCCTATTTTACTCTAGACATATGACTCGAACTTTTAAACAACTTCGTGACCATACTAAAAGTCCATGAGCATTATAGGGTTATCCTAAATAATATTATCTTGTGCAAATGTCTCTGGTGTTGAACCAATTTTTGGTTTAACATGTGTGAAGAACGATGTCCAGCTAGATATGTTAATGCTAAGAACTTCACGAAGGTGTGTCGAAGGCAGCATAAAATTCTTGTATTTAGTAGTTTAGTTGATAAAAAAAAGTCGCCATATTTGGAATGGAATTGATGTTGGATTGTGCACTTTGGTGACTATCTCTGATACAAAACTCCGAAGCACTATTATAATCGTTGTCTTTTAAAAGTAGTTCTCTTCCTCTTGTCATAATGGAATCAAATTTGAAATATCTTAAAGATACAATGGAAATCGTTCAATTCTAGTTTGCGACTGCTTGAATCAAAACAAAAGAAGAACTTCGTTGTTTCCATAAATGCAAGTTTACCGAAGAAGTATTCAAAAACTCAATTCAATTTGGTGCTATACTGACTACTCTATTTATAGAGATGAAAAGAAACTTTTATTCGGTTAGATAAATGCTGGAGTAACGGCTGAAATCTAAGGTGATGTTGTTCACACAATAGTCACTTTACTGTTATGATAATGGTAACATATACCGTTTCATGGAAAGTCGTATCCTGCTAAGGGGAGCTGCCCCACAGATCAATGCAACCTAACCAGTCAGGTCGATCGCCGTTTGCAGTGGCATTGTCTCCACACCCCCACCTAGGGTGGTTGCCACCCCTCCAGAACTTCCAACAATTGCTGCATACATCATGAATTTGAACATCTATGTACATTGACTTTTGTTGATGAATAACAAAGTAAATAAATAGATTGATGAAATTTTTCTTGGCATGAAAGTTTCTTCTCACCGCCTTGTGTCTTCCATATCAAAATCAATCGAACTCATACTTCCTCCAAAATCAATTGCTGGATGATAAATTCACTTTTCTTTCCTCTTCACCATTCTCTTTCTTAGTTACTTTCATTCAATTTATTTCTCCTTCAAACATACAGTACTTTTCTTGCTACATCCAAACATCATTATACCACTCAAATTTCTTAGCTTAAAAAATATTTAAAATTCGTATGATTATCTTGTTGCAAAAATGACCACATTATTGAAAACTACGGATCAAGCTTCAGTATTTTCACAACATGAAAATCCCCCCTGAAGGTTGGAGCGAATGTGTTATGACAAAAAATTATTCATCAACAGTTTTTCAGCATAAAACCCTTAGCGAGTTATTGTATTGGTTAAAGTGGGAAGATCCTGTATGGGTGTATGTTTTAATGCCATAGAATTAGAGGCAGTCATTTTGAATCACTTTATTAAAAGAAGGAGCATAAACGATGATCTACCAGCTGTGGAGACATGCTTGCCAAACAAAACTGCAAAAGAATATTCCCTCTCCAAATTTGATTTATAGATGCAATTTCTTGGATTGCTGAAATACCAAAATTTTGTAATATATGACCGATTCGTTCAATTTTTCCTTTTTTAGAGGACAAATTATTGCATTTAAATTACATTTTAGATATACTAATCCCCCATCCCATCCATATGGAATCTCGGTTCAAATCCTTCAGCGATGGATTCAAGATATGTCCTTTGTACACTTAAAATTCTTTCTTCATAAATACCAGAATTGAAAAAATCTCCCCAATACTCAGAAAAAATCTACTGTTTTCTCAAAAGATCAAAGAAAGACTCTTTTCTATGCAATCAGTAAAAGTTAATTATTCAGGAATTGTAGACCAAGCAATTCGATAAACTTAGAATTTCAGCTAGTCCAGCACCAACTTTTCGTTATATCACTTGTTGGAAGTATTCCCAGTCCCACTGATAATAGGATCAAATAACTCGATGATCGTAAATGAAAATTGTTTAATTGGACATGAAAACATTAATGAATTGGTCTTAGTTACTCTTCGGTGCAGAGTAATTGGTGTATTGTTTTTTTTTTTTTTTGGAATTGGAGTGTGTGTGAGTTGTATAATTCAACAATAGGTTGAAAATCAATTGGTAGCATTTTATTTATTTGTGTTATTTGTATGCATATTTTTCTTGTATAATAAGATAAATAAATAGGAAAAAAAAGTGTACAATCTCAACAGATTCATCTGAACAAATAATAAATCATACGTAAAACTATTAGCTATATTTTGTTCAAATGTGATTGTATATATGGTAAAACATTACTAGAATCATTTTTACTTGTCCTTTTCTTGTTAGCATTTAAAGAAGGATTACATTTAACACACCATCACCACATAATCATATGAAAAGAGTTTGAATCGCAACCATTTAAGGTGTAGGAAAGTCTGGTATAATAATAATACTAAGTAAATCGGGCGCAAGAATGATCGAACATTGAATACTTGATGTTTGTAGAGAATAATGATGTCCAGATACATATGATTAATACTTAAAACTTAAAGAAACAGTGGTAAAGGGAGCATGAAATCCTTTCATTAAGTCGCTAAGCGTGTCCTTGCCATTTTTGAAATGGAGCTTACTGTATATATAATTAATTTGGACATCCTATTTATGTTCACTTCTGTCTGAAAAATGTCAAAGTAAATAAGTAGAAACCTGGAGTGCAGCTGGCCCCACCCTCCATGTATCTACTAGCCATTTCACTCCAACACCTTCGCTCATAACACGCTTCCTTTCGTCGGGACAGCTTGCAACATGTTCCTAATTAATTTGTCGACAAAAAAAATGTTTCAATAAACAAAAGAACAAACAACTGAGAGCAGAAAGCAAAATTACTTGAAACTCCCTCAAGCTCTTCTAGTTTCATATCCACGTACTTGTGTTTTATAATTTTATCAAGAAATATTTGACTCTAGTTGGTAACTGGTATTCATCTTTACCTAAACAAGAAAGTAAAGATACCTTGCTTAAAGGAAAGGGATATCCCCTGCGGCATAGAATAACCCTACAATCACCAGCATTCGCGACAAACAGCTTGTTTCTTACTATTAATGAAGTAATAGCAGTGCAACCAGGATGCCAATCCTTTTGAGTAATTCTTCTATTGTTACGATGCAAATTCAATTCAGTTCTGAAGGCAATATCAGTCTTTATGAATGCCTCAGTGAGCGCCTCTGATGGACTGTGGATAAACTATATATTTTAAAACTTAAAAGTGGTGAAATGAACTCATAGGTAATTCATTAAAAAACAAAATTGATGTTAGTAACCAAAAGATGTGGATATTTATATATATTGATATTACCTGTTAGAATAACCAAATGATTGTAACAGTTCTGGAAGCACACGAACAGAAAACTCAGCAGCTGCTGCACCTGCAAAGAGCAAAATTTAATGGATCAGCACATCTTTCTAACCAATTTATCCACACATTTCCTTACAATTTCAATCCATTCTAACATGGAAAGTCTTTAGTGATACTTCAATATTTGATACTTATTGATACGAATTAGCAAAAGATACCTCGATGACCGTCGAAAATACCAAATGCATGAATATCTTTCTTGTTGCACAATTGTGGATGAAGAAAATGTGTATCTTCCATTGTCTCTCTTCTTCCCAGTGTAGAGAATGATCCCCATGACAACGTAGGGATATAATGTAAAGGTTCACTCTTAAAATCCTGCCAAATATTTGCGGTTGATTTTCCATTTTTAGAAACTTCCTTTATCAGCTGTTCTCCTTGAACAAACCAATTCAAATTTTCTTGGAACTGTGGGAGACTGTGTTTAGTTTGAGGAGATGAAGGTTCATCTGGAATTTCATCTCCTGGGTTTAATTTTCCAAGTTGTTGAATTATCATATGCAGTTCATTTACAATATCAAGGAAAGAGGGTCTATTTATGGGAAGTGGATCCCAACACCGTTGAATTAGTGAAATAAGACTTGGTGGTGCATTGGCAATCGCAGGTCTAAGATTTTCAGATACAACAGCTGCTGTAAGTTGTTGCTCAGTGTAGCTCATTTCAAGTACAGTGTGTGCCTGTCATAAAATAAATTATAGTGAAGCTGGTTAAAAAAAAAATTGTAGTGAAGCATTTAATGCAAAGAATTAAGTTAATATCTGAAAGATAAATCCATATATATATTTTTTTGTTGAGTTCTAACATATGAGTAGTAAAATGAATTCTAAACAAAAGGTGCTTTTTTACATGATTCTTCATGCCAGTTGAATATATTAGACTTGACCCTATGCTATATGAAAAGAAAATGAATAATGAAGCATTAAATTACGAATTGCTATATGTCCATGAATTGACTTTCTAATAAAAGAAAAAGGAAAAACGATTTCAATTAACTCCCTAAAACCCAACACATAAGTTTTAGAAAAATGAGTGAAGAAACTGAAAATTTTCAACACAATAAAAATGGATACGAAAAATTGATATTGTATATAGTAACAATCAGGCACACAACCTTATTTTCAAACTTATTTTACTTCCACTCCCTCCAAAATCAAGTTTCACGATATGTCTGTAATTATTTTAAGGAAAAATTTGAAGCTTTTAATGCAAATATTTGCAGAAAAAAACTACAAATATTTGCATTTTTTTGCTATTTGCACATTGCATCCTAAATTAAACGACTCAGCTGGCATAGGTTATGCTAAAAAAAAAAACTATTTCGATATTACTAGTAGATCAGTGAATTAACGGTCCCCTAGTGAAATTGTGAACTGAAAACAACAAATTGGTAGATGAAGGTACTTAATTAAAGACATGAACAAAATAGAACTTTGCAAAAGACTATACCTGAGTTTCTGCACGTAAGTCTGTGTAGGGAACAACACCTGTAAGAAGCTCACTGTGAATTAAAGATTTTGTCAGGATTACAAAATTGTGATCTAAAATTTGTATAGTGAATTGTGGTCAATTTTACATGCTTCTGGTTAAAGCTCATATAGTTGATTCACTTACTATATAATAGACAATGAAGATGATATAACGGCTTAGTAAACAGAGTACAAAACGGATTTTCAAATCGAATGGAAAATAAACCCAGAAACAATTAAGACTAGTTTGGCAACAGGGTGATTAGCATATAAAATTTGGGAGCTTATAGCTCTGAAACTCTTTTTATAGTTAAACCCTTGACACTGAATTAACCTTCACTAATTTACAACTAGTATCTTACGGCTTTTTAAATCCCTCAAATTAGGTTAGTATGTTACCTATGGGGTTGATTAAATGTTAGCATCTGCTTGCATAATAAGTAGTATATATAAAAATACAATTGTCCGAGGAAGGAAAAACTGTCAAACCTTTTTACCAATAACATAAATTTAGCACACATATTCAGATATAACCAAATGAAATCGAACAAAGCTTACTTGACCGTTATGGCAAAACTATAGACATCGGATTTTTCAGTTTGAATTTCTTTCTTCAAAATTTCTGGTGCCATATAAATGATCGTTCCAACCATATTTTTCTTATGAAAACCACCGGTTGGCTTTCCGGTGGATTTCCAATTGTGGAGTGACACGTGTTTAAGATCCTTCTTGTACACCGCTAAACCAAAATCTGCTATGTGTGGATGAAGTTCGTTATCTAGCTGCGAAAAATAATTGTTCTATTAACTAATAGCTCCTAACTGATGGAAGCAAAATAAGAAAAGATTTGGAAAAGAAAATACATCTTTAACAGAGAAATAGATGAGAGATAATTACAAGAATATTTGCAGGCTTTATATCCCGGTGATTGATCCCTAGGCTGTGTAGGTATTGCAGAGTCTTTGCTGAAATGAAAATGTACAAGATGAATAACTATAAGATTATATAGAAGTACATCCAATGCTATTGAAATTGTGTCAGATGTAGGAAGTTTTAGCAACAATTAATTATATAGAGAAAAGAGTTAAGATTACATTCCAACAAAATATCATATTTTGTTTATGTATGTATCAGTAACCAAGTTTCCTCTTAATCAAAACCCAAGTCGGCCAAACTATATAGAAGCGTGTTTTCTAGTATCTAATTGCACAACAGAAAACTAAATCTAGGGCATAACCAAGAATTTCGCAACATAAATGATAACACATGCACTTAACATTATACACAATGAACAGTTCTCTAAATTCCAGTAATTTGCAGAGATATAATTGAAGTATTTTTGTTATAATACAAGAAACACACAAAAATCACGTATAATGTAGATTTGTATGTAGAATATGTTTTGGAATAAAGTGCCATGTTCAACAAGAGAATCAGTACACAATCCTAAGTTATGGCTATCCATCCAGAATATTAAATAAGATAAAACATGACACAATGTGTTTTTAGTTCAACAAGGCAGCATGCACTAGCATAGGACAAATCAGATAATTATTCGTTTATATGGCATATTACTTATATGGATGCGAAATTAAATGCTCTATATTCTTTATTTATCTTCACTGTGAGAATACGAATGGCACTTAACTGAATTGAAAAGACAATGCTGTCATTTTGTGTATTTTGGCATGTTTCCTTTTAAAGTGGTCATTATTTACCTATTTTGTATTTTAGACAAACATACTTAAAGCAATTCAACCAAAATCATTTGACAAGATAACATACTTCACACAAAAAAATTATACCTAACTCATAAGCAATCAAAAGAGATTCATCAATCCTAGGACTCCATTCCTCAGCATGTAATTTATCAGCCAAATTCCCCATCTCATAAAACTCAAAAAACAGCAAGTAATTTGGTGGCTTAGCATGTGCAGCGACAAACTTAGCCAATCCAGGATGCTCCACTTTACTTCAATGTCAAAAATTATTTAAATCTATCAACTTTAAGCTGGCCATGTAAAAGAATTAACCAAAACTGAGGGAAAAAACAAACTTACCACCATAATTGCAATTCTCTGTGGAATTTGTCGAGGTCGTCCGAAGTGGAAAGGATGGGTTTTTTCGCAGCAACTCTTTTGTTGTCAAGAAGAGCATTATAGACTATGCTTTCAGAGCCTGCGATCAAATAATTTATGAGAAACATACAAGCAATGAGAAAAATGGGATGTTCTTTTGGTACCTTTCGCGAGAGGAGAGAGAAGAGAGAAGGAAGGAGGAGGGAGATGAAGAGGGATCGTTTTGCTTGAACAGCAGCCACGAATGCAAGTATTTGATTCCGGAATCCCTGCCATTTTCTCCCACTCTTTTTTGTTTGTTTTCGTTTGACAAAAGAACAACTTTAGAGAAAATGAAATTGTACGGTAGCAGATCCTGATTGGTGGTAGATAACTGTATTATTCAACGAGGGCTGTATCGGAAGGGGGCGGCTTGGTACATGCAACCCGAAAAAATGAGAGTTCGCAAGTGTCATTGTAGATGTAATGGTACGGTGTGGAAGACCGACTGTTAAATTTAATAATTTAAACGAAAAATGGTTATTATAATTTTCTCATTAATTTCAGTAACATGTTATGGTTGTACAATGATCAAAAATTTATTTCTACTAATATAAAAAAAATGAACAATAAATAAATCGTATGATAGTGAATAATTAACGATTAAGCTTGAGCGTGTGAATAGAAAACGTAGAACAAATTAACACACACATATATTTAAATAGAGACTTGTGGTTGATATCAGAGGGCTACAAAACAATGCTAAATAAATAAGCTATTGATCCAAGCTATATGTACACACTAAAGGTAATTTTGAAAATACGCATCCATGGAGGAAAAAGCAGTAGTCAACTTTATAGTCACAATACTTTATGAAGCTCATATCCAAAAGTAAAACACAACTGAATAAATCATGAAATATTTAACAAAATTCAAATCAAATAATGCATCAATTAGTGAAGTGCCTTTTCCAAAATCAAGTACTTGGATATGTAAATGTAAACTTAATGCTAATGTGAATATAAAGACTCGCTACCTTTTATATTCTGCTTATATTTTGTTCTTGTGTAAGCAACTGTTACTGCAATTTTATAGTCAACGTAGCTAATAAGTTACATCAAATAATAAATATAATTGGTAGATGGTGTACAAAATGCACTTAACCAACCTGCACTTTAAATGTTATAAGTCTAGTATACCAAAACAGAGAGTAATCAATTATAAACTCGTCTCACAAGTTTATCAAACAGATTTCTACTACCCTAGAAGTCTGTATTAGCTAATTTAAGCAATAGTTATATCGTAATTAAATTACAACAACAAATTAACAACTATAGTAATAACTATAGCGATAGATCAAACGTAATACTATTTACAGAAATAGCACAACGTAGAAAATGAAAATGATATATATATATATATATATATCAAATATAAACCTAACCGAATGAAGAAGGAAATTCCGTCTAAGGCTTGTCGTAAGAATTTCCTTAAGACTTTATTTAAAGTCTCCCAAGATACAACAGACGTAATCTGCACGAGATTGTAATGAGTATGTCAACTCTGTGATATACTGTATAAAGCAATAGAGAAAGAAGAAGCAGAAGAAATTAGAACTGGAATAGAATGAGAATGTGATCAGTGTTCTCTTCTATTTATAATTTCGTCTGCACCCCTTCGAACAGTCGCGTCTGCCTGAAAGGTTGCACCTGTTGCCTTTCATTGCTGTTGTTCGTTAACGGGGCGCACCCATTCGCTACTAGTTCTGCGTTCGCACCTACTGCTGCCATAAGTCGCACCCGCTCGCGTCTAACGGGTCGCACCCGCTTCCGGCTGCTAATGGATGCGTCTGTTCGCCAAAAAACACACGCTTGCTTCAGAAGTCACACCCCCTCAGTCAATCTGCGTCCGCTTCTGAACAGATTCGTATAGCCTGCAACTGTCAGAAAGCCCGGCCCAGTTTTGCAGTAAAATAGGATCATATTAGACCCAAACCCGGCCCGGTTCGGTCGGACGGCGGCGGCGGCACGCGCGCGCGTGTGGTGGTGATGCATGATCTCCCTCCTCACAACGAAGCAAACATTTGGGTGCCCCAGGGCCCCAACCTATTCATTGCAAAGCTATTAATATACTAGAATAGCTTTGCAAATTTGGCGATGTGGGACTTTGTAATTTTCATTCATTTTAGGTATTCCAACAATCCCCCACATGAATGATAATATACATATCCCCCACACAAAGCGAAATATCACAGAGTACATATGGAATAATGCTTTATCGTGGATAAGTAGATATTTCACTTTAAACTTTCCCTAGTTAAAACTTATCGGATCTACTTGGCTAATCGGTGAATTATTTCATCTTGATCCGTCGGCCTTTGTTGTATATCCAGACAATAAGCTTTACGAAGCATTGATTTCCTTCTCATTCAATCTCTTGGTTGTGTTCATTTTGGTCCTGAACAAATTTGTTTGGTTCTGCGAGTGTTTATAGAAAATATAAGCCTTTAATATTCTCATAGAGCCGACCCAGCTCACACTAACATAGGCGATCGCAACTATTAAGAGTATCCTACATATACTCCACTTGTTATATTCAAGATATGGTCATCATTAAAAAACATAGTTTTAACCTTTAAATACTTCTGTAGGCATGCATTTATACTGTGCACCATAGGAATGGAGTTGGACTATGTCCAAGCAAATGCATTACGTCTTGAGTTACTCAGAACTGGTTTGCCTATTGATCCTAGTCCTTGGGATCTCCAGTCGTTAGGATAGGTTTCCGTATAAGGTAACTCTTGTTGGTTTAGGCTTTTAAACCCATTCTCCTCGATGCGCAGTCAATTTTCTCTCTTGATAAACCTTTAGTAAATGGATCCGCTAGGTTATCATTTGTTCTCACATAATCAATGGAAATAGTTCCATTAGAGAGTAACTGCCTAACTGTGTTATGGCGACGACGAATGTGTCGTGATTTGCCATTATACATAAAGTTTTTCACTCTACTTAGCGCTGCTTGATTATCACAGTGAATACATATGGCCGTTACAGGTTTGGGCCAAAATGGAATATCTTCTAAGAATTGACGAAGCCATTCTTCTTCTTCGCCTGCTTTATCTAATGCGATAAACTCAGATTCCATAGTGGATCGAGCTATGCATGTTTGTTTAGTGGATTTCCATGACACTGCTGCTCCTGCAAGGGTAAAGACATAACCACTTGTGGATTTTGATTCCTCTGAATCTGCGATCCAGTTTGCATCACTATATCCTTCTAATACCGCAGGATATTTTCCATAATGTAAAGAAAAATTAGTGGTATTCTTTAAATATCCCAACACTCTCATTAGTACTTTCCAATGTTCCTTCCCTGGGTTACTTGTATATCTGCTTAGTCGACTTACCGCGTAAGCGATATCTGGTCTAGTGCAATTCATGAGATACATTAAGCATCCTATTACACGAGAGTATTTCAGTTGCATTACACTCTCATTAGTGTTTTTATGCAGTATTTCTGATGGATTAAAAGGTGTTCTCACTCCTTTAATTCCATAGTCTTGGAATTTTTCAATCACTTTGTCTACACAGTGTGACTGAGACAATTCAGGTGTTCTTATTATTTTGATTCCCAAAATAACGTCTGCAACTCCTAAGTCTTTCATATCGAAATTGTTGATTAAAATCTTCTTTATGGTCTCTATTACTTTTGTGTTAGGACCAAAGATTAGCATATCATCTACATATAAACAAATCATAACGTATGATTGTCCAACTTGTTTGTAATAAACACATTTATCACATTCATTTATACGAAAATCATTTTTCATCATGACACTATCAAATTTCTCGTGCCATTGTTCTGGAGCTTGTTTGAGTCTGTATAGTGATTTTACTAACCGACATACTTTATTTTCATTTCCTTTGGAAATAAAACCCTCAGGTTGCTCCATGTAAATCTCCTCATCGAGATCTCCATTTAAGAATGCTGTTTTTACATCCATTTGATGAATCTCTAGATTATATATGGATGCAATTGCTATTAACGTTCTTATAGAGGTTATTCGTGTAACCGGTGAATAGGTATCAAAGAAATCTACACCTTTTTTTGACGATATCCTTTGCCTACTAATCTGGCTTTATATTTATTAATAGAGCTATCTGGTTTCATTTTCTTCTTAAAAATTCATTTGCAGCCAATTGGTTTTATTCCAGGTGGAATATCAACTATTTTCCAAGTTTTATTACTTAGAATTGAATCAATCTCACTTTGGATTGCTTCTTTCCAACATGAAGATTCAGAAGATGACATTGCTTCCTTGTACGTTTGTGGTTCATGTTCTAACATATAAGTTAAAAAATCCGAACCAAATGTCTTGGAAGTTCTTGCCCTTGCGCTTCTTCTTGGTTCAACTTCATCTTTGTCCTGATGAGTTTCATCTTCATATGTCTCATCTCTTTTATCTCTTATCCTCTTTGGGACAAGGTTTCCATCGTTTCTTTTATGTGGGAACACATCTTCAAAGAACGAGGCATCTCTTGATTCCATGATTGTATTTACATGAACATCAGCTATATCAGACTTGAATACCAAAAATTTGTAGGCACTGCTATTTTGGGCTGGCCCTAGATAGTAACAATCTACTGTTTTTGGTCCAAGTTTGACTTTCTTGGGAGGCGGAACTGAAACTTTTGCCAAGCACCCCCACACTTTGAGGTATTTAAAACTTGGTTTGTGTCCGTTCCATAACTCATATGGAATTGTTCCTGTTTTATTGTGAGGGACTTTGTTTAATATATGATTAGACATATTTAAGGCTTCCCCCCACAAGTTCGTCGGTAGACCAGAGGTTAAAAGCCTCCTCGCTTTGTTTGGTAATTCCGCAGTTATCTACCTCAATCTTTAATCGTACGATGAGGTCCTGCAAAGAAATCTCTTTCTTTTTATGCTTTAGATAGTTACGGTAGTCTCTCCATGACGGCGGCAATTTTCCCGTGATGGCTTCAACCAAAAACGATTCTCCAACCTTATGACCTTCCACTTCGAGTTCATGAATGATGATTTGTAGTTCATGCAGTTGAGCAGTCGCCGGTTTGGAGTCAACCATCTTGTAGTCCATGAATTTGTCTACAATGAATTTCTTAAGATTGATATTCTGCGTCTTGTACTTCGTGGCAAGTGCATTCCAGAGTGCTTTTGCTGTCTTTAGAGGTTGATATACTTTGTATAGCACTTTGTCGAGACAATTCAGAATATAGTTGCTGCATAGAAAATCGGAATGCTTCCACGTATCAATATTTGATTCCTTGCCTGGTGTAGGAATCGGTTCCTCCTCCTTGAGATACCGTTGCAGACCTAGTGTGGTGAGGTAAAATAACATCTGATTCTGCCATGTTAAAAAGTCATCACCATCTCCTTTAAAAGGATCGGGCATGTTGTGTGTAGTAGCCTTTGTTGATAGTTCAATTGTTGCCATCTTTGTTTTAGTTAAAACAGGAAAGTCTTAAGATGTTATATATCTAGTATACCAAAACAGAGACTAATCAATAATAAACTTGTCTCACAAGTTTACAACTCAGATTTCCACTACTTTGGAACCTGTATAAGTTATTGTAACAATAAGTATGTTGTAATTAATTACAACAACAAACTAACAACTATAGCAATAATAACTATAGTGCTAAATCAACCGTTATACTATTTAATGAAATAGTATACCGCAGAAAGAAAATGAAATATATATATATAAATATATAAATCTAACCGGTCGAAGAAGGAAATTACGTCTGAGGCTTGTCGTAACAATTTCCTTAAGACTTTATTCAAAGTCTCCCAAGATACTACAAACGCGATCTGCTCGAGATTATAATGTGTATGATCTTCTCTGTGATATGCAAAAGCGCGCATGGATTGAAGATATTAAGAAACGAAGAGGAAGAAGAGAATATTCAGAATTAAAACTGAGTGAGGAAAGTGATCAGGTTTCCTCCTTATTTGTAGCCGAATTCCCAATGGCTACACCCGTTGAGAAAAGTAGCATCTCTTCATTTGCAACGCCAAAAAGCATTACTGTTCGCAACAGTCGCGCCTCTTCGTTTTGGAATGGCCTGAAACTGTTGATGTTTGCAACAGTCACACCTCTTCGTTTGCAACGGCCAGAAACTGTTGCTGTTTGCAACAGTCACACCTCTTCGTTTGTAACGGCCGGAAAGTTGTTGTTGTTCCCAACAGTCGCGTCCAATCTAGTAGTCGCTTCTATTTAAATTTAAACAGTAGAAAACCGTTCACTTCTGTACAGCAAAAATATAACACGGTCCACTCTTATTGGACCCACACCCGACCCGGCCCGGGTCGGTCGGTCGGTCGGACGGGCGGGCGGTGGCGCGCGTGCGCGTGTATTAGTCCATGGCCATATAGGTCCTGTAACGACCCGGAATTTTGGTCGTTAGATTTTGAACATTTAATTCATTTTAAATGTTGAATGTGAATTATAATTTGATCCTGAATAAGAAGATTTTGGTCAAATTAATCAAATTAGTTAAAATTTCAAATACGACAATTTAATTGGATTTGGATAAATAATAATTTAATATTCGAGATTGGGATAAATTGTGAATCTGAATGTAAATAGTTATGAAAGTGGGTTATAAAAATTATTTTAAGTCTATTTGGATTTAAATAATGTTGTTGGCCTTTTGGATGGAATCAAAAGTCGATAAGTTAAATTTGGAATTTTTATATTAATTTAATAATGGAATTTAATATTTTAATAATGCAAATATTGAGATTTTAATTTAAAATAAATCAGAATGATTTCTAATGTGATTATAAATTCTATATGATTTATAATTACGTTAGTAAAATGTTAAAAGTGAAATTTTAAGTGATTTCGACGATTTTGGAAATCGCTCAAATTAATCGACGAGTTAAAATAGCCTTCCGGGGCACGGTCTCGGAATTCGACGAAACCAGTTCCATTGGATCCGTAATAGTTAGTTATTATCGAATTTCATTTTCGTAGCATTTGGAGCTACCGTTTGCTCGTACGGGTGAGAAACGCGCTGAGATTTAAATCGACAATTTAATATTTTAAATCGATTAAAAAAAAGCTATCTTCCACATATGATTGAATTAGCTTCCAAAACACGTTCCATTGTGTTCGGAATGCGGGTAAAACCTTATAATCGCCAGGCGGCATGTCTGATTCGGAGTTCGTTTGAAAATGTTGTTTAAAAGTGAATTTAATATTAAAATAATATTTATAAACGTTTATATATTCACGTTTTTAGGTCGAAACCCTAGTTTTTTCTCCCCAGCCGCCACGAGATTTTTAATGGCCGAAAAACATCAACATTCATCTCAAATTTTCGATCAATCCATAAGCTTTCGTTAGAAACCTTCAACACAAGAATTGTAGAGCTCCCCGAGCTCTTCACATCCAACGGTGGTGATCGAGCGGAGTTGAGTGGATTGGCGGCGAATGCCTCTGGAAGGTTATGCATTCGAAAGTGAATTGCATGGCGTTGGCGAAGGTATAGGGGTGCGGTCTTCGGCTGCTAGTGAGGCGGAGCGTGGCGTTTCGTGTGGTGGGCCCTGATCGAAGTGGAAGTGGTCGTGAGGGCCGCGATAGTTCGAAATCAAGGGCGACGATGGGTTTCTTAGTACGTGATTTCCTGGAGCAAGCATACGAGAGGGAGAACGAAATTTACGGCTTTGATCTCGGGCCTGTAATTCAATGGCAGCGATTTTTCTCTGAGTAATAAAAAGAAATTTGTTTATATAATTTGTATACAAACTTTAAGGTAGCATAACCATTTCATACATTAACAGATTCCGATGAAACTGGTAGCTCCAGAATCGCAGCGACGAGCGCTACATAGTGGAGCAGATCTGGGAACGATTAATGCTCATGAAAATTTTAGATTAAATCGAAGGCGCTCGATTTAATTTGAAATTGTAACACTCCGCGTTTTAAATTCAAGGTGAGTTAATCTCACTCACATCTGGAATGCTAGTTTATTTAAATAGTGGATATTTAAATGATTGGTTGATTGGTTGACTGTGATCATTATTATCAGATTGGATCGATATTTGGTGTTGTGCTAACATCTGTGGATGCAGGGAAACAGGTTGGAGGGATCCAACCGGATTCCTCACAATATAGAAATTATATTCATAATCTGTGATATAATTCACTGATATCCTGTGATAGATTGATTCAGGAAATTAAATTCAGGAAATTAGTTTGGAATTTGAAGTGTTTTTGAAATGATGTTTTAAAAAGGGAATGAGGAATGGAAATGTATAAGCTGGGCTTATAAATGAAATGGGATATCTATCGGTGGATAAATCTTGAAAGATGGATTTCCGGTGGGAATTTCTATAAGAAGTGAAAATTGTTTAAAACAATAGAGAGATTATTTTTAAAGGATGGAAAGTGTATTCTTCCTGGGAAATGAAGTGTGTTTCAAAGAGAACTTGCATTGTATAAACCAGAATGTTTAAATGCGTTTCTAGAATATTTTAGAAAATTATTATCTTTAATTATTTTTAAGGGAAAAAAGTATTTATTAAGTAATTATGGTATTTAATTAATTTAAAGATAAATTGGCATTTTGATTTCTAAAGGAAATTTTATTATAAGTATTCGATATAATAACTTTATATTAAAAGGAAATTTTTGATTTAAGCTACCCAATATAAACTTTTATAGTTTTTTTTTCCACAAAGTACATTTTGAATAAAGAATTTGGAAACTTATTTTAACAATCAACCAACCCTCCCATTCAATCAACTTCCGGACAGGTCCCTCGTCCGTCTATAACACCATCTACCTACATGCACCGGTTCCTTTGGTAGCACAACCATAGCTAAAGGCACCGAACCACCACTGCTTAGAGAAGCTTCACATGCATTGTTCCTTTTGAAACTCATTTTGATACCTAAGCATACCAGACTTTCCGTGCCATGTTGCATAAGTCCGATCTCACTCACCGTCCATTTAGATTGCCTAGTGCAGTCAAGGCAATACTCCTACTTAAAAACTTAAAAACTTTGAAGCGGCTCTAATTGATTGTGCACCTTCGACCTTGACATAATTATAACAGATATTTATAATTATGATAGACAATTTATAATTAAGGTAATAAGCACAGTACAGACCTGGGGTACCCCTCTAGTACAAAATCGTATACTCACCATGGATCCTATTGGTTGGATATGTTTTTAGCATCAAAACTCAGTCTAACGACTTCAGACATTGGTCCACTATAATTATGACAGACAATTTATAATTATTCACACCCATCATAAATGCATATCCAAGGCTACTTATATACATATTCAGACTTATGTATACTTATTCTTCTTTTATTCTCTTTATTGCCTCAACACCTTTTATGTTCGACTTTAAGTCTCCAGTCTTACTGTGCGTTTATCTTTTATTTCATTAATTTCATTTACCTCTTCTAAAATTCAAACATTAATATCGTTGCTACAACATTCATTAGTTTCCATTTTATTAACCTTTCAATTACATTCTTATTTCAATATTCCACTTTTGGGGTTTACTATATTTTAATAAATTGGAATCAAACTTTAACGATTTAACTATTACACGGTAAATTTCCATATCTTGTCCTAAAGAGGTGGTTTGTGTGATGTTTGTAATTACAAGAATTTCTCTTTTATTTATTGACATAGACAGTATAAAATATAGTAATCATCTCTATTTTATACATCTCTTTCTTTTATAAGTACATATTGATTACTTATCACTTCAAACATCACACTTTTGTTAAGTTTGAATTTAATAATATATGGAAATATACTTTTAATAATATACATTCCAATAAATTAAAATATCACTAAAATACCAAAAGTCCAGTTAGCTTTATTTTATACAGTCTCATTCTTCAAATAAAATGGAATCTCAATTTATTATGTTTTTAGTTAATTAATCCGATGTCATTTCGCAATTAAAGAATTAAATCTAATCATTACGTAATTATAGAAATAAAACTAATCATTACGTAATTGTAGAATTAAAACTAATCATTATGCTTTTGTAATTATCACTACAAATCTACAGGCAAGTTTACAGCCTTCAACATTTCATATATATATGAATTCATTTGAAATTAAATTATCAGACTCGGGCATACAGGAATAGATCTGCAATGATATAATCTAATATTATATAAAAATATATAATATTCACACTCGCCTTTAACTAGCGCTCTCAGATCTCTAGATTTAATCCAGATCTGACCCTATTATCTATATTCTCCACTTATCTATATTCTCCACTTTCATACATCTCTTTCTTTTATAAGTATATATTGATTACTTGTCACTTCAAACATCACACTTTTGTTAAGTTTGAATTTGATAATATATGGAAATCCACTTTTAACAACATACATTCCAATAAATTAAAATATCATTAAAATACCAAAAGTCCAATTAGCTTTATTTTATACAGTCTCATTCATCAAATAAAATGGAATATCAATTCATTATGTTTTCAGTTAATTAATCCGACCTAAAACTGATAACTAAAATCATTTTGCAATTACAAAATTAAATCTAATCATTATGTAATTATAGAAATAAAACTAATCATTACGTAATTGCATAATTAAAACTAATCACTACACTTCTGTAATTATCATTACAAATTTATAGGCAAGTTTATAGTCTTCAACATTTCATATATGTTAATTCATTTGAAATTAAATTATCAGACTCGGGCATATAGGAATAGATCTGCAATGATATAATCTAGTATTATATAAAAACATATAATATTCCCACTCACCTTTAATTAGCACTCCCAAATCTCTAGATTTATTCCAGATCTGACCCTATTATCTGTATTCTCCACTTTTCGACTCCCTATTCGGATCCATAGACAATATTTTATATAGATTTATTAGAGTTGGATTAGCGAGAAGAAATTTGGATTTAGATTTATTAGTTGGACCCGAATCTAAAAGTTTACCTTTGATGTAACAACCTAATTTGAATCTACCTTCTATCCTCTGTCCTTTTATATTCTTCTCTAAAGTGTATCCGTGTTGTCTTGATCTATTTCTGTGTATTCAGAAATTTTGGAGGAGAAAGGAAAATGGAAGAGCTTCCATGCTCATTAGAAATATAATGAGTTGGAAGTGAAGCCCTAGGTCCTAATTTATAGAGGTTCTAATCAGAGCTAACCGTCAGATGGGAACTAAATTAGATCCTTGCCATACGGTCTCCATTAACTACCGCCTCCAAGACAAGGTGGGTCGACCACTCCAAGTCCACGTCGACCGCTCACGGTCGACTGTGGATAGGTCATGGTCGACCTGACCCATGAATTTCGGTGCGTTTCGATCTCGTTTGATTTCTGGTTGATTTGCTTCTTTTAACACTCAAGTAACATTAACTAACGTTCTCTCCTACCTTAATAAATTTTCTTAACCATTAACTTTAAAGGTGTTAATCGATCATTAAATTATTTTAAATTATTTCCTTAATTGCATAATAATTATTTCCAACCACGTAAATTCAAACGCTAATAACTTTTTTGTTTGAACTCCAATTGAAAAAGTTTATATATGAAAAATGATTAGAAAATCATCACGAGTCCAATGGTATAAGTCTCATAGCAAAATCCAACCTTTTTAAAAATTCCATTTTCATGGTTTATTATTTATTTATTAATTTTAATTAATTAATGTAAAAACGCGGGGTGGCACATTCTTCCTCCTTAAAAGAAGTTCTCTCCGAAATTCCACAAAGGTTCGATCATGTAAACCATCGCACATCCATTCTACACTAACAATCACTTAATATACAACCAATTTTGCAGCCATCGTCCATAACAGACTCCACTTAATTGCTGGTAAAATTTTAAGTTCTCAAAATCTTTTCTTTCTTGTTAATATCAACCAAAAAACATGTTGAATTTTAATTTCAATCTTCGGGGAACAGGAAACTTGACCCATGGCTCACCTCTTCGTAATCCTGTCCTTTGTCTTCTAAAATTTATTATCCGAAAATTTTCTATTTTTGGAACTTACATTTTCATTTTACTTTTATTTAGTTGTTAGTTAATTAAATCTCCTTAATTTATTACTTAACTTCCAGTTTCAACAATATTCTTTTCCTATGCATTAGTTAAGTGACTTCTTGAAATCTCATTTTTATTATTTTCTCAAATCACCGCGGTTTACCTAGAAAACACATAAAAATGAACATTTCCTTAAACGTATGCAATCCATTGCAACAGCTAATGTTTACTACTCACGAAAAGGAAAATTAGAACTGGAAGAAAACATAACACCACCAACTACCACCATAATTAGAATGGACCTTCCTAACAGGCCATCCCTCAGCAAAAATATTTAAATCTTATCATTCCTTTATTACTTACGATGAATAAGGTCTATTCATCTCTTCCATTCCATACCTAATTATGGAATGATCGTGCCTCCTCTCACTGCAGTGGATAAGAAATATAATCTATGCGGTCTTAGTACTAAATGACAACTAAGTTTGGGGAAATAATCTTTCCCATTTCCACTTTTGCTTCCCCAACTTAGATCTACCAATATCTTCCATGTATGTTTACCATCTCATAACCATCTGTTACTATCTTCTCCTAATTTCATTCTTTTGATAGTATTCTCAATTCTTGGTATATCCTTTATTAATAAGGCTCCTATAAGCATATTCCACAACTTATAGAAGTGCACCTTAATATCATCTTTATGGTTTACACACATATCAACGTAATATTCCTAGGCTTTCTCTAGTGTCCTTACACTCTATAGGGATTCCTTATTACTTTTCCAAAAGTAGTCATCGCTATTTCCTTCATAACCTTATTCTTTTTTCCCGTCTCACTTAGGCACTAATTCCTATCTACTCCATATTTAAAATTCTGGTTTGCTATTTATCATTTTTTCTCAAAAATGAAAACTTCAAAAAAAAATTTGAAATATCCAATCCTAAAATTCTTGTCTTTAAAAGTGTTACTTAGAAATTTTAAGATTTTTGAATTTAAATTATTCCTGAAATTAAAAGGGAACGTTAGTGTTAGCACCAGAATTGGTCACTAACACCCAAGAATAGATTTGTGTAGAGAGATTAATAAAGATAGTAAATTAAAACAGAGGAATATATGCAAAGTAACTGCAGACACAAGAACACCAGAATTATAGTGGTTCGTCGTAATTGCCTACGTCCACTGTTAATGTAATCTTTATTGCTGTTCTCAAAGACTTGAATACAAACTCAATCAGTAAACAATCAATTCGTATATAAGTTTAAACTGAAAGAAGTGAGTATGAAAAATGGCAGAGTGTCCCTGGAGTTCTCGAAAAAAGGTCCATTTTCACTGCACCCCTGCCCTTCTATTTATAGACGAAGATAGACTGGACTCCCTACGCAGGCCCAAGAACAAGGCACTTTGGCCCATCACTGACAACTCCTGTTCACCAGACCGTGCCAGGTTTGCCGAGCGACATAGGCCAAGCGGTAAATGCCGAACCGAGGTGTCTTGATAATTAGATCGAAGCAATCTTTCTAGAGGTTCGAAGTGAGCAACAGTGTGACTCGAAGCAATGACATGTCGGCCGCCTCGCTTTGGGATTGAATCGATAACCCCCAACTTCGATGGCATGCACCGAAAGAGGTATATTAAACTACCATGGCCGAAGCACGAGGACCGAAACAAGACTGAATTAAGCTCCTCGACCGACCCATGCAAGGCTTCACTTCCTTGACTGAGTGGTGCCTGCCTAAACATCTAGGCTGAACCGGAGTTTGCCAAACCAACATGGCTAAGGCAATTGTGTCGAACCCTCCAATGCCGAGCCATCGAATACCGAGCCGAAGAATCAATTCCACCGGGGCCGGTCTACCGATTACCGAGCCACCTTTTCCGAGCGACCTATCCTTGGACAAGTCGTCCAAGTCATTTCGTTCTCCCTTCGCTGACCGAATGATATATACTGTGTTCCCGTAGCTTCCTTTCTTTGGCCGAACGACACACGCCATCCTTCCTCGGTCGAACCGCATTTAAAGGCCGAACGCTACATATAGGACGAACCTTCATATAGGCCGAACCATGTATACAGGCCGAACCATGTATATATGCTGAACTTCTTAATTCGGGTCAATCTTTTACATTTTCCAACCTTCCACTGGCTCGAGTTTCATCTTAATTCAATCAAAACCTCTATAATTAGCATCTTGTAGCCGGGCCAAGCAATCGGGTAACATTTGCCCCCCCAAAGCGTGTCGTGTGAAGCAACGTGACACGCTTTGAATTAGTAATCAGTTCCTACTTTCAAAAGCTAGCTCATTCGGAATGATAACTATCTATCATTTAAGTCCTATTTTTAATTTTTCAAAAGCCGAGCGAATCCAATTTCTTGAAGGCTGGATCATGAAGAACTTTTGGAACATCATATGTATATATATATACATGATTTTAAACATATTCGTGTAAGTATACATATGTCTTCATTGATTCATTATTATTCCAATACAAAATGTGGTTCGGCACATCAACACCGACCCACACGATCGGTCTGAACCACGCTCTCCTTCTTTGACCTATTCAGATGTGTTGACCGGTTCTACCGGTTAAGGCCTGTTTGCCTTCCTCGTTCATCATATAAAAAACCTGGCATTTGCTCCTCTCTTTTCTTCTTACTTTCGTTCCACTTGCGCAAGCCTGCTAACCTCTTCTCTCCCAATCGTCGTTTGCCATTTAATCTATCCTCCCCTTTTCCAAACCTAGACCTCTAACATCGAAACTCCAGTAGCCGACTAATCTGAACAATCTCCATCTCTTAGCCCCGCAATCATCACGAGTTTCACACCTCTCACATAGGTATGATTCTTTTGACCAGTCTTCTCCTTTAGGTCTAGAGTCTCGTTCCAAGTTCGGGTTCACAGGTTCGGTAGGAGATGGCGAAGAGGAGAAAACCACAGTGGAGGTCGTGTTTTAGGACTGGAGCTCGTTTAAGGATTACTGAGAGAAGTGGTGTAGCTTGAGTCTTGAGGTCGATGTCGTGGACAGTTAGGGAGCAGAGACCGCAAGTCTTTGGAGCAGGGCCAGGTCGGTAGACCCTTGTTGGGGATAAGGGTCGGTATTTATGAGAGGGACCGGTTTGGTATCGAGAGAAAGAGAGCGGTTCGGTCACACTGAGAGAGCGAGTGTGTGTGGTTTGGTAACGTCGCGTGTCGTTGTGGGTCGGTCAAAGTCTGGTGGTGTGGGTTGGTATTGAGGGAGAGAATGTGGTGTGACGGCCCGGTGAGAGACCACAAGGAGGGTTCGGTATACTGAGCAAGTGCGGCTCGGTATAGCCCCCGCAGGCCGTTCGGTGATGAGGGAGTGTTGTTGAGGAGAGTGAGTGGGTCGGTGTCGTTGGTCTAGAGGATCGCTCGGTAGCTTGTAGATGAGTTGTTCGGTATGTGGGCTTAGAGAGACGATCGGCCTTGGGCTTTGGGTTTGGCATTGATAATCAAAACCACCTTAACTTGAACACAACATATGCCAAGTCCACTTATCCCCACACCTGATCATAGAACAACGAAGAATGACAAGAACTTAAGCACATGATCATATGGAACTGGTTTGGACTAATGACTCCATGGTTTAAGAACTATAAACGCGAGTTCAACTTAGCAAAAACAAATATCAGCCTTCAACATATAACGCCAATGTCCGATTTCAAGACCCCTACTACTGAACATAGGACAAGCTCTTGGAGACGGTTAGCGATGACGGTCTTCGAAGATGATAGTTTAATGCTCAATCACATTTCATCGGTCTTTAAACCTTTTACACTCATGCTTGAATGATTGCACTAGTCCACACACCACACGGGGGGAATATTTTTGTCGTTATATCTAATATTGATTGTCTTTCAAGTATAGTTCAAACAGGTATCTACCCATATCCGACGCTAGTTGAAGATGTTCAAAAGATCGTTTTCTGCCACAGTTTCAGACAAGCCTAGGGCAAGTTCTCAACATGAGGTAGTAGGAACTTTGAGTCCACCGACAACTCCTACGCAGGGTATTCCGGATCCATGAGCTGTAGCTATTGGCCCGGCTCTTGACGTTATAGACGGGGCAGTCATTCTGGATAATCCTATTGATTCACAAGCTTCAAAAATCAGCGAAACCGCTCTTCGTCAGTTGTGTATAATTCATGGGATACCCTTTCGACGATGTTTTAGTTCCGTCGGGGCAAGATCGGCCTCACCTTCCCCCAGTTGGATATACAGTGCAATAAATTCATGTGCTGGGTTGGTAGCGTGCCACCTTTCAACTCCTTTCTCCGTGAAGTGTTACATTATATCGCGATCGCCCCGGTACAGCTACATCCCAATAGTCATGCGTTCATCTATGGCACTTGTATTCTCTTCATGAGCATCTTATTCAGGCTTCCCACTCCCGGTGATATCCGCTACATTTATCGCTTCAAAAGACGGTCTGATAGTCCATCCTTCATATTCCTTGAGCCACACTCTAAGTGTCAGATCCTGACGGGGGCATGGAGTAAATTCTCCCAATATAAGCAGGAATGGTTTTATGTACGCTGCCCCCTGGCTTTGCGAGAAGATGGCTGGAAGGGAGTAAGTTCCATTTCCTGAACAATATTTGTCTATGGCACAAAGTGCATTCTTTCTAAAATTCTTTTGACTTTTACAGGTATCAGCCCACGTCCCGAAGGTACTAGGTATTCTGAGGCCGTCGAGGCCATCTGAGTTATTCCTGTGGAAGATTGGGAGATCAAGTCCATTATTTCCAATGAATCGCTTTCAAAGTTTGGATTGTTAGCGGAAGGTCGTCGAACTAGTCTCCCAACTGGCGTCGTTACAATCGGACCCACTACGAAAAAGGGTAAAGGGCAAGCTGGGCCTTCGATGCCCTCTACAGGAGGAACCCCCGATATATCCGAGGAAGGTGAAATAAGGGAGGCTGAGGTGCCAAAAACGGCCGATGAGAACTTAGGCCCCGACATTGCACCAATAACGGACATGCCTGGCATCGCCAAATCGCTTCCCCCTTTGAAGAGGCAAAAAAGCTTAGCCTATAAATTGAAAAAGAAAATAGTAGGCGGAACTTCTAAAGTTACAATCGCTCCAACTGAGAAAGAGTCGTCTCCTCAACATCTAGAGGGTTCATTGAAAGGTTTTTCAGACCTGACCATCCCTGATGACCTTCTGAATTACGGTTTCAACGACCCAAGCAGAGGATATGGGACTTAATTCGCCCATGAGAAGCGATGGAGGTGATCAAATTCATCATTAGGGAGAAAAAAACTCCAATAAGTAAAGCAAAAGAAACTGGTCTGTCGGGGGGAATCACTAGGACACGCACGAACACTCACACTTCATCCTACACTTAAGTTTTAGCCATCATGCAATTCTCGCTAACTCGTCTTCGCTTGGTTTCTGTGTAGGTGATATGGGGCCCTCACATGGCTTCGACCGCTTTCGCGGGTCCTCTATCTTCCACCACTCCAGTCGAGATTCAGAGCCTGGGAGGCATCGAGGCAGAGATGACAGCGGCGATAGAGACTATCATCCTAGAGATTCGTCGTCTTCTCGAAGAAAAATTTATAGCCGCTCTTCATATCCCAACGATACTCCCCCTCACTCAGAGCACAATAGGGAAAAATCTGCTCAGAAGGGGTCGCAATCTGAAGCTCCCCGCGATCAACGCTCTGGTTCTTCCAGCACCAAACAATCTCGAGAGCCTCCTAAAAAGTTTGTGACTTCGACTAGGCATATTCCTCCAATCCCTGCACATGATCCGTCGATTACCGAAAGATTAATCGAGCTTAAAGCCACATTTCCAAAAATATGCTTCGACGGATTGAAATTTCTTCCAGTGATTCATCCTATTCCAGGGCATGTCAAACAAAGCGCCATCGCCTGTAGCAACGATGTCTATGTCCAACACGACGCGTTCATTCATTTGGTAGAAAAAGTTTTGAAAGTTTCTATGGAACGCCAGAATGAAATCGATCGCTTGAAACTTGAGGCCGCTCAGCAAAATGCCAAAGATACGGCTGAGGCAGTCAGCCGTTTGGAAGCCACTCACAAAAAGGAAATCGACGAGGCAGTTCAACGTAGCGGTGCTCTAGCCTTAGAAAAAGACTCCATCCAAAAAGAAAAGGATGCCCACTCTCGGCGAGTTAAAGAACTGGAGGAGCTGTTGCTTAAAGAAAAGGAAGAGAAAACCGCTACACAGGAAGATTCGCAACGGTATTGCGAGGAAATCGTCACAACACGGCTCTTAAAAATGAAGCTTGATGAGGAACTTTCTAAAGCCGAAGCATTAATGGATGCAGCCCGTGAAGAGGGCAAAAGAATGGCATTGACAGAAATTGATTCTCGCCTAGAGGCAGCTGCTGAAGCCGGGAAAGAAGAAATTTAATGCTTGTTTGATCCGCTTATTGTTGAAAACAACGCTCGAGTTCTCATGCATCGAGATCTATCATTTCTGGGCGAGGGTTATCTCGAATCGTTAGCCGAAGCATGGGATACTCTAATAAAAATTAAGCGAGCGGAGTTGGGCGCCAAAGAAATTGATGAGGAGTCTCTTGTGAAGGAAGTGCTTCGAGGAAATGAGCCTTCCGACTTATCCGCAGCTAAAACCCTTGATGGAAGAGATTCCTTCTCATCGAAAGGGAAGGATGACGTTGTTGGATCATCTGGAACCAAGTCTCCAGTTCCTCCTTCCGCCCCGCCGGTCGGTTGCTCATCACTCGACCCTTTTGAGCAGCATGTTGGATATGACCCAGAGAAACCCGGGCTTGATGTTCATGTTCTTTCTCCTATTCCTGAGGGTGAGACTCCTAAAACATTTGAGAGTCAACCAGAAGAAGGTGTGTAATTTTTCTTTCTAGGGTTGAAAGGACCATTGCTTTTGATGAACAATAGATGTATTCTAACACTTATCCTTTATGACTCCCTGTAGGTCATTCTGATCCTGAACCAACTCCAAGGAGTGATGTTTCCACGGAGAAGGAAGAAAAAATAGCGGAAGAGCTTCACACTGGGGATGCTCCCAGACCCGATGCCCAAGTAATCGGAGCACTCGATGAGGATAAGGCCGAGGATCCCTCGCCTGCGAACGAACATGACGAGGTTGAAATCACTGGCGCCTCCGGACCTACTTCAAAACTTAGCATGGGGGAGCGAGTCGCGGAAGAGGAGAAAGAGAAGGCCAAAGTTAAGGTCGAACCTCAAGTGATGGAACTTGACGATCCTTTAAATAGGCCATTGAAGATAATTCTCCCCGAGGGGATCACGCCACTGGAAGTTCCTCCTCCTTCCCCGGGCACCATCTCGCAAGAAAGCAAGGGGTCTAAGAGAAAATGCTTGGGTGAGGAGCCTTCGGAGAAGCCGAAGAAGGAGAAAAAATCAAAAAAGTAGTTATCTGGTCGTGCCACATCCAATCTGAATAAGTCTGAATTATGCTGTTATTTCTATTTATTTTCATAGTCATTGTAAATAGACTTTTTGCTCCAAACTCGAGGAAAGTTGTAATGGAACTTTATTTTGGATTAGTAAATAAAATTTTGTTTCTTTGTCTTCGATGATTTTCGCTGTTTATCTTACTGCCTAACTTGTAGTCGAAATTTGAAGTCTTGTGGGTTACATAAGCTCCGGTCCGTTTCCACGTGACTTGGAAATTTCTTGAATCGTAAATCTTCTAGTCTGCGCTCTGGGGACATAGAATTTTTTTGAATTTCTTATACTCTAGTCCGCACTCCGGGGACTTAGAGATTTTTAAGTTGTTTATACTCTAGTCTGCACTCTGGGGACTCAGAGTACTCTAGTCCACACTTCGGGGACTTAGAGATTTTTAAGTCGTTTATACTCTAGTCCGCACTCTGGAGACTCAGAGTACTCTAGTTCGCACTCCGGGGACTTAGAGATTTTTAAGTCGTTTATACTCTAGTCCGCACTCTAGGGACTCAGAGTACTCTAGTCCGCACTCCGGGGACTTAGAGATTTTTAAGTCGTTTATACTCTAGTCCGCACTCTAGGGACTCAGAGTACTCTAGTCTGCACTCCGAGGACTTAGAGATTTTTAAATCGTTTATACTCTAGTCTGTACTCTGGGGACTTAGAGTACTCTAGTCCACACTCTGGGGACTTAGAGTACTCTAGTCCGCACTCCAGGGACTTAGTGATTTTTAAGTCGTTTATACTCTAGTCCGCACTCTGGGGACTTAGAGTACTCTATTCCGCACTCCGAGGACTTAGAGATTTTTAAATCATTTATACTCTAGTCAACACTCTGGGGACTCAGAGTACTCTAGTCCGCACTCCGGGGACTTAAAGATTTTTTAAATCGTTTATACTCTAGTCCGTACTCTGGGGACTTAGAGTACTCTAGTCCGCACTCCGGGGGCTTAGAGATTTTTAAGTCGTTTATACTCTAGTCCGCACTCTGGGGACTCAGAGTACTCTAGTCCGCACTCCGGGGACTCAGAGATTTTTAAATCGTTTATACTCTAGTCCGCACTCTGGGGACTCAGAATACTCTAGTCCACACTCCGGGGACTTAGAGAATTTTAAATTGTTTATACTCTAGTCCGCACTCCGGGGACTTAAAGAATTTTAAATCGTTTATACTCTAGTCCGCTCTCCGGGGACTTAGAGAATTTTAATTCGTTTATACTCTAGTCCGTACTCTGGGGACTTAGAGTACTCTAGTCCGCACTCTGGGGACTTAGAGATTTTTAAGTCGTTTATACTCTAGTCCACACTCTGGGGACTCAGAGTACTCTAGCATGCACTCCGGGGACTTAGAGATTTTTAAGTCGTTTATACTCTAGTCCGCACTCCGGGGACTCAGAGTACTCTAGTCCGCACTCTGGGGGCTCAAAGATTTTTTATTTTATCGATTGACTTTTAATTTCGTGTGCGCGTTCATACGCCGGATAGAATAAAGTGATTTACTTTTTCCATGGAATTATAAAACACGGAACATCAACAGTTCATAGAAAAGCGGCTTCAAGCCTTTATTGATCATAACAAATAGGAACAAACTGAATTGTCTTATTACATGCCGAAGACAAAGAACAAAAAAATAAAAACATACTGGAAACAATTACTACCAAAATGTGAAAGAAGTGGGCTAAGTGTAATAACGGTGCAAATGCTCGTTATTCCATGCTCGGGGGAGCGTCACGCCATCGACGGTCGCTAGCTTGAAAGTTCCTTCTCCAAGCTTCCGTTCAATGACGTATGGACCTTCCCATGTGGGATTCATATGTGATGGGATCGGAAAAACTCGCTTCAAAACGAGATCGCCCACATCAACCGAACTTTTTCATTGTAATATCGAGCGACTCGGTGCCTATATGCGGCCACCCTCAAATCAACTTCATCGCGTTTTTCATCCACAAAGTCCCGTGATTCCAGTAAAAGATTCTGATTCGTCTTAGGATCATAGTGAGTCACCCGGTGAGAAGGAACTTCAAGTTCTACGGGTATAACAGCTTCAGTGCCATATGCCAATGTGAATGGAGTGTGGCCAGTCGCGGACTTGTGAGTCACAAAAGATTTCAATCGATTTCACTCCGAGTTCCCTAGTATGTTTTAAGCCAGTAATCAATGCTTCATATTCGGCTTGGTTATTTGTAGCTAGGAAATCGAGCTTCAATGCATAACAAATGGATCGGTTTTCGGGAGTTACTAGAATAACACCAGCCCCAGAACAACGGTCGTTGGACGCCCCATCGGTGTATAGTTTCCATTGAATGGGGGGAATGACATCAACACCACTTGGCTCATCTGATATGGTAAATTCTGCGATGAAGTCTGCTAGCGCTTCCCCTTTGATAGCCCTCTGTGGCAGGTAAGTGATATCGAATTGACTTAACTCAATGTTCCACTTGAGTAACCTTCCAGAGGTTTCTGGTCGTTGGAGCACTTGTCGCAAAGGTTGATCGGTATAAACACCGATCGGGTGTGCCTGAAAATACAGACGGAGCTTGCGTGATGCAATCACCAAGCAGTAAGCTAGCTTCTCAATCTTGGGATAATTTCTTTCTACCCCCATTAAACGTTTACTGACATAGTATACCGGCCTTTGAATTTGGTCCTCCTCGCGAACCAAGGCCGTACTGATGGCATGTTGAGACATGGCCAAGTATACATATAACACTTCATGGTCTACAGGCTTTGACAGAACCGGGGGACTTTCCAAGTGTCCTACCAGAGCTCGGAACGCATCCTCATTGTCGGACGTCCATTCAAAATTTCTCCTCTCTTTCTTTATCACATCGAAGAAGGTAATACACTTGTCGGTCACTCTAGATATGAATCTACTCAACGCGGCGACTTTTCCATTCAGGCTTTGTACTTGCTTTATAGTTCTGGGTGCTTGTATGTCCCGAACAGCCTGAATCTTTTCTGGGTTAGCTTCAATTCCCCATGCATTGACAATAAAACCCAAAAACTTTCCCGACGCTACACCAAAGGAACACTTCAGTGGATTGATTTTCATTCCGTAGTATCTAAGTATATCAAACATCTCCGCCAAGTCTCGAATGTGGTCGTTTGATTGTCGTGACTTCACGAGCATGTCATCCACATAGACTTCCATTTTTCTACCAATTTGGTCTTTAAACATTCGATTTACCAAGCGCTGATAAGTCACTCTGGCGTTCTTTAACCTAAAAGTCATCACCACATAACAATACAATCCGACGCCCGTGACAAAACTAGTGTGCTCTTGATCTGGGATGTGCACCGGGATTTGATTGTATCCCGAATACGCATCCATGAATGACAATAATTCATGCCCTGCTGTTGAGTTGACGAGCTGGTCGATTCTAGGTAAAGGGAAACTATCCTTAGGGCATGCCTTGTTCAGGTCTGAGTAATCAACACAAGTCCTCCATTTTCCATTCGCTTTTCTCACTAGTACGGGGTTAGAAACCCATTCAGGATAGAGGGCGTCGCGGACGAACCCATTGGCTTTGAGTTTGTCCACCTCCTCTCTGAGAGCAGCAGACCTCTCCGGGTCCATACCTCTCCTTTTCTATTTTACTGGTATGTATTTTGGGTCAATGTTCAACACATGACTTGCTATGGCGGGAGAAATCCCGCACATATCAGAGTGGGTCCAAGCAAACACATCCAGGTTCGCTCGGAGGAAGTCAGTTAGATCCTCAGTCATCGAGGGAGTGAGTTGTGATCCAATCTTAAGCGCCCGTGACGAGTCATCATGGTTGACCGAAATGTAAATCGTCAGTTCAGCTGGTGCAGCTTTAGACTCTTTATGTTCTTCATCATCGTCTCTCAGATCTATGTCTCTGTAGATCCGACCCTGTTGCCCAAGCCAAGGCTCAGGCGCAATTTGTTAATTTTGTGCGACCTGGATGCGGATAGAGTTGTCCACAACCTTTCCCTTCTCTCTTCGCTGAGCCTCTCTTAGCTCAGCCACATAACATGCACGACCAGTCGCTTGATCGCCATGCACTACCCCAACTCATTTATTTGTCGGAAACTTCAAAGTCAAACACCACGGGGCCAAAGCTGCCCTAAACTCCACCAAGGCCGGTCGGCCCAGAAAAACGTTATACAGGGAATCAACATCCAAAACAATGAATGGTAGGATCCGTACCCTCCTACATTCACCTTCTCCTAACTCAACCGGTAATTCAACAAAACCTATCGCATCGGTTGCTGCACCATTAAAACCGTGAATGCGGGCTTTAGATGGCTTCAAATCCTTTGCCTCCATCTTCATTTGGTCGTACGCCTTTTTGAAGATACTGTTCATAGAACTCCCGCAATCAATCAGTATCCTTCTCATAAACGCCGGCCCAATCGTTGCCGAGATAACCATCGGGTCAATGGTAGGTGCCTCCACCTTATCGGCATCTCTGCTCCTAAACACTATGTCATCTGTCATCATTCGTTGGGGTCCCATCTTCTGTGTTTGAACAACATTCAACATCTGCATGCTTTAGGGAACTAGCATAACGCTCTAATTCTTGTCTGCCGGGTGGGGCCCACCAACTATCGTGTTTATGATCAGTCTACCTACAGTCCGAGCGGGTTTCTCAGGTCGATGTGGAATCTGCCCGCGATTGGGGTCGGATGTCCCATGTCCACCTTCCTGCGGATACTTAACAAATTGCTGTAACTTCTTTTACCGAATTAGTTTTTCTATAGCTTCATGGAGGTGTCTACATTCGTCGGTGTTGTGCCCGTAGGTCTCATGGAACCAGCAGTATTTCCTGGTCTGTTTTTGCTCCTCGGTGGATTCCTTTGGGTGCGACTTTCGATATTGGAATGTGTTACAAGTTGATAAATAAATATTCTCCAAAGATGCGTTCAGAGGAGCGTATTCACTGTATGTCGGGATCCTGGGTTTCCACTTTCCTGCCTCCCTCTTCTTACCGAAACTTCCTCCTCCGGATCCTTTAGACTGCTCAGGCTTGTTTTGAACATTAACCTGGAGCTTTCCAGAATTGGCGCCCGATTGCTTTACCGTAACATTGCTTTGCACCGTCTCCTTGCCAGGCCCTGGCGCACTGCCACGCCTCATCCACCTGGCTTCCTCCCTTCTCATGAATTGGTATGCCTTCGAATAAAAACTCTCCAAGGTAGCCGGAGGTTTTCCTGCCAGTCAATCACCAAACTCCGAGTCCGGATCTACTCCTCGCATCACGACCATGAGAATAGCATGGTCATTCGGGTTGCTTACTTCGGTAGCAGCAACATGAAATCTCTGCAAATACTCCTTTAATGACTCCCCTGTAGCCTGGATCATACTAGATAAAGACATCACGTCCTTTGGGCGAGTGGTATGAATTCTGAACTGTTCCACAAATTTCGCCGCTAACTCATCAAACCTGGAGATCGATCGCGGAGGAAGTCTGGTGAACCACATGGTGGCGATTCCGGATAAGGTTATTGGGAAATACCTACATTTAGTCGCATCATTTTCCCTAGCCGAGTCCATTATCCACTCGTATCTCATTACATGCTGTCGGGGATCAGTCTTCCCCTTATAGGCTGGAATAGTCAGCATGCTGAACTTCTGAGGGTACTCAGCTTATAGGATAGCATCTGTGAACGGAGTATGACTCCTAGTTGTACCCCAATCGTCGTTAGATAAGCCCTGATTTTCTCTCATCAACTGTCTGACCATAGATGATAAATCCAGGGTTTAAATGGGAGGTGGCAGGTTGGACTCCGTCGTGCGTGACCGTTCCGGCCGGTGCCTCCTTGGTAAGTGATCTCCCAAATGCATGTCCTGGGGACCCGCTTCGCTACGACCCTGGCGTGGTGGTGCACCAGATTCCACCTGTGCTCCAGATCTTAAGTTTCCTACACCAGTTTGAGTGCGATTTTCCCGGAGCAAGTGAGGGGCCGCGGTTCCAGGTAGAGTGCCTAGACCAGTTCTGTTGGATTGTTCTGCTGCAGCTGTTTGTGCCGCTTCAATCCTACGGCGTCTACGCCAGTGATGCTCATCTGACAAAGCAGAGCTGTCAGATGATGAGTAGGAAACGGGGCTTCCTCCAGCATTCTGATGCTGTTGCTGAGCAATCTGGGTCTTGAGATTGGCATTAGCTTGAATTTGGTCGTTAAGCTGTCTCCTGCTTTCCACGAGCTCTCTCATCAGCTCGTTAAACTCTGTCCTGGGGACAACTTCTGCTTGGTTTAGGATGGTGGCAGTCCCTGCACCTGGATTTGCTTGTTGATTGCTAGGTCTCACTTGTTGGACGCTAGCAGTCTCCTTGACGTCCGCATTGTGGGAGGCTAATCTGGTACATGGTCTTCCCATTGTAGAGTTATAGATCGGAACTCTGAGTAGAATCTATGAACTTCTTATGAATGAACAGGATCTTCTTTGGGGGATTCCTTCAATCCAGTAGCGACAAAGCAGATCCTAACAGCCCGAGAACGTTGTTCTCAGTGAAAGCACCAAAATGTTAGCATCAGAATTGGTCACTAACAACCAAGAATAGATTTGCGTAGAGAGATTAATGAAGATAGTAAATTAAAACAGAGGAATATATGCAAAAGTAACTGCAGAAACAAGAACACCAGAATTATGTGGTTCGGCGTAATTGCCTACGTCCACTGTTAATGTAATCTTTATTGTTGTTCTCAAAGACTTTAATACAGACTCAATCCATAAACAAATAACTCGTATACAAGTTTGAACTGAAAGAAGTGAGTACGAAAAATGGCAGAGTGTCCCTGGAGTTCTCGAAAAAAGGTCCCTTTTCACTGCACCCCTGCCCTTCTATTTATAGACGAAGATAGACTGGACTCCCTATGCAGGCCCAAGAACAAGGCACTTCGGCCCATCACTGACAACTCCTGTTCAACAGACCGAGCCAGGTTTGCTGAGCAACATAGGCCGAGCGGTAAATGCCGAACCGGGGCGTTTTGATGATTAGCTCGAAGCAATCTTTCTAGGGGTTCGAAGTGAGCAACGGTGTGACTCGAAGCAATGGCATGCCGGCCACCTCGCTTTGGGATTGAATCAATAACCCCCAACTTCGATGGCACGCACCGAATGAGGTATATTAAACTACCATGGCCGAACCATGAGGACCGAAACAAGACTGAATTAAGATCCTCGACCGACCCATGCAAGGCTTCACTTCCTTGACCGAGTGGTGCCTGCCTAAACATCTAGGCCGAACCGGAGTTTGCCAAACCAACATGGCTAAGGCAATTGTGCCGAACCCTCCAATGTCGAGCCACCGAATACCGAGCCGAACGAATCAATTCCGTCGGAGCCGGTCTACCGAGTACCGAGCCACCTTTGCCGAGCGACCTATCCTTGGACATGTCGTCCAAGTCATTTCATTCTCCCTTCGCAGACCGAATGATATATGTTGTGTTCCCGTAGCTTCCTTTCTTTGGACGAATGACACACGCCATCCTTCCTCGGCCGAACCGCATTTAAAGGAAGAACCCTAAATATAGGACGAACCTTCATATAGGCCGAACCATGTATACAGACTGAACCATGCTTACAGGCCGAACGATGTATATATGCTGAACTTCTCAATTCGGGTCAATCATTTACATTTTCCAACCTTCCACTGGCTCGAGTATCATCTTGATTCAATCAAAACCTCTATAATTAGCATCTTATAGCCAGTCCAAGCAACCGGGTAACAGTTAGCAATTCTAAGTTTAAAATCAAATTGGCTTTTTCTTTTAAAGACTTTTATTCATAAAAATTCTGGATTTTTAATTCAATCATTTATTAAGTTCTTCTTTCAAAAACTTGTACATTTCACCAAACCATTTCTTCCAAAAATAATACTTTACATGTTTCTAAAGCACCTTTCATAACATTTAAATTATAAAAACTGGAGTAGATAAGAACAACTCTTATCCTATCAATTCCTTTACATTTCCTACTCTCCCAAACATCCAATATTGGGTAGAGTTTCAATTATTATAAAAGGGGGACATTTAAAAGATACCTAAATTAAACGCGCATAACAATGGAAAATATGTATTTTCCTTTGTTTAGCTTCTCTAATTAGATTACCAACATTATTTTTAATAAAATTTACCAACACTATTTCTAGTCACTACACTTTTTTATTACACTTAAGGATCCTATGTTTTAACCCTCAAGGGGAATTGTTAACGTTGTAATTCTCTATAAATCGCATAAAAGATGGTTCGTGTTTTGTGTGAAATTACAAGGAATTATATTTCATTTTTTTATTGAAATAGATGGTACAAAATATGGATTTCCATATTTTGTAAATCTCTTCCTTTGCATTTACATTCCTTATTATTTCACACAAAAGACCTTCATTTGTAACTTGATTGATTCATAGAAACTTATTTTGTTATCCCTTTTCATTCCAAGAATTAAAATATGTCAAATCCTAACCTAATTAAAATAAGTTAAACCTCTCTTTTATTTAATTTCAAAACTTCCTACTAACCAACCCTTAAGCCTAAACTGCACTAACTCCAATTGTTTCTCTTAATTTATCATCCCTTTATTGCTATAGTGCAACCACTTACAGCCTAATTTATCTTCTTTTTTAAACCATTTACTATATTCCAAAGCCATACCACTTATGTTTTCCATCCACACAGACCATTTTATATCTTAAAAACTTTCATCACATAGAAATATTCACGAGCTATATTGCTTCATCATTTCTTCTTAAAAGAAAATAGCCTCAGACAAAAATATCCTTTACTAAAATCTAAATATATATTTTCTTACAAAACCTTTAATATATATGTTCTCAAAATTTAATACTTACTTTTTTGACTAAACGTTCTTTTAAAGTATATAATTTACACTTTTCCTCAATTTCCAAAAATTTCTTAATGTTAGGTTATACTCAAAGTGGACTTCTGACCATTCTCTTAAGAACATCCTTCGTTCCATTTCCAAAGATCAAAAAATCCAATCGTAATTTAAGGGTGACTATTTTATACCTACTTTAGGAACTTCCCCACATTCCACTTTCTATAACATATGGACCCTTATTTTCTCTTTATCTGGACTTATCGTACGTCATCGACCGATAATCAAAATGGAGATCAACAATAATTAGGTTTTCAAAGCCCGACTAAGGAATCAAGTACCATCCTGTTCTAGGAATATTCCATATGCAACTACTCTGTAGATGGAATTCTTAGGACTTCAGCATATACTACATTAATATTTATAGTCAAAATACAAATACGTTCACTCATTGTTGTCTAATTTTTAAAGAATTGACTAACCTAAGCTCTGATACCAAATGTAACAATCCACACGTCAGTAGGCCCAGATTTTCGCTAACCCCAAAACCCAAGTCCACCAAAATACGGATCGTTGGTCTGGTATCCTGCAAAAAGGAAAGTATATCATAGCACTAATGGTAATAACTCACAGCTGAAATAAGAAAATATAATAATCAATATAATTACTGACCAAAAATTGACATCTCAAATGTAAAGAGCCTTAGCCAGACAACTGCACCAAATCAGCACCATTAACTGCCCTTCTAAATACTATGGGTTATAATAAGGAGAGGGTCAGAACAATGTTCTAGTGACTGGTAAATTATACATCTTATACTTAACACTAGCTTATGTCGATTGTTCGCTATTTCATGTTATGTTAGATTTTATTATTAGTCATTGCAAGTCCATTGCTACGTACGAACCATACCCATCTACACCATGTAGATCTATGTCGATATACGTAAACATATTTATGTACCCCAAGTCCACTAATGGACCTAGATACTATCCCCATTAGTATCATTCGCTCAACACCTCGTAAAGATCCATCGCCATCGTATCACCGAGGAAATCTCGTTTGCATCGACGACCTCCGGTCCATAAGGTCCTGATTCTTCGAGGATTTTTCATCACATAGGCCAGCCTTTTTGCGTACCCTTGTCTGCTTCTTGTCGTGGATGTTAGGCTCCACACACCACCACCCCGTTTATGTTTTGAAGAAACCTTTGTATGGGTTAACTAGCCTTGCCATATTAAACAAACTAACAAACAACTATGGCGTTGCATAACCCAACCGAACCAATCTTGGTAGGTGGAAGAGATCAGTTAGGTGTAACCCTGTCCTTCCCGTTGAACGCAAGAGATCGATGCCGAGCTTGAGAAATATGCAACAACTATCTTAGTTTATGGTATCCAAGTATGTCAGCCTTTTACGTACACTTGTTGCAACTCATTTTGTACCTAGGCACACCACACTTTCTGTGCCTCCAATCTCACTCACTGTCCATTTAGAGTGCATAATGGAATCAAAGCAATACCCCCATTTAATAACTTAAAAACTTTTGAGCAGACCTAATTTGACCGTGCACCTTCGGCTTTGACATAATTATAACAAATATTTATAATTATGATAGACAATTTATAATCAAGGCAATAAGCACGGTACAAACCTAGGGGTATCCCTCTAGTAAGAAATCGTACACTCACCATGGGTCCTATTAGTTGGATATGTTTTCAGCATCCCATCCCAGTATAACAACCTTCAGACATTGTTCCACTATAATTATAACAAACAATTTATAATTAATCATACCTGTCATAAACGCATATCCGAGGCTACTTATATACATATTCAAACTTATGTATACTTATTCTTCTTTTATTTTCTTTATTGCCTCAACACCTTTTATGTTCGACTTTAAGCCCTAGTCTTACTATGAATTTATCTTTTATTTAATTAAGTTTGTTTATCGCTTCTCAGATTCAAAAATCAATATCATTGCTGCAACATTCATTAGTTCAACCTTTAATTTCTATCCCAATTCTTATTTCTTTTCCTTGCCTACAATGCAAACTTACTTTTTTATTAGTTTCTATTTTATTAACCTTTAAATTACATTCTTATTTCAATATTCCACTTTTGGGGTTTACTATATTCTAATAAATTGGAATCAAACATTAACAATTTGACCGTTACACGGTAAATTTCCATATCTTATCCTGAAGAGGTGGTTTGTGCGATGTTTGTAATTACAAGAAATTCTCTTTTATTTATTGAAATAGACGGTATAAAATACAGTAATCATCTTTATTTTATACATCTCTTTCTTTTATAAGTATATATTGATTACTTGTCACTTCAAACATCACACTTTTGTTAAGTTTGAATTTGATAATATATGGAAATCCACTTTTAACAACATACATTCCAATAAATTAAAATATCATTAAAATGCCAAAAATCCAATTAGCTTTATTTTATACAGTCCCATTCATCAAATAAAATGGAATATCAATTCATTATGTTTTCAGTTAATTAATCTGATGTAAAGCTGATAATTAAAATCATTTTGCAATTACGGAATTAAATCTAATCATTATGTAATTATAGAAATAAAACTAATCATTACGTAATTGCAGAATTAAAACTAATCATTACGCTTATGTAATTATCATTATAAATTTATAGGTAAATTTATAGTCTTTGACATTTCGTATATATGAATTTATTTGAAATTAAATTATCAGACTCAGGCATATAGGAATAGATCTGCAACGATATAATCTAGTATTATATTAAAACATATAATATTCCCACTCACCTTTAATTAGCGCTCCCAAATCTCTAGATTTTTTCCAGATCCGACCCTATTATTTGTATTCTCCACTTTTCGACTCCCTATTCGGATCCATGGACAATATTTTATACTATTTATTAGAGATTGGATTAGTGTGAAGAGATTTCGTTTTAGATTTATTAATTAGAACCGGATCTAAAAGTTTACCTTTGATGTAGCAACCTGATGTGAATCTATCTTTTATCCTCTATGCTTTTGTATTCTTCTCTAAAGTGTATACGCACTATTTGGATCCATTTCCATGTATTTAGAAATGTTGAAGGAGAAAGGAAAATGGCAGAGCTTCCACGCTCATTAGAAAAATAATGAATTGGAAGTGAAGCCCTAGGTCCTAATTTATAGAGGTTCAAATCAGCGGTAATTGTCGGATAAGAACTGAATTATCTAGGCCACACAGCCTCCATTAACTGCCGCCTCCAAGATAAGGCGGGTCAATCGCCCCAAGTCCAAGTTGATCGCTCATGGTTGACTATGGATAGGTCATGGTTGACCTAACCCATGAATTTTGGTACGTCTCGATCTCAATTGATTTCTGGTTGATTTGTTTTCTTTAGCACTCAATTAATGTTATCTTCTACCTTAATAAATTTTCTTAACCATTAAGCAACTGTTAACTTTAACGTTGTTAGTCAATCATTAATTTATTTTAAATTATTTCCTTGATAACATATATAATTATTTTCAATTACGAAAATTCAAATGCTAATAACTTTTTCGTCTGAACTCCGATTGGAAAAGTTTTTATATGAAAATTGATCAGAAAATCACCATGAATCCAATGGTATAAGTCTCGTGGCCAAATTCCAACATTTGTGAAAATTCCATTTTTCATAGTTTATTATTTGTTAATTAATTTCTATTTTAATTAGTTCACGTAAAAACGCAGGGTGTTACACCCACATTCCTAATTGACCAAATATCTGTTTAATGTAAGTTATTGCTGGAGAGTCCACTTTACAACCAAATAAGCAAATCATCAACATAGATAAGGCGTGCATTAGCTAGAAGGATATTGTAAACAGGTCTTATTTTACTATAGTGACTTGCAGTCTCCATTTGAAGGGAAAACCATTCCGAGGCCACAACAAATAGGTAAGGGGATAAAGGGTCCCCTTGCCTTAGCCCTCTTGTATTATGGATATATCCCTTTGGGATTCCATTGATAAGTAATGAGAAGGTTGGTAAGTTAATACAATATGTTGTCTACTTTAATAATTTGTCTAGAATACCCATTTCTTTCAACACATGCAACACAAACCTCTATTCACTTTGTCATAAGCTTTTTGGAGGTCCACTTTCAAACACATTTTGTCAGCAACTTTTTTATTAAATTCTATAACCATTTCATGAGCCATTAAAGAATTTTTAGCAATAAATCTCCCTTTAATAAAAGCACTTTGGCATTGTGAAATTAACACTAGCAGAGCTTTGTTTAGCCTCATACAAATAATTTTTCCTAAGACTTTATATGTGACATCGCAACAAGTAATAGGCCTATATTCTTTAATCTAAATTGGTTTGTGAACTTTTGGAATTAAAGAAATAAATGTGTGGTTTATCTCTTGTATGAACTCACCAGTGTCAAAAGCTTCTTGATATGCTGCTAACATAGTGTTTTCCGGATCTATCCAATGCAATTTGAAGAATTTTGCACTCATGCCATTGGGCCTCGGACTGGAGTCATCATGTACGGAGAAGAAAGCTTTCTTCAGTTTTCTTTCATGCACTTTTGAAGTCAACATTTGCCCACCTTCTGGAGAGACCCTGGCTCTAGTATGAATCCAAGGTAAATTTTTGTTGTAATTTTCATTGTATAGTTTTGTAAAATAGGAAATTGCTTTGTCTTCCAGTTCATGTATTTGTTCCACCAGTTCTCCTTGTTTATTTCAAACTGTTAGTTAAGTTATTATGTTTTTTTCCTTTAAGCCATTTTAGTGTAAAAAACTTGTTGCATTCGTCTCCCTATGTAAGCCACTTCTCTTTAGATTTTTGTTTCAAATCTTAAGCTTTCTTGTGTAGTTCTTCCTTCAAAAGTTTTTGAAGTGTAAAATAGTATACATTGAGGTTTTCATGTTAAGGGTCAGCGTCCATTTTGTATTGCACTTCCTCCGGTTCTTCTTGGATTTTATGAACACCATCAGTTGGTTTAGGCCTGTATTTGTTCCAGTTTTTAAGTTTGTTTTTCATGGATTTCACCGGATTGCATATTTGTACATATGATTTCCCATAGGCATCTGCACTTCTGAAAAATTGACTATTTCATTATATCCTTCACATAAAACCAATAATTAGCATATCTGAAAGGCTTCCCTTTTTGAACTTGTTCTTCGTTATTAAATTGAATGAGGGGAGGAATATGACAACTTGTAGAGCTAGGAAGAACTAATACTTTTATATTTTTAATTTGATTGAACAATTTTGCATTACCCAACATTCTATCAAGTCTTGATACAAATTTCTTAGCTTCACTGCTTTTCCTTGTGAATTTTAGGGATGTATGGAATGCTTTGATCAATCCACTAGCTAGCATGCAGTTACTGAATTATGCAATTTGTCACACTTTCAATGTGGGTCCCTCTTTCTTTTCATCTGTTCTCATGACAGCGTTAAAATCCCCTGCTATGGCCTATGGTATATGAATCAGTTTGGAATTGTTTACAAGTTGTTTACATAAATTAGCTCTAGTGGAAGCCCAATTACTAGCTTAGACAAATGTAAAAAAAAATTCCTATCCCCAAAGTTTTTACAACTAAAGTAACATGTTGTTCATCGCAATTTAATAAGTTTATAGACCACACATCTTTATTCCAAATAACCATAATTCTTCCTTTAACATTATTAGAAACATTATGGGTTGTCTCTCATTGATCACCCAGCTTTGTTTTGAACATTTCCATGACTTCTTTATTAAATTTATTTTCTAGTTCTGTTAAAATAGAGGGCTTATATTTAGCCCCCAAATTATAGAGGTCAAATTTTGGCACATCAGAATTTAGACCTCTAACTTCCCAACATATTACTGACATGATTTAGTAGCTCTACTCCTAGTAATAAGAGCCGAAACTACTTTAGTTGTGTTGCTAGTTACCTTTCCTGCTCCCTTGTCAAATTGTTTAGTGTATTCTTCATTAGCCAATGTGTATTTCCCCATATCTTCGTTATTGCTTTCTTCTTAAGAACTTCAAAATTTTTGCCTCTCTTTAATGTTATCAGGCAGTTTCTCCTCCTCAATAATAGGAACAGGCTCTTTTCCCTCTTCGATAAAATCAGAATCCTTACCCTCATCATGGACAGTACTCTTTCCTTCATCAGGAACAAACTCCTTTCCATCAACAGAATCATGGCTCTCTGAACCTTGATTTGCTCATCTGGCCTCTTCTAGTATTGATCTTGATTTGATGCTTTGGAGACTGGCTTGGGATCTCTGCTCCACTAGTCATAGGTGATGGTTGCTGGAACTGTGTGTTGATATGGGTAGGTTCTACAGCATTTTGTATATCATTTTTAGTTGTTGTAGTATTTTTTGAGGGGGACACAGCAGTAGGGGATTGTATATTGTTATTACTGGTAGCTATGTTATTCTCTGTATGTGCATAACTAGTAGAAGCTGTGTTGCACTTGTTTAGTTTCTCCACCCATATTTTCTTTGGTTATTCTTTTACTGTGTTGCATTGCTATGCGTTGTGCCCAGAACACTTACACTCACCACATCTTGGTGGAACAAATTCATATTCCACATCTTGAAAAACACATTACCATTCTTATCTATAGCTTTCACGGTATTGGGTAGGTCAGAAGACGCCTCCAATTCCACCAAAACCCTAGTATAGTTAATCCTTATTGTGTTTTCACCATTATCCAATGGTTTCCTAATTAGACTAGCGAGCTTACTTATACACCTCATATTCCATAGTGCTGGATTTAGATTATTTAATTTAACCCAAACTGGGTAAGTAGTAAGCATTGCTCTTTCAAAAGTAAAATCAGCCTTCCATTTCCTCATGAATATTAGCTTGCCATCCATGAACCATGGACCTCCTTTTAGAATCCTTTCATAGTCCTCTTCCTTTTTGAACTTTATGAGATATAAACCATTTTCTCTAGGATATACATCCTAGGTTCCTTTTGGATTCCACACTCGCTTAATATAAGCATTAAAATAGACAATGTAAGGTCTTTTACCAACCATGTAAACATATACTGAATTCTTCCACATCGCATTAGATTCCACATAATCATCATCATCAATGAATTGATATGATTCGCTTCCTTCGGTGATCAGTTGGAAAAAATAAACTTTTCCTTTGATTTCTACCCCTTTTCCGAAAGCATCTACCTAAGATCTAGGTTTTTTTTCAACCGTGGTTATGCCGAAGTCTTGTTGTCTTTAGGGCTTCAGCAAAAGACTATTTCCCCTTCCTCCTAACCATCTTCCATCCTCCGCCGTCATCTTCCATCCTTCGCCTAGGGTTTCGGGAACGTTTGTTGTAGCCATTTTTAATTTGAATTTAATATAATAAATATGTTATAGATGTGTGTGTGTCTCATTACATACTTTATCATTCGGCTGCCACCCAGGCTTTACGCCTTTAGGTGCTATACACATTTGCATTATTAATTAACTGCCACTAAGGCCGCATGCCAACGATCTAGGTTTTTGGATGTCATATAGACCTTACTCTTTCGTTCTTGTATTATGATTTCCATGAAGGACTTACAACAGCGTTTACATATTTCGGATTCCACGCAGATCTTACTCCGGCTTCGCTTTGGTGCCAAGATTGCCCCTCCCAGCCTCACGTCTTACACCTTGCCCTTGGTTTCCACTAAGGTCTTACACCAATCTCCTTCATTGTTCGGACATCTACCCTCTAGGCCTTACACGTATATTTTCGATTGCGGATGCCACATAGGCCTTATTCCTTTATTTTCGGTTGTGAATGCCATACAAGCTTACTCTTTCGTTTTTAGTTGTAGAGTCCACACATGCCTTGCTCCTTCCACCAAATCTACCACCTAATCTTCCATTATTTGGCGTTTTCATTTAGCTCTATTTTAAGCTACCATTCAACTAATCATCGCATGATTATTAATATTGATTATACTATTGTCACCAATGTCCTAGTTTCCAATCTCGGCCATCTTAAGCCTTATCGTGCCTTATTATCCCTGGAAGTTACGAGTTCTAGTTTACACGTTCTTCCGAGAGCTACACTACTTTCGATAATCTATATTCTCGTCTCGCCAAGGGAAGCCTATTATAGTTTAGTTTCAGTGATTTGTGAAACTAACTCTATATTTTATCTGAAATCGCCTCCTCTACCCATAGTTCCTCCAAAACCTTTGACTGCCTTTGGTCCTCAGTTGATACCCTCGGTTTGCTAGTCCTGGCCTCAAATCTTGCCTACCAAGCATTTCTACTTAATCCATTATGCTTAAGGATTCAGTTTTATTAAAGTTTTGGTTTGGCTCTACCTCCTTCCTTCGGCACTATTCTTCGATACATATTGGGAACAACTTACTGCACATCTAACACTAGTTGCACACATGCCGACTTCTAATTCGTTTAAGTTAGTCTTTTATAATTGTTATTTAGTACTTTGCTGACACGTTCAACACAAAAAGTGGATTCGATCTACAACCCATTTATTAAATAAATTCTTTAATTAAATGACCTCTCGGTTAACACTTTGTCCCTCGGTTCCCTATTTTAACCTCTACCATTTTTCCTATTACACAACACTCAACAAATTCATACTAATTCATTCTCTTGGGAAAACTCCTCCCATTAAGGTCTGTCGACCCCTAACCTAATTTCTGAAGATGTTTATATTTCTCTATTATGAACTTAGTTTATTTTAATCACTGAATCCATTTAATCCTATTATACATTCCTATATCTGAGCATAAACGAGATTAGGGATATATTACTCACCTATGCTTTTAGCCGGTGAAGTCTCTAGTTTACTTAGCTTTAATGTTTTCTTTCCTTCTTCTTGTTTGGCCGCCAATACCATTAAAGAGCTCCAGCTTTTGTTTTTAAGTTTTTAATGCAAAAGAGAATGGAAAGAAAGAGGTGATTATCTTTGCTTAAACAAGGAATAATTTGGGCCGTCGGCCACTACCCTATCTTCTTATTTTATAAGCCCCAACAATTGCATTTAATTCTTATTAATTTGGATTTTTAACTAGGATTTTCCTACTATCACTTGATTCATACAAGCTATTGTGCTAAAAAGTGGCATAACACCCCAAAGTAGACAAATCCAAATTAAAAAAGAAAAAACAAAAAGAAAACAAGAAAAACAACACTTTTTATAGTGGTTCGACAAATACCCAGCCTACGTCCACTTTATTCCTTGTTATTGATTGTCTTCTCTCTTGATTATAATGAATTCAATCAGATTTGACCCTAATCTAGTGGACCTTGGATTTATAATGGAATTCCTAGAATTAAAGAAAAAGGAGATATCACTTAGATTTAAAAATGGCCCTCCCAAAATCCGAAAGAGAAAAGTGCCCCTCTAGTTGAAGTTAGGTTGCTATTTATAGGTGATTCCCTCCTTAAGTCTCGTAATTAGGCTAGAATTCATCCAAGGCTTCAAGATTCGCAAATCTAGGCATGAAGACCGAGTCATCCTACACGATCTTCAAGTAGAAAATCAATTCGGTATCGACCACTTCTAGTCGGTACTGATATGATTTTCCATCATTCTTCTAGTTTTCTCCATGTCTTAGCTTTCCTGATCAACCCTTGCTAAATCAAGTCTTCATTCCAGGTCGGTGGTCATCAAAAGTGGTTTGTACTAACCTGAATTTTTACATCCAAGTTCATTTTATCTTCATGTTTAGGCCCCTTTCATCCATCTATTGCCATTCCAAGTCTCAGAATCAAATTGGTGCTAACCAAATCAAATCGGTACCAACCTGATTTTGCTCTTCAAAATTCCATAAAACCATCTGATTTTCCTCATATCACCATTCTAGATAGTTATAATCATGTTGAAGTGAATCCTGTAGGTGAAAATCATGAGTTTCGGGTCGATACCGACCTGACTTGGTGTCCGACAAAAGTTTTGTGTGTTTGCTTCGAGTTATGACTTGGGGTTTTCTAGGGTTGTTGAGCTTCGTGTTTTCCTCTGCTCACTTAGAGTCTAACCCGAGATTTTTGTGTGTTGACCCAAGTTCTACTCGGTACCGACCTGAGAACCTTAACCAAAAATGGACTTTCCAATTTTTTTAACCTTTTTCGACCATTTTTTTATATTTCTTTTTTCTTACCTTTTTATGATGTTTCCAAAGTCCTTGGGTCATTTCTTCAGCATTTGTTTGTCCAATTCACTCATTTATGTCCTTTCGAAGGCTGCGAAGAATTTGGTTATAACACTTGCCTCCCTAAAGTATGCCTTATGAATGTAAGGTGTGCTTTGCTAAAGAACATGCTTCACCAGTAGCGACCAATCATTGAGGGTCCAGCTCTCTGGCTATCCATCAATCCAAGGTGTGGTGAATCATCTGGTTTTTGCAGATTCATCTGCAAACCAAAGGTCGTTCTAGTTTTCTAGACCATTATAAATAAGGACTCTAGCCCTTGCTTAAGTGTTAGTCATAAATCATAATCAGACCCTTTTCATCTGAATTTATCATATCATATGTCAAAATCATCCCGTGTTCGTTTGGGAATTATCTATTCTAGTCTAATCACAAGACGTTCAAATCCTATGGTCAAATCAATGTCCATTCTAGGGTTCGATATCTCTGAATCGTTTAACATCCAATCTATGGTTCGATCTCTCTAGATTGTTTAACATCTAATCCAGGGTTCGATTTCTCCGAATCCTTGCTAAGTCCAATCCACTCGCTCTTCGACGAGGGGACTCAACGTCCAAGCAACTGCATCTACTCACTCTTCGATGAGAAGATTTACTTCTGTACAAGCCTAATCCACTCGCTTTCCAGCAAGGGGACTTATACCTTATGGTCATCATCCTGTCTCTTTGGATAAGACTACCATGTTCAATCAATATCAGTCATCATGTTCAAGTGGTTTTCAAAAATCAAATATCCAAATCAAATCATCGAATATATATCCTAAACATTCATCTTAGACATCCAACTTAGAGTGTGCCTAGAGACCAATCGAGGTCCCGTACATGTGTAAGTGGTTCGAGGTCATTATTTCCTTATTTATCCAAAACAAAAGGCAAAACATGGGAATAAAACCTTAATCCCGTCCATCCCGATCATGGAATTTCCAATCTCGATCCAAATCTACAGTTGTGTCTTGATGTATTCGCTACAGCGGTGGCTGTTCTAACTGCACCACTACAGTTCAGTTTCTTACACTCTGTTAAGCTAGTTACTCCAAACCAGCTCTTTTATCAAATTATGAAGGTGTCCGCACTCGTTCGTTTCATGCCCATCTATCTCATGGAAAAGGAAAAATCTTCCAGACTTTTTCTCCCGATCTATGGGTACCCTCTTAGCTAGCTTCTGGTAGGGGATTTGTCCCCCTAGTGTCTCAGTATATCTTTTCCAAAGTTTCATTTAGATCGGTATAAGAAGAGAAATTTTGTTCCCTCCTTTTGTCACTTAGGTCCTACGAAGCCGTAATCAGATTTTCGCTTTCATTTGTCTTTACCATATCCTGCTCCGGACAGTCCTCCGTTATCCACAACATTAACCTCAGCATTAGTAGCTTCAGCATCCTCCTAATGCATATATCTCTTAGCTTTATGATAAAATTCCATCAGAACCATCGATGGATCCCTTTCCAATGCAACTTTGAAGTCAGTCTTACTCGCGACTCCAGACACAACTGCCATCGGGACTATCGATGGATCCGGCTTATCGATTGCAGCGGCTGCTGCGTTAAATCTCGTTAGATAACTTCTCAAGGTCTCTTTGGCCCTTTGCTTCATGCTCAACAACATCATCACATTCTGTGGTTGAGAAATATGAACTCCAAACTAGCTCAAGAATATGTCTACCAATCTAGCACACATGCTTATGGACTCATTCTCTAACTGTCTGAACCACATAGCAGCCAACTCTGTTAAGTATAATGGGAAGCATCGCCACATTACTTCTTCAGATGCACCCAATACCTCCATATGTCATATGTATCCCATCAGATGAACGGTCATATATGTCCTTCCTATATAGTTCCAACGTCGGTAGCTTAAAATCGAGTGGATTCCTTGCATACCGGATGTTAAGGGTAAATGGATTCCCATTCACATATTCCAATATCTGGTTTGGAGGTCCACATCTCACTATCATTCTAATTGTCAACGATCTGGTTGTTGTCATCTAATGGAAGTCTTCGATCCATAGCTATATTTTGCCCCTCATTCCTATAAGGAAACTCTGGCACATACTCCTTTGGATGCACGTTTGCATTTTGATCTGCACCTCTAGCTTTACTCTATCTCCCATTCCTATGGGGAAACTTTGACACATACTCCTCTGTTTGTTGTGCATTGACGCTCTGATATGTGTTTATAGCTCCAGCATAGTCTTCTCCTGAAATCCTAGCATGCCTAAGCCCAAACTAACATTGCCGTCGAGTAAATTCATCTCGGTACGGACCTGAACCAGATCGGTACCGAACTGTTCTGATCATAGGGGCACTATTCCAGTTTGCTCTGCTCCAACTGCAAATGTTCTTGCATTGGTTTTTGATCATTCTGAAGTCCAACTACTCCGACAGTTATTTGTTGATCCATCCTTCTGAAATGCCATCCAGCATTTCCTACTATTGAGCCATTATTCCGTCTTGGATCTCTTCCATTGTAACAACCCGTATATTCAACGATAGAATATTCTAATAATTAATTAAATATTGAATTGTTATTTAATTGAAGGTCCAAAAAAATAATTTCTGCTTATGATCGAACTAGGACTCGAGACCACTTCCATTGATTTCGAATCCACATTGTGAATCAAAATGTTTATAAATATCGCTATATTTGGAATTAAGCGATCCGATGGCCAAAACAACATCGGGATGCGTGAAATTACTCCCGGAGTGCTGTCTCAGATAGGGACGAAATTTATACCATTGGAACTTAAAAAATAAGGTGATATGCACTAATGAGTTTCATTGCGATCTGACGTGCTGTGTGATCATACGAGCTCAAAACGTGTGGTGATTTATTCGAGAAATCGAATGAATATGTATATTTTTTAATATATACATCACCCCACACTTCAGACTTTTCCCCATATTTCCTTTTTCCCTCTTTCTCTCCTTTCCACATTACCAGTCAGTAAAATCAAGAATGGCCACCACTTCAAAAATTGTCTTTGAGAGCTTCGATCATTGATAAATCGTGAGACCGGATCCATTGGATTCGGGGCGAGATGGGCTTCAGATCCATATAGGTTTTTTCATGTGCGGCGACGCTTGGCGAACCTGAATTTATTGGTCATTGAACTAGAGTTAAGCCTAGGCGGCAATTGAGGGCGAGTTAGTGAAATGGAGGACACCGTTGGATTTCTCTTGCCGATGCACACCTGCCTGCACCTACCGTCGAAGCTCCGGAGCCCTTGGATGAGTCACGACCTGGTAGGGCCAGTGGGAGGGGCTATGGTTCGTTTTGATGGGGAGGTTCGAGCCTTGAACATTGGGGTGCACGACGTAGAGCTTACGTAGTGGAGCATGTTGGTGAAGTCAGTGCATCGAATCGTCAAGAGTCTAGAGAGAATGGGAGGAGAGAAGGTGTTGAACAAGTGGGTTAGTGTGTACATTAGTGTGCATGACTCCTATGCATTTTGATTTGGGGAAGATGGATTTGGGGTTTGAAAGAGGTAATTATTTTGTTAATTAATTAATTAATAAATTTATTAGTCTCATTTTGTATTTAATCTATATCTCTTGCATAAGAGGTCTAATCGAGATGCGGTCTTTGTTGTTGCACTTGTAGTGAGATTATCTATGACATGTTTTGGGATTGAACTGGATTCGGACATTTAGGACCTTATGGTTCAAGTAAGCGGAATATAACTTTGAATTTTATTTCAATATAAATCCCCGTAAGTTTATATATAGAAAAATATTACCTAGTAGAGGTAGAATATAAATATATATGAAATCATTTCCCCATTTGATTGGATTTATTTGAGTGGATATTTGGGATATTTGAGTAAAGTCTCGTATATTTATATTGTGTTCTATTCATATTAAATAGAGCTAGATAGCGATGACATTGATTTATAGCATGATTATAAATTAATTAGACTCCAAATTATTGTTATATTAGTGATAGAAATATTTTTTTATATTTTATTACTAATCGAAAGTAAGAATACAACTTTGAAAAATAAGTTAAAAGGCTTAAAAATGATTTATTTTATAAAATAATGAAATTGTTTTAAAAAATAATATAAATGGGATTGGACTTTTATTTAAAATATTTTAGCAAATAAAAGTAAGACTCGTTTTGATTGATTACTTAATTACTTACTTAAATATACGTGTATGTATATGCGCACAAGCAGGCATGTGTATACGTGTATCTAAGATAATATAACAATCAATACAATTCTAGTATTGTACTTAGAATGGTTGATAACGTTTGTTTAGTTATGTAATAATTGTTTATGCATATGGAAATATCCATTTATGTATATAATAAAGTTATGAGCAATCTCATGTAGCCATAACAACCACCAAGTGCATTAACTTGCGTGAGAGAGTACCATGTCGAGTAATCGCCCTAGTGGAGCTTGAAACGTGGTTTGTGAGATTTTACGTGTTTGCGGACACGTGTGCATATGCATGCATGAGCAGGTGTATCGACACACGTGTAAGCATTACGTGTAGCGAGAATGTTATCTAAGTTTGTTTTAGCATGTTAGAGAAGGCCAGGTCACCGTATTCGCCCGAAGAACTCTACACGTGCAAAGACTGGATTTTGGTATCGAAATCAGTTTTCGAATACTTAAGAAACCACTTCCAAAACATCAACCAATGAAATCCATTGTGGCGAAGACAGATTACGGGAGCTAGACGACTCATTGGTGGAAGTGAAAGAGAAGACGAGACTTGAATCGACGAACGACGGTCGACATTGTTCCCTGGCCTGGACTCAATGCCCAAATGTACACAAGATCAATCGATCGAGGTGGACATTCAGTCGACTGGCCTTATGTATAAAACACTCCCCAAAGGGAAGCTAAAATAGAAGGCTTGGGATTTGTTTTCAGTCGACTGGGTTCCGTCGACTAAACAACAACCCCAGTCGACAGAACCCCTAGGTTGAGAATGACTTCGGGAAATGTAACGACCTAGAATTTGACCACTCATAAAAATAACATTTAAGATAATTTTAAATATAAATTTGGTAAGGTTATATGATTTAAACAATATTAGATAGGATTTGGAAATAGAAATATATATAAAAATAGTAACATTTGTTTATATCGACAAAAGTGACAAAATCCTGATTTTAGAAAGTAAGTTTAAATGTTTTAATAAATTATTTTAATTTATTTATGAGTGTTTATATTTTTAAATAGAAATATAAAAATTTATTTTTAAATTTGGTTTACATAAATAAATAGTTTAACTAAAACGTTAAAATATGATCGTAAAACTTTTTATCGAAATTCAACGTTTTGTTCAAAATAAGTTGTTGCAACGTTGTTGCACCTTTGTTAACTTATTTTAACATATATATTACACATTTTAATAACTAAACATGTTTACTTTTACTAATTATGATTAGAAAACTTCTAGAACATCATTAAGAAAAGTAAGTAAGTTTAAGAAAAGTCAAAAATAAACATCAAATCCAAATCACATCAAAATCCAATAAAATAATTACTTTTATTTACTTAATCTTTAAGTGACTAAGACATAAAGTAAGGATGTGAAAGATGATGTTAAGTATTAAAAAAGTGGAGATTGCTTTAGGTTGAAGTAAGGTTAGTTTGGTAATTTGGTAAGAGGTTATTTTGGTAAGTTTACCACTTCTTTCTTTTTCTATAAATACCCACATCCTTCTTCACTTTCATTCACATTTCTTCTTCTTTCTCAAGCTTCTTTGTCTTCTTCCTCTCTTTTTTAACGACTTCTAAGCCATAGAAAAAAAATTAGAAAGAAATAATGTCAAAATATTCAAAAGAAATCAATGTTCATTCTCTTTAAATAAAACTCATCTTTTTTCCATATTTTACCTCTTTTCTCTTGGCCATAACTTCTTCAAAACAGAATCAAAATGCAAAATTCATTTTTTTCAAATCGTGTATTTTTCCAGTGACTACAACTTTCATGTTGACTACTTTGTCTCAATCTAAACTTAACTATATCAAAAATCCACTTCTTTTCAGTGCATTCTCTGGCCCAATTTTAGAAACAGAGAATAGACCATTTTGTTTTGATCATAACTTGATAATAACTGATCCAAACTAAGAAACACTTTTTATCATATCATACAAAATTTTAGTGGCTATAACTTTCATGTTGAGCACGTTTTTTAGTTTTGAGATTTGCAATACTTGAAACTCAATTCTTTGAAGTGCATTTTCGAGCTTCATTTTTGTCAATCCGACAATATCTCTTCTTCATTCTATCATACCTCTCTCAAAACAACTTGGATTTAAATGATTTATTTTTTCAAACTCAAGAGAAAAGAATTTGCAAAAACTTTTTAGTTAACAACTTTTCTAAATTTTGATATTTAGAGGGCCTAAAATTGGATACAAGATAACCTATTTTTCGGATCAAAATCTTGAGAATTCAAGTTCAAAGCTCTACCGCTTCTTCTCTATACTTTCGGCCAACCTCCATCTCTGGCCATGAATATTTTGAAGTTATATTATATAAAAGTGATTTATATAAGAATGGTTTGTAAAACGGAAAGAATTTCGAGGACTAAACCCGATGGTTTTAAGATGATTTTTGAACAAATTTGGGAAATGAAAATTATTATATATTTGAAAGGTACTTGTGAATATTAGTGTGAAATGATTTATCGCTTCGGGATATAAAATGATTTGTTATGTTACCAATGATTCGGGTAACCCATAACTAAAAAGTGGGCATATGTTTTTGGTATAGTCCGCTCTTGGAATAAAGGGATGTACTTATTTATCGATTGTATGAAGGCTGGGACCTAGCTGCCTTGTTATTGGGAGAAACCTCCCGATCTGGTTGCATATGGTTTGATATGTTTTTATTACGGTATTTGGGATTTCCAAATAAACTTTTCAAAAGTGATTTGATTTAAGATCCGAAGTAAAGTATAATTTGAATATAAAAGATATATATATTTCAAAAGTTTTGAAATAAGAATTCGAGAATAAAGTCCAAAGAGATAATTTCCGTAAAGGTAATTAGATATGAAAATCTAAAGTTGAAGATTAAGCTAAGTGGGTAGTTTTGGGAATTGCATATTGTTTGTTGCATCGTAGGCTCCATGAGTCCTATTTGCGGTAGGAGAACTACGTTGTCTTGATCCTGTATCTAACTGGGTACCCAATTAGATAGGGGTACGTAGGCAGTCACAAGTGGTAGTGATGCAGCCCCTAAAATAATACAACCCTTTCATGTTTATCTGTTATTGGTTGTTGTTTATCTTGTGTTATTGTATCTTTCCTGCTTACTATTTTATTCCGCATTTACATTGTTTATTGAGTTCGTAGGTAAGGATAGTGTTGTCTCTCTCATCAGAGTTGTGCAGTGGTAGATTTATAGTCATTGTATTTGGTATGTATTAAAGCACACTTTGTAGAATTAATAAATTAATTAATTACTCTGATATGTTGTATAATTGAAATTGTATCCTATACATTTAGTAATGTTGAATATTTATCAAATATGGTGTATTAAGTTGGTAGTTTTCATTAGTAGTTTATAATGGATGGATTTTTTCGGCAATTTTAACTGGTCCGAAAATCCAAGTCGTCACAGGAAATTTCTTCCTCATTCGATTGCAGTTCTTCGTGAGGCTTCGACATAACTTTGGGAAGCCTTCGGGCTACTCGGGAAAGTAGAATGCAAAGCAAAGCTTGGGATTCGGATGCAATATTTATTGTGATATGTGTGCGATCAATGATGATCGAATACAATATCAATGCATTGAGTTACTACTTGGACATGTTTTGCGAGCATGTATAATTGAGCAGAGTTAATCTATGCCCCTCGGCTTTGGCCTTGGAGTATATATGTTCGATGAATGGTATCAGTTTTATGATTGCGATCATTCCTCGTTTTGACCTTATATTAGTAATCAAACATTGTATTGGCCTTATATTAGTGACCATACGTACGGATAGACGATGATGAGATATCGGTCTTCATTTGTGATAGGCTTATTTGATTGCGCAATGTTATATTTGGTGTGCACATACATATACAGTATTAGTGTTTCTTCGTGGTCCCGATAGCGTATTAATCGAGACACAACCTTCGTTCTCTTTTTGATGAGAGGCATATACATGTTATTTGAGAAATACTTGATGTCCTAGAGGGGGATGTTGAAATTCATCTGCTACAGGATCCTAAAACACTTATGCTTATTATTGGGATCCGCAAAGGTTATAGGTATTTAGAATAGATCATGTAACACTTGTGCTCATTATTGAGGTACGGTGATTCTATTTACTATTGGGACTAGTTTTCAAGTATATAGAGTAGATCATAACTTATGCTCATTATAGGGGTAGATCTACACGAGACTTATGGCTCAGGGTCTATGGTATATTCAAATACTGACTCTATATATATCTTGAACTCTCAAAGGGAATCATTGGATCGTGATAGATGTCCATTATTGACCCCACCCATTTGTAATGATGGGTACTTGTTTGTATTTCTTAGTTATCTTTTATTGTTATGCCATGTGTGTTATTAGTTGACTGTTGTAGTTATTGCTTCATTTACTATCATTTTGTACTTCTCGATAGACTTACATTATAACAACCCTACTTTTGAATTTTGGGTTACCATTATCATAGTATAATTGTTACGTTTCAGTCACATTAAACGAGTTGTGCTAACTCGTTGATTACAGGAGAAGAGCAGGTTATAGTACGGTTTCCTCTTTCTTGGATAGGATTACTTTACTTGTTTACGGACAGTCCGAATTACCCCTGAGCCACGATTGTAGAGAGGACCAGGTATGCCTTAGTAGTTCCTATTTATTGGTATAAAGTTTTAACATACAGTATTTTGAGATAGTTGCCCTTACATCGCTTTATGTCTGACTCACGTTTTGTTTTTGTCTACTTATGTTATGACAACTCTCGAGTACTTGATTGGGTAGTTTGGGAGTCGAGTGCTTTTGGAGACATGCTTTTAGGATAGCTAGAGCATTTTGTGGAGACAACATCGATACTTCGTATATACATACTCGATATTGTAGTAGTACATGACAAATGTTGTTTATAATATGAGACTTATTATATCAAACATTATATTATGAAACTCTATATTGATATTTATTTATCAATTACTTCCACTAATGCAGTCTTTTATATATATTTTAATCCTGTTCTATTCATGTATATTCAGTATATTATGTATTATCATTCTGTTATGAGATTCTGTTGATATGCCTTGGTATAATGTTTGTTTTAACTTTTTCTTTCCAGATAATCTGTCTTTTGTGGTATTCAAAAGTCAGACGTTTTGTGTTCGATGCTGATTTCAGGGTATTACAAAGGGTGGGTTGTTACAGTTGGTATCAGAGCCTAGGTTCATGCTTAGGGCCAACTGTTCCAGTTTGAGTTAAACAAACTGGTTGAGGGAGATCCGTTGAGATAACATGCTTGTATTTTCCTACTATATACTACAACATACACCACTTGTCCTTTGGACTTTGATTGATTTTTCCGTTAGTTGCTAGGATACCTTCGTTCCGACTATCACTATGAGCGGATGGAGTTCAGGAGTGACTATGGACAGGTAGTATGGGTTGCCTGAAGTGTTCAGAGAATATTTGACTACCACATGAGATGTTCTGTCACCTGTGAACATTCCAGTACATGCGGTAGACGATGAAGGTGGTGCGGCCCTTGGGGCATTAGTATTCCTTTCTTCACCAACTTTAGACTTTTCGAAGTTGTGCAAGGTTTTTGGCTTGGTGGAATATAATAGTAGAGGGAGCCGATGGGCAAGTTGTTATCTAGCATTCTAGCCTGGCCATATCAAACTGATTGCACGGGTTAGATTCGATTGCCATCAAGGCCAAAGACTCTAGAGTGGTGATTGTGGGACCCAGAGTCAAGTACAAATGATCATATATAGTCAGAACCAAATGGATTTGATGGATGTACAATGCAGGATGCTCAAAGTATGGAATATGACTCAATGATTGGAAGGGATCGGCATACTTAATTGAGAGGGATCGGCAGGCTTCATTGAAGAGGATGGATCGACATGCTTCATTGAAGAGGATGGATCGACATGCTTAATGGAGAGAGATCGGCAGGCTTCACTTAAGAGGGGTCGGCATGCATAAAATTTCAAGTGCATTCTAGCATACAACGATCAATATGACGAGATCTACAAGTCAAATTCCTATGAAATTTGGAGAGCGAGGTATATGGACCCTAGGGAACCAACCTTAGGGATTGCACATCAAAAGGACGGAATGGGAGGGATCGATATTCGTCCCTTTATAGGGTTCGGCAGCAAGCAGTGCATAAGTAATATAAAATCAAAAATCAAGCAATAACTCGAAATCCAGTGATCCAAATGATGTGAAAATTGGGGGTTGAACATATTTTAGCATGATGAAGCCTCTGTAGGGATTGCTCCCCAAATTTCAACCAAAAAAGGAATCGGTACCGATCCCTCCATATTGGGAATTGGGCCTAGCGATCCCTCAAGTGGGCCTATGTGGATTAGAAGGTCCTTTAGCTGAAATTTCAGAGAGATAGGTGGTCGTCTTCACCTATAAATACTAGCCTGATGAGTCATTCTAGGGATGTTTACGCTGCTTGTTACTCTAGACTCTATTGTAATCAATTATTTGCTATTTTCTACTAATGTAATCATATTTAGAAGTGATCAATAAAGGATAATCATCAAAGTGGACGTAGGCATACAACGCCGAACCATTATAAATCTTTGTGTCTCTGATTATAGTTGATTCTCCATTACTTGTTGATTTATCTACTTAGTTTAATTTTGTTTTTCTTCACTTACTTCTTTACAAAAAACTATTCTTATGTGTTTATGACTAATTTAGTTGCAAACATTTTGGTGCTTTCTATGAGAACCTTGATTCTCAGCTCGCTAGAATCCCTTTGTTGCTACTGGATTGGATAAATCCCCCAAAGGAGATCTGTAGTTATCTTCAAGAAGTTGCTATCAGATTTGTATAGATCCAAGAAAGGCTATTAATAATGGCGAGACATATTAGATCTACTTCTCAGAACGTGGAAGGAAATGAGAATACTAGCATTTAGTAAGGAGACCCAAGCAATCAATCAACAAATGTGAATGCCAAGCCAGTTGAAGTCCAAAATCCCACTGATTCTATTACAAGAGCTGAATTTCATAATCTAACGAGAGAGATGATGGAGAGCCATCGATAATTAAATTAAAAAATTTAGACCAATATCAACTTGATGAACCAAATCAATCAGCAGCAGCAGGGAAAAGCTAGGAGGGATCCCACTCCTTACTCGACATCGGAAAGTTCTAGCTCATCGTATGAATATCATAGACATAGGCGTCGCAGGATAGAAGAATATCGCATGGAAACTTCAGGGAATCACCTGGCAGACCATCGTGGTCTGCCAGGACCAATCGGTGCCGATCCCTCCTCGAGGAGGGATTCCTTCCATACACCGTGGGAATCGAGGTGGAGCTACTTCTGTTAGTTTGGATGATGAAGTTCGATTGAATGCTGACTGTTAACCATAAAATGAAAATGGAGATAAAGAAGGCACGTCAGAAACCTTCCGCAGAGACAAAGAGTAATAGAAGAAGTTACCTCTCAGAGATACCGAAAGGTTTTCATAACACCCGAGAAAAAGAAGCGTATGGTAACTTCAAAGGAGGGGCTTTCGTAGGCATAAAAAGGAAAATAGTTATAAGGCCGCTTGACGTAATGAACAGATGAAAGGAAAGAAGAGCGCCCCAAGCCTTTTGAATAAAAAAGGAAGGAATCCAAGAAACAAGTTTGCCGCAAATCTGAACCCTTCGGAGCGGATGAGGGGACTCATCACTCGTCATTCAAAGCAAATGTCTTCCAAGAAAGGTAGAAAGAATAGGACCAGATTAGATAACATGGTTGACAACCATTTCGGAAGCATAATAAGCCTTCCTAACCGGTTGAAGTACGTGTCCAATATCCTTCAACAGTATCGAAAGGTTTACATATAGATGGCATTCATATTTCAACAAAAAAGCCACCTACCGACAGCATTCGAGAAAGGCGCGGCTCTCGTAATTACACAAGTAAGCAACTTTCCGACAAGAGCGAAAAGTTCACAGTGTCTCATAAGGAACCAACCTTGCAGGTAGATGAAGGGCGTATAAATACAATAAGAAACACGAGGCCTTCTATGACGCTCAGCGGCCCATGATGGTGTGTGAAGAGTAGACCTTCCTTTAAAACCGAAAGGTTTGCAACTGTATGAAGAAGGAACCTTCCGTCCTGACGAGAGCATAAGGCCGAAAGGGAGGCCGCCTACATCTATAAATAAGACCCAAGGGGTCCGATCTGATGATCTAATTTTCTTCTCATTTCATATACTTAACAATTTCTACCACCACCGCTCAATACATTGTAACCCTAATTTTGAAATCAAATTGGAGGCTATCTTCTTAAATTTTGTATCAGATTCCATTATGGAGAAATAAAGAGAATTGTGGCTTGCGATCAACTAGGAATTTGGGGATAATCATGATCGGGCATTAATTTTACATTAATGGCTGATCTCAGATGATTTATTTCCTATATTCTTTGTTTATTTCAAGAAATGTCATGAAATTGTTATCAGACAACCTCATAAGTTTCCTTCTCCTCTACTTAATATCAATTACAAGAAGGGGGAATGAAACTTGTGAGACAGTTCCAAAATAGGTTTCATGGCATATTGACTCAACTCTTGCTATTACCTTAAGATGTTTGAATCATGCATTCTTTTCAAAAGGTTTTCATAAATGAAATGTCAACCTAAGAAGCTGAATGTATCAAAGGAATGGCAAATAAAGCAATCTCATTATTTGATGCTCCTGAAGGGTTTTCTTAACCTTTCGAATGGTTTAAATGGTTTCTTGAACCTTCCGGACCATCGGAAGGTCTAATATAACCATCAAGGGATGTGAATTACTTTCGGCTTCTAAGGGAGATATAATGAAATGATATGGACGAAGGTCATTCGATCCAAATAAGTTGTTCGAAGGGTTCAAATGGTTCCCAAAACCATCCGATCCATCGAAAGGTTTAATAAAACTATCAATCTGATCAAATCGTAAGGGTTAAGATGTACTTGAACCCTTCGATGGGGGCCAAGTGACAGCTTGTAGCTTCTAAAAACCTTCCAGATTACCGAAGGGTGTAGCAATGTTATGGATCCCTTCCGGCCGAAATGCTTAGATCATACTTAAACCTTTCGGTGAGGCTGAAAGCAAGATGATTTTTTCCCCAACTCTACATAAGAGATAAACACTTGCTTAAAACCTTCCGGTACCGATCCCCTCCTGTTAGGGTTAGAATTGTGATCGCAAAACCTTTTGACTTAGTCATTTCACTCAAGTAATGAAAAATCCACTCAATCGAAAGGTTGAATTCATATAAAACAGTCCTATGAAATGCATCAGGATTGTTGACAGGAAATCTTGTTAACATTTTTGGCGCTAGAATGAGGGCTTGAACCTCCGACCTTGTGGTTAATATAACTAATTATGAAATCTAATTTGTTATAGGAAAATGAAATCAAAAGGACCTCTTACTGTTAACAAAAGGAATGATCAGGCTACTTCTCTGGAGGAAAACATATCACCTTCTTTCAATCTTGGAAATAGAGAGGGGCAACCTTCTGCCCCACCTCAATCGACTCCACCTCCAGTTCAGGTGTCCCCACAACTGGCTCCAACTCAAGATCTTCAACCAGAAGAACATGTGGCCAAAATCGCGTATCTAGAACGCCAGATGGCAGAAATGAAAGATCTTTTGAACGAAGTGTTGTCTCACCGATCTTCGATGAAAGCTACCACTGCAGGGGAAGAAGTTGAGTCTCCAAAAAGGAATATGAAAACCAATGCAGGTGCTGTCAAAGGAAAAGCTCACATTTCTCTATCAAAATAGAAGGAGGGCCTTCCACCGAAGGCAAATTATCTGGGAAGAGTTGATGCGAAAGATAAAGACTGTTCCGCGTGTTCAACTTCAAACAGCTACCAACCTAATCAAAGTGACTACATGAACAATGAAGCTTATCTTAAGGATGTGGCGGAAAA